>CM060905.1:154635105-159635105 GCA_030737815.1 Allium fistulosum | reverse complement strand
CGAACCATCACCGTCTCCATCTCCCTCCCCAACCTCCTTCTTAGATCCGAGAAGATCAACTGCCTCTAACAACACACGCTACCGCCAGCCTCCTGACGAGCCCAAACCCGCCACCATCACGTAGCACTCACCAGATCCGCAAGCAGCACCTACTAAACCCTGCTAACCCCGATTCCCTTCGCCTTGCAGCCCAGCCATCACCCAACCCCACCTGTCTGATCGTCTCTTCCGCACCACCGGTTGTATTCCCTTGGCCGAAGCCTTCGTGCCGCCACCCTATCTCGGTTCCCAGATCCGCCTCCTTCCATCCACCGTGGTTCCTCCTTCCTCTGCTCCTCCGCCATAGTCTGCCGTGCCATTTTCTTCCACCCTCTCATCTTCGCAACCTCGTGCATCACACAATAGCTGCCGAGCAACCTCCTGTGCTTCTGCCGTTTGTATATATATAGGTAAAGATCTATATTAGTTGTTATATATTTATCTTTTGGCTGTATATATATATAATATCTATAGTTCAGCTGTATAAGTTTATATAAGATGTTGTTTACACATATATATATATAGCTATATGTCTGATTATATATACATGTATAAGTTGTATAATTGGTTGGTTACAATCTTGTAAGGTTTACAGTTGTTACTTATAAATAGTATATTTACATAAATATTTTATCGTATTGCTTATATATATATATATTTGGCTTGTTGATTTCGGTTATGATGTCATGTACATATAAATATATGTTTGTAAGATTTATATATATATGTCGGTTTTGTTATTATATTATAAGGTATACATTAGTTTGTATATTCATTGTTATAATTAATTTGATAGTTATAATACAAAGTTATACAGTGTTACAGTTAGTGTATATATATATGTATAGTTTTTAAAAAGTAATAGCTTACAAAGTTTATATTGTATGTTGGGATAGTTTTAGCTGTTTCGTGTATACTGTTATGTGTTTCCAGTGTATAGATTTGAAGGGAAGAAAATAGATATGCATATGTTGATATATAAAAGTTGTATAAGTGATTGTTATGTTATACACAGGTCTATATTGCATATAAATGGATACACAAGTTGTTGTTCACATATGTTCAGATTTTTGGTGGTTTCATACGCATATATGGGTATATATCCTTTTTGTTAGCAGTACATAAGGTTTAAGTATAGAGTTTATAATTTTTTGAATAAATAACAACTTCATTTATATTCCTAGTATATTCTGTACGTAGGTCTACATAAGAGCTTTGAGTATATATTGATTTTAATGATTTAAAAATATAATTAAACATGAGTTATACATATATGTATATATAGTGGTATATATATGAGTTTATGTGAGTTGTTTGAGCCAAAGTTTAGTACAGCAAAGTATGTTATTTTGATTTTTGAATAGATATTGTTTTTTTTTTATTTTATATATATACTAGTCTGCATCTGTTCTTCTGTATTCTGATATATAGATATATGGAAGTTGATTTTTGATACGTATATATACCTTGCACTGTAATTTTATTATGGGTTGAGTATTACAAGTTTCTGGGCTCATAGATATCAGTTTCGTATGTTTGTTATAGCATGACTGTTTAAGTAAATGTTTGTTGTATATTTAGGTAAGTTTATATTGGTTTTGCAAAAAAAAAAAAAAAAAAACGTAAGTATTGGTCTTTAGTATAATATATATTTATACCTTTGATTCTTGTTATTTGAGTTTTAAGAATAGTGATTTTTAAATTTTTTTATTATTATTTTAATATTTGTCTTAAATTAAAATATTTAATTTTTTTTTTTATAATGTTTATATTTCCAGTTTATATCAAAACTGATCTGATCCATTTTCATCAATTTCCGTTATCAGCTATATTCGTCAAATTCGTGCCAATCTTTCTTTGCGTTGGAAATCATCATTTGGATTGGGTAAATTTTGCAATTCCAATCGTAGCCTGTTGTGTTGTCTATTCTCTCTAACCTCGAAAGGTGAGCAATCACTCTAATTAACGTTCTTGTATTTATTAAATTTGATTTCAATTAAAATGTCAATTGAAATATGCTGCTGTTAGTTATTTACATTGTTATATATATGCCATTATCTGTATCTGTTCACCTGTGACATCTGACACCATTATCTGTTATTTATACTGATGTTATATGCCTCTTACTGTTGTTATATTATTATCATATCTGTTATCACTCTGCAAGTTCCCTGTTAGTATAGAATCACTATGGGTTGAAATGATACATACCCGAACGATCTGTAGAATAGGAGGAAATCGTTATGGGTTGAAATGATAAACCCAAGCGATTTTCAATTGAATTGAATTTGGGATTTCGGGTTGAAAAGATATATACCCGAATATGTTTTAAATTGCGGATTGAAATGATAAATATCCATATCACTTGACCATAGGATAGAAAATTATATACAGGCACCGTTGGTCTATATATAAATGTTTTGAAAATGATTTCTTTGGTTTTGAAAAGAAATATATGGTTTTGATAAATATTGATTTTAAAGATTTATTAAAGTTGATTTAATAAAGTTGATAAATAATATGTTTAAGTATTTATTTAATATCTATAATTTCAAATATAGAATTTATAATGATTTGAAATTGATTGGAATTATATTTATTTAAGAATTATACTTAAATAAGTTTGATATAAAATGTATTGAATTTGAAATTTAAAGAAGTGATTTACAACTTGAAATTTGAAAAGGTGACTTAAATGGATATTTCAACGTATAAATATTTAAATGAGATATTTGGTCTATTTAAATTGTAAATTTAAATTGTATTCAATTATTATGGAAATGATTAAGTTAATATTTCAAAACTAAATAATTGTAAAGGGAATCCGATATGTATATAAATTTTATCGAATTTAGTTTTGAAATGTTGAATATTTAAAGCTTTGAAATATATAAAAAATTGAAATGACTTATTTATGGTTCAGATATGTATTTGAAATCGAAATTGAAATGGTTTATTTAGAAGCTGAATCGAGTTGAAACTAATGATTTGAGATTTGATTAAATTAAATTTTTGGAATTCGAGTTAATTTGAATCGATTTGTGAAATTTGAGGAAATTAATTTATTTTATAACGAAATTTTAATATCTAAACTGTTTAAAAGAAAAGTGTTATGATTTCCAAAATACTATGATTTCCAGACTATGATTTTGAAAGCATTATAACTTTGGAAAGTAATATGATTTCGAAAATGGATATATTTGAAGTGAAATGATATCGTATTAAATTGGGTTGGAAATGATAATGATTTTGGTTTAAAGTATAAACTATTTTGAAACGACCACGGTGTTATAATAACGGTTGGTTGGCAAAGAGACCGGGATCGGATATGGACATACTCTCTGTCGATACCGAAAACCACTTTGACAACCGTGTACGCGGTGGAGATTCCAGAATGAAGTAGGATGGTGGCGACGTTCTTAAGGTATGTTACGTGGACCCAACTCCCGTGAGTTGGCAATAAGGTGGCTAAAACAGGAGCGATCTCGGACCAGTGAGGTAGCACCTCTTCTCGGACGCATTTCTTCGATATTATACTCTTACTTGTGATTTGACTAGATGGCCATCCTCCGATTTGGGAATGTTGTTCGAGGTGGAACGGTAGTGGCTGCTATGCGTATCCATCAGTCCGTGTGCGTAATTGGTATATCTACCCTGGCATTGCCTAGTTGTGCCGTGTCACCTACCATACCGAGCCTTTACTACGATTATGATTTTAAGATCCGACCGCGTTAAGGTTCTCCATCCCCTTAACGCTATTTTCCGATATGATTATACTTTACTTATTTAGACACTACTGTATATAGCGCATATTACTACATAGTAAATAGTTTAACGGATCCTTAGGGGATGGTTATCCCAAACATCCTTTAAGTTACTTGTATTTCAGTTGATATTTCACTTGAGTTGGATTTATTAATATAAGAATGTTAATCCTGACTCGAGTGTTTTGTGTTTTGCTTTACGCTCGGGTCAGACTGAGTGATACAGCATTTGAGACTCACCTTTGGAGTTGGAGCTTCGCTTGGAGACCCAGCAATCTATCGATCCTGCTTTCAGTCATTCTGTTGATTCCAGTGATGAATTCAGATCTGGTATTTGATTATTGTATTGAGACATCTATTGTATTCGAGACTTTCGTTGTATCTTGTTTAACTCTGTTATATATATAGTAGCTTCATGAACTACTATCCTTTTGTTTCCGCTGCATTATTGTTATATTACTCTGTGTCTGTGATCTGTAATTATTTTATTTACTGTATATACTGAGTTTTGCCAAATTTTAATTACAACGCGGTATTTTGAGCAATTCAACTCCGGCATGAGTGTCTACCTATACACTTATAATGGATGCGAATGGTTGAAAATATCGGGACGTTACATGTGGTATCAGAGCTCTGGTTTTAGGCAAAACTCAGCATATAGAGTAAATTCAATTTCAGAATCACGTTCGTTCGAGCTTGAATTCCTTCTTCTTTGACTCAGTTCCTTTGAATTTTGGGACGTTCACTTCGGTTCCAAAGTCCATTCGTGTCTCCCCTATTCGTGTCTTTTGATTCTGGAGTATCCCATAACTCCACTTCGAATGATCTCTAGAATAAAATCGGCGATCTCGCCAATCTTCAAATAATTTGTACTGGGGTGAAACTCCTTTACAATCAGTATTGATTCACCGGAGATTTCTGTATCCTCGGTTTACGATGCTGCTATCTTAAGCTATACCCGAAATTCTACCTCTGGTAATCGAATGTCGATTTGCTTCAGAATTCTACATCGATCTTGTCTATGAAGTCACGGTTGACCCGGTTAAGGTTGCCCGTGATTTATACAACCTTATTCACCTTCCTGTTTGAAATGCAATCATCTAACCTTCGTTTCGAGCCAATCTATTTTAGATTAGAATTCTCTTTGATTAGAGTCCCTCTATATTTGGATCTCTATCCTTGTGTTGGAATCCAATTCTGGAATCATCGTGTGAGGGAGTGTATTTGTAATTAATACAAAATAGTTTATGTTTATATTGTGTTGTTTGAGTTGTTGATGTTGGTTTGGATTTTCGATCGATTCGTCTGATCAACGCTATCGATAGGATTTCCAAAACACTTGAACAGAGCAAACTGACACAATAAAATTTTCAAATTTGATAAATGAAATAAATTGGTATGATTATATTATAAATATATAAGAAATTATTCTGGAATTAAAAGTTAAATAATTTGGTGGTTGAAAATGATAATATTTGATTTTGATGTTATTGTTTGTAAGTCATTGACTATTGCAAAATGATAACTGTTTTGAATTTATTTGGAATTGAAATGGATTTAAATTGAGAAATTTAAGAATTAAATTTCTGGTGATTTCAAACTTTGTTTTAAAGTCTTAAAATGTATAGTATTTAAAGTATTTTCGAATAAAATGCATGGTTTTCAAAGAATTTTAAATGTTTAAATTAGTACTCTTCTCTTTGTCGCTGGAAAATAATTTCGGTGATGACGGCCGCATCATCGACGTTCATTTTCGAGTTTCGAAGAGGAGAAACCATTCTGTAGCTTTGCTATGGTTTTGTTTTGAAATTTTTTTTATATATATATATATTCAATTTGAATTTCTTTAGTATAATTTGATGTATATATATGTACAGGTATCTGATTTTAAAATTAAATTTGATTTGATATAAATATATTATATATATCTCTAAATTGTTTGAAGTAAATCGGAGATTTAAATTCTTAAATTTCAGATTAAAGATGATTTCAATTATAAACTAAAGTCAAAATTCTTGGATAAATGGTTAACTAGGAATAACTGAATTGTAAAATCCTATTTGTATAATACTCAATTACATCTTAGAATAACTTACCTAAAATTTCAGAAGTTAAAAGTGTAATTGGATAATATACAATATAATGAAATTTATAAGTAAAATTTGAGTAGTTATAATAAATGTTATACACTTAAAATTTAGTTATAAATATCAATTGAAATAAATAGAATTATAAGTTAAGTGGATTATAAGATGAGACAAATAAATTTGTTTTGAAGGAATTAATAAATTGAAATTTAATTAAAGTATGGAAATACCTTGAATTTAAAATCAATTATTGAATATAAGTTAATTTAAATCGAAATTTATATGGTTTAAATATATGTGATAAGATATATTAAGTGAAATTAACTTAATAATAATTTGGAATAAAAGAATTTAATTTTTTTGAATAAAACATGAGTATAATAAATGATTATACAAATTTGATGACTTAGAAATTGTTAATTGAGGATGACTAGATAATAAGATAATAAATTTAGGAATAATTGGATTTGATATAATTTAGGTGAACTCTAAGGGATTTAACCAAAAGGTTGGATATTAATTAGTTTAATTTGAATCTTGTATAGTTTTAAAATTTTGTTGTTTATTTTGTTTCAAAGCTGTTTTCTTTCTGGTTGTTTCTATTCCCCTACCTCCTTCCTTTTCGGGGACGAAAAGTTTTGAGTGGGGGAGAGTGTAACGGCCCGTAAACTTTGACTGTTAAATAACGTAATTAGTTAAATTTTGTGAAATTTTAAACGATAAAATTTTGAAATATAAATTTGATATTTGGAATACGTCTAATTAAACATAGCAACTGGTAAATTTTCGTCCGAAAATATGAAAATTTATTTCGCACGTAAATTTACTTCAATTTAATCAGTTAAAAATAGGTGATAATAAAATGTTTTTCAAACCTAAATATTTTTACATAGAAAATTTGTAAATCATCTTCTGAGCGAGACGTCATTTTTCGTTTCGTCAAATTTGGACTTCTGTTGCTCTGTTTATCTTAATTCGGTTAAAATAGCAGCATTTCTGGTACCGGTTATCGACTTTTGATCGGATGACCGTACCACAAATATCTGTGTACCGTTTTGATCGTCTCGTTGCGCTGACCTCTACGGTATATTCAACTCTGTATTTTGAGGTCCGGTATGCGACAGAAACAATAAAACAGTGCGTCGTACCGGTACCCTGAATTGTAACCGTTAGCTTTCGTTTGCCTTTTTAAGTTTGAACGTGCAGACCAAGTAATATAATAAATTGCTTTAATCTTCCAGCTTAATTCCAGGGTGACCATTTCCATTCCGTACTATTTTTGAAAAAAAATCAAAACGTATGAATTGGTATACGTTGTATTCATTTGAACGGTTCTCTGGTTTGTGCCTTTTGTTTTCTACCTGTGCGTGCTGTGACTAAAATTATATATATTATTTTAGTTTAGCAATCTAACGTTTTCCTCCTCCCTTCAAACCCTTAAATTCAAAAACCTCCATCATGGAAGCCTCCATGACGGATCGGGTTCCGACTCGTAAACGACCAGAACCTCTCCCCTCCGACTCGTCAAAACGCACCCGACCCGAACCATCACCGTCTCCATCTCCCTCCCCAACCTCCTTCTTAGATCCGAGAAGATCAACTGCCTCTAACAACACACGCTACCGCCAGCCTCCTGACGAGCCCAAACCCGCCACCATCACGTAGCACTCACCAGATCCGCAAGCAGCACCTACTAAACCCTGCTAACCCCGATTCCCTTCGCCTTGCAGCCCAGCCATCACCCAACCCCACCTGTCTGATCGTCTCTTCCGCACCACCGGTTGTATTCCCTTGGCCGAAGCCTTCGTGCCGCCACCCTATCTCGGTTCCCAGATCCGCCTCCTTCCATCCACCGTGGTTCCTCCTTCCTCTGCTCCTCCGCCATAGTCTGCCGTGCCATTTTCTTCCACCCTCTCATCTTCGCAACCTCGTGCATCACACAATAGCTGCCGAGCAACCTCCTGTGCTTCTGCCGTTTGTATATATATAGGTAAAGATCTATATTAGTTGTTATATATTTATCTTTTGGCTGTATATATATATAATATCTATAGTTCAGCTGTATAAGTTTATATAAGATGTTGTTTACACATATATATATATAGCTATATGTCTGATTATATATACATGTATAAGTTGTATAATTGGTTGGTTACAATCTTGTAAGGTTTACAGTTGTTACTTATAAATAGTATATTTACATAAATATTTTATCGTATTGCTTATATATATATATATTTGGCTTGTTGATTTCGGTTATGATGTCATGTACATATAAATATATGTTTGTAAGATTTATATATATATGTCGGTTTTGTTATTATATTATAAGGTATACATTAGTTTGTATATTCATTGTTATAATTAATTTGATAGTTATAATACAAAGTTATACAGTGTTACAGTTAGTGTATATATATATGTATAGTTTTTAAAAAGTAATAGCTTACAAAGTTTATATTGTATGTTGGGATAGTTTTAGCTGTTTCGTGTATACTGTTATGTGTTTCCAGTGTATAGATTTGAAGGGAAGAAAATAGATATGCATATGTTGATATATAAAAGTTGTATAAGTGATTGTTATGTTATACACAGGTCTATATTGCATATAAATGGATACACAAGTTGTTGTTCACATATGTTCAGATTTTTGGTGGTTTCATACGCATATATGGGTATATATCCTTTTTGTTAGCAGTACATAAGGTTTAAGTATAGAGTTTATAATTTTTTGAATAAATAACAACTTCATTTATATTCCTAGTATATTCTGTACGTAGGTCTACATAAGAGCTTTGAGTATATATTGATTTTAATGATTTAAAAATATAATTAAACATGAGTTATACATATATGTATATATAGTGGTATATATATGAGTTTATGTGAGTTGTTTGAGCCAAAGTTTAGTACAGCAAAGTATGTTATTTTGATTTTTGAATAGATATTGTTTTTTTTTTTTTTTATATATATACTAGTCTGCATCTGTTCTTCTGTATTCTGATATATAGATATATGGAAGTTGATTTTTGATACGTATATATACCTTGCACTGTAATTTTATTATGGGTTGAGTATTACAAGTTTCTGGGCTCATAGATATCAGTTTCGTATGTTTGTTATAGCATGACTGTTTAAGTAAATGTTTGTTGTATATTTAGGTAAGTTTATATTGGTTTTGCAAAAAAAAAAAAAAAAAAAAACGTAAGTATTGGTCTTTAGTATAATATATATTTATACCTTTGATTCTTGTTATTTGAGTTTTAAGAATAGTGATTTTTAAATTTTTTTATTATTATTTTAATATTTGTCTTAAATTAAAATATTTAATTTTTTTTTTTATAATGTTTATATTTCCAGTTTATATCAAAACTGATCTGATCCATTTTCATCAATTTCCGTTATCAGCTATATTCGTCAAATTCGTGCCAATCTTTCTTTGCGTTGGAAATCATCATTTGGATTGGGTAAATTTTGCAATTCCAATCGTAGCCTGTTGTGTTGTCTATTCTCTCTAACCTCGAAAGGTGAGCAATCACTCTAATTAACGTTCTTGTATTTATTAAATTTGATTTCAATTAAAATGTCAATTGAAATATGCTGCTGTTAGTTATTTACATTGTTATATATATGCCATTATCTGTATCTGTTCACCTGTGACATCTGACACCATTATCTGTTATTTATACTGATGTTATATGCCTCTTACTGTTGTTATATTATTATCATATCTGTTATCACTCTGCAAGTTCCCTGTTAGTATAGAATCACTATGGGTTGAAATGATACATACCCGAACGATCTGTAGAATAGGAGGAAATCGTTATGGGTTGAAATGATAAACCCAAGCGATTTTCAATTGAATTGAATTTGGGATTTCGGGTTGAAAAGATATATACCCGAATATGTTTTAAATTGCGGATTGAAATGATAAATATCCATATCACTTGACCATAGGATAGAAAATTATATACAGGCACCGTTGGTCTATATATAAATGTTTTGAAAATGATTTCTTTGGTTTTGAAAAGAAATATATGGTTTTGATAAATATTGATTTTAAAGATTTATTAAAGTTGATTTAATAAAGTTGATAAATAATATGTTTAAGTATTTATTTAATATCTATAATTTCAAATATAGAATTTATAATGATTTGAAATTGATTGGAATTATATTTATTTAAGAATTATACTTAAATAAGTTTGATATAAAATGTATTGAATTTGAAATTTAAAGAAGTGATTTACAACTTGAAATTTGAAAAGGTGACTTAAATGGATATTTCAACGTATAAATATTTAAATGAGATATTTGGTCTATTTAAATTGTAAATTTAAATTGTATTCAATTATTATGGAAATGATTAAGTTAATATTTCAAAACTAAATAATTGTAAAGGGAATCCGATATGTATATAAATTTTATCGAATTTAGTTTTGAAATGTTGAATATTTAAAGCTTTGAAATATATAAAAAATTGAAATGACTTATTTATGGTTCAGATATGTATTTGAAATCGAAATTGAAATGGTTTATTTAGAAGCTGAATCGAGTTGAAACTAATGATTTGAGATTTGATTAAATTAAATTTTTGGAATTCGAGTTAATTTGAATCGATTTGTGAAATTTGAGGAAATTAATTTATTTTATAACGAAATTTTAATATCTAAACTGTTTAAAAGAAAAGTGTTATGATTTCCAAAATACTATGATTTCCAGACTATGATTTTGAAAGCATTATAACTTTGGAAAGTAATATGATTTCGAAAATGGATATATTTGAAGTGAAATGATATCGTATTAAATTGGGTTGGAAATGATAATGATTTTGGTTTAAAGTATAAACTATTTTGAAACGACCACGGTGTTATAATAACGGTTGGTTGGCAAAGAGACCGGGATCGGATATGGACATACTCTCTGTCGATACCGAAAACCACTTTGACAACCGTGTACGCGGTGGAGATTCCAGAATGAAGTAGGATGGTGGCGACGTTCTTAAGGTATGTTACGTGGACCCAACTCCCGTGAGTTGGCAATAAGGTGGCTAAAACAGGAGCGATCTCGGACCAGTGAGGTAGCACCTCTTCTCGGACGCATTTCTTCGATATTATACTCTTACTTGTGATTTGACTAGATGGCCATCCTCCGATTTGGGAATGTTGTTCGAGGTGGAACGGTAGTGGCTGCTATGCGTATCCATCAGTCCGTGTGCGTAATTGGTATATCTACCCTGGCATTGCCTAGTTGTGCCGTGTCACCTACCATACCGAGCCTTTACTACGATTATGATTTTAAGATCCGACCGCGTTAAGGTTCTCCATCCCCTTAACGCTATTTTCCGATATGATTATACTTTACTTATTTAGACACTACTGTATATAGCGCATATTACTACATAGTAAATAGTTTAACGGATCCTTAGGGGATGGTTATCCCAAACATCCTTTAAGTTACTTGTATTTCAGTTGATATTTCACTTGAGTTGGATTTATTAATATAAGAATGTTAATCCTGACTCGAGTGTTTTGTGTTTTGCTTTACGCTCGGGTCAGACTGAGTGATACAGCATTTGAGACTCACCTTTGGAGTTGGAGCTTCGCTTGGAGACCCAGCAATCTATCGATCCTGCTTTCAGTCATTCTGTTGATTCCAGTGATGAATTCAGATCTGGTATTTGATTATTGTATTGAGACATCTATTGTATTCGAGACTTTCGTTGTATCTTGTTTAACTCTGTTATATATATAGTAGCTTCATGAACTACTATCCTTTTGTTTCCGCTGCATTATTGTTATATTACTCTGTGTCTGTGATCTGTAATTATTTTATTTACTGTATATACTGAGTTTTGCCAAATTTTAATTACAACGCGGTATTTTGAGCAATTCAACTCCGGCATGAGTGTCTACCTATACACTTATAATGGATGCGAATGGTTGAAAATACTGGGTCGTTACAACAATAACCCTTGCACTCTGAATCTTCATCTTCACTTGAGATTCACGACCTATCGTTAATTTGGATCGATGTGGTATTCGGATATCCAAATCTGGAAACCCGATCCCGGTCTCATCGAAATCCAAAACGTATCTTTTAAGGCCAAGTTGTTTAAAGGTTTAAACATTTAACTTATATTCAGGATGATATAAACAGATAGATAAATCACATTATCACAATAGATAATTCATATCAACATTTATCTCACAAAGCAGCATATCACATATCATAGATATCATATCCAAATCATCCAGTATCAATCAATCACCCAATATCAATCAATCATCCATAAGCAGAATTGATTAACTCCAAATCAATTTAATTAACCTTTAATTAAATTAATTACTATCCTTTAATTACTTGGATTATCTTAATCCTGCTTATTATCATTAATTAATTACAAATTAATTAATTAAACATCTCTTAATGATCTTCTTTAATTAATCTTCCTTGATTAATTATACTTTAATTACATTCAAGTAATTATTCTTAACCATATTCAGTAATTAACATTTAATTACTATCATTAATTACAATAATTAATTAACCTTCATTAATCAATTAACTATAATTAATTTTATTAATCTTCAATTAATTACAATTAATTAATCATACTTAAATTAATTACTTTTATTAATCAACCTTGATTAATTCATTAATTAAATAATCCTTATTTATTAATTAACCTTTTAATTAATTAAATAATTAATTTTAATCAACCACTTCATCCATTAATTAGTCTTAAAACGGTAATTAACAATTTGTAATTACTTATCTTAATTAATTACTTCTTAATTAATTATATTAACCTTGATTAATTAATCTAATTAATTAATCTTTAATTACTTCATTAAGTAATTATTAATCAATTTAAATTAACAAATAATCCTTAATTAATTACTTTATTAATTAATTACTCTTAGTAATTAATCTTAAATTAAACATATTTAATTAATCACATTTATTAATTAACTATTAATAAATGAAAATGATTAAGAGTTAATCACTTGTTATTAATTTAATAATTTATTAAATTAAATTAATTAAAGGATTAGATTAATCAAAGATGATTAATAATTGTGGTTTAATTAAGGTTAATTAATTAAAGTAATTAATTAATGGAATTAATTAAGGGAAGTTAATTACTGGATTATATTAATCAAAGGTGATTAATAATTATGGATTAATTAAGAATAATTACTTAATGTAATTAATAAATAATTAAAGATGTAATTAGGGATCATTAGTTATAATTAATTAATGATTAAGAGTTGATTAATTAAGATTAATTAATCAAATGATAAGTGACTAATTGTAATTAATTAAGGATTAAAGTAATTGATTATAATTAATTAATTAATAAATGAAGTAATTAAAGGTTAATTACTGTATTGGTTAAGAATAATTAATTTGTGAAATTAATTAAAGATAATTACTTAAATGTAATTAAAGTATAATTAATCAAGGTGATTAATTAAAATGGATAATTAGAGAAAGATTAATTAAATTTTTTGTAATTAATTAATGATTATATAAGTAAAATGTAATTAATTTAAGTAATTAATCAAGGTATCACGTTCATCATATTTTCCAATTATTAAATGTAATTAATTTAAATAAGATAATTAATTAAGAGTAATTAAGGATCATTAATTAATAAAATTAATGATGTAATTAAGAATTGATTAATTAAGATTAATTAATAAATAATAAGTGATTAAAGTAATTAATTAATTGTAATTAATTAAGGATTAAGATAATTAAGTATAATTAATTAATTAATGAAGTAATTAAAGATTAATTACTGAAAGGTTTAAGATAATTAATTTGTGAAATTAATTAAGTATTAATTACTTAAAGTAATTAAAGGATTATTAATCAGGAATGATTAATTAAGATGGATACTTAGAGTAATGATTAATTAATTGGTTTAATTAATAATTAAGTAAGCAGGATTTATAGAATGAAGTAATTAGTTTAATTCACTTTAAATTAATTAGATGATATAAATCATTACTTAAGAATGGATGAATGATATTGAATGCTTTGCATTGTTGATATCTCTGATAAGAGATGTGCTGATCTATGATATAGATGTTTGGTTGGATTGAAATGATAATATGAATTATCTGTTTGGATGATAATATGGATTATCTATTGTAAATTATCTATCTGTGTGTAGTATAGATAAGAATTGAATTGTTTTAACCTTAAAACAACTTGGCTTTTAAAAGATAGGTTTTGGATTTCGATGAGACCGGGATCGGGTTTCCGTATACCGGGATTCCAGGTCTGGAGACCCGAATACCACATCGATCCAAATTAACGATAGGTCGTGAATCTCAAGTGAAGATGAAGATTCAGAGTGCAAGGGTTATTGTCGTTAACTCTGAGGGTGATTCCAAAACGAGTGTAACGAGATAATGCCTTCGGTTTCGTTCGAACCCGGAACGAACTTGTATGGATTGAATGCTTTCAGCACATCGTCAGGCGGACGATGAGTATTCTAAGTGATATGCTTTGATACCACTATAATAACCCGCCACTCATTCCATAGAATGACGCATCATTAATAAGAAAGAAAGGGGTAGAAAATAGAAAAGAAGAGAAGAAAGAAAGAAACAACAACAACTATCTCACAGCGGAAAGAATAAATTATATTAATAACATAAACTATTACATAGTATACAACACTTATCAGAGTTTACACAACTATACAACACATACTAGACAGTTATAAACATCTGTCTATATATTAAATAAATTTCTTGATAATATAATCTATTATTTACATAGAAAACTAAAAACACTATTTATATAATTTCTATATGTCTATCTATTAAATAAATTTCTTGATAATATAATCTATTATTTACATAGAAAACTAAAAACACTATTTAAAACCCCAGAAATAATTTCTATATAAAAAAAATATATCGAGTAGAATGGGTTTTGGCTCGAGTGTGATACCGGGATGTGCGCGAGTGTTTAAAAATGAATAACAGGTTTTTAAAATTTAAAACTAAAAACAAAGTTTTAAAAAGAAAAGGAAGAAGAAGATTTCTCAGGTTGTCATCAGGTTAGACTCGGGTTCTTTTTAGAAGTATATTAACAATATTATTAAGTTTCCAAAGTAAAGTTTAAACATTTCTTAACAAATTCTTTTAAATAATTATTTTCGTTTAAGTATGGGATTAGTAAAGGTTTATCATATGAAATTTAATAATGTGATTAAGTGATTAATAAAGATAAATGATTTATTAACAACTTAAGTAATTTAAGGATCATTTATTGATGTACTTACCTAAAGGTTAATTACTTTAATGTAATTAAAGGCTGATTAAATTAATGTATTATTAAAGGTTAATTGAGTACTTAAAGACTTAAAGATAATTACTTAATTAAAAGTAATTAATTTATGATTTAAAGATTAATCAAGTGTTTAAAATTTATTTGAGATTTATTAAGTGATTAGGGATAATCACTTATGGTAATTCATTAAGGATTTATTAATTAACAGTTAAGGATTTCAAGTGTTTTATTAACTTGGTAATTAAGAATTGTTAATTAATAATTATAGATAAGTAATTAATGATTATTTTAAAACTTAATTAATAACTTAATTTAGTAAGTTAATTTCTAAGATCAAATGTTTTTAATGATAATGTTTTTATCTTAAGATTAATTAAGATTTTTAAAGAGTTGAAATTAATAAAGTTAATTAAGAAATTTAAGTTTAATTAATTTATTTAATTAATTTTTGATAAGGATCAATTAAATGATTAAGAGTAAATTAAAATGGTAATTAAGAAGTACTTAATAAAGTTTTATTAAATAATAATTAAGTTTTTCTTAATTAATAATTAAGAGATTATTTATCTTTGATTAAAGTTAATTAAGGATTAATTAACTATTGTTAAGGGTTAATTAATTGTCATTAAAGATTAATTAATAGATAATTATGGATTAATTAAATTGGTAATTAAGGTTGTTAATTAATAATTAATTTTTATTAATTAATAATTTAGAAGTAATTAATTAGTTAATTAAGTTTAATTAATTAATTATAAAAGTAATTAAGGATTGATTACTTTGTATTAAAGGATATTGATTAATAATTAAGGTTTATTAATTAATAGTTAAAGAATAATTAATCAAGGATTAATTAATTTGTTTAAAGGGTAATTAAGGATGAGTTACTCAGTTATGATTTAAGAAATGAATGTGATTTATTTAAGTAAATTAATTTGTTAATTAATTAAGGATAGTCACTTGGTAATTGATTAAGTATAGTTACTTAATAAGATTGATTAAGTATAATTACTTAGTGTAAGTAATTAATAAATAAATTACTGTATGTAATTGGAGTAATTATTTAAGGTTGATAAATGAAAGTAATTAATTAATGCATAATTAATTAATGTAATTAATTAAAGAATAATGTAATTAATTATAGTTAATAAATTAATGGAAGTAATTAATTAATGTTAATTAAGCAAGAATAGGAATTAATTCTTAAGTAATTAATTTAATTTAAGTTGATTAAATTAATTATAATAGAGATTAATAAATGGTTGCTTATGAATGATGGTTGAGTAGAATGTCTGATTTGGTTGATATCTATTAGATGATATACTATGATATTCTGTGATATGATATTGGATATATCTGTGATAAATATGTGATATTTATCTATGTTAATGCCGTGTGAATTCAAGTATTGAATTGAATTGTTTAAACCTTTAAACAACTTGGACTTAAAAGACACGTTTTGGATTTCGATGAGACCCGGATCGGGTTTCCGTATACCGGATTTCCAGGTCTGGAGACCCGAATACCACATCGATCCAAATTAACGATAGGTCGTGAATCCCAAGTGAAGATGAAGATTTAGAGTGCAAGGGTTATTGTCGTTAACTCTGAGGGTGATTCCAAAATGAGTGTAACGAGATAATGCCTTCGGTTTCGTTCGAACCCGGAACGAACTTGTATGGATTGAATGCTTTCAGCACATCGTCAGGCGGACGATGAGCATTCTAAGTGATATGTTCTGATTAAAGGTAATCGTAACCTCAAGCCTCATCAACCGGGAATGGCTAAAACAGGGGAGGTGCAGCAAGGCTTCGTGGGTAGCACCCACTGAGAGTAAGATAGATCCCTGTCTAGAGGTCCCTTTTCTTTTATTCGGCTTAGTGTGTGGTTGGTCGCGCCAACTACGGGATTGTCTTGTTCGGGATTATCCAGTAAGGGATGGTTCCGGCTTTGTGTTGCAGGGGAGCGGGCGTACTCCTCGGTACGGTGATCTAGGCCACGTACTGTGATGGGCGGTACCCCAGTAGCCCTGCCATTGTATGGAATCCAAACTCCAATAAGTGCCGTACGTATTAGTTGTGCCCAACTATGTTGGAATGTGAGATGTAAGCATTTCAGCTATTTCTGTATTTTACTTGAAAACCCTAGACCCTATTATAATATAACTGGATTTCCTATCAAATGTTTTGGTTAGCGTAAGGTAAAAACTTTTCCATGTTTATGTGTGGGAAGTCTTACGTGATACCTTTGTTTTCAAAAGGTTTTGAAGTTAAACAATTTTAACCCGTTTACTCACACCAGACCCATGTCTGACCCAAGTGTTTATTTTCTATTTTATTAAACTCTTGGGTACTCAATATTGTATTGAGTAGTCGAGGGATTCAGGTTAGCTTTGACGAATTCTGGAGGAGATTTGGAGCAGGAGGCTTCACCGTGTAGATATATGATGATTCCGCTGTGTTTGTATTAGTCTGTATTGTACTGATGTACTTGTGTTGTATAATAGACAGAAGTTTATAACTGTCTATTATGTGATGTATAAGTTGTGTACTCCGATGTATATGATACTATGTAATATTCTATGTGATATATTATATTTCATTCGTTTCCGCTGTGAGATTCTTTTGTGTTGTTGTTTCTTCTTTTCTACCCTTTCTTCTTCTATCCCTTTCTTTCTTCATGATGATACGACTTTTTCTGTGGAGAAAAAGCCGGGTCGTTACAGTTGATACCACTGTAACGACCCGCCACTCATTCTACAGAATGACGTATCGTCAATAAGAAAGAAAGGGGTAGAAAATAAAAAAGAAGAGAAGAAAGAAAGAAACAACAACAACGATCTCACAGCGGAACGAATAAATTATATTAATAACATATACTATTACATAGTATACAACACTTTACAGAGTTACACAGCATATACATCACTTACTAGACAGTTATAACATCTGTCTAGACATTACAACTCAATACACTACAGAGATACAGACATAGCGGAACTACTATATATATATCTACAACGCTGAAGCCTCCTGCTCCATTGCTCCTCCACAATTCGTCAAAGCTAAACCTGAATCCCTTGGCTACTCGTAAAAATTTGAGTACCCAAGAGTTTATAAAACAGAAATAAACAACTTGGGTCAGATATGGGTCTGGTGTGAGTAACAGGTTAAACTTGCTTAACTTCAAAACCTTTAGAAAGAAAAGGTATCACGTAAGACTCCCCACAAATAAACATGGGTAAGTTTTTACCTTACGCTAACCAAAACATTTGATAGGAAATCTGATTTTATTATAATAGGGTCTAGGGTTTTCAAGTAAAATATAGAAATAGCTGAAATGCTTACATCTCACATTCCAACATAGTTGGGCACAACTAATACGTACGGCACTTATTGGAGTTTGGATTCCATACAATGGCAGGGCTACTGGGGTACCGCCCGTCACAGTACGTGGCCTAGATCACCGTACCGAGGAGTACGCCCGCTCCCCTGCAACACAAAGCCGGAACCATCCCTTACTGGATAATTCCGAACAAGATAATCCCGTAGTTGGCGCGACCAACCACACACTAAGCCGAATAAAAGAAAAGGGACCTCTAGACAGGGATCTATCTTGCTCTCAGTGGGTGCTACCCACGAAGCCTTGCTGCACCTCCCCTGTTTTAGCCATTCCCGGTTGATGAGGCTTGAGGTTACGATTACCTTTAATCAGAACATATCACTTAGAATGCTCATCGTCCGCCTGACGATGTGCTGAAAGCATTCAATCCATACAAGTTCGTTCCGGGTTCGAACGAAACCGAAGGCATTATCTCGTTACACTCATTTTGGAATCACCCTCAGAGTTAACGACAATAACCCTTGCACTCTGAATCTTCATCTTCACTTGAGATTCACGACCTATCGTTAATTTGGATCGATGTGGTATTCGGGTCTCCAGACTTGGAATTCCGGTATACGGAAACAACTGTAACGACCACGACTTTCTCTCCACAGAAAGTCGCATCGTTAATAAGAAAGAAAGGGATAGAAAGAGAAAAGAAGAGAAGAAAGAAAGAAACAACAACAACGATCTCACAGCGGAACGAATAAATTATATTAATAACATAAACTATTACATAGTATACAACAATTTAAAGAGTTACACAGCATATACATCATTTACTAGACAGTTATAAACATCTGTCTAGACATTACAACTCAAATACAAGACAAGACACTATCACAGATATCAACACAGCGGAATACTATATCTACGAACGCCGAAGCCTCCTGCTCCATTGCTCCTCCAGAATATTCGTCAAAGCTAAACCTGAATCCCTTGGCTACTCGTAAAAATTTGAGTACCCAAGAGTTTATAAAACAGAAATAAACACTTGGGTCAGACATGGGTCTGGTGTGAGTAACAGGTTAAACTTGCTTAACTTCAAAACCTTTAGAAAGAAAAGGTATCACGTAAGACTTCCCACAAATAAACATGGGTAAGTTTTTACCTTACGCTAACCAAAACATTTGATAGGAAATCTGATTTTATTATAATAGGGTCTAGGGTTTTCAAGTAAAATATAGAAATAGCTGAAATGCTTACATCTCACATTCCAACATAGTTGGGCACAACTAATACGTACGGCACTTATTGGAGTTTGGATTCCATACAATGGCAGGGCTACTGGGGTACCGCCCGTCACAGTACGTGGCCTAGATCACCGTACCGAGGAGTACGCCCGCTCCCCTGCAACACAAAGCCGGAACCATCCCTTACTGGATAATCCCGAACAAGACAATCCCGTAGTTGGCGCGACCAACCACACACTAAGCCGAATAAAAGAAAAGGGACCTCTAGACAGGGATCTATCTTGCTCTCAGTGGGTGCTACCCACGAAACCTTGCTGCACCTCCCCTGTTTTAGCCATTCCCGGTTGATGAGGCTTGAGGTTACGATTACCTTTAATCAGAACATATCACTTAGAATGCTCATCGTCCGCCTGACGATGTGCTGAAAGCATTCAATCCATACAAGTTCGTTCCGGGTTCGAACGAAACCGAAGGCATTATCTCGTTACACTCGTTTTGGAATCACCCTCAGAGTTAACGACAATAACCCTTGCACTCTGAATCTTCATCTTCACTTGAGATTCACGACCTATCGTTAATTTGGATCGATGTGGTATTCGGGTCTCCAGACCTGGAATTCCGGTATACGGAAACCCGATCCCGGTCTCATCGAAATCCAAAACGTATCTTTTAAGGCCAAGTTGTTTTAAAGGTTAAAACAATTCAATTCATTATCTTTATACACATAGAAAGATAATTCACAATAGATAATCAACATTATCAGATAATCCATATTATCATCACAATTAAACATCCATATCACACAGCATATATCTCATCAGAGATATCAATCAATGCAAAGCATTCAGTATTATCATCCATCCATAAGTAATGATTTATATTATCTCTAATTAATTTAAAGTGAATTAAATTAATTACTTCATCCTATAAACCCTGCTTAATTAATTATTAATTAAACCAATTAATTAATCATTACTCTAAGTATCCATCTAAATTAATCATTCCTGATTAATTACCCTTTTATTACTTTAAGTAATTAATACTTAATTAATTTCACAAATTAATTATCTTAAACCATTCAATAATTAATCTTTAATTACTTCATTAATTAATTAACTATATTTAATTACATTAATCCTTAATTAATTACAATTAATTAATTACTTTAATCACTAATTATTTATTAATTAATCTTAATTAACCAATCCTTAATTACATCATTAATTATTCTTAATTAATTATCTTATTTAAATTAATAATTAATTAGTCACATTTATAAATCACCTTTGATTAATAACATTTAGTAATTAACTACCCTTAATTACTCTTCCATAAATTAATTTCTCCAAAATTAATTATCCTTTAATTAATCCCTTGATTAATTATACAAAAGTAATTAAACTAAAATTACTTTTATTATTAAAAATCTTCTTTAGTTAATTACATCCTCTAATTAACTTTAATTACTTTCCTAAGTAATTACTCTTCACTAATTACATTTAAGTAATTATATTTATCACATCTCTAAGTGATTATCTTACTTTAATTTAATTAATTAATTTAACTTAATCAAATTTATTTAATTAATTACCTTAAGTAATTAATTACCTTAATTACTTCCATTAAGTAATTATACTTAACCCATTTTATAAATGATTTTCATTAATTAATTAATCTAATTGATTATCAAAATTAATCATATTAATTAATTATTAAATAATTCCTAATTAATGATTTCTCATTAATTATTAACAATCCTTTAATTACTTTCTTTAAGTAATTTAGCTTTAAATCAACTATTTATTAATTACAACTTAATAAATTCTTAATTATCAATTAATTAATTTCTAATTACTAAATTAATTGCTTAATTAATCTTTAATCACTTGATTAATTAATTCCTAATCATTTATTAATAATCTATACTTATCTAAATAAATGATCCTTAATTCCAAATTAATTAACCCTTAATTAATTTACTTAAAACCTTAATTATTTAATTAATTAACACTAAATCATTAATTAATTAAATTACCCTTTAATTTCCTTATTAATTAATGACTCCTATATCATTAAATCTCTAAATTAAAGTATTAACATTTATAACTACTTTAATTATCATTTACAAAAGGCTTTGAAATCTTTTACTTTTAAATCTTTCTTTTATTTCATTTCAATTTAAAGATTTAAAATAAATTTCAAATTTAACTTTAACCAAATTTAAATCAAATTTACAATTCCCTTTTTAAAACCAAAGATTAAAGAAACACTTAACATTAAGGATTTTAAACCAATTTATCTAAATTTAAAACCCTTTTGATATATACTTTCAACATTTTAAATTTGTTAAAACATGATAAATTTTATAAACATTATTTATCTCCACTAGGATACAAATTAAATTGAATCTATATCTTAATTTGATTTAAAACTTTGTTTTAAATCCTGCTCTACATTTTAAACTCATTTTAAATTTTTAAAACCCTGTCTGGTTTAAAATTAAGTAGGGCTATGTAGAAATTATTTACATAGAAATAAATTAAATATTTTCTGTCTGCTCTACATACACTATTTATACATTTTAAATATCAAGAATTTGAGTGTTGAGGTTGGAAGTATATCTGACGAGACTGTAGACCTAATACTGTCTCGAGTGAGTTTGGCAGTATGGCGTAAGGATTTCTCGGATCTCTGAAGGAAATATTTTTCAAGATTCGGAGTCTATTGAAGTGTAAGCTTGGTTGCGATCGGGTGAGCGGATTTTCTAGAATTTGGATCTATCGGAAGTGCAGAAGCAAGTGATGGTAGCTTGGCAACTTCAGGAAGGAGCAGCTGTGTGATGACACGCAGTATCTATGGATGTTCCCGAAGGAGATGTTCTTTTTGGGAGCAAGATTAAGAAGGTATTGGAGGAACAGTTGATGTCTACCGCAAGAAAGACTCGGCTGTATAGGAATTCTCTGGATATCGAGTAAGAGAGTTTTATCTATTTTGAAGTATGGGACTAAGGTCGATTAGTTGTTTCTTCAGACATGGTCTCGTTGTCCTCTTAAGAAGAGTAAGTTATTGGTGTTTGGTTTGGAGTCTCGAATTTCTTGAGAGATTGTCTGTCCATCTCAAGGGGTCTTTTGTGAGATTAGTTGATGGTTTTGGAGTTCGAGGAGCCTATGGATTTAGAAGTCTTTGGTTAGATGTGATAGCAGTTTCAGCTTGGAGATGTTTGTGTGCCGACAAGAAGATTTTTCTGGCTTAGCAGTATCCTAGAGATAGAGTTTGGAAGCAGCAGTGTGGGCCGTTTCTCCGGTGGTTTAGGAATCTTTGTGGTTCTTCTATCAGCAGTCCAGGATGATGGTGAAGTTTTTCTTGAAGGGTTAACCTTGTTTGGGAAGCTTAAGGCTGTTTTAATTGGTAAAGAGAGAGCAGTTTCTTTGGAATCCGGACTAGGTAGATCGCAAAAGTGACTTGCGATTAGTTTTGGAATTTATCTTGAGTAATCTTTTGTTTGAGATTGAGGTTTCTCATGTGGAAGTAGGAGCTACTGAAGTAGTCAGCAATTTTTCTGGATATCTTCGAGGAGGTTGAAGTTTGTCTGCATTTGGAGTTTGAGTTCTGTATCGACTTGGTTTCAGAAGCGATACAGATGGTTATTCTGGTAGTAGGATGGTTCCTAGAGAGAGAAGAGTTGGTGTAGCAGCTCAGGAATTTTTGGAAACGGATGGGTCAGATCTAGTTTTCAAGTTTGGATTTCAGCAGATTTTGGAAGGATCATCTTGTTGATAGGATCTAGAGATCATCTTGTGCTTGGTTCAGATTTGTTCAAGAAGCATCAGCAAGGGTTGAGCTGATCAGGAAGAGTTGAGGTAGCCCAGGATCGTCTGATGAGTTATGAAGATATGAGACAAGGAGTTTGGAATTCGGAGTTGGAGATTGGAAATTGTTTAAGTTTTCTCCGATTAAAGAGCTATAAGATTTGGTAAGTTTGGAAAGTTAGCTCCGAAGTATTTTGGATTTCTTGTATTCTCGGGAGTAGTTCTTTGTCTACGGGAATGAATAGCCAGTTTGGATATCTAGAATTCATTGTATTTCACGTATATTTGAGAGAGTACGTGTATGATTCATCGCTGGTTGTGGAATCAACAGTTCAGATGGATTTGGTAGTTGAGCTGGATTTGAGTGTGGTCTGATATTTTGTTCAGATTAGTGAATCTAGAGAAGAGAGGAGCTCTGGATCATAGTGGTGTTGTTAGATTCTGTAGAGCGAGTATCCCGGTGTTATATTTGGGAAACTCTAGATAATGTTATGAGATCTATCCTGATTTGTATCAGAATAGTTAGTTAAGTATGATTGTTGATTGGTTGCTTTGGTTGTTAGTAACTGGATGATAGGTGTGCTTTGCTGTTTGGAATTAAAATCTTTGCTGGATTATTAAATTAACTTTGCTTTTAATTTCGGGGACGAAATTATTTTAAGGGGGGAGGAATGTGATATCCCGGGTTTTTGGGCAATATAAATTTAATAATCTTTATTAATAATTAAATTGGATTGATAATTATCCTATATAATTTTAATTTAAAATTGGTAATTTAATCTTTTAAAAGATAATAAATACTTAATCTGACAATATTGATAAGATTTGTTTGTTAAAGCTAATAAAATTTTATTCTATTTATAATATATATATTTGATATATATTGTGAATGGAAATATCTTTTGTTTAAATAAAAGATGAATTTTTCAAATTGTAATATATATGTATGTATATGTTATAATTTGGATTGTTTTGAATTTAATTTAGTCTATTGATAATTTATATATGTATGAACTGTGATTTAAAGCTTTGTTTTAAAATTAATATTTTTCAAAGGATAGTTTAGATTAATTCAATTATTTTCAAAATATAAGATAATTGTTTATTTTAAATGAAATTGTTTAAAAAGGATTTAAACAAGCTTTGTTTTGTCTTCTTTTAAAATGCTCAAATTAAAATGGTTATAAGTGTGTATATATGGTTTTAAATAAACTTTCCTTTTTAAAATATCTCTTAAACTAAAATAGTTTGTAAATAAGTAAATGAATTTATATAAATCCATAATTACATAATAAGAAAACATAAATACTTTTGTAAATAAGGTTTTAAAATATAATTTCTTTTATAATAAGGTTTTAAACATAATTTTGCTTGTTTTAACACTTGTAAATTAAGGGACTTATGCAATGAACATTTGTCTAATTAGTAATATAACAAGTGGCATTATCTTGTTTTCTTTAAGAATTTAACATTTATAAATAAAATGTAGTTGTAGAGAAACCTGGCTTCTATTTTTTTCGTTCAAAACATTTTTCTCAGTTCAAAACACTTTCAAAACTCTTTCTCCTCTTTTCTAATAAACTAAAAACTGGAAACAAAGAAAATAAAATAGCCTGATTTCATCTTCAACCTGAGATCAAGCAAGCTAGCAACTCAACAAGTAAATCAAACAAGAATCAACATCAGTTTCAGTTCCAACATTAAACAACATGCAAGGGATTTCAACAGCAAGCAAAATCAAATACAAGTTCAAGAATTCAAATTGAAAACAAAAGCCTGGAAACACTACTCTGTTGTTCTCTGCTTCTTTAATTTTAAGGTGAGTAAATAGATTTTAAAAACAGTTTAAATCTTGTTCTTCTCTTTGATATATGTATGAAAATCAAGATGTCTTCCTGGATTATTGAATTGAATTGAATGCATGTTGTATTATGTGTGTTTGAGATGCCTGTAATCATAAAATATATGCTCTGTATATTTATAACAGTTTCAATGGCCATAGTAAATTCAATAACTAGATTTTTAATTCGAATTGGACTTTGATTTGTAAATAGAAGTTGTTTGTAATCATATAACTTTTCATCTAAAAATGATATAAGTTTTTAAAATGAAATATTTGTTTAGAAATTTCAACATTACAGTAAAAATCAAATTGGGTCAAAAATTTGAGAATTTAATCTTTAGTTTTGATTTCATGATTGGAATAGCATCAGGAAATCATGATTTTTAATACTTGTATCATGATTTTTAGATGGGTAATTAGTGAGATTTCTCGAGTTTTCTGTTTTGGGCATTTTGGCCGATTCATGGCGAACGGCGGCGATCTGGGCAACGGGGTTGAGCACGAAGGTCATGGGAAAGACAAGGATCATGGGAAAAATAACTTGGGAATTTATTGATGAGTGGGTTGGCTGGAATTTGACGAAGTAGGGTTTTAACATCCTGATTTTGTCGACGTTGTTCATCTTGACTTCGCGGAGTCGAGGCGCTACCGGAGGCGACCGCACGTGGTGCCATGGATTCTTGGTGTCGTGACGGAGCTATGGACGAGGTGGCGACGGTTCTGATGGCCAGAGGTGGCGAAGCGTGGAAGTTTTAGGTGGTCAGGTTGTTCGAGGTTGGGTTCCTATGAGCTCGATGTCGTTTTTGTGATCGATGCTTGGATCTGGATGGTTGGATCGATAGTGGAGGTCGTTGGCGACTAGTTGATGGACGCGGCGCTGGTCAGAGATGACCGGAATTCACGTGCACGTGCATGCGTGCACGTCAGTGTCAGGTGAGGTCTGAGATGAATAAATGTCTCGGGTTGGGCTCGAGTTGTTTCGTGAGTGGACTCGAAGAAGGAAAGGTTCGCGAGTGAGACGAGGAGAACTCGGAAAATTTGATAGCCTGGCTCCAGTTTTATTTCATTTTGAAGGTTGTCTTGTTTTTAAACAAAGAAAATTTAAACAAGTTTTTATTGTTATTAAAGTTATTAAGTTTTCCAAGCAAATTATATCTTGGTTTTAAAATTTAAAGCATGGACAAGTTTTTAAGTATTTAAAACAAGTTTTAAATAAATAATTGTTTAATTTGATTAAACATGTTTGAAATGGTTTTCAAAGATTTTTAGTATATTAAAATTAAATGTTTAAGCTATTTTGTTTAAAATAAATTATATTTCAAAATTGATTTCTAAATTTGGTTTTAATAAAGTAAATACTTTGAGTAAGTATTTTAAATAAATACAAGTATTCTTAATTAATTGAGTTGGGATTAATTAAGAATAGTTAATTAATAAAATAAATTAAAACTTAATTACTTATTTGTAATTAAGAATAATTACTTAATGAAGTAATTAGTGGAAATGAATGTAATTAATAAATAAATGAATTAGAGATTGAGTGATTAATTAATTGAGTAATTAATTAATGTAATTAATTTTAGGTTAATTAATTAGTCTAATTAATTTAAGATAATCACTTATGATTAATTAAGTGTAATTATTTAGTAAAGTAATTAATGGATAATTACTTAATGTAATTAAGATAAGAGAAAATTACTTATGGAAGTAATTAAATGGAAGTGATTAAGAGTTAATCAATTGATGTTATTAATTAGAGGATTAATTAATATAATTGATTTGAAGTTAATTAATTAAAGAGTAAGTAATTAATTAAAGGATTAAGGTTAATTAATTAAGGTAATTAATTAAGGAAGTAATTAAGGATCATTAATTTATATAATAAATAATGTAATTAAGGATTGATTAATTAAGATTAATTAATCAATAATAACTGATTAAAGAGTAGTAAAATTAATATAATTAATTAAGGAGTTAATTAATTAAGGTAAGTAATTACAAGATGGTTAATTACTGTTTAAGATTAATTAAGGTTAATTAATGAATGTAGTTAATTAAAGATTAATTAATTAAAGGTTAATTAATTAATAAAGTTATTAGAGGATTATTAATATAATTAATGGAATTAATCAAGGTTGATTAATAAAAGTAATTAATTTAAATATGATTAATTAATTATAATTAATTGAGGATTAATATAATTAAGTATAGTTAATAAATAAATGAAGGTTCATTAATTATTGTAATTAATGATAGTAATTAAAGGTTAATTACTGTATATGGTTAAGGATAATTACTTGATGTAATTAAAGATAATTACTTAAATGTAATTAAAATATAATTAATCAAGGTGATTAATTAAAGTGGATAATTAGAGAATGATTAATTTATTTATTTAATTAATGATTATATAAGTAAGATTTATAATGAAGTAATTAATTTAATTTATTTTAAATTAATTAAGAGATGAAGTAATTAATTTAATTCACTTTAAATTAATTAAAGATAGAGATAGTTAATTTAATTCATTTTAAATTAATTATGTTATGACTAAATAAATCATTGCTTATATAAGAATGAATGACATTGATTGACTAGAATGAATATTATCTCAGAAATGAGATAAGCAATGTTGTGTGGTATGAATGCTTGGTTGCATTATAATGGTAATATAGATTAACTATTGTGATGTTGATATGGATTACCTATTTGATTATGAATCATCTGTTTAAATGATAATGTGATTATCAATTGTGATGTGTGAATTATCTATCTGTATGAATATAGATAAGTTAAATTGTTTAAACCTTTAAACAACTTGGCCTTAAAAGATACGTTTTGGATTTCGATGAGACCGGGATCGGATTTCCGTATACCGGAATTCCAGGTCTGGAGATCCGAATACCACATCGATCCAAATTAACGATAGGTCGTGAATCTCAAGTGAAGATGAAGATTCAGAGTGCAAGGGTTATTGTCGTTAACTCTGAGGGTGATTCCAAAACGAGTGTAACGAGATAATGCCTTCGGTTTCGTTCGAACCCGGAACGAACTTATATGGATTGAATGCTTTCAGCACATCGTCAGGCGGACGATGAGCATTCTAAGTGATATGTTCTGATTAAAGGTAATCGTAACCTCAAGCCTCATCAACCGGGAATGGCTAAAACAGGGGAGGTGCAGCAAGGCTTCGTGGGTAGCACCCACTGAGAGCAAGATAGATCCCTGTCTAGAGGTCCCTTTTCTTTTATTCGGCTTAGTGTGTGGTTGGTCGCGCCAACTACGGGATTGTCTTGTTCGGGATTATCCAGTAAGGGATGGTTCCGGCTTTGTGTTGCAGGGGAGCGGGCGTACTCCTCGGTACGGTGATCTAGGCCACGTACTGTGACGGGCGGTACCCCAGTAGCCCTGCCATTGTATGGAATCCAAACTCCAATAAGTGCCGTACGTATTAGTTGTGCCCAACTATGTTGGAATGTGAGATGTAAGCATTTCAGCTATTTCTGTATTGTACTTGAAAACCCTAGACCCTATTATAATACAATCAGATTTCCTATCAAACGTTTTAGTTAGCGTAAGGTAAAAACTTACCCATGTTTATTTGTGGGGAGTCTTACGTGATACTTTTGTTTTCAAAAGTTTTCAAAGTTAAGCAATCTAACCGTTTACTCACACCAGACCCATGTCTGACCCAAGTGTTTATTTTCTGTTTTATTAAACTCTTGGGTACTCAATATTGTATTGAGTAGTCGAGGGATTCAGGTTAGCTTTGACGAATTCTGGAGGAGATTTGGAGCAGGAGGCTTCACCGTGTAGATATATGATGATTCCGCTGTGTATATGTTGTGTCTGTATCTGTGATACTTGAGTTGTATGAATTAGACAGATGTTTATAACTGTCTAATATGTGTTGTATAAGTTGTGTAACTCTGATGTATATGATACTATGTAATATTTTATATGATATATTATATTTCATTCGTTCCGCTGTGAGATTCTGATATTGTTGAGTTCTTCTTTTCTATCTTTTCTTCTTCTATCCCTTTCTTTCTTAATTCATGATACGTCTTTCTGGGCTTAGAAAGTCGGGTCGTGACAGTTGGTATCAGAGCATTTAAAAGCGAGTTTAAAATATTTTATATGAATCATAATTGGTTTATATTCTATTTTCTTTTAAAGATTGTATTTATAAAATTTAGAAAGTATTTATAAATTTATAAATATATTTGTTTATTAGGAAATTTACAAATTAATTAGGAAAATTAATTTAAAAGCCTTTAAAATCATTTATAAATAATATAAAATATAAATTAGGACAAGTGTTAAGTTATAAACATCTTTAAATAACATGTGTTAACATATTAATCAAAGTTGAGACAAGTGTCACAATTATTTCAATTTTCTTTTATTTTTATAAAATCCTAATTTAAAGGTAAATTATTTAATAAAGTAATTAGAGGATAATTATTTTATGAAAGTAATTAAATATAAATGATTAAGGGTTAATTACCTAGTGTTATTAATTTAATAATTTAGTTAATAAAGTTAATTAAAGGATTAAGGTTAATTAATAAGGTAATAAATTTTTAGTTAAGATAATTAATTAAAAAGTAATTAATTAAGGGAAGTAATTAAGGAAAGTTAATTACTGGATTAGATTAATCAAAGGTGATTAATAATTGTGGTTTAATTAAGGTTAATAACTTAATGTAATTAATTTAAATAGAATGAATAATTAAAGATGTAATTAAGGATCATTAGTTATAATTAATTAATGATGTAATTAAGACTTGAGTAATTAAGATTAATTAATCAATGATAAGTGATTATAGAATAACTAATTAATTGTAATTAATTAAGGATTAAAGTAATTGATTATAATTAATTAATTAATGAAGTAATTAAAGATTAATTACTGAATGGTTTAAGATAATTAATTTGTGAAATTAATTAAGTATTAATTACTTAAAGTAATTAAAGGATTATTAATCAGGAATGATTAATTAAGATGGATACTTAGAGTAATGATTAATTAATTGGTTTAATTAATAATTAAGTAAGCAGGATTTATAGAATGAAGTAATTAGTTTAATTCACTTTAAATTAATTAGATGATATAAATCATTGCTTAAGGATGGATGAATGAGATTGAATGTATTTCATTGTTTGATATCTCTGATGTGATATGATTGATATATGATATGGATGTTTGGTTGAATTATAATGATAATGTGAATTATCTGTTTGGGATGATAATGTAGATTATCTATTGAATCATCTATCTTTGTGTATATAGATAAGAATTGAATTGTTTTAACCTTAAAACAACTTGGCCCTTAAAAGATACGTTTTGGATTTCGATGAGACCGGGATCGGGTTTCCGTATACCGGAATTCCAGGTCTGGAGACCCGAATACCACATCGATCCAAATTAACGATAGGTCGTGAATCTCAAGTGAAGATGAAGATTTAGAGTGCAAGGGTTATTGTCGTTAACTCTGAGGGTGATTCCAAAACGAGTGTAACGAGATAATGCCTTCGGTTTCGTTCGAACCCGGAACGAACTTGTATGGATCGAATACTTTCAAAACATCGTCAGGCGGACGATGAGTATTCTAAGTGATATATGTGCTGATTTAAGGTAATCGTAACCTCAAGCCTCATCAACCGGGAATGGCTAAAACAGGGGAGGTGCAGCAAGGCTTCGTGGGTAGCACCCACTGAGAGCAAGATAGATCCCTGTCTAGAGGTCCCTTTTCTTTTATTCGGCTTAGTGTGTGGTTGGTCGCGCCAACTACGGGATTGTCTTGTTCGGGATTATCCAGTAAGGGATGGTTCCGGCTTTGTGTTGCAGGGGAGCGGGCGTACTCCTCGGTACGGTGATCTAGGCCACGTACTGTGACGGGCGGTACCCCAGTAGCCCTGCCATTGTATGGAATCCAAACTCCAATAAGTGTCGTACGTATTAGTTGTGCCCAACTATGTTGGAATGTGAGATGTAAGCATTTCAGCTATTTCTGTATTTTACTTGAAAACCCTAGACCCTATTATAATATAACTGGATTTCCTATCAAATGTTTTGGTTAGCGTAAGGTAAAAATTTTTCCATGTTTATGTGTGGGAAGTCTTACGTGATACCTTTGTTTTCAAAAGGTTTTGAAGTTAAACAATTTTAACCCGTTTACTCACACCAGACCCATGTCTGACCCATGTGTTTATTTTCTGTTTTATTAAACTCTTGGGTACTCAATATTGTATTGAGTAGTCGAGGGATTCAGGTTAGCTTTGACGAATTCTGGAGGAGATTTGGAGCAGGAGGCTTCACCGTGTAGATATATGATGATTCCGCTGTGTATATGTTGTGTCTGTATCTGTGATACTTGAGTTGTATGAATTAGACAGATGTTTATAACTGTCTAATATGTGTTGTATAAGTTGTGTAACTCTGATGTATATGATACTATGTAATATTTTATATGATATATTATATTTCATTCGTTCCGCTGTGAGTTTCTGATGTTGTTGTTCTTTCTTCTTTCTCTTCTTTTCTCTTTTCTATCCCTTTCTTTCTTATTAGCGATACGACTTTCTGTGGAGAGAAAGTCGTGGTCGTTACAGTATATATTTCTTTTTAAAGAGAAACAAAAGCTAATTATATTTATAAATAAAAGTTTATACAAATATTATAAAATCCAAAACAATTTAAATATATATATTCTTTTGAATTTCAAAACTTTAAATTCAAGTTTAAATAAAAATTAAATCCTAAGATTCAATTTAAAAGTCAAGTTATATATATTTACATACACTATTTATTCAATTTAAAATAACAATTCCTTTTAGCATTAAAATTCATACATATTAAAAATAATACATTATACTTGTTATTTGAAAATAACATATTTTATAATTTAAACAAGAGATTATATTATCAAGAAATATTTAAAAGAAATAAAACAAACCAATTTTTGTAAATCTGACGAGACAGGGTTTTCTATGTAATATATAGTGTTAATTAATTAAATAATTTGGATTATAAGTTGATTAATTAAGAATTAAGGATCATTTATTTAAATAAGTATAGATTATTAACAAATGATTATGAATTAATTAATCAAGTGATTTAAGGATTAATTAAGTAATTGGAAATTAATAAATTAGTAATTAATAATAGATGATTAAGGATTAATTACTTAAAGTAATAAATGGGATTAATTTTGATAATCAATTAGATTAATTAACAATGAAAATCTTTTATGAAATGGGTTAAGTATAATTACTTAATGGAAGTAATTAAGGTAATTAATTACTTAAGGTAATTAATTAAATAAATTTGATTAAGTTAAATTAATTAATTAAATTAATTTAAGATAATCATTTAGAGATATGATAAATATAATTACTTAAATGTAATTAGTGAAGTGTAATTACTTAGGAAAGTAATTAAAGTTAATTAGTGGATGTAATTAACTAAAGATGGTTTAATGAAAGTAATTTGAGTTTAATTACTTTGAATAATTAATCAAGGGATTAATTAAAAGATAATTAATTAAGAAGTAATTAATTTATGGAAGAGTAATTAAGGGTAGTTAATTACTAAATGAGATTAATCAAAGGTGATTAATAAATGTGACTAATTAATTATTAATTTAAATAAGATAATTAATTAAGAATAATTAAGGATCATTAATTAATATAATTAATGATGAAATTAAGAATTGATTAATTAAGATTAATTAATAAATAATAAGTGATTAAAGTAATTAATTAATTGTAATTAATTAAGGATTAATGTAATTAAATATAGTTAATTAATTAATGAAGTAATTAAAGATTAATTACTGAATGGTTTAAGATAATTAATTTGTGAAATTAATTAAGTATTAATTACTTAAAGTAATTAAAGGGTAATTAATCAGGAATGATTAATTTAGATGGATACTTAGAGTAATGATTATTAATTGGTTTAATTAATAATTAAGTAAGCAGGATTTATAGAATGAAGTAATTAGTTTAATTCACTTTAAATTAATTAGATGATATAAATCATTGCTTAAGGATGGATGAATGAGATTGAATGTATTTCATTGTTTGATATCTCTGATGAGATATGATTGATATATGATATGGATGTTTGGTTGAATTATAATGATAATGTGAATTATCTGTTTGGGATGATAATGTAGATTATCTATTGAATTATCTATCTTTGTGTATATAGATAAGAATTGAATTGTTTTAACCTTAAAACAACTTGGCCCTTAAAAGATACGTTTTGGATTTCGATGAGACCGGGATCGGGTTTCCGTATACCGGTATTCCAGGTCTGGAGACCCGAATACCACATCGATCCAAATTAACGATAGGTCGTTAATCTCAAGTGAAGATGAAGATTCAGAGTGCAAGGGTTATTGTCGTTAACTCTGAGGGTGATTCCAAAACGAGTGTAACGAGATAATGCCTTCGGTTTCGTTCGAACCCGGAACGAACTTGTATGGATTGAATGCTTTCAGTACATCGTCAGGCGGACGATGAGCATTCTAAGTGTTATGTTCTGATTAAAGGTAATCGTAACCTCAAGCCTCATCAACCGGGAATGGCTAAAACAGGGGAGGTGCAGCAAGGCTTCGTGGGTAGCACCCACTGAGAGCAAGATAGATCCCTGTCTAGAGGTCCCTTTCTTTTATTCTGCTTAGTGTGTGGTTGGTCGCGCCAACTACGGGATTGTCTTGTTCGGGATTATCCAGTAAGGGATGGTTCCGGCTTTGTGTTGCAGGGGAGCGGGCGTACTCCTCGGTACGGTGATCTAGGCCACGTACTGTGACGGGCGGTACCCCAGTAGCCTTGCCATTGTATGGAATCCAAACTCCAATAAGTGCCGTACGTATTAGTTGTGCCCAACTATGTTGGAATGTGAGATGTAAGCATTTCAGCTATTTCTATATTTTACTTGAAAACCCTAGACCCTATTATAATAAAATCAGATTTCCTATCAAATGTTTTGGTTAGCGTAAGGTAAAAACTTACCCATGTTTATTTGTGGGAAGTCTTACGTGATACTTTTTCTTTCAAAAGATTTTGAAGTTAAACAAGTTTAACCTGTTACTCACACCAGACCCATGTCTGACCCAAGTTGTTTATTTCTGTTTTATAAACTCTTGGGTACTCAAATTTTTACGAATAGCCAAGAGATTTAGGTTTAGCTTTGACGAATTGTGGAGGAGCAATGGAGCAGGAGGCTTCGGCGTTCGTAGATATAGTTTTCCGCTGTGTTGATATCTGTGTTTGAGTCTTGTATTGTATTTGAGTTGTAATATCTAGACAGATGTTTATAACTGTCTAGTATGTGTTGTATAGTTGTGAAAACTCTGATAAGTGTTGTATACTATGTAATAGTTTATGTTATTAATATAATTTATTCGTTCCGCTGTGAGATCGTTGTTGTTGTTTCTTTCTTTCTTCTCTTCTTTTCTATTTTCTACCCCTTTTTTTCTTATTAACGATGCGACTTTCTGTGGAGAGAAAGTCGTGGTCGTTACAGTGGTATCAGAGCACTAGGTTGAGTGAATACCTAGGTTCGGGAGGGTTGTTCATTAGAGATAGGATCTGTAGCAACCTGTTTGAGTCTGAGTGTATATATATTCGAGAGCGCGTATTTGTTTGTTATATAAAATGGTTTTATATTGTGTTAATTGATCGGTTGAGTGGTATATGGATTCTGGTCAATACGAGTAGCTAACGTTATTGATAGGGATCGGGTTTGCTACATTACAGCGTGATAGGGGGTTCTCGCTTTGCGTTAGGTGGCGAACGGGAGACTCTTACCCCTACATGTCCCCGGGGGTAGTATAAGGCCTTTTGGGGTTGGTTGCGACTCGAGAGGGTGGCCGTAAAAGCAAACCCGAGGTATCACTGTGAGCCACAGCGGGGCTGGGATGGTTGAAAAGCCTACCGGTCGTGAACCGTTGCTGAAGGTTGAAAAGCCTAGGACGTTACATTTGGTATCAGAGCCTAGGACGTTACATTAAGTTAATTACTTAATTATTTTAGTTAAGTAATTAAAGTGATTAATAAATTAAGGAATGTGATTAATTTGAGGATAATTACTAAGTGTAATTAATTAAAAAGTAATTAATCAATAAAGTAATTAATTAAGGATTTTTTTGTTAATATAATTAATTAATAATTACTTAATGAAGTAATTAAAGATTAATAAGTGAATTAAACTAATTAGATGATATAAATCATTACTTAAGAATGGATGAATGATATTGAATGCTTTGCATTGTTGATATCTCTGATAAGAGATGTGCTGATCTATGATATAGATGTTTGGTTGGATTGAAATGATAGTATGAATTATCTGTTTGGATGATAATATGGATTATCTATTGTAAATTATCTATCTGTGTGTAGTATAGATAATTGAATTAAATTGTTTTAACCTTTAAAACAACTTGGCCTTAAAAGATACGTTTTGGATTTCGATGAGACCGGGATCGGGTTTCCGTATACCGGATTTCCAGGTTTGGAGACCCGAATACCACATCGATCCAAATTTACGTTAGGTCGTGAAATCCAAATGGAGCAAGTGAAGACTCGAGGTGTAAGAACGATTCTTTGTCAGTATAACTCTGTGGGTGATTCCGTAATGAGTTTGACGGAGATAGTACTTTCAGATTCGAGATAAAGATTTAGAGTGCAAGGGTTATTGTCGTTAACTCTGAGGGTGATTCCAATACGAGTGTAACGAGATAATGCCTTCGGTTTCGTTCGAACCCGGAACGAACTTGTATAGATTGAATGCTTTCAGCACATCGTCAGGTGGACGATGAGCATTCTAAGATAGATGTGTTCTTTTAAAAGGTAATCGTGACCTCAAGCCTCACAAACCGGGAATGGCTAAAACAGGGGAGGTGCAGCAAGGTTAGTGGGTAGCACCCAAGTAGGACAAGATGACCTCTGTCTAGATGTCCCTTTCTATTTTCGACTTAGTGTGTGCGGTTGGTCATGACAACCGTGAGGTATCTTGTGCGGGAATTATCCAGTAAGGGATGTTCCGACCTTGTGTTGCAGGGGATTGGGAGTGATCCTCGGTACGGTGATCTAGGCCACGTACTGTGACGGGCGGTACCCCGGTAGCCCTGCCATTGATGGAATCCAAACTCCAATAAGTGCCGTACGTTTTAGTTGTGCCCAACTATGTTGGAACGTGAGATGTAAGCATTCCAACTATTTCATATTTATTTGAAAACCCTAGACCTATTATAATACAATCGAATTTCCTATCAAATGTTTTGGTTAGCGTAAGGTAAAAACTTACCCATATTTATTGGTGGGGAGTCTTACGTGATACCTTTTCTTTCAAAAGGTTTTGAAGTTAAACAAGTTTAACCTGTTACTCACACCAGACCCATGTCTGACCCAAGTTGTTTATTTCTGTTTTATAAACTCTTGGGTACTCAAATTTTTACGAGTAGCCAAGGGATTCAGGTTTAGCTTTGACGAGTAATCTGGAGGAGCAATGGAGCAGGAAGCTTCGGCGTTGTAGATATAGATAGTAGTTTTCCGCTGTGTTGATCTTTGTATTGATCTGTATTGTGTTGAGATGTAATAACTAGACAGATGTTTATAACTGTCTAGTATGTGATGTGCAATCTGTGTAACTCTGATAGATGATGTATATGATACTATGTAATATTTATGTGATATATTATATTTCGTTTCGTTTCCGCTGTGAGTATCTGTTGTTGTTTTCTTTTCTCTTCTTCTCTTTTCTATTTCTCACCCCTTTCTTTCTTTCTGTCGATGCGATTTTCCGGGAGTGGAAAGTCAGGTCGTCACACGTGGTATCAGAGCTTAGGTTGAGCGAATGCCTAAGCTTTTGGTTAAGTGAATATCAGAGCGATAGGTTGAGCGAATACCTTATCTCTGGAGTGGTGTCTATCTTGAGAGAGCGTATTTGTAATTTTTATATAACTATATATATATATATTCTACCTATATTGTTGGGTTACCCGTACAGGTTCTTAAGTCAAATCTTAAGCCTGAGTGTCTCTGGAAGCTTAAAACATCAGTGTATATTAAATAAAGTGAAAATTCAAACTGTGAGAATTGTAGTTCTAGTATTATGAATTGAATAAATAAACCAAATCATGATTTTTAACACTAAAATCAAGATTTTTAAGAATGTGGAAATGGTGCAGTTCTGTGATCGTGTGACGACCCGACTTTCCACTCCCGGAAAATCGCATCGACAGAAAGAAAGAAAGGGGTGAGAAATAGAAAAGAGAAGAAGAGAAAAGAAAACAACAACAGATACTCACAGCGGAAACGAAATGAAATATAATATATCACATAAATATTACATAGTATCATATACATCATCTATCAGAGTTACACAGATTGCACATCACATACTAGACAGTTATAAACATCTGTCTAGTTATTACATCTCAACACAATACAGATCAATACAAAGATCAACACAGCGGAAAACTACTATCTATATCTACAACGCCGAAGCCTCCTGCTCCATTGCTCCTCCAGATTACTCATCAAATCTAAACCTGAATCCCTTGGCTACTCGTAAAAATTTGAGTACCCAAGAGTTTATAAAACAGAAATAAACAACTTGGGTCAGACATGGGTCTGGTGTGAGTAACAGGTTAAACTTGTTTAACTTCAAAACCTTTTGAAAGAAAAGGTATCACGTAAGACTCCCCACCAATAAATATGGGTAAGTTTTTACCTTACGCTAACCAAAACATTTGATAGGAAATTCGATTGTATTATAATAGGTCTAGGGTTTTCAAATAAATATGAAATAGTTGGAATGCTTACATCTCACATTCCAACATAGTTGGGCACAACTAAAACGTACGACACTTATTGGAGTTTGGATTCCATCAATGGCAGGGCTACCGGGGTACCGCCCGTCACAGTACGTGGCCTAGATCACCGTACCGAGGATCACTCCCAATCCCCTGCAACACAAGGTCGGAACATCCCTTACTGGATAATTCCCGCACAAGATACCTCACGGTTGTCATGACCAACCGCACACACTAAGTCGAAAATAGAAAGGGACATCTAGACAGAGGTCATCTTGTCCTACTTGGGTGCTACCCACTAACCTTGCTGCACCTCCCCTGTTTTAGCCATTCCCGGTTTGTGAGGCTTGAGGTCACGATTACCTTTTAAAAGAACACATCTATCTTAGAATGCTCATCGTCCACCTGACGATGTGCTGAAAGCATTCAATCTATACAAGTTCGTTCCGGGTTCGAACGAAACCGAAGGCATTATCTCGTTACACTCGTATTGGAATCACCCTCAGAGTTAACGACAATAACCCTTGCACTCTAAATCTTTATCTCGAATCTGAAAGTACTATCTCCGTCAAACTCATTACGGAATCACGCACAGAGTTATACTGACAAAGAATCGTTCTTACACCTCGAGTCTTCACTTGCTCCATTTGGATTTCACGACCTAACGTAAATTTGGATCGATGTGGTATTCGGGTCTCTAGACCTGGAAATCCGGTATACGGAAACCCGATCCCGGTCTCATCGAAATCCAAAACGTATCTTTTAAGGCCAAGTTGTTTTAAAGGTTAAAACAATTTAATTCAATTATCTATACTACACACAGATAGATAATTTACAATAGATAATCCATATTATCATCCAAACAGATAATTCATATTATCATTTCAATCCAACCAAACATCTATATCATAGATCAGCACATCTCTTATCAGAGATATCAACAATGCTAAGCATTCAATATCATTCATCCATTCTTAAGTAATGATTTATATCATCTAATTAATTTAAAGTGAATTAAACTAATTACTTCATTCTATAAATCCTGCTTACTTAATTATTAATTAAACCAATTAATTAATCATTACTCTAAGTATCCATCTTAATTAATCATTCCTGATTAATAATCCTTTAATTACTTTAAGTAATTAATACTTAATTAATTTCACAAATTAATTATCTTAAACCTTTCAGTAATTAATCTTTAATTACTTCATTAATTAATTAATTATACTTAATTATCTTAATCCTTAATTAATTACAATTAATTAATTACTTTAATCACTTATTATTTATTAATTAATCTTAATTAATCAATTCTTAATTACATCATTAATTTTATTAATTAATGATCCTTAATTACAACTTAATTATTAATTACTTTAATTAAATTAATTACATTAAGTAATTAACTTTAAATTAAACAACATTTATTAATCACCTTGATTAATCTTCAATCAGTAATTAACTACCCTTAATTACTTTCATTTACTAAATTAATTCTCCTTAATTAATTTCTTAATTAATCCCTTGATTAATTATTCAAAGTAATTAAACTCAAATTACTTTCCTTAATACATAACCATCAATTAATTACTTCCAGTAATTATCTTATTATTTACTTCCTAAATAATCATACCTTAATAATTACATTAAGTAATTATCATCAAATCATTTCTTAATTAATTAATCTAACTAAATCAAATTAACTTAATTAATTACAATAAGTAATTAATTCTTAATTACTTCCATTAAGTAATTCATTTAAAACAAATTCTATAATTTATTATCTTAAATTAATTAACTAATTAATTATCAAAATTAATCCTATTAATTAATTATTTAATAATCCATAGTTAATGACCTCCATTAACTATTAACAACTCTTTAATTACTTTTCTTAAGTAATTAAATTGGATTAATTATTATTAATTCCAAATTGATAAATCTTAATAACAAATTAATTTATCTCTAATTATTAAATTAATTAAGTGTTATCCATAACTTAATTAATCTTTAATTACTTTATTAATTAATTTCTAAACATTAATTAATATTCTATTTTAAAATCCTTAATTATAAATTATTTATTCCTAATTAATTTATCTTAATCATAAATAAATTAGTTTAAATCTTTAATTTATTATTTATTTAATTAATCCAAATGATTAATTAATCAAACAAATTAATTATCCCTTAATTTCCTCACAAATAATTAAGTCTTAAGAAAACATTTCCTTATAATGATATTTATCATTTAAAACATATTTGAAATATTTAACTTTCATATTTCCTTTAAATTCCATTTTAAATATGAGATTTTAAAATGAATAAAAGTTTAACCTTAACAAACTTTAAAATCCATTTACAACCCTCAAATCATATGTTGAAGAAATGCTCATTTTATAAAAGAACTTAAGGATTTTAAATTTACTTTTTAATTTCAACCATTTAATATACAATTTAAACAATTTAAGTTATTAAAAACAATTTCATTTAAAACTTCCTTTTTATTTCAATTCTGAAATACAGATATACATTTGATTCCAGTTTTAAGTTTAGATTTAAACTTACTTCCAATTTAAAACTTTATTTTTAAATTTAGCTATCTAAACATTTTAAGGTTGTTCAAATATTTAAATGTTAAAAACTTATTTTATTTTGAACTGAGATTCAAATTTAACTTAAATCAATTTAAACTTAAATTTAAAACATGTTTAAATATTTCTTTACAAATTTAATTTTAGTTTAAACTTTTTTAAACATACAGGTTTTAAACCTGTCAACACCAACATACTCGAGACCCCTGATTACTTCGAGTCGTACCCTTAAATCCTTCGAGTCTCACCCGAGTTTCCCCTGTCAAAAACCTACAGCTAAACGAAGAAACTCACCAATCTCTACTTCGAGTCAAACAATAAAAACCCCGAGTCCCTACGAAATACACCCGAGAGCTCGAATTACCTTCCAGTAAACCAGACTTCACCAGATATTCCAATCGTGTGCACGTGTACAATCACCTGCGGCGTCTCCGACCATCACCGAACATCCCCACACATCGACGATCAACCCTACACCAGATTACGATCCTCCAACCTTCGAACAACACTCGAAATCAAAAACGAGAATTTCGAGCCTAAAAATCGAAACCTGGAACAGTTTTCAATTCCTGGAAACTACCTCGTACTCGAGATTCCGATCACCAGAGAGTCTACTTTTCTGGCCATGTCCTCGCCTATATCCCATCTTCCTCTTCTCAAAGTGTGGTAGCACTCGGTCCACCATAGATATCACCCTGACCATCAATTTCCAGCTTATTCAAACTAGGTTAAAAATCTTAAATACTAAATCCTATCTTCCTCGATGTATTAATTCAACTTCCAACAATTTTCCCTACATCTTTGATCATCCCTCTATCCTTACTGCAGATTTCAACATATAAAACCATCTAGATCAAACGAATTACCCAAAACTTCATATTTAGTTCATCACAGAACTGCTCCTTTAATACTAAGCTAAAAATTATGATTTAAATGCTAAAAATCATATTATAGTTTAGGTATTCAATATATAATCCTGGATTTCCGAATTACCCAGTTTGAATTTTCATATTTATATACATGCATTTCAGTTTTTGGTTTACAGAGACACTCAGATTCAAATTTGACTTAATTTAAATTTTAAACTTTAGTTTATGATAAAACAAACTTATTTTGTTTTAAAACTTAAGTCTATCAAAGATCAGATAAGGAGATAGAGATTTATATCAAGAATCTGAGCTTAAAGAAAATATAAAACCAGGGATATCATACAAAACAAACATGCACCTATATATCAATACATCCACATATATATATTTATAGAAACTCACATATAGATACACACAAGAATATACTTCTTTCAGAGCTAACAAGCAAACAGATTCTTATATTTTAAGTTCTAAGAATGTTACTCACCTGATTGAAAAAAATGAAACAGAGCTTCCAGATTTTAGCTTTTGAAAACTGTGGACTTGCATGCTTCTTGAATTTGATTTAAAACTCGAATTGTTGCCTTTAAATTGCTTTTCATTAACATGCAAGCTTGATTTCCATTTTGAAGAGATGAATGCAGACAGGCCTTAAAATGATTCCAGATTTGAAAGAAATGAAGGTAGGCTGGTTCTTTGAATATGATGCAGAGATGAAGAAAAATGTTGCAGTCCCTTGTCTTTGATTTCAGATTGTAACTTGGTTACAGATTGAAGGATTTGGCTTAAGGAAGATTTGTTTACAGACTTTGGTTTGCTTTTTGAAAATAAATGAATTACAGGCTTTGATTTGGTTTGAGAAGTTTGATTCTCTGATTTGAGTTTAGAGGATTATCTTGAAAAGTAATATTGATTTGTTTCAGATTTCGATTAGAGAAACTGAGTTTATCTTGTTTTGAAAAATAAGAATAGAAAGAAAATGAAGTAAAGAGAATGCATATGTTTATATAAGTGAAGTTGAAATTTATAAAAATAAAAGAAAAAAAAAATAAAGACACTTGTCAATATAGTTCATCTTTTAATTACACTTGTTAAAACAAGTCATTAGATAAAGACACATGTCTTTTAAGTATTTATCTTATTTCTATTTATTTTAAAGTAATTAAAAAGCCTTTTTCTTATTTATTAAACACTTATCTATATATATAAATCATTTTAAAGAAACAAAACCAATTATATTTATAATTAAAAGTTATACAAATATTATAATATCCAAACAATTTAAATATTTATTCTCTTGAATTTCAAAGCTTAAATTCAAATTCAATTAAATTAAATCCTAAGATTCAATATAAAAAGTCAAGTTATATATATATATACATATATAACTATTTATTCAATTAAATAACAATTTTATATTCTTTAAAATCCATTCATATTAATAAAAATAATACATTATACTTATTATCTGAAATTAACATATTTGATATTTAAATAATTTATATAAGAGATTATATTATCAAGTGATATTTTAAAAAGAAACAAAACAAGCCTTTTTTGTTAACTCTTATATAATTTTAAACTTAAGTAAAAATATCTTAAGCAATTAAAGTATTTTAAAACTATAAATTTACTAATTTAAATAACTTTGAAAAGTCATATTAAATTAAATCTAAATTCCCAATTTACCCAAAGCTTCTATTTACAATATATATAAATAAATATATATATTCAAATAGAAAATATCTTATTAACTTTTAAAAGATAAAATCACCAATTAATACTAATTTAATCAGATTATTAAATTAAATTCAAATCTTATTATCAAAGATCATCAATATCAATTTAATTATTTAACAGATTATTAAATTGATATTGTTAAAATTTCCGGGATATTACATTCCTTCCCCCTTAAAATAATTTCGTCCCCGAAATTTAAACAAAGGTAATTTAATAATCTTATTAAAGATTTTAAATTTTAAAACACAAGCATATACTATCATCCATATGCTAACAACCATAGCAACCAATTCATCCAATCAATCAAATCTAACTATCCAGACAAAATTCTAGATAGAATTCCTCGAGTTTCCCCAAGTATATATATACCGGGATACTCGCTCTACAACAATCTAAACTACTAAGCTATAGATCTCCTACTCATCTAGATCTACAGAACTAAATAGAATATCAGACTACAGACGAGTCTGACTCAACAACTAAACCTTCCAGAACTGCTGATTCTAAAACCAGAGATAGATCTTACACGTACCTCTCAGAGATACATAAAACTCAATGAATTCCAATTGTCCAAACTGACAATTCAATCCTGAAAACCCAATACTTATCCGAATCAGAAGACAGAAGAGATCCAAACATAACTTTACTTCACAACATCAGTAGATTCCAAACTTACTTCTCCTATCCAGAGATATACTCCAAACTGCTTTCGCTGCTCAATTCTGATCTGGGGTAGATAAGAATGCTGATGAAGAACACAAGCACAAACTGAACAACATATTCTAGAAATATGGTTCACGGATCCATAAAGAAAACTCAGATACTTCATCAAAACTTGAGTTGCTGCACCAACTCCATCTCTAGGAAACATCCTTCAACTAGACTGAACTACCGGTACTACTCCTGGAATCCAGTCGATAAGAAAACTCAACCTTCAGATGCGGACAACTCCTGACTTCTCTGAAGACACTCAGAAAAACTCTGATAACCCAAGAGAACCCTCAAACTATCGCAAGTCACTTTTACGATCAACCCAGCCTATTTCCAAAGAAAACTGTTCTCTCTTAACAAATCAGAACAGCTCACACTTAACTATCCAATCCATCGAAGAAATGGATCCACTCTGCTGCTTCTGAACTTCACCTCCAGAAAAACTGCTCAGCCAGAAAACTTCCTGCCAACACAGAATACCCCGAGCTGCACTGCTGCAAAAGACTTCCTATCCAAAGCTTCTTCGAGAAACTCGAACCCAAACCAAATAGAAATATCATGCTGAACTCAGCCACAACACCGAAACATTCACACTTCCTTAAACTCGTTCCAAAGAAAACATCTTCGGGAACATCCATCGTCACTGCATCTCATCACACAGCTACTATTACCTGAGGTATCAAGATACCATCACTTGCTTCTGTTCAACCGATAGATCCAAACTCTACTCATCCAACTTTACAGATAAACTCCGAACCTTAACAGGTTTCCTTCAGAGATTCGATGAAATCCTTCATCACAGCAAAACTTACTCGAGACAGTATTGGGTCTACAGTCTCGATAAATACACTTCCAACCTTAATTCCAACCATTGGTAGTCGTGTTTCATACACTACTACCCTATCTACCTTTATATCTTATATTGGAGAACCTGTACGGGTAACCCAACAATATAGGTAGAATATATATATATAGTTATATAAAAATTACAAATACGCTCTCTCAAGATAGACACCACTCCAGAGATAAGGTATTCGCTCAACCTATCGCTCTGATATTCACTTAACCAAAAGCTTAGGCATTCGCTCAACCTAAGCTCTGATACCACGTGTGATGACCCGACTTTCCACTCCCGGAAAATCGCATCGACAGAAAGAAAGAAAGGGGTGAGAAATAGAAAAGAGAAGAAGAGAAAAGAAAACAACAACAGATACTCATAGCGGAAACGAAACGAAATATAATATATCACATAAATATTACATAGTATCATATACATCATCTATCAGAGTTACACAGATTGCACATCACATACTAGACAGTTATAAACATCTGTCTAGTTATTACATCTCAACACAATACAGATCAATACAAAGATCAACACAGCAGAAAACTACTATCTATATCTACAACGCCGAAGCCTCCTGCTCCATTGCTCCTCCAGATTACTCGTCAAAGCTAAACCTGAATCCCTTGGCTACTCGTAAAAATTTGAGTACCCAAGAGTTTATAAAACAGAAATAAACAACTTGGGTCAGACATGGGTCTGGTGTGAGTAACAGGTTAAACTTGTTTAACTTCAAAACCTTTTGAAAGAAAAGGTATCACGTAAGACTCCCCACCAATAAATATGGGTAAGTTTTTACCTTACGCTAACCAAAACATTTGATAGGAAATTCGATTGTATTATAATAGGTCTAGGGTTTTCAAATAAATATGAAATAGTTGGAATGCTTACATCTCACGTTCCAACATAGTTGGGCACAACTAAAACGTACGGCACTTATTGGAGTTTGGATTCCATCAATGACAGGGCTACCGGGGTACCGCCCGTCACAGTACGTGGCCTAGATCACCGTACCGAGGATCACTCCCAATCCCCTACAACACAAGGTCGGAACATCCCTTACTGGATAATTCCCGCACAAGATACCTCACGGTTGTCATGACCAACCGCACACACTAAGTCGAAAATAGAAAGGGACATCTAGACAGAGGTCATCTTGTCCTACTTGGGTGCTACCCACTAACCTTGCTGCACCTCCCCTGTTTTAGCCATTCCCGGTTTGTGAGGCTTGAGGTCACGATTACCTTTTAAAAGAACACATCTATCTTAGAATGCTCATCGTCCACCTGACGATGTGCTGAAAGCATTCAATCTATACAAGTTCGTTCCGGGTTCGAACGAAACCGAAGGCATTATCTCGTTACACTCGTATTGGAATCACCCTCAGAGTTAACGACAATAACCCTTGCACTCTAAATCTTTATCTTGAATCTGAAAGTACTATCTCCGTCAAACTCATTACGGAATCACCCACAGAGTTATACTGACAAAGAATCGTTCTTACACCTCGAGTCTTCACTTGCTCCATTTGGATTTCACGACCTAACGTAAATTTGGATCGATGTGGTATTCGGGTCTCCAGACCTGGAAATCCGGTATACGGAAACCCGATCCCGGTCTCATCGAAATCCAAAACGTATCTTTTAAGGCCAAGTTGTTTTAAAGGTTAAAACAATTTAATTCAATTATCTATACTACACACAGATAGATAATTTACAATAGATAATCCATATTATCATCCAAACAGATAATTCATATTATCATTTCAATCCAACCAAACATCTATATCATAGATCAGCACATCTCTTATCAGAGATATCAACAATGCAAAGCATTCAATATCATTCATCCATTCTTAAGTAATGATTTATATCATCTAATTAATTTAAAGTGAATTAAACTAATTACTTCATTCTATAAATCCTGCTTACTTAATTATTAATTAAACCAATTAATTAATCATTACTCTAAGTATCCATCTTAATTAATCATTCCTGATTAATAATCCTTTAATTACTTTAAGTAATTAATACTTAATTAATTTCACAAATTAATTATCTTAAACCTTTCAGTAATTAATCTTTAATTACTTCATTAATTAATTAATTATACTTAATTATCTTAATCCTTAATTAATTACAATTAATTAATTACTTTAATCACTTATTATTTATTAATTAATCTTAATTAATCAATTCTTAATTACATCATTAATTTTATTAATTAATGATCCTTAATTACAACTTAATTATTAATTACTTTAATTAAATTAATTACATTAAGTAATTAACTTTAAATTAAACAACATTTATTAATCACCTTGATTAATCTTCAATCAGTAATTAACTACCCTTAATTACTTTCATTTACTAAATTAATTCTCCTTAATTAATTTCTTAATTAATCCCTTGATTAATTATTCAAAGTAATTAAACTCAAATTACTTTCCTTAATACATAACCATCAATTAATTACTTCCAGTAATTATCTTATTATTTACTTCCTAAATAATCATACCTTAATAATTACATTAAGTAATTATCATCAAATCATTTCTTAATTAATTAATCTAACTAAATCAAATTAACTTAATTAATTACAATAAGTAATTAATTCTTAATTACTTCCATTAAGTAATTCATTTAAAACAAATTCTATAATTTATTATCTTAAATTAATTAACTAATTAATTATCAAAATTAATCCTATTAATTAATTATTTAATAATCCATAGTTAATGACCTCCATTAACTATTAACAACTCTTTAATTACTTTTCTTAAGTAATTAAATTGGATTAATTATTATTAATTCCAAATTGATAAATCTTAATAACAAATTAATTTATCTCTAATTATTAAATTAATTAAGTGTTATCCATAACTTAATTAATCTTTAATTACTTTATTAATTAATTTCTAAACATTAATTAATATTCTATTTTAAAATCCTTAATTATAAATTATTTATTCCTAATTAATTTATCTTAATCATAAATAAATTAGTTTAAATCTTTAATTTATTATTTATTTAATTAATCCAAATGATTAATTAATCAAACAAATTAATTATCCCTTAATTTCCTCACAAATAATTAAGTCTTAAGAAAACATTTCCTTATAATGATATTTATCATTTAAAACATATTTGAAATATTTAACTTTCATATTTCCTTTAAATTCCATTTTAAATATGAGATTTTAAAATGAATAAAAGTTTAACCTTAACAAACTTTAAAATCCATTTACAACCCTCAAATCATATGTTGAAGAAATGCTCATTTTATAAAAGAACTTAAGGATTTTAAATTTACTTTTTAATTTCAACCATTTAATATACAATTTAAACAATTTAAGTTATTAAAAACAATTTCATTTAAAACTTCCTTTTTATTTCAATTCTGAAATACAGATTTACATTTGATTCCAGTTTTAAGTTTAGATTTAAACTTACTTCCAATTTAAAACTTTATTTTTAAATTTAGCTATCTAAACATTTTAAGGTTGTTCAAATATTTAAATGTTAAAAACTTATTTTATTTTGAACTGAGATTCAAATTTAACTTAAATCAATTTAAACTTAAATTTAAAACATGTTTAAATATTTCTTTACCAACTGTCACGACCCGGCTTTCTATGCCCAGAAAGACGTATCGTGAATTAAGAAAGAAAGGGATAGAATAAGAAAAGAAAGAAAAGAAGAAAGAACAACAACATCAGAAACTCACAGCGGAACGAATGAAATATAATATATCATATAAAATATTACATAGTATCATATACATCAGAGTTACACAACTTATACAACACATATTAGACAGTTATAAACATCTGTCTAATTCATACAACTCAAGTATCACAGATACAGACACAACATATACACAGCGGAATCATCATATATCTACACGGTGAAGCCTCCTGCTCCAAATCTCCTCCAGAATTCGTCAAAGCTAACCTGAATCCCTCGACTACTCAATACAATATTGAGTACCCAAGAGTTTAATAAAACAGAAAATAAACACTTGGGTCAGACATGGGTCTGGTGTGAGTAAACGGTTAGATTGCTTAACTTTGAAAACTTTTGAAAACAAAAGTATCACGTAAGACTCCCCACAAATAAACATGGGTAAGTTTTTACCTTACGCTAACTAAAACGTTTGATAGGAAATCTGATTGTATTATAATAGGGTCTAGGGTTTTCAAGTAAAATAGAGAAATAGCTGAAATGCTTACATCTCACATTCCAACATAGTTGGGCACAACTAATACGTACGTCACTTATTGGAGTTTGGATTCCATACAATGGCAGGGCTACTGGGGTACCGCCCGTCACAGTACGTGGCCTAGATCACCGTACCGAGGAGTACGCCCGCTCCCCTGCAACACAAAGCCGGAACCATCCCTTACTGGATAATTCCGAACAAGATAACCCCGTAGTTGGCGCGACCAACCACACACTAAGCCGAATAAAAAGAAAAGGGACCTCTAGACAGGGATCTATCTTGCTCTCAGTGGGTGCTACCCACGAAGCCTTGCTGCACCTCCCCTGTTTTAGCCATTCCCGGTTGATGAGGCTTGAGGTTACGATTACCTTTAATCAGAACATATCACTTAGAATGCTCATCGTCCGCCTGACGATGTGCTGAAAGCATTCAATCCATACAAGTTCGTTCCGGGTTCGAACGAAACCGAAGGCATTATCTCGTTACACTCGTTTTGGAATCACCCTCAGAGTTAACGACAATAACCCTTGCACTCTGAATCTTCATCTTCACTTGAGATTCACGACCTATCGTAAATTTGGATCGATGTGGTATTCGGGTCTCCAGACCTGGAATCCCGGTATACGGAAACCCGATCCCGGTCTCATCGAAATCCAAAACGTATCTTTTAAAGGCCAAGTTGTTTTAAAGGTTTAAACATTTAAACTTATATTCAGGATGATATAAACAGATAGATAAATCACATTATCACAATAGATAATTCATATCAAACATTCATCTCACCAAGCAGCATGTCATATAGATATCATATCCAATCATCCAGTATCAACCAATCACCCAATATCAATCATCCAATATTAACCAATCATCCAAAAGCAGAATTGATTAACTCCAAATCAATTTAATTAACCTTTAATTAAATTAATTACTATCCTTAAATCACTTGGATTATCTTAATCCTGCTTACTATCATTAATTAATTACAAATTAATTAATCATCTCTTAATGATCTTCCTTAATTAATCTTCCTTGATTAATTATACTTTAATTACATTCAAGTAATTATCTTTAACCATATACAGTAATTTACCTTTAATTACTATCATTAAATTACAATAATTAATGATCCTTCATTTGCTTCCATTAATTAATTAACTATAATTATTTGCATTAATCCTCAATTAATTATAATTAAATAATCATACTTTAATTAATTACTTTCATTAATCAAACTAGATTAATTATTTAATTAACTAGAAGGTAATTAATTAATGAAGTAAATCCAACCAGATTATCCAATATAAATTATCACAGGATAACAACAATCATATCACAGAATATTTAAACAAAAATTAAATATTTTGAGGAATCCAGTTGGATCCCTCCAACCTGTTTCCCTGCATCCACAGACGTTAGCACAATACCAATTCCACTTCGAGGTGGAATATCGCGGTATATGGGTTTTATAAAATCATCCGCTATTATGCGGCGCATAGGGTCTCATCCGCTATATAAATGCGGGAATATCAACTCCAATATATACATATGCCAATATGTATATATTGCTATATACTACTATATATACTATCATATCCAATCAATCCAATCATTCAACCAGACATTCAAATTTAACCAATTAAATTAAAATTATAATTTAACTGAGTGAGATTAACTCACCTTTGCTTTTCATTTGCAATCCAATCCAAACCGGCTCGCCTCTTTACAATTTTTGACCTTGAATATACATTGACGATTTATTAATATTTGAAGTAATCTAAAACCAATTACCCTTTTAATAATTTAAATTAACTGATTTTAAATGATAGTTAAACCAACCTAGTTTACACTTCCTTTTCTAACCAAGTTATAAATTTTTAAAAGGGTAATTGGTTTTAGATTACTTCAAATATTAATAAATCGTCAATGTATATTCAAGGTCAAAAATTGTAAAGAGGCGAGCCGGTTTGGATTGGATTGCAAATGAAAAGCAAAGGTGAGTTAATCTCACTCAGTTAAATTATAATTTTAATTTAATTGGTTAAATTTGAATGTCTGGTTGAATGATTGGATTGATTGGATATGATAGTATATATAGTAGTATATAGCAATATATACATATTGGCATATGTATATATTGGAGTTGATATTCCCGCATTTATATAGCGGATGAGACCCTATGCGCCGCATAATAGCGGATGATTTTATAAAACCCATATACCGCGATATTCCACCTCGAAGTGGAATTGGTATTGTGCTAACGTCTGTGGATGCAGGGAAACAGGTTGGAGGGATCCAACTGGATTCCTCAAAATATTTAATTTTTGTTTAAATATTCTGTGATATGATTGTTGTTATCCTGTGATAATTTATATTGGATAATCTGGTTGGATTGATTTCCCAATTTATTTTACTTTGAAATAAATTTTCTTACTTAATCCATTTATTTCCAAATTCATTAACTTCTAGATTTTATTTCTCATTATGATTTAAAATCTTTAAACCGAAACACAAGTTTCAGATTTCCCAAATTCCTTCTCTTTTTAATTACATTTAAACATTGAATTAAAATAAATTTTTATCCCTTTAAATAACATCACATAAGTCTTCTTTAAATTCAACATTTCTCTATTTATTCAAAATTCCTCTTTTCCATATTTAATTTATTCGAATTCACTAGAATTACTTAACTTAATTTTACTCTTTTATATTTTCCAAAAATCCAATTCAATTGCTTTTGATAACTCATTATACTGGGAAATTCAATCCAACCCTTTTCAATTTCAAAACCAAACTCAGTTTTGCAAACAAACACCAACCCAAAACATCCAGGTAGCAATTCCTCTTTTGGAAACTCGAAAATGAACACCGATGATGTCGCGATCATCATCGGAATTATTTTCCAGCGACCACTGAGAGTTTAGTGCTTTTATCACTTTTAAAAACATTTCAAATATTTTTAATTTCCAAATCTCTCCATATTCGATTTCAATCCAAAAAAAAAAAAATATTTCCGAAATAATGTCACCATTATATCAAAGTTTTGAATTGTGTTAATCACTTGTTAATTAATTATCTTATTTAAATTAATTACATTTAATAATTGGAAAACAAGTGATTAACTCTTAATTAATTAACCAAGTATTAAAATATAAATAAATGTGTGATACTTAAGATAAGTTAAATAAAATTGAGAATTGGAATTGAATTAAATGTAAGTAAGTTGAAGTTGAATCAAGTGTAACAACCCGAGTTTTTCTAACACGAAAAACCGGACCATTTGGGTAAAAAGAAGAAGAGGTAGAAGAAGAAGAAAGAGAAAATAAACAACAGAATCTCACATCGCAGCGGAATAAAATATAATATATACAAAACAGATCTTTACTCAAACAGAAAAATATATCTGTTTTACAATATATTTACAGAATACATCATCAGAGTTCATCACATCAATGACATACATCCAAATACACAGCGGAACAATAAACAAATACGGAAGTACGTATCGCCATCCAACTCGTCTCCTGAGCTCCACAGCTACAATCTGAACCTGTTTATCTCGGTCTGACCCGAGCATCATATAAAACAATACCCGAGTCAGTCTGGAAAACCAGCGTGAGAAAATCACACTCAAATTGATTATTAAAGTTTCAAAAATCCTTTTGAAAATAAAAGCATCTCGTAAGACCACGCCACAAATAAACATGTCGGGTTTTTACCTTACGATAGCTAAAACACTTTATATCAAAATCCTCTGATATTATAAGTGTCTACAGAAAGTAAAATATAATCTAGCTGAAATGCTTGCATCTCACATTTCAACAATAGTTGGGCACAATCAAAACCGTACAAGGCACGTAGGAAGAATGGATTTCCAACGAATGACTAGGCACTGGGGTACCACCTATCACAGTACGTGGCCTAGATCACCGTACCGAGGAGTACGCCCGCTCCCCTGCAACACAAGGCCGGAACCATCCCTTACTGGATGATCCCGAATAAAATCACCCCATGGTTGGGATCAGCAACCGCACCACTAAGCCGAAATAAAAAGGGACATCTAGACAGGGATGACCTTACCCTCCAGTGGGAGCTACCCACGAAGCCTTGCTGCATAACCCCTGATTTTCAGTCATTCCCGGTTGATGAGGTTCGAGGCTAAACGATACCTTTTAGAGAACATATCCCTTAGAATGCCCATCGTCCGCTGACGATGTTTCGCAAGCATTCGTCCATACAAGTCCGTCCTGGGTTTGAACGGAACCGAAGGCACTACTCCTACTACATCCATTTTGGAAATATCCTCAGGATTAGTAGCGACTAGCCCTTGCACTTCACAGCTCCATCTTCGACTCCGAAATCGTTACACGAAACGTACAAACCGGATCGAAGTGGTATTCGAGTCTCCAGACCTAGAATCCCGGTATACGGAAACTCGATCCCGGTCTCTTCGAAACGATCAGCGCATTTGGCCAATATTGATAGTCGGTTATTTAACTATCAATTAACATCCACAAGCAACCATCACACAATTAAATAATTTCCCACATTATTTATTTGCCCAAATATCTTTCCAAGATATAATTCCGAATTTTCAAACTCCTTTTGAAAACAATTTCAAACAGTTTCCGCTTACGGAATACATTTCCAAATATTTATTTCTCTGAAACACCAAGTACAAAACACTTAGATTTTAAAATAATCTTAAAACACTTTACTATAAATATACTTAATAATATTGAAATTTAAAAAAAAACTACTTTAATACCTTAACAAAATATATACTTAAGAAATATTTCAAATGAAACCACTTTACAAATATAACTAAATTTCTCTTTTTAAAATACAATACCAAATCACTTTAATTCAATTACTACAATAATAGATCTTTGAAAAATACTTACTTTAAAGTTTAAATATTTAAAAAGAATAGGTTTCCTAAAACATACTTACTTAGGAAATTAACATTTAGAAATAATAAATTTTCTAAAATATGCTTTTAAAAATACAATTAGAACTTTTAACTTATATTAAAATTGCTTTGAAAACGTACTTGGCTATACAGAGAAATATCCTTCTCACTCCCATCTTTTAAAAATAAAATAACATTTATTTTTAAACCAAACCATATCCTTTTATAAATTCCCACTTTGAAATTATATTTTCAAATATCCTCTGATATTTTATTTTACTTTACAAACCCAGTTTATCTCTCCCAAATCTCATTTCTCTTTAAAATTCAAATTCCAAAGTATTTAAATCAATTTATAATTGATTTCCCAATTTATTTTACTTTGAAATAAATTTTCTTTACTTAATCCATTTATTTCCAACTTCGTTAACTTCCAGATTTTATTTCTCATTATGATTTAAAATCTTTAAACCGAAACACAAGTTTCAGATTTCCCAAATTCCTTCTCTTTTTAATTATATTTAAACATTGAATTAAAATAAATTTTTATCCCTTTAAATAACATCACATAAGTCTTCTTTAAATTCAACATTTCTCTATTTATTCAAAATTCCTCTTTTCCATATTTAATTTATTCGAATTCACTAGAATTACTTAACTTAATTTTACTCTTTTATATTTTTCCAAAAATCCAATTCAATTGCTTTTGATAACTCATTATACTGGGAAATTCAATCCAACCAGATTATCCAATATAAATTATCACAGGATAACAACAATCATATCACAGAATATTTAAACAAAAATTAAATATTTTGAGGAATCCAGTTGGATCCCTCCAACCTGTTTCCCTGCATCCACAGACGTTAGCACAATACCAATTCCACTTCGAGGTGGAATATCGCGGTATATGGGTTTATAAAATATCATCCGCTATTATGCGGCGCATAGGGTCTCATCCGCTATATAAATGCGGGAATATCAACTCCAATATATACATATGCCAATATGTATATATTGCTATATACTACTATATATATAGCACATCAATCAATGCAATCATCCAATCAATTATTTAAATTTAACCATTTAAATTTAAATTCAACTGAGTGAGATTAACTCACCTTTGCTTTGTTTTGCCATCCGTTACTATTTAATTTCATCCCAGCTTGTTTCCTTTCAGATTTCGACCTTGAATAACAATTTATATGATTTCATTAATATTCGAAATATTCGAATAAATCGAATAATTAAATTTTGAACTAACAAATTTGATTTATCCAGATAATTTCTCCCTTGAAAACTTTTGATAGCTAAAATAAATTTTAAACAAGTTGGTTAAACAATTTAATTCCAAAATACAATATTTCCAATAAATAACCAAAAAATATTTTTATTCTTTTATTTCCTTTTTCCCAAAACTCTACTTATATATATTTCTGTTCTAAACCTTATACACATTTAAATTAAACAAAATTATTTATATAGTTTACTGTATTTATTATCTTATCTGAAAATCAAGCTAAATCGAATGGAAAGAAAACAAATACCTTAAAACTCGCTGATATCATGATCTCAATCTCTAGCAAGCTTAGTCTACCCACACGAATTCACCCATCTTCGATGACTCGGCCTACATTCAAGATAGCAGTGACTAGAAATCGACACCGGCTATCGCGACAACGAACGCTGCAGTCACGTCGTGACTCCCCACTTGATCACGAGCCACTCGCGCTACTCAAAACCGAGCCCTACCCGAAGTCGATCAACCACACGACACCACACCACCATTGCGTCTCTGAACTCCATCGCAGACCTGGTCCTCGACGTCACGCGAAAACGAACCCCCGCGGTTCACTGAACTCTCACCACCAAGCCCTAATCTCGAGTCACCGAGCTCGAGTTCCTTAACAACTTCGATTGCGATCGATATAGAGGGGGACGAGATTCGCTTGGGGATCGGCTGCCATTCTTGATTTTGGTTTACGAACGAATTGCGTTCGTTCATCATATTTTTTTTCTTTCAAGTTAGGGTTTGAAATCTCTAAATCATATTTTTATTATTTTAATTATTAATCAATATATTTTAATACAAAGTAATCAATCCTTAATTACTTCTATTATTAATTAATTAAACTTAATTAACTAATTAATTACCTCTTAATTATAAATTAATAAAACTTAATTATTAATTTACTACTTTAATTACAAATTTAATTAATCCATAATTACCAATTAATCAATCCTTAATGATAATTAATTAACCCTTAATAACTGTTAATTAATCTTTAATTAACTTTAATTATAAACTAATAATCTCTTAATTATTAATTAATAAAATTTATTTATTACTTAATAAAACTTTATTAAGTACTTCTTAATTACTAGTTTAATTAACCCTTAATTATTTAATTAATCCTTGTTAATTAAATTATTTAATTAAACTTAAATTTCTTAATTATATAAATTAATTTCAACTCATTAAAAATCTTAATTAACCTTGAAATTAAACATGTTATCTTAGAAATTAACTTACTTGATTAAAATCATTAATTAAGTTAAAATAAATAATCATTAATTTCTTATCCTTAATTATTTATTAACAATCCTTAATTACCAATGAATAAAACACTTGAAAACTTAATTGTTAATTACTTATCCTTAATCATCCACTAATTTAATTTAATAAATCATTCTTTATTCATTCCATTATTATTTAACTTAAATTAAGTTTTAAGACAAACCATTTCCTTATTAATTACTTATTTTCAAATTAAGTTTGAAAATAACTTAAAATTTAACTTAATATTATTTAAGTTAACAACCATACAATTTAATTTATTCAAACTTTCCATTTCAAAGAAATGTATTTCCAAGAATTGATTTAAATTGATTTTTGAAATTTTAAAAACTTACTTTTATTTAAATTTAAAAACTGGTTTAACATTTACTTTGGGTTTAACCCATTTGAATTAAACCAACACATCTTATCTTTATTTAAATTTTCAATTAAAATTTCTTCGAGTCGCCTCTCTAAATACTTCGAATACCTGACATCAAAATAATTAATTAAGGGATTCAGGTTTAGCTTTGACGAATATTCTGGAGGAGCAATGGAGCAGGAGGCTTCGGCGTTCGTAGATATAGTATTCCGCTGTGTTGATATCTGTGTTAGAGTCTTGTATTGTATTTGAGTTGTAATATCTAGACAGATGTTTATAACTGTCTAGTATGTGTTGTATAGTTGTGTAAACTCTGATAAGTGTTGTATACTATGTAATAGTTTATGTTATTAATATAATTTATTCGTTCCGCTGTGAGATCGTTGTTGTTGTTTCTTTCTTTCTTCTCTTCTTTTCTATTTTCTACCCCTTTCTTTCTTATTAACGATGCGACTTTCTGTGGAGAGAAAGTCGTGGTCGTTACAGTGGTATCAGAGCATAGGTTGAGCGAATGCCTAAGCTTTTGGTTAAGTGAACATCAGAACACTAGGTTGAGTGAATACCTAGGTTGGGAAGGGTTGTTCATTAGAGATAGGATCTGTAGCAACCTGTTTGAGTCCGAGTGTGTATATATATATATATACGAGAGCGCGTATTTGTTAGTTATATAAAATGGTTTTATATTGTGTTAATTGATCGGTTGAGTGGTATATGGATTCTGGTCAATACGAGTAGCTAACGTTATTGATAGGGATCTCTAAACACTTGGACCAGGCCAACGGACACAATATTGTTTTAAAAAGGTAGATGAAATAATTTTACCCAGATATAATTTCTATATAAAAAAAGTATCATTTTAAATGTATATGGTATTTGAAATGATTGGTTGAGATGATGATAATTTATCATCTAAGATTAGGAGTCTGAGTGTTGAGGTTGGAAGTGTATCTGTCGAGACTGTAGACCTAATACCGTCTCGAGTAAGCTTTGTTGTGGTGTAAGGATTTCACCAATCTCTGAAGGAAACCTGTTAAGGTTCGGAGTTTATCTTTGAAGTTGGATGAGTAGAGTTGGATCTGTCGGTTAGGCAGAAGCGAGTGATGGTATCTCAGGTAATAGTAGCTGTGTGATGAGATGCAGTGACTATGGATGTTCCCGAAGATGTTTTCTTTGGAACAAGTTTAAGGAAGTGTGTCTGTTTCGGTGTTGTGGCTGAGTTCAGCATGGTGTTTCTATTTGGTTTGGGTTCGAGTTTCTCGAAGAGCTTTGGAAAAGGAAGTCTTTGGCATCGGTGGCAGCAGTACAGCTCGGAGTATTCTGTGCATTGGCAGGAAGTTCTTCCGGCTTAGCAGTTTTTCTGGAGGTGGAGTTCAGAAGCAACAGAGTGGATCCATTTCTTCGATAGATTGGATAGTTAAGTATGAGCTGTTCTGATTGGTTAAAGGGAGAACAGTTTCTTTGCAGTTAGGCTGGGTTGATCGCAAAAGTGACTTGCGATTGCTGAGTGTTCTCTTGAGTTATCTGAGATTTTCTGGGATGTGTTGTCCAGTTTGTGCTTGTGTTCTTCATCAGCATTCTACTCCAGATCAGAGTGGTGCAGCAGAAGCAGTTTGGGAGTGCATTTCTGGATAGAAGAAGTAAGTTTGGAATCTACTGATGGAGTAGAGTTGTGTTTTGGATTATGGGTAGATCTTGGAGAGATCATTCTATTGAGTTATCTTTGGTCCAGTTTGTTTCGAGGAGCATCGACGAAGATTGAACTGATCAAGAAGGATTTGGTTGTTGAGTCAGACTCGTCTGTAGTTTGATATTCTGTTTAGTTTTGTAGATCTAGATGAGTAGAAGCTCTATAGCTTAGTAGTATTGGTTGTTTAGATTGTTTGTAGAGCGAGTATCCCGGTATATATATATACTTAGGGAAACTCGAGGAAATTCTATTAAAAAAAAAATCGCTGGATAGTTAGAATTGTTTGTTTGGATGATTGGTTGCTATGATTGTTAGCATATGGATGATAATACATCCTTGTGATTTAAAAAGATTATTAAATTACCTTTGTTTTAAAATTTCGGGGACGAAATTATTTTAAGGGGGGAGGAATGTAATATCCCGAAAATTTGGGGCAATATCAATTTAATAATCTGTTTAAATAATTAAATTGATTGATAATTTTTGATAATAAATATTTGAATTGATTTAATAATCTAATTAAATAAATATTTAATTGGTGAATTTTATCTTTTATAAGTTAATAAAATGATTATTATTGATAAGTATATATTGTAAATAGATTGCCTTTGATTTGAAAGTTAATAAATGAAATCTTGTTTTAAATTTCTAATGTATATTCTTATAGTTTGGAAATTACGATTTATTTAATATTAGCTTTTCAAAGATATTTAAACAAAATAACTATATGGTTTAAAATAAGAATTATAATAAGATTTATTTTATTTCTTTTTAATTATTGCTTAATAAATATGATTTAAGAATGTATATATGTTTAAAATATAATTTGCATATGATATGTTAATTCAATTAGTAATAGTAATAATTTATAATCTCTTTTATAAATTATTTTAAAATTGATAAATAAGTTATTTTCAAACAATATTAATAGTGTATTGTTTTTATATAAATAGACTTTAATAGAAATATGATTTTTATTTCAAATTGAATGTGTGTTATAAATTGAATTTAAATTGGATTTTAAAATATAATTTGCATTTGAATTTAAATTAAAATTGAAATCCAAAAAGAGGTAATATTCAAATAGTTTTGAATTTTATAAATATATGTATAAGCTTTTATATATATAGGTAAGTAATTTATAAATTAAGTAAAGGCTTTTTATTTACATTTAAAATAAATAAAATTATTTAAAATACAAGTGTTATCATATTAAGGCTTGTTTAAAACATGTGTACACTAATAAAACAATGAGAGTGACAAATGTCAAGTTTTAGATTTTTGTTTTTCTTTTTATTTGAATAAATCATATCTTATATGTTCTCATCTTCTTTCCTTTTTCTATTTCTTTTCAAATCTTAAAAGAAACTTTCAGCCTGCAATAAAATTCTCTAAACAAATCTATAACAAATTCCTCAATCTCAAAACAAAGATCTGTAATACATTCTTCAATTTGTAAACCAAATCTGAACTCATTTCTCTCCTCATAAACAATGTAGAAATCAACTCCTCTAACCAGAGAAAAACCAAAAACCTGCAAATCAATTCTTCAAACTCTAGAAGCAAGTCTGGAATCAAACTCCAATCTGCATTTCTTAAGCCTGGATACTTTCTTCCTCAAACCTGATCTAAGCAACATCTCAACAAGTTATAGCAACATGCAAGTTTTAAATCAAAAGCAAACTCAAGTTTTTAAATCAAAAACCAGAGGCTAAGGCTATTTCAAAGAATAAAGCTCTGTTCTCTGCTTTTAAAAAAAAAATAGGTGAGTAACTTTCATATTTTTTAAACTTAAATATATGATATATGCTTGCATGTGATGATATTGCTTGTATTGAAATTCTTAAATATGAATTTATATGAATTGGTTCAAATATGTTATATGACCCTGTCTGTTTACATAAACAAGCCTGTACTCTGTTTACAAGTGAGTAAATCCATTTATCAAGGCTTAAACTGATTTAATCTTGGATTGCATGTGATGTATATTTGAAATAATATTGTGAAATTCGTTGCATGGATGTAAATATGTTTGAATATATATGAATATGAATTTGATTGCATATGAAGGTCTGTATATATATATAATGTAAGGCTCTGTTTAAGTTACAGTTTTTTTTTAAATGTTCAAAATTCAATCTCTCTTTCTCTACTCTTCTATAGGGTTAGATGTATAAGTGAAATATGCTTGAATTAACAAGTTATTTGTTTTAAAAACGGGTTCCGGTGAAAATATTGGGTAAATATTTCTGGAAGAAGAAAATAGCAGAGATGAAATAATTTAAGTCAAAAATTGATCACTATAGTTTCATGATTTACGTGGTGGAAAATAATGATTTTTGATAATCGTTTCATGATTTTTAAGTTTAAAAATCGTGAGAACTTGCGAGTTGAACGGAAAAGCGTTTTTTGGCAAATTCTGCTGATCGGAGTAAAGATGAAGGTCGTGGTTAAGGCTGGAGGATGGTGGATGGTCGGGGATCATTGGAAAAATGATGAGACATTTTTCAATTCACCGTGGTGATCGAGGAACGATGATGTAGGGTTTAGTCACCAGTTTTTGTCGATGGTTATCTCGAGGCTAATTCATCGCCGTGGAGAAGCTGGAGACGATCGCATGAGGGGGAATCGTATCGTGGTGATGCAAAGTTACTATGGACGTGGCGGCATGATTTCTGGCGATCGGTGGCGTCGAGGCGAGTTGAAACAGGTGATCGAAGTTCTGTTCCAGGTTTTGGTCAGTGCGATGGTTTCTTATTCCAGGTTGGGTAGAATGTTCGAATTCGAATTCGAGTGAGAATCGATGAAGTTGGGGTTTAGTTCGTCTGAGGTGGTGAACGCCGACTTGTGAGGATTAGTGATGATGGTCGGAACGTCGCAGTGGGTTGGTGCACGTGCACGTGCATGTCTGGGTTGGCTGATGTGTTTTGGGGAAGAAGGGGAGCAACTCGAAACTGTTCTCGTGATTTTTGGTGGAAGACTCGAAGGAACTCTCGAAGTTTTTGGATGTGCGACTCGAAGTAATTTAGGAGGGGCTCGAGTACGTTAGTGTTGCCAGGTTTAAACCTGTCTGTTTAAAATTTGAACTGAATTTAATTTGTAAAGAAATATTAAAATAGAGTTTTAAATCAAAGTTTTAATATATGGATTCAAGTTTGGTTTTGAATCTTAGATTGGAAATAAATAAGTTTTATAAATTTAATGTTTTAAATAAGTTTAAATGTTAGTTATATTTAAATATTTTGAATTTAAAAAGGAATTTGTTTTAAGTTCTTTTGAAAATTCTTTTATAAGAAATAAGAATTCTTTAACATGTAAAGGTTTTTGAATTGGTTTTAAAACTTTGTTAAAGATAAGTTGGTATTCATTTTAAATCCCGAATTTAAAATGAAATTTAAAAGTAAATTTGAAAATGGATATTTTCAAATGTATTTGTGAATGATCATTTAACCATGAATAAGAAAATGTTTTTATCTTAAAGATAAAATCATTAAATTTTTAAGGTAATTAAAATGGTTTAAATAATCTAATTAATTAATGATTGGATTAATTAATTTGTAATTAAGGATTATAAATTAGAATATTAATTAATGGTAAATAATTAATTAATAGAGTAATTAAATATTAATTAAGTTATGGTTAACACTTAATTAATTAAATAATTAGAGATTAATTAATTGGTTATTAAGATTTATTAATTTGGAATTAATAATAATTAATCTAAGTTAATTACTTAAGAAAAGTAATTAAATAATTGTAAATGAAGGTCATTAACTATGGATTATTAAATAATTAATTAATGTGATTATTTTAATAATTAATTAGATTAATTAATTTAAATATAATCAATTATAGAATTTGTTTTAAATGAATTACTTAATGGAAGTAATTAAGAATTAATTACTTATTGTAATTAATTGAAGTTAATTTGATTTAGTTTAAGTTAATTAATTAAGTTTAATTAATTTAGAATAATCAAGAGATGATTTGATAATAATTACTTAATGTAATTATTAAGGTATGATTATTTAGGGAAGTAAATAATAAGATAATTACTGGAAGTAATTAATTGATTGGTTATGTATTAAGGAAAGTAATTAAGTTTAATTACTTGTGAATTAATCAAGGGATTAATTAAGAAATTAATTAAGGAAGTAATTAATTTAGTTAATGAAAGTAATTAAGGGGAGTTAATTACTGAATGAGGTTAATCAAAGGTGATTAATAAATGTGTTTTAATTAAAGGTTAATTACTTAATGTAATTAATTTAATTAAGTAATTAATAATTAATTTGTAATAAGTATCATTAATTAATATAATTAATGATGTAATTAAGATTGATTTATTAAGTAATAATTAATAAATGAAATGATTAATTAATGTAATTAATTAAGAATTAATGTAATTAATTATAGTTGATTAATTTAATTAATTATAGTTAATTAATTAATGAAGCAATTAAAGGTTAATTATTATAAGTGGTTAAGGTTAATTAATTTGAGTAATTAATTAAGGATAAATTACTTGAAGGTAATTAAAAGATAATTAATCAAAGATGATTAATTGAAAAAGGTAATTAGAGGATAATTAATTAATTTGTAATGAATTAATGATTAAGTAAGCAGGATTTATAGAATGAAGTAATTAATTTAATTCACTTTAAATTAATTAGAGATGATATAAATCATTACTTATGGATGGATGATAACATGGAATGCTTTGCATTGATTGATATCTCTGATGAGATATATGCTGTGTGATATGGATGTTAGTTGAATTGTGATGATAATATGGATTATCTGTTATATTGATAATGTTGATTATCTATTATGAATTATCTTTCTATGTGTATAAAGATAATGAATTGAATTGTTTTAACCTTAAAACAACTTGGCCCTTAAAAGATACGTTTTGGATATCGATGAGACCGGGATCGGGTTTCCGTATACCGGGATTCCAGGTCTGGAGACCCGAATACCACATCGATCCAAATTTACGATAGGTCGTGAATCTCAAGTGAAGATGAAGATTCAGAGTGCAAGGGTTATTGTCGTTAACTCTGAGGGTGATTCCAAAACGAGTGTAACGAGATAATGCCTTCGGTTTCGTTCGAACCCGGAACGAACTTGTATGGATTGAATGCTTTCAGCACATCGTCAGGCGGACGATGAGCATTCTAAGTGATATGTTCTGATTAAAGGTAATCGTAACCTCAAGCCTCATCAACCAGGAATGGCTAAAACAGGGGAGGTGCAGCAAGGCTTCGTGGGTAGCACCCACTGAGAGCAAGATAGATCCCTGTCTAGAGGTCCCTTTTCTTTTTATTCGGCTTAGTGTGTGGTTGGTCGCGCCAACTACGGGGTTATCTTGTTCGGAATTATCCAGTAAGGGATGGTTCCGGCTTTGTGTTGCAGGGGAGCGGGCGTACTCCTCGGTACGGTGATCTAGGCCACGTATTGTGACGGGAGGTACCCCAGTAGCCCTGCCATTGTATGGAAACCCATTCTTCCTACGTGCCCTTACGGTTTTGATTGTATAACCCACTTTGTGGCTAGTATGCTGGAATTTAATAATGTAACAATTTCAGCTATTTCATATTTATTTGAAAACCCTAGACCCTATTATAATATAACTGGATTTCCTATCAAATGTTTTGGTTAGCGTAAGGTAAAAACTTACCCATGTTTATTTGTGGGGAGTCTTACGTGATACCTTTTCTTTCTAAAGGTTTTGAAGTTAAGCAAGTTTAACCTGTTACTCACACCAGACCCATGTCTGACCCAAGTGTTTATTTCTGTTTTATAAACTCTTGGGTACTCAAATTTTTACGAGTAGCCAAGGGATTCAGGTTTAGCTTTGACGAATATTCTGGAGGAGCAATGGAGCAGGAGGCTTCGGCGTTCGTAGATATAGTATTCCGATGTGTTGATATCTGTGTTAGAGTCTTGTATTGTATTTGAGTTGTAATATCTAGACAGATGTTTATAACTGTCTAGTATGTGTTGTATAGTTGTGTAAACTCTGATAAGTGTTGTATACTATGTAATAGTTTATGTTATTAATATAATTTATTCGTTCCGCTGTGAGATCGTTGTTGTTGTTTCTTTCTTTCTTCTCTTCTTTTCTATTTTCTACCCCTTTCTTTCTTATTAACGATGCGACTTTCTGTGGAGAGAAAGTCGTGGTCGTTACGATCATCCAGTAAGGGATGGTTCCGGCCTTGTGTTGCAGGGGAGCGGGCGTACTCCTCGGTACGGTGATCTAGGCCACGTACTGTGATAGGTGGTACCCCAGTGCCTAGTCATTCGTTGGAAATCCATTCTTCCTACGTGCCTTGTACGGTTTTGATTGTGCCCAACTATTGTTGAAATGTGAGATGCAAGCATTTCAGCTAGATTATATTTTACTTTCTGTAGACACTATTATAATATCAGAGGATTTTGATATAAAGTGTTTTAGCTATCGTAAGGTAAAAACCCGACATGTTTATTTGTGGCGTGGTCTTACGAGATGCTTTTATTTTCAAAAGGATTTTTGAAACTTTAATAATCAATTTGAGTGTGATTTTCTCACGCTGGTTTTCCAGACTGACTCGGGTATTGTTTTATATGATGCTCGGGTCAGACCGAGATAAACAGGTTCAGATTGTAGCTGTGGAGCTCAGGAGACGAGTTGGATGGCGATACGTACTTCCGTATTTGTTTATTGTTCCGCTGTGTATTTGGATGTATGTCATTGATGTGATGAACTCTGATGATGTATTCTGTAAATATATTGTAAAATAGATATATTTTTCTGTTTGAGTAAAGATCTGTTTTGTATATATTATATTTTATTCCGCTGCGATGTGAGATTCTGTTGTTGATTTTCTCTTTCTTCTTCTTCTACCTCTTCTTCTTTTTACCCAAATGGTCCGGTTTTTCGTGTTAGAAAAACTCGGGTTGTTACACTTGGTATCAGAGCCAGGTTTCGATCCTGGGACCTGTGGGTTATGGGCCCACCATGCTTCCGCTGCGCAATTGATCAAGTTAGAGATTAATCAAAAGCCTCGTGAATTAATTAGAGATTTAGAGATTAATCAAAACCTTTTGAAAGAAAGAGGGTGGAAGGTGGTTAAACCACCGTGGTGTTGGGAATTGAACAATTTTGTTTTAAGCCCTAATTTATCAATATGGTCAGAAATTAGAGGAGGGCGTCAACTCGGATGCATCGAGTTCCACCGAACTCTTGGGAATGGTAGATAGGGCATAGGCGAAGTCGTGACTGGAGTTTCAGCAACTTCGGTGGTTGGAGAAGCGAGTACGAGGTGGTTCCAGTTTTCTGATGTGTTCCAGTTTTTGAACTCGAATGCTTGATTTCGATTTAGGGGTTCTGCAGTGTAATTGATGATCGGAATGGTATTGGGTGATGGTCGCTGACTTGTGAGTGTCGTCGTGGAAGATCGGAGATGGTTGCAGCTTTGGTGCACGTGCACGGTGCAATAGAAATTCTGGTGAAGTCTGGGTTTTAAACAGAGGAAGTGGTGCTCGAGTTTTGTTCGAATTATTGCGGGTGAGACTCGAAGTTTTTGGATCTGCGACTCGAAGTAAATTAGGGTAGGCTTGAGTACTTTAGTTGTTGCCAGGTTTTTCTTAGAATTGTCTGTTTAAAATTTTAAACTAAATTTAAATTGTAAAGTAAAGATTTAAACAAAGTTTAAATCTAAATTAAAATCAGGATTCAAGTTTAGTTGAATTCTAGTTTGAAATATAAATAATGTTTTGAATAGAAATGTTTAAAACCACTTGAAATGTTTAAAGTATATATTTAAATTAATTTGAATTTAAAACAGATTTGGAATTTTAAATTCTCTTAAGTTCTTTTATAAGATATAGGAATTCTTTAACATATAAAGGTTTTTAAAATTGATTTTAAATTTTGTTAAAGATAAATTGGTATTCATTTTAAATCTCGAATTTAAAATGAAATTTAAAAGTTAATTTGAAAATGGATGTTTTCAAATGTATTTGTGAATGATAGTTTAACCTTGGATAAGAAAATGTTTTATCTTAAAGTTAAAATCATTAAAACTTTAAGGTAATTACAATGGTTTAAATAATCTAATTAATTAATGATTTAGATTAATTAATTTGTAATTAAGGATTTAAATTATCTTAATTAAGGTTTAAGATTAATTAAATAGAATAATTAATTTGTAATTAAGGTTTATAAATTAGAATATTAATTAATGATTAAGAATTAATTAATAAAGTAATTAAAGATTAATTAAGTTATGGTTAACACTTAATTAATTAAATAATTAGAGATTAATTAATTAGTTATTAAGATTTATTAATTTGAAATTAATAATGGTTAATCTAAGTTAATTACTTAAGGAAAGTAATTAAATAATTGTTAATGAAGGTCATTAACTATGGATTATTAAATAATTAATTTATATAATTAATTTTAATAATTAATTAGATTAATTAATTTGAAGATAATCAATTATAGAATTTGTTTAAATGTAATTACTTATTGGAAGTAATTAAGAATTAATTACTTATTGTAATTAATTGAAGTTAATTTGATTTAGTTAAATTAATTAATTAAGTTTAATTAATTTAGAATAATCAAGAGATGATTTGATAATAATTACTTAATGTAATTATTAAGGTAAGTTTATTTAGAGAAGTAAATAATATGATAATTACTGGAAGTAATTAGTTGAATAATGATTTTATTAATAGAAGTAATTTGAGTTAATTACTTTGAATAATTAATCAAGGGATTAATTAAGGAATTAATTAAGGAGTAATTAATTTAGTTAATGAAAGTAATTAAGGGTAATTAATTACTGATTAAAGATTAATCAAGGGTGATTAATAAATGTTGTTTAATTAAAGGTTAATTACTTAATGTAATTAATTTAATTGAGTAATTAATAATTAAGTTGTAATTAAGGATCATTAATTAATATAATTAATGATGTAATTAAGATTGATTAATTAAGTAATAATTAATAAATGAAGTAATTAATCAATGTAATTAATTAAGGATTAATGTAATTAATTATAGTTGATTAAGTTAATTAATTTTAGTAAATTAATTAATGAAGTAATTAAAGGTTAATTACAATAAGTGGTTAAGGATAATTAATTTAAGTAATTAATTGAGAATAAATTACTTGAATGTAATCAAAAGATAATTAATCAAGATGATTAATTGAAATGAATTATTAGAGGATAATTAATTAATTGATTGTAATTAATTAATGGTTAAGTAAGAAGGATTTATAAAATGAAGTAATTAATTTAATTCAATTTAAATTAATTTAAGATGATATAAATCATTACTTATGAATGGGTGATAGTATTGGATACTTGACTTTGATTGATATCTCTGATGAGATATATGCTGTGTGATATGGATGTTAGTTGAATTGTATGGATTATCTGATAATGTTGATTATCTGTTATCTTCCTTTGTGAATAAAGATAATGGATTAAATTGTTTTAACCTTTAAAACAACTTGGCCTTAAAAGATACGCTTTGGATTTCGATGAGACCGGGATCGGGTTTCCGTATACCGGATTTCCAGGTCTGGAGACCCGAATACCACATCGATCCAAATTAACGATAGGTCGTGAATCAAGTGAAGATGAAGATTCAGAGTGCAAGGGTTATTGTCGTTAACTCTGAGGGTGATTCCAAAACGAGTGTAACGAGATAATGCCTTCGGTTTCGTTCGAACCCGGAACGAACTTGTATGGATTGAATGCTTTCAGCACATCGTCAGGTGGACGATGAGCATTCTAAGATAGATGTGTTCTATTTAAAGGTAATCGTGACCTCAAGCCTCACAAACCGGGAATGGCTAAAACAGGGGAGGTGCAGCAAGGTTAGTGGGTAGCACCCAAGTAGGACAAGGTTACCTCTGTCTAGATGTCCCTTTCTATTTTCGACTTAGTGGTGCGGTTGCTGATCCCAACCGTGAGGTATCTTGTGCGGGAATTATCCAGTAAGGGATGTTCCAACCTTGTGTTGCAGGGGATTGGGAGTGATCCTCGGTACGGTGATCTAGGCCACGTACTGTGACGGGCGGTACCCCAGTAGCCCTGCCATTGTATGGAATCCAAACTCCAATAAGTGCCGTACGTATTAGTTGTGCCCAACTATGTTGAAATGTGAGATGTAAGCATTTCAGCTATTTCTGTATTTTACTTGAAAACCCTAGACCCTATTATAATACAATCGAATTTCCTATCAAATGTTTTGGTTAGCGTAAGGTAAAAACTTACCCATGTTTATTTGTGGGGAGTCTTACGTGATACCTTTTCTTTCAAAAGGTTTTGAAGTTAAACAAGTTTAACCTGTTACTCACACCAGACCCATGTCTGACCCAAGTTGTTTATTTCTGTTTTATAAACTCTTGGGTACTCAAATTTTTACGAGTAGCCAAGGGATTCAGGTTAGCCTTGACGAATTGTGAAGGAGCAATGGAGCAGGAGGCTTCGGCGTTGTAGATAGATAGTAGTTTCCGTTGTGTTGATCTTGTTTAGATCTTTGTTTTGTATTGAGTTGTAATAACTAGACAGATGTTTATAACTGTCTAGTATGTGATGTGTAATCTGTGTAACTCTGATAAGTGTTGTATATGATACTATGTAATATTTATGTGATATAATATATTTTGTTCGTTTCCGCTGTGAGTATTTGTGTTTGTTTCTTTTCTCTTCTTCTCTTTTCTACTTCTCACCCCTTTCTTTCTTATTAGCGATACGACTTTCTATGGAGAGAAAGTCGTGGTCGTTACAGTGGTATCAGAGCCAGGTTGAGCGAATGCCTAAGCTTTTGGTTAAGTGAATATCAGAGCAGTAGGTAGAGTGAATACCTAGGCTTTTCAACCTTCAGCAACGGTTCACGACCGGTAGGCTTTTCAACCATCCCAGCCCCGCTGTGGCTCACATACCACGTGTGACGACCCGACTTTCCACTCCCGGAAAATCGCATCGACAGAAAGAAAGAAAGGGGTGAGAAATAGAAAAGAGAAGAAGAGAAAAGAAAACAACAACAGATACTCACAGCGGAAACGAAACGAAATATAATATATCACATAAATATTACATAGTATCATATACATCATCTATCAGAGTTACACAGATTACACATCACATACTAGACAGTTATAAACATCTGTCTAGTTATTACATCTCAACACAATACAGATCAATACAAAGATCAACACAGCGGAAAACTACTATCTATATCTACAACGCCGAAGCCTCCTGCTCCATTGCTCCTCCAGATTACTCGTCAAAGCTAAACCTGAATCCCTTGGCTACTCGTAAAAATTTGAGTACCCAAGAGTTTATAAAACAGAAATAAACAACTTGGGTCAGACATGGGTCTGGTGTGAGTAACAGTTTTAATTTTTTTTTTAACATAACAGTGTTTAAAAATAAAAGAGGGAAGGAACTCGAAGGGTACTCGGGGAAATGGGGTTTTGACTCGGGTAATTCAATATTTGGCTCGGGTAGGCTTTTGAGTTTCAGTTTTAAAGCTGACAGGGTTTTAAATTTAAAATGAGTTTAAAAGTTAAACAGGAATTTAAATGAATTGGTTTAAAAAGCTTATAATTTCCCTTATAAATGTCAAGTGGTTATTTAACATTGGTTTTAAAAAGAGTTGTAAAATTTGATTAAATTTTGTTAAAGTTAAATTTGTAAATTAAATTCTTTAATTTAAAATGAAAATAAAAAGATTTAAAAGTAAAAGATTTCAAAGACTTTTGTAAATGATAATTAAAGTAGTTATAAATGTTAATACTTTAATTTAGAGATTTAATGATATAGGAGTCATTAATTAATAAGGTAATTAAAGGGTAATTTAATTAATTAATGATTTAGTGTTAATTAATTAAATAATTAAGGTTTTAAGTAAATTAATTAAGGGTTAATTAATTTGGAATTAAGAATCATTTATTTAGGTAAGTATAGATTTTAATAAATGATTAAAAATTTATTAATCAAGTGATTTAAAGATTAATTAAGCAATTAATTTAGTGATTAGAAATAAATTAATTGGTAATTAAGAGTTTATTTAGTTGTAGTTAATAAATAATTGATTAAAGATTAATTACTTAAATAAAGTAATTAAAGAATGGTTAATAATTAATGAGAGATCATTAATTAGGGATTTTTAAATAATTAATTAATGTGATTAATTTTGATAATCAATTAGATTAATTAGTTAATATGTAGTTGGTTAAGTAGAATTACTTAATGGAAGTAATTAAAGAAATTAATTACTTAAGGTAATTAATTAAATAAATTTGATTAAGTTAAATTAATTAATTAAATTAATTTAAGATAATCATTTAGAGATATGATAAATATAATTACTTAAATGTAATTAGTGAAGTGTAATTACTTAGGAAAGTAATTAAAGTTAATTAGTGGATGTAATTAACTAAAGATGGTTTAATGAAAGTAATTTGAGTTTAATTACTTTGTATAATTAATCAAAGGATTAATTGAGATAATTAATTAAAGGAGTAATTAATTTATTAAGTGAAGTAATTAAGGGAAGTTAATTACTAAATGAGATTAATCAAAGGTGATTAATAAATGTGACTAATTAATTATTAAATGTAATTAATTTAAATAAGATAATTAATTAAGAATAATTAAGGATCATTAATTAATTAATGATGTAATTAAGGATTGATTAATTAAGATTAATTACTGAATGGTTTAAGATAATTAATTTGTGAAATAAATCAAGTATTAATTACTTAAAGTAATTAAAGGATTATTAATCAGGAATGATTAATTAAGATGGATACTTAGAGTAATGATTAATTAATTGGTTTAATTAATAATTAAATAAGCAGGATTTATAAAATGAAGTAATTAGTTTAATTCACTTTAAATTAATTAGATGATATAAATCATTGCTTAAGGATGGATGAATGAGATTGAATGTATTTCATTGTTTAATTTATAATGAAGTAATTAATTTATAATGAAGTAATTAATTTAATTTACTTTAAATTAATTAAGAGATGAAGTAATTAATTTAATTCACTTTAAATTAATTAAAGATAGAGATAGTTAATTTAATTCATTTTAAATTAATTATGTTATGATTAAGTAAATCATTGCTTATATAAGAATGGATGACATTGATTTGTCTTGAATGGATGTAATATCAGTAATGAGATAAGATGATATGTGATATGAATACTTGGTTGCATTATAATGGTAATATAGATTAACTATTGTGATGTTGATATGGATTACCTATTTGGTTATGAATCATCTGTTTAAATGATAATGTGATTATCAATTGTAACTTGTGAATTATCTATCTGTATAGATAAGTTAAATTGTTTAAACCTTTAAAACAACTTGGCCTTAAAAGATACGTTTTGGATTTCGATGAGACCGGGATCGGGTTTCCGTATACCGGTATTCCAGGTCTGGAGACCCGAATACCACATCGATCCAAATTTACGATAGGTCGTGAATCTCAAGTGAAGATGAAGATTCAGAGTGCAAGGGTTATTGTCGTTAACTCTGAGGGTGATTCCAAAACGAGTGTAACGAGATAATGCCTTCGGTTTCGTTCGAACCCGGAACGAACTTGTATGGATTGAATGCTTTCAGCACATCGTCAGGCGGACGATGAGCATTCTAAGTGATATGTTCTGATTAAAGGTAATCGTAACCTCAAGCCTCATCAACCGGGAATGGCTAAAACAGGGGAGGTGCAGCAAGGCTTCGTGGGTAGCACCCACTGAGAGCAAGATAGATCCCTGTCTAGAGGTCCCTTTTCTTTTATTCGGCTTAGTGTGTGGTTGGTCGCGCCAACTACGGGATTATCTTGTTCGGGATTATCCAGTAAGGGATGGTTCCGGCTTTGTGTTGCAGGGGAGCGGGCGTACTCCTCGGTACGGTGATCTAGGCCACGTACTGTGACGGGCGGTACCCCAGTAGCCCTGCCATTGTATGGAATCCAAACTCCAATAAGTGCCGTACGTATTAGTTGTGCCCAACTATGTTGGAATGTGAGATGTAAGCATTTCAGCTATTTCTATATTTTACTTGAAAACCCTAGACCCTATTATAATAAAATCAGATTTCCTATCAAATGTTTTGGTTAGCGTAAGGTAAAAACTTACCCATGTTCATTTGTGGGGAGTCTTACGTGATACCTTTTCTTTCTAAAGGTTTTGAAGTTAAGCAAGTTTAACCTGTTACTCACACCAGACCCATGTCTGACCCAAGTGTTTATTTCTGTTTTATAAACTCTTGGGTACTCAAATTTTTACGAGTAGCCAAGGGATTCAGGTTTAGCTTTGACGAATATTCTGGAGGAGCAATGGAGCAGGAGGCTTCGGCATTCGTAGATATAGTATTCCGCTGTGTTGATATCTGTGTTAGAGTCTTGTATTGTATTTGAGTTGTAATATCTAGACAGATGTTTATAACTGTCTAGTATGTGTTGTATAGTTGTGTAAACTCTGATAAGTGTTGTATACTATGTAATAGTTTATGTTATTAATATAATTTATTCGTTCCGCTGTGAGATCGTTGTTGTTGTTTCTTTCTTTCTTCTCTTCTTTTCTATTTTCTACCCCTTTCTTTCTTCATAATGATGCGACTTTCTGGGCATAGAAAGTCGGGTCGTTACATATGGTAATTGTTTAAAATGTATATTATATGGTTAGAATTTAAAAGTAAATTTAATTTAAATTCTTTAAGTTCTTTTATAAGATGAGTAATTCTTTAACATGAAAAATAAAAGAGTTTTAGAAATGTTGTTTAAAACGTTGTTAAAGATAATTTGTTTTCATTTTAAATCTTTAAATTTAAAATGAAATTTTGAAGGTAAAATTAAAGTAAATTGATTTAAAATACTTTGTAAGTGATAACTTGATTATTAATAAGAACAAAGTTTTATCTTAAAGTAAATTAGAATTTAAAGATTTGTGTTCATTAAATTTATAAGGAAATTTAATAGATAATTAATTTAATTTGATTAATTAATCATTTGGATTAATTAAATAGGTAATTAAAGGTTTAAACTAATTTATTTATGATTAAGGTTAATTAATTAGGAATAATTAATTTATAATTGAGGATTATAAATTAGAGTATTAATTAATGATTAAGAGTTAATAAATAGAGTAATTAAATATTAATTAAGTTATGGTTAACACTTAATTAATTAAGTAATTAGAGATTAATAAATTGGTTATTTAGATTTATTAATTTGAAATTAATAATAATTAATATAAGTTAATTACTTAAGGAAAGTAATTAAATATTAGTTAATGAAGTCATTAACTATGGATTATTAAATAATTAATTAATAGGATAAATTTTGATAATTAATTAGTTTAATTAATTTAAGAATAATCATTTATGAAATTGTTTAAATGAATTACTTAATGGAAGTAATTAAGAATTAATTGCTTATTGTAATTAATTGAAGTTAATTTGATTTAGTTAAGTTAATTAATTAAGTTTAATTAATTTAGAATAATCAAGAGATGATTTGATAATAATTACTTAATGTAATTATTAAGGTAAGATTATTTAGGGGAGTAAATAATAAGATAATTACTGGAAGTAATTAGTTGAATAAATGATTTTATTAATAGAAGTAATTTGAGTTAATTACTTTGAATAATTAATCAAGGGATTAATTAAGGAATTAATTAAGGAGTAATTAATTTAGTTAATGAAAGTAATTAAGGGTAGTTAATTACTGATTGAAGATTAATCAAAAGTGATTAATAAATGTTGTTTAATTAAAGGTTAATTACTTAATATAATTAATTTAATTAAGTAATTAATAATTAAGTTGTAATTAAGGATCATTAATTAATATAATTAATGATGTAATTAAGATTGGTTAATTAAGTAATAATTAATAAATGAAGTGATTAATTAATATAATTAATTAAGGATTAATGTAATTAATTATAGTGATTAATTTAATTAATTTTAGTTAATTAATTAATGAAGTAATTAAAGGTTAATTACTATAAGTGGTTAAGGATAATTAATTTAAATAATTAATTGAGAATAAATTACTTGAATGTAATCAAAAGATAATTAATCAAGATGATTAATTGAAATGAATTATTAAAGAATAATTAATTGATTGTAATTAATTAATGGTTAAGTAAGAAGGATTTATAAAATGAAGTAATTAATTTAATTCACTTTAAATTAATTAGAGATGATATAAATCATTACTTATGGATGGATGATAATACTGAATGCTTTGCATTGATTGATATCTCTGATGAGATATATGCTGTATGATATGGATGTTAGTTGAATTGTGATGATAATATGGATTATCTGATAATGTTGATTATCTATTGTGAATTATCTTTCTATGTGTATAAAGATAATGAATTGAATTGTTTTAACCTTTAAAACAACTTGGCCTTAAAAGATACGCTTTGGATTTCGATGAGACCGGGATCGGGTTTCCGTATACCGGATTTCCAGGTCTGGAGACCCGAATACCACATCGATCCAAATTTACGATAGGTCGTGAATCAAGTGAAGATGAAGATTCAGAGTGCAAGGGTTATTGTCGTTAACTCTGAGGGTGATTCCAAAACGAGTGTAACGAGATAATGCCTTCGGTTTCGTTCGAACCCGGAACGAACTTGTATGGATTGAATGCTTTCAGCACATCATCAGGTGGACGATGAGCATTCTAAGATAGATGTGTTCTTTTTAAAGGTAATCGTGACCTCAAGCCTCACAAACCGGAAATGGCTAAAACAGGGGAGGTGCAGCAAGGTTAGTGGGTAGCACCCAAGTAGGAAAAGGTTACCTCTGTCTAGATGTCCCTTTCTATTTTCGACTTAGTGGTGCGGTTGCTGATCCCAACCGTGAGGTATCTTGTGCGGGAATTATCCAGTAAGGGATGTTTCGACCTTGTGTTGCAGGGGATTGGGAGTGATCCTCGGTACGGTGATCTAGGCCACGTACTGTGACGGGCGGTACCCCAGTAGCCCTGCCATTGTATGGAATCCAAACTCCAATAAGTGCCGTACGTATTAGTTGTGCCCAACTATGTTGGAATGTGAGATGTAAGCATTTCAGCTATTTCTATATTTTACTTGAAAACCCTAGACCCTATTATAATAAAATGAGATTTCCTATCAAATGTTTTGGTTAGCGTAAGGTAAAAACTTACCCATGTTTATTTGTGGGGAGTCTTACGTGATACCTTTTCTTTCTAAAGGTTTTGAAGTTAAGCAAGTTTAACCTGTTACTCACACCAGACCCATGTATGACCCAAGTGTTTATTTCTGTTTTATAAACTCTTGGGTACTCAAATTTTTACGAGTAGCCAAGGGATTCAGGTTTAGCTTTGACGAATATTCTGGAGGAGCAATGGAGCAGGAGGCTTCGGCGTTCGTAGATATAGTATTCCGCTGTGTTGATATCTGTGATAGTGTCTTGTCTTGTATTTGAGTTGTAATGTCTAGACAGATGTTTATAACTATCTAGTAAGTGATGTATATGCTGTGTCACTCTGTAAAGTGTTGTATACTATGTAATAGTTTATGTTATTAATATAATTTATTCGTTCCGCTGTGAGATCGTTGTTGTTGTTTCTTTCTTTCTTCTCTTCTTTTCTATTTTCTACCCCTTTCTTTCTTATTAGCGATACGACTTTCTATGGAGAGAAAGTCGTGGTCGTTACAGTGAAATTATTTTTCACAAGTTTATTTGAAATATTCATTTCCAAATCTAATTCCAAATTTCCATTTTAAATTCAATCATTTAAAATATAACATAACATTTAAATTTATTAAAACATTTAACTTTAAAAAAAATTTATTTAAATCTTTTCTTTACATTTTCAAACTCCATTTTAAATTCAATTTCTTTTAAATACACTTATATCTTAACACCTTTTAAGTTATTTAAAACAATTTGAATTTAAAAACTTAATTTATTTTCTAACTAAGATTCAAATTAAACTTGAATCTATTTTTAAATTTAGATTTAAACCTAAATTTAAATCTCCTTTACAAATTAAAAACCCAGTTTTAAAATTTTTAAACAGAGCAGATTTCCCCTTTCCCAGAAATTCCCCGAGCCCTACTTAATTTTGCTTCGAGTCAATTACCAAAAATCCCGAGCAAAACACCTATCAACTCGAGAGTTTTCTCGAGACAAAATCCACTCAAACCAAAAATCGACAGGAACAAAAATGGTGCACCGTGCACATGCACCGGAACTCTGATGAACTTCAGCCAACCTCTCCGATCATCCCTCATCAGAAAACAGCTATACGACTCCCCACGATCATCAGTTTGTCACATAAAAGCTCGAAATCAAATCGAGGCTTCAAGTCGAACCTGGAAACAACAACCGGCACTATCATCAAAACCTGTCAACTGCTCGCCCTCGTCTCCCCAGTCACCAGAGAATCGTCACCATCGACCATGGCTTCCCCTATACTCCAGCTTCCATTTCCCAAAGTTGTGTTTAACTCGATCAACTAGAGATTCACTACCGATCGAAAAAACAAAACCAAGCAAAACTAGGTTTCCAGACTTCATCAACCTCCCATCGCCTCCACCGAGCCCTGTTCATCTTCCTGGCATTTTTGCCACACCCTCTGATCACTACACTACCTCCACCAAGAACCCCAAACCTTCAGATCAATTCAGTCACCATAGATTGACTAAAACCCCTTTCTAATTCAAATAAATACTGCAGTCTCAATTTCTAACTAAACACTATGATTTTAGTTTTAAAAATCATCTTTTTGTTTATGTTTTCAGTTTATAATACTGAGTTTATAATTTATTTTGTTGGAGTTTTTACCTTTATTTATCATACTCTAATGTTTTAGTTACAGAGACAACTCCAAATTTATTTTTACTAAATAAGTTTAAACTAAAACTATGGTATAATAACATGTATGTTTTCAGGACTTAAGACTTAACAAAGAAAAAAATATTGGACAAGAGCCAGAGGATTTTCATTTTTCTTAAGAACTGGTAACAAAGAATGTTACAGACAATCACATTCATGCATATCCAAAATGCCAGTAATTTCATCAATAAACATTCACAAAACATACTTATTTCAGAAAAGAAACATGCACAGATCATACTTAATCTTTTAATTTACTGAAGTTACTCATAGCAAATTCACCAATACATACACATGCAATGCATTCTTATTCCAGTAATCATCATGCAAACAGGTATTCAAACTTATATTTTAAAAATGATTGTTACTCACCGTTTTGAAATGAAGAACAGAGCTTCATTTTGAAACTGCTTTGAAAACTTTTTAAAACTTGAATGCTGATTTTGAACTTGCATGCATGCTCTAAAATCTTGTTTGTTGAGATGTTGCTTAGATTAGTTGTACTGAAATGATCTTGCTTCCAGATTTGAAAGAAAGAACAGGCTTTTGATTTCCAGGTTTTGAAAAAGATGCAGACTTTGTTTTGATAATCTCTGGTTTGAAGGATTTTGTTACAGGCTTATGAAGAAGTGATTTGCAGGTTTGAAGAAGAAACAATTTAGAGGATATTGATTACAGATTGTTGTTTTGAGAATTTTGATTTGAGAGGAAGTTAATTTACTGATTTGTTTGAGAATTTATTTTCTGGTTTGCTCTTAGAAGTGGAAAACGAATTCCATATCTTTGAAAATGAAGATTAGAAAGAAAGAAAGAAAGAAAGAGGGTGGAAACATGTTTATAAGTGTAAATGATTAATTAAGGAATTTGGCTCTGATACCATAATTAATTAAAAATAATTAATTAAGGAAGATAATTAATTAGAGTTAATTACTGGTTAAGTTTAATCAAAGGTGATTAATAAATTATGGTTTAATTAAAGGTTAATTACTTAATGTAACTAATAATTAATTAAAGGTGTAATTAGGGATCATTAGTTTATAATTAATGATGTGATTAAGAGTTGATTAATTAAGATTAATTAATCAAATGATAAGTGATTAATTGTAATTAATTAAGAGATGAAGTAATTAATTAATTAATTTATGAAGTAATTAAAAGTTAATTACTGTATTGGATTAAGGATAATTAATTTGGAAAAGTAATTAAGGATAATTACTTAAATGTAATTAAAGTATAATTAATCAGGGTGATTAATTAAAGTGGAAATTTAGAGGAAGATTAATTAATTAATTTATAATTAATTAATGATTATATAAGTAAGGTTTATAATGAAGTAATTAATTTAATTTATTTTAAATTAATTAAGAGATGAAGTAATTAATTTAATTAACTTTAAATTAATTAAAGATAGAGATAGTTAATTTAATTCATTTTAAATTAATTATGTTGTGATTAAGTAAATCATTGCTTATATAAGAATGGATTACATTGATTGTCCTGAATGGATGTAATCTCATAAATGAGATAAGTAATGTTGTATGGTATGAATGCTTGGTTGTATTATGATGGTATTATAGATTAACTATTGTGATGTTGATATGGATTACATATTGGTTATGAATCATCTGTATATTTGGTAATGTGATTATCAATTGTGAATTATGAATTATCTATCTGTATGAATATAGATAAGTTAAATTGTTTAAACATTTAAACAACTTGGCCTTAAAAGATACGTTTTGGATTTCGATGAGACCAGGATCGGGTTTGCTACATTACAGCGTGATAGGGGGTTCTCGCTTTGCGTTAGGTGGCGAACGGGAGACTCTTACCCCTACATGTCCCCGGGGGTAGTATAAGGCCTTTTGGGGTTGGTTGCGACTCGAGAGGGTGGCCGTAAAAGCAAACCCGAGGTATCACTGTGAGCCACAGCGGGGCTGGGATGGTTTAAAAGCCTACCGGTCGTGAGCCGTTGTTGAAGGTTGAAAATCCTAGGACGTTACAAATTATTTAAAAGAAAATGAAGAGAAGTTAATTGATTTAAAATCAAAGGCCTAAGCCCATTTTAGCCCTCTTTTCTCTCCTTGCTTTAGTAAAACTCTACCCACTTGTAACGACCCAGAATTTCGAACAAATTAAATTGAGAATATTTAATTAATTTTAAATATTTGAACGACGATTTAATTTGAATCCCGAAGATAACTTTGAATTTGACGATTGAATTATAAAATTTAATCGATTGAAGTTGAATAAAAATTTGAATATTCAATTTAAAGCTAAAGAAAAATATTTCGAAAGATTTTAAAATTTGTATTGACAACACTGAAGATAATAAAAGCTTCAGAATTTAAATTTAAACTGTTTTGTTCGGTTTTGAAATTTAATTGTTCGAATCGATGTTTAAAAATAGCCGTCCGAGGCACAGTCTCGGAATTCGACGAAACTAGTTCCATTGGGTCCGGAATATTGAATTATGGCCAGATTTCAAATTTTGTATTGATCAGAGTTATTACGTGAGCACACGACACAAAAACGCATTGAAATGAAATAAAATTCAATTTGAAATTTAAATAAAAAAATTTAGTCAACACACACACACGTATCCCCTTATCTCGCGCCTAGATTTTCGCCTGCAATCACGATACAAAAATCGTGCACCCCATCACGAAATCATCTTCTTTCGTTTCAATACTCCTCTCTTCCTCATTCCTCAGTTAAAAATCCCAAACGAGAAAAAAAAAATGGCCGCTTCCCTTATGCTCGAAATCGCGATCGAACAAAGGGCACGCGCGCGATGGGTCGGCGTCGCGATGGCGGTCACGAGGCTAGACGACATTTGGATCTCGCGATAGTTTTTGGGCACGGCGAGTTTCGCGAGCTCGAGTCGCGATGGATGCTCGAATCTGGGAGGCGTACGCGAGGCTAGGGCGAGCGCGTGGGAGAAGGCGGCGTCAGGCGATGGCATCGAGACGTGATATTCAAATCTGGGAATGAGGTCGATCGAAGCTCGAAGGGCAAAAGCAAAGGAGGCACTGACGATTTCGACAGTTCGATAGGGGAGGGGATGGTCGAAGTTTGGGCCATCGACGATGGTAATTAGGGGAGTCAGAGCGAATCAAAAATCTGGGTTCACGAATTCTTCCAGTGAGGTATAAAATTGTTTTTTTGATTTTAATTTAGTTAATCTATATATAGGAATTATTAAGAAGAATAATAAATATTTTGTGAAAAGAAATTAACTGTTCGAATTTGAAACCTATGTTAATATACACATGTTCATATGCATATATATGAATTTAATTGTTTTTAGATTTTGAGTTGTGGAGGGAAAAAAGAAAATTTAGTTGAACGAATTTATTTAAAAATGGATTTTAACTTAAAGATATTAATTTAAAAGTAAAATCTTAGTTGGATATATTTATCTAAAGGAAATCAGTTCGAATTTTAAATTTCATACAGTTTTAGAAAAAATTTGATTAGTTCACTGAGAATGCTAAATAATATAGTTATTGTAAATATTTCTCTTTCAAATTTAAAATTATATGGAATTAAAATGTTGAAGAGTTTATATTAAAAATAATGGGTTCGAATGTTAAATTTAACTTGTATAATATTTTGGAAGTTAATTTGGAATTTTAAAAATGTTAAGTAGTTATTTATAAATCAAAACTAATATAATTTATTTAGTGGAATATTTATTTAAAGGAAGAATAGTTTTGATTTAAATTTTTGTTAGATAAATTTATTAAAAGAAAAACTAGGTTAAAATAAAATTTTACTAAATGGAAACGGATGGTTCGATTTATTTCAAATATTAATCGATTGTATAAAATTATTTATACAAGGTCAAAATTTGGAGAAATGGTCAAATTGGAAAATGGATGGCAAAATAAAAGCTAAGGTGAGATTTTTCTCACTCAAAAATGAAGTGGAATTTTCAGTTATTTATTGATTGACTGATTGCTATGTTGATTGTGATATTAGATATGATAGGATATATCTATATATATAGCAGTATATACATATTGGCATATGTATATACTGGATTGTTGATTTCCCGCCTCGTATAGCGGATGAGACCCTATTGCGCCGTTAGTAAGCGGATTTATAAAAAACCCATATACCGCGATAATTCCGTACTGGAGCGGAATTGGTATTGTGCTAACGTCTTTGGATGCAGGGAAACAGGTTGGAGGGATCCAACTGGACCCCTCACATTGATTGAATTTATTTCTACTGTGATGTGATAATCTGTGAATGATTATTGATGTTATCGAATTGATGTCTGGAAATTGTTGAAAGCTAAAATTTAGCTGAATGGATGTTTGATATCATTGGATTCCAAAAATAAACGAAATTGAATTTTTGGTAATTCAAGCAGAAAATTTTAAGTGAATTGATTTTGTGAAAATGAATAAAAATTTGAAGAAAAGAATTTAAAGGTATAAAAGTTGATTTTTATAGTATTATCGAATTTATTCTAGAATAAAGTAAAAATGTTAAATAAATGGATTTCGTAAAATAGTGATTTTAAATTGAAGAATTTAATTTAAAAAATTTGGATTTTTAAAATAGATTGAAAGAAACGATTGAAGTTTATTTTCTTAAAAAGGAATTTATTTAAGAGAAGATAAGTTGGGAATCCTAATAGAAATTTAATTGGTAAATTGAAACAAATTGGGAAACAAATGTAAAATGATTTCAAATTGAAGAATCCATTGTTAAAAAACAGAATATTGAATAATTTGAGGAAAATAAGGAATTTACTTAGTAGTGATAAATAAATTTTTAAATCAATATCGAAATTGATTTGGGAGTGAAGTTTTAATAAATGGAATTGGAATTTATAAAAGTTGGTTATAAATCCGAAATCACTTATTTTGATAAGTAGAATATAGAAGTTGATAAAAAGAAGATTTATAAGTCGAAGTTGTTATTAAAATAGAAATAGAATTTATAACCGTGTTTATAAATTCGAAAGCGATGGAATTTGATGAATTAAATATAGAAGATTATCAGAGTAGATATATTCGCGATTTTGGATAGCGAATTTCTATTGAAATGAAAATGTGTAGAAATGATTGGAATTGGGTTAAATGAAGTATATTCACGATTTTGGACAGTGAATATATTTTTAAGTAAAAATGGTTATGTTTGGGAAAGCGATATTATAAATGAAGTTAATTGTTTTAAAAGATGTTTTAAAACGTGTTAAATATCGAAATCATAGATTTCAACATTTATTGTTGAAATAGACGTTTTCGAGAAATATAAGGAAATGATGGACTATAACACTGTTGTTATAGTAAATGATTCCCGAAAGGAAAATTTTTTATGTAGTATTGGGATTATATATCTATCTTAATTCCGAATCCCTATACTAGTGATTTTGAGTCGTCGTAACGATGTTTTACGTAACATTCGTTTTGACTCAAATAAATGTGTTTAAAGAGAATGATTTCCTTAAAGAATGAATATATACTTAATATTGATTTAAGTATATCGAATATTTTCAAATGTTGAAAATAAATGATTTGTGAAATACTTATTATTAAATAAGTATGGAATTGCTTTTCCAATATGAAATGAACTGTTTTTGAGATTTTATCCTTTAAAGATAAATTGAAAAGTGAATATTTGAAATTGTTTTCAAATGGTTAAGTGTGGAAAATTTATATCTTATAAAGATATTGTTGAAGAATAAATAATTTGGGAAAATTATTTGGAATCTGATGATGTTGCGCATCTGTATTGATAGTTAAATAACCGACTATCAATAATTACCTTTAGATAGGTATTTGTTGTGAATTGGATGAAATTGAATGCCACACTTATTTTTGAAAAATCGCTCACTATTCGGGTTAACCGGGAAAGGACCATGGGGTCGTATAACCCATTCCGAATATGTGATACGTCGTTATGAATTGCATTTGAAGACCGGTGTTGAAGACCGGATATTTTTGAAAACGGAAGGATTACCGTCGAGTTACTCTACATCGGCTGATCTCCGATTTAGAGGTTTTATCACCCTTAGTGACGGGAAGTCCTGACGTGATTGAAAATTATCCGGATATGCAAGGGCTTCGTGAGAAGTGCCTTCGGTTCTGTTCGATCCCGGAACAGACTTGTATGGATTGTGTGTCTGACGTTACAATTTGAGATATAAAGCTGATTTCTTTCAAATACATTTCTGTTGGTGGCGGAGAATTTATTCTCTTAGCTTAACACCCTTCTCTGAGACGTACGAGCTCAGAGGTTATGTAGTTGAAATTTATCAGCGATATATCCCAATTTGGTAACGTGGCATACTGAGTGTTGCTGTGAAATGATCAGTGTTTGATCATTTGTGATATGATCATTTATTTGATCTTATATCTTTGTGATCATAGGTTGATCATTTTGTTTGACCCGAAGCAGGGCTTTTTATAGAAAGCGTAGCTTTGTGGACGAGACTTTGTCGAGCCTCACACCCCGGAAATGGTCGAAACAGGAAGGATGCAGCAAGGTTCTAGGGAGTAGCGCCCCTTAGTGTATGTCATTCCTTCTGGATAAAGGTGGTATCATGGTATGGAGCCCAGATACTTAACCTCTGTGGTTACTGCATTATTTTTTTCTATGTGGTTTGTTGCAAATCGGGGATCCTTGGGAAGATCGGTGACGATCGGGGGATGGCATACGCGTGTCAGTAGTTACCTATTTTTGCAGAGGTAACCCGGCCTTGTGTTGGCAGAGATCCGGTTAGGTTCTCGGGTCGTCTATTCCAGGGACGTACCCATCGTGGATAGGAAGTTCCTTAGCCTGACCATTTGTTGGAAACCCAAAGAAACAATACGTGACTTGTACGGTTTTAGCTGTAGAACCTATCATTCACTTATGGTGGTCACCACTGTTTGGATGGTAACTATAGTAGGCATAAGTGCGGAATGCCTATGCTGGCTAAGATTAATATTATACTTTCGAAATGTTTTCTACACTATGCACGAATAATAATATCAAAAAGAATTTGATTTTTGCGTAGTAAGCATCTTTGACTATCATAAGAAGAAATCTCCTCCAATTCTGCGTTTGCATTGTGTGTGTGGTGGGAGGTCTTATGGTAGTTTCATTTTCCAAAAGCATTTCGAATTAACTTTAAAATCTTCCTGTTGTTTATTTTAAAGAATAACTGTTTTACGATCTCACACCAGTCACCATGACTGACTCGGAGTTTATTGTTCCCTTCTAAACTCTGGGTGCCCACCAATTTCCACACGGGCAGCCTAGAGTTATGTTATCAGGATATTCTGGATATTCTGGAGCTTTGGAGATAAGCTGGATGGCGAGACGTAGTATTTGTATCTGATAGTATTTATTCCGCTGTGTATTCTGTATTAGGACAAGTTATAAAACTGTCCATTGTTGTACTGAGTTGTATATTGACTCTGATGATTGATGTATGTATAAAATGATATAGTTCTTTGTTTTAAAGATTATTCATTTATCTATATATATATTGTTCCGCTGCGATATGTGAGATTCTGATATTGTCTCTGTTCTGTATCTGTTGTTGTTTTGTTGTTCTTCTTCTCTTTTTCTTCTATCTTCTTCTTCTTCTACCTTTTTTCTTTTTCTTAAAACCCTCACTATTGGAGTTTCCGGCACTCGATTTCTCGGCAGTCGATAAAGGAAGTATCGATGTCGAATTTTCGAAAGTCGAAAATTTCGGGATGTGACACCACTTCTCCACACAACCAAAACCCATATTTCCTAATTCGTTTTTAGCCCTAATTCTAGAAATCTTAAGAAATACAAAAAAAGCGACTTAACGGAAAAATGCAATCATACATGAAGGCGGAAAGGCTAGTCATGGCAACGTTGATGTCGCGGGGGAGGGGGTGGGGAGGAGGAGGCGATCGAAGGCGGTTGACAATGCGGCGTCGTGATGAATGGATGAAGGAGAAATCGTGTTGTGACGCGGATCTGAAGTCACAACTTGGAGGCATCGCGATGGTGGCAGCAATGGAGTGACGTGATGTCGTAGGTGGCTGTGGTTGGTGGTGCGATCTAAAGGTGTGTGCGTGCATTTTGGGAGGCTGTGTGTATAGGTTTGACTACGATGAAAGCGGTGAGAGCTATTGTGTAAAGGGCCATGACGACATGGTGAAGAAGGCAGGTGTTTGGGTTTTGATGTGCTGCTGGCGGCAACAAAGGCAAAGGATAACGATATAGTTTCCAATTTAGTTGAACAAAAATTTATTTGGTGAGTTATCTCACTCGCATCTATGTCTATTTCATATTATTTAATGCGTATTCACCCATATATTTGCTTGATTTGATTGGTTGAATGGATTGTTGGTTTATTGGATGAAATAGATTGTCGGTTGCTGATTGATGGTCGATATGGTTTGATCTGGATGGAATTGTGTTGCGGACTATGATTTACTTATTGTTGCGATGATTATTTCTAGATTGTTGATTTGCAATGTTTGAGAAGTAATTAGATGTTTGCAAATAACCGAATGACATTTGAAATTGTTTGGAAAAGAGGTAAATAAATTAAAAGATAAAGATTTGAAATAAATAAATCATTTTGGGATAAGTAAATTATTTTGGAAATAAATAGTGAATTTTGAAGTGAATTTCTTATTTAATGTTAAAGATGTTATAATTAATGAAAATTTGAAAGAGGGATGATTTTGGGAAAAATATATAAGTTCAATAATTTTAAGGATATTGGTAATAGAAAATTACTTGATAAATGATGAGTTCTGAAATTTTATTAAGTGAATTTTGAAGATTTATATTTTATTTATTTACCGTTGTTTATACAAATATTTCAAGAATATTTATGGTATAATATTTGAAGTTTATATTTTCAAAGTGATGGGTTAATTTTATATGGATTTAATAGATTGATAGTTATAAAATAATATATCGAGGTAATTGTAAATTGAAGGCAATTTATTTGTTGGATGGAAATTATTCGTTATGTGATTTATTATATATTGTTAAGTGAATTTTTGAAAGTAATACATAATTATGTTTGATTATTGAAGTATTTTGGAAATATACATATGAGGTAGAATTTAAGTTCAATGAATTATTTCTCGATAATAATGGCTTTAAATGGTTTGGAAAATAAACGAGGATTTTAAATGATGATTTTGAAACTATATACTTGAGTTTGGAAATATTTATGGATTGAGAATATTCTTTCAATTTGAAGTTTTTAGAGGTACTTGAAAATATAAACTTCTTCGTAGTATTTTACAATATATTATTATTGAAGAAGAAGTTTGAGATGAAATTATTTTGGTGGTTTTAAATTCATTCATGGATTTGAATAAAGTTCTTTGAAAATAAATATGTTTTCTAAAAATATGGGTTTTTGAGGATTATTATTTATTTTATGAAGAGAGGGAAATGGATAAACGAGGTATTTGTTAAATTAACTGAAGTGGTTTTATTAAAAAATGAGTCGTTTTATAGTTAAATTAAATTGAAATGTTTTTATAAAAAGAAGGGAAATGAAGTGAAATATATTTAAATAAAACCCTCCATCTCGTTAATCACTAATTAAATAATATATTAACGTGTGTATGGATGATTGTTGATTTGTTTGCAACGAACGAGATGAAGTTAATCACATGTTGTGTTAAATTAAAAATTTATGAAAATAAAGAATATTGAATTGAAGTAAAAAAGTAAGCGACGAGCGATTTAATAAGCGAAGTGAAAATGTATTTAATGCTGATTAATTGAGGTGTTGTGTATATAATTTTATTTCACCGGGCGCTATGGGGCGTCCGAGTGGGGTATATTTATTTACTGAACATAAGTATAATATCGGTTAATTCGTTGAAGATCGAGTATTTGATATTTGGATATCAGTGAATTATTTTATATTATACACGAATATTAATCGATATTATTTGAATTTCTGACTTGATGGTTAAGGTAAATTATATTATTCCTTATTTTAATTTAAAGCAAGAACATGATTATCTCCGCTTTTGAGTGGAACGAGGTGTACGAAATCCCTTACGTAGATGTGATGGCCAAAAGTTTTGCTAGCCCCATCATAGCTTAATCGACTATAGAGTCATCCTCGATGGTTGTGGTGACATGGCCCCCTCATCACATGGTCACAGTCTACTACACGGGCTAACGCAACGAATACAGAATGAGGCGAGGTAGGTTCACGATGGGAAGCGAGGTACGAGGAAGCGAGGAAGTGACGTGCGTTTATTATGCAGCTAAAGACTGGTAAAGACACTCACAAAAATTTATGAGTAGGGTCTCCCTTTCTATTTGAGAAGTAGCAAGGTTTAGGTGTAGGCTCGACTTTTGGCATTAGCATAACAATCGCAGTAGTTATAGCAGAAGTAGTAATGAAAATACAAATGAAGAATAAAATGTACAAATCTAATACTGCTAAATAAATATGAACGAATTGATGTGTGTTGTGTGTGATGTGTGCGATGGATGCTTGATGTGTGTGGCTTGGTGTATGCGATGGATGCTTGTTGTATGTTGTGTGATGTGTGTGATTCTGTTCGTTGTCTTATAGATGTTTTGATGATTGATGTGTTATGGATGTTGTTTGTTGTGTTGTGGATGTTTTACTATTCCTTTGGTTGGACTTCTTTATTAAACCGTGTATATGTTATTCCTTGAGATATCGTTTATGTACTCACCATTGAATTTAGACATAGTCTGACCTGTTTACTATTTATATAGTACTCGGGTCAGTCCGAGACATTTCAAGTTCAAGGACGATGTGACTAGATTTGTTTTTCTGGATTAGTTGGAGGTAAGATTATTTAATGTATTTTGTATCATAATACATACTTGGTATGTATATGTTGTTGGATTAGAAGTATTGGAATTATCTGGTATATATATTTGAGAATTAGTGGGAATTGGACTTATTTTATCTCCCACTCAGACTTATATATATTTATTATTATATGTTGTCGTTGCATAGATGACCAGTATTCTCTGTGATTTATTTTATATTGTAAATTTTTCTATCCTTGGAAATCAACCATGTTTATTGCTTTGTACCGAGGCTATTTACGTCGAGATGAGAGATTTTTATATTATGAGATGTATTCTATGTTGGTCCAAAGTAATATTCATGTGTGTATCACCCATATCATCTCATTCTCCATGTTACTTGACAGTGTTACTCAGTAATACTTTTGGGTAATATGGGTATAGAGCTGGAGTGCTACATTTTTGGTATCAAAGCAGGTCTAGAACAATATAGAGTATAAGAGACACAGGTCCTAGCCTTAGAGTCCCTGCCCCCATGGGAGTATGGTAGATTATTGTTTATATTTAAGTAATAATAGGATTATACGGTGATTACCCTAGTAATCATCTGGGGACGTATTTGTATTTTTCTTATTATATAATATTATATTTCTTCTACCTTTTTCTAAGTGTAAGTCTCATTATAAGATGTAGATAAATTGATGAGGTTGTGAAGGTGAAAGTAGTTAGTTCGGCCAATAGTGTTAGTGTTGATAATAAATGTTAGACTTTTGTGTGGCTCTGAAGTAAGAATGAAGTTTTTCAGTCAGGGAATCTGTAAAAGGCCCTAATTCGAATCTCATATCGAATACTTCATGATTACAAATTGTGATGAGACGAGACGACTAAGAAGATCTAGTGGTGATCAGAGTGGCATAGCGGAAGTATATAGATTGCTTTTTGCTAATTTAATATTTAAAACTTATATATAAAGCAATATCTTTAAAATACTTATTAATACGTTCAAATACTTTTTAAACTACTTAAAATATATGATAATTATTTCTATAGAATATTATGTAAAAACAAGGAATTTTAAAATAAATAGAAAAATGAGTTTTAGTTTTAAAAGCTACTTAGTTTAGAAATTCATAATTAATTGTTAAAGATATATTTAAACTTGAAACCAATTATAAAACACTCTTTATAAGTTAGAAAACATACTAAAAAGATTTGAAAAATATATTAAATTTAAATATCATTTTTTAAACAATTTAGGTCTTCAATTTACAATGGCACTTCTAAAATTGCTGCCTAAAGTTTTGTTGCTAGTTTTATCACATTTTAGCTACAACTTTGTGTCTAGTTTTCAATACCTTAACAAAAGATTTTAGATCCATTCATTTTAAATTAGTTAGTAATTTGGCTACTTGGAAACCATGAATAAAAATTCCAAAGAATATCTTATAATTATTTTAGAGAATTTCCCAAAAACATGATATTTACCGAACTGCACTTATAGCGACTATCTCGCTATAATTTTTTCCATTTCGTTCAACTAGCTATCAAATGAATTAGGCTTCAAAACTTTCCCAATAAAAATAATATATTATTTACTTGATTAACTGGTAAAGAAATCCCTAAGAAAGTTTCCACAAATATAAGAATTATTTTCAAAAACATGTTATTTTAAAACTGTTGCTATAGTGACCTTTTTACTTCTGTCTTTTGTTACTTTGATTTACTTCTTCTATTACTTTTCAAAACATATTCTTTGCTTTTCAAACACTTATAGAAGTGTAGATAATGAGCAATTAAGTTATTATTAGGATATGTTATTAAATCACTATTTTCACAAGTTATAGTTTAAGGGATTCAAAGTGCATTTATAGCGACTATCGCTATACGGACCATTCCGTATTTAATTCCAATATTTAGGTTTACATTATTTTATACACATATATGATTCCAAGTTCCAACCATACTACTGCTAAACATGTATTAACATATGTACACATCAATATATCCATTTTAAATGTTCAAATGAACTTATCACAATTCAATGGTTTTGTAAGTAACTACTTTAACAATTTATATACTTTTTAAAGTATATAATCGAGGGTTTAACTTTAAGTAGTTAATGCCTATTATTATTAATATAGAGAAAGCATATGAACATATGATTTAACAACAATTATCAAGAGATTAAGCAAGCAAATATCATGTAATATTTTAAGTTAGCTTGCAACCAATTTATGGTGTAATCAAAGTGAGGTTTACTCACTTTTATTCCAACCAAATCTCTTCCTACCAACATTCATTATAACCACACTTCTTCCAACATTTTTAACTTCAACTTAAAATTACTAGAACCTTTACTTTCCTCCTCTGATGCACACGCAACTCTTCACCTTCCTCCATCACCATGGATGCTCACGGCCTTCTACCCTTCACCATAGCCCACAGCCATAAGGCCTTTCATCCCCTTAAGTACTCACGCACATTACTCCTTCCATCACCATAGCAACTAAGGCCAAAGCCCTCCATTTATCCTGTAGAACCCACGACCAAGTATAAGAAGAGGAAGAAGAGAAAGAAGAAGACATAAGAGTGAATTTATTTGTGAATGAATGAGTGAATAAGAGAGGGTATTTATAAGCTTAGAAATTTAGTGGATAAATGTGAATAAAACCCTCCTTAGCCATGAAGTTAAACATGTAAGACAATGCTCTTACACAAGCATGATTTCCTTGATTTGTGCCTTGATTTAGGGGTCCTTTGTCCTTAGTGTTTCCACTTACTTAAACATGGTTACTTTTAGTTAATTTTAGCTTAGGAAAAGATGTGTTTGATTCTTATCATATGTTTACACATGAGAACGATTCAAGTTTCAATATGTTCACACAACTTATATTGTATAAAAAGTTGATTTTAATAAAATGTTTTTCGATCACATTTTCAGTATTATCCAAAGTGTACATTTTTGTAAACACATTTCAAAAATAATTTTTATAACATTAGTTATTAATTAAAAAGTGTTTAATAAGGTTATAAATTATAGTTAATCATATTAACTCTTGGATTCAAATATTTAAATAATTCAGATATTCAAATACGAAGTGTTCGAAATTTCGGATTGCTACAATGCCTTAGAACTCTATCTCTATAATTATGCTCTGTAATATTTTGAAAACACAATAGCTTGTATTTCTCAGCATGATTCGTGTTGGAAAGTGCAGGTTGGTACATTTAGGTATCAGAGCTTAGGTTTAGAATTCCCTAGGATCTAGGCACGTGTTGAGAGAACATACTTAAAACTATTTTGACAAAAAAATGGTTTTTCAAAAGGTCTTTCAAAATGTTTTACGAAATTTTTTCTAAATTGGGTTATATATATATATATAAGTTTAATGAATATTTTATCTACATATCTAAATACCTTTTATTCGGGCCTATACTATCTATGGGAAAGTTGAAAATAATTCCCAAACATAGATAGTGAGAATGAGAACAAGTTTTAGGAGATATTATGAACCAAGTCTGACTAGGGAAGCTAATTATGGATTTAAGGGTGAATGAAGAAACACCACAAGACCCATATAATGAGTATAAGATGAAGATAAAGCATAAGAATATGGAAAAGGACTTTATAAACTTAAGGTATATTTTCCCAGTTAAAGTGGAAACACTATTTCGTGTTGGTAATAGTTGCAAAGGCTCATATTTGCTTAAAGGTATGGCTGAAGCCTTTTCATATTGAAGTTAGACACTAAATTTAAGGATGAACTTGAGTCAACCATCTTTGGGAAAGGAAGATAGAGATCTTATGTACTAAAAGCATTGTTAGGAATTTATGGGCTGGTGTAATTAGGTTGTTATTGTCTACTCCAATTTAAGTGATAAAAACGGTGAAAATATTTTCTAAAAAATGTGAAACATCATATGTCTGATATTTCAAAAAAGGAAAATAAGTTAGTTTATGATTTTTCTACAGAATAATCAGACAAACTATATAAAATTTGTTCAAAAAGTGAGATTAAAAGAATATGACAAAAAACAAATTTTCAATAACTATCATAAATTTTTTTTTTGTCTCTTAGGCACATTGTTACACTTACCTTCGATGTGCACTGTGCTTTTAAAATGAAAATTTCGAAAGAAAAGACGAGTTGGTTTATGACTTTATATAAATAGTCAGATAAATTTTATGGAATTTAATTAAGAAGTAAAAGTAGAGAAATTGATGAAAGGCTATTTTCCAATAACTGTTTTAGAACTTTTGTTATGTCTTTTATGCGCATTGCTGCACTTACCCCAATGTGTATTTTTCTTTTAACAATAGAACTTATGGAAAATTTTGAAAATTTTGCAAGACGCTTCTTTTGGACTCCTTTTTTAAGAAATGGTTTTGTATTTCAAAATATTTCATAATTGTTTTTGTCATACTTTAAAAATATAATAATTATAATAATAAAATAAAAATAATAAGTTAAAAATGCTACATTTCTTTAAAAATATGTTTTTGTGAAAATTCCTTATTTATAAAAGAAAGTTTAGGAGGGTGTGTTTTTATACATATTTCTACTAAGTTAAGTTTAATCATTTTTGATAATTAGAGAGATTATTATGGTCCTAATAAACTAAAGTGTTTTTAAAGGAATGAAGGATTCTAAAGTTTTAGATAACTTACTAGATTTGTGGAAATGGTAAGATCAAAAGTTTCGATTTAAAAGTATAAAAATGAAAATTGAACTTTGCAGTTTTAAAGACTTATTAGCTTTGCGTAAACTATTTTAAAATAAAAAAAGATTTCAATTAAAAAAGGTAAAGTAAAAGTGTTATGATTATCATTTAAATTTAAAAGAAAAGAGTAAAATTGGAGTTAGACGAATAGGATTACACTGCCTATAAGGACAAGTTGATGATGAGTTCGGAAACATTGAAATGGTTGTGACGGAGATAAAAAGTAACATTGGAAACCTTTTCAAGCAACGGTAGAGTGGGAAGGACAAAGTACCGGGTAGAACTTCTTGTTGTAGTGAAAGGTAAATATCACCTTGTGTTTCTCCATCCAAGTATGACTTGAGTAACTTATTTCAGAATAAGACAAGAATAAGTCAAGATGTTTTATTTATATCAAGAATACCTTGGATGCAAGAAATCTTTCGGTCTGAAGTGTTAATGGGAAAAGTAGGGTCTACTTCAATCCTTATTAAGAGTGTTATTTAACAAATAGGCCTTTTATTGATTACATTTGGCAGTCTAAAATGGGATAGTAAGTATAGGTTCAACATTATAGCGGCATGGTATTAATCAATACCGTTTATGTGGGATAGCATACCTATAGGCTATGGGCAGTCCAGGTATTGTGTTGTCCCCTACAGGCTATGGGAAGACCAGGTGGAAAAGAATGGGAAAGTATGTATTTTACACTTGTTATTGGGTTTATGTTATAGTAGTTGCATTTCATGGATGCCTAGATGTGAATCTTGAAATTGTAGCATTAAGTATAGCATATTCTAGAATGTAGAAAATAAGGGGAAAGCAATCTCTAAATGAATGAGAACATTCATAAAAGAAATTGTATGATAAGTCCTTGATTTGTAGACTTACATGACTTGAGTAAGTAAAAATGTAGAATTAGTCATCGTAGTAAATTGTAGGACAACTGATACGGATTAGTAAATACTAAGTTGGAAGTTGTTATTAATGAAGTGTGTAGCAATGTAAATTTCTATAAATTATCCAGCTCTGGTACAAAAGTGTATCGTTTGGAATAACAAGGAATATACCCAAATGAGAGAAATGTACAAAATAGGGAGAGTTACCGTATTTTATACTATCTATTTCAATAATAAACAGAAGAAATAATTCCTTGTAATTCCGAACATAGCACAAATCATCTTTTAGATAATTTATGGAAAGTTATAGCGTTAACATTTCCTTTTGAAGAAAAATGTAGTTCCAATGCATCAAAATGCAAAAATCCCTAAGTACAAACCAAAGTATTTGTTATTAGGTCAATTGGATTAGAATGGAAAGGGATCATCTTATATTTAGCTGTCTCAACTATAAGATGATTGGAATGGAGTGATAAGAGGCTATGTTTGGTAAAAGGTCTCACTTATGAGATGACATCTTGGAATAGAAAACAAATATTTTTGGAAGTTCAAACTACAAAAGATATTCTAGATAAGAATTGAGTCAAGATTTCTGCAATGGATGGTAAATACAAGAATTTGGGTCTCAGTCAAGAAAAAGGTATTGTTATAAGCAGGCATTGAGAGTGCGAATGTGATTTTCATATAAAATAAGATCGAAAAAAAATGGTAAGATTTGAATGAAAAAAAAGATTGTTCTCGACCATTGGTTGGATTGAATGAAGACTATTTTCTTAAGAAAAATTTATGGAAAACTAACATACAATATATGGTTGTGTATATGGCAATCGCACATGAATAAAGTAGCCCTTAAGTGGATATTATTTGGTTAGAATGACCGTAAATTATAACTCTAAGGAATTTGAGGACTTTTACTGTGAATGTTAAATAGGAAGATAGACCAAACTTTCATTTGTAGAAGTTGGAATAGATCCATATAGACCATAAACATGATACCTAAGTACCATGACTTTTGAAAGTTTGGGAACTAGTTCAAGAGTAAAGAAAAATGACTTGAGTTAGGCCGAATTGAAAAAGAAGTTGGGTTATTTTATATTTAGGAAATCACTAGTTCAGACAACTGTGACAACGGCCCTATACCACCGGCACCAGTAGTATATAAATAGTGCCTCACTGTCATGCCCAGCCGATATAAGACGATCATCATGGTTGAAATAAACCAATATAACATATAACCTGTCATATCTCAAAGCGCATGGATAAAATATAATATCATAGATATAACAGAAGAGATAGTAATAACTATGTGAACAAATCATCATTAGAGCAATAGATCCACAAAGTTATACGTAAAATGCGGTAGGTTTATACAACAGAAGTAAACTCAAATAAACTGTCTGTAATATCCCGGAAATTTTAACAATATCAATTTAATAATCTGTTAAATAATTAAATTGATATTGATGATCTTTGATAATAAAATTTGAATTTAATTTAATAATCTGATTAAATTAGTATTAATTGGTGATTTTATCTTTTAAAAAGTTAATAAGATATTTTCTATTTGAATATATATATTTATTTATATATATTGTAAATAGAAGCTTTGGCAAATTGGAAATTTAGATTTAATTTAATATGACTTTTCAAAGATATTTAAATAAGTAACTTTATAGTTTTAAATATACTTTAGGTAGATATTTTAATTGCTTAAATATTTTTACTTAAGTTTAAAAATATATAAGAGTTAACAAAAAGGCTTGTTTTGTTTCTTTTTAAAATATTACTTGACAATATAATCTCTTATATAAATTATTTAATATCAAATATGTTAATTTCAAATAATAAGTATAATGTATTATTTTTATTAATATGAATGGATTTTAAAAGAATATGGAATTGTTATTTAATTGAATAAATAGTTATATATATATATATAACTTAACTTTTAAATTGAATCTTAGGATTTAATTTAATTTGAACTTGAATTTAAAATTTTGAAATTCAAAGGAATAAATATTTAATTGTTTGGATATTATAATATTTGTATAAACTTTTATTTATAAAATATAATTAGTTTTAGTTTCTCTTTAAATAGATATATATATATATAAGTATTTTATAAGTAAAGAAAAAGGCTTTTTGATTACTTTAAAATAAATAGAATTATGAATAAATACTTATAAGACAAGTGTCTTTAGCCTAAAGCTTCATTATAACATGTGTAAATAAAAGATAAACTATATTGACAAGTGTCTTTATTATTTTTAATTTTCTTTTATTTTATAAATTTCAAATTCACTTATATAAACATATGCATTCTCTTTACTTGATTCTTTCTATTCTCATTTTTCAAAACAAGATAAACTCAGTTTTTCTCTAATCTAAATCTGAAACAAATCAATATTACTTTTCAAGATAATCCTCTAAACTCAAATCAGAGAATCAAATGCCTCAAACTAGAAATTAAATACCTCAAACCAAATCAAACCCCTGTAAATCTTCTTCAAACCAAATCAAAGAAATCAGTCTGTAATTCTATTCAAAAATCTGGAAACAACTCAAAAGGTCAACCTGCAACAATCTCATTTTCAAATCTCAAAACTGTCTGCATTTTTCAAATCTGGAATCATTTTAAAGCCAGCCTGCATTCTTCTCATCTCTGGAAGCAACATGCATGCAGCTCTAAATCCAATAAGTAAAGACCAGCAATTCAAGTTTGAAATCAAATTCAAGAAACATGCAAGTCCACAGTTTTCAAAAGCTAAAATCTGCCTCTGTTCATTTGCATGTCTGGTGAGTAACAATTTTTTTTAAAATAAACTTAAGTTGATCTGAAATTCATGTTAAGTATTGAATGGAAGTTGGTTGCATGTGAATATTATAGGTAGTTCTGCATATAGATATATTGATGTATGAATATACAAGTGCATTGTTTTTTTTGTATGTATGTGTGAATGTATTATGTGAATATGTGCTCTGTTTCTTGTTTTATTTGCCCAGGCTAAAGATTTCAATTGAATTCCCTTACCACTGGATAGTTAAATTTGTGATAGGATCTGATAATTAAACATATATTGTTTGTTTTAACATAAGTTAAGTTTTAAAGATTTAAGTAAGTTAAATAGAAGTCTGCTTGTCTCTGTAAAACATAAAACATCTGTGCATGTTTGATAATATCAAAACTCAACCCTTTTAAATTGTAAATCCACTATTATAAATTGAATACTAAAATAAAAATATGATTTTTAAAACAAAAACTATAATTTTTAGTAAAGAGTTTTAGGTACAGTTAAGAGATGACTGGAATGAGGATATTAGGAATTTTCTGGTGATCTATGTGACTGGAAGGCTCGGGGTTCTTCTAGGTGATGGAGGAGGGTTAGGAGTTGTGAGGAAAAATAATTGTTGGTGATGGAAATCATAGTGGAAGTTGCAGTCGTGAGAGATTTGCTAGAACCCTAGTTTTTAACCAAGAATGATGAATCGATCACCACGACAGATTGGGTTGATCGAGTGCAGTAAGGCTTTGAAGGACGATAGTTTGGACGTAGTCGAGATCAGGGTCGAAGTTGTAGAAACTACGGTGATCGGAATTGGGCTGGCGAAGCATTTACAGGTTTTGGCCATTGCGATTGTTCTGTTCCAGGTTTTGGGGATTTAGGCTCGATTTTGAATTCGACTTATTTTCGTTGATCGAGAGGGTGGATTCTGGTATAAGGATGAACGTGGACTGGTGGAAGATGTCGACGATGACTGGAGACGCCGCAGGTGATCGTGCACGTGCACACGATTGGAATATCTGGTGAAGTCTGGTTTACTGGAAGGCATTTCAAGTTCTCGGGTTTATTTCGTGGGAGACTCGGGGTTTTTAGTGTTTGGCTCGAAGTAGGAAGTGGGTGAGTTACTTCGTTTAGCTGTAGGGTTTTAACAGGGAAAGCTCGGGTTTCCTGTTGGTTTTCTCGAAGTAATTTAGGTGGACTCGAGCACTTTTGGTTGACAGGTTTCAAAACTGTCTGTTTAGAATTTAAACTAGTTTTAAATTCTAAAGCAATATTTAAACAAATCTAAGTTTAAATTTGATTCAAGTTTAAGTTTAAATCTCAGTTCAAAAGTAAAATAAATTGTTGAATTTAAATTGCTTAGCAACCTTAAAAGATTTAGATAATTGAACTCAAGTTTCAATTTACAAGTAAGTAAACTTAAGATTAATCTAGAATATAATTTAAATCTATATCTCAGATTTAAAATAAAAGCAGATTTTTAAATCAAATTGTTTTAATAATTTTTAGTGTTTAAATTATATATTAAATGGTAGAATTTAAAGGTAAATTTGATTCAAATTCTTTAGTTATTTATAAGATGAGTAATTTCTTTAACTTGTAAAATAAAAGAGTTTAGAAATATTGTTTAAACATGGTTAAAGATAAATTGTTTCATTTTAAATCTTTAAATTTAAAATTTAATTTTGAAGATAAATTTAAGTAAATTGGTTTAAATACTTTGTAAATGATAACTTGATTTTTCAATAAGAAAATGTTTTATCTTAAAATAATTAGGAATGTGTGTTCATTAAATTATAAGGAAATTTAATGAGTAAATTAATTTAATTGATTAATTAATCATTTGGATTAATTAAATAGGTAATAAATGGTTTAAACAAATTAAATTATGATTAAGGTAAATTGATTAGGAATGATTAATTTATAATTAAGGATTATAAATTAGAGTATTAATTAATGATTAGGAATTAAATAATTAAGTAATTAAATATTAATTAAGTAGGGCTAACACTTAATTAATTAAAATAATTAGAGATTTATTAATTGGTATTTAAGATTTATTAATTTGGAATTAATAATAATTAATCTAAGTTAATTACTTAAGAAAAGTAATTAAAGAATTATTAATAGTTAATGAAGTCATTAACTATGGATTATTAAATAATTAATTAATGTAATTAATTTTAATAGTTAATTAGATTAATTAATTTAAAGATAATCAAATTTTAGAATTTGTTTTTAATAAATTACTTAGTGGAAGTAATTAAAAGAATTAATTACTCATTGTAATTAATTGAAGTTAATTTGTTTAGTTAAGTTAATTTATTAAGTTAAATTAATTTAGAAAAATCAATGGATTGATTTGTTAAATAATTATTAAGGTATTATTATTTAGGGAAATAAATAATAGATAATTACTGGAAGTAATTAATTGAAGGAAAGTAATTTGAGTTAATTAATTTGAATAATTAATCAAGGGATTAATTAAGAAATTAATTAAGGAATAATTAATTTAGTTAGTGAAAGTAATTAAGGGTAGTTAATTACTGATTGAAGATTAATCAAGAGTGATTAATATATGTTGTTTAATTAAAGGTTAACTACTTAATGTAATTAATATAATTAAGTAATTAATAATTAAGTTGTAATTAAGGATCATTAATTAATATAATTAATGATGTAATTAAGATTGATTAATTAAGTAATAATTAATAAATGAAGTAATTAATCAATGTAATTAATTAAGGATTAATGTAATTAATTATAGTTGATTAAGTTAATTAATTTTAGTAAATTAATTAATGAAGTAATTAAAGGTTAATTACTATAAGTAGTTAAGGATAATTAATTTAAGTAATTAATTAAAGATAAATTACCTGAATGGAATTAAAAGGTAATTAAAGGATAATTAATTAATTTGTAATTAATTAATGATTAAGTAAGCAGGATTTATAGAATGAAGTAATTAATTTAATTCATTTTAAATTAATTAGAAATGGTATAAATCATTACTTAAGAATGGATGATAATATTGAATGCTTTGCATTGATTGATATCTCTGATGGGATATGTGCTGTGTGATATGGATGTTTAGTTGAATTGTGATGATAATATGGATTATCTGATAATGTTGATTATCTGTTGTGAATTATCTTTCTTTGTGTATAAAGATAATGAATTGAATTTTGTTTTAACCTTTAAAACAACTTGGCCTTAAAAGATACGCTTTGGATTTCGATGAGACCGGGATCGGGTTTCCGTATACCGGATTTCCAGGTCTGGAGATCCGAATACCACATCGATCCAAATTAACGATAGGTCGTGAATCAAGTGAAGATGAAGATTCAGAGTGCAAGGGTTATTGTCGTTAACTCTGAGGGTGATTCCAAAACGAGTGTAACGAGATAATGCCTTCGGTTTCGTTCGAACCCGGAACGAACTTGTATGGATTGAATGCTTTCAGCACATCGTCAGGTGGACGATGAGCATTCTAAGATAGATGTGTTCTTTTTAAAGGTAATCGTGACCTCAAGCCTCATAAACCGGGAATGGCTAAAACAGGGGAGGTGCAGCAAGGTTAGTGGGTAGCACCCAAGTAGGACAAGGTTACCTCTGTCTAGATGTCCCTTTCTATTTTCAACTTAGTGGTGCGGTTGCTGATCCCAACCGTGAGGTATCTTGTGCGGGAATTATCCAGTAAGGGATGTTCCGACCTTGTGTTGCAGGGGATTGGGAGTGATCCTCGGTACGGTGATCTAGGCCACGTACTGTGACGGGCGGTACCCCAGTAGCCCTGCCATTGTATGGAATCCAAAATCCAATAAGTGCCAACGGACTTGATTGTATAACCCACTTTGTGGCTAGTATGCTGGAATTTAATAATGTAACAATTTCAGCTATTTCATATTTATTTGAAAACCCTAGACCCTATTATAATATAATTGGATTTCCTATCAAATGTTTTGGTTAGCGTAAGGTAAAAACTTACCCATGTTTATTTGTGGGAAGTCTTACGTGATACCTTTTCTTTCAAAAGGTTTTGAAGTTAAACAAGTTTAACCTGTTACTCACACCAGACCCATGTCTGACCCAAGTTGTTTATTTCTGTTTTATAAACTCTTGGGTACTCAAATTTTTACGAGTAGCCAAGGGATTCAGGTTAGTCTTGACGAATTGTGGAGGAGCAATGGAGCAGGAGGCTTCGGCGATTGTAGATATAGTATTCCGCTGTGTTGATATCTGTGTTAGAGTCTTGTATTGTATTGAGTTGTAATATCTAGACAGATGTTTATAACTGTCTAGTATGTGTTGTATAGTTGTGTAAACTCTGATAAGTGTTGTATACTATGTAATAGTTTCTTTATGTTATTAATATAATTTATTCGTTCCGCTGTGAGTATTTGTGTTTGTTTTCTTTCTCATTCTCTTCTTTTCTATTTCTCACCCCTTTCTTTCTTACTGTCGATGCGATTTTCCGGGAGTGGAAAGCTGGGTCGTCACACGTGGTATCAGAGCATAGGTTGAGCGAATGCCTAAGCTTTTGGTTAATTGAATATCAGAGCAGTAGGTTGAGTGAATACCTAGGCTCTGTAGTGGTGTCTATCTTGAGAGCGCGTAATTGTTAGTTATATAAAAATGATTTTATATTGTGTTAATTGATCGGTTGAGTGGTATATGGATTCTGGTCAATACGAGTAGCTAACGTTATTGATAGGGATCTCTAAACACTTGAACCAGGCCAACGGACACAATATTGTTTTAAAGAGGTAAATGAAATAATTTTACCCAGAAATAATTTCTATATAAAAAGTACCATTTTTAATATATATATATATATATTTCTACCTATTTGTTGGGTTACCTGTTCGGGTTTTCCAATATAGGATATAAAGGTAGATAGGGTAGTGGTGTGTGTAACACGACTACCAATGGTTGGAGTCTGAGTATTGAGGTTGGAAGTGTATCTGTCGAGACTGTAGACCTAATACCGTCTCGAGTAAGCTTTGCTATGGTAGAGGATTTCATCGATCTCTGAAGGAAACCTTTTAAAGGTTCGGAGTTTATCTTTGAAGTTTGGATGAGTAAGGTTGGATCTGTCGGTTGAACAGAAGCGAGTGATGGTACCTTGATACCTCAGGTAATAGTAGCTGTATGATGAGATACAGTGACGATGGATGTTCCCGAAGATGTTTTCTTTGGAACAAGATTAAGGAAGTGTGTATGCTTCGGTGTTGTGGCTGAGTTCAGCATGGTGTTTCTGTTTGGTTTGGAGTTCGAGTTTCTCGAAGATCTTTGGAATAGGAAGTCCTTGGCATCAGTGTCAGCAGTGCAGCTCAGAGTATTCTGTGATGGCAGGAAGTTTTCTGGATGAGCAGTTTTTCTGAAGGTGAAGTTCAGAAGTAGTAAGAGTAAATCCATTTCTTCGATGGATTGGATAGTTAAGTATGAGCTGTTCGGATTGTGTAAAGAGGAACAGTTTTTTTTTTCTTTGGAAATAGGTTGGGTTGATCACAAAAGTGACTTGTGATTGCTGAGTGTTCTCTTGTGTTGTCAGAGTTTTCTGGATGTCTTCAGAGAAGTCAGAAGTTTTCCGCATCTGAAGGGTGAGTTTTCTTATCGACTGGATTCCAGGAGTGATACCGGTGGTTCAGTCTAGTGGAAGGATGTTTCCTAGAGATAGAGTTTGGTGAAGCAGCTCGGGTTTTGATGGAGTGTCTGAGTTTCCTTTATGGATCAGTGAACCTTATTTCTAGAATGTGCTGTCCAGTCTGTGCTTGTGTTCTACCTCAGATCAGAGTTGAGCAGCGAAAGCAGTTTGGAGTGTATCTCTGGATAAGAAAAGTAAGTTTGGAATCTACTGATGGTGTGAAGTAGAGTTATGTTTGGATCTCATCTGTGTTCTGATTTGGATAAGTAATTAGTCTACTTGGTTGAATTGCCAGTTTGGATAATTGGAATTCATTGTGTTTTACGTATCTCTGAGGGAGTACGTATTTGATCTATCTTTGGTTTTAGAATCTGCAGTTCTGGAAGGTTTAGTTGTTGAGTCAGACTCGTCTGTAGTCTGATATTCTGTTTAGTTCTGTAGATCTAGATGAGTAGGAGATCTATAGCTTAGTAGTATTGATTGTTTAGATTGTTTGTAGAGCGAGTATCCCGGTATATATATATACTTGGGGAAACTCGAGGAATTTTATCTAGAATTTAGTCTAGATAGTTAGAATTGTTTGATTGGATGATTGACTACTATGGTTGTTAGCATATGGATGATAGTATATGCTTGTGTTTTAAATTAAAATCTTTAATAAGATTATTAAATTACCTTTGTTTAAATTTCGGGGACGAAATTATTTTAAGGGGGAAGGAATGTAATATCCCGGAAATTTTAACAATATCAATTTAATAATCTGTTAAATAATTAAATTGATATTGATGATCTTTGATAATAAAATTTGAATTTAATTTAATAATCTGATTAAATTAGTATTAATTGGTGATTTTATCTTTTAAAAAGTTAATAAGATATTTTCTATTTGAATATATATATTTATTTATATATATTGTAAATAGAAGCTTTGGCAAATTGGAAATTTAGATTTAATTTAATATGACTTTTCAAAGATATTTAAATAAGTAACTTTATAGTTTTAAATATACTTTAGGTAGATATTTTAATTGCTTAAATATTTTTACTTAAGTTTAAAAATATATAAGAGTTAACAAAAAGGCTTGTTTTGTTTCTTTTTAAAATATTACTTGACAATATAATCTCTTATATAAATTATTTAATATCAAATATGTTAATTTCAAATAATAAGTATAATGTATTATTTTTATTAATATGAATGGATTTTAAAAGAATATGGAATTGTTATTTAATTGAATAAATAGTTATATATATATATATAACTTAACTTTTAAATTGAATCTTAGGATTTAATTTAATTTGAACTTGAATTTAAAATTTTGAAATTCAAAGGAATAAATATTTAATTGTTTGGATATTATAATATTTGTATAAACTTTTATTTATAAAATATAATTAGTTTTAGTTTCTCTTTAAATAGATATATATATATATAAGTATTTTATAAGTAAAGAAAAAGGCTTTTTGATTACTTTAAAATAAATAGAATTATGAATAAATACTTATAAGACAAGTGTCTTTAGCCTAAAGCTTCATTATAACATGTGTAAATAAAAGATAAACTATATTGACAAGTGTCTTTATTATTTTTAATTTTCTTTTATTTTATAAATTTCAAATTCACTTATATAAACATATGCATTCTCTTTACTTGATTCTTTCTATTCTCATTTTTCAAAACAAGATAAACTCAGTTTTTCTCTAATCTAAATCTGAAACAAATCAATATTACTTTTCAAGATAATCCTCTAAACTCAAATCAGAGAATCAAATGCCTCAAACTAGAAATTAAATACCTCAAACCAAATCAAACCCCTGTAAATCTTCTTCAAACCAAATCAAAGAAATCAGTCTGTAATTCTATTCAAAAATCTGGAAACAACTCAAAAGATCAACCTGCAACAATCTCATTTTCAAATCTCAAAACTGTCTGCATTTTTCAAATCTGGAATCATTTTAAAGCCAGCCTGCATTCTTCTCATCTCTGGAAGCAACATGCATGCAGCTCTAAATCCAATAAGTAAAGACCAGCAATTCAAGTTTTAAATCAAATTCAAGAAACATGCAAGTCCACAGTTTTCAAAAGCTAAAATCTGCCTCTGTTCATTTGCATGTCTGGTGAGTAACAATTTTTTTTAAAATAAACTTAAGTTGATCTGAAATTCATGTTAAGTATTGAATGGAAGTTGGTTGCATGTGAATATTATAGGTAGTTCTGCATATAGATATATTGATGTATGAATATACAAGTGCATTGTTTTTTTTGTATGTATGTGTGAATGTATTATGTGAATATGTGCTCTGTTTCTTGTTTTATTTGCCCAGGCTAAAGATTTCAATTGAATTCCCTTACCACTGGATAGTTAAATTTGTGATAGGATCTGATAATTAAACATATATTGTTTGTTTTAACATAAGTTAAGTTTTAAAGATTTAAGTAAGTTAAATAGAAGTCTGCTTGTCTCTGTAAAACATAAAACATCTGTGCATGTTTGATAATATCAAAACTCAACCCTTTTAAATTGTAAATCCACTATTATAAATTGAATACTAAAATCAAAATATGATTTTTAAAACAAAAACTATAATTTTTAGTAAAGAGTTTTAGGTACAGTTAAGAGATGACTGGAATGAGGATATTAGGAATTTTCTGGTGATCTATGTGACTGGAAGGCTCGGGGTTCTTCTAGGTGATGGAGGAGGGTTAGGAGTTGTGAGGAAAAATAATTGTTGGTGATGGAAATCATAGTGGAAGTTGCAGTCGTGAGAGATTTGCTAGAACCCTAGTTTTTAACCAAGAATGATGAATCGATCACCACGACAGATTGGGTTGATCGAGTGCAGTAAGGCTTTGAAGGACGATAGTTTGGACCTAGTCGAGATCAGGGTCGAAGTTGTAGAAACTACGGTGATCGGAATTGGGCTGGCGAAGCATTTACAGGTTTTGGCCATTGCGATTGTTCTGTTCCAGGTTTTGGGGATTTAGGCTCGATTTTGAATTCGACTTATTTTCGTTGATCGAGAGGGTGGATTCTGGTATAAGGATGAACGTGGACTGGTGGAAGATGTCGACGATGACTGGAGACGCCGCAGGTGATCGTGCACGTGCACACGATTGGAATATCTGGTGAAGTCTGGTTTACTGGAAGGCATTTCGAGTTCTCGGGTTTATTTCGTGGGAGACTCGGGGTTTTTAGTGTTTGGCTCGAAGTAGGAAGTGGGTGAGTTACTTCGTTTAGATGTAGGGTTTTAACAGGGAAAGCTCGGGTTTCCTGTTGGTTTTCTCGAAGTAATTTAGGTGGACTCGAGCACTTTTGGTTGACAGGTTTCAAAACTGTCTGTTTAGAATTTATACTAGTTTTAAATTCTAAAGCAATATTTAAACAAATCTAAGTTTAAATTTGATTCAAGTTTAAGTTTAAATCTCAGTTCAAAAGTAAAATAAATCGTTGAATTTAAATTGCTTAGCAACCTTAAAAGATTTAGATAATTGAACTCAAGTTTCAATTTACAAGTAAGTAAACTTAAGATTAATCTAGAATATAATTTAAATCTGTATCTCAGATTTAAAATAAAAGCAGATTTTTAAATCAAATTGTTTTAATAATTTTTAGTGTTTAAATTATATATTAAATGGTAGAATTTAAAGGTAAATTTGATTCAAATTCTTTAGTTATTTATAAGATGAGTAATTTCTTTAACTTGTAAAATAAAAGAGTTTAGAAATATTGTTTAAACATGGTTAAAGATAAATTGTTTCATTTTAAATCTTTAAATTTAAAATTTAATTTTGAAGATAAATTTAAGTAAATTGGTTTAAATACTTTGTAAATGATAACTTGATTTTTCAATAAGAAAATGTTTTATCTTAAAATAATTAGGAATGTGTGTTCATTAAATTATAAGGAAATTTAATGAGTAAATTAATTTAATTGATTAATTAATCATTTGGATTAATTAAATAGGTAATAAATGGTTTAAACAAATTAAATTATGATTAAGGTAAATTGATTAGGAATGATTAATTTATAATTAAGGATTATAAATTAGAGTATTAATTAATGATTAGGAATTAAATAATTAAGTAATTAAATATTAATTAAGTAGGGCTAACACTTAATTAATTAAAATAATTAGAGATTAATTAATTGGTATTTAAGATTTATTAATTTGGAATTAATAATAATTAATCTAAGTTAATTACTTAAGAAAAGTAATTAAAGAATTATTAATAGTTAATGAAGTCATTAACTATGGATTATTAAATAATTAATTAATGTAATTAATTTTAATAGTTAATTAGATTAATTAATTTAAAGATAATCAAATTTTAGAATTTGTTTTTAATAAATTACTTAGTGGAAGTAATTAAAAGAATTAATTACTCATTGTAATTAATTGAAGTTAATTTGTTTAGTTAAGTTAATTTATTAAGTTAAATTAATTTAGAAAAATCAATGGATTGATTTGTTAAATAATTATTAAGGTATTATTATTTAGGGAAATAAATAATAGATAATTACTGGAAGTAATTAATTGAAGGAAAGTAATTTGAGTTAATTAATTTGAATAATTAATCAAGGGATTAATTAAGAAATTAATTAAGGAATAATTAATTTAGTTAGTGAAAGTAATTAAGGGTAGTTAATTACTGATTGAAGATTAATCAAGAGTGATTAATATATGTTGTTTAATTAAAGGTTAACTACTTAATGTAATTAATATAATTAAGTAATTAATAATTAAGTTGTAATTAAGGATCATTAATTAATATAATTAATGATGTAATTAAGATTGATTAATTAAGTAATAATTAATAAATGAAGTAATTAATCAATGTAATTAATTAAGGATTAATGTAATTAATTATAGTTGATTAAGTTAATTAATTTTAGTAAATTAATTAATGAAGTAATTAAAGGTTAATTACTATAAGTAGTTAAGGATAATTAATTTAAGTAATTAATTAAAGATAAATTACCTGAATGGAATTAAAAGGTAATTAAAGGATAATTAATTAATTTGTAATTAATTAATGATTAAGTAAGCAGGATTTATAGAATGAAGTAATTAATTTAATTCATTTTAAATTAATTAGAAATGGTATAAATCATTACTTAAGAATGGATGATAATATTGAATGCTTTGCATTGATTGATATCTCTGATGGGATATGTGCTGTGTGATATGGATGTTTAGTTGAATTGTGATGATAATATGGATTATCTGATAATGTTGATTATCTGTTGTGAATTATCTTTCTTTGTGTATAAAGATAATGAATTGAATTTTGTTTTAACCTTTAAAACAACTTGGCCTTAAAAGATACGCTTTGGATTTCGATGAGACCGGGATCGGGTTTCCGTATACCGGATTTCCAGGTCTGGAGACCCGAATACCACATCGATCCAAATTAACGATAGGTCGTGAATCAAGTGAAGATGAAGATTCAGAGTGCAAGGGTTATTGTCGTTAACTCTGAGGGTGATTCCAAAACGAGTGTAACGAGATAATGCCTTCGGTTTCGTTCGAACCCGGAACGAACTTGTATGGATTGAATGCTTTCAGCACATCGTCAGGTGGACGATGAGCATTCTAAGATAGATGTGTTCTTTTTAAAGGTAATCGTGACCTCAAGCCTCATAAACCGGGAATGGCTAAAACAGGGGAGGTGCAGCAAGGTTAGTGGGTAGCACCCAAGTAGGACAAGGTTACCTCTGTCTAGATGTCCCTTTCTATTTTCAACTTAGTGGTGCGGTTGCTGATCCCAACCGTGAGGTATCTTGTGCGGGAATTATCCAGTAAGGGATGTTCCGACCTTGTGTTGCAGGGGATTGGGAGTGATCCTCGGTACGGTGATCTAGGCCACGTACTGTGACGGGCGGTACCCCAGTAGCCCTGCCATTGTATGGAATCCAAAATCCAATAAGTGCCAACGGACTTGATTGTATAACCCACTTTGTGGCTAGTATGCTGGAATTTAATAATGTAACAATTTCAGCTATTTCATATTTATTTGAAAACCCTAGACCCTATTATAATATAACTGGATTTCCTATCAAATGTTTTGGTTAGCGTAAGGTAAAAACTTACCCATGTTTATTTGTGGGAAGTCTTACGTGATACCTTTTCTTTCAAAAGGTTTTGAAGTTAAACAAGTTTAACCTGTTACTCACACCAGACCCATGTCTGACCCAAGTTGTTTATTTCTGTTTTATAAACTCTTGGGTACTCAAATTTTTACGAGTAGCCAAGGGATTCAGGTTAGTCTTGACGAATTGTGGAGGAGCAATGGAGCAGGAGGCTTCGGCGATTGTAGATATAGTATTCCGCTGTGTTGATATCTGTGTTAGAGTCTTGTATTGTATTGAGTTGTAATATCTAGACAGATGTTTATAACTGTCTAGTATGTGTTGTATAGTTGTGTAAACTCTGATAAGTGTTGTATACTATGTAATAGTTTCTTTATGTTATTAATATAATTTATTCGTTCCGCTGTGAGTATTTGTGTTTGTTTTCTTTCTCTTTCTCTTCTTTTCTATTTCTCACCCCTTTCTTTCTTACTGTCGATGCGATTTTCCGGGAGTGGAAAGCTGGGTCGTCACACTGTCTCAACAAATAGAAACAAGCAAGCACCGTCACAGGCTCCATGACGTTGCTCAGTGGAATAAGCATAGACTCCATATATGCATATAATACGAGATAGCTCCATCTAACTCATCCTCTGAATAACTACTGCATCACCGAGACATGTTATCTAGTCTACTCATTTAAGAGTACCCAAGATAATAAGAGGCAAAGAAAAAAACCTTGGGTTAGACAACAGTCTGGTGTGAGTTATAAATGAGTCTTAGAATACTAAACAGATAAATATGGTAGGGAACAAGAGTACACGAACCGTACCTGAGATATCCCTGCAACTAAAGAGGTAGCATACAACACTATAATATGCTACTCTACAATATCTTAAAGATATACCACAAACCAAATAAAGGATATCGGTCTTCTAGGTATTCCTATCTTCAATACCTACTTCCCTGATACCTACAAGTGATAGCTTACTAAAGAGAGCAACCAAAGCAACCACAACATCCATCAAACAATCCTAACTATCACTCCATGTGCTCTGAATGTATGATAATTTGTATGATCCCCAAGCCAGGGACAAATGGAAATCTCAATTCTCGGTTGTACTCTCGTATCTCACATTCCAAAGCTAGATTCGTGTCTCGCATCTCAAAGCTAGACAGTAGATCTAAAGCTACAGGTTCGAGGTATACAGGATCCTTCATTGACCCATGGGCATCCTTACTTAAAATACTCATGTTTCGAGTACAACTGAAAACTCTCCTAGTCATCAACAATTCTTTAGCACATACACCCGAGCCTATCCTTGCTCCATTTGGATACCGATCTCTTCTTGCTCAATCCAGTTTCCATTATTTATAAGGAACCCTTCTACATTCCCCGATCATATGGTCCATCTTCTTTACGAGCCGCCATCTTCGGAACTTACTCCCAACACTGGCCAACATCCGAAGACTGTAGCTTTTTGTCATGCTATCATATCACCATTCAATCTGATATGAACGAGCCAACACCTTTAGCATAGTCTATATGAGCTTACTTTACCTCCCAAAAGTTTCATCCTATTTTGACCTAAACATAGAAGTCGGTACCGACCTCTCATGTCGGCCCCGAGATCTATACTTAGCCAGCTTATGGCCAAGTTTTCTTCTACTCCTTCCTTGCTTCTAGTACTCCATCCCACATGCTTTGATCTCAACTTCTCTACACAAATCAAGTCATCATAGAACAAGTCCTCTCTTCAAAGTGTCCTACTTCATATTCTAGAAACAAGTTTCCATAACCTCTAACACTTAGCCAATCATCGAACCATCACCTTAGGCAACCTTTACTAGTAACATCCTTGCTCTCCCCAAAGTGGCCACCATAATGGACCAAATAGCGCATGTCAGTGTCGACCTCTCATCTCGATGCCGACTCGTATAGTTAATGAATTGGAACTTGCGCCTTTAACCACGAGCTCTTATAATACTCTAGAGCTTCCCCTCTAAGTTTCGTCCAATTCCGACCAACTTTGCCCCCAATTTGCTTAATTCTCTGACCTAACTTTCTATGTCACCACAACACTAAGAAACAACATCAAATCATGTCATCCAACATAAAAATAACAAGCAATTTCATCCAATCAAACATGCAATCCATCAAAATAATACAACAAGTCAATTTCTAACATATATCAACATATAGCATGAATATATGAGCATGAGCAAGGTGATTTATAGTCAATTTAGATCATATACATAGTTTAGCATGTACTTAAAGTTAGAAAAGGTTTTATGGCCAAAAATCAATTTATAACATGTTAAATCCTATGGTTCTACCATACAAACATGCGTAGTATAGTGAGAAGGCATAAATCATTCACCGGTTACCAAATTCAACCAATATGAATATAGATCCAATCTGAATAGCAATGGAATGCACTTAAAATCAAGCAAATCGATGATCTCTATCTTTTAGTTGATGATCTAATCTCTAATCTGCAATCTAGTTTGATTTAGAGAGCAATTTAGGTGATTTTATATGAAATTACGATGGATTTAGAACTAATTAGGATTCAGACCTAATTTAGAATGATATGGAAAATTTTTAACTTGACTCTTCAGCCCTTTATTTATAGTACTCTCTAATTAGACTAATGGGCTCATCAATGGGCTTAATTAATCACACATTAATCCCGGACAGCAACTTTAAAAACTTAAAACATGCATAACTTTCTAATGGTAACTCCGTTTTTTTACTATGACCATTGTACAAAATGGGAAACCATCATCCTGAAGCAATGGACTAGTTTGACATCATAATTCGACTCCTATAAAAAGTTATGGCCCAAACAAGATTTTCAAGGTCAAAATAGTCACATAGAAATTTAGGAAAAATCATAAGTGTGTAAAATATCCCTAAGAGTCATATCCCAAAATTATAGAATCATATGACTTCATACGAATAAAATAGAAATGTTTTACGATCCTCCGATACGTAAAATACGGGTCATTGTATTCTCCCACCCTTTAAGAATTTCACCTCCGAAATCCCTAACAAGCCAAAGCATAAGCAACCATGGTCATCCCACATGCCTATTAGTCATAAGCAACCATCGGATATCTCAAACAAGCAACCATGCAATCAATAGTATATATGACCTATTCTAGCATGTGGAATGCTAAACTATAAAACATAGTCTACAATGGTGAAAGTATACACGATAAACGGTGGGTCTTACCATTCAAAGAGCTCCGGATAAGAAGTCCTCATACTCTCTTTCGTCTTCCATGTACAATCGTCCTCACTTCCGTTCCATTGTATCTTAACTAGCTTCATAATTTTTCTCCTAAGGCATTTCGTATTGTACCTAACAATACGAAGCGGCTTACGAGATATAGAAACTTATGGTTCTACCTCAACATCTTCTAGCTGATCTGGTGTGATCTTCACGCCGGAGTCATGCTCAAACTTCCGTAGATAAGAGACATGAAAAACGTTGTGCACGCCCACCATCTTCTGAGGTAACTCGACCCTATATGCTAGCTTCCTAGTTCTCTCAATTATCGGAAATGGTCCTATGAATCTTGACGCTAACTTCTGCTTTCTACTGAATCGAACTTCATTCCTTAGAGAAGAAACCTTTACAAACACCATATCTCCAACAGAAAACTCTAACTCTCTTTGTCTCTTGTCTACGTAGCTTTTTTGTCGATCCTGAGCAACTTTCATTCGTTACCAAATGACCTCAATCTTATCTGAAGTCTCTCTAATCATATCTGGCCCAAGTATCAGTTTCTCGCCCGCTTCCTACAAACATGAAGGAGCGTTACATGGTTGGCCATACAATGCTTCATAGGGAGCATACTAATACTCGATTGATAACTGTTATTGTATGCAAACTCCACCAAACGCAAATGATCATCCCATGATCCACCAAAAGTCTATAATACATGCTCATAAGAGATCTTCCAATATACGATTTACTCTTTCGGTATGCCCATCCGTTTGCAGGTGATAAGATGTACTAAGATGCAGCTTGGTCACTAATACCTCTTGTAAGCTCTTCCAAAACCCACTAATAAACAATGGGTCTCGATCGCTCACAATGCTCTTCGGCACACTTTGAAATTGTACTATCTATTTTACATACAACTCTGCCATCTTAAATGCCGTTATACTTGAGTTGACGGGTATAAACCTTGCACTCCTGGTCAGCCGATCTGCTATGACCCAAATACTATCGTACCCTACTCAAGTCCTCGGTAATCCGTCAATAAAATCTATCGATACTTGCTCACATATCCATTCAGGAATCTCTAATGGTTGCAACAATCCACTAGGTTTCTTCGGCTCTGCCTTTACCAACTGACAGTTTATACACTTTGAGATGAATGTCCCAACATGCCTCTTTATACCTTCCTAGTAGTAAGTTCTCTTCATATCTTGTGTTACCACCGGGACGAATAGTCAACCTGGAATGGTGACACTCTCTTAACACTTCATCTCATAATCCATCAACATTAGGAACAAACAATCTCACGTCTTTATGAAGCCAACCTTCTTGATCGAGTTCGTATTTCTTCATATCTTTATATTCTACTTAGTCCTCTATCTTTGCTATGATCTCTACTAGCCTAGCATCTCGCTTCTGACTAGTACTGACCTTTTCAATCAAAGTAGGTCTAATCGATAAGTTAACCCGCATTTCAGGTTCTAGCTCGCAGTGAGGCCTAAAATCAAATCCAGTAATATATTACATCTGCTTCCATTCCAAGAACATTGCTCCCAACCCCGCATGTCTTTCACTCAATGCATCGATGACTGCATTCCCATTTCATGTAGTGTAGGAAATAATGAAATCATAAGAAGCCAATAACTCCAACCATCGTTGTTGTTGAAGGTTGAGACCTTCTGAGAGAAAAGCTAAAAAAAGGATTTATAGTCTGTAAACAGCTCAAACCTTTTTCCCAACAAATAGTGCCTTCACATCTTCAAAAAAACAATTGCCGCCAATTCCAAATCATAAGATGGGTAACTCCTTTCGTGCAGTTTCAACTGTCGTTTAGCATAGGCATTAACTTTCCCTTTCTGCATCAACCGCACCCAATCCAGTACACAAGCATCGGCGTAAACTGTCAACTCTTCATTTCCACTTGGAATGGTCAACACTGGTGCACTTGTCAACCTCTCCTTCAGATTCACAAAAGAATGCTCACAGCTCGCATCCCATACAAAAGTCTGATTCTTCTTCGTCGAATTGGTCAACGGTGCCGCTACCTTGGAGAAGTCCTTTACGAAGCGTCTATATTATCCCGCCAATCTTAGGAAACTTCTCACATCTGTAGCATTCTTGGGTTGATTCCAATCTTGGACTGCTAGTACCTTTGCAGGATCCACTGTTATACGCTGTCTTGGAATGACGTAACCTAAGAATCTCATTTCTTCTCTTCAGAACCAACACTTGAGAACTTTGCTCTCAACTTGTGCTTCCTCAATATATCTAGCACAATCCTCAAATGTGTCTTATGCTCCTCTTCGATTCTGGAGTAGATCAGAATATCATCCACGAACCCAAGCACAAACTTATTCAACAGGTCTTTGAAACCCCAATTCATGAGATCCACAAAGTATGCCGAAGCGTTGGTCAATACAGTTGGCATCACCAATCACTCATAGAAACCAGACGGCATACGAAACGCAATAATAAGCCCATTCTCCTTCGCTACTCTCAACTAGTGAAATCTCATCACCAAATCCATTTGGGAGAACATCTTCGCACCGTACAGCTGATCGAACAAGTCATAAATGCGTGGGAATGTATACTTGTTCTTCTTCATCACTTTATTCAGCTCAAGATAATCCATACACAACTTCAAAGAGCCATCTTCCTTCATTGCGAACACTACAGGTGCGTCCCACTCAGATATGCTTCTTCGAATGAATCCTTTCCTCAATAGTTCATTCACTTGCACGTCTGATCCCTTCTGCTCTTTGGGTGTCATACACCTTAAAGGCATAACTATCGGTCTGGCTTCCTCCACTATGTCTATCCGAAGCTCGATCTCTCTATGCGATAACAATCCAGTCACTTCTTCAAAAACATCTGGATATTCTCTAGCGATAGGCACAGACGACAATCCCTCCTGTGGAACCTTAAGCAAATATAGAAACCTAACCATCACCCCATCCTCTAGTAGGCAGCCAATCACTACTGTTCGCCCATTCATATCTCTGATTGTCACCAACGGCTTCTCGCAATTCGCTATGGCTGCATACTTCCTAAGTCAGTCCATGCCCTAGATAATCCCGAACCTAACAAAGTTTTAAAAAAATCAATCACAAACCAAAGAACATCCATGACTTGATAAAATTAGGCCAAGACAATCCATGCAAAGATTAGTAGAGCCTCCAACAAGGTTCGTCACGATTAGGGGTCGATCTATAATTTCAGGTTCCCATCCCAATTGATATACTAGGTAACTACGAATGAATGAATGAGAAGCACCAATATCAAATAAATTTCGAACAAGAGCATCACCAATAGAAAGCATACCTTGAATGATGACTCCCTTCCCTTTCCCCTTCTCCTTCACCGAGGGAGCAATCGACAAAGTCGGGACCGCGTCCAAGGAATATTCTTTCACTACCTGCTTATCCTTCACCGGTTCTGGACAATTCTTCTTCAGCTTGTCATAATTGTAACATTTCCACTTCTCACTAGTCTTACAATATTTAAACAAATGACCCTTTTTATTGCATCAAAAGCAAGTAGGTTCTCATTTACCCTTCTTCTTACCACCCTTTCCCTACGACTACATTCTCTTACCGTTCCACTTCTTCTTGCCTTCACCGCCTTGCTGTGGCTTTGGCTCTTCTTTTTAAGCAGAAACAACAATAACAGTCTTAGCCTTAGGGTACAAGCTCTCATGGCGAAGCCTCTTCTCTTCAAGCTTCTCAAGCGACTCATCTATATGGTCCACAAGCTTTTTCCTCAAGTAGTCATCCAAACTAGTGATGAATTTCTCATTCTTCCCCAATGAAGTGTCGATGAACGACATCCCATACTTAGACAAAGCATCAAACTCTGCCACATATTCAGAAACTGTCCTCTCTCCCTGCTTGAGATCAGCAAATTTTCTGAATAGAACCGACTTCTAAGCAGCTAGAATAAACTTCTCCTCGAACCTTGCCTTGAACTGATCCCAGCCGAACCGATCCTCTGGAGTAGCAATAGTAAAAACATTCCACCAATTTATGGCTCGACCCTGAAGCTGTCTCAAAGCTAATTTTCTCTTCATAGCATTTTCCACCTCCATATCACCAAAGATGCGCTCACAGGTATCCCATCAATCTTGCACTTCTATGGCTAACTTTGTCCCTTGGAATGACTTCCCTCCAAGAGCAGAATAATCTTTGTTCAGCTTGGTGAAATCAACCCTAGGTGCTTACATGGGAGCACTTCCACCTATCACCACTCCAAGAGCATTCCTCATCATATCAGCCATCATAGCATTGCACATGGCTTGGACATCAAACATAGTAGCTCCTGATCTCACTCCTTCCTCTACTCCTAAAGTAGTTCCTTATAGCGTTCCTCGTATGCCGGTTTATTTTTATCTGTAACAAGAATGATCGGTATCTCATAAAAAAAACTGTGTCTACAGTGCTCATGTGCATGTGACTTATACTATATAAAATATTACTAAATAGCTTTGAAAACTAAATTTATAACAAGTATGCACTCTTTCATATACATACACACTCTTGATCGAGTCTAAAGCGATAACACCTTCCCTATCTCTACTGGATCATGGTATCAACTCCAGTTAATCGTGTAACCAAAGCTCTGATACCAAATGTGATGACTGCCCTGTACCATCAGCATCAATAGTATATAAATAGTCCGCTACAGTCGTGCTTGGCCGATATAGGATGATCATCAAGGTTGAAATAAACCAACATAACATATAACATGTCAGATCTCACAGCGTATAAATAAAATATAATATCATAAATATAACAAAAGAGACAATAATAACTATGTGAACAAATCATCATCTAAGCAATAGATCATAACATCCCTCTACTTTGAGGCTTAAATCTAACGGCTACGGATGTTGCAATAACTCATAGTTATTAATCCTCGGCGATCAAATATGGAGGTGTTAGATTAATTGATACATAGAAACACATGAATATAGAAAAAAATTTAAACATCAAACAAGATCACATTCCATTTCAAAACATTTCCAATTCATTGCATAATCCCACAATCGTCAACCACGTTCAGGGAAAATATATTTATTACAACATACGCTAAGAGCGACATATGAAGATGCCACCTTGGATGATCAGAGTATATACAGGCAATTTAACAACTTTGCCATTACAAACAACACAGCGGAAAATAAAGAGAACTCTAGATATCTATCATGCCTCCTACACGTCTTCGGAAGCTTTATTCGTCTAATAAGGTACCTGAAAACCTCAACCCTCAAACTACTCAAAATCAATTGAATAACTGAGAGTTTAAGGGGAAAACATAAAATTCGAGTCAAACATAAAGCCTGGTATGAATAATAATCTACCATCTCAGACCATTTAGATATCTAGTGAGACCACGCCACTTAGCGGAAGGGGTTTTCCCTTCACTAGTATCTTAAAACCTTTATAAAACCATATACTGTGCTCCTGCATCCACAACGGTATGATACGATGATATTGAAAACAAATGAATCAATTCTGGATTACCTATCCCCATTAATTTTGACTATCTGTCTCAATTATGGTTTCTAGGATTACTATTAACCTAATAGTTTTCATGGGCTGACTAATAAGCGGTAAAATGTTTAAGGACCCCCTGTCCAATTACATAGTTTTCATGGGATCACTATGAACCTATTGGTAACTCCAATAACTTTACTCTTATCCTAGTTTTCATGGGTTGACTAGGAACCTATTGGTAATTCCAATATCTTCTCTTCTTATCCTAGTTTTCATGGGCTTACTATGAACCTATCTTTCTGACATCTTCATTTATACATAGTTTTTATGGGCTAACTATGAACCTAGGTCCCTGCAAATATCTTTTCCTATACACAGTTTTCATGAGCTTACTGAGAACCTATTGGCCCCTGCCAATATTGTTCTTTAATATTTTAGCATCCTATATTCTGGTCTTCCTGACCTTCTGGATGCAATTCTATTCATTCAAGAGTTAACTTAGTCTATATTCACTACTGGGTCAACCTAGCTGGTTATTCTTCCCTTTCCCAAAATTCCGTTATGGTTCCATTACAATGTGAATATATACATATATGAAGAAGCATACATAATGACCTGGTTAATCCCTTTAACCTTTTAATCAAAGAAAACTTCTTCAAAAACTCCTTTTCAAAACACTTTATTCAATTATGCCATGGTTCTCTTTCAAAAATGAGATTAGGTTATTTGCTTTGAAAACTAAGGCTGTCAAAACCTTCAAAACTTTGCTTTCGACTTCACTGGAGAACCTCCTTCGAAAGCGTATAAATCTCTTTTCAAAACATTAGGCCTCTACCTTTTGAAACACTTTAAAACTTCCCGTTCGAAACCATTCGAATGTAATAAAGTATTACTTATTCACTTTTAGAAGCATAGCTTCAAAACCATTGAAAGTACCCCTTTCAAAACTTTGGAAGTATCCCTTCCAAAACCATTGAAAGTTCCCCCTTTCGAAACCATTGGAAGTATCCCTTCAGAAACCATTGAAAGTCCCCATTTCGAAACCATTGGGTTTATACTTAAAAATATCATTTGGGTCAAAGTGAATATAAATGAAAGTATCTCTTTCGAAACCATCCTTTATCATATAAATATATTGGGGAAAACATGATGGCATCGACACCATCCCTTTCGAAAGCTTCAAATCATTTAAACAAAACATTGAAGGATAGAGTCGAAACCCCCTTTCGAAGCCATTGCATTTGAAACCCTTGGACCCTATCAAAAGCATTTAGGAAGAAGCTTAAAACATCTTTAAAACAAGCACTACCTTTCGAAAGCATTGATTACTTTAATACACACGAAAGGCTAAAGAACGGCAGTAGAGCTTCGACTAGGTCAGAACCCCTTTTTTCAAAGCATTATTTTATAAGTAAAGGAACCCATTCGAAAGCAAACATAAGTTGATGACAACCTCTTCGAAAGCATTAAGAAAACCTCTTTTCAAAACATAGGCTTCGACTCCTTCGAAGGCTTTAATAAAACAAAGGCAGGCGCTTCTCTTTTTAAAACAAATAAAAAGGTATCGACCCTATCGAAAGCAATGCATTCGACACCCAGCCTTCCGTGTTTCTCCAATCCACTACGTACCATCTAAGTGATACCTTGTGTATTGGTTTCGGCTTAGTAGTTTCGACTTGATAGAAGGTGGAAGCTCTGAGTCGAAAGGTACTTCTAAAGAAGGCGAAACCAACTTTTCTGGGTAAACCTGATTTAATACTAATCAAAGCAAACACTTTCTAACTAACCTGCCACGTGTAAAGTTGCCTTAACTTTTCAAATTCTTTAATAAAATAACTTCCGCTAATTTTAGATCTAAACCAACGCTAGCAAATTAGTCCTTCCATTAAGCAAAACCAATATTACAAAGAAGTCCCTCTTCTGAAATAATTTAATTTGCATAGCAAATCACTTAGGAAAAAACCCCAAAAATTCCAGAAATTCACTTTAATCATATTATCTAACATATCAAAATTGAAGACCCAAGTTCTCAATATAATTTCTGAAATAAATTTATAAACCTAATTAACCATATTTTCCTTTGAAAATTCATAATAATCTTTCCATAGCTTGGAAAATTATCAAAATTAAAACCCAATTCCAAAATCATGTTTTACATAACATAAAATTTTTCTATGGAATTTAAACATTAACATAAATCGGTTTTGCCCTAAAACCGTATATAATCTTATTTAAACATTCTTGTTTAAATCAAATAAATTGCAATTCAAGCATATCATCATCCAAATCATCATAAAACGAATTTACCCTAAAATCCGAAAACATATGATTATAAAACAAAATAGAGATGGAATGAATAATTATTCACCTTGATTAAGATAAAGAGATTGGATTGAGATTTATTCTCATAGCTTTAATCCTTAGCTTTCTTTGATTTCTCTTCTCTTTTCCTTGTTGATGGCCGGCTCCCCTTAATGTTTGCGTTTTGTTTTCAAAATGACGTGAATGGGAATGAAATGGTAAGGAATGAGAATATATAAGGGTAAGGGTTATGTGCGGAAAATTCGCATTATACCCTTATGTAGATTAATTAACGTAAAAACCATTCTTTAGCACATTTAATTAAATTGAGCACGGCCTTAATTACATTCATTCAAATCTCAATCCCCTTATCACTTAACATTTACATTATTCTATTTAATTTATCTAATTATCCTGAATAATGTTATCAAAAATTAGGGGTGTTACAGGCTCCCCTCCTTAAAGAATTTCATCTTCGAAATTCAGTAAAGAGTAAATACTAAACATAGCAATCATCTGTAATGACTCCTAACAACCATACTAGTCTACCTGACTAGGAAATATCTATATAAATATAATATAGACATACCCTCAAAGCAGATCAGGATAAGTGTCTCGAATCCTGTCCTCTGTCTCTCAAGTACAGTCCTTCTCGTTGTCGCTCCACTGAACTTTCACCAACTTGACTGTCTTGTTCCTCAATCTTTTCTCATCTCTCGCTACAACCCGAATTGGTTGTCTAACAAAAGTCAAATTAGGCTCTACTACCAAATCTTCCAACCTTGTGGGAGGAATAGTAGTCTCTGGATCATGCACATACTTGCGAACATGAGACACATGAAATACATTATGGACACCTTCCACACTGCTCGGCAACTCTATTCTGTATGTGAGCCGTCCAATCCTTTCTATAATCTGGAATGGAACAACATATCTCGGTGCTAGTTTCCTTGACTTTCTGAACTGTACCACACCCTTCATTGGTAATACCTTAATGAAAACCCTGTCTCCAGCTGAGAACTCTAGGTCTTTACGCCTTTTATCTGCGTAACTCTTCTGTCTGGATTGAGCTTCCTTCATCCTTTCTCGGATCAACTCAATCTTCTCTGACGCCTCCCTAACCTAATCTGGACCTAAGACCAATCTGTCTCCAGTCTCTAACCAACATACTGGTGATTGCAAGGCCTTATAAACAAAGCTTCTAAAGGCGCCATTCCTATACTAGTCTGGTAACTATTATTATAGGAAAACTCAAACAAATGTAGGTGATCCTCCGAAGATCCACCACAGTCCAACACACAAGCTCTCAACAAATCCTCGAGTGCCTTATTGACTCTCTCTCTATCTGCCCATTCGTCTGAGGGTGATATGCAGTACTCATCTTGAGCTTAGTTCCTAACACATCCTGTAGACTCTTCCAGATTCGCTAGTGAATAAAGCATCTCTATCACTGACTATGTTACTAGGAACTCCACGTAGTCTAATTATGTTCTTCAAGAACAATTAGCCAAAACAGGTGCTGTCCTGGTTGACTTTACTGGAATGAAATGGACACTGTTGGTCAATCTGTCCACTATGACCCATATACTTTCATTTCCTCTGTTTGACCTAGGCAACCCGTCAATAAAATCCATGGATATCAAATCCCATTTCCAAACTGGAATCTCTAAAGGCTGACGCAACCCACCTGGCTTCTGATGTTCGACTTTCACTTGTTGACAGTTTGCACACTGTCTAACCCACAAGCCAACATCCCTCTTCATACCTCCCCAATAGAAGCTCCTCTTCATATCTTAATACATCTTGGTCCATCTAGGATGAATCGTAAAATTGGATCGATGACATTCCCCAAGAACTTCTTTCCTCAAGTGCTCAACATCTGGAACACATAACCGTCCCTTCATTCTTAACCATCCTCTCTAGTCAAGACAAAAATCTCTTAAATCATCGATCTCATTTCCAACCTCAAGCCTTTTGATCTTGTCGGCTAATAATGGATCCTCCCTCTGCTTAGAAGAAATCCTCTTGATCAACACTGGTCGAACTTCTTAACAGGACAACATGGCAGTACTCTAACTAGAACTAACAGTCGATCTTAACTGTTAAGACCTCGGTTTCGATGTCTATTGTGTATTTTGACAAACGACAACTATATACATTATTTACTAACATATTTTTTGCAGGAATAGCCACAAGACTGGATTCATATAATCTTCATGCTGCATATATGTTGTTTTGGGTCATTGTTTAGAATTAAAATATTGTGAAAATCTCTCCTTCGGATATATATAAATACACACCAGTGCCAAAGAATAAAACTCAATTTTAGGCTAAATTCAGACGTCTGAAATGACCTATTCAGACGTCTGAATCTGAAGTTAAAATTCAATTTTTTAACAATATTCAGACGTCTGTTTCTGTTATTTCAGACGTCTGAATATAGATAAAAATAGCCTATTTACTCTCTGTTTTGCACGCTTCAAATTTCAGAAGTCTGAAATTTATTTTCAGACGGCTGAATTTCTACAACTGCTATTTTTGTGAAAAGACACTTCTCTTCACCAAAGAGAAACTCTTTCAAAATCAATGGTTGCAACTGTTCTTTCCAATATAACTTTTCATCTATAGTTGCAACTCTTTATACACTATAAATAGATTACAGAATTCAACAAACAATTAACTGAATCTAATTTTAATATTCTTGAATTCCTATCTATTCTATATTTTCAAACTGCACTCAAACTGATTATATTCTCTGATCGTTTGATCACTCTATCTTCCACTATTCTCAAAGCACATCACTATATATCCTAAAGGAGAAGATTATAGGAAGATTGTACTATCAAGAGACAAATTCGTGTTATTGAGAACACACAGTGTCAAATACCTTTTGTATAAGTTGAAGTCCTGTTCTGCTGTTCAGGCGTGTGAAGTCCTCTTCGGCTGTTGAGGCAAAATCCTGTTCTGTTGCTCAGGTCCCTTGTTCGGCTGTTCAAGGGTTGTTGCAAACCTATTCCTCCGGGTTAAGTGAGGATTGTTGTTAGTGAAATTCCAGAAGGAGTCTGGGACTGGACGTAGAACAGGAAGTTCGAACCAGTATAAAAATTCCTGGTGTGCTTGTTTTATATTATTCATATTACTATATTATCTTAGTTTATTTCCGCATTAGTATAATTCCATATAGCACGATCCCTACCATACTTTCATTTGGTATCAGAGCAAGAATCTAATAACCGTAACACAGTTATTTGATAATCTGCTTATATGGCCAACATGGATAACAACGCTATTCCAAATCCTGTCACTATCACTAACTCTGGCATCATAGAAGGACAAGCCACTGGACGACCTCCATTCTTCAATGGATTAAATTATAACTATTGGGCGACACGAATGCGTATTTATATGCAGGCTAATGGTTTTGATGCTTGGAATATCACACAAGCCGAATACACTGCACCAACCACTGAATATACTACTTGGTCGACAGCCCAAAAAGCAGAAGCTACCCTAAATGCCAAGGCTATGAACATGTTGTTTTGTGCTCTAGATAGAAATGAATTCAATCGTGTTAGCATATGCACCACTGCATATCAAATATGGCAAACATTAAAAACAACTCATGAAGGAACAAGCAAAGTCAAGCAAAGCAAGATATCTATGCTCAAAAATCAGTTCCAAAATTTCAGAATGAAGCAAGACGAGTCCATAAATGATATGTACTCTAGATTTCAAGATATCCATCATGCCTTGATCGGACTTGGTGTAACATATTCAGATGCAGATGTTGTCTCGAAAATCCTAAACTCTCTAACTGACGAGTGGGAACGAAAAGTTTTGGCAATTGAAGAAGCTAACGATATTTCAGAAATGAAGCCAGAAGAATTAATAGGAAATCTAATGTCATATGAAGTCAATCTGCAGGCAAAACGAGTTCAAACTCAAGACAGGAAGAATATAGCCTTCCATGCTGAAAAAGACGAATCAGAATCAGATGATGAAGATTTAGCATTTATTGCTAAAAATTTCAAAAAGTTTCTCAAACACAAAAAGGGAAATAGAAACAATGGAAAAAGGAACTTTAATAAACCATCTTCATCAGTTCTAGAATGCTTCAACTGTCACAAGAAAGGACACATGCAAAAAGATTGTCCAGACCAGAAGAAATCGAATTACAACAAGTTTAAGAAGGACAAGATCAAGAAGAAAGCATTCTCTGTCACTTGGGATGATTCAGACTCTTCGTCTTTTGATAGTAGCAGTGAAAGCGAAAATGAACAAGCTAATATATGCTTCATGGCTACTGAAAATGAGGTATCAAATTTTACCTTCGATGATATGGTTGAAATTAATACTGAATTAATTAGTACTATGAAAAATCTCAAGAAAAAGTATAAAGAAGCTGTTGAACAAAAGAACAAAGCAGAATTCGAAAGAGATATGCTTAAAGACGAGAAGAAAATATTAGAAGAGGAATTAGAGAAAATTCAACTTTCATCTTCTAATAATGATTCTCAATTAACTTTCTTGAGTCAAGAAATTGAAACTCAAAAAGAAAAGAACGATGCTTTGTCTTCTGAAAATCATGAGCTAAAATCTAAAGTCAAACTGATTGAGCTGGAAAATACTGGATTAAAGGCTAAATTAGAAGATATTTCTAAAAATATCTCTAATTTTAATAAGGGGAGAGAAAATTTATCTAAGATAATTGAAAACTCTCAGCCTTCTACCAGTAAAAAGGGACTAGGATATATTAAGAAACAAATAGCTCCTCAAAATAATTGGAGACAGTTTGTTAAATCAAAATCCACATCGGTTCAATCTAAAAGAAATCAAGAACTGAAAGCTTCTATACATAAACCAAAAAGGATACAGATATCTAAAACCATAAAAATATGGGTTCCTAAAACAAACAATAGTTTGATTAGGAATAAATATATAAAATCCTTTTTGGAAACTGTTCATAAAAGTCAGAATTATATTTACAAAGGGAATACCGGACCCGAATGGGTTTGGTTTCCTAAGACCTAACTCTTAGGACCCTATAAAAAGGTGGGTACCAATGGTCTTAATTCTATTTTTTGCAGGTCCCACTTAAAAAGAGAGGAAAGTGGATTCTAGATAGTGGTTGCTCTAAACATATGACTGGAGACAAAAGTATGCTGACAAATATTACCTACACAAATGAAGGCTCAGTCACATTTGGAGATAATTCCAAAGGTTATATCATCGGCAAAGGCGATGTGAGCAACTTCGGTAACTCTAATACTCCTCTTATCTCTAATGTTTTACTTGTTAAAAACCTGAAGCACAATTTGTTGAGTATCAGCCAATTGTGTGACAAAGGATTCAAAATCTCTTTTTCCGAAGATAAGTGTAGCATTTTAGATCACAGTGGAAATCTCATATTTGAAGGTAATAGAAACAGAAATATATATGTTCTGAATATGAAAGTCAATCATAATTCAGATATGTGCTTAATAGCTAATGAAAATGATCCTTGGTTATGGCACAAACGATTCTGTCATATTAACTTCAAATCCATTAATAAGTTATCTAAAAATAACTTAGTAAAGGGGTTACCAAAAATGAACTTTAAAGTAGATCATATTTGTGATGCCTGTCAATTAGGTAAATTAACAAAATCATCATTTAAATCTAAAAAGGTCATTTCGACATTACAACCACTGGAGTTACTTCATATGGATCTATTTGGACCAACACAAGTGCAATCCATAAATCATAACAAATATGTGTTTGTAATTGTCGATGATTTTTCTAGATATACTTGGACAATTTTTATGAAAAATAAAAGTGATACTTTTGATCACTTTAAAATTTTCGTCAAGAGAATCCAAAACTTGAAGGAATTAAAAATTAAGAATATTCGGAGTGATCATGGAGGAGAGTTCGAAAATGAAGCTTTTGAACAATTCTGTAAAAAGAAAGGAATTTCTCATAATTTCTCGTTTCCTAGAACTCCACAACAAAATGGAGTTGTAGAACGAAAGAATAGAACTTTACAGGAATGTGCAAGAACTTTGTTAAATGGAAGCACACTTCCAAAACATTTTTGGGCAGAAGCTGTAGCAACTGCCTGTTATGTTTTAAACAGGGTTTCCATTCGACCTCTCACTAAGAATACTCCGTATGAACTCTTTAATAGCAGAAAACCAAACATATCCTATTTCAAAGTTTTTGGTTCAAAATGTTTTATATTAAACACTAAAGATCAGCTTGGCAAATTTGATGCGAAATCTGACGAAGGTTTCTTCCTAGGATATTCGGATCGAAGCAAGGCCTATCGAGTGTTTAATAAAAGAACAAATACTGTTGAGGAAACTCTACATGTATCGTTTGATGAAAATTTTCAACAAATAACAAGTATAAATAATGATGATGATGATAACATCATAAATACAGAATCTGAAAATGTTAAAATAAATGAAAACGAAATTGATAATCCTAATGAGAACAATAATATTCAAAATGAATTAAAATCTCCACCACATATCTTACAGGATCATCCTGTTCAAAACATTATTGGAGAAATTAATTCAAACGTTCGAACTAGGAATCAATTAAATCAAATGGGCCACGTAGCATTCATATCTACTATCGAGCCAAAGAACCCAAAGGAAGCTTCTACCGACGAATACTGGATCATTGCAATGCAAGAAGAACTAAATCAGTTTGAGCGCAATGAAGTTTGGGAATTAGTTCCTAGACCAAGTAATCAAACTGTTATTGGAACAAAATGGGTTTACAAAAACAAGGCGGACGAACAAGGAAATATCACTAGAAATAAAGCAAGATTGGTGGCTCAAGGATACAATCAGGAAGAAGGTATCGACTATGAAGAGACATTCGCTCCTGTAGCAAGACTAGAAGCAATTCGAATACTACTGGCCTATGCGTGTTTTCATAATTTTAAACTTTATCAGATGGACGTTAAAAGTGCCTTTCTGAATGGATATATTAAAGAAAATGTGTATGTTGAACAACCTCCCTTATTTGCTCATGAAAAATATCCCAATCATGTATATAGACTTAAGAAGGCTCTATATGGTTTAAAACAAGCACCACGTGCTTGGTACGAACGACTTAAGAGCTATCTAATCTCTTCGGGATTTCAAATTGGAAAGGTTGATCAAACATTATTCATTAAACATTCAAAAAGGGATATTTTAATAGTTCAAATCTACGTTGATGATATCATATTTGGTTCCACCAACGAAAAATTATGTCAGGATTTTTCGGATATTATGACTAAGGAATTTGAAATGTCCCATATGGGAGAATTATCATACTTTCTTGGTCTACAGATTAAGCAATTACCGAATGGTATATTTTTTAATCAAGAAAAATATTGTAATAATCTAATCAAATGCTTCGGAATGGAAAATACTTCTGCCAAACCAACTCCTATGAGTACAACAACACATCTTGAAAAAGATGAAAATGGAAAAAGTGTTGATCAGAAACAATACCGAAGTATGATTGGATCATTACTATATTTAACTGCAAGTCGTCCTGACATAATGATGAGTGTCTGTTTGTGTGCTAGATTCCAAGCCAATCCAAAAGAATCACATTTAAGAGCAGTGAAACGTATACTACGTTATCTAACAAACACAAAGGATTTTGGTCTATTCTATCCTAAAGAATGTCCATTTGAATTAGTTTCATATAGTGATGCTGATTTCGGTGGTTCTCGAACAGACCGAAAAAGTACAAGTGGTACGTGCCATTTTATTGGAAAATCACTTGTATCTTGGTTTAGTAAGAAACAAAATTGTGTTTCTCTTTCTACATGTGAAGCAGAATATATTTCTGCTGCTTTGGCTTGTACTCAAGTAATCTATATGCAACAAACACTCAAAGATTTAAATATAAATTTATCAAATTCAACTATATATTGTGACAACTCTAGTGCTATTAACTTATCTAAAAATCCTATTAATCATTCACGAACAAAACATATTGACATTCGTCATCATTTTCTTCGTGATAATGTTGAAAAAGGGACAATTATTTTAGATTTTGTTTCTTCTGAAAATCAGTTAGCTGATATTTTTACAAAACCTCTTTTAGAAAATATTTTTGTAAAACTAAGGCGAGAACTTGGTATTGTGTCTCTTCAAAATTTATGATTTTTTTTCTGATAAATTTTATACTATTTAAAATTTTTTTTGGCTAATATCCTTTTTACTATTTTTACCTTTTGTTTTAACAGACGGATATTACTAACAAATGAGTTTCAGCCATTCCTTTTATACTATATATGAACTTTCTATCTTATTATAAATTGTTCAAATCTAATCTTCTTTTTCATCAAAGTCATTTCTATTTTCTGTTTTCTAATAGAAAATTCCCTCTACAATGAAAATCAACTTGTTCATATTACTTCTCTCCATGGCTTCTGAATCCGATGATTCTCCATCATCTTATTCTACATCATCTCTTGAAATTTTAGTAACTCCAACACCTCATGAGAAAAATAGACCTTGTCCTTCTCGTCAACGTTCTAGCTATACTCCTGAAAAAAAGAAATCTCGACGGTTTCTTTTCTTTGGCTCTCCATCAACCAAAGAGAAAATATCAGAGATGCATCATTACCAAAGAGAACAGTTGGATTTACAACGAGAGATGTATTACGAACAAAAAGTTAATTCCAAACGACTTAGTTTTATTGAACAAGTGGCTTTGAAATTCTGTGGTACATCTCCTAAGAAAGATGTAGTTCAACCTTCAACATCTCAACAAATAACTTCATATGGATGGAATTCATGGGAGCCGAGTCCACAAACTCCTTCGGTTCCACAAAACTCTTGGGAACGTCAACCATATTGGTCTCCCTTGTGACCATACACGGAGATAACCAAGGTCGAACCAGAAGAATGTAAAACTCCAAGTGACTCGGATAAATAATTTCTTATAGATTCTTTTTATATTATGTGTATCTCTATTTTTTTTGTAAAAAGTAAAATTTCAGACGTCTGAACTCTTTATTACAGACGTCTGAACATTGTAAGAGAATGATTTTTTTAAACAGTTTCAGACGTCTAAAACAATGATTTCAGACGTCTTAAAATAGGCTTTTTTGCACTGTTTTCTTTCTGTTTCAATTTTCTTATATTCAGCCGTCTGAAAGTATTTTTCAGACGTCTGAAAACTGGAAAAATTTTTTATATTTCAAATTAATATTACACGAATTTCAAGACACCAAACCCTTTATTCCACCCGTCCTTTGCTTTTTGCTCTTCTTCATCTTCTTCTTTCGGTTATTACTTCTCCATTGTTATTACTTCCTTCTCAAACAACTCAAATGGCACCTAAATCAAAAAGGTCAAGACAATCATCCTCTTCATCTACACCAAACATTGATCAGTGGCTATGGAACGACCAAGCAAGGCAACGATTTGCTCAAATGAATAGATCTAATTTTTTCCCTGGAGCCTTCATCAAATTCGAAGAATTCAGCGCCTATCGTATTCATCAATTTGTAAGAGCAAATGGGTTAGAGTCTCTAGTCTCTTTTGATGCCAACAATATCAAAATTAATCATCTTTTAGTAAAATTATTTTTTGCAAACATGAATCTAGACCATCATACTCCTCACAATCGCAATGATTGTATTTGGACTTTGGTTTGTGGAGTTAAAATATATCTGCCAATTTCAAGGCTTGGTGAAATTCTACGTTGTCCATCAACCGGAATTGATTTAGATGAGATTGATGTGTCTTTAGATTTAACTAATAGAGATGAAGTTTCACATCAATTCTTGAATGATGATATTAATCGACTCACTTCTATTCAACTTCGTCCTCAAGCTCGCATTCTTCATAGAGCATTAATTCGTTCTGTTATTCCAAGGACAGGAAGTTATGAGATTGTTAATAAAAGAAATTTTCAAGCCCTATATGCTGTATACTCCGGTCAACCTATAAATTGGGCTCAAGTAATTTTGGAAGAATTCATGGATGTCAATCATAGGAGACGATATAAGACCTTCCACTATGGTGCTTATATTATGAAAATACTTCAAAATTTTAACATTCCTTTTCCTGAGTCCGAATTTTCTTCGATCAAAGAACTTGGGTCTAAAACATTAGGTCTTATGGGATTGCCAAAACGCCCGGAAAGTTTAGCATATATCTCTTTCCAAGAATGGGTTGCCAACCGTGATCAAAACCAGCCACAACCTCGTCGGCACGATTCTCATACTCAATCATCTATCCCTCCATTGGAAGAAGAAGATGATAATGATATTGTGATTCTTTCTCCCGACTCTAGCTCAAGGAATGCCTTAGTAACACTTTCCCAAAATCAAGCAAAACTTCAAAACCGAATGAAAACAATAGAACGAAAATCTGAAAAACGTTTTAATTCCATTCGAGGCTTTCTTAACAAAATTTGGGAACGTATTGGTTGTTCAACTTCTTCATCTACCGATGTTTTCAACCCCACTCCTTTTCAATGGTCATCAAGTTCAGAGAATAGAATTAGTGGTGATGATGATGATGAAGTTGGAAGTGACTCCAGTCCTAGATTCTGATTTTTTTTTCTGTTCTTTTATGTTGTTTGTTATGTGTCTTAAACTCTCTTTTGCAACTTCTTTAATTTATGTCTACTTTGATCTATCTTGTAAAATTACTGATTACCTTTTTGCAATGACAAAGGGGGAGAATATGGTGTTAATTCTTTTTGACAGGGGGAGTTTTAGTATATAGTTGATAAAATGGTGTTAATTCTTTTTGACAGGGGGAGTTTTAGTATATAGTTGTCATCGTCAAAAAGGGGGAGAATGTTAAGACCTCGGTTTCGATGTCTATTGTGTATTTTGACAAACGACAACTATATACATTATTTACTAACATATTTTTTGCAGGAATAGCCACAAGACTGGATTCATATAATCTTCATGCTGCATATATGTTGTTTTGGGTCATTGTTTAGAATTAAAATATTGTGAAAATCTCTCCTTCGGATATATATAAATACACACCAGTGCCAAAGAATAAAACTCAATTTTAGGCTAAATTCAGACGTCTGAAATGACCTATTCAGACGTCTGAATCTGAAGTTAAAATTCAATTTTTTAACAATATTCAGACGTCTGTTTCTGTTATTTCAGACATCTGAATATAGATAAAAATAGCCTATTTACTCTCTGTTTTGCACGCTTCAAATTTCAGAAGTCTGAAATTTATTTTCAGACGGCTGAATTTCTACAACTGCTATTTTTGTGAAAAGACACTTCTCTTCACCAAAGAGAAACTCTTTCAAAATCAATGGTTGCAACTGTTCTTTCCAATATAACTTTTCATCTATAGTTGCAACTCTTTATACACTATAAATAGATTACAGAATTCAACAAACAATTAACTGAATCTAATTTTAATATTCTTGAATTCCTATCTATTCTATATTTTCAAACTGCACTCAAACTGATTATATTCTCTGATCGTTTGATCACTCTATCTTCCACTATTCTCAAAGCACATCACTATATATCCTAAAGGAGAAGATTATAGGAAGATTGTACTATCAAGAGACAAATTCGTGTTATTGAGAACACACAGTGTCAAATACCTTTTGTATAAGTTGAAGTCCTGTTCTGCTGTTCAGGCGTGTGAAGTCCTCTTCGGCTGTTGAGGCAAAATCCTGTTCTGTTGCTCAGGTCCCTTGTTCGGCTGTTCAAGGGTTGTTGTAAACCTATTCCTCCGGGTTAAGTGAGGATTGTTGTTAGTGAAATTCCAGAAGGAGTCTGGGACTGGACGTAGAACAGGAAGTTCGAACCAGTATAAAAATTCCTGGTGTGCTTGTTTTATATTATTCATATTACTATATTATCTTAGTTTATTTCCGCATTAGTATAATTCCATATAGCACGATCCCTACCATACTTTCATTAACTGCACACCACAACTGGCCAAAGCTTCTAGATACTTCCATTCCGCCAACATAGCCAACACCACATTTTGGTGTCTTCTGCTAAGAGCATCTGCTACTTTATTACCCTTCCCTAGTGTATAATCTATACCAAAATCATAAGCAGCCAAAAACTCTAGCCACCTCTGCTGTCTCATATTCAACTCTTTCTGAGAGAATAAGTATCTTAAAGACTTATGATCTGTGTATAGTTCAAATCTTATCCTTAAGAGATAATGCCTCCAAATCTTCAATGTGAAGATCACCGCAGCCAACTCCAAATCATGAGTAGGATATCTCACTTCATGCGGTCTAAGTTGTCGTGAAGCGTAGGCAATCACTTTACCCTTTTGCATCAACACAGCTCCCAATCCAGTTCCACATGCATCGGTATACACCACCAACTTTAGATTTCCGTCTAGAACTACTAACACGGGTGCATTGGTCAACAAATGCTTTAACTTAAGGAATGCTTCCTCACATTTGCCGAACCAAACAAAATTCACCTCCTTCCTGGTTAGCTTAGTCAAAGGCGCTGCTATCCGCGAGAAATCCTTAATAATCTCCCGTAGTAGCCAGCAATTCCAAGAAAACTTCTAATCTCAGTCACCGTCTCTGGTCTCTTCCAATTATTAATAGCTTCGGTCTTATCTGGATCGACTGACAAACCCTTCTCTGAAACTATGTGACTAAGAAACTTAACCTCTTTCTTCCAAAAATGACACTTGGAAAACTTCGCCTTTAGCTGATGCCGCCTCAGCGTCTTAAGCACAACTCTAAGATGATCTTCATGCTCTCTTTTATCCTTAGAGTATACCAAAATGTCATCTATAAACACCAACATGAATCTGTCCAAATACTCTCAGAAAACTCAGTTCATCAAATCCACAAAGAAAGCAGGTGCATTCGTCAACCTAAATGGCATTACTAACCACTCATATGAACCGCACCTAGTCCGCAATGCTGTCAAAGGAATGCTATCCTCTGCCACTCTTAACAGATGGAAACCCATCACCAAATCCAACTGGGAAAACACTCTGGCTCCACTCAACTGATCAAACAGATCATCAATTCTCGGCAAAGGATACTTATTCTTTATCGTCCTCTCGTTCAGCTTACGATAGTCAATACACATCCTCAACGACCCATCCAGTTTCTTCACGAACACCGTGGCTGCTCCCTAAGGCGAATTGCTTGGTTTAATAAAATTTCTTCCTTCTAGATCCACTAGCTGCACCTTCAATTCGTTGATCTCAGTAGGTGTCAACCTGCTAGGTGGTTTACTTACAGGTTCAGCTTCTGGCACAAGATCTATCTGAAACTCAACAGCTCGTTTCGGTGGTAGTCCTGTGACTGGCTCAAAAACATCTGCAAACTTTTTTGCAACTCGAACCTCACTTATCTCTTCTCCCACTTCCATTGCACTTAACAAAGCACAACTACTCTGTTTAGAATTCTCTACAAAGAATATAATTCGGTTATGACTATCAGGGTGTCTTAGTGATATGTCCCCATCCTGGCAAAATATCTTGGCCTTATACCTTCTCAACCAACCCATACCCAAAATGATTCTGAAATCTATGAAATTAAAAACATACAGACAACATGCAAACTTATGACCTAACAAATCAAATTATAACTGGTCACATCTCATCCCTAGAGTCACATACCCTTTTATTGGATACGCAACCCTTAAGGAAGTAATAAGGTATGTGGGTTCTAAGCATAACCTATCAACCAAACACTAGGTTATAAATGAATGTGATGCACTTGTATCAAATAGTATCCTAACTAGTATACTTTGAATCAAAAACGTACTTTCCATCACAGTCTTCCCTTTATCAGCTGCAGCTGGCTTAGCTGATGTTCCAACAGCAAAGACCTTTCCCTTGTCCGCCCTAACTGGTTCTGTACACTAGTTCTTATAATGCCCAACTTGGTCACAGTTGAAGCACTTCACGTTCTTCTTCTCTGCAGCCTTCTTTCCCTTTCCTGACCGGCACTCATTTGCATAATGACCCATTTTGTCACACTTGTAGCAAATCAAATCAGCCATTGCCTTCTTGGCTGCATCTCCCTTTGGGGCTCCCTTCTTCTTAAAGAACTTTCTTTTCTTTCCCCGAGAACCCTATGTTTCAAATGGCTTCTCTCTAGCACACACAGCAAGCATTTCTTCATGACGAATTGCCGTCTCCACAACCACATTACAAGGGTCATGGATATGTATCATGGTTGCTCTAGCAAGCTCGGGCCTCAAATCCCGAATGAAACTCTCATTCCTTCTGATGTCATTGTCAACAATAGCATACCCATATCGAGATAGCTCATCAAACCTGGCATACTCGATAACCGACATTTCTCCTTGAACTAGATCCATAAACTTCTTCATCCATGCTGACTTGGAAACCTCAAACAAAAACCTCTGTTCAAATCTCCTTCTGAACTCAACGCATGTCAAATCCTCCTCCGAACTCCGGTAGTAACATTATTCCACCAATGAAGTACTGACCCCTGCAACTGTCTAGAGGCCAACCTTCTCTTATGTTCATCATCTAAACCCAAATCAGCAAAGATACGCTCATAATGCAACAACCAATTCTCTACTTATATGGCATCCTCCGTTCCTATAAACGGTTTTCCACCAAGACTGGTGTAGCCTCTACTCAACTTAGCATAGTTATTCCCAACTAAAGCCATAGGTTTAACTCCTCCAACATTCCCAGCAACTCTAGCAACAGCTCCTGCTTGCATCATATTGACGAAGAAGTAATACATCGCCCCCATATCTACTGGTAGATTTCCAGCACTCACATTGGCATCAACATTTTGGTTAGCATTAGCCTGTCGACCTTGGTTCCTCCTGGTATTAGGTCGAGCATTTCCATTGGTTGTGGTGCTTCCTCCACCGAGATTTCCTCTTCCATTTCCTACTTCCATATCCTCTTTCTCGTAAATCTTCATACGAGCCTTAGTAAGATACAGAAGAATGGTCTAAGAGAGAGGGGAATACGTATATATATATACATATATATATATCAAATACAAGTATGTTACTATAGCGTTATCCCAAACCTCGATCATAATTCTGATTCATTGGATTATGTTTGAAAAAGCTTTTAGGTTTAACTTTCTTTTAAAGTTTCATAAACTTATGCTCTGATACCAACTTGTAGCATCCCCCTACTTGGAGGCCCAAAACTAACGGCTACGAATGCTGCAGTCATCTATAGTTATTGATACACAGAAACTCATGAATATGGAAAAAATTTAAAACATCAAACAAGATCACATTACATTTCAAAACATTTCCAATTCATTACATAGTCCCACAATCTTCAACCACGTTTAGAGAAAATATATTTATTATAACATACGGCAAGAACGACATATAAAGATGCCACCTAAGATGATCAAAGTATATACATGCAATTTAACAACTTTGCCATTACAAACAACACATCGAAAAATAAAGAGAACTCTAGATATCTATCATGCCTCCTGCACATCTCCGGAAGCTTTATTCGTCTAATAAGGTACCTGAAAACCTCAACCCTCAAACTACTCAAAATAAATTAAGTACCCGATAGTTTAAGGGGAAAACATAAACTTCAAGTCAGACATAAAGCCTGGTTTGAATTATAATCTACTATCTCAAACCATTTAGATATCTAGTGAGATCACGCCTCTTAGCGGAACAGGTTTCCCCCTCACTAGTATCTTAAAACCTTAATAAAACCATATATTGTGCTCCTGCATCCACAACGGTTAAAACAATTCAAAATAGTATGATATGATGATAATGAAAACAAATGAATCAATTCTGGATTACCTATCCCCATTAATTTTGACTATCTGTCTCAATTATAGTTTTTAGGATTACTATTAACCTAATAGTTTTCATGGGCTGACTAATAACCGGTAAAATGTTTAAGGACCCCCTATCCAATTACATAGTTTTTATGGGATCACTATGAATCTGTTGGTAACTCCAATACCTTTACTCTTATCCTATTTTTCATAGGTTGACTAGGAACCTATTGGTAACTCCAATGTCTTCTCTTCTTATCCTAGTTTTCATGGGCTTACTATGAACCTGACTTTCTAACATCTTCAGTTATACATAGTTTTCATGGGCTAACTATGAACTTATTGGTCCCTGCAAATTTCTTTTCCTATACACAGTTTTCATGGGCTTACTGAGAACCTATTGGCCCCTGCCATTATCTTTCTTTAATATTTTAGCATCCTATATTCTGGTCTTCCTGACCTTCTGGATGCAATTCTATTCATTCAAGAGTTAACTTAGTCTATATTCACTACTGGGTCAACCTAGCTGGTTATTCTTCCCTTTCCCAAAATTCCATTATGGGTCCATTACAATGTGAATATATACATATATGAAGAAGCATACATAATGACCTGGTTAATCCCTTTAACCTTTTAATCAAAGAAAACTTCTTCAAAAACTCCTTTTCAAAACACTTTATTCAATTATGCCATGGTTCTCTTTCAAAAATGAGATTGGGTTATTTGCTTTGAAAACTAAGGCTGTCAAAACCTTTAAAACTTTGCTTTTGACTTCACTGGATAACCTCCTTTGAAAGCATATAAATCTCATTTCAAAACATTAGGCCCCTGCCTTTCGAAACACTTTAAAACTTCTCTTTCGAAACCTTTTGAATGTAATAAAGTATTGCTTATTAACTTTTAGAAGCATAGCTTCAAAACCATTGAAAGTACCCCTTCCGAAACCATTGAAATTTCCCTCTTTCGAAACCATTGGAAGTATCCCTTTCGAAACCATTGAAAGTCTCCTTTTCGAAACCATTAGGTTTATACTTAAAAGTATCATTTGGGTCAAAGTGAATATAAATGAAAGTATCTCTTTCGAAACCATCCTTATCATACGAAAATATTGCAGAAAACATGATGGCGTCGGCACCATCCCTTTCGAAAGCTTCAAATCATTTAAACAAAACATTGAAGGATAGCGTCGAAACCCCCTTTCGAAGCCATTGCCTTCGAAACCCTTGGACCCTTTCGAAAGCATTTAGGAAGGGACTTAAAACATCTTTAAAACAAGCACTACCTTCCGAAAGCATTGATGACTTCAATATGCTCGAAAGGCTAAAGAACGACAACAGAGCTTCGACTAGGTCGAAACCCCTTCTTTTGAAAGCATTATTTTATAAGTAAAGGAATCCATTCGAAAGAAAACATAAGTTGATGACAACTCCTTCAAAAGCATTAAGAAAACCTCTTTCGAAAACATAGGCTTCGACTCCTTCAAAGGCTTTAATAAAACAAAGGCAGGCGCTTCTCTTTTTAAAACAAATAAAAAGGTATCGACCCTATCGGAAGCAATGCTTTCGACACCTAGCCTTCAGCCTTTCTCCAATCCATTATGTACCATCTAAGTGATACTTTGTGTATTGGTTTCGGCTTAGTGGTTTCAACCTGATAGAAGGTGAAAGCTCTGAGTTGAAAGGTACATCTAAAGAAGGCGTAACTAACTTTTCTGCATAAACCTTATTTAATACTAATTAAAGCAAACACTTTCTAACTAACCTGCCACATGTAAACACAAGATTGGTTGCCTTAACTTTTCAAATTCTTTACTAAAATAACTGCCGCTAATTTCAGATCTAAACCATAGTTAAGTTAGCAAATAAGCCCTTCCATTAAGCAAAACCAATATTGCAAAGAAGTCCCTCTTTTGAAATAATTTAATTTGCATAGCAAATCAGTTAGGAAAAATCCCCAAAAATTCCAGAAATTCACTTTAATCATGTTATCTAACATGATCAGACCCAAATTCTCAATATAATTTCTGAAATAAATTTATAAACCCGATTAACCATATTTTACTTTGAAAATTCATAATAATCTTTCCATAGCTTGGAAAATTATCAATATTAAAACCCAATTCCAAAATCATGTTTTACATAACATAAAAAAATTCTATGGCATTTAAACATCAACATAAATCGGTTTTTGGCCTAAAACCGTATATAATCTTATTGAAACATTCTTGTTTAAATCAAATAAATTGCAATTTAAGCATATCATCATCCAAATTATCATAAAATGAATTTACCCTTAAATATGAAAATATATGATTATAAAACAAAATAGAGATGGAATGAATTATTATTCACCTTGATTATGATAAGGAGATTGGATTAAGGTTTATTCCCCTAGCTTTAATCCTTAACTTCCTTTGATTTCTCTTCTCTTTTCCTTGTTAATGGCCGACTCCCCTCAATGTCTGTGTTTTGTTTTAAAAATTATGTGAATGGTATTGAAATGGTAAGGAATGAGAATATATAAGGGTAAGGGTTATGTGCGACAAATTCCCATTGTACCCTTATGTAGATTAATTAACGTAAAAACCATTTTTTAGCCCATTTAATTAATTAATTGAGCACGGCCTTAATTACATTCATTCAAATCTCAATCCCCTTAGCATTTAACATTTACATTACTGTATTTAATTTATCTGATTAAATCTCCTGAATAATGTTATAAAAAATTAGGGGTGTTACATAGATCTACATAATTATACATCAAATGTGATAGAGTTTATACAACAGAAGTAAACTCAAATAAACTGTCTCAACAAATAGTAATAAGCAAGCACTGTCACGGGTTTGAGACCATAATTAGACTCCTATCGAAAGTTATAGCCCAAACAAGATTTTCAGGACCAAAATGGTCACATAAAAATTCAGGAAAAATCATAGGTGTATAAAATGTCATAAGAGTCATATCCCAAAATTATAGAATCATACGACCTCATACGAATAAAATAAAAATATTTTACGGTCCTTTGATACGTAAAATACTGGTCGTTACAACAACCTTGAGGGAAATGGAAGTATAACAAAGGGCTAAGTCAGAAGTACCATAGAAAGAAGAAGTACAATCCACAGTTGAGTTATCCCACTTGGTATATAGGCGTTGGGGTGATTAGGCCTACCACTGAAAGAGTTAAGACTGTATGTTGTGCATTAGAGGTTTTATGGGGTTATAGTTAGCAAAAGCATACAAATATTCAAGTTGTTTAGCATGGTGCAGATGACACCATTTAGGTTAGTAGCAAGGATTGTTGAAGGTTACCGGTGCACATATAATTGAATTAGAAATTATGCCAGTGGTGAAAGTTGGTTAGTATAGTTAGGTTCAATTGGTAAAAGAGCAAGGACTGCACTAGATAGGCAGGAAGTAAGTACCGACAAGAGACACATGAGATAGTCCATGGAGCTGAGTCCATATAGAGTCCGTAGAGCCAAGTCCACGGTAGAGAACAGACAAGTAGAAAATCCCCAAGGAAAGAGAGAATGCGGCTTGACTATTGGGAAGCCATTATTAGATACTTGTGGAAGTGTCTATGTGGTTTAGCTGTCGTAGTCAAGCCATTTTTAGTTAGAAAGACATAGATTACCATAGTATTTAAGTTCTAGTTTAGGTAGAGACAAATGGATGCTAGGAATGATTGTAACGTGCTAATAGGACATGTTATGGATGATGGATGTTAATGGATGTGTTTGGATGTATTGTTGGGTTGCATTTGTTTACACGTCTAAGACGATATATCCTCTATGTAGTACACACTCACAATATCTTTTATTTATTATCTAGTTGCTAGATAGGATACGTATGAATGTTTAATTATTATTGTGCTAGTGGATGATTTGCATAAGGATGTTGCATATGTTTGAATGGTTTTGCATTCATATAGAATTATCAATGTTAACAAGAAAACTTGTCAACACCCCAAAGTAGAGTTTAGAGAATAAGTGATCTCTTTGAAACCACTTTTTGATCAGATAAAGGTAGTTGATACCTATCAATCAGGTAAAGATAGTTATAATTCCCTTTTTTAATACCTTTCGACTCAGTCGAAACACCTGTACTCCTCTTCAGAAACACCTTTCGATCTAGTTCAGTTAGTTTCGTTATCCTTTCGAAGTGTTTTGGTGACTCAAGGGTTGGTCCTAATGATTTAAGGGAATGCGTTGAATTAAAGGGGTTACGACTTCTTTGAAAGCTAACCTTACAATAACACGAGGTAAGGACTTACGGATTTAGAGGCATTAGTTGGGTTGAAAAGGTTTCGACTTCCACGAAAGGCGACCTTTCGATCAGGTTGACATAAGCTAGTTGTAAACAGAGCCTTATAGAAACATGAAATCAGATAACATACTCAAAATACCATAACCTTGCTTTCAACATATTCCTTTTCCATTTGAAACTTATGTATACAAAGTAGTCGAATCCCCAATCTAATTTGAGACTTATGGTTTACAACTTTAAGAAAGTATAAGAATGAAGTGAATGAATTCGGATCCCTAAAACCAGACCTCTAGGGTCTTATTTATAGGTGTGGGTTGGCACCTTTCTAATAAGTCCTTTTGACTTGGTCGAAAGGCAGCCTTGGAGACCTTTCATTGTCGTTCACATTTGGGCATCCTTCTGCATTGCTTTTGAATGGACTTGAGCGCTTTCGACTTCATCGAAAGGGGTAGGTGCGCTTCTCTACTTTGTGTTGTGTTGTTGCATGTAAGAAAAAGTACGAGTTTTTGACTCTTTCGATAGGTGGATCTTTGGAGCTTCAAAGGAGTTGAGACATTGAAGGTTTTAAAGTGGAAGGTAGCTTTCGATGGCACACTTGCTGATTGACGCAGAACCCCATCCTCTAGTGTAGGAGATTGCAATATTGAATCTTAGCAAGCTCTTCTTTCTTAATTGTGAATGGTCTCGACCGATTCGAAAGCTTATTTATGTTTTCGAAGGGGTTTCTCTAGCAAAACGTCCTTCTGTGGAATGTGAATGAGGGCGAAACCTTTAGTTTCAAAAGGTTTGCCGCGCATGTGAGTGGCTGTAATTTGTTGCCTTCGAAAGGTGTTTCTTAGCTTATTCGAAGCATCTTCATACATGTAGAAGCATCTTCATACATGTAGAAGCATCTGTTTCGAAGGGACAATTGAAGCGAAAGGGTGTTTTCGTCCCCTTTTAACCCCTTTGAAAGCTTATAGCACATCCAATTTTTGGCTGTAGCATCTTTTTGATTCCTTCGAAAGGCTTTGTTGATGCTATCATCTCTTATAAATCCTTCTCTTCTATTCTTTTTGGTTTCGACAAGGTTGAAGAGAGAATTTGTGGTAACACTTGCCCCCGCAAAGGGATGCTCTTGACTTTCCAATTCAACCATTTCGAAACCCACAAAATTTCCCACCTTTTGATACTCTCAGATAGATCTTGACCGTTCCTTTAAATTTGATCGGACGGCTTTCTTGGCATCTGCCATTTTTATAAATTGCGCTTTTTTCTTCTCTCTTTCGTTTACCTGCCATTGAAAGTTCACAGCAAAAATCAAAAATTACAACTTCTTTTTAAATTCTTATTTTCATTCAACACAAGTTCGAATTCAAGGTACGTGCTTGTTGTTATATCCTTAAAACTAATTCACTGTGCTTGAATTTGATTTCAAATCCTTTAGGTTTGAATCTGTCTTTCTGTTCTAAGTCCAATAAAACAATTCGAATTTTCACTCATATGAAATTATTCTTGGATTCATTTATATGTTTATTTTATGCGATTTATGATGTTAATTTTGAGTTAGAATTCAAATTTGTTAGATTTAGGGGCTATTTGCCATTACTACGTGCGAACTCAAGCTCTTCTTTTTTCTTTTTCTTTTTTGATTGTGGTTCGAATTTATGTTTTGGGGATTTTTGATGTTGTTAATTGTAAATTCATGCTCGAATCAATTTAATTATTAACTTTTTGAAGTATTGGGTTAAAATTGAATTGGGGAGAAGATACTTTTCCAACGGCTTCAAAGGGAAGGCTAAATTTAATACTTTTCAACCCCTTTTTTCAACCTTTTTGAAAGGGGTTGGGGCGGTCAATTTTACTTTACAATTTCGACCTCATTCGAAGGGGTCGAATGGAGGTCATGTGCTTACTTTTAAGTGAACCCCTTCGAAGGGGTTGATGTAATTGACAAGAAATGTACTTCTTCGAAAGCAAGAGTATGTTTCGACACTCTTCTAATTCCTTTCAAAGAAGTCACCTTAATGTGTCACATAATACATACTTTCGAAAGCCCAACTTTTATTTTCAAGGATTCGAAACCTAATGTATATAAAAGTGAATTTAACCTGCTGTTGGATTCATGCCTAATTTTAATTTACTTTAGGAGATGTTGAGAATTAGAAATCCACACTTTTTTTCATAAATTGGATTGAGGAAAACGTATTTTGTTTGTTGAAAACCAGATCAAACCTTTTGACTTGATTGAAACCTACTATATTGAATCAAGTTTGGTTGTTTGTACGCTTTTGAAACCTTACACCTCTTTCGACTTAATCGAAACCCATTGTAGTTAACTGGGATTTGACCATCATTCTATACAAACACCGTTGAAACGTTCCAAAGCTCTTTCATTTGTATTGATATTACTTGAATCAAAGTTTTTCGACTCAATGGGTATATAGGGTTTCGACAACATTCATATTCTTTGTGTAAAACAAAATTCATGGGTTCTGACATTGTCGGAAGGTTTATTTGTCCTGCTTGTGGAATGTTGTTAGTGTTGTGTGTGTGTGTATATTCAAACTAGTTGCATAGGTTTAACTATTCCTTTTAATAGTAAGATTTTCCTTGGGCTTTCAATATTGCCAAAAGTTGTTTGTAAGTGTTGCCATTCCATTTACCCTTTCGACACTATTGGAAGCTCAATGAATTTCATGTCCCAAATTGATTTTAACACTCTTTCAAGGATATGAATTTACATATTTTGGTTGATATTTGAATTATTGCAATAGGTTTTCGACATCCTTGAAAGGTGTTAATATAGAACAAATTATAACTTGTTATTGAAACGATTTCACCTGACAGAGTCATGGGTGTGAAAAAGGTTTCCAAAAAACCTGAAAAAGACATAGCTCTAGAGATAGAATCTTCTCCAAAGTAGGTTCAAGCCGTTTCCAAGCATTCTCTAATATCTTATCAGTATGAGGTTGATGCTATTCTGAACGACTTTGGCACCACTGGGGTAGAAGCCCTTCCCCCTAGCGATAGCGATACCATTCAAAATCCTCCCGAATGATACTTCGCTTATACTGCCATTCATATTTGGCATGGTGGCTTCCTTCCCTTCCCAGATTACTTGTCTAAGTTCTTGACCCACTTGGGCATTGCTCCTTTCTAGTTATCTCAATGTATATACATACCTTCTCTCTTTGGAACTTATGGCTCTGGAATTAGGCCTTCCTTCATTAAATGCTGAAGTTCTCAATTATTTGATTCACCTAGTCAAACTCAGCAATCTGAACAATTAGATTTTCAGAGCTAATCCCCCTAAAAACTAATCTCGGAGGGGGTAAATAAATTTAGAGACTGGGAGATGCAATTCTTCTTCGTCAAACATCAATGGAGTCTTTTCCACTCCTTGTAAGTTGATCATCGTCTTTATCTTTATTCAACTACTTTCTTTTGTTAATCTAAGTTTCTTTATTAGGTCCTTCTGTTAAAGATCTCAATGATGAGGATAAGAGAACTGTAAAGCTGTTGATTTCTACTTCAAGTAGCATCGGAAATAGGCTTACTCTATTAACTCCATCAAATCTTCGAAAACATTCTCTTCTCCCCGTTGGTAAAAGAGTCCTCAGTCAACCTCCCCTTGTCCATCATACTTTTCGAAGCTAATGTTTCTTGTCCTTGGGAGACCCCAAGAACTTCTCTCATATGTCCCTCATCTGCCCAGATCATCTTGGTAAGCTTAAGCTTGGTACTAGCAACTTATTTCTTTGTTACTTCTTAGATTGCTTTACTGACGTTTACTTTTCGAATTTTCAGTAAGTGCTCCTCAGGTCAAATTGACCGTTAGTGATCCAGTTCTCCCGACCTCTATATCTAGTGAATAATCTTTGACCCAAGCCATTGCTAGGTCAAAGATGATTGCTAAAAGAAAATTGGGTGAAATGACTGCAATGGTGTAACACCCCATATTTTTAGTGACATTATTTAGGATATTTAATTGGTTAAATAAAATAAAATAATGTGTTGATCATGAATTGAGTTTGTGATTAAAGAATAAGGGGGGTAGCCGAGCCATGCTAATGAATAAATAAAAGAACTAATATGGAGTTAAGTGTTAGGAAATAAGGAAGGGCAAAATAGGAAAATGATTAAACTTATACCCTAAACCCTTAGGAATTGAAAACACACGTTCATTTCATTATTCTCAAACAAAAATACACTAAAGCCGGCCACCATTTTCAATCTCAAGAGAAGATAAAGCTAGGTTTTTCAAGAGGAAGAATTAAACTAATTAATCAAGATCAAATCTCACATCCTAATCACAAAGCTAAGGTGAATAATGACTACATCTCACTTTTCTATAGGTTTTCGGTTTTAAGATGAAATCCGAGTTTATCTTGCATGATTTAGCTATGATTTTTAAGAGCAAAATGTTTATATATATGTTGATGATTTATGCTTGTTCATATAGATTTTATGACTTGTTTTGATGTGAAAACCCTATTTACTGACATCCAAATGCCTTGCGTTTTTTGATATAGACCAGAAATGTTATTTTAGAGATGGGTTCCAATTTTTATAATTTTCTGAATTAATGTGGATTTTATATTAATTTTCTAGTGAAGAAAATGATTTATTGGGTTATAAATTATTTATGGTTAAATAAATAATTATTTGGGTCTGAAATTTATATATGTCAGAAAAAAAATATAAATGGATTTTCTGGAATTTTTGTAGAATTTTCCAAAGAGTTTTGATGAATATATAAAATTATTTAAGGTATGGGACTTAAATGTTTTATATATTTAATTAAGGAGAAGTGGTATTTTGCAAATGATTTAAATAAATAAATTATGGAATTATGGTAGTACTTTTAGAAAAGAAAAATTAGCAACCAATAAGAATTTGACAAAAAAGGCAGGTTAGTTAAAAAGTTTACTTAAAAAGGTTTTAAATCAGAAATTCATGTTAAAAGTGTGTTTCGCCCAATTTGGTTCCGCCTAGGTAGCTTTCGACTAAGACCCTCCACCTACTTCCTCAAACCAATGCACATAGTATCAACCTGTTGGTACATAGTGAATTGGACAAAGGCAGGAGGTAGGAGCCGAAACCAAGGGTTTCCGAAGGGCTTGAAGCGCCTTATGTTTTAAAAAGAGAAAAGCACCTGCTTTGCTTTCGACTAATATGCTTTCAACTTAGTTGGCTTCCGACTAGGTCAATTGATTTAAAGAAAAGGTTTTAGGTTTCGCCTTTGTTCTAAGTAATAGCTATCGACTTAGTGCTCTCGACTAAGTCATTGGTTTTGAAATAGTTGTACCTTTGTTTTGAATGATAGCTTCTGACTATGTCGAAGCCTATACTGCCGCTTCCTACCTTTCGAAACAGAGCTTTCGAAGGGGACTGTTTTGTTTTATAAAAAAAATCCTATCGCTTCTCCAATGCTTTCGAAAGGGGATGGTTTCCACACCATCACTTTCTTACTTAAGTTATAGCTTTCGAAAGAGATAGCTTTCGACCCTGTTGCTTGGGACCCTTAGTGATTTTTGAAGAATAACCCAAAGGTTTCGAAAGAGAATGGTTTTGACTTAAGTGATTTCAAAAGGTGTTTTCCACATGTTTTAAATTGAACTCAAGTGCTTTCGAAAAGTTTGAGTTTTAAAAGGTTTAATGCTTTCAAAAGGTTTTGAAAATGGTTTCCAAGGGGTGGTTCCCCGAAGGGTTTCGAAGGAGTCGAATGGTACTATTTTCCAATGATTTCAAAAGGTCTAAAGGAAAGGTTTCTTTTCCAATGGTTTTGAATAAGTTTAAAGGAAAGGTTTTCCTACGGTTTCGAAAGGAAATGTTTAATGGTTTTAAAGAGAGATGTCTAAGGTTTTTAGCTTTCGAAGGAAAAGGGATTTCGATGGTTTCGGAAGGTTATATGAATGGTTTCAAAAGGAAGGTTTGGCCTTTCGACCTAGATAATAGAAAGGGTTTTACATGGTTTCGAAAGGAGTACTTTCAATAGGTTCGAAAGGGGTACTTTCAAATGTTTAAAGGTTTTCATCAACAATGGTTTGGGTAAAGTATATATAGCATGGCAAGGTGATTTTGGGTAAAGCATAGAGTATAAATGTTTTCCTTGTTTAAGTCTGGTTTAAAAAGGGTTTTAAATCAATTTATGATGAAAAAGTTTTCAAGGAAAATTATGGGAAGGTATCCTAAGTGAAATGACTCAGATATTAAAATACCATATGGGACTGGTATAGGGTCACGCCCTATATATTAGCTATTGGCCCCAACTAATTTTAGTCCAAAATTCCAGTGTGAAGGGCTTTGTCACAAGTAAGAATAAAATTATGATTACACATAGAAAGGAATACATGTTCTATACAGATAGGTTATTAGTGAGCTCGCAAAACCATTAGGATCAGGTGACACTAGGAGATGTCAAGTTAAGGACAGACCGTCCAAAAGAGAAGTATTTAACAGATAGTTAAGGGCAGACTGCCCAGAAGAGGTATCTGACAGTTGTTATATTATTTTATTATTTTGTCTGGTAGGCCCGAGTCAGCCAAAGGTTAATAGTAAGCTAAACAAAACTATAGTGTTCGGGCAGATAGTCTGTTTGTCACCTAATATATATATATATATATATGTGTGTATGCTTACATAATGATGCTTTACAGTTTTTAACCAATTTTGGTTGTAGGATAAAGGTTTGCAAAAGATATGTTTTAAAAGGATGTTAGTGAGGGGAAACCCGTTCCGCTAAGCGGCGTGGTCTCACTTAACATTAATAACCGGGATGTATAGTATTATTCACACCAGGCTTTATGTCAGACTCGAAGTTTATGTTTTCCCCTTAAACTCGCGGGTGCTCAAAATTGATTTGAGTAGGCTGAGGGTTGAGGTTCTTTCAGGTTTTAGTAGGATGACGAATAAAGCTAACGGAGGCGAGCAGGATGCTAACGGATAGCTATTTAGGAGTTGTAGTTCTTTGTTTTGTGTTTATTTCCACTATGTATCTATTAAGTCAATTATGACTATATGACTCTGATCATCCAAGGAGGCATCTTCATACGTCGCTCTTGGCGTATTTTGTAATAAGTATATTTTATCATTGCTTGGGAACGTTTGGGATTATGTAATCTGAATATGGAACACCTGTTTTGAAATGTAATGAAAAATTCTATTTTGAAATCAGTGATTTATTTCACATTCAAGTACTTTTGATATTATAGATACCATTATCATAGCCTTATAATTTAGTCGCCGGAAGTTAATACTATAGATGACTGCAGCATCTGTAGCGCTTAGCTTTGGGCCTCTAGATAGGGGATGTTACAACTTGGTATCAGAGCATAGGTTTATGAAAAAATTTAAATAAAAATGATTTTTGAAAACATAATCCTTAGGAATTAGAGATAGGATCGGGGTATGGGATAACGCTATAGTAATGTACTTGTATTTGCTATATATATATATATATATATAAGTATACGCTTTATCTCTAGACTCCTATCTTTATTAGGATATTCTTCTGTATCTCACGAGGCTTGAATACAGATATGGAGGGAAGAAGAGGCAGAGTTAATCTTGGAGTAGACAGCACAACTACCAATGGAAATGCCCGACCAAATGCTAGAAGAGGTCAGGCTGAGAACGTTGGTGCTGGGGTTCCCTAAGTGGACATGGGAGCCATGTATCAGTTTTTCGTAAACATGATGCAAGCAAGGATTATTGTTGGGGTTGTCGGAGGAAATGTTGCGGGAGGAGTTCAAGAAGCTCCAGTGGTCAATCTGTATGCTAACTTGAGTAGAGATTATACTAGGCTTGGGGGAAAGCCGTTTATCGGAACAGAGGATGCTATCGAAGTAGAAAACTGGCTGCTACATTGCTAGAAGACTTTTGCTGACCTAGGGCTCAATGACGAGCAGAAAAGAAGACTTGCTTTACGATAGCTTCAAGGAGTTACTTTGTTTTGGTGGAATACTGTAACTGCTGGGGTGGATGAAGAGACTATGACGTGGGTAGAGTTCAGGAGGAGGTTTCAAGAAAAATTCATGTCAGTTATGGCATAATCGGTGTTGGTTAGGAAGTTTTCTAAGCTGGAACAAGGATAAATGTCGGTTTTGGAATATGCTAGTAGATTCGAAGAGTTAACCCGGTATGGGTATGCCACTATTGACACAGTGTTGAAAAGAAATGAAAAGTTCATTAGAGGTTTGAAGCTGAAGTTGGCTAGGGCTACTTTATCGCACATCAGAGATCTGTGTGATGTGGTGGTGGAAATGGCATTGAGACATGAGGAGATGTTAGCTTGTTTGGAGAAGAAGAAGGAGAATGAGGTCCAGGTCGGAAAGGGCCAAAAGAGAAAGTTTTTCCACAAAAAGAATGCTAAAAAAGGAGGTGTGGCAAAGAAAGGAAAGTCTGAGGTGGTCTTCTACAAGTGTTATAAGAAAGGCCATTATGCTCATGAGTGCCGGACAGGCAAAGGAAAGAAGGCTACTGAGAAGAAAGGGATTAGATGTTTTAACTACTATCAAATTGGGCACTACAAGAACCAGTGCAAAGAGCCAGCAAAAGGGGATAAAGGCCAAGTGTTTGCATTGGAGCCTGCTACGTCAAAGCCGACAGCGCAGGAGAAGGGAAAGTTTGTGTTAGGAGGTACGCTTCAGATCCATGATACATCTGTTAGCGTTTTATTTGATACTGGTGCATCTCATTCTTTTATGTCTTGATGTTTGGTAGATAAACTTAACTTAGAACCCACATATTTAGTTACTTCCTTAAGAGTTGCAAATTCGATAGGAGGGTATGCGACGCTAGGGATGAAGTGTGACCACTTAGAGTTTGACCTACTAGGTTCGGAATTATATTGGGTATGGATTGGTTAAGTAATTATGATGCTATGATAGTTTGCCTAGATAGGAAAATATCACTTAGACACCCGAATTGTAATGAACATATAGTTTATACCGTAGAAAACCCTAGTTGTAAGGTGAATGATTTGTTGAGTGTTATGAAGTTAGAGGAAGAGTTGAATCGCGTCTTCGTAGTTAGAGAATTCGCGGATGTTTTTGAGCCTGTAGTTGGATTGCCACCGAAACGAGCCATTGAGTTTCGGATTGATTTAGTGCCTAGTGCAGAACCAGTAAGTAGGTCGCCAAGTAGGATGACACCAACAGAGATGAGGGAGTTGAAATCTCAGTTAGTAGACTTGGAATGCAAGAGTTTTATTAGACTAAGTAACTCACCTTGGGGAGCAGCCGATATATTTGCTAAGAAGGCGGATGGATCATTAAGATTCTATATCGATTATCATAAGCTGAATGAGAAGACGATAAAGAACCGATACCCGTTGCCTAATGAAGATTTGTTCGATCAGTTGAGTGGAGTCAAGGTATTTTCTCAGTTCGATTTGGCTATAGTTTTCCATTAGCTTAGGGTGGCAGAGAATAGTATGCCCTTGACGGCGTTTAGGACCAGATATGGACTGTATGAATGGTTAGTTATGCCATTCAGACTAACTAATGCACCGACATTCTTTGTAGATTTGATGAATCGAATCTTCCGGGAGCACTTGGATAGATTCGTATTGGTTTTTATAGATGATATTCTGATATACTCTTAGGATGAGAAGGAACATGAAGTTCATCTTAGAGTTATGCTGGAAACGCTGAGGCAGCATCAGCTAAAGGCAAAGTTTTCCAAGTGCCATTTTTGAAAGAAAGAAGTGAAGTTTCTTGGTCACGTGGTTTCAGAGAAAGGATTGTCAGTTGATCCTGAAAAGATCGAAGCCGTTAATAATTGGAAAAGACCAGAAACAGTAGCTGAGATAAGAAGTTTCCTTGGATTAGCGGGATATTATCGAAGGTTTATAAAGGATTTCTCATGGATTGTAGCGCCGATGACTAAGCTAACACGAAAGGATGTAAAGTTTGTATGGACCGATAAGTGTTAGGAAGCATTTCAAAGCTTGAAGCACTTATTGACCCATGCACTTGTGTTGGTGGTTCTGAAGGGGAATCAAGATTTAGTTGTTTATACTGATGCGTGTGGAACAAGATTGGGAGCTGTACTAACGCAGATGGGTAAAGTGATTGCCTACGTTTCTAGTCAGCTTAGATCGCATGAGGTTAGGTATCCAACGTATGGCGTGGAGTTGGCTACAGTTATATTTGCGCTGAAGGTGTGGAGGAATTACCTTTTGGGAGAGATGTTTGAGCTTTATACAGATCATAAGTCATTGAAGTACTTGTTCTTTCAGAAGGAGCTGAACATGAGACAACAAAGATGATTGGAGTTTCTAGCCGCTTATGATTTTATAATAGAGTACACACCCAAAAAAGGAAATAAGGTTGCAGATGCGCTCAGTAGGAAGCATCAGAATGCAGTATTAGCTATGATAGCAGAATGGAAAGACTTAGAATCATTGTCAGCTTGTAGAATACTGTGGAGATCCGAAGCTGAGTCTGATGGAGAGTCTGCTAGGTTGTCTTGTTTGGAAGTCCGACCGGTAATGATTGAGAAGATAGCTTCTAAACAGGAGGAGGATCCAGTTTTGGCTAAACAGATCAGAAAGTTAAGGGAAGGAATGGAGAACGATGACTTAAAGGATTTCCGTCTTGACCAAAATGGATGGTCAAGAAAGAAGGGCAGATTATTGTTCCAAATGTGGGCGACATAAGGAAAGAGATTTTGGACGAATGCCATCGTTCAAAGTTCACTATCCATCCAGGAGGAACGAAGATGTATCAAAATATGAGGAGAAGTTTCTTCTGGGAAGGCATGAAGAGGGATGTTGGCTTATGGGTGAAATAGTGTTTGAACTGTCAGCAGGTAAAAGCCGAACATCAGAAGCCGAGTGGATTATTTCACCATTGGACATTCCAGTATGGAAGTGGGATTCCATCTCTATGGATTTTATTAATGGATTTCCGAGATTTAATAGAGGGAATGAAAGTATATGGGTCATTGCGGACAGATTGACCAAGAGTGCCCATTTCATCCCAGTTAAGTCAACTAGGACGACATCTATTTTGGCTAAGTTGTTTATGAAGAATGTAGTTAGACTGCATGGAATTCCTAGTAGTATAGTAAGCGATAGAGATCCCTTATTCACTAGTGAGTTCTGGAAGAGTCCACAGGAAAGTTTAGAAACCAAGCTCAAGATGAGTATCGCTTACTCTCCACAGACTGATGGGCAAACAGAAAGAATTAACAAGTTCTTGGAGGACATGTTACGAGCTTGTGTACTAGACCTTGGGGGATCATGGAAAGACCACCTACATCTAGTCGAGTTTTCGTATAACAATAGTTATCAGACTAGTATAGAAATGGCACCGTTTAAGGCTTTGTATGGAAGACCATACAAATCCCCTGCATGTTGGTTAGAGACTGGAGACAGATTAATCCTTGGTCCTGATTTGGTAAAAGAAGCAGCAGAAAACATTAAGCTGATAAGGGCGAGAATGAAGGAAGCTCAGTCCAGGCATAAGGCTATGCAGATAAAAGACGAAAAGATTTAGAATTCTCGGTTAGAGATCATGTTTTCGTCAAAGTATCACCGATGAAAAGTGTTATCAGGTTCGGGAAGACGAGGAAGTTAGCACCAAGGTTCGTTGGACCATTTCCTATTCTAGAAAGGATCGGGAAACTCGCACATAGAGTAGAGTTACCGAGTAGTTTAACAGGAGTCCATGATGTTTTCATGTATCTCATCTGAGGAAGTGTGTTAGGGATCCAGACACTACTATAGCACCGACCGTGTTAGAGGATTTAGTAGTGGAACCAGATATGACTATAGCTAGGAAGCCTATCCATATAGTCGAGAGAGGGGAGAAGAAGTCGAGGAACAAGATAGTCAGATTAGTGAAAGTCTAGTGGAGTGACGATGCTAGAGACTGTACTTGGGAGACTGAGAGCAGGATTAGAGACGCTTATCCTGATTTGTTTGATGGTATGTTTTACCTTTGATTGCTTGTTGTGTTCCTTATCGTAATTTCGAGGACGAAATTCTTTATGGAGGGGAGATTGTAACACCCCATATTTTTAGTGACATTATTTAGGATATTTAATTGGTTAAATTAAATAAAATAATGTGTTGATCATGTATTGAGATTTGTGATTAAAGATTAAGGGGGTAGGCGAGTCATGCTAATGAATAAATAAAAGAACTAATATGGAGTTAAGTGTTAGGAAATAAGGAAGGGAAAAATAGGAAAATGATTAAACTTATACCTTAAACCCATAGGAATTGAAAACACACGTTCATTTCATTATTCTCAAACGAAAATACACTATGTCCGGCTACCATTTTCAATCTCAAGAGAAGATAAAGCTAGGTTTTTCAAGAAGAAGAATCAAACCAATTAATCAAGATCAAATCTCACATCCTAATCACAAAGAAAAGGTGAATAATGACTACATCTCACTTTTCTATATGTTTTCAGTTTTAAGATGAAATCCAAGTTTATCTTGCATGATTTAGCCATGATTTTGAAGAGCAAAATGTTTATATATATGTGTTGATGATTTATGCTTGTTCATATAGATTTTATGACTTGTTTTGATGTGAAAACCTTATTTAATGACATCCAAATGCCTTGCGATTTTAGATATAGACCAGAAATGTTATTTTGGAGATGGGTTTCAATTTTTATAATTTTCTGAATTAATGTGGATTTTATATTAATATTCTAGTGAAGAAAATGATTATGGGTTATAAATTATTTACGGTTAAATAAATAATTATTTGGGTCTGAAATTTATATATTTTAGAAAACATATTTAATTGGATTTTCTGGAATTTTTGTAGAATTTTCCAAAGAGTTTTGATGAATATATAAAATTATTTAAGGTATGAGACTTAAATGTTTTATATATTTAATTAAGGAGAAGGGGTATTTTGCAAATGATTTAAATAAATAAATTCTGGAATTACGGCAGTACTTTTAGAAAAGAAAAATTAGCAACCAATAAGAATTTGACAAACAAGGCAGGTTAGTTAAAAAGTTTACTTAAAAAGATTTTAAATCAGAAATTCATGTTAAAAGTTTATTTCGCCCAATTTGGTTCCGCCCAGGTAGCTTTCTACTAAGACCCTTCGATTACTTCCTCAAACCAATGCACATAGTATCAACCTGTTGGTACATAGTGAATTGGACAAAGGTGGGTGGTAGGAATCGAAACCAAGGGGTTCCGAAGGGGTTGAAGCGCCTTGTTTTAAAAAGAGTAAACAGCCTACTTTGCTTTCGACTAAGATGCTTTCGACTTAGTTGGCTTCCAACTAGGTCAATTGATTTATAGAAAAGGTTTTAAGGTTTCGCCTTTGTTCTAAGTAATAGCTTTCGACTTAGTGCTCTCGACTATGTCATTGGTTTTGAAATAGTTGTACATTTGTTTTGAATGATAGCTTCCGACTATGTCGAAGCCTATACTGTCGCTTCCTACCTTTCGAAACAGAGCTTTCGAAGGGGACTGTTTCGTTTTATAAAAAAAAAACCTACCGCTTCTCCAGTTCTTTAGGAAGAGGGTGGTTTTGACACCATCACTTTCTTACTTAAGTTATAGCTTTCGAAAGGGATAGCTTTCGACCCTGTTTCTTATGACCCTTAGTGATTTTTAAAGAATAACCCAAAGGTTTCGAAAGAGAATGGTTTCGACTTAAGTGATTTCGAAAGGGGTTTTCCACATGTTTAAAATTGAACCCAAGTGCTTGCGAAAGGTTTGAGTTTTAAAAGGTTTAATGTTTTCAAAAGGTTTTGAAAATGGTTTCGAAGGGGTGGTTCCCCGAAGGGTTTCGAAGGAGTCGAATGGTACTATTTTCCAATGATTTCGGAAGGTATAAAGGAAAGGTTTTTTCCAATAGTTTTGAATAAGTTTAAAGGAAAGGTTTTCCTATGTTTTCAAAAGGCAATGTTTAATGGTTTTAAAGATAGATGTCTAAGGTTTTTAGCTTTCGAAGGAAAAGGGATTTCAATGGTTTCGGAAGGTTATATGAATGGTTTCGAAAGGAAGGTTTGGCCTTTCGGCCGAGATAAAAGAAAGTGTTTCACATGGTTTCAAAAGGGGTGCTTTCAATAGATTCGAAATGGGTACTTTCAAATGTTTAAAGGTTTTCATCAACAATGATTTGGGTAAAGTATATATAGCATGGCAAGGTAATTTTGAGTAAAGCATAGAGTAGAAATGTTTTCCTTGTTTAAGTCTAGTTTAAAAAGGGTTTTAAATCAATTTAAGATGAAAAGTTTTCAAGGAAAATTATGGGAAGGTATCCCTAAGTGAAACGACTCAGATATTAGAATACCAGATGGGACTGGTATAGGGTCATGCCCTATACATTAGCTATTGGCCCCAGCTAATTTTAGTCCAAAATTCCAATGTGTAGGGCTTTGTCATAGATAAGACTAAAATTATGATTACACACAGAAAGGAATATATGTTGTATACAAATAGGTTATTGGTGAGCCTGCAAAACCATTAGGATCGGGTGACCCTGGGAGATGTTAAGTTAAGGACAGACCGTCCAGAAAAGAAGTATTTAACAGATAATTAAGGGAAGACCGCCTAGAAGGGGTGTCTAACAGTTGTTAGATTATTTTGTTATTTTGTCTGGTAGGCCCGAGTCAGCCAAAGGTTAATAGTAAGCCAAACAAAACTATAGTGTTCTGATAGATAGTCCGTTTGTTACCTAATATATATATGTATGCTCACATAATGACGCTTTACAATTTTTAACTAGTTTTGGTTGCAGGATAAAGGTTTGCAAAAGATATGTTTTAAAAGGATGTTAGTGAGGGGAAACCCGTTCCGCTAAGCGGCGTGGTCTCACTTAACATTAATAACCGGGATGTATAGTATTATTCACACCAGGCTTTATGTCAGACTCGAAGTTTATGTTTTCCCCTTAAACTCGCGGGTGCTCAAAATTGAGGTTCTTTCAAGTTTTAGTAGGATGATGAATAAAGCTACCGGAGGCGAGCATGAGGCTAACGGGTAGCTATTTAGGAGTTGTGGTTCTTTGTTTTGTGTTTATTTCTACCGTGTATGTATTAAGTCAATTATGACTATATGACTCTGATCATCCAAGGGGGCGTCTTCATATGTCTCTCTTGGCGTATTTTGTAATAAATATATTTTACCATTGCCTAGGAAACGTTTGTAATTATGTAATCTAAATATGGAACACCTGTTTTGAAATGTAATAAAAAATTCTATTTTGAAATCTGTGATTTGTTTCTTATTCAAGTGCTTTTGATATTATAGATATCATTATCATAGCCGTATTTAGTCACCAGAAGTTAATACTATAGATGACTACAGCATCTGTAGCGCTTAGCTTTGGGCCTCTAGTTAGGGGATGTTACAAGCGGGCCCATCTCTTAAGAAAGCAAAGATTGTTGAAGTTCCATCTTCTCCTCCACCAAAAGAGGGTGAGACTATCGACATGGTGTAAAATTTTGAATGTCCTATTCTTGAAGCTCCTATTGATCGTTCCAAAACAATTCCCTCAAAGGACGATCTTATGTCTCGAATTCTCTTTTCTGATTCTCCTCACGTCATCGAGAAAATGCAAAAGGATTTAGAAACTTCAACTCCCCCTTAGGAGTCGAACCCTCCTAGACCCACATCACCAGTGCCTTCTGATGGTTTTGAGAAAATAGTTCAATCTATCTTGAACTCTTCATCCTTTACTTCTATTCACCCACCTTCTTCTGTTCCTGACTCGATAGTCACTATCGATCTTTAATAGAGCAAGAACTTCTGGTACGTTTCATATCATTCAACCTTCATATTATTATTTCACACTGAATGCTGACTTATGTCATTCTTTTCCTTTTAGATTTCTAAAATCTAGCTCTCTTCAAGATAGTACGTTAAAATCTTCTGCTGAGACATCCAGGCTTCAAGAGGAAATCTCAAACTTGAACAGCCAGATCATCTCCCTGTCCACTGACAAAAATAATGTTGTGAAGGAACAGGAAAGATTGAGAGCCTCTCTTACTCAAGCAGAGTCTATTATTTCTGAAGAGAGAAAAGCAAAACAACTTTTAGCCGATGAAAATCTGGCTTTGAAAATGGCTTTGAAAAAATCTGAAGATGAGAAGGCTCGAATGGTGGTCAAACAATCCTCATTCAGGAAGAAGTTGGAGAAAAAGAAAAATTCCTTATCGTTGGCTGTTAATACTATTTCTGAAGCTAAGCAAAGGGTGTCACAATTTCTAAGTACTTCCCTCAACGACATCATTGTGAACTCTTATGAGGATGCCCTTATGCTTGCCTATGCCGATAACATTTAAAAGTGCCCAGACTTGAGCTTCCCCTCACTTGACCCTACTTTAGTCAATAGATTCATGAATAAGGTTAAAGAAATGGAGCAGGGAGTCGAAGTCCCTAAGAGAGAGGTGATTGATGCTTCCAATATCTTATCTTTTGAAGTCATTTCTATTAAGTAGACTCTGATTCTAATGAAGAAGGTGATGAAGACAAAGCCGCCGCTGAAGAAGGCGACGATTATAACGATGATAATGATAATAATGATGATGATGATGATGATGATGATGATGATGATGACGACGAAGATAAAGGCCAGGGTTCATGTGACAACGGAGGTAGTCACGCCGATGTTCGTGAATAAGATGGTGATGATACCCCCGGGGCTTCATAAAAAATCAACCCTAATCCGAGTGGACGTGAAACAAGCCCACCTGAACTTCCCGAGCCTTCTGACCTTCAAGAGTGGACTGCTAACATCAACATTGAAGAACAAAGGGAGAAAAAGTAGATCCCTCAAACTTCAGTTCCCGTTTCTCAGGTATGGGATTCCTGTCTAAATGGCTTTCACTTCCAAGATATTAATAGTTGACATCTTTTATTTTAGATAAGGAGGAAATCCATCCAAATTTATAAAACAAAGCTTGAAAGAAAACAAGAAGAAATAAATATCTTATATATAGAGTTAGATAAGCAATTAAAAGAACACAATACACTCTCTAACAAGTATCATAGGCTTAATAAAAGTGCGGCAGTGTTAGCATCTTTTAAAGATCAAGAAGCGGCCCATCGACTGAAGAGGGCGCGCCTTTGATATGATAAACTTTTGGAAGAGAATCAGGAATTAATTAAACTCTTTTGGATGTTGGTTGAAGAGAGGGGCATCCTTGTAGACTTCCTATACAAAGCCTATTGCAAACATTCGACTGTAGAATTTTCATACTTAGGCGATTTTAGTGGGGGTATACTTAGGCATTTACATAGAAGATATTTGGATGAATTTGGATCTGATCCATATCCGGGAGCGTGCTAGAATTTACCGTAGGTCAAATCAATTCCTCATGAGTTGCCTCCTGAAAAACTTAAATATTAGAAGGAAAACTTTGTTTTTGAGTTATTCAAAAAGTCAATTTTGTATGAACCGGATGAACATTTATGATTATGTAATAACATTGATTTGTAAATTTTCTATTCTAGCTTCCTTTTATACTTAGTTGTATTTTATCACATTATCACAGAATAAACATCTCTCAGGTAGCCTTGTTTCTAGAGATTATGTAAGCAAATATGTTAAACTAAGAAGAGATTTTAAAAGGCTTCGCTTTTGAAATCTTTAAAATTATCCAAATACTGCTTTCATAGAGAATTGCAGAGACTTTACATGTAACATCCCCGCTTTAATTGTGATTTTCTTGGCGAAGAAACCTCTCAAGGAAATTCGGACATATCATACCAAATTAATATGTGGTCATAATAGTCCTCCTGCCGGGGAATGAGACTATAGCAAGTATCCTCCAGTTATTACCCGAAAGGTTTTGATGCCACTTTTGATTCAACAGTTACTCTTTCAGCTAATTCCTTGAACAAAGTCAAAAATGCCATTTCTTAACTTTAAGTGTAATAAAACAAGTGTTTAATTGAAATAATAAGATTGTACTTTTTGCTTTATTTCTACTTGAATTGTAATCTTTATTATTGTAATAAAAGAGATTAATTATTTGATTTTTGACTTGGTTTTTTTTTAAATAGGGCTCACGGTTAGCCGTCGTATCATTCTCAACGATTTCCCTATCCCGTTTTACCAAAAACAGAGATTAGCTAATTGTAGATGTTGAAAAGAGAAACCTCCTTAAAGACCCTCTGTCCGCTCGTCTGTAGGGCAAAACTGAAGCGCTGGAATGGCGTAGAAATTTTTTGCTTCAGAAGATGATCGTTATGATCTTAATGGTCAGATTACAAGTCTCGAAGCGGACATCGGGAACAAAGACGAAACAATTTCTCAATTAAAGCATCAAGTTAAATCAAACCCTTCGATTGATTTCGATCAAGATATGTCTAAGCTTCTTCAACAGATAAGTGATTTAGAGATAAAATTAAAAGACAGTCAAGCCAAATGCAAATCCTTGGAATTTATCATGGATGATAACATTCAAAATATCAATTTACCAACTTCTCCAATTGCTTCAGCTGTTGTGAAATCGACAAGGTCCTTATCTTTAGCTATTCAAAAATTTCCAGCTACAACTAACCCTTCACCTGGCTTAAATAAGAGAGTAGTGGGAGAACAGTGTAGGAAGGTCAAATTCAAAATGATGAAATATTTTGATGACCAACAGAAAGTGAGATATTCTCAACGCATAAACGAGTATGCAGCCAGGATTCAAAATCTTGAACATGATAAATATCTTCTTCGAAAGCACATTGCAGATTTAGAAAGACAAAACAAAACCTTCAAAAGTGCTAATAAAGCTTTCAATCGTGCTTTAAAGGCTCGCATTGATTCCATCGACGATGCTGACGAAATAAGGAAAAAGGAATAGAAGCTTAAAGATATTCTTTGTATAGCAATTCAGCACATTGTCGATCCTTTGATTGTTGAAAATCTAAATAAGGCTATTCAGGACTTGTAAAACATACACTTATGTTGTGTGCCTGTAAATAATTTTGTAAATTATGTAAATTATGTAAATATCAATTGGTTTGCAGTCCTTTATTATAATGTTGTTTTTGAATTTGCTTTCTGATAACCTGGACTATGATTTTATATTTGCTTGCCCATTCAGTTTTCCTTACTGATCTAATTTTCCTAAAATGTATGAAGTAAACAATATTCTTACCGTTAACTTGAAATCTATATAGAAGTTTATCCACATATTAGCAAAGGTTAACAGATCATTATGTAAACATATGATAATAAGTGGGAAGTAATTCTATAATTGAATATGGTTGAATGTCTTGAAACCCATCTTTGATAATGATGAGAGAGAGCTAGGAATTCAACTTCAACCATATTGACAAAATACCGAAATCTAATCATAGAAGTTTAGAAATTCATCTTCTGGAGATAGCTAATAGAAAGCTGGTAATAATCGCGTAATAGAAGTCCAGAAATCATTGTTTGAAAGTTTGTAGTGGAAGTATAATGACCCTGATTTGGGCATTAGTAAAATAAATCTTGAATACTAATTGCTTTGGAACCCAGATTCGGGCATTAACTAGTGAAATTTAAAAGTTAAAAGATCCAAAACCCAGATTCGGGTATTAGTGGATGATAACCAGAAATCCATAATAATAATCTCAATAATAGAAATCTAGAACCCAGATTTAGGCATTAATGAGTGAAGTTCAGGAATTAATAGTAATAGCCCCGAAACCCAGATTCGAGTATGTTGAAGACCATAGATTATTAGTAAAGACCCAAAACCCTGATTCGGGTGTTAATAAGTGAAGTTCAGAAATTCTTCTTTGATAATCAGTGAGACGTTGTAGATTCTTATTTAAGCCTTCTGTTTTGTACCGCTTCCTTGGGTTTTGGCTCTTTTGGCATGTGTCACTCTTTAGGACCTATATATTGTCATCGTTTGATTTGACACTTCTCGGTCTTGGACGTCTTAGTCCATTGTTTGATATGTCGCTTCTTGGGCTTGGACGTCTTAGTCTGTTGTTTGATATGCCGCTTCTCAGGCTTGGACGTCTTAGTCCGTTATTGTCTGGTGCACTTAATTAGCCTATCCACAAGCAGGACCCAAGGACTTACCCAACCTCCCTCCAGTAGGCGCTCTAGCCAGGCCTTATAGGCAGGACTGAAGGCTTGTTCGATGCCTTGGCCAGGCCATAGCATGGCGGGACCAAAGGTTTACTCCGTCCTCTCTTTAGGAGGCGCCCTGACTTAGCCATAGGGTAGTGCGATCAAGGGCTTGTTCGGTGCCTTGGCTTTGCCATAGCGTGGTGGGACCAAGGGCTTGCTCCGTCCTCCTTCCAAGAGGTGCCTTGACCTGGCCATAGTGTGGCACGGTCAAGGGCTTATCGATGCTTTAACCTGGCCATAGCATGGCGCAGATAAAGGCTTACTCTAACCTCCCTCCAGGAGGCGCTTTGACCTAGCCAACTTGGCGCAAATAAAGGCTTTGACCGTTTAAGGTAATGTCCAAGTGCAAGGAGAATTCTACTCTCGATCATGTAGATTTTTCTTAGTAAAGTGGTTCTTTATTGAATTCAACTATGGTCTCTTTACAAATTCATCAATTTTGCCTTGTTTGAAGAAGCTAATCACCATTCCTTCAAGTGCTCTACATTTATTTGTTTCATGCCCATTCATCATATGATAATGGTAGTAGGATCCTCCCCGATTCCTTTCACACTTAGGTTTTTCCTTCTATGATGGCCAATAGTTGAGTTCTTCCTTGGTTAGCAAATAAACATTCTCAATTGATGTAGTTAGTTGGGAAGTCTCGACTTGAAGTTGGTCTTTTGATGATTGTTTCTAGACTTTTTATTACTTGATCCCAAAGTTTCATCTTCAATGACTAATTTCCTTTTCAAAACCTTCTGAAGCTCACATGTAGGCAATGTGCCACTCATTGCTTGATGCCATTTTTGCACAAAGGTGTTGATCAGCCATCATTCCCACTTTGAGGATAATGCCTTTAGTATAGAGTTGAATTGTCCTCTTCATTTAGTTGAACAAGTTATCACTTTTATCCTTTGTTTTCCCTAAGGCAAAGATAGGCGTGGGACCAATGTGGAAAGGGTTTAAACTCCATTTTTCCGAGTCATAAGATTCAGCTCTTTTCTTCTTCATGATCCTTAGAGCTTCCAATCTTAACATTTGCACTTCATGCAGTTTAGAATCATTAGTTGTTCTTGGGGAGAATCCAATTAAATATGGCTCCGAGGACCCTTGTTCGAACCTTTTAATTTTGCTAAATATGGCGATGTAAAATTTAAAGTAGGTAAGCTTGGAATAGGATTGGGATAGAGGAAAGTGGAGTTGGAAGCTCAACAAGATCGGAGGTTCGAGCCCTCCCTATAGCACCAAAAATGTAAACAAGAAAACTTTTCAACACCCCACAGTAGAGTTTAGAGAATAAGTGATTCCTTCGAAACCTCTTTTTGATCAGATAAAGATAGTTGATACATATCAATCAGGTAAAAATAGTTATAATTCCCTTTTTTAATACCTTTCGACTCTGTCGAAACACCCGAACTCCTCTTCAAAAACACCTTTCGATCTAGTTCAGTTAGTTTCGTTATCCTTTCGAAACCACCCTTTCGAAGTAGTTTTGGTGACTCAAGGGTTGGTCCTAATGATTTAAGGGTATAAATTGAATTAAATGGGTTACGACTTCTTCGGAAGCTAACCTTACAATAACGCGAGGTAAGGACTTATGGATTTAGAGGCATTAGTTGGTTGAAAAGGTTTCGACTTCCACAAAAGGCGACCTCTCAATCAGGTTTGACATAAGCTGGTTGTAAACAGAGCCTCGTAGAAACATGAAATCAGACAACATATTCAAAATACCATAAACTTGCTTTCAACATATTCCTTTTCAATTTGAAACTTATGTATACAAAGTATTCGAATTCCCAATCCAATTTGAGAATTAGGGTTTACAAATTTAAGAAACTACAAGAATGAAGTGAGTGAATTCGGATCCCTTAAACCAGACCCTTAGGGTCTTATTTATAGGTGTAGGTTGGAACCTTTCTAATCAGTCATTTTGACTTGGTTGAAAGGCGGCCTTGGAGACCTTTCGTTGCCATTCACATTTGGGCATCCTTTTACATTGCTTTTGAATGGACTTGAGCACTTTCGACTTCATCGAAAGGGGTAGGTGTGCTTCTCTACTTTGTGTTGTTGCAAGTAAGAAAAGGTACGAGCTTTCGACTGTGTCGATAGGTGGATCTTTGGAGCTTCGAAGGAGTTGAGACGTTGAAGGTTTTAAAGCGGAAGGTAGCTTTCGATGGCACACTTGCTGATTGACGTGGAACCATATCCTCTAGTGTAGGAGATTGCAATATTGAACCTTAGCAAGCTCTTCTTTCTTAATTGTGAATGGTCTCGACCGGTTCGAAAGGCTTATTTATGCTTTTGAAGGGGTTGCTCTAGCAAAACATCCTTCTGTGGAATGTGAATGAGGGTGAAACCTTTAGTTTTGAAAGGTTTGGCACGCATATGAGTGGCTGTAATTTGTTTCCTTCGAAAGGTGTTCCTTGACATATTCGAAGCGTCTTCATACATGCGAAATCACCTGTTTCGAAAGGGAGCAATTGAAGCGTAAGGGTGCTTTCATCCCCTTTTGACCCCTTCGAAAGCTTATAGCGCAAACAATTTTTGGTTGTAGCATCCCTTCGACTCCTTCGAACGGCTTTATTAATGCTATCATCTCTTATAAATCCTTCTCTTCTACTCTTCTTGACAAGGTTGAAGTGAGAATTGGTGGTAACAATCAATCTATCATCTAGGATGTTGCGTACATTTGGATGCATAGCATGAGCATTTTTCATAAACAGGAGGTCGACTGAATCTGTAGACAGACCGCTCTTTTGCATTAGTATAGGTTCACGAGCATTTCACGTTGCATATATTTACATACTGCATTAGAAATTTTATGTACTGTGATTTCTCATGGATGATGGATAAGTAGATGGTTGTAGTTCTTGGTTGTTGTGTGAGCTGCATTTTATGTCCTTTAAGATTTTGGAGACGAAATCCTTTTAAGGGGGGACCATGTAACACCCTGGAAATTTACATAAAATTTAACAAGAATTTAATATAGATTTAAAAGAAAATTAAAATAAAACGAAAACAAGGTATAACAATCCAGTTTTCAACATCTTAATAATGAATAAATTTAATTAAAATAAAAAGTTTTGAATTTGATTTTAATAATTATTATTTTGAAAATAAAATTGTACTTAGTTAAATTTGACTTAATAATAGATCTTGCTTAATAAATTGGAATAATTATTAAAAATTCTTTTCAGGTAATATATTAAAATTGGGTAAAATATTTTGATCAGTATAAAGTAATTTTATAGTGTAAATAATTTAATATGATGGAATATTTAAAAAATAAATTTATTTGCGTTAATACAATAATTAATTGAATAAAAATAAACAAGGAATGAATTGAAACGGAATTTATCAATTATTGAAATATGAGTTATAAAATGAAGTGTAAACCTATTTATTGGGATCAAAGTACATTTATAAAATAAATGAGAATAAATACTATTTAAATTCAAAATGAAAAGGAAATTAAATCATAAAATAAAATGAGTTAAAAAAGGCCCAAAATCTATTTCGGCCCAAATCCATTATTCTCTTCATGTCCAGAATACTCTCTAATTTTCAGACGCAAGCCCGAACTTTCCATTTTTTTCCTACCGATCTAAAACTGTGCCCTAATCTCCTAATTGGGCAAAATCACGTCTAAGAGAATATATATATACGAGTACTTTGGCACGTGCGATGCACATGCACAGGAGAAATTGATATTAAAAAACGCTACTTGTAAGGCTTTTTTGATTTTAAAAAATGACCTTGACGTGCCTTTAATGTTGCATTTTTTATGCGTGTAAATGCAGAAATTAATCATTTATCAAAATGTAAATGAGACTAAGTTATTTTAGGAAATTATTAAATAGGTAAAGAAAGTAATCAACTATTACATGAATATCTAGAGAAATGTAGCAAATATTAAAATTAGCACTTCCAGTAATTTGGAACTTTGAAAACTTGCATCACATCACTTTTAAAAAGTATTAAACCACTATATTAATATATAGAGAATTTTCTTGTCAACCATAAAGATTGGACTTCCCATGATACCCACTTCCTCATGAACCTTCAGTACTTGCTAAAGTATAAAACTATTTGGTGCTAGTGTATAGATTTCGAATTTCCTTTACATTAATATCGTAATAAAAATTTGTAAGACTTAAGTTGATGTAATGTTTTTCTGGAAGCTTTTTCAAAGTTGATGTCAACGGCAGTAGCTTGTAAGTAATCTGTAAGAACTAAAATACAATTGTAGCAGTCGTTTTCTCTCCTCCTTGTCCCAGGTTGAGGCTGACATCAATAATATGTAGATGGTAGAGTTAAAAATGTTGTATAAGGGATTTTGTTATGTAAAATAATAATGTTATTTTAGTAATAAAATCAGAAAAAAAATTCATACGTATATAATCAAATTAACTCAATGATGTAATTTCTAAAAGCATTGCCTGGAAATACTAAAAAATAAAATGAAGGAAACAATGTTAAGTACGGTTCTTCAAGTATGCATAGTACAACATCGTACTTAGGAATAAAATAAGAAAATGAGAAAAGAGAATAACTAGAGGCCCAAGACGTGAAAAGCATCGAGTGCCTATGTGTACATACATACAGATAGCTGGAAATTATGTTTTAGTGACCATTTTGTAAACCGTATTTGTTTCTAGGACAGCTGTTTAAAAATTTAAGTTTAAAGGACATTTATTTTTCCTGGCCGTTATTTTGTGAAGTAAATTTCACTCCTCTTTTTTGCGTTTTCACATCTTCGCTCTTCGCTCCCCTCCCTTCCTTCTACTGGTCGCTCGTCTTAATTTCAATCTGTCACTCGAGGAAATTTCGCTACTCTTCGATTCTACAAGGTATGTAAATCCTCTTCGCTTCTCTTTATATCAATTTCCGCTCGTCTTATTTTCAATCTTCCTTTTAGTTTTGATTTAAATATCGATTTCATTGTCGATTGAAAAAGTTTTACCCGATTTATAATTTTCGCTCATCTTCCTTTCTTTTCCTTTTACTGTTAGTCCAATTTGTGTTTTTTTTAGCTGTTTTTAGATTTCGTTTTTGCGTATGATATGTTAAAATTATGCTGATTTGCTTTTGGCCACAGGATGATGATAAATATTGATGATCAAAGGTATGTGTTGTTTTTACTGTATTTTTTGATTATTTTTTGATATTTTTGTATACTGAAATTTTTTTATATTTTTTTTCATTTTTGCTCTTAGCACTGCAGCTACTGTTTTGGTTGTTTTTTATTTCAATAAAAACAACTTTAGTTTTAGGTTTTTATTGGATTCTCCTATTACTACTGTTCGAAACAAGATATGTGAAGTTTGGGATCAACTTTCTCCTTTGAGCTTTGATATCTTTTATGTTCGAGATTCCAAGACTACTTTTATTGAGACAGATAGTGATTTGCAAGCTATTTTATGCTTGTCATTTTTTAGAAAAGAGGAATTTTTGGTTTTGTTTGTTAAATTGAAGAAATTGTGTCAGAATAATGTTGGTTGTAGTAGTAGATCTTGCTCTAGCAGTAAATCACTTGGTATTGAAGATTGTGTGAGTGGTGCATATGATGGGGTTGATAGTTTGGAATTTTCTTCTGATAAAGAGATTGCTTTTAATGACTTGATGAAGAAAGGTTCTACTTTAGAATTTTTTACTGGTGTTGGTCAAAAATTTCAGTCTGCATCTGATTTTCGTAAGACTGTCATTGCATATTGTGCAAAAAATGGATTCAAACCTAAGTTCTTGAAGAATTGTAAAGAGCGAATTACGGTGCAATGTGCTATAGAAGGTTGTAGTTTTAAAATTCATGCTTCTTGCAAGTTTAAACAATTGGATCACTTTTTAGTTAGAAGATTTGATTCTAATCATTCATGTGGTGGTGGTTTTAGATCAATTAATAGTCCTTTAATTAAAAGTGATCTTGTGAAGACCTTGATTTTAGATGAAATTCGTGATGAACCAACAAGAAAGACTAGTGATATTATTGCTAGTTTTAAAAGAATGTACGATATTAGTTTAAGTTATTACTATGCATATATGGGCAAGAAGATGGCTTTGAAGGAAATTTTTGGTAATGAAGAACAATCTTATAATGATTTGGTTTGGTATTTGAAAGCAGTTGATAGAAGTAATCCTAATAGTCATACATCTATGGTTGTTAATGAAAATACCAATCAGTTTGAAAAAGTCTTTATATCTTACGAAGCATGCATTTATGGATTTTATCATTGCCGTCCTATGATATTTCTTGATGCCACCTTTCTGAAAGGTAGGAATGGTTGTTTAATGGCTGCTACTGCAAAAAATGGGAACCAAGGTATGATTTATTGTTTTAATATTTATATGTTAATTTAATGTGATAATGATAATTGATTTGTTTTAGTTATAGGTTGTTTAGTACTTTTTTTATTTTTTTACAATTTTGTATAAAGTTTTGTTTGTTAAGTATATAATATCATTGGTAAATTTTTGTAGTAGTATTGTTCGTAATTGGAAAGTGATAGTCATTAAAGTAGTTATCTCTACTATCATTGTTACATTATAGTTTTATGTAAAGATAAAAGTATTTATCTTTATGCTATTTTAGATAATAGTAAGGTAATAGGTATTTTAATTGATTGTCAATGGATAAGATGGATAAATATGTAACAGTTGTAAGTGCAATACTACCCACTAGCATTTAAATATGTATTCTCCATTTTTTATTGCGTTGGATGATCAACAATGATATCTTGGGGTAGAAGCTATGTATAGTTGTATATTTGGGTAAATAACAGATCTATGTATGTTTGTATGTGTATATTTATTGGTTCACACAATATGCCAGTGTTTTATAATTAACCTTGAAGTAATATAAACATAAATATGCATTTTCTACTAAATTAGTAGATAAAACAAAAGGTATTACAAAATGGATGATTGAGAGTAATCCATATGTTGATAAATAACAAATATGTTACAGGTGAAAAAAAATTTAGTTATATAAATTGAAAATATGTTTTTATTTATACATATGTTATATGTAAGTTTATTTTTAAACATTGAAGTCAATAACAACTGAAAGAATTATAAATTGTTCACTATAATTATTAGTATAAATTGAAAAAATTCATTTATAATTTTACTTTATTGCATATATGTACATAGTTTTTTCTATTTGTTAACAATGTTTTTTTTAGGTTTTTTTCCATTGGCTATGGCTATTGTTGCAAAGGAAAATGAGGAAAATTGGTCTTGGTTTTTGGATCATTTGAAATCTTCGATTGGAGTTGATCGAGCTTTGGTCTTTATATCAGATAGACATTGGGGTTTGCTTTTAAGTATTCCTAAAATTTTTCCAATGGCTTTCCATTCATACTGTCTATATCATATGCAAAGTAATATTGGTAATATTGTAAAGGGTGGAAAGGGGCCTTGGGTAGCACATTTATTGGAACGTTGTGCTGTAGCTTGTACTCCTTATGAATTTCAAAGAGCTATGACAAAATATAGTCAAATTGGAGGTGAAAAAGCTGTTGAATTTCTAAAAGATAAGCCATTTGATCATTGGGCTGATTTATTTTTTCCTGGCAATCGCTATGGTGAGAATAAATCAAATGTTGCAGAGAGTTTTAACTCCTGGATTGTGAAAGAAAGACATCTTCCTATTACATGTTGTCTTGATGGAATTCGAATTAAGCTTATGGCTCAAATGTCAAAGCGTAGAGAAGAGGCATCCAGTTGGACTACTATACTTTGTCCTAAAATGGAGAATCGTTTATTGAAATTAAAAGAAGAAGGATTTGGGTGGAATGTTTCTCGTTCTTCTACTTTTGTTTTTGAAGTACATTCCTCTATATCTCACAAAGTTGATCTTGAAAATCGGATGTGCACTTGTAACCAATGGAGAGTTACTGGTTTTCTTTGTGCACATGCATTGAAGTGCATTACAATGGCCAAACTTAATGTCTATGATTTTATTGAATATTATTTCACGACTAAGGCTTATCGTGCTTCTTACTCGCATGTTATCAATCCTATTCCTACTTTTGATAAAAATGATATTGTTTCTGAAGGTTTTTCTCCTATTCTTCCTCCTAAGGTTATTCGTGGAGCGGGTAGACCTAGAGTTAACAGACTTGGTGGGTTGGATGTTTTTCATGGGAAGCAAAATAAGTGTGGAAAGTGTAAGAAGTTAGGTCATAATCGTAGAAGTTGTCCATTGAGTGGTTGAATGTTTTTATAATTTTTATGTCATATTCTTTGAAGATAATTATGTTTTTGCTTTCAACATTGTATTGAGATATTCTTGGATTCTAGAGTTTAAAAGCTATTGTATTCAATTATAATTTTGTTCTATGTTATTCTTTTGCTTTTAATATTAGGTTATTCCTATGTTCACTGCTTTCATTTGTTTTTTATGGGTAATAAATAATGTGCAGAGAAATATCTTGTTTATTTCTGTTTCAGTAATAGGATGACTACATGCAACTCTTAGTTAACTTTTACCTGTAAGCATAACGTACATTCAAATTGTTAGCAACCATTACATAATCATTGTAAGTATAAGGCAGGCCATGAATTACATTTTTGAATAAGTTTTTTATGCAGATATATCTTTTTGTTGTAATAATCAGAAAAGAAGAATGGAGATAAAGTGATTGTGACTGACAGTTTGATGGTCGGAATTTTGCAAATGTGGATTGTGCAGAGGTGGAACTGAATGAATTGTTCAGAGGACAGTGGTTGTATGGATTGACAGAGGGTAGTGGGGGTGGTTTAGAGGTGATGGTCAAAATTGAAAGTGCAGGCAGGAGTATATGTCAGGTTAGGGGGAATGTAGTTCAGGGAGAATGGCAATTGGAAAAGGAAGGGAGATTAGAATGTGCACAGTGCACAGAAGGGTGAACAGAGAATAGAAAATGAAATGACTTGTGTAATTTTTTTTTGAAAGTTGTACAAATAAAAATTGTAAATGAAATGGAAATTATTTTCTTATGGAAATGGAAATTTGTTCTTCTGAACCTGCTATCACAAAAGTAACTGTCATGTAACTCTTTTAAGAAGAAAAAGCATGTAAGCATCCAAACACAGGAAGCAGAATTAAGATGGACTCCTAATGTCAACCTATCATAATAAAAAAACAACACCTACTCAAGAAGAAAAGTGATACAAGCAACAGTATAAAAGAGTGGTCCTTCTTCGTTGAGAACAAGTCCACCTTCTATAGAACCAGTGCTTCCAAATACATGATTAAGAGAAAGCAACAAGTGTAAAATAATTTATGTAGAGACCATCCTAATGTACTTTTCTGATCAACATTTTAAACAAAAGAATTCCATGTGTATCAACTCTCAACGGTAGCAAACATGGTACTACATTATCTAAATAGAATGCACTGCAAGTGACTAATGCATAAGACAAGATGGCATATGTACTGTAATCACTGAAGAAGGATCATTATCAACCTCGCATTACTCAGACTGCACTGCAAGTGCCTGATGCACCAGACAAGATCAAGACATTTCCTCACTAATATAGTTGCAGATGAGTAATAATGTGTAAATAAGATGTGATTACTAGCTAACTTGCAAATAAGTACCGTATATTATTCAGCAGTAGAATACGGTGGCAAAATTAAGCAAATCATAAAATGATCATGCACAGTGCACTTGAAAATGTCAATCCAATCATGCCTCTGCCAATAATAGCAATATCAATGATGTTAAAACTAACTACACATATAATATCAATGATGTTAAAACTAACCAACCATATAAACTGGCTATGAAGTACAGGTGCAAAATCTAAATCATATCAAGCAATAAATGGTAAACATATGAAATATTATATCTGTGCAGTAGAGACAAATTACAAAACAAACATATAGATTTTTTGTTCAACATACAGTGCAATTTTGTTCTTTTCTTATAAGAAAAAAGAAGTTAAAACTAACTAAACGTATAATGTTTTCTTTCAATGATGTTAACAAATTGGATTAACATTCATCTTGCTTCAACTGCTTTTTTCAACGATATTCTTTTCTTCATGTAGCTTCTGTTGTGAACTGCAGAACTTTTCCATGGTCCAGCAATATGGTTCATCGGTCATAATATCAGCTACCATATTTGCTCTTAACTGAGCAATATCTTCTTCTGAAATGTTTTCAACCAATGGTAAACCTGCAGCTTTCTTCCTCATGTTGACCATGACAAACATTCCGCAGTCATATCTATTGTAAAACATTTAGTTAGAAAACAATAAACAATAAATGATAATTGGTATTATCTTTTGATTACAAATGAATAATGATAAATGATATTACTGTTTTGTTTATACACTTGTAGCATGTCAATCCAAATATAATTAAATAACTTGAATTTCAATGATATACCGCTTTTCAATTACAATCATTAATAACTTGTAGCATGTTTTATAAATAAATAGCATGTTTATAAACCGGTATACAAGCTTAGTCCATACAGTACACTTGTATACATTGTTTATAGTATAACTTAGACTGTAATATATAGATAGCAAAGCAAACATTATGACTTAGACTTGTATACAAGCTTAGACTGTAATAACTAAGCTTAGACTTGTATACCACTATATAGCAAACTTTCGAAAATTTAAAGTTTGGCATGATATTTTTTCTTTCAGGCTAATAAATAGGTAAGTCAAGCATGTCAGGGAAGTACGTACTCCTCATATAAAACAACTACAAACATTATTGAGATGAAACATACATGTGTATACGCATAACAGGAATGAAATTTGTATGCAAGTAGAAGTTTACAAATCCAAGCAAGGCCCAAAATAAGTGTGAAAGCAAGTACAATATGCCAAATCAAATAACATAAAATGTGAAAAGCATGCTATTTTGTAGAAAGACAAAAGTAAGTTATACCATATACATTGAAATTTGTCAGTACACTTATCTTTTGCTTTGCTTTGTTTAATAAAAATTACAGCGATGCTACAAATTTCAATGCAATGTTCACAGTCTTGTAATGTTTCTATAACATGATGAAGAATTAAATTTTGTATACTTAAAATGGTAATTCTTTTACCAATTTGTGAAAAAAGATAAATTCTGTTATCAGTTTCTATAAAAGATAAATGGTATTATCTTTTTATCAAAAAAAACATTTTTGTAATATAATTAGTCATTTATGCTCCTTTAATGCTTATATAAAATGATGCCTTTTTAAATTTTCTATATTTAAGTTGCTAGATGCTTTTATCACTTTAAAAAAAATTAGCAAATTAATAAAAATGATAAAAGAGTGTATGAATTTCTGAAAATGGTAAATAGTATTATCTTTTGGTTACAAATGATTATTTTTGTAATATGTTAACAAGGTTGCAGTGCTTCATATGAAATGATGAATGATTATATTTTGTATATACTTAAAATGATAATTCTTTTGTCAGTTTACAAAAAAAGATAAATGGTATTATCTTTTTATCAAAAATAAACATTGTTGTTGTATAATATAAGTCAGTAAGACTGCTTTAATACTTATATAAAATGACGACCATTTAAATTTTCTATATTTAAGTTGCAAGATGCTTTTATCACTTTATGAAAATTTACCAATTTAATAAAAATGATAAAAGAATTTATCACTTTTTGAAAATGATAATTAGTGTTATCTTTTGGTTACAAATGATTATTTTTGTAATATGTTAACAAGGTTGTAGTGCTTCATATGAAATGATGAATGATTATATTTTGTATATACTTAAAATGATAATTCTTTTGTCAGTTTACAAAAAAAGATAAATGGTATTATCTTTTTATCAAAAATAAACATTGTTGTTGTATAATATAAGTCAGTAAGACTACTTTAATGCTTATATAAAATGACGACCATTTAAATTTTCTATATTTAAGTTGCAAGATGCTTTTATCACTTTATGAAAATTTACCAATTTAATAAAAATGATAAAAGAATTTATCACTTTTTGAAAATGATAATTAGTGTTATCTTTTGGTTACAAATGATTATTTTTGTAATATGTTAACAAGGTTGCAGTGCTTCATATGAAATGATGAATGATTATATTTCGTATATACTTAAAATGATAATTCTTTTGTCAGTTTACAAAAAAAGATAAATGGTATTATCTTTTTATCAAAAATAAACATTGTTGTTGTATAATATAAGTCAGTAAGACTGCTTTAATGCTTATATAAAATGACGACCATTTAAATTTTCTATATTTAAGTTGCAAGATGCTTTTATCACTTTATGAAAATTTACCAATTTAATAAAAATGATAAAAGATGTAACAACCCGCATATTTATCGATTTTTTTATTTAAATATTTTATTGTTAGTCGGATGTTAGCCCGAAAAGCTACTTTTTGCATACGGTCAAATTAGGACTCGAGACCACCCCCATTGAGTTCAAAATGACGTTTGCGATCTTTTTGAGTGTAAACTTCGATATGTTTGGAGATAGTGAAATTTTCGTCACTTTTTGTGTTGGGCTTTTGGTTTGGGCTGCACCTCTTCTAACTCAGCCCAACCCCTTCCTTCTCTTCATCACTTCACCAACTTAGAAGCTTTAGCAAAAATGGTGGAGGGAATAGGAAATTAAAATTCCAAGCTCAAGTTCTTTAGCAAATTCAACATCTAACTCCAAATTCAAAGTGAAGACATTGATTCAAGCTTGTGGTTGATCTTTGCTTTGCCCCCAAGCTTCATCTTCATCAAATTCCGTGAAAAGGTGAGATTTTTGATCTCACATCTTGCCTATATCTATCTTGGACTGTTGGGAATGATCCCCTATTGTATTTGCATCAACATTTGCATTTGGTTTGGATTGGATTGGCGAAAAACTTCAATTTTCAGCGTTTTGGTGATTTTTCTGGCCTTAAGTCGTTTCTGGCCTTCGCTGAGTCGTCCACGAGTTAAGCCTAAGTCGTGAGTCGTTCACGAGTTAAGGGCTTAAGTCGCGCGCGTGCATTTCTGTTCGCCTGGCTTGAGTCGTTCACGAGTTAAAGGCCTGAGTCGTTCACGAGTTAAAGGCCTGAGTCGTTTACGAGTTAAGTGTTAGGTCGTTCGCGAGTTAACTCCTTGAGTCGTTCAAAGCTTAAGTCGTTAGGTCGCGTGCCTTGCTAACTCGTTAGGTCGCATGCCCAGTTAAGTCGTTAGGTCGCGTGCCTAGTCAAGTCGTTAGGTCGTAAGACCTTAGGTCGTGCACCTTTAAGTCGAAGTATTTTAGGTCGCTTCCCCTGGACCTCGTTAGGTCGTTCACCTCTAAGTCGTGGCACTTTAGGTCGCACGTTCTTGTTCTCCTCTAGGTCGTAGGACCTTTTAACTGTTAGGTCGAAGACCTTTTTCCATTAGGTCGCAAGACCTTAGGTCGCACCTTGTTAGGTCGCGAACCCAGTTAGGTCGTTCGCCTATCTTAGGTCGCGAACCCGGTTAGGTCGCGCATTCTCTTAGGTCGTTCGATCTGTTCTTCTGCTAAGTCGCGTGGCAGTCTCCACTTAGGTCGTATGACCTTATCCCGTAAGTCGTAAGTCGCTTGCCTCCCTTAAGTCGTAAGTCTCATGCCTCTCTTAAGTCCTAGGTCGTTGGCTTTAAATCGTTAAGTCGTAGGTCGCTGCTTCTCTTAAGTCGCTCGGCCATGCCAACTCCGCTAGCTCGCAACTGTTAGGTCGTATGACCTTAAGTCGTAGGTCGTCTCAGACCTAACATTCCCGCTGCTTCTCTTAGGTCGCTTGACCCTAAGTCGTAGGTCGCTTGACTTCGTTAAGTCGTAGGTTGCTCGACTTTGTTAAGTCGTAGGTCGCCACCGACCTTACCCTTAACAGGTCATTCCTGTTATCTGCTAGGTCGTGTGGCATTCCTCCCTTAAGTCGTAAGTCGTTCGCGAGTTAGTACTTGGTCGTTTGACCTGTTCTTCTGCTAGCTCGCGTGGCATTCTCCACTTAGGTCGTATGACCTTATCCCTTGAGTCGTAAGTCGTTCGCGAGTTAGCACTTGGTCATTTTGACCTGTTTTTCCCCTAGGTCGTTCGCGAGTTAGTACTTGGTCGTTTGACCGGTTTGGCTTCTCGAGACAGCTTGCCTTCACTAAGTCGTACCGTATTACTCTGCGTAGGCAATCTCTTCTGAAAAACAATTATCAGAATTTCTACTTTGATGGTTTTGGGATTGACTTCTTTGGACTTTACTCACGTCTTCAAACGTGGATTGAATTGTTCTACAATCGTTTTATGACTTGTCACTTTAAAGATATATGAAGGTTTCAATACTAATAGTAAATATCAAAACTCTTTCATCAAAGCGATTTCAACACTATTTTAAAATATATAAAGTTCGTTTTCTCAAACCGATTTTCAATCTACTAGTATATACAAGCCTTTACTTCACTCGAACGAGAAATCGACTTAAACGACTTAGTAAAACGAGTGGTATGAAACGCTTGCGTTCACTTCGTCGGTTAGCTCTTGGACTTGTTCGATTGAACCCTTTTCGTGACAATTTCCTAGTGAAAATTTACAGCTTGTTCGTAAATATTTAAGTTAAGCAAGTGGTTATGGGACATGAAGCTAAACTCATATATTTACTAGCTTGGTGTGATTGACACTTCTCGCTGATCATGATGATCATTTTATGATTTAGACTAGCAATTGTGCGATGTCTCTTTGTTTGCAAGGTAAGACTAGACCGCAATAGTGTGATTCCGACTCACACACATCTCTTTGTCCGCAAGGTTAGTCTAGGCCGCAGTAGTGTGATTCCGACTCACACATATCTTTATGTTTGCGAGGTTAGGCTAGACACCACTTGTGTGATTCCATTCACACATACCTTTCTGCTTTTTGGTTAGCCTAGGCCTCAATCAGTGTGATTCCGACTCACACATATGGGGTAGCTCCCCATGGTCTTCGGACCATCATGTGATAGGCCTCTTTCTCTTTTTATGATTTCTGGATTTCTTGTTTGATTTCTGGATTTTTATGTCATTGACTTGTTATGAGTACAAGTTTAGGGTATGATGCCCTCTTTGGATCTTTGAGAAGATTCTCGTGATATTGATCATTTCTCATCGGTTGATCTCCTGTTGATCATCATTTTCATACTTATAGTAGTATGTCAGTATGGATATTCTATGTTTATGCCATGTCTTTTATTATATATCATGTCATCTGATATTTATAGTTAGACTGATCCGTTTATTATTTTCTTAAATAATACTCGGGTCAGACCGAGATGTTACAGGTGCTTCTGCTTGACTTCCTTCCGGGATTTGCTACTCTGACTTTTGGCTGACTATTTAGTTTAGCACTTTTTTGTTGTATACACCTGAGATATGGGCTCATAGTTGTATTCTTTTGGTATAGCACGTGTTGCTATTCTTTTGTATTATTGTGGAACTTTTTGACCACTACTCTGATGAACACTTTCATGTGTTAGTTATATATTCATATCTTCTTCCGCCTTTGTGATATGGATGTCTGTGACTGCTATGTGTTATGTTTAATTCTATGTTTGTTTCCGAAGATTATTTTATAGCCACCGTGTGATAATCAATTACATGGATGGTCGCTCCTCAACAGCCTTATTCTCCGTGCTAGTTGACAGCACTACATCGTAGTGTCCTTAGCTAGCGTGGGTATTGAGGTGGGGCGTCACAGCTTGGTATCAGAGCCAAACTTCGGAACAACGTAGAATAACTTAACAAGGATCATCATCCTAAGTCCTTCTTAGGAGTTGTACCTTAGGATTAATTCGAGTCTTCGTACCGATTCATCCTATTTTCTTTTATGATTCCTTGTTTTATCTATCAAGATTGCTTGGTATTCATTCTGAGAATAACCTTTTTCTTCTTCTTTCTTTCTTTCTTAAAGAAGAAGAGATGGTTAGTTCTGGCAGTCCTAGCGCTGGTCAGTCCAGTAGTCCTTCTCTGGATGGCGTATTCATGTCTGCCCAACAACTTTTGGATCTTGCTCAGAATCAAAGGTTTATCTGTGCTTTGGGTAAGAACCCAGAAATGGTTTTACCTCTGAAACTTGTAGTTCCTTTCCATCAGCTTGTGGATATCACTCTTCAACATGGAGAGGCTGCTAAAGGAATTGCTAGTAATATTGGGATTTCCAAGAAGAGGCATATCAAGTTCAAAAGCCCTTATCCCGATAAGAAGGTAAAGCAACCTACTTTGGTAGCAAAGACTCCAAACTCTTTTTGTAGAGGATGCTACAATTGTAAATCTAAGTACCACTACGCAAAGGAGTGTCCGGAACCACTCTTTTGTCGTTATTGCAAAAATTCAAGTCATCATATTTCTGTCTGCCCCATGCTTCTAAGCAAGAGGAGGGTGGAACAAGAAATTCCGGTAGTTGAGACTCCTACCGCTAGTCGTAAGCAATGCTACAATTGTGGTTCCACAGACCACTATGTAATTAAGTGCCCAAAACCTCTTTATTGCCGCTATTGCAAAGGCTCGGGTCATTACTTATCTACCTGTCTCAAACTTCCGAACAAGAGAGAGGGAAAGCTAAATGTTGTTCAAGCCCCTAGTGCCACTTCTCTTGGTCAAGGTATCCATTCTAACCTTGATAATATCTATTTTGTGATTATCTTATTCGAGCTCTTTTTGATATGGGTTTCATCTCATTATTTTTATACCAAAAGAACTTGCTGATTCCTTTTTCTTTAAACATTTTTGGGCTTGTTGACTTCTTTGAGGATTGCGAATCCGGTTGGTGGATCCGCAACACTCAATTTGCTTTTTATTTTATGTCAAAATTATTTTACGTGATTTTTCTTTCCGAGCCAATTTTTACTTGTGCCTCGGAATTGACTTTTGTCAGGATTGGCTTAATTATTATGAAGCCACATCCCTTGTCCCGTGTGGACTATTCATCTTCGACATTTTCAATCTGTTAAGCAGATTTCTGTTTTTCCTTTGTGATTTTGATTCCAATTTGATGGCATCATTTTATTCTTTAAGCTCACATGATGAGGAAGTGTTATTTCTCTCATTCATGTAGTTTGAGAATTTTCCGGTATTTTTGAGTTTGTTTTAGGATTATCACCTAAGCAATCTTTTGTGTGGATTTAAGGTCCGTTTAGCTCGACCTTGCCACCGATTTTCATTTGCTACGAGTTGCGGAAGTTAGCATTCCACTTACCGCATTCCGCACTCGTTATGCTTCTTGTGAATGACTTATTATGTCATTCAGTTTGTCTAGCTTATTTCATCCATTTTATGAATCGAGTATTCTATGAATATCTCGATGACTCCATTCTTGTATATATTGATTTTGGATGAAAACTGCAATTTAAAATTTTGCAAATCTTTTTCATAAGATTTATTTATAAGTACAATTTGACTTTGCTCTTAAACAAGCAAAGAATATTCTTAAAGGGTTTTTTTAAGAAAACATGTTTATCATATAAAAGGTGACTTTGTGATTGTATTGCCCATTGAGTGCTTTAAGAATTTTGGTCGATGCGCTTGATCAACGTTATCGATAGGAATTTCCTAAACGCTTTGATGAGACAATCAGACACGATATATTGACTTGTAAAAATGTAAATTTTTCTAGAAAGATTATTACATAGAGATAAATGTAATTTTGTAAGTTTTAACTTTTCGGAAAAAGAAGGTTATTTAAAAGAACTCTTTTCCGATACTCTTATTCTTGTGATTCCCGTAGGGAACCCAGACTTTATCTTTTGTACGAATGCTAATCGTATTGGTTTGGATGTCGTTCTCTTTCTTTTACTTCTAAATAGTATAGCCTATCGAGGCTAGGTATGCCACTCATGACCTAGTGCTCGCAGCTATTGTTTTCGCTTTTAGAGTTTGGCATCATCATTTTTGGGGGAGAAATTTGTTCTCCACCTCGATCATAAATCCTTGGAATATTTATTTTCTCATAAGGAACTTAATATTGGCTTGAGTCTCTTGCATCTTATGATTTTGATATTCCTTTTATTCCCAGAAGGGAAATCGTGTTGCCAATGCGTTTACTCATATGCAACAAGTTGTTGATTCTTTGATGATGTCCGAAAGGAATAATCTTTTTATCAAGTTCATCGAACGTTTTGACATACTTCATTTTTATGGAGTTTTTCTTTTATGGACTTGCGTCCGATGTTCTTTTATGGCCTTTGATTCATTGGACGTACCGTTTTTGTACTACGTCGGTGTTCGGAGATGTTCGGGTTTCCAGTTTCTTAGGCGTATCGCTTTTTGTGCTACGCCGTTCCACCGGCTCAATTTTCTGTTATTCATGACGTTTTCCACGTCTTCCAACTATGGAAATGCCTTAGGGATTCTAATTTTATTCTTGAGCCCGGTGTTATTGTGGAAATTGAATTTTCGTCCGTTTGACTTTTGAGCAACATTTTATTCGCATCATTGCTTCGGAGGTTGAGCGTCTTCGAAATAAAGATGTTCTTCTTGTGAAAGTTCTATGGTTCTCAAATCCCAAGGATTGCTCTTGGGAAATCTAGAGAATTCATCGAGCGAACTCGTCCGGGTTTTCTCTTTCATGCTCTTTTTGGTGAACTTCTCATTTCAAATTTTCTTTGGTATTGATATGCTCTTATGGTTGTTACTCTTTTATTTCCATCTTACTTATTGCGAGGACGCAATTTCTTTAAGGAGGGGAGTCTGTAACAACCCGCATATTTATCGATTTTTTTATTTAAATATTTTATTGTTAGTCGGATGTTAGCCCGAAAAGCTACTTTTTGCATACGGTCAAATTAGGACTCGAGACCACCCCCATTGAGTTCAAAATGACGTTTGCGATCTTTTTGAGTGTAAACTTCGATATGTTTGGAGATAGTGAAATTTTCGTCACTTTTTGTGTTGGGCTTTTGGTTTGGGCTGCACCTCTTCTAACTCAGCCCAACCCCTTCCTTCTCTTCATCACTTCACCAACTTAGAAGCTTTAGCAAAAATGGTGGAGGGAATAGGAAATTAAAATTCCAAGCTCAAGTTCTTTAGCAAATTCAACATCTAACTCCAAATTCAAAGTGAAGACATTGATTCAAGCTTGTGGTTGATCTTTGCTTTGCCCCCAAGCTTCATCTTCATCAAATTCCGTGAAAAGGTGAGATTTTTGATCTCACATCTTGCCTATATCTATCTTGGACTGTTGGGAATGATCCCCTATTGTATTTGCATCAACATTTGCATTTGGTTTGGATTGGATTGGCGAAAAACTTCAATTTTCAGCGTTTTGGTGATTTTTCTGGCCTTAAGTCGTTTCTGGCCTTCGCTGAGTCGTCCACGAGTTAAGCCTAAGTCGTGAGTCGTTCACGAGTTAAGGGCTTAAGTCGCGCGCGTGCATTTCTGTTCGCCTGGCTTGAGTCGTTCACGAGTTAAAGGCCTGAGTCGTTCACGAGTTAAAGGCCTGAGTCGTTCACGAGTTAAAGGCCTGAGTCGTTTACGAGTTAAGTGTTAGGTCGTTCGCGAGTTAACTCCTTGAGTCGTTCAAAGCTTAAGTCGTTAGGTCGCGTGCCTTGCTAACTCGTTAGGTCGCATGCCCAGTTAAGTCGTTAGGTCGCGTGCCTAGTCAAGTCGTTAGGTCGTAAGACCTTAGGTCGTGCACCTTTAAGTCGAAGCATTTTAGGTCGCTTCCCCTGGACCTCGTTAGGTCGTTCACCTCTAAGTCGTGGCACTTTAGGTCGCACGTTCTTGTTCTCCTCTAGGTCGTAGGACCTTTTAACTGTTAGGTCGAAGACCTTTTTCCATTAGGTCGCAAGACCTTAGGTCGCACCTTGTTAGGTCGCGAACCCAGTTAGGTCGTTCGCCTATCTTAGGTCGTGAACCCGGTTAGGTCGCGCATTCTCTTAGGTCGTTCGATCTGTTCTTCTGCTAAGTCGCGTGGCAGTCTCCACTTAGGTCGTATGACCTTATCCCGTAAGTCGTAAGTCGCTTGCCTCCCTTAAGTCGTAAGTCTCATGCCTCTCTTAAGTCCTAGGTCGTTGGCTTTAAATCGTTAAGTCGTAGGTCGCTGCTTCTCTTAAGTCGCTCGGCCATGCCAACTCCGCTAGCTCGCAACTGTTAGGTCGTATGACCTTAAGTCGTAGGTCGTCTCAGACCTAACATTCCCGCTGCTTCTCTTAGGTCGCTTGACCCTAAGTCGTAGGTCGCTTGACTTCGTTAAGTCGTAGGTTGCTCGACTTTGTTAAGTCGTAGGTCGCCACCGACCTTACCCTTAACAGGTCATTCCTGTTATCTGCTAGGTCGTGTGGCATTCCTCCCTTAAGTCGTAAGTCGTTCGCGAGTTAGTACTTGGTCGTTTGACCTGTTCTTCTGCTAGCTCGCGTGGCATTCTCCACTTAGGTCGTATGACCTTATCCCTTGAGTCGTAAGTCGTTCGCGAGTTAGCACTTGGTCATTTTGACCTGTTTTTCCCCTAGGTCGTTCGCGAGTTAGTACTTGGTCGTTTGACCGGTTTGGCTTCTCGAGACAACTTGCCTTCACTAAGTCGTACCGTATTACTCTGCGTAGGCAATCTCTTCTGAAAAACAATTATCAGAATTTCTACTTTGATGGTTTTGGGATTGACTTCTTTGGACTTTACTCACGTCTTCAAACGTGGATTGAATTGTTCTACAATCGTTTTATGACTTGTCACTTTAAAGATATATGAAGGTTTCAATACTAATAGTAAATATCAAAACTCTTTCATCAAAGCGATTTCAACACTATTTTAAAATATATAAAGTTCGTTTTCTCAAACCGATTTTCAATCTACTAGTATATACAAGCCTTTACTTCACTCGAACGAGAAATCGACTTAAACGACTTAGTAAAACGAGTGGTATGAAACGCTTGCGTTCACTTCGTCGGTTAGCTCTTGGACTTGTTCGATTGAACCCTTTTCGTGACAATTTCCTAGTGAAAATTTACAGCTTGTTCGTAAATATTTAAGTTAAGCAAGTGGTTATGGGACATGAAGCTAAACTCATATATTTACTAGCTTGGTGTGATTGAAACTTCTCGCTGATCATGATGATCATTTTATGATTTAGACTAGCAATTGTGCGATGTCTCTTTGTTTGCAAGGTAAGACTAGACCGCAATAGTGTGATTCCGACTCACACACATCTCTTTGTCCGCAAGGTTAGTCTAGGCCGCAGTAGTGTGATTCCGACTCACACATATCTTTATGTTTGCGAGGTTAGGCTAGACACCACTTGTGTGATTCCATTCACACATACCTTTCTGCTTTTTGGTTAGCCTAGGCCTCAATCAGTGTGATTCCGACTCACACATATGGGGTAGCTCCCCATGGTCTTTGGACCATCATGTGATAGGCCTCTTTCTCTTTTTATGATTTCTGGATTTCTTGTTTGATTTCTGGATTTTTATGTCATTGACTTGTTATGAGTACAAGTTTAGGGTATGATGCCCTCTTTGGATCTTTGAGAAGATTCTCGTGATATTGATCATTTCTCATCGGTTGATCTCCTGTTGATCATCATTTTCATACTTATAGTAGTATGTCAGTATGGATATTCTATGTTTATGCCATGTCTTTTATTATATATCATGTCATCTGATATTTATAGTTAGACTGATCCGTTTATTATTTTCTTAAATAATACTCGGGTCAGACCGAGATGTTACAGGTGCTTCTGCTTGACTTCCTTCCGGGATTTGCTACTCTGACTTTTGGCTGACTATTTAGTTTAGCACTTTTTTGTTGTATACACCTGAGATATGGGCTCATAGTTGTATTCTTTTGGTATAGCACGTGTTGCTATTCTTTTGTATTATTGTGGAACTTTTTGACCACTACTCTGATGAACACTTTCATGTGTTAGTTATATATTCATATCTTCTTCCGCCTTTGTGATATGGATGTCTGTGACTGCTATGTGTTATGTTTAATTCTATGTTTGTTTCCGAAGATTATTTTATAGCCACCGTGTGATAATCAATTACATGGATGGTCGCTCCTCAACAGCCTTATTCTCCGTGCTAGTTGACAGCACTACATCGTAGTGTCCTTGGCTAGCGTGGGTATTGAGGTGGGGCGTCACAAAAGAATTTATCACTTTTTGAAAATGATAATTAGTGTTATCTTTTGGTTACAAATGATTATTTTTGTAATATGTTAACAAGGTTGTAGTGCTTCATATGAAATGATGAATGATTATATTTTGTATATACTTAAAATGATAATTCTTTTGTCAGTTTACAAAAAAAGATAAATGGTATTATCTTTTTATCAAAAATAAACATTGTTGTTGTATAATATAAGTCAGTAAGACTACTTTAATGCTTATATAAAATGACGACCATTTAAATTTTCTATATTTAAGTTGCAAGATGCTTTTATCACTTTATGAAAATTTACCAATTTAATAAAAATGATAAAAGAATTTATCACTTTTTGAAAATGATAATTAGTGTTATCTTTTGGTTACAAATGATTATTTTTGTAATATGTTAACAAGGTTGTAGTGCTTCATATGAAATGATGAATGATTATATTTTGTATATACTTAAAATGATAATTCTTTTGTCAATTTCTGATAAACTATAATTCTATACAAAGTAGGATGTATCATATGGTTTACATACATCAAATTTGAACTTGGCTCTGTCCAACTTTTAATCATTAATTAATTAAGCATTAACATTGTTAAATAAGCATGAACATATAATTTAAAAACAATTACCCATTTTCTTGCTGAGCACAAATTCCCATTGTAAGGGTACTTAAATTTTTGAAATTTGTGTTGCTTTCGTGGCATTTGAACTCCTTGATGATATGGTTGACAATTCTTTTCTGTGTACAGCAATAGGTTTAAAAAACATAAAAATAAATATAAAATAATTTAGTATGCAAATTTTGATTAAATAAAAAAATTTCTTACTATTTCCAAGGCAGCCCTCTTATGCCTACCGCTGTAAGTTTTATTTCTTGACGTAGAATACATTGAGTCATAAAGAATCCAGGATGACGTTCCTCTATCAAATTCCAAAAGCATCCAATGTGCTTCATCATGTACTGGAAATAGTAGAGTACAGCACAAAGTATTTGATAGAGCCCTTCTTATTGCTGGAATGAACAGTTGATTTTTCACATTTTCAATGTCAGCAGATGCACTTTTCTGTGAAGACACAAATACTGTAAATAAAATTTTATCAACAATGGATAGCATTTATTTATATAAATTGGTCTTACTGTCATCGTCGTGTTAATGTATGTTATGCTAGAAGTGCTATCATACATTTTCGCTCTCCTAAACCAATACCAATCAATAATCTATACAAAAAATCAATTATATAAATTACTATTAAAAATAATTTAATAAGAATATAAGTTTTTTATTTTACATTTGGACTAACCTGCCCACTAATGAATCCACCAAAAAGCATTTCTTCTATCATACTTTTGTATATGACAATCATATTTTCATCATCCAAATTATAAGCTTCTTCGCTGAAAATTTCAATAACAATGTTTATTTCTATTATTCTATACAAATATATAAATAGTATAAGAAATATTTATAATTTCACTTACTCAATGTCTCCGACCACTTTGAAGAAATCTGTTATCATCTTCGCTTCATTATGTGGCAAATGCTTCAACAATGGACATTTTTCTATGTTTCTACTTTTCTTCTTTATCCGCTCATCATACTTTTCTATGTTGTACTTTTCTAGATCTATTACATTCTTCTTTTCTTCATAAATGTAATTTGGATCTTTTTTTGCCACCCTTACCTTTTGTTTTATTCTTTTCTGCATAGAACTTGGTTCTAATTTTGTTGTTTTTCTCTTCTTTTTTGTTCCTGCCTTTACTTTCACTTCAATTTTTTTTTATTTTGTTTCCATGTCCTTTTCTTTTTCATCTTCTTTCAGTTCATGTTTATCTTCATTGTACACCCTGCCATGATTTTTGTCTAGTTCCTTTTCCATTTCAGGTGTTTTAAAATCTTGTGATTCAAATAATTTGAAAGATGGAAACTCTAACGAACTGTTTGTGTGCCCAGCAAATACATGTCTTCTTCTGCTTCCAGTTGTTTCATGTACATCTTCTTCCCTCACGAGACATTCCTTCCCCAACTCTTTCAATTTAGATTCGAATTTTTTTCTCAAAATTTGTTCCTCTTCCAATTCTTTCTCTTTTAGCAAAACTGTTTTTTCCAGCTCTATAACTTTTTTTCTTAGACTTTCTATTTCCTTTTGTTTGGCTTCATCTTCCATCAATAATATTTCTTCTTCTTTTTTCTCTTCTCTTTTTCTTTTCCTGCTTTCCCTCTTCTTTGAGTTGCTTTCCTCCTCTACTTGTTCTTCAACAAGTTATGACATTTCAGTTAGTAGTTTCTTCTCATTTTGTGATATTTTTCTGAACTTTTTCGCAATCTGTCAAAAGATGTTAAAAGATTTAGAAGATGTTGATAGATGTTAAATTTATAGAAAAAAATACATAAATAAGAAGACACAAGAAGATGAAAAATGTTAAAAAGGTTATTGATTGGAAACTAACAATGATTCTAGTTTCTAACAGCAACAAAATATTAATTTGCATTCATTGATTATAACTTAATTGGCATTCACTTTAAGCCTATAATCATGTATCTCAACTAAATAAACTGTTTTTCAAGCTCTTGTTTAGACCAATAACATTTGTTAAACATCATTTTACCTCATAGAATTTCTTACACAAAATTCAGACTACATAAACCAAGTATAAATGAAAATAACTACAAAATGTAAAGAGAAACTAATAGCAGAAATGAAGTGCATACATTTGCTGAATGCCACTCAAACAAATGTACACGACAAACTGCAGTGGTAACTCAAAGTAGATACATTAATTTTAGGAACCTATAAAGTACAACTACACTTCAATTAAACTGCACCATCTGTAATAAGTTAATACAAAACAATGGCTGTTATTACTAATTTTTACTGCAACAATGTTGCACTGTAGAACAATTAGACAGATAACAACATATACATCTTTACTAGACAGCTAACAATTAGACTGCAGTCCATAATAATTGAATAATAAATAATTATGCAAGAAGAATAACAAGAAGTTTAATTTGAATTCTTTCACCTATCAACAAGCATGTACTACTACAATTGAAAATGATAAAATGAATTATCTTTATTAATAATTATTTCACTTGTCTGGTTAGAATAAAATTATTATACCTTTTTTCCTTCAATCATATCAATTGACACGTTTTTGAGCTTGGACAAATTCCATTTTACCATCCTCGGGCTTGCCATTTCAAAACCTTTTTTTTCTTCTATGATTTCTGTCTTTTCACATATCCAATACTGTAGAATAAAAAATACAGTGTTACTTTTTTATTCAAATATTTTCTTTTTGCTACATAATTATCTTATAATAAGATTTAGCACATACCAATAAAATCATAGAACAACCTGGCATGCTTCTTGGATCTTGTGCAAATTTCTCAACATTTTTTGAAACATGATTATATATTGCTTTTGGCCAAGATATTGAATTCAAAGTTTTCAAATTTAATAACTTTGGAATAAATCCCCATTGCAAATATGTTTGATTATTTGGAAACAAGAATGTTATGACCATCAATAAAATCAGCAATTTTACCAAGTCGACACCTCCATATCCTCTATCAATCATATTCTTCATTCTCTTTCCCACTGTTTTTTTGTTAATTCTTTCTCCCCGTTCAAAATTTTTATCCAAAAAATCAAAAAATTCCTCCGGCAAGTTATCTCTGCTTATTATTCCAATAGGGAACAAATCTTTACCCACTAATGGCATTCCCAAAATCAAGCTAATATCTTCTTCTGTTAGTTTCAACAATGAATCTCCTATTCTAAAAGCTTTCTCATTTTTATCATAAGATGTTATAACTTGATCTAAACTCTTTGCACTTTTTCGAAAATCTTGCCTTTGTATTTTGTCCTTTAAAAAGATTTCAAAAAAATTTTGAATGGGGTTTTGCTGATGTATGAAATAGCATCAGTTGATAACAAGTTCTTTTTTTTGATTTTGCTCATCACTTTGAAAAGTGCATCTAAATTACACCTATATGTTCCACTATAATGCTTTATTTCTTTCTGTTGAACTTCATATTTTTCAACATCTTCATCAGTTTCAGTTTCTTCACTTCTATTTGTCAAACATATTTCTTTTTCCTCACTTGTTTCATGAAATTGAACTGCTCTATCTTCTTGTTGTTGCCTTTGTAGTTGAGAATCAATGCCTCTTTCTTCAACTTCAGTTACTTGTAAACTGGATATCTGTATTGTGTGTTGTTATAATGGAAATAACACATTAGTATGTGAAAATGAAATAAACATAAATATTTAATAATCTCATAACATATAGATTTTGTATAAAAAGATACACAGAATTATCTTTTTGTACAAAGATAAACATTTAGAAGTATAAGTATCAGATTTTAGGTTAATGTATGTACACCAGTAGTTAGTTATGGAAATCGGCACTGATGTCTTGGTACATTTGCTTATTTAGTAATCATAATGGTCAGGAACATTTTCTAACATATCACTTCATATCATAATAATTTATTGTACATTAGAAGTGATTCAAATGAAAGGATTGATGGAAACAGAAGCAAATTCAAGAAATATAATGCACAAGAATATTTGAAAAAATAAAATGAAGATAAAATATATGGTTATTTAGTTGTGTATTCATAGGTGTATGCAAGTGAAAAGGAGAGAAAAGTTGAACTATGCAAATATATATTTCTTCGGTTATTAGATGGAATAAAATTTCAGTCTCATCTGTAAATTTGAACAGATGCACAAATTAAGAATGAAATGAACTAAATTATCCATGGAGAGCACTATTTGATGCAAGTAGCAAGGCAATTTGAGATGGTGGCTGTACACTAGTTTGAGAGATAAGAGCATCAGACAGTACAATGACAGAAGATCAAATATATTGTAGAAAACCAAATAGGTGTTTGGTCAACAATATTAAGGAAACCCGTAGATATAGCAATAATAATAACTTGACATCATTAAACTGCTAAGAATGGGATAAGATGGATCACGTGAATGACTTCCCTAAAATGAATAAGGCCATAAAGAGCTTCAAAATACATGAATGAAAAATTCAAAATACGGAGCAAGTGTTTCAAGTCTCCTGGGATAACTCAAACTCATTATCATCAAACAGAGATAATAACTCAGAACATGCAAATATATGCTTTCTGGCAACAAACAACAAGGTCAATTTTAAAATTTCTTTTTAAGAGTACAAGAAATTAGTATTAAATTGATAGACAAACTTAAGGATTTTAAAAAAACAGATAAGGATTGATTCAAGATTTATTGCTGCTAGAAAAATCCAAGTTAATGAAAAATATGTTAATGACACTAAAACTAGTAGTAGTTTCAATGCTTAATTAAACTGAATATTAAACAGTTTAGATCTATTGATGCAATAAAAATCTGAATCAATCTCGATTATGTTATTATTATAGTAACAATTAAATATGATGTGCATCATAAGAAAATTGTTAATAATAAAGAAACTTCACGTACCGTTGCTGTTTGCTTTTGAGTAGACTGAGATTCTGGAGTAGATTGGCTATGTTTCTCACAGAAGGCACTGCTCGAAGGCTTTATGTTGATACACTGCTGACCATTTATATTGATAAATATACAATTTGCAGTATTCATTAAATTGTTTTGGTTTAATTTGAGCTTTTCTGCAATTTTGGATTTCTTTCTAGTATGCATTTTTATAGCTGCATATAAAAAAGAAATTTTGTCATTTTGATATAAGGATAAATATAATTTCAAATTAGACATGAAAGGTGCAGTTGCCATGGCAAATGTTTGATAATGCATAGGGGAAATTAGGTTAAAGTATTATCATTAAACTTTGTATACTTAAAATGGTAATTCTTTTACCAATACAACTATTCTATGTGCCTTGGTTGTCCCAGAACTAAAATTGTCACAACTACAAACATTATTGAGATGAAACATACAGGTGTATTCACATAACAGGTCAAATAATACAATCAAATAATACAGTCTTGTAATGTTTCTATAACATGACGAAAAATTAAATTTTGTATACTTAAAATGGTAATACCAATTTGTGAAAAACGATAAATTCTGTTATCAGTTTCTATAAAAGATAAATGGTATTATCTTTTTATCAAAAAGCAATTTTGTAATATAATTAGTCATTTATGCTCCTTTAATGCTTATATAAAATGATGAACATTTAAATTTTCTATATTTAAGTTGCTAGATGATTTTATCACTTTACAAAAATTTAGCAATTTAATAAAAATGATAAAAGAGTGTATGAATTTCTGAAAATGGTAAATAGTATTATCTTTTGATTACAAATGAATATTTTTGTAATATGTTAACAATGTTGTTATGCTTCATATGAAATGATGAATGATTATATTTTGTATATACTTAAAATGATAATTCTTTTATCAGTTTACAAAAAAAGATAAATGGTATTATCTTTTTATCAAAAATAAACATGGTTGTTGTATAATATAAGTCAGTAAGACTGCTTTAATGCTTATATAAAATGATGACCATTTAAATTCTCTATATTTAAGTTGCAAGATGCTTTTATCACTTTATGAAAATTTACCAATTTAATAAAAATGATAAAAGAATTTATCACTTTTTGAAAATGATAATTAGTGTTATCTTTTGGTTACAAATGATTATTTTTGTAATATGTTAACAAGGTTGTAGTGCTTCATATGAAATGATGAATGATTATATTTTGTATATACTTAAAATGATACAATTATTCTAGAAATAGTATAAATACAACTATAATTTAATAAACAAATAACTTTAAAAAGATTACTTCAATTCTTTTGTCATAAAAATAAATAGTTTTATCATTTAATAAACAATAAAGGTAGAAGCATAAGTTTTTATTAAATGATATATAGTTTTATCATTTAGCAAACAAAAAAATAGCCCTATTATACTGTTAAGTATCTACATCTAGCCTTACAGTTAAATGACTTCAATATACTCTTTGGCTCAGATTAATCATATATCAATGTAATTTTGGATGTTGTTGGATTCCTATTTGTTTTTATTTTACTACTGTGGTACAGTTTATGATGAGATTCCTCGAGTGACAGAGTGATGCAAATCTACTACTTAAAACTAACTATTTGACCTTCATATAAACAACAAGGAAATATGGTTCGGCTTATATTGCAGTAAGAGTACATGCTATCATATTTCAATCCAAATATCAATGGAGTAAATCAATGACAAGTAAATCATATTTCAGCAGAAATCCATGGAGTATATCCATGTAGTAAATCCATAGAGTAAATCATATTTTCATTCGAAATATGCATGGAGAAAATAACAAGGAACAATTTCAGTGACATTCAGTTGCTATTCATTGAGTAAACCAATTGAGCAACACTATAATTCGAAATTAAAAACACCAATATAGAAGAAAACATTCGAAACAACAATACATTGTATGAAAACGAACTCAAAATGAAGGATTAATGTTGCTTCACAACATTACAGGCGTTACATTTACAAACATAACAAAATTACCTTTCTTTTAGCAGAAATCGTTCGGCCGAGTACAGATCTTGGATTAAAGCGATATTGAGTTCGAATCTACTTGCACGAAAAATTGTTTGTATAAATTTTGGACGATTTAGTGAAGAGTTCGAATTGATTTGGAAAAAAGTAGGGTTGAGCAATTTCACCCCGAGTTGAATGAAATACGGGAAGTAGAAAGAAAACCTTAATTTTGGAGGGCTTTTGTTACGTGGATATGTAAAATGTCCTGGAAACTTATTTTTTGAACTTGTGGGCCTGGAAACTAATTAGTAGGCTTAAAAGTGCACTTTAACCTAATTTCCCCTACAGATAATATATAACTTTTTTAATTAGTGATGCTCATATATAGCATGCTGGATACAAATTTGCAAGGCACAAATTATTGGCTTTGCATTAAAATAGTCACGAAAACCTGGATATGGAAATAATAACTATTGCCAACTTTGAATGACAGCCAAATACTTTTTATATTTAAAAATAATTGTAAATGGCACATAGGCAGTAAGAGATCGGAATTTCAAACATTTGGACAGCTTACTGAAGTATAGAAATCATAAATTAAGGTTTGTAAACCTTTTATAGTCAACATGGATGATATTAATTAAAATAGCTGATATTATCCAATACTCAAACTTTCAACAAATTTGAATAAGCTTGAGATAAGCATGAAAATACTTAAGATATAATGAGCTGACATTGTAACCTTTTACTATTTTAGAACCCATAAAGTGGCATCCTCTAGAGAAAAAAGAAATTACATATGCAATTGAGAAAGGACGATCCACAGAATCCATTGAAAATACATAAAATTCATCATATGAACAGACAACGCATCTCAGTGAGTAGAATGAATGTGAGCCTAAGCAATATTTGATGAAAAAATATATAGCATAATCACCTAAAATGTAATTTTTCATTACAGCTAATAAGAATTACAACTATATGACATGATATCAATTTGAAACGAGATGAACAATACATATAAATGAGAAGATTTAAAGTCATTTAGGCAGTCAATTATAAGACACAAATCTTAAAATCTATGTTATATGAGCCTGCAATGATGAAAGCATCTGAATAGAGGTTAGAGTAACAGATGTTGTATGATAAAGTAGAGAAATTTGTAAATACAGTTATATGTTTAAAAATACGAATATTTCATACCAAATTTATTAAATTGCCATTGGTTGTATTAAATTCTAGTAATCAGTTATTATAATATATTAACTGCAGTCATTACAGTGTAATTAATTGAGCTACTGAAATAAATTGCAAAAACTTCAACTGATATTTAAATAGAGGAATCCCAGAAACAAACATGATATTACCTAATAGAAGAAAATAATAATGTAAAACACTTTGTTTCTTAGACTCGTAGTTTTGATACCCTCATGCTGCTATTTGTAAAAAAGGAAAGCATGCCATCATATAGGTAATTACGTAATATCAATAACAAAGCATGTTGACTGTTCAATAAAATGAAGGAAAGGTGAAAAGCAATGTTTTGAAAACCGAACCGTAAGTCGGACCGTTGTATCTCAAGGTTCAAGGTTTTGATGGTCGGACCGGTCGAACCGCTGAAACCTTGCATTTTTATTTTTTTTAACGATTTGTACATTCCAAATTGAAAAATATAAACTCATGTTGTTTAATACATGATATTGACTCATGTCATAAAAAATACCAAACACATATTATTACTCAAACACAAAGACAACATATCTCATATAACATGATCTTAAACATACAGACCGATAATAATTCACATATAATAGTTGAAAACATCGTATAAATACCACAATAACATAAACTTGAACATTTCATCATGGTTTTAACCTCAATCACACATTAAAGTTAACATGTATATAATAGTTGACACCTACATATTAATAATAAAATAACATGAACCTGCAACATGGTTTTATGCATAGTGCTATTAGACGAGTTTGCAGCAGCAAAGAGCCAAATGATGGAATTTGTAGTTTAGATTTTAGTACCATTATGATTTTTGAAATATAGATTTACTTGTTTTTTTCAAAGCAATACAAAAGATGAAAATGAGAGAAAATTATAGAATGAGAAAATAGGAAAAATTAAAAGAACCGCGGTTCAACCGGATAAAATTAATGGTTGGACCGCCGGTTTGAAGGTTCGACCGGGGTTCACGCATGACTAAGGTCTGATTGAGTTCCGAACCGTGATGATCCAAGGTTCAGGGTTATTCGAGGTCGAACCGAGGCTGGGTCGGGTTTTCAAAACATTGGTGAAAAGTAAACACTAATTTTTACATTATCTTCAAAGTCTAATGGACTTGCCAAGCCAATAAAATATTTCGGAGCAATGGAGAAATTGCGTGCTTATAAAATATTTTGGTACCGCAAAAGCTATGCATGCATGTGGAAAAATCCTTAACCAAAATAAAAAAGAGGATATTAAAAAGGAAAAAAATCAACACATTTCAATACTTTATTAAGAAAGTTATTGTCTTATTATGGCTATGTATAATTAAATACAAAGCATAATTTGCTTGATCTGCAAAAATGGAATACTATTAAAAACTAGATGAATGCATAAATAAAAGAAAATGAAAATTCTGCAGGATAAAATTTAACCAACATAATTAGTTTATGCATCAAAATGCAATTTCAGAACCTGCTATAGAGAGATCTACATAGTCTAATGTTTGAAAAATCAACATGTACTCATTTAAGGGTCAACCACCTAAAGTAAAATATAAAACCAAACTATTATTATAGCATGAATAGAATATGAAAATATTTACTCAAAGACTTATAAAATGAAAACCAATTGTTATATTTAACTTCGAGAATGATAAGTGATTTTTCAGCATGCTAGATATAAAAACGTACAGTAACCACTCTTTATTCATGTTGACTGTTATTCTAATTGAATTCTAAAAACAGAACATGAATAAACTAAGGGCCTAAAGTCTGGGTTGTCTAGAATAACAATTTACCACCAACTCATCACAATGTTAATTTATCACTAACAAGAACCATAGAAGGAAAAAAACAAAATCGTCTAAATCTCAAATCATCAAAATAAATCTAGCATTGCAAATCTCAAACCAACCTAAATCATCGTAAAATCCAGCCTAAGTAATAATCCGAATTACTAATAACATTACCCTAAAGCAAGGATAACATAATAAGCAAAAATATAATGCCAACATAAATTGATGAAATAAACAGTTCAATTAACATATTCCAAACCGTACTTAAAACGGAAATGAATAAATTCAACCAAGCAACAGGTTAGGTCAGAAGATTAAACAGTTCAATTGGACTTCAATGATATATGATAATAAATCAGCAACAGGCTTGAATATCGAAAACAATGGACGTAACCATACATTGATGAAATTAGGGCATAGAAAATGCTTGAAGGAAACAGGGGTTCCTGAAACTCAAGCGACAAGAAAAATAGTCGGTCAAAGAACGGAAGCAGAAAACTAATAAGGAAAGCATAACAGCATTAAAATATGTTCTCATACACAGCTTCCTAATAAGTATTGTAATATAGGTACCAATTAATGGAGAAAATTCAAACAGAAAGATGAAAATTCAAAATCGAAAGCAAACAGATGAAAATTTATACAAACCTAAAGTCGAGATCTTTGAGTATAGAAAAGTTCCCTAGTTTGCGCCATCAAGATGGATTGAAGAGGAAAAAATCGCAGGTACATGTTGATTGAAGTAGGAAGAAGTGGTGATTGTGTTTATGATAAATGGATGAGAACCTGCACATGTGAATCAGCTTTAACTAACTTTATTTTAATAGACGGAAATAGCCCTACAATACTATTAGGAAAATTTTAGCAAAAAGTTTATTTTGGAGAACTCAAAAAAAGCTTCACTTTGACTCGATTGACCAAATATTAGCTTTATATATAATCATGCACAGAGGCGCGACCTAGGGAAGTGATCGAGGTCAAGGGGAGAGCCGCATTCACGTCTAAGATGGGGACGGTGACGTAATGTCGCAATGGGAACGCATGCAATCTGGAGCATCACAATTTGCAGTCCCGACGTGGAGGACTGTCGACATGGTGGCTTTAGGCGATTCAAGGGGAGGATGTGCGATCGTTCGATTGAGCTTGGCTATATCATGGTGGTGCAATATTGGATGAAGATGATTTGGTGATATCTGTGCTTTGGTTACCATGCCGGCATTCATTACAGATGAACGAAAGTGGAGAATGTGTCGTGGGCAGGCAATTGTGTAATTTGGGAAAGCGACGATTTTTGGTTATGATGACGATTGGACTAACGAAGGCTATAAGTCTACGTTCAACGAATTCGGTGAGTTTTCCTCACTCGCAAGTATGTCTACATCATTTATTTATGCGTAGTCACCTATATAACAACCTTTTTAGATTGGATGGATGGATTATTGATTGTTGGATTGAATTAATTAGTTGAATAGATAATGGAATATATAATTGATTTTGTGGAAATGTGTAAATAAATTTATATTTAAAAATAAACTAAATCAAATAAACCCATACCTAAACCCTAATATACACTTCTTAAATATTATAAATATATAAATGAATATAATATAAATGAATTAATAAATGGTATTATTTAGATGGCTAATAGTAATCGTGTTATAAAAGTGTGAAATTTTAATATAAATACAATTCATGTTTTGGAAAATGTTTTTAATTGTTTATTAATAAATTTAAATAATTTGAATATTTTATAATTATTTAAAATAGTATTTAATCATAGTAAATTAGGAAATGATTTATAAATATAATTAATGAATATCTAATTATTAATTAATTATATTAAAGATTGAGAAGTTAATTATTCAAGGTGTATAATAAGATTACAATTTAGTTTATTTCTTGTTAATTCAAGAATATCTACTTGTTATTTAATTGTTCGTTTCTAAGCAATTATTTTCTTATAGGTGATAAAATGTTGTGAACGAGTTTTATTAAGTATTTTATGAGACGTTTAGCCTTATAAACTATTTTGAGAATTCAAAGGTAGAATATGTATTTTCTAAGTAAACGGTTGTTTTTCTATCCTATGGGGAGAGAAAATAGGCAATTCGTGTCTTTCACTTTCATGGGATCCCATATCCCTATTTTAATATGCTTAAAAACATCGTTTTGAATCTGATACCAACCAACCAGTATTCGATTTTAGGATCTGTACCAAAATAGACAGTGACGCACTCTTGATTTTGGATGCAGGGGTTAACTTTGGGAGTCCTACTGCAATGGCGACAATTTGCTGGGTGATACACATGAATTTGGGTGAGATTTCATAAATCTAATATAGAATTTAAGTTGGCAAATCTGTTTATAGCCCATAGAATTTTCACTGCCTACACTTTTGGGCAAGTGTTATTTAGGAAAGCACAACAACTACGACGACCCGCATTTCAGGAGGTTTAAGTCAACAATAAACCACACTTGTCCAACTCAAAACAATTTGAAACACGGGCAATCAATGGAGTTTTATTAAGAAAAATAAGAAAAGAAGAAACTAACACAGGATCTCGCAGCGAAATGACAAAATATAATAATCAAATAAACAGTTCATGAAGCTATTTATACTATACATTTGATTAAAATTTTACAACATCTATCAGAGTTATATGTACAACGGAACAATAAAATAATACACCGGAACAAACAATGCAGTGGAATAATACTAGTAATGATGATATACCAATCTTCGTCTTCATCCTCCAAAATAATAATCTTCAATGTACTGAAATACTCAGGGCTGACCCGGGCATAAAGTAAAACAATACACCCGAGTCAGAACTAAAATATCCTTATGTAAGTCAAATCAATATCACATATAACAGGAGTGTAATAGCGTCAGAGATGTTTATGGGGTTTTACATCTCATATCCAGTGTATAACGTGCGTGCAATAACTCAAGAGATGTTACGGGATTTTCCATCTCTTAAGAATCCATCAAAAATATTTATATATAGTAGAATACGGTATATATGTAATGTCTAATCAATAAAATAAATATTTTTCCGAGTGTTAAGGCTTTACATTAATCCCCCTTAACGCGTTTTTAAGCATTGTCATACAATTTGCATATAACACAACCAGTAGAACGTCGGTAGATATGGATGCGCCATGATAAGACAACACTAAACCAAACTCATAGTGGTCTCGTATAATGATAAAAGTATGACAAGGCACGTGAGCTAATGCCCAAGGTAGTATGCTACCAGTTCAAGTCGCCAGGCTGGTGGTAACGCATCACCGCAACGACCGCCCGCTGCGTCCTCCCATCCCATATCGAGTCAAAGGGAGGTTATCCCAAATCAAGGTGCACTAATCGAAACCAACAACAAAGGTAATGGTATGGACCGAGTCCACAAGAAAAATCAAAGAATAGGTGTTCGCTAGGGGTAGCTAGCCCACTTGACCTGGTTCAAGCCGTCCTATTTTAGTCATTTCAATTTGACACAAGTGTCAAGCCTATACATCATCGTTCTCTTTCTTCAAATCTAGCAACGTACACCAAATCCAACCACTTCATTCTGGAGTCTCCTCTGCGTACACAGTTGTTAAAGTGGTTCCAACCTTGACAAAGAGTATACCAATAATCGGCCCCGGTCTCTTTAACAACCAAATGTCATTTAACACACCGGTTGGTTCTTTTACATTTCGAAAACAATTCGTACTTCATATCAAAATATCATATTCACTTCAAAATATCATTCATTTCAAAAAAATCATATCCATTTCGAAATATCATTTTATTCACCATGAAATCAATTGCACTTCAAAATCATTATATTCCCTTTGAAATCAATTTCATTTCAAATCATTTTGAATTTTGACTTCGGTTATAACTTCATTTTAACCACATTCATATTTACATCAACGATTTAAACATAAATAGTTCCCAACATGAACAGTTTGAATTTTTGAAAATTTTAAATAGTTTAAATAGTTAAAATGGTTTAAATAGTGCAGATTGAAAACAATTTGATATAAAATAGTTTGAGTATTGAAAATGGGTTATAAATTAAAATGGTTTGAAAATTTAAATAATTTGAAATTAAAAAAAAGTGAATTTTAAAACAGTTTATAGTAAAATAGTGTATAGTGAAAATAGTATCAAATTAAAACTGTTTCTTCCCATTTCCAATAAATCTGGACTTGGGTCCAAATTCCAATCAAACTAATTTAATTTTAAATCTTCCCATTTAAATCATCTTCAATCTCAAATCATTTAAATCGACTCGATTTCGATTTCAATTCAAATCAACTTCAATTTTGATTTCTATTCGAATTAACTTCAATTTTGAAACGTTCATTTTTGAACTTCAAATTCGATTTAACGATTTGATTCAACGATTCGATTCAACGGTTCAAATTTCAATTCAACTCTTATTTTAAACCATTTCAATTTATATAAAGTTCAAGTCCAATTTCAATTTACTGATTTAAATTACTTAAATCAAATTTAACTTCAATATTCAATTTAAGGTTCAAATCTTTAAAATAATTCAATTTTGGGCCCAAATTTGAAATATCGATTTAAAGCACCTTTGCTTAGGTAAATTCCACGGTTCGAATAAAAATTCAAATCCTTTAGAACAAATCAATTTCCATAATTCAAATCATATTTCAATTGGTGAAAATAAGGGACACATTCCTAAAATTAAACTTAATACACAAAACAGCCTCCTAAAAAAAGATATAGATTACATCCCTATTTTCAAATACTGCAATTTTCTTCCCTAAAATGCCCCTCTGCTCCATGGCTGAATGTTGGTTCTACATATGTGGATGTTACTCACATCCATAATTAAAATTTGCACCCCATTAATTATCAATTTTTAAAACGCAATAACTTTTTGTAGAAACGACGGATTAACATTTTCACCATTAATCATAAATTTTATTATCTTTCTAATGAGTGGCATTATGCATATGTAAAAACAACGGTAGGCCAAGTTATTCGCGGATCCAACTATATGGCATTATGCATATATAAATTGATTTTTTTTCAAATTTTCTGCAATTATATGGTATGATTGCAGACAATTCAGCAATTATATGCAATAATTGCAGAAAAGTCTATAATTATATGGTATAGTTGCACTTTTCTACGATTACTTGAAATAATTGCAGACTTTTCTGCAATTATTCGATATAATTGCATAAAAGTATGCAATTATATCGAATAATTGCAGAAAAATCTACAATTATTCCATTTAATTGCAGAAAAAGTATGCAATCATATGGAATAAGAGTAGAAAATTCTACAATTATTCCACTGAATTGCATAAAAGTCTACAATTATTTCATATAATTGCATAAAAGTATGCAATTATATAGAATAATTGCTGACATTTGAAGAAAAAATGATGATTATTTCATATAATTGCAGAAAATGGCAAGTATACGGAATAATTGCAGAAAAGTCTGCAAATATATAGAATAATAGCAGAAAAGTCTGCAATTATTCCATATAATTGCATAAAAGTCTGCAATTATTCCATATAATTTCATAAAAGTCTACAATTATATGAAATGATTGCTGACATTTAAAGAAAAATTGATGATTATTTCATATAATTGTAGAAAATGGCAAGTATACGGAATAATTGCACTAAAGTCGGCAATTATATGGAATAATAGCATAGAAGTCTGCAATTATTCCATATAATTGCATAAGAGTTTGCAACTATATGGAATAATTGCTGACATTTGAAGAAAAATTGATGTTTTTCAAAAATTATAGAATTCTCTGCAAATATATGGAATAATTGCAGCCTTACTGCAAATAGGATTTTTTGATATCAACAATGGATCTCATTTTTAAGATTGTAAAATTTATGATTTTTTGGTGAAAACGGTATGTTGATCTGATGTTTCTACAGAAAGTTATACACATTTGAAATGCTAAAAACGTAAAGGGTATTTGGGTCTTTTGGCGCATGCGGATTTGAAAATAGGGACTAAAAATATAATTTTATTTTGGGGATGATGTTTTCTCTATTTTGAAACTTAACAGGGATCTGAGCCATACTATCCCTTTCAATTATAACTTCAAATTCCAAAATATAATTCTTTAAAACAATTTCTTTTAACTAATTTTAAATTCAATATTTCAAAACTCGAATTCGAAATTAATTCAATCTTTATACATTCGATTTTTTATTTCTTTAAAACAAAATCATTTAAATAGATCCAAATTCAAGAATTAAAACCATTTAATTTAACCAATCTAGTGTCTGTATATAATTTTCTATCCTATGGCCAAGTCATCATTTATTTCAATTTTAATTGCAGTGATGTATGTATATCATTTCAATCCAAAATAAATATCATAGGTATATATCATTTCAACCTATTTCTTAATTTATTCAAATATAATTCAAATAACAGTTTTATGTGCTATCAAATAATATATAGGGTGATAACATGATATATAAAATAAATAAACATCCAATCATTCAATATATCAACCAATAGCATCCAATCTCAATCTACATCCAAATCAGCCAATAAATCACAATAGTTAGCTAGTTATAATATCGAGTGTTTAACTAGCAATTCAATTTCAAATTTAACCATCGATTACAAATTCCTAACGGTTCAATTCATATGTCAATTTAAATGTCAGTTAAATTACCAAACAACGGTCAATAAAAATAAATCACTTCATGATTTCAATTTTACTAGCATCAGAATATTTTAGTATTTTGTGAGCGATTTAACACTCACCATTATTTGAAACTGAATTTTTTTCAATGTTAAATAAATTTCAATCCAACTCCATGTCGTAGATGACATCGATACGATTCCAACGTGACTTGTTTCGCTCGAATCCGACCTCGTATGAAAAAGTTATGAAATTATAAACATAACGAGATAATTAAAATTTGATTAACAAAACAATTAATTTAATCTTAACTAAACCTTTTCCCTTCCTCACGCACGCAGTCCCCAGGTCGATGCTTATTTTTTTTTAATAAAACTTGATCGTGCTCCCCAGCTCCTCCGCCGCCACGCCTGCAGCTGCTGCCTTTACCGCGTCAACCTCCGGCGCCGCCGCGCCAGCCACCAGAGCCCTCGCCATCGCCCCCACCTGCGCGTGCATATGCGCATAAAACCCAAAAAAAACTACTACGCCATTCACGCCCGATTCTGGCGAATATGAGTCCTTTCGCCTCGATCCAACAATACGTTATGTAGAGCTCGTCTGGCATTACATTTTCTCAGTTGAAGTCTAGTCGAGATTGTGAGTGGGTCGAGAGAAAAAGGGGAAGAAAGCCCAGCGATTTCGGCCATTAAAATTTAAAAAGGAGGCGGTTGAAGAAATTAGGGTTTTTGATTGCAAGTAATAAAGTTTCAAGTCCTTGTATAGAAAATTTCGCGGCACTATGCATCCATGAAAATTTCGAACTCTAAACGAAGTGTGCCGCTTAGTGTTCTAAATGTTATCCCCAAATTCAAAACACAATGGAACGTATACCGAGAGCCAATTTCTTTATATTCAAAAGATAGCTTTCCAAAATCGAATTATATTAAGTAAAGTTTTTAAAATAAATTCTACGCGTTTCAAGCTTGCATGACCAAACGATAATTCCGATCGCTACGAAACTTGAAATCCTATAATAATTCACTATTAGGGATCCGTTGAAACTGGTTTCGGTCAAAATCCGAGATAGTGACCAAAAAGATTATTTTTACACGTTAATTAAACAAGCTATTTTCAGAAATAAATTTATTCACTTTAAAAGTTGAGAATCTTCATTCTTGTTTAAATAAAATTTAAATCAACTTTTCAAATCATTTTCACTCACATTGAATTCAAGATTCAATTATTTAAACAATTCCAAATATTAAATTTAAACAATTTAATTATCCAATAAAAAAAGTAGCTTCCAGCATTAATGGCGAATGACTGGAAATATTCTCGTCTTCAAGAAAATGGAGATCGTATCAATTTACCCTCTTTTGTCTCTCATTTGAATTACAGATCTCCATCTTCTGCAAATCGATATCCAGGTTCCTACCCTTATTCTTTTAACAGAGTAGATAGATCCTCTTATCACCAGAATAAATTGCAAAAATCTCGTAATTCGAAGTGGAAAAGGGATATGTTTTGTTATCGGTGTGGAGATAGAAATCACAAGATAAAAAACTATTCTAATCAAATTCGATGCTTTAATTGTGGAGTGGCTGGTCACAAGAGATCGTCGTGTCCATCGTTTTTCAATCCGTTCCTTAGTTCTGAGCCTTCTTTTCCATACTGCGATCCTATTCGCTCGCAGCCCTTGAGCCCTAAAGATCACCACTATTATTTTGTTCTTGAATTCTTGAGATTAAGGGGTCTGGTCTTGGATTCTTGTGTAGGGAATAAGGAGGATTTTATCTATCTCTTCAACAAAGAATTCTGGCACTTCGACTGCTTAACTGCAGACAACATTGGTAAGTATTTGAATTACAATAATTGGAATGAGTATCAATTTAATGATTATTCGAAGAGTAATAATGTTGTTAAGGTTTTTGAGGATTTACAATGGATCAACATTGAGAATCTTCATGTAAATGACTCGGAATGGGATTCTCATATTGACATGTTTTTACTGGATCCTGATGTTAATGGTTGTTATTTTCTTAATTCTGAGTTCGTGGATAGTTTTGCTGGGGATTTATCAAATTCAGATGTTCTGAATTCATCTGTAAACGGAGCTAGTGAGGTTTTAGTATATTCTGACTCAGTTGATCATTTTCGGGAAGGAGCTATTGATTATTCTGTTGCCTTTGATCCTTTGGTTAATTCTTGTACAGAGGCTGGAGATGTTTTTTGTGAGTTTCTAGATGATAAGGTTAATGAAGTAGATGTATACTTTTTTAATTGTTTTTCCGTAAATGATGGAGAGAAACAAGATACTGTTTTTCTTAATGTTGAATCGAGTTTAATTGGTTTTGGCTCTAAGGAAATGATTGATCATTCCGGTAATGATGAGGATGATAGATGCTTTATGGTCGAAGGAAATTTGACAATCGGGGATTTTGCTGTGAATAGAGTTAGGGTTTCTTTTGGAAATTCATTCAAGGAAAAAAGAGAAGAGGAATTTGGTTAGTTACATTGATATGAAAGATACTGCCATTTCTAAATGTGCACACAAGTTTATCGTGTCACATTGTACACTCTGTACACAAAAAACTCAGACTTTCAGAAAGAAAGAGTTGAAGGAAGGTTTGCAAATTTTTGAGACTGTTCCATTATCTAGAGGGGCTTCTGTTATTATTTCTGATGGTCTATCTTTTTCTGAGACAATAAAAAGTGAATTTTTACTGTACAAGGAAGGTTTTCTGATTTTAGAATCCGTTGGGAGTTTTATTATTGATTTCACCGGTTTGTTGTTGCCTCATTTTGATATTCCTTTGGAAGATATTGGTTTTAAGTTTGGTAATCCTTTATGTGTTAATGGATCAGATATAACGTCGGATAAATTTGTTCATTTGGATTATGTTGTTGATGAATTAATTGATTCTGATATTACTAGTGAAGTGAATGGATCAGTAGGTGAATTTTCTGTAGATCAAGATGCAAGTGGTTTGGATAACAATTCTATTGATAGTAATGTGAGTAATGATTTGGAGTATTCCAAATTACAGAATCCTGACCAAGCTGTCTATTATTGGACCGGAGGGTTTAGATTTGTTATGTATTGTTTTCTTGCGGCTTTAGGTAAATTTCCTCGTTCTCCTTCCCATGCTAAAGAATTAATTCGTGAAGCCAAATCTTCGTGAAGCCAAATTAATTCGTGAAGCCAAATTAATTCGTGAAGCCAAATTAATTCGTGAAGCCAAATTAAGGAGAAGAAATTATAAGAGCTATTCAGCTAGTAATATTAGGAGAAGTCCTCGTTTAAATTGTAATGCATTTTAGCCTTTTGATTGAGGGTTGTCGATTTATTGGGAGTTTTATTGTGTTTTTTGTTGATTTAGAGTTTGTTTGTGGTTTGTGTTGAAGTTGTATATTGTGATGTTTCATCTTGATTCTTGAGGTTGCAGTTGCGGTCGAGGAAGTTTTTTCAGTTGGTTGCTGCTCTTCTGGTGTCGCTCTTGACTAGAGTTTCTGGTTGGTGTTGTCTCTTTAGGGTTGGTTTTTAGTTTCTTAGGATTTTGGGAGGGTTTGTTTTTTCTTTTGTATGGGGGGTTCATTTGCTACCTGCCAGGCTTGTTGGTAGCTTCTTTACTTCTGTTGATATATATATGCGCCTGTGTGCTTTCCTCTCCCGTCGAGGACCACACATTTTTCTCAAAAAAAAAATTAATTATCCAATAAATCACTATATTTGAAATACAAGTTATTTGACTTATAAATTTTAACTTTTAAAATGAATTGAAATAATAAAACAACTACTTCCATTTTCTCGTAATTCAACATCTTAGCAATTATTGCATATAGCAAAAGTTATTCATTCCTTACCAATAAATGTTTTCTTATTTCTGAAATTTATACTTAGCAAAAATACAATTTCATATAAATAAATTTTGCTTTTACTTTTAATAAGCTTTCATTCGATTCTTTATTTACTTAACATTGATTATTTCAATTTCTGTTATTAATTGCTTACAACTCAATATCATTTAATTTACTTTCTAATATAAGTTATCAACTTTTATCTTATTGAATTTTGTTGTTTAAAATTTTTATCTAAGTTCATATCCAATAAATTACATTAATAAATCATTAAATTTTTATTTCTAACCATTTTTGTTCAATAATTATATTAAATTTAAAAAAATTAAATAGTTAAAAAAACGGGTCGTTACAACAACGTCCTCATCTTTTAGTGCCTATGATTTTCCACAGTTGCTTTGGTATATGGATTTCATTGTTTCGATTGAAGAAGATATCTACGGATCTGAAACTAATAAATTGTTTACTCTCACAATCACGTTTTTCTAAAGATTCAAAATTTCTTCTTATATTTAGTATGATTAAAATGTTTGACTGTGAGTTACTACAACAAGTCAAGCCCTTGTGACTGCAATCCAAGTTTCCTCTGGCCTAGTAAAACTTCTAAGAGTAATGAGACAGCTTAAAGTTCAAGATATTGGATACGTTAATTGTTCAGGCTCCTGGAATCGTAGTTCATGGTAATGGTCTAAAAGCTAACTCATGAAAGCGTTTGCAAATTGTTAGATTGATAACCCACTGAGATTCAAAGCATTATCTTTTGGGTTTGTTTTAGTACTGGAAATGGTTATTGGGATCTGTTAATCAAGTCATATTATTAAAAGCAACCTTTTTTTTCTGGAATTGGTGAAATCGCTTCTCACAATTAAATCGTATGCCATGTATATGAAGATTTGATGGAGAGTATAATGGCGAACATGTTTTTATGGATACACATCAAATACTGAGTAGGGGTCTGCAACCTAGGGCTACAATGATACTTTGGATCTAAAAGCCGATACAGTTCTGCCTTTTTTTAATCAGGTCTATACAGGATATTTAATTCTACCTTAAAGGACCATCGCGACACTAACAGCCCACTTATGAGTGAAACTCTAAGTTTGACTAGTAGGAGTTTTGGATCTACATGAACCCTTAGTTGTAGATCTGATGGAAACTCGACGATTGCTTAATAATGGGTTGTTGATGCATGAGTCTATTGCCAAGACAGAGGTAGATTTTGGAAATCATACCAAAGATTGGTATGAGGAATGAACATATGTTGGCAGGGATCTTTGCGATACAGAGGAGGGGGTTGGTAGACAATATCTCAATGATGATGCAGAATGGTTGTAACATCCCCCTATTTGGAGACCCAAAACTAACGGCTACGGATGTTGTTGTCATCCATAGTTATTAATCCTCGGTGACCAAACACGGCGATATTAGATACATTGATACATAGAAACACAAGAATATAGAAAAAAAATTAAACAGCAAAACAAATTCCACATTCCATTTCAAAATATTCCAATTTGATTACATAATCCCAATTCGCAGACCACGTTTAGATAACATATAATTATTTCAAAATATACCAAGAGCGACATATGAAGATGCCCCCTTGGTAGATCAGAGTATATAGATAGGCAAGAAAACAATTTGCCTTTACAAACAAAACACACAGCGGGAAATATAAGAACTCAAATAATGATCTTGCCTCCTGCACGTCCTCAGAAGCTTTATTCGTCTACAAAAACACCTGGAAATCTTAACCCTTAAACCTACTCAAAATCAATTGAGTACCCGAGATTCTAAGGGGAAAACAAAAACTTCGAGTCAGATATAAAGCCTGGTATGAATAATAATTTACCATCTCAAACCATTTAGATATCTAGTGAGACCACGCCGCTTAGCGGAACAGGTTTTCCCCTCACTAATATCTTAAAACATTTACAAAACCATATACTATGCTCCTGCATCCACAATTGTTAAAACATAGTATTTCAAAACATTATGATGATATGCAAAACAAATAAATCAATGCTAGATTACCCATCCTTATTAAATCTGACTATCTGTCTCAATTATAGTTTCTAGGGTTAATTAACCTGTTAAAATGTTAAGGACTACCTGTCCAATTACTTAGTTTTCATGGGATCACTAAGAACCTATTGGTAACTCCGATATCTTATTTCTTATCCTAGTTTTCATCGGCTAACGAGGAACCTATTGGCTGACTGCCAATATCTTAATCCGGATATAGTTTTCATGGGATAACTACAAACCTACTAGCCTCTGCTGGTATCAAATCATAGTTTTCATGGGCTGACTATGAACCTATTGGCCCCTGCCAATATCATACACTTTTCATAGTTTTAATTAAAATTTTAACATATGTTAAGTTATATACACTACCTGGTCAACCTAACTGGTTATTCTTCCCTTTCCCCAAAATATAGTTATGGGTTAATAACAATGTGAATAACATTTCAAAATCTTTATTTATGCCATGGTTATTACTTTAAATTTGAGATTGGGTTTGTGTTTTGAAACCATGAAAACATCTCTTTCGAAACCTCTGGATAGCCTCCTACGAAAGCGAAAACTTCTTTTCAAAACATTGTATACATACCTTTTGAAGACCTTAGTAAACATTCTCTTTCAAAACCTATTATACCTTTCGATGGTATCAAACCTTCTTTTTAAAATATAAATCTTCGAGACAAATGAAAGTACCCCTTGCGAAAGCATTGAGTTTACTCTTTAAAAATCATTTGGGTAAAAATGGTTATATACGAAAGTATCTCTTTCGAAACCAACAAAAATTTGTTTGGGGATAAATTGATGGTGTCGGAACCATCTTAGTCGAAGGCAAAACCTTTAAAAAACAAAACCTTGAAGGATAGAGTCGAAACCCCCTTTCGAATCCATCACCTTCAAAACCCTCAACCCCTTCGAAAGCATTCAGGAAAAAGCTTAGGTTAAAACAGAAATAACCCCTTCGACAACATAGATGACTTCAATGTAGTTGAAAGGGGGATTAGCGGCTTGGTTTCGACTGGGACGAAACCTACCCTTTCGAAAGCAATTATTTAAAGGAAAAAGTACTCCTTCGAAAGCAAATACTTTAATGCAACATGACAACCTTCTTCGAAAACTAATTATAAAACCTTTTCGAAAGCATAGCTTTCGTCTGTGTCGAAAGCTTTAGTTAAAACTAGGAAGACTTTAACTTTTAAAAACAAAGCATGGTTTCGACCCCATCGGAAGCTACCACTTTCGACACCATGGCTTCCGCTTTCCTTCCAATCCACTGCATACCACATAAGTGATATCATGTGTATTGGTTTCGACTATAGTGGTTTCGACTATGTTGGTTTCAATTGGGACGACGCAGAGTCAATGGAGTCGGAAGGTACTTACTAACAGAGGCGAAACACCCTTTTCTGATTTAAAGCCTGAGTTATAGCAACTTTTAGTAATTTCTTTTTAACAACTTACCTATTTGTAAAACACTGATTGGCCACAATAAATCTTTTCAAATACTTTACCTTTTTAAAGCTACTACATTTATTCAGTTCCAAATTAAAGGATTTAAACGTTAAAACCTTTCAATATAACCAAAAACCGACATTTTGCTGAAAAGCCCTTCTTTTTAAAATAATTTATTTCCCCAAATAAATCAACTGGGAAAAATCCCTAAAAATCACAGAAAATTGATTTCATCATGTAATCAAACATATTAAAATTTTAGACCCAATTTCATCTTGAAATTCTCAAAATAAATTTTAAACCCAATTATATCATATCTTTCATCAAAAATTCCTAATAAAATTTCCATAGCTTGGAAAATTCTGAAAATTAGAACCCATCTCCAAAATTATGTTTTACTTAACATAAAAATTTTCCATGGCAATCTAAAATCATAAATTCTCGGTTTTATACTAAAACCGTACAAATTCATATTCTTATGAATTAAGACAAATCATCATAATATAACTCAAGCATATCATCATCCAATTTATCACAAAAATGAATTTAAATCATAAATTCGAAACCATATAATCATTGAATAAAAATAGAGATGGTAGAAGATTATTATTCACCTTAAACTTGATAAGGAATTTGAGATTTGTTGATGATTAATCCTCCCTAACTTTTGATCCTTAGCTTTTGATTATAATTTTCTCTTCTCCTTTGTTAATGGCCGGCTCTATTAGGGTTCTAGCGTTTATTTTGATTTGAGAAATAAAATGAATGTGAAAAGACGAAGTAAAATGTATAGCCATGAATATAAAGTGTGGCTATTTTACTAATAAGACCTTATGTAAGTTAATTATCTCATAAACCAATTTTAAGCCCATTTATTTTATTAATAAGCACGGCCCTATAAATATAATTTAATCAAATCTTAATCTCCTTATCATTATTATTCTATTTAATTTATCTAATTAAATATTCTGAATAATGTTATCAAAAATTAGGGTTTTTACATGCTCCCCCCTTAAAGGATTTCGTCCTCGAAATTCAACAAGGATTAAATACTAACCTAGAAATCATCTATAACAACTCCTAACAACCATACTAATCTATCTGACTAGCTACTTTCTATATAAATAATATAGACATACCCTTAAAGCAGATCGGGATAAGTATCTCTAATCCTGTCCTCTGTCTCCCAAGTACAGTCCTTCTCGTTGTCGCTCCACTAAACTTTCACCAACCTGACTATCTTGTTCCTTAATCTTTTTATCATCTCTAGCTACAACCCGAACTGGTTGTCTAACAAAAGTCAAATTAGGCTCTACCACTAAATCATCCAACCCTATCGGAGGAATAGTAGTCTCTGGATCATGCACATACTTGTGAAGATGAGACACATGAAATACATTTTGGACACCTGCCAAACTGCTCGGCAACTATATTCTGTATACGAGCTTTCAAATCCTCTCTATAATCTGGAATGGACCAACATATCTTGGGGCTAACTTCCCCGACTTTCCAAATCGTAACACACCCTTCATAGGTGATACTTTAATGAAAACCTTATCTCCAACTGAGAATTCTGGGTCCTTACGCCTCTTATCTGCGTAACTCTTCTATCTTGACTGAGCTTCCTTCATCCTTCTTTGGATTAACTCAATCTTCTCTGACGCCTCTCTAACCAAATCTGGACCTAAGACTATTCTGTCTCCAGTCTCCAACTAACATGTTGGTGATTAGCATGGCCTTCCATATAAAGTTTCAAACGGCGCCATTCCTATACTAGTCTGATAACTATTATTATAGGAAAACTCAACCAAATGTAGGTGATCTTCCAAGATCCACCAAAGTCCAATACACAAGCTCTCAATAAATCTTCGAGTACCTTATTACTCTCTCTGTCTGTCCATCTGTTTGAAGGTGATATGCAGTACTCGTATTAAGCTTGGTACTCATTACTTCCTGTAGACTTTTCCAGAATTCATTAGTGAACAATGCATCTCTGTCACTGACTATACTACTAGGAACTCCATGTAATCTAACTATATTCTTCGGGAACAACTTAGCTAAAACAGGTGTCGTTCTGGTTGACTTAACTGGAATAAAATGGGCACTTGGTCAATCTGTCCACTATAACCCATATACTTTCATTACCTCTATTTGACCTTGCCAACCCGTCTATAAAATCCATGGATATCGAATCCCATTTCCAAACTGGAATCTCTAAAGGCTGTAGTAACCCACTTGGTTTTTGATCTTTAGCTTTCACTTGTTGACAGTTTGCACATTGTCTAACCCACAAGCCAACATCCCTCTTCATGCCTTCCCAACAGAAGCTCCTCTTCATATCCTGGTACATCTTGGTTCCTCCAAGATGAATCGTAAACTTGGATCGATGACATTCTCCAAGAACTTCTTTCCTTAAGTCCTCCATATTCGGAATACACAACCGTCCCTTCTTTCTTAGCCATCCTCTCTGGTCAAGGCTAAAATCCATTAAATCATCGATCTCCATTCCAACCTCAAGTCTTCTGATCCTCTCTGCTAATACTGGCTCCTCCTTCTGCTTAGAAGCAATTCCCTCAATAAATACTGGTCGAACTTCTAAACAAGACAACTTGGTGGTACTCTGGCTAGAACCAGCAGTCGACCTTAACTGCACATCGCAACTGACTAAAGCTTCAAAATCTTTCCACTCCACCAACATAGCCAACACCACATTCTGATGTTTCCTGCTAAGGGCATCAGCCACCTTATTACCTTTTCCTGGTGTATATTCTATACCAAAATCATATGCAGCTAAAAACTCCAGCCACCTCTGCTGTCTCATATTCAAATCCTTTTGGGAGAATAAATACCGTAAAGACTTATGATTGGTATACAACTCAAATCTCTCCCCTAAGAGATAATGTCTCCAAATCTTCAATGCGAAGATCACAGCTGCCAACTCTAAATCATGAGTAGGATATCTAACTTCATGTGGTCTAAGCTGCCTAGATGCGTTGGCAATGACCTTACCACTCTACATCAATATCGCTCCTAATCTAGTTCTACATGCATCAGTATACACCACCAATCCTTGGTTTTCGTCTGGAACTACTAACACGGGTGCATTGGTCAACAAATGCTTTAACTTAAGGAATGCTTCCTCACATTTGTCGGACCAAACAAACTTCACTTCCTTCCTAGTTAGCTTAGTTAAGGGTGCTGCTATCCGCAAGAAATCCTTAATGAATCTCCGGTAGTAGCCAGCAAGTCCAAGAAAACTCCTGATCTCAGTCACCGTCTCTGGTCTCTTCCAGTTATTCACGGCTTCGATCTTATCTGGATCGACTGACAATCATTTCTCTGAAACCATGTAACCAAGAAATTCTACCTCTTTCTTCCAGAAATGACACTTGGTAAACTTCGCCTTTAGCTAATTTTGTCTCAGCGTCTCAAGCACCACTCTAATATGAACTTCATGCTCTCTCTCATCCTTAGAGTATACTAGAATGTCATCTATAAACACTAGTACAAACCTATCCAAGTACTCTCGGAAAACTCGGCTCATTAAATCTACGAAGAAAGCAGGTGCATTCGTCAATCCAAATGGCATTACCAACCACTCATATGAACCATATCTAGTTCGAAATGCTGTCAAAGGAATATTGTCCTCCGCCACTCTTAACAGATGGAAACCTGTCGCCAAATCCAATTGGGAAAACACTCTGGCTCCACTCAACTGATCAAACAGATCATGTATTCTTGGAAAAGGATACTTATTCTTAATTGTCCTTTCGTTTAACTTACGATGGTTAATTCACATCCTTAACGACCCATCTGGTTTCCTCACGAACACCGCAGCCGCTCCCCAAGGCGAACTGCTTGGTCTAATTAAATTCCTTCCCTCTAGATCCACTAGTTGCACCTTCAATTCCTTCATCTCAGTTGGTGTCATCCTGCTAGGTGGTCTACTTACAGGTTCAGCTCCTGGCATAAGATCTATTTTAAATTTGACAACTCTTTTCGGGAGTAGTCCAATGACTGGCTCAAAAACATCTACAAGTTCTCTTGCTACCTGAACCTGACTTAACTCATTTCCTACCTCCATAGCATTAAACATAGCACTAGCACTCCGGTCAGTATTCTCTCCTAAGAATATCACTCGGTTATGACTATCGGGGTGTCTTAGTGATATTTCTCTATCCTGGCAAAATATTCTAGCCTCATACCTACTCAACCAATCCATACCCAAAATGATCCCGAAATCTATGAAATCAATAACATACAAACTGCATGCAAACTTATGACCTAACAAGTCAAGTTCTAACTAGTCACATCTTAACCCAAGAGTTGCATACCCTTCTATTGGATTCGCAACCCTTAAGGAAGTAACAAGGTAGGTGTGTTTTAGACATAATATATCAACCAAACACCAAGATATAAATGAATGTGATGCACCGGTATCAAAAAGTACTCTAACTGAAATACTCTGAATCGAAAGCATACCATCCATCACAATCTTTCCCTTATCTACTACAGTAAGCCTAGCTGGTCCTATAGCAAAAACTTTTCCTTTTTCCTCCCTAACTGGCTCTGGACACTGATTCTTGTAATGCCAAACTTGATCACGGTTGAAGCATTTCACATTCTTCTTAACTGCAGCTCTCCTCCCATTTCCTGGCCGGCATTTGTTAGCAAAGTGACCTTTCTTGTCACACTTATAGCAAACTACCTCAACCTTTGACTTCTTGGTAGTATCTCCTTTTTGGGTCCCCTTCTTCTTAAAGAACTTCCTCTTCTTCCCTTGAGAACCCTGGGTCTCCACTGACTTCTCTTTAGCTAAATCAGCAAGCAATTCCTCATGGGGAATAGCCATCTCCACCACTATATTGCAATGATCACGAACATGTGTCATGGTCATCCTAGCAAGCTCGGGCCTTAGTCCCCAAATAAAATTCTCATTCCTTTTGATGTCAGTATCTATAATAGCATATCCATATCTAGACAGCTCTTCAAACTTAGTAGCATATTCGACCACTGACATCTCTCCTTGCACTAAATCCATAAACTTCCTCATCAACTCAGACTTGGCAAACTCAGATACAAACTTCTACTCAAGTTTCATCTTAAAATCATTCCAAGTTAACTGCTCTTCCAGCACTCCGGCAGTGACACTTCCACCAATGAAGTGCTGACCCCTGCAACTGCCTAGAGGCCAACCTCCACTTTGGTCCATCATTCAGACCCAAATTAGTAAATATACGCTCATAATGCAACAGCCAATTCTGAACTTCTACTGCACTCTCCATTCCCAAGAATGGCTTCCCACCCAAACTTGTGTAATCTCTACTCAGCAAAGCAATATTCCCAACTGGAGCCACGGGATTAGCTTCTCCTACATTTTCAGCAACTCCAGCAGCAGCTCCTGCTTGCATCAAATCGACTAAGAATTGATACATCATCCTCATATCTACTGGTGGATTTCCAGCACCCACATTGGCTTCAGCATTTTGGTTACTAGCATTAGCTGGTCGACCGGGGTTTCTCCTGGTAGTGGGTCAAGCATTTCCATTTGTTGTGGTGCTTCCTCCACAGAGATTTCTTCTTTCGTTTCCTGCTTCCATATCTCCTTTCTCGTATATCTGCATACGAGTCTTAGTAAGATACAGAAGAACGGTCAACATGGGATACATACTTATATAAATAACTATATATGTAGAATATACAAGTACGTTACTATAGCGTTAACCCGAACCCCAATCTTATTATCTGATTCATTGGATTACGTTTGGAAAATCTTTTAGGTTTAAGTTTCTTTTAAAGTTTCATAAACCTATGCTCTGATACCAACTTGTAACATCCTCCTATTTGGATGCCAAAACTAATGGCTACGGATGCTGCAGTTATCCATAGTTATTAATCCTCGGTGAAAAAAAGCGATATTAGATACATTGATACACAGAAACACAAGAATACGGAAAAAAATTAAACAGCAAAACAAATTCCACATTCCATTTGAAAATATTCCAATTTGATTACATAATCCCAATTCGCAGACCATGTTCAGATAACATATAATTATTTCAAAATATGCCAAGAGCGACATATGAAGATGCCCATTGGTAGATCAGAGTATATAGATAGGAAAGAAAACAATTTTCCTTTACAAACAAAACACACAGCGGAAATAAAAGAACTCTAATAACGATCTTGCCTCCTGCACGTCCTTGAAAGCTTTATTCGTCTAACAGAACACCTGGAAACCTTAACTCTCAACCCACTCAAAATCAATTGAGTACCCGAGAGTTTAAGGGGAAAACAAAAACTTCAAGTTAAACATAAAGCCTTGTATGAATAATAATTTACCATCTCAACCCATTTGGATATCTAGTGAGACCACGCCGCTTAGCGGAATGGGTTTTCCCCTCACTAGTATCTTAAAACATTTACAAAACCATATACTGTGCTTCTGCATCCACAATGGTTAAAACATAGTATTTCAAAACATTATGATGATATGCAAAAAAAAAATCAATGCTGGATTACCCATCGTCGTTCATTCTGACTATCTGTCTCAATTATAGTTTCTAGGGTTACTATTAACCTGTTAAAATGTTAAGGACTATCTATCCAATTACCATAGGATCACTAAGAACCTATTGGTAACTCCAATATCTTTTTTCTTATCCTAGTTTTCATGGGCTAACTAGGAACCTATTGTCGACTGCCAATATCTTAATCCGGATATAGTTTTCATGGGCTAACTACAAACCTACTGGCCCCTGCCAGTATCAAATCATAGTTTTCATGGGCTGACTATGAACTTATTGTCCCCTACCAATATCATATAGTTTTCATGGGCTTACTGTAAACCTATTGACCCCTGCCAATATCTTTAATTAAAATTTTAACATCTGTTAAGTTATATACACTACTGGGTCAACCTAACTGGTTATTCTGCCCTTTCCCCAAAATACAGTTATGGGTTAATAACAATGGGAATAACGTTTCCAAATCTTTATTTATGCCATGGTTATTACTTTAAATTTGAGATTGGGTTTATGTTTTGAAACCATGAAAACATCTCTTTCTAAACCTCTGGATAGCCTCCTTCGGAAGCAAAAACTTCTTTTCAAAACTTTGTATACATACTTTTCGAAGCCCTTAGTAAACAATCTCTTTCGAAACCTATTATAACTTTTGATGGTATCAAATCTTATTTTTAAAATATAAATCTTTGATACAAATGAAAATTCCGCTTTCAAGAGCATTGGGTTTACTCTTTAAAAATCATTTGGGTCAAAATGGTTATATACGAAAGTATCTCTTTTGAAACAAACAAACAAAATTTGGGGAAAAATTGATGGTGTCGAAACCTTCTTAGTCGAAGGCAAAACCTTTAAAAATCAAAACCTTGAAGGACAGAGTCGAAACCCCCTTTCGACCCATCACCTTCAAAACCCTCAACCCCTTCGAAAGCATTCAGGAAAAAGCTTAGGTTAAAACAAAAGTAACCCCCTTCGACAACACAGATGACTTCAATGTAGTCGAAAGGGGGATTAGCGGCTTGGTTTCGACTGGGATGAAACCTACACTTTCGAATGCAATTTTATTTAAAGGAAAAGGTACTCCTTCGAAAGAAAATACTTTAATACAACATGACATCCTTCTTCGAAAGCTAATTACAAAACCTTTTCGAAAGCTTAGCTTTCATCTATGTTGGAAGCTTTAGGTAAAACTAGGCAAGACTTTAACTTTTGAAAACAAAGCAGGATTTCGACCCCATCAGAAGCTACCACTTTCGACACCATGGCTTTCGCCTTCCTTCCAATCCAGTGCATACCACCTACGTGATATCATGTGTATTGGTTTCGACTTGGACAAGGCGGAGTCAATGGAATCGAAAGGTACATATTAACAGAGGCGAAACACCATTTTCTGATTTAAAGGCTGAATTATAGCAACTTTTAGTAATTTCTTTTTAACAACTTGCCTATTTGTAAAACACTGATTGGCCGCCATATATCTTTTTAAATACTTTACCATTTTAAAGCTGCTATATTTATTCAGATCCAAATTAAAGGATTAAAACATTAAAACCTTTCCAGATAACCAAAACTGACATTTTGCAGAAAAGCCCTTCTTTTTAAAATAATTTATTTCCCCAAATAAATCAACTGGGAAAAATCCCCAAAAATCACAGAAAATCGATTTCATCATGTAATCAAACATGTTAAAATTTTACATCCAATTTCTTCCTGAAATTCTTGTAATAAGTTTTAAACTCAATTATATCCTATCTTTCATCAAAAATTCCTAATAAAATTTCCATAGCTTGGAAAATTCTGAAATTAGAACCCATCTTCAAAATCATGTTTTACTTAACATAAAAATTTTCCATGGCAATCTGAAATCATAAATTCTCGGTTTTATACTAAAACCGTACAAATTCATATGCTTATGAATTAAAACAAATCATCATAATATAACTCAAGCATATCGTCATCCAATTTATCACAAAAACGAATTTAAAGCATAAATTCAAAACCATATAATCATAGAATAAAAATAGAGATGGTAGAAGATTATTATTCACCTTAAACTTGATAAGGAATTTGAGATTTGTTGATGATTAATCCTTCCTAGCTTTTGATCCTTACCTTTCGATTAAAATTTTCTCTTCTTCTTTGTTAATGGCTGGCTCTATTAGGGTTCTAGCGTTTGTTTTGATTTGAGAAATAAAATGAACGTGAAAAGACAAAGGAAAATGTATAGCCGTGAATATAAAGTGTGGCTATTTTTACTAATAAGGCCTTATGTAAGTTAATTATCTCATAAACCAATTTTAAGCCCATTTATTTTATTAATAAGCACGGCCCTATAAATATAATTTAATCAAATCTCAATCTCATTATCATCATTATTCTATTTAATTTATCTAATTAAATCTTCTGAATAATGTTATCAAAAATTTAGGATGTTACAATGGTTCTATCAATAAGGAAGATAGAGTCACGTGTGTGAACACATGTTGATCCGGAATGAAAATCATGCTACTTCTGAGTGCATTGTAGTATGATGTCTGATATTTTTTGTAACGACCCAGAATTTTTGATAATTAAAATTCGAATATTTAATTAATTTTAAATATAAATAAATGGAATTTAGAAGTCGAATGATTTATTTTTCGAATATTGGATTTTATTTGATAATTAAATCGATAAATTAAATAGTGAAATTCCAGGATAATTGAAAATTGGGTCTAAAATGATTAAAATTAATTTGTAAAATTTTATTTAATCATACTGGAGTTATAGAAAGGTTATAGAACTTTTAAAATTGAATTTAGAGTTAATTTGTGAAAATCGAATATTTTAATATTTAATTATCGACTGAAAATTAGCCATTTTTCGAACAGTCTCAGAATTGAACGAAACCAGTTCCATTGGATCCGTAATAGTTAGTTATTATCGGATTTCAAATTTTGTAATTTTTGGATTTACCATTTGTCCGGTACAAATTAAAACGCCTCGAAATCGATTTAAATCGGTTTAACTTAAATTGATCGTTTATTGCCATATCTCACACATACGATCGAATTAGCTTCTGAAACCTGTTCCATTGTGTCCGGAACGCGGGATAAACCCTAGAAACGATACTGATCGCGCGTAAATCGGTGTTTGGAAAACCGGGATGAATAGTGTTTGTTGTTTTTCTATAAAAACACCTCCATATTTTCATTTGCAAAAAAAAAAAAAACCTAACCCTAATTGAAAAGCTTCAGCCGCCACTTTGATTTTTAATGGCCGAGAATGCTTCCTCCTTCTCCCTCGTTTTTCTTCACATCCTCGCTCTTTTAGCAAAAACTTCCTAAATAAAAGTTGTAGAGCATGAGAACATCTTTAGATCCAACGGTAGATTTTGAGTATCGTCGTCGTTTGAAGGCAAAAAGAGGCCGCGTTCATCACCGGTTGCGCACGATTTTCGAAGTAAACGGCAGCGCTATAGGGGTGCGGTCGGCTGGTGGGGGCGAGGTTCGTGATGCTCTTCGTCGTGGTAGTGTCTGATCATCGTGGAGATGGTCGTGGTGGTTGCGACCTGGAGGATTACGAAGCATATATGGGTTTCACGAATGAGACGTTCGAACGGGAAGAAGAAGAAACCCTCGGCCTTGATTTCGTGACCTGGAATGAGCGGCCAGATGTGAGGTTGTAAAATTAATAAAAGAAATTGTAAATAATTTGTGTTTAAAATTTGTATTAACTTCAAAATGTTGTAACTCTGTCATACGAGATCGGATAATTACGAAACAAAGTGCGTTGGAATCGTCTCGACGAGCTCTTCGCGATGCAACTGGATTGGAGTCGTTTGGAATCAGTGAAATTTTTGGGTAAAATTAAACGCGCGTTTAGTTTTATTCGAAATAAACGCTGAAATCAGAATTGAAATCAAGGTGAGATCTTCTCACTCAAATGAAAGTGGATTTTCTTTTACAGTTATTATTGACTGATATGATTGCTGTTGGATGTGATATTAGATATAGTAGGATATATCTATATATATATAGCAATATATACATATTGGCATATGTATATATTGGATTGATTGATTTCCCGCCTCGTATAGCGGATGAGACCCTATTGCGCCGTTAGTAAGCGGATTATTTTTATAAAACCCATATACCGCGATAATTCCGTACTGGAGCGGAATTGGTATTGTGCTAACATCTTTGGATGCAGGGAAACAGGTTGGAGGGATCCAACTGGATTCCTCAACTGTATTTACTTATTTACAGATATTGATATATATTCTGTTATCATATTGATATATGATATTGACTGTTGTGATGGACTAATTGGTGTTGTTGCATCATCGGATTCAGTTTTGAAATGTAAAAATAACGACTTTTACTTTAAAAGGGTTTTTAAAGTGATTTTTGAAAATATACGTTTTATGGAATTTTTGAATCGATTTATAAACGTAAAATTTTAAAGTTATAAAAGTTATAATTTTTAGTGAAATATAACCGAAGTGTCGTTTTTGAAATAAAAGTCGATTTATTTATAAAATGGTTCAAATAGAGATTTTTGAATTTATTATGAAAGCTCTATATATAAGATTTATAAAATTTGATTTTTATAAATCAAAGTGATGAAATTATAAAGGAGTTTTAAAGACGTTTTAAATGATGTTAAAATGGGTTTTATAAAGGACAAAATAAATGATTTGTGAAGTCCTAAAAGAACGATTTTTGTAAATAAACGAATTATAAGTGTTTAACTTATAGAATGGACTTTTGGTAGAAAATTGAGTTATAAATTGAATTGGATAATAAAAGGAATTTATAAGTTGAAGTAGTTATAAAATATAAAATTGTGATTTATAAACGTTGTTTATGAATCCGAAATCACTTATTTTGATAAGTGAATTGTAGAAGTTAATTAAAGGAATTATACCCACGATTTTGGACAGTGGATAAACTTTTAAATAAAATGTGTAGAAATGTTGAATTTGGATAGTGAAGTATATTCACGATTTTGGACGGTGAATATATTGTTAAGTAAAATGGATATGTTCTGGAGAAGTGATATTATGAAATGAAGTAATTGTTTTAAAAGATGTTTTAAAATGTATTATGAATCGAAAGCATAGATTTCAACGTTTTATTGTTGAAATAGACGTTTTCGAGAAATAAGGAAATGGTGGACTATAACACTGTTGTTATAGTAAATGATTTCCGAAAGGAAATGTTTGGATGTAGTATTGGGATTTATATATATCTATCTTAATTCCGAATCCCTATACTAGTGATTTTGAGTCGTCGTAACGATGTTTTACGTAACATTCGTTTTGACTCAAATAAATGTGTTTTAAGAATGATTTCCTTAATGAATGAGATATATATACTTAATTTTGATTTAAGTATATCGAATATTTTCCAAGTGTTGAAAATAAATGATTGTGAAATACTTATTTTTAAATAAGTATGGAAATGCTTTTCCAATATGAAATGAACTGTTTTGAGATTTTATCTTCAAAGATAAAATGAAATGTGAATATTTGAAATTTGTTTTCAAATGGTTAAAGTGTGGAAAATAATATATCTAATAAAGATATTTTTGTAAATTATATAATTTGGGGAAAATTATTTGGAATCTGATGATGTTGCGCATCTTTATTGATAGTTAAATAACCGACTATCAATAATTACCTTTAGATAGGTATTTGTTGTGAATTGGATGAATTTGAATGCCACACTTGTTTTTAAATAAGCGCTCACTATTCGGGTTAGCCGGGAAAGGACCATGGGGTCGTATAACCCATTCCGAATATGTGATACGTCGTTATGAAATGCATTCGAAGACCGGTGTTGAAGACCGGATATTTTTGAAAATGGAAGGATTACCGTCGAGTTACTCTACATCGGCTGATCTCCGGTTTAGAGGTTTTATCACCCTTAGTGACGGGAAGTCCGGACGTGATTAGAAAATTATCCGGATATGCAAGGGCTTCGTGAGAAGTGCCTTCGGTTCTGTTCGATCCCGGAACAGACTTGTATGGATGTGTGTCTGACGTTACACTTTGAGATGTAAAGCTGATTTCTTTCAAATACATTTCTGTTGGTGGCGGAGAATTTATTCTCTTAGCTTAACACCCTTCTCTGAGACGTACGAGCTCAGAGGTTATGTAGTTGAAATTTATCAGCAATATATCCCAATTTGGTAACGTGGCATACTGAGTGTTGCCGTGAAATGATCAGTGTTTGATCATTTGTGATATGATCATTTGTTTGATCTTATATCTTTGTGATCATAGGTTGATCATTTTTGTTTAACCCGAAGCAGGGCTTTGTAGAAAGCGTAGCTTTGTGGACGAGACTTCGTCGAGCCTCACACCCCGGAAATGGTCGAAACAGGAAGGATGCAGCAAGGTTCTAGGGAGTAGCGCCCCTTAGTGTATGTCATTCCTTCTGGATAGAGGTGGTATCATGGTATGGAGCCCAGATACTTAACCTATGTGGTTGCTGCATTATTATCTATGTGGTTTGTTGGAAATCGGGGATCCTTGGGAAGATCGGTTACAATCGGGGGATGGCATACGCGTGTCAGTAGTTACCTATTTTTGCAGAGGTAACCCGGCCTTGTGTTGGCAGAGATCCGGTTAGGTTCTCGGGTCGTCTATTCCAGGGACGTACCCATCGTGGATAGGAAGTTCCTTAGCCTGACCATTTGTTGGAAATCCAAACTCCAATACGAACCTTGTACGGTATTAGTTGTAGAACCTGCCATTTACGTACGGTGGTCACCACTGTTTAGATGGTAGCTATAGTAGGCATACGATACTGGTCGTATGTTGGCTAAGATTAATATTATACTTTCGAAATGATTTCTACACTATGCACTAATAATAATATCAAAATGATTTGATTTTTCGTAGTAAGCATCTTTGACTATCATAAGAAGAAATCTCCTCCAATTCTGCGTTTGCATTGTGTGTGTGGCGGGAGGTCTTATGGTAGTTTCATTTTCCAAAAGCATTGCGAATTTGTTTTATTTTCTTTGTGAAAGAATAACTGTTTTACGATCTCACACCAGTCACCATGACTGACTCGGAGTTTATTGTTTCCCTTCTAAACTCTGGGTGCCCACCAATTTCCACACGGGCAGCCTAGAGTTATGTTATCAGGATATTCTGGATATTCTGGAGCTTTGGAAGCAAGCTGGATGACGAGACGTAGTATTTGTATCTGATATTATTTTGTTCCGCTGTGTATTCTGTATGAGGACAAGTTTATATAACTGTCCATTGTTGTATATTGACTCTGATGATTGATGTATGTATAAAATGATATAGTTCTTTGTTTTAAAGATTATTCATTTATCTATTATATATTGTTCCGCTGCGAATGTGAGATTCTGATATTGTTCTGTTTCTACTTCTGATGTTGTTCTGTTGTTCTTCTCTATTTTCTTCTTCTCTTCTTCTTCCTTCTTCTTCTGTTTTCTTCTTCTTCTGCCTTTTTCTTCTTTCTTAAACCCTCACTATTGGAGTTTCCGGCACTCGATTGCTCGACAGTCGATAAAGTGAGTATCGATGTCGAATTTTCGAAAGTCGAAAATTTCGGTACGTGACATTTTTTGTGCTATGTGGCATGTATTTTATTGGGCTAGATTTGGTTCTAGTAATTGGGTTAGATTGGATAGACTGGTGGATAAAGGAGTTCGTGATTGTAAGTGGTGTGTATTTTTATTTGATGCATTGTATTATGCGTGTACTTTATTTAGTAGTTAATAATATATGAACCCATTTTCAAAAAAAATGTATTTTCTAAGTATGTTAATGATTATATGATTAATTATTTAAAGTTTACAAATTATGTAAATTTATGAAGAGTTTTACAAATAAAATCTTTGGTGTTGTAAAGCGTATTATAGTAAAAGAAAAATCATTTATAGATTAATAACTGGAGATATAAATATATTTATATTTATTTGAATAATCTGTTTTGTAAATTCCCAGATCAATCTTTCCCTGTATATTGATTTGTAACATATATAAATGTTTATTAATGATTTCTAAGTTTTGATCTCTCATCTTCTTTGTACGGATTTTTATGATAAGAGTGATTTATCGTTGTTGTTTATTTTGTATGATACGGTGACATCTTTTTGTGTGATTTGTGATAATTTTATTCCGTGTGTCGAGAAATCTAAATAAACAAAGTCATAATACTGTTTGGGATAGGGCATTCGGTAATATTTCTCCGGCTATTCTTTGGATCGTTATACAGAATAGTGGATAGTTTGAGTGTAAATTATGACTAGTGAATAAACGTTTGAATATCGCGCGGTGGTATGAGACACTGGTACGATATTTATTCGGTTATTCATTATAAGTAAATGAAACTCTCATGACGTAGATACAGTGAACAGTGTGTGGTGTTAATAATGACATATGGCTTCGTGCCTATGGGTAGTAAGACTTCGGGTCTATATATGTTGTTCTTATATGCCACTATTATGATGTACTCCTATTATGTTTGTTGGAGAGGATAAATGGACAGTATCCACCATAATGGGCTGATCGTGGAGTCGTGCCCCAGATCCGTGACACCCTAGATTTATTGAGCTCTGTGTATATATAGCTTAGTGCATAGCTTTATGCCATTGCCCTTGTAATAACCCATATTTTTAACGATCGAACATTTAAATAGTTTATTTAAATATTTAATCGCTAATTGAATAAAGGCCTAAAAGTGTTTTCTCGCATATGGTTGAATCAGAACTCGAGACCACTTCCACTGAGTTCAGATTGATGTTACGAATTAAAATGAGTATAAGGATCATTATATTTGAAGATCGGACGATCAAATTGCCAAAATGATTTCTAAATATGCGAAATTAGCATTCCGGGGCATAGTCTCAGATGGTAACAAGATTAGTACCGTTGGATCTAACGCGTCGTGTGATCGTATAGATTCGAAACGTACAGCCATTTACATGAGAGAATAAATAAATTGAATATAATAATATTATATATATATCCGCAAATTTGGATCTCCCTCCATATTCTCAAATCCATTCACTGTTTATTGCCTGGGAAAGAAAATTCATGACCGGACTAACATCTTCTCCTTCAAAAATTAATATCGGCTAATCCGCTCAACGATAAATTGCGAGACCGGATCCCTTGAGATTGTATCGATGAAAGCTTTGCTGTAACGTATCGGGTTTTGCCTGCTCGAAAATCAACATCCGTACTTCACATTGTACTAGAATGCCGCAGATTCAATCGTTCAAATCCGATTCGCCGGAGCTATAACACAATTAAGTAAATAACACAGCGGAAGAAAAGAATAATACATTGATATATAATATCTGATACAACAGAGTGATACAATGAATATCAATATACATCAGAGATATGATACAAGAAATAGCAGCGGAAAAGAAAATGATAACATCAGCAGCAGATAGAATATCTCCAATAGAATGCTCCAAGATAAGCAACGTCAGTCCATGAACTCCAAGAACTGAACTAGGTCCAGATAATCTACTAAACCTGAATATCTGAAAAACCCAACTCTAGACTGCTCGTGTGGAAAATTATGAGCACCCAGAGTTTAGGAAGGGAACAATAAACTCCGGATCAGTCATGGGACTGGTGTGAGCAACAAAAACAGTTTATCTTTAAAACAAACAACAACAGAATTTTAAAGTCAATTCGCAATGCTTTTGGAAAATGAAACTACCATAAGACCTCCCGCCACACACACAATGCAAACGCAGAATTGGAGGAGATTTCTTCTTATGATAGTCAAAGATGCTTACTACGTAAAATCATCTTGATATCATTATTGGTGCATAGTGCAGAAAACATTTCGAAAGTATAATATTAATCTTAGCCAGCATAGGTACCATTATACTATGCCTACTATAGCTACCATATTAGATGGTAGGTTCTACAACTAAAACCGTACAAGTTCCGTATTGGAGAAATGGATTTCCAACAAATGGTCAGGCTAAGGAACTTCCTTCCGCCGCATGGGATCGCCTCTGGCGGGACGTCCCGAGAGACAAACTGCTCTCTGCCAAACAAGGCCGGGTTACCCCTGTAACAGGTAACTCACGAATATGTCATCACCCGGTCCTTTGGGACCTTTATCCGAGGCCTCGGTAACCAACATCACACATCATAAAGAAAGTGTATCCACATGAGTAAGTATCAGGGCTCCATACCATAATACCACCCCTTTCCAGAAGGAAATGACATACCCTAAAGGGCGCGACCCTCATAACCTTGCCGCAACATTCCTGTTTCGACCATTTCCGGGTTGTGAGGCCCTGACGAAGTCTCGTCCACAAAGCTACGCTTTTTCAAAAAGCCACGCTTTGGGTCAACAGATGATCAACCTATGATCACAAAGATAAATGATCAAACAAATGATCATATCACAAATGATCAAACACTGATCATCACACAGCAACACTCAGCATGTCACATTACCAAATTGGGATATATCGCTGATAACTTCAACTACATCACCTCTGAGCTCGTACGTCTCAGAGAAGGGTGTTAAGCTAAGAGAATAAATTCTCCGCCACCAACAGAAATGTATTTGAAAGAGATCGGCTTTATATCTCAAAGTGTAATGTCAGACATGTAACCATACAAGTCTGTTCCGGGATCGAACAGAACCGAAGGCACTTCTCACGAAGCCCTTGCAAATCCGGATAATTTTCAAATCACGTCCGGACTTCCCATCACAAAAGAGTGATATAAATCTCTATACCGGCGCGACTCAGTGCAGAGACATTCGATAGGTTGTCCTTTCATTTTTCGAAAATATCCGGTCTTCAACACCGGTCTTCAAATGCCATCCATATACGACGTTTCATTATTCGGAATGGGTTATATGACACTAAGGTCCTCTCCCGGCTAAACCGAATAATGTGCGCAATATTTTAAAAACATATGGATATTGGGATTTCAATTAAGTCACAACTTAAACCCAAATTTCCTTTTCAAATGGTTTAACAAATTACCATTTTCAAATCTTTAAACAAAAAGATTCATTTTAACAACCTTCAATGGTTTAAAACAATTTCCACACTTTAATCTTTTGAAACAAAAGATTCATTCACAGATTTTCCAAATCAATTTCCATTTCAATTTAATTAACTCGTTAAATCTTTAAATCAAGATTTAACTGATAGCTTTCAAAACAATTCCATTTCAAATGGTCTAAACAAATCATCATTTTAAATCTGTTTAAAAATAAACAGATTCAATTCATAGTTTTCAAAAAGAATTCATTCATAACTTGGAAAATCCATTTTTCAATTCAATCTTGAAATTCCTTTAATTAAACTGGAATTTCATTTCTTATCTGAAAGCTTTTATCATTTGAAAACAAACAGTTTTCATTTTTGGAAATCTGATTCATTTATACGAGTTAAAGTTCTTGGGTTAAATCCAAATTCTCAAAATTTTACATTTAAAATGGTTTGAATTCATATAAACACATTAATAAGTTGAACAGCCTTTTTAAACCCTAGTTCCCAAATCATAGAATTCAATTGCAAATATTGAATTCAAATTTAAATCAAATTATTTAAATTTTCAAAACTCGATTAAGTTATCCAAAATAACTTTTATCTTTGAAATTCCATTTCCAAGGCTTTTCACTTTAAACCCAAATTTCCAATTTCAAAATCAATTGAAATTAAAATTTCAATTTCAAAAACATCAAATTTAAATTATCTGTGACTTAACCGATTTCCACGTGAAATCCATATTTGTGTGTGTATAAGTGTGGTCCAGGGTTTTACACAGTAGTGCAACATCATACAATCATCACAGATCAGAATACATAAATATAATTTTGATAAGCGGTATTAACTATCCCGCTTATCGTTCATTCACAGTTCACAGATATATATCACAGATAAGTAAATTACAGATCACAACATAAATCAGGATGTATCACCAAGCATCACAAATCAGGGATATCAACAATCAAGTCATCCAATAGAATCCAAATATCAGAAGGTAAGGTCAATAAATTATCTGATTAATTTAGATCGAATTAATTCCTTACGAATTTCAAATCCGGGTTGATTAACATTAATACTTTACAAATTATCTTGATTTATTATTCTTAAATCATTTATTAATTATCCATTAATAATAAATCAATTTTACCTTTAGTTAAAATTCATCAACCTTTAATTATTAAATGATTAATCTTTAATTATTTAATTTACTATTAAATCAATCATCTTTAATTAATTACTTTGGTTAATTATCCTCAATTAATCTCTTTAATTTATCATTCCTTGATTAATTATCATTCTTTAATCAACTTCATTAATTTATTCAACCTTTTATTAATTTATCCCACATTACTTATCTTAATGAATTAATCACATTAATTAATCATTCTTTGAATAAATTAACTTTTAAATATTTATTAATCAATCTTAATGTAATAATCAATCGATCTTTAATCATTAAATCATTATCCTTTAAGTATTTACCATTTAATTAATTATACTTAATTAATTACAATAAGTGATTATCCTTAATAAATTATTTTAATAAACCACAATCTAATTACATTGAGTAATTTTACTTTAATCCCTTGGTTAATTATTCTTAATTAATCATTCATGAAGTAATTAAGCTTTGTGTAATTACTTTATTTTATTTATTTTTTTGAAAACACTTTGGGATAAAATTTCCAAAGTCAAAACAAATTTGAACTTCAACATTTAAATTAACATATTAAACAAAAAAAAGACTTTACTGGGAATTTTGTTAACACTTTGTTTACAATTCTTGTTTAACATAACCCAAATAAAACTTTTGCTTTTGTCTTAAAGTTTATAACATTTTAATTATTTTGGTTTCCAAAACCAGGTCTTATTCTTTCTTTAGTTTTAAACTTTAGCTTGATACTCATAACTTAAAACTTGGTACAGATTTGATTTTCAAAATTTTAAAGATCTGTAACATTTTTCAATTCAACAGGCTCGAGCTATCTTACTTCGAGTCAAACGCTTTAAAACTTCGAACATCAACCGAGTTTTTTCACAAGTTCTTCGAGACGAACCCGAGCCTGTCCTTTCTTCCCCAAATCTACATTTTCCTCCTGATACACGAATCCTCGCGTGCACGTGCATGATCACCAGCGACCCACTCCAGTTGTCTCCACTTCATCGAGCACATCGACAACCACCTACGATCCAACCTTCGATCCTCAGCAACCCATCCTCCACGCAGATTCGAATTCGAGTATGAATTCGTAAATCTTGAACTTGAACTGCCTCAACACCCACCTGGAACACGTCTCGTATACCCAATGCCAACCACCAGAAAATCAACGCCTCCGGTCACGGCCTCTCCAATACCCCCGCAACCATTTCCCAAAGACAGGAAACACTCGATCATCTACAGACGACGAACGAAACAAAGTTCTCGACTTTACAAAACTAGGTTTAGAAACTTAAAATGCTTGCCGTTGCCACCGCGTCCAACTGCACACTATTCCACTATTTTTCTCGCAAGCCCCGTAGGCTCCTCTATCTCCACCAACAACCTCGACGTTCACGAATCGATCGATCATCAGAATTTGGCAAAAATCCAATTTTTGTTTAAACAAGAACTGCAGCTTAAATTCCCAACTAAAAATTATGACTTTATTCTTAAAAATCAAGTTTTTGCATGATGTTTCAATTTATATTCTTGCATTTATAAATTAGGATGATTACATTTTCCTTTATATTGAAATTCCTCTGTTATTTTGAATTTCCAGAGCAAGATACGCATCTATTTCGACTTAAATAAAATTTAAGTTTCAAGCTATGATTAAACAAACAGTCTTTGTTTTTGTACTAAGTTTAAACATCGAGTAGATTAGGTGGGAATGATTTTTAAATCAAAATCTAGTGTTAAAATCTTAGACAGAGGGCATATATGAAGAATAGCCATAGAGAATAGTGTTACTCATACTTTCATACTTATTCACAGAGAATTCATAACAGATTCATACTTTCAAATTGTTTAAAAGTGGTGTTACTCACCCTGATCATTTTGATCTCCAGAAAGTTTGGTTAGCTGGAAGCCCTCTTGATCTCAGTTTTTGTTTTCCTTTGATTGTTCACCGTTCAAGTGGATGTTTGTTTGATAAATAAGTAACAACACTTCTGGTTTTTCTTAGTTCGTTTGAATGGAACGAAAATGGAATGAAATGTTGATATGTATAAAATAAAGTTTGCAGAAGAAATATTGTGTACAGGTGCTAATGTTGTCTGTACAAGTGATATTATGTTTTGTACAATTTTTATCAGTGATATTTTCTCATTTTGGAGGCTGAGACAATTTTAAACATTTCGAATGACCTTTGTTTGCTGTTGACTTCGGCTGATATCTTACATTTGTGGCTTGCATTAATTATTTTGGTACTTTATGTCTTCCTTTGCCTTTTGTATTCTATTTTGCAAGTGTACTTGTTCATATTCACTCAATTCCATACGTACATACTTGTATACATATTTACTCTTGCAAGCTACCAGACATTTATATATTTTTGTTTGGTTCATATTTGAGTGTTTTCTTCTTTTCCTTTGTTTTATGCATTGTCTTATTACCTTGCAATACTTGATAACTTTGGCTGTACAAAATGAACTGAGATAGTGGCGGCTTGTTTGTTTGATTTGTACACTTGTATTTTATTGTTTCAAAGGTATTTATTTTACCTTTAACTTGTCTCTATAATTTCACATGCAATTAGTTTGGTTTACCTTTTCCTATTTTTATTTTATTTTTTTCATATGTTGTTATACTTATACTAAGGTATTCGTTTTATTCTGTTTTAGAATTCATAACGAATTTATCTCTTGTATTTTTGTATCTTTATTTTTGAACCATTTATTTAAAATTTAAATTCCAAATTAAATACATATACATATATTTAAAAATTAAAATAATTTCTACAGAATCTACTTGAATCCGGGGCAACTCGCATCACTTTTAATAAATTTATTTCACTATTTTTGTTCAAAAATACAATTAATTATTAATTTAAATAGATAGAAAATTTGGGGTCGTTACAGACATCCCCCCTTAAAAGAATTTCGTCCTCGAAATTGCCAACACGTTTCATGATTATACCCACACAGAATAATTTAAGAACAACTCAAACTATACTAATGAACACATGAATTCTTAAAGGTAATTCACACTATATCCCACATTAAGCATTACTTAAAATATTCATACATAGGTTATAATCATACATTACCCTTTTAACGTTCAACATTCACTACATGCTAAGTCCAAAACGCATCCGTAAACACACCCTATCCAAAAGAAGTCTATCTAGCCAACTACAGATCATCACTATCAGAGCTCTCTCTCTCAGGTCCTGATAGCTCCCTAACCTCCGCCTCATTGTCCGTCTCATAGACCTCCTCGAGATCAGACTCTACGGGAATGTGTCCTATACCCTCCTGATCTTCGACTCCATCATCCAAACCCCAAATAACCGCCTCATCATCGTCTGATACTACAGAAGGCACCTCACTATCCGACTCTTCTTCATCTTCAAATTCTTCTTCGTTTTCTTCGAGTCCTTCCATGTCCTCGAATTCTTCTGTATCGTCAAATGCCTCCTCTGGTTCTTCTTCCTCCTCTTCGGGCTCTACAACTACTTCCTCTTTGGGTTCTTCTACCTGGGGTTGTGGCTGCACCACAGGCTCCTCTGGTATCCCCCCTGTACTGATGACTCACCCTGATCATCCTGAACTCTACTCGACGAACCATAGTCACCGACTCTTCGGCCTTTGAAAATTGCACCACCCCTATTTATGCGACGAGTCCTCTACAATTAAAATCAAAATCAAAATATAAGATCCTAAGGTCTTAGAAATTTTTTTATTTTTTATAGGTCAATTATTCTAGATTTCAAAATTTTCAGTTTTAAAACCAAAGTATATTTGTCAACCATAACAACCAGAACAAACAAAGCAACCAATTCATTCAAACAAACAAAAACTTTGGCTTATTTGGAGTTTATGTCCCATTTTAATATATCGAATTCTCTTTCTGGATCTACCAGAAATTATCGATGAATAGAGAAAAGATGTTGAACAAAAGAGATTGATAGAGAAATTTGTTTCCACTGTTGCAAGGTATTAACCATTCATAGTCGTATTTCCCTGTCCTCTATCTCATCCTCTTCTTGCACTCATACTTACTACCAGTGGATAGTAAGAGAATTTACTGAGGCATTCGGACGGATATCTGAAGAATACTCATTCTAGAGTTTACTTCACTCTATCTCTAATGAGCTACTTAATGTGTTATACTCCTGAGCTAAAGTTCAACCTTAGCTCTGATACCACATGTAACGTATCGGGTTTTGCCCGCTCGAAAATCAACATCCGTACTTCACATTGTACTAGAATGCCGCAGATTCGATCGTTCAAATCCGATTCGCCGGAGCTATAACACAATTAAGTAAATAACACAGCGGAAGAAAAGAATAATACATTGATATATAATATCTGATACAACAGAGTGATACAATGAATATCAATATACATCAGAGATATGATACAAGAAATAGCAGCGGAAAAGAAAATGATAACATCAGCAGCAGATAGAATATCTCCAATAGAATGCTCCAAGATAAGCAACGTCAGTCCATGAACTCCAAGAACTGAACTAGGTCCAGATAATCTACTAAACCTGAATATCTGAAAAACCCAACTCTAGACTGCTCGTGTGGAAAATTATGAGCACCCAGAGTTTAGGAAGGGAACAATAAACTCCGGATCAGTCATGGGACTGGTGTGAGCAACAAAAACAGTTTATCTTTAAAACAAACAACAACAGAATTTTAAAGTCAATTCGCAATGCTTTTGGAAAATGAAACTACCATAAGACCTCCCGCCACACACACAATGCAAACGCAGAATTGGAGGAGATTTCTTCTTATGATAGTCAAAGATGCTTACTACGTAAAATCATCTTGATATCATTATTGGTGCATAGTGCAGAAAACATTTCGAAAGTATAATATTAATCTTAGCCAGCATAGGTACCATTATACTATGCCTACTATAGCTACCATATTAGATGGTAGGTTCTACAACTAAAACCGTACAAGTTCCGTATTGGAGAAATGGATTTCCAACAAATGGTCAGGCTAAGGAACTTCCTTCCGCCGCATGGGATCGCCTCTGGCGGGACGTCCCGAGAGACAAACTGCTCTCTGCCAAACAAGGCCGGGTTACCCCTGTAACAGGTAACTCACGAATATGTCATCACCCGGTCCTTTGGGACCTTTATCCGAGGCCTCGGTAACCAACATCACACATCATAAAGAAAGTGTATCCACATGAGTAAGTATCAGGGCTCCATACCATAATACCACCCCTTTCCAGAAGGAAATGACATACCCTAAAGGGCGCGACCCTCATAACCTTGCCGCAACATTCCTGTTTCGACCATTTCCGGGTTGTGAGGCCCTGACGAAGTCTCGTCCACAAAGCTACGCTTTTTCAAAAAGCCACGCTTTGGGTCAACAGATGATCAACCTATGATCACAAAGATAAATGATCAAACAAATGATCATATCACAAATGATCAAACACTGATCATCACACAGCAACACTCAGCATGTCACATTACCAAATTGGGATATATCGCTGATAACTTCAACTACATCACCTCTGAGCTCGTACGTCTCAGAGAAGGGTGTTAAGCTAAGAGAATAAATTCTCCGCCACCAACAGAAATGTATTTGAAAGAGATCGGCTTTATATCTCAAAGTGTAATGTCAGACATGTAACCATACAAGTCTGTTCCGGGATCGAACAGAACCGAAGGCACTTCTCACGAAGCCCTTGCAAATCCGGATAATTTTCAAATCACGTCCGGACTTCCCATCACAAAAGAGTGATATAAATCTCTATACCGGCGCGACTCAGTGCAGAGACATTCGATAGGTTGTCCTTTCATTTTTCGAAAATATCCGGTCTTCAACACCGGTCTTCAAATGCCATCCATATACGACGTTTCATTATTCGGAATGGGTTATATGACACTAAGGTCCTCTCCCGGCTAAACCGAATATTGTGCGCAATATTTTAAAAACATATGGATATTGGGATTTCAATTAAGTCACAACTTAAACCCAAATTTCCTTTTCAAATGGTTTAACAAATTACCATTTTCAAATCTTTAAACAAAAAGATTCATTTTAACAACCTTCAATGGTTTAAAACAATTTCCACACTTTAATCTTTTAAAACAAAAGATTCATTCACAGATTTTCCAAATCAATTTCCATTTCAATTTGATTAACTCGTTAAATCTTTAAATCAAGATTTAACTGATAGCTTTCAAAACAATTCCATTTCAAATGGTCTAAACAAATCATCATTTTAAAGCTGTTTAAAAATAAACAGATTCAATTCATAGTTTTCAAAAAGAATTCATTCATAACTTGGAAAATCCATTTTTCAATTCAATCTTGAAATTCCTTTAATTAAACTGGAATTTCATTTCTTATCTGAAAGCTTTTATCATTTGAAAACAAACAGTTTTCATTTTTGGAAATCTGATTCATTTATACGAGTTAAAGTTCTTGGGTTAAATCCAAATTCTCAAAATTTTACATTTAAAATGGTTTGAATTCATATAAACACATTAATAAGTTGAACAGCCTTTTTAAACCCTAGTTCCCAAATCATAGAATTCAATTTCAAATATTGAATTCAAATTTAAATCAAATTATTTAAATGTTCAAAACTCGATTAAGTTATCCAAAATAACTTTTATCTTTGAAATTCCATTTCCAAGGCTTTTCACTTTAAACCCAAATTTCCAATTTCAAAATCAATTGAAATTAAAATTTCAATTTCAAAAACATCAAATTTAAATTATCTGTGACTTAACCGATTTCCACGTGAAATCCATATTTGTGTGTGTATAAGTGTGGTCCAGGGTTTTACACAATAGTGCAACATCATACAATCATCACAGATCAGAATACATAAATATAATTTTGATAAGCGGTATTAACTATCCCGCTTATCGTTCATTCACAGTTCACAGATATATATCACAGATAAGTAAATTACAGATCACAACATAAATCAGGATGTATCACCAAGCATCACAAATCAGGGATATCAACAATCAAGTCATCCAATAGAATCCAAATATCAGAAGGTAAGGTCAATAAATTATCTGATTAATTTAGATCGAATTAATTCCTTACGAATTTCAAATCCGGGTTGATTAACATTAATACTTTACAAATTATCTTGATTTATTATTCTTAAATCATTTATTAATTATCCATTAATAATAAATCAATTTTACCTTTAGTTAAAATTCATCAACCTTTAATTATTAAATGATTAATCTTTAATTATTTAATTTACTATTAAATCAATCATCTTTAATTAATTACTTTGGTTAATTATCCTCAATTAATCTCTTTAATTTATCATTCCTTGATTAATTATCATTCTTTAATCAACTTCATTAATTTATTCAACCTTTTATTAATTTATCCCACATTACTTATCTTAATGAATTAATCACATTAATTAATCATTCTTTGAATAAATTAACTTTTAAATATTTATTAATCAATCTTAATGTAATAATCAATCGATCTTTAATCATTAAATCATTATCCTTTAAGTATTTACCATTTAATTAATTATACTTAATTAATTACAATAAGTGATTATCCTTAATAAATTATTTTAATAAACCACAATCTAATTACATTGAGTAATTTTACTTTAATCCCTTGGTTAATTATTCTTAATTAATCATTCATGAAGTAATTAAGCTTTGTGTAATTACTTTATTTTATTTATTTTTTTGAAAACACTTTGGGATAAAATTTCCAAAGTCAAAACAAATTTGAACTTCAACATTTAAATTAACATATTAAACAAAAAAAAAGACTTTACTGGGAATTTTGTTAACACTTTGTTTACAATTCTTGTTTAACATAACCCAAATAAAACTTTTGCTTTTGTCTTAAAGTTTATAACATTTTAATTATTTTGGTTTCCAAAACCAGGTCTTATTCTTTGTTTAGTTTTAAACTTTAGCTTGATACTCATAACTTAAAACTTGGTACAGATTTGATTTTCAAAATTTTAAAGATCTGTAACATTTTTCAATTCAACAGGCTCGAGCTATCTTACTTCGAGTCAAACGCTTTAAAACTTCGAACATCAACCGAGTTTTTTCACAAGTTCTTCGAGACGAACCCGAGCCTGTCCTTTCTTCCCCAAATCTACATTTTCCTCCTGATACACGAATCCTCGCGTGCACGTGCATGATCACCAGCGACCCACTCCAGTTGTCTCCACTTCATCGAGCACATCGACAACCACCTACGATCCAACCTTCGATCCTCAGCAACCCATCCTCCACGCAGATTCGAATTCGAGTATGAATTCGTAAATCTTGAACTTGAACTGCCTCAACACCCACCTGGAACACGTCTCGTATACCCAATGCCAACCACCAGAAAATCAACGCCTCCGGTCACGGCCTCTCCAATACCCCCGCAACCATTTCCCAAAGACAGGAAACACTCGATCATCTACAGACGACGAACGAAACAAAGTTCTCGACTTTACAAAACTAGGTTTAGAAACTTAAAATGCTTGCCGTTGCCACCGCGTCCAACTGCACACTATTCCACTATTTTTCTCGCAAGCCCCGTAGGCTCCTCTATCTCCACCAACAACCTCGACGTTCACGAATCGATCGATCATCAGAATTTGGCAAAAATCCAATTTTTGTTTAAACAAGAACTGCAGCTTCAATTCCCAACTAAAAATTATGACTTTATTCTTAAAAATCAAGTTTTTGCATGATGTTTCAGTTTATATTCTTGCATTTATAAATTAGGATGATTACATTTTCCTTTATATTGAAATTCCTCTGTTATTTTGAATTTCCAGAGCAAGATACGCATCTATTTCGACTTAAATAAAATTTAAGTTTCAAGCTATGATTAAACAAACAGTCTTTGTTTTTGTACTAAGTTTAAACATCGAGTAGATTAGGTGGGAATGATTTTTAAATCAAAATCTAGTGTTAAAATCTTAGACAGAGGGCATATATGAAGAATAGCCATAGAGAATAGTGTTACTCATACTTTCATACTTATTCACAGAGAATTCATAACAGATTCATACTTTCAAATTGTTTAAAAGTGGTGTTACTCACCCTGATCATTTTGATCTCCAGAAAGTTTGGTTAGCTGGAAGCCCTCTTGATCTCAGTTTTTGTTTTCCTTTGATTGTTCACCGTTCAAGTGGATGTTTGTTTGATAAATAAGTAACAACACTTCTGGTTTTTCTTAGTTCGTTTGAATGGAACGAAAATGGAATGAAATGTTGATATGTATAAAATAAAGTTTGCAGAAGAAATATTGTGTACAGGTGCTAATGTTGTCTGTACAAGTGATATTATGTTTTGTACAATTTTTATCAGTGATATTTTCTCATTTTGGAGGCTGAGACAATTTTAAACATTTCGAATGACCTTTGTTTGCTGTTGACTTCGGCTGATATCTTACATTTGTGGCTTGCATTAATTATTTTGGTACTTTATGTCTTCCTTTGCCTTTTGTATTCTATTTTGCAAGTGTACTTGTTCATATTCACTCAATTCCATACGTACATACTTGTATACATATTTACTCTTGCAAGCTACCAGACATTTATATATTTTTGTTTGGTTCATATTTGAGTGTTTTCTTCTTTTCCTTTGTTTTATGCATTGTCTTATTACCTTGCAATACTTGATAACTTTGGCTGTACAAAATGAACTGAGATAGTGGCGGCTTGTTTGTTTGATTTGTACACTTGTATTTTATTGTTTCAAAGGTATTTATTTTACCTTTAACTTGTCTCTATAATTTCACATGCAATTAGTTTGGTTTACCTTTTCCTATTTTTATTTTATTTTTTTCATATGTTGTTATACTTATACTAAGGTATTCGTTTTATTCTGTTTTAGAATTCATAACGAATTTATCTCTTGTATTTTTGTATCTTTATTTTTGAACCATTTATTTAAAATTTAAATTCCAAATTAAATACATATACATATATTTAAAAATTAAAATAATTTCTACAGAATCTACTTGAATCCGGGGCAACTCGCATCACTTTTAATAAATTTATTTCACTATTTTTGTTCAAAAATACAATTAATTATTAATTTAAATAGATAGAAAATTTGGGGTCGTTACATTTGCGATGATCATGGAAGATTTAGGATCGACGACGTTTGACCGACCTCGACAATTATCAGTGAATCTAGGGTTTTAGTTTGATGGATCTTGAGTCACTGAGTGATGGATTGGAGATTACCATTGTGTTTCATTCGATGAGACTCGCCTTCTCCAGAGATTTGGGCATGATCGATCAACTGTAATGATTCATGATCGAAAACCTAGGGGAAGCATAGAGTCGGGTTGCATTTTGACATGGTGGTGCGGTTGAGATGTGGTGGGGTGCAGATTGAAGAAGGTGCGAAGAGAAGTGATCTGGCGAAGACGGATCGAGATTTCGTCGATTATCGAGTGAGAAATCAAAGATGTGGCCATGGTGTGTATATCCGTTTAAACATGTCTGGGCATTAGAATGAAGAGAGGAAGAAAGATTAGGGTCTTAAGCAAGGTAATTAAGGATTTAACTAATTAATTAACTAGTTAATACTGATTCGTATTTCGATCATATCTTTTGCATATGAGGTTCGTATTGGATGCGATTTCTTATGTTGCGCTCGTGATGGCGAGATCTACCATTTGGCGCTGGTTTGGACAGATTTTATGGAGGTGAGTGATATTGTCTCTCACCATACAATGATTAGTTGTATAGTATTAGATTAACGCTTGGGAGTGATATTTGGTTTTAAAATGTGATTTTACTATACTTATATACCTGCTTGATTTCTATAAAATAAAATAAAATTATTTTAAAATGATTTATAAAGAATATTACATATTATCATCGACGTGCCATAGTTAGGGAATTATTAATATTAAGCTACTATTGATATGATTTCCCACATTGGTTGATATGGATGGATTATACATGTTGTATGTATGTTGATTTGGATGTATGTATGGTTGTTGGATGTGTGTTTGGTTGTTTGGCTGTTTTGGTTGAAAACACCGATTAGCGGTGATCGAGTTTTAGGTAGTACCTTGTACGTTAGGGTTTCGTGCATGCTAAAACCTAATGAACGAGATAAGTGTAGAGGAGGGTTAGGATACATGCCGACGGGACTATATTTCAGGATGGATGCTAGATGTTTCCATTTGGTTAGTACTTATCTATTCAGTTAAGTACAAGACCAAGATGGTCGGTATTGACCATTGCAGAGTGGTCAATGTCCATCACTATTGATGATTAGTGATTTGGCCAATCTTTGGCATGGGCTTGGAGGAGATCTCGTGATACGTGAAGGGATGGTTCATTCATGTGACTAATTTAGAGTTTGGATGTTATTGCGCTATGACGAGCGATTTTGATGGTGATGCGATGATGTGATGCTTCAACCTAGTAGTCTAGTACTTCAGATGGTGAATCAAAGATGTATGGAGTAGGTTTCGAGGATGGTAGTATCAGGACTCTGTAGATCATGCTGGATGTGTTGACTCGTTCACATCATGGTGGATGGTGATGTATAGCATAATGGACTTGTATCTTCGGCTTGTGACTCGCGATAGGAGTTGGTACCGAAGATTAACCACTCCGTATCTTTGGTTTGTGACTCGAGTAGGGAGTAGGTACTAAAGAGGTTTTTGTTGGGAGTCGTGGAGTGGGGGAACGAGGTGGGTTCGGAGACAGTGGAAATTATACTTAGCTAATAGGGCTCGGATCTGTATTAAGTGAGTAAGGCTTGATGGATGTGTCTATGCTAAGGGATAGTTGATAACTCAGAGTGTTTTCTGTTGTACTCGAAGCAGGGGTATTATATAGTGGAGACGTTCATGTATTGGTAGCGAGGATTTGTATACCATGGACCGCTGTATTGAGTAGGTATTGTAAATGGAGATACCTAGGCACCACGACAGATACTGAGTATGGTGTACACATTTTATGATGTTGTAAAGTAGCATATTATCTATGTTATATGCTGACTCTTTAGTTGCAGGGACAAGTCAGGTACGGTTTATATACCCTCTGTTATGTATACTATATCGACTTTATAGTATTTTGAGATTTGATATCGCTCATACCAGGTTGTTGTCTAACTAGAGGTTTTATGCTTTGATTCTTATTATCTCAAGTACTCTTAAGTGAGTAGATTTGAGAGTAGGTGTGGATGATATATTCAGATCTTTAGATGGACCAGCAGGAGGTGACACTTACTTATATTTTTATTTGAGTTTGTTATTGTATTTCTGCTGTATGACACTATGGCCTTGACAATGTTTGACTTACTATTATATGATATAGTGTTTTAGTAGAGTTTATTTTCCAGTTGTATAAACTCTATTACTGTATTGTATAACTCTATGGATCTTATATTCGGATGAAAAGTTCACATTGTTATTATTGTCTCTATATTGTTTTATACCTTTGTTGGCTACTATATTTACTCTGATGCAATGTGAGACATACAACAGGTTATGTGGTTATTTGATGTTTCCTTATTTTTCATTTCCATTCTCTTCTCTTCTATTTCCTTTCCTTCTTTTCTTTTCTTTGACAATCATTCTACAGCATAGGTGTAGGGCGATCGTTACATTTGGTACCAGAGCAAAGGTTACATGATTAACCTGAGTTGATACCGCGATCAAGCAGAGATAGGGTAGGAGTTGTTGCCTTAGACTAGACCTTGAGTGTGTATTTATACAAGAGAGTTCGTATTTGTTATATATTTTGGTTTTCAAAACTATATAATAGTGTATATAGTATATACTTGTGTGCACATAGAGCACTATTGATGCAGTTTTCTTTGTGAAAGACTGATCATCCTTATTGTATAATAGGAGTGATCTGGCATGTGAGAAAAAGTACTATTGACTCTATCTTTATACCTGAGAATTTGGAAAGATCAAGGCCACTACTCTTGATTGATAGGATATGTTCATAGAGTTGGTGTGGATCATTTCCTGGAATGCCCAAGTTGTTGTGATGGGTATGGTGCTCAAGTGAATGTGGTTAGAGTCGACTATGCCAAGTTGTATATAGAGTATGGGAGTCTAGGAGGCAGACCGTTCCCTAGAATGGAGTCAGCTATTGCAAGGCAAGATTGGATTGTTAGGCGAGAAGATCTCCAATTACTTGGAGTAGATGATGCCATGAGGTAGAAGTTAACCTTTATATGACTCCAAGGATGAATAATGAACTAATGAAGTGTCTATGTAGCTTTAATTCCTGATGACCAATTTACTTGGGATAAGTTCATAGTTTGCTTCGAAGAAGATTTATCTCAACTTTTCTTAAGTTGATGATGGTTAGAGAGTTTGATGATTTGAAGTATGGTGATAAGTCTGTGTCGGAGTATGTGGACAAATTCGATGTGCTATCGAAGTACAGTCTATTCCCGTTGATACTTCACACAGAAAGGATGGAAATTTTAACATTAGGTTAAGTGGTCGTCTTGGAAAATGATTGATTGGTCATATTAATAAGGGCTTCGTGAAGTTAATCGAGAAGTACCCAGTGTTGAAGGGTTGTCTCGAACCAGCTGAGTAGGGATAGACCAAAGAAGCATATGTATTGATTGCCATTATGATTTCGTCGAGTGCTCCATCTATGAAAGAGAAGGGAAATGGCATTACCGTTCGAAATATGCTTTTCACTTATGGCGTTTCCATACGTGTTTTATTTGACGTTGAGGTTTCATATTCATTTACATCAAGATTTGATGGAGATATTGGGACCGAGACTCAAGATAATTACCGACCCTTTCATTGTGATGGACCTAGTTAGAGGCTTAGCCAACCTTTGCCTAGTTTGTCGAGACCTTGTCTTATTGGGTCATGGTTGTTTGTTTATTTGCTATTGGTTGTTTTGGATTTAGTTGGGTTGGAATTATGGTTTGGGAATGAACTGGTTGAAGGGGATACGAAATAGTGGTGAATTGTGAGAGGCTGTTGGTGACGATTGGGGTTGTGTAAGAGCTAATAGCAGTGATTGGCTACCTATAAAGGATGGGGATGGTTAGCTTTCTATATTCGCTCGATATTCCATATGATGTATCTGTGCCAACAGCTAGAGAGTGTTCGGACATATTCAATGAGGTAACCAAATTACCACCATATAGGGTAGAGTTTTGTGTCAATTTAGTCAGAGGGGTTAGGCCAGTAATTATGCCTTTAAGGCATATGATGTCTAAAGAGCTTAGGAAACTAAAGGTGCGAAGGATGGCCTATTGAGGTAATGGTTAATTCGAGGGAATATATTTGGGTAGGATGCACTAATAGTGTTCGTCAGTAGGGCGGATGGCTCTTTGGAGTTGTTTATTGGTTGTCGTGAACTGGATGAGATAAAGAACATGTTGCTACTCCTGTTTGTTGATTGCTTGTTCGATCGGCTCTATAGCACGAGGATGTTCTCTTAGTTGGACGTTGTGGTGAGTTTCACCGACTGAGAGTATTTAGAGGGTGTGTGCCGATTATAGTGTTTTGTACACTACCTTGATTTTTGATTGGTTGGTTATGTCGTTCAGGCTAACCAATGTGTCGGCATACCTTGTTGATCTCATGGACCATGTTTTGAGAGGTCGCTTGAGTGAATTGTGCTTATGTTCGTCGACAATACTTTCGTTTAGTCATGGACAGAAGTGGAGCACAAGACACAATTGGTGATTGTGCTGCAGGTGTCGAGAAGACACCGATTGATGATAAGATTTTAGTAGTATCACTTCTAAAGGAGGGGAGTGAAATGCTTGGGTCACATTGTTTCAGAGTAGGACATCGCTGTAGATCCTTTAGTTATGGCAGTCCAAAAAATTTGAATAGACCCAAGGTAGTAGCACCATTAACTGATTTGATAAGAAAAGATCGGACTTTTATTTGAGATGTGAGGTGTGGACACGCTTTAGTGAGTCTGACCGAGAGGTTGACGCGTGCACTGATGTTACTTATTCTGAGCGGGAATGAGGAGATGATAGTACACCCATACCTGTGGTACTTAACTGGGTGTGGTAGTGGTACCAAAAGGTAAAGTTGTCACATATTAGTCGACAGCTAAAACCATACAAGAGGAAGTATTTGACTCTTGATTCGGGGTTGGAGACAATAGAGTTCGCTTTAGGAATTTGGAGCCACCATCTATTAGAAGAGAGGTTCAAATGTTCAGTGATTCCACGTCATTAGAGTATCTCTTCTCCAAGTAGGATCTTGACCTTCGCCAGTAGTGATGGTTGGAGTTCTTAGCTTCCTTTAGATTTGACATTTCCTAGACGTCCATGAGGGAAATGTAGTTACCGGTGTTTTGAGTGGGAGACGTACCAGTTTGGGAGCAATATTCCTAGAGTGGGCATTGCTCAAGCTTATCACTGGTTATGACTTCAGAACTCGATGAGCAATGGCCTAAGGTAATGGCTAGTTTGACTGTCAGACCTACTTTGATTTAATGGATTGGTACTAGTCAAAGGTGTTAGGCTAGACTAGTGGAGATTGTGGCTAAATTTAAAGAATGAGTAATGACTATAGAGGTTATGCAGTGCGGATCCAACCGAGATAGTTGGTTCCATAGTGGTGAGAAATTGTTTGTTCTCAAGCAGTGGGAACAATATTTATAGACTACATTGATGGATTCTCAATGACTAAGGATAGTATGATAGCATTTGAGTTACAGTCGATTGGTTGACGAATAATGCTAGATTTGTATTCCTTAAGTCTAGTAGAACGACATCTATATTTGTCGAGATGTATGTGGGATGGATAGTGTGTTTCCATTGTGTGCCATGTGCATGTGGCATAAACCCATGGGTCGATAGTGGGTTTTGGTAGAATTTATAAGAGGCGTTTGGATATTTGGCACCGAATCAATTATATGATATCGAAACAGAACCAGAGACTTCGAAACCTTGTAGGCCTGTTCGTACCGATATATGTGATAATTATTAGGTTAGGAGGAGGCCAGTGAGTAGTAGAGGTTTAGTGGAGTGAAAGTGAAGACGATAGAATATAGGAAACCAAGAAGGGCATGAGGACCACTTATCCGGAGCTCTTCAGGAGGTGTGATTTCATTTTGTCATTGGCTTTCATGTTGGATATCATATTTGATGTTTTATACTATATAGTTTAGTATTCTGCATGCCAGGATGGGCATGGATGTTATTTTTTTAGATGATAGGTCCCATGCATGCATGTTTGATTAGATTGTTAGCATTTGAGATGATAGCCTATGTTTGTGTGGTTGTTAGGCATGTGGGATAGTTATGGTTTGATATAGCATACTTATTTGAGACGATTGCTTTATACGATCTAGTATATTTAAAGATATGATTTGTATACATATCTTTGTTGTATTGAGATTTTTCAGACCTAGCCGTACAAAGGAAGTTCTACCGAATTTTTGGAATCTGGGAGACTTTTGAGGGCCTAGGGATTAGGAGATGTTCTCTTACTTTGTGATTTCGAGGACGAAATCTTTTTAAGGGAGAATGTGACGACCCGTAATTTTAACGATTAGATATTTAAATAGTTTTTTAAATATTTAATCGTTAATTAAATGAAGATCCAAAAATATGGCTTCTCGCGTACGACCAAATCAAGACTCAAGACCACTTCCATTGAGTTTAGATTGACGTTGCGAAATAAAATGAATATAAGGGTCGCTATATTTGGAGATCGGACGATCCGATGGCCAAAATGATCTTGAAATACGTGAAATCAACATTTCAGGATGCAGTCTTAGATGGCGACGAGATTAGTACCGTTGGATCCGAAAAAATGAGGTGATGTACACAGAGGAGTTTTGTAGCGATCAGACGCAGCGTGTGAATGTACGGACTCGAAACGTACAGCCATTTACTGGAGAGAATAAATAAATGGAATATAATAATATTATATATACATCGCCAAATTTGGATCTCCCTCCATTTTCTCAAGTCCATTCACTGTTCATTGTTTGGAAAAGAAAATCCATGGTCGAACTCACATCTTCTCCTTCAGAAATTAATATCGGCCAATCTGCTCAATGATAAATTGCGAGACCAGATCCGTTGAGATCGTATCGACGAAAGCTTCGCGATGACCATGGTAGATTTTGGATCGACGACGTTTGACCGACCTTGACCATTTCCAGTGGATCTAGGGTTTTGGTTTGATAGATCTTGAGGCACCGAGGGATGGATCAGAGATTACCATTGTGTTTCACTCGATGAGATGCACCTTCACCAGAGATTTGGGCATGGCCGGTCAATTGTGGTGATTCACGATTGAAAACCTGGGTGAAGCATGGAGTCGGGTTGCATTTTGACATGATGGTGTGGTCGAGATGTGGTGGGGTGCAGATCGAAGAAGGCGCAAAGAGAAGCGATTTGGCGAAGAAGGATCGAGATTTCGTCGATTATCGAGTAAGAAATCATGATCAAAGATGCGGCCATGCGTTTAAACGTGTAAGGCATTAGAATAAGGAGAGGAAGAAAGATTAGGGTCTTAAGCAAGGTAATTAAGGATTTAATTAGTTAATTAATTAACTAGTTAATATTGATTCTTATTTCGATCATATGTTTTGCATAATAGGTCCATCTTGGATGCGGTTTTTTGCGTTACGCTCGTGATGGCGAGATCTACAATTTGGCATTGTTTTGGGTGGATTTTATGGAGGTGAGTGATATTTTTCCTCACCACACTATGATAGGTTGTATAGTATTAGATTGATGCTTGGGAATATTTTTCGGTTTTAAAATGTAATTTTCCTATCCTTATGTACCTGCTAAATTTTTATAATAGAAAATAAAATTATTTTAAAATGATTTATAGAGAATATTACATATTTTCCATCGACATGTCATAGTTAGGGAATTATTGGATTTGAGCTATTATTAATATGATTTCCAACATTGGTTGATATGATGGATTATACATGTTATATGTATGTTGATTTGGATGTATGTATGGTTGCCGGATGTATATTTGGTAGTTTGGCTTGTTTAGCTATTTTGGTTGAAAACACCGATTAGCGGTGATCGGGTTTTAGGTTGCATTTTATACGTTGGGGTTTCGTACATGCGAAAACCTAATGAACGAGATAAGCTGTAGAGGAGGACTAGGATACGTGCTGATGAATCTAGATTTCAGGATGGATGTCGGACGTTTCTGTTTGGTTTGTACTTATCCGTTCGGTTAAGTACAAGACCAAGATGGTTGGTATTGACCATTGTAGAGTGGTTGATGTCCTTCACTATTGATGTTTGTTGATTTGGCCGATCTTTGGCATGGGCGTGGTGGAGATCTCGTGGTGCATGAAGGGATGGTTCGTTTGTGGGTTCAATTTAGGGTTTGGATGTTATTGCTCTTTGATGAGCGATTTTGACGATGAGATCATGATGTAATGCTTCAACCTAATTGTCTGGTACGTCAAATGGCGAATCGACGATGTATGGAGTAGGTTTCGAGGATGGTAGTATCAAGACTCTGCAGATCATGCTGGAGGTGTTGGCTTATTCACATCATGGTGGATGGTGATGTATAACATGATGGACTTGTATCTTTAGTTTGTGAATCGTGATGGAGTAGGTACGAAGATTAGCCACTCTGTATCTTCGGTTTGTGAGTCAAGTAGGGAGTAGGTACCGAAGAGGCTCGTGTTGGGAGTCATGGAGGGAGGAACGTGGAGGATTTCGAGATAGTGAAAATTATATTGAGCTAGTAGGGCTCGAATCCGTATTGAGCGAGTAGGGCTCGATGGATGTGTTTATGCTAAGGGGTAGTTGATGACTCGGAGTGTTTTCTGCTGTACTTGGAGCAAGGGTATTGTATAGTGAAGGCGCCCAGGGATTGGTAGCGAGGATCCGCATACCCTGGATTGCTGGATTGGGTTTAGCATATAGTTTCAGGCCGAGTGACAGAGAGTACAATGGAGAACCTGGATTTTCATTGGTTTCGGGTATTTGCATGGCTATACAAGTTATCATATATCTAGAGGACACTGGGCGATAGTTAGTATAGTTTGATGGATGTTATGTTTGTTTTAGTTGCTTCACTTTCCACTTGTCACGATGTCACAGGAGGTAGGTATTGTGGTTGGGATACCTAGACATCCCGACTTGACTTAATATGGAGTAAGTATTGTGGATGGTGTGGATAGAGATACCTCGACACCTGAACAGTTTACTTAGTATGGAGTAGGTAATGTAAATGGAGATACCTAAGCACCCTGATAGATACTGAGTATAGTGTACCCTTTTTATGATATTATAGAGTGGCATATTATCTATGTTATTGCTGACTCTTTGGTTGCAGGGATTGGTCAGGTATGGTTTATATACCCTATGTTCCATATACTATGTCGACTTTAATAGTATTTGGAGATTTGATATCGCTCACATCAGACTGTTATCTAACTCGAGGTTTTATGTTTTGCTTCTTATTATCTCGGGTACTCTTAAATGAGTAGATTTATGAGCAGTGTGGATGACATATGGAGTTCTTCAGATGAACTAGCAGGAGGTGACACTTACTTATATTTGTATTTGAGTTTATTATTGTATTTCCGCTGTGTGACACTATGAAGCCTTGACGGTGTTTAACTTACTATTATATAAGACAGTGTATCAGTAGAGTTTATTTTCTAGTTGTATAAACTCTGCTACTGTATTGTATAACTTTGTTGATCTTATATTTAGATGATTAGTTCACATTGTTATCACTGTCTCTACATTGTTTTATACCTGTGTTGACTATTGTATTTACTTTGATGCGATGTGAGACATATGACAGGCTATGTGGTTATTTGACGTTTCCTTTTCTTCTTTTTTGTTCTCTTCTCTTCTATTTTCTTTCCTTTACTTCCTTTCTTTCCTTTGACAACTGTTCTACAACGTAGGTGTTTGGTTGTCGTTACATCCCCTGTGTCACCTGGGCCACCTATAGCGGCATTTATAGTGGCGTAACTTAAAGTCCTCGCGTTGATGAGCACACCGGTGGATACATGTCCTGATGACTGTGAGGTAACTAAAGACTATAGAGACATTGTGTCTTTCGAGCTTGCTTAGCAATATCTGTCTCCCTTTTGGTACTAACGGAGTAGTAGATTGGCATATACGATTGATTCACCTTACTGTAGTACTGATGTGGGCCAGGCGTCGTATATTGTTATATAGATAACTCTACTTAGGGCTTCATGTCTATCGCACAGTCATTTCCCATCACGATACTTATTGATGATATAGAAATGAGGAGATGAGATTATACTTGGGTTATTTGACTAGAGTGTAGTGGCTTCTCAGTATTTTGATAGACATCCTATCTTATTTGATTTTGATGATTTATTATCGAGATTGAGAGATATATTTAGACAATGCTTCATGCTAGCTTAATTATACTTGGTGACATATCCTCTAGTGATATTTATAGATTTGGTGATGTTTTCTTAATATGTATGATTCACCCATTCGTATTGATTTTATGATTCTGGTTTGATGTGTTTCTATGCGGGTGAGGACTTTTTTGATCTTAGAGATGGTTGTTTTATGTAGTTTCGAGTTCTTTATGAGATGTAATGCTTCGTTGATTATTTATAGTATTGTACATATATTTCAAGAATACATCTCTATATCTGTATATATGTATTAATATGTTGTCTGATGATATAAGTACACCCGAGGTGATATCATACTATTATTCTTTGATTACATTGTGTTACCTTTCTTATGTACCCTTGATTAGACATAGTCTGACCCGTGTTATTTTATAATACTCGGATCAGTCCGAGACATTTCTGGAACAGGGACAACATGACCAATATTTGCTTTATTGGGCTTAGAGGAGACATATATTAGGATTCTAGTATGATATTTGTGTGATATTGATTCACCATGTGTGTATATATATATATCTTTATTAATAGTTGTAATAGCTTGGTGTCACACTTTTTTGGTATCAACGTGAACTACCAAAAACGTCCCTCTATATATTATCAAATTTTAATCATTTAAAAAATATGATCTAATATTTAATAATAGTTGTAGTAACTTTGTGTTACACTTTTTTGATATCAACGTGAACTACCAAAAACGCCCCTTTATATATTATCAAATTTTAATCATTTAAAAAATAGGATCTAATGTTAAACTTCCTTTACAAATTCAAAATTCCCTAAAAGTAGGATCTAACAATTAAACATGTTTTACAAATTCAAAACGCTTCTAAAAATAGGATCTAAAATTAAACTTTCTTTATAAATTCAGAATACTTCTTTATGAATATACAAATCTTGATATCACATGAAAATAAAAAATCAATTTTTGACTGATTTAAACATATATACAATTTAAAAGAAAAATAATTCATGCGCGAAGCGCGTGCCATGACACTCGTGTGTGTGTGTGTGTGTGTATGATACATTGTTGGATAGTGATTGTTTAGAGAGAGCTGACATTAGAGATATTTGTATCCAAACTGCATTATATATATATTATATAATATATTGTATATTGTCGTTGCGATTAACTTTGTGTTCTCTATTGTATATTGTATATTATGTATTGTTCTGTCCTGGTGGCGCATGTTTTTATTGGTTTGTACTGATACTATGTACGTACATATGAGATATTTATTTGATGTTTTTAATACATACCAATGTTAGTCCAAGAGAATATTCACGTGTACCCCATTTAGCCTCATTCTTCGTATTACCTTACAGTACTCTATGATGCTCTTCGATGGTATAGATATAAAGGTGAGGTGTTTCGATATAGTATCAGAGCAGGTTTAGAACAATACATCGTATATAAGAGACATGAGTTAAGACCTTAGATGAGACTTAGAATCCCTAACCCTTAGGAGTGTTGGTAATCTCCTATAATAAAAGATAATATACATATAGATATATATAGGATGATTACTGGGGTAATCATCAAAAGGGCGTATTTGTAATTTTACAAATATATGTGTAACGATCCAGAATTTTAGTCGTTTGGATTAAGAATATTTAATTTATTTTAAATATTGAAAAGTTGTTTTTATAAGTTAAATAACTGGGATTTCAAATATAACAATTTATTTGATAATTTAATTGTTAAGTTTAATATTTGAAATTGTTTAAATAATTGAATCTTGAATTTAATATGAATGAAAACGATTTAAAAAGTTGAATTAATTTCTATTTGAGCAAGAATGAAGATAGTAAACATTTGAATTTGATTTAAAAGTGATTTAAACTAATTTTAAAAATTACTCATTTTAATTAAGGTGTAAAAATAGCTTTTGGGCACTGACTCGGATTTCGACGAAACCAGTTTCATCGGATCCGTAATGGTGAAGTATTATATGTTGTCGAATTTCGTGGCGATCGGACGTGTCATTTGGTCATGCGAGTTCAAAACACGTAGAATTAATTAAAGGAATTTTAATTAAAATAATTTGATTTTGAAAGTTAACTTCTGTATATGATGGAATCGGCTCCCGATATATATTGCATTGTGTTTGGAATATGGGTATAACATATGGAACTCCAGGCGGCACGCTTCGTTTGGAGTTCGGAATTTTAATATGCGAATAGTGCCGGGTTTATTTTCTATAAATAGCCCCAACCTTCTTCCATTTGCAAACCAAACCCTAAACCTAAATTTCAACCGCCATTAAATAAAACAATCCAATGGCCGACGTTGATCGGAGCCTCTAGAAGCTGAATTGGCCTTCAACTGTAACTAGAGAAATGTAGAGCACGACCATACGAACTCGATCAACGGATGGATCGTCGAACGACGAGCTAAGGCGGCATCGGCGTTTCACTGTAGAAAAATGGGTTCGTCGACGAGATTCGCGCGCGCGCGTGGCCATGGGGCAGGTGGGGCGCGAGGCGGTACAGGCGGCATCAGCGGTGGCGGCGTCGTACATGGAGGCGAGCGCGATTTTCATTCGAACATAAAAAAAGATGCACTCGGGCATGTGTAACGACCCGTAAATTTCAACTGTTTTAATAACGTAATTAGTTGAAATTTTGTGAAATTTTAAACGATAAAATTTTGAAATACAAATTTGATATTTGGAATGCGTTTAGTTAAGCATAGCAACTGGTAAATTTTCGTTCGAAAATATCAAAGTTTATTTCGCGCGTAAATTTACTTCAATTTAATCAGTTAAAAAGCGATGAAAATAAAATGTTTCCGAAACCTAAATATTTTACACAGAAAAATTCTAAACCATCTTCTGAGCAAGATCAGTTTGTCGTTTTTCCAAATTCGGACATCTTTGGCTCCGTCGATCTTATTTTTCAGTGTTTTTCTCGCATTTTCCGCTATTAGAAAATTCAAATTTTTATAATTCAAATCATACCACTGATATCCATATACCGTTTTGATCGTCTCGTCATGCTGATCTCTATGGTATATTCATATGCGTGTTTCGGCGTCCGGTAAACGACGAAACCTGTAAAGCGACTTCTGTATCGGTTCCGCAATATGGCTTTTGGATTTTCGTGACCATTCATTTTTCTTTGTGTAATTCGAGCAGCCATTTACATTTATTATTTCTTGAATCTAGGAGTGTGACTTTTCTATTGCCAACCGGTTCCTCTCCTTTTGATTTGCACGTTGCTTTTCCTCTTTGTTTTCTGTTGCTCTTCATTCTAACTCATTTCCTCATTCCCTCCCTCTTGCTCACGTTAGAGCATCCATGCCCACACAACAAAACACGGCTACCCAAAGAAAAATTATATGTCCACCCGTGTTCACGCAGCTGCAGTGCTCACCGACCACCCAAGCGAACATCTCACTTCCATGCGTCCTCTCTCCTCCACCCTCCCTCGCCTGAGACAGCCACACACCAGGCCCACGTTCACCACCAAGTTCTCCCCTGACAGCCCGAGCCCACTCCACCAACCGAAGCCTCTCCCTTCGCCACTCTCCAGCCTTCGACCATCACTGGCCATGCTCAGCGCTGCCGATCTCCCCACCATCAGCTAGCAACCCGTTTGCAGCCTCCACTTCACTTCTTCTGTGAGCCACCACCGCACAAACAGCCTCGTCACCACTCGCATCACCAAGAGCCGACCCATCTCCACATCGTCCGCGCCCACCACATGGCAGCCATATCCACCTTTCTCCTACCGAACTTCATCACAACCTTCCCTTCCGCATCCCAACACCAACAGCCGACCATGGCATGGCTACTCTTCACCAAACCTCCTCCTGTATGTTACTTGGTATATATATTCTTATGTGTTTATTTAGCATATTCATATACATATCATAGGTTATTTATTCAGGTTGTATTAATATTTTGAACAGGTTTTTTTTGTAATAAACTTCAACACCCATATAAATACTTTGTTTTCCAGTAAAGCCTTGTTTGCCTTACTTTGTATGAATTGTACGTTCTAGCCTGATTTCGCGTATTTGTTATAAGTATATATAAAAAAAAAGTGTTGATAGGCTATATATATAATAGTTTCATATATTTGAAACGTTTGAGTTTTATGTATAAGTTTATAAAGTATATGTATATTGTTATCTAATTATATCAACTCAGATCCGTTGTTTAAAGCATATATTATGTTGTATGATATAGTACGTGTAGTATATTATAAGTATAAGTATTTCATATCATGTTGCTGTATATAATATATAAGAAGTTATATAAAAGAAGTATATACTATTTAGTAACTAAGTATATTTGTTAAAATGTTTGTTGCTGTCATAAGTTCTCTGTTCATTTAGTATATTTGTTATTTATATGATCTGTTAGACTATATTAGCTATATACTAAGCTTTTGAGTTTATGTACATATTATAGTGGCACGTTTATGTATATATATTTATATTTCTTTAATATATCTTGTTGGTGTAGATAAGTATAGATGTGATCTGATGGGTTTATAATATATATGAGTTTTAGGTTGGTTATGTATTCGTAAAATATATACTGTATCTACTATATGTTGACAATATAAATTTAATATGTTTAAATATATATATATATAAGTTATGTTATGATTTTGAAATATATATTTAATCACAATATATATGTTTAAATTAACATTGATTTAAAAATGTATATGTATTTTTAAATTGAATATTGGGTTTAAGGAAAAATAGTATAATATATATTTTGTTTCGGTAATATCAAACTGATTTTGGTTCTTGATTTCCAATTTATCAGCTCTGTCCGTCAAACTTGTTTCCATCGTGTTTTGCTTCAAATATCGTGCTTGGATTCGTAACTCATCCCATTCTCGTTCATCTCTAGCCTCGGAAGGTGAGCAATCACTCACGATTAATGTTCTTTTATTTATTAAATTTGATTTCAATTGAAACGACAATTGAAATATGCTGCTGTTAGATATTTACATTGTTATTACCTGTATCAGTTCACCTGTGACATCTGACACCATTATCTGTTATATATGCAATGATAATCCAGTTTGGTTGTTAAATGATTGATTGTTTGATGTTTACAATTGGACGTTAAATTTGTTAATGTTGTAAGTGATAAATAATTTGAAATTGGAATTGACGTAGGATAGTTAGATTTGATATATGTATTAATTTGATTGATGACATTTGCATAATATGACCGCTTTAAATTTTAAATAAATTGATACGTAGAAATAGTGTTAACCACACCTTGAACCATTTAAATGTATGTGTATAAATTGATGTAGTTTGAAATTGAACAATAGATATCAAGTGAAGAACCGTATAATTATTAGTATAATAATCTTTAATCTACATGAAATGATAGTGTAGATTCTAGAAATAATTATATTAATTCGCACAAACAACAATGTGAATTAATACGGTTATTTCGGGATTATTTGAATTGACTATTGGATTGATATTGATTGTTGTTATTGCTTGTTTATTTACTTTGACACCATCCCAGTTGTCACATTGCAAGTTCCCTTTGCTATGCTTTGATTTTTAATTGAATTGGAATCGGGTTGAAATGATAAATACCCAAATTGAACTTGACCTAGGATAGAGAATTAAATAAAAACCGATTGGCCAATACTTTGATTTAAAAATAAAATGAAGATTTTTTTTTAATAAATAATATGGTTTTGAAATGAAGTTGGAATTTGAATTTTATGAAAGGAAAATTTTAACATTTAATAATATGAAACAACATATTAACAATGTAATTGATGAAAGAACGTTGTTTAATTTGAGAAACGATTGAATTAAGTTTGAATTTTTTTTTATAATTAAGTTTGAAATTATTTGATAATTAAGTTGAAATTATTTAATAATTAAATAAGACTGAATTATTTAATAATTAAATAAAATTGAATCCTTTAATAAGTAAAATTGAACTTCTTGAATAAGTGAAATTAAGTTTCTTTATTAATTGAGTTTTGAAATTTGTAACTAAGTAAATAAATAAGTGAAATTGAATTTCTTTAACAAGAAATAAAAATATGATTTATTGAAATTAATGTAAGACTGATAATTTAAAGAATTGATTTGACAAATTTAATCTAATTCAAATCTGGAAGTTTGATATGATAAAGTTGAACTTAAGTATTTGATTCAATGAATTGGAAATTAAACAGAAATTGTTTTGAATGACAAATTTAATTAATGAATATTGAATAAAATTGATAATGATTTTAAATGGATTTGAATGTTAAATTAAATTAATTTAAATGATTTCGGAATGAAACTTATATACGAATTTGAATGAATACTCGAATTGTTTTAAATCAAATATTTAATTTGAATTGTAAGATTCTGAAATGGTAATTTGGAAATTTTGAAACGTAAAGTATGGAAATTGTTTTGGAAAGACAAATGAAACGTAAAGTATGGAAATTTGAAAGTTATGAAATGAAAATTTTGAAAATTGATTTAGAGAGACAAACGAATGTTGATGTATGAATTCTAATTGAAATTGAATTAGATTTGGTTTTGAAATTTATTAATCGACCAATCGGTGTAATAATTACGAAAGTTATTAAAGAGACCGGAATCGGTTATGGACATACTCTCTGTCTAAACCGAAAACCACTTTAATAACAATACGCGGAGTGATGATCCATAATGAAGTGGTTGGATTGGCGAACGTTGATGATTGAAGAAAGAGAAAGATAATGGATAGCCTTGACACTTGTGTCAAATTGGAAATGACTAAAACAGGAGCCGTGCCGGGCCAAATGGAGGTCAGCTACCTCAAGCGAACACACTTCTTCGAAAACTATTCATACTTGTTGTCGATTGGTGCACCCTTGATTTGGGAGTGTTGTTTCGCGGTGTTGCGATCGCTGTGGCGATGCGTTCTCACCAGTCCGGATCAAGCAAACGGTAGTTTCACTACCTTGGGTATTTCCTTATGTGCCTTGTCATACTTGGATCCGTATATACGCGACCACTACGATTTGTTTTGTGTTATACCTATGGAGTACTCCCTGATATCCCACTAGTTTACGGTGGAGTTTACCGTGCTGTATAGACTATGACGCTTATATAAAATGTGTTAAGGGGGATAATGGTAACGCCTTAACACTATTTTGATATCTTATATTACTGATAAGCATTATCTACTTATCGTACACTACTACATAGTAGATAGTTTAACGGATCCTTAAAGAATGGTTATTCCAAACATCCTTTGAGTTACTTGTATTTCAATTGCTATTTCACTTGAGTTGGATTTATTGATATAAGAATGTTAATCCTGACTCGAGTGTTTTGTGTTTTGCTTTACGCTCGGGTCAGACTGAGTGTACCAGTATTCGAGACTCACCTTTGGAGTTGGAGCTTTGCTTGAAGATCCAGCCATCTATTCTGCTTTTAGTATTTGATGATTCCAGTGATGTATTCTGATTTGCATCTGATGTATCGTGTTACTCTTCCGTTGTATCTGGTTTAACTTTGATGTAACTTATATATTTATATAGTAGCTTCATGAACTAATATCTCTTTTATTTCCGCTGCATTTATTACTTTGTGTCTGTGATCTGTGATTATTTATTTACTGTATATGTTCAGTTTTGCCAAATTTAATTAACAATTCGGTATTTTGAATTATTCAAGTCTGACATGTGAGGATGCGAATAGTCTAAAATATCGGGTCGTTACAATTGGTATCAGAGCTTTGGTAGCTCTAGGCAAAACTTAGCATATAGGGTAAATGTATTTACAGAATAACTCTCATTCGAGTTTCAATCTCTTTCTTTTGACTCGATTCCTTTGAATTTTGGAACGTTCCTTGCGGTTCCAAAAAAATTCATTCGTGTCCCTCACTATTCGTCTTCTAATTCCGGAGTATCCCATAACTCCACCTTGAATGATCTTTATAACGAGTTGGCAGTCCCGCCAATCTCAAATTGATTTTGTAAATGGGTGAAACTTCTTTACAATAGACATCGTAAACCGAGGATACAGAAATCTCCGGTAAATCGATGTCTATTCAAATATGATTATAATAAAAGACTATTCAAATTTATGGTTTTAGAAAATGTAAATTTAAGATAATTGGATAATAAGATAATGAATTTAGAAATAGTTGATATCGATTTTAGTTAAATCAAATGGATTAAATCAATTATTGAATATAAATTAATTTAAATTTGAATTTATATGGTTTAAATTAATTGTTATTTTGTATTTCAAATCTGTTTTCTTTCTGGTTGATTCTATTCTCCTACTTCGTTCCTTTTCGCGGACGAAAAGTTTTGAGTGGGGGAGAGTGTAACGACCCATAAATTTCAACTGTTTTAATAACGTGATTAGTTGAAATTTTGTGAAATTTTAAACGATAAAATTTTGAAATATAAATTTGATATTTGGAATGCGTTTAGTTAAGCATAGCAACTGGTAAATTTTCGTCCGAAAATATGAAAGTTTATTTCGCGCGTAAATTTACTTCAATTTAATCAGTTAAAAAGCGATGAAAATAAAATGTTTCCGAAACCTAAATATTTTACACAGAAAAATTCTAAACCATCTTTTGAGCAAGATGTCAGTTTGTCGTTTTTCCAAATTCGGACATCTTTGACTCCGTCGATCTTATTTTTCAGTGTTTTTCTCGCATTTTCCGCTATTAGAAAATTCGAATTTTTATAATTCAAATCATACCACTGATATCCGTATACCGTTTTGATCGTCTCGTCATGCTGATCTCTATGGTATATTCATATACGTGTTTCGGCGTCCGGTAAACGACGAAACCTGTATAGCGACTTCCATATCGGTTCCGCAATATGGCTTTTGGATTTTCGTGACCATTCATTTTCCTTTGTGTAATTCGAGCAGCCATTTACATTTATTATTTCTTGAATCTAGGAGTGTGACTTTTCTATTGCCAACCGGTTCCTCTCCTTTTGATTTGCACGTTGCTTTTCCTCTTTGTTTTCTGTTGCTCTTCATTCTAACTCATTTCCTCATTCCCTCCCTCTTGCTAACGTTAGAGCATCCATGCCCACACAACAAAACACGGCTACCCAAAGAAAAATTATATGTCCACCCGTGTTCACGCAGCTGCAGTGCTCACCGACCACCCAAGCGAACATCTCACTTCCATGCGTCCTCTCTCCTCCACCCTCCCTCGCCTGAGACAGCCACACACCGGGCCCACGTTCACCACCAAGTTCTCCCCTGATAGCCCGAGCCCACTCCACCAACCGAAGCCTCTCCCTTCGCCACTCTCCAGCCTTCGACCATCACTGGCCATGCTCAGTGCTGCCGATCTCCCCACCGTCAGCTAGCAACCCGTTTGCAGCCTCCACTTCACTTCTTCTGTGAGCCACCACCGCACAAACAGCCTCGTCACCACTCGCATCACCAAGAGCCGACCCATCTCCACATCGTCCGCGCCCACCACATGGCAGCCATATCCACCTTTCTCCTACCGAACTTCATCACAACCTTCCCTTCCGCATCCCAACACCAACAGCCGACCATGGCATGGCTGCTCTTCACCAAACCTCCTCCTGTATGTTACTTGGTATATATATTCTTATGTGTTTATTTAGCATATTCATATACATATCATAGGTTATTTATTCAGGTTGTATTAATATTTTGAACAGGTTTTTTTTGTAATAAACTTCAACACCCATATAAATACTTTGTTTCCAGTAAAGCCTTGTTTGCCTTACTTTGTATGAATTGTACGTTCTAGCCTGATTTCGCGTATTTGTTATAAGTATATATAAAAAAAAAGTGTTGATAGGCTATATATATATAATAGTTTCATATATTTGAAACGTTTGAGTTTTATGTATAAGTTTATAAAGTATATGTATATTGTTATCTAATTATATCAACTCAGATCCGTTGTTTAAAGCATATATTATGTTGTATGATATAGTACGTGTAGTATATTATAAGTATAAGTATTTCATATCATGTTGCTGTATATAATATATAAGAAGTTATATAAAGGAATTATATACTATTTAGTAACTAAGTATATTTGTTAAAATGTTTGTTGCTGTCATAAGTTCTCTGTTCATTTAGTATATTTGTTATTTATATGATCTGTTAGACTATATTAGCTATATACTAAGCTTTTGAGTTTATGTACATATTATAGTGGCACGTTTATGTATATATATTTATATTTCTTTAATATATCTTATTGGTGTAGATAAGTATAGATGTGATCTGATGGGTTTATATTATATATGAGTTTTAGGTTGGTTATGTATTCGTAAAATATATACTGTATCTACTATATGTTGACAATATAAATTTAATGTGTTTAAATATATATATATAAGTTATGTTATGATTTTGAAATATATATTTAATCACAATATATATGTTTAAATTAATATTGATTTAAAAATGTATATGTATTTTTAAATTGAATATTGGGTTTAAGGAAAAATAGTATAATATATATTTCGTTTCGGTAATATCAAACTGATTTTGGTTCTTGATTTCCAATTTATCAGCTCTGTCCGTCAAACTTGTTTCCATCGTGTTTTGCTTCAAATATCGTGCTTGGATTCGTAACTCGTCCCATTCTCGTTCATCTCTAGCCTCGGAAGGTGAGCAATCACTCACGATTAATGTTCTTTTATTTATTAAATTTGATTTCAATTGAAACGACAATTGAAATATGCTGCTGTTAGATATTTACATTGTTATTACCTGTATCAGTTCACCTGTGACATCTGACACCATTATCTGTTATATATGCAATGATAATCCAGTTTGGTTGTTAAATGATTGATTGTTTGATGTTTACAATTGGACGTTAAATTTGTTAATGTTGTAAGTGATAAATAATTTGAAATTGGAATTGACGTAGGATGGTTAGATTTGATATATGTGTTAATTTGATTGATGACATTTGCATAATATGACTCCTTTCAATTTTAAATAAATTGATACGTAGAAATAGTGTTAACCACACCTTGAATCATTTAAATGTATGTGTATAAATTGATGTAGTTTGAAATTGAACAATAGATATCAAGTGAAGAACCGTATAATTATTAGTGTAATAATCTTTAATCTACATGAAATGATAGTGTAGATTCTAGAAATAATTATATTAATTCGCACAAACAACAATGTGAATTAATACGGTTATTTCGGGATTATTTGAATTGACTATTGGATTGATATTGATTGTTGTTATTGCTTGTTTATTTACTTTGACACCATCCCAGTTATCACATTGCAAGTTCCCTTTGCTATGCTTTGATTTTTAATTGAATTGGAATCGGGTTGAAATGATAAATACCCAAATTGAACTTGACCTAGGATAGAGAATTAAATAAAAACCGATTGGCCAATACTTTGATTTAAAAATAAAATGAAGATTTTTTTAATAAATAATATGGTTTTGAAATGAAGTTGGAATTTGAATTTTATGAAAGGAAAATGTTAACATTTAATAATATGAAACAACATATTAACAATGTAATTGATGAAAGAACGTTGTTTAATTTGAGAAACGATTGAATTAAGTTTGAATTTTTTTTATAATTAAGTTTGAAATTATTTGATAATTAAGTTGAAATTATTTAATAATTAAATAAGACTGAATTATTTAATAATTAAATAAAATTGAATCCTTTAATAAGTAAAATTGAACTTCTTGAATAAGTGAAATTAAGTTTCTTTATTAATTGAGTTTTGAAATTTGTAACTAAGTAAATAAATAAGTGAAATTGAATTTCTTTAACAAGAAATAAAAATATGATTTATTGAAATTAATGTAAGACTGATAATTTAAAGAATTGATTTGACAAATTTAATCTAATTCAAATCTGGAAGTTTGATATGATAAAGTTGAACTTAAGTATTTGATTCAATGAATTGGAAATTAAACAGAAATTGTTTTGAATGACAAATTTAATTAATGAATATTGAATAAAATTGATAATGATTTTAAGTGGATTTGAATGTTAAATTAAATTAATTTAAATGATTTCGGAATGAAACTTATATACGAATTTGAATGAATACTCGAATTGTTTTAAATCAAATATTTAATTTGAATTGTAATATTTTGAAATGGTAATTCGGAAATTTTGAAACGTAAAGTATGGAAATTGTTTTGGAAAGACAAATGAAACGTAAAGTATGGAAATTTGAAAGTTATGAAACGAAAATTTTGAAAATTGATTTAGAGAGACAAACGAATGTTGATGTATGAATTCTAATTGAAATTGAATTAGATTTGGTTTTGAAATTTATTAATCGACCAATCGGTGTAATAATTACGAAAGTTATTAAAGAGACCGGAATCGGTTATTGACATACTCTTTGTCTAAACCGAAAACCACTTTAATAACAATACGCGGAGTGATGATCCAGAATGAAGTGGTTGGATTGGCGAACATTGATGACTGAAGAAAGAGAACGATAATGGATAGCCTTGACACTTGTGTCAAATTGGAAATGACTAAAACAGGAGCCGTGCCGGGCCAAATGGAGGTCAGCTACCTCAAGCGAACACACTTCTTCGAAAACTATTCATACTTGTTGTCGATTGGTGCACCCTTGATTTGGGAGTGTTGTTTCGCGGTGTTGCGATCGCTGCGGCGATGCGTTCTCACCAGCCCGGATCAGGCAAACGGTAGTTTCACTACCTTGGGTATTTCCTCATGTGCCTTGTCATACTTGGATCCCTATATACGCGACCACTACGATTTGTTTTGTGTTATACCTATGGAGTACTCCCTGATATCCCACTAGTTTACGGTGGAGTTACAGTGCTATATAGACTATGACGCTTATATAAAATGTGTTAAGGGGGATAATGGTAACGCCTTAACACTATTTTGATATCTTATATTACTGATAGGCATTATCTACTTATCGTACACTACTACATAGTAGATAGTTTAACGGATCCTTAAAGGATGGTTATTCCAGACATCCTTTGAGTTACTTGTATTTCAATTGCTATTTCACTTGAGTTGGATTTATTGATATAAGAATATTAATCCTGACTCGAGTGTTTTGTGTTTTGCTTTACGCTCGGGTTAGACTGAGTGTACCAGTATTCGAGACTCACCTTTGGAGTTGGAGCTTTGCTTGAAGATCTAGCCATCTATTCTGCTTTCAGTATTCGATGATTCCAGTGATGTATTCTGATTTGTATCTGATGTATCGTGTTACTCTTTCGTTGTATCTGGTTTAACTCTGATGTAACTTATATATTTATATAGTAGCTTCATGAACTACTATCTCTTTTATTTCCGTTGCATTTATTACTCTGTGTCTGTGATCTGTGATTATTTATTTACTGTATATGTTCAGTTTTGCCAAATTTAATTAACAATTCGGTATTTTGAATTATTCAAGTCCGACATGTGCGGATGCGAATAGTCTAAAATACCGGGTCATTACAGCATGTATACCTGGAGGAAGAATAGCGTGAACAGGGAGGGAAAGAGTAGGTTAAGTTTAAATTTGTTTTATTATTAAGTTAATTAATTTAATTATATCGAATGTTAATTAATTCATAACTTGCTCGTACGAGAACCGTTTCGAGCGCGACAAGTTGCGTTGGGTTCATATCGGCGAGCACTACATTATGGAGTTGGATTGGACAAATTAGGAATTAGTTGGAATTTTGGATTAAAATTGAACGTCCATTCAATTTTAATTCAAAACGGAACGGTTGGCAACTATTAAAATCAAAGTGAGTAAATCTCACTTTTTTGGTTAATTAGAAAATTTATATAGTCAATGAATATTATTTATTGGATGTCTGGATATTTATTTCTGATCATGATTGATTGTTTGGATAATTTACTAATTATTATTTGTTGGTTAAATATATTCCCGCCTATTGGAGCGGATGAGAGACCCTATTACGTTCCCGTGTAAGAGCGGATGGTCCTTTGTATACGAATCCCGCCTCGAAGCGGTTGATTTATACTTTTATGATTATATACTGTATGTGATGCAGGGGGATAGGTTGAAGGGATCCAACTGGATTCCTCACACTGTTGATTTTATTTTTCATATATATAATAATATATGATATGTTGGATGTTATATTGGATGACATGGATATGATTTTGCTTAATTAGTGCTTTAGTAACACCGGGCCTCATTTTTGGTATTTTAAATTACTATAAAATAGTGATTGGATTTAAAAAGGGATTTCAAAGTGATTTTGGAAATTTTACATGTTTAAATAATTTTTCCAAAAAAAAGGTATGATTTTGAGAAATTATAAATTTATAGTTTTATAAAAAATAAAAAAAAATTAGATGGAAATTTTGAATTGGGGATATAGATTTTTAAATCTTAAATTAAGTCCATCTTTTAAATAAAAAGGATATGGTTTTAAAAGAAATAAGAAAATATTTGATATAAATATTGTTAATCATTTTGTATAAAGTGATGTTTTACAAATGAAGTAAAGATTTGCAAAAATCATGTTTTGTAAATAAAAGAGTGGATTTATAAACGGTGTTAGCAAACGGGTGAAATAAATCAAATGATGAATTTATTATAAGAAATGGAAATTGGTTTTAGAAAATAGTTGACTCTATTTGGAAACTGAAAGTGAGGGTAAGAATTAGGATTGTTAAATGATATTTTATAAATTGAAGGAAATTTATAAAAGAGATTTATATCTATTGAATCAAGGTTAAAACGGTTGGAATTATGTTTTGGATGGGGTTTTATAAATAAGCAGGATTTATAAAGGAATAAAGGTATAAATGGGTTCGTAAATAAAGAAATTTTTATGAAAGGAAGTTTCATAAAATGGAAGAGATTTATAAACATGGTTTATAAATATGGAAACGATTATGTTGAATTAAGTATGAATTTTTATCAAGGAAATATATTTATATTTTAAAGGTTGTTTATTAATAATAATATTGTTTAAAAGTTGTTTATCAATATTTTAAATGTTTTAAAAGGTTAATTATTTAAAAATATTAATATGGGTTGAAATTAATTTTAAATTATTTACCAGTAAAGTTTTGGAAATTTATTGTTATATTTATAATAATGTTGAAGATAAATTATTTTTGTTTATTTAAGAATGTTTGGAAATTATTAATTATTATTTTAAGATGTTTTAAATTTAGTATTTATTTATTTATAATGTTATTAGTATATGTTAGTGTTCAAAATTAAGCGGTTGGGACTTAATTATAATTGTTTTCGAAGCTTTATAAATGGAGTTTTATAAATAGATGGGGTTTTTATAAGAGGAATCTTATAACATGTTTTGGAAAATATAAGGGCGGATTGCTAAAAAGGGGTAGAAACGTTTATAAATAGATTTAAATATTTATAAAAGAATTTTAGGAATGAGTTAATGATTTATAAAAGGGATTTTATAAATGGTTTTGTGGTTATGAAATTGAGTTATTAAATGATTTTAAAATTTAACAAAAAGGGGAATCTTCCCAAAATTTGGTGGATATACTTATACTATTGAAACAAGTATAGGGAATTTTTTTTCAAGTATTGAGAAAGAGTGATTGTGGGTTTGTATAAATCTTTGTAAAAGAATTTTGATTCAAGTATTATAAAGTGAATTAAATTAATAAAAGATTTATTAAAGGAGGCTTGTGATTGCTTATGTGCTTAACCAATGTTGGTTTTCCCTATGGGATAAATTCTTGATGGAATGTTGTTGTTCAATAGTTAAATAACCGACTATCGAAATTGGACCCAAACGTAACTTTGCAAATATCTAGGAAAAACACGTGAGTTATATGGCACAGTCATCTTCGATGATGTTGTATTGTGCGTATAAATCTAATTTCGTTCTCCTAGGACAATGATAAGGAAATCCGTCCACTAATGGTTAGGAGGTGATCTCCGATCTTATCTTTGACTATTTATTTTCTAAAGAACCGGGGTTGATTTTATCAAGAATTATCGAATGTTGTTTCGAAGAGGCTGGGATAGGGTATGTTATCCGAAAACCACTTTGATCCAACGAATGCGTCTCGAAGTGAAGACATCTTGAAGATGATGGAATTTTGAAGATGGAGCTCTCAAGTGTTTCGTTCAGTTCCAGAATGAACTTGTATGGATGAATGCTGGTATTGCATTGTTGCCTAGAGGGCAGTATTGGCATTCCAAGTGGGAAGTGCTATATAAAAGGTAAAACGTAGCCTCAAGCCTCATCAACTGAGAATGACTAAAACATGGAAGATGCAGCAGGGCTAAGTGAGTCGCTTCCAAGTAGGGTATGATCATTCCTATCTAGTGTCACTATTATCTCTCATTTGTATGCATTGGGGCCCATTAACTGAGGGTTGATCATATTCGGTACTATCTAGTAAAGGGTAGGCCGGTTCTGTGTTGGTAGGGGTCGATAGGTTCGACCTTGGTTTTATTTTTCTAGAGATGCATCGTGGCGGGCGGTACCCCAATAGCCCAGTCATTGCATGGAATCCATTATCCAATAAGCGCCATACGGACTTAGTTGTGCCCAACTATGCTGAAACGTGAGATGCAAGCATTTCAGCTATATTCATATTTTACTTTGACCCCTAGATGCTATTATAATATAAATGGATTTTCTATGGAAAATGTTTTAGTTATAATAAGGTAAAAACTCGTCTGTGTTTATGTGCGGCGTGGTCTTACGAGATACTTTTGATTTCAAAGGTTTTTATATAACTTAAAATTCAGTTGGGTGATGATGGTTGCATCGTCAGTATTCATTTTCGAGTTTCTAAGTGAGAAATTGATGCCATTGAAGTTTTGTTTTGGATAAAACAAATTTGTTTTAAATTCCAGAAGTGTAAATAGAAATTTAAAGGAGTTGTGTGTATATATGATTTCAAAATGATTTGAAAATAAACCGGGTGTTTAAAATCCTGAAATTTCTATATAAATGTTTTGAGAAACATAAGATATTAAGTTTTTGAACTTAAAATTTGGAAATAGTATAGATATGAAAAGAAAATTGGAAGTGAGATATGAAATTAAAATTTTGACTTTAATAAAGTTAAATAAAATTGAGTAATGAATTAAAAGGAATGAAGCTTAACTTAAAGAAAGGTTAAATGAAGTTGAATTTGATTTGAAATGAATTAAGCGAAGAAATGGAATGAAAGGAAATTTGGGTTCTATAATGAAATTCAGTTAAATGTAAAATGAATTAAATATGGAATGAAATGTTGTTATACATAAATTGAATTTAAAGTGAATATTAATAAGTGAATGTTAATGAATGGAATGTAAGTGAAATTAATATGAATAATATTCCATTGTGTTCGGAATAGGGGTATAACATATAGACCCCAAACGGCACGCTTCGGTTGGATTTCAGAATTTTAATGTGTGAATAGTGCTGGGTTTATTTTCTATAAATAGCCCCAACCTTCTTCCATTTGCAAACCAAACTCTAAACATAAATTTCAGTCATCATTAAATAAAACAATCCAATGGCCGTCGTTGATCGGAGCCACTAGAGGTCGAATTGGCCTTCGACTTCAACTAGAGAAATGTAGAGCACGACCATATGAACTCGATCAACGGACGAATTTTCAAACGACAAGTACCTCGCGTTTCACTGCAGCAAAATGGGTTCGTCGGCGAGATTCACGCGTACGCGCGCTGGCCATGGGCGCAGGTGGGGCGCAAGACGCTGGAGCAGGCGACGGAGCAGGTGGCATTGGCGGCGGCGGCGTCGTTCATGGAGGCGAGCGCAATTTTCATTTGAACATTAAAAAAAGATGCGCGCGGGCATGTATACATGGAGGAAGAATAGCGTGAACAGGGAGGGAAAGAGTATGTTAAGTTTAAATTTATTTTATTATTTAAGTTAATTAACTTAATTATATCGAATGTTAATTAATTCATAACTAGTTCGTACAAGGTCCATTTCGAGCGCGACAAGTTGCGTTGCATTCGTATCGGCGACCACTACACTATGGAGTTAGATTGGACGAATTCGAAGCTAGTTGGAATTTTGGGTTAAAATTGAACGTCCGTTCAATTTTAATTCAAAACGAAACGTTTGGCAACTATTAAAATCAAAGTGAGTTAATTTCACCTTTTTGGTTAATCAGAAAATTTACATAGTCAATAAATATTGTTTGTTGGATGTTTGGATATTTATTTCTGATCGTTATTAATTGTTTGGATAATTTACTAATTATTATTAGTTGGATTGAATATATTCCCGCCTATTGGAGTAGATGAGACCCTATTACGTTCCCATGTAATAGCGGATGGTCCTTTGTATACGAATCCCGCCTCAAAGCGGTTGATTTATACTTTTATGATTATATACTGTATGTGATGCAAGGGGCAGGTTGGAGGGATCCAACAAGACTCCTCACATTGTTGATTTTATTTTTCATATATATAATGATATATGATATGTTGGATGTTATATTGGATTATATGGATATGATTTTGCTTAATTAGTGCTTTAGTAGCACCGAGCCTCATTTTTGGTATTTTAAATTACTATAAAATAGTGATTGGATTTAAAAAAGGATTTCAAGTATTTTGGAAATTTTACATGTTTAAATAATTTTTCCAAATAAAAGGTAGGATTTTCAGAAATTATAAATTTATAGTTTTATAAAAAAAATACTTTTTTTGGATGGAAATTTTGAATTGGGGATAAAGATTTTTAAATCTTAAATTAAGTCCGTCTTTTAAATAAAAAGGATATGGTTTAAAAGAAATTAGAAAATATTTGATATAAATATTGTTAATCATTTTGTATAAAGTGATGTTTTACAAATGAAGTAAAGATTTTCAGAAATCATGTTTTGTAAATAAAAGAGTGGATTTATAAACGGTGTTATAAATCAAAAAAAATTATTATTATTTAGCAAATGGGTGAAATAAATCGAATGATGGATTTATTATAAGATATGAAAGTTGGTTTTAGAAAATAGTTGACTCTATTTGGAAATTGAAAGTGAGGGTAAGAATTGGGATTATTAAACGATATTTTATAAATTGAAGGAACTTTATAAAAGAAATTTATATCTATTGAAGCCAGGTTAAAACGGTTGGAATTATGTTTTGGATGGGGTTTTATAAATAAGCAGGATTTATAAAGGAATAAAGGTATAACTGGGTTCATAAATAAAGATATTTTTATGAAAGGAAGTTTTATAAAATGGAAGAGATTTATAAACATGGTTCATAAATATGGAAACGATTATGTTGAATTAAGTATGGATTTTTATGAAGGAAATATATTTATATTTTAAAGTTTGTTTGTTAATATTAATATTGTTTAAATGTTGTTTATCAATATTTGTTTTAAAAGGTTAATTATTTAAAAATATTAATATGGGTTGAAATTAGTTTTAAATTATTTACCAGTAAAGTTTTGGAAATTTATTATTATATTTATAATAATGTTGAAGATAAATTATTTTTGTTTATTTAAGAATATTTGGAAATTATTAATTATTATTTTAAGATGTTTTAAATTTAATATTTATTTATTTATAATGTTATTAGTATATATTAGTGTTTAAAATTAAGCGGTTGGGACTTAATTATAATTGTTTTCGAAGATTTATAAATATATGGGTTTTTTATAAGAGGAATCTTATAACATGTTTTGGAAAATATAAGGGCGGATTGCTAAAAAGGGGTAGAAACGTTTTATAATAGTTTTAGATATTCATAAAAGAATTTTAGGAATGGGTTTATGGATTTATAAAGGGATTTTATAAACGGTTTTGTGGATATGAATTGGAGTTATTAAATGATTTTAGAATTTAATAAAAATGGAAATCTTCCTAAAAATTGGTGAATATACTTATACCATTGAAATAAATATATAGATATTTTTTTCAAGTATTGAGAAAGAGTGATTGTGGGTTGATATAAATCTTTGTAAAAGAATTTTGATTCAAGTATTACAAAGTGAATTAAATTAATAAAAGATTTATTAAAGGAGGCTAGTGATTGCTTATGTGCTTAACCAATGTTGGTTTTCCCCTATGGGATAAATTCTTGATGGTATGTTGTTGTTCGACAGTTAAATAACCGACTATCGAAATTGGACCCAAACATAACTTTGGAAATATCTAGAAAAAACACGTGAATTATATGGCACAGTCATCTCCGATGATGTTGTACTATGAGTATAAATCTCGTTTCGTTCTCCTAGGACAATGATAAGGAAATCGTCCACTAACGGTTAGGAGGTGATCTCCGATCTTATCTATGACTGTTTATTTCCTAAAGAACCGGGGTTGAGTTTACCGGGAATTATCGAATGTTGTTTCGAAGAGGCCGGGATCGGATATGTTATCCGAAAACCACTTCGATCGAACGAATGCGTCTCAAAGTGAAGACATCTTGAAGATGATAGAATTTTGAAGACGGAGCTCTCAAGTGTTTCGTTCAGTCCTACAATGAACTTGTATGGATAAATGCTGGTATTGCATTGTTGTCTGGAGAGCAGTATTGGTATTCCAAGTGGGAAGTGCTATATAAAAGGTAGCCTCAAGCCTCTTCAACCGAGAATGACTAAAACAGGGGAGATGCGGCAGGGCTAAGTGGGTCGCTCCCAAGTAGTGTATGATCATCCCTATCTAGAGTCGCTATTATCTCTCATTTGTATGCTTCGAGGCCCATTAACTTAGGGGTGATCATATTCGGTACTATCCAGTAAAGGGTATGCTGGTTCTGTGTTAGCACGTGTCGATAGGTTCGACCTTAGTGTTATTTTTCTAGAGATGCACCGTGACGGACGGTACTCCAGTAGCCCAGTCATTGTATGGAATCCATTCTCCAATAAGCACCGTATGGACTTAGTTGTGCTCAACTATGCTGAAATGTGAGATGCAAGCATTTCAGCTATACTCATATTTTATTTTGACCCCTAGACAATATTATAATATAAATGGATTTTCTATAGAAATTTTTTTGGTTATCGTAAGGTAAAAACACGTCCGTGTTTATGTGCGGCGTGGTTTTACGAGATACTTTTGATTTCAAAATTTTTTATATAACTTAAAAATCCAGTTGGGTGTTTTATTCTCACGCTGGTTTTCAAGACTGGCTCGGGTTTTATTTTATTATAATACTCGGGTCAGACCGAGCATATTTACAAATTGTCTTGTATGCAATGGAGCTCAAGAGACGAGTTGGAGGTCTTCAAGTCGTATTCTCGTATATGTTTATTTCCGCTGCTTTGTTGTTGATATTATCAGTAGTTGTGAGGGCGGGTTGTTATAACTGTCCAGGCTGATAATTGTGATTGTTGTTGTACTCTGATGGATGTATGTATATAACAGTTTCTCTTTTGTAAAAATCAATGATATTATAGTATACGTTGTTCCACTATGATTGTGAGATTCGGTGTTGTTTTTAGTTTCTTTTCTCTTCTTCTTCTCTTCTTCTTTCTTCTTTCTTTCCCTTAACTTTCCGTCTTTCTGTTTGATTTGAGTTGGGCATGTGTGGTTTATTGTCAGCTTGAATTGTACGGAAAAGCGGGTTGTTACAATATGTATTTAAAATATAATTGATTTCTTTTCCTTTAGGCACGAAGTATAAAATGGTTGGACTAACAAGAATGAAAGGAGTCAGTCCAACCAGCAGGATTTGTATTTATGATTTTGGATGATTCAATGTTATTATGGTTTGGTTTGATATTATGTAGTTGAATTTTGATTTGATTTTTTTCAGAGCGCGTAGCGGAGAGTTTATGTATTAATTTCTACTGAGTGTATTTATTTCAGTCTTTTATGCTTATTTGGTTATTGGAAATTGGTACTGTTGAATTAATAAGTATTTATCAAAGTTGGCAAATGAATTCAATTATTGATTTATATTGATTATAAATGAATATGAATGGTTTTATTTGATAGAATAAAATGTTTATTGAAATGGTTTGTTGAATATGTTTTAAAGGTTGTTTGAAATTATTTTGTAGTTACTAAAGGTTTGATGGTAATAAAGGTTTTAAATATATATATATATATATATATATATATATATATATATATTGTTTAATATTATTAGATGATTTTGGGAAATTGAATAAATACTAAAACTAGAAGTCTTTTGAAAAGTATATATTATAGGTATATTAATGATTTGTGTAGGTGACAGTTATAAATTTTTTTGGAATAAAAATTGTGTTAATTTTCCGTTAAGTGCTTTAATAATTCCGATCGATGCGTCTGGCCAACGTTATCGATAGAATTTCTAAGCACTAGGACAAGATATTTCGACACAATAGTTTGAAAAGCAGATAATATTCAAAAAGAATACTGTGTTTGAACCTATACATAATAATAATGATGACGATGACGATGACGATGTCGATAACAATAACAACAATAGCAGTAGTGTTGTCACGAAATTAAAATAACAAAATAAATGATGACCAAACAATGAATTGTTTCAACAGGCAAGGTTATGCTGCGAGGAAAAATCGGGAACTAATGTTCTCAAAATGGTGCAAGTGATAGTTGAATATACATGTTTAGCGTTAGTAAAATATATAAACAGAAGTATATTTTAAATAGAATATTATAGTTGATTGTTAGTAAAGAACCGAAATACAGTTAAGCATGCTACCTTAACTGATTTCACATTTTTTTTAGAAGAATAGATATACATGGTTTTTTGTAAGAAGAAATCATGTATGTAAAGATAGTTCTTTTTTGTCAAAGTAACATATGCAACAAACTGAAATTTGCATATGCCGACAATATAATCCAATTACACATATTAAACACTACCTCACCAAAATGTAACAAGAATAATCATTAAAACAACTAACTGTATCAAAGCTATTGCTGTTACCAATTTGAATCTAGTATCAAAAAGTTGCATTATGACCACGAGCACAACTTAATGGCACACTACAAAATCTCCATCATACAAAGGAAAATAATGTGGGTTATTTTGCTCTTTTATTTATTTTCATACTGCTAAATTTTTGTATGTCTACAATGAAAAATGAGTTTGCTTGATGAATAATTTGATTGCATACATAACGAAACTTGTATGTAGAGAAACATGGATAAATTCGAAACAATGTTTAGTTTAATCCTAGATCAACTCCCCACTTTATAACTTTAATTTGACAGCTAAAACTAAAGCAACCACATCTTTTGGGAAATAATTTGCCTCCCATTTTCGTCCTTTTCAATTGATCATACATTAATTCCTGCCATTGATCTCCTACATGGTACTACGGAGTCCCTACAGGCTACAATTAAGAAATAAAGTTCATTATGCAATACAATATAAAATAATTAAACGATAATTAAAAAACCAATACATGGATTGGATAAGTTATACAACTAAAGTATCATTTTTGCTTCATGTTCACGTCATGTTAAATCCAAATACTGATATATAGATTGGTAGGTTATAAAACTAAAATATTATCTTAGTTTCAAATTCATGTTATTTATATTTAACGATCAAATGTTTATTAACTGGGCAGAATTTAATGTTATTTGGACAAACATTTTCGTTAATTGATGGTTTTTTTGGGACAGTAATGCATTTGAAGGTAGGTTATAGAACTAAAAGTATCATCTTATCTTAAACTTAATGTCATTACGTAGTAACTTGATTAACATGTTAAGAAAACATAAAAAAATAGATTTTAAAAAAAAATAAAACATAAAAATAATACTAATACCAAACTACCTGTAAGTGAGCAGCGCCGGAGCTGCTGCGAGCAGCGCCTGGAAAGGAAAAGAAAGGGATATGACATGATATTGTCACAAATATACAATTTGAATAGTATGATTTATTTACTTGTTTAGATAGTCATCATGATAATAGGCCGATAGTGATTCTTGAAAAATATAAGTTGTTGGGTTATAAGTAATCCAATAAAATGCATTTCCAGGCACAGACATAACTTCAAATGCGAGTTGAAAGAAAAAATTTCAGTTGCAAGAACAAGTCATCAGCAATTATACTCTCCACTAAAACCTCATCAATGTAAAAACAATGGCAGATTTTACAAAATTCCTAAACAATCCTATCTATAATCTTGATCGGATAGATGGGTCTTCTCATTCCTCTCCATCTCACTCTCCTTCTCTTCCACCGAATCCATTGCCGCTTGTACCACCACTGACAGCGAAGGTGCCTGATATTGATGAAGAAGGTTTTCAGGTTGTACAAAACAGAAGATCTAAACAGTTGAATAAAGAATCTGCTTTGCAGCGTGCTGGTATAGATTCTTATCAATCAAACCTGAAACAAGCTAATACGTTTGACTCTAAACAGTACTACAGAAATGCAAATCAAGGATCTTTCAATTCAAGAAATTCTGTATATGCAAGAAATATTGCAAGATCCAACCAGTAAGTTTCGAACTCAGAAATTCAATTCAGAAATTCAAGAATCAATGCAAGAATCATTCAAAATAATGGAACTTCATCCCAACTCAGTACTAACCTGATCAAACCTTCTTCATGGACATAAATGATCAAAAAAGGAGGCTCAAATTCTGTATTTGACCTGAAATATGTGGCTCCTTTATCCATTAATGAGAAGAAAATAGTGGTGGTGAGTGCGGAGGCCAGTAGAAGAGTTGAGAGTAAATGGGGTTTCTCAGTTCTTGCCCATGTATTCGGCAATAGACCCGCTTATCTTCATTTCAAGGTGGTTATTTCTAAATCATGTAATCCCACTAGTAATTTCGACATTTTTACTCGTAATAATGGATTCTTTCTAATCAGATTTTCTAATGCTACTGACTGTGATAATGCAATTAATGGAGGTCCATTTTTTATTAATGGAAAGTTTGTCAGTATGAAAAAATGGAGCAATAAAATTAATCTTGACAGAGATTTACTCTCTACTATGCCTATATGGAGTAAACTGCCTGAATTAAATCTTAGATTGTGGGATGGTGAAATTTTAAGTGCTATTGCCAGTGTGGTTGGTACTCCTCTCAAATTAGATGATCACAATGCAAAAGAAACAAGACTTTCTTTTGCAAGAATACTAGTTGAAATTAAAGCAGATTCAAACCTTCCAAATGAAGTTACTATTTCTTTGCATGATGGCAAAAACTTAGTTCAAAACATTGAATATGAATGGTTCCCCCTAGATGCAAAACATGTTCTTGTTTTGGATATTCAATAGAAAGTTGTGACTCTAAATTGGTTTGGAAAGAAAAACAAAGCATGCAAGAAAAATCAGAAGTCAATTGCAGCACCTTTACTGTGGATGGAGAAGTTACTGTAGAAAAAGCATTATCTGATCTGAACAACATAAAGAATCCACAATCTTTTAATGATACTTCTGGAAAGAATTTGAATATAGAAGAAACATTTATTGCTCAAGAACTTCCCTTGAAAAGGATTCACAAGAAGGTATTAAAGATTTGACAATGAAGGCAATGAAATTGAAATCATTTCTGAAACATCTGAAGGACCAAAGAAAAACACTGAAATATCTCGAGCAAAGGTCATGGATTATCAAGCAAATGAGGTCTCAACTGATACAGAGGTTATGAATTTGGATGATGGTTCTTACATTAATCATATTATAAGTAAAGAACCATCTAAAAACCCCAATATCAGTCACCTTGCTTCTCATCTCTCTCCAATTATCAAAAATTCAAATTCAAACTCAGATTACAATATTCAAAAGGTTACCAGCTTGGTTTCAAATTCTACTTCAATCTCAAGGAAAAACAGAAAAAACAGAAAGGATAAGAGAAAAGGCAGAATGAAAAGTATTAAAGAGATAGTTGACAATGGAAGTAATGAAGATGCAGAAGACGGTGAATTCAAAAAGAAATACATCATCAAAAATTCCAAATGGGATGAACAGTTAAAAGCACTTAGCAAAACTACATACAAAAAGAAAGGGAAAAGGATAGAAACTTTTGAAGAAGAGGGCAGTCACAGTGCATAACTGTTGCTGCTTCATGTATCCTTCTATTTTAATCTTTAATTATTTTCATTATGTCGATAATTACTTGGAATGTCAGAGGTCTCAATTCTCCTGAAAGAAGATTGGACCTGTCTAATCTTCTTAAGACTGAAAATCCTAGTATAGTTGGCTTGCTTGAACATAAATTAGATAATTCTAAGATTAAGGATTATCATATTAAAAGCTTAAATAATTGGAATATTGTTAATATTAATCAGATGGGGGGAATGGTAGAATCATGGTCAATTGGGATCCTAGTATTTGAGATATCTCTCAACATTTTGTTAATTTCCAATTTATTCATTGTAAATGTATTAACAAAGGTGGTTTTCAAATAGAAATTACCTTTGTTTATGCATCAAACAGTGAGTATGAAAGGCAAAAACTTTGGGAAAACCTTGATCAGATTAATTCTAATATGCACTCCCATTGGATTATTATTGGTGATTTTAATGCTATTATGTATGCTCATGAAAAAAGAGGTGGGGGGTCCCTTTTCCTTCTAAAAAATTATATATTTTAAACAAGTTTTTGCTCAAAACTGGTTTGTATGAACCATTTATTTTTGGAAACAAATATACTTGGAAATCTGGGAAACTCGGAAACATCCACTACAAACTAGATAGAATCTTACTTAATCTTAGATTTACTAATTTTTTAAAGATTTCAAATGCTACACTTTACCTCAAGCCTCTAGTGACCACACCCCAATTCAAATTTTACTCACTCAAAATAAATTTTCAAAGAAAAATTCCCCTTTCAGATTTATTAATGGATGGGTTTATGAAAACAATTACAAAGATATCATCAAAACAGTCTGTCTTCCATGGTACAGGGCACTGCCCAGTACAAATTTAGTAAATTTCTTCAAATTACTAAAGGAAACATGAAAAACTGGAATCAATTCAGAAATAAAAATGATGTTTCTCAATTTTAGAGAGGAATGTAAGATAAGGCAGAATATCTTAGATAATAGTTGCTCAGGCATTGATAATGTCAACAAATTTTTTGAAGCCCAAAATAATTTAATAAAGTCCCTTCAAGTGCAGTCTATAAATTTGAGGCAAAAAGCTAAAGCAGATTGGCTTACTCAAGGTGATGAGGCTAGTAAAAAAATTTATGCTAGGATGTCTAGTAGAAAATTTAGAAATGATATTGGTAAAATAATTGATGTTAAAGTTAATGTTATTAATGATGAATCTTGCATTGAAAAAGAAGCTATTAATTATTTTACTAATCTCTACAATACTAATTGTTACTCTAATATTTTTCCTATTATTGAATCTAAGTTTAAACTGAATATTAATAGCCAAGATATACTTCTTGCCCCCATCTGCCTTGAGGAAATTAAAAACATTATCTTTCATTCTAATAATGATAAAAGCCCTGGCCCTGGTGGCTTTGGTGCAAAATTTTATAAAACTCATTGGGATGATATAAAGTGTTTTTTATTTGATTCTATTTCTGAGTTTTTTAGAACTGGTAAGCTTTTAAAATATCTTTACCATACTTTTATAACTTTGGTTCCAAAAATTCAAATCCCAAATAGTCTAGAGGATTTCAGACCTATTACTTGTTGTAACTTCATTTATAAAATCATTTCTAATATTTTGTGCAATAGAATTAAAATATTTTTAAAGTACCTAATCTCTGAAAACCAAAGCGCTTTCATACCTGGCAGACTCATTGTTGAAAATACTCTCCTTGCTCATGAGTTAATTAGAAAATTTAATAATAAAAATAGAAATCTTATGTGTGTCAAGATAGATTTACACAAAGCCTTTGATAAGATTAACAGGCATTTTATTATTTATATGATGCAGCAAATGGGTTTTGATAAAAAAAATTGATCTCTTATACAAGAATGTATCAATAATGTCTCCTACTCAATTTTGGTTAATGGTTCTCCTAAGGGGATTATTCATAGCAATAGAGGTATTAGAAAAGAAGACCCACTTTCTCCTTACTTATTCACTATTGCTATGAAATATTTCTCTATTCTTATGGAAACTGAGCTCATCAAAGGAAATATTAAACCCATTAATAAAATCAAACCATTTATTACTCATTTGTTATATGCGGATGATCTTCTTTTATTTTTACATGCAGACTCTCATAGTGCTAAAACTATTGTAAATATTTTTATGAAATTGGAAGAAAATGCAGGTCTGAAAGTGAATGATTTTAAAAGCAAAATTTATTTTAGTAAAGGTTGTACCAGAAAATCTGATATTCTTAACATCCTTAAATTTAAAGTGGGCAGTCTGCCAGTTAAATATTTGGGCTTGCCTTTGAGTGTTAATCAAATTAATGATTTAGACTGCACTAGACTTTTGGACATTATTCAAAATAAATTTGAGGGTTGGGCTTGTAAGCTTCTGTCTTTAGCTGGTAGGTTAGAGTTAACCCACACTGTCATCATTGCAATCATAATGTATTGGATTCAAGCCCACAATATTCCAGTTAAAGCTATTCATAAATTGGAAAAAGCTTGTGCCAACTTCATTTGGAAAGGAAAACAACATAAAATTGCTTGGGATATGGTCTGTAAACCAAAAAAATCTGGTGGGCTAGGCCTTAGAAATATAAATAATTTGAGAGAAGTTTGTAAACTCAAACTTTTTCGGAAATTTGTCAACGGGAATTCATTATGGGCTAGATGGATGAAAGCAAAATATCTTAAAAATAAGAATTTTTGGACTGCTAAAACCGAAAATCAATTTTCTTTCTCTTGGAAAAATATTTTAAGTTGCAGGGATATTGGTCTAAAACTTTTGGAAAGAAAATTTAAGGATGGTGACCAGACCAGCCTATGGTTTGGCCCATGGATACATGGTAAAATTTTGGTCAGTCTTTTGGGTTGGAATAGTTTGCTTTGGTTTGGTGTGACTTTTGGTAATGTTAACACCATTATTCAAAATAATTCTTGGAATACATTTAGACATCCAACTACTTCAATTTTTAATGATGCCATAAAAAAGATTACTATTGACCCAAATCTTCAAAAAGACACATGGGATTGGAGACTTTCAAAAAAAGGGTTTTCTCTTTTAAAAAAACTTGGAAATTTATTAGAGGTCATGAAACTGAAGTAGATTGGTACAATGTTATCTGAAATAAATCGAATTGCCCAAAAATGTCCCACTGTGCTTTCTTTGCTGTTATTAACAGGTTGCCAACAAGGAACAGGTGCTCGAAATGAAACAAAAATGGTGAAACAGTTTGTCTACTTTGCAAACAAGAGGCTGAAAGTATAAATCATCTATTTTTTGATTGTGTCTTTTCAAAACATATTTGGTTCATAGCCAAGTCAAAACTTAAAATAAATCAGCATCATGCTGTGCAAAACATCAGAGAAAGCATCAAATACATATAGAAAAACTTCAAAGAAAAATCAAAGGATTTCAGAAATGCTAGCACTATTCTCACAACAACTATCTTTCACATTTGGAAAGAAAGAAACCAAAGACTACATACTCAAAAGGAAACAGGAAGCATTCAACTATGGAAAACAATAGAAATGGAGAGCCAAATTCTCCTCAATAAATTTGAAAATCAACATAAATACTCTGACAACCTCAATCAAATTTTCTGGAGAGCAGACAGCTATGAGGAAGAGTTAGGAACCTTCTTACAGGATGAGAAATTTAATTCTAATTTCCCTGGAGGCAGACCCCTTCACTACAGTGGCAATCACTGGATGAAGGAGTCTATTAGCCTCAGGAGTTCCAAATACGAGGCTGCCTCTACTGGTGGCGGCCACCTCTACCAGCAAACCAGTGTTCCACCCTACAACATAAAGGGAAGTATACATTATTATAAACATAATGATAATAATTATACAAATTCAAACACTGATTTTTCTTTTAGTTCACTAGATAAGGGCGGAGGCTATCGCACACATAGGCAGAAGGAGCACTTCGATTATCTCTTGCATAAAGATAAGATTTTACAGCTGGATATGAATAATCAGAGAGTTTCGAAAGAATTCTACAAAAGTAACATCAATAGTCTTATTTATCACTTATCTGTTTGGGACAAAGGAGATTGTAGCAAGCAGTATGCTAATGAAGAGCTTGTAGCAAGAGAAAACAGCAAGTGTTATGCTAATAGTAAGCTTGCCGCAACCGATTACTTGGATTTCTGCTCATTTACTCATAATCTCGATTACCATAAGCAAAAGTCCCTACTTTGGCCTGGGATCCAAGACATTTCTAATCGTGACTCCCCAAACAATAGGGATCTACTATCATCAGAGTTATTCATCAAGAATAAAATGCAAAAGGAGCAGTCTTGGAATAAAATCTCGGCTTAGCATTATTCGCGTACATTAACTCGAGACTCTCTTGAAATCAATGACGAAGATAGAAAGGGGAAGGATTTTGCATGGAAGCCTCCTTGATTTCTCTGTTTTGTTGCAAAATCGCCATGGCGGCGAGGGTTTGTTTATTGTTTCATTCGGGTAGGGTATAATTACCTACCTGTTAACTGCTTCTGGGCCTTGGGCCTATTTTACCTGTTTCAAAAAAAAGTAATCCCATAAACCTAAATGGTGTTACCTGTTAGTATTTTCTTTAACTATTTATTATGATATTAGTGTAAAGTACTTATAGGATGTTTAGTTGTCATATATTATTTATGTACTTTCGCAATACTATGGAAGTATATTTATATTTTGGACTCCAATATCAGTTACCACATATTATCTTATTCATGTATCCATGATGTAGTTTATTAGGATATGAATTAATTTGCTATTTATATCATAAATAATAAACTTTACCCTATAGTTGCTTTTATATTTAAATTTATGCCATGCTACTTTATATTATAAAACATGATCTTATACAATTTCTATGAGTTAAGTCTAGGTATATGAAGAGCATACGGATAAATATAGAGCTTATTTGCATAAAAATTAAGCGAACTCGCTTAAAAATTCTAACTAAGGTATGTTTTACTTAAAAGAGTGATGTATATTGTGGAATTTATGTTGTGTGGCAATATTTTGATAAATATATTATTTCCGTCTATGTTTTATTCGATGTATATCTATTTTATCGTATTGTAATTGTTCAAAATGCTCTCTGTACAAAGGAAACTCTGTCAAAAAATTTAGGGAGTTAGAAAATTTTCAAAGGAATATATTGTATGTGAAAAATAAAAGGCGTTAAAATGAATCTATTTAAAATAGTGGCATACGATAAGATGAGATGAGGCTAAAGAGACACACAGAGGAATGAGTAGTTAAGTTTGTAAGAAGTTTGTAGATTCGACAAAAGTCAGGGTATGTGTTGTTTGACTTCCATATTAGAAATCGCGAGGACGTAATTTTGTAAGGGGGGAAGTCTGTAATAACCTTGCTTTCTACATCCTAATAATGAATAAATTTAGTTAAAATAAAACGGTTTGAATTTGATTTTAATAATAATTATTTTGAAAAAAAAATTACTTAATTAAATTCGACTTAATAATAGCTCTTGTTTAATAAATTGGAATAATTATTAACAAATTCTTTTTCGAGAATATATTAAAATTAGGTAAAATGTTTTGATCAACTTAAAATAATTTTGAAGCGTAAATAATTTTAGTATGGTTGGAATATTTAAAAAATAAATTGCGTTAATACAATAAATAATTGAATAGAAATAAACAAGGAATGAATTGAAAAGGAATTGACCAATTATTGAAATATGACTTATAAAATGAAGTGTAAACCTATTTAAATGGGATCGAAGTAATTTATAAAATAAATGATAATAAATACTATTTAAATTCAAAATGCAAAGGAAATTAAATCACAAAAAAATTAATTAAAACAAGGCCCAAAATCAATTTCAGCCCAAACCCATCATTCTCTTTATGTCCAGAATACTGTCTAATTTTCAAAGGCAAACCCGAACGTTCCATTTTTTTCTACTAATCTATAACCATGCGCTGATCCCCTAATTGGGCAAATCACGTCACACACACACGCACACACACACAGATATATATATATATATATATATATATATAATCGTGCATAGAGGCGCAACCTGGGGAAGTGATCGAGGTCAAGGGGGAGAGCCGCATTCGCGTCTGAGATAGGGATGGTAACATGATGTTGCGATGGAATGCATGCAACCAGGAGCATCACAATTTGCAGCCGTGATGTGGATCACCGTCAGCATGGTGGCTTTAGGCGATTCAAGGGGAGGATTTGTAATCGTTCGGCTGTGCTCGGTTATATCCTAGAGGTGTGATATTAAAGGAAGATGATTTGGTGATGTCTGTGCTTTGGTTACCGTGCTGGCATTCATTACAGACGAACGGTAGTGGAGAATGTGTCGTGGGCAGGCAATGGTGCAATTTAGGACAACGACGATTTTAGGCTGCGATGACGATTGAACTACCGGAGGCTATAAGTCTTCATTCGGTGAATTTGGTGAGTTTTGCTTACCCACAACTATGTCTCCATCATTTATTTATGCATAATCACCCATATAACTACCTGTTTAGATTGGATAGATGGATTATTGATTGTTGGATTGAATTAATTAGTTGAATAAATAATGGAATATTGAATTTATTGTGTGCATATGTGTAAATATATTTATATTTAAAAATAAACTAATTCAAATAAACCCATACCTAAACCCTAATATACGCCTATTAAATATTATAAATATATAAGTAAATGAATATAAAATAAATCAATTAATAAAGAAAAATTCATGGAATTATTTAGATGGCTTATAATAATCATGTTATAAAAATGTGAAATTTTAATATATAAATATAATTCATGTTTTGGAAAATGTATTTAATTGTTTATGAATAAATTTAACTAATTTGATTTTTTATAATTATTTAAAATAGTATTTAATCATAGTAAATTAGGAAATGACTTCTAAATGTAATTAATGAATATTTAGTTATTAATTAGTTATATTAAAGATTGAGAAGTTAATTGTTCAAGGTGTATAATAAGATTACAATTGAGTTTATTTCTTGATAATTCAAGAATATCAACTTGTTATTTAATTGTTCGTTTCTAAGTAATTATTTTCTTATAGGTGATAAAATGTTGTGAATGAGTTTAATAAGTATTTTATGAGACATTTAACCTTATAAACTATTTTGAGATTTCAAAGGTAGAATATGTATTTTCTAAGTATTAAGGACTATATGATTAATTATTTAAAGTTTACAAATTATGTAAATTTATGAAGGGTTTTATATACGAAATCATAGATACTGTAAAGGGTATTATATTAAAAGAAAAATTATTTATAGATTAATAATTGGGGATATAAATATATTTATATTTATTTGAATAATCTATATATTTTATAATTTCTCAGATCAATCTTTCCGTGTATATTAATTTGGAACGTATATAAATGTTTATTAACGATTTCTATATCTCATCTTCTTTATAAGGATTTTTATGATAAGAGTGATTCACCATTGATGTTGATTTTGGTATGATACGGTGATGACATCATTTTATGTGATTTATGATATTTTTCTGTGTGATGAGAAATCAGATTAAATGGAGTTATAATACTGTTTGGGATGGTGCATTCGGTAATATTTTTTCGGTTATTCTTTGGATTCATTATACAGGATACTAGATTGTTTGAGTGTAATCTATAAGCAGTGGATAAACATTTGAATATCACGCAGTGGTATGGGACGTTGATGTGATATTTAATTGCTTATTCATTGTAAGTAAATGACACTCATAACGGGGATAGAGTGGATAGTGTAGGGTGTTATATCATGATATATGGCTCCGTGCCTATAGTTAGTGAGACTTTGGGTCTATATGTATTGTTCCTATATGCCACTATTATGATGTACTCTTATTATGCTTGTTAGAGAGGACCAAATGGTTGTATACACCCTGGCGGGCTGATCATGGGGTCGTGCCCCAGATCTATGACACCCTATATTTTTGGAACTTCGTATATATATAGCTTAGTGCTTGGGTTTGTGCCATTACCCCTATGGCACCTAGGCCAGCAATCTGTTACCTATAAGGGCATTTGTAGTGTCATGACTTAAAGTCCTCGCATTGTTGAGGATACCAGTGGATACATGTCATAATGACTGTGAGTCTTTGGAGCATGCTTAGTGTTATTTGTCTCCCTTCTGGTACTAACGGAGTAGTAGATTGGCATATACGATTAATATACCTCAATGTAGTATTGAAGTGGGCCAGGTGCCGCATATTGTTATATAAATGACTCTACTTGGGACTTCGTGTCTGTTGTATAGTCATTTCCTATCACGGTACTTACTGATGATATAGAAATGAGGAGATGAAATTATACCTGGGTAATATGACCAAAGTATAATGGATTCTCGATATTTTGATAGGCAGCCTATCTTATTTGATTTTGATGATACCTTATCGAGATTGAGAGATATATTTGGACAATGCTTCGTGCTAGCCTAGGTGACACCTCCTCTAGTTAGGCCTATTAATGGATACTTTTGGATATGGATAGTGCCATATCCATATCTGTATCCGAAATCATTTTCGAATATCGGATATCCACATTTGCGGATATGGACGGATATAGGATAATTATCCTATTTGCTAATGACCAGTAAATCAAGAAACATAAATGGAAAATTTTAGTTTAACATAAACTTTTTTCATCCCATTGATTATTAAAGTATTAAAAATAAACAAATATAATGATAATAGATAGTTTTGCATAGTTAATATGCATTTAGTGCGTATAATATAAACTTCTAACTTAATAAAATAATAAATAACAATCTTTCATTGCACTAAAATACACATATTTAAACTATAATCTTGAAAGGCCCTGGGCGGATAGTTTTCGGATGCGGATGTCTTTGTATCCGCATTCGCATCTATTTTTCTGGATATCAGATATCTATACACTTTTCGAATAAGGATGCGGATGGATTTTGAATTTTTCGGACATCCATTGACAGCCCTACTTCTAGCGATATTTCTGGATCTAGTGATGTTTTCTAAATATGTATGATTCACCCATTTGTATTAATTTTATGATTTCGGTTTGATGTGTTTTTATACGGGTGAGGACAACTTTTGATCACAGAGATGATTGTTTTATGTAGCTTCGAGTTCTTTATGAGATGTAATGCTTCTTTGATTGTTTATAGTATTGTACATATATTTTAGGCATGCATCTTTATATATGTATATATGTATTAATATGTTGTTTGATGATACGAGTAGTACTAGAGGTGATATCATATTATTATTCTATAATTACATTGTGTTACCTTTATTATGTACCCTTGATTAGACGTAGTGGACCCATGTTATTTTATAATACTCGGGTCAGTTTAAGACATTTCAGGTACAGGGATGACATGACCAGTATTTGCTTTATTGGGCTTAGAGGAGATATATATTAGGATTATTGTATGATATTTGTGTGATATTGATTCACTGTATATATATCTGATACATTGTTGGATAGTGATTTTTTATTTCATTTTATTGAGAGAGATGACATTAGAGATATTTGTATCTAAACTGTATTTTATATATTATATAATATATTGTATATTGTTGCTCCGTTGACTTTGTGTTCTTTATTATTTATTGTATATTGTGTATTGTTCTGTCCCGATGGCACACGCATTTATTGTTTTGTACAAATACTGTGTACGTACATATGAGATATTTATTTGATGTTTTTAATATGTACCGGTGTTTGTCCAAGAGATTATTTATGTGCATACCCCATTTAGCCTCATTCTTTGTATTATCTGATAGTACTACTTTATAATACTATTGGATAGTATGGGTATAGAGGTAGGGTGTTTCAGAAGGACTTAAAAGCAAATTTTCATAGACATTCGAATTTGGCTACTGAACTTGTACCATTGTGTTCGTAGCGATTTTCCAGACGATTTTCATATATAACTTGCACTACAAGAAAATTGGCCTTTGGTTGCAACAAGTAGCAGTGTTTGATTGCTAACTGCAACTAATACTATTTTTTCCTATGTTGTACACGTAGCCAAATATTTCCTATACATCCCGCCCTATAAAATTTTCACCGCTCCAAAAAAATTGTCTTGTCATGTTTTCCTTCATGTCAATACTTAGAACAAATTTAACCCTCCCTTTCTTCCTCTACAATACTTGAATTTTTTTTCACTTTAACAAAATTAATGTTAAATTTTGGTGATAAAAAATCACAAATAGAGGGAAATAAATATGCAAAAGAAAGAAAGAGAAGATTTTGTTTCCCCTAATTAATAGGCATATTTGAGTATGTTTATTTCTCTCTCTAATTGGCTAATCAAATTATTTTTTGCCATCTAATGTTAACTTGGGCATTAAGTAATTGATTATATAAATAGATACTAGAAGAGAGTGTAAAAGTGTGGTGAAAAATCTATTTGTCAATTTTCTCTTCTCCATCTTTGTTCTTCTTCTCCAACAATTTTAGCCATATAGATATTAGCTCCCTTTCTCAATTTGGTTATTAATTAAATGGTGTTTTGTTTATTTTAGCTTTGTTCTATTAATTGTAAACAAAATTTTAGTGAATCAATAAAGTGGGTGGTTGGGTGGAATATCTTGTGTTATTGCGTTTTGATTTCAATTCCGTCTTGTTTTCAATCCAAGTTATCTCTTTGTGATTTGGGTGACAAAGATCCGTTGATAAAAGCTTCCGCAAAGTGCTACTATTTTCATAACAGTTTGGTATCAGAGCACAGATCAACGCAAAGCTTAGAGTAATTTTGGTTTGAAAAATTATTGATGTCGGATATGATTTCGATTTCGAAGATGGCTATTTTGGATGGGAAAAATTAGGGTATTTGGAAGCCTAAGATGGAGGATGTTTTGTACCTCAATGATCTTCATGGTCCGATTGATGGAGATGGAAAGAAACCCTTTGATGTAGATGAGGGAAAATGGAAGAAGATTGATAAGAAGGCGATTGCTTTGATTCGCTGGTATCTTGATGATTCAGTTTTCCATGCAGCTAGTTGTGAATCCGTGAAGGCTTTATGGGACAAGTTGGTATCTTTGTATGAGTCAAAGAGTGCTACTAGTAAGGCTTTTCTGGTTCGAATGTTAGTACAACTGAGATTAGATGAAGAGAAGTCTGTTGTAGAGCATTTAAATGAATTTCACGATGTAATAAATCAATTAGCAAATATAAAGGTCAATTTTGATGATGATTTACATGCTCTTTTATTAGTGAGTTCGCTTTTAGAAAGTTGGGAAACTTTGGTTGTTTCATTGAGTAATTCCAATGCTAATGGAACTATCTCTTTGGAAACTGTTCGAAGTAGTCTTTTGAATGAGGAGCTTAGAAGAGAAGGGTCAGGTATGAAATCAATTCAAAGTGAGGCTATGGTGGCAAGGGACTCAAAGAAAGATACAATTTGGAAGAAGGACGCTAATGGTAAAGGTGTTATCACTTGTCATTATTGTAATAAGAAAGGTCACATACGTAGCAAGTGTTATACTTATAAAAGAGATCAGAAAATGGCTGTGCATGGTGATACTAGTAGTGATGCACATGCAGGTTTTGTTGAAGGTACTGATAGTGATGCTTCTTGTGATGTCTTCTTTAGTGAAAATAAGCCTTGGAAGATGGATTCGGGAGCCAGTTTTCACATTTTTAGAGATGTGAATTATTTTTCTTCTTATGAGAAGAGTGTCAGCATGATTAGGACAGCCAATGGAGAAGAAATACTAATTTGTGGCATTGGATCTATCCGGTTTCGTATGCATAATGGTGTGGTTAGAGAAGTCTCTAGAGTGAGACATGTACCCACTTGTTCGCATAATCTTGTTTCTCTCGGTCAGTTGGATCCCCATGGTTGCACTAATGAGGCTCAAGGTGGAGTTTTGGGAGTGAAGAAAGGTGGTCGTGTAAGGATGAGAGGAGTATTGGAAAAAGGAAACCTTTATAGCTTGGTTGGTTCTGTAGTCGACAATGGAAAGCGAGTGACGGTTGAATGACCTAGTCCACAGCAAGGTGAAGAGGTTAATGTGGTCACTGTTTATGATTCTATCATTGAGGGTCATATTTTAGACAGGGGTCTTCATGTTGATGATGCTCGAGGGATCGACAGTGATCAGGTAATGAGCTCAGATTGAGTGATAGATGGGTGTCAAATTGCAAAATCCACAAAGACAAGATGGAGATCTTTGTGGTATTACAAACGTTTTTGAGACCGGATTTGTATGGTGCACCTCATGTGGGAGATGCATCACTTGTAGGCGGTGTTTGAGGTTTGTAATTTAGTGTGGTTGAGATATGGGGATTTGTGATAGATCTAAATGGCATGCTTGATATGTTGGAGATATGTGATTTTGCATCAAGGTGGAGTGTTAAATTTTGGTGATAAAAAATAACAAATAGAGAGAAATAAATATGCAAAAGAAAGAAAGAGACGATTTTGTTTCCCCTAATTAATGGCATATTTGAGTATGTTTATATCTCTCTCTAATTAGCTAATCAAATTATTTTTTGCCAACTAATGTTAACTTGGGCATTAAGTAATTGATTATATAAATAGAGACTAGAAGAGAGTGTAAAAGTGTGGTGAAAAATCTATTTGCTAATTTTCTCTTCTCCATCTTTGTTCTTCTTCTCCAAAAAATTTAGCCATATAGATATTTGCTCCCTTTCTCAATTTAGTTATTGATTCAATGGTATTTTTTTATTTTAGCTTTGTTCTATTAATTGTAAATAAAATTTTGGTGAATCAATAAAGTGTGTGGTTGGGTGGAATATTTTGTGTTATTGCATTTTGATTTCAATTCCATCTTGTTTTTAATCCAAGTTATCTCTTTGTGATTTGGGTGATAAAGATCCGCTGATAAAAGCTTCCGTAAAGCGCTACTATTTTCATAATAGTTTGGTATCAGAGCACAGATCATCGCAAAGCTTAGAGTAATTTTGGTTTGAAAAATTATTGATGTCGGATATGATTTCGTTTCCGAAGATGGATATTTTGGATGGGAAAAATTGGGGTATTTGGAAGCCTAAGATGGAGGATGTTTTGTACCTCAATGATCTTCATGATCTGATTGATGGAGATGGAAAGAAACCCTCTGGTGTAGATGAGGGAAAATGGAAGAAGATGGATAAGAAGGCGATTGCTTTGATTCGCCATTATCTTGATGATTTAGTTTTCCATCATGTGGCTAGTTGTGAATCCACGAAGGCTTTGTGGGACAAGTTGGTATTTTTGTATGAGTCAAAGAGTGCTACTAGTCAGGCTTTTCTGGTTCAAAAGTTGGTACAACTGAGATTAGATGAAGAGAAGTCTGTTGTAGAGCATTTGAATGAATTTCACAATGTAATAAATCAATTGGCAAATATAAAGGTCAATTTTGATGATGAGTTACATGCTCCTTTATTAATGAGTTCGCTTTCAGATTGTTGGAAAACTTTGGTTGTTTCATTGAGTAATTCCAATGCTAATGGAACTATCTCTCTGGAAACTGTTCGAAGAAGTCTTTTGAATGAGGAGCTTAGAAGAAAAGGGTCAGGTATAAAATCAATTCAAAGTGAGGCTATGGTGGCAAGGGACTCAAAGAAAGATACAATTTGGAAGAGAAGGACGCTAATGGTAAAGGTGTTATCACTTATCATTATTGTAATAAGAAAGATCACATACGCAGCAAGTGTTATGCTTATAAAAGAGATCGGAAAAAGGCTGCGCATGGTGATACTAGTAGTGATGCACATGCAGGTTTTGCTGAAGGTACCGATAGTAATGCTTCTTGTGATGTCCTCTTTAGTGATAATAAGCCTTGGAAGATGGATTCGGGAGCCAGTTTTCACATTTGTAGAGATGTGAATTATTTTTCTTCTTATGAGAAGAGTGTCGGCATGATTAGGTCAGCAAATGGAGAAGAGCTACCGATTTGTGATATTGGATCTATCTGGTTTCGTATGCATGATGGTGTGGTTAGAGAAGTCTCTGGAGTGAGACATGTACCCACTTGTTCGCATAATCTTATTTCTCTCGGTCAGTTGGATCGTCGTGGTTGCACTAATGAGGCTCAAGGTGGTGTTTTGAGAGTGAAGAAAGGTGGTCATGTAAGGATGAGAGGAGTATTGGAAGAAGGAAACCTTTATAGCTTGGTTGGTTCTGTAGTCGACAAAGGAAAGCGAGTGACGGTTGAAGGACCTAGTCCATAGCAAGGTGAAGCGGTTAATGTGGTCACTGTTTATGATTCTAGCATTAAGGATCATATTTTAGACATGGGTCTTCATGTTGATGATGCTCGAGGGATCGACAGTGATCAGGTAATGAGCTCAGATCGAGTGATAGATGGGTGCCGAATTGCAAAATCCACAAAGACAAGACAGAGATTTTTGTGGTATTACAAACGTTTTTGAGACCGGATTTGTTTGGTGCACCTCATGTGGGAGATGCATCACTTGCAAGTGGTGGTTGAGGTTTGTAATTTAGTGTGACTGAGATATGGGGATTTGTGATAGATCTAGATGGCATGCTTGATATATTGGAGATATGTGATTTTGCATCAAGGTGGAGTGTTAAATTCTAGTGATACAAAATCACAAATAGAGGGTAAATATGCAAAAGAAAGAAAGAGAAGATTTTGTTTCCCTTGATTAATGGCATATTTGAGTATGTTTATTTCTCTCTCTAATTAGCTAATCAAATTATTTTTTGCCATCTAATGTTAACTTGGGCATTAAGTAATTGATTATATAAACAGAGACCAGAAGAGAGTGTAAAAATGTGGTGAAAAATCTATTTGCTAATTTTCTCTTCTCCATCTTTGTTCTTCTTCTCCAACAATTTTAACCATATGGATATTTTCTCCCTTTCTCGATTTGGTTATTGATTCAATGGTATTTTGTTTATTTTAGCTTTGTTCTATTAATTGTAAACAAAATTTTGTTGAATCAATAAAGTGGGTGGTTGGGTGGAATATCTTGTGTTATTGCGTTTTGATTTCAATTCCGTCTTGTTTTCAATCCATGTTATCTCTTTGTGATTTGAGTGACAAAGATCCACTGATAAAAGCTTCCGCAAAGCGCTACTATTTTCATAACAATTCAACTTGTCCTACCTCTATCATCATCGTCTTGCTAGCGCTCTCCATCATCATCGTCGCGTTGGCCCTCTCCGTACTGATTGACTATTTCAATCGGATACCACGTATAATTGCTGGAGACTTCTACATAAACCCTAAATAGGTATGAATTTTATATTTCAACTGGATTTGAATTAGAGTTAGGATTTGATGAGATTCAATTAGGTTTTGATTAAAAAATAGAGAGAAATGGAGTAGGGTTTAAGATTTAGGTTTGAGAGGGAGAAGAAAAAGAAGATGTTAGGGATATAGTTAATTAATGTGTAATTGATAAATGATGTTCGTTTTACCATATTAATATGCATCATTGCAGCTTATTGAAATTTAACCTAATTCTTAATGCCAATCACAGGTGCGCAGACTCAAGTCCAAGCGTATCAGGAGATTGAGTTATCTGGTAAATAGATCCGATGACTCATATATTTGGTCCATTGATTGGTATTGTCCACTGGCTGATATCATAGGAAAATAAACTCCCTTCATACATGCCAGTAAATATGTATGCAATGAACGTTTACTAAGAAAAAACAAAACAAAACAAACATTGTTTTAAGTGTTTTCTTTATAACATTCATTGAACTGATAAAGCTAAAATGATTTCACTATTTATTTACATACACGTATGCAGTTTGAATCTCATACGAAATTAATTTAAAGTTTATGTACTTTACCTTCTTACCCAATAAGTAAACTAAACGAACCAGTAAGGCACGAGATGGAAAATCATGGGTAAAGAATAGTGTACTCATATCTTCTCATTGCTTCATGTTCTTCTCGTGAATATTGATAACCCACCAAAACCATACAGTAAATGTTGATACATTGCCATGTACAATAATCTAGTGAAGATACATTTCTCTATTGCATATGTACTAGTCTTTCATTCTAAGACACTGCTACAGACCATGAAGTTAAGTTAGTGTACAACACTATCCTGGAAGACTTCTTAAATTATGTCTAACACCAGTTAAAAAGCAAAACTCTTTAATGTTATGTTTTGAATTAAATGTTACAAATTTGGGTTAGTTCTGTTTAATTTTTGATTTTGAATTATTTGAGCTGTACTGATTTAAGAAACATGCTTAGTTATTTTGATTTGAAGAGCCGTGATTAGTTATTAGTGCTATCATTATTATTTTTGTTATTATTATTACTAACTATAATCATTATTGTTGTTATTGGCGGTGGTAAATGTGATATGCAATGGTATTAAATAACTACATGTCTAAAAGTACACAATATGCCTTCTTTTGCTTGCGTTGCAAAGAGTAAACTCATTATTCAGTACACAATATGACTACTTATATAAATGTTTTATGGTCAGTATCCATATATGGGACATTTCCTTTTGGTTTTTGCAGAATCCTGATCTTATATTCGGTCCATGTTATTTAAATTGCCTTCATAAATATACTTCATGCAAAAATTTCTGATCTTTTTGAGGATTTTTTCGATAAAATGCTCGTATAATCTATCCAATGGAAAGGTTTTGGGATTTTTCGATATTTTTTAGGAAACAGTTTCACCTTTATCTCCTCTAAAGCCTGACATTTTCTCAAATTTTCAATGCCTGAAATGCCAAGAATATCTTTGGATGTGGGTATCTTTAAAAAAAATTGTTAGTAAATTTCTTTAGGCATACTTTTTGGTTGTGACAACTTGGTTTTGGTGTTTGTGTAACTTTTTTTTATGCACTTTTGTAATAGGAAAACTGAAAATACATAATTTGAGTAATTTTAGGTAACATGAACTAGTTATTATATATTGTATAAATCATTCTATTTCAGGTAACATGAACTAGTTATTATATATTGTATAAATCATTCTATTTCAGGTAACATGAACTAGTTATTATAAATTGTTGGTTGTTGGTAACAGGGGATTGCATCTTGAATAAAGGGCTGAAGTTCACCATCTGTATCGTTAGTTACTTTTTACAAATTTAAATGCACTAACTTAGCTAAGATACCATTAGATAATAATATAATGACCCACACTGGTCCGTAAATCTATACTCTTGATATTTCGCTAGTGCAGGTGATCTCAATCGGTTTTAGAGCATGTTTATCAATAATTTTTTTTACCTTAACCTTTTAGCTTAAAAGCAACTTCTGGAAATAAGTGTCTGCAAGTCAAATTTTTAGTTAAATTAAGAAGCAAATGATCTTTTAATTTTTGAGTTTTAATTTTAACTACAATGACCTATAAAAATTTCTGTTATTTGAAGGTAAGTAGTAATAACTTCATTTGTCAAACTTTTGAATATACAGATACAATCATAATATCATTGGATAATCAGATATTTAGGATTTGTAGCATCTTAGTGTTACTTAAAATGCTTGTTCAGTCATGACTAAAGCATCTTAGTGGCATGAACTCCATCCTTTTCAGTTTTTGGTATGTCTTTGCTTTCTATTTCCTTGTATTTCGGTTCAATCCTGTAAACATGATTGAAGTGTTGCATATACATATTTGTGGAATTTGAAAGATTGGTTTAATGGAGTGATTGTGCATACATTTCGTTCTTGGAAGAGAGATTAATCCAAAGCTGAAAACCTTTGTTGATTGCTTTAGGACCTGCATTTCTAAGTGTATTATTCCTCTCCCAGCAATTATCCACTATCAATAATCACATTTAACTTGTTTGATGAGATAAATCCTTTTAATTTTAGTTTGAATTACAAAAAATTGTTGTATGAATTAGTCGTCTTCTTGTCTGGAATTCCAATTTTGTTATTTGAAAAATTCAGGCTTTTCGACAACTGCAAAATTCAGGTTTGTCTTCATTCCCCATAATCTCAATCTTGATGTACTTAGTGTATCTTGATGTACAATTTTGTTAGGAGTATGAGAATGTCTTGTATTATTTTGTCATTGCACATGCCCCTAACATTCTATGTAATAATACGCATCTACCTATCACACTGCTCCTCAAACTTCTTTTAACATGAGCCTTCACAACTATTGTAGATTTAGTTGTAGTATTCTTTATATTATCATTATTTGTATTAACATAAGTGGACATGTTTGGTTGTTCTTTAATTTCATGCACTTCTTCATTGATAACACCTGCTGCACTTTCTATGATAGTATCAGGTAAAATTTCTTCGAGCATATTTGTATTTAGAAAATCAGGTAATTCCGCTTCATCCGGTTTGTTACTCTTATTTAAATTTTCTGGCATGTCGGCAACCAATATCCATTTTACTAACTTTAGGTCTTTTTCAAATTGATTCAACTGTGAAATACCATGATGTAGGTATCTAGGGAATAGTCGCTTCTAAAGTGAATCCTCCCTAGATACATGAATTTTATTATGATCTATTTCGCGAAATACGAATTGTGTGTCGAAGATAAAAAATGAAGTTTTTTTTAATAAAAAAAGAATATGAAAAAATTTCTTTAAAATGAAAACTTATTCTTAGGTAAATGGATACTTAATTTATCTTATTTACCATTTCCCTCAGTTTCAAGATCTATAGTTTCTGTTCGTGGCTCATTTTGGTTTTCTGCATTGCTGTACTCATTTTTTTTTTCCAGTGTGCATTTTGGACTTTTCAGCATTCGTCGATTCACTGACATCATTATTTGCTTCTTCTTCAGTGGTTTCTGTAGGAGTTGAGTTGTTGATTTAGGAATCCAGAGAGGTTTAAAATTGTCAAAGTGAATAGCATCTTTATGCCCAAATAGTTTACATCCTTTTATGTTCTTCTTTACTCCATTTTGTAACAGAATAGGGATTTCTATAATTAAACTTGACTATGAACTAATTTCAGTTAGAATTTTTGCAAATCTAGTCATACTCCTAACAAATCCAAACATGAGTAATGAGAGGCAGTATAAAAATAATCAACGTTCATGAACAATTTTGTGGAAAAAGAAAAGCAGTGCAGCTGCAGAAGGAGATGTATGATGAAGCTGATGATGTACCATGTGTGTGTGAATTTGCCAATAATGTTTGTCGCATATCCTGCCTTCAAATTAATGGGCTTCAAAAGCACTCTTCCCTTGCCACCTTGGTGTGTGTTGTGTGTGTGTTCTCTCCCCATCTGGTTCACAAATAGAGACCTGGAACTTTAGATCAAAAAGTATAATGAGTTTGATCAATTAGTGTATTTACTCAATTAGTGTATTTACTTTATAATTTGCATCATATAGAACTAGTGTTATGGTGAAGAAAATATATGCATTGTAAATTAGTGATGTTTTGTGTATGTGTACAGGTCAGTGATCATATCACAAATTATATTTTACTTCATTTGGGAGGATTTTGTGTTTAATCGGGGGCACCGGATACTGCATACAAAATGGCTGTACAAACATGTACACATTGTTCATAACGAGTAAGCTTTGTTTTGTGTGTGTGTATACATACTTGTGTATGACACACAAATTTGTTTTTTCTGGGGATAAATTTCTTAAGGCCTTTTGTTTTCAGTTTAGCCCAAGTTCAAAATATATAACAACTTTAGACGTGCTTTAAAATAATGTAGTTATGATATGCGGATATACAACGCCATTTGGACTATCTTCAGAATACGCGCAACCTTTTGAGATATTAATGCTTGGTTTTGGTACAATAATCATACCAGCACTGCTAGGGCCACATTTGATAGCACTTTGGTTATGTGTGTCACTAAGGCTAATGGAAACCGTTGAAGCTCATTCTGGCTATGATTTACTTTGGAGCCCGTCAAAATTTTTGCCATTATATGGAGGGTGAGTTAATCCAATTTTCACAATATATTATTGTAACGACCCGATATTTTCAACCATTCGCATCCGCACATGTCAGACTTGAATTGCTCAAAATGTCAAATTGTTAATTTATATTTGGAAAAACTCAGCATATACAGCAAATAAATAAATCATAGAATCACAGACACAGAGTAATATAACAATAAGCAGCGAAAACAAAAGAATAGTAGTTCATGAAGCGACTATATATATGTAACAGGGTTAAAACAAGATACAACAGAAGTCTCGAATACATAGAAGTCTCAATACAATAGTCAAACACAAGATCAGAATATATCATAGGAGTCAACTGAATAACTGCAAGCTGAATAGATAGATGGATCTCCAAGCGAAGCTCCAACTCCAAAGGCGAGTCTCTAATGCTGTGGCACTCAGTCTGACCCGAGCGTAAAGCAAACACAAAACATTCGAGTCAGGATTAACATTCTTATATTAATAAATTCAACTCAAGTGAAATGTCAACTGAAATACAAGTAACTTAAAGGATGTTTAGGATTTCCATCTTCTAATGATCCGTGGAATTATCTACTATGTAGTAATATACGCTATTATAATATGTCTATAGTAAAGTAAAAGTATCAAAATAGCGAAGGCGTTACCCATATCCCCCTTAACACATTTTTATATAGGGGAAATTAATTTAAAGGACAAAGATTTGTATATTTTTGCCTCAAGGACACAACCTCAATATTTTTAGCATAAGGACAAACATTCTTCTAAAAATTATTCATAAGGACAAATATTTTCCAAAATTATTCATAAGGACAACAAAACTGCTACCAAGCTAAAAACTGATACCTAAAAACTGCTACCGATAACTACAAACTGATACTATCAATGACTAAAAACTGATACCTAAAGAAAGTTGTCCTTCTGGATAAAATATTGAAGGCATGTCCTTGAGGCAAAAACGCTGAAAATTTTTGTCCTTGACAATAATTTCCTGTTTTATATATTCACATAGTCTATACAGTACCGTAATTCCTCCATAAACTGGAGGGCTATCAGAGGGCACTTCATAGGTATGGTACAAACCAAACTCGTAGAAGGCGCAATAAGGCATGTGACACGGCACTCGAGGCAATGCCAGGGTAGATATACCGTTTGCAGATCCGGACTGGTGGTAACGCATAGCAGCTACTACCGCCCACCTCGTGACACACTCCCAAATCAAAAGGTGCACCCAATCACATCACAAAAGCAATAGAATGGTAACGAAGAAATGTGTCTGATAGGAGAAATGACCTCACTTGGCCCGGCGTAGCTCCTGTTTTAGCCGCATCAAGTTGACTCACGGGAGTCAGGGCTACGTAAATACCATATAGAATCGTCACCAAACCATCCTACTTCATTCTGGAATCTCCACCACGTATACAGTTGTTAAAGTGGTTTTCGGTATTGGCAGAGAGTATGACAATATCTGGTCCCGGTCTCTTTAACAACCCAACGTTATTATAACACCGCGGTCATTACATTTCAAATAGTTCATGATTTATATCAAAATATCATATCATTTCAAACCATATCAATTTGGTATCAATATACACTTTAAATAAAATTCGTTTCCAAAATCATAACACTTTCAAAATTTTAACACTTTCGAACTCATTGTACTTTAGTAATCATAACACTTTGGAAATTATAACACTTTTGAAACCATAACACTTTTCACTCAACAGTTTAGATATAGAAAAATAGTATATGTAATAAATAGATTATAAAATAAAAATAGTTTATATAATAAAATAGTTAGTATATTAAAATAGTTTTATATTAAAATAGTTTATAATAAAATATATTCATAAAGAAAAATATTTTTATATATTAAAATACTTTATATAAAATAAAAATAGTTTTCCTCAAATTTCTCAAATCGATTCAGATCAACTCGAATTCCAAAATTCAATTTAATTTAATCTCAATTCACCAATTTCAATTCGGTTCAAAACCATTTAAAATTTCTATCGATTTCAAATACATATATAGCCTATAACTTATACCATTTCAATTTCAATAGATTTCAAAGCTTAATTTCATTTATATTTCAAATTCAACTTTACCATTATTTTACATTGAAAAATTCACTTAGTCAATCCAATATCATTTAAATAAACTGTAAATTACAATTTGTATAAATTAAATATTCCCTTCAATATATTTAATTGAAATATTCATTTAATCACTTAAAAATCAAAAATCAAGTTATAAATCATATCTTTAAAATCTCAAATATAATAAGTTTCAAATCGGTTTTATTTAAATTAATTTCAAATTAATTTCTGTTTCTCTTTCCAACTTAATTTATTAAAATTATTATAAAATCTATATAAAAATATAATACCTTGAAATCAATATTTATTAAAACCACATATATTACTTTTCGAAACCTTGGAAATCAATTTCAAAATATATATATATACCAATGGTGTCTGTATATAATTTTATATCTTATGGTCAAGTGATACGGATATTTATTATTTCAATCCGCAATTTTAAATATCTATGGGTATGTATCTTTTCAACCCGCAATCCCAAATTCAAAGTAAATGAAAATCGCTTAGGTTTATCATTTTAACCCATAACGATTTCCTCCTATTCTACAAAATCATTCGGGTATGTATCATTTCAACCCATAGGGAACAGGGAACTTGCAGAGTGAGAACAGATATGATAATAATTTAATATATCAACAACAGGCATATAATATCAATAACAATCACATCCCACAGGTGAACAATTACAGATAATAGCATATCATATATAACAAATAAATAATTAACTGTTCAATTTAGCAGCATATTTCAATTGTCGTTTCAATTGAAATCAAATTTAATAAATATAAGAACGTTAATCGTGAGTGATTGCTCACCTTTCGAGGCTAGAGATATTTGACAAACCAAAAGAGTTACGAAATCCAAGCACGACTTCCAAAGCAAAGCTAGATTGGCACGAATTCGATGAACAGAGCTGATAACATGAAATCGATGAGAACAAATCAAATTAGCTTGATATAAGCTGAACAAAATATACAATATATATATATAATAATAATTCTCTCAAAACCATTTTTTTTTGAAAATATATATATAAAGTAAAACCTTTACATATTTAAACAGAATATATATATATATACACACACACATTTATAATATAAAACAATATACACTTATATACCGTATAGACTCATTAAACAATATTTTAATAACAAATATATATATATATACTTTAGGCACAACCTATAAATTATTATACTATATATATAATTCTATAACTCACATAGTATTGAGAACATATGAAAGCAAGTATCTCAAAGATTTCAGCATATATTTATCATACTACAATATATAAACCAATATATATAAACTGTAAAGAAGAACAAATAATACTATATATATACAAATATCTATAAAAACCAAATTCACATATATAAACCAAATTCACATACAAAGTTTACAAGCTTATATGAACTTAAAATATACATATGTATATGAACATATACATACACTGCCGAAAACTTATATAAACAAATACACATATGAAATCCGGTTATAACAAAATTATGCAAATCAATATATAACAGTAGTCAAATATATTTATATATATAATATAAACAATATAAAGAACAAATATTTACCTTTTCAATTCTATTATATAATAATCGAACAGATAGATATATATGATACTAATATTACTTATATAGCTGACATTTATACAACAGCAACTATATATACTCTTTATTACTATAACACCTACAGAACTATCTTTAAAAGCCCAAAATGCAAATATTGTAAACTGTAGATATATTATATATATACTTACCATCATAACTTATATATAAACAACATTTCATACAAAACTTATACACTATATATATACTGTAACTTATATATACTTTTGGAAACCCACACATGTATACTGGTATATATATTTATATATAAACGCATATATACTTACATATATATTACACTTACGAATCAAAAGACAGGCCAAGTAGAAGATGGGAGGGAGAGTGGGAAGCTCATGGCGAGAAGGGGAAGGGGCTGCTCGGTCAATGGCTGCTGGACGTGTGGAAGTGAAGTGTCAGGGAGGTGGAGGGTCGGCTGCACGGTGCTCCGGTGGCGGAGAGTTTGAGATGACGTGGCGAATGGAGGCTGTCAAGCTGAGAAAGAAGGCCGCGGCTGCTTGCTCGGGTTTTGCGGTGGGAAGTTGGTCGAGGGAGAGGAGCTCGGGTTGGTGGCTGAGGAAGCAAAGGCGGAAGAAGGAGAGAACTTGGGTGGTCGGGTGGTTGGTGGCTCTAGGCCTTGACTCGGTGGAGAGATAGAGATGGGAAAAGAAAAATATGAACAGACTGATCTAACTAAAAATATAACTTGTATATAAGCTGTGTATTATATATATTTTAAATTTTCTTTTGAAACGAAAAATCAGATGAACAAAAGGACGAACTGAGTTAGATTGGAGCTAGGGAAAAGCAACAGACAGCTGTTGGATTCGGGAAATTATTAATAACTAATGGCTGTTTGAATTCAACTGATGGGTAATTGAACAGTCAATAAGAAACTAAGAGGCTAAAATAACGAACCACAACGGTTAACTGTTTACTGATTTCGCGGCGTACCGGGATTCGAAAAACAGAAAGGAACATGCCGTTGAGATCAGCATAACGAGATGATCAAAACGGTATACAGATATCGGTGGTACGAACATCCTATCAAAAGTCGATAATCGGTACCGAAAATACTGCTAAAACGTCAGAATTAAGATAAACGGAGCAATAACAGACAAAATTTGGAGAAATGAAACATGATGTCACACTCAGAAGATAATTTACAAATTTATTATATAAAAATATTCAGGTTTGAAAAACATTTTATTATCATCAAATATTAACTGATTTGAATTGAAATAAAATTACACAGTAAAATAAACTTCCATATTATCAGATGAAAATTTACCATTTGCTATGTTTAATTAGGCGTATTCCAATTATCAAATTTTTATTTCCAAATCTTATTATTTAAAATTTCACAAAATTCAATTAATTAAATTAATAAAACCTCTAAAATTTACGGGTCGTTACAATTATTATTTACTTGCTATGCAATATAACATCATACACAAGTATATATAACAGTACGAAATTATGTACATACAGCGAGTTTCATGATTTTCATCATCGTGTGATTTACACTCAGTCCAGAACTATTCAATAATCGACCAAGCTTACTGGGTTGGTCATTGTGTTAGTGTTCGCGTTGGAAGCGTTTGTATTTATGATTCTTTCTGCAGTTCATCGTTTAAAACAATAAAGCAGGTGTTGTATCAATATAGGCTGGCATCATGAGGTAGGCCATGATGGTTGCAAGGATGGAGTGAGGCAGTTGGAAGATAGCCTGCATGAATATATAGGTATGAAAAATGATTTAAAATGGCAATTCAAACTGCTCCAAAATCACATATGATGTAAATTGGCAATATTAAAGTTTCGTTAAGTAAGAAAAGTTAGAAACTACCATCATTCATCTGTTATTGTAAATACTTTCAACTTGAATGTACAAAATAACGTTTTCAAATTACCAATTTAGGAGGAATAAAGTCAACTACTCAAAATTTTGGGGTATTTTTTCCTGGCACATAGAAGTACCTTTAAATAGATCAGCATCATCATGGCTTCCGTTATTAAAGCTTTGCTAGTCGATTATGATATAACAGTATATGGAATGGAGTACGGGTTTGGAGTTCTGGAATTCCCCACAAGTAGAGTGTTTGAAGTAGAACCAAAATGTTGTCCGGGGTTTTCCTTTAGATGTTCTATTCTACTAGGTTTTCCAAATATACCTACTATTGAGTTCAGGGAATCCACTGAAAATGTTCGCATAGAGTACCAAGGGGATACATTCAATTTGTTGTCATAAACGCGCAACCACTTCACTGAGGATGTGTGTTTGAGATTGATAGGAAATTGGATTCCTAAATGGGTTAATCGGCTAGCAAATATATGTACGAACATCTGAGAACTTTTTATATTTTACCTTTTAGGGTAATTTTTTCGTATTGCTAGCATGTTTGTTAATGAATGTAAATTTTACTTGCAAAAAGCTACCAGTATTATCTTGAGTTAATTTGGTTTATATTTTATAGTACTTGTTTGTAAGCTATCTCTAATAATTGTTTTGTACAATATAACCAAAGTATCTTTATCTATATGAGTCCATCAGTAGTTGTTTTAACATCTTTAAAATCTGTACATAGGAAAAATTAAATAGGTATAACGTTTCCCTAATAATATTGCAGTATCTGTGAAAATGCGCATTATAGTTTGCATTATCTTTAAATATGTTTGGGCCTTGTATTAACTTTTGTTTATGTTATACACGTTCATTCATTAAGGAGTTTAGTTACCAGAGAATTCATAAAGTACAACTTGAATTTTTTTATATATACTATTTTGTCCACCATAGCATAATTTATAGATAGTCTGGAGCAGGGACAGATCTAGGATTCCAAGTTTCCCTAGCGAAAACTTGATGTTTCCACTTGACCAAAATAAACTAAAAGCAGAAAACTATATACAATATAAAGTAAAAAATTTGTGCTAAACATGAGAATATTAAAGTTTTATGTCATGGAAATATTGAACAGAAACTATATGGATAGAAAATTAAAATAGAAATTGAATGGGGCAATTTAAATTTAATCAGTTTGATAAAAACTTATATTGCAAGTAGAAAAATGACATAGAAATATAGAAATCAACTGCAGGATGTCCCTCATATATTTGATAGAGTTAGGGGGTATGCCCTAGGGGCAATTAGGTAATTTGTTACATATATCTAACTCGTTGACAAATTTTTTACGAAATAAAAGATATTTTCTTCCTATTATATACTTGATATAATGTGATTATATTAATTAATTAACTTAATTAAAGATATATTTAATAGAAAATTCTATAAATGATATATTTTGTGATAGTAGTTACAAAGTGTTGTAACAGTGAGTAATTTATCACAACGAAACAAATATACCATTTTAAATGTTCCTAGTTAAGATGCATCGAGACTGGATATCAATGTATCCGTTGAGACTGTAGTACGTAACGCTGTCCAAGTGTTTGGTAGTTTATTACTCATGACTGTTAGGGGCACCTAGGGGTTACGTACTAATAGTTATTGGATAACTATGGAACGACTCACTCGATAGTTTTCTGTTGGTTAATATAACTAAGGTCAAACAGAAAATATCGATATGACTGATTTAGTTCTCTCAACTGGAGAATACTGTGGATCTTCAATATGAAAGCTTCGCTTTGATTATAGCCAAATCATGGCATGACATCCATCGAGTGACTATAGTTGGTTCGAGTGGAAGTATTGAAAGTGAAGCACTATTCAAGAGAGGATTCGTCTCCTAAGTTATATGCGGTTAGTATCACAGTCAACTCATCAACTCAAAGTCAAAGTCTCTAGCCAAAGCATTTCGGTTAATAATTATTATTATTATTGAACCAAGGATTTTGTATTTGGACTATAAAGTTGAATGTGGATGAGGTTGGAATTTTGACCATTACCAAATTCCATAAGTCCAAAGTGATATAGTTTTGACAAAAAGAATTGGTGTAAACAAATGTCACAACCGGGTAACGCTTATTAAACTAAAATTGGATTTTACCGAAAATGAGTAAGCGATAAATTTGGCCTAATGTCACACCACCTGCTAAGTGATGTATGAACGTTAACATTGGAATAGTTCGATGTTAATCGCTGACCAAATTTACACCCAAGAGTTACACAGCCGAAATGATGAATTCTCTTAAAACCGAACGATTTAATTAGTTTATAATTGTTATAAATTAATTAATATTTATGAAATATTAATTATAAAATTTGAATATGATTTGAGAAATAAATAATGTTATATATATTTATAACAGTTATAAATATATCGATCGATATACAATATCGACAAACGATTAAATTAGATTTAATTGCATAGTATTTTGGCTTGGGCTTAGATGGGTTTAAGGCCCATCATTAGGGCTGCAAAATTTCGGCTTTGGGAAGGTCTAGGGGGGGCTAAACATAGGGAATTGGCTTGGAGATGATGGGTTGAGATCAAGTGAGAATGGGTAAAAAGGTTTTCCTCGTTTCTCTTTAATACAACCATATATGTGTGTGTGTGTGTGTGAGTGTGCGCGCGCGCGTGTGTATCTCTAAAATAATGACTAACCTTTTTTGGCCACCATTACCTTCTACATTTCTGGTTAAAACCTAGCTCTCAATCCACTCCAAAATTCTCAATTCTATTTCAAATTAAAATAATACTATTCGATAGTTAGAGGTCGGTGATTTCGGACTTGCAATCTGACGAATCAAGAACAATAATAGGGAAGTCGTTGCTTCAACGTGGATTCAATGGCATCATTAAATTGGTAATTTTAATTCATATTACAGTAATTAAATTATATTCTATGATCCTATAATGAGCAATTTCATATCTGTACAAAAATATATTGCTCCTATATGTTTAGTTAGGTGAGATTTTGTAAGTAGATGTAGTTGTCACAAATCAGTTCGGTTATGTGCATAATTTGTTTGTTATACTATTTGATTTATGTATACACAAATGTTGTTTACTGTACCAAATCAATTTTTTTCATTAATAATTGTTTTATATATATTTATTAATAAATTCATATATATATATTTTAGTGTATATTTCTCTCTCATAATAGCATATATACATATATAAGATATATATATATATGATTTAAAAAATTTAGTATACTTATTTATATATAATATTAATTTACAAATTCGAAAATTAATTATCATACATATATTCATATTTTTAAGGGGATTTTCACTTCAAGGGCTTATTTGTGCAGGTAATAAGTTTTAAGGACACTATTTCTAAAAAATTAGTTTTAAGGACATTTTACAGGAAAAAGATAAAAGAATTTATCATTTTCAGTTATACAGAAATAATGATAAAAAGATTTATCATTTTCCTGTATAACTTAAAAGGATAAATGAATTTATCATTATCCTATAAATTGTCCTTAAAACTAATTATTTAGAAGTGTTGTCCTTAAAACTTATTACCCTGAAAATAGAAGCCCTTCAACATAATTTCCACTATTTTTAAATTAACATTTATTGAATTTTTGAATTGTTTATTATATATAAAATAATTATTACACTAAAAATTCAATTTTATATTTTTTAAAATATTATATCATTTTAGGAACATATAGAAAAAATTTACGAATTTTCAATAAATTTTATTATTTTTAATAATTAATATTATTTCGGAAAAACTGTTTATGATTTATTAAAAATAATAATTTAATTGAAAATTTCTTTAAAAATTTTCCTAACCTTTCATTCATGATCCTATAATTTCTAAAACTTGAAAATTTGAATTTTTAATAATATATTATTTTATATTAAATAATTATTGCCGAAATCAATGTATTTGTTTTTAAAAATAATATTTCAACTTTGAAAAATCTCCAGATTTTTTCTAAGCTCTATTTTATGATCCTAGATTTTTGAAAATTGTAAAATTTTGAATTTTCATCAATATATTATTTTATGTTAATTATTTATGGATGAAAACATTATTTTATTCATAATATATACAAATTAAAATACTAAAATTATTATGTTTGCAAAACTAAGTTAATTTTGAATTATAAATAATTTTTAATAATTGTTCTCTCTCTTTCTATATATATTTATCTATATATAAATGTTTATATATAAATGTTTTATGTTCATATATTATATATAATATATTTATACATACATGTGTGTGTATTGTAACACATGTACATGCACATATTTGGACAACATACATGACACACAAAATGAGCTAATATGTCTATTGCGATGTAAATCCCAACATCTATATATGGGCATATTATACCTTTCACGGATTATGTTACACATGCACTCACACATATATGTATATGATACATTTATGTATAAACTAAATCAAATAAAATTAATTTCATATCTTAATATATTTGAATTTAAATAAAATAAATGATTTTATTTGAATGAAATTTAGAAATGTTCTGATTCAGTTAGACTTCATAGGCCCAATAAAAATCTAATAGGGTAAATATTTTGAAATTCACCCATAACTTCCGCTGTGGGCTGGTCCAGTTCCAACAATATTGCAGTCATGTACACCCAGTACACCAAGATAGAACTTCTACTGACGACTTTGAGATACTAAAGCCTATCAGCCAAGGGGCGTTTGGCCATGTCTTTTTGGCAAAGAGAAGAACAACCGGTGACCTATTTGCTATTAAGGTATATCCCGATGAATAACATTATTTACCTATTTCAAGTTATTTTCATGGTGATCAGTTATTGAACTTTCAGCATGTTTATTTGCTATTAACGTATGTCCCGATGAATAACATTGTTTACCTATTTCAAGATATTTTCATGGTGATCAGTCATCGAACTTTCAGCATGTTTATTGAATGATACTTTTTCGATTGCATTCCACTGCCATAGTGATGGTTTGTGCAATTAGTTTATCCATTTCACTCACATCTATAAAATTTCTATGTAGGTTCTTAAAAAAGAAAACATGATTTGCAAAAATGCTGTTGAAATCATATTGGCCGAATGAGATATCTTAACATCAGTCTGAAACCCTTTTCTGGTAAGAATTGGTCATGGATACTGTTTATTTTATGTTTTTGCATGAATGCTTTCAACTGATCTTTCTTTTATGGGATATATCAATTTGATAAGGTATGCTTTTTTTATCCGTTTACTTATCGAGAAAATCTTTATCTTATGATGGAATACTTAAATGGTGGAGATCTGTATTCATTGCTGAGGAATTTAGTTTGCCAAGACGAAGTTGTTGCTCGTGTTTGTATAGCAGAACTTGCAAGTCAAATTCTTTTGAGAGAAAAATGTATAAAATGCATTGTACTCACTCTACAAACTCTTTTTCAGGTTCTTGCTTTGGAATATCTACATTCCTTGTGAGTGGTATATCGAGATTTAAAATCGGATAAGTTTTAATTGCACATGGTAGCCATATTAAGGTATAACAGAAACAACAATTATGTTGTTGGATATAGGATTAACTGATCGATTTCTTTGTAGTCCAGTCTCCAACATACGCATGTTTTTAAGCTTCACATTTTGCGAGAAAAGTAAAAGAAAATGTAATTGTTGGTGATAAATTAGTTTAGTGCAGAGTGACAGGAGGCAGTAAAAAATGCACTTGAGGAGCTAAGAGAAGCTGGATGGGTAAAGAAATGGAGTTCTCAACCATATGTATCACACTGTATGGTGCTTATTTTTCTTTCCTCCAGCTATTTCATATTTATTTGTATTTCGTCATCATGTATGTATATATCTATGTATGATAATAATGATTGCAAGTTCATTTTTGTTTCTATATATACATTCAGACTTCTCTTAGAGAGTTAACTTCAATTGGGCTCAAATATGCAGAAAATATCATAATACCAAGTGTTTGGAATGATGTACATTTTCAACCTCAAGTAATTAATCTTCCTTATTTATCAAATTGATTAATTTCAAATCTACAGGTAGCTTTTCTGTTTACTATGGTTGGAACTACAGGGTTTCTTGGTGTATTTGCTGGTCAGTTGCCTGGGGTATTACTAATGCTCGCATTTAGTAGTTCAAATATAGTAAATCTAGATAGATTTTTCCTTTAAACGAGGATAGAATTTGAGCATACATATTACACTTTCAGGATTGGGGTTTCTTTGTGCCCTACTTACTTGGAAGCATTTAGCTTGTTGTTCTGGCTGTAGGCAGCGTTTCTCCTGGGTATCTATACATTAAGTTTCTTAATATATACATACATACTATATGCGTACATACATGTAGGACTGGTTATAACGAAAACGTATATAATCTTGTTTTAGACTTTTACAGGCTGCTATAGGAAGTTTTTCAACCTTTTTTCCATACTATCAAGAAAGGATCTCTAGCCATGAAGCAGCTCATTTCTTATGTAAATTTAGAGCTATCATCATAAAGAAAGAGACCGAATACCTATGCCTTCTAAAATGCATCTGATAATGAATCATACAGGATATTTGATTATATATTCAGAATACTTTGGTAGTATTTCATATAAGACTGTCTTCTGTTTGATGCAGTTGCATACTTAACTGGATTGCCAATTTTGGGATATTCTCTCAACATTGGCAAGGAGCATGTCAACTTAATCGATGACAGGTTGCAAAAGCTTATATACAGTGGTCAGCTTGATACAAAAGAACTTGACGGGTAATAATACATATAAATAAATTCTCCAAATATTACAATAAATATTTTTACTCGATAGCTGAAGATAAGAAAAGAAATACAACAATTGAACATCAAACTGGCTGTTGTTTCTGTCATCTAAGGAATGATAAGGTAATATGAATGTCAAGTATTTTTGTGGGAAAAGTGTTCGTTATTACATTAAATAAAGCATATTGTTGTTGTTTCTCAATTTATGTTTCACGTATACTTTATTTGAAGATGGTATGTATTTTCTCGTAGGTTTTATTTCTCTTTGATTTATGTGAGCCATATGTGATTTTAGTTTAAGTTTCCAACAGGAAAAGATTCAAGTGAAAGCAACCTTTGGTTGTCTATATTTCTTATAAAAGGATGATTTACTTTGTTTCATGGTCACATATAATAGATTTAAATTATGAGTACTTCATGCAGGTCAGGTTGTTGTTGATGGCAAACATTGACCATTACGCCGATATTTTGGAACTGATCACTTGGATGGAGGTATAATTTTGTTTTGTTTGCTGTTTCTTTTTGGATGTTTGATCTACTTGCTATCTTAATGTAAGTTTTGTATATGCTACGTCGTGTTGTGAACTGGTCCATCATTAATATTTGGCTCCATTACAAAATAACACTAGAGCTTTAGCTTTAGCTTCATTACAAAATAATATGTAAGCTTTAGCTTTAGCTTTAGCTCTAGCTCTAACTCCATAAGGGCATATCCAGTAGCTTCAGCCCTGAATGTTCAGACATTCAGGGCATTAAATATTTAAAGTTCACTACTAGAAAATGCTGAAATACCGACAGTAATTGGCGACGGCTTCCGACGGTGTTTTTCCGACGGCTTTCGACGGGCCGTCAAAGGCCCTCGGAAGCCGTCGGAAATTCACGAATTACAGGTTTTATAATCATCCATTCGCGGATAACAAGTTTGAACACGTTTATAAAATTGCCAGTTTGAATAAATTAACTAAGTTTTATAAAAATACGTTTATAAAAATTAACTAAGTATTATAAAAATTAACAAGTTTATAATAATAATAATAAACTAAGTTTGATAAAAAAATTAACTAAGTTTATAATAATAATAAACTATAGTTTGATAAAAATTAACTAAGTTTATAATAATAATAAATTAACTAAGTCAACCAAGTTTTATAAATAATAATAATAACAATAACAACAACAACGATAACAATAAATAAAACTAAGTTTATAAAAATTTACTAAGTTGACTAAGTTTTATAAAAAAAAATAAGTAAGTTTATAAAAATTAATTAATAAAAAGGTTAAATAAGTTTATAAAAATTAATTAAGTTTATAATAATAATTATATAACTAAGTTTAAAATAATAATTATAAATTAACTATGTTTATGAAAAAATTATAATTTGAGATAATTTATAAAAATTACCTAAGTTAATAAAGTTTAAGTTTGAGATAATTTATAAGTTTAAGTTAATTAAAATATAAGTTATAAGTTATGACATTTAACCGAGCTTTATAGAAATTTAACTAATTTTTATAAAAATTAACCAAAATTTTAAAAATTAACCAATTTTTATATAATTTGACTACATTTTATAAAAATTAAATAAATTTATACAAATTAATTAAGTTTTATTAGAATTTAACTAAGTTAATAAGTTTTTAAAAATTAAATATGTTTATTATAAAAATTTAACTAAGTTAACTAAATTTTATAAAATTATTTAAATTTAATAAAAGTTTAACTAAGGATGTTTGGTATGCTTTAAATATGCAAAACAGTTTCATAATTATCTGTTGATTGTTAAACTTGTCTACAAGTAATTAGCTTTTTAGGAGTAAAGGCCAACTACAGCAAAGAATTGTGGGTAATCAAGTAATGAACATGGCTTTAAGTGTTATATATACTATAACATTTTGTTAGCACTTGTTAAGTAAACTTGTTTATGAATGGTTATGGATTTTACATGAATTTGCTTATTTTGTTGAAAAAATATTATCGAAATAGTTATGTATATTATATTTGATTATGTGATTAACGTGTTTTTCCAATTGTTTGAATATGATGATTATGTGATTGATTGTTGGTTTTAATAAGACTTTTTTGTGAGCGATGGCGGGAAATGGCCCAAGCCATTAACAAGAAATGGTAGCATGTACAGTATGCTACAAAACAGTTAATAACTTTTAGTAGCGTTTCAAAAAGCTACGGAAATAAAGGTAAACAACCGCGATACGACTTTCGTGGCGTCGAAAAAACGCTACCAAAACTTTTAGTAGCGTTTCGGTAAACACGATACGACATGCTATTAAATGTCTGAAACTTTTTGTAGCGTTCTAAAACCCTACAATAGGTCAAGTTTCGTAGCGTTTTCTACAACGCTACAAAAAGTTTCAGACTTTTAGTTGCATGTCGTATCACAGCGTTCACCGAAATGCTACTAAAAATTTTGGTAGCGTTTTTACAGCACTACGAAAGGCCTTTTCTGGTGTAGTGTTGTCTTAATCCGAGTTAGTATGAGAGAGTTATGAGCGACAAAACGATAAACGAAAAATAAAAATAAAAATAAAATAAGGTCAGTTGACCCATGCTTGGGCTAGGTCAACTGGTGGCGGTCGACCCAGACCTAGGGTCGGTCGACTCGACCCTTGTATTTCGGGTGATTATCGTTCCAGGATCGAACGAATCAATGGTCTAGATGATTTCTTGCGCGTAAAGTAAGTGATGTGTGGTCTGGATAGCTAGCTAAGTCGATCTAACGGCCCTAGATTTTTAAGATAATTCTATGAATAAATCTCTAATCTAAACCATAAAATTTTGATTAGTTGTTCGATAACTTGATGCCGCCAAATTTTCTACTGAAACCTTAATCTTTTAAACCCAAAAATCAAAATCAACCCAAATCAAAATCCAAATCAAATCTAATGCAAAATTAAGAAGGAAAGCAAGTAATCAAATGGGAGACTAAAGAGATCTAGAGGAGAGATATTGATTGGAGGCCAGTTTTCTCAAATCTAGAGCATAGGCAAAAGGTGAGTGGGTACAGATTAATAGTTTGATTAATGTAATTGATTTTAAATTATTCTAAATGAGTAGAATGCTAAAAAACCTAGACTTGAAATTGTTAAATTTGATTTGAAATTGTCTAAACCCTAAACTCTAGAATTTAATTTGTAATTGAATTAGGGAATTTGTTAAATTGGACACTTGCTAATGCTAGATTGAGAACCCTAAATTAAAAACCCTAATTGAATTGAAATTGGACACTAAGATGAAATTAGGAAAAAAATTAGGGTTAATTAAGTGGAAATTAGGATTAATTAAAGTTATTAATCGGCCAAGATTAAGAACGTTAATAAAATAATTAATCGATATTCAACAATCGATAAACCCTAACAAAAATAACGTGAACAGTTCACCCTGGGTACCCTAGGTCGAGGGTTGTTCTGGGTCGATCGTCTAGGTTAAAAATTGGCAAAATGAACTTTGGCCTAGGGCCCAAATTAAATGGAGAATAATTATGTAATTTAATTATAAATTATGTAATTGGTGAACTGGTTTGTTGGACTAATTTATACTAAATTACATGCGTGAGAGGATAGGGAAATTTGGTTCCTTATCAAACTTGGTTGTGGCGATGTTTTCGCGATGTTTGCTGTTGGTATGGGAAAATATATTTAGCAATAGTTGATTTGGTATAGGTGATGTGTATCGCACAAACGGAGTTGATTAGGGCGATTTATTTTGCATAGGCTCACGGGCGTTACATACGGGTGGGCACATCACTAGCGAGAACAATTCCTGAGAGAGCCCGGTACTAACGGGAGATCCAGGTATGCACATTTTCTTGTGCAATGTGGTACGGGTGGATGTCGGTGTAGTACAACAAGTGGCTATAAGTATCGAGTAAGTAAGTTAGGCTTGATACAATGGGTGTTCACATACGGTGGGCCCCGATACAATACAATAAGAGGCATTTTTCCACTACAATCGAGAGATGAACATGTGTGCATACCATGAGTCACTATGCGAGTTTGCATTTTTGGTGTTCTCTCTCTCTCTCTCCAAGAGTAGTGTTGATGTAGTTATGATGGAAGAGTGGTTCCCGTTTTGACCGATCGTTGGTCTGAGGTTCAATCAGTAGGTTTAATCCATTGTGTTAGATAAGAATCCTTAGGTATTGGACCTTAGGAGTTCACGTACACTAGATTACACTCTATATCACTTAGAGTAGAGTTTAAGGCCAGTTGCACTTAATTATCTTATTAGTCTTGTTTTCATTCATCAGACTTTTGTCTGACCCACCTCCTTCTTTCCATCTTCCACAACCATAGGATGACAGGTTAGCAGATGATTGGACATAGTACGTGGAGAAAAGAGTTTTACGTTGAATTTCTCATATTATTCATTGTTTCTCTAGTAGGTATCTATTGTATTAAATATCTGTAAAGCTTATATTTTAACCTGGAAACAGTGTATTTGTAAATCAAGTATTTTAGAGATTGTTTTCTGACTATTTTCTGTATTTATATTTTAATTCCTTCTGTTGTGAGATATGAAAGTGTAGAATGTCTTAAACTCTATCTCCATAATTATGCTGTGTAATGTTTTAAAAACCCAACAGCTCGTATTTCTGGGCATGATTCGTGTCAGGAAGTGCGGGTTGTTACAAACGCCATATGCAATAAATTTTTAACCATTTTCAATATATATAGCTATATATATCACATACATCATTATGTATGTAAACAATATTGGCAGGGTTAATTTGCAAATCAATTATAATCATTTATCTCAAATAACTTCAAATATCATGTATTAAGATTTCTATAATTATTTACAAAATCCTTCTCGAATATTTTCTACTGTTTACATTTATGTCCGTATATTTAAACTAATTAATTAATTTTAAATTTAACATATTTGAAAATATTAATAAAATAATATGTGTACTTTCATCTAAAATCATTAAAAATGTTAGTTTTAGTATGTATACCATATTCACACTAACAAAAATGATAAAATTATTTTTCTTACTCCAATAATATATATATATAAGTTATATAACATACATTATACATAAATAATTATTATTTTAGGGTTGTAATTTTAAACATATGGGCAGATCCCAACTTCCACTAACAATAATAATGAATTAAATTTATAATTTATTTGTATCAATAAATTCATCATATAGTGCATTACAAAAATATGTTTTCTTACTTTGAATACTTTCATTTAAAAATTTCTATAACCTTTTATGTAACTCCTCTCGGTTCCCTTCTAATATTTTACATTCAACTCTATATATTAAAATTAATTACATAATCTTAAAACTAATTAATAAATTTAGTAAATTATCATTCGTTGATTTGTCTAATAATCATAACAGTATGAAAGTTTCAACATTTATGCCATCTATATTAACAAAAACGACATAAAAATTATTTAAATATATGAAAAACCTCAATCATGTAACATAATTATATACATAAGTAATAATTAAGAATTTAATTTACAATTCATTTATATTAATATATTAATGCATAACATTGTAAAATTCATTTTTTAATGTCAAGTGCCTTCAATTTGAAATTTCTACATTTTCTTACAAAACTCTTCTTGATATCACATAATATTGTACATTTAAGTCAATATATTTTGATTAATTACATACTATTAAATTTAAGCTATTCAGATATAATTAATATTCGTAAATTCATCAAATAAACCCTAAAATATGACGATTTAAATATGCATACCATATTCATATCAATGAAAGTGGTAAAAAAATTCCATTTAGACATAAAGATATATAAATCATATAATATACATAAAAATATTAACAAATTTAATTCATTATTCATTTATTTTAATAATTTTATCATACATTGCAAGTAAAAATTCTATTTTAGGTTCAAATACTTACAACTTAACATTTCTATAATTATTTACAACTCTCTTCCTCATTGTTTCCAAATATTTTATATTTATATCCATGTATTTAAATTATGTATGAAATATCAAATCTAAACTGTTTAAATGATCTTAGTAAATAGTTAGTCTATTTTTTAATACATCCATAAAAATATATGTCAGTTTAATACACGTACACACACATTCATACTAACAAAAACAATGAAATTATTTTTTCCATTCAGTTATAAAGATACATAGATCATATATTAATTATGCATGTAAACAATAATGTCAAAGTTAATTTGCAAATCAATTATAATCATTTATTTCATAAATTAATCATACATGCATTGCATTTTTTAACTTAAAATAACTCCACATTAAGATTTATGCAAATTTTAGTCATTTCAATTCTTACCTACTATTTACCTTTAAGTCCTTATATTTAAACCAATTTCATAATTTTAAATTTAACATATTTCAAAAATTCAGTTAAAATAATATTTGTTAATTTATAAAAATCATCAAAATATGTCAGTTACAACATATATACCACGTTTAACAAAAAAGATAATTTATTTTACTATAAAGGTATACCCTATATAACATAAATCATAATAAAAATTTGAACTTATACTTCATTTATGTTTACTAAATTTATAGTACAATGCATAGAAAAGTTCCAATTTTAAAATTAAAAGTATAAATACTATATTTTATAATATTATCGTATGCAACGCGCAGATTACACACTAATTATAAATGAATAAAGAGGAAATGAATGTTCATGGTAGAGCTATTAGTTGGTGTGTATTGAACCAACATGCCCTTCATCAAATTGGATTGAATATTCTAAGCTAAGGTGTAAAGTTAAACTTGTCATTTCGTATATGTTATTAGCCAACTTTCCATAGTCTCTGAATAGACTTGAACGACTGAACTGAACTGAAAAACGATAGAGAAATAAATATGAACACATGGAAAACATCGCCAAATTACAAAGTAAAGAACTGTGAAATATATAACAAAAGCTGAACAAGGGTTTATGACTCGACTATCTTGACTCGGTCCCCTACAACTCGAATTCGAATTGTGCCCTAAGCCAAGCCTTGAGGCCAAATCATCAGCTAATTTAACGTATTCAAAAGAGAAACAAAGGCAAAAGCAAGGCAAGCAAGCATCATATGAAAATGAAGGAACATAAGGAGACAAAGGTAAGAAAAGAAAAGGGTAGAGGGAACCAAGGAAAGTCAACTTGCTGCCGACTTAACCACCTTAACTCGGTGTTGACTTGAAAAGTGGAGTGGGGTTAACCCATGATTTTTTGGAAGATGAACATGCATGACATGGAAAACATAGCCACTCATTTTCAAGCGATTTTGATTGCAGTTTCATCTATAAATAGAGGAGGAGATGCACTTTAAAAAGGATCCTTTTCTAACTACTTTGAATTACGACGAGTTGAGGGATTCAGTTCTGAACTGGATACCTTTCACACCCGAGTCATGAAATACAAGTTGTTGAATATACTTTATAGGAACAAAGTACAATCAATATAAAAAGATTAAGTGGACGTATGTCGGAGTATTTGCTGGATCACTATAAAATTCTGTGTTATTTTTTCCCTTTTGACTTCTTTGCTTTTTTAATTTTCATTTAATGCTTGATTGAGTGTTTATGACATTTTTGGTCCAAATAATTTGGTGCTTCCATTAAGAAGAACTCGGATTTGTAAACTTGAAACTTGATTCGAAGAAGATGAAGAGGCCCAATACGAGAACTATTGCTGGAGGAAGTTAACGGGGACATAGGGCAGCCAGGAGTGTCCTCAAATTCAAGTCTATCAATCAACGTAACTAGAGAAGAGATAAGAGAATGATGAAAAAGATGCGGGATAGGCTAGTGGCTCGATAGGAAGAGATGATAAATGGGTTCTTTAGAAGAATAGAACAACAAAGAATGGCTGGAATAGCTGGAGATCAAAATCAGAGGTCGGAAGGCGAAACCTAAACATTGAGAATGGAGCAAGACAAGTCCGGACAAACTGGGGGCACCACAACTCGATATCGAGTCGAGACAACTTGGTATCAAGTCGAGACAACTCGGTATCGAGTCGAGACAACTCGGTATCGAGTCAAGGGTCCCTACCGAAGGGCATGGTTGATTTGAATTTGAGACGAGATGAGCATGTCCAAAAAATGATGTTGAACCATTGAGTGGAGCTCAAAACGCAAATGTACAACCATAATGATTAGAGCTAGAAGCTCCCTATAGGAACAAAGGGCATAGTGAAGATTTGGATCAGGAATATGCAGAGCCCCAGGGATTACCGTTAAATGATAATGATAGGATAGCTAAGATGATAAGACGGGTACCGAGAGATGGACCCCTAGATTGAAGTTTGGAGGATGCAAATAGAAACCCATTTACCCTAAACATCCAATATACTAGGAACCCACGTGATTTTAAATTGCTAACATTGGAGATTTATAATGGAAGGACATATCCAACCGTTCACTTGACGAGATATATCCAACACATGAGAGCGTTGGGTGCTTCAGAGGAAGTGATGGGACGGTGTTTCCCATTGTACTTGATAGATATGGCAGTGATGTGGTTACAACAGTTGGAAAATAGGTCCATCAGCACAGGGACCGAATTAATGGATAGGTTTATGAAACAATTCGGAATTCATATAGCACGACCAAAGAATGTGATGACACTTTCGAGCATGAAATAGAGGGCTGGAGTGACCCTACGGATTTACTGAACCAAGTTCAATGCAGCAGCTGCAGTAGTGTGGAAACTAGACCCATCGATAGTCCTGATGGTGGTGGTTTTTGGAGTTGCGTGCAAAACTAATTTCAAAATGGCGTTGGAGAGAGATTCCACCAGCATATCTTATAGATTTTTATTATCAAGCTAAGAGATATTTATGAAAAGAGGACGCAGAAGCTGAGAGCGCTAAAGTAAATGCTATGGATGATGCAAGACCATCTAAAACAAGATATGTAAAGGATAAACGTAAGCAGAAAACTGATGATGGCTTTGGAGGACCGAAGCAGATGAATAGGGAATCAAAGTTTTCCTCTTATACTGAGTTAGTGGAGATCCCGAAGAGGATCTACTTGGATACCAAGGGAAAATTCCCTACCAAAAGCTAGTAAAGAGAGCCCGCAGATTGGGACAAAAGGACTGGAATTTTGCCTATTCCATGATCTGGATAGGCATGAAATGAATAAATGCATGCATCTATGTGATTTGATCGAAGAACGGGTTTAGAGTAACCGCTTACCATAATACGTCAAAATTCATATCACTATAGAACAAACAGCAGTGGTACCATAGGAGCGACCACCAACTGTAGTAGAAATACCCGGATGCGGCCGTGGAACTGGGCCAAGAATGATTATCCAGTGATCGGGATAGATTGAAGCCAGATTTTGTTTTCACACTTTCCTTTTACTTTGAATAAATGATGTCAGGCTACTACCATTCCACTTACACATATACGAGATCTCGATCGGTCTCAAGGAACGCTTTGAGTTGGAAGTTTGGAAGTAATCCTCGGTAGGATTGGATGCCTTGATGTTTGCTTGATATGTTGATTTGAACTCGATAAATGAATGAGTGATGAATATATAGACTTAGAAATCATTCGAACATTGCGGGATACTAACAAAGTCTGGTTATTCGTTAAAACTGATATATAAACTTATAGGACATTCCCCCTGCTGGAGAGACAAGGCATGCATCGTGAAGTGTAAGTTCTCTTGTCGGAGAGCGGGTGAATGGACTTGTACCCGATAGTGAGTCCCCTCACTAGAGAGTAAACAGATTGACTTGCTTGGATAGTGAGTTCATTATCGAAGGGTGAGTAGATGGAATTGCTCGAATATTAGGTCCCCTCGCTGGAGAGCGACCGGACTAGGCTCAATTTGGATATATAATTATATAATCCAAAGAGATCAGAAATTAAACTGGATGTCAATTATGTGATCTGGAGAGATCAGAAACCGAACCCAAGGATTTGAACGCCTTAAAATGGCTCGATATTAGATTTTGGATAACATCATTGCCTTGATTCTATTGGACTTGCTTATAATGGGATGTTAGGCGATACCATTTGGTTTATAATTGACGTTCAGTTGGTGGCAATGTATAAAAATGATTAATGGTGCCTGATCACGTGATATATGATAATTGATTCCTAGGCGAACATAGGGCGATGTTGATACCGATGTGTGATAGTTGAATCTCGAGCGAACACGAGATAATATTGACATCGATGTACAATAATTCAATCCCGAACGAACGTGGGATAACCTTGATTTATGATATGTGATGTGATCTATTAAATCCTATGGAACTTGGAACGATGTCACTACAACAAATATACCCAATTACAACATAAAAAAACATTGTAATATGAATTTTGCAACGTTTTTGCTAATATAGTTTTAAGCCAAGTTGTAATAGGGTCGGCGTCTTTGACAACCTTTTTAGATGTTGCAAAAAACATTGTAATAAAGCTTACTATTTTTAGATGTTGTGGTATATTTTTTTTCACAACATACTCTAAATGTTGCGATATACTTTTTTACAACATTTTTTAGATGTTGCGGTATACTGTTTACAACTTTTTTAAAACGTTGCGGTATATTTTTCACTTTTAAAAAAAGATACGTGGTTGTTTCAGATTATTATTACCGTAAAATACAGTAATTTAGAAATTTCAATGACACGGGCTATAAGCAACACAAATTCAAATTGCTTCCATCAAAATAAGCTAACAATTTATTAACACAAACAATATTTATATTAATTTCAAATAACCATTCATATCAAAATTCAAAACCCATATGAATTTCACAAAGTCCACAATAGCATAACTTCAACATACATAACATAAAAATACCAAAATCAAAATGTTAAGAAACTTACAAATAACACAAATAATAATCGGGCTAAATCTTGGAACTATCAGCCTGTCACGAAGTAGAATGTGGATGCCACTATTGTTCCTACAAGTTGAGCCCAGAACATGTCTTTTGGGGGTACCTTCATGTAGTGCCCTAATTTGAAGTCTTCTAGGAGGGTGACTGCTTGTTACATGCTTATGTGCCCGTATGTCTTGAAAGTCACATTGGCTAAAGGCTTCCCTGGTAGTAAATACCCTATCACTAGTTCAATGATCACGTTCAGTCCTGGTTGCTGCTGAAATGTAACGTAAAAAAAAAGTTGTATATCTATATATCTCAATGATAGCTTATTACTTGCATATACTTTCAGTTAATAACAACCTTGCTTTTATTTTTCACACTTTTATAGTGATCGGTTAAAGAATTGCCAACCATCCACAGTCGTAGTCTTAGAAATAATACCAAAACATTGTGTACATAACCCTATATCATAATTTTATAAGTTGGTTGATCTAATGGTTTGAATCATATGGTTTCATTGATGATAATGTGTAAGATCAAAGTTTTACTGCAAATTGTTAAACTATATGGAAACAACTTATTTTGAAAGTAAGGCATTGCCTTAATTTTACCTAACTCTACAAACTGCTCATTTAATCGTTTTTTTTTTCACGATCAACTTTCTAACTGCAATTTCCAGCATTTAGATTGTTCCCAACCAATCTTGAGCTACAAAAAACATATGATCAGATAAATTATTTCACTAGAACTTTATTTGAAGAAGACCAATTTAGTCATTTGAGGAATTCCACTCAAAAAATACATGTGTAGATTTTCACAGAAGCACCTTTCTTATTAGAGGTCACCAATGTCTAGTTATTTCATTATATATGAAATTTTACTTAGCACTCAACAGAATTTATGATCTGATCTCAACATATATATATACCTCAATGAAGATATCTATTTAATTTTCATTTACATGAACTCAATTTATCATTCATAACTAATCCATACTGTTGTATACCATCACACTTCTACACTTGTGTCTACTAATGAGACAAATGTGGAGGATAAATAATTCGCAAAGCTTATTTCATCAAGTTAATTAAAACTATAACCTTTTGAGCTATTCAAACTGTCAGCAGCAATTTAATCTTCTATTGTTTCAACTCTTATATCAAAATTATTATTAAAGCATTTAGCATTAATGTGGGAGAAATATATGTAGGTAGGGACAAAAATGTACGAAAAAAGATGCAATCTAATGTGAATCTAGAAGCATGCATAGAAGCCAAAGCTTATTACCAAATTTTAGCCCAAAAGTGAAAGAAAAAATAAATCTAGAAACACAACATTGTACATGAACTTCAAAGAAAAATGTAAATAATGATTTAAATAGATGAGTTATCTTTTTGAAGTAAACTATGATGATTATTGTGGTACGGATGGACCGATGAACAAAATGAATGACGGATACTAGAAAGCAATGTATGTTGAATGTAACCTTCATTTCTTTACATCTATTGTGCCTTATACATTCGTCAAAGGTAAATTTAATCATAATCTTTTGCTAAACTTCGTAGTTCCCAACTTGTATAAACTGAGTTCCTACTACCATACTCTAACTCTTTTGAACTAGGTTAATGCACAATTAGCTGTTGTAGAAGAAGCTCTTGCATTATCAATATGGGGCATAGCCATAACATGTTCTATCTTTAGAAATTGTAATGCTCCAACATTTTTTTTGCTTTCTTTATATTAATTCTTTCCATTTATTTGGTATTACATGCACTAATTATTGCTCCAGTCCCTTCTATGCTTTGCACCATTTGCTCACCCAGTCTTGCCATGGAATCCTCATTATATGTAAAGGTGTTACTGTAATTATATGTAAAAAGGCTTGACATGGATATATTATTCACAGAATCCTCATTCACAACTCATATAAGATAACTCGAATAATAATTGTGGCATCTTTGGGATTAAAGGCTACTGGTATATGAATACTAAACATTCACTTCAAACAACACCATCCAAAGTATTCATAAAAGCATATTCGTGAATGCATTCATTTCAAACATTCACTTCAGTTTGTACCCAAAAAAATGATAGGATAATGTACCTAAATTTTTCTGCACATATTTGTGAAAGCATTCAACTTTTTGTGCATTGTTTTTCTACTCTTACCATAATGTTGAAGTATATATCCATTCTCGCTTGTAGGTATATCCTTGAAAAAAAAAACAAAAGAAAATATGAATGAGTTGTAAATCGAGATTAAACTAATTATACAAACAGGAAATGGACGAATACCTTATTTAAACTGCTTTTATAACTCGATAACTTTGATTCTAGAGAAGTGGAGGTCAACAACATAGCGTTGCTGAAGTACCCAAAAGTAATCATTGTTGGAGGCAAGCTATAAGGACTAGATGAGGAAGTTTTTGCATAATTAATTTGGATTTTAGTTTTGCATTGAGTTTCTAGGGTTTGGAGTGAAGGAGGAGAAAGGGGGAAGAGACGATATGTAATTTGAGCAGGTGGGCACATTTATTTCGAGGACAGGAGAGAGGAGTTTAAGCGGGGGGCTTGAAAAAATTAGATGGAGATATTAATTACTTATTAAGCGGGACCGGAAAGAGGGTTGGGAGTTTAGAGGAAAATTATTAAATATTAAATACTTCTTAATTATTAATTAGAGGAAAATTAAAGGAAATTATCGATTAGAGGAAAATATTACAGGAGTTTAAGCGGGACAGGAGAGTGGGTTAGGAGTTTAAGGGGAAAATACTAATTCTTAATTATTAAATATTAATTAGGTGTTAATTATTAGTTATTAATTATTTAATAGTAATTATTAATTACTAATACATATGGCACGTCAGTTGGACGTACGCAAAAAAATCGTGCGTTAACCTATTTTAGTGCAAAATAATTTGTACATATGTACACAAAAGTACAAAATTCAGTGTTTAAGTTAAAAGAAACAAAAATGTAATATATACCTCAAACTTATTTTAGAATTGAGTTGAGGTTATGATAAGAATAGGAGGTTATGATAAGAATTGAGTTGAGTTGAGGTTATGATAAGAACCCTTCAGAATGAAATCCATGCGGAGATGTAAAGTTATAATGTGGAAGATTGAGTTTTGATTGGAAGTGAGAGAAGAAAGTGCTGTTTATGGAATCTGCACAATTAGGTTAACGGAACGTGTAAGAGGTATGGGTAGAGAATAACAATGAAGACCTTAGCTTTTGAGATGAGTTATCATTGATTTTGGGTTGCCACTGATTTTTAAGAATAAGACTGTCTAGCTTCGTCTCAATAAAACGGGAGATCAGGATGGTTATGAAGATGTTGTAGAATGAAATGGTTAAGGGAAAATTACTCTTTTATTCTTTTAATTTTGACTAAACTGTAAAAAGAGTATTTTGGTGTTTTCAAAAGCTTCAAATGAGAGTTTTCCTATTATATATATATATATATATTATCTGGATTTTTATATGTTAAAATAATGTTTTGTTATTAAAAAGTAATCCAGGATAACTTTTTTGAGATTAAGTAACTTATATATTAAATATCATTGTTTATTTATCTATATATTCTAATTAGTTATAAGTAATTATATATTATTATTATTATTGAATTTTACTCATTCAAAATGACCCACTTGTATGGATTAGTTTCAGAATAATATTTTTTGGATTTCAATAGTTCGCATGTTAACAGTTATACCGAACTGATGTACTCATATTAAATGAATATAAAAATCATGGGAAAATTTATACTACCATTAAATAATTCCCTCATATTATTTTTTCTCTTTTAATCTCTTTATTATTTTTAAAGCATCAAGATATTTAATTCATTTTAAACCGTTGCAATAAATATTCTAATATTCGTCTAAAATGAAAATATAATACAATCAAATTTATTAATAAAATATGTGATTATGAATCCAAAAAAAGTGAGGTGGAAAAAATAATTGAAATGTGAAAAAATGTATTGATATTTTAATTTTGTTAAGAAATATTTTACTTTTTAACCCACTGATTCATATATTTAAGCAACTTTTCCATAATATACAACTGTGAGAAAAATCAGTCAGACACTTCTCTTTTCGTAACTATTAGCTGGAACATAAACTCTCCTAGAATTATTGATCAACCTACCATTACTCATTATAATAACTAAATATTTCTTAGTCCGGTAATTACCTTTTGTTGTTTGCAAAATCAGTATAAGACTTATCAGTAAGAAATTAAAACAATTAAATGAGAAAATACTTATATAACCGATTCATTATTCCAACCAAATAATAAATAAATATAATATAATAAGCATAGACAACTAATGAATAGAAGATCAAAACGAGCAATAATTAAATACTATACAAAAAGGTTATGTGGAATATTTAAATAAATATATCTATCGTTAATTTCCATCTCTGTGTGAGTCTCATAGTGTAAGCCTATATAAAAGATGGTGCAGCCGCTTAAAACCAATTACTATATAGATGCCCATAACAAATATGTCATATTTGAATATCTATCATAATTAAGGATCATTGTACCAATAATATAATATATGATGATTTTATTAATAGTTGGCTTGAAAGCGCAAACTTTTGGTCCGAACGCGATGTTCCAAAAATGCCATTTATATATAATTCTTTGGAAAATTATCGTTATAATTTATCCTAGAAAATAGCATTTGTAAAGGTCCTTTGAATGCTTGAATACAGCCGAAAAATAAATGCATATGACCACACATTTTTTGAGGATTATTCTGTTTTAATAAGTAATATTTCTTTCTTCTATTGAACAAGCTATAATGGGAAAGATCCTTTGAAAAATTTCCATTATAATTTACAACAGAAAATAGCATTTGAAAAAGTTCTCTAAATGCTTGAATGCAGTTTAAAAAATTCATGACCAGCAATCCGAAAATTAATGTCATGCTTTTGTTTATCATTGATTGGGTATACTCTAGAAGATAGCATTTGAAAATTTGCCATTATAATTTACGCTAGAAAATATCATTTGAAAAGGTCCTTTAAATGCTTGATATGCTAAATATAACATTGATTGGGTATAAATATTCAAATCCTACTAAAAATGATAGCACTGATTGGGTCAAAATACGACTGATAGGCTAAATATAACTTTGATTGGGTATAACATAGAAATATTTCCATTATAATTTACCATAGAAAATAACATTTGAAAATTTGCCATTTTAATTTACCCTAGAGAATAGCATTTGAAAAGGTCATTTAAATGATTGATAGGCTAAATATACCATTTATTGGGTATAATCTAGAACCCTGGATGCATAGTAATATTCATTACTAGATAAACTACCACCTATTCAATAGCATGCAATCTGTAGAAAATTCGACCACTTCGTTTAAATATAGGGTACTTTTGGCATAGGTCCTTATTAAGTTTCAAAATTCACGAAAAGTCCTTCACTAAATTTCAGTGTAAATTAGGTCCCTGTTTTTTATTCACGATTATTGCAGAGCATGATGCAACATTTCATAAAAGTTGCTGACATTTCCGCAACATTTCTGTACACTGTGAACATAGTGTATGAAAGTTGCTGAAATATCAACACTTATTTATAAAAGTTGCTGATATTTCAGCAACATTTATGTACACTGTGAACACAGTTTATGAAAGTTGCTGAAATATCAGCACTTATTTATAAAAGTTGCTGACATTTCAGCAATAATTTTTCTTTGTTTTTACAATAAAACTTTGACACAGATAGTTGCTGAAATATCAGCACTTATTTATAAAAGTTGCTGACATTTCAGCAATAATTTTTCTTCGTTTCCAGAAAACAAGGACCCGCTTTACAATGAAACTTTGACAGGGACCCGCTTTATAATATGAAAGTATGATAGGGATGCCTTCCTAATTTCCACTTAAATATATTCATTATTAAATAGAATATGGCCTAATCAATCCATGCTAAGGAGCGAATCAAACCTTTATCCTTAAATATCTAATTCTAGAAAATTCTACCATCCCCATAAATATCATATGAAATTTTCCTCTACTCTTTACTTCGCCATTCAAAATCAGTCCAACTTTCTCTATCACTCCATTACTTTCGTTGTTCTTCGCTCTTTATTATTATTCGCCATTATTTGCTGCTGCTCGCCACCGTTAACCCCCAAAATCATAGTTCTTTCAAAGCTTCAGGTCAGTCTAGATGCATAATTTTCTAAAGTCTAATGATGTTATTATATATATAAGACGTATTATATTTTACTAGGCATGATTCTGATGTATTGTATATAAGACGTATAAAACATCAGCAGAAGTTTATCTCTAGTACCATAAGACCACACCCTTCACCAATGATGTAATATGATGTGAATATAACATCCATAAACATCTAAAACATATGAAACAGAATCAAAAAATAGCAAACGTAATTAGTGTATCATACACAAATCCATCTCTATTGGAATCAAATGGACGAGAAGCAGCTTGAGGATCAGAGTTATACTTTGTTGATAATGGGAACAGTTTACAATAACAGATAATATTAAAGATCTCAATGAACAAGGTTTGAAGCATTTATTGTTACTATAGGCATTAACAATGAAATAACTAGCTTTATTTGTCATGCACAAAAATATTTAAAAGCTAAGCGATATGCTCTTCAACACCAATATCAATTATGTTATGGTTGACACGAATAGTGGAATCAAAATAAAAGAGAACTCTAGATGGCTTTCATGCCTCTTGCACGTCTCCGAAAGCTTGTTCGTCTAATGAGGTACCTAAAAACCTCAACTCTCAAACTACTCAAAATCAATTGAGTACTCGAGAGTTTAAGGGGAAAACATAAACTTCGAGTCAAACATAAAGCCTGGTATGAATAATAATCTACCATCTCAAATCATTTAGATGTCTAGTGAGACCACGTCGCTTAGTGGAATAGGTCATCCCCCTCACTAGTATCCTAAAACTTTTATAAAACTATATATTGTGCTCCTGCATCCACAATGGTTAAAACAATTCAAAACAATATGATATGATGATATGCAAAATAAATAAATCAATTCTGGATTACCCATCCCCATTCATTTTGACTATCTGTCTCAGTTATAGTTTCTAGGGTTACTATTAACCTAATAGTTTTCATGGGCTAACTAATAACCGGTTAAATATTTATGGACTCCCTGTCCAGATATATAGTTTTCAGGGGATAACTAAGAACCTATTGGTCCCTGCCCATATCTTTACTATTTCATGGGTTCTTCCTGAACCTATTGGTAACTCCAGTATCCTTTTCCTTATTCTAGTTTTCATAGGTTGACTAGGAACCTATTGACATCTGTCAATATCTTAATTCAGATATAGTTTTCATGGGCTAACTACAAACCTATTGGCCCATGCCAATATCAAATCATAGTTTTCATGAGCTAACTATGAACCTATCTTTTCGACATCTTCATCTATACATAGTCTTCATGGGCTTACTATGAACCTATTGGCCCCTGCCAATATCAAACCATAGTTTTCATGGGTTAACTATGAACCTGTCTTTCTGACATATTCATTTATACATAGTATTCATGGGCTTACTATGAACCTATTGGCCCCTGCTAATATCTTTTCCTACACACAGTTTTCATGGGCTTACTGTAAACTTATTGGCCACTACCAATATATTCCTTTAATATTTTGCATCTTATGTTCTAGTCTCCCTGACGTCCTGGATGCAATTCTACTCATTCAGGAGTTGACTTAATTTATATTCACTACTCGGTCAACCAAGCTGGTTATTCTGCCGTTCCACAAAATAAATTTATGGGTCCATTACAATGTGAATATATGTGTATATGAAGATGCAAATATAATAACTTCGTTAATCCCTTTAACCTTTTAATCAAAGAAAACTTCTTCAAAAACTCCTTTTCAAAACACTTTATTTATTTATGCAATGGTTTTCTTTTAAAATGAGATTGGGTTATTTGTTTTGAAAAACTAAGGCTTTCGAAACCTTCAAAAATTTGCTTTCGACCTCACTAGATAACCTCCTTCGAAAGCATACAAATCTCTTTTTAAAACATCAGGCCCCTGCCTTTTGAAACACTTTAAAACCTCTCTTTCGAAACCTTTCGAATGTAATAAAGTGAAAATACCCTTTTCGAAACCTTTGGAAGTATCCCTTCTGAAACCATTGAAAGTCCCTCTTTCGAAACCATTGGGTTTATATTTAAAATATCATTTGGCTCAAAGTGAATATAAACGAAAGTATCTCTTTCGAAACTATTCTTTATCATATAAAAGTATTGGGGAAAACCTGATGACGTCGGCACCATCCTTTCGAAAGCTTCAAAACACTTAACTAAAACATTGAAGGTTAGCATCGAAACCCCCTTTCGAAGCCATTGCCTTCGAAATCCATGAACCCTTTCGAAAGCATTTAGGAAGCGTCTTAATACATCTTTAAAACAAACACTACCCTTCGAAAGCATTGACGACTTCAATACACTCAAAGGGCAAAAGAACAGCGGCTAGGTTTCGACTTAGTCGGAACCGCTACTTTCGAAAGCATCATTTTTATAAGTAAAGAACCCATTCGAAAGCTTATACTTTAAAACATAAGACGACAAACCCTTCGAAAGCTATTAGAAAACCCCTTTCGAAAGCATATGTTTCATCACCTTTGAAAGCTTTTAATAAAACAAAGGCAGGCACTTAACTTTTTAAAACAAATAAAGGCATCGACCCCATCGGAAGAAATGCTTTCGACACCAAGCCTTCCGGCTTTCTCCAATCCACTACGTATCATCTAAGTGATACCTTGTGTATTGGTTTCAGCCTGGGTTGGTTTCGACTGAGATGGAGCGGAAGCATTAGAGTTGAAAGGTCCTTCTAAATAGAGGCGGAACCCACTTTTCTGGGTAAACCTGAGTTAATACAAATTAAAGCAAACACTTTCCAACTAACCTGCCCACGTGTAAGCATGTGATTGGTTGCCTCAACTTTTCAAATTCTTTACAAAAATAATTGCCGCTTAATTCTGGATCTAAATCAAGATTAATTTAACAAATAAGCCCTTCCATTTAGCAAAACCAATATTGCAAATAAGTCATTCTTCTCAAATAATTTAATTTCCATAACAAATTACTTAGGTAAAATCTCCGAAAATTATAGAAATTGACTTTCATCATGTTATCTAACATATAAAAATTTCAAACCTAAATTCTCAATATAATTTCTAAAACGAATTTCTAAACCAATTAACCATATTTTTCTTTGAAAATTCATAATAATCTTTGTATAGCTTGGAAAATTATCAAAATTAAAACCCAACTTCAAAATCATGTTTTACATAACATAAATTTTTTCCATGGCATTCAAAAGTCATTTACAATCAGTTTTGCCCTAAAACCGCATAAAACCTCATTTAAACAATCTTATTTAAATTAAACAATTTATAATTCAAGCATATCATCATCTAAATCATCATAAACAAAATAGAGATGGTATACATTATTATTCACCTTGATTAAGATAAGGAGATTGGATTGAGATTTATTCCCCTAGCTTTAATCCTTACATTTACTTTGATTTTTCTTCTCTTTTCTTCCTAGCAATGGATGGCTCCTCTTTACATTTGTGTTCTGTTTTTGAACGTGAATGGGAAAAATGAAACGTGAATGGAATGAGAATATATATAAGGGTAAAGGGTTATGTGCGACTAATTCCCTATATGCCCTTATGTAATTAATTAACTTGAAAACCATTCTTAAGCCCATTTAATTAATCAATTGAGCACGGCCTTAATTTTATTTTCATATCTCAATCCCCTTATCATTCCAATTATTACATTATTCTATTTAATTTATCTAATTAAATCTCCTAAATAATGTTATCAAAAATTAGGGGTGTTACAGGCTCCCCACCTTAAAGAATGTTGTCCTCGAAATTCAGTCAGGACTAAATACCAAACATAGCAATTATCTGTAACGACTCCTAACAATCATACTAGCCTATATGACTAGCAATTACATATATAGATTTAATATAGACATACCCTCAAAGCAGATTGGGATAAGTATCTCGAATCATGTCCTCGGTCTCCCAAGTACAATCCTTCCCGTTGTCGCTGCACTGAACTTTCACCAACTTGACTGTCTTGTTCCTTAATCTTTTCTCATCTCTCGCTACAGCCCAAACTGGTTGTCTAACAAAAGTCAAATTAGGCTCTACTACCAAACCTTCCAACTCCGTCGGAGGAATAGTAGTCTTTGGATCATGCACATACTTGCGAAGATGAGACACATAAAATACATTATGGACATCTGCCATATTGCTTGGTGACTCTACTCTATATGTGAGCTTTCTAATCCTCTCTATAATTTGGAATATACCAACATATCTCGGTGCCAGTTTCCCTGATTTCCCGAACCGTACCACACCCTTCATCGGTGATACTTTAATAAAAACCTTATCTCCAATTGAGAATTCCTCTTATCTGCGTAACTCTTCTGTCTGGATTGAGCTTCCTTCATCCTTTCTTGGATCAACTCAGTCTTTTCTGATGCCTCCCTCACCAAATCTGGACCTAAGACCAATCTGTCTCTAGTCTCCAACCAACATGCTGGTGATTTGCATGGCCTTCGATACAAAGCTTCAAAATGAGCCATTCCTATAGTAGTCTGATAACTATTATTATAGGAAAACTCAACCAAATGTAGGTGATCCTCCGAAGATCCACCAAAGTCCAATACACAAGCTCTTAGTAAATCCTCGAGTACCTTATTGACTCTTTCCGTCTACACATCCGTCTGAGGGTGATATGCAATACTCATCGTGAGCTTAGTGTCTAACACATCCTATAGACTCTTCAAGAATTCGCCAGTGAACAAAGCATTTCTGTCACCGACTATGCTACTAGGAACTCCATGTAGTCTAACTATGTTCTTCATGAACAACTTAGCTAAAACAGGTGCCATCCTGGTTGATTTAACTGAAATGAAATGGGCACTCTTGGTCAACCTGTCCACTATAACCCACATACTTTCATTTCTTCTATTTGACCTTGGGAACCCGTCTATGAAATCCATGGATATCGAGTCCTATTTCCTAACTGGAATCTCTAGAGGTTGAAGCAATCCACTTGGATTCTGATGTTCGGCCTTCACTTGTTAACAATTTGCACACCACTTAACCCACAAGCCAACATCCCTCTTCATACCTTCCCAATAGAGTCTCCTCTTCATATCTTGATACATCTTGGTCCCTCCAGGATGAATCGTACACTTGGACTGATGACATTCTCCAGGAAATTCTTTCCTCAAGTTCTCAACATTTGGAACACACAACCGTTCCTTCTTTCTCAACCATCCCCTGTGGTCAAGATTAAAATCTTTCAGATCATCGATCTCAATTCCAACCTCAAGCCTTCTAATCTTCTCGGCTAATAATGGATCCTCTTCTGCTTAGAAGCAATTCTCTCGATCAACACTGGTCGAACTTCTAAACAGGACAACATGGTAGTACTCTGACTTGAACTAGCAGTCGATCTTAACTGAACACTACAAGTAGTCAAAGCTTTTAAATCCTTCCACTCTGCCAACATAGCTAACACCACATTCTGATGTCTTCTGTTAAGAGCATCCGCTACTATATTACCTTTCCCTGGTGTATACTCTATACCAAAATCATAAGCAGCCAAAAACTCCAGCCACCTCTGATGCCTCATATTCAACTCCTTCTGAGAGAATAAGTACCTTAAAGACTTATGATCTCTGTATAGCTCAAATCTCCCCCCTAAGAGATAATGTTCCCAAATCTTTAATGCGAAGATCACTGCAGCAAACTCCAAATCATGAGTAGGATATCTCACTTCATACGGTCTAAGCTGTTATGAAGCATAGGCAATCACTTTACCTTTCCGCATCAACACAACTCCCAATCCAGTCCCACATGCACCAGTATACACCACCAACCCTTGTTTTTCATCCGGAACTAATAACACAGGTGCATTGGTCAACAAATGCTTTAACTTAAGGAATGCTTCCTCACATTTGTCGAACTAGACAAACTTCACCTCCTTCCTAGTTAGCTTAGTCAAAGGTGCGGCTATCCATGAGAAATCCTTGATAAATCTCTGGTAATAGCCAGCAAGTCCAAGAAAACTTCTGATCTCAATCACCGTCTCTGGTTTTTTCCAATTATTAACAGCTTCGATCTTATCTGGATCGATTGACAAACCCTTCTCTGAAACCACGTGACCAAGAAACTTAACTTCTTTCTTCCAAAATTGACACTTGGAAAACTTCGCCTTTAGCTGATGCTGCCTCAGCGTCTCAAGCATAACTCTAAGATGATCTTCATGCTCTCTTTCATCTTTAGAGTACACCAAAATGTCATCTATAAACACCAACAGGAATCTATCCAAATACTCTCGGAAGACTCGGTTCATCAAATCCACGAAGAAAGCAAGTGCGTTCGTTAACCCGAATGGCATTACTAACCACTCATACGAACCATATTTAGTTCGAAATGCTGTCAAAGGAATGTTGTCCTCTACCACTCTTAATTGATGGAAGCCTGTCGCCAAATCCAACTGGGAAAACACTTTGGCTCCATACAACTGATCAAATAGGTCATTAATTCTCGTCAAAGGATACTTATTCTTGATCATCCTCTCGTTCAACTTACAATAGTCGATACACATTCTCAACGACCCATCTGGTTTCTTCACAAATACCGCAGCTGCTCCCTAAGGCGAACAGCTTGGTCTAACAAAATTCCTTCCTTCTAGATCCACTAGCTGCACCTTCAATTCCTTCATCTTGGTCAGTGTCATCCTACTAGGTGGTCTACTTACAGGTTTAGCTCATAGCACAAGATCTACTCGAAACTCAACAGCTCGTTTCGGTGGTAGTCCTGTGATCGGCTCAAAGTCATTTGCGAACTCTCTTGCTACCCGAACCTGACTTAACTCTTCTCCCACTTCCATTGCACTTAACAAAGCACAACTACTCCGGTCAGAATTCTCTACTGAGAATATAATTCGGTTATGACTATCAGGGTATCTTAGTGATATCTCCCCATCCTGGCAAAATATCCTAGCCTCATATCTTCTCAACTAATCCATACCCAAAATGATTCTGAAATCTACGAAATCGAAAACATATAGACTGCATGCAAACTTATGACCTAACAAATTAAGTTCCAACTGGTCACATCTCATCCCCAGAGTTGTAAACCCTCCTATTGGATTCGCAACCCTTAAGGAAGTAACAAGGTATGTGAGTTCTAAGCATAACCTATCAACCAAACATTGGGATATAAATGAATGTTATGCACTGGTATCAAATAGTATCCTAACTGGTATACTTTGAATCAAAAACGTACCTTCCATCACAATCTTTCCTTTTTTAGCTGCAGTTGGCTTAGCAGATGATGGTCCAATAGTAAAAACCTTTCCCTTATCCGCCCTAACCGGTTCTTATAATGCCCAACTTGGTCACAGTTGAAGCACTTCACATTCTTCTTATCTGCAGTCTTCTTCCCCTTGCCTGACCGGCACTCATTCACATAATGACTCTTCTTGTCGCATTTGTAGCAAACGAAATCAGCCTTTTCCTTCTTGGCAGCATCTCTTTTCTGGGCTCCCTTCTTCTTAAAGAACTTTCTCTTCTTTCCCTTAGAACCCTGGGTTTCAACTGGCTTCTCTTTAGCACAAATAGCAAGCATTTCTTCATGACGAATTGCCATCTCCACAACCACATTACAAGGATGACGGATATGTGTCAGGGTTTCTCTAGCAAGCTCAGGTCTCAATCCCCGAATGAACCTCTCATTTCTCCTTATGTCAGTGTCTATAGTAGCATACCCATATCGAGACAGCTCGTCAAACTTAGTGGCATACTCGATAACCGACATCTCTCCCTGAACTAGATCCATAAACTTTCTCATCAACACTGACTTAGCAACCTCGGATAAAAACCTCTGTTCAAATCTCCTTCTGAATTCATCCCATGTCAACTCTGCCTCCGGAACTCCGGTAGTAAAACTATTCCACCAATGAAGTGCTGACCCTTGCAACTGTCTAGAGGCTAACCTTCTCTTCTGCTCAACATCTAAACCCAAATCAACAAAGATATGTTCACAATGCAACCGCCAATTCTCTACCTCTATGACATCCTCCGTTCCCATAAACGGTTTCCCACCAAGACTGGTGTAGTCTCTGCTCAGCTTAGTATAATTATTACCAACTGGAGCCATAGGATTTGCTCCTCCAACATTTCCAGCAACACCAGCAGCAACTCTTGCTTGCATTATATTGATGAAGAACTGATACATCGCCCTCATATCTACTGGTGGATTTCCAGCACCCATATTGGCATCATCATTTTGGTTAGCATTAGCCTATCGACCTTGGTTTCTCCTAGTATTAGGTCGAGCATTTCCGTTGGTTGTGGTGCTTCCTCCACCGAAATTTCATCTTCCGTTTCCTGCTTCCATATCTTCTTTCTCATAAACTACATACGAGCCTTAGTAAGATAAAGAAGAACGGTCTAATAGAGAGGGGAATACGTATCAAATCCAAGTATGTTACTATAGCGTTAACCCAAACCCCGATTTTATTTCTGGTTCATTGGATTATGTTTTGAAAATCTTTTAGGTTTAATTTCTATTAAGTTTCATACACCTATGATCTGATACCAACTTGTAACATCACCCTACTTGAAGGCCCAAAACTAATGGCTACAGATGCTGCAGTCATCCATAGTTATTAATCCTCGGCGACCAAATACGACAATGTTAGATACATCGATACACAGAAACACAGGAATATGGAAAATTTTAAAACATCAAACAAATTCCACTTTCATCATTTCAAAACATTTCAAATTCATTACATAATCCCACAATCGTTAACCAGGTTCAGATAAAATATATTTATTACAACATACGCCAAGAGCGACATAAGTAGATGCCCCCTTGGATGATCAGAGTATATATATACATAGTGTAACGACCCGGAATTTTTGTCGTCTTGAGTTTGAATATTAATTTTTAATATTCAATAATACGGTCTTTTAATCAAAATAAAATTCCCATTAAATGAAAATTTGAAAAAAATAAATAGTTTTATGCCAAGATAATATTTTGAATTTCCAAATTTTTATTTATAAAATAGAAAATTAATTAATTGGAATTTCTTATATATATATATTTTCAGAACAACAGAAATTATATATATAATATGGAAATCAAATTCATAGCAAATAAAAATGAATAAGAAGAATATATTATAAATAGAAATGATAGGACTTATGAAAAATATAATGTATTATAAATAGAGAGAGTTCAAAATTGGATTTTTCTTATATAACTATACATACATATTATTAAGAAGAATGTAAAATATGTATAAAATAAATAAAAAGAGTATGTTAAAAACAATATATGTAATGGTAAGTGATATATATATATATGAACTAAATAAATATAGTTATTAAAAGTAATATATTTATGGTAAGTATAAAAGAAAATATATATTAGAACATTATATGAAAGTATAATATGATGGAAATGAGAGGAAAATTAAATAAAATCATTTAAACCATTTTAAAAAGGAAATCTTTTACAAAATATGTTTTAAATAAAAATGTTATCTTCATACATTTATAATAAAATAGCAAACTTTTATTTTACATTCTAAATATAAATTAAAAGTAAAACAAAGCCTGCAAAACCAAACTAGTAAAAAAATGAAAAGGGAAAAGTAAATAAACTTACAAGTCAAATGAAGGGAAAAAGAAAATATATACATATGAAGTTGCCTGGTCAAATGTAGTAAATACCAAAACATTTATCTCCACCTCATTTCAATCCATCAACCCATCACAAACATTTTACAGCATATCAAATCTTCTTGAGTCAAAAATATGGTGCAAATACATCATCATTCCTTTGCATAAAACGTGTGTATATATATATGTATAGAGGGGTATGTGTGTTAGCTTCAGTTTTAAAGCCTGTAAACAATAAGTAAAGGCTCTATGAACAAATAAACAAAAAACAGTAAAAAGAAAAGGAAGAAGCATCCTCTTTCAATTCAAATCCAAGACAAAGCAAGGTTATCAGAGACATTTAGATCAAAAACAAAGGTTAAAGTGGAAGATTTAAAGGATTGCAAGGCATGTTTAAAGTGAGAATTTAGTTTTTGGAATGCCTGTACTTATGCATGTACATGTTCAATACCCTCTGATTTGTTTAACAGAGCAAAATATTTTATGATCATCTAGCTTTTAAAAATCAATATCTTTTATCTCGTTTTGAATTGGCTGATGGTTTAAACCAATTGAATGTTCGTATGTGAGTTTAGATCACACTAAAATTTGTTCGAAGCTCGTTTATGCTATACATTGTATGAACTTGCAAAATAACAGTAACAACCTAGTTTTCGACAAAAATTCAATATGTTTAAATCATCGAATCGAGTACGTAATCGGGATCGTCGTATGAAGATAGGATTTTTAGCGAAGAAATCATAATTTTTAATAGCCTATATTGTGAGTAATCTTGAGATGACCAAAATTCATTAAAATAAATAAATTCCGGCGAAGTGGTCATCGAGGGGAGACGGGGCTTTGTCGAGGGGAAGCATCGCATCATGGTTGAGGGGTTCACCGTGGCCAATTCTTGACTTCGGCCTTGGTTGGAGTTGGCGAGAGATTTTTAGGGTTTTGGGTGGTCTTCTGGTGGTGTTCGAACGCGGTTTGTAAGAGGAACAAGGGAGTGACCGAGAGTGGCCGCGCTTGGCTCAAAGGTGGCGTAGACTTGGGTGGAGAGAATGGCGTAGGAGGCATGGGTTCTAGGTGGTCATGGTGGCCATAGGAGGAGTTTTACTGGCATGTGTTTAGTTCGTATGTTACCAAGCTTTCGGCCGGAAGCTGCGTGGGTGGGCTAGAACGTTTGCGAGATGACGGGGTGGAACGACGAGTGGGTGGTGATTGCATTGGTGGCTGTAGTGGGTCAGATAACGGCGAAGTGGGTTCATGCACGTACACACATGTACGCGTGTACTGACGTCTCCGGTAGAGGGATGAACGAGTTGTGGAGGATGGTTGCCGTTGTTTGGATTGGGTCTCGAAGGCTCGCGTGAGGGGTTGGTTACGTGACTGGAGAAGGGAGCCAGATGATCAAAGAAATGGGCGTGGGATTTGGTCTGGGTGTTTGGTTTCTTGTTTTAACTGTAAGCAAAAAGAAAAGGAAAAGGAAGAAGAAGGGGGTGGGGAAAATGCATGCTTCTTTTTTCTTTTTTTCATAGGAATAGAAACGGGCTTCGGCCCAAGTTTTTTTTTAAAAAGAAAAAAGAAAGAAAGAGTGGATGTGGGTCGGCCCAGATAAGTATGAAGGAAGAATGGTTTTAAACTAGAAATAATAAGATCCATATCTATGTATATAAATTTGCAAAGTTATAAATCGTCATAACTAATGCCTACGAAACTAGATTTACACGAAACTTTTTGCGATGGGTTTGTATCGACAAACACTACGTCGTCGTACAAATTGTTTTTGAGTTTGAATAAATAAAAAATTTAAGCAATTTAAAATGGACAGAATTTAATTACCGATTTAAAACAAACGTCATCGTTTAAATCTGTATGACCTGTCCATTGAAGTTATTTGCCCAGATAAAAATAACGATGAGTTAATCTTAACTTCATTACAATGTTTTTGACATCTGTTTAGCGGAATAAAACATCGTTCCACTGATTGTATTTAATTGGACCCTTGTTGGAAGAATAAATCACCGTTCTGCCATTATTACTGAATATATGCGTTCTGGGCATTTACTAGCAGAAATAAAACCCTGTTCTGCTATTATAATTGTACGGACATCTATTTATTATCCTGATAATTATGTTAGGAAATATGATGTTGAATTGATTGTTAAAAATAGATTGATGTGAATATCTGTATCTATTATTTTGGATTGTTATGGAATGAATGGTAATTTGATTAGGTACCATTGAAATTAATAAGTCTTTTTCCGATTTGGAAGTTGACTTTTGAACCAAAATTGCTTAAGGATAATTATTATTTATTAATGATATTTTAAAGTTAATTAATAAATATTTTGATAATGATTTAAAGTTAATTATTTTATTATTCTTAAAAATTATCTAAAATGTATTTAATTATTTTTTCAAAGCTATTTAATTATTCTAATTGTTTAAAAGTATATAAATTATTAATAAAAGTTATTTATAATGATTTGATTAAGGTTAATTATTACTTAAGGTTTAATTAATATTAAGATATTATATTTATTTCAAAGATAATTTGTTTAAATATTAAATTATGTTTTAAAAGTAATATATTATATAGTAAACTGTTATAAAAGAGTATTTTTCCTAAATTAAACTTGGAAAAATTACATAGAAACTTTATAAGTATTATTTTGAGATAATTATTAAATATAGTTTCCGAAAAGTAATGGTATACTTTCATGGCGCAGTCGGGAGGTAGAGACTGCCTATAGTTAAGTTTGGATTTCTCTGGGATAGAGACGTAATCATTGAGCTACGAATCCATGGTTGATACCACAGAGTACTTTCCACATTTATTAAAAAGGTTTTAAAATATTACTGAAGGGAATGGTTTGTGAATATACTTATTCCTATGAGATAAGCATATACTTTTGATTTAGAGATTTAATTTATTGAAACTTAAATTAAATAAGGCTTAGTGATTTTAGTGGAAAATGAAATCTTTGGTTGAATGATTGTTTATTTGATAGTTAAATAACGACCATCAAATTTGATCCAAAAACATAAATTTGAAAATATCTAGTAGAAACACGAGGATTATATGGTACAGTTACCGTCGAAGGTGTTATACTGGACGTATAAACTCGTTTCGTTCTTCTAGGATGATTATAAGGAAATCCATCAATTAACGGTTAGGAGATGATCTCTGATCTTATTTTCGTCTGTTTATTTCCTAAAGAACTAAGGTTGAGTTTATCGAAAATATCGAAAGTTGTTTCGAAGAGACCAGGATCAGATTTGCTTCATTACAGCATGATAGGGGGTTCTCGCTTCGTGTTTGGTGGCGAGCAGGATACTCTTACCCCTACATGTCCCTGAGTGGTTGGTTGTAGTTGAGAGGCTGGCCATAAAAGCAAATTCGAGGTACCAATGTCTACCACGGTGGAAAGTGGCTGCTGACCGGATGGTTGAAAAGTCTACGTGTCGTGACATCGTGCTATCAAAGCTTAGGTATAGCAAATACCTAGGCTTTGGTGGGATAACACTTATTATACATAGGGTTAGTGATACCATAAAATGAGTAACTCATTAGAGATATGGTCAGTAGCAGCCTAGAATGAGTTTGAGTGTATATATATGAGTGCCTATTTGTTAGTGATATAAAAATGTTTTGTATTGTGTTGTTTGTTTTGTTGAGTTGCTTAAGAATTCTGGTCGATGCGTTTGGCCAACGTTATCGATAAGGATTTCCTAAACACTTGAATAAGACCAATTGACACAGTATTATTTTAAAGTGGGTAAATGAAATAATTTTACCCAGAATATATTTTATATATAAAAGGAAATGATTTTCAAAATATATAGTATTTTGAGATGTTGTTTGATAAGTGATGATAATATTTTATCATTATCATCTTGGATTTGATTGGCTATGACCATCTAGTTTTGAGTATCCTCTATTGCGTGACCATCTAGTTTTGAGTATCCTCAATTGCCCGTCCTTCTGACTTGAGTATCCCTTTAGAGACCTAAGACTTGTAGATAGAAGCCTTGGAAAATTTGAAATTTTGAGTAAATTTTGTTTACTAAAGAAATTAGAATTTTTTTAGATAAATATTTTAGGAAGATTTTTCATAGATAAAAGCTAATTTTATAATAATCTATTTATAAAAAGAGATATTTGAGAATTTAAAACTCTAATGATTTCGAAAAATTATTTTAAACAAATTTTTGAGGAAAAACGATTATGGTATTATTTAAAAGTAAAATTTTTAAATGCTGGTAATTTAAAAAGAGGATTTATTACTTAGCATATGTGAAGCTCTTATAAACTTAAGAATGAGATCCTCATTTAGGTTGTGTTAATTTATTATAGAGGACTCGTAGTGTTGTCCGAGAAGAGCGGATGAAGATTAGGCAGTATTTCAGCAAAGAAGTGGCTAGAAAGATTATGGAACCTATTGAGCAACCATCGCTATATGAAGAGGAGTCCGAGATAGAAGTAGAGGAGGAATCAAAACCAGAAGAGGAGGAAAATTTCGTGGCAGAAGATGAGGAGGAATTCGAGAAAGAAGAAGAGGAATATGAGATAGAAGAGGAGCTCGAATTGGAAAACGATGATGCTATTATCTGGGAAATGGGCAAGATTGTTAGTGAGCCACTTGCAGACGGGGATAACCTTCCGAGGGATAACTTATGGCCTAAGGCAGAGATGTGGGTGCCTAGGGAGCCAAGCCCGAAAATGGTATGGGTTCTAGACAGTGATGTTGAATCTAGGAAGATAGAAGGACCCGAAGTGGAGGACTCCAATGAAGAGAGTCCACTGTGAGCGTTAGATTTGGGTTTGGATAGTTCTCTTAGCAATGTGTACCCTATTAGGCCATATTAGTAGCCATAAACGTCATGTTGGTTTGAATTATAAAAGTATGGGTATACGTGTATAACTGGCTAGTGGTTATAGATATATCGTAGATATGTGTATGTGTATATGATGACTGTAGTTGTAAAAGTATCTTAGTTGATACTCTGTATGACTGATATTTTGGGATAAATATATATGATTGAACTTGTGCGATATGGTTGTTTATTAATTCATTAATAAATTAAAATTCGGTTAGTTTTGTTTACTAACCTAGTTACGGCAATTTCGGGGACGAAATTCTTTTAAGGGGGGAGGAATGTAACGACCCGGAATTTTTGTCGTCTTGAGTTTGAATATTAATTTTTAATATCCAATAATACGGTCTTTTAATCGAAATAAAATTCTCGTTAAATGACAATTTGAAAAAAATAAATAGTTTCGAGCCAAGATAATATTTTGAATTTCCATATTTTTATTTATAAAATAGAAAATTGATTTAATTGGAATTTCTTATATATATATATATATTCAGAACAACAAAAATTATATATATAATATGGAAATCAAATTCTTAGCAAATAAAAATGAATAAGAAGAATATATTATAAATAGAAATGATAGGACTTATGACAAATATAATGTATTATAAATAGAGAGAGTTTAAAATTGGATTTTTCTTATATATATATACATATTAGTTAAGAAGAATGTAAAATATGTATAAACTAAATAAAAAGAGTATGTTAAAAATAATATATGTAATGGTAAGTGATATATATATATGAACTAAATAAATATAGTTATTAAAAGTAATATATTTATGGTAAGTATAAAAGAAAATATATATAAGAACGCCATATAAAAGTATAATATGATGGAAATGAGAGGAAAATTAAATAAAATCATTTAAACTATTTTAAAAAGAAAATCTTTTACAATATGTTTTAAAGAAAAATGTTATCTTCATACATATAAAATAAAATAGCAAACTTTTATTTTACATTCTAAATATAAATAATAAAAATAAATATGGATATGAAGGCTTAAATTATTTTATTCAAAAACCACCTTACAAATTATTCTCAAAATATATGGAAGCATGTTATGAATAAAAAGAAAAGTTAACTGAGTAAATAAAGAATAAACAATAAAAAGTTAACCAAGTGAAAAAGTAATACAACAAAATATTACAAGTAAAAAAAACATTTGTCTGGTCATAAAGTAAAGTCAAAATTTCAAGATAAAAGTAAAACAAAGCCTGCAAAACCAAACTAGTAAAAAAATGAAAAGGGAAATGTAAATAAACTTACAAGTCAAATGAAGGAAAAAGAAAATATATACATATGAAGTTTCCTGGTCAAATGTAGTAAAGACAAAAACATTTATCTCCACCTCATTTCAATCCATCAACCCATCACAAACATTTTACAGCATATCAAATCTTCTTGAGTCAAAAATCTGGTGCAAATACATCATCATTCCTTTGCATAAAACGTGCGTATATATATGTATAAAGGGGTATGTGTGTTAGCTTCAGTTTTAAAGCCTGTAAAACAAAAAGTAAAGGCTCTGTGAACAAATAAACAAAACACAGTAAAAAGAAAAGGAAGAAGCATCCTCTTTCAAATTCAAATCCAAGACAAAGCAAGGTTATCAGAGACATTCAGATCAAAAACTATGGTTAAAGTGGAAGATTTAAAGGATTGCAAGGCATGTTTAAAGTGAGAATTTAGTTTTTGGAATGCTTGTACATGTTCAATACCCCTCTGTTTTGTTTAGTAGAGCAAAATTTTTTATGATCATCTAGCTTTTAAAAATCAATATCTTCTATCTTGTTTTGAATTGGCCGATGGTGTAAAATAATTGAATGTTCATATGTGAGTCTAGATCACACTAAAATTTGTTCGAAGCTCGTTCATGCTATACATTATATGAACTTGCAAAATAACAGTAACAACCTAGTTTTCGACAAAAATTCAATATGTTTAAATCATCGAATCGAGTATGTAATCGAGATCGTCGCATGAAGGTAGGATTTTTAGCGAAGAAATCATAATTTTTAATGGCCTGTATTGTGAGTAATCTTGAGATGACCAAAATTCATTAAAAAAATAAATTCCGGGGAAGTGGTCGTCGAGGGGAGGCGGGGCTTGGCCGAGGGGAAGTGTCGCATCATGGTTAAGAGGTTCACCGTAGCCGATTCTTGACTTCGGCCTTGGTTTGAGTTGGCGAGAGATTTTTAGGGTTTTGGGTGGTCTCCTGGTGGTGTTCGAATGCGGTTTGTAAGAGGAACGAGGGAGTGACCGAGAGTGACCGCGTTTGGCTCGAAGGTGGCGTAGACTTAGGCGGAGAGAATGGCGTAGGCAGCATGGGTTCTAAGTGGTCGTGGTGGCCAAGGGAGGAGTTTTACTGGTGTGTGTTTAGTTCGTATGTTACCAAGCTTTCGGCTGAAAGCTGCATGGGTGGGCCAGAGCGTTGGCGAGATGGCGGGGTGGAACGACGAGTGGGTGGTGATTGCGTTGGTGGCTGTAGTGGGTCGGATAACGACGAAGTGGGTTCGTGCATGTACACACATGTACGCATGTACAGACGTCTCCGGTAGGGGGATGAACGAGCCGTGGAGGATGGTTGTCGTGGTTTGGATTGGGTCTCGAAGGCTCGCGTGAGGGGTTGGTTACGTGATTGGAGAAGGGAGCCAGATGATCAAAGAAATGGGCGTGGGATTTGATCTGGGTGTTTGGTTTCTTGTTTTAACTATAAGAAAAAAGAAAAGGAAAAGGAAGAAGAAGGGGGCGGGGAAAAACCGTGCTTTCTTTTTTCTTATTTTTGTTGGAATAGAAACAGGCTTCGGCCCAAGTTTTTAAAAAAAAACAAAAGAAAGAGTGGGTGTGGGCTCGGCCCAGATAAGTATGAAGGAAGAAAGGTTTTAAACTAGAAATAATAAGATCTATATCTATGTATATAAATTTGCAAAGTTATAAATCGTCATAACTAATGCCTACGAAACTAGATTTACGCGAAACTTCTTGCGTTGGGTTCATATCGACGAACACTACGTCGTCGTATGAATTGTTGTCGAGTTTGAATAAATAAAAATTTTAAGCAATTTAAAATGGACAAAATTTAATTATCGATTTAAAACAAATGTCGTCGTTTAAATTTGTATGACCTGTCCATTTAAGTTATTTTTCCAGATAAAAATAACGATGAGTTAATCTTAACTTCATTACGATGTTTTTGACATCTGTTTAGCGGAATAAAACATCGTTCCGCAAATTGTATTTAATTGGATCCCTGTTGGCAGAATAAATCACCATTCTTCCATTATTGCTGAATATATGTGTTTTGGGCATTTACTAGCAGAAATAAAACCCTGTTCTGCTATTATATTTGTACGGACATCTATTTATTATCCTGATAATTATATTGGGCAATATGATGTTGAATTGATTGTTAAAAATAGATTGATGTGAATATTTGTATCCGTCGAAGGTGCTATATTGTACGTATAAACTCGCTTCGTTCTTCTAGGACGATTATAAGGAAATCCGTCCACTAACGGTTAGGAGATGATCTCCGATCTTATTTTCGTCTGTTTATTTCCTAAAGAACCGAGGTTGAGTTTACCGAAACTATCGAAAGTTGTTTCGAAGAGACCGGGATCGGATAAGTTATCCGAACACCACTTCGGTCCAATGAATACGTTTTCGAAATAAAGACAAGAACATGGAATCGAAGATGGAGCATTGAAGTCCAAGGACTAATCCTGAGGATGATTCCAAAACGGATGTAGTAGGAATAGTGCCTTCGGTTTCGTTCAGACCCACAACGGACTTGTATGGATGAATGCTATCGGTACATTGTCATTGGAGGACAATGAGCATTCCAAGTATAAATTCCTTAAAAAGGTAATCGTAACCTCAAGCCTCATCAACCGAGAATGACTGAAAATCAGGGGAGATGCAGCAAGGCTAAGTGGGTCGCATCCAATTAGGGTATGCTTATCACCTTTTTAGATACCCTCGAATATTATTATTATGGTGCACGGAAGAACTCGGTAAGGGTGGGAAACCCGGGGTGATAGCATATTCGGTTCTATCCGAGTTAGGGGTAGACCGGTCTTGTGTTGTATGGGATCCCGGCGAGGTCCTCGATACATTTTTCTAGACATGTACTGTGATAGGTGGTACCCCAGTGCCTAGTCATTGTATGGAATCCATTCTCCAATATGAACCTTTACGGTTTTGGTTGTAGAGCCTAGTATGCTGGAATTTAATTAATGTAACAATTTTGGCCATTTGAATAAGTATTTGTACTTAGACACTATTATAATATCATTGGATTTTCTATAAAAGGTTTTGGTTATCGTATGGGAAAAACCCGCCGTGTTTATGTGTGACGTGGTCTTACGAGATACCTTTGATTTTAAAAGGATTTTTGAAAGTTATAATGAATAAAATTCCTTGTGATTTAAATTCTCACGCTGGTTTTACCAGACTGACCCAGGCGTGGTTTTTCCTATATGCTCGGGTTAGACCGAGCATATTTCCAGGTGTAGTTGGAAGATTGGAGCTTCAGGAGAGGAACTGGAGGCCCAGAGACGTATTCACATAGATGATTATATTCCATTGCATTTTAGTTGTGTTATCAGCAGTTGTAAGGACAGGGTGTTATAACTGTCCGTGTTGTATAGGTTGGTGTACTCTAATGGTTATCTGTTATGTAAATATTACAGTTTTGTTTTATGTAAAGATTTGTTCTATATTATAGATTATTCGTTTTCGCTGTGAGATTTTGTGTTGTTTGGTTTTCTTTCTATCTTCTTTATATCTTCTTTCTACTTTCTTTTTCTTACTATCCGCCTTTCTGTTCAATTTGGATTGGACAAGTGTGGTAAAGTGTTGGTTCGAACTGTACGGAAAAGTGGGTCGTGACACATAGGCAATTTAATAACTTTGTCTTTACAATAGAAACACAGTGGAATCAAAATAAAAGAGAACTCTAGATAGCTATCATGCCTCGTGCACATCTCAGGAAGCTTATTCGTCCAATGAGGTACCTGAAAACCTCAACTCTCAAACTACTCAAAATCAATTGAGTACCCGAGAATTTAATGGGAAATCATATACTTTGGGTCAGACATAAAGCCTGGTATGAATAATAATAATCTACCATCTCAAATCATTTAGATATCTAGTGAGACCACGCCGCTTAGCGGAACGGGTTTTCCCCCTCACTAGTATCCTAAAACTTTCATAAAACCATATACTGTGCTCTTGCATCCACAATGGTTAAAATGATTCAAAACAATATGATATGATGATATGCAAAATAAATAAATCAATTATGAATTACGCATCCCATTCATTTTGACTATCTGTCTTAGTTATAGTTTCTAGGGTTACTATTAACCTAATAGTTTTAATGGGCTGACTAATATTTATGGACACCCTGTCCAGTTACATAGTTTTCATGGGATAACTAAGAACTTATTGGCCCCTGCCAATATCTTTACTGTTTCATGGGTTCTACCTGAACCTATTGGTAGCTCCAATATCATTTTCCCTATCCTAGTTTTCATGGGTTGACTAGGAACCTAGTGACATCTATCAATATCTTAATATGGATATAGTTTTCAAGGGCTAACTACAAACCTATTGGTCCCTGTCAACATCAAATCATAGTTTTCGTGGGCTAACTATGAACCTGTCTTTCTGACATCTTCATTTATACATAGTTTTCATGGGCTTACTATGAATCTATTGGCCACTGCCAATATCAAATCATAGTTTTCATGGGCTAACTATGAATCTGTCTTTCTGACATTTTCATTTATACATAGTTTTCATGGGCTTACTATGACCTATTGGCCCCTGCCAATGACTTTTCCTACACACAGTTTTCATGGGCTTATTGTGAACTTATTGGCCCTTGCCAATATCTTCCTTTAATATTTTAGCATCCTATATTCTGGTCTTCCTGACCTCCTAGATTCAATTCTACACATTCAAGAGTTGACTTAATTTATATTCACTACTGGGTCAACCAAGCAGGTTATTCTGCCCTTCTCCAAAATACAGTTATGGGTCCATTACAATGTGAATATATATATATATATATGAAGAAGCAAATATAACAACTTGGTTAATCCCTTTAACCTTTTAATCAAAGAAAACTTCTTTAAAAATTCCTTTTCAAAACACTTTATTATTTTTGCCATGGTTTTCCTTTAAAATGAAATTGGGTTATTTGTTTTGAAAAACTAAGGCTTTTGAAACCTTTAAAAATTTGCTTTCAACCTAACTAGATAACCTCCTTCGAAAGCATACAAATCTCTTTTCAAAACATTAGGCCCTTGCCTTTCAAAACACTTTAAAAGCTCTCTTTTGAAACCTTTCGAATGTAATAAAATGAAAGTACCCTTTTCGAAACCTTTGGAAGTATCCCTTTTGAAACCATTGAAAATCACTCTTTAAAAACCACTGGGTTTATATTTAAAATATCATTTGGGTCAAAGTGAATATAAATGAAAGTATCTCTTTCGAAACCATTCTTTATCATATAAAAGTATTGGTGAAAACCTGATGGCGTCGGCACCATCCTTTCGAAAGCTTCAAAACACTTAACTAAAACATTGAAGGTTAGCATCGAAACCACCTTTCGAAGCCATTGCCTTCAAAACCCATGATCTCTTTCGAAAGTGTCTAGGAAGTGGCTTAATACATCTTTAAAACAAACACTATCCTTCGAAAGCATTGATGAACACTCGAAAGGCAAAAGAACAACGGTTGGGTTTCGACCTAGTCGGAATCGCTACTTTCGAAAGCATCATTTTTATAAGTAAAGAACCCATTCGAAAGCTTATACTTTAAAACATAAGATGACAACCCCTTCGAAAGCTATTAGAAAACCCCTTTCGAAAGCATATGTTTCATCACCTTCGAAATCTTTTAATAAAACAAAGGTAGGCGCTTAACTTTTTAAAACAAATAAAGGTATCGACCCCATCGGCAGCAATGCTTTCGACACCAAGCCTTCCGCCTTTATCTATTCCACTACGTACCATCTAAGTGATACCTTGTGTATTGGTTTCGACTGAGATAGAGTGGAAGCATTAGATTCGAAAGGTGCTTCTAAATAGAGGCGGAACTAACTTTTCTGGGTAAACCTGATTTAATATCAATTAAAGCAAACACTTTCCAACTAACCTACCCACGTGTAAACATGTGATTGGTTGCCTCAACTTTTCAAATTCTTTACAAAAATAATTGCCACTTAATTCCAGACCTAAATCATGGTTAATTTAACAAATAATCCCTTCCATTTAGCAAAACCAATATTGCAAATAAGCCCTTCTTCTCAAATAATTTAATTTCCATAACAAATTACTTAGGTAAAATCCCAAAAATTACAGAAATTCACTTTCATCATGTTATCTAACTTATCTGAATTTAAGACCCAAATTCTCAATATAATTTCTGAAATTAATTTCTAAACTTAATTAACCATATTTTTCTTTGAAAATTCATAATAATCTTTCCATAGCTTGGAAAATTATCAAAATTAAAACCCAACTCCAAAATCATGTTTTACATAACATAATTTTTTTCCATGGCATTCAAAAGTCATTTACAATCGGTTTTGCCCTAAACCCGCATAAAACCTCATTTAAACAATCTTGTTTAAATTAAACAATTTATAATTCAAGCATATCATCATCCAAATCATCATAAAAACAAATTTAATCTTGAATCCGAAAACATATGATCATAAACAAAATAGAGATGCTATAAATTATTATTCACCTTGATTAAGATAAGAAGATTGGATTGAGACTGAGATTTATTCCCCTAGCTTTAATCCTTAGCTTTACTTTGATTTTTCTTCTCTTTTCTTCCTAGCAATGGCCGACTCCTCTTTAAGTTTGTGTTTTGTTTTTGAACATGAATGGGAAAAATGAAACGTGAATGGAACGAGAATATATATTAGGGTAAGGGGTTATGTGCGACTAATTCCCAATATGCCCTTATGTAATTAATTAACTTGAAAACCATTCTTAAGCCCATTTAATTAATTAATTAATTGAGCACGACCTTAATTTTATTTTCATATCTCAATCCCCTTATCATTCTAATTATTACATTATTCTATTTAATTTATCTAATTAAATCTCCTGAATAATGTTATCAAAAATTAGGGGTGTAACGACCGTAATTTATTACCGTCGTAATAAATATTTTTAAAATCGGTAACGACCGTGATTTTTAAGTTACGGTCGGAGAAAATATTTTAAATTGAAATTAAAAAAAAAATAGATATATATATATATATATTAACTTGTTTTGTTTTCGTGCATGAAGCATTGCACACGTCATCCCTTAATGCATTTTGAGTGCATTTGGTTCTGCCGTGTTGGACGTGTTCATTATGTTGGTGCAAAAAAAAGAATAAAAATAAAAAGCAAAGTGTGTACACTTTGAATAATATTTTCTTATCATAAAATCGCAGCTGTCAACAACCATCAAGTGTAGCCGTATACAATAATTCTGATAGCACGTTTTCATAGTAAATGCATTTGTACCCTTCCTCCCTCTGTCATCAGTTTTTCTTTTTTTCAAAAATAAACTTCACTGAAGAGCAGAAACGCATTAATGGCAGCTCCAAATCTGGGTAGCTAGCTAGCTTTGAAGCCAAAGTAGTGAGTTCAAAACTCACTCTTCCAATTTAACTTATTTACCTTCTACCGTTTATAACTATTCTGTTTATTTATTACTTATGGAAAGGGTCATTTGCATTATTGGTTCCATTTGTGCCTTGATACACGCCCAATTCATTTACAGTTTAATTATATTGAAGGAGGGGTAAAGTTAGGATGCAAGAAAATATTGTTCAGATATTTCCGTGTAAATTGTGTGCGTCAAAAATTTGCGTGTGCAGGCGTGAAAGTTTTGAGTGTCCAAGTCACTTAGTATATAACTATGTGCATAAGTGTCTACATAAATATAATGTTCATGCATTTAATTGTAGCACCAAATGTTCATAATTTTGTGCAAAGGGAGTTCCAGGTCTTTTAAGTTGGAAACTACAACCTTGCATGAAAACATGTTTTAAAACCTTGTGTGTGTCCATTTTTATCGGGTCCAAACTTAAAAAAAAAAAAATCATGCGTGCAAAATTATTTATTGTCCAAGCCTAGACCATTTTGCATTGTGTATCTCACTCTTTCGTGTACAAGGTTATAATATGTTTAATTTGTTTGCATGCGTTCCAGATTCACTCATAAGTTGGTCCAGGCTATTTTTAGTACACTAAGGATTTGGTGCCAGTGCATGTAATGTAAGCATCTAGGTTCCAAGCCTTGTATTTGGTGCCAGTGCATGCACTAAGAATTTTGTATTTTATTTATGCCTAAGCTAGTTGCGTGTGTAAGTGTATGTTATGTTGCCTAGGATAAAAATAAAAATAATAATAATAATAATAATAATAATTTAGTTCGTGCGTGAGTATATCTTGAAGTGAAAGTGCCCAGCTCATATTTTAAATGCATGCCTCTATTATGTGCATGCATACCGTGTATTGTGCACTGAAATAATAAAGTGAGTTTTGGTCACATATTTGTATTTTGATTCACGCATATATTCCTGCCTATTTTATTTTCATGCTTGAAAATTTTAATGCAGCCATTATTTAATTTGCATTGAAACGGTGTTACGTTGTAAAACGTAATTTGTTGCCGTTATTTTTATAACGGAATTTGTACACCGGTACTATATTTTTGATGCATGTTATTTTGATGATATTTTTTTATGAACGAAGATTCACTGATATTTTAACGTCTGTAACCGTTAATTTAAAGTGACTTTTCAAGCGGTTATCCCGCAATGCTGATTTGGTATCCGTTTTTACGGTGTTTTGAGAAACGCAATTTCCTCGTCGAAATTGCAATAGTTGTTGCTGTTTTAATCACGTATTTTAAAAAAATCGTTTTAAAATAAAAGTGTTTCCAAAATTTTTACAGTTTGTGCTTTCAAAAGAATGAGGAAGCGATTTAAACGCTTCAGCAAAATTGAGGACTATGAACCCTCACTTTTACTGATTCGCTTAATTCCGGACTTGTCCGTTTGAGAACGTAAAATGTTATTTATTTAAAATACACAATTTGGCACTTTCAAGAAAATGATGAAGAGATTTAAACGATTTAGCAAAAGTGCGGAGTATGGAACCACACTTTTACTATTTCGGTTAATTCCGGACTCGTTAATTGAAACATCTACTGTTTGATGATTTTGTTGGGCTTTCGAGCCACTTTGTTGGACCTTCGGGTCATTTGTTGGACCTCCGGGTCAATACCAGTACTAGACCTTCGGGTCATTTTTTGGACCTTCGGGTCATTTGTTGGACCTTCGGGTCATTTGTTGGGCGCCAAAAAAAATCATAGTACTTGGTAGGCTTCGGCCATTTGAGATGCATGTGCGGCGTAGCTAAAACTCGCCATTTGTTGGGATCGATCCACTTTTATGTTGATTTTCTAGTTATCTATTTTTGATTTCTAGATTTTGTGAATTGTTGTTTTGAATTAAATTGTGAATTTGAAAGTTGATTTTGATGGAGTTTGATGTGATTTCTTCATTTAACTATATTGATTCTTATGTTGAATAGTCTCATTCGAGATTATTATTATTTTTCTTTGATGTTATTTAAGATGCATTCACTGCTAAGAATAAATTAGACTGATCCGTTTATTATTTTCTTTTAAATAATACTCGGGTCAGACCGAGTTATTTCAGGGTAGTCTCTATCTCTGATTCAGTAGCAGCTTCAGCTTTTGGGATATCGCATCATCTTTTGTCTAGCCTTCGAGGAGTTCTTTTGGTTATTTGACTTCCATCTTATGTATGTAGCTATCCATGTATATGTGTATTTGGCTCATGTGAACTATCGATTGTTGTATCATGTATTCCAGACTTATCTTCCGCTATGTATCTGATATTTCTGTTTTGATGCGATTATACTATCAGTGTTGTTGTTATTATGAGTTGTTCTGAATTTTCCTTAAGCCACTGTAGTTTCGTTTTAGATTTGGATGAATATATATCTTTGGGAGTAATTTTCACAACTCCTATCGATGTAATCAATACTCGTCTAAGGCATAACTTACGGATGGTCGCTTCTAACAAGCCTTATTCTTCGCAATAGCAGACGTTATTCCTTATAATAACCTTTGTTATTGTGATCATAGAGGTGGGGCGTCACAGCTTGGTATCAGAGCTGAAATTCAGAATAAATTGTAATAAACACAGAACAGAAAAAAATGGAACATGTGTTACAACAATTCGGGAGTTTTATTCGTGCCTTTCTAATCTATTCGTTCCACTTAACATGTGGAGTACGTCTAGGAATAAACTTTATATTCCGTAGTATTCCATTTGTTAAACTTCTTATCAATTGTGTATTGTTTTAACTAATCCTTACCTTCTCTTGTCTCTCAGCCTATGGCTGGAAGAGGTAGAGGGAAGCGTTCTTCTGCAGGCCCGTCTAGTGGTTCTCATCCGGACGGTGTCTATATGTCAGCTGATCAGTTTATGGAGCTATTTCGGGGTACTCAGTCTTCTGTTGCTACTCCCGCAGCTCCTAATCACAAGTCTGCCTTCGCCCGCATGTGTAGTGACTATTCCCACCTTGGGGGTCAGCCTTTCAAGGGATCGGAAAGTGTTATGGAAGTTCAGACTTGGTTGCGCACTTGTGAGCGCATATTTTCTCGGATGGATCTTTCGGATCATCATCGTGTTCTCGTGGCATCTAGTATGTTGCAAGAGCGTGCGCTTGATTGGTATGAGCTCTTTATTTCGGAAGTTGATGAGTCCGCTCTCTCTTGGGTTCAGTTTAAGGAACGTTTCGAACTTAAGTTCGTTCCTGAGTCAGAAAAGGCTAATTTCGCTCGTAGTTTCCTTGAGTTGAAGCAAGGAAAGTCCTCTGTTTCTGATTATGTTGCATCTTTCGAGGCCTTATCCAAATATGGAGTTGAGTTCATTAACACTCCGCGCAAGAAGAATCTTCGTTTTGTTGATGGTTTAAAGAAGTATTTGAAGAAAGTTCTTTTGCTTCAGCTTAAGCTCTCTTTTGAGGAGCTTGTTGATTCGGCTCTTTGTCTTGAAGCTGTTGAAAAGGAACGTGATAGTTGTGATGATGTTGAGGTTTCTAAGAACCCCAACAAGAAGAGGTTTCCATTTCGTAAGCCAAATTCTAATCAGAAGAAGAAGAAGCAGGTTGCCTCTAGTTCTCAGCCTAGTAGTGCACCTTCTGTTCAGAGGGCGTGCTATAATTGTGGTTCGTTGGATCATCTTCTTCGCAATTGTACTAAGCCTCGCATTTGCCGTTATTGCAAGAAAGAAGGTCATTGGAATTTTGATTGTCCTACTGCTCCTAAGAGTCTCAAATCCGGGAAGCTTAACGTTGCTAAAGCTTCTGGTGATTCTGCTCAACCCAAAGGTATTACTCCTTCTGTTTTGGAAGGTTTTATTTTATTTCATGACCGTTCTATTAGAGTTCTTTTCGATACGGGTGCATCACATTCATTCGTGTCGAAGGAACTGGTTGATACTATTCATTTGGATGTTATTACTCTTTGCGACCCTTTGAGGATCGTAAATCCTATTGGTGGATCCGCTACTCTTGGTTTGTTGTGTGTTGATGTTGAGATTATTCTTTGTGGTTTCTCCTTTCATGCGAATCTGCATGTTATGGATCATCTTGTTTTTGATATGATATTGGGTATGGATTGGCTCGTCCGTTATGAAGTGCAAATCCTATGCCCCGAAAGAACTTTATATCTCAAGCACCCCGATGCTAGCGAGCAGTTGTCTATTATATTTCGAAGCATGGATCATACTTCGAATGCTCTTATTTCTTCCCTCGAATCGGAGGATGTTATTGCTAATATTCCTGTTGTTTGTGATTTTTCTGATGTTTTCGAGCCTGTTTCTAAGTTGCCACCGAAAAGGGCGATCGAGTTCCGTATTGATCTTATCTCTGGTGCACATCCTGTCAGTCGTCCTCCCACGAGGATGTCTGCTAAGGAAAATGAGGAACTCAAGCAACAATTATCTGAGTTGGAAGCTAAGCAATTTATTCGTTCTAGCTCTTCTCCTTGGGGCGCCGCCGTTGTCTTCGTTAAGAAGCCAGATGGTACTCTTAGGCTTTGCATTGATTATCGCAAGCTTAACGAGCTTACTATCAAAAACAGGTATCCATTACCTAGGATCGACGACATGTTCGATCAGTTAAGTGGCGCCAAGATCTTCTCCCAACTCGATCTTGCTACCGGTTTTCATCAGTTACGAGTTGCGGAAGATAGCATTCCTCTTACCGCATGTCGTACTCGTTATGGTTCTTACGAATGGCTTGTTATGCCGTTCGGTTTGACGAACGCTCCGGCGTATTTTGTAGATCTTATGAATCGGATATTCCTTGAATATCTCGATAAGTTCGTCTTGGTTTTCATTGATGATATTCTTATTTATTCCAAATCTGAAGCCGATCATATTCAGCATTTGGAGATTGTTTTGAGCACTCTTCGTCAGCATCAGCTTTATGCCAAATTCTCCAAGTGTCACTTCTGGGAGAATAAGGTGAAATTTCTCGGTCACATTGTTTCTTCCGATGGCATATCTGTCGATCCTGCCAAGATCGAATCTATTCAGGATTGGAAGAGGCCCGAGACCGTTACTGAGATCCGTAGTTTTCTTGGATTGGCGGGTTATTATCGCCGGTTTATTAAGGACTTTTCTCGTATTGCTTTACCACTTACCACTCTTACGAGAAAAGCTGTTCCTTTTATTTGGTCGGATAAGTGTGAGAATTCTTTCTTGAAGTTAAAAGATCTCCTTACTCATGCTCCTATCTTAGTGGTTCCCGAAGGGAATCATGATCTTGTTGTTTATACCGATGCCAGTGGTTTTGGGCTCGGTGCTGTTCTTATGCAAAAGGATAGAGTAGTTGCCTATGCTTCTAGACAACTAAAGCCTAACGAGGTTCGTTATGCTACCCATGATTTGGAGTTAGCCGCCATAGTCTTTGCCTTGAAGATTTGGCGACATTATTTATTGGGCGAGCGTTTTATTCTCTTCACTGATCACAAATCTCTGAAGTATTTATTTACTCAGAAAGAACTTAATATGAGGCAACAACGTTGGCTCGAATTTCTTGCTTCATATGATTTCGATATTCAGTATACCCCTGGTAAGGGTAATCGAGTTGCTGACGCGCTTAGTCGCAAGCAGCAAGTTGTTGTTTCCATGATGCTAGCAGAGTGGAATATTTTGGAAGCTTTATCTCTTTGTGATATTAGAGACCGTCCTTCAGTTTCTGATTCTCCCGTGCTTTTATTTAGCATGGAAGCTCGTCCTAATTTGTTAGATCGCATTGCCGATGCCCAGCAGCAAGATCCTGATCTTGCTTATCTTATTCAGAGTTGTAAATCGGAATCCCGAAGTGATGATCTAAAAGATTTCGATATTGATGTTCATGGTTGCATTCGGAAGAAGGGTAGATTGATCGTGCCTGATATTTCTAATCTTAGAAATGACATTCTTGAGGACTGTCATCGTTCTAAGTATACTATCCATCCGGGCAGTAGAAAGATGTATGCTGATATGAAACGCTTATACTATTGGGAGGGTATGAAGCGTGATGTTGCAAGTTACATAAGTCGTTGCATGACTTGCCAACTTGTTAAAGCAGAACATCAACGTCCCAGTGGTCTTTTGCAGCCTCTTGAGATTCCATTATGGAAATGGGATCAGATTTCCATGGACTTCATTGATGGTCTACCTCGTTCGAGGTCAGGCCATACTAGTATTTGGGTGATTGTTGACCGATTGACTAAATCAGCCCATTTTATTCCTATCAAGTCCAATCGGACTGCTCCTTTGTTGGCTAAGCTGTTTATTAAAGAAGTCGTTCGACTTCATGGAGTGCCTAGTTCTATCGTTAGTGACAGAGATCCGCTTTTTACTAGTGGTTTCTGGCGGAGTCTTCAAAAAGCTTTGGGCACTAAGCTCAATCTCAGTACAGCTTATCATCCACAGTCTGACGGTCAGACTGAAAGGGTGAATCAGGTTTTAGAGGATCTCCTTCGAGCTTGCATTCTTGATTTTGGCGGTAGTTGGGAAGACCACTTGCCTCTTGTTGAATTTTCTTACAACAATAGTTTTCAATCCAGTATCGGTATGGCTCCTTTCGAAGCTCTTTATGGAAGGCCGTGTCGATCACCATCTTGTTGGTTGGAATCGGGGGAAAAGTTAGTTCTCGGCCCCGATTATATTCGTGATTCTTCAGAGAGGATTGATATTATACGACAGAGAATGAAGGAGGCTCAGAATAGGCAGAAATCTTATGCCGATCATCGTAGGAAGCCTTTGGAATTTTCTGTTGGCGATCTTGTATTCATTCGTGTTTCCCCGATGAAGGGTGTGGTGCGTTTTAGTCACTTCGGGAAATTGGCTCCCCGATATGTTGGACCGTTTCCTATTACGGAACGTATTGGCCCAGTTGCTTATCGTGTATCGCTACCTGCTCAGTTTTCAGGAATACATGACGTATTTCATGTATCTCAGCTTCGTCGATGTCTTCGAGATTCAGATATTATTATTGATCCTCCTATGTTGCAAGATCTTGATATCTCACCCGACTTGTCTATTGTGCAAAATCCTATTCGTGTGCTAGCTATGGAGGTGAAACGCCTTCGGAACAAAGAAGTTCCGCTTGTAAAGATTCAATGGTCCGCAAACCCCAAGGATTGCACTTGGGAAACCAGAGAATTCATCGAGCGTTCTTATCCCGATTTTCTCTCCTCTTCGGGTGGAGGTGAGCATTCGTATCTATCTTCTCTTTTTAATCTTTGATTCGATAAATTGTTGTGTTATTGACTATTTCTATTATGAAAATTGCGGGGACGCAATTTTTATAAGGAGGGGAGTCTGTAACGACCGTAATTTATTACCGTCGTAATAAATATTTTTAAAATCGGTAACGACCGTGATTTTTAAGTTACGGTCGGAGAAAATATTTTAAATTGAAATTAAAAAAAAATAGATATATATATATATATTAACTTGTTTTGTTTTCGTGCATGAAGCATTGCACACGTCATCCCTTAATGCATTTTGAGTGCATTTGGTTCTGCCGTGTTGGACGTGTTCATTATGTTGGTGCAAAAAAAAGAATAAAAATAAAAAGCAAAGTGTGTACACTTTGAATAATATTTTCTTATCATAAAATCGCAGCTGTCAACAACCATCAAGTGTAGCCGTATACAATAATTCTGATAGCACGTTTTCATAGTAAATGCATTTGTACCCTTCCTCCCTCTGTCATCAGTTTTTCTTTTTTTTCAAAAATAAACTTCACTGAAGAGCAGAAACGCATTAATGGCAGCTCCAAATCTGGGTAGCTAGCTAGCTTTGAAGCCAAAGTAGTGAGTTCAAAACTCACTCTTCCAATTTAACTTATTTACCTTCTACCGTTTATAACTATTCTGTTTATTTATTACTTATGGAAAGGGTCATTTGCATTATTGGTTCCATTTGTGCCTTGATACACGCCCAATTCATTTACAGTTTAATTATATTGAAGGAGGGGTAAAGTTAGGATGCAAGAAAATATTGTTCAGATATTTCCGTGTAAATTGTGTGCGTCAAAAATTTGCGTGTGCAGGCGTGAAAGTTTTGAGTGTCCAAGTCACTTAGTATATAACTATGTGCATAAGTGTCTACATAAATATAATGTTCATGCATTTAATTGTAGCACCAAATGTTCATAATTTTGTGCAAAGGGAGTTCCAGGTCTTTTAAGTTGGAAACTACAACCTTGCATGAAAACATGTTTTAAAACCTTGTGTGTGTCCATTTTTATCGGGTCCAAACTTAAAAAAAAAAAAATCATGCGTGCAAAATTATTTATTGTCCAAGCCTAGACCATTTTGCATTGTGTATCTCACTCTTTCGTGTACAAGGTTATAATATGTTTAATTTGTTTGCATGCGTTCCAGATTCACTCATAAGTTGGTCCAGGCTATTTTTAGTACACTAAGGATTTGGTGCCAGTGCATGTAATGTAAGCATCTAGGTTCCAAGCCTTGTATTTGGTGCCAGTGCATGCACTAAGAATTTTGTATTTTATTTATGCCTAAGCTAGTTGCGTGTGTAAGTGTATGTTATGTTGCCTAGGATAAAAATAAAAATAATAATAATAATAATAATAATAATTTAGTTCGTGCGTGAGTATATCTTGAAGTGAAAGTGCCCAGCTCATATTTTAAATGCATGCCTCTATTATGTGCATGCATACCGTGTATTGTGCACTGAAATAATAAAGTGAGTTTTGGTCACATATTTGTATTTTGATTCACGCATATATTCCTGCCTATTTTATTTTCATGCTTGAAAATTTTAATGCAGCCATTATTTAATTTGCATTGAAACGGTGTTACGTTGTAAAACGTAATTTGTTGCCGTTATTTTTATAACGGAATTTGTACACCGGTACTATATTTTTGATGCATGTTATTTTGATGATATTTTTTTATGAACGAAGATTCACTGATATTTTAACGTCTGTAACCGTTAATTTAAAGTGACTTTTCAAGCGGTTATCCCGCAATGCTGATTTGGTATCCGTTTTTACGGTGTTTTGAGAAACGCAATTTCCTCGTCGAAATTGCAATAGTTGTTGCTGTTTTAATCACGTATTTTAAAAAAATCGTTTTAAAATAAAAGTGTTTCCAAAATTTTTACAGTTTGTGCTTTCAAAAGAATGAGGAAGCGATTTAAACGCTTCAGCAAAATTGAGGACTATGAACCCTCACTTTTACTGATTCGCTTAATTCCGGACTTGTCCGTTTGAGAACGTAAAATGTTATTTATTTAAAATACACAATTTGGCACTTTCAAGAAAATGATGAAGAGATTTAAACGATTTAGCAAAAGTGCGGAGTATGGAACCACACTTTTACTATTTCGGTTAATTCCGGACTCGTTAATTGAAACATCTACTGTTTGATGATTTTGTTGGGCTTTCGAGCCACTTTGTTGGACCTTCGGGTCATTTGTTGGACCTCCGGGTCAATACCAGTACTAGACCTTCGGGTCATTTTTTGGACCTTCGGGTCATTTGTTGGACCTTCGGGTCATTTGTTGGGCGCCAAAAAAAATCATAGTACTTGGTAGGCTTCGGCCATTTGAGATGCATGTGCGGCGTAGCTAAAACTCGCCATTTGTTGGGATCGATCCACTTTTATGTTGATTTTCTAGTTATCTATTTTTGATTTCTAGATTTTGTGAATTGTTGTTTTGAATTAAATTGTGAATTTGAAAGTTGATTTTGATGGAGTTTGATGTGATTTCTTCATTTAACTATATTGATTCTTATGTTGAATAGTCTCATTCGAGATTATTATTATTTTTCTTTGATGTTATTTAAGATGCATTCACTGCTAAGAATAAATTAGACTGATCCGTTTATTATTTTCTTTTAAATAATACTCGGGTCAGACCGAGTTATTTCAGGGTAGTCTCTATCTCTGATTCAGTAGCAGCTTCAGCTTTTGGGATATCGCATCATCTTTTGTCTAGCCTTCGAGGAGTTCTTTTGGTTATTTGACTTCCATCTTATGTATGTAGCTATCCATGTATATGTGTATTTGGCTCATGTGAACTATCGATTGTTGTATCATGTATTCCAGACTTATCTTCCGCTATGTATCTGATATTTCTGTTTTGATGCGATTATACTATCAGTGTTGTTGTTATTATGAGTTGTTCTGAATTTTCCTTAAGCCACTGTAGTTTCGTTTTAGATTTGGATGAATATATATCTTTGGGAGTAATTTTCACAACTCCTATCGATGTAATCAATACTCGTCTAAGGCATAACTTACGGATGGTCGCTTCTAACAAGCCTTATTCTTCGCAATAGCAGACGTTATTCCTTATAATAACCTTTGTTATTGTGATCATAGAGGTGGGGCGTCACAGCTTGGTATCAGAGCTGAAATTCAGAATAAATTGTAATAAACACAGAACAGAAAAAAATGGAACATGTGTTACAACAATTCGGGAGTTTTATTCGTGCCTTTCTAATCTATTCGTTCCACTTAACATGTGGAGTACGTCTAGGAATAAACTTTATATTCCGTAGTATTCCATTTGTTAAACTTCTTATCAATTGTGTATTGTTTTAACTAATCCTTACCTTCTCTTGTCTCTCAGCCTATGGCTGGAAGAGGTAGAGGGAAGCGTTCTTCTGCAGGCCCGTCTAGTGGTTCTCATCCGGACGGTGTCTATATGTCAGCTGATCAGTTTATGGAGCTATTTCGGGGTACTCAGTCTTCTGTTGCTACTCCCGCAGCTCCTAATCACAAGTCTGCCTTCGCCCGCATGTGTAGTGACTATTCCCACCTTGGGGGTCAGCCTTTCAAGGGATCGGAAAGTGTTATGGAAGTTCAGACTTGGTTGCGCACTTGTGAGCGCATATTTTCTCGGATGGATCTTTCGGATCATCATCGTGTTCTCGTGGCATCTAGTATGTTGCAAGAGCGTGCGCTTGATTGGTATGAGCTCTTTATTTCGGAAGTTGATGAGTCCGCTCTCTCTTGGGTTCAGTTTAAGGAACGTTTCGAACTTAAGTTCGTTCCTGAGTCAGAAAAGGCTAATTTCGCTCGTAGTTTCCTTGAGTTGAAGCAAGGAAAGTCCTCTGTTTCTGATTATGTTGCATCTTTCGAGGCCTTATCCAAATATGGAGTTGAGTTCATTAACACTCCGCGCAAGAAGAATCTTCGTTTTGTTGATGGTTTAAAGAAGTATTTGAAGAAAGTTCTTTTGCTTCAGCTTAAGCTCTCTTTTGAGGAGCTTGTTGATTCGGCTCTTTGTCTTGAAGCTGTTGAAAAGGAACGTGATAGTTGTGATGATGTTGAGGTTTCTAAGAACCCCAACAAGAAGAGGTTTCCATTTCGTAAGCCAAATTCTAATCAGAAGAAGAAGAAGCAGGTTGCCTCTAGTTCTCAGCCTAGTAGTGCACCTTCTGTTCAGAGGGCGTGCTATAATTGTGGTTCGTTGGATCATCTTCTTCGCAATTGTACTAAGCCTCGCATTTGCCGTTATTGCAAGAAAGAAGGTCATTGGAATTTTGATTGTCCTACTGCTCCTAAGAGTCTCAAATCCGGGAAGCTTAACGTTGCTAAAGCTTCTGGTGATTCTGCTCAACCCAAAGGTATTACTCCTTCTGTTTTGGAAGGTTTTATTTTATTTCATGACCGTTCTATTAGAGTTCTTTTCGATACGGGTGCATCACATTCATTCGTGTCGAAGGAACTGGTTGATACTATTCATTTGGATGTTATTACTCTTTGCGACCCTTTGAGGATCGTAAATCCTATTGGTGGATCCGCTACTCTTGGTTTGTTGTGTGTTGATGTTGAGATTATTCTTTGTGGTTTCTCCTTTCATGCGAATCTGCATGTTATGGATCATCTTGTTTTTGATATGATATTGGGTATGGATTGGCTCGTCCGTTATGAAGTGCAAATCCTATGCCCCGAAAGAACTTTATATCTCAAGCACCCCGATGCTAGCGAGCAGTTGTCTATTATATTTCGAAGCATGGATCATACTTCGAATGCTCTTATTTCTTCCCTCGAATCGGAGGATGTTATTGCTAATATTCCTGTTGTTTGTGATTTTTCTGATGTTTTCGAGCCTGTTTCTAAGTTGCCACCGAAAAGGGCGATCGAGTTCCGTATTGATCTTATCTCTGGTGCACATCCTGTCAGTCGTCCTCCCACGAGGATGTCTGCTAAGGAAAATGAGGAACTCAAGCAACAATTATCTGAGTTGGAAGCTAAGCAATTTATTCGTTCTAGCTCTTCTCCTTGGGGCGCCGCCGTTGTCTTCGTTAAGAAGCCAGATGGTACTCTTAGGCTTTGCATTGATTATCGCAAGCTTAACGAGCTTACTATCAAAAACAGGTATCCATTACCTAGGATCGACGACATGTTCGATCAGTTAAGTGGCGCCAAGATCTTCTCCCAACTCGATCTTGCTACCGGTTTTCATCAGTTACGAGTTGCGGAAGATAGCATTCCTCTTACCGCATGTCGTACTCGTTATGGTTCTTACGAATGGCTTGTTATGCCGTTCGGTTTGACGAACGCTCCGGCGTATTTTGTAGATCTTATGAATCGGATATTCCTTGAATATCTCGATAAGTTCGTCTTGGTTTTCATTGATGATATTCTTATTTATTCCAAATCTGAAGCCGATCATATTCAGCATTTGGAGATTGTTTTGAGCACTCTTCGTCAGCATCAGCTTTATGCCAAATTCTCCAAGTGTCACTTCTGGGAGAATAAGGTGAAATTTCTCGGTCACATTGTTTCTTCCGATGGCATATCTGTCGATCCTGCCAAGATCGAATCTATTCAGGATTGGAAGAGGCCCGAGACCGTTACTGAGATCCGTAGTTTTCTTGGATTGGCGGGTTATTATCGCCGGTTTATTAAGGACTTTTCTCGTATTGCTTTACCACTTACCACTCTTACGAGAAAAGCTGTTCCTTTTATTTGGTCGGATAAGTGTGAGAATTCTTTCTTGAAGTTAAAAGATCTCCTTACTCATGCTCCTATCTTAGTGGTTCCCGAAGGGAATCATGATCTTGTTGTTTATACCGATGCCAGTGGTTTTGGGCTCGGTGCTGTTCTTATGCAAAAGGATAGAGTAGTTGCCTATGCTTCTAGACAACTAAAGCCTAACGAGGTTCGTTATGCTACCCATGATTTGGAGTTAGCCGCCATAGTCTTTGCCTTGAAGATTTGGCGACATTATTTATTGGGCGAGCGTTTTATTCTCTTCACTGATCACAAATCTCTGAAGTATTTATTTACTCAGAAAGAACTTAATATGAGGCAACAACGTTGGCTCGAATTTCTTGCTTCATATGATTTCGATATTCAGTATACCCCTGGTAAGGGTAATCGAGTTGCTGACGCGCTTAGTCGCAAGCAGCAAGTTGTTGTTTCCATGATGCTAGCAGAGTGGAATATTTTGGAAGCTTTATCTCTTTGTGATATTAGAGACCGTCCTTCAGTTTCTGATTCTCCCGTGCTTTTATTTAGCATGGAAGCTCGTCCTAATTTGTTAGATCGCATTGCCGATGCCCAGCAGCAAGATCCTGATCTTGCTTATCTTATTCAGAGTTGTAAATCGGAATCCCGAAGTGATGATCTAAAAGATTTCGATATTGATGTTCATGGTTGCATTCGGAAGAAGGGTAGATTGATCGTGCCTGATATTTCTAATCTTAGAAATGACATTCTTGAGGACTGTCATCGTTCTAAGTATACTATCCATCCGGGCAGTAGAAAGATGTATGCTGATATGAAACGCTTATACTATTGGGAGGGTATGAAGCGTGATGTTGCAAGTTACATAAGTCGTTGCATGACTTGCCAACTTGTTAAAGCAGAACATCAACGTCCCAGTGGTCTTTTGCAGCCTCTTGAGATTCCATTATGGAAATGGGATCAGATTTCCATGGACTTCATTGATGGTCTACCTCGTTCGAGGTCAGGCCATACTAGTATTTGGGTGATTGTTGACCGATTGACTAAATCAGCCCATTTTATTCCTATCAAGTCCAATCGGACTGCTCCTTTGTTGGCTAAGCTGTTTATTAAAGAAGTCGTTCGACTTCATGGAGTGCCTAGTTCTATCGTTAGTGACAGAGATCCGCTTTTTACTAGTGGTTTCTGGCGGAGTCTTCAAAAAGCTTTGGGCACTAAGCTCAATCTCAGTACAGCTTATCATCCACAGTCTGACGGTCAGACTGAAAGGGTGAATCAGGTTTTAGAGGATCTCCTTCGAGCTTGCATTCTTGATTTTGGCGGTAGTTGGGAAGACCACTTGCCTCTTGTTGAATTTTCTTACAACAATAGTTTTCAATCCAGTATCGGTATGGCTCCTTTCGAAGCTCTTTATGGAAGGCCGTGTCGATCACCATCTTGTTGGTTGGAATCGGGGGAAAAGTTAGTTCTCGGCCCCGATTATATTCGTGATTCTTCAGAGAGGATTGATATTATACGACAGAGAATGAAGGAGGCTCAGAATAGGCAGAAATCTTATGCCGATCATCGTAGGAAGCCTTTGGAATTTTCTGTTGGCGATCTTGTATTCATTCGTGTTTCCCCGATGAAGGGTGTGGTGCGTTTTAGTCACTTCGGGAAATTGGCTCCCCGATATGTTGGACCGTTTCCTATTACGGAACGTATTGGCCCAGTTGCTTATCGTGTATCGCTACCTGCTCAGTTTTCAGGAATACATGACGTATTTCATGTATCTCAGCTTCGTCGATGTCTTCGAGATTCAGATATTATTATTGATCCTCCTATGTTGCAAGATCTTGATATCTCACCCGACTTGTCTATTGTGCAAAATCCTATTCGTGTGCTAGCTATGGAGGTGAAACGCCTTCGGAACAAAGAAGTTCCGCTTGTAAAGATTCAATGGTCCGCAAACCCCAAGGATTGCACTTGGGAAACCAGAGAATTCATCGAGCGTTCTTATCCCGATTTTCTCTCCTCTTCGGGTGGAGGTGAGCATTCGTATCTATCTTCTCTTTTTAATCTTTGATTCGATAAATTGTTGTGTTATTGACTATTTCTATTATGAAAATTGCGGGGACGCAATTTTTATAAGGAGGGGAGTCTGTAACGACCGTAATTTATTACCGTCGTAATAAATATTTTTAAAATCGGTAACGACCGTGATTTTTAAGTTACGGTCGGAGAAAATATTTTAAATTGAAATTAAAAAAAAATAGATATATATATATATATTAACTTGTTTTGTTTTCGTGCATGAAGCATTGCACACGTCATCCCTTAATGCATTTTGAGTGCATTTGGTTCTGCCGTGTTGGACGTGTTCATTATGTTGGTGCAAAAAAAAGAATAAAAATAAAAAGCAAAGTGTGTACACTTTGAATAATATTTTCTTATCATAAAATCGCAGCTGTCAACAACCATCAAGTGTAGCCGTATACAATAATTCTGATAGCACGTTTTCATAGTAAATGCATTTGTACCCTTCCTCCCTCTGTCATCAGTTTTTCTTTTTTTTCAAAAATAAACTTCACTGAAGAGCAGAAACGCATTAATGGCAGCTCCAAATCTGGGTAGCTAGCTAGCTTTGAAGCCAAAGTAGTGAGTTCAAAACTCACTCTTCCAATTTAACTTATTTACCTTCTACCGTTTATAACTATTCTGTTTATTTATTACTTATGGAAAGGGTCATTTGCATTATTGGTTCCATTTGTGCCTTGATACACGCCCAATTCATTTACAGTTTAATTATATTGAAGGAGGGGTAAAGTTAGGATGCAAGAAAATATTGTTCAGATATTTCCGTGTAAATTGTGTGCGTCAAAAATTTGCGTGTGCAGGCGTGAAAGTTTTGAGTGTCCAAGTCACTTAGTATATAACTATGTGCATAAGTGTCTACATAAATATAATGTTCATGCATTTAATTGTAGCACCAAATGTTCATAATTTTGTGCAAAGGGAGTTCCAGGTCTTTTAAGTTGGAAACTACAACCTTGCATGAAAACATGTTTTAAAACCTTGTGTGTGTCCATTTTTATCGGGTCCAAACTTAAAAAAAAAAAATCATGCGTGCAAAATTATTTATTGTCCAAGCCTAGACCATTTTGCATTGTGTATCTCACTCTTTCGTGTACAAGGTTATAATATGTTTAATTTGTTTGCATGCGTTCCAGATTCACTCATAAGTTGGTCCAGGCTATTTTTAGTACACTAAGGATTTGGTGCCAGTGCATGTAATGTAAGCATCTAGGTTCCAAGCCTTGTATTTGGTGCCAGTGCATGCACTAAGAATTTTGTATTTTATTTATGCCTAAGCTAGTTGCGTGTGTAAGTGTATGTTATGTTGCCTAGGATAAAAATAAAAATAAAAATAATAATAATAATAATAATTTAGTTCGTGCGTGAGTATATCTTGAAGTGAAAGTGCCCAGCTCATATTTTAAATGCATGCCTCTATTATGTGCATGCATACCGTGTATTGTGCACTGAAATAATAAAGTGAGTTTTGGTCACATATTTGTATTTTGATTCACGCATATATTCCTGCCTATTTTATTTTCATGCTTGAAAATTTTAATGCAGCCATTATTTAATTTGCATTGAAACGGTGTTACGTTGTAAAACGTAATTTGTTGCCGTTATTTTTATAACGGAATTTGTACACCGGTACTATATTTTTGATGCATGTTATTTTGATGATATTTTTTTATGAACGAAGATTCACTGATATTTTAACGTCTGTAACCGTTAATTTAAAGTGACTTTTCAAGCGGTTATCCCGCAATGCTGATTTGGTATCCGTTTTTACGGTGTTTTGAGAAACGCAATTTCCTCGTCGAAATTGCAATAGTTGTTGCTGTTTTAATCACGTATTTTAAAAAAATCGTTTTAAAATAAAAGTGTTTCCAAAATTTTTACAGTTTGTGCTTTCAAAAGAATGAGGAAGCGATTTAAACGCTTCAGCAAAATTGAGGACTATGAACCCTCACTTTTACTGATTCGCTTAATTCCGGACTTGTCCGTTTGAGAACGTAAAATGTTATTTATTTAAAATACACAATTTGGCACTTTCAAGAAAACGATGAAGAGATTTAAACGATTTAGCAAAAGTGCGGAGTATGGAACCACACTTTTACTATTTCGGTTAATTACGGACTCGTTAATTGAAACATCTACTGTTTGATGATTTTGTTGGGCTTTATAGCCACTTTGTTGGACCTTCGGGTCATTTGTTGGACCTCCGGGTCAATACCAGTACTAGACCTTCGGGTCATTTGTTGGACCTTCGGGTCATTTGTTGGACCTTCGGGTCATTTGTTGGGCGCCAAAAAAAATCATAGTACTTGGTAGGCTTCGGCCATTTGAGATGCATGTGCGGCGTAGCTAAAACTCGCCATTTGTTGGGATCGATCCACTTTTATGTTGATTTTCTAGTTATCTATTTTTGATTTCTAGATTTTGTGAATTGTTGTTTTGAATTAAATTGTGAATTTGAAAGTTGATTTTGATGGAGTTTGATGTGATTTCTTCATTTAACTATATTGATTCTTATGTTGAATAGTCTCATTCGAGATTATTATTATTTTTCTTTGATGTTATTTAAGATGCATTCACTGCTAAGAATAAATTAGACTGATCCGTTTATTATTTTCTTTTAAATAATACTCGGGTCAGACCGAGTTATTTCAGGGTAGTCTCTATCTCTGATTCAGTAGCAGCTTCAGCTTTTGGGATATCGCATCATCTTTTGTCTAGCCTTCGAGGAGTTCTTTTGGTTATTTGACTTCCATCTTATGTATGTAGCTATCCATGTATATGTGTATTTGGCTCATGTGAACTATCGATTGTTGTATCATGTATTCCAGACTTATCTTCCGCTATGTATCTGATATTTCTGTTCTGATGCGATTATACTATCAGTGTTGTTGTTATTATGAGTTGTTCTGAATTTTCCTTAAGCCACTGTAGTTTCGTTTTAGATTTGGATTGAATATATATCTTTGGGAGTAATTTTCACAACTCCTATCGATGTAATCAATACTCGTCTAAGGCATAACTTACGGATGGTCGCTTCTAACAAGCCTTATTCTTCGCAATAGCAGACGTTATTCCTTATAATAACCTTTGTTATTGTGAGCATAGAGGTGGGGCGTCATAAGGGGTGTTACACTACTACTCTTTCAATTCTGTGGAAGATGACATAAGAAATCTATACTAGCTTGAATATTTGAATTCAATAAATCTGAGTGGTTTAACCCCACATAAATTGGTCTTGAAGAAAGGTGCACCAATTATGCTATTAAGGAACCTCGATCCAAAAAATGGATTATGTAATGGTACGCGACTTATATGTCGTGAACAGAAACATCATAGATGCAGAGATTGCCATCGGTCACTTTGCTGGAACTTGGGTTTTCTTACCAAGAATACATATGAATCCCTCTAAAGATATTCTATAACACCCCTAATTTTAAATAACATTATTCAGTAATTAGATAAATTAAATAGAATAATGTAGAGATTAGAGTGATAAGCGAATTGAGATTTGAAAACTAATTAGGGTCGAGCCTTAACTAAATGAATTTATAAAAAATGGTTTATAAGTTAAATACCTAAGTGAATAAGGCAAGGGTAATATGGAAATAGCCGTATAACCTAACACCTAAACCCATACCCCATTCTCATTCTCATTTTCATAAATCAAAAACATAAACAAAAGGAAACAAGGTCGGCCATAACCCTAGGAGAAGGGGAGCTCAATATCAAATAGAGGCTAAGATTCAAGTTAGAAAGATTAAAGTGAAGAACAAATCTCAAGTTCCTTATCAAACAAGGTGAATAATAATCTAAACCATCTCATTTACGTTTTATTGAATGTTTTAATTTCGGGTTTAAGATTTAAAACCGTTTGGATGGATGAATGTAATATGCTTTGATTTATATGTCATGTTGTAATTTAAACAAGGATTTTGTGGGATGATATAATTCGCTTTTAAGGTTAAAATCGTGTAAATTGGTTTCGAATGCCATGATGGTTGAATATATTATGTAAAACATTATTTCAGAAATGGGTTTAAATTTTCATAATATTCCAAGCTATGGTTAATTTATTATGAATTTTGAATGGGAGAGATAGATAATTTTGGGTTTAAATTATTTAAGGCAATTATATAAAGGACTTTGGGTTTGAAATTTATATATGTTGGAAAACATATTAAAATTGTATTATTGTGATTTTTGGAGAATTTTCCTAAGTATTTTACTATGGTTATAAAATTATTTAAGTTAAGGGACTTAAATATTTTGTATATTTTATCAAGGGGAAGGGCTTATTTGCTTAAAATGTTTTTAATGGTTAATTGTGAATTCAACAGCCTTTTAGAAAAAGGATTTTGATAAAGAAATGACAACCAATTACATTTTGACAGGTTAGGCAAGTTCGGTGAAAAGAATTTTTTTGAAAGGCATAAAATCAGTTTTCTTTTGATTTATCACTTTGCCGCTTTCATTTGTTAGCTTTCGTCACCATACTTCCGCTAATGAACCCATTCAAAACCAATACACATGGTATCAAGCCATTGATACGTAGTGGATTCGAGAAAGGTGGAAGGGACAGTGTCAAGGCATGCTTTCGAAGGGGTTAAAGTCATTCTTATAAGCTTTCGAATACATTACTTGTCTTTGTTTTTAAAAGATGCTAGTAAGAGTTCTTTCTATTTGATTCCGCTGTGTTTTGGATGTAATGGCAAAGTTGTTTAATTGCATATATTTAGACTTTGATCAACCATTGAGGCATCTTCATATGTCGCTCTTGGTGTATTTTTTAATAATTATATTTCTCTGAACGTAGTTTACGAATTGGGATAATGTAATGAATTTGAAATGTGATTTGAAGTGGAATGAGAAATTTATTTTATGATTTTTTTTTCATATTCATGTGTTTCTGTTATATCAATGTATCTGACATTATCGCATTTGGTCGTCAAGAATTAATAAATATGGATGACTGTAGCATCCGCAGTAGTTAGTTTTGGGCCTCCAAATGGGGGATGTTACAAGTTGGTATCAGAGCATAGTTTTATGTAAATTTAAAAGAAATTTGAACCTAAAAGATTTTTAAAACATAATCCATTGAATCAAAAAATGAGACCGGGGTTTGGGTTAATGCTATAGTAACGTACTTGCAATTGTTATATATATATATATATAAGTACATATTCCCCTCTCTCTTAGACCATTCTTCTGTATCTTACTAAGACTCGTATGCAGATTTACGAGAAAGGAAGATATGGAGGCAGGAAACAGAAGAGGAAATCTAGGTAGAGGAAGCACTACAACTAATAGAAATGTTCGACCAAATACCAGGAGGAATCCGGGATGACAGGCAAATGCTAATCCAAATGCAAATGCCAACGTAGGTGTTGGAACCTCGCCAGTATATATGGTGATGATGTATCAACTTTTTGTCAATCGTATGCAAGCTGGAGTAGCTGCAGGAGTAGTTGGAGGAAATGCTATGAATGTTGGAGGAGCTAATCCATGGCCCCAGTGGGCAATAACTATGTTATACCAGTATTGGTGGGAAGCCGTTTTTGGGAACAGAGGATGTTATAGAAGTAGAAAATTAGCTTTTGCATTGTGAAAGGATTTTTGTTGACTTAGGATTGGACGATGAGCAAAAGAGGAGACTTGCTTCTAGACAGTTGCAGGGAGCAATATTTTATCGGTGGAATAGTATTACCATGTGAGTTCTCGAGGAAGAGTTGACTTGGGCAGAGTTTCGTAGGAGATTCGAAGAGAGGTTTTTGTCTGAAGTTTCCAAGTCAGTATTGCTGAGAAAGTTCATGGACTTAGTGCAGGGTGAAATGTCAGTGATTGAGTATGCTATGAAGTTTGATGAGTTATCCAGATACGTATATGCTACCATTGACACCGTCATTAAAAGGAATGAGAAGTTCATTCGAGGGTTAAGACCCGAGATTGCTATGGCGACTATGCTACTTCCCCGTGATCCAAGTACACTTGTAGTGGAGATGGCAATCCGAAATGAAGAGATGCTTTCTACTTATGGAAAGGAGAAGCAGGTTGGAACCTAGGATTCTCAGGGCAAGAAGGGGAAATTCTTTAAGAAGAAAGGAGCTCAGAAAGGAGGAGTTGCCAAGAAAGGAAAGGCCGATGTAGTTTGCTACAAGTGCGAAAAGAAAGGACATTATGCTCATGAATGTCGAACTGGAAAAGGAAAGAAAGTTGCAGATAAGAAAGGAGTGATGTGCTTTAACTGTGACCAGATTGGACACTACAAGAATCAGTATCCAGAACCAATTAGAGCAGATAGGGGAAATGTTTTTTCTTTAGAACCATCTTCTTTTAGACCAACTTCTGCTGGGAAGGGAAATAATTTGATGGAAGGTACGCTTTTGATTCATTGTATATCATTTAGGATACTATTTGATACCGGTGCATTGCATTCATTTATATCTCAGGTTTGGTATATAAGTTATGTTTAAAACCCTCATACCTTATCATTTCCTTAAGGGTTGCGAATCCGATAGGAGAGTATGCAACTCTGGGGATGAGATGTGACCCATTAGAACTTGAATTGTTAGGTCATAAGTTTGCATGTAGTTGGTATGTTTTTGGTTTTGTAGGCTTCGGGATCATTTTGGGTATGGATTGGTTAGATAAATGTGATGTTAGGATATTTTGCCAAGATAAGGAAATATCACTAAGACACCCCAATAGTCATGACCGAATTATATACCCAATAGAGAATTCAGACTCAAGTCTTGCGCTTTGCTGAATGCAATGAAGGTAGAAGAAGAGTTGAATCGGGTTTTGGTAGCAAGAGAGTTTGTAGATGTTTTTGAGCCAGTCACAGGACTACCACCAAAGCGAGCCATTGAGTTTCGAATAGATCCTGTGTCAAGAGCAGAACCTGTAAGTAGACCACCTAGCAGGATGACACCTACCGAGATGAAGGAATTGAAGGTGCAGCTAGCGGATTTAGAAAGAAAGAATTTCATTAGGCCAAGCAGTTTGCCTTAGGGAGCGGCCGTGGTGTTCGTGAAGAAACCGATGGGTCGTTAGGATGTGTATCGACTATCGTAAGTTGAATGAGAAGACGATCAAGAATAGGTATCCCTTGCCAAAAATCGATGATTTATTTGATCAGTTGAGTGGAGCCAGAGTATTTTCCCAATTGGATTTGGCGACAGGTTTCCATCAGCTAAGAATGGCAAAGGACAGTATTCCATTGATGGCGTTTCAGACTAGGTATGGTTCGTACGAGTGGTTAGTGATGCCATTCAGGTTAACGAATGCACTAGCCTTCTTCGTGGATTTGATGAACCGAGTTTTCCGAGAGCGCTTGGATAGGTTCGTATTGGTATTCATATATGACATTTTAATATACTCTAAGGACGAAAGAGAGCATGAAGTTTATCTTAAAGTAGTGCTTGAGACGTTGAGGCAGCATCAGTTGAAAGCTAAGTTTTCAAAGTGTTATCTCTAGAAGAAAGAAGTTAAGTTTCTTGGTCACGTGGATTCAGAGAAGGGCTTGTCAGTTGATCCGGATAAGATCGAGGCTATTAACAACTGGAAGAGACCAGAGACAGTGACTGAGATTAGAAGTTTTCTTGGACTCGCTGGCTATTACCGAAGATTCATTAAGGATTTCTCATGGATAGCAACGCCTTTGACTAAGCAAACAAGGAAGGACGTGAAGTTTATTTGGTATGAAAAATGTGAGGAAGCATTCCTTAAGTTAAAGCATTTGTTGACCAATGTGGCTGTATTAGTAGTTCCAGACGGGAATCAAGAATTAGTAGTGTATACCGATGCATGTGGAGCCGGATTAGGGGCTGTGTTGATGTAGAAAGTTAAAGTTATTGCCTACGCTTCACAACAGCTTAGACCGCATGAAGTGGGATATCCTACTCATGATCTAGAGTTGGCAGCATTGATCTTCGCACTGCAAGTATGGAGACATTATCTCTTAGAGGAGAGATTTGAGTTATTCACGGATCATAAGTCCTTAAGGTATTTATTCTCTCAGAAAGAGTTGAATATGAGGCAGCAGAGGTGGTTGGAGTTTTTAGCCGCTTATGATTTTGGTATAGAGTATCACCTTAAAATAGCGGATGCTCTTAGCAGGAAACATCCAATGTGGTGTTAGCTATGTTAACAGAATGGAAGGATCTAGAGGCTTTGACTACTTGTAGTGTGCTATTAAGATCGACTGCTAGTTCTAGTCAAAGCACTACCATGCTATCCTGCTTGGAAATTCGACTAGTATTGATCGAAAGGATTGCTTCTAAGCAGAAAGAGGATCCGTTGTTAGCCAAGAAGGTTAAAAGGCTTGAGGTATGATCAGAGATTGATGATCTAAATGATTTTGATCTTAACCAGAGGGGATGGTTGAGAAAGAAGGGACAGTTGTGTACTCCGAATGTTGAGGACTTAAGGAGAGAAGTTCTTAGGGAAGTCATCGATCTAAATTTATGATTCATCCTAGGGAAACCAAGATGTATCAAGACATGAAGAGGAGTTTCTACTGGAAAGGTATGAAGAAGGATGTTGGCTTGTGGGTAAAGCAGTGTTTAAACCGTCAACAAGTAAAAGCCAAACATCAAAAACCAAGTGGGTTGCTTCAACCTTTGGAGATACCAGTTTGGAAATGAGATTCGATATCCTTGGATGTTATAGACGGGTTGCCAAGGTCGAATCGAGGAAATGAAAGTATATGGGTCATAATGGACAGGTTGACCAAGAGTGCCCATTTCATTCCAGTTAAGTCAATTAGGACGTCACCTGTTTTAGCTAAATTGTTTATGAAGAATATAGTTAGACTACATGGAATTCCTAGTAGTATAGTAAGTGATAGAGATACTTTGTTAACTAACGAATTCTGGAAGAGTCCACAGGATATGTTAGGTACCAAGCTCAATATGAGTATTGCTTATCACTCTCAGACAGATGGACAGACAGAGAGAGTCAACAAGGTACTCGAGGATTTGTTAAGAGCTTGTGTGCTAGATTTTGGTGGATCTTGGGAAGATCACCTACACTTAGTTGAGTTTTCCTATAATAACAGTTATCATATTAGTACAGGAATGACGCCTTTTAAAGCTTTGTATGAAAGGCCATGCAAGTCGCCAGCCTGTTGGTTGGAAACTAGCGACAGATTAGTCTTAGGTCCAGATTTGGTAAGAGAGGCACTAGAGAAGATTGAGTTGATCCAAGGTAGGATGAAGGAAGCTCGGTCGAGATAAAAGAGTTACGCAAATAAGAGGCGTAAGGATCTAGAGTTCTCAGTTGGAGATAGGGTTTTCATTAAAGTATCACCAATGAAGGGTGTGGTACGATTCAGAAAGTCAGGGAAACTGGTACTGAGATATGTTGGACCGTTCCCAGTTATAGAGAGGATCGAAATGCTTGCATACAGAGTGGAGTTGCCGAGCAGTTTGGCAGGTGTCCATAATGTGTTTCATGTGTTTCATCTTAGCAAGTATTTGCAAGACCCAGAGACTAATATTCCTCCATTTGCATTGGAAGACTTAATAGTAGTACCGGATCTGATCTTTGTTAGACAACCAGTTCGGGTTGTAGCATGAGATGAGAAAAGGTTAAGAAACAAGACAGTTAAGTTGGTGAAGTTCAGTGGAGCGACAACAAGAAGAATTATACTTGGGAGACAAAAGACAGGATTAGAGATACTTATCCTGATCTGCTTTAAGGGTATGTCCTATATTTTCTTTATATGGACTATTTGCTAGTCAGGTAGGCTAGAATTGTAGTTAGGAGATGTTATAGATGATTGATATGCTTAGTATTTAGTCCTTGCTGAATTTCGAGGACGAAATTTTTTAAGGAGGGAAGCCTGTAACACCCCTAATTTTAAATAACATTATTCAAGAGATTTAATTAGATAAATTAAATAGAATAATATAGAGATTAGAGTGATAATGGAATTTAGATTTAAAAACTAATTAGGGTCGAGCCTTAACTAAATGAATTTATAAAAAATGGTTTATAAGTTAAATACCTAAGAGAATAAAGCAAGGGCAATATGGGAATAGCCGTATGCCATAACCCCTAAACCTTTTACCTCATTCTCATTTTCATTAATCAAAAACATAAACAAAAAGAAACAGGGCCGGCCATAACCCTAGGAGAAGAGCTCAATATTAATTGGAGACTAAGATTCAAGCTAAGAAGATTAAAGTGAAGAACAAATCTCAAGTTCCTTATCCAAACAAGGTGAACAATGATCTAAATCATCTCATATAAGTTTTATTGAACGTTTTAATTTCAGGTTTAAGATTTAAAACCGTTTGGATGGATGAATGATGATATGCTTTGATTTATATGCCATGTTGTAATTTAAACAAGGATTATGTGGGATGATATAATTCGATTTTAAGGTTAAAATCGTGTAAATTGATTTCGAATGCCATGATGTTTGAATATGTTATGTAAAACATTATTTTGGAGATGTGTTTAAATTTTCATAATATTCCAAGCTATGGATAATTTATTATGAAATTTGAATGAGAGAGATAGATAATTTTAGGTTTAAATTATTTAAGGCAATTATATAAAGGACTTTGGGTCTGAAATTTATATACATTGGAAGACATATTAAAAATGTATTATTGTGATTTTTGGGGAATTTTCCTAGGTATTTTACTATGGTTATAAAATTATTTAAGTTAAGGGACTTAAATGTTTTATATGTTTTATCAAGGGGAAGGGCTTATTTGCTTAAAATGTTTTAAATGGTTAATTGTGAAATCGACAGCCTTTTAAAAAAAGGATTTTGATAAAGAAATGACAATCAATTATATTTTGATAGATTAGGCAAGTTAGGTGAAAAGAAATTTCTTTGAAAGGCATAAAATCAATTTTGTTTTGATTTATCACATTGCCACTTACATTTGCTTGCTTTTATCACCATACTTCGCTAATGAACCCATTCAAAACCTATACACATGGTATCAAGCCATTGATGCGTAATGGATTGGAGAAAGGCGGAGGGGACTGTGTCGAAGACATGCTTTCGAAGGGGTTGAAGTCATTCTTATAAGCTTTCGAATACATTACTTGCCTTTGTTTTTAAAAGATTCTTCCGAAGGGGTTGAAGCTTTTGAATCGTTACCTTTGTTCAAAACAAGGATTTCGAACAAGTTGCCGCTTACTTTGTTTTTATAGAAGCTTTCGAATAAGTTGCCGCATTTTGAACCTATTCGTTACCTAGCTGTCGCCTTCGTACCTTTCGAATTGGTTAAAGGCCGCTTTTCCTTATGGCCTTATAATAATGAGTTCAAAAGGAAGGCTTTTGTTTTATTCATATTGAAATCGCCTTCCCAATGCTTTCGAAAGGGTCCTTGTAGCCGCTTTTATCAATGGTTTCAAAGACAATGGTTTCGAAAGGTTGTTTCGAAGCTATCCTTTTCCCCATTTATTTTACTTAAAATCAATGTTTTCGAAAGGGATATTTTCAAATGGTTTTGAAGCTATGCTTCCATAAAATCTGCTTGAGCTAAATGCTTTCGAAAGGATGTTTTGAGTATTTCGAAAGGTATATCTTTAATGGTTTTGAAAGGAAGGTTTCAATGCTTTCTAAAGATACATTGGATGGTCTCGAAGGAGAACATCTAAGGTTTTAAGTAATGACACGAAGGATATAGTCGAAAGCCTTAGTTTTCAAATAAGAAACCCAATCTCATTTTTAAAGGTAAACCCATAGCAATATAAAAGAGTTTTGAGATGGCATTTTACTTTGGAATTTTTGAAGAGGCTTTCCTTGCTAAAGATAGTGGGTTAAGGGTATTAATCATATTTCATTAGAAAAATGATTACAAGGAATTAAATCATAGAGGTTTATATTATTATGTTTTGATCAGTTATCATGTACGCTTTTGTAAACATATTCACTTCATAATTAATCCATAACTGCATTTTGGGGTGCTAAGGGTAGAATAACTAGCTAGGTTGACCCAGTAGTGAATATACATTGAGTTAACTCATGTGTGAGTAGAATTGCATCCAGGAGGTCAGACAGACCGGAATATAGGATGCCCAAAGGCTGATAAAAAATTATGGGTTTAGACAGGTTCCTAGTAAGCCCTGAAAATTATGTATGGAAATTGTTATTGGCAATGACCAATAGGTTCTCAGTAATCCCATGAAAACTATGTCCGGAATAAGTTATTGAAAGAGATCAATATGTTCATAGTCATTCCATGAAAACTATGACATGAGAGATGTTATTGGAGAATCCAATAGGTTCATAGCAAGCCGATGAAAACTATGATTGAAGAAAGTTGTTGGTAGATACTAATAAGTTCATAGAGATCCCATGAAAACTATGATTGGATGATAGTATTGGTAAGAACCAATAGGTTCATAGTGATCCCATGAAAACTATGAAAATGGATGGGAATTCCATAAAGAATTAACATGTTATTAGTCAGCCCATAAAAACTAATAGGTTAATAGTGACCCTTGAAACTATAACTTGAGACAGATAGTCAGGTAAATGGGAATGAGAAATGCAGAGCATATTGCACGTTTACATATCATCATGATACATTTTATTATGTTATGTCTTAATCATTGTGGATGTAGGTGCACAATATATGGTTACTATAAATTGGGTTAAGATACCAATGAGAGGAAAACCCGGTCCGCTAAGAGACGTGGTCTCACTAGATATCTATATGGTTCGAGATGGTAGGTTATTACTCATACCGGACTTTTTGTCTGACTTGAAGTTTATGTTTTTCCATTAAACTCTCGGATGCTCCATTGATTTTGAGTAGTTTGAGAGTTAAGGTTTTCAGGTTCTCCTTTAGACGAATAAGCTTTCGAAGACGTGCAGGAGGTAAGCTAGCTAGTAGGAGTTCTTTCTGTTTGATTCCGCTATGTTTTGGATGTAATGACAAAGTTGTTTAATTGTCTATATTTAGACTCTGATCAACCAAGGGAACATCTTCATATGTCACTCTTGGCGTATTTTGTAATAATTATATTTCTCTGAACGTGTTTTATGAATTTGGATTATGTAATGAATTTGAAATGTGATTTGAAGTGGAATGAGAAATTTATTTTTTTGATTTTAAAAAATTTCATATTCACGTGTTTCTGCTATATCAATGTATCTAACATTACCGCATTTGGTCACCAAGAATTAATAACTATGGATGACTGCAGCATTCGTAGCAGTTAGTTTTGGGCTTCCAAATGGGGAATGTTACATATCCATTTACCATTTACATTATTACGCAAACAGTTCCCTATAAGAGTAAGTTTTGCTTTAACTATTAACAAAGCTCAAGGGCAAACAATTCCAAATGTTGGAATTTACTTACCCCAAGATGTATTCAGCCATGGTCAACCTTATGTTGCATTATCAAGAGGAGTTTCAATGAAAACACCAAAGTTTTAGTAAAAGACGGTGAAGTTCAAGGGCAATCCGGAACCTACACTAGAAATGTTGTGTACAAGGATGTACTAATATTTCAAAGGACAAATTTGATATCTTTTTTCGTTAGTTATTTCTTTTTGTGATGTTTGACACATAATTTATAATTTTTATTTTTAGTTCTTTTTTTAAATAATACAAGCTTATAGAATAACAATCATCAGCGATGAAATAAATCTTCATTTTATTGATTATTTTATATTTAAAAGTACGCTTTCGTGCATGCCATTTGTATGTCAATTTGCATGTGCAAATCGTGTATTTTTCTGTTACATATATATTTTTGCATTTCTGAAACATATGTCATTTGTACTATTTAAATGCCCACGCCGCGCCAATATGACTTAAATATAATAGTTTTGGTGTAACATTTTTTTTGCTACCAGCGTGAACTTCCTCAAACGCCTCTCTATAGATATTACCGAATGTTAATATCACTTAAAAATATAATCTAGCAAAAATATTTTTCTACAAATTCCAAACACTCTCTTACATATATTACCAAACTTATTATCACTTAAAAATATGATCTAAAAATTAAACTTCCTATACATTTTCACTCTTTATAAATTGATGGTAGAAATAAAAATTCAACCTAATAAAAAAATTAAATGTTCCAACTTAGAAATAAAAATACAAACTAATTACACATGTTCCAACACAAAAACATACCTAAATATTTATGAAAATCATTTCTCATGAATATGTTACACATATATAATTTGTAAAAAAAATCAATTTACCTATGAAACGTGTGCTATTGTCACGCGCAAAGCGCATGCCGTAACACTCGTTTAATATTATTGCCTAGTATATTTGTCAAGATTTAATGGTAAAGAGTTGAAAAAATATCTGTGATGCGCATGCATCGACAAATGTAAATTTATTTCTTATCTACTTGATTTGATTCAATTCTTCATTAATTATATTGCCTAATAATACTGTAATTTTTTTACCATATTTGGATATCCAAAAACTCCTTTTTCAGATCTATAAAATAAAATTTTGAAATATACACAACTAGGCATGTCAATCGGTCGGGTTCGGTCCGAGTACTATATAACCCGGACCCGAGTCCAATTACAATAATCAAAACTCGAGCCCGGCCCGAACCCGCAAGGTATTTCTACCTAATATCCGAGCCCGGACCGTCGGGCTTTTTAAGCCCGTTGGATATATAATAACCGTATACCTAACTCAGAATATTTATGTTAAAACCATATTTTAAAACTGCAACTTTATTAAAATTTGTACACAAACAATGTTAACATATAAATTGAATGGTGATGTAGTCAAGCTCATAACAAAAGTATGAAAAAATATCTACATGTAAACAAACAAAATGGTAAATAAATAACATACACACTTATGTTTTGATACGACGAAAAACTAATAGTCGGGTCGGGTCCTAACCGGGCCAGGTTTTGATAAAACCGTACCCGACCCGGGTCGGGCCTGAGTCGGGCTTGGGTAGTAAAAGGCAAAACCCATACCGCATAAATATGGCGGGTTCGGGCCGGGCTCGGGCCAAAACCCGTACCATTGACAGACCTATACACAACCATTGAAATTTATATATGACATTATATATTTCATACTATAAATTGTTTTTTCTTTTTTTTTTAACAAAACAACACCTAAATAATTTACAATTTCAACATTACACATAGACTTATGAATATATACTCAAGGAGGATTTAGGAGCTAGGGGCATTCTGAAAAAGCATAGGAAGATGAGCATTGGTGATCACCTTCTGCTTCTTCTTTGATTTTTTGGGCTTGGAGGAGCCCATGTATCTCAACCATGGCATGTCTCTTGGCGGTTTTGGTGGCGGGTCTCATGTTGCACCTGTGGAGGTCCTCCTCTATGTCGACTATGTCTCTAGGCAGCTCTATGCTTCTGAACAGTTGTTTCGGGTCGTTGTCCACTTTTATCCCTACTTTCAGGTTGTTTGAGTACACACTATGTCTGCTTGCGAATCCATGTTCTGACAACAGCCATACTTGCCCTACGCTTTTTAAGGCCTGTTAGTCCTCTAGAACATTAGTGTAAGAATCCATCACATCAACTATAGGAAGGCCTTCTGGGTGTTTCCTTATTAAAGCAAGAAGATTATCTTTTCCCTTCAAATCATGCTTTGACTTGTATGAGAAACGTTTTCCATCATATCTCACTTTATGGTTATTCTTAAAACTCTAAAGAACGACTAAGTTGCTATTTATGTCAACATAACATGCAACATATATCTCTTCTACTATGAAGGTTCGCCTTGTCTAATAGAGAAGATCAATAACCAACTTAATTTGCGGACCAACAGGCCAATTCTTGATCTGATTGATGTGCTAAAGCCTCGGAGTTTCATTACAAAATTTTACTTACAGAGCCGGAGGTTTTGACAGTGGTTGGTTGGCCATCGCTGTATGTTTATGCTTATGAGATGGCCTAGCAACGAGCGCTGCACGTGACAGCGAAGGTGGACAGGGTTGTCTGACATTTTTCCTACTACTACTTAAACTTGTTCAAGCTCTCTTGCAACAACATTTGTCTCTCTATACAATAATTGTAACTAATAAAAATTTGATCCAACCAAGGAGTAAGAAACGATGAAGTAAAATTGGAGCCTCTTGCTTCGTAGATGTGATTTGATTGAAATTGATGATGTTTCATACTATATAACATTGTACATGTATAAATTGTTCTTATAAACCTCAAATTATAAAATGCATGTCGTTATATATTTCATATTTGACATCTTATATTTTTATAAAGCATTATATATTTCATTTGTGGATTGTATGTTTACATTTCAAATGGTAATATAGTATATAATGTCATATACCTAACATTCGATAGGCTTCTCTGGTTTAACTTCCTAATATATGCCATAAACTTATGTCCTTCTTAAACTTCGTAGCGCCAACTTCCAACCCATAAAAATCCAACAAAATATAAAGAGTCTACATATCATTGAATGAAAAAATAATCTTTGGTCTAATTGTGCTATTTATTTTTGAAAAGCATTATCATATGTTTTTAGTTTTATATATGTGCGTAATGCATTCACAAATTAAAGTTAATTATGGAGACAACTTAACTTTTGGAAGCTTGGACATCTAAGCATTGCATTATGTAATAAATATTAAACAACCCACACCTGCATTAAGTATAATAAGTTAATGCTGTTATAGAAAAGGAAATTCTACAGAAGCCGTTCAAAGATCAGTAGCATTAAATCCATTTGTATTATATAGATTTCTTATGCTAGATGGTAATATTATTTTGGAGAAGTATTTATATAAGCACTTCCTTTTTCAAAACACACTATTTAGGCATATGCATTCAAAGAGATCCAACATAAGATAGCATATGTTGCTGGATGTGAGTGCATAAAAAAGAATAAGGATTGCTTTAATCGATTCTCTTGGATCATTAGAAAGAGGATGAACTAATGAATGGTCATAAAATTGTATTGACTTTCCACACGTTGGTTTTCTTTCTTCCATACCTTTCGAACCATTCAAATCAGAGACAATAGGAATGCTTTTTGCATTGGAGCTTAGAATCTCAAATTAATTTGAAAACAATAGGAAAAAACGATAAAATGAATTGTAATTCGTCAATAATCAAGAACATGTTTTAAACTATTCCAACCGAGTGTTCTTATGAAATAAAATTATATAAATCAGATTTAATAAACTTTCCAATAGAAAATTTATTTAGCAATTCTAAATATGTGTTGTGCTATAACAAAAAAACATAACTTTCCTTAATATCAAATCAAAAGATTTTCCATGTTCACCTCTATTAAATATCATTTCTAAGACTACTGTACGCATGAAATCCATAATCCCTATATGGTATCAAGAAGAGGAAGCAAAGCAGATGAGTTGATATCAAAGGAAGATGAGAAGAAGCAGTCTGTTGTGATCTAAATCGCTTAGGTATATTAACTTTCAATTTATCACCAGAAATTGAAATGGATTAGCTTTTGGGGAATCACAAAGGAAATGAGATTACCGAAGATTAGGAGTTTTATTGCGCATATAATTAGATCCTGAATGGTTTTCATGGTCTAGTCGAGAAATTACTGATTTATCATCTTGTATTTAATTTTGGTCGAGGGGGCATTTGTGTAACATAAAAACTTCATTTGAAGGTATTCCTATTACATATATATTAATTATTAAACATTGTTTCATATTTATTAATTATTAATGATCAATTATTACTTATTACTTATTAATTATAATTGAATATCAATTATTAAATACTAATTATTATATACATATTATTAATTATTAATTATTATTACTTGCTGGTACTAGGACATTCATGAACTAAGATCAAATGCACTTATTAAGCATTAAATATTAAATAGTAGATAATAAATATTACTTATTAATTATTTAATAGCAATTATTAGTTATTTCATAGTAATTATTAATTATTAATTATTACTTCTTATTATTAGTTATTAATTATCACTTATTACTTCTTAATTATAATTGAATATTAATTATGAATTATTTAATATTAATTATTTAATAGTAATTATTTCATTATTAATTATTAAATGTAGTTAATAAATATTAACTATAATTTACTAATTATTAATGATTAATTATAATAAATTATTAACTATAAAAAATAATTGTTGATTATAGATAATAATTAGTAATTATAAATTATTATTTAATAATTATTGGTTATAAATTATAAATAATTATCTATCTAAGTATTCATTTATAAATTATTAATTATAAACTACCATTTATAAATTATTTAAGTATTAAATATTATTAATTATAAATTATTAAGTATCATAATATTTTGAGCAATCCTAAACATATTCAAAAAAAATTAACGTAAACCTATGAGTAAAAATAATTTTAAAAAAGTGTAGTTAATTAATATCTAGTTTTAAAAAACAACGTTTTTACCACCTTTTAAAACCATTGTTAAAAGGGTACCGCGACAAGGTTTACAAAAAATGTTGTAAAAAGGTAGTTTATTACAACGTTTTGTGATGAAACGTTGTAAAAAGCTATGTTTTACAACGTTTTCTGTAAAAACGTTGCAAAAAGTATGTTTTTACAATGTTTTTCAAATTATAAAGTTGTAAAAGGTGTTTTTACAACGTTTTAAATAAAACGTTGTAATAAACTGTATTTGTTGCATTATATTAATATCGATGTATGATATGATAATCCTAAAGGAACGCGAGACGATTATGATTTCTGACTAACACTTAAGTAAGAACTTGAGTCCTAACAACAATGGATCTAGAACGACTTTCGATTTGTATGTGAATCCGAAGGAACCGGATGAAACACCAAATTTGGTTCAATGAGTAGCCAGAGAGCTCAACTACTGACAAATCGCCAACTTCCGATATTTATTCTTGAAAAAAACACACCTTATGTTCACAAGACGTGCTTTGGAGGGCAAGTGTTATTAGCCTACTTTCCGTAGTCTCCAAACAGGCTCGAATGATTAAACCAGACCGAAGAACGATAGAGAAATGGATGTGTCCACTTGGAAAACATCATCAAATAACAAAGTAGAGAAGTGTGAAATAGATAGCAAAAGCTGAACAAGGGTTCATGACTCGACCATTATGACTTGGTCCTCTACAACTCGGACCCGAGTTGTGCCCTAGGCCAAGCCTTGAGGTCAAAATCATGAGCTAACTTGACATATTCAAAAGAGAAACAAAGGCAAAAGTAAGGCAAGTAAGCAAAAGCACCATAGAAAAATGAAGGAACATAAGGAGATAAAGGCAAGAAAAGAAAACGGGCAAAGGGGAGCCAAGGCAAGTCAATTCGGTGCCGAGTTGACCCCGTCAACTCGGTATTGACTTGTAAAGTGGAGTGGGGTTAACCCGCTTTTTTGGGAGATAATGTTCACAACGTGGAGAGCGTGGTCGAGAGTTTTCAGATGATTTGAATGGCCGCTTTCATTTATAAATAGAGGAGGAGATGCCCTTTAAATTAGAATTTTTTTCTAACTAGTCTGTATTACGACGGATTTAAGGATTCAATTCTGAATCAGATGCTATTCACACACGAGTTGTAAAATATACTTTATAGAAGTAAACTACGATCAATAGAAAAAGATTAAATGAATGTACGTCGAAGCTCGAACAGTATAAAAATTGTGTGTTTTTTTCCTTTTTTTAACCTTTTTTTTATCTTTTACAATTTTCATTTACTACTTGATTGGATGATTGTGATTTCTGATCCAAACAGTGATATTTGGTAACGTAAACGTATACAAACTTTATTTATCTATAATATAAATAAATTTAGAGCGAAGCTAAATACATCATGCGACTCTATTTTACTCTGTTTTGGTTTTGATCAGTACACTGCACTAAAATAAAACAAGTTTACACTGAACTTTTCATATGGCAGGCCGAAAACCTACAGGTATTTATTAGCATTTATATATGTTTACGTGCGACTTTTGAGACTTTAGCGGCAACTTTTGCTTCTCCGATGCGCTTCGTTTCACATTTCCTTCAAATTCCATTCCATTTCACATCTCCATCGCTTTGATATCATGCCCGATTAAACGGAATATTTCCCTAAGCAGAAGGTTAGGTGAAATCCAACAAGATCGCCACTAATCTTATGCAAACTATAAACAGCAACAAGTATCATTTTTCAAATCAATATGCGAACAAGTTTTCTCAATACCATTTGTAGAATTAAATCTTCTTAAAGTAATTGACAATTCCATATTGCTCATGTCGGTAATCCCATTATTGATGTCCTCTCCATTCTACACGCTATTTATGTTGGGGTTTCGTTTTTTTAAGATGCTTTCTAGAGTTTTGCGTTTTCTGCGTTGAAAACTAGGGTTTTTGTTAGTGCCCACGTACTCAGTTTTTTGAGCATTTTGTCCTTTTCAGTTGGGGTTTTGGAGTTATATAATGTGAGAGCTAAAAGTTGAAGTTTTGAAGAAACTATGGCAGATGATTTTGATATGCGATTTCATGAGGAAACATCTGGGTCATATATATTACCAAATATGCGCATGCTTTCATTTGAATCTGAAACTAATCATAATAGTATCAATGTGAATCCAACGATGACAGGATATGTAAATATGGAAAGCTTGGGTTCCATCAGTGTTTCCAATGTTTCAGGTTTACAGAGGGCTCTTGGCGTTGATGATGACATTGGGCCAATTAGTCATGTTGGATCCTCTTCTATCAATTCATGGGCCGATCCGGTTGCTGATATTCATGAAGAGTCTGGATTGACACCTGAATGGACGGTTGAAGAAGAGCTTATTTTAAAGCAAGGACTAATTGAGTACGTTTCCATCTGTACGGAAAATGTTTTTGCATGTTCATAACATCTCTCATCTGCTCACTATGTTATTTGAATGGGTTTTTCAATTGGTATGTAGTTAGGTAATAGTTGTGTTAAAAGCTTATGTTGTTCTAGTATGGTATTGTTAATATAAATGGATATACACATAATGGTTTTTTTAATAAATGATGAAGTTTTTGACTTTTAATTTTGTAGTTGTATAGCTTGTGATAGGCATGGAATCAAACTTTTTATCAAATATTATTGAAAGCGGACATGAATCTACAAAGTGTATTTCGATTTAGGCGCATCTTATAGTGGTTTGTATAATTGTATCAAAACTATGTTGAACGGAGTGGTCATAAAATTGTTTTTCTTTTGACTTATTTTATAATCAGAGATTTTCACTACATGCAGATATGCAGGTGTACATGGAACTATGAAGTACGTAAAGATAGCTTATATGCTAGATCAGAAAACTGTAAGAGATGTTGCATTGAGGTGCCGGTGGTTATCTGTGAGTAAATTTACATTATAATATGCAATATATTGTATTCAATACATTCTTCCTCACCCATGTTATTCAATGAATCTGCTTGCATCAGTTGTCATATATACGTTATTGAACGATACTCTTATTACCTATGCACATAATTTTTTTCAGGCAGTTAGCACTTGTGGGGTTTATAGATGTTTATTATTATTATTACTAGTATTACTAGTATAAATTGCACATATGTGCATCTAATATGTAGCGATATTTACATTTTATTTAATAAAAAAATGAGTGGACGGATGTGTGTGTTGTAAGTGTAAATATTTTGGTAGTCACAACATTTTTACTTCAAGTTGTTTTGTTAGTAGTGTTGGTGACAAATTGGTAGTAAAATTCCGTTTATAGGTAGTTGGAAAGAAGAGGTGGTGGAAGTTGCAAACCGATGGTAAAATTCTATTGATGGATGTGAGTATTTTCGGAATTTCAGAAAAACACCGTGAAATCATATTCATTGAATTCTTTTTATTAATAGTAGAGATTATTATCCATACTTTTTTCGTGCAACTGCAAATGCGACTTTTGTATCCTTAGATCAAAGGGTAATGTAATAACCCAAAGGACCTAAAATTGTGCACGCTTATATTTTAAACTGTGAAGAGTAAGATGAATGGGATGGATCGATTCCTCGGAATAGTTAGGTTTGAGTAATATAAATGCATGGAGCAGTAATATTTTTTATCACCCTATGGAGTAGGATCATTATTCTCATCTTGATGTGAAATTTTTTCCCTTTGATGTATAGCTTGAAGACCAAATTAATTTCACTGAACTAAGCAATTTTTAGCTTTAATCATTTGACAGGGAATTTTAATTTCATGTGGGCTAGTATTTTGGTAGTGATGCTTGCTTACTATGTTTGTAGTTGTCTAATGTTTCCCTCATGGACAGGAAAACAGGAAGTTATACATGTTGGAATCACGTTTTGCTGGAAAAAATAAGTACAACAAGAAGGTTTCTTTTTGCTTGAATGGATCTGTAGATAATATAATACAATATTTTGAATTTCTCATAGATTCCAATACTTGCAATGACTGTAATGAACAAAGATCTTTAATTTTTTAGGATAAGACAATTGATTCAGGTTCATGTATGAATAGCCATATAACAACTCCAGAGATTACTGCTTCAAATTCTCGGATAAAGCATCAAGGAACCCAGTTCGATCAACTGTCTTATCAAGGTCGGCGACAACAAATTACTATGTTTTATCAATCCTTTTCTTTTAGTACTACGATGAGCTATAGCTAAGAATGTTGATACAAGCTCTGTATGGTGTATTTTTTGTTCATTTAACTTTTATGTCTAAATGGTTTATTCTTCTCATTTCCTGAATATATCCTGAAAAATGTTGCTCTGTTGCTTTCATAGCTATAAAACCGCCTGTATAATACCAAATGTATTTACCCTGAGACAGTTGTGTATTCTACCATGACAGCAAAAAAATTATAGCTTAATGCTTGGAAAAAAATATATATGTGATTTTATCTTTTATACCGGTATATATGTAAGTTTTCAGATGATTTTGCTGCATAGCTCATCTTAGTAACAGATGCAATATTTGTAGGAATAAACAACATGAAAAAATAATGACATTTATCAAATTGTTATTTCTACAAAAATGCTGCATGTTATGCATAGGATTTTAACCCATCCAGTTCATTTTTCTCTGTCCAGTTCCATTTATGGATATTGCTACACAACAACTGATGGATGAAAATAGTCAAATTTTTCTTCAGATTGTAAGCAATCTAGTTTCATATAAGGTATATAAATTATTACTACTGTCAGCATAGCGATCAATATAAATTCTGTATCAAACTGTTCCTTCAAATAGCCTGATAAATGACTATGCATAACGTATCCTATATTATTTCATGATAGCTTTGTTTTGTTAATATTTGATATCAACTTGAACATATCAGGAGCCTCGTGCACTGGATACCTCCTTACTTCTTCTTCTTCTTCTTTTTTCTTTTCATTTTAACATAAAGTATAGTGTATTACTGCAAGACTAATTGTTAAATACAACGTAAAAGTGTTTTATTACTGTAGAAACCTTTTGATCTATCCTACTCAAAAACTATCAAACATAAATCATGGTTTCTGAATATTCTCTAACATGATTTCAATATGCAGGTAAAAGAAAACATTGAGCTGCTACATCATGCCTGCAATAATATTTCAGCCATTCAAACTAAGTATTAGTCGATTCATTTTATGTTTACACTCAAGAATCAAAATTTTCTTTTTATAGTAATGTTAATTTTTTTTCAATTTGTGCAGCATGAGTTGTACACCTGGCATCATGGGTCAGATGCCTCCTTTACCTGTGGTAGCTAACAAGGAACTTCTTAATGTCCTTTTATCCACTCAAAACCAAGTAAGCCTTTCGAATTTAAGTTTATTAATTTCATTATAAATCACATGGAGATCGTTTTCTTTTAGATGTGTTTAGTACTTGTGCATGTAACTCGGTTCCACTGACCCACATTGTTTTTCTTTTAAATGTGTTTAGTACTTGTGCATGTGCATGTAACCTGGTTCCACTGACCCATTAACTCAGGGCTAGCTAGTCCTGAGTTAGAAATTATAATTGGACATCTTCAATATATTCTACATCAAAATTATGTCTGATGTTAAATTATTTACGTTGACCCCTTAATTCTAAAGCTATTTTAAAAGACAATGCACAAATTATTATATAAAAAATTAAGTACTTTGATAAGACTTGAACCTATGACTTTATCTCAAAAATTTCACTGTTCTACCACTTGGGTACATTATTTTTCTGTTTGCATCACAAATATAGTGTTTGTAAGAATTTATACATAGTACACCTCGGGTTTACTCAAAAGGGGGCTGAAGTGGGTCATCCCTCAGATCCCTTCAGGGCCAGCCCTGCGATGACTTAAATTAATTGACAGATATATCACTTTTTAATGTGGAATCAAATGGGAAAAAAAAAGGACACTTGCAATATTTCAAAAAAGTTACATACTAAGTAGTCTCATTGTAATACAATAGTAATCCAGTAGAGCATCCACTGGTGAGTTTATATTATGCAAAATAATTTGATCTGGATTTATTGATCGATATCAATAACTATCAAAGAGCAATAACTAATCATCAAACAATATCAATTCAACCAACACAAACACGTGATACAACAAATAAGAGAATAATATCACGTTGGTTCGATCAAAACCAATCTAAATACATATACCCAACAACTTTTATACTTCACGAAATTTGAGAGTTTACAAAAAATTATTAATCTAAAATCTAAATACAAGATTACCAAATTCTAATATCGTACAATCTCCTCTATAATTTTTACTTAGAAGTCAATCTGTAGAAGGTAATTCAAAATCATCAAAAACCCCGGTTCCTTTTGTGTTTCTAGGATTTTTGTTTTGACTTTTTTTGTTTGGACCAACAATACATTTCCCTAGATTGCTCTTGGCGAACCCTTAGTCTTTATATAACGAGAGAGATTAACAAGAAAACGTTTATCAAAAAACAAACTTACCATAGATATGAACTTACTTAAATGTCAACTTGCCAAAATAAGAAAGTTAAAAGCATGAACTTACCAATAACTTATGTCACAAAAATTTAACACTTCACATAGGCACAATGTATCTGTATCCTTTACTCTCTCAAGAACAACTAGTTGTTGGGTTTGCATCTCACGGCGCCATTAGCTCAAGACAGGTTTAATCAAGTATGAGCAACACTTGAACTTAGCATTTGTAACATGTTCTTACCTAACCGCAAGAACCTAGGCATATCATCATACTTCGTGCAATAACTATAATCCTTAAAATTCTTCACTCCATTTGATGTAGGAGGCACAATTCTACATTGAATTAAACATGAAACTAATGGAGTAATATCCGACTTCTTCAATTCATATCGAAACACACAATAGTAAATGAATTTTTATAACTAGCCTCTCTATCATCGTCAACATTGAGAATCTTCATCGACTTCCTTATTGCTTCTCTACTTGGGTTTTCCATTTTTGAAATTTCTCAAAAGTTTCATGTTTAGTTATCATAAAATATACTTGAACCTTCCGCGAGAAATCATCAAGCAAAGTATCTAGCTCCACCTAATTGAATTGATGTGGAACTTTGCACATCCATATGAACATGCTATAAAATATTATATGTTTGACGTGTCAATATTAAAAGATATATTCTTCTGCTTCTCTCAAGCACAACCATCACAGAAGCCTAGCTTAGAATATTAGGTGTGTCTATCAAGCATTGCTTTTATAACTAGAAACTTCTTCAACATATGTTCTCAATTATAAGATGTTGTAATCAAGTCAAGTTCTAAATCTTTTGATACAACCAATATTGTTGACTTTTCCTTGTTTTCCTGTAGATATACAAGTTCCTACCTTGACACCGTTCGTGGGTATCAATGAGCCCTTTGCTATGTTCACTTCTTGCGGTCTGTTGAAATATTCAACACAATCCTACTCAAAGCTTCTAGTAAATGCAGACGTGTAAAACCTCCCATTTAAAAAATAAAAATGAATACCGATGATGCTGTATCCATCATCAGAATTATTTTCAAGCGACAAAATGAAATCAGTATTTTTTTCACAACTTAAGTAGTGAGAGCATCTTAGTAACATTTTCATTTACAACACGTCTTTAACAATTTAACTCAAACGATTCCTACGTAGGGGATTTTTTGTATAACAAGAGTGATACTTTATTCAAGCACAATATTTGTTTCAAGGGCTCGAACCCATGACGTTTAGAATTTTTATAGGGCGTTATACCACTTGCCACTTGAGTAGTGGTCCTTGACTACGCAGAGGTAAATATAATAAGAAACATAAATAGTGATACATGTCGACATACGAAGATGCAATATTTCATTTAACAAATTATATACTTTGATTCATTACACAAAGGAAACAAAAGCAAACTACTTGATATAGCAAAGTTTCAAATTTCGGAATTCAGATGAAATCTCGTACTGACATCTCGATCTATACTTTGGGTCAAGATCTTAAGATCTTGGATGATAAGGGTATTAAACAATTAAAAATCACGCATGAAATCTCATTTTGCCCAAATGCAAAAAGTAGATCTCGAACAAGATGGAGGAGATTTAAATCTCTAAATTATAGACAGTCAAGTCTGTAGCTTTGTTTGCGGCGTCTTTATTCGCAAAACCAAAGCAACCTGTCTATCATGTTAAACCATAACCATAAACTCAGTCTATTCAAGTCGGCACCCGTGTTTATGAAGGAAAACAATAATTAACAACAGACCTGACAACAGTTTGATGCGAATAATCATATATATATATATATATATATATATATATATATATATATAATGTAACATGTTTCGATCAAAACCAATTGAAATCCACAAATCCAACCGCTTTTATTAATTTAATCAAATTTTAAGATAATCAATTAAAATACAAAAGCATCGAATTCTAATATGAAATAATCACACCAATAATCTTCGGTTAGAAGTCAACTTATATAAGATGACCCCAAACAATCATAAAAACAATTTGAGTTTTTTTTAGTGAGCTTTGCTGGATTGTTCTTGGTTTTCCTTAGTCTCTCTTTATACAAGGAGTGAGACATGTTTTATTTTTATTTTTATTTTTATTTTATTTATTTATGAAATATACAAGGAGTGAGATTAAAAAAAACAAACAAATGTTTCAAGAAAAACAAGGTTATCATAGCTACGAACTTATCATTAAATCAGCTTTCCAAAAATACGAAGTTGTCAAAAATGGAATATAATAAAATATTCTATCCCAACTCAAATCAGTATGAGTATGTGTGTCCACTTTATTTTTATTTCAAATCCAACGGCCCCCAAGAAATTGTATCTATTTATGCTTCGGATTAAAGTAAGGAAAAATAAGACAATTTAAATTTGTACTGCCTCCTAATTATCAATATTTACTGTTCTTGAAGTTGTTCACGCTGCCTCCAAATGTTACTGGCATTTTCTCGGACGAACAGCCAGGCATGGATCTGCTATAGACTGAACATATTTGGTGCATTTGCAACAATTGCTAGAATTGCAACATCAGTAGAATCAGTCTTCTGCACACGTATACCTATATAACAGGTGCTGTTTTGGAACATGAAGAAATACATTTATACTAACGGATTGATCAATATATTAAAGGCTCTAGTATTGCAGTCATTTTCTCCGAACAAATTTGGTGTTAGCTGACTTAATATTTTATTTCTCACATATTATGAACCAATAAAAAAGTAGCATGTAATATACATTATGAACTTCAAATCGCCTTATCTATTTTATGTACAAAATGAGTTTATGTGAACTTCAAATTATAATGTTTTAAGTTGTTCAAAACCGAATATTAGCAGATGAATACCGAGTTCAAGCTATTGGGTTAGATTACAAGCTTTTTGGACCGTTAATGTATATTACTGAGTCTTATGTCTTCAAGTGAAGTTTATTATTTCCTAGTTAATTGAAGTGTATTATTTCCTAGTTTGCTTCGTCAAATAAACGAAATGGGTTGCTTTAGGGCATCTATTTTTTTCTTCCTAATATCATTGCTAGAAAAAACATTAAATTTTTACACCATACTCTTTCTAAGATCAGACTTTTTAAGGGGCTACTAAAGACATTATTTTCAATTCTTTTTTGCATGCCGAACAATTGTCAACCAACAGTATTTTCCACGGTGACCAACCACCTAACAATAGTCGTTCAATGGTTGATGACGGTGGAAAATAGTGTTGGTCTGCGGTTGTTCGCCGTGCAAAATGATTTTATACGGTGGTTGATTGCCATGTGAAATGACTTTGGTGTTAGGAAACACATAATTTTTATTGCAATTTTTTTAGATGGTATTAGAAAGAGAGAAATCAGGTGCTTTTAGCAACACACTAAACAAAAGATGATGTATAGTAGTATAGAAAGTTGGTGTGTATTTAGGACTGTCAACGACATGAGTTTTGGTTCGAACCTTTTTTGTTAACATAGAGTATGAGTTTAGCTTTGACTATCTAAGCTCGAGTTAACATAATGTTGAAGTGGGTAAAGTGACATGGGTTTCGAGAACAATAACTCTCGAGGTGGATTTCTAGATGCCAAGAGCTTTGGTGTGGATTTCTAGTGGAGTGACACAATAATGGTAAAATCAAACTTGTAGAAATTGCTCCAACGCACGTTGACGATGTTTTCCTTAAGACGTTATTTGCTCTCATTACTTGTTTGAACAAACAAATGGGTGCTGTGAGTTAAATAAAGTCGTTTCTCAAGATGCAATGGAGTCGAGATGATTAATTTCTTCAATCGATTGCGATAGCACAGTCGAAATCGATCTAAACTATCTTATGAATTGGCTGTAGTGACAAAAGTATCGAGTTTATGATCTGCAGTAGCGCAAACTCGAAATAATATTGAAAGAAATAAGAGAGGAAAAAAGAAGGAGTTTTGAAACAAAGGAAAAACGTTTGTCAGGCATTTCTGTTTGGGTAAGTTTGGCTCACATCCCTAATAAGTTTCAAAATAAACAAAACATCCTTCACAAAAAAACTTACATTTCCGCTTCCTATTTTCAAATTCGCGCAAGCAAAAATACACAAATACCCTTTATGTTTTTAACATTTCAAACACGTATAACTTTATGTACAAAAACCGGATCAATATACCGTTTACACCAAAAAATCATAAATTTTATGATCTTTGAAATGAGATCCATTGTTGATACCAAAAATTCATATTTGTAGTAAATGTGCAATTATTTCAAATATTTGCAGATAATTCAGCAAATTTTGAACTTTTTTGATTTTTTTTTTCAAATTTACAAAATTTGCAAATAATTGTAGATGTTTCTGCAGCTATATGGTATAGTTGCAGAAATGTCTGCAACTATTGGGTATAGTTGCAGAAATTTATGCAACTATATGGTATAGTTGCAGAAATATCTGCAACTATTGCATATAGTTGCAGACATTTCTGCAACTATTGCAAATAGTTGCAGAAATGTCTGCAACTATTGCGTAACATTTCTGCAACTATTGCATATAGTTGCAGAAATGCAACTATTGCAAATAGTTGCAGAAATGTCTGCAACTATTGCGTATAGTTGCAGAAATTTCTGCAGCTATTTCTTATAGTTGCAGACATTTCTGCAACTATTGCGTATAGTTGCAGAAATTTCTGCAACTATTGCGTATAGTTGCACAAATGCAACTAATGCGTATAATTGCAGAAATGTCTGTAATTATTGCTTATAGTTGCAGAAATGTCTGCAACTATTGCATATAGTTGCAGAAATGCAACTATTGCAAATAGTTGCAGAAATGTCTGCAACTATTGCGTATAGTTGCATAAATTTCTGCAACTATTTCTTATAGTTGCAGACATTTCTGCAACTATTGCGTATAGTTGCAGACATTTCTGCAACTATTGCATATAGTTGCACAAATGCAACTAATGCGTATAATTGCAGAAATGTCTGCAACTATTGCTTATAGTTGCAGAAATTTCTGCAACTATTGCATATATTTGCAGAAATTTGTTGCGATTATTCATAACTGCAAATATTAAGAATATCATATTTCATAAAAAAACTTGATTCGTCTTCAATTTAATTACAGTTTTCCATTTAAATCGAAAAATAAGAAGAAGAATCAGAGCTCGACAGTGAAGCGCGGGGGTAATTTGGGGAAAAAATTGGCGGAAAACAGAAATAGGGATGTAGAAAATATATTTTTTTATCACAAGGATCCGCTTTGAATTAAGTTCCGTTTTAAGGATGTGTGCCTAATTTTCACTTTTTGTTTTTCAGAGAGAAGAAGATTAAAAACTGAAACGCTTTTTAGGCATGCCTATTTATAGTTGCGAATATGTGTCTTTCCGTTGTGAGAAGACGCGTCTATTCATTTCAAAGCATCATGTCGTTTTTGTTTTGTTTGCAATAGTCAAATCTTCTGCCATTTCTGTCCATTTAATTTTGAATTCTAGGCTTGTTAACGGATTCAGATCTGGCCCGGGGCTGGTTTTGATTAAAATAATTCTATTCAAAATTATAATTTGAACCCAACTCCGACCCGGTCCATCAGACGGACGGTGGTGGCGCGCGCGTGTGGTTGTGTATGACCTCCCTTCTCACAAAAGAGCAAGCATTGAGTGTCCAAAGGACCCAACATTCTCTCGAGGAATCTATATTTAAACAAATATAATTTCTACTTTTTAATGATGTGGGACTATTCCCAATTCCACTTCTTCTACTCTTTCTCTTCTTCTCATTTTATACCAAATAACTCATACAAATAATTTTATAAAAATTTACACTAACAATCCTCCATCAAATTTTTAATAAAATTTCTCTTGTCATATGTTGCAAGAAATCTTGTGTATAAGTATAAATGTCTTGGGAACTTGAATCTATACATAGTGATAACCTATCAGAGCACGCCGTGATGGAGTGGTTGACTAAGTATTGAACCAACGATCTTGTGCGACGTACCGGATGTGTTTCACATACTCGTTTTCTTTTCTTCAGATAGTTCATAAGCCGATACGTGATTGGCCTTTTGTCTATACCTTGGTTTCATGAAATGCCATTAGAGACTTAAGTCATAGTCTCGCAGAAGGTGGCATCACCTTCGTGCATTCATATAGGTGACTTTATTGCAAGTGCCTTATAACTATACACTTCAACAGTATTTCGTTTATAAACTTATTGAGTACTAAGCAGTACAACCTCCACCATATCATTATAGGTACTAAGCACTCTTCTTGGAGTGAATATAATATTAGATGTTCAAACTAATATTATAGTGCTTCAAATCACATCATATAATGTACTTTTGCTCATTAAACTCAAGATAATGAATTTCATTATATTGAGTTGTGTTTCCATCATAGATGATTTCTACATAGGTTTTAAACCCATTCCTTTTGATGTTTTCAACACCAAATCTTTTGCAAGTCCTTTTGTAAATGGATCAGCCAAGTGTTGATTAGATCTCACAAATCTCTAGTAATCATTCCATCAGTGAGCATTTGCCTTACTGCACTGTGCCTTAGACCTATATGCCTAGATTTTCCATTATATACCAAGCTATATGCTCTTGATAGCATTGCTTGACTATCACAATGCATAGATATCAAAGGCATTGGTTTTGGCTATACATGAATTTTTAACAACAAATTTCTGAATCATTCTACTTCTTTACTACAAGAAGCTAGTGCTATAAATTTAGCAGCCATAGTAGAATATGCAATACACATTCGTTTTTTTGAGACCCACAATATCGCTCCCCACCAAGAGTGAATATCCATCTACTAGTTGATTTATTGTTATCTTCTCTTTCAGTGTTTCAACTGGCATCCGTGTATCCTTCTATTACACTTGGATATCCACTGTACAATATACCATAGTCCATGGTTCCTTTTAAATATTTTAAAATTATTTGTACAGCTAGCCAGTGAATATGACCAGGGTTTCTAGTATATCAACTCATTTTTCCAACATCATAGGCAATATCAGGTCTTGTCCATGTCATGGCATACATTAGACTACAATAACTTTAGCATATTCTACTTGATCTTTTGATCTACCAGTATTAGAATATAGTTACATATTTGGGTCAAATGGGGTGCTCACAGGTTTGCAATCAAATTGATTAAATCTTTTTAGAATCTTCTTTATGTAATGAGACTGGGTAAGACCAATCTTTCTGCTGTTTTTATGATTCTTTTTTCTAGAATCACTTCAGCTTCCCCCATATCTTCCATGTCGAAACATGAAGGTAGAAATATTTTCGTTTCTTCAATACTTGAGATATTGGTCCAAAATATCAACATATCATCAACATAAATGTATATAATTACATCTTTACCAGCATGAAATTTGCTATAGACACATTTGTCAGACTCGCAAATCCTAAAACCGTTTGATACCATGGTTTTATGAAATTTCTTATGCCATTATTTTGGTGCTTGCTTAAAACCGTAAAGTGATTTAATAAGTTTACATACTTTACGTTCTTGTCCAGGCACACAAAGCCTTCTGTTTGAGACATATATGTAACAGCCCTGTTTTGAAGATGTAATATTAAACTAATTTAATTAAAATATAAGCGTTAGATTTTGATTCTGACTATTATTATTTTGAACTCAAAATGTTATTCCATTAAAGTCTAGTTAATAAAGGATTTTGTTATAATAAAACTTTAATTAGTTAATAAATTTCATTTTTAGATAATATATTTTAATTCAAATAAACTATGTTAATAAATATGGAATATTTTGAAACTATAAACAACTTTGTATAATTATAATAGATGAAAAGAAATTCTATTCGATATTTACTAAAATCGATAAATTTACGAAGATGAAAAAAATTATTTATATCAGTTCAATGTATATTTAAATAGAGTGAAACGATATTGACTTGAATTGTGTAGTTATAAAATTATAATTCTTAATATGAAGTGTAATCAATTTCAAATTAAATTCAAGTATAAAAAAGAGGGAAAAACATACATTACTTAATCAATCAAGCCCAGCCTAATTAACTATAATTACTCCTTTATGTAATTCACCTTAGCCTGCTCCCTTATTCCCAAAACCCGTTTACCACTATAGCAAAGCCTAACCCATTCCCAGCCCTAAAATCGAAAATCACATTTATACAAAAAAAAATAGCTGCAAATAATTCTTGATCGATGCTCGTGCTCGACATGATGAAGGGCGGGACGACCTGGGAGCGGCGGCCAACGTGGGCGAACCGGGTTGGCGCATTCGTAGAGGAGGCCGCGACTTGGGTTTCGAGCGATGTTTGTGGTGGGCGTCTGGTGAGGTCGCGTGAGTTGTGGCTGAAGGCAGGGGAGCAGTTCGACGACCTAGGGCTTGCAGGTGAGCATGACTCCGAGCAGAGGTGAATATTTCAGGCAACATCATGTGCTGGCAGCAGCTACGACATCGAAGACAAAGGAATAGGCGCGCGATTTGAAGAAATGTGCTGCTGCGACAACAACAAAAGGTGTTCTAGAGTGTGCACGAATGGTTAAGGTGAGTTAATCAATTTTAACTCACACATTTATGTCTATTCCATTGTTTGCCATATATATAATTATCCCGATAATCGATTGCATTGGTTGGTTGAATTGATTGGATTGTTCGAAAGAATTGTTGGTTTTAAAGATTGAAAATTTATTGTTAATGGTGTATGGATTGTTATGTGGATTGATAGAAGTCAATTTGTAAACGGAATTTTATTCGATTGCAAATTGAATTGTATTAACTTATATAAAAGACATACGTTGTTTGTGTGACTGTAGTTGTTGGAAAACAACTCGGATCGCTAAATAATTCCATAATTGGAATAATCTTTTATATAGAGAGATGTTGGCTCTAGATGATTCATTTTGAATTTCCTGATTATTGTTGCACTTGATTCTTTAATTTTGAGGCATGTAGAATTTCTATTCTATGAAATTGGGAATTTTTTTTAGTACAAATATATATTAATATAGATATTAAATCATGGAATTTTTGAAGAATAGTTTTAGAGAATTATTTTTAGATATATAGTTTGAAATCGCTTTGTAAAGTATATAAATTATTCTTATAAACATATTTATAACAACTGTGATCCTGACGCGATATACATCCCTCTAGTATAGGGTCTTGCAACAACTGGAGTCGCTTCATCTTCTGCCACAACCTCTAACACTCCTCAATCAACCTGGCTCTGATACCAGACTGATCGTTGTCCCACCAAATAGTAGAGTTGTTGTTGATGCTGTCGAGGAAAACGCAGTTGATGAAACATCACAGGATAGTCCACAGGTACCTTCTAGTAGTGTTGGTGATGTACATGAATCTAGAGGAAGTTCAGTTCAAGGTGGAGCTGAAAGGAGTTTAGGCGAAACAGTATATACCTGGGTCAATCGTAGGACTATTAGGCCGTCCGAAAGGTATGGTGATTGGCAGTTTGCAAACCTTAGCCTTAGTGATCAGTTTGACTATGCCCTACATGTGGTTCATAAGGAGCCGCTTAACCTTGATGAAGCTTTGAAGTCATGTGATAGTTCGAAATGGATGTGTGCTATGGAAGTGGAGTTAAAGTCGTTGAAGAAGAACAAGACTTGGGATTTGGTACCATCTCCTCAAGGAAGCCGAGCCATAGGTTGCAAGTGAGTGTTCAGGGTGAAGAATGATGGAAGATACAAGGCTAGACTAGTTGCTAAAGGGTTTTAGCAAAGAAAATGATTGGAGTATGATGAGATATTCTCTCCAGTAGTGAGGCATACGTCCATCCACATTTTGCTCGCTATTGTCGCAGCTCATGACTTAGAGCTGGAGCAACTGGACGTGAAAACCGCTTTCTTGCATGGAGACTTGGATGAGACCATCTACATGAAGTAGCCAGAAGGATTTGTTGTAGATGGGAAAGAAAATTTGGTTTGCAAATTGAATAAGTCTTTATATGGACTTAAGCAGTCGCCTAGACAATGGTACAAGTGGTTTGATTCTTTTATGCTTTCACTTGGTTTTGATCGTAGCATCAAAAACGCTTGTGTGTACTTCAAGCATTTAAAGAATGGTAGATGGGTGTACCTACTCTTGTACGTGGATGATATGTTGATTGCTTCCAAGGATAAGGATGAAATCGATAGTTTAAAGCAAAAGCTAAAAGCGGAATTCGAAATGAAAGACCTTGGAGAAGCAAAATTTTTTTTGGGTATGGAAATCCAAAGGGATAGAAAGCTAGGACTTTTGAGCCTCACTCAAAAGGAGTACATTTGAAAGGTGCTTGCTCGGTTTAGCATGGAAGAGGCAAAGGCAATCAGCATACTCATGCCTTTGCACATACAGCTTTCTAGTAAAGGCTTCCCGATCTCGGAAAAGGACAAGACTTATATGATGGTCTCATATGCAAGTGCAGTTGGCAGTTTGATGCATGCCATGGTCTACACTAGGCCTGACATTGCACAGGCGGTTTGATTGGTGAGTAGGTTCATGACAAATCTAGAAAAGATGCATTGGGAAGCAATGAAGTGTATCTTTAGATACCTTATAGGAACTCCAAACCATGGACTTGTTTTTGGCGGCAGAGGAAGAGATTTCAGCTTGGTTGGATTTTGTGATTCCGACTATGTTGGTGATAGAGATCGAAGGAAGTTAACCTCCGGATATGTGTTCACCTTTGGTCTTTTATTAAATTGTTAGGTGTGGCTCACATTGTAAATGGAGTGGGTGGGTGGATTGATGGGTTAAAAGTCCCACATCGCAGGATATTTGAAATAATCGTGGTATATATATGAGATTGGTGGCACGTAATATTGAGGATTTCTTTTGTTACAATGTGTTGCCAAGACCAGATTATATACCCGATGTGAGGCGATGGTGGGACGTTCAATCGGGACGCCGGCATGGGAGACTTCGACCGTTGATGGCACTAGACACGATGAAGCAAACGCGTACGAAACACGAGAATGTCGAAACTCAACATGGTATCAGAGCCCATGGTTCGAGAGACCAGTATGATGCAGCGCCATCGAAGCATGGCTCTACAGGGGCTTGAGCATGGGATGCTCGTCAAGATGGAGATATGGTTAAGCAGCCGCCTCCTGGCTTATAAGAACTCGGAGTAGCAGCCTGATCCCACTGCGAAGAGGACTCGGTATAACTCCAAAGGTGACTTGAGCAATGCTCACCAAAGTGGAGATTGTTAGGTGTGGCTCGCATTGTAACTGGAGTGGGTGCGTGGATTGACGGGTTAAAACTCCCACATTGTAGGATATTTGGAATAATCGTGGTATATATATGGGATTGGTGGCACGTAACATTGGGGATTCATTTTGTTACAATGTGTTGCCAAAACCAGATTATATGCCCAATGGGAGGCGATGGAGGGATGTTTAATCGGGACGCCGGCATGGGAGACTTCGACCGTTGATGTATATATTGAAAGGGATTTTCATATTATTTTAAAATTTTAAATCAAAGTAAATTTTTATAAAATCCTTCTTTAAATAAAAATTTGATTAATAATTCTAATTTGATTAAGTTGGTAATCTAACGATTTCCATTTCTATTGATTTCGTGCTTTTCTATGAAATAAAGAATTTTAATAAACGATTGAATTGTCGGGTGGTATGGGACACTTTGTAAAATTCTTTCGATTATTATAATAATTTGTTAAATAGAGTTTAAACTGGAAATTACTATCTTTTAGTAAATGTTTGAATTTACTATCTGGTATGAGACAGTTAGTTAAATTCTTATGATTACTGGAGTGAAAGTAATTAACACTTAGAATTGTATTATCTTAGGGTGTTCGGATTTCAGACCGATAGATCCCCGAGAGACTATGACTCATTTTTTCCATCGACCTGAGAGTCGATTCATTTTTAGATTTGGATAGGCAGACCTATATCTTGGGGTTAGGTCGGTTCTGGTATAACATAGCTGTCCTTTTTGTTGTTTAGACAGATGTTATATTGCAGCCCTATCAGTTTATTTCACAGCTAGACAATGTTTACCTAATTATGCTCGTTAGGTAAATTTACATAGTTTTGTCATAGACACGACTACCTATTTCTTATCGTTAGGAGTCGGGGTTTTTATCTGATAGTCTATTTCTTTTCGTTAGACTACTATGCTATGTGACGGGGTTTATTTATTTTAGTTAGGCTCCGTGTCGCACTGTATCATACTGATAGTTGATTACCATTATTATTTCACTATTGATGATTATTTCTTTAGAGATTTTTAGTATAGATATTCTGTATCCTTTATGGCTCTGAGGAATTTTGAATTGGTTATCACCATATTTGAGATGATAGTCTATTGAAACTTGATATGTATTTATTAAATGGTGATTTGTTAGATATGTCTTATTTGAGTATTTGTTTTGGGCATATTTTATTTGTGACTTATTTGGTTATTGTTAAGTCAAAATTTTGAGATCTGTATTTATTGGTTTGATATGCCTTTCTAGATTTTTTTTGGGTTTTAGGCATATTCTGGGATGACTTATTTTAGAGTTAAGTCATTTATGGATTTATAAAATAGCGAATTTAATTAATATGCCTTATTATAATTGTTTGTTTAGCATATTTTATATGGCTTATTATTTTAATCCATAAAGTTATGATATTAAATCTTACCTTTTTGTTTAGATATAGTCTGATCCATGTATTATTTTAATACTGAGGTCAGACTGAGACTTTACAGGTGTAGGGACCAATTGACCTTTGGATTTTGGGCTAGCATTGAAGTAGACTATTTTGATAGTTTTAGTTTACTTCATAATTATTTTTATAGATAGTTCGAAATTTATGTCATTTATAATATATAGCTATGACTTTGTACCTGATACAAAATTTTGGATATGATGTACGTATTTATGTGTGTCTAGTACTCATATTTTATAGACCCACCTTCTATTATGTATAAAATGATGTATATTATTCCACTGTGATATGAGACTTTGATTCTGATTTATCCATATTATATATTGTTCTGAATATTTTTAATCAGTTTGTTTATCACTTTGTATTAATACTGTATACGTTTAAATTTCAGCTCAGATCCGCAAACAGGTAAATAAGACGTGTCAGTGTTAGTATAAAGATATATTCACATTCGATCACCCTTAACCAGCCGTATTCTCCAGATTAACAAACGACATTACTTGTAATGTTCTTTGCTAAACTGGGCATAGCGGTGGGGTCGTTACAGCTTGGTATTAATCTGGATTCAGAACATTATAAAATATAAATTGTACGAAATCGAGATCTAAACCTAGCTGTGCAGTTAAAGCGCCATGCCGCTCCATAGCGTTTGAGGTGCGAAAAGTTATAGCGGAGATATATCAGGGATATAGCAGGATATAGCGGATGACTTTAAAAAGAGGAATGATGAACATTCTACATTAAAAAGAGGAACTAGTATTACTTATTATTTCCCACCAAGAAAAACAAGTTATAATAAAGTAAGTATAAACAAAATTGACACTTAAAAAGTTAGAACTAGTTATAATAACCAACTGCGTATATCATTGTTACATCAACTTTGAAGTTACCATAAAACATAGAAGCAAGACATCAAGCAAAATGCTTATTTATAGGAAAGGAGGATATAGCGGGGCAACAAAATCGGAGATACATCGGATTATTGCCGCAATATCGGGGATAATAGCAGATCCGCTATATTCGGGCGCTTTATAGGAATATCGTTGCCCCAAAAGTCCGCTACGGGATATATCGAGGATATATCTTGGCAATATCGAGGAATTGACTGCACAAAAACCTAGATGACCTAGAGTCCTGTCCCTTGGGTGTGTGGTAGTTGGTAATTTAATTAACTATTTAGGGATATAAATGATTATTGGAAATAATCATTTGCGGCGTATTTGAATTTTTTTTTGAAGTATACAAATTATGGTTATGGAATTTTTAATAAAAACTTGAAATTCACTTTTGTTAAAAGGTGATATTTAATGGATAGTATAAATTAGACCTCTGATGGTTTAGAGTTGAATTGTTATGATCTATATAATGATTAGAATTGCACAGCGGGAACAGATAGATTGTTTCTGCTGAGCATATTTATTGGTTATTCTTATATATATATATATATATTGTTGATTGGTTGATGGATGCTTGATTGTTTTGAAATTGTAAATAATTGTTAAAATTAATGATGAGTAGGAATTCTTATTTGAAAATTTCAGCCTACTCGATATTAATTACAAGACTTTGCGGTATCTTCATTACTGTAGCTACCGCAAAGAAATTTAAAATTTTACTTATAGAATGAAATATTGGAATTGGTCAAAGAAAATTAAAAAGAAAAAAAAGAGCATCTAATTGAATGAAAATCTTTTTGATAAAAGATATACATATGGATGAAATTTTTGATTTTTGTCTTTTATAAGCCAATAAATATTTGAATAAGCAAAAGAATATATATATATATATATATTATAGAATATAATTTTGTGTTAAATTGCCCTTGAGTGCTTTAAGGATTCTGGTCGATGCGCTTGATCAACGATATCGATATGGATTCCTATACACTAGGACGAGACAGTTGAACACAGTAATTTGAGTATAATAAATTAAGTTTGAAGTGAGTTAATATTATTTTAAAATTAAAATGAATATTTGAAAATGTGTATATATATATGTGTGTGTGTGTATATATATATATGTATATATAGATGTATATATATACATGTGTATATATAGATGTATATGTAGATATATATATATATGTATATGTAGATATATACATATATGTATATATATATATATAAGTACACACACATATGTGACAAGTTTGGCAAATGTGTTAAAAAAAAAATCCAAAGGTGACTTGAGCAATGCTCACCAAAGTGGAGATTGTTAGGTGTGGCTCGCATTGTAACTGGAGTGGGTGCGTGGATTGACGGGTTAAAACTCCCACATTGCAGGATATTTGGAATAATCGTGGTATATATTTGGGATTGGTGGCACGTAACATTGGGGATTCATTTTGTTACAATGTGTTGCCAAAACCAGATTATATGCCCGATGGGAGGCGATGGAGGGATGTTTAATCGGGACGCCGGCATGGGAGACTTCGACCGTTGATGTATATATTGAAAAGGATTTTCATATTATTTTAGAATTTTAAATCAAAGTAAATTTTTATAAAATCCTTCTTTAAATAAATATTTGATTAATAATTCTCATTTGATTAAGTTGGTAATATAATGATTTTCATTTCTACTGGATTTCGTGCTTTTCTATGAAACAAAGAATTTTAATAAACGATTGAATTGTCGGGTGGTATGGAACATTTGTACAATTCTTTCGGTTATTATTATAATTTGTTAAACAGAGTTTAAAGTGGAAATTACTATCTTTTAGTAAATGTTTGAATTTACTATCTGGTATGAGACAGTTAGTTAAATTCTTATGATTACTGGAGTGAAAGTAATTGACACTTAGAATTGTGTTATCTTAGGGTGTTCGGATTTCAGACCGATAGATCCCCGAGAGACTATGACTCATTTTTTCCATCGACCTGAGAGTCGATTCATTTTTAGATTTGGATAGGCAGACCTATATCTTGGGGTTAGGTCGGTTCTGGTATAACATAGCCGTCCTTTTTGTTGTTTAGACAGATGTTATATTGCAACCCTATCAGTTTATTTCACAACTGGACAATGTTTACCTATTTATGTTCGTTAGGTAAATTCACATAGTTTTGTCATAAACACGACTACCTATTTCTTGTCGTTAGGAGTCGGGGTTTTTACCTGATAGTCTTTTTCTTTTCGTTAGACTACTACGCTATGTGGCGGGGTTTATTTATTTTAGTTAGGCCCCGTGTCGCACTGTATCATACTGATGGTTGACTACCTTTATTATTTCACTATTAATGATTATTTCTTCAGAGATTTTTAGTATAGATATTATGTATCCTTTATGGCTCTGTGGAATTTTGAATTGGTTATCACCATATTTGAGATGATAGTCTATTGAGACTTGATTTGTATTTATTAAATGGTGATTTGTTAGATATGTCTTGTTTGAGTATTTGTTTTGGGCATATTTTATTTGTGACTTATTTGGTTATTGTTAACTCAAAATTTTGAGATTTGTATTTACTGGTTTGATATGTATTTTTGGATTTTTTTGGGTTTTAGGCATATTCTGAGATGACTTATTTTAGAGTTAGGTCATTTATGGATTTATAAAGTAGTGAATTTAATTAATATGCATTATTATGATTGTTTGTTTGGCATATTTTATATGGCTTATTATTTTAAGCCATAAAGTTATGATATTAATATCTCACCTTTCTATTTAGATATAGTCTGACTCGTATATTATTTTAATATTAGGGTCAGGCTGAGACTTTACAGGTACAAGGACCCATTGACCTTTGGATTTTGGACTAGCATTGAAGTAGACTATTTTGATAGTTTTAGTTTACTTCATAATTGTTTATATTGACAGTTCAGAATTTATGTCATTTATATTGTATAGCTGTGGCTTTGTACCTGATACAAGATTTTGGATATGATGTATATATTTATGTGGGTCTAGTACTCATATTTTGTAAACTCACCTTCTATTATGTATAAAATGATGTATATTATTCCGTTGTGATCTATGACTCTGATTCTGATTTATCTATATTATATATTATTCTGAATATTTTTAATCAGTGTGTTTATTACTTTGCATTAATATTGCACACATCTAAATTTCAACTCAGGTCCTTAAAAAGATAAATAAGACGTGTCAGTGTTAGTATAAAGATATATTCACATTCGATCGTCCTTAACCAGCCGTATTTTTTAGATTAGCAAACAACATTACTTGTAATGTTCTTTGCTAAACTAGACATAGCGGTGGGGTCGTTACATATGTATATATCTCTTCATCAAGTTCTCCATTTAAGAATGTAGTCTTGACGTCCATTTGATGAATTTCAAGTTTATAAATAAATACTATTGGAATTAATGTCCTAATTGTTGGAATTCTAGCTACAGCTGCATATGTATCAAAATAATCCATTCCATCCTTTTGGGCAAATCCCTTAGTAACTAATCTAGCCTTAAAATTTTCTATCGTGCCATCCGCTCTTAATTTATTCTTAAATATCCCCACTTACATCATATCGGTTTAGAACCAGGAGGTAAGTCTACTAGTTTCCTTGTTTGATTTTCCATAATAGAATCTATTTCATCATTTATGGCTTCTTGCCAAAAGGCTGAATCTTGAGACTTTATATACTCGGTATATATTAAAGGATCAGAATCTATGGTTGTAGAAAGCATGACTTGATGTCTATTACCATCTCTCGATCTTTTTACCAAATAAGTGATAAAATGTGGTCCGAATGACTTTTCAGTTCTCATTCTTTTACTTCTCCTAAGAGTTTCACCAGTTTTATCATTATTTTATTGAGTATTCTTTTTTTAGCAAAGCTAGCCGGTTTTATAGTGGGCCATGCCACTGTATATATAATGGGAAAACAGGTGTTCTACACATACATAGAACAGCTAAATGGGAGAAATCAGCCCAACCAAAAAGAATAAATAAAGTACATGAGCTAGGCAAATAGAGCCTAGACTACTAGATAATAAGACTATGCGCCATCCGAAGAAGCGCGATCATCACTAACGTTAGATGACGGGCCAATAACATGCACAAACTCAGATAAAAGAGCTGCCAGATTCGGATCATAACCATCAGAAGCGGACGAGTAAATGAATTTCCTATCCCCAGTGACATCATAGAACTTACTCTTATTTTCCTCACCAATCTCACCAATCCTAGTAAGAGCAAGACCCTCACCCTCGATATGATACAAAAGACTATGACTCTCACCCCCAACGTCACCGATAAAGGCATAGTAGGTGCTAGATACTGGCGAGTATCGCATATCGGAAGGAACGTGAATCCAGGCTAGCTCCTCAGAATTCCAAGTAATATAATCAGAAAAAAAGCAGTGACATCCACAGACCGGCCCTCACCTACAGCATCATCAAATACAGGAGAAACAATAGCAGGAGTCTCATCATCAGGAACTACATCAGGAACTACAACAGGAGAAACAACAACAGGAGTGACAACAGTAGGACACAAAATAGAAGGAGCATCAACAAGAGGAGGAACAGAGGGAGGCGGAGGAACCTTCAGGACCCACCTCCTGATAGGAGGACGGGGAAAAGGAACCCGATTAGACAGAGGAATGCTAGCAGAGGCCGAAACGGAACACGCTTCCGAAAGATGCCCAAAAGACTGACAAACTGTACATATATCCGATTTCCAACCGTATCGCACTTCGACCTCAGCAAAATGGCCCTCATCGATTCTGACTTTTAGCACCGAAGGAAGAGGTTTGACCGGGGTTATTTCAATCAGCATAATTCAATATTATAGGTAATCACCAATACCAGGGTTATTACAGACTCCTCCCCTTATAAAAATTGCGTCCTCGCAATTTCTAGAAGAAATCCATATTTGAGAAAAAGAATTTTTATTAAAGTTGTTTATTTGGAATAAACAATGTGACTTGAGAATAAATATTTGGTTTTTTTGTTAACTTTAAGTTAATAAATCAATTGAGTGGTTTATTTCAACTTTGAGACATCATAACTTTATCATACTTTGTCTAAATTGCATGATTCGTGGTGCAGTTTAAAGTCTTCTTGTTGAGCTTTATGCATGTTAAATTTCAGGTCATTTCGACCTATATAGCTTATAGAAATATGCTGCCGAACTTTGACTCGGAGCATGTTTTTGCCTAGATTTTTACAGTGAAAACACTGTCTGGGTTCAACTTTGAGACATCATAACTTTTTCATACTTTGTCTAAATTGCTTTGGCATATACTAATCTATTTCTGGATACCTTGTTTGCATCATAACAAAGCACCTTACCAACAAGCCTGCTAGCCAATCAATCCCAATAAGAGGCTGAAGAATAGAAGGAATGCGCGAAAAGTGTGCCCAAACAGGAATAGATAAAACCCGAGATCGTGCCATATCCACTGACGGACTCCAAGTGGTAATAATGAATGGTTTCCCTTTTATGAGAATTGGATTGGCTTCAAGAATACGCTGTCTTTCATTACTTCCCGAGAATTTGAAATAGAACATTTTGTTGTCAAAATGAACACTCAACCCCCCTCTTGGCTTCCAAACTTGGTTGCACCTTGCTTTAACAATATGATAGGGTGGATTGGAGTCAAGAAAAAAACCCACTAGATAATCTTTCCAGAATTCAACACCGGCCTCGATCACTTTCTTAGGAGGAATCATAACACCGTCAGTCTAAACATTGTTAATGCAAATTGGAGAATGCAAACCAGCATTATTTGGCATTTTGGTGAAAAGAGACGTCCACAAAGGAGCTGACCCAGGTGGAGATGTATCCAAAGGGGTAGCAAGACTATCAACATGCACTTGTCGACAAGAAGACGAATTAACTGCTGCGATTACAGGTTCGGCATTTCCACGAACAGTTTGTGAGCAACCATTTTTTGAGTGTTCTTAAATTCACAAATAGGTTCAGTGACCTTCACCATGTAATGTATAAGTGTATTAACCTCCACCATTTCACTAATAGATGCATTGGATGGAATATACGTGAATCTATCATAGAACACCACATCCCTAGATCCTATTATTGTGTTTACCTCAATCAAATTCTTATATTCTATTGCTAGAAACCTATAATCCTTGTCGTGTTGAGCGTATCCTAAGAAAATACACTTAATGCCTTTTGTCCTAATTTCTCGATTTTTGGTTTAGGTAATCGAACAATGGCTCCATAGTCCCAAACTCGATAATAATCAAGGTTTGGTTTGCGTTTCTTTCAAAGTTCAAAAGCCATAACTTTGGTATTATTATGAGGTATTCTATTGAAGATGTAATAGACGGTAAGTAATGCCTCACCCAGAAACTAGTATTAAGACCATAATTACATACCATAGCATTACTCATTTGAGTAAGGGTCCTATTTTTACGTTCTGCTACTCGATTTTATTGTGGAGTATAAGCTACAGATGTGTCATGCATAATTCCTACAGATTCACAATATGCAGGGCAATGATATTCACCTCCACTATCAGATCTTAGGGTCTTAATTTTAACATTACATTGGTTTTCACTTCAGTCTTATAGGTCATAAATGAATTTAATACTTCATTTTTAGTATGCATTAAGTAAACATAACAATATTTTGAACAGTCACTTATAAATGTGATAATATATTTCTTTCCTCCTCAAGTAGGAGTAATACGCATATCATAAACATCACTATGAATCAATTGTAACTGATTAGTGGTGCCAACAAATTTCAATGGAAACGGTTTCCTAGTTAATTTTGTTATTGAGCATATCTTACACTTATCTTCAAATTCATTATCATATTTAGAGATCATGGTTAATGACATCGTATTATCCATTTTTCTAATGTTAACATGTCCTAATCTACTATGCCATAAAGAAAAAGAGTCAACGATATAAGAAAAAGCAACCATTTTATTAATATTCAATTTGAACATTCCATCACATATGTACTCTTTTCTAGCAAACATTTCGTCTTTGTTTAGTACATATTTATCCGACTTAAATATTTGTTTGAAGCCAAACTTATTAATAGACTACCAGAAACAAGGTTCTTTCTAACCTCGGGTACATAATATACATAATTTATTGTTAGAATTTTTTCGGGCGTTAACTCCAAGTTTACTGTCCCCTTTCTCTTGACCGCTGCTTTCTTTAAGTTTCCCATATAGAGATAATTTTCATCCTTAGACGATTCAAGTTTCTTGAATAGACTCTTGTCATTGCTGATTTTCTTAGTAGCACCAGAGTCGACCAACCAAGAATCCTTTCTTTCAATCATGTTGATTTCAGATATTACGGCTGCTAAGTTTTCATTTGTCAATTGAGGTTTCTTTTTAAGGAAACGACAATCTCTTGTAAAGTGACCCGGTTTTCCACAATTGTAGCATCCATTCACTTTCTTGGCTTCTTGGCTTCTTGTTATCGAAGTTTTCTTATTTTGAAATTTCCTCTTTTGATTAAAAAATTGCTCAGAGGTTTTATTTTCCTCTTTTGCCTACACCACGTGGATCTTAGATTAAAACACTGTTGGTTCAGTGAATTCTTTCTGCCTAAGTTGTTGTTCCACTTGCAAATATGATGCAAGATTATCCAGACTCATATCCTCCTTGTGTTTAAAGATTTTCCTTTGATCTTTCCAAAAGGGGGGAAGTTTGTCTTTTACGGATGAGACTTTAATTCCTCATCCAAATTCGTATTATGCTGGTAGAATTGGTTTAGGATATGAATAATACCATTGGATTGCTCTATTTCTGGCCTAGCATTAGTCAATTTATAATTAAAAAAATTAGTAGCCAAATATTTGTTACTTGTTGCATCCTCCATTAGATACTTGACCTCCAGTGCATCCAGACTTCTTTGACAGTTGATTTATTATAGTACATATGGAACAAATTATTCGTCATTGCATTGCATATGTGCCCCTTGCATACGTAATCATATTGCTCCCATGTTAGTCTTGATTGTGCTTGCGCAATAATCTTATTTTTTGTTTCCTCAGGCTTTGGCGTTGCAAGAACGTAAACCACTTTTAGTCTGACCAACAGGAAATGCATCTTCCTCTACCAATGCATAAAATTAACACCATCGAACCTTTCTAATTTGGTGAAAACAAAAGCGAACTCTCTAAAACTATGTGATGCCATTATCGTATAATGTCTTAAGATTTATGGTGTGGATTTTTGTTAAAGTAGCACAACAATGGTAAAATCAAGCAGGTAGAGATCACTCCAAGGCACGTTGATGATGCTTTTCTTAACACGTTGTTTGCCCTCACCACTCGTTTGAACAAACAAATGGGTGCTGTGAGTTAAGGCAAATCATCTTCCAAGACACGATGAAGCCGAGATGATTAATCTCTTCAATTGATTGCGATAGTACTGTCAAAATCGATTCAAATTATCTTTTGAATTGATTGCAGAGACAAGAGTATTAAATTTGTGATCTGTAGTACCACAAACCCAAAATAGTATTCAAAGAAATAAGAGAGGAGAAGTGAAAGAGATTTGAAACAAAGGAAATTAAATTTTGAAACGTTTTTAAGACATTTCTGTTTTTCAAAGAGAAGAAGATTACCAACTGAAATGCTTTTTAGGCATTCCAATTTATAGTTGCGAATGATGCCTTTTCGTTGTCGGGAGATCCGCCGATTCATTTCAAAACATCCAGTTGTTTGTAACAGTCACATTCTCCGCCATTTCCATCCAATTAATTTTGAATTCTGGGCTTGCTAAGATTTGACCTGTTCTAATTAAAATAAGTCTATCAAAAATTATAATTTGGACACAAAATCTAAACCTGTGCAGTTAAAGCGCTCGACAGACTCAATGCGGCGGAGGTGCAAAAAGTCATAGCGGGGATACATCGAGGATATAGCGGGATATAGCGGATGACTTTAAAATAGCATATAAAACTCGTACTTAATTTTTTTACAAATATATAAATGGTAATTAAATGAAAAATTAACATTCAATTGAATTATAATCAATACATAAATAATTTTAAATAAAAACATGTGCGAATATACTATAAATAAACATAAAACTGCTATATACCATAATTGAATTTAATAGAACATTGACAAATTTTCATTTATGAAAATATATTAAAAATTCAATTAAATAAATTAATTTTATAATTTTTATAATGTATAAATGCCATTTTTCAATTCGTTTCTTTTAAAGAAGATATAGCGGAAATAGCGGGAATAACGGGATATAGCGAGGCTTAAAGCGGAAAGGCTATATTTAGGGCTATATGGAAAAATCATAGTGGAAAAAATCCGGTATGAGATATAGCAAGGTTATAGCGGGATAATAGCGGGGCATTAACTGCACAGATCTAAACCCGACCCAGTCCAGTCGAACGGATGGCGGTGCTACGCGCGCATGTGTGGTTGTTCTACATGACCTCCATCCTCACAAAAAAGCAAGCATTGGGTGCCTAAAAGGGTCAACCTTCTCTTGAGGAATCTATATTTAAAAAATATAATTCCTATTCTTCTATGTTATGGGACTATTTCCAATCCCACTTCTTCTTCTACTCTTTCTCTTGTTCTCACTTTAAAACACTCACAGAAATAATTTTATAAAAGCTTACACTAACAATCCTTCATCAAATTTTTAATAAAATTTCTCTTGTCAAATGTTGTAGAAAATCTTGTGTATAAGTATATATGTCTTATGGACTTGAATATATACACAGTGATAACCTATTAGAGCATGCTAGGATGGAGCGAGCTGTGACGCCCCACCTCGAGACCCACACTAACAAAGAGTATTACTAGGTAATATTGTCTGCTAGTGCAGAGAATAGGGCTGTTTAGGAGTGACCATCCATAGCTTTGTCTTAAACATGTATTGAATACGTCGACTGAGTGCTCAATTTTTTTTCCTTTTATCCTTTTCAAGTGGATCGACATACTCAATATATGTTTAATACAAAACTATGGTGGCTACAGGATCTATTCAGAACAAAACACAATATATATAATCAACACAGATCACAGAACAACAAACACAGTCATATATATACATATACAACAAGTACAATACATAGTGTCGTACATGGGTGGTGATACAACCACAATATATACATACATCAAGTCCCCATAAAAGAATATACAAAACCAAGTCAAGTTATCACACTACAAGAAGAACTACACATAAACTATGCATAATTCAAAAAAAAGGTCGATATAAGGGTCCATAGAGAACAGCTAAGCAAAAGCCAAATAACCTAACCTGCAACTCGGTCTGACATGAGTAATAAATACACATGCCAGTCTAACTTGAACAAGATGATCAGCAATGATAAATAAGATATATGTCTCATAAGGGAAACATTCCTTTAATAAAAAAGGAATGATATAATACAGTTTTACTCAGAATCCAAGTGATGGAAAATACTGAAATATCTCAAGGTTAACTCATGAATAACACCAACTTAATATAAATGTTTCCTTCTTAAAAGTTACTCGTGATATAAATTCTGATAAACAATCATATAAAATCTCAGAAGGAAACCACATAAATCATAGAAATCTCATAACTCGTGGAACTCGGTTAAGAGTTCAAAACTCAGAAATGAAATCACCATATATGTATAAATTCTCATATAGCTCTAAGCTATATATATATATATATAAATATATAAAACAACCATCTATAAAATGGTGAAATCATAAATAAAACTCATAACATAGAAAATTCCCGGATTGGATCCAAATCCCCGATTGCAACCCGAAGCTATGTTGCACGTGCAAACCTCGTGTCCAGTACTAATATATGTATAGGTACCCATCTCATGGTGACCAAAGTCACAAATGCCTCGTGGTGACTGAAGTCACAAATACCTCGTGGTGACCGAAGTCACAAATTCCTCGTGATGACCCGAAGATCTAGTACTGGCAATAACTCGTGAATGTGTCACAAACTCTCAGACAGGAACCCGAAAAGTGTTAACAGTGCGTCTCGTACCACACGTTCTCACTTAACGGTTTACTAACCGTAAGTCAATGCCACACTAGAAAACAACATCATTTAAATCACAATAATTGCCTCATATCATTGGCAAATACAATAGCCAATATAATGGCTTTCATCTACCACAACTCCTAAATAGGAGATCACAAATCTCAAATAAATGCCAAAAGATGGCAATCACAAATAGCCTCTAAAAAGGAGACTATAAATCTCAAAATACGCCAAAGAATGGCAACCACAAATCAAAACATGCCCAAGAATGGCAGTCACAAATAACAACCCGAAGGTCCACAGCTTCAAACGAACAAGTCCGGAATTAACCAAAAAAGTAACATATGTGTCCCATACCACATGTTTTACTAAATCGTTTAATTCTCTTTCTTATACGCTTGAAGAGTGCAAAGTAGTGTATTTTATATAGAAAATACTTCGTTTTGAGAAAACTAGTTTTTAAAACTATTTTTGAAATCGTTTGGAAAATATTCCTTTGAAATTTCTCTTTATTATAGAGAATAAATATATTTTTAATAGCTTTAAAATAATTTATAAATAATTATAAATATTGTAAAACATTTATTTCAAAAGCTATTTTATTATTATAATCATTTTGAAATTTGTTTTAGAAAACCCGTGCTCGAAAACACAGAAATCATCGGAAAACACTGAAAATTCAGCATAAGTAAACATCTCAAAAACTCATCAATCCGGAGTACGGATCAACCAAGATATTGGCTTACCTATTGGTAGGTTTTAAGCCCTTCGGAAATACTCCAAAATATCACAAAACAGATCATAATAGTTGCTGGAAATAGAAGAAGAAAACAACAGAACAGAAGAAAACAATTTGTAGAAAAATCAAAGGCCAAGTCGACCTATAGGTCGACCTTTATACAGCATAGGTCGACCTATGTAGTGTCTGGGTCGACCCTATGTTCGACCCTTGTAGTTGTTTGGTCGACCACTAGGTCGCAAATTCTGCAGGCAACATTTCCTTCTCCGATTCGTTTTTGAGCATAACTTTCAGGTAGTTACAATATGATTTATACTATGAAATTTGACATACTCAATCTACAGTACATGAACAACAATCCGGAAACAATTCGGCATGGATTCAAGACAAGAACAAGGAAATATGAACAAAAGAAGAAGCAATATGGAACATATTTGCACTTTAACTTTTCAAACAACAAACTCTTGTTACAGTAAGCACAAATTCAACCAGTTTCAGCACACAACTCATTCAAAGTTAGAACTTGTGAGATTTAACTCACCTTAGCATGATTTTAAGCGAATTGGTGATGCAGAATGATGTCTTTCCAGAGCAAATAGGCTTCACTGACCTGTAGAAACTAGAAAAATAACATGCAGACATAGAAAAGGAAAGTTACAGACACATCTTTCTCAAAATAGAAAATTGATGAAATGAATTGTGATTTTGGTTTTTGATTACCTGTTATTTACTTTGGTTTGCTAATTTCCTCTTTGATTTCACTAAATTTTGAAGCAAGAATTGGAGAGTTAAGTGGTGGCCATTGTTTCTTTTCTCTGTTTTGTTTTTGAGAGGAAGAAGCAAATGAGAAGGAAAAAGGAGAACGTACAGTTTCTCCTGATCCTTCCAGAAATGGATTCGGGCTTGGACCCAATATCCATTAGCCATATGTTAATACTTAGTGAAAATGAGCTATGTAAATTCATATTTCCACTTTTATTCACCATATACTCACATATTTACACATAATTAAACTAAATAAATTTTATAACAAATGTTTATGTTCACAAAAAAATGTTTTACAACATATAAAAGATATTTTAACTATCTAAAATCAATTTCTATTATTAAAACTCTATTTTTATTTAAATACTACAATTTACACCTTTTATTACATAAAACACTATTTTTAATATCAAAATTTACACAAAAATTATTTTCTTGTCCAATTAAATACAACAACTCCTAAAAACAACATTTTTACATCCAAAAATTATTTTAGAACAAAATTCCACCTTTTTATTTATAAAATATATCATAATAAATCCAAATGCTTCATTTAAAATTAATAAAAATCATATTTGGCAATAATTTGCAAATTTATTGCATTCTACCAAATTAAAACCATATAATGCTCATTTTATCACAAACTAATACAATAAAGCTTTTTAAAACTTTATTTTTAATAATTTACATTTAAAACCCATTGTTTATTTAAAATAATTTTTTTAACATATTTACATCTCCAATTTATTTTATTTAACCAATATTAAATTATAACCACTGTTATAATTTAATTTCATAGGTAATCACCAAAATCAGGGTTTTTACAGATTCCCCCTTATAAAAATTACGTCCTCACAATTTCTGGAGAAGAGTTGTATTCAACACGATTTATTTCATCAAGTAATGGAAAGTAGATAAGCTTGAGTTTAAAATTCTAACCTTTAGTATGAGAAGATAAAAATTCAGGATAAGATCGCTCGATGAATTCTCTAGTTTCCCAAGTGCAGTCGTTGGGATTATTGAACCATTAAATCTTCACGAGCGACAGATTCTTGTTTCGAAGGCGCTTAACCTCCGAAGTAAGAACACACACAGGGTGTTGCACGAGTGATAAATCAGATGAGACCTCAAGCTCCTCTAATGCACGAATAGGCATCACAGAATCAGGATCTCATTAACACTTCCTCAACTGAGAGACGTGAAACACGTCATGTACTCCAGAAAACCGATCAGGAAGTGCTACTCTATAAGCAACAGGACCGATACGCTCTATAACATGGAGTGGCCTTATATATTGTGGTGCCAATTTCCCAGTCTTGCTAAAGCGTACCACTCCTTTCAAAGGAGAAGCTCGAATATAGATAAGATCACCAACATAAAACTCAAGAGGCTTCCTAGGGTTGTCCGCGTAGGATTTTTGCCGACTCTGTGCCTCTTTCATCCTTTCTCTAATAAGAACAATCTTCTTGGATGCTTCTCGAATAGATTCGCGGCCTAAAATAAGCTTTTCCTCGGACTCGAGCAAACAAGAAGGAAAACGACACGGTCTCCCACATAAGGCCTCAAAAGGAGCCATGCCGATAGAAGATTGGTAGTTGTTATTATAAGTGAACTCAACCAGAGGAATGTGATCTTCCCAACTACCACCAAAACCAAGAATGCAAGCTCGAAGTAAATCCTCAAGAATACGATTCACCCGTTCAGTCTATCCATCAGACTGCGGATGATAAGCATTGCTGAGATTAAGCTTTGTGCCTAAAGCTTGCTGAAGACTCTGCCAGAAATGACTCGTGAAGAGTGGATCACGATCACATACTGTAGAACTAGGAATACCGTGGAATCGCACGGTCTCCTTAATATAAAGCTTCGAAAGATGAGATGCTTTCCTATTAGACTTAATAGGAATAAAGTGTGCCGATTTAGTAAGACGATCCACAATAACCCAGATGTTGTTGTGGCCCGACCTCGAGCGAGGTAAGCCATCAATAAAATCCATAGAGATTTGGTCCCACTTCCACATCGGGACCTCCAAAGGCTGAAGGAGACTACTGGGTCGCTGATGCACTGCTTTCACGAGCTGACAAGTCATGCAGTTGCTTACATAACTTGCTACGTCTCGTTTCAAACCTTCCCAGTAATATAAACGATGCATGTCAGCATACATCTTACTGCTACCTGGATGGATAATGTATTTAGAATAGTGACACTCATCTAGAATGTCCTGCCTAAGATTTGGAATAGATGGCACGACTAATTTGTTCTTCTTACGAAGGCATCAATGGCTGTCAATACTGAAATCCCTCATCTCAATATCATCACGGGATTCTGACTTACACTTCTGAATAAGAGAAGAAATATCAGAATCTTGCCACTGTGCCTCGGCAATCCGATCTAATAGAGTAGGACAAGCGTCCATGCTACATAATAATATAGGAGATTTTGGAGTAGAAGCACGATCTAGGATATCATAAATAGATAGAGTCTTTAAAGCTTTCCATTCTGCAAGCATCATGGAAACAACAACTGATTGCTTACGAATGAATGCATCAGCAACTCGATTCCCCTTGCCCGGGGTATACTGGATATTGAAGTCATAAGAAGCAAGGAATTCGAGCCAATGTTGCTGTCGCATGTTGAGCTCTTTCTGGGTGAATAAATACTTGAGTGACTTGTGGTCGGTATAGAGAATAAAGTGCTCGCCCAATAAATAATGGTGATATATCTTCAATGCAAAGATGATGGCGGCTAGCTCTAAATCATGGGTAGCGTACCGAACCTCGTTCGGACGCAATTGCCTTGAAGCATAAGCAACTACCCGGTCTCTCTGCATAAGAACAGCACCAAGGCCACAATGACTGGCATCGATATAAACAATAAGATCTTGGTTCCCTTCGGGAACCACAAGGATAAGAGCATTAGTGAGAAGTTCTTTCAATTTCTAAAAGGAAGCTTCACACTTATCAAACCAAATAAATCGAACGCCTTTTCTAATAAGGCTAGTGAGAGAAAGCACGATGTAGGAAAAGTCTTTGATGAACCGACGGTAATAACCCGCCAATCCAAGGAAGCTACGAATCTCAGAAGCATTCTCAGGCCTCTTCCAGTTTTGAATGGCTTCAATCTTAGATGGATCGACCGAAATGCCCTCAGATGATACTACATGGCCTAAGATCTTGACTTGCTTTCCCCAAAAATCGCACTTAGAAAATTTTGCTTTGAGTTGATATTGTCGAAGTGCACTCAAAACAACTCTCAGATGATGGGCATGATCAGCTTCAGACTTAGAATAAACAAGAATGTCATCGATGAATACAAGAACAAACTTATCAAGATATTTCCCGGAATACTCGATTCATAAGGACGATGAAGTATGCAGGAGCGTTCGTCAAACCAAACGGCATGACGAGCCACTCATAAGAACCATATCGAGTGTGGAATGCTGTGAGAGGAATGTTGTCCTCCGCAACTCGAAGCTGATGAAATCCCGTGGTGAGGTCAAGTTGGGAAACGACCTTAGCACCACTCAACTGATCGAACATGTCGTCGATCCTAGGCAATGGATACCGATTCTTGATGGTTAACTCATTAAGCTTGCAGTAATTAACGCATAGCCTAAGAGTCCCATCGAGCTTCTTTACGAATACCACCGCGGCTCCCCACGGTGAAGAACTAGACTGAATAAATTGCTTTTCTTCAAGTTCTAAAAGATGCGTTTTAAGTTCCTCATTTTATTTAGTTGACATCCTAGTAGGAGGACGATTAACGGGCTGTGCTCTAGGAATGAGGTCAATGCGGAACTCGATGACCCGCTTGGGTGCCAAACCCGAAACAGGCTAAAAAGTATCAAGAAAATCACGCACAACTGGAATCCGAGATATCTCTTCCTCATCTCGGGACTTAAGAGCAAATAAAGACACTTCGATATCATGATCGACATTCCGAAGAATAAGAGAGAGCTGAGAAGACGAATCGAGAGGTCGAAGATATATAACACGCTCAGAACAAAGAATCCTGGCTTCGTATCGAACTAACCAGTCCATACCCAAAATCATATCAGAACAAAGGAAATGAACCACGTGCAGATTCTCACGGAAAGGAAAACCACAAATAAATAACTCAACATCTTCACATAACGTGCTAAGGGTCGCGGATCGCCAGATAGGATTCGCAATCCTCAAAGAGGTAACAAGGCAAGAAACATCCAAAAGAATAGCATCAACAAGTCCTTCGATACGAATGAATGCGAAGCACCTGTATCGAATAGAACTCGAATAGAACGGTCATGAAATAAGATAGAACCTTCCAGAATAGAAGAAGATGTACCTCGAGGTTGGGATGGACCACCAGATGCTTCGCCACATTAAGAGATCCCGAACTAGAACCCTTTTTCCTCTTAGGACACGAAGAGATCAAATGCCCTTCTTGCTTGTAATAAAGGCACCTTCGGGGATTAGGACAGTCTCTAACAAGATGATCACGAGAGCCATAGTTGTAACACTCCAAAAATTTAGCTGGATATGGTGCTACATGAGAGTGCGAACTAGAACCGCCCTGCTTCTTCTTCTTACTTGGCTGGAATGATTTACATTTGTGGAAAGGAAAGCTCTTCTTATTTGAATTTCTCCAAACCTCTGTCTCAACATCGCTATCCCTCTCATTCTCGACCGCTTTGAGATGAAGGGCCACATCCACAAGCTCTTCAAAAGATAACTTGAGCTGAAGCATAAGAGATTTCTTCAGATATTTCTTGAGGCCAGAAACAAATTTGTGATTCTTCTTATATGAAGTGCTAATATGCTCAAGATCATACTTGGACAAAGCCTCGAAAGATGTAACATACTCTGAAACAGTCGACTTCCCTTGCTTAAGGTCAAGGAAACGTCGAGCTAGAATAGCGTTCTTAGACTCGGGAACGAACTTAAGCTCGAATCTCTCTTTGAATTGCTCCCACTCTAAGGTAGACTCATCAATCTCTGCCACAAGCAACTTATACCAATCCAATGCATGTTCTTGCAACATACTAGATGCGACAAGAATGCGATGATGACTAGAAATCTCCATGCGAGTAAAAATGCGCTCGCATGTACGGAGCCATGGTTGGACCTCTAAAACTGACTCCGAGCCTTTGAATGGCTTGCCTCCTAAATGAGTGAAGTCATTGCACATTTACGCAAATACAAATTTGTGTGGAGGAGAAGAATGGGCTGGCGCTGGAGGCTGAGTGCTCCGGATAAGCTCTAAAATCTGATCAGTTGACATGTACACACCTTCAGGACATGAGCCATTGGACGGCTCAGCTCCCGAAGCGCGACCCCTTCCTCTTCCAGCCATAAGCTGAAAGTTAAGATAAGATTTAATTATTCACACGGGTGGATATCATTAATTGAATTCATTAAATAAGGAATCCTCATAATTTAAAAATTTCATTCCTGGACGTATTCCCACTTATCTACCCCCAAAGGACTTGAAAAGGTTAAGGCACGATTAGAAACAACTTCGATTAGGGATGATGTTTTCTCTCATATCATACTTGATGTATTGTAGTATGTATACTATTCTGTGTTTATCACATTTTGTTCTGAATTCAGCTCTAATACCAAGCTGTGATGCCCCACCCCGAGACCCACACTAACAAAGAGTATTACTAGGTAATACTATCTGCTAGTGTGGAGAATAGGGATGTTTAGGAGCGACCATCCATAGCTTTGTCTTAAACATGTATTGAATACGTCGACTGGATGCTCTAATTTTTTTTCTTTTTACCCTTTTCAAGTGGATCGACATACTCAATATATGTATAATATAAAACTATGGTGGCAATAGGATCTATTTAGAACAAAACAAAAAATAAATAATCAACACAGATCACAGAACAACAAACACAATCATATATATACATATACATCAAGTACAATACATAGTATCATACAAGGGTGGTGATACAACCACAATATATGCATACATTAAGTCCCCGCAAAAGAATATACATAACCAAGTCAAGTTATCATACTACAAGATGAACTACACATGAACTATGCATAATTCAAAAAAAGGTCGATAGAAGGGTCCATAGAGAACAGCTAAGAAAAAGCCAAATAACCTAACCTGCAACTCGGTCCGACCCGAGTAATAAATACACAGGTCAGTCTAACTTGAACAAGATGATCAACAATTATAAATAAGATATATGTCTCATAAGGGAAACATTCCTTTAATAAAGAAGGAATGATATAATACAGTTTTATTCAGCATCCAAGTGATGGAAAATACTAAAATATTTAAAGCTTAACTCATGAATAACACCAACTTAATATAAATGTTACCTTCTTAAAAGTTACTCGTGATATAAATTCTGATAAACAATCATATAAAATCTCAGAAGGAAACCACAGAAATCTCAGAAATCTCATAACTCATGGAACTCGGTTAAGAGTTCAAAACTCAGAAATGAAATCACCATATATGTATAAATTCTCATATAGCTCTAAGCTATATATATATAAATATATAAAACAACCATCTAGAAAATGGTGAAATCATAAATAAAACTCATAACACAGAAAATTCCCGGATTGGATCCAAATCCCCGATTGCAACCCGAAGCTATGTTGCACGTGCAAACCTCGTGTCTAGTACTAATATATGTATAGGTACCCATCTCGTGGTGACCGAAGTCACAAATGCCTCGTGGTAACCGAAGTCACAAATACCTCGTGGTGACCGAAGTCACAAATTCCTTGTGATGACCCGAAGATCTAGTACTGGCAATAACTCGTGAATGTGTCACAAACTCTCAGATAGGAACCCGAAAAGTGTTAACAGTGCGTCTCATACCACACGTTCTCACTTAACGGTTTACTAACTGTAAGTCAATGCCACACTAGAAAACAACATCATTTAAATCACAATAATTGCCTCCTATCATCGGCATATACAATAGCCAATATAATGGCTTTCATCTACCACAACTCCTAAATAGGAGATCACAAATCTCAAATAAACGCCAAAAGATGGCAATCGCAAATAGCCTCTAAAAAGGAGACTATAAATCTCAAAATACACCAAAGAATGGCAACCACAAATAAAAACACGCCAAAGAATGGCCGTCACAAATAACAACCCGAAGGTTCATAACTTCAAACGAACAAGTCCGAAATTAACCGAAAAAGTAACATATGTGTCCCATACCACTTGTTTTACTAAATCATTTAATTCTCTTTCTTATACGCTTGAAGAGTGCAAAATAGTGTATTTTATATAGAAAATACTTCGTTTTGAGAAAACTAGTTCTTAAAACTATTTTTGAAATCGTTTGGAAAATATTCCTTTGAAATTTCTCTTTATTATAGAGAATAAATATATTTTTAATAACTTTAAAATAATTATAAATAATTATAAATATTGTAAAATATTTATTTCAAAAGCCATTTTATTATAAAAATCATTTTGAATTTTTTTATGGAAAACCCGTGCTTGAAAACACAGAAATCATCGGAAAACACTGAAAATTCAGCATAAGAAAACATCTCAAAAACTTGTCAATCTGGAGTACGGATCAACCAAGATATTGGCTTACATATTGATAGGTTTTAAGCCCTTCGGAAACACTCCAAAATATCACAAAACAGATCACAATAGTTGCTGGAAACAGTAGAAGAAAACAACAGAACAGAAGAAAACAATTTGTAGAAAAATCAAAGGCCAGGTCGACCTTTATACTGCATAGGTCGACCCTAAGGTCGACCTATGTAGTGTTTGGGTCGACCCTTGTAGTTGTTTGGTCAACCACTAGGTCGCGAATTCTGCAGGCAACATTTCCTTCTCCGATTCTTTTTTTGAGCACAACTTTTAGGTAGTTACAGGATGATTTATACTATGAAATTTGACATACTCAATCTACAATACATGAACAACAATCCGGAAACAATTCGTCATGGATTCAAGACAAGAACAAGGAACTATGAACACAAGAAGAAGCAACAGGGAACATATTTGCACTGTAACTTTTCAAACAGCAAACTCTTGTTATAGTAAGCACAAATTCAACCAATTTCAGGACACAACTCATTCAAAGTTAGAATTTGTGAGATTTATTCTCCTTAGCATGATTTTAAGCGAATTGGTGAAGCAAAATGCTGTCTTTCTGGAGCAAATAGGCTTCACTGACCTGTAGAAACTAGAAAAATAACATGCAGACATAGAAAAGGAAAGTTACAGACACATCTTCCTCAAAATAGAAAATTGATGAAATGAATTGTGATTTTGGTTTGTGATTACCTGTTATTTACTTTGGTTTGCTAATTTCCTCTTTGATTTCACTAAATTTTGAAGTAAGAATTGGAGAGTTAAGAGGTGGCCATTGTATCTTTTCTCTGTTTTATTTTTGAGAGGAAGAAGCAAATGAAAAGGAAGAACGTACAGTTTCTCCTGATCCTTCCAGAAATGGATTCGGGCTTGGACCCAATATCCATTAGCCATATGTTAATACTTAGTGAAAATGAGCTAAGTAAATTCACATTTCCACTTTTATTCACCATATACTCACATATTTACACATAATTAAACCAAATAAATTTTACAACAAATGTTTATGTTCACAAAAAAATGTTTTACAACATATAAAAGATATTTTAACTATTTAAAATCAATTTCCATTATTAAAACTCTATTTTTATTAAATACTACAATTTACACCTTTTATTACATAAAGCACTATTTCTAACATCAAATTTTACACAAAAATTATTTTCTTGTCCAATTAAATACAACTCCTGAAAACAACACTTTTGCATCCAAAAATTATTTTAGAACAAAATTCCACCTTTTTATTTATAAAATATATCATAATAAATCCAAATGCTTCATTTAAAATTAATAAAAATCACATTTGGAAATAATTTGCAAAATTATTGCAATTTACCAAATTAAAACCATACAATGCTCATTTTATCACAAACTAATACAATAAAGCTTTCTAAAACTTTATTTTCAACAATTTACATTTAAAGCCCACTATTTATTGAAAATAAACAAATTTTAACATATTTACATCTCCAATTTATTTTATTTTACCAATATTAAATTATAACCATCGTTATAATTTAATATCATAGGTAATCACCAAAACCATGGTTGTTACAGGTTGACTAAGCAATGAACCAACGATCATATGCGATGTACTGGATATGTTTCACACACTCGTTTTCTTTTCTTCAGATGGTTCATAAGCCGACACGTGGAATGTCCTTTTGTCTATATCTTGGTTTCATTAAATTCCCTTAGAGATTTAAGCTATTCTCCCACAGAAGGCGGCACAACATTCGTGGATTAATATAAGTTGGTTTATTGGAAGTGCCCTATAGCTATACACTTCAACAGTAATTTGTTATAAACCTATTAATTACTAAGTAGTACAACCCCCACCATATCATTATAGGTACTAAGCACTCTTCTTGGAATTGATATAATTTTGGTTGTTCAGACTAATATTATAGTGCTTCAAATCACATCATATAATGTACTTTTTTTCATTGATCTCGAGATATCGAATGTCATGTTGAGTTTCCAACATAGGTGATTTGTACATTGGCTTTAAACCCATTTCTTTTGATGTTTCAGTACCTAATCTCCTGCAAGTCCTTTTGTAAATGGATCAGCCAAGTTTTGACTAGATCTCATGAAATCTTTGGTAATTACCCCTTCAGTGAGCATTTGCCTTACTACACTGTGCCTTAAGCCAATATGCCTAGATTTGCCATTATATACTTGGCTGTATGCTCTTGATAGTGTTGCTTGACTATCACAATGCATAGATATCAGATGCATCAGTTATGGCCATACATGAATTTCTAACAGCGAATTTCTTAACCATTCCGCTTCTTTACTACAAGAAGTCAGTGCTATAAATTCGGTAGCTATGGTAGAATATGTAATACACGTTTGTTTCTTTGAGGCCCAGGATATCGCTCCTCCACCAAGAGTGAATACCCATCCACTGGTTGATTTATTGTTATCTTCTCTTTCAGTGTTCCTACTGGCTCCGTGTATCCTTTTATTACGCTTGGATGCCCATTGTATAATATACCATAGTCCACGGTTCCTTTTAAATATTTTAAAATTCTTTGTATAGCTAGCCAGTGAATATGACTAGGGTTACTGGTATATTTACTCATTTTTTCAACAGCGTAGGAAATATCTGGTCTTGTGTGTGTCATGTCATACATTAGACTACCAATAACTTTAGCATATTCTAGTTGATCTTTTGATCTACCAATATTGGAATATAGTTGCATATTTGGGTCAAATGGGGTGCTCACAGGTTCGCAATCAAATTGATTAAACCTTTTTATAATCTACTCTGAGACTGAGTAATGACCAATCCTTCTACTATTTTTATGATCTTATTACTAGAATCACTTCAGCTTCCCCCATATCTTTCATGTCGAAACATGAAGATAGAAATCTTTTCGTTTCCTCAATACTCGAGTTATCAGCCCCAAAATATCAACATATCATTAACATAAATGCATATAATTACAACTTTACCAGCATGAAATTTGCTATTGACACATTTGTCTGACTCGTAAATCCTAAAACCATTTGATACTATGGTTTTATCAAATTTCTCTTGCCATTGTTTTGGTGTTTTTTTAAGACCTTAAAGTGATTTAATAAGTTTACATACTTTACTTGTCCAAGCATCACAAAAGCTTCTGGTTGAGACTATATATTTCATCATCAAGTTCTTTATTTAAGAATGTAGTCTTGACGTCCATTTGATGAATTTAAAATTTATAAATAGATATTATTGCAATTAATGTCCTAATTGTTGAGATTCTAGCTACAGGTGCAAGGTATCAAATAATCTATTCCTTTCTTTTGGGCAAATCCCTTAGCAACTAGTTTAGTCTTAAAATTTTCTATCGTACCATCTGCTATTAATTTCTTCTTAAATATCCACTTACACCTTATCAGTTTAGAACAGGTGGTAAGTTTACTAGTTTGATTTCATATAATAGAATCTATTTCATCATTTATGGCTTCTTGCCAAAATGCTAAATCTTGAGACTTTATATCCTTAATATATATTAAAGGATCAAAATCTATGGTTGTAGAAAGCATGACTTGATGTGTAATACCATCACTTGATCTTTCAACCAAATAAGTGATAAAAATCTTATTCAAATGACTTTTAATTTCTCATTCTTTTACTTCTCCTAAGAGTTTCACCAGTTTCATCATTATTTTATTGAGTGTTCTCAAATTCACGAATAGGTTCAGTGACCTCCACAATGTCACGTATAAGTGTATTAACCTCCACCATTTCACTAATAGATGTATTGGATGGAATATACGTGAATTTATTTTCATAAAACACTGCATCTCTAGATTCTATTATTGTCTTTACCTCAATCAAATAATTAGGTTCTATTACTAGAAACCTATATCTATATTGAGCGTATCCTAAGAAAATACACTCAATGCCCTTTTGTCCTAATTTCTTGATTTTTTGTTCAGGTAATCGAATAATGGCTCTACAGCCCTAAAATCGATAATAATCAAGGTTTGGTTTACATTTCTTTCAAAGTTTATAAGGCGTAACATTGGTATTCTTACGAGGTATTCTATTTAAGATGTAACAGACGGTAAGTAATGCCTTACCCCAAAAACAAATATTAAGACCATAATTACATAACATAGCATTAATCATTTCAGTAAGGGTCCTATTTTTTCGTTCTGTTACTCCATTTTATTGTAGAGTATAAGCTACAGATGTCTCATGTATAATTCCTATAGATTCACAATATGCAGGGAAATGATATTCACCTCTCCTATCAGATCTAAGGGTCATAATTTTAACATCACACTAGTTTTTTACTTCAGTCTTATAGGTCACAAATGAATTTAATACTTCATCCTTAGTATACACTAAATAAACTTAATAGTATTTTGAATAGTCATCTATAAACGTGATAAAATATTTCTTTCCTCCTCTAATAGGAGTACTATGCATATCACAAACATCACTATGGATCAATGGTAATAGATTAGTGGTACTAACAGATTTCAATGGAAATAGTTTTCTAGTTATTTTGGTTAATGAGCATATCCTACACTTATCATCAAATTTATTATCATATTTAGGGATCATGTTTAATGACATCGTATTATCCATACTTCTAATGTTAACATGTCCAAATCTACTATGCCATATAGAAAAGAATCAACAATATAAGCAGAAGCAACCATTTTATTAATATTTAATTTGAACATTCCATTACACGTGTCCTCTTTTCCAACAAACATTTTGTCTTTGGTCAATGCATATTTATCCAACTCAAAGACTTGTCTGAAGCCAAACTTATTTAATAGACTACCAGAAATAGGTTCTTTCTAATCTCGGGCATATAATATACATAATTTAATGTCATAATTTTCCTGGATGTGAACTCCAAGTCTACTACTGTTCTCTTTCCCTTGACCGCTGCTTTCGTTGAGTTTCCCATATAAAGATAACTTTCATCTTTAGACGGTTTAAGTTTCTTAAATAGACATTAGTCGTTGCAGTATGTTTTGTAGTACCAGAGTCGATCTACCAAGAATCCTCTCTAAATCATGTTGATTTCAAAGATTACGTCCGCTAAGTTTTCTTTTGTCGATTGGGGTTTCTTTTTAAGGAAACAACATTCTCTTTTAAAGTGATCAGGTTTTCCACAATTGTAGTATCCATTCACTTTCTTGGCCTTCTTGTTATCAAAAGATTTTCTTATTCTGAAATTTCCTCTTTTGATTAAAAGATTGCTTAGAGGTTTATTTTTCTCTTTTACCTCCACGATGTGGATCTTAGATAGAAACAGTATTGGTTTAGCGATTTCTTTCTGCCTAAGTTGTTATTCCACTTGCAAAAACTATGCAAGATTATCTAGACTCATATGATTCTTCTAGTGTTTAAGGATTTTCCTTTGATATTTCCAAGAGAAAGGAAATTTATCTATTATGGATGAGACTTTTATCTCCTCATCTATATTCATATTATGTTGGTTGAATTGGTTTAGGATGTGCATAATATCATTGAATTATTCTACCACTGGCCTAACATCATCATTTTATAATTAAAAAATTTAGTAGCCAAAAATTTCTAATTTGTTGCGTCCTCTATTAGATGCTTGCACCATTACAAAATATGTCATTTGCTTCGGTCGTTACCTCCTGTTGCTTCGGTTGTATAACTGAAGCAAATGAAGACAACGCAACAGGTCATTTTTTGTTGCGTTGGTTGCACGATCGAAGAAAATAATGGTCATTTTCTTCGGTCCTTTGTTAATGACCGAAGGAAAAGAGCATGTACATTGAAGCAAATGATTGTCATTTGCTTTGGTTGTTTTCAAACATTCGAAGCACATAACCATCACAGTCTTCGGTCGTTTGGGAACGACCGAAGCAAATGCCAGTTGAAGCAAAAAAAATGATATCGTTTCTGGTTTTAAAGCCTGAAATGGTATCCAATTGCATTTAAAAATATTATACAACAAAGTTAAACAAATAAAAATACATTATAACGGATAAATAGAAATCAAATAAATATTGTACGGGAATGATAAATAAATGCATTGACAAAAAACACAGTACTTAATACAATGTATAGAAATACAATACTTAATACAATGTATAGAATGTATAGAAATAATTATTTGCAGTCTGTCAATAAATGATAGCGTAAATGATAAATAAATGCATTGGCAAACAATAAATAACAGAACATACAATAAAATAATGTGTAATTTACCGTTGATACCGATTGATGCATATTGTTCATATAACCAATAAGTAAACAATTTTTAGTTGAGCATTATCATGCTCAACATATGTCTGTGTGCCAGTAGTAAAGAATCAGTGGTATTTTGATGACCTGCCTTTCCGACCCTCGAAAATCAATACTAATACATCCTCGGTATTCACGTGCCGCAGAACCAAGTGCCGGAAGGACGGATAGTAAAGGGAAAAAGAAAATAAAGACAGAATAGAATCTTACACTAATGGAATTACATATATATTTCAACATATAATCTTTGCAGTGTAAAATTTTAGATACATTTATTAGAGTTTAACTTTGGTTTGCTTATGGATGAAGTTTATGTAAAATTATCTTAGATCTTTTATAATATATATATAAGTGTATATGTATATTTGTATGTATATATGTGTTCATGTACATGTTATGATGTGAATGTGTGTTATATATGTGCATAAGACATATATACAAAGTTGCAAAAACTTTGAACAACTTTCGTTCATTACACCGTTGAAAATCGAAAAGCCGATTCTCGATCACATTTTCACTTATAAATTAATCTACGTATAAGTGTAAACAAAATTTGAAAACTAATTTATTATCATTTTATGACTAATTAAACGCTCTCATTTGAATTATAAACCATATAAATAAATATTAAACAATTGTTTACAAAAAGTGCTGTATTATCGATAAAGCGATATCATTTTTCTTTTATGATTTCAAATCAAATATACATCTTTATAAAACTATTATAAATTATTTATTATCACTTCATAACTAATTAAAATGAATTATTATTGTTTAAAAACAATCATTGGAATAATTATAATAATTATTAAATCATTAGATCTCCATTTAAATTCGTAAATCAATTATTAAATCCGATGTCATTATTGATGATGTCATACATATTTTTTACTTCCCAAAAATAAAATAAATAATTTTATTTCATATTCTTGTTTAAACGGATAAATAAGTGTATGTATCCAGCTTTGCGTGCGACTTTTGATAATCATAGAGTTGTTTGTTGATAAACCGTATTTTCGACCATTTTATCGATATTTTTCCCAAAGTATATATTTTTGTAAATACTTATTCAAAATAAGATAACCATTTTATTTATTGTTCAAGACAACATAATCTATGTTAAAAGGCTTATATTTGAATATTTTAAAAATAAATAAAATTTATCAAAGAGATAAATTTGCGGGTCGTTACAGACTCCCCTCCTTAAAAGAATTTCGTCCTCGAAATTACAACGCAAAATCGGTAGTACTTATTCAAAACAAAATTTCAAATTTTAAATATAACTTTGGGTGGTGCCCACATACTATTCATATAAACTATTTTATTCGATCTTTTAATTCGAATATACCACTTTGCTTCCGACTAGTATTGATCCTTTGATTCTCTAGTACGGACTTTGATAAGGCTCAGAAACTTCTATTTTCCTTTCATAGCTCTCAACTATGATAGAAAATATAAGGATCCACTACAAATCCTCAGCAATGTTTTCCCCAAAGCATCGAATGATAAATTCTTTTTGGATATCTAAATCCTATATTCAAATCTTTACGCCAAATTTGTGTTACGAAATAATTCATGTAAAATGTATATACTTTTTATCTTTTCCAAAATACATAGAAAATCTTAGTTTTAGTTTTTAAACATTTCATAAAAAATATAGGTTAATTCTTGTGAAATTTTCTTAAGTGGTTTGTGTATTTACATTTGAACAAAGTCATAAACAAAGGACATAATTATATTATACATGCTTAATATTTTACATTCATCCTTATCTTACATACATCATTTCTCCTTATATACTTAAACTGTTCTTATGTCCTTCTAAACCTACTTGGGTTTTCATAAAACTGATACAAACATAACTACATTACAAGCTAAATATATATGCTACTACATAATATTAATACTGGATAGGCGTTTCCAAATCTTCCAATCTCACATCATAATCACCCCTCTGAGTCTGATGTTGACGGTCCATTCCCATATCCAAAATCAAACAAGGCTTCTCCATCGTCATCACTATTATCTTATTCGTTATCAACATCATTTTCGTCCTCAATCTGTGGTATCACATCCACTTCATATGGTGGCCAGGGCTGGTTCCGTAGCACACGCCCAAGTCCGACTGACACTTCTTGCATTACTTCTTCTTCTTCTTCTAGTTCTTCTAAACCTTGCACTTCTTCTTCCTTGGGATCCTCAAATTCTTCCTCTTTGTCCTCCATGCTATCCTAATGTATGGGGGAATCTGACGACTCATCGCGCTAAATAATATGGTCACCATCCGTATCCCATATGACATTACTGTCTCTACTGCTGTTGTTCGATTCATGGGATATCATAGTGTTCAGGTCCTCTTCAGGTTCGGATTTTCTTCCATTGGCTCCTCCTCAAGAATTTCTTATTTTGGTTCGAATTCTGAATTTACTGTGTCAGTGATCCACATTCCTTCTTAGGCCTAAGGGGTCTCTTCGTCACTATACACTATAATAAGTTCTGGTGTCGGGGGAGATATAAGCATTTCGGCCATATGGTAACCGTCTTTATCTAGTCAGATATATGGATCTAATTCTCCTTTAATAATGGGCCTAACATTGCTAGGTGGCCATTTCCCGGGAATGATTCTCACCCTAGTTTTCTCTTAAGGTCTCTCCCTTCCAATAATTTTTCTCGTATCTTGAGGGTTTCTACAATTATCAACAACGAACACTTAGATACTAAGCATTTGAATTGTCTTAACTAAATCTAATGTTGGATTATAAATCTAAGTTTATCCCAGCATAAATCCATTTTAACCGTACAATGTTAAGGATGATAGTTTGCTAAGCACATGATATTGTTTTAATAATTAGAATATCTCAAATAAAATCCTTTGAAATTCTCTTCCTAAAAACCCTTTTTAGATAACGTTCTCATTATCCAAATCCTTATCCAAAGTATTACTCTTAATCTTCTCAGTGCTATTATTAAACATCTTATAGTCAAACTATGAAATTCTAATCACAAGATGTTTATACTTGATTTAACTAATCTTGTTTTCAAACTATTATTCAAGTTATAACATATCTAACTTTTTTTTTTCAAAATATATTCTTTATATTCAAAACATAATCCTAGATAAATTACTTCATTTACCATATTTTTCTAAAACAAAAATCATTTGTATATCATTAACACATACACGCTCTTATATAAAACGCTCAACTCATTCTTGGGTGTTTCTAACCCTATCTATAGTGAGTTACTCATCCTAGGGTATTATTAACCCAATCTCTGATGAGATTTTACACCTACCAGGCTTAGGTGTTCGCTCAATCTAAGCTCTGATACCAAATGTGACGAACCGCCTTTCCGACCCTCGGAAATCGACATTAATACATCCTATGTATTCATGTACCGCAGAACTAAGTGCCAGAAGGACAAATAGTAAAGGTAAAGAGAAAATAAAGACAGAACAAAATCTTGCACAAATGGAATAACATATATTGTTTCAACATTTAATCTTTATAGTAGAAAATTTTGGATACATTTATCAGAATTTTACTTTGATTTGCTTAAGGATGAAGTTTATGAAAAAATGTTCGCGGGTGCGGCGTAGTGGAAAGGAGGCTTGGGTTCTGGTAAAAAGACCCAGGTTCGATTCCTACCATGTGATTCCCTATCCTATATAAATTTACCCGGGGGTATGGGGGCTTGGATCAGCGGACGACTTTACTATACCCTCTTCAGGAGTTTACCGGCTCGCCGGGTTCTCCTGGGTTTTCAAAAAAAAAAGCTTATGTAAAAATATCTTAGATATTTTGTAATATATACATATATATAAGTGTATTTGTATATTTTTAGGTATATATTGTTCGCGCATAAGTTAGGGTGTGCATGTGTATGTTATATATGTGCACAAGGCATATAAACAAGGTTGCAACAACTTTGAATAACTTTCATTCGTGACACCGTTGAAAACCGGGAAGCCGATTCCCGATCACATTTTCACTTATAAATTAATTTACATATAAATGTAAACAAAATTTGAAAACTAATTTTTTATGATTTTTAACTAATTATACCGAATTATTACCATTTAAAAACAATTATTGGAATAAGTACAATAATTATTAATCATTAGATCTCCATTTAAATTCATAAATCAATTATTAAATATGATGCCATAAGTGATGATGTCATAAACATTTTTTATTTTCAAAAATAAAATAAATAATTTTATTTCATATTCTAGTTTAAACAGATAAATAAGTATATGTATCCAACTCCGTGCGCGACTTTTGATAATTATAGAGCTGTTTATTGATAAAACGGTTTTTCGACCATTTTATTGATATTTTTCCCAAAGTATATATTTTGTAAATTCTTATTCAAAATAAGATTACCATATTATTTATTTTTCAAGACAACATAATCTATGTTAAAAAGCTTATATTTGATATCTTAAAAATAAATAAAATTAATCAAAGTGATAAATTTGCGGGAAGTTATAGGTATATGCGTAAATTTGAAAAGAGCCATGTTGATGCTAATTATACCATGGAATTGTACAAATTACATGATGTTGCAAACCATAATAAAATATCTAGTTAAAGACAGTGCTACAACTTGAAGACATAAAGCTAGGACAACAATAAAGTGGATTCATGACTCAAATTTTGACACAGAATGTTTGTTGGAGCATACATGAGTTACCGATACATGATCAGAGAAGTTGCTGCATTTAATAAAAGCAACATTACAAGCATTCCAAAATGAACCTCACATGTGCTGATCCGAGTAAAAACAACAAGTAGTATTAATATCAAAACTTCGTCCTAAAACTGCAAGTGGAAACTAAATTATGACGTAAAGATGAATAGTTACAAACTTTCACATACTAGAGAAAGGGTTACCTTGTTAGGTGTCATGGGAAAGAAATACTATATGCTAGACTAGATGATAACATATTTGCATGTGTGTTTATTAAACATGTGAAATTTACAAATTAAATGGGATGCCATAGTCAGCAGTTTAATTTATTCGCATATTAGTTCCAGAATCATTTTCCATATAAAGGGCATATTTAACCAACCATATTCTTTGCTACAACATCAAGCATCCAATGGTGCACCATAGTCCCCAATATTCTAGATTACAAATATGTACAGGCTAAAGAATCACTTTTTCTCTATATGCTGTTATTTAATATGTCTGCATTTCATGTCTAAAAGAGGATACTGATAAGTTCTTTCAAGATGAGTTAGCTAACTAAGCATACCATGAAGAAGTCAAAAGTGTGGAATTACTTGTTAGGCCAAAAAGAGAGGGATTGTAACGACCCACTATTTTGGACCATTCAAATCGACAATAATCCACACATGTCTGACTTGAATAATTCAAAATAACAGATTGTAATAAAATTTGGAGCAAATAAAATCAAACACAGAATCACAGACACAGAAAATCAGAATAACTCGCAACGGAAGTAAATACCATAGTAGTTCATGAAGCTACTATATACAAACTCTCAAAACATATACAAAATCTCATAGTCAAAATAAATATAATAGAAGTCAGGATACATAAATCAATAATACTGAGACAATACTGAATAAGAAATAACTGGAATAGAAGTCGATGAACCGATAGATAAATAAGCTCCAACAGATCTCTAGCTCCAGAAGGTGAATCCAAAGTTGTGATTCTCAGGCTGACCCGAGCGTAAAGTAAAACACAAAACACTCGAGTCAGGACATATATACTTATACAATGTAAACCAACTCAAGTGAACTGTAATAGCAATGCATAATAACTTAGAGGATGCTTGGGATCGCCCATCCTTTAAGGATCCATAAAACCATCAATTAAACAGTAGTGACAATATCATAGAAATGTCCATATCGAAGTAAACCATGCAACTAACAGTGTTAATGTGCATCAAACCATCACTAGGAAATCAAATGACATACAGAGAAGTATACCCGTGGTTATAAAATTCCAAAATAATATTTTATACTTCAAAACAAAATATCATTTCAAATTCAAATCTTTATCAAATTGAAGGTTAAATCATTTCTAAACCATTTCAATATTTCAAAATATCATATCCTTTCAAAACTTCCTTTCAAATCATTATTTGAATTCAAATTCAAATTCAATTATCAAATTTAATACCCTTTAAAATTCCAAAATATCATTCATTTATTATCTTATCAAATCACCCTTTAAATAGTTTTCCATTTAAACCATTTAAAAGTAAAATTATCATTCTTTCAAGTCAAGTATTCAATTTCCAAAGTTTCAAATCATTCTGAGTTCATTTACTAGGTCAAAATCCATAAACATTGAAAATTTCAGCCTTTCACAGCATTTAGAAAAAGCTGTTATAAGTTATATTTGAAAATATTTTATTTCAGCAAAGACAGCACTTTAGAGCTGCTGTTATATCTCATTTTAGTTGAAATTTAGTTTAAAACAGCAAAGACAGCATTTCCAGAAATGCTGTAATAGCTCAGGTTCAAAAACAAGAGTTTTACTTAATTTCAACAAAGACAGCAGGCAGCTAAGCAGTTTACAGAACTGCTGTAATAGCCCTTTATTAAGTTCTTTAGCCTTTACATTTACTACAGCAACTACAGCATTTTAGAAATGCTGTAATAGCCTCTTTTACTAAGTTTTAGTAAAGTTCTGAAAACCATAGCATTTCTGAATGCTATTAAAAGTCATTTCCAGATTTTAGTGTATTTCCAGCCAATAATAAAATTCATTTTAAACCCTTTTAACATTATAAAAATCATGTTCAAACATTTAAAAATGTTTATATAATATATCATTTAACACATGATTTTTATTAAATAAATTCGTTATAGTTAAATCAAATTTCAATGAATTATTTAACAAATTCAAGTGTAAATTTCTTTTCTTCACATTTTTAATAAATAAACTTAACACTTAAATTTTATTTCCATTCCCCTATAAATTTCAAATTTCCATTTTGATTTTCATTTTTATTTATATAACTTATTTTCTCATTTTAACCAAAATTCCAAACTTTTCTAACTTAAGTTATATTTTCAAAAATTCCATTTCTATTCATTTTTTCAACATTTTTAACTTATTGAAAATTCCAAATTTCACTATTTAAACATATAAAAATTCAATTTAAATCAAATTTTCATATTTTTAGACTTTTTAAAATTTGTTTAAACATTTTCAAAAACTTAAAAAAAAAACCACGAGCCTGTATATAGTTTTCTAACCTAGGCCAAGTGATACAGATATGTATCATTTCAATCCGCAGTTTAAAAAGCAAAAATCCTGGTTCTATTATTTCAAACCCGAAATCCCAAGTCAAATTAAATTAAATAAAAACCGTTCAGGCCTATCATTTCAGCCCATAACGATTTTTCCCTATTCTAAAGTCCGTTCGGGTATGTATCATTTCAACCCATAGTGATTCTATTCTACAGGGAACTTGCAGTGTGATAAACAGATATAAAATGAACAGTATACAATATATAACAGTAACAGATGATATGACAGGTAATTAAACAAGTTTAACATCATATAAATAAATCATCACAGGCAGTTATAACATCATATAAAATTCTACACATTCAATTGTTGTCATTTCACAATTGCATAAGTATAAATGTCTAGTGAGATTTACTCACCTCTTTTGCTGGGGACGTAAGTTCAAATGACACAACAAAAACCAGAACACAATGACAAAGCTACGAACTTGAGTGAAGAGCAAGATCCAAGTTATAGATCTTGTGTTACAACCCAATAGCAAAACCAAAATAATAATTAAAAATCAATACGATTGAATTTGAATAACTTTGAAACAAAAAGCAGTTTGAATACGAAACTTTTTGCCTTGCTTTCTATACTTGTTTGCATGGCCTATGGAATCAATTAGGTCAGGTTTGTACTTGGTTTGGATCAGGTATGGGTCTAGAAAAGGTAAGGCTACATGGTAGAACATGATGGAGGAAGTTACAACATAGGGATGTGAAGGGGTTTAGGCTAAAACATGGTTTTTGGCAACCAAAAGGGCTCAGTCATGGGGTTATAGGCTTGGCCAGTCAAGCTCAGATCTGGATAGAGGTTGGAGTGGTGTGGGGAGGTCTGGAAAAGGTGGTGGTGGCGGCCTATGGTGGTGGTGGTGGTGTAAAATGAAGGGAAGGTTGCATACATGGCTCGGGTAGGCAATAATTGTAGAGTTTTCAATGTTTTTGTGGAGTTTTGCTCAAGGGGAGGCCATGGCACTTTCAGGTCCGTGGAGAATGATGGTTTGGCCGTGGATTTAGTGGGGAGGAAGGGATGGTGGTCGATGGTTAGGCTATGGGCCGAGCAACATAGGTGAAGATCAAGGCCAATTCAAGTGAAAAACAAGGCAAATTCAAGGAAGAAAAGTAGAAAAAATAAAAATAAAATAAGGAAGCCATTACCAAACTTCAGAAATGTTTTGTGGCCGAAAATTGCAATGAATGAGAAGTGATTTCACGTGAGAAAGAAAATAAAACTCACGGCAAAAATTAAAGAAAGGAACGACCAAAATATGAAGAGTCTAGAAAATGAAAAGTCATATGTTTTAAAACTTTAGCCTCTTCAATTTCCATTTCTGTTAAATCAAATAAAACAAATAAAATTTTGGTAAATGAATTTAAAAACTGAAACAAAGTAAAATAAAATAAAAATAAATAATTAAATTTAAAGAAAATAGAAAAAGAATTAAAGAAATTGCTTAGATATTGAAAACAGGATTCAAAATTACAATTAAATCATCACAAGCTTTAGTAAAATATCTACTTCATTTTAAAAATATTTTAAAACAAAAATGTGAAGTAAAATAATTCATTTATATTTTAAAAATGGAATAAATAATTAAATTTAGAGAAATTAGAAAAAGAACTAAAGAAATTTTTTAAAAATTCAAAACAGGACTTAAAAATTACAAATAGAATATCACCAGTTTTAGAAAAATTATAACTTTACTTCTAAACCAATAAAAGTCAAGTAAAATAAAATAAATGCTGAACAAAATTAAGTGTAAATGAAAATAAAATAACGTCTTAATAAAATAGAAAATAAACAAACAATTTCTTTAATTAAATGAAATTGGAAATTAGAAATTATACATAGAATACAACTGACATTGGAAAATGTCAATTACACTTTGAAAAAATGTTTTAAAACCAAAATATATACATAACATGTTATTTTACCCATATAAATATAAATTAGAACATTACATGACCAAATAAAATATTATTTATATAATTTAAAATGAACAATTTTGTTAAATACAACAAATTACACTCAATAGTTAAAAAGGCATAACTTTCACAATATTAATCAGATTTTAACGAAACGAAAAGCATTATTCTTAAAATTTTATTTACTTTCATAATAAAAGATAAAATTCAAAATTTTAAACTTTCAAATTTTTAAATTTAAAAGTCAAAGTTTGATCATATTGACCAAAATTCACTTTTTTAGAAAATATTCTATTTAGTTATGTTTGGAATTATAATTCACATACAAATTAAAATTTATATTTAAAATAACAAAAATTATCCATTTAAATAAATAAAATAAAGTTTCTAAATCAGTAAATTCAATTTAAAATAATTAAAATACACAATTAAAATAATCATAAAATACAGGGTTGTTACACTCTCCCCCACTCAAATATTTTCGTCCTCGAAAAGGAATGAGGTACGAAAAACACAGAAAAAATAGAATGGAATAGGATTAAGACAAGATGACAAGAAGATTAAAATTATACCTAATAACTGTTGTTACAGGTAAGTTTAACAAGGTGGATAATAGGAATAGCTAGAAGGGAAAATAGGACGAAAGACAAGGATAAGCCATTAATTAAGATTGTTGGTTAAAGAGGTAAAATATTTAAAACACTTTTAAATCCTTTAGGAAGGAAAATAACTGATCAAAATATCCTTTATATAATATTTTATCAAAATACTTTTATAACTCGATGTCTTAACAAGTTTATCCTCGTTCCTTCTGACTCTGGCAGTGCGTTGATCAGGCGCAAAGCTAGAATTCTCCAGGTACTTAGTAGACTTGTTTCAACACCCAGTGAAAATACTGGAAAACTTTTAAAAACAGATATGGAAAGTACAATCCAAAAAAACAAAACAAACAAAACCTTTGTCTAACCATGGTTCGCAGATACACAATGGTTACGCCTGGATCCCCCAGGAAACAATCCATATCCATAAGCTTTCTCAGCCCTGCGAGTTACGCCATGATGACTAGTAGAATGCAGGATACACAATGGTTATGCCTGGATCCCCCAGGAAACAATCCGTACCCCTAGGCCATCTCAGCCAGGCAGTTTCGCTACTAATGCGACCTACATAGATGCAGGATACACAATGGTTACGCCTAGATCCCCCAGGAAACAATCTGTACCCCTAGGCCATCTCAGCCAGGCTGTTGCGCTATGTAGTCGCGCTCGTAAGACCATGGGTAACGCCATGGAATTCGATGGAAACTCGAGTATCATATCTGGAAAACCAAAAATCAAAGAAATATCGATAGAATGAATCCACAATGTGGCCACAAAGCGGATATCAAGCAGAAGGCACTTTCCATATCTTTACTTCGAAAATATGTATCATATAGTACCCTTTCAAATCACTTTCAAATATCATACTTATATAAAGTCCATTATATATAAGATTTTATTTTCAAATCAAATACCTTTCCAAAATCAGAAGTATATCAAATCACACTTATATAGACTTCAATTATATAAGATTTCACTTTTCAAATTGAGTACCCTTTCAAATCCATAGTTTTCGAATCAACATCATACTTATACAAACCAAATTTTTTTTATAAGTTCGATAACTCCCAAATCAGTATGTAAAATAAGGTTCTCAATTCAATTTGTTTCAATATCAGTTCAGTTTCAAAATCATATACAACTCCACCAAATTATTTCTTCTCAATTTAAATATCTTCAGTTTCAAAGTTTCCAAAATAATAGGTTTGGAGAATAATCCAAGTTTCTAAATCAATATAATTTAAGTCAAACAATTCATTTCCAAAATCAATGGTTTTCAAAATCATCTTATACTTACATAAAGTTCATCTTATATAAAGATCAAAAATTTTCAAAAATAATAAATTTCGCTACATGAAGAGCCATATGGGATTGAACATCTTTGCTTTATAAAAGATTTTTAATTTAGAATAGTTTTGTATATAAAATAGTTTGTAAAATAGTTTGTATGTAAAATAGAATAAAATAGTTTGTTTAAGAAGAACAAAAGAAAAATAGTTTTGAAAAATGGTTTTAAATTGATAGTGGTTTTTCATAAAAGAAAATTTCCAATTAAATTACAAAGATATCCAACCCAACAACTTCCAATTTCAGCGTCAAGTGTATCAATGATATTAGAATATAAGATGTACATACGTCATCATTTCGCCAAATCACATTCGATCGCTCGCTCGATCACACAAGTTCGTTTTCGAACTAGTATTGTCCATTCGACTTCCCTAATGCGGATTTCGATATGGTTTCTCGACTAGAAGCCATCAGTCTCCTTGCATAGCCATATACTATGATAGAGAATTCTAGAATCAAGCCCAAAGTCCATATCAAATATTCGCCATCAAAAATCAAATGAAAAATCCTAACACGAAATGGTGTAATTCACCTCGAACTTGTGTACTCAAACTTGGATCAATTTAATTATGCGAATAAAACAACATATGTACAACTTATGTATCTATTCCAACTTGTTCAATATATATTTTTATAAAGATGTTACTAAGTTAAAACATTTAAACTAAATTTAATTCAAAATATTTTGAAGACCAAATTCTTCTCAAAACATTTCAAATCTAAATTTCATATTAGAGAAATTCAAAATAGCCTTATTCGTTTACTTAACAAAACAGTTTCAACTTATTTAAATCATATTACTACATACTTTAAACCTACATACCAAACTTATATACTTTATACTTTTCAAAATTTCTTAGCTTTGAAAAAGTTAACCTTGATTTGGAAGTGCTCGAACCTTCAAAATAGTTGAAGAAATCATATTTCAATCCAAGAGTTGGAAATCACCAACAAACCAGTAAATCAATTCCAAAAGATAGGGTTATATCAAATCAAATCCAAAACTCAAGGACTATACACCGGCTCATTTCAAATTGTTCAAATATATATACATATATCTTTCGAATATCACATCACACTTCAGAATTTGAAATCAAAATTAGTTTCACAAGTCACCCACATAACAAAGCTACCGAAGTGGCCTCCCCCCTCTCTAAAACTCGAAAATCAATGTCAACGATGCATGCATTCATCACCGAAATTATTTTCCAGCGACATAAGTGGGTTCTGGACTTCTATTTTCTCAACTTCTTTTGAAATTTCTTCGAAATCATTTGAAGCTCATTAAAATCATTTGAAACATTTCATATTCGGAAAATACTTTCAAATCATATTATTAATTATTTCAAAATCTTAAAACCAGTTCCAAAATGCCGGAGTTCAATCACTCAAATTCAGATTCAAAACCTTCAGTTATAAATCATTCTATATGAAACCATTTCTTATATAAATTTCAAAATTTCAAATCCATTCAAAACATTAAATTCTCAATTTTTAAAATGGTATATAATCCTTTTGAAAACATTTCACTTAATATATAAAATATGGTCATCCTTATCAAAATAACAACTACGATGAATACAAAAATTTCAAAAGACAATCAACCACAAATTTTCCAATGGATGATTCAAGGATGGATTTCAAAACAAAACAGAGATTCAAATTTAGAGGAACTCTAATCAAATAGAATTATGATTCAAAGATAAGCTCAAACGAAGATAAGGTAATTAAATTACCAAATAGAAGATGGATAAGCTCATATAAATCGCGGGCGACCTTAACCGGTCAACCGTGACTTCATGAATAATCGATGCGAAAATCTAAGGCAAATCGACCTTCGATCGCCAGAGATAGAATCCAGGTATAGCAGAAGAATGAAAACATCGTAATCCGAGGATACAGAAATCTCCGGTGAATCAATGCCAATTATAAGGGAGTTTCACCCTTTTATAAATCATTCAAGATTGGCGGAATCTCCACCTTATAAAGGTCATTCAAAGTGGGGTTACGGAATGCTCCAAAAATCAAAAGAGTACAATTAGGGGAGACATGAATGGATTTCGGAACAAGTGGGAGCGTTCCAAAATTCAAAGGAATCTTATTCGATAAGAATCCAAAACAAGATTAGAGATATATAACCTATATCGATACAAAAGAATTCCCATTCAAAATTTGGAAAGACTCGAATTCATAACATACGAAAATGGAAGCATAAATATCTTTAGTTGGACAACTTCAGCTAAGCAAAAGATACAACAGAGTTTACTCAAAGCAACCTAACAAAGTACTGATTTTGCCATACCCAAAATAGATTCCTATCAACAATGGATCTAGATCAATCAAGAGAGAAGTTCAAAATTTTAGAGGATCCCAATCAAAGAAATTACTAACAAGGTGGATACGAAAGGAATGAAGCATAAGAAATATTTTACTTTCAAAGCAAGAGTCTTTGAAAATTCTTTAAAAATCATTTGAAAATCATTTTATACTTCGAAAATACGTTCTCTCACAAAGAAATGATTCTGAGATTGATTTCACTCATTCTAGGGTATTTCTACCCTATCTCTAATGAGTTTTTGCTCCACAGGCTAAGGTTTGCCAAAAACCAAAGCTCTGATACCAAATGTAACGACCCACTATTTTGGACCATTCAAATCGACAATAATCCACACATGTCTGACTTGAATAATTCAAAATAACAGATTGTAATCAAATTTGGAGCAAATAAAATCAAACACAGAATCACAAACACAGAAAATCAGAATAACTCGCAGCGGAAATAAATACCATAGTAGTTCATGAAGCTACTATGTACAAACTCTCAAAACATATACAAAATCTCATAGTCAAAATAAATATAATAGAAGTCAGGATACATAAATCAATAATACTGAGACAATACTGAATAAGAAATAACTGGAATAGAAGTCGATGAACCGATAGATAAATAAGCTCCAACAGATCTCTAGCTCCAGAAGGTGAATCCAAAGCTGTGAATCTTAGGCTACCCCGAGCATAAAGTAAAACACAAAACACTCGAGTCAGGACATATATACTTATACAATGTAAACCAACTCAAGTGAACTTTAATAGCAATGCATAATAACTTAGAGGATGCTTGGGATCGCCCATCCTTTAAGGATCCATAAAACCATCAATTAAACAGTAGTGACAATATCACAGAAATGTCCATATCGAAGTAAACCATGCAACTAACAGTGTTAATGTGCATCAAACCATCACTAGGAAATCAAATGACATACAGAGAAGTATACCCGTGGTTATAAAATTCCAAAATAATATTTTATACTTCAAAACAAAATATCATTTCAAATTCAAATCTTTATCAATTGAAGGTTAAATCATTTCTAAACCATTTCAATATTTCAAAATATCATATCCTTTCAAAACTTCCTTTCAAATCATTATTTGAATTCAAATTCAATTATCAAATTTAATACCCTTTAAAATTCCAAAATATCATTCATTTATTATCTTATCAAATCACCCTTTAAATAGTTTTCCATTTAAACCATTTAAAAGTGAAATTTTTATTCTTTCAAGTCAGTATTTAATTTCCAAAGTTTCAAATCATTCTGAGTTCATTTACTAGGTCAAAATCCATAAACATTGAAAATTTCAGCCTTTCACAGCATTTAGAAAAAGCTGTTATAAGTTATATTTAAAAACATTTTATTTCAACAAAGACAGCACTTTAGAACTGCTGTTATATCTCATTTTAGTTGAAATTTAGTTTAAAACAGCAAAGGCAGCATTTCCGGAAATGCTGTAATAGCTCAGGTTCAAAAATAAGAGTTTTACTTAATTTCAGCAAAGACAGCAGGCAGCTACAACAGTTTACAGAACTGCTGTAATAGCCCTTTATTAAGTTCTTTAGCCTTTACATTTACTACAACAACTACAGCATTTCAGAAATGCTGTAATAGCCTCCTTTACTAAGTTTTAGTTAAATTCTGAAAACCATAGCATTTCTGAATGCTATTAAAAGTCATTTCCAGATTTTAGTGTATTTCCAGCCAATAATAAAATTCATTTTAAACCCTTTTAACATTATAAAAATCATGTTCAAACATTTAAAAATGTTTATATAATATATCATTTAACACATGATTTTTATTAAATAAATTCGTTATAGTTAAATCAAATTTCAATGAATTATTTAACAAATTCAAGTGTAAATTTCTTTTCTTCACATTTTTAATAAATAAACTTAACACTTAAATTTTATTCCATTCTTCAATAAATTTCAAATTTCCATTCTCATTTTCATTTTTATTTATATAACTTATTTTCTCATTTTAACCAAAATTCCAAACTTTTCTAACTTAAGTTATATTTTCAAAAATTCCATTTCTATTCATTTTTTCAACATTTTTAACTTATTGAAAATTCCAAATTTCACTATTTAAACATATAAAAATTCAATTTAAATCAAATTTTCATATTTTCATACTTTTTAAAATTTATTTAATCATTTTCAAAAACTTCTAAAAAAAATAACCATGGGCCTGTATATAGTTTTCTAACCTAGGTCAAGTGATACAGATATGTATCATTTCAATCCGCAGTTTAAAAAGCAAAAATCCGGGTTCTATTATTTCAAACCCGAAATCTCAAGTCAAATTAAATTAAATAAAAACCGTTCAGGCCTATCATTTCAGTCCATAACGATTTTTCCCTATTCTAAAGTCCGTTCAGGTATGTATCATTTCAACCCATAGTGATTCTATTCTACAGGGAACTTGCAGTGTGATAAACAGATATAAAATGAACAGTATACAATATATAACAGTAACAGATGATATGACAGGTAATTAAACAGGTTTAACATCATATAAATAAATCATCAGAAGCAGTTATAACATCATATAAAATTCTACACATTCAATTGTTGTCGTTTCACAATTGCATAAGTATAAATGTCTAGTGAGATTTACTCACCTCTTTTGCTGGAGACGTAAGTTCAAATGACACAACAAAAACCAGAACACAATGACAAAGCTACGAACTTGAGTGGAAAGCGAGATCCAAGTTATAGATCTTGTGTTACAACCCAATAACAAAACCAAAATAATAGTTAAAAATCAATACGATTGAATTTGAATAACTTAGAAACAAAAAGCAGTTTGAATACGAAACTTTTTGCCTTGCTTTCTCTACTTGCTTGCATGGCCTAGGGAATCAATTAGGTCAGGTTTGTACTTGGTTTGGATCAGGTATGGGTCTGGAAAAGGTAAGGCTACATGGTAGAACATGATGGAGGAAGTTACAACATAGGGATGTGAAGGGGTTTAGGGTAAAACATGGTTTTTGGCAACCAAAAGGGCTCGGTCATGGGGTTATAGGCTTGGCCAGTCAAGCTCAGATCTGGATAGAGGTTGGAGTGGTGTGGGGAGGTCTGGAAAAGGCGGTGCCGGTGGCCTATGGTGGTGGTGGTGGTGTAAAATGAAGGGAAGGTTGCATACATGGCTCGGGTAGGCAATAATTGTAGAGTTTTCAATGTTTTTGTGGTGTTTTGCTCAAGGGGAGGCCATGGCACTTTCAGGTTAGTGGAGAATGATGGTTTTGCCGTGGATTTAGTGGGGAGGAAGGGATGGTGGTCGATGGTGGTGATGGTGAGGCTATGGGCCGAGCAACATAGGTGAAGATCAAGGCCAATTCAAGTGAAAAACAAGGCAAATTCAAGGAAGAAAAGTAGAAAAAATAAAAATAAAATAAGGAAGCCATTACCAAAATTCAGAAATGTTTTGTGGCCGAAAATTGTGATGAATGAGAAGTGATTTCACGTAAGAAAGAAAATAAAAATCATGGCAAAAATTAAAGAAAGGAACGGCCAAAATATGAAGAGTCTAGAAAATGAAAAGTCATATGTTTTAAAACTTTAGCCTCTTCAATTTCCATTTCTATTAAATCAAATAAAACAAATAAAATTTCAGTAAATGAATTTAAAAACTGAAACAAAGTAAAGTAAAACAAAAATAAATAATTAAATTTAAAGAAAATAGAAAAAGAATTAAAGAAATTTCTTAGATATTGAAAACAGGGTTCAAAATTACAATTAAATCATCACAAGCTTTAGAAAAATATCTACTTCATTTTAAAAATATTTTTAAACAAAAATGTGTAGTAAAATAATTCATTTATATTTTCAAAATGGAATAAATAATTAAATTTAGAGAAATTAGAAAAAGAACTAAAGAAATTGTTTAAAAATTCAAAACAGGACTTAAAAATTACAAATAGAATATCACCAGTTTTAGAAAAATTATAACTTTACTTCTAAACCAATAAAAGTCAAGTAAAATAAAATAAATGCTGAACAAAATTAAGTGTAAATGGAAATAAAATAAAGTCTTAAGAAAATAGAAAATAAACAAAGAATTTCTTTAATTAAATGAAACTGGAAATTAGAAATTATACACAGAATACAACTGACATTGGAAAATGTCAATTACACTTTGGAAAAATGTTTTAAAACAAAAATATATACATAACATGTTATTTTACCCATATAAATATAAATTAGAACGTTACATGACCAAATAAAATATTATTTATATAATTTAAAATAAACAATTTTGTTAAATACAGCAAATTACACTTAATAGTTAAAAAGGCATAACTTTCACAATATTAATCAGATTTTAACGAAACGAAAAACATTATTCTTAAAATTTTATTTACTTTCATAATAAAAGATAAAATTCAAATTTTCAAACTTTCAAAATTTTAAATTTAAAAGTCAAAGTTTGATCATATTGACCAAAATTCACTTTTCTGGAAAATATTCTATTTAGTTATGTTTGGAATTATAATTCACATACAAATCAAAATTTATATTTAAAATAACAAAAATTATCCATTTAAATAAATAAAATAAAGTTTCTAAATCAGTAAATCCAATTTAAAATAATTAAAATAATCACAAAATATAGGGTTGTTACAGGGATTCTAGAATTGTGTGGTAATTCTAATACCGAGTGTATCACGATAGCATGCAGAATCAACCCAAATTATTTAGTTGACAAGGCTATAACTGTTAATGAAAGTAATGCGGTGGATGCATGAATCCTAGTCTATATACAAAATTAGTCCAATTTGAATTATAACGTGTTTTAGAAAAATAGTAATCTTGTATATGCAAAACATATTTGTCTACAAAAAAAAGTTTGTTTTATACATGTGTACAACATAATGCCCATCTTCGGTTGTGTGATCAAAGCATGAGCATGTTACCATCTAACAACACCAAAACAACTATAATTTACTAACGCATGCAAGGACTGAAACAACAATACTATACATCTAATCCTATCGTAACAGCGCCTTCAAAGATACAATCAAAACAAAAAAAACATTAAAACAATCACAAACCTATACTTGTTAAGTTCTTCCAGTAGCGCACTTTGCTTATCCGGATCCTTTGGGTTCGCATCAGCCTCAGCAATCAAACCTCCAACCTCTTCTCCTATCTCCAAAACCACCCTTATAAAAAATCCTTCTTTTGATCCTCTCCCAAATGCCAATCATAAACACAAGAAATCCCAGCCTGCTAAATCTTCTGCCCTCTTCAACCATAATCCGACTCTTAAATTCTTCAACGGCGTCTTTTTTCTCTAGCATTTTATTGATATCAGGCTCATTGAACGGTCCGACGCCTTTCAATTTTGGATCCTGGCTAGGGTTTTGGAAGCAAAAGCTTATTAGGCCGCGACAGAAGCGAATTGGAGGGAGGCCGGAAGGACGAAGAGGGGAGAAATGTTTTGGTAGGAAGAAGAAGAGAAGCCTAAAAATTTGCCATGGATTTAGAGAAAGAGAGAGAGAGTTGAGATTTGATTTTAGTCTCTCTTTTGGTAAAATTGTGATTAGAAATGACGACAGGGAAGGCGAAAATTAAACTATTTGGAATTTTGGGTTGAGTGTTGTAACCGGGAAACGAAAATATTGATGAAATGAGGGCGGGAAGCCAAATTATTGAAGAAATGAGTCTGGGGAACTGCTGCTCTGACCAAATCAAAGAACGCTAACGCTACTTCAATCGGTTTTACAGCCGGATCTGACTATGGAATGCATCTTTCAAAAGTTGCAAATCCTTCCTCCGTTGATCGCCGGATTCGCACTTCCCGTACTCAATTTTGTTGGTCTTTCTAGTAGCGCCCATCAAAGAATAACAAATATTATTGTAAATTTTAAATTTTGAACTATAGGAAAATTTTAAATTTTTTATATTAATTTTTATGAATATTTTAAATTTTAGTTTAGAAATTTAAAAAAAATTAAATATTTTTGAAATATTAAATATAATTATTGAATATTTTTATTTTACATAAAGCTCATATTTGCAACTAGAGTTCAAGTGAATATTATCAATTATTAAATATTGATTATTAATTAATTATCTTTCTTTGGACGTTAATGTTATTTATCAATTATTAACATATAAATATGAATTATTAATTATTTTTGCAAGTTAGTATTAAGTAATAATAATATTCATATATAAATCAAAAATCAAAAATTAAAAGTAATTAAAAAATAAAAATTAACCATTTTTTATTATCTATTACTTAGTAATTATAAATTGTTACTTTTTTAAAATATTAAATATTAAATATAATTATCAATTATAATTATTAAAAAATATAGAAAATAAATGCGTATGATAGTATACTTTGTATCATAGGTATTTTTTAATTCATTTAGAAAATTTCAAAATTTTAATTTTTTCTAAAATATTAAATATATAATATAATTATTAATAATAACTATAAAATATTAAATACTAAATGTTACTTCTTAATTACTTTCATTTCTTAATAATTATGAATTATTAAATATTTGTCTTAATGATTATTGATTTTTTTAATAGTCATTATTAATTAATAATTATTTAAAATTAATTATTAAATACTAAATATCACTTCATAATTATTAAATGTTATTATTAATTATTAATTATTAAACATTAGTCTTAATTAATATATAATTATCAATAATTAATTATTTAATAGTAATTTTCAATTAATAATTATTAATAATTAATTATTAATCATTAAATATTACTTCTTAATCGTTAAATTTTAATTATTAATTAAATATTAATTATTTAAACATTAATTATTAGATATTAATTAATAATTACTAATTTTTTATTAATTATTAAATGTAATTAGTAAATATCAACTATAATTTATTAATTGTTAATAATTAACTGTAATAAATTATTATATATAAAAATAATTATTGATTATTTATAATAGTTAATAATAATAATTTATTTATTGATAATCATTAATTACAATAAATTATAAATTGTAATAATGACATATGTAAGCTGTTGTTTATGATTATCGATATATGCATTTGCTCAGATTAAAATAATTTGCGGTTGCATCGGTTCCAAGAAACCTATGCAAATAACACTATTTGCTTCGGTTGTAAGGAAAATCGAAGCAAACAACACTATTTGTTTCGGTGCATTTGCTCTGGTTGTTAACACAACCAAAGCAAATGACACTATTTGCTTCGGTTGTGAGCACAATTGAAGCAAATAACACTATTTGCTTTAGTGCATTTGCTTCGGTTGTTAACAAAACTGAAGCAAATGATACTATTTACCTCGGTTGCATAACCTAAGCAAATGACGTGAGGTAACAGGTATAGTTTATACTAGTGTTGGCCTCCAGTGCGTCTCAGACTTCTTTGGCAGTTGATTTATTATAGTACATATCGAATAGAGTATCCATCATTGCATTGCATGTGTGCCTCTTGCATATGTAATGATCTTGCTCCCATTTTTGTCTTGATTGTGCTTGCGCAATAGTCATATTTTCTGTTTCCTCCAGTTTAGGCACCGTAAGAACACAAACCACTTTTAGTCCAGTCAACAGAAAATGCATCTTCTTCTGCCAACGCATAAAATTAAGACCATCGAACCTTTCTAATTAGGTGAAATCAGAAGCGAACTCTCTCAAACTATGCGCTGCCATTGTTGTGTAATGTCTTAAGATTGTTGATTTGGATTTTTGGTAAAGTGGCACCGCAATGGTAAAATCATACCTGTAAGATCACTCCAAGGCATGTTGATGATGCTTTCCTTAAGACGTTATTTGCCCTTACCACTCGTTTGAACAAATAAATTAGTGTTGCGAGTTAAGAAAAAATGTCTTTCAAGATACAATGTAGCCGAGATGATTAATCTCTTCAATCGATTGTGATAGCATTGGCGATATCGATTCATACTAGCTTCTGAATTGACTGATGTGACAAAAGTATCGAGTTTGTGATCTGCAGTACCACAAACCCAAAATAGTATTGAAAGAAATAAGAGAGGAGAAGAGAAGGAGATTTGAAACAAAAGAAAATTAAATTCTAAAATGCTTTTTAGGCGTTTCTATTTTTAGAGAGAATAAGATTAAAACTAAAATGCTTTTCAGGCATTCCTATTTATAGTTGCGAATATGTGCCTTTTCATTGTGAGAAAATGCTTCCATTTGTTTAAAAATATCATGTTGTTTGTAACGGTCACTTTTCCCATCGTTTTTGTTTTGTTTTCAACAGTCAAATCTCCCACCGGTCCATTTAATTTTGAATTCCGGGCTTCTTAACGGGTTAAGATTTGACTCATTTTAATTAAAATAATTCTACCCTAATTTATAATTTAGACCCAAACCCGATCCGGTCGGTCGAACGGACGGCGGAGGCGCGCACGCGTGTGGTTGTTGTGTATGACCTCCCTCCTCACAAACTAGCAAGCATTGGATGCCCAAAGGCTCAACCTTTTCTTGAGGAATCTATATTTGAACAAATATAATTTCTACTCTTCTATGATGTGGGACCATTTCCAATCCCACTTCTTCTTCTATTCTTTCTCTTCTTCTCATTTTAAAATAAATAACTCGCATAAATAATTTTATAAAAGTTTACACTAACTGTTGGGCGTGTTCTCACCCAGAAGACCTCGAGACCAAGAAGCCAGATGCATCCACCCAGGCTTACCTAAAATCATTCGGCATTGACGTTCTCCAGGGCCCATTCGGCAGGAATTCATTCGGTATCCATGCCTAATAGAAACCCGTTCGGCAGTCTCAAGAAGCCACTACCGGACCACCTCTCCTAGCTCCTACCGGACCACCCTCTCCTTGCTCCTACCGGACCAACCTTTCCTAGCTCCTACCGGACCACCCTCTCCTTGCTCCTACCGGACCAACCTTTCCTAGCTCCTACCGGACCACCTTTCCTAGCTCCTACCGGACCAACCTCTCTTAGCTCCTACCGGACCACTTGCCTTCCACCGAACCAAGTGCCACCGGACCAGCTCCACCAGGCCAGATTGCGTCAGCCCAAGCCCACCAGCTGGTATATACCTCCAAGACTCCTACCCCTAGCCTCACTCTATAAATAGAGGGGCAGGGGTACGACAATGGGGGACAAGTTTGAGAGCTCAAGCACGGAAGGAACTCTTCAAACAACTTTCTTTTACTTGTATCAAAGTTTTGTACTTGTAATCATAAAAAAAAAGAAGAGAAATAACATATAAAGTGGACGTAGGCACATTCTGGCTGAACCACTATAAATCTGCGTGTCTTTTTACAGTTTAGCCCCTGTTTTTTACGTATTTGCATAAATCGCTCAAATTACTAAGAATAACATAAGATCTACTAAATCATACAACTTTGAGGTGTTTGTCCATTTTTTGTGCAAACATTTTTGGTGCTTTCACTGAGAGCTAGAATCTCGAAGCTTCAGCTTCATCTACTTAACAAGTAAGTTTTCCTAACAGCATCGTCCGCCACTTGGAAACATGCCTCCCAAACAGAGAAAAGATGTTAACAAAGGAAAAAACATCGCATCCAGCAGTCTCCCAGATCCAGCTGTCACGAATCAAGCAAATCGTCCTCCTCCAGCAACAGTAACGAATGAAGAACAGGCTAACCCAACTACTCCTGCCACAGAACAGCCTGCAGCAATTACTAGAGCAGATCTGGACAGAGTTGTGGTTGAAGTGACTAACCGCTTCACGTCCCAGCAGGAAGCCTTGGTGGACCATCTCATGTCACGCTTGAGGGACGCTGAAGAATCCAACCGCAACACTGAATCATGGGGCGAGTCCCAGTCTGGAGGATCTCGGAGACAGCAAAGATCTTCCTTCTTCGAAGGAGCTAACGGCAGAAGTAGCCGTGGTAGGAGCCGAGACCGAGCACAGCCCGAAGTTAGGCCTGAGGAAACGTTTGGTACCGAACCTAACGGGGAAGGTACCGGGCGAAGGTCAACTGTAGCTGAGCCTGTCATGCTGCCTAACCACAGAAACACCAGTGAACGGGGCCGAGCTAGAGTTCAGCCCGAAGTTGGACCCGAGGAAGTGCTTAGATCAGAACCCAACAGGGGGAGATCAAGGCAAGGGCCAACTGTAGCTGACCCAAGCGTGCTCCCAGAAGATCAAAGGCAGCCACTGGAAAATATGAGGAATGATAGACGATACCATCCCTACAGGTCGTCTGGACAGAATCAATCCCGCAGAACAGAACCAAACTCATTTCTATCTGCTCCAAGTTCTGACGAAAGGATGGCACGCTTATTCAGAGAGTGTGTCCAACGGGAGCAAAGAGATCGAGGGATAGGCGCTAGGGTAACCAGCCCTTTCGCCCGCAATATCGAAATTGCTATCACCCCCCGAGAATGGAAGATGCCAACAATGGAACCCTACAAAGGAACCTCCGATCCCGTTGTACACTTACAGAGGTACACGCAGCATATGCTCATGAGTGGAGCAATAGAGGGAGTACTGTGCAAATGCTTTCCGCTCTTCCTAGCAGATCTTGCTACCTCCTGGTTTTGTCATCTACCCCAAGGATCCATCAGCTCATGGGAAATGTTGAAAGAAAAATTTATCAGTCAGTTCCGCATTCATGTGGAGCAACCTAAGGACGCTTATTCCTTATCCAGCGTAAAACAGAAACCTGGAGAAAAGCTGCAGCAATACCTAACCAGATTCAACGCCGCAGCAGCCGCAGTTCAAGATGCCGATGAGAAGCTTATCCTAATGGCCCTCTGCAGTGGAGTGCATCCGGACACTAAATTTGCTAGAAGATTGACAAAAGAAAAACCAGCTACTTTACCCGATTTCTTCCATGAAGCCGGGAAATACATGAGGCTTGAGGATGCTGCCATTGAGGGGCAGTCAGGACAGCAAAGTAAGACGACCCATGGCAACGCCCCTGCTGTGGCGAGGGACGTTCGAAGAAATGATTCCAGAGACAATGCTGGGGGCAAGAAGGTAGAAAAGCGCCTATATCGGCCAGGACCAAGATTCGACACTTACACCCCTTTGAACGAGACCGTCGAATATATCTTCCTTGCCACCCAAGGCGAAGTTAGATACAAACGGCCACCATACAAGAAGGAATCAGATAACGCACAGAAGTCTGGAAAATTCTGCCGCTTCCACGAATCTCACGGACATGATACCAACGAATGCCATCATCTCCGAGATCTGATTGAGGAACACATCAGAAGGAAGAAACTGGAACGTTATGTAAAAAGTCAAGACAGGACTCCAGCTCCTGCCAATGAAAACCCAAGGCTGCCCTCACCAGGGACCGACAGAGGAAACCGCAACGCTAGCAGCTCTAGTCAAGAGAAGATAGTGGTCCATACCATCTCAGGAGGTCCGCACATCGCAGACAGAAGTTGGAGAGAGATGGAAAGATATGGGAAGTCGCTTAGAGACAGTAAAGACTGTGTCAATACGGTTATAGAAGAGCGCCACCCAAAGCGGAAAGAAAGTGATGACATCACATTCAGTAAGCGTGACCTAGAAGGAAGACAGTACCCTCACATGGATCCCATGGTTATCTCTGCCCGACTCGGTCCCGCCGAAGTTTACCGAATCCTGGTAGACACTGGAAGCTCTGTAAATATCTTGTTCAAACACGCATTCGACAAAATGAAGCTATCAATGAAGGATGTATCTCCCTGCGATAAACCACTACACGGTTTCACTGGAGATGCGAAGATGCCCCTCGGGCAGCTGGACCTCTTTGTTGAGATTGGAAGCCATCCTCGCTCCGTTGTAAGGAAACAGACGTTTGTGCTGATAGAAAACCATTCGGCCTACAACGCCTTCTTAGGAAGACTAGCCTTGTCTGACTTCCAAATTGTCCTAGCCCCATGGTGCCTGAAAATGAAATTTCGAACAGACAATGGGGTAGGGGAAGTGGAAGGAGACCAGGATATTGCACGAGACTACTATGTAACCGAACTTCGCAACAACCACAGGAAGGATAAAGGGAAAGGTGTAGAGATTGCCCTCTGCACAAAAAGCCTTGAAGCATAACAACTAAAGAAAGCCCCTCCTCTTTGATACACCAGCGACCCTTTCAATGAATTAGACCCTAGGGACAAAGAGGAGGAGGCCACCGCCGAGCCTGCAGAGGCTATGGAGTTTATATCTGTAGACAAGCACGACTCAAGTAGGCTGCTGAAAATTGGGTCCCAGCTGAAAGCTGAATTGAAGGAACAACTCATTGATTTTCTCCGCCACAACTTGGATGTATTCGCTTGGTCACACGCTGACATGACCGGAATCTCCCCCGACATAGCATGCCATGTATTAAACATTGATCCTACCAAGGCGCCTGTAAAACAAAAAAAGAGAAGTATGGGGGCAGAGCGATCAGCAGCACTCGATGAAGAGGTAAAGAATCTACTCGCCAATGACTTCATACGAGAAGCTGTTTACCTAGAATGGATCGCCAACCCGGTACTAGTAAAGAAAGCTAATGGGAAGTGGCGGACCTGCATTGACTTCTCCAACCTAAACGACGCCTGCCCAAAGGATTGCTTCCCGCTTCCCAGAATCGACCAACTTGTAGACAGCACAGCCGGGCACGAACTCCTATCTTTTATGGATGCATACTCAGGATATAACCAAATTCCTATGCATGCTCCCGACCAAGACCACACTAGTTTCATCACCGACCGGGGTTTATACTGCTACAAAGTGATGCCCTTCGGACTTAAAAATGCAGGAGCCACCTACCAGCGCCTCGTCAACAAGATGTTTGCAGGGCTAATAGGACAAACTATGGAAGTATATGTGGACGACATGCTGGTGAAATCACGGAAAGCCAAAGATCACGTAAGCCACCTAGGCGAAATGTTCGAGGTGCTTCGACAGTATGGAATGAAGTTGAATCCACTAAAGTGCTCCTTCGGAGTGTCATCGGGAAAATTCTTAGGATTCATCGTCCATGCCCGAGGGATTGAAGCAAACCCTGAACAAGTCCGAGCATTAAGGGACATCAAGATACCTTCCACCCGAAAGGAAATGCAAAGCCTAAATGGAAAAGTGGCCGCCCTAAGCCGATTCATCTCCAAAGCAACGGACAAGTGCGTCCCCTTTTTCGAAGCTCTAAAGAAAGATAAAGGAAAGTTCGAATGGACGGACGAATGCTTAACCACTTTCCTTAACCTAATCGAACGCCTCCAGAAACCACCGGTACTCTCGACCCCAAGCGAAGGCGAAGAATTATACCTATACCTTGCTGTGTCATCTCACGCCCTAAGCGCTGCCTTGGTAAGGGAAGACAACCGCACGCAGCGACCAGTTTACTTCGTCAGCAAAAGGTTCACCGGGGCAGAAGTAAGATATCCTAAACTTGAGAAGCTAGCATACTGTTTACTTATCACATCACGGAAACTGCGTCACTACTTCCAGTCCCATTCCATCAAAGTTCTGACCGATCAACCACTGAGATAGGTACTCCATCGTCCTGACACTTCTGGGCGACTACTTAAATGGTGCATTGAACTAAGTCAGTATGATATCACCTATCACCCCCGCACCGCCATCAAGGGACAAGCCATGGCTGATTTCATTGCAGAATTCACTACCAACGAAGATAAGGAGCAATTGGACATAGCAGAAGATATCAAGTGGAATCTCTTTGTGGATGGTGCATCAAACGAACAGGGCTCGGGGGCAGGTGTTGTAATAATCACTCCCAGGGGAAATAAACTGCACTATGCTATAAGGTTGGATTTCGCTGCCACCAACAACGATGCAGAATATGAAGCAGTAATAGCCGGATTAGAAATTGCCATCGAGATCGGAGCCAATTCTTTGTGTCTTCACAGCGATTCTCAGCTTATTGTTAATCAAATACTAGGGGAATTCCAAGCTCGAGAAGAACGACTCGTAGCATATCTAAAGAAGACCAAGTTACTTCTCAGCCGATTTGACCATTACTTAGTCAAACACATCCCTCGGGAAGAGAACCAAGAGGCCGACGAATTGGCAAAGCAAGCAAGTATGAGAGACATCGCCATCTTCGGGGCAGTAACTATCTCAAAGCAAGCGGTCCCAAGTTTTGAGCAAGTGAATCTGATAGCTGCAACCGAAGAAGTGACTTGGATGACTCCCATCCGAGACTACCTACAAAATGGAACACTACCCGACGGGCGTAACGAAGTCAAGAAAATCTTGAGGAAAGCGTCCCGCTACACAATACAAGGAGACATCCTCTATCGGCGCGGGTTCTCTAACCCATTGTTAAGGTGTGTCGCCGGAAGGGAAGCCAAGGAAATCTTATCCAACATCCATCAAGGAAGCTGCGGAGATCACACTGGAGGGCAAACGTTAGCAAAAAAGATACTCCGATACGGATATTTCTGGCCCACCTTAAGCAAGGACGCCTTAGATTTCGTCAAGAAGTGTGACAGATGCCAAAAATTTGCTAAGATCCCTCGGCTACCAACAACCGAGATTACTCAGATGACCAGCCCTTGGCCCTTTGTAGTATGGGGAATTGACTTAATCGGTGAACTGCCAATGGGTCGAGGCGGCGCCAAATATGCTATAGTAGCAGTCGACTATTTCACCAAATGGGTGGAAGCAGAACCTCTGAATAAAGTATCTTCAGCAAAAGTTATTAACTTCTTGATCAAAAATGTTCTGTGCAGGTATGGAGTCCCACTCAAAATCATATCAGACAATAGACTTCAATTTGACAGCGAGGAATTCGCCAACTGGTGCCAAGAACACCGAATTCATAAAAGCTTCTCATCCGTAGCATATCCCCAGGCAAACGGACAAGTCGAAGCAGTCAACAAAATTCTGAAAACTCTAATAAAAAAGAAGCTCGAAAAATCAGAGGGCGCTTGGGTGGATGAACTTCCTACGGCACTATGGGCTTATCGCACATCTTTCAGAACATCGACAGGGCACACTCCTTTCTCTTTGGCATACGGATCGGAGGCTATGCTCCCAGTTGAAACTATTGTGCCTTCCCACCGTCGGATCCACTATAACCCAGAAGAGAACGAAGAACTCCTTCACATGTCTTTGGATCTAATCGAGGAGAGAAGAAACGATGCAGTCCTCAAAACAGCAGCCCACAAGCAAAAAGTGGCAACACAATACAACTCCAAAGTCAAGCATCGTACCTTACAGGAAGGGGATCTTGTCCTCAAGCGAATCTTCCCTCGCCCCGGAGCATTAGACCCAATCTGGGATGGACCATATGTAATTCATAAAGATCTCCACAACGGAGCCTATATTTTGTCAACAGTGGACAGAGAGGTGTTCCAGAGGGCATGGAACATCCAACACCTCCGTCGATACTTTTCTTAACTTGTATTGCCCATATGAAGTGAATTAACAAAGAGAATCAGTGGATGTAGGCATTTTTCGTGCCGAACCACTTTAAAAAACCATGTCTCTTTTTTAACTTGTTCCTTTGTATCTTGGCTGCTTGTTAACTTTATCCTTTTCTGTTGAACAAAATCCTGAGTATATAGCATTTCTATTCAAAGCACTCCACAACGCAACTTCACCTGGACAAGACCCAACAGGTACTATGCGAATCTATGCCCTCGCCAATGAGACACTTTTGCTCCAGCATCCCTCTGCTGTGGGTTAACTCATTGCTCGCGACGGCCCTGAAAGCCAACTGTAATGAGCCGATTATAAGCCACCGAGAAGGCCGACTATAGCCGAGGCAGCTCATTACGGCGTTAGGCTCGCCGGCAACTGTGAACCGACTATAAGCCCCAACATAAGGTGTGGCCAGCCAGGGGCAGTTCACAGTTGACGATCAGCACCCACGCTAGCCGGCCATAGTAAATCGAATAATACCCACGATTGCGGGCCATAATGGCCCGGGTAGTTACTGTGCGCGATCTCGGCTCCGATGTGTCTTAAGTGCGGCTGTGGTAAAAAAGAATTAACTCCCCGCGGAGGCGTAAGATGGGTGACGAATGTCTCCAAGACCCACAGCTAGGGAAAGTGACTACAAAACCCGTTTGCCACGAACTTAAGCACATCGAAGGCCTTCCGTGATTGGAAGTTTTACCTTTTTTACGTATTTCAATTTTACTTAAAAAGCTTTTTTCCTATCCCCTATAACAATCCCTAAAGTACATGATACAGAGTAGGAGATACTCGCCAATGGGTGTAGGGACTCACAGTGGCAGGACATTCGACTACATTCCATGCTCGGTCCTACAAGATATTCAAGACTGCCGTCTACGATTAAAACATGAAAGGCGGTATTTTCTTCTTTTATGTACAAATACATGACTATAATTTGTTCACACCACACGCTAATATTGCAAGTCATGAAATTATGGTTTAGAACCAGAATCTAACATCAAACACAATTTAATTACAAGAATATACATAGCTACATTTCTCATACGATATGTCGAAATCGCATCAAATATTCAAGAAACGACAAAATCAGCTTAAGTTAAAAAATTACACGTCAAGAATAATGTTGATTATTACAAGTAGCAAGAATTACAACTTAGAAGTTACTCTACTGTCTTAAGACTAACGTATACAACCATGTCAAGTCTACAAAAAGAATTTTCCAGGTCTAATCATGGAGCCGGTTGCGTCGGAGTCTTGTCCTTGCTCTGTTGCCCACCTGTCCGGTCATAAAAAGAATTCATTAGCGATAAGTAACCAAGTTAACGGAAAGACTAGAAAGGAAGACTTACCAGCACCTGCTTCTTGACCATCCTGGTCGTCATCCTCTACCTGCACACCTGCCTCCTCAGCAGCAAGTAGCCGCATACCCTCCTTTACCGCCACTTTCTCCTCCTTGGTAAACTGGGCAGTGACCACATCCATACTGAAGACCGCTCCACCCTCTTTATCTGCATCAGCCTTAGCCTCCTCCAGAGCCCGGAGATAAATCTTAGCCATGACCCTGGGATAATCGTCCATCCAGGACAGGTTGCCCTGCTTCCAGGTACGGAAATACATATCCTGGAGCATTTCGTCCATCATCCCCTCATTCTCCTCAAACTCCCTCATCCGGGCCTCGGAAGCCGACAACCTCCCAACGGCGGCATCTCTCTCCGATCGGTATCTCGAGCAGTCAACCAGAAGGGATCCCCGCATTGCCTCCATCTCCTCCCTCAACTTGGCTTGAGCAAGCTCTGCAGCCTCAAGTTTCTCGGACAATTCCTCCACCTGCTCGAGATCCGCTTTCCGAACCTCGTCCACCGTGGCAATAGCCATGTCAATCCGTTCTTTGCAAGTAGCTTCCATTTTCCGCAATTCGGCCCGACTGGCCTCTTCCATGGTTTTCCTTAGTCGCCCAGTAGTAGCCTCATGCTGAGAAATCTGAATAGCCTGATCCGCAAGCTGTTTGGCCTGATCCGAAACCACCAATCAAAGTCGGATATTGGCGCTCCCAATCTCCTCTCCGGCCTTAACCAGCCGAGCATGATGCCCCATCAGCTTCTTGGTCTCCTCCGCCACCCGATCAATATTAGCCTTGGCCTCGTCTCCCATAGTGACTATACGAGTAGTGAGTAAATCGAGATCTAAGGACTTGGCTTCATCAAGTACTCGTACCATGGGGTTACGGGGGAGAAGGTGTTCACCAGTGACTTCGTCAAAAGTAATATCATGAGAGCTTGGATCCAGATCAGGATGACCCGCAAATGGATTACGAGCCAAGTCGGGACGGTCGATATGAATAATAGAAGGGTTTCCGGACGGGTGTGGAGAAGGTGCAAACTCGCTACCCTCCTCAGTGATATCATGAAGAGGCTGAGCCGGAGGCTGAGGACCGGGCGAAGTTTCGTATAAAGGATGACTCCTCTTCCTCTGCTGAATACCCTCTTCGATGACCCCAAGAAGAGGACGGTAGCCGACTACATCCCCGGAGCGTTGGGTCGAGGGCTTCGGCTTAGCAGAAGTTTTGGAAAGCTTATATTGCTCAAGCCTGTGTCGAAGGTCTGAGGCTTTGGACGTCTTGCCTGCTCCTGATATAAAGAACAAGTGTCACAAACTTACATCACTATATGATTCGAGAAACGCGGTAAATTACAAGTTAAAAAAGGAAAAGAAACACAGTTGTGGTTGTACAAACCCTGGGGAGGAGTGGGATACTGCAATAAGTCCTGGATTTCATTCCAGGACGGGAGCGGGTCATAAAATATTCCTAAGTCCCTATCATTAATGAAGCATGCAGGAGTCAAGAGTTCACCTTGAGTCGTCGGAGCCACCTTGGCTGGAATGGTCGGAGAAGACTCACTTGCACCAGTCCCGGCTTTGTCCGCCTTCCCGGTCTTCTCTACCAAAGCCGGATCCTCATCCAACCCCTCGAAAGCCTGGTGGAACGCATCATCCGTCCACTCCTGAATCTCGCCCGCTTTCCCAGGAAGCAAGGCCCCGATGCCATCGCCACCTTTGTCACCATCCCGACCATCTCCACCCTCGCCTCTTTCCTCCTCTATGTCTTCCTCCTCCCGAGTAAGTGGACAATTGCTGGGGGAGGGACCGTCCGACTTCTTGAGTTTCTTACCTCCGACCGCTGGAGGTTTTGTGAAAGGTTTCCTCTTGCTACTCTCTGCCGTAACACCTTCCTTGGTCTGAGCAGCCGCCCTCTCCTCCGCCGTTTCCCTCAGCTTAACTACAGACTGCTGCGGAAGGATTAAGTTATATTTCAGAAGAATCGCATTTCTGATCAAGAAGGCAGATGATCTATATTTCCCAAGAATGGCTTCTATCTCAGCCGCCGTCTGAACCAGGCGGTCAGTCTCCACAACCGGAAAGCCACCTGTCGCTAGCAAAAATGAGAAAGTATGAGAAGAAGCATCGCAATCGAAATAGAAATTATAAGTAAAAGCATCAACTTACATCCAGAGGTAAAGCGCCGGATTGAAACGGAGTCGTCCCTAACAAAGAACCACTCTTTCTTGAACATGCTGAATTTAGAGTACAGGTCCAAGACCGGCTTGAAGGTCACAGCTGACTCCAAGCTAATGTATGGGGACCCCTTCTTATAGCCCCTCAAATTATACAAATACCGGATCTCCCGGTTGGAAGGAGCACGACCATACTTCCTCTGGAAAATAACGAAGAGGCTCACTAGTATAGCATAGGAGTTGGGTTGAAGCTGGAATGGGGCCACCTTGAGATATGTGAGGAAGCTGGTTACCCAAGCATTAAGAGGCGGGATGGCACCACACATGCAGTGGTATCTGCTGTAAGCAAAGAACCCTTCAGGAGGGTCGTATGGCATAACATCTTTCCCCGGCAACAGCATTCGCGCCCTGTCAATTCCGAAAGAGCGAGAGATGGCATCAAGCTGCTCTTCCTTAAGGGAGCTGGGATAGCAGTCCGGGGGAGAATTCAGAAGCTCCTGCGGACCGTACCCGTCCACTAACGATCTCGGGGTTGGTCCATGGCGTTCTGGATTCGGCTGAGCTGGGGGCACGACAGAGGAACCTCCTTCACCCCCGGATTTCCTTTTGTCTGATCGAGTTTCCGCTTTATGGGACATTATCTACAACACCGGAAAAGCATAGTGTTAGAACAAAGGATGTAAACAAGTAAGTATATAATATGGAATTTCACTCGTAAAATCAGAATGTTCAAACTCCCGTTGTCATTTGGTAAAGTAAATGCCAAATTCTCAAGGCCGTTCGGCAGTTCTCATATTCATTCGGCATTTCCAACGTCATCCGGATATGACCCCATCCGACATCTCCATGCTATAACCCACTCGGTATTCCCAACTCCATCCGTTTATACAGATATACAACTCCCTTCGGTAAACCATTCGTCCAACATAGAAAGGAACTCACCTGATTCAATGAAAGTAGGAGATTTGATTCGGCTACCAGATTCGGCTACCAGATTTGATTCGGCTACCAAATTTGATTCGGCTACCAGATTTGATTCGGCTACCAGATTTGATTCGGCTACCAGATTTGATTCGGCTACCAGATTTGATTCGGCTACCACGTTTTGATTCGGTGAGAGTAAGAGTCTGATCCGGCAAAGACAAGTGTTTAGTACGGCAGGTAAGAAATAGCCAAGGCATACGGTCCCTACTTATAGACAAAAGGACACGACCGGACCATCTGGTTCGGTATCCAAGGGCCGAATGAAAGTATCAAACAAAGCACGCCATATTCGAGAATATGCCCCGCTTTGGGGGGCAAATTTTGGGCGTGTTCTCACCCAGAAGACCTCGAGACCAAGAAGCCAGATGCATCCACCCAGGCTTACCTAAAATCATTCGGCATTGACGTTCTCCAGGGCCCATTCGGCAGGAATTCATTCGGTATCCATGCCTAATAGAAACCCGTTCGGCAGTCTCAAGAAGCCACTACCGGACCACCTCTCCTAGCTCCTACCGGACCACCCTCTCCTTGCTCCTACCGGACCAACCTTTCCTAGCTCCTACCGGACCACCCTCTCCTTGCTCCTACCGGACCAACCTTTCCTAGCTCCTACCGGACCACCTTTCCTAGCTCCTACCGGACCAACCTCTCTTAGCTCCTACCGGACCACTTGCCTTCCACCGAACCAAGTGCCACCGGACCAGCTCCACCAGGCCAGATTGCGTCAGCCCAAGCCCACCAGCTGGTATATACCTCCAAGACTCCTACCCCTAGCCTCACTCTATAAATAGAGGGGCAGGGGTACGACAATGGGGGACAAGTTTGAGAGCTCAAGCATGGAAGGAACTCTTCAAACAACTTTCTTTTACTTGTATCAAAGTTTTGTACTTGTAATCATAAAAAAAAAGAGAAATAACATATAAAGTGGACGTAGGCACATTCTGGCTGAACCACTAAAAATCTGCGTGTCTTTTTACAGTTTAGCCCCTATTTTTTACGTATTTGCATAAATCGCTCAAATTACTAAGAATAACATAAGATCTACTAAATCATACAACTTTGAGGTGTTTGTCCATTTTTTGTGCAAACACTAACAAAGAGTAATGTTTAATATAATTTACACAAGAAATTCATATAGCTAAAATAAGATGAACAAAATAATTATGACATGCATATTTAAAAGTAACAATATATGGGTTCCCATATTTTGAATACCATCAATAATCGCACCCTTACTAATGGTATTAAAGGCATCCATCTCAATATAAGTAATAAAACAGTCATTCGACCATTAATCCTCGATATGCTTTCGAAGATCCATTTTTTCTATATTCATAGTTGAAGAAGTCCTTTCAACTATAGCAGTCGAAACTTGTAGAATTAAGGACAATGTAATGAGCTTATAGATTGAATTGTAGATAGTATGATTTTCTATAAAGATCATCCTTTTAGTTAAATCACTAAAGCTTTTCACTTCTACGAATTCATTATTAGATTTTGAACCAATTAAATAACACTCTAGTTGATTATAAAGGCCCATACGCTTAACTTTGGGAAAATTCTTTGGATAAACTTGAGGTAGACGAACTAGCTAGTTTCGTAATATCAAAAGAAGCAAATGAATCATTAGGGTGAGTTGACCTCATCAAAACAATATGATCCTAAATAAGTTTTTTATTCGAACAAAGATAAAATAAATCAATTTGATAATAATGCAAATTTGTTATTTTTGGATTTCATCTTGATTTACCGAAAGAGGAAAATTATCCTCCATATTTGATATAAAAATAATTTGCTTCATGCAAAGGAACTTACTTAAACAACGAGATTGTCACATCTATTATTTCTCATTTTTTAGGTGATACTTGGATAATTTTATCAAAATTATGCATTGATTGTATTTTAATCCTTCGGTCGAATCCTTTGTTTGAAGTACAGTTGAAATATCATTGGCAATTAAAAGTACTTTTTTTTATCAAATATAATTTGATTGTAAAGTCAAATTTTTTCTTCACTTCTATTAGGTTCAAAGATCACTTTTTTAATCTTCGAAGACATCTTTCACCAGATCTATAAGGACATAGATTACCAAGGAAAGCACGACAATCAAGTTGATTAAAGAGCCGTAATGTAAACCTCAATATGTGTCTCTTGGTCATTTCAAACTTTTATATTGATTTAGTCCTCTCAGTAGTTGGTTAAATACCTTTTTTGCATCTTTTTTCACAAAAGATATCTCGATGCTTACATAATAATGCTCCAGCGAGATCCTCCAAGTTATTGACTAATTAAAAAAATTCACCAATGTGGTCTATGTTTTTTGCAACACGAAGAAGTGCTAATTAAACCTAGTGTGCCGAACAATGCGCATAAATTTCAGAAGTTCTCTCTCTCTCTTCCCTCCTCCATAAGAGCTTCAAGGCCATTGAACAATCCTTGCATATTATTTGCTCTATGATAACCTTGACTATGCAACTTTGTAAAGCTCAACTTATGTTTGTAAAAGAAGCTTCAAATGATTTTTTAAGTGAAATTGTAGTTGTAATGAGAACATGTATCATGCCCATAAATCATTTGATGACACAACCATTTTTATCTACAAATCATAAAACAATATATATTCACACTTCGAGTTGTCACAAGCTTCATCGATTAAAACTTCAAATGGTTCACCATCAAGATGCTTCAAAATAACATTGATAACTTAAACAACATCTGAGTTTAGAAATATTTTTGATATTCGGTGATTTCATTTTGTGGAGTAATTATGATTTTTGATTTGCAAGTCATGTAAAAGTTCTATTTTTCTTTTACTTATAAAGTTTTTAAATTCATCTTGGCCACAAAAAGCTAATCATTGACATAAAAGGTATCAAATGCAATTAATAATGGCATTCAAATAAACTTGATAATCAATTCGACACAACTTTGTTTGCCTTATAATTAGCAACTTAACATGTCGAGTTTGAATCATTGAATTTTCAACATGCTTAGGTGTTATGTGCTTTCGATTTAGCATGTTCTTGGAATCTTCTGCACTTTTTCGAATTTCTATATCCAGCCTCGGTAAAACATTACTCTTTTCCTGGATGAAATAGGCATTCTGGATGAAATGTGTAACACTTTAACCAAAAAGTCAAATCTTCTTTCACATGATATTCTAATCAACTCCTAAACCAAATGAACCAATTTGGATTATAGCGACATGCCAATACTCCCATGATTGTTTGTGAAAATATAATAGGGAAGTTTAACACATATCCACACATACCCTTTTGTAACTACACTCTTCGAACTATATCTTGATCATTAGGATCATAGTTTGAAATTTGATTTTGTAAATTGATCGGAGGAAGGATATAATAAATCAATGTGAATGCGATTCAAATTCCTTAATTTTTGAATTGCCTCATTTGAACATCATTATCTAAAATATAAGACGAAGACCCCACCTTTGTCTAAAATAGTTTCACGAGTTCCTTATAACATTTATGCAAATATGAAAAAGGGATCAATAAGAATTAAAACTTTGGTAAATAAAAAAGTTTGTATTTGTTTCTTCAAAATATTAACATTCATTTAGCAATCTGAAAACAACATTAGATTAAACTTATTGGGCATTCTTCATTTTTTTAACATGAGCATTATTTACTTATTCTTCTCAAATCGAACTATCAAATTATTATTCTTAAATTAAACTACATTCAACAAAATTCAAGAAAATCTAACGTACATGAAACCCAAAATCAAATTATCTTAATAAGTAAATGTAGTAAATTATCCCAAACTCTTAGCTAAACTATCTTAAATCAACAAAGACATTATCTTAGTTATCCAAATTCAAACCATCTCAATTTAGTGAATAAATATCCTAAATTAGACCTAACTTACAAATTTTGAAGCAAAGCACAAAAAGTTTAAGCAAAAACATAAAAGTTACATATTTTCTGCCCATGAGTCCGAGTTCTGATGTGGAGTCATGAAGGAAAAAGTCGAGCTTGACTACAATATATGGTAGGGATTGATTGTTGGTGGTGGAATGGTGAATTGATGGAACTTGTTGGGGGTGATGCTTGAGATATTAAGGGTATGAATAATGGATTAGGCACAAATTTTCTTCCTTTTGGTAACAAATATATGTTCTACCCTTTTATTTCTACTTTGTTTTTATTTACAAAGGTAGGCATGTGCCTACCGCTTTTGCAAGTGGGGTCCACCCCTATCCCAACCCATGTTATAAGGGCTGGGTGGTTTTGACACCACGTCCATTTTGGATCGGGTCTGATCATTAGCTGTCCATAATACCAAAAATATGATTCTGTATATGGTTCGTTTACTAGTTTGTTTATTTACATGAAGAAGTTCTTTTGAATTTTTGTTTGTGAACTCAGCTATAACGCTATTCAGTTTATCAATAAACTTTGTTTATGTAATTTTTTTAAAAAAGGTTAAGAGTAAAGTATAGTTTTAGCATCAATATCTTAGGCTTAGTATATTCATTTTTACCAAATGAACTTCTCAACTAGATGTGTTCGGATATTGTGTTTGAAATACCCAACAGGTTCTAATTAACTTTGTATCAGAGTTTTATGCTATTCGAACCTATGTCGAATCCATTGAATTATCTTTATATATTGATTGAAATGATATAAAGTTTGCCTTATGTTGTAGAAATTGTAACATTATAGGATTAACAAAGAGGCCGAGTGATAAAGGTTTAGTCTTCAAATGAAAATCAAATGTTAGTTCGTTCAAAATTTTAAATGTTTTTATTAGTATTAAACATCCATTAAGGTCTATTGGATGTGTTAGTTTTTACAGAGTAAAGTATTTGCAAATAAGAAGAAGAAAAAAGTCAAACAATCCTTTTTTCAACCGATGAAGTCTCAATGTTTGTGTCCTATGTTTAAACTCCTTACACATCACAATTATTGCCCTCCCGTAATAAAGAATATCTCTTGTTCAAAATAATAAGAAGGAAAAAGAAAAACCTACCATATTATAAATATAGTAGCTGACCCAAAGCTAGCCTTTACTTTGTTTAATACAAGACCTGAAGTCAGCTTTAGGGAAAAAAACTCATAATGTAAGGCACCTCGACCCATGTCTCCCTCGAAGATATCACTAAATCATATTTCAAGCCCAAGTGCTTGAGTCAATTTTCAACCCTATATCTCAAATGCTCAAGCTCGATCCTGTGTACTCCAAATCTTGACCTGAAGATGGAACCGCTCGAACTCGAGCTCCTCAACATAAACATATCGGTGAACTTTGATCCTCCACTCAAGACCCAAAGCTCCTTCATTCAATTGCTCAAAGCTCGACTTCTCACCTCATGCCATTCAAATTTTACCCCCTATGCATTAAAATTATTCCCGTTCAAGATATGCTCATTTTGGAACCAAATACTCAAAATCCAGAAAATATATATGCATTTTCAACTGTACAATTAGCTAGAAAGGCGAAATAGCCAAACCCCTTCACTTTACTAAGAAGCAAAAATATCTATAAATTTCCATTGTTATCTATGTTACCTCAAATAAAGAAATAACTCAATTGGATAACATTTGTAAATTGCCAAGGACTTGTAGCTCGAGTGGGAAGTGTTATAACGCTTTAGACTGAGGTTCTAGATGTCATGAGTTCGAACCCCTGGGACATCAAAATGTATGCTCTTGTTGAATAATTACCACTCTTATTTTGGAAAAAAAATACTATTTTTAAATTAAGAAGAAGATGACTTGTAATCAACACAACAATAAAAAGTGAAGTGGCTATAGGCTTATTAACTACTAGCCATTATAAAAACCATCTCCTTAATTTTTGTAATTTTTCCTTTTTGTTCATCTCTCCTTTTTTATTCAATTTTTGAGATTTGTTTTTTTATACGTTGATTCATCTTTGTTATTACATCAATAAAAGTAGATCAAACAAATAGAAAAAATCTACATACATGGGCATCATTTGTGCCCAATTTTGACACAAACAAATTAATGTTTTCTACGATAAAGTTCTAATCCTTCCACCAAGTTTAAAAAGATTTCATGAAATAAAATCATTTTTAATATAATTGGGGAAAATTTTGCAAAGAAATATTACCTTTTCTTTACTTTTTCCAAAAAACTCTTTCCAAAATGGTTTTATGAGACAAGGAGCCACTTCTAATAGTGCTGCTCAAGGAGATGCTTCTCCACTCTCTCCTCAACCCCAATAGAGAGAAAACTATTAAATTAGCCAAGATGTGTTAAATTTTAGCTTATGATCAAACCGATCAAGGGGATTTACTATAAAAATACCAAATGAATTAAATGCTAAAACAACTACAGAAACTTGTAATCAGCCCATGGAACCACTAAAGCTAAATAAGAACTAATATAACTTGGAAACATCAAAATTTGGCCAAAATCAAGTTCAAACTCCAAGAGGCAAAATCAAAGACTAGGCGATTAAAATCGTCTCATAGAAGGACAAAACAGACATATGGATGTTCAAGATGATGACGATGTGGTTGGTTGAAAAAAGTTAAACCTAGTCGAGTTCAACCTAATCAACTTGGTTGAAATATCCAACTTCAACCCTATGAAACTTGGTCCCCTGTTGAATAAAATAACATGATCCGAACTCGAATTTGTTCCCCTCAAGGTGCTACTTGATTTCTAGTGACACAGGATTGAACTCCTCTTACTACAATGACATAAGCTATAAAAAAGACCATAGGAGATCTAGAGATAGACAAAGAGACTACTTTTTTTGATTCAAATGAAGAACATGTCAACCCATTAACCCGACATATTTTGAATGCTCAAACTCCTATGGACTTTAAGATGTAATAGATACACCATCCACATGGATGTCATTTGTGCACCTAAAACTATTAAGTGCTGAAATTTTTCTATTTTCCGACTGAAATTACTGTTAATTGTTTGACAGCTACCAATTTGAACTATTGATTCATGATAAACAAGGGCATATGAGTTCAATAAACAATCCGAATACATCAAAAGGAACCTAAGGATATTATAATTTTAAATAACATCAATCAAAGAGATAAAGGATCTATAAAAGTATACATCATTATGATTAAATGTCGCAACCATTGGTGTTAGATGACCAAACCCACAGTTGGTTCAAATTCCATAATTTTTAGGGGTAACAAAAAAGTCGACTCTGAAGATTTGATTCTAAACAAAACACAAAACCTACTCAAATTCTATAAATGAGATGAAAAGTTGATCCACTTTGAAGGGGCATGACCCACACATTTTACAGTTAATAAACCCAATGATGATACACTAGAGATAAGTTATCCCAAAAGGAAACACAAAATCGATGAGCAAGAAAACAGTGTTAAATGTCCTCGAAACCAAGATGATCCTCCACCACTAGTTATACAACCTATACCCCACTGCCTTAATCTGTTGGACATGTTTACTTGGCCACCTAGAGTACCATTCCATATCTAAAATCATCTTGGAAGCAAGATACAAATGATGTTAAAAAAGTTGGCAACACTGTTGCTTTTATGAGATATCAGGACACGACACCAATGAGTGTCGTTATTTGAAAGATGCTATATGAGAGTTGATTCAGCAATGTAAACTTCAACAGTGCATTTGTTAACAACCACGACCATGACCTCAAACAACTGCAATAACTCTATCCTTCAGGGCACCCTGTCATATGAAGTCCCTTGATGTAGGCCACTCAGGTCATGTTACGACATTTCTTTTTTCAATAAGACTAAGAGTGTTTCCTATCTTACTTACACATGTACGAAAAGTCTTAGTTGTGAAATTCTTTCTCAGAGTAAAAATATGGAAACACTTGACATTTTAATTATTTCAATTCCTAGAATTTGAAGAACTCTATAAACTTATTTCTTATCTTAACTTAACTAGATGATTTCGAATAACTCGACTTTTACTCTATTTATTTACTACTAATGTTAATATGTATATCAGATGACTGTTGTGACTCTCTTTCTCAACATGTATTCTCCTTTATGATCGTATATATAACTATTGTTTTACTGGTTATTTCCACCTCCCGAAGGACCATAGGGGCAGGTAGATACTTAACATATATCCATATCGAGTCTTCACCTTGGTATCTTAAACTATCTATATAAGTAACTATTGTCCTCCAAGCGAACTAAGGGGTAAGTAGAGAGGCAATATACTCCATCACTAAATCCCATTATACAATATACAATGATGTCATCCTATTATAGCATGTTCTACATTACATAGTAGCTGACTACAGTTGTGGCTATTCTGTATCATGCAACAATGCTCTTTTTGTTTCTATAGCATGATGAGCTGCTATATGTGTAAATGTCACATAACTATAGCATGGTGGGTCACCCTATGCAATGGTGTTCAAATTGATCCAAGAGTCAAAAAATTCATTCTATCACTATGAGTTTCCCTATACAGTGATGATTCAAGCGATCCAAAAGTAAGAGTTTCTTCCTGTCATTATAACACATTTCATAATAAAAGTGGTGTTTGAAGAGATCTAACAATTCAAGAACTTCTTTCCACCACTATAACATGTTTCACGCTATTTATGGTGCTCAAAGAGATTCAAAAACTCAAGGACTTCTATCACTATAGCACATTCCATACTATAACGTGATACTCACAGAGATATATCCAAAAACTACGAAATGAGCAATTGACTAGGGTTTTCTAATAGACACCTTGAAAGTAAGGGGATTCTCCAAAAGGTGGATTTTTTGGATTAATTTGATACTAAAATCCAGTGCATCCTCGATCTCAATAAATGTAATTAAAGGCAATAAAATTCAATTCAAGAGGAGTCTTCGCCAAGGAGATCCCCTCTCGCCCTTGGTATTCGACTCAACGGTTGATGTATTTAGCAGAATAATTAATTTAGCTCTTAATAATAACATTCTTCCTAACATTGAGGGACATGTTGCTAGCGGGGTTCCTATCCTTCAATATGCCGACGACACTATTTTTTCCCATTTCATCTTCCTCATCACATCGCTTCCTTTAAACTAATTCTTTATAACTTTGAACTACTTTCGAGACTTAAAGTCAATTTTCACAAGAGCTTGGTTTTGATCCTTAATGATGTACCTAACGCGACTTCTAAAGTAGCCCAAACGCTTAACTACAAAACTATGAATTTTCCAATAAACTATTTAGGAATGCTCATTGAACAGACGAATACGAAAAAAGAAGATTGGAACACTGCCATCGTTAAAATTAATAAGCGACTACCCTCTTGATAAGCCAATTGTCTCTCAAGATCAGGAAGAGTTATCCTCGTTAACTCAGTATTATCTACAATATCGATTTATTGGCTCTCATTCTATCAATTTCCTTCATGGGTTATTAAAAAAATTGATAACACTTGATGAATATTTCTTTGGAAAGGAAATTTAGAATGCTCTACCTTAAACTATCTAATTAACTGGGATCTTGTATGCAAACCCAAATCACAAGGTGGGCTAGGTATTACAAACTTAAAACTTCTAAATATCTCCTTATTATGTAAGTGGATTTGGAAATTTCAAGAAGATGACAATACATTATGAAAGGAAATTATTATAAACTTTTATTATAATGGGTCCAAGAATCTATATAAGTCCAACAACCTTTTGTTATAATTTTTTTGGAAAGACATAACCATGCATTTTCGTATTTTTAAGATTGGTCTCTGTCTTAATGTTCGCTCTGAGAATAAAACTTTATTCTGGAACGATTGATGGGCTACTCCTATTGCACTAAAATATGAATTCCTAGATCTTTATTCCACCTCAAATAATAAAAATGACCTTATGATCGATTTTTTAGGCTGCATGAGATATTTAAATGGGACATTTCCTTCAATCGAAACTTGGTTGGAAATGTATTAAATCGGTACATGAATCTTATTGACATTATCGATAGAATTAATATGGGTGTGCATTCAGAACAAATTTTTTGGACCCAGGATAAAATTAAACATACTCGTCTAAATCTATGTTCAAATTCTTAATTTATTCAGGCTCCTCCATATTTTATTATTTTAATCCTATTTGGAAGATGAACACAACTCCTAGGATTAAAATTCATATGTGGATCGCTCTTTATGACAAATTAAATACTATTAGAAACTTAAACTTTACATTAAGCAACAATCTAAATCATAATCCTTGCTATTTTTGCAAATTTCCCTTGAATCTAATACACACCTTTTTTATGATTGTCAATTCACTCAATATATAATCCACAAAATCTTTTATATTTTTGGATTTAACACAGACACTAATATACCATCTCCATATGAATGTTGGACGAAATTTAGATTCAAACATAATAAAAATATAAGGAAATTTCTAGATGCCTCATACTCTACCACGTGTTGAGGTCTCTGGAACGAACGTAATCAAAGGGTATTTAATAACTCTATAAAAGTTCATTAAGTAAGCTATATTTTATTGCCTAGCCAATTTCTCTATGGACAGGTGATCAACCAAACTGAAGAGGCACTTAAACGAGATCATGGAAGATTTGCGACTCATTCAGGTTGTTCGCTTCTTACAATCACATTGCTAGAAACTAAATCTCTCAAAGCAGCCTCTACCACAAAACACCCCAGGGAGTGAACCAATGCATTATATTTAATCCTTGCACGAGAAAGTTCATCGTCTAGTCTTGACATAGGCCGCTCCATCATGTTCATTCACATCGGTTAGATAGTATATGTTGCTTCAACCATAGTCCTGTCTTTCAACCATTTATTCACATCAGTAAGGCAGCAACTTGGCTTCAACCATTCACTTTGGCACCAACATGTTCAGTCTTGTTGGTTTCAATACTAGGTCTGTCATATTATCACCTTAGCTTTATAGGCTACTGCACATACCTTTTGCCTTCTTCTATGCACTCTCAACTCACTTGGATGACAGTTTCAGACCTGCTTGCATGATCTGTCAATTATGCAACTCAGCTCTGTCAATAATGCATAGCTTCACCTTATTTCTCTACATAGCTTCAACCCTGTCAATAATTCAGCCACCTTCTACAACTTGTAACATGCCTATACAAAGCAATTGACCCTCAGCTACAGCAATGTCAACACTGCACTGTCAATAACGTGTTGGAAATTAAGAGAGAGAGAGAAAGATAGTAATGTTGGAACAAAAAAACTACTACATTCTATTAATAACTTGAAATAGAACTAAGGCATATATAGCCTTACAAGCACCTAACTAGATTTGTGAAAGTAGCTCACGTCATCCACTAAATATGCATTCAACCTATAAACTAGGATTCATCCACTAAATATGCATTCAACCTATAGACTAGGAATTATTTAAATAAAACAAAGACTAAGTAAACTTGCAACAAATTATCCAACACTAATTATAATGCACTCATCTAGCCTATCCTATTTGCAGCTTAAACCTAGTAGCATCCCTCGCCTTGCTCATTTAGAATTGCAATATAACTCAAGCAGCAAATTGGTATTCATAAGCTCACCTTACTCTCTCATCTGCATGCAAGTAGCAAGCTACCCACTACATTAGTGCAATGGCATCAATACTCACTCAGAATCATCCCTTACCTTACTCTACATATAGCTAATTTTACTGATTCAAATGCTTGTAATTATTTTCATTCAGATCGTCATTTCCATTCTCCTTCTTTTGATCATCATAGTAATGCTCCTGCTTTTTTGTATTAGATAACTCCAAATAAACATTTGTACAGTTTTTTATTTTGTAATTAATAAAGTTTCGAGTGCTCTCTCATAAGAAGATCACTCTTTCATCAAAAAAATAAACAGCTCCTATCAAAGAGCTCAAGACTATTAAAGACGCATGGCATCTATGTCCTTAAATGGTCATTTCATTAATGTAAACCAAACTTTTTAAGGGTAAGTGTTATACCCAATTTTTGCAATATGGAAAATCAACTGAAAAATTTATACAAACCAGTTTAAAGACTTATTCAATAACAAAGATAATGCTTTTGAAGTTTGATTTGAGACAAAATTTGAAAACAACATTCAAAAATTAACCTAGGTGTTGATTCGATGAAAGCTCCTCGTTCAATGTTAAACCCAGTCCAAAGTCAACTTTTGGGAAAATACCCAAAGCATAAGGTAGCTCAACCAAAGTATATTAAATAGGAATATCAACGTTAGGAAATCTAGATAGGAATGACGTTAGGAATTTATATTCAAATAATGTTAGTAATCTAGTTAGGAATGATGTAGGAAATTAGAGGCAAAGCATAGGAAAAATGGATAATTTCCATAAATATGTGCCATAATTGCGCATATCTTTTAAAAGTCCCTCATATTCTATTGGAATCTCCATTAAGGTTAGAAGTGGAAATAATATGAATAGTAGGAAAATAATAGAATGAAAGTTATCCTTGCCTACTCTAGTTTCATGTTTAAAGTAATAGAAGATGTTTTTGAAAAATAAATTAGTGTTATTATTGTATTTTTGGATGCAAACATGATAAATGTTTTGAGTTAAAAATCCTAACTTTAAAAAAGTACGTCTATATTGTATAAGTTCCTTAAAAGGGGGAGTTGGTTAGAATGAGAAATTTTTCATGGCTTTTTTGGGAAACCAAATAACTTTTGAAATTGGTTTCTAAGCTTATATTTTCAAAGATAAAAGTTTTGGATTAAGTACTTCATAACCATGAAGTTTTAATTTCGTAAAGAGTGGTGAAAAACAAACCAATTTTTGATATGGAGTAGATATTGATGACTGCCTTGGTTAGATGAGGTAAAAGTTAAGGCTATGAATAAAATAGTTGCGAATGCTCGTATGGTAGCAACATGAAATCCTTGTTGAACATAAGGCATATTGATCTAAACTTAGGAATATTTTATTAGAGATGTGTGAAAGCCATAAGAAGAACCCCACAAAGGAATGGGGAGTAGTATTAAAGTACATTTTTGCGAGTTCCAGGGTATACTCGCATGAAAGATCAAGGATAAAGAAAGTAAATACCCAAGTTGAGAATACTATCAAGAGATTTTGTTTGAAAGGAGATAGTAGTATGATTGAAGAAGAGGGTGATGGGATGACAAGCACACATAAATGATGTTGGTTGACTCAAGGTTAAAGAAAGCAAGATAAGTGGCTGGAAAGTTATCCCACCAAGCTAATTTTCTGATGAGTTATTCTAAATGTGCATATTTTATATTTCTTACACACTTCAGTGTGGGAATACATAGATTATCCACTAATCGGGTGTAACAACCCTGGTTTTGGAGATTACCTGTAAGTATTAAATTATAACGGTAGTTATGATTTAATATTGTGAATTAAAATAAAATTGGAGATTTTCAATTGCTTATTTGGAATAAGCAATGAATTTTGGGAAATACATTGTGAAAATAAAGTTTGAAAACTTTATTTTATGTGTTTGGGTTAATAATGAATGGAAAATGGTTTTTATTTAGAGAAAATGCAATACCAATTACTTCTTTTAATAATTTTTAAAGGAAGTATTTGATTTTTAAAGGTTGTCTATTTAAATAAAAAGGTGAAATTTGGTTTAAAATGTGTTTTGATTATAAAATTGAGTTTGAAATGGTTTGTTATACTTTTCTAAGCAAGAAAATAATTTTTGTAGAATTTTTGAAGTTAAAAATATGGATTTATGCATTTATTTGTGAAAATTGTGTATTTATGTATAAATAAGGGTTTTTAATAATAAAATGTCTTTTAAACTAAAATTATCTTTTTATATAGTGTAAAATATTTTATTTTATATGTAAGTATGTTTACATAAATTGTTAGTGTTAAAAACTTGGAGAAATGTATTGTTTTCATTATAACATTGTCTATATGTGCATATCTGATTTAAGTGTGTGATTTAATTAACATAGCCTAATTTATTTTTCTCTAATTTGGATCCAAAGCCCATTAGCTAACTAAAACCAAAAATGAGAAACATTACCTGTACGTACATTTTTATCTCCTTCTTCTCCAACAAACATAAAACATTGAAAAAGAAAGAAACTCCACCATTTTCAACCTAAAGCTTTTAAATCTCCAAATTTCTTCAGCAAATTGTGATTTTTATCAATCTAGAGTGAAATTAACAGGTATCCATTCTAAAACCTAAGTATTTCATCAAATCTAAATTTTTGAGAAGTGATTGTCTGTTAATTGGATTTTCTTCTTTGCATGCATTTGTTTCTTCCTCTTACAGGTTCTTGAAGGCCAAATTAGCTCAAAGCACCAATCTTTCAGCTCAAAACCTGATTTTTGCACTTCTAAATCAAGGTGAGTTGTTGCTCACACAATGCTAGCTAAAGCAAAAGCTTCAAAATGCCAAAAATTGTTGTAAAATAACTTCAATATTTGATTTTCTGTTGATATTTTCGTTTCTGTGAAAACAGTTTTGGGTTGTCTCTTTGCATGCTAATATCTTCCAATTCCGACAACGAAATGCTGCCGGATTTTCTTCAGTTGATAGTCCATGTGTTGTAGTATATGTGCAAAATTTCATAGCAAAACTCTTTCGTTTGATACCTGAAAACTTTGCTGCAAAATCAATGCACAGACTGGAAATCACCTGTACACATTTTGTTTTCTGAGTTGCTGCAAATATGGCCTAAGTCCATGTTTAAGGCAGCATAAATTTTACATTTCCAGTCGGAAATCATTGATTCTTTATTTGTTTGAAAGATGAAGTTTTCTACTATATGTATATCAATTTTCAGCTCAATCTGAGGTGGCTTGGTCCTCTGTTTTATGCCTGAAAGTAGAATGATGGTTTTCAGGCCTGTACATTTTTGTTTTTTTGAACTGTTGCAAACATGGCCTGAGTCCATGTTTGAGACAGTGTAACGTTTTCATTTCCAGTCGGAATTTATTTATTCTTTTTTTGTTTGAAAGAAGAAGTTTTCTAGTATGCGCATACAAATTTTAAGATCAATATGAGTTCGTTTGATTCTCTGTTTCAGGCCTGTAAGTTGAATCCAAGATGGTTTTCAGGCCTGGGCAATTTTTGTTTTTGAACTGTTGCAAACATGGCCTGAGTCCATGTTTGAGATAGCGTAACTTTTCCATTTCCATTCAGAATTCATTGATTCTTTTTTGTTTGAAAGATGAAGTTTTCTATTATGATCACACCAATTTTTAGTTTAATCAAAAATCGTTTGGCCACCTGTTTCATGTTCGAAATTTGAACCCAGAGAAGATTTCAGACCTGGGTATTATTTTGCCTATGCATTTTTATGTTCTTTTTACATCCAACTTTTGACTTTTACTTCATGTTTTTGTGATATTTCTGAAATGTTTTGAGGGCTATGATGCCTATCAATAGGCTAGCCAAGTTTTGATGAATTTGAAATTCAAATTTGAATTGAATTTGAATTGAATTTGAATGACGGTTTCGAGTGATTTCTTTGATTTCGAGCATGAATTTTTCCAAACAATTTTGAAATTATTTTTTAAAATTTATGGGCATTTCAATATAATCATTATATGATATTTTTAAAGTATTTTCAAGTGTAAAATCTATTTATTCTCTATAATAAGGGAAAATTTTAAATAGGGTTTTCAAATTGATTTCGAGAATTGCTTTTCAAAGCTATTTTTCCAAAGTAAATTATTTTATATATAAATTACATGTTTTTGCACATTTTGAGCGAATGAGAAGGATAATTAAACGGTTCAGTAAAACACGTGGTATGGGACACGTGCGTTTATCTTATCGGTTAATTCCCGACTTATCCAGTTGATCGTTTTGACCTTCGAGTCGAGTTTACCGATGAGATGAGGTAAACTTTTTACTACTTTGAGTGTGAAATTTACTAGCGGTTAGTAAACCATTTAGTGCAAATGTGTGGTATGGGACACACGTTAACACTGTTCGGGTTCCTATCCGAGAGTTTGTGACACATTTGCCATTGCGGCTTGCCAGTACTGGACCTTCGGGTCATTGCCATTGCGGCGTTTGCCTTTGCGGTGTAATTGTCTTCGAGACGTTTGCCATTGCGACGTATTTTCCATTGTGGCATATTTGTCATTGTGACGTTTTGCCTTCGGGCGAGGTACCTATTTGAGATAACAGTACTCGGCAAGCCTTCGGCCACATGCACGTGTTAAACTTTTGAGATGATTTCTTTGACTATTTTCCCTAGTGTATCTCCCCTTTTCGGAATTGGTCCTTTGAACCATTTGATATACATGTGTGGGGATTACCTTTTGGGAATTTGAACTCTTGGGAGTTCTATTTTTGAGATTCGTATTGCCTACACCGGCATTATTGAGATTTGCCTTTTGGCGTTTACTTGAGATTTTATTCTCCTTTTTGGAGATATATTTGCCTTATGGCGTGTTTGAGATAGGATCTCTTTGCGCATATTTTGGGCTGCCGATTTGGCCGGTTATGTTTTTCCCCCTAAACCATATTTGATGTATTATGAATGCCGATGATATGAGGCTCGCTACTTTTAGCGTTTTGTGGGTTGTACTATCTCTTTTGAGATTATATGTTGTGTAGTGATATCCTTCATCACATGAAGTGATTATACACTTTAAATTGTCCCTTCTCACTTGGGAATATTATCACTTTATCCTTATGCTCTTATTATCGCTTATCCTTGTAAACCGATTTGTTTAGCTAGACTGACCTGTGTATTTTATACTCGGGTCAGACCAAAGTGTTTCAGGTTAGGTACATTTGGACTTAGCCTACTCTGCTTCCGCATGGACCACTGCTAGCTCTTCTTGTTATAGCTTTTTGTGTAGTCCTTTTTGTTTACTACTCTGATATGTATATTCTTTTGACTCACTTGTATATTGTGGTTGCTATACCACTTGACATGTATCATTTTGTATACTCTGTGATGTATCTGTATGTGTGTGTGTGTGTGTATATATATATATATATATGTGATGATCTACTATTCTGTGATGTGTTTTGCATTTGAGTTGTTCTATTTTGTTCCAATAGATCCTATAGCCACCTATGGCTTTGTGTTAAGTATTTATTGGATATGTCGATCCACTTGAGTTAGAAAAAAAAATGGCATTTGTCGACGTATTCAATTGATATTTAAGACAAGGCTATAGATGGTCGCTCCTAACCAGCCCTATTCTCCGCATTAGTAGACGGTATTACCCAGTAATACTCTTTGTTAATGTGGGTCTCGGGGTGGGGCGTCATAGCTTGGTATCAGAGCAGAGTTCAGAATAAAATATGATAAACATAGAATAGAAGCATCTATTACGGTACATCTAAGTGTAATACAAGTGTTACGAATTCCTTAATCATCGTGTCTTTGACCTTTTCTTGTCCTTTGGAGTAGATAGAAGTTTGGGAATATGTCTAGGAATGCATTTTAATTCCGTAGTATTCCTTATTGAATTAATGGTATCTACCCTATGATTAATCTTTATCTATCTTAACTTTCAGCTAATGGCTGGAAGAGGTAGAGGACAACGCTCGGATGATCGGCAATCTATCGGCTCGCATCCGAATGGTGTTTATATGTCTGCCGATCAGTTTATTGAGTTATTTAGGTGCACTCAGCTTCCAGCTCCTACTCGAGCATCTCCTCTGCGCAAGTCTTTCTTTGTGCGCTTGTGCAGTGATTTCTCTCATCTCGGAGGAAAGCCATTCTAAGGCTCCGAGTTCGTTCTTGAGGTCCAAGCTTGGATTCGTATGTGCAAGCACATTCTCTCTCGCATGGATCTTTCTGACCACGACAGAGTTCTCGTAGCATCTAGCATGTTGTTAGAGTGTTCCCTTGATTGGTATGAGCTTCTCATAGCCGAGCTCGATGAGTCTACTCTTTCTTGGACTCAGTTTTGGGAACGATTCGAGCTCAAGTTCATTCCTGAATCTGAGAAAGCTTTATTGGCCCGTCCCTTCCTCGAGTTGAAGCAAGGGAAGTCCTCCGTCTCTGATTATGTTTCATCATTCGAGGCCTTATTTAAGTATGGTCTTGAATACATTAGCACTCCATATAAGAAGAATCTGAAGTTTGTCTCTGGTCTTAAGAAGTATTTGAAGAAATCTTTGAGTAATACCCGGTCTGACAAGCTGAATGTAGTGGATGCTTCCAGAGGGTCTTCTCAGCACATAGGTACATCTCCTTCTATCCTTGAAGGCTTTATTTTATTCCATGATCATTCTATTCGATTTCTCTTTGATACGGATGCGTCGCATTCATTCGTATCGAAAGAGCTTGTTGATGCTATTTCTTTGGATGTTTCATGTCTTGTTACTTCATTAAGGATTGCAAATCCTATCGAGGGATCCGCAACCCTTAGCATGCTTTGTGAGGATGTTGAGATTGTTTTATGTGGATTTTCTTTTCGTGCGAATCTGCACGTTATTTCTTATTTGGTTTTTGATATGATTTTGGGTATGGACTGGCTAGTGCGATACGATGCCAAGATTATTTGTTCTGAGAGAGTTTTATATCTTCGACATCCAGCTTCATCTGCTCTGCTATCACTTGTTCTTTGAAATGTGGAAAATTCCAAAGTGGATTTATATTCTCTAGACTCACGAGATGATGATGATATATCTCGTATACCCATTGTTTGTGATTTCTCTGATGTATTTGAGCCTATTTTGGGTTTGCCACCCAACCGGGCGATCGAGTTCCACATTGATCTCATTTCGGGCGCACAGCTTGTTAGTCATCCTCCCACGAGGATTTCCACAAAGGAAAATGAAGAACTCAAGAAGCAGCTTTTAGAGCTTGAGTCCAAGCATTCAGTCCAGTTTTTCACCGTGGGGTGCCGCGGTCATCTTCGTGAAGAAGTCCAATGGAACTCTTAGGCTTTGCATCGACTATCGCAAGCTTAAAGAGTTGACCATCAAGAATAGGTATCCGTTGCCTAGGATCGACGATATGTTCAATCAATTGAGTGGTGCTAAGGTCTTCTCTCAGCTCGACCTTACCACTGGTTTTCATCAGCTCCGAGTTGCGGAAGATAACATTCCTCTTACAGCTTTCCGCACTTGATATGGATCTTACGAGTGGCTCGTTATGCCGTTCGGTTTGATGAACGCTCCTGCTTTCTTTATCAATCTTATGAATCGAGTATTCCTGGAATATCTCAATAAGTTCATCCTTGTGTTCATCGATGACATTCTTGTTTATTCGAAGTCTGAAGTCGAGCATGCTAATCACTTGAGAATTGTCTTGAGTACTCTTCGTTACCATCAGCTTAAAGCCAAATTCTCCAAGTTCCATTCCTGGGAGAATAAGGTTAAGTTCTTAGGCCACGTTATTTCTTCCAAAGGCATTTCGGTCGATCCCTCGAAGATCGAAGCCATCCAGAATTAGAAGAGGCCTGAGAATGTTCATTAGATTCGCAGCTTCCTTGGATGGCGGGTTACTACCGCCGGTTCATTAAGGATTTTCCCACATTGTGCTTCCTCTTACTAGCCTTACTCGAAAAGGCATTCGATTTATTTGGTCCGATAAGTGTGAAGCTTCTTTTCAGCAGTTGAAGGAGCTTCTCACTAATGCTCCTATTTTTGTGGTTCCCGAAGGGAATCAAGATCTTATTGGCTACACCGATGCTAGTCATTGTGGCCTCGGTGCCGTGCTTATGCAGAAGGATCGGGTAGTTTCTTATGCTTCTAGGAAACTGCGACCGAATGAAGTTCACTATGCCACTCATGACCTCGAGTTAGCCGCTATTGTCTTCGTCTTGAAGATTTGGCGCTATTACATATTAGGCGAGCACTTCATTCTCTATACCGATCACAAGTCCTTGAAATATCTATTCTCTTAGAAGGAGCTCAATATGAGGCAACAACACTGGCTCGAGTTCCTTTCCTCCTATGACTTCGATATCCAGTTACCCCTGGAAAGGGTAATCGTGTTGCTGATGCGCGTAGTCGCAAACATTCGGCTGTCGTTTCTATGATGCTAGCCGAGTGGGATGTTCTTGAGACCTTATCTCTTTGTGATATTCATGATCGAGCTCCATCTTTTGATTTGCCTATTCTATTATTCACTTTGGAAGCTCGACCCAACTTATTGGATCGTATTGCCGATGCTCAGCGGTGTGATCCTGATCTTCTGCACCTTATCCAGATTTGTGAGCATGAGTCCCGTGATGAGGAGTTGAGGGATTTCAGCATTGATTCTCGTAGGTGTCTTCGTAAGAAGAACCGTCTAGTCGTGCCTTCTGATTCTGCTCTTAGGCAGGACATTCTCGATGATTGTCACCGTTCTAAGTATACCATCCATCCCAGCAGTAGTAAGATGTATGCCGATATGAGTCGCCTTTATTATTGGGAAGGCATGAAGCATGATGTGGCAAGTTATGCGAGTAATTGCATGACTTGTCAACTCATCAAAGCCGAGAATCAGTGCCCTTCTGGTCTTCTTCAGCCTTTAGAGGTCCCATTTGTGGAAATGGGATCAGATTTCGATGGATTTCATTGATGGCCTACCTCATTCGAGATCGGGCCATTGTAGTATTTGGGTTATTATTGATCGCCTCACTAAGTCTGCCCACTTCATTCCTATTAAGTCTAATAGGACTACTTCTCATCTGGCCAAGCTTTATATCAAGGAAATCGTGAGACTTCACGGTATTCCTAGTTCGATTGTTTATGACCGTGATCCGCTTTTCATGAGTCATTTCTGGCAGAGTCTTCAGCAAGCTTTGGAAACAAAGCTTAATTTCAGCACAGCATATCATCCGCAGTTTGATGGACAAACTGAACGGGTGAATCGTATCTTAGAGGATCTTCTTCGTGCTTGCATTCTGGATTTCGGTGGTAGTTGGGAGGACCACCTACCTCTTTTGGTGTTCTCCTACAGCAATAACTTTCAGTCTAGTATCGGTATGGCTCCTTTCGAAGCCCTTTACGGAAGGCTATGTCGATCACCTTCATGTTGGTTGGAATTCGGGGAGAAGCTTATTCTAGGCCCCAATCTATTCATGATTCTTCTGAGAAGATTATTCTTATTCAGCAGAGAATGAAAGAGGCACAGAGCTGCCATAAATCCTATGTGGACAACCGTAGGAAGCCTCTTGAGTTCTCTATTGGTGATCTCGTCTTTATTCGTGTTTCTCCTTTGAAGGGGGTTATGCGTTTTATTACGACTGGGAAATTGGCTCCTCGCTTTATAGGACCATTTCCTATTACTAAGCGTATTGGCCCTGTGGCTTATAGAGTTTCACTTCCAGCTCATCTATCCGGCATTCACGACGTGTTTCACGTCTCTCAGCTTCGGAAGTGTCTTCGAGAGTCGGATTCTATTATCGATTCTCTTGATTTGTAAGAGCTTGAGATCTCACCAGACCTATCTATTGTGTAGCAGCCTATTCGCGTACTTGCTTCGGAGGTGAGTCGCCTTCGAAACAAGGACGTGCCGCTCGTTAAAGTTCAATGGTCCGCTAATCCCAATGACTGCACTTGGGAAACCAAAGAGTTTATTGAGCGATCCTACCCTGGTTTTCTTTCTTCACATAGCGATGGTGAGAATCTTTTTATCTCAAGCTTATTTCTTTTCTTTTGATTGATGAAATTAATAAGTTGAATACAAACTCTTCTCCAGAAATTGCGTGGGAGCAATTTTGTTAAGGGGGGAGTCTGTAACAACCCTGGTTTTGGAGATTACCTGTAAATATTAAATTATAACGGTAGTTATGATTTAATATTGTGAATTAAAATAAAATTGGAGATTTTAAATTGCTTATTTGGAATAAACAATGAATTTTGGGAAATAAAATGTGAAAATAAAGTTTGAAAACTTTATTTTATGTGTTTGGGTTAATAATGAATGACAAATGGTTTTTTATTTAGAGAAAATGCAATAATTTTATTAATTAATGCGAATTACTTCTTTTAATAATTTTTAAAGGAAGTATTTGTTTTTTAAAGGTTGTCTATTTAAATAAGAAGGTGAAATTTGGTTTAAAATGTGTTTCGATTATAAAATTGAGTTTGAAATGGTTTGTTATATTTTTCTCAGCAAGAAAATAATTTTTGTAGAATTTTTGAAGTTAAAAATACGGATTTATGCATTTATTTGTGAAAATTGTGTGTTTATGTATAAATAAGGGTTTTTAATAATAAAAGTGTCTTTTAAACTAAAATTATCTTTTTATATAGTGTAAAATATTTTATTTTATATGTAAGTATGTTTACATAAATTGTTAATGTTAAAAACTTGGAGAAATGTATTGTTTTCATTATAACATTGTGTATATGTGCATATTTGATTTAAGTTTGTGATTTAATTAACATAGCCTAATTTATTTTTCTCTAATTTGGGTCCAAAGCCCATTAGCTAATTAAAACCAGAAATGAGAAACATTACCTGTACGTACATTTTTATCTCCTTCTTCTCTAACAAACAGAAAACATTGAAAAAGAACGAAACTCCACCATTTTCAACCTAAAGCTTTTAAATCTCCAAATTTCTTCAACAAATTGTGATATTTATCAATCTAGAGTGAAATTAACAGGCAATCCAATCCAAAACCAAAGTATTTCATAAAATCTAATTTTTTGAGAAGTGATTGTCTGTTAATTGGATTTTCTTATAACATGCATTTGTTTCTTCCTCTTACAGGTTCTTGAATGCCAAATTAGCTCAAAGCTCCAATCTTTCAGCCCAAAATTTAATTTTTGCACTTAAAAAGCAAGGTGAGTTGCTGCTCACATAACGATAGCTGAAGTAAAAGCTTCAAAATGCCAAAAATTGTTGTAAAATAGCTTCAATATTTGATTTTCTATTGATATTTTCATTTCTGTGAAAATTGTTTTGGGTTGTCTCTTTGCATGCTAATATCTTCCAATTCGGGCAACGAAATGCTGCCGAATTTTCTTCAGTTGATAGTCAATGTGTTGTAGTATAAGTTTGCAAATTTTCATAGCAAAACTCTTTCGTTTGATACCTGAAAACTTTGCTGCAAAATCAATGCACAGCCTGAAAATCACCTGTACACATTTTGTTTTCTGAGTTGCTGCAAACATGGCCCAAGTCCATGTTTGAGGCAGCGTAACTTTTACATTTCCAGTCGAAATTCATTGATTCTTTTTTTTGTTTGAAAGATGAAGATTTCTACTATATGGATATCAATTTTCAGCTCAATCCGAGGTGGTTTGGTCCTCTGTTTTATGCCTGAAAGTTGAACCCGAGATGGTTTTCAAGCTTGTACATTTTTGTTTTTTTGAACTGTTGCAAACATGGCCTGAGTCCATGTTTGAGACAGTGTAACTTTTTCATTTCCAGTCGGAATTCATTGATTCTTTTTTTTGAAAGAAGAAGTTTTCTAGTATGTTCATTCCAATTTTCTATTCAATATGAGGTCGTCTGATCTTCTGTTTCAGGCCTGTAAATTGAACCAAGATGGTTTTCAGGTCTGGGCACATTTTTGTTTGAACTGTTGCAAACATGGCCTGAGTCCATGTTTGAAACAGCGTAACTTTTCCATTTCCATTCGGAATTCATTGATTCTTTTTTTTTGAAAGCTGAAGTTTTCTTTTATGAGCACACAAATTTTTATTTCAATCAGAAGTCGTTTGACTACCTGTTTCATGTCCGAAAGTTGAACCTAGAGAAGATTTCAGACCTGTGTATTATTTTGCCTATGCATTTTTATGTTCTTTTTCCGTCGGACTTTTTACTTTTACTTCATATTTTTGTGATATTTCTGAATTTTTTTTAAGGGCTATGATGCCTATCAATAGGCTAGTCAAGTTTTGATGAATTTGAAATTAAAATTTAAATTGAATTTGAATGACGATTTTGAGTGATTTCTTTGATTTCTAGCACGGATTTTTCCAAACAATTTTGAAATAATTTCTAAAATTTATGGGCATTTCAATATAATCATTATATGATATTTTTAAAGTATTTTCAAGTGTAAAATCTAATTATTCTCTATAATAAGGGACATTTTCAAATAGGGTTTTCAAATTGATTTCGAGAATTGGTTTTCAAAGCTTGTTTTCCAAAGTAAACTATTTTATATATAAATTACACGTTTTTGCACATTTCGAGCGAATGAGAAGGAGAATTAAATGGTTTGGTAAAACACGTGGTATGGGACACATGCGTTTATCTTATCGGTTAATACCTAACTTGTCCGTTTGATCGTTCTGACCTTCGAGTCGAGTTTACAGATGAGATGAGGTAAACATTTTACTGCTTTGAGTGTGAAATTTTGGTTTGTAAACCGTTTAGTGCGAATGTGTGGTATGGGACACATGTTAACACTATTCGGGTTCCTATCCAAGAGTTTGTGACACATTTGCCATTGCGGCGTGCCAGTACTGGACTTTCGGGTCATTGCTATTGCGGCGTAATTGTCTTCGAAATGTTTGCCATTGTGGCATTTGCCATTGCTGTGTATTTTCCATTGTGAAGTATTGTCTTCGAGCGAGGTACCTATTTGACATAACAGTACCCGGCAAGGCTTCAGCCACATGCACGTGCTAAACTATTGAGATGATTTCTTTGACTATTTTCCCTAGTGTATCACCCCTTTCCGGAATTGGTCCTTTGAACCATTCAATATACATGTGTGGCGATTACCTTTCAGGAATTTGAACTCTTGGGAGTTCTATTTTTGAGATTCGTATTGCCTACACTGGCGTTATTGAGATTTGCCTTTTGGCGTTTACTTGAGATTTTATTCTCCTCTTTGGAGATATATTTTCCTTATGGCGTGTTTGAGATGGGATCTCTTTGCGCATATTTTGGGCTGCCGATTTGGTGGATTTAGTTGTTTTCCCCCTAAACCATATTTGATGTATTATGAATGCCGATGATATGAGGCTCGCTACTTTTAGCGTTTTATGGGTTGTACTATCTCTTTTGAGATTATATGTTATGTAGTGATACCCTTCATCACATGAAGTAACTATACACTTTAAATTGTCCCTTCTCACTTGGGAATATTATCACTTTATCCTTATGCTCTTATTATCGCTTATCCTTGTAAACTGATTTGTTTAGCTAGACTAACCCGTGTATTTTATACTCGGGTTAGTCCGAGGTGGTTCAGGTTAGGTACATTTGGACTTAGCCTATTCTGCTTCCGCATGGACTATTCTGCTAGCTCTTTTTGTTATAAATTTTTGTGTAGTCCTTTTTGTTTGCTACTCTAATATGTACATTCTTTTGACTCACTTGTATATTGTGGTTGCCATACCGCTTGACATGTATCATTTTGTATACTCTGTGATGTATCTGTATGTTTATATATATATATATATGATGATCTACTATTCTGTGATGCGTTTTGCATTTGAGTTGTTGTATTTTGTTCTGATAGATCCTATAGCCACCTATGGCTTTGTGTTAAGTATTTATTGGATATGTCGATCCACTTGAGTTAGAAAAATATATATATGGCATTTGTCGACGTATTCAATTGATTTTTAAGACAAGGCTATAGATGGTCACTCATAACCAACCCTATTCTCCGCATTAGTAGACGGTATTACCCAGTAATACTCTTTGTTAATGTGGGTCTCGGGGTGGGGCGTCACATCGGATGTAATAGTTGAAGTAATGGATGTACCTTATTTATTAGAAGCTAAAAGGGTGAGTTAAGACATGTGGTTTATAGTAGAATGATATACTAGAATGTCCATCTTAATTAAGTAAGAAGTGATAGGGCCACAACATCATTAATACTAATTAATGTTGAAGGGTAGCTTCCAGCAATTATTTCTTTTAGGATATTTTGGTTGTAATCAATAGTTGTCTCTTTTCGGGTATTAAATATGCATATGATATGATATGAGATATGTTCTTATTTTATTACTATGTTGAGTTTCTGGATGAGCATTGCACAGTTAATCTCATTAGGACACTTAACTAGCGATGAATGTAATTAAGTTTAAAAGTTTATAAAATAAATTAGAAAATTAAATTAGCAACTAGAAATAAATAATGCTCTAATCTTAGGAAAAATAAATTTTAGCAAGTGAAGGACGGGAAAAAGTTTTTGCGAAACCACGGGTCATTATCCCTATGCCTTAAAAGCTGAAATTTATAAATATGTTTGAGTTTTGTTTGTTATTTTGAAATGAAAGAAAATGTTTTCGAAATCCAAGTTTAACTGCGCAATGCTAGGGTCAATCATATGCATTAATTCATTGACTGAATCCCAATTACGTTAAGATATGGCTTAATTTGTTTTAAAAGATGCAAGGGCAATTGTTCTAAAAATTTTTGTTCAAATGTCTATGAAAAATTGTGCTCAAGTGCTTTTGGAAAATTTTGTTAAATGCTTTTGAAATGTTCTGTTTAAATGCTTTTGAAAAAAATTAATTTTCAAACTATTTTGCAAGTTTGATTTAAAGGAAAACGATTTTTAATGGAAAATGAAAAAAAAATCAATTTTCAAATGTCACATGCTTAGCATAGGGAGGGTCGATGTGTTAGTGAGTATGAACTTTACCATTTAATAAGGGTGGTAGTATACAAAACATAAAGAATAAAAAAATGTTGTTTTAGCTTCAGAATTTCTATTTCCATACCTTGTTGATAGTAAAGAAAACTTGCGTTTAAAATAATTCCGTTTTAAAATCCAAAAATAAATCTCCTTATGCAAATTTTACTTGGAAAAGTTAGTAAAAATTTGAGGGCAAAAAAGAAGGTTACAAGGTACAACTGAATATGTACCCATAAGAAGGATGGAAATATATAGTTTTCCATCTAATTCCTTTTCTAGCATGACGTAGAAGATTTAGGAAAACCGGATTTTCAAAATTTTGAGTGTTAGAAATTGTGTGCTAGGTATTGGATGGTAGAGATTGGATGCAAAAACTGGTTGAGCCATACTGCTATTCATAGGAGTGTGAAATTTGTTGTATTTTGGTTTTTGAAAACTTGCATACATGTAGAAGTGCTAGTATGTATAGGTTGTTTGTATCATATTTTCAAATTTATTTTAAAAGAATGCATTCATATAGAAGGCCCCAATATATTATTAGTCTACATACATATCATATGTGTTGTGATACATCGCGCATTTGTACATGATTTGTTGCAAAATTGGTAGTACACTAATTGGTTGAATAATTTAGAATGGTTGCGTGCCATGTTACATGATTTAACACTTGGGGAATTTCGAAGACGAAATTCAAGGGGGTGAATGACAACCCGTGAAATGAAAAATAACCAACTGAAAAGAATTGATAAATAATTAATATGGCTCAAAAATGGAATTTGAGATTGGAATATGACCACGAAACTTACACTATTGCGTTCGTGGTGATTTTTTGAGAAGCTTTCATAATAAAGTTTTGCGATCGGAGTTCAAATGAAGAAGTTATTGGCGTTTGTAAGTTTGGGATGAAAAATGATTAGAAAAGAATTAAAGGAAATAAATAATAAATAGATGCATGAACCCCATGTGTGAACTGGTTAAAGTGGCGGTGGCTAGGTTGAACCTCGGTCGGTTTTAATAAATATCAATCTGACGGATAGAATTGATTCCAGTGCCAAAAAATAAACCCCCAACCCCTCACTTTTCTTCTCATATTTTCTGAACAGAGCAGTAGAGTACTTCCATTTTACCTTCTCCACTATTTCTAACAATTATAAAAATATTAGACACACACACACACACACACACACACACACACACACACATATATATGAGAAGGGCGGAAAATAAAAGAGGAGTGAATTAATTCTGTGAAAAAAGTAAATTCTATAATTATAAATCTATATATTCCATTTAACTCAAATCTCCTCTTAGATCTGTAATTCTAATGGGTATGTATATATATCTTATTATACATATTTTTGGATCGAAAAGAAAAAATAGTCAATTAAAGGGATGAATTTGGATTTGGAAGATTTGGAAGGCTAAAAAGGTGAGCGGAAAATTATATGATTTATATATAACACTGAAATATAAATCGTTGAATTTTATTTGATTATTATGCCAATGCAAGATATGTTGAATTGTAGGCTTAAATTGAACAGATTTAATTGAAATCCCACTTATATATTCTGTAAGTTCTATAATTGGAATGGAACTGTATATACACCTTAGTATGGAAATTTTGAAATTGGTCCCTTAAATTCTTAAAAGTAGAATGTTGACAAGATCGTGAAGTTTATTCCCGACTTATGATAATCAGATTTAAATTGTTCATTATTCATTTGGATTGCCCTAATGTGATTTGGAATGTAATTTCTATGTTTTAATTTATTAGTAGTGTTGATGGTACAATTTAGTTGTATCTATTTCCATGTAAATTTCCATAAATTACCCAATTCCAGAACTATATATGAAAAATTCCTCGTTTGTAATAATAAGAAATATACCAAATTGAAAGAGATGTGTAAAGTACGGATGTTCTTCTCTGTAGTTTGCAATGTTTATTTCAATAAAAGAAAAGAGATAATTTCTTGTAATTTCGAATGGAGCAAAAGTTTTCCTTTAAGGTAGTTTAGGGAAAATTATAACGAAATTCTTTTTGGAAAGGATAGCTCCAATATATTAAAAATGTGAAAATGAATATTCTTTGTAGAATGTACATATAAGTGTATATTCTAAAATTCCTAAATGTTGGAATTATGAGTTAGAAATAGAAATATATACATGCATAAACATATAGTCATGCCTACTAATTAAAAATATTAATACGTATATGGTAAATAATAAAGCGTGATAAATAAATATACATCCATACTCGTATTAGTTAAAATTAGGATGATTAAATATTCATAGCGTAGTAAAATAATAGGATTAGGAGGTTGCAATGGAAAATAGCTAGTAATTCCAAAAATTATGAACAATGATTCAAATTTAGTGAGGAATAAATGTGCAATTGATAGGGAGTTACAGAAATTAAATGGAGACATAAATGCGTTTAATGGGATTGGTTGTAGAATTTAATATGACATTTATAGGACAATGGAATAGACATAATAAGTTGGATTTGAAATGAATAAATGAATGTCATTAGTGATAGACCAATTTGAATAATAATGCCCATTTATTATAGACAATTAATTTGAGGTAAAAGAATAAGTGACATTTAAGTGATATAAAATGGAAATGAAGAATGTAGGAAATAAGCGTATAAGATAGGAATAGATTCACCGCAAATAAATAAATGAATACTAATAAATAAACATAGGAGGCAGTATAATTTCCATGGTGGAAATTTTATAGGATTAATAATACGTTTAGGATGAGCATGAATTAGTGGGCCTAGCCCAATATTTAGGTTTAGGATAAATGGTTTGGTTTATCATGGGTTAGAATGTGAGGTCAGTTGAGTTAGACAACAAAAGTCTACCCTTCACTTAAAGGCCACCAGCAATTGTGTATACATACTACTGATGTGGGACCTCTCAACTATGGGACTTGTAGAGCAGGGATATACGTTTTTGTATAGTTATGGGAAAATATACCAAGGGTTCACCTTTGAAGTATTAAATGGCTTGGTATCTTTAGAGATGTCAAGTGGTTTACTTCGGGATGGAAGGTATTAAACGACCATTGGGTTTGCCTCCTCCCTATATAAGAAGTCTTAAATAATCTACAACGGTGCCCGATAGGGAAATGGGGTATGCTTCATTTCTGAATAAGAGGTATTAAGTAATCGGAATGGACATTTTCCATGATTTATATTAGGTAAGTCTAAACAGGATTTTGGCTGTGGGATGTCAACAGGCTATATCAGCGTAATAGTAAATCGGTATTTAGAAGTAGGCCTGGCATATAGGCTTTGACTCTAGCAGTCCCAAGCGATTGTTAATAAAGACTTGAGCTGTACTCTGACGGATTTCATTTCCCACTAGTGTAGAATCCATATGAGATACGCAAAGACCCCAAAATTTAATTAGTTGCTTGTTTGTCGAAGTTGGGCTAGTTCATCCTTAGATAAGCCTTTGAGATGTGTTAATAATGCAGCAAATTAATCCATAAAGCCGTACCTAGGTGTCATCGGCCTGAGTAGCTAGGGTTGGTTGACTAGCGATTACGTTACGGAGGACTTGCTTTGGGTTGAGATATTAAATGGCCATTGGGTCTGTGTCCTCCCAATTAAAAAATTTTAAATGGCTAGGGTTTCTTTTTGGGTAGTGCAAAGCTTATATATATAACGAATATGTCTAGTTATACCTCGAAGAAGGTTGAATATATCATACACACATCTGGAATTAAATGGGTAAGCCATGAATAATGGACATGACATTGAAATAGAAATCAATCGACATAAATTAGTGTTATGGATAAAGTATGTAATATTTCAGTCACCGGAACTTTGTTTTGACATACTTCTCATTACAACATACATGATAGATTAAGAAGATATGCCACTGGTGCAAGATGAGAATGGTAGATGGAGTAGGCTTCTAATTCATGCTCGACACTAACAAGAAAACTAGATATCCAAGGAATAATATTGATTCCAAGGTAGAACCCTTTGTCAGTATGTATGTTCTATAATATTTTTATATTCCACTATGAGTTTATGTAGATAGCTCTCTGATATACTTATGTTTATTTAAGGTTTATTAACAACATCAGCTATCCATACCATAATTGACTTGGGTTTCAATTTAGTTGAAATTTGGATCCATTAAGGTATGGGTTGTTACAAGTCGACCCTTGGCGAGTGGAGACCAACGAATAAATAGTCAACCCTTGGTGGGTGGTGACCAACAACCGAATAGTCGACTCTTGGCAAGCGGCGACCAACAACCGAATAGTCAACACTTGGCAAGCGACGACTAACAATCACTGAATAATTGAACCTTGGTGGGTGGCGACTAACAACCGTTGAATAGTCGACCCCATCACTTTGAAGTTGTTATGCATGAGTGTAACATCCCCTATTCTAAGGCCCAAAACTAACTGTTACGGATCCTGCAGTCATCCATAGGTATAATTTTCGATGACAAAATACGACTATGTTAATCATATCAATAATTAGAAGCAGATGAATCTGAAAAAATTTCATCGTAGTTTAATCAAATTTTCACATTTCATTTCACAAATGATATTTCATATTCATTACATCCCAATCGTAATCCCACGTTCAGAGAAAATATAATTGTTACAAAATACTTCAAGATCGACATATGAAGACGCCCCATTGGTTGATCAGAATCAAATATTTGGCAATTATACAACTTTTCCATTACATCCAAATAGACAAACTTAAACAACACAACAGATTAGAATAAAACTCCTACATAGCTAGATTGCCTCTTGCTTGTCCTCGAAAGCTTATTCGTTATACTAGGAAAGCTGGAAAACCCTTACTCTCAGCCTACTCAAATTAATTTTAAGCATCCGATAGCTTAAGGGGAAAACATAAACTTCGAATCAGACAAAAAGTTTGGTGTGAATAATAACCTACCATCTCGAACAAATAGATATCTAGTGAGACCACGCCACCGAGCGAAACGGGTTTCCCTCACTAGTATCCTTACCAAAATACATTAACCATATACTATGCTCCTACATCCATAATGGTTAAAACATAATAATATATGATGATATGCGAGAGTGCAATATACTATCGATTAACCATCCCAACTTATCTGACTATCTGTCCAAGTTTATAGGTCACTATGAACCTAATAGTTTTCATAGGCCAAATATTAAACTATCTCCAATTATGGTTAGGAGGTATCGGGACGTTCTGTCCTACTTCAGTTCAATAAGATGTATAAAAGTCTCCAAATATGGTTAGGAGAAATATTCAATACTCCAGATACAGTTTGGAGTATATAACTATGATCCAGATATAGTTAGGTAGCTTCCATCATCAAGGATTTTCAAATGCAGTTAGGAGTTTTCCTTTGTCATATACAAGCATATAGAGCTACAAGTTCCTTCCTGTGCGTAACCATCCTTTCATCTTACCAAGCCCTACGCACTGGAATCGGGAACCTTTATCAACCGAGGGCTAACGGTTGAAGCATAGGCGCGAACCTATGCCAGTCCTATATTCTGCTTACTATACGGTTTTATGGTATCATTTGATCAGTCCAAGGCATCCTAATATATTCTTGATCTCCCTCATGTCCTGGATGCAATTCTACTCACTTAGGAGTTAGTCTGACTATACTCACTATTGGGACAACCTAGCCGGTTACTATGCCCTTAATGTACCTAAAATGCAGTTATGGGTCAATAATGATGTGAATATGATAATAACAACATGTATAATAACCGATCAAATAAACACAAGAACATGTAACATCCATCATTTAATCTGTTTAATTAACAATCATTTTATGTCTCATAATTACTTAATCTTAAGTAGTATCTTCTGTGGAAATATCGACTCAAAGCTAAGGCTATTTCATAGTTAAAATCCTTGAAAACTAGTTTTATATATGATTAATCCCTTTTAAACCATATTCAAAACAAGGAAACACTTAGCCCTTTAAATAATGATAGCCCGCAAACCCGATCCCCTTGAATCGACACTATTCTCCAACATATCGACTCAAAGTGAACGGAAATACGAACCATTAGGGTTAAAGAAGAAAAAGGTAGAAGAAGAAAATAGAAAATCAACATCAGAATCTCACAATCGTAGCGGAATAATATATAATAGTTAATAACTGATCTTTACACAAAAGCAAATCTGTTTATACATTACATCATCAGAGTACACACAATCAATAACACACAACTGGACAGTTATATTAACTTGTCCTCACCAACAGACAATACAACTTACAACACAGTGGAATAATACATCAAGTACGTATGCTACGCCTCGCCATCCAGCTCGTCTCCTGAGCTCCACAGCAATCCATCTAGAATCTGTACTCTATAATACTCGGTCTGACCCGAGCATTATAATAAAATAACACCCGAGTCAGTCTGGAAAACCAGCGTGAGAAAACACACTCAATTGGATTATTAAAGTTTTCCAAAACCCTTTGAAATCAAAAGCATCTCGTAAGACCATGCCATAAATAAACATGTCGGGTTTTTACCTTACGATAGCCAAAACACTTTTATCAAATTCATTTGATATTATAATAGTGTTTTGGCTATCGTAAGGTAAAAACCTGACATGTTTATTTGTGGCGTGGTCTTACGATATGCTTTTGATTTCAAAGGGTTTTGGAAAACTTTAATAATCCAATTGAGTGTGTTTTCTCACGCTGGTTTTCCAGACTGACTCGGGTGTTATTTTATTATAATGCTTGGGTCAGACCGAGTATTATAGAGTATAGATTCTAGATGGATTGCTGTGGAGCTCAGGAGACGAGCTGGATGGCGAGGCGTAGCATACGTACTTGATGTATTATTCCGCTGTGTTGTAAGTTGTATTGTCTGTTGGTGAGGACAAGTTAATATAACTGTCCAGTTGTGTGTTATTGATTGTGTGTACTCCGATGATGTAATGTATAAACAGATTTGCTTTTGTGTAAAGATCAGTTATTAACTATTATATATTATTCCGCTGCGATTGTGAGATTCTGATGTTGATTTTCTATTTTCTTCTTCTACCTTTTTCTTCTTTAACCCTAATGGTTTGTATTTCCGTTCACTTTGAGTCGATATGTTGGAGAATAGTGTCGATTCAAGGGGATCGGGTTTGCGGGCTACCACAAATAGTTTAAAATAGATCAATGTCATTGTCATTAACGATGTTAACATAATATCCCAAGGCTCTCCGCCTTTAATAGAAAAAAACCTACCACACTTGGCATTAAACAACGTCAGCCCTCATTTGGGTCGAAGTCAAAACTTAAAACCTTTATATGTTTTATGGCTTACTGCCAAAGAGATATAGGGTCATCAACCCTTTAAAATATACACCTCATCGCCACTTTAAAAACGGTTTTACTTCCCTTGGAAACAAGCCTCTTTGGCATAAAAGATAAGGTGTGACATCGCGACCAAGCGGCATTGGCACTAGGACATAAGGTCCTTGACCTTAATGCACATCGATACCTAATTCCTTCTATGATACTATAAAACTTCTTTACTTAAACCACTTCGGCTATTATGGCGCTTTTATATAGAGTCAAATTCATATATGATTGAAGTCATTAAAAGCGGCATCACTGCCTTAGTCATATAAACACTTCAAATGATTAGGCGTGGCATCGTTTAAAACAACGGCGAAGACATACGTCATTGTCGACACTCAAGGAATGCGGCCTGGTCTTAGTCTCGAAGATGATAGGATGGTATGGCCTTATCGTAATTTTAACAAAAACCGATTTGTTGCTACTTAAAGTAAAAACGTTTCACCGATTCTCCTTTCTCGTCCAATTTCTATTGGATACAAATAATCTTTTACAAATACATTTCAGAAATCACCGTCGCACAGCATTTTCAAGTTCCCTAACATATTTCAAAATATTAATTAATATCTATAATTACTTGGGAAAAATCGCAAAAATTCACAGAAAATCATAAATATGATATTCTTTATTATATAAAAAATTTAAAGCCAAAATCCATTTTCAATTATTTTAAATAATTAAAACCCGAAAATAACTCCATTTCCTCCTTAGGAAATCCATAAAATGTTCTCTTTAATTTGAATAATTATGTAATTAAATACCCATCTCCAAAATAATGTTTTACTTAACATACCTAAAATTCAAATTGTTTGGAGATAAAAATCTTAGGTTTTACCCTTAAAACCCATTTAAATAATTTCATAAAAATTCCATAAATCATTTTTTTATCCAAACAATGATATAATCAACATGGCACAACATATCATTAAAAATGAATCAATCCAAGCAATATTTGAAAACAAATAAGTGTAAAACGAGATGGTATATTATTATTCATCTTGATTTGATAATGTAGTTGAGATTTGAATGTTGATCAGGTTTCCTTAGCTTTCCCTTTTCTTGAATTGCCTGATTCGTCCTCTCTAAGTTATGGACGACCGACATCTTTTTTCTTTGATTGTTTTTAGTTTATGAAAAGTGAGAATAATATGAAAGGGCGAGGGCTTAAAAGAAAAGGATAGATCAATTTCCTAAATTGCCCCTCTAGTATATTCGCTTTATGTTTTAAGTTATAAAACAATCTTATCAATATATTTAGTTAAGGCCCGACCCTAATGTTTATCAAATATCAATTCCCTTATCTCACTACACATTACATTATTCTATTTATTTTACCTAATTAAATCTCCTGAATAATGTTAATTAAAATTAGGGGTGTTACAGGCTCTTCTCCTTAAAGAATTTCTTCCTTGAAATTCAATAAGGAGTATATACTAAGTATATCAAACACGCAAACATCTGTAATATCATACAACAATAATACTAGCATATCTGACCAGTAAATAGTCTATATAAAAAATATATAGAACATACCCTGAAAATAGTGTAGGATATGTATCTTTAATCCCGTCCTCTATCTTTCAAGTAAAGTTGTTCTCGTTGTCGCTTCACTGAACTTTCACCAACTTGACTGTCTTGTTCCTTAACCTCTTCTCATCTCTTGCTACAACTTGAACTGGTTGTCTTACAAAAGTCAGATCTCGTTCTATTAAATCTACAGTTGGAGCAATAGTAGTCTCTGGATCATGTATATACTTCTTAAGTATATGGACTCCTGCCAAACTACATTGCAACTCTACTCCGTATGCGAGTTTTCCAATCCTCTCTACAATACGAAACGGTCCAACCTATCTCGGTGCCAACTTTATTGACTTCCCAAACCGTAGCACACCCTTCATCGATGATACTTTAATAAAGGCATGATCTCCAACTAAGAACTCTAAATCTTTAAGCCTTTATCTACGTAACATTTCTTGCCTAGACCGAGATTCACTCATCCTACCTTGGATTGACTCAATCTTCTCTGTGGCTTCTCTTACCATATCTGTACCAAGGACCAATCTGTCTCCGGCCTCTAACCAACATGCTAGTTATTTGCATGGCCTTCTATAAAAAGCTTTGAAAGGCGCCATTCCTATACTAGTCTGATAATTATTATTATAGGAAAACTCAACCAAGTGGAAATGGTCTTCCCACGACCCACTAAAATCTAAAGTACCTTATTAACTCTCTCTGTCTATCCATCCGTATTTGGGTGATAAGCGGTACTCATCTTGAACTTGGTACCGAGTACTTATTGTAGACTCTTCCAGAATTCGCTAGTGAACAATGCATCCCTATCACTGGATATACTACTAGGAATTCAATGCAGTCTAACTACGTTCTTCATAAACAACTTAGCCAATATACGTGCCATCCTGGTTAACTTAACAGGAATGAAATGTGCACTCTTGGTCAGTCTATCCACTATGACCCATACACTTTCATTTCCCCTATTTGACCTTTGCAACCCGGCAATAAAATCCACAGACATAGGATCTCATTTCCACATCGAGACATCTAAGGGCTGAAGCAATCCACTTGGCTTCTGATGTTCGGCTTTCACTTGTAGGCAATTTACACATTGCTTCACCCATAAGACATCCCTCTTTATACCTTCCTAGAATTCTCTTCATATCCAAATACATCTTAGTTCCCACAAGATGAATAGTAAACTTCGATCGATGACACTCCCTAAGAACTTCTTTCCTTAGGTCTTCAATGTCTGGAACACACAGTCGTCCCTTCTTTCTCGACCATCCGTTATGGTCAAGATAAAAATCCTTCAAGTCATTAATCTTAGTTCCACCTTCCAATCTTCTAATTCTTTCAACTAAGAGTGGATCATCTCTTTGTTTAGAAGCAATCCTTTAGGTCAATATTGGTCGAACTTCTAAGCAAGATAACATGGTTGTACTTTTACTAGAACTAGCTGTCGATCTGTACTGCACTCTACAAGTAGTAATTGCCACTAAATCCTTTCATTCAGCCAACATAGCTAACACCACATTCTGATGTTTCTCACTAAGTGCATCTGCAACTTTATTTCCTTTCCCTGGTGTATACTCAATACCAAAATCATAAGCTGCTAAAAACACCAGCCACCTCTGCTGTCTCATATACAACTACTTCTGAGACTCAAAAACTTATGATTTGTATACTACTCAAATCGTTCTCCTAAGAGTTAGCATCTCTACTCTTTCAATGTGAAAATCACCACTACCAACTCCAAATTATGAGTCGGATATCTAACTTTATGTAGCCTGAGCTGCTGAGAAGCATAGGCAATCACTTTACCCCTTTGCATCAATATAGCTCTTAATCATGTTCCACATGTGTAACGACCCATTATTTTGGACCATTCAAATCGACAATAAATCCACACATGCCGGACTTGAATAATTCAAAACAATGGATTGTTAATTTAAATTTGGCAAAACTCAGCATATACAGTAAATAGATCAATCACAGAATCACAGACACAGAGTAATACAATAATACGCAGCGGAATAAATAAATAAATAGTAGTTCATGAAGCTACTATATAAACATCAGAGTTAGAAATAAAATACAATAGAATATCTCAAATGCAGTGAAGTCATTAGTACAACAGATGACCTCCTTGAACAAATGAACTGGAAAGCTAAAAGCTGAATCGATGGTTGGATCTCCAAATGAAGCTCCAAACTCCAAAGGTGAGTCTCAAATGCTTCATCACTCGGTCTGACCCGAGCGTAAAGAAAAAACAAAACACTCGAGTCAGGATTAACATTCTTATATCAATAAATCCAACTCAAGTGAAATATCAATTGAAATACAAGTAACTCAAAGGATGTTTGGGATAACCATCCTCTAAGGACCCGTGGAACTATCTACAATGTAGAAATATACACTATAACACCGTGGTCATTTCAATTTAATTTATACTTCAAACCCAAATATCATTTCATTTCAAAAATATCTATTTTCCAAAATAGTATATATAGGTTAAATAATTTATAAAGTAAAGTATTTATAATTTCCTCAAGTCTCACAAATCTATTCAAATCAACTCAAATTCCAAATTCAAATTTATTCAAAGCTCAATTCATCAATTCAATTCAGTTCTAAATAGACCATTTAAATTTTCAATATATTTCAAAGCTTTAATATTAAACATTTCAAAGTTAAATTTAACAGTTTCATATAGCTCTTGATTTAACTTCATTATTATTTAATCAGGGAATATTCACTTAATAAATTCAATATCATTTAACTAGCCTTAAATTACATTTTTACTAAATATTTCCTTAAATTTATTTAAACAAGAAATATTCATTAAATTACTTAAATTAAACCCAAGTTATAAATCATATCTTAAATCTCAATTTCAATAAGTTTCAAATCGGTTTAATTAAATAAAATTATCTTTTGAATACAATTTTAACCAAATTCAAATTATCTTCCCAACCTTACTAATTCAAATTATTACCAAAATCTATTTTGAAATATAAATTTTATACTTAAACATATTATATGTATTAAATCCATCTTAATTAAATTAAATATCATTATTAAATCTACATATATCATTACCATTTATATATAATAATTTAAGAATCAACTTTTATTAAAACCATATATTTCTTTCCAAAACCATAGAATTTATTTTCAAAATATTTATATATGGACCAACGGTGTCTGTATATAATTTCCTATTTATGGTCAAGTGATACAGATATTTATCATTTCAATCCGTAAATTTAAATACATACGGGTAGATATCATTTCGACCCGTAATCCCAAATTCAAATCAATTGAAAATCGCTTGGGTTTATCATTTCTACCCATAACGATTTTCTCCTATTCTAAAGTCTGTTCGGGTATGTATCATTTCAACCCATAGTGAATTCTATACTAACAGGGAACTTGCAGAGTGATAACAGATAATATAAAGTACAACAACAAGCATATATCATCAATAACAATATAATATAAACAACAGGATATGGTGTCATATCCCACAGGTGAACAGTTACAGATAATAGCATATATAACAATTTAAACAACTAACAGGAGCATATTTCAATTGTCGTTTCAATTGAAATCAAATTTAATAAATATAAGAACGTTAAATCGTGAGTGATTGCTCACCTTTCGAGGCTAGAGAGAATAGACAATGGAATGAGTTATAGATCCAAGCACAAATTTCCAAAGCAAAGTAGGATTGGCACGAATTTTGATGAACAGATCTAACAACAGAAATTGATGGGAACGAATCAAATTAGCTTGATAAAAATAAAAAAATTTAGACGAGATGTATGTTATATTATTATTTTCCTTAAACCCCATATTAAATTTAAAAATACATATACACTTTACATAAATCTTAGATTTAAATATATATATTCTGTAAAACTGTAGACTTTATTTTATAAAATGCTGTAACTTATATAGTAGACTATAATGTATACATGTATATAGATAAAATAAAATATACATAATCATCTATTATAAATCTAAGCATCAAAACTCAACAGTTTATATAAACTAACACGTATGCAAACTTATTATAAACTTATACAACATTACAGACATGCTACAACTTATAAATTCAAGTTCAAAAGATATGCTTTAGGTATAAACTTATAACAAAATCTATTGTAACCATTCAGATTCAAAATTATAAAACAATATATAAATCTTCAGCCAACCAATGTACGCAAGGTATATAATATTATATTAAAGTACAGAACCATAACAGACCTTATAACAGGTTATAATACGAAAGCATGTAAATAAACCTTCAAAGTAAAACTTGTACAAAATATTTTTCAGGCTAAAATATAAATTCAAAGTCCAAACCAACCTATAAATATATAAACCAACTCATTTATACTTATGTTTTAAACAAAATTTTCTCTGTAGACAATGACTGCACATAAATTATGAAGAGACTAAACTTCGAAATATTGAACTGTAAACAACAAACTGGTATATATTTAAAGTATATACAAACTGTAAAACTAATATGTAGTGAATGTATAACTCAAAAGTATATACTAATAATACATACGTTTCAAAACCGAACCCATATAAAAATATACTTAAAGTCAGTCTTTAAAATATCTAGAAAATATAATCTATATACTGTGCTTTCAAAATTTAATATATAGAGACTTATATTATATAAACGCATATATTTAAACTAACATCTACAAAACAATGTATATAATATATAAATAAACTTTTATAACTTATATGCCTTATAATATATAAACTCAACAGCCAAAGACAAAACAAAAATTCATTTTTAACTATGCAAATATTCATATGCTATTGTAATCATAGTAGGCTAAACACATATGCAGACTTCAAAAATATATTCAAAACTCACCTATAAATACAACATGTATTCGGCTTTAACAAAGGGAAGGCAAGGCTCAAAATCACTGCATGGGTTCGACAACTTCACTTATTATATTTTCAAAACGGGCCTGCACGTATTCAGGGCTTGGGAAGGCGGAGGCTAGAGAATCGGTTAAGAGAGAGAGAGCGAGAGTGGGGAGATGCGGCGCTGGCTCAGGTGGTTGTTGCCGCCGAGGTTGGTGGAAGTAGGTGAGTGATGGTCGGCATGAGAAGGATTTGTGGATGAGATCGGTGGTCAAAGCAGGATGTTCAGAGGTAAGGCAAACTGGTGGCAGAGGGCACGGTGGACTGATGGTATCGGCCTTGGGTGAGATGATGTCTGCAGTTTTGTTTTTTGCTGCGTATATATGGTTTCGCATATATCAAAGATTTATATTTAATTAATTATTATTTTTAGATGGTGGCCATTGCTTTCGGCCATGAAGGGAGGTGAAGAGAGAAAAGTGGGAAGAGAAAGGAAAATGCACAGTCATGAATATGAACAGCTTAGATATATAAAGTAAACAGTGGATTAATTAAGTGTAGAACGAATAATAAAGGCTAAAAAAATATACTGGGAATACCAAAAGCAAGTGCTGTTTTGATTGACAGATAACGAAAGGACAAATCAATATATAGTGGACAGGTTGAAATAAAAATAGGGACAAATGGACAAAGGAAACAAACAGTCACAGATACATGACCGATATGGTAGGCGTTTCGTAGACTTCGTCGTTTCTCAGACTCCGAAGTACGAAAATGAATGTACCGCAGTGGTCAGCATGACGAGACGATTAAAATGGCATACAGATATCAGTGGTACGGTCATCCAATCAGAAGTCGAAGGTCGGTACCGAAAATGCTCCTATTTTGCAGAAAAATAAGATAAACAGAGCGATAGAAGTCCAAATTTTGAAAAACGAAAGATGACGTCTCACTCAGAAGAGGATTTAGAATTTTCCTATAGAAAAATATTCAGGTTTGGAAATAAATTTATTATTATCAATTATTTACTGATTTGAATTAAATAGAGTTACAAAAAAAAATAAACTTCAATATTATCAGATGAAAATTTACCAGTTGCTATGTTTAAATAGACGTATTCCAAATAATAAATTTTTATTTTCAAATTTTATTGTTTAAAATTTCACAAAATTTCAATTAATTTAATAAATAAAATCACTAAAATTTATGGGTCGTTACAACACGCATCCGTATACACCACCAAATCTTAATTCCCATCTGAAACTACTAACACGGGCACATTGGTCAATAAATGCTTTAACTAAAGGAATGCTTCCTCGCATTTGTCGGACTAAATGAACTTCATGTCCATTCTTGTTCTCTTAGTCAAAGACGTTGCTACCCATGAGAAATCCTTGATAAATCTCCAGTAATAGCCGGCTAATCCAAGAAAACACCTTATCTCGATCAACATCTTGGGTCTTCTTCAATCGTTAAAAGCTTCGATCTTGGCTGGATCGACTAACAACCCTTTTTCGAAGACTACATGACCAAGAAACTTCTCTTCCTTCTTCTAGAAATGACATTTTGAAAACTTCGCTTTTAGTTGATGCTGCCTCAACATCTCAAGCACTATTCTAAGATGAATCTCATGATCTCTTCCATCCTTAGAATATATCAAAATGTTGTCAATGAACACCAACACCAATCTATCTAAGTGCTCTCATAAAATCTGATTCATTAGATTCACAAAGAAAACTGGCGCATTAGTCAATCCAAATGGCTTCACTAACCACTCGTACGAACCATACCTCATTCGAAATGCCATTAAAGGAATATTGTCCTCCGCCACTCTCAATTGATGGAACCTTATCGCCAAATCCAACTGGGAAAATAATTTGGCTCCAACCAACTGATCAAACAAGCCATCAATTCTCGGCAAAGGATATCGATTCTTTATTGTCTTTTCACTAAACTTACAATAATCAATGCACAATCTTAACCACTATCCGGTTTCTTCATGAACACCGCAGTTGTTCCACAAGGCAAACTACTTAGTCTAATAAAATTCTTTCCTTCTAAGTCCACTAGTTGCACCTTTAACTCCTTCACCTCGGTAGGTGTCATCCTGTTGGCGTTCTACTTACGGGTTCAGCTTCAGGTACAAGATATATTCGAAACTCAATAGCTCGTTTCGGTGGTAGTCCTGTAACCGGCACAAAAATATATACAAATTCTCTTACAATTAAATCCCGATTCAATTCGTCTTCTACTTCTGTGGCTCTCAATGAAACACAAATTCCTAGACTTGAATTCTCAACTAAGTATACTATTCAGTCATTAATATTAAGGTGTCTTGATAATATTTTCCTATCCTGGCAAAATATCCTAGCACCATATTTGCTCAACAAATCCATACCCGAAATAATCCTAAAACCACAAAATCAAATACATACAAACTGCAAGAAAAGTATAAACTAGCAACTCAAACTCTAGATGGTTACATTTCATCCCCAGAGTTGTATACCCTCCTATTGGATTAGCTATTCTTTAGGAACTAACAAGGAATGATGGTTCTAAACATAACTTATCCGCCAAACACTAAGAGATAAATGAATGTGAAGCACTAGTATCAAACAATACTCTAACTGGTATGCTATGAATCAAAAGCATACCTTCCATCATTGACATTCCTTTCTCAGCAGTAGCCGGTTTAGGAGATGACGGTTTCTAAGCAAACACCCTCCCATTATCAGCTTAGACCGGTTATAGACACTCATTCTTGAGTGCCTAACCTGGTTATAGTTGTAACATGTCACATTCTTGTTTTCCGCAAATGCAACATCCCCTATCTTGAAGCCCAAAGCTAAACGCTACAGATGCTGCCGTCATCTATAGTATTAACTCCCGACAACAAATGGTAATGCTAATGGTATCCATAATATATGAAGAACATGAATATGAAACAAAATCACAGATTTCAAAAACAACATTTCTGATTACATTTCATAAAACATGTTTCATATCCAGATTACATAATCCCAACGTTTCTAAGGTTCAAATCAAATATAATTATTACATAAATACGCCAAAAGTGACATATGAAGATGCCCCCATGTTGACCAGAGTACTAGATAGTCATAACTGACTTAATACAACATAGCGGAATAAAACAAACAAAACAACTTCTAAATAGCTATCCATCAGCCTCCTGGTCATCTTTGGAAGCTTTATTCGTCAACCTACTAAAACCTATATATCCTCAACCCTCAGCCTACTCAAATAAATTTTGGGCACCCAAGATTTTAAGGGGAAAACATAAACTTCGAGTCAGACTGTAACAATCTCGATCTTTCGACGCTCGAAAGTCGACATTGATACGTCCACTGTATCAAATGCCGCACAATCGAATGCCGGAAAACCGAACCATTAAGGTTAAAAAGAAGGGGTAGAAGTAGAAGAAGAAAGAAAGAACAGAAAAACAGAAACAAAAACAATATCAGAATCTCACATTCGCAACGGAACAATATATAATAGATAATCACTAGTCTTTTAAACAAAGAACTATATCAGTTTATACATACATCAATCAGAGTCAATATACAACTCAATACAACAATGCATATCACTGGACAGTTATATAAACTTGTCCACATATAGAATACACAGCGGAATAAATAAATAAAGTACGGGAGTACGTCTCGCCATCCAGCTCGCCTCCAAAGCTCCAGAATATCCTGATAACATAACTCTAGGCTGCCCGTGTGGAAAATTATGGGCACCCAGAGTTTGGAAAGGGAACAATAAACTCCGAGTCAGTCATGGTGACTGGTGTGAGATCGTAAAACAGTTATTTTCACAAAGAAAATAAAATTAATTCGCAATGCTTTTGGAAAATGAAACTACCATAAGGCCTCCCGCCACACACACAATGCAAATGCAGAATTGGAGGAGATTTCTTCTTATGATAGTCAAACATGCTTACTACGCAAAATCATTGGATATTATCATTAGTGCATAGTGTCGAAAACATTTCTAAAGTATAATATTAATCTTAGCCAGCATACAACCATTATTGTATGCCTACTATAGCTACTATGTTCAATAGCAGGTTACCACCAAATTCCATAGCAGGTTATACAACTAAAACCGTACAAGGTTCGTATTGTTTCTTTGGATTTTCCAACAAATGGTCAGGCAAAGGAACTTCCTTACACCGAAATGGAAACGTCTCTGGAAAGTCGCCCCGAGAACCTAACCGGATCTCTGCAAACACAAGGCCGACGCTACCTCACGCTGTACAGCTGTAACTAGGTAACCAACACACTGACACTACCTCACGCTGTACAGCTGTAACTAGGTAACTAACACACAAGTATGCGATCCCCCGGTCGTACCGACCTTTATCCGAGGATCCTCAACCACAAAGCAACAACCACAAAGTAAAATAAATTTGCAGCATCAACATAGGTAAAATATCTGGGCTCCATACCATGATATCACCTCTTATCCAGAAGGAAATGACATACCCTAGGGGCGCGACCCCTAAAAACCTTGCCGCAACATTCCTGTTTCGACCATTACCGGGTTGTGAGGCTCGACAAAGTCTCGTCCACAAAGCTACGCTTTTTCACAAAGCCATGCTTTGATCAACAAATGATCAACAACACTTCGTATGCCACATTACCAAATTGGGAATGTATCACTAGTAACCATCAACTACATAACCTCTGAGCTCGTACGTCTCAGAGAAGGGTGTTAAGCTAAGAGAATAAATTCTCCGCCACCAACAGAAATGTATTTGATAGAAACCAGCTTTACATCTCAAAGTGTAATGTCAAACACACATCCATACAAGTCCGTTCCGGGATCGAACGGAACCGAAGGCACTTCCAAAGACGCCCTTGCAATCCGGGTATTCACTAATCACGTCCGGACTTCCCATCACAAGAAGAGTGATATAAATCTCTATACCAGAGCAACTCGGTGCAGAGACATTCGACAGGTTGTCCTTTCATTTTTGAAAATACACGGTCTTCACACCGGTCTTCAAATAATGTCCATTCATGACGTATCACTATTCGGAATGGGTTATATGACACAAAGTCCTCTCCCGGCTTAACCGAATAATGAGCGTTTGTTTTAAAAACAAATTCAAGTGCCATTTCAAAGGCAAATATTGATAGTCGGTTATGTAACTATCAACAACATTCACAACAATCAACCAATTTAAATAATTTTCCCAAATTATTAAATTTCAAAATATCTTCACAAGATATATATTTTCCACACTTCATCACTTTGAAAACAAATTTCAAATCATATTTCACACTTTATTTCAAAATGGTCCATTTAAACCAATTAAATAAATCCTTATCGATTTATTTCAAATTTACATCACAAATCTGTAAATTTATTTCCACACTTTAAAAACAAATCAGTGTTTATTTTTAAAACAAATTTCCCTTTCCTTTAGAAATTCCATTTTGAATCTAAATTTCCAAATATTCACTTTCAAACACCAAATCAATTTCAAATTGATTTCTAAATTTATTTCAACACCAAATCAAATTTCAAATTGATTTACAAGTTTATTTTCAAGCACCAAATCAATTACAAATTGATTTCTAAGTTTAATTCCAAATACCAAATCATTTTCATTCAAAACACCAATCAATTTTTCATATTGATTTCCCAAAGATTTAATTTCAAATACCAAATCGGTTATCAAATTGATTTCAACAATTTATCACCTTTTAAATAAATCCCTTTATTCTTTCCAAATTATTTAAAATACCATTTTCAAGAAATTCTCCAACTTTCAAACACTATTATTCAAACCCATTTATTAAAATCTTTTCCAATATTTTGGAAATAATTCGATGAGATTTCAAAAATCAATTTTATGCCTTCAAATTCCTTCTTTTAAAATTCACCCAATTCTTCCAAAAAGAATTTACTTAAAATTTCCAACTTTAATTTCAAAAATCCAATTTTATTTATTTATGGTATCCAACGATACCAAAAATACATTCGGCTAAATTATAGCCTTCAACAAATTCAATCACAGATATAATCATACACAGATTATAAATAAATCATCACACAACATATGAAACAAATTCAAATGCTTTGAGGAATCATGTTTGATCCATCCAACCTGTTTCCCTGCATCCACAGATGTTAGCACAATACCAATTCCACTTCGAGGTAGAATATCGCGGTATATGGGATTTATAAAATATCATCCGCTATTATGCGGCGCATAGAGTCTCATCCGCTATATAATGCGGGAAAATCAATCACCAATATATATATATTCCAATATATATATATATTGCTATATGCTACTATCATATATACTATCATTCAAGCACACAATCAACACAATCAATAATTTTAAATATAACTATTTAAAATTAAACAAAACCCTTTGTTTGAGTGAGAAGATCTCACCTTTGATTTTAATTCGCAGTCCATTTTTCATTTTGACCATTTCTTCACGGTTTCAAACCTTGTATAAACAATGTTATACAATTCATTAACATTCGAAATAAATCGAATAATCCAATTTTCATTTGATAAATTTCATTTAAACCAGTTTTCCTTTAATAAATTTTCTTTAGTAACCAAAAGAATTAAATCAGTTAAATACATAAATCAAACATCTTAATAAATTATTCTTAACCCATTTTTCCAAAAATAAATAATATTTCTTTTTGATAAAAAATATTTTCTAGTAACTAAAATAACAAAATTTATTTTATTGTAAATTTCTGATAATTCACATTATAAACTCAACTTAATTTAAAGTTTCCACTTACATTAAATTAAATCGGAACTGTAATCCTTATATTTTTTTCTCAGTAAAAATTTCACTTTACTGTAAATGATTTCTGCCTTACATATCCATTTATATTAAACTAAGATGTTTAAAATTAAATTACCTTACTGTTATTATTTTTCTTCATCTATATATATATATATATATATATATATATATATATTCAGATACAAGTTTTTATTTGGAAAAAACTGCGAATAAACTCACCTTTTCTTTTCACTGAACGATACCCAAAGACTGCTGCTCCGCTCCTCTAGACGCGGCGCCGAGTACAGGGCCTTCACCAACTCTCAAGACAGCACGCAAACTACTGAAATCATCACAACCTCCAGCCTCCCACGTGCTCGTGCTCGAGCTCGATCGAAGCCCTAACCACTGCCCTAGTTCTCGCGAGATTCCTATTCGACTAAATTGCAATGCCGCCCTGAATAGCGATTCCAACCTCCATCGATGAGCATAGTTGAACTCGAAACCCATTGCGACACAAACCCTAGCTTCGCCGCCAAACCCCAATTCGCGATGCTCGAGATTGGCCTGCCTCGCACCCATTTAACTTCGCGAGCTCGAAGTTTGCCGACGTCGCGCCTCACGACGTGCTCGAGAACTAGAACCATCGTTGCCTCGATGCCGAGCCTGAGCTCGCGTTCCCCCTTATTAGCTTGCCATTTTTCTTTGAACGAATTCAAATTCGAGAAGACGATTTCAATTTTTTCTTTAGGAGAAAGGGCTCGACCATTGGTTTTCTTTTGATTTTTTTCGTGGCCATTATTTTAAATTTTTTTTTGAAGTGATTTTCGAAAATCTGGTATGCGTGAGATATTAAAAGAAAATGGACATCGCGATTTGAACTGGCCAGTTGAAAGAGGGACGCGACCTTTACGTGAGAAGGTGGGTTTGGGTACAAGGTGGTCGGCTAGGATGTTGACTTGAGGTGATAAGGGAAAGATAGCTGATGTGAAATGATATAAGATATTTAAATTAAATCGATAAATTATTGTCTAGGCGTTTTTATCTCGTACGATCACACGACAGCTCCAATCACCACGAAAATTGAAATCCAATAATAATACAATATTACGGATCCAATGAAACTAGTTTCGTTGAATTCCGAGACTGTGCCCCGGAACGATATTTTTAAATTCAATTTAAACGATAAAATCTCAAAACTGAACAAAATAGTTTCAAATTCTATTCTGAAACTTCCATTACCTTCAGTATTGTTAATATGAATTTTCCAAGACTTCATATTATTTTTAATCAGCTTAAAACTGAAGATTCAAATTTTTACCTAGATTTGACGATTAAATTCCATAATTAAATTGTCAAATTCATTCTGATATCTCGAATTTCAAATTAAACTATCTTCCAGATATTTAAAATCAATTAAATATCTTGATTTCAAATGTCAAAAATTCAGGGTCGTTACAATCTTCCCCCCTTAAAAGAATTTCGTCCCGAAATTACAAGTCAAGAAGAATGCTCAAATCCCCGTTAACTATTTTCTCAAATCCAAATAGTTTTCAACAACTTGCCAAAATAAATTCTTTTATTAGAGAGTCATTATCATTTCAACTAACTTTCCAAACTCAACCACAAGTTCCAACAACTTTATTTTACTTCACAATTCAAATTTAAATTTAAATTCAAATTGTAAATTATTCAAAATTTCTCAAAAAATTTCTAACTCTCTAAATTTTCGAAATTTTTTGCCAGCATCTCCTTTGCGCGGCTAGCTCGGTACGACTATAAAATGTCCCTACGGACTCTCAAATTCCAATAGAAACAAAATGCCAAGTGGCAAAATCAGAATCCCATCAAATTTCATACTGAAATTTTAAACACATACCTTTTGTTGAGAAATTCAAATTCATCATAGAAATCAAAATCCAGTTCCATTTTCCTTAGCCTTTACAATCCCTGTATACTTTACTTAACAACAATATCCAAATTCACTTATTGGATTCCCAATACCCATTTTACTTAAGAATTTCATTCTTTATTTCTCAAGTTCAATATAAGTATTTACATACTTCTTATATTCATTTTCACTTCACAAACAAAGTTATATATTCGTTGCCATTCAACTTTGCATTTTTAATTCCATTTGAATTCAATTTACAATTTCAATTCTATTTGAATTCATTTTATCCTCAAACTCCGAATATTGAACTTTATCAATTATCTTTCATTCACAACTGATTCATCCCATTGTTGAAATTAGTTTCATTTACTAATTTTTTTCAATACTTTGCTCCATTTAATCCAATTTGACAAATTTTCCTTTAACAAAATTTTCCAATTTTTCTAACTCCCAAAATTTTTAGAAAATTTTGGCGGAGTCTCCTTTGTACGGAGGAGCTTTTGCAATTTGACAAAAGATATAAATATATATACATCGACTCACTCGGTCGGAAAAGCAAAAACAGTTCATATTTCCTATTTTTTGTATTGCGTAGGCGTACCTTTATTAGCATTTTAAGCAAAGCGGCTTATTTATTAGCATTTGCGCAACCAAATGCAGCCAAACGGCTTCCAAAAACCTGCACTTACTCAGTTTAAACACGTAAGTGACAAATATAGGAAATTCATTTACATTTCACTTATTCTCAACAGTAAACATATAGTTTTCATAAACAATGCATTCAAAATAAATTCCATTAGCAATTTATCAAGTTTCAATACAAATTTAAATTGCTTTTATCCAATTTACATTCAATTTAATGGTTTATAACGCAATTCTTTATATTCAATTCATTTTTAAATGAATCTAACTCATATCCCTTTCAATTGATTCCAAAATCAATTTATTTCACTTCTATCAATTCATAGGATTTATTTAATTCTCGTTTTTTGTCAAACGATAATTCTTTATATTTAAATTTGTTAATATTCATGCAACTAAATGATTACTTAAGCTAATAATCATTTAAATTGATTCCATTTCAATTCAATTTACATTTCATATTCACAAAACCATTCGATTTGTTTAAAACCATTGTACAAAACTCGACAACAACAATGCAAATATTTATATACACTTCTTGTATTTATTTTCACTTCATTACTGAAGTTATATATTTATCACTATTCAATTTCACATTTTCAACTCATTAATCAACTAAGTTTTCATTCAAACCATTTCAAAAGTTTCACTTAAATCGAGTTATTGTCCAATATTTACTTAAGCTATTTCAATTCAAAACTCAAGTTTATCATTTTTTTTTGATTGGTTTTCATTTATCAAATCCTTTCCATCTACTAATTTAATTCAATTAGTATATTCACTTATCCATTTTAAATTTCACATTTCCATATTCAATTCATCCTGAATTTACTCTATCAATAACAAGGAAATTTCAATTTATTTTTCCACTTACTTGAATTTATATGCAAATTCAAACCATTTTTATTCAGCTCACAATTAAATTTTAATTTAACCAATTCAACTTCCAATTCATTATTTCATGAATTAATAAATTATCAAGTTAGCTTACTTGAATTCAATCCATTTTATTTTATTTTTCAAGTTTGGATTTTTTTCTTCGACTTGATTCAAATCAAATCTCATTTCATTTTACAAAACTCATTTATAAATTCACATTACCAATTTCATTCCATAAATGAATTTTATTTTCTTATCCTTTCAATTCATATTTATAAATTTCATTTGTTAAAGGAATTTATCTCCAAATCTTTGGTTATACCATTATTCCTTATTCAATTCCATATAACAGTGATAATAATTCAATATTATCTCTTCCTAACAACCAAGCATCCATATACTATGATAATTCATAAAAAATCATTTCTTTTCTATACAAAAATAGTTTTGGGCAAAATTATTTCATTTACCCAATTTAAAACAATATTGTGTCAGTTTATCTTGTTTAAGAGTTTAGAAACCCCTATCGATTACAGGGCCAGACTGCACCGACCAGAATCTATAAACAATCAATCGATAAGTCAACACAATACAAAACAATTTTGTGTATTCACTAACAAATACGCGCTCATATCTATTATTACACTCACACTCATTCTAGAGTACTACTGACTCTATCTCTAATGAGTAACACCCAACAGAGCCAGGGTTGTCGCTTAACCAACAGCTCTGATACCACATGTAACGGTCTCGATCTTTCGACGCTCGAAAGTCGACATTGATACGTCCACTGTATCAAATGCCACGCAATCGAATGCCGGAAAACCAAACCATTAGGGTTAAAAAGAAGGGGTAGAAGTAGAAGAAGAAAGAAAGAACATAAAAACAGAAACAGAAACAATATCAGAATCTCACATTCGCAGCGGAACAATATATAATAGATAATCACTAGTATTTAAACAAAGAACTATATCAGCTTATACATACATCAATCAGAGTCAATATACAACTCAATACAACAATGCACATCACTGGACAGTTATATAAACTTGTCCACATACAGAATACACAGCGGAATAAATAAACAAGTACGGGAGTACGTCTCGCCATCCAGCTCGCCTCCAAAGCTCCAGAATATCCTGATAACATAACTCTAGGCTGCCCGTGTGGAAAATTATGGGCACCCAGAGTTTAGAAAGGGAACAATAAACTCCGAGTCAGTCATGGTGACTGGTGTGAGATCGTAAAACATTTATTTTCACAAAGAAAATAAAATTAATTCGCAATGCTTTTGGAGGAGATTTCTTCTTATGATAGTCAAACATGCTTACTACGCAAAATCATTAGATATTATCATTAGTGCATAGTGTCGAAAACATTTCGAAAGTATAATATTAATCTTAGCCAGCATACAACCATTATTGTATGCCTACTATAGCTACTATGTTCAATAGCAGGTTACCACCAAATTCCATAGCAGGTTATACAACTAAAACCGTACAAGGTTCGTATTGTTTCTTTGGATTTTCCAACAAATGGTCAGGCAAAGGAAATTCCTTACACCGAAATGGAAACGCCTCTGGAATGACGCCCCGAGAACCTAACCGGATCTCTGCAAACACAAGGCCGACGCTACCTCACGCTGTACAGCTGTAACTAGGTAACCATCACACTGACACTACCTCATGTTGTACAGCTGTAACTAGGTAACTAACACACAAGTATGCCATCCCCCGGTCATACCGACCTTTATCCGAGGATCCTCAACCACAAAGCAACAACCACAAAGTAAAATAAATTTGCAGCATCAACATAGGTAAAATATCTGGGCTCCATACCATGATATCACCTCTTATCCAGAAGGAAATGACATACCCTAGGGGCACGACCCCTAAAAACCTTGCCGCAACATTCCTGTTTCGACCATTACCGGGTTGTGAGGCTCGACGAAGTCTCGTCCACAAAGCTACGCTTTTTCACAAAGCCATGCTTTGATCAACAAATGATCAACAGCACTTCGTATGCCACATTACCAAATTGGGAATGTATCACTAGTAACCATCAACTACATAACCTCTGAGCTCGTACGTCTCAGAGAAGGGTGTTAAGCTAAGAGAATAAATTCTCCGCCACCAACAGAAATGTATTTGATAGAAACCAGCTTTACATCTCAAAGTGTAACGTCAGACACACATCCATACAAGTCCGTTCCGGGATCGAACGGAACCGAAGGCACTTCCAAAGAAGCCCTTGCAATCCGGGTATTCACTAATCACGTCCGGACTTCCCATCACAAGAAGAGTGATATAAATCTCTATACCGGAGCAACTCGGTGCAGAGACATTCGACAGGTTGTCCTTTCATTTTCGAAAATACCCGGTCTTCACACCGGTCTTCAAATAATGTCCATTCACGACGTATCACTATTCGGAATGGGTTATATGACACAAAGTCCTCTCCCGGCTTAACCGAATAATGAGCGTTTGTTTTAAAAACAAATTCTAGTGCCATTTCAAAGGCAAATGTAACGACCCGTAAAATTTAATGGTTTTAAAAGTATATTTAACTAGAAATTTGTGAAATTTTAAACAATAAAATTTGAAATTTAAAATTTATTATTTGGAATACGTCTATTTTAATATAGCAACTGGTAAATTTTCATCTGATAATATTGAAGTTTATTTTCCTGTGAAATTTTATTTCAATTTAAATCGGTTAATAACAGTGAATTTAAAAGTTTTCCGAAACCAAAATATGTCAACTGGAGAAAATTTATTCAGAGCATTCTGAATCAGACTGCGAAATTCGTTTCGCGGAATTTGGACTTCTATTGCTCCATTTATCTTAATTCTGGCCAAATAGCAGCATTTTCTGGTACCGAATATCGACTTTTGATCGGATGATCGTACCACTGATATTTGTGTACCATTTTGATCGTCCCGTCGTGATGAACACCATAATATATTCATATGTTTGTTTCGATATCCGATACGCGGCGAAACCACGAAACGGCAAATCATATCGGTACCGTATTTTGTGTCTTTGGATTTCTCATGTCTCTTCAATTGCCCAGCCGTTTAGCCTATTGCTTTATTAAATTTGAAACTGCTTTTGACCTTTCACATTGCAAATATTTTGTATCTATATTCGTGTGAGTTACATTGCCTTTTTACTTCTTATCTGACATTGCCGTTTAGCCTATTGCTTTATGGTAGCCGGTCCCACTCCACTACCTTTCCATATTACCTGCCGTAAATCATGCTTGCCCATCTTCATTCTATTTCTACCTCACCTCGAAAGGCAAACATCTTTCCACTTTCCAGCTCTTCATCCCTCCACCCACGGCCATGGCAATTGATCATCTCCTCGTCAGCCCATCACCGCCTAACCTGGCGCCATTGCTAGCCTACCAAACTCCTTCCTCTGTCCCCTCCAGGTTCGGTTTCCATGTGTTTGATTTTGAGTTATTTACAAAATATGTTTCTTTTGTTTATTTATGTTAATCTTTCGATCCTTATATATACACGTATCCCTTTTTATATATAGATATTGTTTTCGTTCTGCGTATGTGTGTCTTATTTAGGTAGATATATATAAATATTTGTATTTTATTTGTTCATATTATATATATATATATATAATGTACGTCTGTAGCTTTATAACATAATATGATGTTTATATGAATTTTATGTTGGATTTTATAGACTTTTATACATATTAAATATATACGTTTTAACATAAATTTTATACAGGTTCTTGTATAACTTGGTTGCTGTTTTGATGGGGTCTATGTGATTATAATACTCAGTTGTAAGTTAGTCTATATATATAAGTTATAGTAATTCATATTTTGTTTACTGTATAAATACAAATGCATATTTTATGTTAGGAATATATATGAGTTTTATATGATGTTGTTACAGTAAGTATAATACAATGTTATGTTCTACTTTGGTCAGTATATATATAAAGTTTTATATGTATTCGACATTGTCAGGGGTATATGTTTGGGTTGCAGTGGTTTATCTCATATAAATATATACACATTTTTAATAGTTATATGAGTTGAGAAAAAAAAAACTTTCTTTACCGTTACTGCCTATAGAATACAGGTCTATACAAAGCAAGAAAGGTTGTATCTTCCTATAACCCGTGTTTTTTTCTTAAGCTTGCAGGTTCACAGTATAATAATTAAATCTTGGTATGTGCTTAAATTAAAAGTTGGTTTTAATATAATAATAGGAATATTTTACTTAATACGTGCTTTAAAATGTTGATTTTAATAAAAGTTAATACCTTTGGAGTACGGGTTTAAAAGTTAATACCTATGTTTATGCATTAATTTATATTTATAAGCATATATAGTGTTATGGGGTATATAGATGTATATGCTTTGTTATATAAAAAGTTATATAACCTGTTCGTTTTGTGCTGTACGTAATAGGCTATACTTTGTTAGTTGTTGTATATTACGTTATAAGTTACTGTATACAAGTCTATATATTAAGGTGTATTATCAGTGTTATATAACAATATTTTTTTTTAGTACAGTATAATTATGGTTGTTCGGTTGGTAGGTTCTTTATATGTATATATAGTGTAATAAATTAACTTTTATATGATGTATCGTTTAAAATTATAACATGTGCGTCAGTTTATATTAGCATTTATATATTAGTGTATATGGGTATACTTTGGTCCGTGGTTTTAAAAATGTATAAGTTTATATATATATATATTTGTTTAGATTTAGTATCTATTTGAAAGTACATATGTATATTTTATTTTAAATATGAGTTCCAAATTTAATATTGGTTTAAGAAATTAATATAATGAATAATATATATTTTATTTCAGTCTGTATCAAGCAAAATCTGATTTGATTTCATCTATTCCTGTTTATCAGCCTTGTCCACCGAATTCGCGTTCAATCTTGCTTTTCTTTGGAATTCGTGCCTGGATTCGTAACTCATCTCATTCTCCTTCGTCTCTAACCTCGGAAGGTGAGCAATCACTCACGATTAACATTCTTGTATTTATTAAATTTGATTTCAAATTGAAACGACAATTGAAATATGATGCTGTAGTTATTTAAATTGTTATATATGCTATTGTCTGTATATGTTCACCTGTGACATCTGACACCCGTATCTAGTATTTATATGCCTGTTATTACTATTATCTGTATATGTTCACCTATGACATCTGACACCATTATCTGTTATTTATATTGATGATATATACCTGTTGTTATATTTTATATTATCTGTTATCACACTGCAAGTTCCCTGTTAGTATAGAATTCACTATGGGTTGAAATGATACATACCCGAACGGACTTTAGAATAGGAGAAAATCGTTATGGGTTGAAATGATAAACTCAAGCGATTTTCATTTGAATTGAAATTGGGATTACTGGTTGAAATGATATCTACCCGTATATATTTAAATTTCGGATTGAAATGATAAATATCCGTATCACTTAACCATATGATAGATATATATATACAAACACCGTTGGTCCATATATATAAATATTTTGAAAATAAATTCTATTGATTTGGGAAGAAATATATGGTTTTAAATAAAAGTTGATTCTTAAATTATTATTTATAAATGGTAATGATATATATATATATATAGATTTAATTATAATATTAAATTTAATTAAGATTGATTGAATACATATAATATGGTTAAGTACTTATATCTATATTTCAAAATAGATTTTGGTAAAAATTTGAATAAGTTAAGGTTAGGAAGATAATTTGAATTTAGTTGAAATTGATTCAATAAAGAATTTTATTTAATTAAATCGATTAGAAACTTATTGAAATTGAGATGTAAGATATGATTTATAACTTGGGTTTGATTTATAAGTAATTTAATGAATATTTCTTGTTTAAATAAAGTTTAAGGAAATATTTAGTAAAATGTGATTTAAGGCTAGTAAATGATATTGAATCTATTAAGTGAATATTCCCTGATTAAAAAAATAATGAAGTTAAATCAAGAGCTATATGAAACTGTTAAATTTAACTTTGAAAATGTTGAATATTAAAGCCTTGAAATATATTGAAAATTTAAATGGTATATTTAGAACTGAATTGAATTGATGAATGGAGCTTAAATAAATTTGAATTTGGAATTTGAAGTTGATTTGAATCGATTTGCGAGACTTGAGAAAATTAATGCTTTACTTTATAAATTAATTAATATATATACTATCTTGGGAAATAGTTATATTTGAAATGAAATGATATTTGGGTTTTGAAGTATAAATTTAATTGAAATGACCACGGTGTTATGATGTATATTTCCACCTTGTAGATAGTTCTGGAGATCCTTAGAGGATGGTTATCCCAAACATCCTTTAAGTTACTTGTATTTCAGTCGATATTTCACTTGAGTTGGATTTATTGATATAAGAATGTTAATCCTGACTCGAGTGTTTTGTGTTTTGCTTTACGCTCGGGTCAGACCGAGTGATACAGCATTTGAGACTCACCCTTGGATTTTGGAGCTTTAATTGAAGATCCAACTATCGATTCAGCTTCAGCTTTCCAGTTGATTTGTTCAGAGAGGTCATCTATTCGTACTGAAGACTTCACTGTATTTGAGATATTCTGTTGTATTTTATTTTTAACTCTGATGTTTATATAGTAGCTTCATGAACTACTATTTTATCTTTTCCGCTGCGTATTATTGTATTACTCTGTGTCTGTGATTCTGTGATTGATTTATTTACTGTATATGCTGAGTTTTGCCAAATTTTAAATTAACAATCTGATATTTTGAACTATTCGAGTCAGACATGTGTGGATTATTGTCGATTTGAATGGTACAAAATAGCGGGTCGTTACAGTTGGTATCAGAGCTTTGGCTCTAGGCAAACCTTAGCATATGTGGTAAATTTATTTACAGAATCACTTTCGCTCGAGTTGAATCTCTCCCTTTTTGACTCGATTTCTTTTGAATTTTGGAATGTCCCTCGGTTCCGAAATTCATTCTTGTCTCTCTCTATTGGTATTCTTTTGATTCTGGAGTATCCCATAACTCCACTTCGAATAATCTCTATAAGAATAAGCGATCCGGCCGATCTTTGAATGTTTTGTAAAGGGGTGAAACTCCTTTACAATTGGCATTGATTCACCGGAGATTTATATATCCCTCGGTTTAGATGCTGCTATCTCTTGTTATGTCGAATTCTATCTCTGGCGATCGAATGTCGATTTGCCTCAGAATTCTGCACTGATCTTATTTTGAAATCACGGTTGACCGGTTAAGGTCGCCCACGATTTATATAGGTATATCCCTTATTTGTTTTGTAATTGATTATCTCATTTTCGTTCGAACTTATCTTCGAATCAGAATCCAATTTGATTAGAGTACCTCTAATTTGAATATCTATCTTCGTTTTGAAATCCATTCTTGAATCATCCTTTTGAAAAATTGGGTTTATTCGTATTTTGGAAATTGTTTTATATATCGAAATTTTTATAAGTATGATTATATTCTATATATAAAAGTGAAATGTTTTCGATAAAGATTTTAAACCCTTTTAAAATAAGAATTTGAGGTTTCGAAAGGATTTGTAATTTTGAAAAAACTATATAAGAAATTTGATTTATAACTGAAGGATTTTAAATTTGAAATTCGAGAATTGAACTCTGATATTTTGAAATTGGTTTTAAGATTTTGAAATATATAATAATAATATGATTTAAAAATATTTTCCGAATAAGAAATGTTTCAAATGATTTTAATGAGTTTCGAAGAAATTTCAAAAGAAGTTTGAGAAAATAGAAGTCCAGAACTCACTTATGTCGCTGGAAAATAATTTTGGTGATGAGTGCACGCATCATCGACATTGATTTTCGAGTTTCAGAGTGGGGGAGAGGCCACTTTAGTAGCATTGCTATGCGAGTGATTTTGTGAAACCATTTTGATTTCAAATTCCGAAGTAAGATTTGATATTCGAAAGATATATGTATATATATATATTTATATTTGAAATGATTTGAAGTAAGCCGGTGTTCAGTCCTCGAGTTTTGGATTTGATATAACCCTATCCATTTAAAATTGATTTACTGATTTGTTGCTGATTTCCAACTCTTGAATTTAAAATGATTTCTTCAACTATTTTGAAGGTTCGAGCACTTCCAAATCAAGGTTAACTTTTCAAAGCTAAGAAATTTTGAAAGGTATAAAATATATAAGTTTGGTATGTATGTTAAAATATGTAGTAATATGGTTTAAATAAGTTGAAACTGTTTTGTTAAGTAAATGAATAAGGCAAATTTTAAATTCTTCTAATATGAAATTTAGATTTGAAATGTTTTGAAAAGAATTTGGTCTTCAAAATATTTTGAATAAAAAAATGTTTTAACTTAGTAACATCTTTTTGAAACTATATATTTAACAAGTTGGAATAAATATATAAGTTGTACGTATGCTGTTTTATTCGCATAATCATTTTGATCCAGGTTTGAGTACACAAGTTCGAGGTGAATTACACCATTTCGTGTTAGGATTTTTCATTCGATTCTTGATGGCGAATATTTGATATGGATGTTGGGCTTGATTCTAGAATTCTCTATCATAGTATATGGCTATGCAAGGAGACTGATGGCTTCTAGTCGAGAAACCATATCGAAGTCCGCATTAGGGAAGTCGAATGGACAATACTAGTTCGAAAGCGAACTTGTGTGATCGAGCGAGCAATCAAATGTGATTCTGCGAAATGATGACGTATGTACATCTTATATTCTAATATCATTGATATATTTTGACGCTGAAATTGAAAGCTGTCATGTTAGAATATCTTTGCTTACTAAAAGAAAATTTCCAATTTAAATTACAAAGATATATAACCCATAAAAGCAAAGATATTCAATCCCATATGGCTCTTCATACAGCGAAATTTATTTTGAAAATTTTGATCCTTATATAAGATAGACCTTACGTAGGTATAAGATGATTCTGAAAACATTTGATTTTAGTAATGAATTGGTTGACTTAAATTATATTGATTTGGAAATTTGAATTTATTTTCTAAATCTATTATTTTGGAAACTTTGGAACTAAAGATATTTAATTTGAGAAGAAATAATTTGGTGAAATTGTATATGATTTTGAAATTTAACTGATATTGAAACAAATTGAAATTTGAGAACCTTATGTTACTAAACACTTGATTTGGGAGTTGTCAAACTTATATAAAATTGATTTGTATGAGTATGAAATTGATTCGAAACTATAGATTTGAAAAGGTACTCAATTTGAAAGTGAAATCTTATATAATTGAAGTCTATATAAGTATGATTTGATATACTATTGATTTTGGAAAAGTATTTGATTTGAAAATTAAATCTTATATATAATGGATTTTATATAAGTACGATCTTTGAAAGTGATTTGAAAAGGTACTATATGATACATATTTTCGAAGTAAAGATATGGAAAGTGCCTTCTGCTTGATATCCAATTTGTGGCCACATCTTGGATTGATTCTATCGATATTTCTCTGATTTTTGGTTTTCCGGATATGATACTCGAGTGTCCTTCGAATTCCATGGCGTTACCCATGGTCTTATTTTTCTCTCGTGACTGCATAGCGCAACTGCCTGGCTGAGTCTTGCCTAGGGGTACGGATTGTTTCCTGGGGGATCCAGGCGTAACCATTGTGTATCCTGCAATCTGTGTAGGTCGCGAATAGTAGCATAAATGCTTGGCTGAGTCTTGCCTGGGGGTACGGATTGTTTCCTGGGGGATCCAGGCGTAACCATTGTGTATCCTGCATTCTACTAGTCATCATGGCGTAACTCGCAGGGCTGAGAAAGCTTACGGATATGGATTGTTTCCTGGGGGATCCAGGCGTAACCATTGTGTATCTGCGAACCATGGTTAGAAAAAGGTTTTGTTTGTGTTTTTGATTGGATTGTACTTTCCATATCTGTTTTTAAAAGTTTTTCCAGTATTTTCACTGGGTGTTGAAACAGGTCTACTAAGTACCTGGAGAATTCTAGTTTTGCGCCTGATCAACGCACTACCAGAGTCTACAGGAACAAGGATAAACTTGTTGAAACATCGAGTTATAAAAGTATTTTCGAAATGAAATTTGTTTCGTTATAAAAAATATATATTTTATTATAAGAGTATTTCTAGCAAAGAAATTTTGTATCAATATTTGAAATTGAAATCCTTATGGTTTGAATTAATTATTCATGCCCGATACTATTCTTTTGAATCTACCTTATCTCCTCAACCTTATTTATTCACCTTTATCCTATTTTCTGAATCCACCTCCTTTCCTTGTTGACTATATTTTTTTATATATATTGTTTATTTATATACTATATGGTTTAATAGAAAATTTTAGTGTTATAAATATTTTAGAAGTTGTTAATTTAATAAAACATATTTCAAGTAAAATTTATATATAGTTTCAAATTAATTGTTTAATCTTGACTTTCAATCTTTCTTTTCCATCTGGTTGTTTCTATTCTCCTACCTTCTTCCTTTTCGGGGACGAAAAGTTTTGAGTGGGGGAGAGTGTAACGACCCGTAAAATTTAATGGTTTTAAAAGTATATTTAACTAGAAATTTGTGAAATTTTAAACAATAAAATTTGAAATTTAAAATTTATTATTTGGAATACGTCTATTTTAATATAGCAACTGGTAAATTTTCATCTGATAATATTGAAGTTTATTTTCCTGTGAAATTTTATTTCAATTTAAATCGGTTAATAACAATGAATTTAAAAGTTTTCCGAAACCAAAATATGTCAACTAGAGAAAATTTATTCAGAGCATTCTGAATCAGACTGCGAAATTCGTTACGCGGAATTTGGACTTCTATTGCTCCATTTATCTTAATTCTGGCCAAATAGCAGCATTTTCTGGTACCGAATATCGACTTTTGATCGGATGATCGTACCACTGATATTTGTGTACCGTTTTGATCGTCCCGTCGTGCTGAACACCATAATATATTCATATGTTTGTTTCGATATCCGATACGCGGCGAAACCACGAAACGGCAAATCATATCGGTACCGTATTTTGTGTCTTTGGATTTCTCATGTCTCTTCAATTGCCCAGCCGTTTAGCCTATTGCTTTATTAAATTTGAAACTGCTTTTGACCTTTCACATTGCAAATATTTTGTATCTATATTCGTGTGAGTTACATTGCCTTTTCACTTCTTATCTGACATTGCCGTTTAGCCTATTGCTTTATGGTAGCCAGTCCCACTCCACTACCTTTCCATATTACCTGTCATAAATCATGCTTGCCCATCTTCATTCTATTTCTACCTCACCTCGAAAGGCAAACATCTTTCCACTTTCCAGCTCTTCATCCCTCCACCCACGGCCATGGCAATTGATCATCTCCTCGTCAGCCCATCGCCGCCTAACCTAGCGCCATTGCTAGCCTACCAAACTCCTTCCTCTGTCCCCTCCAGGTTCGGTTTCCATGTGTTTGATTTTGAGTTATTTACAAAATATGTTTCTTTTGTTTATTTATGTTAATCTTTCGATCCTTATATATACACGTTTCCCTTTTTATATATAGATATTGTTTTCGTTCTGCGTATGTGTGTCTTATTTAGGTAGATATATATAAATATTTGTATTTTATTTGTTCATATTATATATATATATATATATATATAATGTACGTCTGTAGCTTTATAACATAATATGATGTTTATATGAATTTTATGTTGGATTTTATAGACTTTTATACATATTAAATATATATGTTTTAACATAAATTTTATACAGGTTCTTGTATAACTTGGTTGCTGTTTTGATGGGGTCTATGTGATTATAATACTCAGTTGTAAGTTAGTCTATATATATAAGTTATAGTAATTCATATTTTGTTTACTGTATAAATACAAATGCATATTTTATGTTAGGAATATATATGAGTTTTATATGATGTTGTTACAGTAAGTATAATACAATGTTATGTTCTACTTTGGTCAGTATATATATAAAGTTTTATATGTATTCGACATTGTCAGGGGTATATGTTTGGGTTGCAGTGGTTTATCTCATATAAATATATACACATTTTAATAGTTATATGAGTTGAGAAAAAAAACTTTCTTTACCGTTACTGCCTATAGAATACAGGTCTATACAAAGCAAGAAAGGTTGTATCTTCCTATAACCCGTGTTTTTTTCTTAAGCTTGCAGGTTCACAGTATAATAATTAAATCTTGGTATGTGCTTAAATTAAAAGTTGGTTTTAATATAATAATAGGAATATTTTACTTAATACGTGCTTTAAAATGTTGATTTTAATAAAAGTTAATACCTTTGGAGTACGGGTTTAAAAGTTAATACCTATGTTTATGCATTAATTTATATTCATAAGCATATATAGTGTTATGGGGTATATAGATGTATATGCTTTGTTATATAAAAAGTTATATAACCTGTTCGTTTTGTACTGTACGTAATAGGCTATACTTTGTTAGTTGTTGTATATTACGTTATAAGTTACTGTATACAAGTCTATATATTAAGGTGTATTATCAGTGTTATATAACAATATTTTTTTTAGTACAGTATAATTATGGTTGTTCGGTTGGTAGGTACTTTATATGTATATATAGTGTAATAAATTAACTTTTATATGATGTATCGTTTAAAATTATAACATGTGCGTCAGTTTATATTAGCATTTATATATTAGTGTATATGGGTATACTTTGGTCCGTGGTTTTAAAAATGTATAAGTGTATATATATATATATATATATTTGTTTAGATTTAGTATCTATTTGAAAGTACATATGTATATTTTATTTTAAATATGAGTTCCAAATTTAATATTGGTTTAAGAAATTAATATAATGAATAATATATATTTTATTTCAGTCTGTATCAAGCAAAATCTGATTTGATTTCATCTATTCCTGTTTATCAGCCTTGTCCACCGAATTCGCGTTCAATCTTGCTTTTCTTTGGAATTCGTGCCTGGATTCGTAACTCATCTCATTCTCCTTCGTCTCTAACCTCGGAAGGTGAGCAATCACTCACGATTAACATTCTTGTATTTATTAAATTTGACTTCAAATTGAAACGACAATTGAAATATGATGCTGTAGTTATTTAAATTGTTATATATGCTATTGTCTGTATATGTTCACCTGTGACATCTGACACCCGTATCTAGTATTTATATGCCTGTTATTACTATTATCTGTATATGTTCACCTATGACATCTGACACCATTATCTGTTATTTATATTGATGATATATACCTGTTGTTATATTTTATATTATCTGTTATCACTCTGCAAGTTCCCTGTTAGTATAGAATTCACTATGGGTTGAAATGATACATACCCGAACGGACTTTAGAATAGGAGAAAATCGTTATGGGTTGAAATGATAAACCCAAGCGATTTTCATTTGAATTAAAATTGGGATTACGGGTTGAAATGATATCTACCCGTATATATTTAAATTTCGGATTGAAATGATAAATATCCGTATCACTTAACCATATGATAGATATATATATACAAACACCGTTGGTCCATATATATAAATATTTTGAAAATAAATTCTATGGATTTGGGAAGAAATATATGGTTTTAAATAAAAGTTGATTCTTAAATTATTATTTATAAATGGTAATGATATATATATATAGATTTAATTATAATATTAAATTTAATTAAGATTGATTGAATACATATAATATGGTTAAGTACTTATATCTATATTTCAAAATAGATTTTGGTAAAAATTTGAATAAGTTAAGGTTAGGAAGATAATTTGAATTTAGTTGAAATTGATTCAATAAAGAATTTTATTTAATTAAATCGATTAGAAACTTATTGAAATTGAGATGTAAGATATGATTTATAACTTGGGTTTGATTTATAAGTAATTTAATGAATATTTCTTGTTTAAATAAAGTTTAAGGAAATATTTAGTAAAATGTGATTTAAGGCTAGTAAATGATATTGAATCTATTAAGTGAATATTCCCTGATTAAAAAAATAATGAAGTTAAATCAAGAGCTATATGAAACTGTTAAATTTAACTTTGAAAATGTTGAATATTAAAGCCTTGAAATATATTGAAAATTTAAATGGTATATTTAGAACTGAATTGAATTGATGAATGGAGCTTAAATAAATTTGAATTTGGAATTTGAAGTTGATTTGAATCGATTTGCGAGACTTGAGAAAATTAATGCTTTACTTTATAAATTAATTAATATATATACTATCTTGGGAAATAGTTATATTTGAAATGAAATGATATTTGGGTTTTGAAGTATAAATTTAATTGAAATGACCACGGTGTTATGATGTATATTTCCACCTTGTAGATAGTTCTGGAGATCCTTAGAGGATGGTTATCCCAAACATCCTTTAAGTTACTTGTATTTCAGTCGATATTTCACTTGAGTTGGATTTATTGATATAAGAATGTTAATCCTGACTCGAGTGTTTTGTGTTTTGCTTTACGCTCGGGTCAGACCGAGTGATACAGCATTTGAGACTCACCCTTGGATTTTGGAGCTTTAATTGAAGATCCAACTATCGATTCAGCTTTAGCTTTCCAGTTGATTTGTTCAGAGAGGTCATCTATTCATACTGAAGACTTCACTGTATTTGAGATATTCTGTTGTATTTTATTTTTAACTCTGATGTTTATATAGTAGCTTTATGAACTACTATTTTATCTTTTCCGCTGCGTATTATTGTATTACTCTGTGTTTGTGATTCTGTGATTGATTTATTTACTGTATATGCTGAGTTTTGCCAAATTTTAAATTAACAATCTGATATTTTGAACTATTCGAGTCAGACATGTGTGGATTATTGTCGATTTGAATGGTACAAAATAGCGGGTCGTTACAGCAAATATTGATAGTCGGTTATGTAACTATCAACAACATTCACAACAATCAACCAATTTAAATAATTTTCCCAAATTATTAAATTTCAAAATATCTTCACAAGATATATATTTTCCACACTTCATCACTTTGAATACAAATTTCAAATCATATTTCACACTTCATTTCAAAATGGTCCATTTAAACCAATTAAATAAATCCTTATCGATTTATTTCAAATTTACATCCCAAATCTGTAAAATTATTTCCACACTTTAAAAACAAATCAGTGTTTATTTTTAAAACAAATTTCCCTTTCCTTTATAAATTCCATTTTGAATCTAAATTTCCAAATATTCACTTTCAAACACCAAATCAAATTCAAATTGATTTACAAGTTCATTTTCAAGAACCAAATCAATTACAAATTGATTTCTAAGTTTAATTCCAAATACCAAATCATTTTCATTCAAAACACCAATCAATTTTTCATATTGATTTCCCAAAGATTTAATTTCAAATACCAAATCAGTTATCAAATTGATTTCAACAATTTATCACCTTTTAAATAAATCCCTTTATTCTTTCCAAATTATTTAAAATACCATTTTCAAGAAATTCTCCAACTTTCAAACACTATTATTCAAACCCATTTATTAAAATCTTTTCCAATATTTTGGAAATAATTCGATGAGATTTCAAAAATCAGTTTTATGCCTTCAAATTCCTTCTTTTAAAATTCACCCAATTCTTTCAAAAAGAATTTACTTAAAATTTCCAACTTTAATTTCAAAAATCCAATTTTATTTATTTCTGGTATCCAACGATACCAAAAATACATTCGGCTAAATTATAGCCTTCAACAAATTCAATCACAGATATAATCATACACAGATTATAAATAAATCATCACACAACATATGAAACAAATTCAAATGCTTTGAGGAATCATGTTTGATCCATCCAACCTGTTTCCCTGCATCCACAGATGTTAGCACAATACCAATTCCACTTCGAGGTAGAATATCGCGGTATATGGGATTTATAAAATATCATCCGCTATTATGCGGCGCATAGAGTCTCATCCGCTATATAATGCGGGAAAATCAATCACCAATATATATATATTCCAATATATATATATATTGCTATATGCTACTATCATATATACTATCATTCAAGCACACAATCAACACAATCAATAATTTTAAATATAACTATTTAAAATTAAACAAAACCCTTTGTTTGAGTGAGAAGATCTCACCTTTGATTTTAATTCGCAGTCCATTTTTCATTTTGACCATTTCTTCACGGTTTCAAACCTTGTATAAACAATGTTATACAATTCATTAACATTCGAAATAAATCGAATAATCCAATTTTCATTTGATAAATTTAATTTAAACCAGTTTTCCTTTAATAAATTTTCTTTAGTAACCAAAAGAATTAAATCAGTTAAATACATAAATCAAACATCTTAATAAATTATTCTTAACCCATTTTTCCAAAAATAAATAATATTTCTTTTTGATAAAAAATATTTTCTAGTAACTAAAATAACCAAATTTATTTTATTGTAAATTTCTGATAATTCACATAATAAACTCAACTTAATTTAAAGTTTCCACTTACATTAAATTAAATCGGAACTGTAATCCTTTTATTTTTTTCTCAGTAAAAATTTCACTTTACTGTAAATGATTTCTGCCTTACATATCCATATATATTAAACTAAGATGTTTAAAATTAAATTACCTTACTGTTATTATTTTTCTTCATCTGTATATATATATATATATATATTCAGATACAAGTTTTTATTTGGAAAAAACTGCGAATAAACTCACCATTTCTTTTCACTGAGCGATACCCAAAGACTGCCGCTCCGCTCCTCTAGACGCGGCGCCGAGTACAGTGCCTTCACCAACTCTCGAGACAGCACACGAACTACTGAAATCATCACAACCTCCAGCCTCCCACGCACTCGTGCTCGAGCTCGATCGAAGCCCTAACCACTCCCTAGTTCTCGCGAGATTCCTACCCGACTAAATTGCGATGCCGCCCTGAATAGCGATTCCAACCTCCATCGATGAGCACAGTTGAAATCGAAACCCATTGCGACACAAACCTTAGCTTCGCCACCAAACCCCAATTCATGATGCTCGAGATTGGCCTGCCTCGCACCCATTTAACTTCGCGAGCTCGAAGTTTGCTGACGTCGCACCTCACGATGTGCTCGAGAACTAGAACCATCGTTGCCTCGATGCCGAGCCTGAGCTCGCGTTCCCCCTTATTAGCTTGCCATTTTTCTTTGAACGAATTCGAATTCGAGAAGATGATTTCAATTTTTTCTTTAAGCGAAAGGGCTTCGGCCATTGGTTTTCTTTTGATTTTTTTTCGTGGCCATTATTTTAATTTTTTTTTGAAGTGATTTTCGAAAATCTGGTATGCGTGAGATTTTAAAAGAAAATGGACATCGCGATTTGAACTGGCCAGTTAAAAGAGGGACGCGACCTTTACATGAGAAGGTGGGTTTGGGTACAAGGTGGTCGGCTAGGATGTTGACTTGAGGTGATAAGGGAAAGATAGCTGATGTGAAATGATATAAGATATTTACATTAAATCGATAAATTATTGTCTTGGTGTTTTTATCTCGTACGATCACACGACAGCTCCAATCACCACGAAAATTGAAATCCTATAATAATACAATATTACGGATCCAATGAAACTGGTTTCGTCGAATTCCGAGACTGTGCCCCGGAACGCTATTTTTAAACTCAATTTAAACGATAAAATCTCAAAACTGAACAAAACAGTTTCAAATTCAATTCTGAAACTTCCATTACCTTCACTATTGTTAATATGAATTTTCCAAGACTTCATATTATTTTTAATCAGCTTAAAACTGAAGATTCAAATTTTTACCCAGATTTGACGATTAAATTCCATAATTAAATTGCCAAATTCATTCTGATATCTTGAATTTCAAATTAAACTATCTTCCAGATATTTAAAATCAATTAAATATCCTGATTTCAAATGTCAAAAATTCAGGGTCGTTACACAAACATAAAGCCTGATGTGAATAATATTATACATCACGTTATTTGATATTAAGTGGGACCACGCTGCTTATCGGAACGGGTTTCCCCTCACTAATATCCTTTAAAACATATCTTTTGCAAATATTAAACCTACAACCAACACTTGTTAAAACAATAAAGCAATATCATGTATGCATACAAATTAGGTAACAAATGGACTATCCGTTCGAGCACTACAGTTTTGTTTGGCTAACTACTAACCTTTAGCTGACTCGGGCCCATTAGACAAACTAAACAAATAATCTAACTTATGTTAGATACTCCTCTTCTGGACGGTCTGTCCCTAACTTAGTTCTCCCAAGGTCAACTGATCCTAATGGTTTTGCGGGCTCACCAATAACCTATCTCTCCTCTATAGATTCTTTTCTGTGTGTAACATCATTTTAGTCTTACATGTGACAAAGCCCTACATACTGGAATTTTTTACTTATATTAGCTAGGGGCTACTGGCTAAAGTATAGGGCGCGACCCCATACTAGTCCCATCTGCTATTCTAATATACTCTATGCTTTACTCAAATCACTGCCATGTTATATATACTTTACACAAAACTTTCTTGATTAACACATTTAAACCCCTGAAAGTACCCCTTTCGAAACCAAGTAACTACTTTGCTTTATAACCTTAGGCCAAAAGGCCAAAACATACTTTCAAAAACATTGAAAATTTTTTCTTTCGAAAGCTTTAAAACCTTAGACATCCTTTTATCAAAACACTATAAACACCGCCTTTCGAAAACATTGAAGAACCACCCCTTCAAAACCTTTATCTTAAACCTTTCAAAACCACTAGAACTATTCCTTTCAAAACCTTTTGGGTTTAACTTTCAATAGAACAAAAGGGTCATAAAACAACTAAGTCAAAATCACTCTTCCGAAAGCTACTTCCTAACTAAAGAAGTGATGGTGTCAAAACCAACCCTTTGAAAGCATTGGAGAAGTGGCTAAGTTTTAAAAACAAAGTAACCCTTTCGAAACCAATTTCTTCGAAAGGTGAAAAGCGGCAGCAAGGGGTTTCGACCCCTTCGAAAGCATTTACTTAAAAAAAATGGTGCAACCTCTTTTGAAACCATTCCTTTAAAAACAATTTGACTTGGTCGAAAGCTAACCAAGTCAAAAGCATTCCTTTCGAAAGCAAAGCAGGCGCACTTCCATTTAAAAACAAAGTAAGGCTACGACCCCTTCAGAACCCCTTGTTTCGACCCAGTACCTTTTGCCTATGTCCAATTCACTACGTACCAAATCTTTGATACTTCATGCTTTGGTTTCGATGGAGGTGGAAGTAAGGTGTCGAACGGTAGGTGCCGAAAGTGGTGAAACATGTAAAAAGCATGTATAAACTGATTTTTAACTTTTTAAAGCAATTCTTTTCAACTAACCTGCCTTGTTTGTCAAAACATGATTGGTTGCTAATTTCTTTTCTAAAAGTACTGCCGAAATTTCTGAAATAAACAAATTAAATTATTTACAAAATGCCTCTTCTCCTTTTATAAATATATAAAACATTTAAGTCCCATACCTTAAATAATTTTATATACTTATTAAAACACTTAGAGAAATTTATAAAAATTCCCATAAATCATTTTTAATACGTTGTCTAACATATATTAATTTCTGGCCCAAAACATACATATGTTAGCCGTAACTAATTTTAAACCCAAATAACCATTTTCTTCACTAGAAAATTAATATTAAATCCATATTAATTTATAAAATTATGAAAATTGAAATCCGTCTCCAAACTATCATTTCTAACCTTATTCTTAAATCGCAAGGCATTTGGATGTCATTTAATTGGGTTTTCACATTAAAATATATCGTAAAATCAATATGAAATAGCATAAATCATCAACAAGCACATATATCCATTTTAACAATCAAAACATGGCAAAACATTAGCAAAATAATTCGGATTTCAATCTAAAACCGAAAATAATAAAAACATAAGATGTAACCTATTATTCACCTTAGCTTTGTGATCAAGGAGTTGAGATTTGAGAATGATTTTGAATTGATTAAGCCCCCTTCCTTTGATTGCTTTATCTTCTTCTTATTCTTTCTTAACGGTGATTGACCTCTTATGTTTAATTTTTACAAATGAACATGTAGAATGAATGGCCTAAGGGTTTAGGGTAGAAGAATATACTTATTCCTAGTTTACCCCTAATCTATTTGCCTTACCTATTTTATATTAGTCCCCCTTTAGTTCATTTGTTATATGGCACGACTACCTTTCTATAAAAACAAATCTCAATCCTCTTATCATTACATTTTTTTTTAATTTTACTAATTATATATTCTAAATAATTTTACTAAGAATTAGGGTCGTTACAACAACCTTCTTCTTCGAGGCTTTCTCTCTATTCCTAGAGTGACACTCATTAGCATAGTGCCCCTTCTTGTTGCAGCTATAGCAAACCACCTCAGACTTCTTCTTTTTGGCAGCTCTACCTTTTTTAGCCTCTTTCTTCTTAAAGTATTTACTCTTCTTTCCCTAGGAACCTTGAGACTCTAGTCACTTCTCCTTCCCAAAAGTAGAAAGCATTTCTTCATTTTGGATGGCCATTTCCACCACTACGTTTGATGGATCTCTGAGATGCGACATTGTCACCTTGGCAATCTCCAACCTCAACCCTCAGATAAACTTCTAATTTCTCTTTATCACAGTGTCAATAGTATCGTTTCCATATCTAGATAGCTCATCAGACATAGCAGAATATTCCTATACCATCATATCCCCTTGCTCCAATTCCGTAAACTTCCCGAGCAAAGTGGACTTAGCTTCTTCAAAGGAAAATCTTTCCTCGAATCTCCTTCAAAAATCCACCTAAGTTAACACTTCCTCAGGTACCCCTACGATAACTCCGTTCCACTAAAATAAAGCAGCTCCTTGCAACTGATAGAAGCTAATCTTATTTTCCTTTCATCATTCAAATCCAGATCAACATAAATTCTCTCACAATGTAACTTCCAGTTTTCCACTTCTACAGCATCCTTAGTTCCTATAAAAGGCTTTCCAATCAAACTAGTGTATTCTCGACTCAGCTTGGCATAGTTATTGCTAATTGGCACCATGGGTTTTCCCCTCTCACATTAGCAGTATTACTTCCAACAACTCATGCAACTGCTCTTGCATTCATTATGTTGACGAAGAACTGATACATAGTCCCTATATCAACTGGTGGTGTTCCTACACCTACATTAGTAGCTGTTTGTCAACCCAGATTCCTTCTAGTATTGGGTTTGATATTTCCATTGGTAGTGGTACTTCCTCCATTGAGATTCACTCTTATGTTTCCGCCTCCATATCTTACTCCTTCAAATCTTCATTCGAACCTTAGTAAGATAAGGAAGAATGATCTAGGAGAGAGGGAGAATAAAGATAAAGCGTATACTTATATATAGCAAATACAAATACGTTACTATAGCGTTATACTATACCTCAATCTTATTCTCTGATTCATTTGGATTATGTTTTCAAAAACTCTTTTTAAAGTTCAAAATTCTTTAGTTTCAAACAAACCTATGCTCTAATACCAACTTGTTACATCCCCCATTCTAAGGCCCAAACTAATTGCTATGGATGCTGGCTCCATCCATAGTTATTAATTCTCGTTGACAAAATGCAGCTATGTTAATCATATCAATAATCAAAAGCATATGAATATAAAAAATTTCATCATAGTTTAATAACAAATTTTCATATGTCATTTCTTAAATGATAATTCATATTCATTACATAATCCCAATCGTAATCCCATATTTAGAGAAAACATAATTATTACAAAATACTCAAAGAGCGACATATGAAGATTCCCCTTGGTTGATCAAAGTCAAATATTTGACAATTATAAAATTTTACAATAATAGCCAAACAGATAGACTTAAACAATGTGGTAGATTATAGTAAAACTCCTACATAGTTAGACTGCCTCCTGCACGTTTCCAAAAGCTTATTCATCCTACTAGGAAACTTGAAAATCCCTTACTCTCAGCCTACTCAAATTAATTTTGAGCACCCGAGAGTTTAAGGGGAAAACATACATTTCGAGTCACACACAAAGTCTAGTGTAAATAATAACCTACCATATTGAACCAATATATATCTATTGAGACCACACCGCTGAGAAGAACGAGTTTTCCTCTTACTAGTATCCTTACCTAAATACATTGACCTTATACTGTGCTCCTACATCCACAATGGTTAAAACATAATAATATATAGTGATATGTAAGAATGCAATATACCCTGGATTACCCATCCCAACTTATCTGACTATCTGTCCAATTTTATAGATTTTCTAGGGTCACTATGAACCTAATAGTGTTCAAAGGCCAACTATTAACCTATCTCCAATTATGGTTAGGAGTTATCGGGATGGTCTATCCTATTTCACCAAATGTACAAAAGTCTCCAAATACGGTTAGGAGAAATATTCAATACTCCAGATACAGTTAAGAGGCTTCCATCATCAAGGATTTCCTAATGTAATTAGGAGTTTTCCTTTGTCATATATGAGCGTATATAGCTAGAGTTCCTTCTTGTGCATAACCATCCTTTCATCTCACCAAGCCCTACGCACTGGAATCGTAGACCTTTACCAATCGGGGGCTAATGGTTGAAGCATAGGGCGCGACTGTACACCAATCCCACATCCTACTTATTATATGGTTTTATGGTATCTTTTGATCAGTCCAAGGCATCCTAATATATTCTTGATCTCCCTAATCTTATGCATGCAACTGTACTGACTCAGGAGTTAATCTGACCATACCGACTATTGGGAAAACCTAACTAGTTACCATGCTCTTAATGACCACAAAATGCAGTTATAAGTCAATAATGATGTGAGTATGATAATAACAACATGCATAATAATTGATCAAATAAAAACAAGAACATGTAACATCCATCATTCAATATGCTCAATTAATAATCTTTTTATGTCTCGTAATTGCTTAACCTTAAGTAATACCTTCTTTGGAAATTTTGACTCAAAGCTAAGGCTATTTCATAGTTAAAATCCTCGAAAACCAGTTTCATATATGATTAATCCCTTTGAATCATATTTAAAACAAGGAAACACTTAGTCCTTTAAATAGTTTTAAATAGATCAAGGTTATCATCATTAATGACGTCGACATAATATCCCAAGGCTCTCCGCCTTTAATAGAATAAAACATAGTACACTTAGCATTAAACAACGTCGTCCTTCATTTAGGTCGAAGTCAAAACCTAAAACCTTTATATGTTTTATGTTTACCGCAGAGGAGATATAGGGTTGTCGACCATTTAAAATATAGGCCTCATTAACTCTTTAATTTTTTTACTTCCCTTTGAAAACAAACCTCTTCGGCATAAAAGATACTGTGCGACATCATGGCCAAGCGGCATCGACACTATGACATAAGGTATTCAACCTTGATGCACATCACACCCAAGACTTTCGACGAAGCTATAAAACTTCTTTACTTAAACCACTTCGGCTATTATGCCGCTTTTGTATAGAGTCAAAGTCATGTATGATCGAAGTCATTAAAAGGGGCATCACTGCCTTAGTCATATAAACACTTAAAATGATTAGGCGCAGCATCATTTAAAACAATGGTGAAGACATACAACTTCGTCAACACTCTAGGAATGCGCTTGATCTTAGGCTCGAAGATGATATGGTGGTATGGCCTTATCGTAATTATAACAAAAACTGATTTATTACTACTTAAAGTAAAAACATTTAACCAAATCTCCTTTCTTGTCCAATTTCTATTGGATAAAAACAATCTTTTACAGATACTTTTCGGAAAACACTGCCGCACAACATTTTCAAGTTCCCAAACTTACTTTAGAATAATTATTTAATATCTATAATTACTTAACCTTTAAAATGCTTATCTAGCATAATAAATTCACCATAATTCGAAATTACTTGGGACAAGTCCCAAAAATTCACAGAAAATCATAATGTGATATTATTTATCATATAAAAATTTGAAGGCCAAAATCCATATTTAATTATTTTAAATAATTAAAACCCGAAAATAACTCAATTTCCTCCTTAGGAAATTCATAAAATATTCTCTTTAATTTGAAAAATTATGAAATTAAAAACTCATCTCCAAAATAATGTTTTACTTAGTATACCCAAAAATCAAATCATTTGGAAATAAAAATATTAGGTTTTACCCTTAAAACCCATTTAAATAATTTCATAAATATTCTATACACCATTGTTCTATACAAACAATGATACAATCAACATGGCACTACATATCATCAAAAAAAAAAATCAATCCAAGAAAAATTCGAAAACAAATAGTGTAAAATTCTTTACCTTGATTCAATAATAGAGTTGAGATTTGAATATTTATTAGGTTTCCTTAGCTTTCCCTTTTCCTTGTGTCACTTGATTTCGTCCTCTATAGGTTTTGGCCGGCCTTCCTCTTCTTTCTTTGACTGTTTTTAGTTTATGAAATGTGAGAATGACATGAAGGACGGAGGTTTTAAGAGGAAAGGATACATCTATTTCCTAAATTGCTCTTCTCATATATTCTCTTTATGTTTTAAGTTATAATACAATCTTACCAATATACTAGTTAAGCCCCGATCTTAATGTTTATCAAATCTCAATTCCCTTATCTCACTACACATTACATTATTTTATTTAATTTACTTAATTAAATCTCTTGAATAATGTTAATTAAAATTAAGGGTGTTACAATAAGTTATTTATAGTGATTGAAAGAGATGATGCTGTAAAGATAGCTGGGATAGAGCTAAAGTCGTAGAGCTGGATAATGACGAAAAACTGGCAAAGTGAAGGGAATCAGCGGCGGAGGTCAACATTAAAAAGAAAAACCCTGTAAGATGCATAGGCAGATAGGCGGGCTAGCCTTTTCCCAAGGATATAGAAAGAGGTGGGAAATTGCCAGTGCTAGTGCCGAAAAAGTGGATCGAGCTGGCCAAGGATGGCTGCATTACAAGGAATGATATAAAGGACCAACCATAGTTTAGATATGTGGTAACCTTCTTGGGTGCTGAACCGTGTCTGCCGATGGTGGTTTGTACCACTACTCTTGGATTTTGGCTACTTAAGATGGACCTTGCCTTTGGTTGGGACCCAATTCCCTTGGCCAAAGTTCTGATGTTGATCAAATGTTGGTCTCAAGATATGGATCGAGGCAGAGCTAGGATACTTCCTTGCCTCCTATTTTCCTAACCCAAAGTAGGTTTGGAAGCTTTTATACCCCTTTGGAAGGAGTAAGAGCCGATGCCTCTGATTCGGATGTCCTTGTTCAAGCCTTAGAATGCTCATTGGTGATGTTGCATGGGAGCTCTTCCTAATCTCTTATGAGAATCAATGTTGAAGGTGTTAGTGGTTGCAGAACGCTCCTTCTTTAACAAGTTCTAGATCGGTCAAAGAATGTAAAATGTTTCGTAGATAGGAGCTTGCTTGGTTTTCTTCAACAAGTTCTTGATCGTTTCCCCTACCGGGTGCTTTCTAGGCAGTGATAAGACTACAGACAGGTTGCCCGCTTAAGAGTGCTACTAATGTGCTTCTTCTTCTCTAATTTTCCTTTTCTTTTCAACCAATTAGTGAATGAAAACTATTGTAAGCTCAACGGGATGAGTGTTGTGCCGCTATGAACTATTGAACACAATAAAATAGATTCTTTATTGCAAACTTGTTTGGGAAACTAGCTGTAGTAGTTTGTTCTTGCTTATGACTTGTAGGGTAGCGTATCCCAAACAACTAGTAATTTTTAGTGCTGGACTAACCAAATTTCTTCTGTAAGCAACTCGAAAGTAAGCATTGACTATGCCATCTGGGTACTTGTTATGTGTTAAGGCCAGTGTGCAGCAGTTGAGCCTCACCGTGTTGCTTTGTCGATGGGCGTCCCAGTTCGAGCCTAAGGGTCAGGGACTTGGATGTTCTCCTGGGTGATGCACTGCCGATGGTGTTCTTATATGACTTTTACGAAAAACTCTGTTTGAAATGGGCTATGTAGGAAAAAATTTTATGTGATAGGCTGAGCCTAGTTGTTTACTCATATGAGTCGAGTGCCTGCCAATCATCGAGTGGCGGATGGCACCGGCACCAAGTGGGAGCACATGCTTGCCCATAGGCCTTCCTGAGTGATAAACTGTTGTGTGCATAGTGATGGATGGGCCCTGGCTCGAACCAGAGTGCATGAGGCTCAGTTGTTCTCTACGATGACATGTCGCCTATTGCTTAGAGGACTGCAAGGCCCGGCTCAACCGAGGGTGCATGGCTGGCTAGAGCACTCTTGCATAACAGAGTGATAATGGTGAGAAGGGCAGCTGGTACCATCATTCACAAGAACTTAGCAGATGAAATTGTTAATAATGAACTTATATATGCATTGCTTCGATGGTAGATGGTTCCATTTCAAACATGAGCGTTGAGCAGCTTGAAAATTACCCTAGGTGACATGCTGCAAGTGGAGGTTGACCTGGCTTATTCTCACACAGGCACACTGCAGATGCCAGACTTTGGCATCATTTTGGATAGCGGTATAGGTCTAGACAATAGTGTCCCATCCTGTTCGGAGGATGAGTGACATCACGGATGAGGGGTACAGATCGTTGAAGATGCATATCCAGTCGTCGATGCACCCTAGTGCATAGGGGAGAGACAGCTCATGTGGCGACCACCCTACACCTTGGTACCAAATATACCTGAAAAATGCACTACAATGATACCTGGCCAATATAGAACAATTGTCAAGGGTGAAATAACTAAAATCCTAAACAAAACCTATCGTATTTCACATAGCGCAACGAATAAAACATAATATTAGTATAGATACAAAACAGAGGATACAGATAAGTATAAATAAATTAACCGAAACAAATATCAGAGTGCAAGGTCCACAATAGCCATATAAAGTGAGTGGAATGGAGTTTACACATCATCAAAATAAACTCAAGGGAAATCTGTCTCTAAATAAGATAGAGCACTACAAATGCTGCACAGTGTTGCATAGTGGAATAAACAACTGGCTCTAATAATAAATATAATAGCACCAGCCTCTTGCTCATCCTCTGAACAGCCCCATGTGCTAAATTCAAACTTGATATCTAGTATACTCATTTAAGAATACTCGAGATAATAAGAAGAAAACATAAAACCTCGAGTCGAACAACAGTTTGGTATGAGCGATAAGCAATCGCAAAATACTATGAAAACCGATAAAGTAGAGAACATATGGTATGGAAAATTATACTTGACTTATCCCTACATCCAAAGAGTTAGCACATAACACAATATATGCTATACTACTATCGACTTCTTATGGGTACACTAAGTATTATGGGTGTTAGGGTACCCATCTCAAGAATACCAACGTCATAAGACATCCAACAATCATATCAATCATAACAAGCATAAAGTAAACACGCAATGACAACCTTCCTTGATGTTTCATATTGTCGTATCTATCGTCAAGGTTTCACCTCATCATGTATTATCACAACACTTTCCAAGGCCTTACGTCACCATGATTATTGCCAAAGTCTCAATTTATTACAACCATCCTTGAACCCTCACTTCTTTAAGATCATCACCGAAGTCTTACTTCACCGTGATCCTTTTCGTAGTCTCGCTCCATTATAACTTTCTCAAAGTTCTCCGTTCATCATGACTTTCTCAAGGTATTTCAAAAGCCCCACTTCACTATTATCACCTCTAGAGTCTCACCCCATCATGATCCTTTCCAAAGTCTCACTCCATTATGAATTTCTCAAAGTCCACCGTCATCATGACCTTCTCAAGGTCTCTTGGATGTATGATTACTCACTCTATGACCTCTTAGGCAGGTGAGATATCACGCCACAATTAGATCCGACATTCTTTTGGATACCTATCTCATAGTTATTGTCCTTTTTGGACAAGCCAGACCGTCTCACGCTCTAGGGTACATAGGTGAGCGTCCTCACATACCCCTGTCCCTAGGAACAACCATCATATCCAGAGTTATCAATAGCCCCTTCAACATCCAACTCAATCCAAAACATTTCATGCTCCTCTACATCACTTCTCCTCGTCAAACGTGCTTCCCCGGACTACTCTAGTCTCATCATTCACTTCACATCCGAAGTACTCGATGAAACGCCTCGCATCATCGAAGCTCGGAACATTTCTACTCGCCCACCTCACGTCGTAGATCTATCTTGTCACTATTTCAAAGTCATTACATCAAAGCATAATGCCTTTACCTCGTCGTTTATGATTGATCTTCATCGTGTTTTAACCATCGAAAACGAACATCAAACGATTGAACGAACACCTTCAACATAACTGCTTAGGCCTCCTTATCATCCTCCAGAATATTGGCTAGAAATGGCCATACCGGTTTAGGTCGGTGCCAATCTGATCGGATCGGTATCGATCTGAATTGCTCAGCAAAAAATTTGGCTAAGTCTTTTACTCCCCAACCTCTTTCATTTTTGCTTACTTTGAGCTCCTTTCCTTAGTGCCACACTTCCCAAGTATTCAACACCCTCCATGAGCCTCAAAGAGAGGTTGGTACTGAATCGATTAGGTCGATAGGTTAGTACGGATCAACAGATCATCCCTGGGGTTAACTCCCCACTTTCATTTCCTTGCATTCCTTGAAATCTTTCCCGAAGTTTCAAAGCCTAAGTCATGAAGCAAACATCTTTGCTGACCTAAACTAAAAACTTCACCGATATGATTTTGAGCATCCAAACCAACTCCAATCTTCATGCAAATTCGAATCTTCATGCGACCAGATCTGTAGACTCCCCAAACATCCCTCAATAACATGTCCAAATTTTATCACGCTTTGACAACTTTGGTGCCATTTTCTCATAACGACGTACCACTTTTCTAACTATGCAAAACAACTAGCAAACACATTAAAGAAATACATACAACTACCAAACATTTTCACACACCATCCAAACAATACATACAATTCATCCAAACGTGATTTACTAGCTTAATTCGTTCTAGATCTGATTTTGTATAAAATACCAATTTCTGGTAGGGAGATGGTATTAATCATATTAGAATACAAATCTATCTTTTTAAACCATGTTCTAGGGCGTTGTTTATATCAGACAAAGTTTCCAAACATTTTTACTTTAATACTTATCCCAGAAATCATATTTTTACGACAAAAGTAGGCATAGTATAGTGAGAAAGGTAAAATCACTCACCTTGGATCAAAACACATGGATTTCTAAGAAAAATTGATATGAAACAGTAGCTACACCAATTCCAAAGCTCCTAAATAGTAGATACAGTATCATCTTATATCGATATCTCTTAGTTTCACTAATTACAATAATTAGATTGGAGAAAAAGTATTTTTTAGCTCCAGTTTGGATTTATGGAGGTTAGGAGGTGATTAGAGAAGAAGGGAAATGGTTAAAGATTACTGGCAGAAAGAGTATTAACCCTAATTTTTGGATTGGGCTAATGGGCTACAGTAATCACTCCATAATTACCCACTAATCTACTTTGAAACTAGTTAGAACTTCAAACAGCCATAGCTCCTAGCCGGTAAGACAAAATCCTTAATATGACCACTTTATGGAAAGAGAAACCATCATCCCGATCTAATAAAAGTTGTTTTAGACCCTGATTCGAATCCTACCAAAAGTTATAGGCTCTATAATATTTTTAGGGTCAAAACTATCCAACAATAATTCTAGAGATAGAAAATATCACTAGTTAATATTTCCTAAAATTATAGAGTAGTACGACCTCATATGAATATAACAGCAATATTTTATGATCCTTCGATACGTAAAATGCAGGTCATCACACTCTCCTCCTTGAGTAATTTCGCCCCTGAAATCCCCGACAAATAAGAAAAGGTCAACCATAGTTACCTTGCATGCCTAACAACCAAAAGCAGTCATTTCAGACATCAACCATTCAACCATGCAGCCATAAGCAATCAAGCAATTTCTGTACATATCTTAGCATGCGATGTACTAAGCTATCCTATGTGATATCATAAGTGAAAGTGAATGCGATACACATAAAACCCTACCAAACAAAGTATTATGTATCATACGTTCTCATGCTCTTTTCGATCTCCTCATGCTACTGCCTCCGCTTTCAATTCTGCAAGGCTTATACGACTTCCACATCTTCCTCTTAAGCCGCTCTCGGTTCAACCTCGATACCTCCCAATCAATCTAATGTCTTAATCCCTTAATACTCTTCGTAAGCTCTCTAGATACCCAATCGATCTGATATACCATTAATCTCGGATTACAGTACTCTCGTAGTACCTCATCCCTAAGTCCATCAATATTAGGTAGAACTGGTCTATCCTCTATATGTAGCCAACTAACTTGGTTGAGTCCATACTTCCTCATCTCCACAGGTTCCACTCCACCTCTAGAAGATTAGAATATCATAAATGGATTTTGGTACAAGCTTCTTAAGCTCTGGACACTTTATACCAGCTCAAAGCATCATTCGCCCGCCATGCTAATACGAAATGTACTCCACACCTCGATATTATAACATCCTTGAATATTATCATTTTGATTTTGAATATTTAATTAATTTTAAATATTTAAATAATTGGCGTTTAAAAATATAAATAACTTATATTCAAATATATGGATTATTTAAATATTTGAATTATGAATTAAATATTAATTAAATGGATTTAATAGCCTTATTTAACTCCTTTTAATTAATAAATAATTATGGCGAACTCATTTTGTAAATTTATTTACAATGATAAATAGTTCGAATAAATTATAAGAAAATTAATTGTTAAGAAAATGACTTGATTTTTAATGACATGTTTTAAATGTAATTTGTTGGATTTTTCCATAATTTTTAATTTGGAAAATATTTAAATTTTTGTTTGACCTATTTTACGACAAACGATGGTATTTTTGAGATTTCACAGAATACGATAATCAGTGTATTTTATTATTGTTTTGAGGTTATGTCGCATTTTTGTGCGTGATTGTATTTTTATTTCTATCGTTCGTGGTTCGTACGCGAACGAAATTCTGTGTAGCGAAGTGTCGTAGATTTGTAAATAAATCAAACCCACACTTAGATTATTCAACACACTTGACTATTCCTCATTCCTCTTTCTCTATTCCTTTTCTCTTTTCCAGTAAGCTAAAACAAAGAAAGTATATCAACCATGCACCTTCTAAAATCAATATAAAATCATTTGCTCAATCAAAAAAAGCAAAACAAAGATATTTGAGTTTGATTGAATAGATCTTCAAATCAATATGCTCCATTTTGGGTACGATCATGTTTTGTGACGACCGATGTCTTGATAATGGATTAGGGTTTCATTTTTTGGCTGATAAAGGAGGAGTTAGGCGATTTGGAGGGCATGGGTGTATTTCTCACGTCGAGGAGCTTTTGTGGGTTGAGTTTTGTGGGATGCGATGTGTTAACCTGCCTTTTGGCAAGGCTGTAGGCAGGCGGATTTAACTAAGTCGACTTCACGATTATCAATGCAGGAACATGATGTACTCGGTTTAAAAGGATGAAGTTCATCTGGATGTGCCGCTCGGCATTGAGGTGAGGTTACGCCGCTCGGCATTGTTGTGAGGATATGCCGCTCGGCATTGAGGTGAGGTTATGCCGCTCGGCATTGTGGTGAGGCTATGCCGCTCGGCATTGTGGCAAGATTGGGGTCGCTCAGCATTGGTGGGTGGCTCGGCATTGGTGACGTGGATCGGTCTTGGTGAGACGGCTCTGCATTGGTGAGGTCAGGGTCGCTCGGCATTGGACGTCGTTCGGTACTGCACCTCATTCGGCATTGGAAGTCGCTCGGCATTGGACGTCGTTCGACATTGTACCTCGTTCGGCATTGGAAGTCGCTCGGCATTGGATGTCGTTCGGCATTGTACCTCGTTCGGCATTGGAAGTCGCTCGGCATTGGACGTCGTTCGGCATTGGAAGTCGCTCGGCATTGGACGTCGTTCGACATTGTTCCTCGTTCGGCATTGGAAGTCGCTCGGCATTGGACGTCGTTCGGCATTCTACCTCGTTCGGCATTGGAAGTCGCTCGGGATTGTGGTTCGGTCAGAGTCACTCGGCATTGCCGTTCGGCCTTGGTTGCCGTTCGGCATGTGTAGGTCGGCATAGCAGGAGGTCGGCGTTTTAAGGAAAGAGGTTCGACACTTGGTTGCTTCGAGTTGTAGGCGAGTTTACTCCGAGCCTTGGATAGAACTGCTTTGAGTCGTGCCCGAGAGATGTGGATCGGCATTGGTGGGACGTGGATGTCGTTCGGTAAAGGTTGGAAGTCCACTATGTGGCTCGGTCGTTGGTGGAGTGGTTCAGCATAGGCCGGTCGGCACGGCAATGTGGGTCATTTTCGATGAGGGATGTTGGCTTGGCTATGACCTTGTTGGGCCCGGGTCACTCAGAAATCCCACAAACTCAGGATTTGTCTATAAATACAACATGTGGGGGTTCAGAAAAGGGATCTTCTTTCTACTCTCTTACTTTCCATTTTCTAAGGCTGAGCCTACTCTGCCATTTTGTAACTGTAATTGATTCGAATATCATTAAAAAGGAAACTTATGGAGTGGACGTAGGCCGAAGTTAGCCGAACCACTATAAAATCTATTGTTCTATACTGCTTTCATTTTAATTTTTACTGTTCTTCACATCATCACTCTCTACATACATTCTGTTTGTGAGCTGTGACTGGTATTTGGTGCTTTCAACTGGATTTGGGTGTCAGTGACCAATTTTGGCGCTAACAATTTGGTGCTTTCACCGAGAACGCAAGCACTCAGGAATTTTAGAGTTAGGAACTTGGATCCTAGAAAGCAATAGCTAGACCACCAACGAGGAAGCAAGCAGTGGAAAGGAGCAATCAGGAAGGAAGTCAAGCGGCCTCTTCTAGAGCTCGAGAGGATCATGCATCCATCTACATAACTCGGGACGAGATGCAAGTGATGTTGAATTCTATGCAGGAGCAGATGATGAAATGGCAAGAGGAGATGATGCAGGCTCTGCTTAGGCAATTTGGACAACCAGGAACTGCAGGTGCTCAAGTTATTGGAACTGGTCCAAGGGAACTCAACCAGCGGACAAATGGAGTGATTCAGCAGGGGGCAGCTCCCAATCAACAAATAGCTAACAATCTAGATGGACCTAGACTCGGGGGCACACCACTAGGTAATGCTGGACCAGTTCATGGAGGAATATTGGATGACGCTACGCGGCCTGACATCGATAGGAATACAGGAGTACGTGATGAGGAATATGTGCCAGAATTTCCTCGGGGACTTGGGGGGCAGTCTGGAAACATGGATAGGGGGCAACCCTTGGTTGGAAACACTGGATTGGCTGACATTATCAGGCGGACTATTCGTGGAGGTCTGACAAACAGGGATTCAGAGGGAGTTAACAAAAGTCCGTTTACCCGTAACATCAGGACAGCTAGGAATCCGCCCGATTTCAAACTACCCACTCTGGAAGTATACCACGGGAAGACGGATCCCACCGACCACTTGATGAGGTACACTAGGCATATGGAAGTACTGGGGGGCAACGGAGGAGGTTATGGCCCGATGTTTCCCCCCGTACTTGACTGATATTGTTGCTATGTGGTTCAGACAGCTGGAGGATGGATCCATTGGAACATGGACGGAACTGGTGGGCAAGTTCTTAAGTCAGTTTCGAGTTCACATAAAAAGGCCAAATAACGTGATGACGCTAACGTCAGTCAAACAGGGGGCGGATGAATCTCTCAGGACATTCTTAACTCGATTTAACGCAGCAGTTGCTTCGGTGGATCGGCCGGATCCATCGATGGTTCTGATGGCTACGGTATCAGGAGTTAGAGATAATTCGGATTTCAAAGTATCATTGATACGGGACCCACCGTTGGATCTTGGGTAATTCTTTCATGAAGCTGAGAGATTTCTTCGACAAGAGGATGCATGTTTGGATATGAGCTCAAAGGAAGTAAACATGATTAAGGATGGAGGACTACCCGGCGAAAGCTCGGGTGGGGGCAAGGATAAAGGGAAAAGGAAGCGCTGGGGAGAACCAAAGTTCTCCACTTACACAGGAATGAACGCAACGTTGTAGCAGATATTCTTGGATACTCGAGATCGCCTTCCGTATCGAAGGCCGGCAAGGAGGGAGCCCTCAGAATGAGAAAGGGCGTCAGGAAGGCACTGTCTTTTTGATGACCTGGACGGGCATGATACTAACAGCTGCCGGCATTTGAAGGACATAATCGAGGAGCATATAAGGAATGGTCAGTTGCGACAATATGTCGGAACTCGGAATGCGGCGGTGGAACAGGAGCAGCCACCGCCTACCTTGAACGACGAGGGCACGAGGCCCAGGAATGGTGGCCGACTGGTCATCAACTAATCTTGATGGTTTGGAATAAGTAACAAACCCCGGGCATACGGTTAAACTACTTACTCATGTACGGGGTCGGAGATAACCCTCAGGCATGCTCTGAGATGATGGCTTACCGAGACGCCCTGGTTTGTGAAATTTGTTTTTTCCTTTGACTTGAACATTTGCTTTTTCTGATTTGGTTTTGGAGTTTGGTTTGAACTCCCTGTTTTGCTCGTTTTCTGGTTTGGATTCTGGTTTGGATGTTTTTTTTTTGGTTTGGATTTTTGATATGGATTTCTGGTTTTCTGTTTGGATTTGGATTTCAGGTTGGATTTTGATTGGATTTTCTCTGGATTTTGGCTAAAAGGTCGTCGAGTATGGACTATGCTCGGCAAGGGTCCGGAGAGACCAGGATTCGGCCTAGGACTTAGGCTCTATATTATCGGTTACTATTTAAGGTCATCGAGCGGCAAGGGTCCGGAGTGACCAGGATTCGGCTTAGGACTTAAGCCACGACATTATTCGGCATTCAGGGACACTGAACCAGGAACACCATGGAATTACTTAACATAGGTCGTCAAGTGTGGTCTGCGCTTGGCAAGAACCCGGAGAGGTTATAGATTTGGATATTGGCTATGAACAGCTAAGGATTTGGGCATGGACCCGGAACGGTCCCGGATTTGGACATCGACCCAGAGAGGTCATGGACGTGGTTATTGGTCATTGGATATGGATGTATTGGAACCTGGTTGTCAAGTTCAGATGGATATGGATTTGGCCAAGGATTTGGTTACTGGATTCGGAATTGGATATCGACTCAGAGTAGTCGTAGATTCAGATAAGGATACGGCGATGGCACTTGGATAAGATGGATTGGATTATGAATTGAAAAGTATGGATGTGGATAACATACATACTTCGGATATCGGACGTGAGGCTATTCAAAACACACCTTCCAATAGCAAGGCATGTTTTGGGGGGCAAAGTGTTAACCTGCCTTTTGGCAAGGCTGTAGGCAGGCGGATTTAACTAAGTCGACTTCACGATTATCGAGGCAGGAACATGATGTACTCAGTTTAAAAGGATGAAGTTCACCTGGATGTGCCGCTCGGCATTGAGGTGAGGTTACGCCGCTCGACATTATGGTGAGGATATGCCGCTCAGCATTGAGGTGGGGTTATGCCGCTCGGCATTGTGATGAGGCTATGCCGCTCGGCATTGTGGCACGATTGGGGTCGCTTGACATTGGTGGGTGGCTCGGCATTGGTGAGGTGGATCGGTCTTGGTGAGACGGCTCGGCATTGGTGAGGTCAGGGTCGCTCGGCATTGGACGTCGTTCGGTATTGCACCTTGTTCGGCATTGGAAGTCGCTCGGCATTGGACGTCGTTCGGCATTGTACCTCGTTCGGCATTGGAAGTCGCTCGGCATTGGACGTCGTTCGGCATTGTACCTCGTTCGGTATTGGAAGTCGCTCGGCATTGGACGTCGTTCAGCATTGTACCTCGTTCGACATTGGAAGTCGCTCGACATTGTGGTTCGGTCAGAGTCACTCGGCATTGCCGTTTGGCCTTGGTTGCCGTTCGACATGTGTAGGTCGGCATAGCAGGAGGTCGGCGTTTTAAGAAAGGAGGTTCGACACTTGGTTGCTTCGAGTTGTAGGCGAGTTTACTCCGAGCCTTGGATAGAACTGCTTTGAGTCGTGCCCGAGAGATGTGGATCGGCATTGGTGGGACGTGGGTGTCGTTCGGTGAAGGCTGGAAGTCCACTATGTGGCTCGGTCGTTGGTGGAGTGGTTCGGCATAGGCCGATCGGTACGGCAATGTGGGTCATTTTCGATGAGGGATGTTGGCTTGGCTATGACCTTGTTGGGCCCGAGTCACTCAGAAAGCCCAACAACTCAGGATTTGTCTATAAATACAGCATGTGGGGGTTCAGAAAAGGGATCTTCTTTTTGCTCTCTTACTTTCCATTTTCTAAGGCTGAGCCTACTCCGCCATTTTGTAATTGTAATTGATTCGAATATCAATAAAAAGGAAACTTCTGGAGTGGACGTAGGCCGGAGTTAGCTGAACCACTATAAAATCTGTTGTTCTTTACTACTTTTATTTTAATTTTTATTGTTCTTCACATCATCACTCTCTACATACATTCTGTTTGTGTGCTGTGACTGGTATTTGGTGCTTTCAACTGGATTTGGGTGTCAGTGACCAATTTTGGCGCTAACACGATGCATTTTTGGTGGTCACGATATGTTGGGGTCGCGTTTCGTCATGTCCAGGTCATGATTCGCTTGGGAGAGGCGGAGGTGATGCCGTGGTAGCTAGCGGGTCGGGCTCGAGTGGAGATAGTGAAGTCGGTTCATAAAATCGTCGAGGGGTTCTTTGTATCATAGGAATTAGTGCCAAGCCATAATGGGTTGATTCACGCATTTCTTTGTGCAGGCGAAGAAGGAAGAGGGGAGAGGAAGATTAGAGTGTGGGTAATTGTTTTAATTAAGCAATTAAGTGAATTGATTTAATTATTTAAATCTGAAATCATATAAATTCAATATATCGCTCGTACGAGCTTGGATTTGAACGCGGTCTTTTGCATTGAACTTATAGGAGCATGTGTTGGAACTGGTTTCTTTGAATTTGGAGCTAGTAAGCTATAAATCAAACCAGAATGTGAAAGCATCAATTGGAATTTTGGTGAGTTTACTCACCTCTAAATAAACTATATGATATGTGTGTTGCTATAGGTTATTGCTGAATGCTTATATGATAGTGGATAGTTTTAATGAAGTATAAATTAATGATAAAATTATAGTGATTTAATTTAATTACATTTAACGTAGTTAAATTAGTTACACTTCATTTGTGATATCTATTTATTAGAATAAAACACCGTTCTGCTATAATTAAATTGAATAGTTTAATTTTGGACATCTATCGAATAGAATAAATCACCGTTCATGCTTGCAAAGTAAAAAGATTATCTTTGGAGTTAACTAAAATGTGGATTAATTAATAAATGATATGTTAGTTATTGACTGCTAATTGTTAATAATAATATATTTGTTATTATTGTATGATTATTTGTTTGGATTTGAATTCCTGCTTGAAAAGCGGATTGCATAAATAACCACTATTTTGCAATGGACTTTTGTGAGTTTCTCATCATTATTAATTTACTGTTTTATGCATCTTACTTATATTCTTATGTTGCTTATACTGATGTTTAGTTGAAATATTTGTGACAAACTGTTTGATTTGTGGAAGTGTCGCTATAGCGGTTATTGCTATACAGTCACTTATGAAATATCATCTCCTCAAACCTTTGCGTATGTGTTGAACTTATGCTCGTATTCTTATAAAATAAATGTTTGGTCACGTTTTTTCACTTTGAAAGTTTTTTAGACTATATTTTCAAGTATTTTTGAGAATTTTTAAATAATGGATAAGTGTTGTTTAAAATTTATAAAAGGAGTTATGAACTTGATTAATTATCTTTAGGGATAATTAATGTTGTTTAAAATTTATAAAAAGGGTTATGAATTTGATTAATTATCCTTTGGGATAGTTTATATTGTTTTAAATTTATAAAAGTATTATAAATTTGATTAATTATCCTTGGGGATAATTAAAGTTGTTTTAAATTTATAAAAAGATTATAAATTTGATTAATTATCTTTCGGGATAATTAATGTTGTTTTAAATTTATAAAAAGATTATAAAGCTGATTTATATCTTTCGGGATGATTAATATTATTTTAAATTTATAAAAGGTTATAAATTTGATTAATTATCTTTCAGGATAATTAAAGTTGTAATAAATTTATAAAGAGGTTATAGACTCGATTAATTATCTTTAGGGATAATTAGTTTCGTTTTGAATTTATAAAAAGATTATAAATTTGGTTAATTATTTAGGATAATTAATGCTATTTTAAATATATAAAAAGATTATAAATTTAATTAATTTTATTTTAGAATAATTAATGTGGTTTTAAATTTATAAAAGAGTTATATGAATTATCTTTCGAGATGATTAACATTGTCTTAAATTTATAAAAGTCTTTTAAATTGATTTACTATCTTGTGGAATAATAAATGTTGTTTTAAAGTTATAAACAATAGTTTATAAATGATAATCTTTTAAAAGGAATGTTTAAAATAAATCTAAGTGTAAATTATTTTGAGTTTACAGTAAACAATGTTTAATGACATTTGTTTTTGACTCTTTTTTTAATACACTTAGAAAATACAATTAACTCTTTCAAAATAATTTTTTTAAAGAGTGTTTTACAAAAATTTATGATGTGAGAATAAAGCAGAATTATGAGACAAGTGTTTTAAGAAATTTAACTTTTGTATACGACTATTTTGTTACCCTCGATATTTGGTTTGCCGACTATTGATTCTGATATCCTTCTTTGTGTATCGTCAAACTAAGACGATTTGTTGCTTATTTGAGCATTGATATCCTTTGCCATAAATGATAAAAACAAAAGAGCGAGTGAGGGCCAAGCTGTGTGGGGATCCTCCCATTAAGGTATTATCATATCTACTCCTAGTCATTATTGGAAAATTTTCTTTTCCTTATTTGATTCAAATCTTTGAATGGTATTCTTAATTGCATCAAGTAGTGCCTGGAACTCTTCTCGATTTTAATTATTTGTTTCCGTTCATTCAAGTCTGATTTTTGTTCCGACTTGATTCCATTCTTGCATATATGGATGTTGTTCGTGTGAGATAAAATCCGTTCCATGTTTAATGGCGCGGTCCATTGAATTATATGTTCACCATATTTCTTGAGTTTTCTCATGCTGATTTTTCAAACAGAGGGTGTTTTTTTTAATATAATGCTCGGGTCAGACTTGAGTATTTTTCTCGGTTGTCATTGGTGGGACATGAAGCTCACAGAGTAGAGCTGCATGTTCACCTACCGTGGTATTTTTTATTTTCTGCTGTATTATTATGTATACCCATTAGGAATTATAAGGTCAGGAACTTATAACTGTCCAGGCTGATTATATTTGCTTTAACTGCTTTTGTTATTGTTATCCGACATTTTGACCCGGCTATATCTGAATTAACTGGACAGTTAGACTCGATTTTCATCAAGGCCAGTAGCCCAGTGTGATGATTGTGGGGTCCAAAAATCAAGCATAGATGATAATATGAAGCAGAAGCATGAAATCTCACTACTCCCTGAAGATGGATCAGGTACGATCCATATTCAACACTATGGATCGTATCGTATAGATTCCATAATTTAATTTTACAGCAATGATCGGTCAATAACTAAAAATCTACACATGCTATCAACATGAAACTTAGAGTACAAGCTTAATACAACATGTGGAACATCCCCTAGGGATCTTATTCCAATTGGAGGAAGTTGGAGGGATTGGCATAACTCCCTTTGGAAGGATCGGCAGAAATCAAAATTCAAGAAACACTACTTCACTAAATATGCGATATCTCATAAATCGTACGTCGGAATTGCACGAAATTTAGGGAGCAAGTAACTAACATCATGGGACACCCCTCATAGGGCTTGCAGCCCATTTGGACACACTAATTGAGATCGGTGCCAATCCTTATTGTGGGCCCCGATGGGCCTGGAAATTTTTGGGTGGCCTCGTCATGTCTCCTGAACCTTCTACCGAAATTTTAGTCCGATCCATGCACGTCTTCCCCTATAAATACAGTAGACATGGCGTCAGAAAATGGATCCTTCATTTTGTTATAAAAGCTCTTCCATTTTTGTTCTTCATTCTTGTACTAATGGATCCTAGCCAATCCAAACATTCTTGTAATCATAATCAAGTGCAAGATCAATAAAAGTATGAAGTGGACGTAGGCCAAGTTTGCCAAACCACTATAAAAATCTGTATGTTCATTTATGATATTTTCTTTATTTTAATTTCATTCTTCATTTAATCTCTATTAGATTTTATTGGGTGTTGATGCCCATTTTTAGCGTCAACATTTTGGTCCTTTCACTAAGAATCGAATTCTCAGCTTAATTAGATCTCATCATCTACTTGTTGATTCCCATATTCGCGAGATAGATCCAGGGTTCTACCAGTAAACTTCCTATTCTCCTCAAATTTGATGGAAATATAAAGGATGCTGATAACCATGGTTAGAAGAATTAAATCAACATCCCATGGAGCTGAAAGAAATGATGATGCCAGTGTTCTTGTTTGGAGTTGTTCATGTGTTCATGTCCATTTAGAAGGGATCAGGTTCGCTTATTTATGCAAGTTCTTAGGATCAGATGCTGAAGTTTGCACTCAAGTTAGCTAAAGACCAATCCCTCTCTCAGGGCCAAAATGGATGATCCTCTCTTAAGGCCAAAATGGCTGATCCTTCTCTCAAGGCCAGAATGGCCGATCCCTCCATCAAGGTCATGATGACCGATCCCACCTTCTTGGGGTCTAGCATTGATCCCCCTTTCTTGGGGTCTAGCACCATTCCCTTCATAACCAACCCCTAAATACATATACATGCTCATAACCGATCCCTTCAACATATATGTATAACAATCCCTCTAGTATATATACCGGTCGCTCCAAAAAGTATATATACCGATCCCTCTACAAGGTGTATATACTGATCCCTCTGCAAGGTGTGTATAATGATCCCTCTGCAAGATATATATATCGATCCTTCTATAAGGTCTATATACCGATCTCTCTGCAAGATATATATACCAATCCCTCTGCAAGGTCTATATACCGATCCCTATACCACCGATCCCTCCTTAGCACCACAATCGAACGCATGTCAACAACCGTCTTTATGACCGACCCCTTCCATCGATTTCTTATAGCCGATCCCTAGATTCACTACCGATCCTTCCATACTCTGTATGACCGATCCCTCTCATAAAACATTCAATATCGATCCCTATGCCGCATTCGTCCAGAACCAAACCCTTGTTCAATCAATCCCTACACCACACTCAACTACAACTGATCCCTCCAGCCGATCCCTTTCACATTCAAAAAGGGAACGTAACCGAACCCTCCTTCCTAGGGGCAGAAAAGGATTGGGACCAATCCCTCCTTCTTGCCTCACATAAAAAATATGGATCGAGTATGAACTTGGATCGAGCCCGTGCCGCAGCGCAGTGCCCCCGCATTCTGGATTCGGAACTCAACTTAAAGACGGTGATTCTATCTACTTCCCTTATAACCTATGGCTGACTAGGGCATAGGGGATCAAGCGACGGCTGCTGAATTGCAGCCAAGGAATAGACAAGGAACTACTACTTAAACGACACATCCAAAGGCTGGAGAACCAAGATGATATGATATGAATTGGGATTGGTTACTGGATCAGGCTTCTAGGGTAGATTACGACTGCCCTTAATTAACCGGCTTCCAAATCCTTGACTTGCCAGTTATGATATGATGGCTTGTGTGACGACCACCCTACACCACTTATTATGTCATCTCAAAATATAGCTATCCATTATCAAAGTCAAACCTGAAGTAATCACCCATTCGACTCGAAGCAAACCTAGGAAGTTCTGGCCCAAGGTCAAACTCGGGTAAAACCAAGATTTTCTTCAAGAAAACACCAGTATGACTCCAAGCACCATTCGTTACTAACCCGACACTTCAAATTCAGCGACTCTAAGCGAACCAAGGAATGAATCCAAGCAATTAGAAAATTTTCTCGATTTGGACTCCAAGTAAATTATCACTAATCCTACACATGTTGGACTATCATGTATACAACATTCACATGCATTACAAACAGTCGTAACTTGAAAACAGACCGGACTAACGATGATTGTAGCATTTCCCCCAGTCGAAGCCCATTCACTGAAGCCATTTAATATGTAGAATATCTCAAGAGATTCAATATGCCAACTATGCCGGTGTATTCTGGAAACATATACCCCCAAGAGAATCTCATGAAATATGAAGGGCACATGAATTCCGCTAGAGCATAAATGCTAATTCTTTCCTATAACCCTCGGGGGAGTAGCGATCGATCATGTGATTTACGCGATCACCACCCAAGTCCATCTCCTCGTTTAATCAACTGGTCAAGGAGTTCACTGAGCAATTCAGAATGCATGCGACTCACCCCAAGGATGCGATGTTGTTTTCCCCAACTTATCCCAAGCGCCACAAAGACTTTTGGCAGAGATTGAACACCACTGTCACTAAAGTGAGCAATCCCAACGAGAATATCATACCGATGGCATTGATAAGAGGAATTGACCCGGAGATACACATTGGCGGTTGGTTACCTGGAGAGCCTCATATAACCTTAAATCATTTATGTTACAAAGTGAACCCGAACCTAAGCAAGGAGGAGGTAGAGCAGACTAGGAGAAAGAAAGATGCAGGCCCATTGGCTGAAGGAAGTCAAAGCGAAGGCAGCTTTGAGGCCTTAGATGAGGACTCAGATTCTAGGAGATGACCCAGAATCCCAAAATTCGACCCATATACTCGTTTGAATGATTCAATCAAAAACTTCTACTTGGAGACTCACAACTCGAAGCAGTTTTGGAAACCAGCCTCGAGAGAGTCCACCAAAATCCAAAAGAAATTCGGGAAATGTTCTATATTTCAAGATACACACGGTCATAATACCAGCGATTGCAGACACCTTCAAGATGTGATCGGAAAGCTGATCCGAAAAGGAAAGCTTCAACTATGTGTGCAAGCCCTGTAGAATGTCGGGTAAGAAACATCCAACCCTTACTAATAATGAACTTTGATTATCAATTGGACCACCTACGGTTGACTTCCAACTGAGGAGGGCTGGGGAAAAGTGGAATAGCGAGCATTCGACTCTGCTTCACTTATAAATAAGATTTATTTCCTTTTCAGTTATGTTGCAAACTATGACCACTGTGACGACCCAAATTTTCGGACTAGTCAAAACATTGAAAAATCTGTTCATTCTAAAACCAACAAATGAAAACTACCAAGTTAACATAACATAAGTTGATAAATATTCAATGCCATTAAATGTATAGGATACAAATTTATTTACACTAATAATTACAAATACTTCTTATCTATAATATTTTCCATTTCCAAATCCTTTAAAAAATCATCTTAAAACCATCGGGTTTAGTCCTAGAAATTCTTTCGGTTTTATAAAACATTTTTATAAAACCATTCTTTATATAAACATTTTTATAAAACCATTCTTTATATAAACAACTTTTATATAAAATCACTTCAAAATATTTATTATCAAATGTCTCCTTTTTTTTCTCTTTCAAAGGAAAACATTTGATAACATTTCCACTTGAAAACCAATTTTCAAAATAATTCATTAAATTGAAGTGAACCAAATATTATCGCTAAACACCTTATAGTCAAATCATGAAATAAATCACAAGGTGTTAGCCTACAATTATTTTCTACCCAGCCCATGCATATGGATAATTAATTGCTCATAAACCGGTCGAGCAAATTCAACAATCAATAAATAATAATCGGTGCTCATAAACTGGCCGAGCGCAATCCAAACAATCAAATAATCAATCAAAAACAATAATAAATAGCAACACATCTATTTATTTAAATAATTTACAGTCAATATCAACAGATCAATTATCTAATAATAATAAACCTACATAGTTTATAATAGCAGAATGTGGATTTGTTCTGCTAATGAAATGTCACAAATATTTTATCAATATTTTATACTTTTCTTAACATGTCAAATAATTATTCTAATGTGTTTTATTCGTTAATACGAATCTAACGTCGAAGACCGCGGGTTAAATGGATTCCGTATGGATGAATTAAACCCTTTTAAAGTTAACAATTTAATTACTATTTAATAAAACTTATATAGTTAACTATTACTTACCCATCCTCATCAGCACAAGCCCATGACCCATTCAGTGTTTAAAGTTTAAACTATTTAGACTACTTAACAACTAAATTAAAGCAACTAATTTGTACCTCACTTTAAAAAAATTAAACTTAAATATATAAAATTAAACAAACCTTTCTTACGCATGTCCACACGTATGCACAGTAACCCACCTTACCACTTTTGCTATGTTTTTCTAATGCCTTCATGCACCTCCACTTTCTTGCCTACACATGTCAATACTCAAAGCCAAAACTCCACACCTACCCACAAAACCACTCTCTTTCTTCCCATTCTTCACAACTTTGCATGTATATGTCATTTCCATATATGAAAATTAAGTTCCAATGCCCATGAACGTTCATACCTGCTTCCCCCATTATGGCGATCCTTCTCCTTACCATATCTTCCTCTTCGCTCATTGAAATTGGATGCCATCTTCACCATTGAACTCGGCATTAATTGATGCATCACCCAGTGCTTCCAACCCCAATCACCAGCATTTACCGCTGACTGTCTTTGCTCGCCATGACCTCCACAAGCCTCCATTTCATAAATGACGAGAACTGAAAACATAGCCCATTCGATCCTCTACAATTTCCATGTTGATAACTCTTTCTAATTCTTATTGTAGAGAGAGATATTGGAATAATTAAATGGGAAAGGAAATATGAATATAAGTTTGCTGGGAAATAAAAACCAATATGAAAAGTGAAAAGTGAATGTCTTGCTTTCCTTTTTGTGCTGCTCCTCATTTCTTGCATGTCTTCCCATTTATTCATGCATGGAAAGGTGGTTGTGTATTTATATTTTCATGCGAAAAATGAAAGAAAAATGAAGGTGATCCCCTTTGTAAATGAATGTGTGTGTATATATATATAATCACAATTTTACTTCATGGCTAAGGTAAACAAAGTACCAACAATTTAATGCAAACATTAAATGCAACAATGTGCACATGCAGAGAAAGACAGATATTTGTGTTATTTAAAGTTTAAATATTAAAAAGTTTTGGGGTACGACGCTACACCATATCACGTTCGCGTACGACCCGCAAATGACAAAAAAAATGATTGTGCTTAACAATGTGTGATGATCACAAAACAACAATAAAATAGACAAGTTAACTTATTCTGTTAAATTTCAAAAGTAACGACGTTTGACGTAAAAGCATCAAACAAAAATTTAATTATTTTTCAAATTAAAAATTATTGAAAAATTCTATAAATTAAATTAAAAATACACCATAAAAAATCAAGTCTTGATTTGAAATATATATTTTATGATAACTTAATTCAAATCTGAATATTTAAAAAATTTGAAGAACAAAAATTACGGGCCTTTACAACCAACTTGAACTAAACTACTTCCAAATGATGCAAGCGACCAAGTAATTAGATTTGAGTGCCAACCAACCTCTACGGACCATGATCAAACCTTTGGAGGATCATCAAGACGAGCATGATTCAACCGCTCATCAACTACCATATTCCCCTGACTTGGAGGCAAGGACTCGAAATGGAAATTGGGTGTGACTCGGCCATCCATTTCCTACTTCGTGCTTCAATTCTGGTAGAACATCTATACCTTACTCAAAGCCTGAAAAGGTCAAAATCTAATACAAAGTGGACACGATTGACCGTTCACTCATCAACCTCCACACTTGACTTGAAGACCGGAGAAACACGTGGAGTGGATGCAACCCAACCATCCACTCCCAGCTCATACTTGAAGTTTTCCAAAATACTTATGCCTCTCTTGAAGTTTAGCACGACCATGGTCCAACTAAAATGGATGAGATTTGATCGCCCACACTTTAACTCCTGCCCTGGAAACAGGAAACAATCTAGAAGCTTGACTTAAAGTAGGCGTGACTGACTGCCTACTCATCAACCACCACCCTCAACATGTGGACACAACTACAGCTTAAGGTGGATGTGACTTGATCATCCACCCAAAAACTCTCTCCCTCGACTTGCTATGAGGAGTACTAAGCAAATTGGATGAGACTTGATCGTCCAACACAGGCACGAATGTGATCTAGCCATCCATCACTTACTCCCTTCCTCAACTTGATTGAAGGAGCTACAAGCACAAGGTGGACGTGAATCGATTGTCCATTTGTCAAGTTTTGCCCTTGATGTTGGGGGTAGAATTCCATTCCATGGATGAACGTAGTTCGACCATTCATTCGACAACTCTTACCTCAACTTGACGATTGGGGTATAAATAAAAAATAGGATTGACTAACCACCCATTGACTAACTCTCGTCCCCGGAGTGCGGACCGAAGTATGAACACCTAAGATATGGATGCGGTACGACCGTTCATTAACCAACTCTAGTCCCCAGAGCGTGGACTGGAGTATAAACATTAAACAGGTGTGAATGACCACCCATCGACCAACTCTGGTTCCCTAAGCGCTGATTGGAGTATAAACACCCAATATGCATGACAAACTACCCATTGACAAACTTGAGTCCCAGAGCGTGGACAAGAGCAGTGATGAAAATTGAACGTGGTTCAACCATTCATCCAATGACTCTCGCATATGATACGACATGCGGAGTATAAAACACAAGGCGGATGTGAATCAACCATCCGCTAATCAACTCCTCCTCACGATTCAATAGGAGAAACTTGAAACTAAAGTGGTCGTGATACGACCGACCACTCAATGACTATTGTCCTTGATTGGGGGCAGAAGAAATGACTAAGGAAAATGTGGTTCGACCATTTTTCGGGAAAACTCTAAGCCTCCCAAGTGTGGACTGGAGTATAAACACAATTGGGCGCGATTCGACCACTCGCCAACAAACTCTTATCCCTAGAGTGTGGATATGAGTATAAACAAATAGATGAGTGTGGTTCGACCACTCAATATTCCATAAACTTCGACCTGAACTCAACAGGAGGAGTATAAACTCATTATTGATTGAATTTGACCGTCCACGAACTAATTCGGCTAACCCAAGAATGGGAACGGGAGTACAAACCACTAAAAGTTGGATATGACAGCTCACAATAGCTCCGACTCGGTGTTCTTTACGACTTAAGGAAACAACCATAAGGAGGCCTTAATACAAAACCAATCGAAACGACGTCTGAAGTTACGGACGACCGACTATATCGTGCAACCCGATCGATGGGCAATGTGATCTGAGCTTTCTATATCGTGCCACTAGGTCGACGATCACTATCAATCCACATCAAACATAAATGGATGTGACCCGAACGTCCTTCGAATAAATCCGATCACCAGAGCGTGGATAGGAGAATAAATCACGAATGAGTGTTACTTGACCATTCATTCTTTAACACCCTCCTTTGATCCGTCAAGAAGATATGAAACCGAATGAGCATGACTCGACTGCACATGAGATAACTCTATCCTTAGATCTAGTGGAAGAATACGAATCAAAATGGACACGACTGATCGTCCAGCCCTGAAAGAATGCGACGTGGCCGTTCATTTGTTGACCCACCATGATTCGACTAGAAGTGCAATACTAAATGGTCGTGGCTCGACCGTCCACACACTGATTCTTGCCCTTGGTCCAGTAGGGAGAGCATTAATCACTGATTGGACATGACTTGCGTTCTTACTTATCGACGTATCCCCCATATTTGGGGGCACGAGCGAGAAACAAGAGGAATGTGAACCGATCATTCATCGATCAACTCTAAGTCTTTGGAGCTTAGGTGGGAGTATAAACATGACTAGGATGAGACTCGACCATCCATGCAGTACATTTATCAACCTGAGACCGAGGGTGGAAGTGTGATCATCCAAAGACTGACTGCGATAGCTCACTATTGTAACCTAGTGTTTACAGCGACTCGAGGCTACAATTGAAAGGATGTCTAGGGATAGAATCATCAAAACAATGCCCAAGCCCATGGGTAACCGATCATCACTCCAACTCGAACGACGAGTAACAGATCATGAGTACATTAAATGGAAAGCACGTTACTCAAATATACAAGCAGAATCAAACTCAAAGCAAGAGCCAGCCATGCAGTTGCATGCAACACGATGCTGAACCCTACTCGACATTTGATTCAACGTGCTTCTAAGCCTGATCTTCGACCATTTGCAGATAATCGCTCAAAGCATTTAGAGCCCATCACTATTAGACTTAATAACTCATGACAAGACTTTGGGATTCGACCGAAGTAACCTCATCATTGACCATCCCAACCAGATTTCACGTTGATTGTTACGCGAAATAGTTTCGTTTGAACTTAAGGAATCCAAGACTGCACTCATTGAGTTGATAATCGACATTACAGTCAGCCATGGCAACCCATCATGGGTACTGAAGGTCAGACCATAGCTTAATGCAACGATGATGAATGAATTAGATGGCTTTCTCCAAATGAATCTTGATGTGTTCGCTTGCACCCATTCTGACATGCATGTGATTTCATTGATTATCACAAGCCATGCATTGAATACCGAGCCGAGGCATGTCCCGATGAAACAAAAGCAACACGGCATGGATCCAGAGGGATTTGCTGCACTTAAATAGGATGTGGATAAACTCAAAAACAATAGGTTTACCCATGACGCCCTCTACCCGAAATGAGCATCCAATCCAGTTCTTTTGAGAAAAGCTAATGGAAATTAGCGGTCATGCATCGACTACTCAAACCTGAACAAGGCGTGCTCGAAAGACAACTTTACACTTTTGAGGATCAATCAGCTGGTAGACTCAACCGCTGGATATGAACTGCTTTCATTTATGGATGTGTACTCCGAATACAACCAGATCCCATGCATGTCCCCGACCAGAAGCACACCAACTTTATTACCGATCTTGGGCTATATTGTTATGTTGTAATGCCATTTGAACTAAATAATGCTAAAGCTCCTTACCAAAGACGGTCAACAAGATGTTCAAAAACCAGATCGGGCAATCGACGGAAGTATATATGGATGATATGCTCGTGAAGTCACGATGATCAAATGACTACGTCGATGACTTAGCAAAGATGTTCAGTGTTCTACGAAAACATGGAATGAAACTAAATCCCTTGAAATGCTCTTTCAATGTTGCGTCAGGAAATTTTTGGTATTTCATCTCCAAGGCCACCGACAAGTGTATTCCTTTCTATGAATTGATCAGAAGAGGGAAGATGAACTTTGAATGAATGCTGGATTGCATAGATGCATTTCAAGTTCTGGTAGATCACTTGGTGAGATCTCCCATCCTATCCAAGCCATTGGATCGTGAGGACTTATATATCAATTTAGCGGTGTCGGTACATGCCATAATTGCCACACTATTATGTGAAGAGAATCGAAACCAGAGGCCTGTATATTATGTTAGCAAGCAATTGACAGGTGCTGGAAGAAACTACCCAAAGCTGGAAAAGATCGCGTACTTCCTGTTGATTACATCACAAAAGCTTCACCATTACTTCCAAGCTTACACCACCAATGTCTACACTGGCCATCCATTACGATAGGTCCTACAAGAACCTTAGACGTCTGGAAGGTTGCTCAAATGGAATATCGAGCTAAGCCAATTCGATATCACTTATCTCTCTCGGAGAGCTATCAAAGGACAAACATTAGCAGACTTCATATGTGAATTCACTGCATCAGACAACTATCCGAAGAGCAGTGGAGAACCAACCAACTGATGGAAAATGTACATGGATGGAGTTTCCAATGATTGACATTCTGGCGTTGGAGTTGTGTTAATGACTCCTAAGGAACGATCGATCTGCTACGCCCTAAAACTTGACTTCCCTGCAACAAATAATGAAGCAAAGTATGAAGCCTTGATCGCCTGGCTCAAATTTGCTAGAGAACCGGGGTGGAAACTATACATATTTTTGTGATTTCTAGTTAGTAGTATGCTAAATCAAGGAAGATTATCTTGCAAGGGGACAGCATCTTACTCCTTATCTCGGCTGAATCCAAGAGCTACTAGCCGACTTCGAGTATTACACCATCACATGCATCCTTAGAGAACAAAATGAAAATGCATAGTCACTAGCCATGCTGGCTAGTTCTAGGGATGCACAACAAATAGACTTTGTTCCAGTTGAAGTACTTAACATTCCAAGCATTGACAGATGGAGATCGGCTAGATCTTAGAGACAGAGCCAAAAAAGGAGTCATGGATGACTCTTATCAAAGACTATCTTTAATGGGGCCTAGATGAAGGATTGAAAAGCAACAGATTCTCCCCAAAGCTTCGTGCTGCATCATCCAAGAAGGAGTCATGTGTAGAAAGTAGGAGTCAAGTTCAGTATAGACTAGTTAATTATCAAGTTCTAAGAATGATTGCTTATACAAATCACGACTCGTATGCTTAACTCATTTCCGACATTCCAACTTAACTATTCCTCGCCCAAGAGTGAAGCTAGGTATGTTTGGCCATTGGCTGCTCCAAGCCTTGCCTAGACACTTCATTTCTAAATCTCACAAATAGATAAGTTTACCTCGTCGTCTTTTAGTGTTAAGTATAGTATTAATAATTTCCATAAGAAATAATAAATCAACATGATTAACACATTTTTGACATTTTCCACTTATCCATTCCTCGGTTAAGAGGAAAGTCTGGTAGGTTAGAGCTCTATTGCTAACCCCTTTCTAAACCTCTTGTCTTATATGACATTTTCCATTTAGCCATTAGGCAATTTCTAACCCCTTTCTAAACCTTTTGTTTTATAAACTAAAACAAAATATTCATATAAGATATTTTTGAAGATAAATTTATATAAGATATTTTTCAAGATATTTATATAAGATATTTATACTTCATAATACTTGTAATATATTTTAAAATACTCCTTTAAAATATCACATGAAAATAACAAGTTTGGAAAATTATTAGAAACTTGAAAACGACATGTTTTAACAAAATATATCTCCTTTGAAAATTCACAACTAATTCTTATAAATTAATAAAAATCTCAAACCACTTTTAGAATACTCTAAAAGTTGTTAGGGAATACTTTTAAAATGAATGAAACAAACCGCTCAAACTTAAAGTCCTTTTTGAAATGTTTGAAGTCCAAAAATCAAGGTTAAATGGGACGGTTTTGCACTAGTGATGTTTTGGTCATTTTCGAGGTGTTACTTAACCTTTTAATATTCAAGCTTCTAATAGCAGAAAAAATACATATATAAAAATATAATTATGGTGAGAAATCCGTATGGGTCTCGCTATTAAGTTCCATAACAATTGCCAAAAACAATGCAATTACGAACTGCTTCTATAGCGACTATCGCCATTAGTGCACTTCCAAATCCTAGTCCGATTTAAAACAAAGTCCATCTATAATCTATGTGCGTTGTTCAAGGTATATTCACATGTCATATAAGTCCATTCAAGTTCATTCGAAGTTTGTTCAAGTCCATGTACATGGATCACACATGTCAATTACTTTTAAAGTAAGAAGTTACACCCATTGTTTTAACATAAGCTAACAACAATTCAAACAACATTAACACAATCAAACACAACATATATGTGTTTATATTTTTCATCCACAGTGAGGTGTTAACTCATCTTTAAGCACTCAAACAACCAAGATCCATAAACCAAAGTCAAGCCTCCATCTTGCAATACCTTTCATCCTCTTCCTCTTTGCCTTCACCTTGCTTATTTCCTTATTTGCTAATTTTCATATCTAGTTAGCCATAAACATGAAAATATTTTTAGTCGCTAATTATCTCCATAATAATTACTTAGACATGTGTAGAAAGTTTGAACAACTTTTGTTGAGAAAATAGATTTTTATCGATAAAACGTCGGTCATATTATCGATATTTTTTCAAAAAATATATTTTTGTAAACATTTTTCCAAAACAAGTTTACTATTATTAGTTATGATTTAAAGGGGTTAAATGCTTATTAAACCATTTTAATAACATTTAATCAAAGATCCAAATATTTAAATAATTCAGATATTTAAATATGAATCATCTGAAATTCTGGGTCGTCACATTCTCCTCCACTTAGAATATTTCGTCCTCAAAATTCCAACACGAGCAACCAAAGAAACAACAATACATTGATACTTAACATTATCCTAATCGTTAACAACAAACCTCATAGTTTTCTCATGTACCTTCTCATGCACAAGGACGATAATCAATCTACTAAGCGTACCTTTTTCCCAACAGCCTCATGTTATTACTCAGATGATTTTTCATGCCACCTTAGAACAAATCGAAGAGTCATTCCTTAAACTAAAACATAGCAAATACTAAAGACCGCACGATGCACATATCAATTTCGATCACTGGCTCGATCACATAGATCTCACTTTCCAATTAGTATAGATCACTTGACCTCTCTAGTGCGGACTCCGACCAGGTTTCTTGATTAGAAACCTCTGTTCTCTTACATAGCCATATACTATGATAGAAAATTTTCGAATCTTATTAAGAATCCATATCAAGTGTTCACCGTTAAGAATCGAGTGAAAAATCCTTGTTCGAACCTGTGTAAACCACCTCGAAAACATGTATTCGAATACTGGATCAAGAACAGTCATGCAAATAAAACGATCTACATATAACTTAAATATTTATCTTATTGGTTTCTTAACTCCACCAATACATTTTTAATCACATTCATTTATCCAAATAGTATGTCATTAATACTAAGATCATTTGTGAATCATTTCATAAATCATGACTTCAAGCTTATAAACATTTTATAACTTAAGTCGATACTCATATAATACTCCATTACATCCTAAGAGTATATACAAATCATCAAATTTGTTTCACTTAACAAGTATTTTCAATAAATTTAAACTTGTTTTAACTTGCTATCTTCTCAATTCAAGTGTTATATACAAACTCAACTTTTAGATTTTCAAAAACACCTAACTACAAGTTCTATAGCCATCTGAAAGTTCTCGACTATCCAAAATCATCGAAAAATTCCACTTCATTTTAACCAATGAAAACTACCAAAAAAATATCATATCATGATGCACATCCATACTTTCCTAATGCATAATCTATATGTGCCTATGAAATAACTTAACAAGAAAACTTTAGAACTAAACACTGGTTTTTTTTCAAATCATTTTGAAATAATATATACATATACCTTTTATATATCAAATTATACTTTGGGATTAAATCAAAATATCTTTTACCAAAACAACTTTGTAGCATCCCACACTTAGAAACTCATAAATGAATGCCGATGATGTTGAAGTCATCACCCGAATTATTTTCAAGCGACAGAGTGAGTTCGGTACATCCAACTTATGCCTTTCAGACTTAACCAAAATCATTTCAAAACGGTATACTTCATAAATGTTACTAAGTACCATGATCTCTTCATAAACCAATTTTTCAAATACTTACTTTCAAGTAATACTATTATTATCTCCTCCAGGAAATCTTAAAAAAATTCAAAAATCCCAGGATTAAAATTCTCAAATTCTCTATTTAAATCCTCTTTGGTTATAAACCATGTTTATATATAGTTTCTTTCTTATCAATTCACAAATGTATATCTTTGTTTAGATTATAATAAACAACTCTTGTTAAAATTCAATTTTAACCCAACATCATTATCGAACGCCTTATAGTCAAACCATGAAACTTAATTCACAAGGTGTTCGTATTTAATATCCCATAAATTATTATCTACCCAACCCTTGTTGTAAAAAGGTAAATTTCTTATAATTCAACAAACTATAGTAAAAGCTTATAAACAGGCCGAGCATAATTAATCAACTAATAAATGATAAGTGAACATTATCATTTCCTAACAATAACTATATCAATTTATGAAAACTATATATTTATGTAAAATATAGTCCTAGATAAAATTATTTCATTTACCAATTTCGAAAACAATACTGTATTGGTCTGCTCTGTTCAAGTGTTTAGAAATCCCTATTGATACCAAGGAATCCCATGTACCGACCAGAATTCATAAACCACCCATCAGACCAATAAACAGAATATAAAACATTTTTAGAGTACTAAAAAATACGTTGTCATATGTATAATACTCTCATCTAATGTTAGGGAATCATACATACCAAAGCCAAGGTTCTCGCTTAATCTTCAGCTCTAATACCAAGTGTACCAACTTGCCTTTCCGACCTCCAAGATTCGACACTAATACATCCATCATATTCACGTGCCGAGCACCCAAGTGTCGGAAAGACGAATTCTTAAGATGAAATAAAGGAAAACAAAATAGAACATAGAGTAAGGAATACAATATTAAAATTTCACAATGGACGATCATATATAATATCAAAAGATAGTATAAACTTTCATTCTAAGATGCAAAGTTTTTCAGAGTTACAGTAATCATCCTGGATAGTTATAATAACTTGTCCTCACAAATACTGATGATACACACTAAGTAATGTAGTGGAAATAAATACTACGATAGGTAGAACTCCAAATCTTCTCTAGAAGTTCCAAAGCGTCCAAAGCTAAATCTAGAAACATACATGGGGCTGACCCAAGTATTAAAAGAAAATAATACCCAAATCAGTCTAGTAAACCAACATGAGAAACATAGATCAAATAGATTCGTTAAAATTATAAAAACCTTTCAAAATAAAGGTACCTCATAAGACCATGTCGCACATAAACACAAATAGGTTTTTACCTTACAATAACCAAACCATTTATAGGGAATCCAGTGATATTATAATAATGTCTATGGTTCAAAATAAATATTGATCATAACCGAAATTGTTACATTGATTACATTTCAACATAATAGGGGTACAATCAAAATCGATAAGGAATGTTCACATAATGGATTTTCCACGGAGATCTCTTTAGGGAAGCCAAATCCAAACTCCATGCACAAAGATCAGAAAATACCTTACAAGTGTCGTATATCTCTAGATAAAATATACTATAAGATAAGCATAAAGGCCCACACCCGAACATAAACATGAACAATGTGAACCAAATACCATTAACTCCCACGCACAACATTTATAAGCATACTCTAGATCTGGAGTTGACAATGTTGTGAAACTGCAAAACCCCATATAGTGCATCCTACTCTGTCTTTAGCCATTTCCGATGTCGAGGTTACATTCGCCATCTTTTACACCAGTCTTTATCACTTGAACAGAACACGAATTCCTAAATGGATTCCTTCATCTTGAACAGATCATGAATTCCCAAATGAATTCCCATATCTCGAACAGATCACGAATCACTACATGGATTCGAGCATCTTGAACAGATCTTGAACCTCCACATAGGTTCCCACGCACAAGTCCTCCGACGAATGTTAATGTTGTCCTCCCTTTTGGAGTACTCCTTAAGATAGACAGTCCCACATGATAGCATCATTTGAAATGTTAACACCGACCTCTCCCTTGGACTTAACCTTAGGATAGAAAGTTCAACTTTATAACATTCCACTTCACAACCACTTCTCGAACATAGATCATGTATATGGTTTTGAGGTGGTATTTGATAAGTAGAACACTTACTGATCTCGGTCTTTTCTAAACCAATCGATGAATTTTCCGGTTAACTCAGTTTCGTTTCTCACAGAAGTAAGCAAAATATAAAGATGTTTCATACCAATACTCCTCCTTAGGGGTTCTTATTGGTATGAAATCGCAAAGCCTTTCGATAACTTCTTAAGTCATATTTTGGTAAATTCGATAGTCGACTAATTGACTATCCGGTATAAGATGGATGTTTCTAAATGGAAACCAAGTTTTCGTTTAGTTTCCATAAACGAATAAATGCACAAAACGCTATCATCATCCAAAACACAATCAAGCCACATAAGGTATGATTAAGTTACTCTAGTAACTCCTAATCCCTTCCATTTAATTAATCCTTCTTACTAATTAAACTCCTTTATTAGTAAACTTCTTTTATCTAATAAACATCTACCTTTACTATCTTTTTCTTAAAGATTCCCCCACTTATTATTTCCTTCAAAATATCCATTTAAGGACCTAAATACTTTCACAGATCCATTCAAAAGGTTTAGGACGAATGTTACTTAAACATTGTCACTACAAATCCAAAACCATTTCGCTTTTTCTTATCTTTAAATCATTCTTTTAAAGATCTATTTACACCCATAAGTGCAATCAAAATGGCTTAGAGATGATTGTGATTAACACATTGTCACAACAAACCAAAACCGTTTTCCTACTTGTTACTACCTTTACAAACCTTTGTTTTTAAAGATCTAAGTATTGTACAAACTCATTTAACCATATTTTAACACTTTAAAATATTATCCAAGGGTTTTAAATCAAATGTTACTAAAACATTGTTTACAACAAACCCAAAGTCACTTTACTATCTCGTTATCTTTAAAACTCCATTTTAAAGATCCAATTACTTTACAAAAGTATAGTTAAATCAGTTAAAATAGACGTTGCACAAACATCGATAACATGAACCCAAAATCGCTTTTATACTTGCCATTTACTTTAAAACATCCCTTTAAAGTTCTAAGTTCGTATTCAGTCAAGTTGAGTATAGACTAGTTAACTATCAAGTTCTAAGAATGATTGCTTATAGAAATCACGATTCGTACGCTTAACTCGTTTTTGACACTCCAATTTAACTATTCCTCGTCCAAGAGTGAAGCCAGATAAGTTTGGGCACTGGTTGCTCCAAGCCCTGCCTAGACACTTCATTCTTGAATCTGACAAATAGATAAGTCTACCTCATCAGCTTTTAGTGTTAAGTATATTATTAATGATTTCCATGAATAATAAGAAACCAACACGTTTAACACGTTTTTGACATTTTCCACTTACCTATTCCTCGGTTAAGTGGGAAGCCCAGTAGGTTAGAGCTATATTGTTCCATCCCTACTCGACATCAATCTTAATTCTCATAAATATATAAGATTACCTCGTCGGCTTATTAGTGTTATGGATAGTTATTACTTTTCTAATAAATAATTAAACAAGTTAACCATTTGGCCATTAGGCAATTTCTAACCCCTTTCTAGACCTTTTATTTTATAACCTAAAACAAGATATTTATATATGATATTTTCCAAGATATTTATATAAGATATTTTCCATGATATTTATATAGGATATTTTTCAAGATATTTATATAAAATATTTATACTTCATAATACTTATAATATATTTTAAAACACTCCTTTAAAATATCACTTGAAAATAACAAGTTTGAAAAATTATTAGAAACTTGAAAACGATGTGTTTTAACAAAATATCTCTCCTTCGAAAATTCACAACTAATTCTTATAAATTTATAAAAATATCAAATCATTTTTAAAATAATCTACAACTAGTTAGGGAATACTTCTAAAAAGAATAAAATAAATAGCTCAAACTTAAAGTCCTTTTCGAAACATTTGAAGTCCAAAAATCATGGTTAAATGGGGCAGTTTTGCACTAGTGATGTTTTGGCCGTTTTCAAGATGTTACTTAACTTTTTACTATTCAAGATTTTAATAGAAAAAAACATACATATATAAAAATATAAATATATTGAGAAATTCCTATGGATCTCTCTATAAAGTTCCATAACAATTGCCAAAAACAAAGCAATTACGAACTGCTTCTATGGCGACTATCGCCATAAGTGCACTTTCAAATCCGAGTCCTATCTAAACCAAAGTCCATCTATAACCTACATGATTTGTTCAAGGTCTAGTCACATGTCATATAAGTCCATTCAAGTTCATTCCAAGTTTTTTCAAGTCCATGTACATGGATCACATATGTCACTTACTTTTAAAGTAAGAAGTTATAATCATTGTTTTAACATAAGTTAACAACAATTCAAACAAAATTAACACAATCAAACATAACATATATTTGCTTATATTTTTCTTCCAAAGCGCGGTGTTAACTCACCTTTACTCACTCAAACAACCAAGATCCATGAATAGAAGTCAAGCCTCCATCTTGCAATACCTTTCCTCCTTCTCTTTGCCTTCACGTTGCTTATTTCCGTATTTGCTCATTTTCCTTATTTTCTCATCTTCCTATTTAGTTAGCCACAAACATGAAAACATTTTTAGTTTCTAATTATCTCCATAATGATTACCTAGACAAGTGTAAAAATTTTGAACAACTTTCGTTGAGAAAATAGCTGTTTATCAATAAAATGATTTTCGGTCATATTATCGATATTTTTCCAAAGAATATATTTTTGTAAACATTTTTCCAAAACAAGTTTACCATCATTAGTTATGATTTAAAAGGGTTTTAAAATTCTTATTAAATAATTTAAATAAATTTTAATTAAAAGATCCAAATATTTAAATAATTCAGATATTTAAATACAAAGTGTGTGAAATTCCAAGTAATTACAATTAGGGTTTCGTTTAGTGAATATTAGGCTCAGGTCCCTAATAAGTTTCAAAATACTTAATAACCCCAGTAAAAAAAAGTATGTAAATTAGGTCCCTAGAATTAAGTTACCAAGTAATTGCATATAGTTATGCAATTATTCACTGAATAATTGCAGACATTTATGCAATTATATCCAAAAGTTGCATAAATTTGTGCAATTTTTTCGGCAAATAATTGCGGAAATTTCCACAATTTTTTTGGTGAATAATTGCGGAAATTTCCGCAAATTTTTGAAAAAATTGTGGAAATTTCCGCAATCTTTTGATGAACAATTGCGGAATTTTCCGCAATTTTTTGAAAAAATTGTGAAAATTTCCGCAATTTTTCAATGAATAATTGTGGAAATGTCTGCAATTTTTTTGATATAATTGCATAAATGTCTGCGATTATTCACTGAATAATTGCATAAGTGTGTGCTATTATTCGGTAACTTAATTCGAGGGACCTAATTTACAAACTTTTTTTTACTGGGGTTTTTTGTATTTTGAAACTTATTAGGGACCTGTGCCAAACTGTCCCTTTCGTTTATTAGCTGATAGAGCAGAAGTTAGGCGATTTAGAGGGTACGGGTGTATTTCTCATGTCGAGGAGCTTCCGTTGGCCGAGTTTTGTGGGGTGCGATGTAGTCTAGGTTGTTGCAGCATTTTGGAGCTGCATTTGGTCATGTCCAGGTTGCGATTCGCTCGAGGAGGTGGAGGTTATGTCGTGGTGGCCAACGGGTCGGGCTCGAGTGGAGGAACGCAACAGCGAAGTTGGTTCGTAAAATCATCGAGTGGTTCTCCGTATCACTGGAATTGGTGCACGACCATGATGGGTTGATTCATGCATTTCTCTGTGTAGGTGAAGCAGGAAGAGGGGAGAGGAAGATTAGAGTGAGACTAATTGATTTTAATTAAGTAATTAAGTGAATTGATTTAATTGTTTAAATCCAAAGTTTTATAAATTAAATATCTTGTTCATACGAGTTCAGATTTGGACGCAGTCTTTTGCGTTACGCTTGTATTAGCAATATTTACGCGTTGAAACTAGTTTCGTCGAATTTAAAGCTAGTGAGATTATGAGATAAAATCGAACATTGTTCGATTTTAGACCAAACTGGAACGCGAAAGCATTAATTGGAATTTTAGCGAGTTTACTCACCTCTAAATAAACTATATGATATCCGTGTTTCTATAGCTTATTGTTGAATTCTTGGATGATTGTGGATAGTTTTAATGGAGTATAAGTTAAGGATAAATTATAATGATTTAATTTAATTACATTTAACGTAGTTAAATTAGTTATACTTCGTTTAAGATAATTATTTAGCAGAAAAAACACAGTTTTGCTATAACTAAATTGAATAGATTATTCTTGGACATCTATCAAGTAGAATAAATCACCGTTCTGTGCTTACAAAGTAAAAACGATTATTTTAAAGTTAATTAATATGTGGATTAATTAGTAAATGAGATGTTAGCTATTGATTGCTAATATTTAATAATAATATGTTTGCTATTATTGTTTGATTGTTTGTTTAGATTTGAATTCTCGCTTAAAAACCGGATTGCATAAATAACCATTGTTTTGCAGGGGACTTTTATAGAGACACTCTAAGGGGTTTCTTGCTATTATTAATTTATTTTTATATGCATCTTACTTATATTCTTTGTTTTTAAACCTACTTTTGTAGCTTGGGGATCTAGGAGGGTCCGCCCCCATCCGACCCCCTTCTGCCTGGGCCCTCATGGTGGCACTTTTCAGTCCCATGGATATCGGTCCTTTTGATAGAGATTATTTCATGCCTTTGTGAATAACAGGCTACTGAGGTGAAACTGCCAGGTTTTGAACTCTCTCCCTCTCCTGGGGAGCAGAGAACTTCTGCCAACTTCACTAAAGCTGCGAACTCTTACTTATATTCTTATGTTGCTTATATTGATGTTTAGCTGAAATATTTATGACATGCTGTTTGATTTGTGTAAGTGTCGTTATAGCGATTATCGCTTTATCATCACTTGTGAAATATCATCTCCTTAAATCTTTGCGTGTGTGTTGTACTTGTATTCTTACAAAATAAATGTTTGGTCGCGTTTTGCACTGTAAAAGTTGTTTAGGCTATATTTTTAAGTATTTTTGAGAATTTTGAAACAAAGGATATATGTTGTTTAAAATTTATAAAGGAGTTATGAATATGATTAATTATCTTTTGGGATAATTAATGTTGTTTTAAATTTATAAAAAGATTAGCAATTTGATTAATTATCCTTCGGGATAATTAATGTTGTTTTAAATTTATAACAAGGTTATAATTTTGATTAATTATCCTTCGGGATAATTAATGTTGTTTTAAATTTGTAAAAAGATTTTAAATTTGATTAATTATCCCATGGGATAATTAATGTAGTTTTAAATTTATAAAAATGTTATAAACTTGATTAATTACCTTTAGGGATAATTAATGTCATTTTGAATTAATAAAAATATTATAAATTTGATTAATTATCTTTCAAGATAATTAATGTTGTTTTAAATATATAAAAAGATTATAGATTTAACAAAATTTCTTTCAGAATAATTAATGTGGTTCTAAATTTATAAAAGAGTTATATCAATTATCTTTCGAGATGATTAACATTGTCTTAAATATATAAAAGTCTTGCAAATTGATTTATTATCTTCCATGATAATAAACGTTGTATTAAAGTTATAAAAGTAGTTTATAAATGAAAATCTTTTAAAAAGAAATGTTTAAAAATAAAGCTAAGTATAAATTATTTGGGTTTATTTTAAACAATATGTTAATGACATTTGTTTTTGACCCTTCTTATACACTCAGAAAATATAACTAGCTCTTTAAAAAGAATATTTTCTAAGAGTGTTTTTAGAATGTTTTACAAATATTTGTAATGTGAAAATCAAGCACAAGTGTGAGTCAAATGTTTTAAGAGATTTAACTTTCATATATGATCATTTTGTTGCCCCCAGTAGTTGGTTTGTCGACTATTGGTTTCGATATCTTTCTTTGTGCATCGTCAAACTAAGAGAATTTGTTGGTCATTTAAGCATTGATATCCTTTTTTGGAAATGACTAAAATGAAATAGTGTGTGAGGGCCAAGCTATGTTGGGTTGCTTCCATTAGGGTATTATCACATCTACTATTTATTGGTTTTGATTATATGCGCACTAAGATATGAAAACTCGGATACTTGGTAAGGTTGGCAGGGTCCGACTTGGAGGTTTCCAAGAGCCATCATAATTCTCAAGTATATTCTCGAGGTATACATTCGGTAAGGGGTCCCATCCTCCTAGTTATTGGAAAATTCCTTTTCCTTATTTGATTCAAATCTTTGAATCGTTTTTTTAATTGCATCGAGAAGTCACCGGAGCTCTTCTCAATGTTTAATTATTTGTTTCCATTCTTTCAAGTCCGATTTTGTTCCGACTTGATTCCATTCTTTCATCTATGGATGTTGTTCTTCTGAGGTTAAATCTATTTCATGTTTAACGGTGTGGTCTCACAGAATTATTATATTTTCACTATATTTCATGAGTTTTCTCATGCTGGTTTTCCAGACTGATCCGGGTGTTATTTTATTATAATTCTCGGGTTAGACCGAGTATTTTTCTAGGTTGTTGTTGGTGGGACATAGAGCTCATGGAGTAGAGCTAGGTGTTCATCTACCATAGTATTTTTTATTTTCCATTATATTATTATGTATACCCATAAGGAATTTTAAGGTGAGGAAGTTATAGCTATCTAGACTAATGAGGTTTTTTAAACTCTGATATACCATGTATTTGAGAGTGATACCTCTTACTGTCTTTGTTATTTTATATGTTGTCATTCCACTGTGAGATTCTGTTTCCTCATGTTCCTTTTCTTATCTTACCCTAACAATATGCCTTTCTGGCACTTGGATACTCGGCATTGTAATATCCTGGATGTATTAGCTGCCAACTTTTAAGGATTGAAAAGGCGGGTCGTTATGTAACAACCCTGTTTTAAAAGCTGTAATATTAAATTAATTTAAATAACATAGAAGTGTTTGAATTCGATTTTGATAATTATTATTTTGGAATCACATTACAATTAAAGTCTACATAATTAAGGATTTTTTTATAATAAAAATTTAATTAGCTAGTAAATTTCATTTTAGATAATATATTTTTATTCAAATAAAAGGTGTTAATAAATATATAATATTTTCAACTACAAATGCAACGACCTGAATTTTCCATCATTTGATTTTGAATATTTAAATGATTTTAAATATTTGATTTGGAATATAAATTGATTTTTGAATATGAAGATTTGGGTTGAAATTATAAAATGTATTTAAATTTCAAATATAGCGATTTATCGTAATACGGAAATGGTGAATAATTGAAATTTGAGTTGAATATGAATCAAAACGATTTCTAATGTTGATATAAATTATATTTGAAATAGAATTGAGTTAGTAAGTTTTTTAAACTGGAATTTCAAGTGATTTCGCCAATTTTTGAAATTGTCGATTTAAACGACGTGTTAAAATAGCGATCCGGTGCACAGTCTCGGAATTCGACGAAACCAATTCCATTGGATCCGTAATAGCATATTATTATCGGATTTCAAATTTCATAGTGTTTGAATTTACCATTTGGTCGTATGGGATAGAAACAAATTAAAATTTATATTGAAAATTTAATATTATAATTTGATTCAAAAATCTATCTTCTGCATATGATCGAATTAGGTCCCGAAACTTGTTTCACTGTATTTAGAATAGGGGTATAACATTAGCAACGCCAGGCGGAATGTCTCGATCGGGGTTGGGAATTAAAAATCTAAATATAGCTGTGACGCCCCACCCCGAGACCCACATTAACAAAGAGTATTATTAGGTAATACTATCTGCTAATATAGAGAATAGGGCTGGATAGGAGCGACCATCTATAGCCACCTATGGCTTTGTATTAAGTATTTATCAGATATGTTGATCCCCTTGAGATAAAAGAAGAAAAAATATATGGCATTTGTCGACGTATTCAATTGATATTTTTGAATTTTTAATAATATATTTCTTATCATATAACTTTTCACAGCCGTTTCAGCCACCCTACCCCTGTGCAAGCCACCCTACTCGCTGACATTCATCTTTTACCCCTTTTTATTTTAAACTCGTTCCCTCTTCAATTTTAAAAATGTAGCAGCCTCTTTAAACAAAGAAATGAAAATTTCCATTTAAATTCTAAATAAAATTAGATACTCCCCCTAAAATCACAAATCATATATCTATGAAATCATGAGAGCAAGGTCTTCGTTCCATGAGAATGTAGGGAGTCATGGTTGAGTTTGGGGACGTTCAGTGTGGCATGGCAGAGCTAGGGTTTAGATTATCTCGAGTTATAGTCAACGATTTTGGATTTGAGGGGGTGGATCTGAGTTTAGTGTGGCGTGGCGCTTCGGGAGGCAGGGTCTGGTAGTTTGCGGTTAGATAATGGTGGTCGCGACATTACAGGAATTCGCGTATAGGCGCTTGGATCGCGATGGAGAGTGGGAGGCCGAGCTTCCTATCTTGGGGTATGTTGGATAGAGAGCGAAGTGAGAAGTGTATCAGTGCCGTCAGATGTCGATTTTGGGGAAGGGATAGATGATCGGAGGCGCATGCATGCGTGCACAGTGGGATCTGTAGCTTGTTATAAACGGGGGAGAAAAAGAAGGAAGTGCGGGTTATTTTGTTAATTGGGCTAGGCTTTGTTTTTAACTAAGGTAAGAAGAATTAGTTAATTTATATAATTAAATTGTTTAAAATTAAATTTGTTGACTTATTAATTCATAACTCTCTCGTACGAGGTCCAATTGGCACAAAACAAGCAGTGTCGTAATCGTATCGTCGAGTGCTACACAACAAAATTGGTTTGGAATTTTTTGGAGTCAGCTGGAATTTTAGATTAAATCGAACGTTTAAAATCTGGATGTTTGGCATATTAAAAATCAAGGTGAGTAAATCTCACTCATTTTGGATTTGCTGGTTATAATTTAAAATGTTAAATTATTTATTAGTTGATTGGATGGATTGATAAATTATTATCAGTTGGATGTTATATTATATATAGTAGTATATATATTAGTAGTTAGGTATATCTGCGCCGTTGGAGCGATGAGACATTATGTTCCCCGCATAATAGCGGATGACCCTATATTACCGCGATATCCCACCTCAAAGCGAGTTTGGTATTTTATGTTATATAACATCTGTGTATGCAAGGAAACAGGTTGGAGGGATCCAACTGGATTATTGTATGATTTGATATATTGGATGCTATAATAGCACTGGTCCTAATTTTGGTATTTTAAATAACATCAATAATATTTTTGAATTTAAAAGGGAAATTCAAAGGCGATTTTGGAATTGATAATTTTTATATTGAATTTTGGATTTTTAAAAAGGATTTGATTTGGATAAAAGAAACAATTTGATTTTGGGATTTGTACTTATCTATTTCGGAATATATTTTAAATAGAGATTTTAAAATAATTTATATAAGGAAATTTGAACAATGGATTTAAAGTGGTATTTTTGAAATATGGAAATGAAGTTGAAATCGATATTGAAAATAGGTTTGAAAAATAAAAAGGATTGATGAAGGGACAGGTTTATAAATGAAATCCTATAAATGAGATTATTTTATAAACAAGTGAAATTGGAAATGAATTTATAAAAGGGGCATTTCACCTGAAGGACAAACTTTGTAGTCCAATTAGTTTCTAGGACACACATCCATAGAAATTAATTTCAAGGCCAAAGTCAGCAGAATAATTACTTTTAAGGACACAGTCAACAGTCCAATTACTTTCAAGGACATAATTTCATAGGTTTTTAGGCCTTAGAAACTAATTATTTTGCATTTTGTCCTTAAAAGTAATTATTTCAGTTGTGTGTCCTAGAAACTAATTGCACTTGCTAAAGAGGCCCTTGTGGCTAATTTCCACTTTATAAAATTTATAGACGATGGTATATATTAAGTGAAGTGATTATCACTCGATGAATTGAGAATATAAATTCACAATATGAATTTATATCGAGTTATGAAAATCGGTTTAGAAAAAGATAGTGAATCTTGTTTTAGAAAATTTGAAATAGTTGTGAAGTTGGTAATGAAAATCGATTTGTGATAAATCGAGAGAGATTTGTGAACGTAAAATGGTTATGATTGAATTTTAAAAATAATTTTTTATCGAGAAGTTAAGTTTTGTTTTTAAAAAGGGATTTTATTTATTAAATTATGTAGTTTAAAACTGTTTTAGTATTGAAATATTTCGGGAAGTGGATTGTTCAAATATTTAATATTTATTTAAATGAATTTGGTTTTTTATAATAAGCTTTGTAAATCGATTAGTTTTATTTAAAAATGAATTGGAAATGAGTTATCAATGTTTATTTAAAGTGTTTTGATATTTTAAATAATTACTTAAACGTGTTTTAAAAATAAATTACTATTCTTTAAAAATACTTATCATATATATAGAGCTTTGAAATGATTAAAATTTATTTATAAATCCTCTAGAAATTTGTAAACGGGGTTTATTTAACGAATATGATTTTGATAGGAGCAATCTTATAAGGGATTTTGGAGAAAATGAAATTTTCAAAATGTTGAAATATGAGAACTTCGGAAATAAATCTGAATTCATAAAAGAAGTTATAAATTGTTGGTTGGGTCTATAAAAGAGTATAATCGATTTTGGAAATTATAAAAAGGAATTTATAAATAATTTTGGAGATTTATGAGATAAGTTATAAAATATTTCCTAAGGTTGATATTAAAATGGTTTTGGAGAATATGTTTATAAATATTTTCCTAAGTATTGAAAAATGGTTTTGGAAATATTTTAAGTGTGAAATGATTTATATAGGAATATTTTTCTATGTGTTATAAATTGAATTCAGAAATATTTCTAAGTGTTGAAATGGTTTAAAAATATCCAGTTATAGATAAGTATTTGAAATTGTTTCAAATGTTGGAATGTTGGAAAAGAGTTGAATATATATCTTTGTAAAGATATTTTGAGATGAATGTTTTAAAAGATTTATAAAAGTGGGCCTAGTGACTGTTTATGTGTGTAATTTGATAGTTAAATAATCGATTATCCAATCTGGCCAAACTCGTTGATCATTTTGAAGAGACGAGGATCAGATCTAATTATCCAAAAACCACTTCGATCTGATTTATGCATTACGAATTGTGATATCTCGAAGATAATGGAGGTGGTGATATTGAAGGAGATTCGGTTTGTTCAGACCTAGAACAACTTGTATGGATGAATGCTATCATTGCATTGTTGCCTGGAAGGCAGTGTTAGCATTCCAAGAATGAATGCTATTCTTAAGTTAATACATAGCCTCAAGCCTCATCAACCGGGAGTGACTAAAACATAGGAGATGCAGCAGGGCTAAGTGGGTCGCACCCATGTAGGGTATGTTATCACTTTTCTAGATACCCTCAGATGTATTATAATTATGGATATGGTTATGCATGGAAAAGAGAGCCCTCGATAGGGTGGGAACACCCGTGGTCATAACATATTCGGTACTATCCAGTAAGGGGTAGGCTAGTCCTATGTTGGCAGAGATCGTTAGGTACTATCTCGATACATTTTCCTAGAGGTGTACTATGGCGGGCGGTACCCCAATAGCCCTGTCATTGTATGGAATCCAATATCCACTACGAGCCTGTACGATTTTAGTTGTATACCAAATATGCTGAAACGTGAGATGCAAGCATTTCAGCTATTTTGTAGTTTATTTTCAATAGACACTATTATAATATCAGATGATTTTGATATAAAATGTTTCGGTTATCTTAAGGTAAAACCCATCGTATTTATGCGTGGCGTGGTCTTACGAGATACCTTTGTTTTAAAGGATTTTAATAACAATAGTTAAGTTCAAATGGAGTGTGTTTTCTCACGTTGGTTTTTCAGACTGACTCAGGTGTTATTTTATTATAATGCTCAGGTCAGACTGAGTATTACATATTCAGGTTAGGATGCTATGGAGCACAGGAGACGTGCTGGAGGATTCTCAGGCATATTCCATGTACTTGATTATATTCCGTTGTGTGTGTATGCTGTATATTCAGCACTTGTGAGGATAAGTTATTATAATTGTCCAGATTGATTTGTTGATTGTTGTACTCTGATGATGGTATGTATATTAACAGTTACAGTTTCTTTTGTATAAGGATCTGTTATTATTTATTATATATTTTTCCACTACGAATTGTGAGATTCTATGTGTTGTTTTGTATTCTTCTTTCTTCCTTCTCACCCTCTCTCTTCTTTTCCATGACTTTCCATTATTTTGTACTTTTTGGGTCGGACATGTGTAGTTTATTGTCGATTCATAGGGTACGGATTTGCGGGTCGTCACACTTGGTATCAGAGCACAAGGTTAAGCGAGAACCTTAGCTTTGGTGGGGATTACTCATTAGAGATAGGGTCAGTAGTACCCTAGAATGAGTCTGAGTGTATTATAGATATGAGCGCATATTTATTAGTGAATATAAATTGTTTTATATTGCGTTGACATATCGGTTGAGTGTTTATGAATTCTGGTCGGTACGGTCTGGACAACTGTATCGATAAGGGTTTCTAAACTCTGAACAAGTTAAATCGACATGGTATTGTTTTAAAGTGGGTAAATGAAATAATTTTACCCAAATTATATTTTGATATAAAAGAAATAATATTTTGAAATTATTATAGTATATTGATGTGTTTAGATGTTATTATTACAATCAAAACAAGATTATAAATTGGAATGGTCATATACAACCAAATTAAAAGGTATAAGTATGAATTATACAATGAGTTAAAACTAAAATTTGACCCAAACTAGAATTTGGAAATTTAAAGCCTGGAAATTTCGAAAATGTTTTCCAAGTGTTTTGAAATAAATAATGGTAATACTATTGTGGAAATGTATTTGAATAGAAAATGTTTTTAAATGGATTTTGAAAGTGATAAAGCACTGAACTCATTACAGTCACTGAAAAATAATTCTGGTGATGATGGCCGCATCATTAGTCTTCATTTTCGAGTTTCTAAGTGATGGATTACTATCGTAGTAATTTGATATGAGGCTTTTTGTTTGGAAACAAGTGCTGTTTTGGGAATTCCGAAGGGAATTTGTTTTGAACAAAAACCAGGTTTAGTTTAAATTTAAAAAGTGATGATTTGGTATACATATATATATACATACATATATATATATATATATGATTTCAAAATAATCTAAAATGAAACCAGGTGTTTGATTTTTGGAATCCTTATTTAAATGTTTAGAAAAACATCAGGAAATAATGTTTTGAACTTATAAGTTGAGAATGATATTAGTAAGGAAGGAAGTGCGAAAATGGAATTTTGGAATTGAATTTTAACTTAAGTAAGTTAAAATGAATTGTATGAATTAAAATTTAACTTAAGCTAAGTTAAGTAAAATTGGATTGGATTTGAAACAATATCAAATTGCATTAATTATAAAATTTGAGTTGTGAAATAGTTATATAACTATAAGTTATATGTTTTGAATGGAATCAACTCAAGTATAGAATTGATAAAAATGTAAAAAAGAAATTATGTAACTTATAAATTGGAAAAGTGGAATGGTAAAACCAAAATGGAAGTGGTTTGATATTTTGGTAAAGAAATGAAAATCCAAAATTTGAATTATAAAATGAATTTGAATTCAAGCCAACCAAATGGAGTGATCTTTGAAATGAAATTCAAATTGCGAATTGTAAAATGAAAGAGAACTAAATTGATAAATTAGCTAGTAAATTGAATATTGGAAATGGAACTAGATTTATAAATGGAATTCGACTTATATGTAAGCGAATTAAATATATTTTGAAATGTTGTTGAATAAAATAGAAATGTATTGAAATGGTGATAACTTAAGTTATAAAAAAATTCAATTTAAATGTAAATAAATTGAATGTGGTTTTGGGATGTTATGTAAATGAAATTGAGTATGGAATTAAATTTTGAAGTGGAAATTAATATAAGGGATGTATAAAAGGTTATAATACACCTTAATATTAATTTTATGAAGTGATTCATAAATAAATTGACATGGAATGAAACGCCATTAATATAAAATGAAGTGAACAAGATTTTGTGAATAGATTGAATGTGAATCCATAAAACTAGATAAATTGATTCAGAAGCAATTTAAATTGGCTTATAAGCTTAAGTGGTTATTTTATTAAATGAATATCACCAAATAGCATGGATTGAACTATCACTCGACATAAATGGAAGAAAACAAAATTTGTGGATTAATGGAAAGTGAATAAATTAATTTAGAATCAATTTGGAATGGATATGAATATATTATGTGTAAATATGAATTGGATGCAAGTAAATTTGGTTGTGAATCATTCGAATTGAATAAAATGGTATATAAATCGATTGATAGTAACTAAATTAATGTTGGAACCCTGTAATTGCTTTAAAATACATGTAGAACATGCTGGTTTATTGTGACGACCGCCCATGACCCCTACACCGAATCTAGAGATAGTGCGCTGTAAAGTGTGCCAGGCGACCATGGACGATTGTCAAGGTAGATAAAAACAACAAGATCTATCGTATTACTCACAGCGCATGGACAAAATATAATAGAACATATATATAGTGAAGCTTCACAGAATAGAATCCCATCAATAAAACTTCATAGGAGTTGAATACAAACATCTGAATAGTCAATACAATAAGCCTCACTACATATCACTCAGAGAATACAAAACAGCGGAACATCCAGTACATATAATAAGAAGATAATATGCAACCCTCCAGCTCGTCTTCGATATCAGCATCGTGAGAAGAGAACAGCACCTGTCACCTGCTACCTAGTCTGCCCGTCCCAAAAATGGACGAACAGCCCAAGGCAATAAGAGTTAAAACATAAAGCCTTGAGTCAGACAACAGTCTTAGTGAGCAGTAAATTAACTAACAACATACCAAAAGAGCATAAAGGAAAAGGAATAGGAATACAACCCTCCCACTCCAACCTCTTTCTACAGTGATAGCCCCCAAACACACACTAAGTAGAAGCAAACATAACAGAGCATACAAAGTAAAGTAAAGCAATTATCACTCGAGTCAAGGGCGATGTTTTCCAAGTACAAACCCCCAAGGCCTAAACCAAGATCAGATAAGCACCCAGAAAATACCGCTCTTGAGACCGAATGACGATACAACCAAACATCCATGACTCTGGCTATCACTGTTATCACTGCTTCGATATCACCGTTAATTGAATGACCGGCACATTCTTTCAGCCGTCCGTCAAGGGCTAATGGAAACTCTAGACATAACTCCCGCACGTCGTCGCAGCCCGTGCCTAGGACTATCGAATCTGCCCAGAGTACTCGACCATCAACAGTTAGTCGTTGGGACTATCGAATCTGCCCAAACATACTCTTGCTTAGAGCATGCTAGAACCTTCAACAACGATGCTATCCAAGCCTCCTAGTCATCCTCCTCGATGACTATTTCCATACTAGCTCAAGCGCCTCTCAAGCATCCATTACCCTTAACTCGAATCATATCACCGAGTTACCAACGTGCTTGGAATGATCCCGTCTGGATTAGACCAAGACTATCTCATATCATACTTCGCTTCATCACATCCTCGCAAAGTCTCATCTCAACAACATCATCATCGAATCTATGCATAAGAGCTTCATCACCCGCTACAAATGCCACAAGCAGCTTTTCCAATTCAAGAGCCTTTCCCTTAGCTTTTGAATCATCTTTGGTCTAAATCAAACCATCAATCATCTAATTCATAACAATCAAATCAAACATTAATCTAAGCAATCAAGCATTCAAATATGATCTAAGTAGACAATTATAACAATAATGGCATTTTCGTAATTAAAGAGTTGAAAGTCCAACAAGCATGAAAACATGAACAATATCTCTACAAACTTGATGAATGAACTTGCATAGGTTAACATGTGATAAAATGGATGTAACATCATCATGAACAATGAATCTATATGGATCTACACTTAGGATGAATAAAATGCATGGAAATCACTATTTCAACACCAAATCGAGCCAACAATCCGATATACTCCTTTGGATCCGTGTGAGAGATAATCACCACTCACCAAATCACCTAAACAAACCAAAATCAACACGCTTCAGATCTGGACAGCGAAGGATCAATCTCAATCTATCACCAATCCGCTTCAAACGATGAAATCTCACTTCAATGGATGAAGATCTTCAATCTAAGCTCTTGAATCTTCAATTTGATCTTCAACTTGGATGGATGGAAGCACTAGATTAGAGTGGAGAAAAGAAGTGAAGAAGTGTAGAAGTCGAGCTCTCAAAATGGCAGCACTTCGCCGCTTCGAAATCCGGATCCCAAAAAGTGAGAAAAACCCTTCCTATTTATAGCAGAAATTTCCTTAAGTCGTAACTCGGCTATCTCCATAAGTCGTCTCCGACTTATAATCTTCCGACCTAATCCCCACCGACCTACGACTTAACAAAACCCTACGACCTAACCAGATAACACCTCAACGACCTAACTATTAAGCCCATATGCGACCTAACACTCATGCGCATACGACCTAACTATTAAGTCGACCTACGACTTAACTAATATGCGCGTCCTAACAGAAGATACGACTTACGACTTAACAGTTATGCCCCTAAGTCATCTACGACTTAACACGTAGGCTACGACATAACAGATCAACTCTTAAGTCGCTCGCGACTTAACAACTACTAAGTCGCTCACGACCTAACGCTTAGGCAAAAACCCAGCGACCTAACGCTTACGACTTATCAAAACACATGCTACAGCAACCCAACGACTTAACACAGGCACACTACCTCGCGACCTAACAGACTTACGACTTAACTCGTTCGACTTAACTCCTTAAGTCGTCTACGACCTAACTGCTCAAACACGCTAACTACTAGGTCGCTAAATACTGGGTTGTTAACTCGCTAACTCTTAGGTCGCTAACATCTTATAGGTCGCGAATTGCTATAGGTCGCTCCAACCGACCTAGTACTTAACCAATCCACAAAGTCATCAGCTACACTTCCTTAACTCGGTTAACTCCTTAAGTCGGCCACTCGACCCAGACATATTACTTAACTCGTCCAAACCGACTTAGGACTTAACAAAATCTGCCAAAATCTGAAATGACTTAGAAATGCTGAAAATTCCAGATTTTAACGAACTTTTCGATCCGTAAAAATACGGGTCGTTACATTCTCTCCCCCTTAGGAATTTCGCCCCCGAAATTCCAAACAAACAAGGCAATCAAAGACTATTCTGTACGCCTACCAACCATAACAATCAACAAACCATGCATCCAATTCTAGCTTAGCGTACAGAATTCTAACACTAGAACAAGTCACAATATCGTGAGATGACACGACACCTTAGGGCCATACCTTGAAGAGTTCAGGATGAGCTGCCTTCATCCTCTCTTCCACCTCCCACGTACAGTCGTTATCATCATCACTCCATTGTATCTTGAGCAACTTAACTACCTTCCTCCTAAGTTGTTTCGTGTCGGTTTCAACAACACGAAGCGGCTTACGAGGTCTTCTATTGACTGGATCAACTTCGAAATCTTCACAGCTATCACCAGGAACCACTGTATTCGAGACGTGCACGTATTTCCGTAGATACGACACATGAAAAACATTGTGCACACTCGACATCTTCTCAGGTAACTCCAATCTATAGGCGAGCTTTCCAATTCGCTCGATGATCGGGAATGGTCCAACAAATCTCGGAGTCAATTTTCTTTTCTTCCCGAATCGAATAACATTCTTCAGTGGAGAAATCTTCACAAAAACCATATTACCAACGTCGAATTCCAAATCCTTTCGACGCTTATCGGCATAACTCTTCTGACGGTCTTGGGCTGCCTTCATTCGTTGCCGAATGATCTCTATACAATCCGAAGTCTGTCGAATCATCTCTGGCCCAAGTAACAGCTTTTCTCCAGTTTCTAACCAACATGTCGGTGAGTTACACGGTCTCCCATACAACGCCTCATACGGTGCCATACCAATGCTTGACTGGTAACTGTTGTTGTACGCAAACTCCACCAAATGAAGGTGATCTTCCCATGATCCTCCGAAATCCAAAACACAAGCTCTGAGGAGATCTTCCAAAACTCGGTTGACTCTCTCGGTCTGACCATCTGTTTGAGGGTGATAAGCTGTACTCAAACACAACTCGGTTCCCAAAACTTCCTGGAAGCTCTTCCAAAATCCACTAGTGAACAATGGATCTCGATCACTCACTATACTCTTCGGAATACCATGGAATCGAACTATCCACTTAATATACAACTCAGCCAACTTTGATGCAGTCCTAGTCGATCGAACAGGAATGAATCTAGCCCTCTTAGTCAAATGATCTACGATGACCCAAATCCCTTCATTTCCCGTTCTGGTTCTAGGCAATCCATCGATAAAATCCATCGACACTTGCTCCCACTTCCATGTAGGAACTTCTAATGGCTGAAGCAATCCACTTGGCTTCTTCTGCTCGGCTTTTACCAACTGGCAGTTCATACATTTGGAAATAAAATTTCCAACATCCTTCTTCATACCTTCCCAGTAGTAGGTTCTCTTCATATCCCGATACATCTTATTTCCATCTGGATGAATTGTCAACTTTGAGTGGTGACTTTCCTTTAGAACTTCACTCCTCAATTCATCTATATCGGGAACAACTAGTCGCCCTTGCTTCCGAAGCCAACCCTCTCGATCGACCTCGAATCCTTTATCCTTTTCTGGTTCCAATCCAGATTCCAAATCACGGATAATCTTGACAAGCTTATCATCTCGCTTCTGACTCTCGCCAATTCTCTCCACAAGAGTCGGTCTTATCGATAAGTTTGCCAACATCTCAGGTTCCAATTCGCATCTGGGCCTGAAGTCAAATCCAGCTAAATACTCGAGATTCTTCCATTCCAAAAACATGGCTCCCAATCCTGCATGTCTTCGACTTAACGCATCTGCAACTGCGTTACCCTTTCCCGGAGTATAAGCTATACCAAAATCATATGATGCCAAAAACTCTAGCCAACGTTGCTGCCGAAGATTCAAATCCTTTTGGGAGAAAAGATACTTCAACGACTTATGATCTGTAAACAACTCGAATCGAACTCCCAATAGATAATGTCTCCACATCTTTAGAGCAAAAACAATCGCCGCTAATTCCAAATCATGAGTCGGGTAATTCCTTTCATGCGGCTTCAGTTGTCGACTGGCATACGCAACAACTTTATCCTTCTGCATCAGCACTGCTCCAAGTCCAGTACCACATGCGTCGGTGTAAACCACCATCTCATCATTCCCACTTGGAATAGTCAAAACAGGAGCACTCGTCAATCTCTCTTTCAGGATTCCGAAAGCTTGCTCACACTTAGCATCCCAACTGAACACTTGGTTCTTTTTCGTCAATCCTGTTAACGGTGCAGCTACCTTGGAGAAGTCTTTGATAAACCGTCGATAATATCCTGCTAATCCAAGAAAACTCCTCACATCTGATGCATTCTTAGGTCTGACCCAATCCTGGATTGCTGCCACCTTAGCGGGATCAACCGCTATTCCATTTCCAGAAATCACATGGCCTAAGAACCTCACTTCACTCTTCCAGAAGTGACACTTCAAAAACTTAGCCTTCAGCTGATGTTTCCGTAAGATTTCCAAAACAATACGCAAGTGTGTCTTGTGCTCTTCTTCAGTTCTGGAATAAATCAGAATATCATCCACGAACACAAGTACAAACTTGTTCAACTGATCTCTGAACACTCTATTCATAAGATCCACAAAATATGTTGACGCGTTAGTCAATCCAAACGGCATTACCAGCCACTCAAAGAAACCGGATGGTGTCCTAAAAGCAGTCTTCGGCACACTATCCTTAGCCACTCTCAACTGGTGAAATCCCGTTGCTAAATCCATCTGAGAAAACACCTTGGCTTCGTGAAGCTGATCAAACAAGTCATCTATTCTCGGCAATGGATACTTGTTCTTCTTAGTCACCTTATTCAGCTCACGATAATCTACACACAATCTCAATGACCCATCTGCCTTGGTTGCAAACACAACTGGTGCACCCCACTCGGACACACTACGCCGAATGAATCCTTTCTGCAAAAGATCATCAACTTGCACCCTCAACTCCTGCTGTTCCCTAGGCGCCATCCGCCTAAGAGGCATCACAACAGGTCTGGCTCCTTTAACTAGATCTATACGAAACTCGATCTCTCTATGCGGCGGCAACCCTTTGACTTCGTCAAAGACATCCTCGAATCCATTAGCGATCGGCACTGATGACAGTCCATCCCGTGGAACAACCAGCGAATACATGAAGCTCATGAAGACGCCTTCTTCATGCTTACATCGTATCACAATCTTTCGCCCTTCCACATTCTCGACTGTCACTTCCAGCCTCTCACAATCAACCTTTGCCGCATACCTCCTAAGCCAGTCCATTCCCAAAATAATTCTGAACCCCGCAAAGTTCAGAACAAAACAATCACAAACAAAAGAGCAATCATGACACGATACAACTAGACCACGGCATAACATACACAAACAAGACGAACCCCCAACTGGATTAGTCACAACCAATGGCCTATCAACAATATCCGGTTCCAAACCTAACCGGCCTACAAGTTCATTACAAACAAACGAATGCGACGCCCCAGTATCAAACAGAACTCTAACTGGAATACCACATAAGAAAAGAGTACCTTGAACCACCACACTCTTTCCTTTCTCTTCAGCGGTAGGAGCTTTCGAAGACGACGGAACAGCTCCCAAAGCATAAGCTTGCACAATCTGCTTGTCCCTTCTCGGTTCTGGACAATTCTTCCTGAAATGCCCCGGCTTGTCACAGTTGTGGCACTTCGCCGGCGCTTTCGGATTCTTGCAATCCCTGGAGAGATGGCCTTTCTGCTGACAGTTGTAGCAGGTCACTTCTCCCTTCGGCTTCTTCTGGCCATCCTTACCCTTCTGCTGCTGCTGCTTCCTCTTCTGGTTTCCACCCTGCTGTGGTTTAGACTCTCCCCTGGTAACAGCAACAACAGGTCCTTCCTTAGGAAACAGACTCTCATGCCTGAGAGCTTTCTCCACAAGCTTCTAAAATGAATCGTCCAAATGATCCACCAACTGTCTCCCAAGGTAACTGTCCAAGCCTGTCACAAACTTCTCATTCTTCTGATAGGCAGATTCGATATACGACCGGGCATACTTGGACAAAGCTTCAAACTCAGAAACATACTCAAGAACTGGTCTTCCACCTTGCTTGAGCTCCACAAACTTCTTGAACAGAATAGACTTCTGAGCTGTAGAAATGAACTTAGCTTCAAACCTGACTTGGAATTGCTCCCAAGTAATCTCTTCCTCTGGAGTATTGATGGTAATAGAGTTCCACCAATCAGAAGCTCTCCCTTGAAGCTGTCTCGATGCCAACTTCCTCTTAGTCGCATCCTCAATTCCCAAATCACCAAAGATACTTCTACAAGCATCTATCCACCTCTGGACCTCAATAGTTGATTTTGTTCCCAAGAAAACCTTCCCTCCAAGAGCACTATAGTCCTTGCACAACTTAGCAAAATCCACTGGTTTCGGAGTTTGGACTTGAACTCCAACATCTAATGCTGCCCCCGTAACTGGTATCCTTCTCATGATCGAAGTCATCATAGCTTCGAACATAGCTGCATAATCAGCAGTCCCCTCAGTAGCACGGCCTTCCCTAGCAGCTGGTCTCCCTCTTCGACTCATTCTCAATATCTATAAAAAGGAATGATCAGAACATCTAGAGAAACACCTGCATAAAGGACTCAAACTCAACTAAACTACTATATTATATATAGTATTCATCCATCAAAATACAATTACGTCTCTCATATGTAGTTACGTCAGCGAACGTTGGGTAAGATCGATTAACCAATGCTCTGATGCCAAATGTGACGACCGCCCATGACCCCTGCACCGAATCTAGAGATAGTGCGCTGTAAAGTGTGCCAGGCGACCATGGACGATTGTCAAGGTAGATAAAAACAACAAGATCTATCGTATTACTCACAGCGCATGGACAAAATATAATAGAACATATATATAGTGAAGCTTCACAGAATAGAATCCCATCAATAAAACTTCATAGGAGTTGAATACAAACATCTGAATAGTCAATACAATAAGCCTCACTACATATCACTTAGAGAATACAAAACAGCGGAACATCCAGTACATATAATAAGAAGATAATATGCAACCCTCCAGCTCGTCTTCGATATCAGCATCGTGAGAAGAGAACAGCACCTGTCACCTGCTACCTAGTCTGCCCGTCCCAAAAATGGACGAACAACCCAAGGCAATAAGAGTTAAAACATAAAGCCTTGAGTCAGACAACAGTCTTAGTGAGCAGTAAATTAACTAACAACATACCAAAAGAGCATAAAGGAAAAGGAATAGGAATACAACCCTCCCACTCCAACCTCTTTCTACAGTGATAGCCCCCAAACACACACTAAGTAGAAGCAAACATAGCAGAGCATACAAAGTAAAGTAAAGCAATTATCACTCGAGTCAAGGGCGATGTTTTCCAAGTACAAACCCCCAAGGCCTAAACCAAGATCAGATAAGCACCCAGAAAATACCGCTCTTGAGACCGAATGACGATACAACCAAACATCCATGACTCTGGCTATCACTGTTATCACTGCTGCGATATCACCGTTAATTGAATGACCGGCACATTCTTTCAGCCGTCCGTCAAGGGCTAATGGAAACCCCGGTTCTAGACATAACTCCCGCACGTCGTCGCAGCCCGTGCCTAGGACTATCGAATCTGCCCAAAGTACTCGACCATCAACAGTTAGTCGTTAGGACTATCGAATCTGCCCAAACGTACTCTTGCTAAGAGCATGCTAGAACCTTCAACAATGATGCTATCCAAGCCTCCTAGTCATCCTCCTCGACGACTATTTCCATACTAGCTCAAGCGCCTCTCAAGCATCCATTACCCTTAACTCGAATCATATCACCGAGTTACCAACGTGCTTGGAATGATCCCGTCTGGATTAGACCAAGACTATCTCATATCATACTTCGCTTCATCACATCCTCGCAAAGTCTCATCTCAACATCATCATCATCGAATCTATGCATAAGAGCTTCATCACCCGCTACAAATGCCACAAGCAGCTTTTCCAATTCAAGAGCCTTTCCCTTAGCTTTTGAATCATCTTTGGTCTAAATCAAACCATCAATCATCTAATTCATAACAGTCAATCAAATCAAACATTAATCCAAGCAATCAAGCATTCAAATATGATCTAAGTAGACAATTATAACAATAATGGCATTTTCGTAATTAAAGAGTTGAAAGTCCAACAAGCATGAAAACATGAACAATATCTCTACAAACTTGATGAATGAACTTGCATAGGTTAACATGTGATAAAATGGATGTAACATCATCATGAACAATGAATCTATATGGATCTACACTTAGGATGAATAAAATGCATGGAAATCACTATTTCAACACCAAATCGAGCCAACAATCCGATATACTCCTTTGGATCCGTGTGAGAGATAATCACCACTCACCAAATCACCTAAACAAACCCAAATCAACACGCTTCAGATCTGGATAGCGAAGGATCAATCTCGATCTATCACCAATCCGCTTCAAACGATGAAATCTCACTTCAATGGATGAAGATCTTCAATCTAAGCTCTTGAATCTTCAATTTGATCTTCAACTTGGATGGATGGAAGCACTAGATTAGAGTGGAGAAAAGAAGTGAAGAAGTGTAGAAGTCGAGCTCTCAAAATGGCAGCATGTAACGACCCGACTTTCCAGACCCGGAAAATCGAACCATTTTAGTTAAGAAGAAGAGGTAGAAGAAGAAAAATAGAAAACAACATCAGAATCTAACCATCGCAGCGGAATAAAATATAATATATATTAACAGATCTTTACACAAATCAAAACTATATCAGTTTTATATAATATAGCATCAGAGTATACACCAGAGAACACATAACATACAACTGGACAATAACCATATCATGTCCTCAATACAACAGAGTACAACAATCAACACGGCGGAATATATATATATAAACAAGTACGGTAGATACGTCTCGCCATCCAGCTCATCTCCTGAGATCCACAGCATCATATCCTGTAACCTATAATACTCGGTCTGACCCGAGCATCATATAAAACAATACCCGAGTCAGTCTGGAATACCAGCGTGAGAAAATCACACTCAATTGATTATTAAAGTTTCAAAAATCCTTTTGAAAATAAAAGCATCTCGTAAGACCACGCCACAAATAAACATGTCGGGTTTTTACCTTACGATAGCTAAAACACTTTTTATAAAAATCCTCTGATATTATAATAGTGTCTATTCACAAATACTTATTAAAATAGCTGAAATTGTTACATGATTAAATTCCAGCATACTAGGTATACAAACAAATACCGTACAAGGCACGTAGGGAGAATGGATTTCCAACGAATGACTAGGCACTGGGGTACCACCTATCACAGTACGTGGCCTAGATCATAGTACCGAGGAGTACGCCCGCTCCCCTACAACACAAGGCCGGAATCATCCCTTACTGGATAATTCCAAATAAAATCACCCCACGGTTGGGATCAGCAACCGCACCACTAAGCCGAAATAAAGGGACATCTAGACAGGGATGACCTTACTCTCAAGTGGGGGCTACCCACGAAGCCTTGCTGCATAACCCCTGATTTTCAGTCATTCCCGGTTGATGAGGCTCGAGGATAAACGATACCTTTTCAGAACATATCCCTTAGAATGCCCATCGTCCACCTGACGATGTCACGAAAGCATTCGTCCATACAAGTCCGTCCCGGGTCCGAACGGAACCGAAGGCACTATTCCTACTACATCCATTTTGGAAATATCCTCAGGATTAGTATCGACTAGCCCTTGCACTTCACAGCTCCATCTTCGACTCCGAACACGTTACACGAAACGTACAAACCGGATCGAAGTGGTATTCGAGTCTCCAGACCTAGAATCCCGGTATACGGAAACCCGATCCCGGTCTCTTTGAAACGATCAGCGCATTTGGCCAATATTGATAGTCGGTTATTTAACTATCAATTAACATCCACAAGCAACCATCACACAATAAATAATTTCCCACATTATTTATTTGCCCAAATATCTTTCCAAGATATATTTTCAAATTTTCAAAGCTCATTTGAAAACAATTTCAAACAGTTTCCGCTTACGGAATACATTTCCCAAATAATTATTTCCACTGAATCACCAAGTACAAAATACTTTTAATTTTAAAATAATTTAAAAACACTTTATTTTAAATATATTTTATAACATTGAAATTTTAAAACTACTTTAATACTTTATCAAAATATATATTTTAAGAATATTTAAAATAAAACCACTTTATAAATATAAGCTGACTTCCTCTTTAAAACATAATACCAAATTACTTTTATATAATTACTACAATAATAGATTTTTGAAAATACTTACTTTGGAAATTAACCTTTAGAAATAATCAATTTCCTAAAACATGCATTTTTAAACAAATTAGAACTTTTAACTTATATTAAAAATTGCTTTGAAAACGTACTTGGCTATCCAGAGAAATACACTTCTCTTCACATCCTTTAAAAATAAATCAACACTTATTTTTAAACCAATTCATATCCCTTTATAAATTCCCACCTTGAATTTATATTCTCAAATATTCCCTGATATTCCATTTCACTTTATAAACCCAGTTTATAAATTTCAAAATCTCACTTCTCTTTTAAATTCCAAATCCCAAAGTATTTAAATAAAATTTATAATTGATTTCCCAATTTATTTTACTTTGAAATAAATTTCCTTACTTAATCCATTTATTTCCAAATTCATTAACTTCCAGATTTTATTTCTCATTATGATTTAAAATCTTTAAACTGAACACAAGTTTCAGATTTCCCAAATTCCTTCTTCCTTTTTAATTACATTTAAACATTGAATTAAAATAAATTATTTATTCCTTTAAATAATATCACATAAGTTTTCTTTAAATTCAATATTTCTCTGATTATTCAAAATTCCTCTTTTCCATATTTATTAGAATTTTGGAAATCACTTTTATTCTTAATCAGATTTATTCTCACATTTATTCCAAACTCTTTATAATTATTTTACTTAAGAATTTACTCTTTTATTTCTTTTCAAAAATTCCATTCTAGAGATTTTGATAATTCAGCACATCCAAATCGATCCAACCAAACCATAACATCCAATTATCCATATAATTCATCACAGGATATCAAAAATCATATCACAGAATATTTAACAAAATTAAATATTTTGAGGAATCCAGTTGGATCTCTCCAACCTGTTTCCCTGCATCCACAGATGTTAGCACAATACCAATTTCACTTCAAAGTGGAATATCGCGGTATATGGGATTTATAAAATATCATCCGCTATTATGCGGCGCATATGGTCTCATCCGCTATATAATGTGGGAATATCAACAACTCCAATATATACATATGCCAATATATATATATTGGTATACTACTATATATATATATATCACATCAATCAAATCAATCATCCATCAATATTTAAATTTAACTAATTAAATTTAAATTATAATTTAACTGAGTGAGATTAACTCACCTTTGATCCGTTTGCAACCCATTGCCAACCCAGCTTGTTTCACCACAACTCTTCACAATTTACCTTGTATAAACATTTTACCTTTTATTAATATTCGAGTAAATTGAACCATTAAATTCCCGTTTGATAATTTGATTAACTACATATTTTATTATCTTAAACAAAGTTTAATCTACTAATAATTAAATTTTTAACTAAAGATTTTAAATTTGAACTAAGAATTAAGTTTTACACTGATTTTTCTTTTACAAATCTTTAGTAACTAAAATAATTTAAATACGTCAGAAAAAGGTAAATCACTATCCCACCTTGTTTTAAAGATAATAATTTATTCCAACTAAGGGTCTAATTAATGAAATATCTTTAGTAACAAAATAAATTAAATAGATTTATTAAATAAAACTAGCTCCAAAATAAAACTCCCATATATTTTTTTCCTTCAACTAGACAAACTACTGTTTTTAAACTTCATTTTTTTTTCTTTTTAACCTATATATGTATTTATTAAATTAAATAAAGAAAATATTTGCAATACCTCACAGCTTAACGCGAACAACAACTCGGACAATTTCTGGCCTCACGACACTATCCCTCGAATCGGCCCTCTAACCTCAACAGTGCCGAGCATCTCGGCATGTCGAACTGATGCGCATGAACCATTCTACCGCGAGTCCAGACAATCGTCACCAGCGACATTATCTTCGAACTGCAATTCCCCATACCCTCGCGTGCCCAAAAATCGATCGTGAGCTGCTTCCGTCGCTCGAACGCCACCACAGGAGCGCCTCTCCCCTCTCGATTGAACGAAGTCGCCAACCCAGTCGTCGTCGCGTCCCACTTCCCTTCGCTCGCGACTCAACATTCAATATCCCCTCCATTACTTCGACAGCCGACCTTGAGGCCATCGTTTCCACCCACGAACTCGAGACTATAGCAGAACTTCAAATCGGTAGTAGAAATATCGCGTAGGAGGCAAGGATGAGCCGCGATGGCTGATGGAATAGCTGAGTGTGTAGCGATGATTATTATGAAGGCGTTGATTTTCGAAACCCTAGTTTCTCTCGGGTTCAAGCCTCGCGATATGGAGATTGATATTGAACTGTAACTTTGAAGTGAACAGATTTCTTTTAAGGAGGAAGATTTTTTTTCCTTTTGGGATTAAGCATCGAAACATGGAGATTGCCATTGAGCTGTAGCTTTTGAGTAAACAGATTTTTCCTTGTCTGTGATTTGAAAGAAGGAAAAGGATATGATGTTACGTTGGCGTATGGGAGAAGCTAACCCTTTTATTTTATTTTATTTTTTTCAGATCGGTTAATGCTAGTCTAAGCGTTTATATATCACACGCTCACATAACAACTCCGATTGATACGGAAATTGAAATCTGGCAATAATATAATATTACGGACCCAATGGAACTGGTTTCGTCAAATTCCGAGACTGTGCCTCGGAAGACTATTTTTTTAAGTATCGATTCAAACGATATAATTTCAAAACTGAATAAAACAGTTTGAAATTACATTCTGAAGCTTCTATTATCTTTAGTATTATCATTACGAATTTTACGAGCTTTCAAAATATTTTTAATTAGCTTAGAATGCCAGATTTACTATTTTATCCAACTTCAAATAAATTTAATTTAATTATTAAATTACTCAATAACAGCGATATTTGAAATTTAAGTTTATAATTAACCTCTGAATATTTAAAGTTAATTAAATATTCCAATTTCAAATATACAAAAATTCCGGGTCGTCCCATTCCTCCCCCCTTAAAAGAATTTCGTCCCCGAAATTACTAGTTAGGAAGAATGATTCAATCCCCGTTAACTATTTCCCAAATTCAAACAGTTTTAACAATACCCAAACAATCTTTTATTAATGATACTCTAATCATCTTTTAACTTCCCAAACTTATTCATAAGCCCCAAACCATATCACTTACTTAACAATTCAAATTTTAAATTTGAATTCAAATTTTAACTTATCAAAATTTCTCAAAATTTTCTAACTCCCTAAATTTCCGAAAAATTTCGCCAACGTCTCCTTTGCGCGGCTAGCTCGGTACAACTACAAAATGGCTCTACGGCCTCCCAATCTCAAAAAGAAACAAAAAGCCAAGTGGCTGGATCAAAAACCCAATCAAATTTCATATAGAAATTCAAATACATACCTTTTTGTCGGGCCATTAAATTTATCTTTTAAAATCAAAATCCCAATCTATCCGTTGCTTTTATACACCTGTATATCCTATTAAGCAATAATATTCAATAACAATTCCAAAGTCATTTTATACTTTTCTTTCCAAATTTTAAACATTTTTTTTACTTAAGCCCGTACGATGCACATATATCATCCGTACGCAATATCACATTCGATCGCTCAATCGATCACACAATTTCACTTTCGAACTAGTATCGTCCACCCGACTTCCTAGTGCGGACTCAGATCTGGTTTCTTGATCAGAAACCGTCATTCTCCTTGCATAGCCACCAACTATGATAGAGAATATCCAGAATCAATCAACAATCCATATCCAGGCTCGCCGTTGAAAATCGAGTGAAAAATCCAAATTCGGATCGATAAAACTATCTCGAAATTCTGTGTTCGACATCTGGATCAAATAGCTATGCGAATAAAATAATATACGTACATCTTACATATAAATTCCAATTGATTACCAATTATATCAATTCTCTTTTATTCACATTCCTTTTGATTGTTATCCCCTTATTCACAACTATCCCATTTCACAACTTCAGTTTTAGTCTTCATTCAACTATTCACTTAGTATATATATTTTTTTTCCCAAAATTACTAAGTATATTCCCAATACCAATTTCCTTAAGAATTTCATTCTTCAATTCTTAAGTTCAATATAAATTTTCTTATATTTATTTACTACTTCACCACCGAAGTGTATATATTCAAATTGAACTCCCATTTCATATGAATCTCAACTTACTTCAATTTACTACTTCATTTCAAAAAATTTCCTTAAATTCAATTCATCTCCAACTTCCAAAAATTGAATTTTATTTAGCTCGAAAACAATCCAAGTTAATTCATTCAATAACTATTTCTCAACTTGTTTAAACCACTCCTCTGTTTGAGTTCAGTTTCCATTCCACATTTACTTAAGTCAATAACTTAAGTTTATTTTCCATTTAACCAACCCTTTAAAGTTTTATTTCCATCTTTCATTTGATTCTTATTTAATCAAATTCCATCCATTTATTTATTTAATATAAGTGGTTCATTCACTCAATCATTATGAATTTTATTTTCCATACTCAATTCATATGGAATTATTTTAATAATAACCAGGCCATTTCCAATTTATTTTCACTTATTTGGATTTCATTCGCAATTCAAACCATCACTATTTTAATCCAATTTCATTATCTCACAATTCAATTTCATTAACTAATTTATTATCAAATTAGTTCATCCGCTGGTTAAAATTAAATACTTGCTTTTTAAATCCCAAATATCACTTCACTTAATTTTCTTAAGTTCAATTTATTTTATAATTCAAGTTTGGATTTATTTTAAAAATTAAGATTGCTCATCTTAGTCGTTTCCATTTGATAATTACAATTTCAAATTATAACTCTTAATGGTTCAAAGAAATGAATTCCCATTTATGGCTTACAATTTCATTTCTATTCATAAGTTTTAATTTACTTAAGATCTGGGACTATTCATTTAAGTCCATTTTCATCTTTATACTCAAATTTCAAATTATTACACTTAAGAACGTAAGAATATGAATTTCTTTACACAATTATAAGCATTTTACATTACCTATATATCCAATTCAATTCGACTTCAACTTATTTACATTTAATTCAATTCCAATTCTCAATTTTATTTAACTTATCTTAAGTTAAATTCAAATATATTTTATTCACCTTCATATACTTGAATTAAATTTTAATTCCAGGATACAATTTTATACAAGTTTTACAATTCATTCACCTTCAAGTTCTCTAACTCTTTTATCTACCAACTTATATTACTCATTTAGTTATTTTCATCTCATAATTATAATCCCAGAATTAAACTTTCATTCCCTTCTTATTTCAATCAACTTCATTCTATACTTTATAGTGTTGATTCATTTAAATTTCCACATTTATATTTTAAATAGAATCCCCAGACTCCAATTGCCTGGTTTTATTTCAAAACCATTTTGAATCCATAAATAACTCATACATATCTGGTATATCACCTCAAATCCCAATTTCCAAAACAATCTGCTTTTACCAAACAATTTTCCCTTTGAATTTTCAAAACCAACCTAGTTCACAATCATTCCCAATTTAAAACAGTTTGGTAGCAATTTCTCTTTGGAAACTCGAAAATAGACATCGATGATGCTGCAGTCATCACCGAAATTATTTTCCAGCGACCGAAAGAGAATTTAATGCTTTTATCACTTTAAACATTTCAAACATTTTAAAAATCCCAAATTCCCACCAGATTTCAATTCAATTTCAAAAATATTCATGAAATAATATCACCATTATTTCCCCAAAACCTTTAAAGACTATTTTTAAATCCAAAGGAATTTAAACCTTTCCCAAAACCTCAAATTCAAAATCCATTCAATTTTATATCCAAACATTACTCTGGAATTCTATCACATTTTATTTCAAGTTATAAGTCACATTTACAATTTACATTTACAAATTTCATTTGTTTATGAATTTATCTCATTTGATTATAAATCACATTTGTAATTCACATTTGTATATAAAGGTTATCTCAATTTATAAATTTCATTTATAGTCTATATTTCAAATTCCATTTTGTTATATAAATTTATTCTTCAACTTAGGTTATAAGTTTTCAATTTCTACTCAATAATGAGACTAACTCATTATTGTCATCTTCTAACAACCAAGCATCCAAATATATAACCATAATAATTTTCGAATTTTTTTTTTCTTTTATATACAAAATAATTTGGGCAAAATTATTTCATTTACCCTATTTAAAACAATATTGTGTCGAACTGTTCTATTCAAGTGTTTAGAAACCCCTTCGATACACTTGTCCAGACTGTGCCGGCGAAGGTTCATATGCCACTCAATAAATCAACCAACACAATATAAAACCATTTTATATTCACTAACAAATACGCGCTCATATCTATTAATACTCTCAAAATTCACACCAGAGCCAAGGTTATCGCTAGCCTAAGCTCTGATACCACCTGTAACGACCCGACTTTCCAGACCCGGAAAATCGAACCATTTTAGTTAAGAAGAAGAGGTAGAAGAAGAAAAATAGAAAACAACATCAGAATCTAACCATCGCAGCGGAATAAAATATAATATATATTAACAGATCTTTACACAAATCAAAACTATATCAGTTTTATATAATATAGCATCAGAGTATACACCAGAGAACACATAACATACAACTGGACAATAACCATATCATGTCCTCAATACAACAGAGTACAACAATCAACACGGCGGAATATATATATATAAACAAGTACGGTAGATACGTCTCGCCATCCAGCTCATCTCCTGAGATCCACAACATCATATCCTGTAACCTATAATACTCGGTCTGACCCGAGCATCATATAAAACAATACCCGAGTCAGTCTGGAATACCAGCGTGAGAAAATCACACTCAATTGATTATTAAAGTTTCAAAAATCCTTTTGAAAATAAAAGCATCTCGTAAGACCACGCCACAAATAAACATGTCGGGTTTTTACCTTACGATAGCTAAAACACTTTTTATAAAAATCCTCTGATATTATAATAGTGTCTATTCACAAATACTTATTAAAATAGCTGAAATTGTTACATGATTAAATTCCAGCATACTAGGTATACAAACAAATACCGTACAAGGCACGTAGGGAGAATGGATTTCCAACGAATGACTAGGCACTGGGGTACCACCTGTCACAGTACGTGGCCTAGATCACAGTACCGAGGAGTACGCCCGCTCCCCTGCAACACAAGGCCGGAATCATCCCTTACTGGATAATTACAAATAAAATCACCCCACGGTTGGGATCAGCAACCGCACCACTAAGCCGAAATAAAGGGACATCTAGACAGGGATGACCTTACTCTCAAGTGGGGGCTACCCACGAAGCCTTGCTGCATAACCCCTGATTTTCAGTCATTCCCGGTTGATGAGGCTCGAGGCTAAACGATACCTTTTCAGAACATATCCCTTAGAATGCCCATCGTCCACCTGATGATGTCACGAAAGCATTCGTCCATACAAGTCCGTCCCGGGTCCGAACGGAACCGAAGGCACTATTCCTACTACATCCATTTTGGAAATATCCTCAGGATTAGTAGCGACTAGCCCTTGCACTTCACAGCTCCATCTTCGACTCCGAACACGTTACACGAAACGTACAAATCGGATCGAAGTGGTATTCGAGTCTCCAGACCTAGAATTCCGGTATACGGAAACTCGATCCCGGTCTCTTCGAAACGATCAGCGCATTTGGCCAATATTGATAGTCGGTTATTTAACTATCAATTAACATCCACAAGCAACCATCACACAATAAATAATTTCCCACATTATTTATTTGCCCAAATATCTTTCCAAGATATATTTTCAAATTTTCAAAGCTCATTTGAAAACAATTTCAAACAGTTTCCGCTTACGGAATACATTTTCCAAATAATTATTTCCACTGAATCACCAAGTACAAAATACTTTTAATTTTATAATAATTTAAAAACACTTTATTTTAAATATATTTTATAACATTGAAATTTTAAAACTACTTTAATACTTTATCAAAATATATATTTTAAGAATATTTAAAATAAAACCACTTTATAAATATAAGCTGACTTCCTCTTTAAAACATAATACCAAATTACTTTTATATAATTACTACAATAATAGATTTTTGAAAATACTTACTTTGGAAATTAACCTTTAGAAATAATCAATTTCCTAAAACATGCATTTTTAAACAAATTAGAACTTTTAACTTATATTAAAAATTGCTTTGAAAACGTACTTGGCTATCCAGAGAAATACACTTCTCTTCACATCCTTTAAAAATAAATCAACACTTAATTTTAAACCAATTCATATCCCTTTATAAATTCCCACCTTGAATTTATATTCTCAAATATTCCCTAATATTCCATTTCACTTTATAAACCCAGTTTATAAATTTCAAAATCTCACTTCTCTTTTAAATTCCAAATCCCAAAGTATTTAAATCAAATTTATAATTGATTTCCCAATTTATTTTACTTTGAAATAAATTTCCTTACTTAATCCATTTATTTCCAAATTCATTAACTTCCAGATTTTATTTCTCATTATGATTTAAAATCTTTAAACTGAACACAAGTTTCAGATTTCCCAAATTCCTTCTTCCTTTTTAATTACATTTAAACATTGAATTAAAATAAATTATTTATTCCTTTAAATAATATCACATAAGTTTTCTTTAAATTCAATATTTCTCTGTTTATTCAAAATTCCTCTTTTCCATATTTATTAGAATTTTGGAAATCACTTTTATTCTTAATCAGATTTATTCTCACATTTATTCCAAACTCTTTATAATTATTTTACTTAAGAATTTACTCTTTTATTTCTTTTCAAAAATTCCATTCTAGAGATTTTGATAATTCAGCACATCCAAATCGATCCAACCAAACCATAACATCCAATTATCCATATAATTCATCACAGGATATCAAAAATCATATCACAGAATATTTAACAAAATTAAATATTTTGAGGAATCCAGTTGGATCCCTCCAACCTGTTTCCCTGCATCCACAGACGTTAGCACAATACCAATTTCACTTCAAAGTGGAATATTGCGGTATATGGGATTTATAAAATATCATCCGCTATTATGCGGCGCATAGGGTCTCATCCACTATATAATGTGGGAATATCAACAACTCCAATATATACATATGCCAATATATATATATATTGGTATACTACTATATATATATATCACATCAATCAAATCAATCATCCATCAATATTTAAATTTAACCAATTAAATTTAAATTATAATTTAACTGAGTGAGATTAACTCACCTTTGATCCGTTTGCAACCCATTGCCAACCCAGCTTGTTTCACCACAACTCTTCACAATTTACCTTGTATAAACATTTTACCTTTTATTAATATTCGAGTAAATTGAACCATTAAATTCCCGTTTGATAATTTGATTAACTACATATTTTATTATCTTAAACAAAGTTTAATCTACTAATAATTAAATTTTTAACTAAAGATTTTAAATTTGAACTAAGAATTAAGTTTTACACTGATTTTTCTTTTACAAATCTTTAGTAACTAAAATAATTTAAATACGTCAGAAAAAGGTAAATCACTATCCCACCTTGTTTTAAAGATAATGATTTATTCCAACTAAGGGTCTAATTAATGAAATATCTTTAGTAACAAAATAAATTAAATAGATTTATTAAATAAAACTAGCTCCAAAATAAAACTCCCATATATTTTTTTCCTTCAACTAGACAAACTACTGTTTTTAAACTTCATTTTTTTTTCTTTTTAACCTATATATGTATTTATTAAATTAAATAAAGAAAATATTTGCAATACCTCACACCTTAACGCGAACAACAACTCGGACAATTTCTGGCCTCACGACACTATCCCTCGAATCGGCCCTCTAACCTCAACAGTGCTGAGCATCTCGGCATGTCGAACTGATGCGCATGAACCATTCTACCGCGAGTCCAGACAATCGTCACCAGCGACATTATCTTCGAACTGCAATTCCCCATACCCTCGCGTGCCCAAAAATCGATCGTGAGCTACTTCCGTCGCTCGAACGCCACCACAGGAGCGCCTCTCCCCTCTCGATTGAACGAAGTCGCCAACCCAGTCGTCGTCGCGTCCCACTTCCCTTCGCTCGCGACTCAACATTCGATATCCCCTCAATTACTTCGACAGTCGACCTTGAGGCCATCGTTTCCACCCACGAACTCGAGACTGTAGCAGAACTTCAAATCGGCAGTAGAAATATCGCGTAGGAGGCAAGGATGAGCCGCGATGGCTGATGGAATAGCTGAGTGTGTAGCGATGATTATTATGAAGGCGTTGATTTTCAAAACCCTAGTTTCTCTCGGGTTCAAGCCTCGCGATATGGAGATTGATATTGAACTGTAACTTTGAAGTGAACAGATTTCTTTTAAGGAGGAAGATTTTTTTTTCCTTTTGGGATTAAGCATCGAAACATGGAGATTGCCATTGAGCTGTAGCTTTTGAGTAAACAGATTTTTCCTTGTCTGCGATTTGAAAGAAGGAAAAGGAAAAGGATATGATGTTACGTTGGCGTATGGGAGAAGCTAACCCTTTTTTTTCAGATCGGTTAATGCTAGTCTAAGCATTTATATATCACACGCTCACATAACAACTCCGATTGATACGGAAATTGAAATCTGGCAATAATATAATATTACGGACCCAATGGAACTGGTTTCGTCAAATTCCGAGACTGTGCCTCGGAAGACTATTTTTTAAATATCGATTCAAACGATTTAATTTCAAAACTGAATAAAACAGTTTGAAATTACATTCTGAAGCTTCTATTATCTTTAGTATTATCATTACGAATTTTACGAGCTTTCAAAATATTTTTAATTAGCTTAGAATGCCAGATTTACTATTTTATCCAACTTCAAATAAATTTAATTATTAAATTACTCAATAACAGCGATATTTGAAATTTAAGTTAATAATTAACCTCTGAATATTTAAAATTAATTAAATATTCCAATTTCAAATATACAAAAATTCCGGGTTGTCACATAGCACTTCGCCGCTTCAAAATCCGGATCCCAAAAAGTGAGAAAAACCCTTCCTATTTATAGCAGAAATTTCCTTAAGTCGTAATTCGGCTATCTCCATAAGTCATCTCCGACTTATAATCTTCCGACCTAAGCCCCACCGACCTACGACTTAACAAAACCCTACGACCTAACCAGATAACACCTCAACGACCTAACTATTAAGCCCATACGCGACCTAACACTCACGCGCATACGACCTAACTATTAAGTCGACCTACGACTTAACTAATATGCGCGTCCTAATAGAAGATACGACTTACGACTTAACAGTTATGCCCCTAAGTCGTCTACGACTTAACACGTAGGCTACGACATGACAGATCAACTCTTAAGTCGCTCGCGACTTAACAACTACTAAGTCGCTCACGACCTAACGCTTAGGCAAAAACCCAGCGACCTAACGCTTACGACTTATCAAAACACATGCTACAGCAACCCAACGACTTAACACAGGCACACTACCTCGCGACCTAACAGACTTACGACTTAACTCGTTCGACTTAACTCCTTAAGTCGTCTACGACCTAACTGCTCAAACACGCTAACTACTAGGTCGCTAAATACTGGGTTGTTAACTCGCTAACTCTTAGGTCGCTAACATCTTATAGGTCGCGAACTACTATAGGTCGCTCCAACCGACCTAGTACTTAACCAATCCACAAAGTCGTCAGCTACACTTCCTTAACTCGGTTAACTCCTTAAGTCGGCCACTCGACCCAGACTTATTACTTAACTCGTCCAAACCGACTTAGGACTTAACAAAATCTGCCAAAATCTAAAATGACTTAGAAATGCTGAAATTCCATATTTTAACGAACTTTTCGATCCGTAAAAATACGGGTCGTTACATTTATGCAGATATTGTGTTTAACTAGGGAATGCTTGAAATTGATTAAGTTCAAGTACAAGAAGACCATTTGGTTATATTTTGGTTGCGTGATTGCATATAAATTGAGTAAGCTTGCTTAATAACGCTAAAATAAGGTACACTTACGAATTTAGTGTGCCGAAAATAAAAATATTGTTAAATATTGCATTTTCTGGCCATGAGAGTCGATGTATATCTTTTTATCATATTTTTCATATTGCAAAAGGCTCTTTATACAAGGGAGACTCTGCCAAATTTTTTTGGAAATTTAGGGTGTTAGAAAATTTTTGAAAATTTGTGGAAAATTTTTGTTAACCAAAATTTGATTTCGGATTGTAATTGAAATAAGAGATTTTGGTTTAGAAATGGAAACTAAATGTTTTGTATGGAACTAAGGGATTTATAAAGGTGAAATATCGAGTTTTAATTAAGTGGGTTTTTGAAAAGTAATGGGTTTGGATCATTCGTCCTACCTTAGCAATTTCGGGGACGAAATTCTTTTAAGGGGGGAGGAATGTAACGACCCGAATTTTACGTCGTTTAATTTTAAATATTTAAATGATTTTAAATATTGGATTTGTAATATAAATTTATTTTTGAATATGAAGATTTTGGTTGAAATTATAGACTGAATTTAAATTTCAAATATAACGATTTATCGTAATACGGAAATGGTGAATAATTGAAATTTGAGTTGAATATGAATCGAAATGACTTCTAATATTGACACAGATTCTATTTGAATTAGAATTGAGTTAGTAAGTTTTTAAAACTGGAATTTCAAGTGATTTCGCCAATTTTTGAAATCGTCGATTAATCGACGCGTTAAAATAGCGATATGGAGCACAGTCTCAGAATTCGATGAAACCTGTGACGCCCCACCTCTATACCCACGCTAGCCAAGAACACTACGGTGTAATGCTGTCAACTAGCATGGAGAATAAGGCTGTTGAGGAGCGACCATCCATGTAACTTCTTTATGCGAGCACCGATATGTCAGAAAGTAAGTCCGACATACCGATACAAACCCACAGCTATCACACGATGGTTGTAAACAATCTTCGGAAACAAACATAGAAATAAACATAACATAAACCAGTCACAGACATCCATATCACAAAGGCGGAAGAAGATATGAATATATATATATAACACATGAAAGTGTACATCAAAGTAGTGGTCAGAAAGATCCACGATAATACAAAGAATAGCAACACGTGCTATACAAAAGAATAAGTACACAACATAGAGTCTATATCTCAAATGTGTACATCCAAAAACTACTAATCTAAGTAGTTAGCCAAAAGTCGGAATAATCCCAGAAGAGAAGTCAAGCAGAAGCACCTGTAACATCTCAGTCTGACCCGAGTATTATTTATAAGAAAATAATAAACGGATCAGTCTAGCTATAAATATAAGATGATATGGTATAAAGTGAAAGGCATGACATGAACATGTAATAACCATAAGGCCATACTACTATAAGTATGTAAATGATAATCAACAAGAGATTAATCAATATCACAAGAATCTCCTCAAAGATCCAAATCCACAAAAGGTAATGACACACGAATTCACCAATGCACAAGGATTGATAAAACATATCAATGAAAATCATGAAAATTGGTGAAGCACAAAGTCTAGAAATCAACACACGAAATCCAGAAATCACCTAATTCGGAGCAACGACGTCGTACAATGTAACGTCCGATGATCCAGAGGCAAAATGAATAGGACAACGACGTCGTACAACGTAACGTCCGATGAACCAACACATAGTGAAAATGGGACAACGACGTCGTACAGTGTAACGTCCGATGATCCAGAGACACCATAAAAAGGACAACGACGTCGTACAACGTAACGTCCGATGAACCAAAGCACAATAAAAAGGAACAACGATGTCGTACAACGTAACATCCGATGAACCAACACATAGTGAAAATGGGACAATGACGTCGTACAGCGTAACGTCTGATGAACCAAATCACGATAATACGGAACAACGACGTCGTACAGCGTAACGTCCGATGAACCGAATCAAAAAGACATCGCATATTGCTAGTCTAAATCACAAAAATGATCGTCAATGATCATCAAGAAGTGTCAACCACACTAAGCTAGTAAATATATGAGTTTAGCTTCATGTCCCATAACCACTTGCTTAACTTAAATATTTACGAACAAACTGTAGATCTTCACTAGAAAATTGTCACAAGAGGTTCAATCGAACAAGTCCAGGAATTAACCGACGAAGTGAACGCAAGCGTTTCATACCACTCGTTTTACTAAGTCGTTTAATTAGATTTCTCGTACGAGTGAGGTAAAGGCTTGTATATACTAATAGATTGGAAAACGGTTGAGTAAAAGGAGCTTTGTAGTAAAATAGAGTTGAAATCGTTTGGAAGAAAGAGTTTTGATATTTACTACTAGTATTGAAACCTTTATATTTTTAAAGTGACAAATCACAAAACTGATTGTAGAAACAAATCAATTCACTAAAATTCACATTCGAAGACGTGAATAAAACCCAAGGAAATCAGTTCCCAAAACCATTAAAGTTGAAGTACCCACGCGACCTAATCATGGCCGAGCTAAAGTGCTACGACTTAAAGAGGTAGCGACTTAAAGTAAGATAGGTCAAACGACCTAAATGAAGTAAGGTCCAACGACCTAAAGAAAATAAGGTCAAGCGACCTAGAGGGAATAAGGTCCAGCGACCTGAAGGAAGTAAGGTCAAGCGACCTAAAAGAGAACAGGTCAAACGACCTAGTGGGTTGCGACTTAGAGGGTGAACGACCTAACTCGGTCGAGCTAAGAAACAGGGGTGCGACCTAACAAGACTGAGATCATGCGACCTATGACCAAATAGTGCAAATGACCTAAATTAGGCGAGCGACCTAAAGAGATAGATGGGGTCGAGCGACTTAATTAGGTGAATGGTCGAGCGACCTAAGGATCTCCATGGCTGAGCGACCTAAGGGTCTACGACCTATGTGGCGCGACCTAATGTGGCGTGACCTAAGGCCTTACGACCTAAGGGAAACAAGGTCTTACGACCTAAAGGTTACGATCTTGAATGACAACAGAATCGAGCGACCTAAATGCCAACTACCAAAAGTTATAAACAAGGCTGAGCAACCTAAGGTCTTAAACAAGGCCAAGCGACCTATCGTTGCCAAACGACCTAAATACTCGCGAGCTAGGAAACGACCTAGCGAAGGAAATCAGGACGACCTAATTGGTCGCAAACTAAAATTGTTTTAGGTCGCCGAGCGACCTAGGGGATAAACGAGCTAACGAGCAGGCAAGGCTGGACGAGTTAATTCCCAACGACCTAGCGACCTAAGCCACGCGAACGACCTAAGCCCAGAACGAAGATTTGCAGACCTGTCTTCTCCAAGGCCGAACGACCTAAGCCCAGAATTTTGCCAAAACACTAAAAATTGGGTTTTCCACCAATTCAATCCAAACCAAATGCAAATGCATGTGCACAAGTGATAGGGAATCATTACCAACAGTCCAAATGACAGTTATAGGCAAGATGTGAGATAAAAATCTCACCTTTTCACGGAATTCGATGAAGATGGGGCTTGAGAGAAAAGCAAGAATCAACCACAAGCTTGAATCAATGTCTTCACTTTGAATTTCGAGTTAGATGTTGGATTGCAATTTGAATTTGAGCTTGGAGTTTTTAATTTCCCTTTCCCTCCTCCATTTTTGGTGAAGCTTCCAAGTTTAAGCAAATGGAAATGAAATATGAAGAGAAGGAGGGGGTTGGGCTGAGTTAGTGATGGTTCAGCCCAAACCAAAGCCCTAAGCAAAAAGTGGCAAAATTCCACTATCTCCAAACATATCGAAGTTTACACTTAAAAAGATCGCAAACGTCATTTCGAACTCAATGGGGGTGGTCTCGAGTCCTAATTTGACCGTATGCAAAAAGTAACTTTTCGGACCAAAATCCGATTAACGATAAAATATTTAAATATAAAATCGATAAATATGCGGGTTGTTACAAAACCAGTTCCATTAGATCCATAATAGTGTATTATTATCAGATTTCAAATTTCATAGTGTTTGAAGTTATCATTTGGTCGTACGGGATAGAAATACGTTAAAATTTATATTGAAAATTTAATATAATAATTGGGTTCAAAAAGCTATCTTCTACATACGATCGAATTAGGTCCCGAAACTTGTTCCATTGTGTTCAAAATAGGGGTATAACATTTGGAATGTCAGGCAACACCTCTCGATCGGGGTTCGGAATTAAATATCTAGATATTTTGAATTTTTAATAATATATTTCTTATCATATAACTTTTCACAACCGTTTTGGCCATCCTACTCCTATGCAAGCCACCCTACTCGCTGACATTCATCTTTTTCCCCTTTTTATTTTAAACATGTTCCCTCTTCAATTTTAAAAACACAGCAGCCTCTTTAAATAAAGAAATGAAAATTTCCATTTAAATTCTAAATCAAATTAGATGCTCCTCTAAAATCACAAATCATATATCTATGAAATCATGAGAGCAAGGTCTTCGTTCCATGAGAATGTGGGGAGTCGCGGTCGAGATTGGGGATGTTCAGTGTGGCATGGCAGAGCTAGGGTTTGGGTTATCCCGAGTTATAGTCAACGATTTTGGATTTGAGGGGTGGATCTAGGTTTAGTGTGGCATGGCGCTTCGGGAGGTAGGGTCTGGTGGTTCGCGGTTAGATAATGGTGGTCACGACATTACAGGAAGTCGCGTGCATGCGCTTGGATCGTGAAGGAGAGGAGGAGGCCGAGCTTCCAATCTTGGGGTATGTTGGATGGAGAGTGAAGTTAGAAGTGCATCGGTGCTGTCAGATGTCGATTTTAGGGAAGGGATGGATGATCGGAGGCACCTGCACGTGTGCACAGTGGGATATGTAGCTTGTTATGAATGGGGGAGAAGAAGAAGGGAGTGCGGGTTATTTTGTTAATTGGTCTAAGCTTTGTTTTTAACTAAGGTAAGAAGAATTAGTTAATTTATATAATTAAATTGTTTAAAATTAAATTTGTTAACTTAATAATTCATAATTCTCTCGTACGAGGTCCGATTGGGACGAAACAAGCAGCGTCGTAATCGTGTCGATGAGTGCTACACAACAAAACTGGTTTGGAATTTTTCGGAGTCGTATCGACGAGTTCAAATTCTTTTAAATGTTATTTTAAGGAAATATATCTATTACAGATATAAAGCCTTGTTTTTTATAAAATGAATTTAACTGTAAAGGCCCGCCAATCCGTACCCCTTTGAGATGGCAAAATTCCATAACAATTCAGCTCAAAGTGGAACAAAAGTACGAGTCTTCGGGTTAAAGAAGAAGAAGAAAAACAACATCAGAGTCTCACAATCGCAGCGGAACAAAATACAATATATAATAACAGCTTTTAAATACAAAGAAATATGTACTGTCATATATACATACCATTTCAAAGTACAACAATCAATCATCACTTTGGACAGCTTATTATCTGTCCTTACACAGCGGAATAATAATCAAATACGGAAGTACACTCTGCCATTCAGCTCGTCTCTTGAGCTCCTTAGCTTTTAACCTGAATCTGTACAACTCAGTCTAACCCAAGCATCATAATAAAACAACACCCGAGTCAGTCTGGAAAACCAGCGTGAGAAAAACACACCCAATTGGATTATTAAAGTTTTGAAAAGCCTTTGAAACAAAGGTATCTCGTAAGACCATGCCACAAATAAACATGTCGGGTTTTTACCTTACGATAACCAAAACATTTTTATCAAATTCATCTGATATTATAATAGTGTCTATAGAAAGTAAAACAGAATCTAGCTGAAATGCTTGCGTCTCACGTTCCAGCAATAGTTGGGCACAATCAAAACCGTACAAGCGCTTATTGGAGTTTGGATTCCATACAATGGCAGGGCTACTGGGGTACCGCCCGTCACAGTACCTGGCCTAGATCAGAGTACCGAGGATCATGACCGATCCCCTGCAACACAAGACCGGAGCTACCCCTTACTGGATAGTCCGAGTAAGATCACCCCACGGTTGGAGCAACCAACCGCCACACAGCCGAAATAAAAAGGGACATCAAGACAGGGGAAATCTTACCCTACTTGGGTGCTACCCACTTAGCCTTGCTGCACCTCCCATGTTTTAGCCATTCCCGGTTGGTGAGGCTTAAGGCTATGCGTTACCTTTTTTAGAATGAGTCTCACTTAGAATGCTCATCGTCCTCCTGACGATGTGCTGAAAGCATTCGTCCATACAAGTTGTCATGGGTCTGGACAAACCGAATCACCATCTTCATCATCTTCACGGTCATCATTTGCTACGTTCAAACCGGATCGAAGTGGTTTTCAGATAATTAAACCCGATCCCTGTCTCTTCGAAACGATCAGCGTATTGGCCAATATTGGTAGTCGGTTATTTAACTATCAAATAATCATCCACCAGCAACCATTTAGTCTTAAATAATATTCCTCAAATTATTTATCTCAAAATATCTACTTAAGATATTATCTTCATTTTTCAACACCTTGAAATTAGATTCAATCTCCTTTATTTCTCGTGGAACCATTTAAGTCTTTGCCAATCACTTATAATATTTTCCCACTTCATTAGTTTCTCAAAACTTGGAAAATATTTCTTTATCTCCTATTTCTTTCCCCAAAAATCATTTACAATTTCATTTGTAAATTTCTCAAACTTATTTCGCATGAATCCTATAAATCTCAGGATTCCTTAGTTAATTCCCGTTTATATTTCCCAAGCCATTTAGCTTATTAAAAATTCAGGTTTCACTCCTGCTCTCCTTGTGAATTTTATTTCACCTCGAAATTCACTTATCCTATACTTGGGGTTTAATTCAAGTTCCCATAACCCTCTATAAAATCTTTCCTTAAAAATCTTATTCAAATTTAATACACTTGCTTTCCTTCTCAAAAGGATTTATAATTGGATTTTCAAAACGTTTAAAAATATATATGTAAGTAAAAATAATGGTTTATTTTAAAAATATGGTTTAAGGTAAAACCAAATATAAATTTTAAAATCATATCTAGTTATTAATAAATTTACAAAGTTGATTTAGAAAACTAGAATTTATTTAAGTAAATACTAAGCATTAAAAATAACTACTTCAGAATATTCTAAATCCAGATAATAGTTCTATAAAAATTATATAGTATAGTAATTTAAAAGTATTCCCTTTAAAATAAATGTATATTTTTAGAAAACCCAATATTCCCCCATAAATTCCTCTTGATTCCTATCTCAACGACCATATTCTTATTTCTCACTTTCGAAAATATTCTACTATTTCCTTTCAAAACAAATTTTCATAACTCAATATAAGTCCTCACCATGACTTATCTCTTTACATATCCACTGATATTTTTCTATCTCATTTAAAAACCCTGTTTATAAATTTATAAACTTCCTTGAGTTTTCCATTTATTTATAAAAACAATTTTATTCAAAAATTCCATCTTTATAATCTTATTCCTTAATAAAATTCCTTATTGTCCTTAGTAAAATTCAATCCCATTCCTTAATAAAGTTCTTTTCTTAATAGAACTCCTTTTCTATTCCTTGAGTCTTTAATATATAAATTAAATTTCCCAAAACTTAACTTTAAACAATTTAAGTACAATCCAAGTAATAAATATACTTTTTATTTTACTTAATCCTCAAATAGAAGTAAATCCAGATTCTCAATAAATATTTTCCCTTTAAGTTTCATTTTAACTTCCTTTAGTTAAATTATTTAGGGTATTTAAAAATACCAAATTTCAACTTCCATGTTATTTAACACTTAATAATTCAATTCACAAACAAATCCATATCAATTCATCCATCTTGCCATATAACAACATATATATGATCAATAAATATTTTTGAGGAATCCTGTTGGATCCCTCCAACCTGTATCCCTACATCCACAGATGTTAGCACAATACCAATTCCACTTCGAGGTGGAATATCATGGTATATGGGTTTATATAATATCATCCGCTATTATGCGGCGCATAGGGTCTCATCCGATATATAATGCAGGAATATCAATCACTCCAATATATATGTACTACTATGTATATAATATCATCCAACATATACAATATAAATTTTCAATCAAGTCAAGCATCCAATGATTTAAATTTAACATTTATATTTTAATAAGGTAATCCGAGTGAGTGAGAAAATCTCACCTTTGCTTTTAAGTTGCAATCCGATCCATCTCGACTTGGTTTTCCCGATTTAAGACCTTGTATAACAATTTACGATTTATTAATATTCGAACTAATCGAACAATTAATTTTCGTTTAATAAATTTATTTTAATCTAATAATTTCCCTTTTAAAAATCTTTTTAGTAACTAAAATAATTAAATAGATTTATTAAACAAGTTAGTTACTAATATGCATTATTTTAAAAATTAAACTAGTAAGTTAAAAATTTGTATATGCATATATATTTTTATTTTTATTTTTTTATTTTTTTTCTTTTTAAAACACACACTTATAAAATGACCTGTATAGATTTAAAAATTTAATCTTTATACAAATCCCTATATTTTTCAAAACCCATAATAATTTTCTGTTTTACCTATACATATTTAAATTAAAATCAGAAAATACCTTGTTGCCATACCCTCACAACCCTGACAACGACCTACAACTCGGCCACACTCGAACCACCCAAATGACCGCGACTTCGAGCCGCAACAACAACCCTAAAACCATCGAGCTCACCTAAAGCCTTCAACTCAGCATCTTCCCAGATCATCGAGTACGACTCCTGCTTCCCCCCTTCGCTATCCAATCCTAACTGCTCGCGAAACCCTCGCCTTCATCTCTGCTTCGGTCCATGCCGCGCTTCCACCCTCCAGCAAGCGCCGCCCACTCGCGAGCGTCCCCCAACTTCGAGGTCGCCTCCGCCAACGCGATCTGATTTCTAGTTCGATTTGGTCTGAGGATTTGAAAATGGAAGTCACGATGATTTCGCGAGTGCCTATATTTTTTTATATATAAAACGAAACGAATTTGGTTTCGTTTGAGAAGAGGGAACGATTTGATTTCGATTCTGGAATGAAAGATATGAGGAGCGGTTGTTCCTTCAGCTTTGGAACAAATTTGGAGGAAGATAACGAATTTCTATCTGTATTCTATTTAAGGAACGAAATCAATTTTAATTGATTTTGAAAGGAGGAAGGGAAAAGACGCGCCATTGTCGTGAATATCTCTGCTCTTATATTTTATTTTTTTAGGTATCGGCTCGATTGTTTTTTAACTGAGGAAAAATAAGAAGTTCGCGTGATATAAAGGAGGAGAGGAGGCAAGACGTGATTTCTTGCGTGATGAATGCCTGCTACAGAGAAGGCAAAAAGTTTCGATGGTGAAAGGAAGCAGACTGGGGAAAGAATCTCAGCTGAGTTCACTCAAGTATATAAATATATATATATATATATTATTTCTATTTTTAAATTCAAATTCAAATTGTTTCGATAAATGCAACACGAAATTTTGACCTCCTATCGAGGCGTGCCGCTAGACGTTCATAATGTTATACCCCTATTCTAAACGCAATGGAAAAGGTTTCGAGTCCTAATTCGATCGTATGGAGAAGATAGCTTCTTGGATCGACTATTAAAATTAATTCAATTAATTATTTTCTAGGCGTTTATATCTCGTACGATCACACGATAACTCCAAATGCTATGAAACTTGGAATCCGATAATAATACAATATTACGGATCCAATGGAACTGGTTTCGTTGAATTCCGAGACTGTGCCTCGGAAGGTTATTTTTAAACGTCAATATAACCGATACATTTTTAAAACTGAATAGATTACTTCCAAATTCCATTTTAAAAGTTACGTTGTCTTCAGTATCATTATTATGAATTTTGTAAGCCTTCAAATTATTTTTATCAAGCTTAAAACTTTAGATTCACCAATTTACCCAATATTTAATTATTACTTTAATAATTAAATTATCCAACAAACTGCTATATTTAAATTCGGAATCCATTTCCTTTAAATAACCCAAGCTTTCCACATTCAAAACTAATTTATAAATCAAATTTCAATATTTAAAACCATTTAAATATTCCAAACTCAACGTTGAAAAATCCGGGTCGTTACATTATTTAACTATGATTTTCAAGTTTACAAATAGTTTATGGTATTAAAGTGTTTATGAAGTAATATTATATATATATATATATATATTTGAAATAAAGTAAATTTTTAATTAGTAAAATATTGTTTTGATTCAAAGGCCTAATAAAGGAATTTAATTTTAAGATTTAAACTTTGTAACTCCTTTCTTATATATATATATATATGAGTTATTGGATTTTAAAAGTAATAAATTTGAAAGAAAAGTATAAATAAAGCAATTTAGATATTATTTCTATATGATAAATTTTTATTACTTACTTTCAAACTATAACCTATTATTGAACTTTATTGTTTGGCCTTTGGCTATATTTATATACCATATTGATATTTTATTTGTGACTTCAAAACCATTGCTTTCGAGCAATTAATACTTTCATTTATATTCTATTGAATTTCGTGCTTTTCTATGAAACAAAGAATTTTAATAAATGATTGAATTGTTGGGTGGTATGGGACACTTTGTACAATTCTTTCGATTATTATTATAATTTGTTGAATAGTGTTTAAGTGGAAATTACTAAGTTTTAGTAAATACTTGAATTTACTTTCTGGTATGGGATAGTTAGTTAAATTCTTATGATTACGGGAGTGACAGTAATTAACACTTAGAGTTGTATTATCCTAGGGTGTTCGGATTTTAGACCGATAGAACTCTAAGAAAAGATAACTCATTTTTCATCGATCTGAGAATCGATACATTTTTAGATTTGGGTAGGCAGCTCTCTTTTGGAAGATCTGTTATGGTGTAAATACGGTTGTCTCTTTCGGAAGGCAGATTTTTCCATGCATTGTAGTCTATAAATACTACAAACTATCAGTTTATCTTGTTCTATATAGTTAGACTTTTTTTACCTCTTTCGGAAGGTAAATTTGCATAGGACAGATTAGTTACACGGCTGCTCTTTTCTTCGAGCGGTGCCCCTCATCTGCAGTCTCTTTCGGAAGGCTTCCTTTGTATGTAGCGGGTCACTTTTGGTAGATTTTATGTCATTGTATTAAACTGACAGATGACCACCATTATTAATTCATTATTGATGATTATTTCTTCAGAGATTTTTAGTATGGATATTCTGTATCCTTTATGGCTCTGAGGAATTTTGAGTTGGTTATCACTATATTTTAAGATGATAGTCTATTAAGACTTGATAAGTATTTATGAAATGGTGATTTTTTAGATATGCCTTATTTGAGTATTTGTTTTGGGCATATTTTATGTATGACTTATTTGATTATTGTTAAGTCAAAAATTATGAGATCTGTATTTGTTGGTTTGATATGCCTTTTCAGATTTTTGGGTTTTAGGCATATTTTAGATGACTTATTTTAGAGTTAAGTCATTTATGGATTTATAAAATAGTGAATTTAATTAATATGCCTTATTATGATTGTTTATTCGACATATTTTATATGGCTTATTATTTTAAGTCATAAAGTTATGATAGTAGTATCTCACCTTTTATTTATATATAGTCTGGCCTATTTATTATTTTAATACTCGGGTCAGGCCGAGACTTTACAGGTACAGAGACCCATTGACCTTTGAATTTTGGGCTAGCATTGAAGTAGACTATTTTGATAGTTTTAATTTACTTCATACTTGTATATATTGACAGTTAAGAGTTTATGTCATCTATATTATATGTTAATGACTTTGTACCTGATACAAGATTTTGGATATGATGTATATAATTATGTAGGTCTAGTACCCATATTTTTGTAGACTCACATTCTATTACGTATATGATTATGTATATTATTCCGCTGTGATCTTTGACTCTAATTATGATTTATTTATATTATATACTGTTTTGAATATTTTTAATCGGTGTGTTTATTACTTTGTATTAATACTGCACACGTCAAATTTTTAGTTCAGACCCTAAGAAAGGTAAATAAGATGTGTCAGTGTTAGTATAAAGATATATATTCATATCCGATCGCCCTTAACTAGTCGTATTCTCCGGATTAGCAAACGACATTACTTGTAATGTTCTTTGCTATGGGCATAGCGGTGGTGTCGTTACAGCTTGGTATCAGAGCTGTATTCGGAACATTATAGAATATAATTGACACAGAGTCGAGATCTAAAACTAGTAAGACTTAGAGTCCCGTCCCTTGGGTGTGTAGAGTAGAACTTAGAATTTATTCCTATTTAGGGTATAAATATAAATGATTATTGGGAATAATCATTGGGACGTATTTGAAAAATCTTTTGATAATACTATATAATTTATTGTTATGAAATGTAGAACTCATTTTTGTAAAGAGTGAAATTATTAGATAGCATAAATGAGACCTTAGATGGCTTAGAATCAAATTGTTATGTCCCGATTTGTTAGTGATCAGAGTGTGCAGCGGAAGCTGGAAAAATAGCTTTCTGCTGAAGGTAATTGTTTGATTGAAATGTATGTTGTTTGCATCAATGTTTATTTTTGTTTATGCTTAGTTTAAATTGTGCGATTGAATAAAACATTATCACTCTAAGAATTTATAATCCTATTTGAATCTGTGCGTATCCAATCATTAATAAAATCCAGCGGTTTCTAGAAAATAGAATCGCTGGGAAATAATAAAAATGTCTAAGCAATTAATAGTTATAAAATATAGAGTGATAAATTATATAAATCTAGTTAAATTTGGAATTGAAATAAAATAAAATAATAATAAATAAATAAAATAAGATATAATACAAATTTAAGTGGTTAATAATGGATGTTTGATTGTTTTGAAATGGTAAAGAATAGTTAAAAGTTAGTATTGAGTTGGAATCCCTACTTGAAAATCTAAACCTACTAGATGTTAATTAAAAGACTTTGATGTATCTTCATTAGTGTAGCTGCCGCAAAGAAATTGAAAATTTACTTTGATGTATTATAAGCTTTGGTGAATGAAATATTAATTTATAGGTATACCAATTAAATACTAAGATGCATTACATAATCGTTATTTGTTAAGAATTATTTTTATGTAATTCTTTAGATGGATTAAAAGAATTTTAATAAAAGCAAGTATCCGTTTGAATTAAATTCTTTGTGATAAAGGATATGCATATGAGTATAATTATGGTTATCATACGTAAGAAATATTTGAATAAATAAAAGAATATATGTATATCTTATTGAAAATTAATTTTGTGTTAAATTGCCCGTTGAGTGCTTTAAGAATTCTGGTCGATGCGCTTGATCAATGTTATCGATAGGTATTCCTAAACACTAGCACGAGACATTAAGACATAGCATTTTGGACAATAAAATGTTTTTAGTATTAATATTTTGTAAGTATATATTATTTTTAAAGAAAATAAAATTTTGAAATAAGTTAAATATTATATATATTAAAATGGATTGTTGGAAAGATTGTTTTGGAGGTAAAGTAATATTTTATAGAAATATATAAGCTATATTTGGAATGGAGGTATCTTAAAATATTTTGATAAATAAAATAAAATAATTAAAATGAGAATGTACATTATTTGGAAAATTAGAATATTATTTGAATAGATATTTTAGTGGGAATTCAAGTATTATTTTGTAATTATAAAATTTTACATATTTATTTGCAAAGAAGCATGATAAATAAAGTACACAAGCGGTCAGTTCTTTTTATAACATATTTGCACCTCCTCAACTATTTTGATTTCGTATTCTATGTATGATATAAATATACATGGTTCTAAATCATGTTAGGTTTACTCAATGAGTATCTTTTTACGACATACCATTTCTATACAACTTTTATTACCATTTTACAACTTTTCATTTATCTTTATTATGTGTTTCAAATTTTTATTAACTCTTCTTAAACTTAAATATGATAAGTTAACTACAAATGTATGTGTAAACTATTCATCGAATAAAAAGTTATATGAGTCATCTAATTCAATTGTCTTTATTTGTTAACATTATATCTCGATAATTATATGATGCTTTTATGATAATAATCATCATATTAAATGTCCAACGAATTCAAATAATACATGTACATATAATAATGGAACATTGGCCTATGAATTAAGTTATAGTTTAGTGTCAATTCCTTCATATGCAAATTTATGCGAGTTTCTAAACAATAAGCTGCATTTTATGTAATTAAGTTCTCATTTTGAAAAGCGAAATTTCAAATAATTGGATCAGATTTTCTCCTTTAAATTAGAGAAAGAATCATAATGCAACTCAGAATTTCAAACTCAACTATACTTGATATTGATGTGATTTGTCATCAATAAGAAATTTCTTTTGTTCCTTTTATTCTTTTGGTTCGGTAAATATAATTTATTAAATACAGTTTATTATTAAATGTTACTTAAATAGGTAGTGACAGAACCATTAACAAGAAAATGAAAACCAGCTCTTTAGTGTTGATTGAAGGGAGCCCAGATAAACAACAACCAATAATTCAATATGTGTATTTGGTAATATACATACAACAACAAATGTTACACAATATATACATATATGTAAAAGAAAATAAACAAATTTAGAATGCTCTGAAACACCAAAGACTTGAAAAGTACAATAAAGCATTTGTTTCTTTTCTTTACAAAATGAACTTACAGGCTGCTGCTGAAGTAGTTTAGTAAGTTTAATGGTTATTCAAATTATACTTAAAAAACAAAAAAAAAATTCTTCTTAAACAAGCTATTAAAATTTACCATTCCTAACTTTTAAAGTAAACCGTGAGTCTTTTTTTATAATATGTTCAAAGTTTTAAAAGTGTACTTAATATAAGCCTTTGGATTTATGAAAGTTCTATGATTGTGTCATTGTGTAGTATTAGGTGTGCAAGCTTTAAATAAATTCATGACTCTGAGTATAACTATATGAGGTTTTGAGAATAGAGATATGACCATTCTTATAAATGCAGCCCCACATATGTAGATATTAAATATAAGAAATTTTGCACAAATGGTTGCTGCCACAGAGCGGCAGCATTTACCATATCCTTTTGATTTAAAGCCATAACTGGAAGCATCTTCTCATTTGAAAAGTCATGCCAAAAGTTCACGAGAGATGTATCTAAGAAAAAAGAAGTAGTGAACAAAAATTGTAAGTCATTTTTTCAATTACACAAAATGGAAACAATGAATTCTACCCAGAGATAATAATTCTCTCTTCTATATACGCTTCCTGTATAATCAGATAGAAACTTCCTATAAATAATTCAAATTAATTCTACCTAGAAATCTATCAAAGTGTAGACATATAGCTTGCTAAAAGGTTATCTTTTTAGTATAATGGAACAGAAGGTAAAGTAGCAGTTGGAAATTCGCAACATCATTGTAGTTAAAAAATTAGCAAAAGCAAGGCTTTCTAGACTACTTCACTTTGATTTTAGCAAAACCTGATCTTTTATAATTTTTAAATATCATTACAGTTAAAAAAAAAGGTTTAATATTGTTGTATATGAATTTAAAGTCCATTGGTAACTATTTGCATTTGGTCATGGTTTTCTGGTATGTCATGATGTTGTTTTATATCGAGTCACTGGACTACTGAGGCAGGATAATGGTCCACTACTTTCTTAAAACTTATGATGTAAGGATGATGTTCCCACACTTTATATGAAGTCATTACATCTCCTGTATCTGTGGTAATAGATAATTAAGAAAGTTTCCATTCTGCTATTTATGGTAATAGATTATAAAGATAATGATTTTGAATGTTGAAGCAAGATACACATTTTTCTTACCTAATAAAATGGTTAATAATTTTGATCCATTGATAAGTTTTCTTATCAAGAAAATGATTTTAGACTGCTGGAATAAACTACACATTTTTAATTTCTGAAGTTTGATTATGATTTTCTCGTTCTTTCCTTTAGTTTTATAGACACACCAATTTTAACATGTGGGTTTTTCATAAAGTTTATGGTATGAGAAACACTGATTGATTTTATATGAAGCATTTACATTTGAATTATATACAGGTGATGCATATTTTTAACAGTTCCATAAAATTTTGGAACAACCCATAGTTATCAATTTCCAGTCCTGAGATTAGCTAAATATCAATTGAGTTTATAGTTTCATAAATGGTATATTTCTTTCATAAATATCATGCAATTATACAAATTTAATTGTTGTTTAATGGGAAATGGTACTTGGAATCATGATCATACATTTAAAATTTCATTGATAGTATATTTCTGTCATGTGTAGGTTGATGCTTGATGTATGCTAGTTGCTATACTTATATGCATTAAGCATGTGTTTAAGCTACAAGTAGGTACACGAAATCTTTAGAATCGTTTTGACGCTCGAAACTTTGTTAGGAGGTTGCAAATTCAAATACATGATATGGTTTATTAATTTAAAGTAACGCAATGCTTATAAATTGGTATATGTAATCTCATAACATTTTATTTGAGTTAAATGCAGGTACGAGAAGACTATATGGATAAAAAAAATTTAGTGTGTATCTGCATATAAACTAAGCGAACTCGCTTAAAAATGCTAAAATAAAGGTACGCTTTCAGACTAAATAAAGAAATGATAGAAATATTGATATATATATTGTGTTTCCGACCGTGTGGTCGATGTATATTGTTTATATTATAATTCTCAAATTGCAAACTGCTCTCCGTACCAAGGAGACTCTACCGAAATTTTCCAAAAGTTTTAACACTTAGAATTTTTTTAATAAATTCTCGTATGCGAAGAAACGGAAATTAATAAATTAATTTATTTAAATTTATAACATATAATAAGTTTGATTCTAATGTTAACTACTTAGGTTTTAATCGAGTTTCAACTTAATAGTAAAATTCGAAGAGAGCTAATGTTTGCCTGTGTTTTTGACGTCTTCCTGTAAGAAACTGCGAGGACACAATTTTCATAAGGAGGGAGGTCTGTAACAACCCTGTTTTAAAAGCTGTAATATTAAATTAATTTAAATAAAATAGAAGTGTTTGAATTCGATTTTGATAATTATTATTTTGGAATCACATTATTATACAATTAAAGTCTATTTAATTAAGGATTTTGTTATAATAAAAATTTAATTAGTTAGTAAATTACATTTTAGATAATATATTTTAATTCAAATAAAAGGTGTTAATAAATATAAAATATCTTCAACTGCAAATAATAATTATATATACACATAATTGAAATAGATGAAAAGAAGTTTTAAATTGATATTTATTTAAATAATTAAGTCAGTGAATACGAGTAAATCTATTTATAGCAGTACAGTGAATAATTACATAATAAATAAAGAATATTGAATTGAATGAAACTGTATAGTCGTCGAAGTTTATTTTCAAATGAAAGAGAACAATTTGAATTAAATTGAAACTTATTTAAAACTAAAAAGGGAAGTAAAGATAGAATGGAAATATATATAAAAACAATGAAGCCCAATCTCAATTTAAAAAAAATCTCAAACCCTTAGTAAAACCCATTCTCTTATATGCTACACCCTAGCCCCAATTCGAAACCAAAGAAAGAATGCAGAAAGAAAAAAAAAACAATGAATGAAATCAATACAACCCTAAATCCCCAATAGCAGATAAATCGTGAATTGGGTCGTGGGGTTGGCAATCGCTGGCCAAGCGTGGCATACACGGCGACCGCATCAAGGCGAGGGGCACGCGGACGGCTGAAGCTAGAGATGGGCATGCGATTCGAGGCTGGCATCTTGAAGGAGATCAGATTTCATGCATCCATGGTTGGCGTTCGCATGGTGGTTGCTGGAGCTGGACGCAAGGACGATGGCGCAATTGCTGTAGCCACGATGTTGTAGGTGATTAGGTACATTTAGGGCTGATTGATCATGGCAAGGGGATGATGATGTAATTAGAGCATCGCGAATAGTTGTAGGCAGCGGCGATGACATCTACTACTGCGTTGTGCACTTCTATCCTTCAAATTGGTGAGTTATTCTTTTAACTCACACTACTATACCTAAATGAGAACATTTCTCTTTGCATTCTTTACCTAGCTTAGAAATCATTTACAAATTGAGTAAAATTTTAGTAGCGATTGGATGAAATTATTGAAATAAATTTCATATTATGGATTCAATTTGTTTGATGAATAAATTGGTTGAATTATATGTTCTAAATATTGGATTCAAAAACATTATCGATTATGTAATTGTATGATATTTAAAACCATCAAAATGAGTTTAATCAGTTGTAATTAAATTATATGGTTGTTATTTATTGTTTGTGTGACCGAAGTTGTCAGAAAACAACTCGAGTCATTAAATAGTTATGTATTATGGAGTTATATTTTTAGAGCGATGTTGGCTCTAGAAGTTGCATTTTTATGGATTTCTTGTTTGAATTGTGTAAATGTTTTTAAAAGATTCTCGATATGAGATTTTATCTATTTTCATCTTTATTGGAATTAAATTTATAAAAGATAGTAAAATTTTACTATTTTTGATTTTCAGTAGAAATCGGCTAATTTGAGTTCAAATTCTTTTAAATGTTATTTTAAAGAAATATATCTATTATAGATATAAAGCCTTGTTTTTTTCAAAATGAATTTAACTATGATTTTCAAGTTTACAAATAGTTTATGAAGTAATATTATATATACACACATATATATCTTTATAGATTTGAAATAAAGTAAATTATTAATTATGAAAATATTATTTTGATTCAAAGGCCTAATAAAGGAATTTTATTTTAAGACTTAAAACTTTGTAACTCCTTTCTTTTATATATATATATATATATATATATATGAGTTATTGGATTTTAAAAGTAATAAATTTGAAAGTAAACTGTAAATAAAGCAATTTAGGTATTATTCCTTTGTGATAAAATATTATTACTTACTTTCAAACTATAACCTGTTATTAACCTTTATTGTTTTGCCTTTGGCTATATTTATATACCATATTGATATTTTTTTGTAACTTCAAAACCATTGCTTTCGAGCAATTAATACTTTCATTTATGTTCTATTGAATTTCATGCTTTTCTATGAAACAAAGAATATTAATAAATGATTGAATTGTTGGGTGGTATTGGACACTTTGTACAATTCTTTCGATTATTATTATAATTTGTTGAATAGAATTTAAGTGGAAATTACTAGCTTTTAGTAAATACTTGAATTTACTTTCTGGTATGGGATAGTTAGTTAAATTCTTGTTATTACTAAAATGATAGTAATTAACACTTAGAGTTGTATTATCCTAGGGGGTTCGGATTTCGGACCGATAGAACCCTGAGAAAAGATAACTCATTTTTCATCGATTTGAGAAGCGATACATTTTTAGATTTGGGTAGACAGATCCCTTTCGGAAGATCTGTTATGGTGTAAATACGGCTTTCTCTTTTGGAAGGCAAATTTTTCCATGCATCGTAGTCTATAGATACTACAACCTATCAGTTTATTTTGTTTTATATAGTTAGACTATGTGTACCTCTTTTGGAAGGTAAATTTGCATAGGACAGATTAGGCATACGACTACTCTTTTCTTTGAGCGGTGTCCCTAATCTGCAGTCTCTTTCAGAAGGCTTCCTTTCTATGTAGCGGGTTCCTTTCGGTAGATTTCGTATCACTGTATTAAACTGATAGATGACTACCGTTATTAATTAATTATTGATGATCATTTCTTCAGAGATTTTTAGTATGGATATTCTGCATCCTTTATGGCTCTGAGGAATTTTGAAATGGTTATCACCATATTTTGAGATGATGGTCTATTGAGACTTGATATGTATTTATGAAATGGTGATTTGTTAGGTATGCCTTATATGAGTATTTATTTTGGGCATATTTTATGTATGACTTATTTAATTATTGTTAAGTCAAAAATTGTGAGATTTGTATTTATTGGTTTGATATGCCTTTTTGGATTTTTGGGTTTTAGGCATATTTTGAGATGACTTATTTTAGAGTTAAGTCATTTATGGATTTATAAATAGTGAATTTAATTAATATGCCTTATTATGATTGTTTATTCGACATATTTTATATGGCTTATTATTTTAAGTCATAAAATTATGATAGTTGTATCTCATCTTTTATTTAGATATAGTCTGACCCGTTTATTATTCTAATACTCGGGTGTAACGACCCGTAATTTTGCTACTTCTAAAATGAGGGATTTTGTTTATTTTAAATTTAAAAGGGTTTAAAACTTAAATAATATATAATAGGTGTAACTACCCTGAATTTCCGATCCAATTTAAAATTTTCAATCCACCATTTTAATATAAATTTTGTGATTTCTAAACGATCTCAATTAACATCCAAACTTTGTTTATAAAATGCGCCTAGTGGTTATTGATAATGGTAAAGTTTCGTCGTAAAATATCACTGAAAATTTCGTTCGCGTTTTACTGTATAACAGTTCATTTTAAAACGCGAAAAATTTTATCTTCTCAACCCGAATATTTTTACATGGAAAAATTCTAAACCATCTTCTGAGCAAGACGTTATTTTTCGTTTTTCAAAATTCGGACTTCTTTAGCTCCGTCGATCTTATTTTCGGCATTTTTCCTGCATTTTTCCGATAATATAAAATTCGAAATTTTGTAATAAAAATCGTACCACCATAATCTGTGTACCGTTGTAAGCGCGTCGTCGCACTGATCAGAATGGTATACTCATTCGTGTAAATAGGAGTCCGACGTAAAATTATACGTGTTAATTTATCGGTCCCGGACGGACTGGTTAATAATACTCAATCCAAAATTTTAGCCGTTTGCAAAAGAAGGTTTGAAAATAAAATCAGCTGTTGCATTTATGGGATAGTTGGAAGGTTGGAGTTGCCTGGGAAAAGTATGAACGTCTGGGAATTTAAAGAGAAGTTTTTGAAAATGAAAACATGACGGTTGGAAACTCAATGCAACCTATCACGGTAATTAAGTTAGTAAATAAGGGACAATTCATTTTTCTTTCTTCATCACACTGTTCCTATTCTCATTTATTCTCTGTGCAATATTTCTCCATTCTCACTTTCACCTTCCTCTACAATTCCAACAGCAGGTACGTACTTCTCTATTCCTCCCATCCCCTTTCTTTCTCTTTCATACGATATCCACTATCCGTAAAAAAAAGGGAAAGGGAGAGAAGTGAGACCGAAACCAAAAGAGCACCGCACCCTTCTCCTTCACTCCCACCTCTTCCACCACGAAGACGCGCGTGCGCTGCCCCGCTGGCCTCCAACCACCACCCAGACCGCCGCACCCCTTCAGCGTCCCTACTCCGCGCGCCTCACCCTTCCAGCACCGACACACGCCCAGTCCACTGCCCTGAGCGCCACCAGCACCCACCACACGCACCACTGCCCCGACTGCTGCCATCCCACCTCGCGCACACCTTCCCAGTCCTCCGCCTCCCTTCGCACTGCCCACCCAACCACCACCTCCTGACCAAACCTCAGCCCACTGCCCTCCTTCGCCATCTCCACCTCCACATTCCCGCATTTTCCCTTGCCTGCCTGTTCTCTCACTGAGCCATGGCATACACCTCCGCGTGTCGCCTAATGTGTGCGTGCATGCTATGTTGCGTGCGTGGGTAGTGTGTGTATGCATGAGTAAAAATGGGTCGGTTTTGAAATGCTGTCATATATTTTTTTTAGTCTCTGTTCCTGTTTTATATAATGAAAAAAATATATATAAAAGTGAGTTGAGTGCGTATGTAGGGATTGCAGTTTGTCTCTGGGTAAACAAACATGCATACGTGTGTCGATGGGTGGTTGTCAAAAGGAAAAGGAAGTAGAAGTCTCAGTTTTGAAAATGAACAGTGTATTGCTGCTTTACACAATGGTGGCAGTGCACTGTCACTTCAAATTTGTTGCTAAAAGAATGTATTAGCAGCGTCAAATTTTGTTACTCAAATAGTAACCACTTTTCTCTTTCTTGTGTGTGCAGAAGCAACCGGTTAAGCCGTTTGCAGCAGCATCGATTTCAGCCTTCGTTCTTTCTCCGTCGTTGGTAAGCGAATCTTTAACTTATAAAAAAAATCATATATGACGTTCATTGAATTAATATCGTCTCTCTTTTGTCGATATTTGCAGTGTCCGTTGTTCGTGTTGTACCAATTTCATTCGTGCTTCTTTTGCTTCGTCGTCAATTTCTTTATCCACGAAAGGTGAATTAATTTTCATGACTATATTCTTATGCTAGTTTGTTGTTGAATGATTGCTATGTGATTGAATTGAATGTTGATTGCTAGTATAAAGTGAAAAATAATTTGCAAGTAAATTTGATATAGGATAGTTAACGAAATTAATTTGGATTATATATGTCGAACTTTGATTTGCTAAAACTGACCCCTTCATATGATTAAATTCGACTAGTTAAAATTGACCCTTTAATTGTAAGTTAATTGACACGTAGAATTTGATAAATTTAACTTTGGACCCTTGAACGTATATTGAATTAACTGTTGTAGTATTAAATTTAAATTGAACGACAAGTGAAAACCGTAATGTAATAATCTTTAATCTACTTGAAATGATAGGGTAGATTCTAGGAATAATGGTATTAATTTGCATAAATAACAAATGCAAATTAATACGATTATTTCGGGATTATTTAAATTGTCGAATTATTTACTTTGACACCATCCCAGCTATCACACTGCAAGTTCCCTTTGTATGTTTTGATTTTGAATGGAAATGAAATAGGGTTGAAATGATAAATACCCAAATAACTTTGACCTAGGATAGAAAATTTAATTAAACGCGATTGGTCAATGTTTTGATTTAAAAATAAAATAAGGTTTTATTTAACTAATGATAAAGTTTTGAATAAAATGGGATGTAAATTCGAATGAATGTGAAATGTGAATATTTGAAATTTGAAACAAATATTATCGTAGTAATTGACGAAGAACATTTAAATTTAAGTTGATTAATAATGAAGTTTTGGAAATTAGTAATGATTAAGTTGTAATTTGAAATAATTAAGTTTTGGAAATTATTAATAATTAAGTTGAAATTGGAAATAATTAAGTTTTGAAAATTTTAAAATTAAGTAATAATTAAGATTTGAAATTATGTGATAATTGAATAAGATTAAATAATTTAATGGTTAAACTAAATTGAATATTTTATTTAAGTGAAATTAAATTGTGAACAAGTGTATCTAAGTAAACACCAAGTGAAATGGATTTCTTTAATAAGAAATGGAATGTGTTTTGTTAACAAATGAAAGACTTGTAATTTAAAGATTTGGATTCGACAAATTTAATTTAAATAAATTTGTAAAGTTTATATAACAAGTTGAACTTAAGTAAGTAATGTAATGAATTGGAAATTTAATTGAAATTGTTTAAATGATAAATTAATTGAATGAATATCGAATGAAATCGATAATTGAGTTTAAATCGTTTTGAACGTTAATTAAGTTAAATGATATTGAAATGAACTTATATATGAAATGAGATGTAATTTTGGAAATTGAAAATGAAATTGGGAAGTTATGAGATGTAATTTTGGAAATTGTTTTAGAAAGACTAACGAATTGTCGATTTACGAATTCCAATTGAAATTGATTTGGTTTTGAAATATATTAACGACCAATCGGTGTTATAATTACGAAGGTTATTAAAGGAACCGGAATCGGTTAGGGACATACTCACTGTCTAAACCGGAAACCACTTTAATAACTACGTGCGGAGTGTGATCCAGAATGAAGTGGTTGGATAGACGAACGCGATGACTAAAGAAAGTGAACGATAATGGATAGCTTTGACACTTGTGTCAAATTGGAAATGACTAAAACAGGAGTCGTGCCGGGCCAATGGAGGTTAGCTACCTCAAGTGAACACACTTCTTCGTAAAACTATTCATTTACTTTGTGATTGATTGGTGCGCACCCTTGATTTGGGAGTGTTGTTCGTGGTGTTGCGATCGCTGCGGCGATGCGTTCTCACCAGTCCGGATCAGGCAAACGGTAGTTTCACTACCTTGGGTATTGCCTCATGTGCCTTGTCATACTTGTATTCCCATATTCGCGACCACTACGAATTTGTTTTGTATTATACCTATGGAGTACTCCCTGATATCCCACTAGTTTACGGTGGAGTTACAGTGTTGTATAGTATATGATGCTTATATAAATGTGTTAAGGGGAATAATGGTGACGCCTTAACACTATCTTGATATTTTACATTACTGTTAGACATTATCTATTTATCGTACACTACTATATATAGATAGTTTATCGGATCCTGAAAGATGTTTATTCCATTCATCTTTGACTTACTGTTGTTTCAAATTTTGAACCATATTATCTGTATAAGAATATATATCCTGATTCGAGTGTATGTTTGTGCATATGCTCGGATCAGACTGAGGATTTCTGTTGCTGCTTACTTGGAGCTGAAGACCGAAGACTATCACTATCTTATCTTATCAGTATTGTTCTTTCCATTTGGACTATTTGGACATTCTATGTTGTTGTATTTCTTTTATTTGAGACATTGTTGTATTTATGGGTAGCTTCATGAACTACTCTTATGACTATGTTGTATTTCCGCTGCACTATTCTGTTATGTTATATTTTCTATGATTCTGTGATGATTCTCATTTATATACATATACTCCATTAATGATTCGTGTTTTGTACTATTTAAGTTGACATGTGTGGATTATTGTCAATTTAAATGCTCCAAATATACGGGTTGTTACAGTACGGTGGAGTTACAGTGCTGTATAGTATATGATGCTTATATAAATGTGTTAAGGGGAATAATGGTGACGCCTTAACACTATCTTGATATTTTACATTACTGTTAGACATTATCTATTTATCGTACACTACTATGTATAGATAGTTTATCGGATCCTGAAAGATTTTTATTCCATTCATCTTTGAGTTACTGTTGTTTCAAATTTTGAACCATATTATCTTTATAAGAATATATGTCCTGATTCGAGTGTTTGTTTGTGCATATGCTTGGATCAGACTGAGGATTTCTGTTGCTGCTTACTTGGAGCTGAAGACCGAAGACTATCACTATCTTATCTTATCAGTATTGTTCTTTCCATTTGGACTATTTGGACATTCTATGTTGTTGTATTTCTTTTATTTGAGACATTGTTGTATTTATGGGTAGCTTCATGAACTACTCTTATGACTATGTTGTATTTCCGCTGCACTATTCTGTTATGTTATATTTTCTGTGATTCTGTGATGATTCTCATTTATATACATATACTCCATTAATGATTCGTGTTTTGTACTATTTAAGTTGACATGTGTGGATTATTGTCAATTTAAATGGTCCAAATATACGGGTTGTTACAGTTGGTATCAGAGGTTTGGTTCCCGATAACCTTAGCCTGTGGAGTTTAAAGCTCATTAGAGATAGGGTAAACATACCCTAGAATGAGGAGAATCATTGCAGAATCCACATCCTTTGATTCATCTTTCTTATTGAAATCGTTGAATAGAATTTCCTTAAGTTCTATAAATTCCTATCTTTGATTCTAAATCAATTTTGGTATTCCAGGATGGCTACCAGAAGAAATGTTAGAGGCAGGGGTGGAAATGCTCCTGGTCCACATGCTCCAGCTCCCGCAGTCCGATTCTCTACTCTTAGCAAGGAGTATACTTAGCTTGGAGGAGTCAAATTTACTAGCTCCGAGAGTATTATCGAAGCACAACAATGGTTAAAGAGTTTGGAAAGGATATTTTCTGGCTTGGAGATCGCAGATGCTCAGAAGCGCAAGTTGGCCGCTTGGCAGCTTCAGGATGCTGCACAAGATTGGTGGGAGTCAGTCACTTCTCGAACTAATGAGGAAACCATCACTTGGGCCCAGTTTAGGTAGTAATCTATCTAAATTCCAACTAAATAAATTTCTCTCTTATCTCGTCATAATTTTCATTCGTTTCATATCACTTGTAATAGGGATTCCTTTATGGCTCAGTGGATGCCAGCTGCTGGGAAGGCCCAACTCTATCGGTCTTTTATGGATCTCAAGCAAGGCAACATGACCTTCATTGAGTATGAAAGGAAATTCAATGAACTATCTAAGTTCGGACCCGGTTTGATCGACACACCTCTGCTTAAGAACGAGAAGTTCATACATGGCGCACGCCCAGAGTATTACGAGCTCCTCACCGCTCATGTACATGGAACTTTCACTGAGTTGATCGATTTTGCTCTTCGATACGAGGGAAATCCTAAGGGAACATCTGTCCCTAAAGCTCCAGTTACCCAGACATCGGCTAATCAGTCGGGAAAGAGGAAGCCAAATTTTGAGCAACAGAAGAAGAATTGGCAACAGAAATCCGGGCTTGGCTATTCTCAGAAGAAGCCTATTGACTTATCCTCCATCACTTGTTTCAAGTGCGACCAGAGGGGTCACTACGCCAACAGCTGTCCAACATCTGCCCGTGCCGCTGTTCCGCCCCCTCAGAATACCAGGAACGACCTCTGTCACGTATGTCTACAGCCAGGCCATTTCAAGAGGGATTGTCCTATGTATAAAAAGGGAAAGACGGCTGGGGTATTTGCTATGACTTCTTCCACCCGTGATCCACCTACCCCACCTGCTCCTACTGATAACCAAGGTACATTACAGAGTACTTTTATGTTGCATACTTTACCCGTTAAAGTTCTATTTGATACCGGAGCAACACATAGTTTCATATCTATTGATTTGTGCAATAAACTTGGTTTGGAACCCATCCTTTCATCTACTTTCTTATGTGTATCAAACCCTATTGGAGGGCCCGCTAACCTTAAAAGGGTTTGCAAATATGTCACTCTTATGCATGGCATCCACCGCTTCACTTGGGATTTCTATGTCCTTGGATTCGAGGCATTTTATATACATTTAGGCATTGATTGGCTACGAAAGTTCGAAGCCAATATCTCATGCAAAGCTCGAACCGTCTCTCTTATCGACAACAAGAGTATACCTTTAGTTATTAAAGGCAAATCACCTCAAGAATATGCTGGGAGTTTTATATTCTCACTTGACTCCCACCCAGATGAACTAAGCTCTACTCCAGTTGTTCAATTCTTTTCTGATGTATTTGGAGAAGTAAATTCTCTACCACCTCCGCGGGAAATCGAATTCCGCAATGACCTTATTCCTGGTGCCCGACCAGTAGTTCTCCCTCCCCGGAGAATGGCTCCTAAAGAAAAGGCTGAACTAAATGCTCAAATTGAAGATTTATTTGCTAAAGGCTTGATTCGACGAAGTCATTCAGAATGGGGTGCTGCAGTTGTGTTCGTCACAAAATCGGATGGTTCTCTCAGAATGTGTGTGGACTATAGAGAGCTAAACAAGCTCACACACAAGAACAGATATCCAATGCCCCGCATCAACGATCTATTCGACCAGCTCCATGGAGCTAAAGTATTCTCTCAACTCGATCTGGCTACTGGCTTCCACCAACTCAGAATTGCTGAGGAGAGTATTCCTAAGACAGCATTCCGCACTGAGAATGGTTTCTTTGAATGGATGGTTATGCCGTTCGGTCTTACTAATGCTCCAGCTTATTTCGTCGACTTAATGAATAGAGTTTTCCGGGATGTTCTTAACAAGTTTGTTCTTGTTTTCATCGATGATATTCTCGTCTTCTCTAAGGATGAGGAAGAGCATAGGTCACATTTGGCTTTTGTTCTTGAAACTCTACGCAGTCATCAGCTTAAAGCCAAGTTTTCAAAATGTCACTTTTGGGAAGATGAAGTTCGATTTCTTGGCCATATTGTTTCAGAGAATGGGATTTCGGTCGATCCAGCTAAGATCGCCGTAATCAATGTAAGTTCTATTCTTACTTGTCAAATTCTATCAAAAACAACTTATCATTTTCATAATTCGAATCTTTGGAATTTGTAGGATTGGGAGACCCCCAAAACTCCCACAGATATCCGCAGTTTCTTGGGTTTGGCCGGCTATTACCGCAGATTTATAGAAAACTTTGCCTGTATTGCCGCACCACTTACCGCACTGACCAGAAAGAATATGAAATTTATTTGGAGCGAAAGGTGCGAAGCAGCTTTCAATGAGATGAAGCGAAAGTTGACCTCTGCCCCGGTTCTTACAGTTATTGATGGTAGCGAAGGATTGACCGTCTATACAGATGCCTGTCGAGATGGACTTGGAGCAGTTTTAATGCAGAAAGGAAAAGTTATTGCCTATGCGGGTCGTCAGTTAAAGACCCATGAAACAAACTACGCAACTCACGATTTAGAGCTTCTTGCGGTTGTATTTGCTCTTAAGCTATGGAGGCACTATCTATTGGGAACAAAATTCGAGTTATTCACTGACCATAAGTCATTGAGATATATCTTCTCGCAAAAGGATTTGAATCAGAGACAAGTCCGATGGCTCGAATTTCTAGCTGCATATGATCTTGATATTAACTACACCCCAGGAAAAGCAAATGCCGTAGCCGATGCTTTGAGCAGAAACCAAGCTATGATATGTTGTAATCTTGTTGAAGGAATGTTATTCCAGCTTTCCGTCTCCCCAGCTCTTATGGATCGTATTATAGCCAAGCAATATGAGGACACTTTGCTTTATCGCATCAAAGAAATAGTTCTTGGCGGAATTGAAAATGCTGATAATAAATTGGGGGCACATGTTGATAGTAATGGAGTCTTGAGAATTGATAATCGAATTTGTGTTCCTAATGTTGATGGTCTTAGACAGGAAGTGCTAAAAGAAAACCATAAGTCTTCGCTTTCATTTCATCCCGGTGTCACTAAGATGTACCAGAATATGAAGAAGCTATATTGGTGGAGTGGAATGAAGCGCGATATTTCTACCTATGTTAGCAGGTGCACCACTTGCCAACAAGTTAAAGCTGATCACAGAAAGACAGCAGGATTGCTCCAACCTCTAGAGATTCCAGGTTGGAAACGGGAGCAAATTTCTATGGACTTTATTGATGGGCTGCCAAGGACTAGAAAAGGGAACGAAAGCATTTGGGTGATTGTCGACAGACTGACGAAATCCGCACACTTTATTCCAGTCAAGACCACTCGTACAGCTTCGAGTTTGGCCGAGATATACATGAGAGAAGTTGTTAAACTTCATGGTGTACCACCTAGTATTGTATGCGATCGAGATCCTATTTTCACCAGTAAATTCTGGAAAGCATTTCAGGATACTTTGGGCACCAAACTGAATTTGAGCACAGCTTATCATCCTCAGACAGATGGCCAAACTGAGAGGGTGAATTGGATCTTGGAAGATCTTCTCCGAGCTTGTATTATTGACTTTGGTGGATCTTGGGAAGACCATCTTCACTTGGTTGAATTCACTTATAATAATAGTTACCAGGTAAAGAAATTGAATTTCAAATTTGAATAAGTATATTTGAATTTGAATTAATTATCTTCAATAACCAGGCAAGCATTAGTATGGCACCGTTCGAAGCCTTATATGGACGGCCGTGCAAATCGCCAGCTTGTTGGATTGAGTCTGGTGATCGATTAGTGCTTGGACCAGAAATGATTATGGAAGCTTCTAAAAAAGTCGAAGAAATCAGGAAGAAGATAAAGACGGCACAGGATAGACAAAAGAGTTATGCTGACAGAAGGAGAAGAGATCTCGAATTCAGAATAGGAGACCAAGTATTTCTGAAAGTGTCACCTTTGAAGAATATTGTTCGATTTGGAAGGAAGGGGAAGCTAGCTCCCAGATTTGTTGGTCCGTTTGAGATTACAGAAAGAGTCGGAACATTAGCATATAGAGTTGCATTACCAAAGAAGTTCGCCGGTGTACACAACGTATTCCACGTCTCACATCTCCGCAAAGTTGTACACGATCCATCTATGACCATCCATACTGCTCAGTTGGAAGAGGTAGTTATTGAGCCTGACTTGACTATTGAGCGAAAGCCACTTCGGATTGTCGATCGTGAGACAAAGCAACTTAGAAGGAAGTCGGTAAATCTCGTCAAAGTACAATGGAGTGCGGATGAGCGAGATTGTACATGGGAGACTGAGGATAGTATTCAGGATTCAAACCCCGAATTACTAATTTCAGGTATAATTCAAATTTCTCAAAATCTATCTTGATTTTTCTGCTTATTTCATTCCTACTTCACTCGTCTCGTTCCTTTTCGAGGACGAAAAGTTTTTAGTGGGGAAGATTGTAACAACCCTGAATTTCCGATCCAATTTAAAATTTTCAATCCACCGTTTTAATATAAATTTTGTGATTTCTAAACGATCTCAATTAACATCCAAACTTTGTTTATAAAATGCGCCTAGTGGGTTATTGATAGTGGTAAAGTTTCGTCGTAAAATATCACTGAAAATTTCGTTCGTGTTTTACTGTATAACAGTTCATTTTAAAACGCGAAAATTTTTATCTTTCGAACCCGAATATTTTTACATGGAAAAATTCTAAACCATCTTCTGAGCAAGACGTTATTTTTCGTTTTTCAAAATTCGGACTTCTTTAGCTCCGTCGATCTTATTTTCGGCATTTTTCCTGCATTTTTTCGATAATATAAAATTCGAAATTTTGTAATAAAAATCGTACCACCATAATCTGTGTACCGTTGTAAGCGCGTCGTCGCACTGATCAGAATGGTATACTCATTCGTGTAAATAAGAGTCCGATGTAAAATTATTTGTGTTAATTTATCGGTCCCGGACGGACCGGTTAATAATACTCAGTCCAAAATTTTAGCCCGTTTGCAAAAGAAGGTTTGAAAATAAAATCAGCTGTTGCATTTATGGGATAGTTGGAAGGTTGGAGTTCCTAGGAAAAGTATGAACGTCTGGGAATTTAAAGAGAAGTTTTTGAAAATGAAAACATGACGGTTGGAAACTCAATGCAACCTATCACGGTACTTAAGTTAGTAAATAAGGGACAATTCATTTTTCTTTCTTCATCACACTGTTCCTATTCTCATTTATTTCCTGTGCAATATTTCTCCATTCTCACTTTCACTTTCCTCTACAATTCCAACAGCAAGTACGTACTTCTCTATTCCTCCCATCCCCTTTCTTTCTCTTTCATACGATATCCACTATCCGAAAAAAAAGGGAAAGGGAGAGAAGTGAGACCGAAACCAAAAGAGCACCGCACCCTTCTCCTTCACTCCCACCTCTTCCACCACGAAGACGCGCGTGCGCTGCCCCGCTGGCCTCCAGCCACCACCCAGACCGCCGCACCCCTTCAGCGTCCCTACTCCGCACGCCTCACCCTTCCAGCACCGACACACGCCCAGTCCACTGCCCTGAGCGCCACCAGCACCCACCACACGCACCACTGCCCCGACTGCTGCCATCCCACCTCGCGCACACCTTCCCAGTCCTCCGCCTCCCTTCGCACTGCCCACCCAACCACCACCTCCTGACCAAACCTCAGCCCACTGCCCTCCTTCGCCATCTCCACCTCCACATTCCCGCATTTTCCCTTGCCTGCCTGTTCTCTCACTGAGCCATGGCATACACCTCCGCGTGTCGCCTAATGTGTGCGTGCATGCTATGTTGCGTGCGTGGTAGTGTGTGTATGCATGAGTAAAAATGGGTCGGTTTTGAAATGCTGTCATATTTTTTTTTGAGTCTCTGTTCCTGTTTTATATAATGAAAAAAATATATATATAAGTGAGTTGAGTGCGTATGTAGGGATTGCAGTTTGTCTCTGGGTAAACAAACATGCATACGTGTGTCGATGGGTGGTTGTCAGAAGGAAAAGGAAGTAGAAGTCTCAGTTTTGAAAATGAACAGTGTATTGCTGCTTTACACAATGGTGGCAGTGCACTGTCACTTCAAATTTGTTGCTAAAAGAATGTATTAGCAGCGTCAAATTTTGTTACTCAAATAGTAACCACTTTTCTCTTTCTTGTGTGTGCAGAAGCAACCGGTTAAGCCGTTTGCAGCAGCATCGATTTCAGCCTTCGTTCTTTCTCCGTCGTTGGTAAGCGAATCTTTAACTTATAAAAAAAATCATATATGACGTTCATTAAATTAATATCGTCTCTCTTTTGTCGATATTTGCAGTGTCCGTTGTTCGTGTTGTACCAATTTCATTCGTGCTTCTTTTGCTTCGTCGTCAATTTCTTTATCCACGAAAGGTGAATTAATTTTCATGACTATATTCTTATGCTAGTTTGTTGTTGAATGATTGCTATGTGATTGAATTGAATGTTGATTGCTAGTATAAAGTGAAAAATAATTTGCAAGTAAATTTGATATAGGATAGTTAACGAAATTAATTTGGATTATATATGTCGAACTTTGATTTGCTAAAACTGACCCCTTCATATGATTAAATTCGACTAGTTAAAATTGACCCTTTAATTGTAAGTTAATTGACACGTAGAATTTAATAAATTTAACTTTGGACCCTTGAACGTATATTGAATTAACTGTTGTAGTATTAAATTTAAATTGAACGACAAGTGAAAACCGTAATGTAATAATCTTTAATCTACTTGAAATGATAGGGTAGATTCTAGGAATAATGGTATTAATTTGCATAAATAACAAATGCAAATTAATACGATTATTTCGGGATTATTTAAATTGTCGAATTATTTACTTTGACACCATCCCAGCTATCACACTGCAAGTTCCCTTTGTATGTTTTGATTTTGAATGGAAATGAAATAGGGTTGAAATGATAAATACCCAAATAACTTTGACCTAGGATAGAAAATTTAATTAAACCCGATTGGTCAATGTTTTGATTTAAAAATAAAATAAGGTTTTATTTAACTAATGATAAAGTTTTGAATAAAATGGGATGTAAATTCGAATGAATCTGAAATGTGAATATTTGAAATTTGAAACAAATATTATCGTAGTAATTGACGAAGAACATTTTAAATTTAAGTTGATTAATAATGAAGTTTTGGAAATTAGTAATGATTAAGTTGAAATTTGAAATAATTAAGTTTTGGAAATTATTAATAATTAAGTTGAAATTGGAAATAATTAAGTTTTGAAAATTTTAAAATTAAGTAATAATTAAGATTTGAAATTATTTGATAATTTAATAAGATTAAATAATTTAATGGTTAAACTAAATTGAATATTTTATTTAAGTGAAATTAAATTGTGAACAAGTGTATCTAAGTAAACACCAAGTGAAATGGATTTCTTTAATAAGAAATGGAATGTGTTTTGTTAACAAATGAAAGACTTGTAATTTAAAGATTTGGATTCGACAAATTTAATTTAAATAAATTTGTAAAGTTTATATAACAAGTTGAACTTAAGTAAGTAATGTAATGAATTGGAAATTTAATTGAAATTGTTTTAATGATAAATTAATTGAATGAATATCGAATGAAATCGATAATTGAGTTTAAATCGTTTTGAACGTTAATTAAGTTAAATGATTTTGGAATGAACTTATATACGAAATGAGATGTAATTTTGGAAATTGAAAATGAAATTGGGAAGTTATGAGATGTAATTTTGGAAATTGTTTTAGAAAGACTAACGAATTGTCGATTTACGAATTCCAATTGAAATTGAAATTGATTTGGTTTTGAAATATATTAACGACCAATCGGTGTTATAATTACGAAGGTTATTAAAGGAACCGGAATCGGTTAGGGACATACTCACTGTCTAAACCGGAAACCACTTTAATAACTACACGCGGAGTGTGATCCAGAATGAAGTGGTTGGATAGACGAACGCGATGACTAAAGAAAGTGAACGATAATAGATAGCTTTGACACTTGTGTCAAATTGGAAATGACTAAAACAGGAGTCGTGCCGGGCCAATGGAGGTTAGCTACCTCAAGTGAACACACTTCTTCGTAAAACTATTCATTTACTTTGTGATTGATTGGTGCGCACCCTTGATTTGGGAGTGTTGTTCGCGGTGTTGCGATCGCTGCGGCGATGCGTTCTCACCAGTCCGGATCAAGCAAACGGTAGTTTCACTACCTTGGGTATTGCCTCATGTGCCTTGTCATACTTGTATTCCCGTATTCGCGACCACTACGAATTTGTTTTGTATTATACCTATGGAGTACTCCCTGATATCCCACTAGTTTACGGTGGAGTTACAGTGCTGTATAGTATATGATGCTTATATAAATGTGTTAAGGGGAATAATGGTGACGCCTTAACACTATCTTGATATTTTACATTACTGTTAGAGATTATGTATTTATCGTACACTACTATGTATAGATAGTTTATCGGATCCTGAAAGATGTTTATTCCATTCATCTTTGAGTTACTGTTGTTTCAAATTTTGAACCATATTAACTGTATAAGAATATATGTCCTGATTCGAGTGTTTGTTTGTGCATATGCTCGGATCAGACTGAGGATTTCTGTTGCTGCTTACTTGGAGCTGAAGACCGAAGACTATCACTATCTTATCTTATCAGTATTGTTCTTTCCATTTGGACTATTTGGACATTCTATGTTGTTGTATTTCTTTTATTTGAGACATTGTTGTATTTATGGGTAGCTTCATGAACTACTCTTATGACTATGTTGTATTTCCGCTGCACTATTCTGTTATGTTATATTTTCTGTGATTCTGTGATGATTCTCATTTATATAAATATACTCCACTAATGATTCGTGTTTTGTACTATTTAAGTTGACATGTGTGGATTATTGTCAATTTAAATGGTCCAAATATACGGGTTGTTACAATAGGTAATAATGGAGAAATTATTTATTCTTATAGTTAATAATTAAAAAGGATGAAATTTGGATTTTTCAACCAATCAACAAAAGTCAAGTTTTGTTAAAAATAAATAAATGCTTAAATAAATAATTTAAATATTTATTTGAAAAGTTAAATCTTATCAAAATCACTTAATAAAGATAATAGAAGTGTACTTAAGGATTTAAAAATCGGTTTATAATCGTTTTACAAAAATATTCAAAATTTGTCACATTTTGTCAATGCAACTTCAAAATTCAATATTTTGATATTAACCCTAACGATATGAGATTTTAACCCAATAGAATTGTTTTAATTCATTTAATATAATAGGAAATCCATTTGTAAGTTTGGTTTACTTAAATATATAGTTTAGCAAAAACGTCAAATTTTTACTGTAAAATTTGACAATAACAGCGTTGTTTTCAACTGTAACATGTGGTCGCAACGTTGTATGAAGATATGCACTTTATAACATGTATAATACATCTTTACAAACTATACAAACTATATTACACTTACATTTATCATATAAGACAAATCACATATTTTGTAAAAGTAAATAAAATAAAAAGAAAAGTAATCATTTCATAAAACACATCACCATTAATGCCTAAGTCATATCAATTATGGAAAAGGAGCAAATATTATTTTTTGTAAATTTTGTAAATTTAAAAAGTAACATAATCATTACATAACCTCCTTTCATCATAAATGCTTATGTACCAAAAAGTCTAATCATGCATGGAAAAGGAACACTTTTAATATTAATTCTTATTTAATAAATTGTAAAAAAAAGTAAACTTAAATTCATTTCAAATCACATTAATGCATGTTTCACTTAAGGACTAAACTGAAGGACATGAAGTGATGGAGGGGATGTGTTGAAGTGATGTTGTGTAAGAATATTTGAAAATATGAAGGGTATTTTGGTCTTTTGGTTAAGGGTAGAAAGGTATTTGAGTAGTAAGCTTTAGCTATAAATAGCGCCACACTTTCACCACTTCTTCACCACTCCATTCTTGACTTTTTCCACCTTCTTCCTCTTCCATGGCATCCAACTTCTCTTCCTCTTCCATTTTCTTCCTCCATCTCAACATCACCCTAACCTGAGCTCTTCCCACCTCCATTTGGCCGTACCCTCCACCTAAACCACTCTACCCGAGCCTACACCACCATACACGCCCCACACTCCCCTCCAACAACCCACACTCGAGCTAAACTCCACCATCCCAAGACCGTACCCACCCTTCACACCATATACCCACGGCCATAGACCCAAACCAAAGCCTACACCCTCTCCAAAGCTCACACGCCCTCCTCTTATTAAAAAAGAAAAAAAAGAAAGAGAAAAGTAAAAGAAAAGAATCCGGGAATTCGAGACGATCGAGAAGGAGCACACTAGTTCATGTAAGTTAGACGAAGGGGAAATGAAGGTGGGAAATTCTCATCGCTATTTAATTACGTTGATTATCAAGTTTAATTGTTATGTTAGATAATCATCATTTGATGATATGGATGTTTGAATGATTGTTTGAATATGTTGGATGGATAGTAGAATTATGCTAATATACTCACTTATTGATAATCACTATGCTATGAGAATGGATGTTATGTTAATGATGAATATTGGAAGTAATTGTGCTCATTGTTGATTAAGTAATCCATTTGTTAAGTATGACCAGTTTTGTTGATATGGTATATGTTCGAATTATTAAGCCTCTTTGTAAATAGTGAAAAAAATCAAATTTGGATTTTGAAAATAAAGTCAAATTGGAATTGAAGTATAATTGAAATCGAAATCGAAATGGAAATCGAAATTAGAATTGAATTTGAAATGGAAATTGAAATTGAAATTGAGATGAATAGTAAAATTGAAATCGATTTTGAAAATTGAAATTGAGATTAAGTTTGAAGTTTAAATTAGAATTGAAATTAGATTTGAATTCTAATTAATTTTAATTTGAAGTTAGAATTGAAATTTAATTGAAATTGGATTTAAAAATTTAATATTTAAAAGAATAGGAATATAATAATATTATAATATGGGAATAGTGAAAAATATACTTTAAAAAGTGAAAATATCGATTTAAAATGATTAGTAATGTTTTTATAAGTAATTATATTCAATTTAGAGAATTTATTTCAAGTATTGTAAATCAAGTTAAAACTAGGCGCGTCGCGTAATGATAGTTCGCGATTTCACCCCGAAAAGTTCAAATGAGTGTATTGAGTGAAGTATAACTCGGATTTCTTCGAAACAAGAATTGTTTGGTCTATTATAACCATAATTTTCAAATAGAAAAGAAAATCAAGATTTCGTCTTGTAGATTTTGAATTATGTCCAAATAATTTTTTTGGAAAAATCGCGTTTGTGTAGTTAAGTAACCATAATGGAAATCTTTTTAAATAGACGTTTTTAATTATGGAAAAATATGGAATAACTTTGATAAATCTATTTAAATAGTTTAGAAGAGATTTGAAGTGGAAAGTATGAATTTTCAAATATTAAAAAGTTGTTTAAATCAAATAAGCTTATAAAGCACATTCCGCAACACTTTTCTACTGTCGTTTCTGCTGCCGTTTCTACGACTTTTTAAAAAGAAGGTTTAAACTTAACGATTTTTCCCAGAATCAATTATGAATGTTTTTAAAAGGATAATTAAGCATTTAAAAGATAATTTGGAATCTTTATAATCAGTTCCAAAATAAAAGCTAAAATTGAGTATGTAGAAAAGACTAATATATTTGTCCCGCCTGTGAGATTTGGGAAGATGAAACAAGGTGTTTAACTAAGGTTAGGAATGGAGCAACCAGTGCCCTGAACTTACCTGGCCTATATTTTCTCTTCTTTGGTGAGGGGTGGAACAGATCAAAAGGAAAGCCCGGATGCTCTAAAAAGATTATATTAATTTTTTCCAAAATAAAAGAAGATTATTATTATCCAAAATTTAAGCAATCTCTAAAATGAATAAACTACAACTTGGATTGCATTGAGATAATCTTCTTATACTTGATATTAAAATTTGAAGATGGAATTCGTCCTATTCATGGAATTTAAAAGGTGATCTCACCGTTATTCCGCCCATAGCACTTGTTGAATACAGAAATTGATGTTGAATAAAAATAGAATGATTTCTATAATCCTGTTTACTCAATAATGTTTCCTAAGATTTATTTAGGGTTTAAAGTAAACGATGTCTTAAATAACATTGTTTTTGACCCATTTAAAAGTCAAGAAATTCTGGATTGATGATAAGTAAGAAATAGGAAATGTTTTCGCAATTAATAAGTGAATGGACTTAGAATTACTCTGAGATTAAAAAGGGATTTAATAAAAAGAATTAAAATGAAAAGAGGTTTAATAAATCTTATATACTCATATTCACTTTTTTATCAATGATTGGATTTCAAAGGAACCGGGGTCGGATTTGGGCGATTCCAATCCAAAAACCACTTCGAACCAATTTACATGTTCAAAAATGAAGCTGTTTGAGGACGAAGATATTGAGACAAATAATAACGTAGGACTACTTGTTGATTAATTAGGGATAAACTCTTGATTTACTTATTGTAGCAGCGATCTCTTTGTTATGAAATACCTTAGAAAAACAAGGACTTCTCGCCTAGTAATGGCCGAGGAAAGTACCTTCGGTTTCGTTCAGTCCCAGAATGAACTTGTATGGATGAGTGTCTGACCTTGCATTCTAATCACATTGAGTGATCTCTATAAAATGTATATCAGTCGGTGGCGTAGAAGACACCTTCTCTTAGCTTAACACTCTTTCCCGAGACATACGAGCTCATGAAGTTATATATTTGTAGAGACCAGTCATGTGAATATCGAATGGCAATATGGCATTCAAAGTGGAAGGAATTTGTGCTATGTGAAAAGGTAATCATTGCCTCAAGCCTCATCAACCGGAAATGACCGAAACATGGTAGATGCAGCAAGGCTAAGTGAGTCATTCCCATTAGGATATGATCATTCCCTTCTAGATATATTCTTCCCACTATGACGTTTGGGATGTAAATTAATGTGGTGTATGGAAATCGAGCGCACGGATAAAGGTAGGTAACGACCGAGAAATGACATATTCGGTACTATCTAGTTACAGAGGTAGGTCGGTCTTGTGTTGGTAGGAGAGCAGATGTTCTATGGTCCTCGTGACATCCATCTAGAGGTGTACCCATCGGAAGGTAGTCCCTTCACCTGGTCATTTGTATGGAAATCCATTCTCCAATAAGAACATGCGGTTTTTTTTGTATAGCCTTAAATGATTAGGCCTGGAATTTAATAATGGTAACAATTTCAACTAACATTAATAAGTTTATTTGCAAATGTTTTCAAAGAAATTTCATTAGAAATAATATCAAATGTTTTGATATAAAAGTGTTTTAGTTATCATAAGGTAAAAACCCGTCCGTGTTTATGTGTAGGCGTGGTCTAATGAGATACTCTTTCTTTTCAAAGGATTTTATTCAAAGGTTAATATATGACACTATCATTTATTATTGAGTTATTCTCACGCTGGTTTATCAAGCCTGATCCGGGTGTTTTCAATACTCGGGTCAGATCCGAGTAGTTTCAGGTTTAGTTGATAACAATTGGAGTTTCCAAAGGAGAGCTGGAGATATTCATCTACGTATAGACATATTCTATCATCCGCTGCTGTTTTTGATGTTTGCCAGCAATTGTAAGGACTGATGTTTATAACCGTCCAAGCTGAATCTAGGTAGACTCTGATATATGTATTTTAAAAGTTTTCCGCTGTAAAGATATTGTTCAATATTATATATTATTCCATTCATGTGAGATTCTGTTTTGTCCTATTTTTCTTTTTACCCTTCATGTTCCATCTTTTCGTTCAATTTGAGTTGGACATGTGTGGCTTATTGTCAACTTAAAGGGTACGAAAAAATGGGCTGTGACATCGGGTCAGGCCGAGACTTTATAAATATAGGGACCCATTGACCTTTGGATTTTGCGCTAGCATTGAAGTCGACTATTTTGATAGTTTTTACTTCATACTTGTATATATTGTTAGTTAGGAGTTTATGTCATCAATATTATATAGTAGTGACTTTGTACCTGATACAAGATTTTGGATATGATGTATATATTTATGTAGGTCTAGTACCCATATTTTGTAGACTCACATTCTATTACATATATGATGGTGTATATTATTCCGCTGTGATCTGTGACTATGATTCTGATTTATTTATATTATATACCGTTCTAAATATTTTTTATTGGTGTGTTTATTACTTTGTATTAATGCTGCACACGTCAAATTTTTAGTTCAGACCCTCAGAAAGGTAAATAAGATGTGTCCGTGTTAGTGTGTGTGTGTGTGTGTATTCACATTCGATCGCCCTTAACCAGCCATATTCTCTGGATTAGTAGACGACATTACTTGTAATGTTCTTTGCCAAACTAGCATGGTGGTAGGGTCGTTACACGTTACAGATATACTACTCCAAATGTACCCCCTCCATGGGATACTCTCTTGCACTTCCAGTTCTTTTTCCCCTTTTTGTACCATCTTCCTCAAAGATATAACACTGTTCACTAGATCAATACGGAACTCCACCTCTTTACGTGTTGAAAATTCGACTACCTCTAGATGTTCTCGCATTACAGAAAATGGTGATGACTTTTCATGCGGGATCCCAAGCGAACACACCAAGCTAACTATAACTTTACCCTCTCAAGTGTACAGCCTTATGCTAGCCTCTGCTCTCCCCTGCCCTGTCTATCGCCTACTGCAACTCATTGTTTTGCCATAGCTCTGTATCCTTTTGGTCGTCTCATGCCAAATGATTTTGAAAGCTATAAGACCCAAATGAAGCAAACAAAATCAAACAAACATCCATGAGTCAACAAACTAAGCCTTAAGAAACCATCTCCAAGTCGGTCGAACTACAACTAAGTTCAAAACAACTAAAGGTATGTCCACTAGGTCAGGTCAACATACTAACCTACTCACTAAGTCACTGGATATATAAATAGTGTATAGTATCGATATTAAAAATAAAAACACGCAATAGGTATAACACAAATAAGTGTATACCTTTAATAAGAATGCTCTTCCCCTTCTCCTTTGTCGAAGAAGTGGAAATGGCATCCATTGCATAAGCAGTAACACTCTACTTTTTCTTCTATAATTCTGGCTCATCATTCTTCAAGTGTCCAGTCCTATATTGAAAAGACCCTCCTATTTCCACCCTAATTTCAGTAGGATTTTTTTTTTTAGAAATGATATATAGAAATATCATTCATTACAAATACATTTCCCAGGGTCATTTTCTTTCTCCAATAAACAAAAATATATCCAGGATCTTTCACAATATAAAAATATTGTTTAACTCTAAATCATTCCTAACATACATATATGAAGATATCTATGTTATATTCTACTTTAATCAGAGCATGTTAATATGTAAGTAGAATTCCTTTTTAAATCTATTAAAATGTGATAATTCCTTAAAAAAATTAATTATTGTAATCTGATTTTTGACCATAGAATCCACTGGAAACATGTACTTTAGTCTGTTATTCTAATCAAGGAATGATCAAGTAAAAATCAGTGGAAAGCAAGCTTTTAATATGAATGATTGTGTTAAAGTCTGAATAATATCAAACTCAGGCTAAAAGAAAGTGGATCCTAAGTGAACACAAGCAACATCTAGGCGTAATGGAAACGCGCCTAACTAACACATGAGAGGTCACGAGTTCGAGTGCTATGCTGGTCGGTTCAAACCCAATTTTTGTTTTTTTTTTCTCCTGTGAACAAGATTGTCTGAACCTAATATATACTTTGGCTATGAAACAGCTCCAAACTTTTAATTTAAATCCTTAGTTGTTGGCTTGACCCAGGCTCAAGAAAAGTGGCTATGTTAGCCTTGTTCTGGTTTGCACTACTCAGTTACAAAATACCAGCTATATTATTTTCTTTTCAAAGCAACTCAAACTCTTTCTATCAGATTTTCTTTTTGACTTGAACATGGATTTTCTTATGCCAGATCTATGAATATACATACAAACCACAAATTCTTTTAATCTCAGATCTTCTACCATTATAGCCTAACTGTTCTTGAAGCTTAGAATTCATTTTTCTTAGCAAAGCATTTAACAAAACAAAGCACATAATTCAGCTGAGACATATAAGTTCAACAACTATAAAACAGTAACTAACCATACATTGGTTTCTCAAAGTAATTTTAAACAATAGGTCTTAATCTAGTTCATCATGAAGGTGTAGTTTACTTCAGCAAAGTCTTTTAAAAACATAGCATCCAAATCTTAAGCAGTTTAACATCCAATCCTGATCAAAGCAATTCCTATTTCCCTGCAAAACCACCATGAACTGCCCCATATGAATATGAGACACCCAATGGTGCATAAACACAAAAGGGTCAGACTATTTGTATGGTGTGAATAATCTAACTGAAAACATGATCTTATTCAATTCTATTTGTATTCCAGTACTTGCAAGAATAAGAAACTCAGTATCTTCTGTGTGCATGTTTTTGTGAGGCATGTGCATTCATATCAGTGTTAAACAAATTCTCAATGACTTGATTCATAGAAAACAATCATAGGATTCATCAATAAAAAGCATCAAAACAACCAAATGCAAACATCAATTCAGTTATCATACCCTTTTCAACTTTTCTGGCCATCAGGGATTTTGCCCAGGCCTCTCCTGAATCTATTCCTAGAATTCATTATCAAATATAATAGGGTCTTTAGCTACTTTCTCCTTTTTAAACACACACTGCCTGGGACCTTTCTCTGTTAACCCAGCACACTCAGGCCCCTGGGTATAAATATACCATGTGTGAACTTGCAATATTCCCATTGCCAAGCTATACTTTGGTAGCCCTAAGATCCCAAGTCCTTAGTTAAATTACTAAGTGTTATTATTATTTTTCATAGCAGTGCTAATCCCTTCTGCATCTCACTTCTTAATCAGAGAAATATAAATAATGCAAGCAACATGTATTCATCCAGAGTTTGGTAAGTTATATTCTCAGAAGCAAACATTTTATCATGAAAGAGGGAAGTGACTTCTTAGCACATTATTTTTGCCTGTGGGTTTCACTGGATCAAGATGTAAGCATATGGTCCTGAGTAATTTGCTTGATATATATTTTCCCTTACCTCTGGTTCAATCAGATTCATGATCTGGCTAAACCACAAGTATATTTGAATTGGGTATTTAATAAAACATAGAAGCTCAGCACATGTACAACATTGCACTTCTACATTTTCTTTTGTTTTAATTAATATGAGACATAAGCAACAACACAATGTTACAGCCCATATTTCTTTCTACCTTCAGACCATACACCCACTACTTGAATCTGGGGATTTTTATAAACAACTCATAAAGAAAACTTATAAAAGAAATCACTCAATCTCAAAGCTAACCCATATCTCAGACAAACATTTTTGTTCATGAATCCATGACTCTTATTTTTTTCTGGGTAAATCAGATAGAGGTTTTACCCTTAAACAAATCATTAACAAAACAAAGTCATTCAATCATAAAACATAACTTGTAAAAGAAAATTAGTTCAAACTGGCTGCCTCAATATTCAGGTCTTAATGCCAAAGTTTTCAGTGAGATTACTCACCTTAATCCTTCTTCTTCCTATGCCTTATTAACCCCCTTTTAGTCTTCCGCCTTCTCCTATTTTCTCTGGTTTATGCCTTGTATATTTTTCTTTAGGTTAATGAAGAACAAAAACATATGGTCTTACTATACTAGGCCTTTTATATAAATTGGCTGTTACTAGGGTTTATGGACTTACCCAATGTCAGTTCTACCCCATCCCAAACATAGCCTGTCTCTGGTTTGATTCAAGAAAATAAAAGGGTATGTTGTCCTTGTTTTCCTTTCCAGAAATTAGTTCCTTTCTTTTAATTTTCCCTGGTCATGTCATATGCATGACTTCCTATTATTATTGTTATTATTTTCTTAATAAAAGAAATTACTAAGAATAGATAAAGTGCTTGTTTAGGGACTCATGCCATTTTCATGCAATTTCTGTTTCTTTCCAGAGATTGATTGACTGTATACATGTATAACCTATGTATACTTAAGCCTTTTATTTTTCTTTCTTTAAATAATTCTAAGTTTATTTCAGCCTAGCTCTTATTTTCTTTGTACTATATTTTATTTAAAGACAAAATTCTATTTTTATGCATATGTATTTCTAAATCAGTTATTTTATTTTATCTATTAATTTCTGCCAAATTGTGTTATACAGAAATCTGTGTGCATGTGTACACTGTCTTGTGCACATGTACATGTTTTATACTTTGTATCTGCAAATCAATTTCCTATTCCAATTTTTTTCCAATGCAATTTCAAACAAATACAAACTAAATTAAATCATGAAATTACTCACAAAAATCAGGGTTATCACATATATGGAATCCCCACACCTTGGTATCCTGCAATCTTTGCTAAGATGTCTAGTTTTATTGCAATTAAAGCACTTCAGCTCCCCTTTGACTTTTTCTAGCCATCCTCTTCCCGCGACCGCTTCTTCTCTTTGTTGTTCCATTTTCTTTTTCCTCCACTGACCGCTTGCAGTTTTGATTCTTCCTTTGAAATGACAATTTAGCTTTTAGCTTTGAGTACAAACTCTTATGTCTCAAAGCCTTCTCAACCAACTTCTCAAAGGACTCATCGATATGTCCCACTAGTTTCTCCCCTAGATAATTATCCAACCCCATAATGAACTTCTTATTCATCTTCAAAAGTGTATCAATAAAAGATAATCCATATTTCAACAATATGTTGAACTCAACCACACACTGAAACAGTCTTCTCACCTTGCTTCAATTCAGAAAACTTCCTAAATAATACCAACTTATGGACGGCTGGTATGAAGTTCTCTTCAAAGCTGTCCTTAAACTGCTCCTAAGTGAACTGGTCTTCCAAAGTAGCAATCTTGACAGTGTTCCACTATCCCATGGCATGACCTTGAAGTTGCCTAGAAGCTAAATTTTTCTTCATTGCATCATTCAATTTCAAGTCTTCAAAGATACACTCATATTATGTAACCAATCCTGAACCACCACAACAGATTTTGTTCAAAGGAATGATTTGCCTCCGAGGCTAGAATAATCCTTGTTTAACTTAGCAAAGTCGGATATGGGCGCTTGCACAAGAGAAACACCACCAAAACCAACCGAAGCTATACCTTGGGTATTCTGTAACATATTCCTCGCCATCTTTGTAAACATGGTTTGCGTATCTTGGTTAGCTATCTTGAACCCTCTCCTTCTCCTTCTATTCCAAGCATAGAATTCCTAATAGTGTTCCTTGTATGCCAACTCTACAATAACATGTTCTTGAGATGTAACTAATAAAAAATAATAATAATTATTTAATTTGTTAAAATGGACTTTTAGAAATTAAATATGAATAATTTGGATATATTTTGGAATATTGGAATTTTATATTAAAATATTTAGCAATGGAATTAAATGGTTTTAGGAATTATTATTTATCTAAAAGATTATTTAAATATTGAATATTTAAATTTAAAATATGGAAATAAATTCTAGAAAATTTTAAAATATTGGGGAAATAATTAAGAGTTGTAAATATAATTTTTATTTGGAATTTTATTATGATTTGTTTTAAATAGAAAATAGATATAAAAAGAAATGAAATAATAATAAATAAAGATATATTTTTTCTAACCTAAGCCCTAGCACATAATCCCCAGGCCCAAGTCCATATTATGGCATCCTCATAATTCTTGTATCGAGAGTTTTCTATATTGATATTTTTCTCTTCATTCACTGATTATTAGTTTAATTATGCTTCCCCTAATCAATCTATCTTCTTCCTGAAACTCTCCCCCCAATAAACTTCCTCCTCCAAATTCCAAAATAAATCAAGTAAATGATTATAAATCATCGAATTTGAATATAGGTGTCCAGATACTCATATACACCTATGGCGAGAGAGAAATTTGAGTTTGTTATTGCATCATTATGCTGGAGTGTGGCGAGCAGAGGTAGAAGTGGAAAAATGCATACAGGTGAGTAAATCTTACTCATAAACGTTTGTTTGAATCTAAATACTTGCATTTGGATTTGTATATGTTGTGTAGTATTGAATTAGAAGTGATAAATATCAAGGACAAGAAGTGAATGGCCAGAATTTGATCGTTGAAAGAAAAATTGGCTTCAGCGAAGTCCGATAGAGGAGGTCAACCGATCGATCCTTAGCGGTCGGCCGGTGGGTGCGACCAGTGAACTATCCTGCCGTACATAATTTTTTTAAAAGATATAATAAATATATGTAATATATTAATTAAACTATGTTAACAAATAAATAAAATAAACATAGATATACTATATTTATGGAAATTAACACTTAGAATTTAGTATAAGGTTTTATAAAGGAATATAGAAGGTTCAAGCATTTTGATATATTTAAAATTGATGATTTATTTAGAATAATTATTTGAAGATTTATATAAATTTTGAAAAATGAAAAATATTTTTTGATTAGTAATTTGAGTATTTTGAAGTGAATTTTGTAATTAATAAGTTTAAATCGATGTAAATATGTTTATATTTATATTTAATAAAAGAAAACACGTATTTACTAATTTAAAATTTAATTTGAAAATGATTATTATGTGATTTTGATGTTCTTATCTCTATTATAGTAAGATTGTATGTTGTGAATGATTTACTATTAAATATTGATTTAATTGTTATATATATATATTGTTTTATCATATTTTCATGATTTCTGGTTTCTTTTATATTGACATAGATTTATAAAAATGATTCACCTTAATATTGAGTTGATTATTATTTTGATATAATACTCTATTGACATTCTTCTATATGGATTCGTGATATTGCTATTTGTGATTTTTTGTGATGATGGTATTTTTTATGTGTAACGAGGAATCTAAATAAATGGGGTTATAATTGTGACGATCCAGAATTTTTGATAATTAAAATTCGAATATTTAATTGATTTTAAATATTAATAAATGGAATTTAGGAGTCGAATGATTTATTTCTCGAATATTGGATTTAATTTGGTCAATTAAATCGATAATTTAAATAGTGAAATTCCAGAGATAATTAAAAATCGAGTTTAAAATGATTGAAGATGATTTGGGAAATTTTATTTAATCATACTGGAGTTATAGAAATATTTTAGAACTCTTAAAATTGAATTTGGAGTTAATCTGTGAAAATTGAATATTTTAATATTTAATTATCGACTGAAAAATAGCCAATTTTCGAACAGTCTCAGAATTGAACGAGACCAGTTCCATTGGATCCGTAATAGTTAGTTATTATCGGATTTCAATTTTCGTATCCATCGGAGTTGTCGTTTGACCGTGGCAGCTCGAAACGCATCGATATTATTTTAATTTTAAATCGTCGAGTTAAAATAGTCATTTTTCAAAAAGGCTCGAATTTCGACGAAACCAGTTTCATCGGATCCGTAATATGATATTATTGTAAGATTTCAAATTTCATAATTTTTGGATTTACCATTTGTCCGGTGCGAATCAAAACGCCTCGAAATCGATTTAAATCGGTTTAATTTAAAATCGATCGTTTTTCTCCGTAACTCGCACAGATGATCGAATTAGCTCCCGAAACACGTTCCATTGTGTTCGGAACGCGGGGTAAACCTTAGAAACGTCAGCCGGCACGTTCGATTTGGAGTTCGAAAATTTTGGAGTGAATAGTGTTTTTCGTCAATTTTCTATATAAGGACCTCTATTTTTCATTTTGCAAAACAAAAGACTAGGGTTTCCTCTCAAATGCTCCAGCCGCCACTCTACTGTTCAATGGCCAGGAATTTATTTCGTTCCTCCTCAATTTTCTTCAAATCCACAACTCGATTCACAAAACTTCCAACACGAAAGTTGTAGAGCACAATACAATCTACGAATCCAACGGTTATGATTGTTTAAAACGAAGTGGATCATCGGCAATTTGGGTTGGAAGTGCAGCCATTCAATCACGTTTTTTGGGCTGAGAGCACAACCGAGCTTCGTCATTTTCTTGTCGATGGTAGAGGTGGTCGAGGGCGTTGGTGTGGAGGTTGCTGATCGATGCGAAGTCGAACGTAGGTGGGTGCGTGATTAGGGTTTTAGGGGCGGCTGATGGGTGGATTCGAACGTGAATTTCACGACCTGGAGGAAGACAATGATGCACGGCCAGATCTGCATTTGAATAATCAAGGCCGAGATTGATTAGGTTTAAAAATAAAAAGAAATTGTATATTTATTTATATTTGAAACGTGTAAAGTTTAAAATATGATATCTTTTTGCTACGAGGTCCGTTTTGGACGAAACAAGCGGCGTTGGCTTCGTTTTGCCGAGCACTTCGAGATGGAACTGGATTGGAAGCGATCGGGGTCAGTGAAAATTTTGGATGAAATCAAACGTCTGTTTATTTTATTCGAAATAAACGCTGAAATCAGAATTAAAATCACGGTGAGATCTTCTCAGTCAAATCGAATGTGGAATTTTTGCAGTTATTATTGATTGATATGATTGCTATATTGGATGTGATATTAGATATTATAGGATATATCTATATATATAGCAATATATACATATTGGCATATGTATATATTGGATTGATGATTTCCCGCCTCGTATAGCGGATGAGACCCTATTGCGCCGTTAGTAAGCGGATTTATAAAAACCTATATACCACGATAATTCCGTACTGGAGCGGAATTGGTATTGTGCTAACATCTTTGGATGCAGGGAAACAGGTTGGAGGGATCCAACTGGATTCCTCAACTGTATTTACTTATTTACAGATATTATGATATATTCTGCTATCATATGATGATATATGATATTGACTGTTGTGATGGACTAATCGATGCTGTTGCATCATCGGATTCAGTTTTGAAATGTAAAAATAACGACTTTTATTTTAAAAAGGGGTTTTAAAGTGATTTGTAGAAATATACGTTTTATTGAAATTTTTGAATTGGTTTATTTTAAATAAATAAATGTTAAAATTTTAAATGTTAGTAAAATTGTGATTTTTGTGAAATACGACAAAAATGTTATTTTTGAAATAAATAATTGATAAAGATTATGAAATAGTTTAAATTGGAATTGTTGAAGTATTTTAAACAATTCATATAAAAAGATTTATAAAAATTGATATTTTTATAAATTAAAAATATTGGAATTTTGAAATGAGTTTTATTAAGTGTTAAAGTCAAATAAAAATGGATTCCATAAGTGGATAGAAATTTATAGATTTATAAATTGTGAAGTTATTAAATGAATAGATTTTGTAAAACAAAAAGATTTATAAGCAATTATCTTATAAATCGGATTTTGACATTTAGATGAGAGATGAATAGATGTTGTAAATAAATGAATTATAAGTTCTTAACTTATAATATAGACTTCCGGTATATAATTGAGATATATAAGTTGAATTGGATAACTTAGAAATCGAAGTTTTATAAATAGAAATGGGATTTATAAACATTGTTTTATAAATTAAAAATCAATAGAATTTGATAAATTAACATTGAAGTTATTAAAGGAGATATATTCGTGATTTTGAACAACGAATTATCCTTTAAGTTAAATGTGTAGAAATTGTTAAAATTGGGATAGTAATTATATTCACGATTTTGGACAGTGAATATATATTATTGAATAAAATCAATATATTTTGGGAAAAGGAATATTGTTAAATGAAGTTGTTTTAAAAGATGTTTTAAAACGAGTTAAGTATCGAAACATAGATTTCAACAATTATTGTTGAAATAGACGTTTTCGAGAAAAAATAAGGAAATGGTGGACTATAACACTGTTGTTATAGTAAATGATTTCCGAAAGGAAATTTTTTATATAGTATTGGGATTTATATATCTATCTAAATCTGAATCCCTATACTAGTGATTTTGAGTCGTCGTAACGATGTTTTACGCAACATTCGTTTTGACTCAAATAGATGTAAAATTTATGATTTCCTTAAAGAATGAATGTATACTTAATATTGATTTAAGTATATTGAATATTTTCAAATGTTGAAAATAAATGATTTGTGAAATACTTATTATTAAATAAGTATGGAAACGCTTTTCCAATATGAAATGAACTGTTTTGAGATTTTATCTTCAAAGATAAAATGAAATGGGGAAATTGATTTGAAATTGTTTTCAAATGATTAAGTGTGGAAATTTTATATCATGAAAGATATTTTGGAAGATAAAATAATTTGGGAAAATTATTTGGAATCTGATGATGTTGCGCATCTTTATTGATAGTTAAATAACCGACTATCAATAATTACCTTGAGTAGGTATTTGTTGTGAATGGGATGAATTTGAATGCCACACTTATTTTTGAATAAACGCTCACTATCCGGGTTAACCGGGAAAGGACCATGGGGTCGTATAACCCATTCCGAATATGTGATACGTCGTTATGAATCGCATTTGAAGACCGGTGTTGAAGACCGGATATTTTTGAAAACGGAAGGATTACCGTCGAGTTACTCTACATCGACTGATCTTCGATTTAGAGGTTTTATCACCCTTAGTGACGGGAAGTCCTGAAGTGATTGAAAATTATCCGGATATGCAAGGGCTTCGTGAGAAGTGCCTTCGGTTCTGTTCGATCCCGGAACAGACTTGTATGGATGTGTGTCTGACGTTACAATTTGAGATATAAAGCTGATTTCTTTCAAATACATATCTGTTGGTGGTGGAGAATTTATTCTCTTAGCTTAACACCCTTCTCTGAGACGTACGAGCTCAGAGGTTATGTAGTTGAAATTTATCAGCGATATATCCCAATTTGGTAACGTGGCATACTGAGTGTTGCTGTGAAATGATCAGTGTTTGATCATTTGTGATATGATCATTGTTTGATCTTATATCGTTGTGATCATAGGTTGATCATTTTGTTTGACCCGAAGCAGGGCTTTTTGAGAAAGCGTAGCTTTGTGGACGAGACTTCGTCGAGCCTCACACCCCGGAAATGGTCGAAACAGGAAGGATGCAGCAAGGTTCTAGGGAGTAGCGCCCCTTAGTGTATGTCATTCCTTCTGGATAAAGGTGGTATCATGGTATGGAGCCCAGATACTTAACCTCTGTGGTTACTGCATTATTATTATCTATGTGGTTTGTTGGAAATCGGGGATCCTCGGGAAGATCGGTGACGATCGGGGGATGACATACGCGTGTCAGTAGTTATCTATTTTTGCAGAGGTAACCCGGCCTTGTGTTGGCAGAGATCTAACCGTAATGTTAGGTTATTTCTCGGGTCGTCTATTCCAGGGACGTACCCATCGTGGATAGGAAGTTCCTTAGCCTGACCATTTGTTGGAAATCCAAACTCCAATACGAACTTTGTACGGTATTAGTTGTAGAACCTGCCATTTACGTACGGTGGTCACCACTGTTTAGATGGTAGCTATAGTAGGCATACGATACTGGTCGTATGTTGGCTAAGATTAATATTATACTTTCGAAATGTTTTCGACACTATGCACTAATAATAATATCAAAAACAATTTGATTTTTTGCGTAGTAAGCATCTTTGACTATCATAAGAAGAAATCTCCTCCAATTCTGCGTTTGCATTGTGTGTGTGGTGGGAGGTCTTATGGTAGTTTCATTTTCCAAAAGCATTGCGAATTGACTTAAAAAAATTATCTTGTTGTTATTTTAAAGATAAATAACTGTTTTACGGTCTCACACCAGTCACCATGACTGACTCGGAGTTTATTGTTTCCCTTCTAAACTCTGGGTGCCCACCAATTTCCACACGGGCAGCCTAGAGTTAGATTATCAGGATATTCTGGAGCTTGGAGATAAGCTGGATGACGAGACGTAGTATTTGTATCTGATAGTATTTATTCCGCTGTGTATTCTGTATGAGGACAAGTTTATATAACTGTCCATTGATGTGATGTATTGTATTGAGTTGTATATTGACTCTGATTGATGTATATATATAAAACTGATAAAATTCTTTGTTTTAAAGATTATTCATTTATCTATTATATATTGTTCCGCTGCGATATGTGAGATTCTGATATTGTCTCTGTTTCTGATGTTGATGTTGTTGTTCTTCTTTCTTTTTCTTCTATCTTCTTCTTCTTCTACTTTTTCTTTTTCTTAAAATCATAACTTTTCGGGTTTCCGGCATTCGATGGCTCAGCAGTCGATAAAGTGAGTATCGATGTTGAATTTTCGAAAGTCGAAAATTTTCGGGATGTTACAGCGTGGTATCAAAGCATATGGTTAAGCGACAACACTGCTCTGTTGGGTGTTACTCATTAGAGATGGAGTCAGTAGTACTCTAGAATGAGTTTGAGTGTAATAATAGATACGAGTGCGTATTTGTTAGTTAATATAAAATTGTTTTATATTGTGATGATTGGTTTGTTGAGTAGTATATGGATTCTGGTCGGTATTTTCCATACAACTCTATCGATAGGGATCTCTAAACACTCGAGTAGAACAATTCGGCACAGTATTGTTTTGAATAGGGTAAATGAAATAATTTTGCCCAAAACTATTTTTGTATAGAAAAGAAATGTTTTTCTATAAAGTACTATAGTATATGGTTGCATGGATGTTAGGAAGTAATAATAGTGAATTATCATCACTAAAATTGAATAAGAAATTCAAATCATAACTCCAAAGTTAAGAAATAAATTCACATGCAAATGAAATTTGAGAATGTAAATTATAAATGTGAATTGTAATTTAAAACGGGATTCCAGAGAAGTATTTGGAAATGTTTTGAAAAGAATTTGTAAATTTTAAAGATTTGAAAAGTTTAAATCATTTTTGATTTGAAAATGGATTTCAAAGCTTTTGAAAAGTATTTTAGAGAGATGAAAGCTCTAAACTCTTTTCGGTCGCTGGAAAATAACTTCGATGATGACCGCGGCATCATTGGTGTTCATTTTCGGGTTTCCAAAAGAGGAAATTGCTGCCAAATTGTTTTAAATAGAAGTTGTTTGAAAAAATTTGGATTTTGTTTTTGAAATTCAAAAGATAATTTGAACTGTTTTCAAAAATGGTTTTTGAAATGTTGGTAAACTCTGGAATACTATGTAGAAATATTTATGAAATATTAATGTGAGATATAATTTGAAATAAAGTTCCAGAAAAATATTTGAAGATAAAATTCATAAAGGAATAGAATTAGTAATATGAATGTATGGATGATTTTATAAATCAAGATGTAAATAAGTCGAAGACTTATAAAATATTTGGAATTTGATAGAAATGAAATTCAAATTGAAAATGAAAGAATGTGTGAATGAGTAAATAAATTTGAATAAATGAAGTGAATAAGATTAAAACTGAATGTTGAAACCAAATTTGAATAAGTGAATTAGAATTGGAAATGGATTAGTAACTGAAACTAATTTAAAATGGTGCAGTATGAATGAAAGCTAATCAATAAAATTCAATATTCAGAAATTGAACTGAATCCAATTAAATGTTGGAATTGAATTCAAATGGAATTGAAATGTAAAGGTTGAACGAAATTGAATATATAACTTCAATAGTGAATTAAAGATGATATGGAAGTAAGTATCGAAAATTTTGTAATTGAATGTACAAAATGGTTTGAATATATGCAACTAGATATTATGGCTAGTAGGATATACAGGTGTTATAAAAGGAATTGGAATTTTGATTTCGAAGATAATTTGAATTGCTCGAAAAAGGTATGTATTTGAGTTTTAATATGAGTTTTTGATGATTTCTCTCTAGCCGCTTGGCTTTTTATTTTTCTTTTTGAAATCTGAGAGTCCGTAGGGACGTTTTGTAGTCGTGCCGTATTAGCCGCGCAAAGGAGACGCTGGCGAAATTTTTCGGAAATTTAGGGCGTTAGAAATTTTTTGAGAAATTTTGAAAGTGTAAAATTTGAATGTAAACTCGAATTCGAATTTTGAAGTTAAACAATGTTGTTTGGAATTTATAATTGAAATTGGAAAATTAGTTGAATGATAACGAATCTTTAGTAGAAAGATTTGTTTTGATAAGTTGATAAAACTATTAGATGTGAAAAATAATAGACGAGTTAAGGACATTTTTCCCTAACTTGTAATTTCGAGGACGAAATTCTTTTAAGAGGGGAAGTCTGTAACGACCCAGAATTTTTGATAATTAAAATTCGAATATTTAATTGATTTTAAATATTAATAAATGGAATTTAGGAGTCGAATGATTTATTTCTCGAATATTGGATTTAATTTGGTCAATTAAATCGATAATTTAAATAGTGAAATTCCAGAGATAATTAAAAATCGAGTTTAAAATGATTGAAGATGATTTGGGAAATTTTATTTAATCATACTGGAGTTATAGAAATATTTTAGAACTCTTAAAATTGAATTTGGAGTTAATCTGTGAAAATTGAATATTTTAATATTTAATTATCGACTGAAAAATAGCCAATTTTCGAACAGTCTCAGAATTGAACGAGACCAGTTCCATTGGATCCGTAATAGTTAGTTATTATCGGATTTCAATTTTCGTATCCATCGGAGTTGTCGTTTGACCGTGGCAGCTCGAAACGCATCGATATCATTTTAATTTTAAATCGTCGAGTTAAAATAGTCATTTTTCAAAAAGGCTCGGATTTCGACGAAACCAGTTTCATCGGATCCGTAATGTGATATTATTGTAAGATTTCAAATTTCATAATTTTTGGATTTACCATTTGTCCGGTGCGAATCAAAACGCCTCGAAATCGATTTAAATCGGTTTAATTTAAAATCGATCGTTTTTCTCCGTAACTCGCACAGATGATCGAATTAGCTCCCGAAACACGTTCCATTGCGTTCGGAACGCGGGGTAAACCTTAGAAACGTCAGCCGGCACGTTCGATTTGGAGTTCGAAAATTTTGGAGTGAATAGTGTTTTTCGTCAATTTTCTATATAAGGACCTCTATTTTTCATTTTGCAAAACAAAAGACTAGGGTTTCCTCTCAAATGCTCCAGCCGCCACTCTACTGTTCAATGGCCAGGAATTTATTTCGTTCCTCCTCAATTTTCTTCAAATCCACAACTCGATTCACAAAACTTCCAACACGAAAGTTGTAGAGCACAATACAATCTACGAATCCAACGGTTATGATTGTTTAAAACGAAGTGGATCATCGGCAATTTGGGTTGGAAGTGCAGCCATTCAATCACGTTTTTTGGGCTGAGAGCACAACCGAGCTTCGTCTTTTTCTTGTCGATGGTAGAGGTGGTCGAGGGCGTTGGTGTGGAGGTTGCTGATCGATGCGAAGTCGAACGTAGGTGGGTGCGTGATTAGGGTTTTAGGGGCGGCTGATGGTGGATTCGAACGTGAATTTCACGACCTGGAGGAAGACAATGATGCACGGCCAGATCTGCATTTGAATAATCAAGGGCCGAGATTGATTAGGTTTAAAAATAAAAAGAAATTGTATATTTATTTATATTTGAAACGTGTAAAGTTTAAAATATGATATCTTTTTGCTACGAGGTCCGTTTTGGACGAAACAAGCGGCGTTGGCTTCGTTTTGCCGAGCACTTCGAGATGGAACTGGATTGGAAGCGATCAGGGTTAGTGAAAATTTTGGATGAAATCAAACGTCTGTTTATTTTATTCGAAATAAACGCTGAAATCAGAATTAAAATCACGGTGAGATCTTCTCACTCAAATCGAATGTGGAATTTTTGCAGTTATTATTGATTGATATGATTGCTATATTGGATGTGATATTAGATATTATAGGATATATCTATATATATAGCAATATATACATATTGGCATATGTATATATTGGATTGATGATTTCCCGCCTCGTATAGCGGATGAGACCCTATTGCGCCGTTAGTAAGCGGATTTATAAAAACCTATATACCGCGATAATTCCGTACTGGAGCGGAATTGGTATTGTGCTAACATCTTTGGATGCAGGGAAACAGGTTGGAGGGATCCAACTGGATTCCTCAACTGTATTTACTTATTTACAGATATTGTGATATATTCTGCTATCATATGATGATATATGATATTGACTGTTGTGATGAACTAATCGATGCTGTTGCATCATCGGATTCAGTTTTGAAATGTAAAAATAATGACTTTTATTTTAAAAAGGGGTTTTAAAGTGATTTGTAGAAATATACGTTTTATTGAAATTTTTGAATTGGTTTATTTTAAATAAATAAATGTTAAAATTTTAAATGTTAGTAAAATTGTGATTTTTGTGAAATACGACAAAAATGTTATTTTTGAAATAAATAATTGATAAAGATTATGAAATAGTTTAAATTGGAATTGTTGAAGTATTTTAAACAATTCATATAAAAAGATTTATAAAAATTGATATTTTTATAAATTAAAAATATTGGAATTTTGAAATGAGTTTTATTAAGTGTTAAAGTCAAATAAAAATGGATTCCATAAGTGGATAGAAATTTATAGATTTATAAATTGTGAAGTTATTAAATGAATAGATTTTGTAAAACAAAAAGATTTATAAGCAATTATCTTATAAATCGGATTTTGACATTTAGATGAGAGATGAATAGATGTTGTAAATAAATGAATTATAAGTTCTTAACTTATAATATAGACTTCCGGTATATAATTGAGATATATAAGTTGAATTGGATAACTTAGAAATCGAAGTTTTATAAATAGAAATGGGATTTATAAACATTGTTTTATAAATTAAAAATCAATAGAATTTGATAAATTAACATTGAAGTTATTAAAGGAGATATATTCGTGATTTTGAACAGCGAATTATCCTTTAAGTTAAATGTGTAGAAATTGTTAAAATTGGGATAGTAATTATATTCACGATTTTGGACAGTGAATATATATTATTGAATAAAATCAATATATTTTGGGAAAAGGAATATTGTTAAATGAAGTTGTTTTAAAAGATGTTTTAAAACGTGTTAAGTATCGAAACATAGATTTCAACAATTATTGTTGAAATAGACGTTTTCGAGAAAAAATAAGGAAATGGTGGACTATAACACTGTTGTTATAGTAAATGATTTCCGAAAGGAAATGTTTTATATAGTATTGGGATTTATATATCTATCTAAATCCGAATCCCTATACTAGTGATTTTGAGTCGTCGTAACGATGTTTTACGCAACATTCGTTTTGACTCAAATAGATGTAAAATTTATGATTTCCTTAAAAAATGAATGTATACTTAATATTGATTTAAGTATATTGAATATTTTCAAATGTTGAAAATAAATGATTTGTGAAATACTTATTATTAAATAAGTATGGAAACGCTTTTCCAATATGAAATGAACTGTTTTGAGATTTTATCTTCAAAGATAAAATGAAATGGGGAAATTGATTTGAAATTGTTTTCAAATGATTAAGTGTGGAAATTTTATATCTAGTAAAGATATTTTGGAAGATAAAATAATTTGGGAAAATTATTTGGAATCTGATGATGTTGCGCATCTTTATTGATAGTTAAATAACCGACTATCAATAATTACCTTGAGTAGGTATTTGTTGTGAATGGGATGAATTTGAATGCCACACTTATTTTTGAATAAACGCTCACTATTCGGGTTAACCGGGAAAGGACCATGGGGTCGTATAACCCATTCCGAATATGTGATACGTCGTTATGAATCGCATTTGAAGACCGGTGTTGAAGACCGGATATTTTTGAAAACGGAAGGATTACCGTCGAGTTACTCTACATCGACTGATCTTCGATTTAGAGGTTTTATCACCCTTAGTGACGGGAAGTCCTGAAGTGATTGAAAATTATCCGGATATGCAAGGGCTTCGTGAGAAGTGCCTTCGGTTCTGTTCGATCCCGAAACAGACTTGTATGGATGTGTGTCTGACGTTACAATTTGAGATATAAAGCTGATTTCTTTCAAATACATATCTGTTGGTGGCGGAGAATTTATTCTCTTAGCTTAACACCCTTCTCTGAGACGTACGAGCTCAGAGGTTATGTAGTTGAAATTTATCAGCGATATATCCCAATTTGGTAACGTGGCATACTGAGTGTTGCTGTGAAATGATCAGTGTTTGATCATTTGTGATATGATCATTGTTTGATCTTATATCGTTGTGATCATAGGTTGATCATTTTGTTTGACCCGAAGCAGGGCTTTTTGAGAAAGCGTAGCTTTGTGGACGAGACTTCGTCGAGCCTCACACCCCGGAAATGGTCGAAACAGGAAGGATGCAGCAAGGTTCTAGGGAGTAGCGCCCCTTAGTGTATGTCATTCCTTCTGGATAAAGGTGGTATCATGGTATGGAGCCCAGATACTTAACCTCTGTGGTTACTGCATTATTATTATCTATGTGGTTTGTTGGAAATCGGGGATCCTCGGGAAGATCGGTGACGATCGGGGGATGACATACGCGTGTCAGTAGTTACCTATTTTTGCAGAGGTAACCCGGCCTTGTGTTGGCAGAGATCTAACCGTAATGTTAGGTTATTTCTCGGGTCGTCTATTCCAGGGACGTACCCATCGTGGATAGGAAGTTCCTTAGCCTGACCATTTGTTGGAAATCCAAACTCCAATACGAACTTTGTACGGTATTAGTTGTAGAACCTGCCATTTACGTACGGTGGTCACCACTGTTTAGATGGTAGCTATAGTAGGCATACGATACTGGTCGTATGTTGGCTAAGATTAATATTATACTTTCGAAATGTTTTCGACACTATGCACTAATAATAATATCAAAAACAATTTGATTTTTTGCGTAGTAAGCATCTTTGACTATCATAAGAAGAAATCTCCTCCAATTCTGCGTTTGCATTGTGTGTGTGGTGGGAGGTCTTATGGTAGTTTCATTTTCCAAAAGCATTGCGAATTGACTTAAAAAAATTATCTTGTTGTTATTTTAAAGATAAATAACTGTTTTACGGTCTCACACTAGTCACCATGACTGACTCGGAGTTTATTGTTTCCCTTCTAAACTCTGGGTGCCCACCAATTTCCACACGGGCAGCCTAGAGTTAGATTATCAGGATATTCTGGAGCTTGGAGATAAGCTGGATGACGAGACGTAGTATTTGTATCTGATAGTATTTATTCCGCTGTGTATTCTGTATGAGGACAAGTTTATATAACTGTCCATTGATGTGATGTATTGTATTGAGTTGTATATTGACTCTGATTGATGTATATATATAAAACTGATAAAATTCTTTGTTTTAAAGATTATTCATTTATCTATTATATATTGTTCCGCTGCGATATGTGAGATTCTGATATTGTCTCTGTTTCTGATGTTGATGTTGTTCTTCTTCTTTCTTTTTCTTCTATCTTCTTCTTCTTCTTCTACTTTTTCTTTTTCTTAAAATCATAACTTTTCGGGTTTCCGGCATTCGATGGCTCAGCAGTCGATAAAGTGAGTATCGATGTTGAATTTTCGAAAGTCGAAAATTTTCGGGATGTTACAATAATTCTGTTTGGTATTAGACTTTCAGTAATATTTCTCTGGTTATTCATTGTACTCATTATATAGAATATTATGGGGAATGAGTGTAGTCTATGAGCAGTGAAATAAACATTTGAGTATCACACAATGTTATGGGACATTGCTGTGATATTTCTTCAGTTATTCATTGTAAGTAAACATCACTCATATGGCGATTTGTTATGTATGATAGGGATGCAGTGCTGGGTCATATATTTAGTTATATGTCGGCAATTGTACAGACCCGTATGTCATCTAATATATAGAGTCGTGTGTCCGCAATTGTACAGAGCCATGTGTTAGCCAATATATAGAGTCATGTATCAGCATATATGTAAAGCTATGTGTTAGCTATTGAGTATAGATACCATGTGTCTGTCTATCTTTGTCCAACTTCCATTATGTTTCGGGAGTGAACTAGATTAGTCCAGTATCCACCCTAGAGGCTTGATTGTGGAGCCGCGCCTTGAATTCGTGACACCTTATATATATAATTGTGTGTTATAATGCTATCGTTGTGTTAGTTCGCCCATGTGTCACCTAGGCCAGCAGTCTTTTACTATAAGGGCATGTGGCGGGTCGTAACCGAGTTGAGTCCTCGTATAGACAAGCACATAAGTGGATCCTGTCATGGTTCCGAGGGGGGATAGCCAATGATTATAGGAGTCGTGTTAGGTAGACATACATGTGGTTCTTGGAGCAAGCAGACATACTGTCAGTCTTCAATCTGGTTATGGTGTGCGTGGTAGATAGACATATACTATTTATATTCCTACTTGAGATGATGAGCTATGATTATACTTGAGACTATGTCTAGGGTATAGTTAATCCCTATATCTTACCTCTATATGATTTATGGGCAGACGGCCTTTTCTTTCGAGGAAAACAACATATTCTTTTCAAGCAGATGGCGTTCTCATTATTAATTGTACATAGGCATTGCTATGTGTTAGCTCAAATCTTTCTTGTTCATTTTTGTGAATTGATGACGATATTTTATAACGTGAGATTAAGAGATATATTTGGGCATTGCTATGTGCTAGCCTAACTATACTTGGTGGTATCTCACTTATAAATGATATTTGGATTTTTATGGTGATTTCAGGATATGGATGATGTAACAACCTGCCCTTTGTAATACCCAAAAGTATGCACTTTACATTATCGCATGACATCCGAATACCACAAAAGATAGATCGTCAAGGTAAAATTAGAACAACATATAAACCAAGACATCGATAAGATCTCACAATGGAATGGCAACATATAATATATTGAACATATATGAACATCATAGAATAACAATATATAAGAGACCGCACTGATGGAAACAACCGGTAAATAAATATCAGTACAGAATAGTCAAAATACATCAACTCCAAAATAAATACGGAGTTCTAAATAAATATATGATACAACAGTCTGGTATATAAACAACATATCTGTCATGTATAATTAAATAACAAGTATATATATATCTCAAAACGTCGATGCCACACCTCTAAAATGCTATAGCTGCGCACTCTGCTAGCGTATCCCCAAAAGCACCCGACTCCCTAACTACTCAATCGAGTACCCGAGAGTTATCATAACATAAGCAGACAAAGACAAAAACTTGGGTTAGACATAAAGTCTGGTGTGAGAGGAACTATCTTAAAATACTATATATTAAAACTATATACAAATAGACAGGAACTACTAAATCATAGCCAACCCTCTCTATGAACGTGGCTCAGGGAAAATCCAGACTGCTATAACTAAGTCCTGTAAATCCATCTCAAAAGTAGGGGATCATACCATAACCTGCTCTTCTTCTATAGCACCATGTTAGCAAAATATCTCTTAATTGCACTAAACTAGCCCAAAACTACTAATAATATAATACAAATATACTGTGATCAAATTGTGATCCAAAAACGACGATCACTACTGCTAAGATTGATATGATACGCATCAACGTGTATGGTCATTACTACTAAGACCGAATAGGTACATCACAATGCTTATGGTCACTATTGCCAAGACCAAACAGGTACGCGACAACATGTATGGTCACTACTACTAGGACCCAAAAAGGTCCAAGTGATCATAATAAGATAAAGCTATTCATGGTCCCTCTAAGACTGTGTTTAATGTATCATGGCCATTAACAACACTCTAGGTACACCACAACAAAGTCGATACCTAGGTAAGTCACATAAGTCCATACCCTTGGGTAGGTCACATAAGTCCATACCCTTGGGTAGGTCACATAAGTCCATACCCTTGACGTGTCACAACAAGTCAACACTAACAAATCGTATATTATTCTAAGGTCGAAACCTTAGGGTACAGACTCACTATGTATATAATATATGGAATCACCATGCACAACTCTAGTCATCATGGCCTAAAAACCCACCGGACAACTCTAACAAAACCCATACTAATCCAAATCGAATTCTAAATGGAACGCATGACCTCAATGTCATAATACTCCTCGGATATACTGTCCCGGTCTACCTCAAAGTCTGTGGTTTTAGAATACGTTCCAAGTTGGGTCCCATGTAGGCCCCGAAATCAAAGTACTTCAAAACAAACCAAAATTTCATAGGTTTTAGCCTTCGAAACATGGTGAACAATGGTCCAAACCACACCTCAATCCGACTTCGTGTACGAAAGTTATTGCGTTTAGTAGTTTGCACAACACAGAGCATGTTAGCCGACTGAAGGGTTGTTTAATCGACTGAACCAGGGCAGAGATGGACATTTTCCCCTAGACTAATCGATTCAATGGACCAGGTTAGTTAACTAATCTGATAATTTCTAAGCAATGAGCGTGGGTAGAGAGTGGATTCCCCGAACAGATGCCGATTCATGCGCCGCTTCCTCCGACGCTTCTCCCGATAAGTCACCTAGCTACTAAAGCCTGCCTCCATGCCATCGGACATCTATTGGGGTTCATTTGTTGACATTTTAGAAGTGAATTCCATAAGTAATCAAAAACCAGTTTCGATAACAAAATCCACTCTTTGCACGAGTAAAGTCTACGGGCGATTATGGCGACCCGGCCTCCTCTAACACGCCTAACGACATACCCGGTCTTGTGCATAGCCTATACGTGTGTCGATGCACCCATTTGTGCACACATATGAACACACGCTCATGCAACAAACAACCAAACACAAATTAACTTTTGGACTTCACCGGGATGATTGTTTGGCCTGGTATACTCTCATGCAACTTAGCGCACATGATAGTCGCTATGGCTACGTGAAATGCCCACAATGGCCTTGTAATCATTTATATCTATGTAAAAAAATAATCACACAACAATTCTAACTACAATAGTATCTTTGTTTTAATTATGGTTTAGCTCCAAATGCACATGTACATATAGTTGTTCGTGCACATATACGTGTATGCATATTCCGATAAGTAATTCAATTATTACTTAAATCAAAACTTACTTTTATTTACAATACTTCTTTAATAAAAGTGAAACATCTCCTAGTATCATTTTATAAAATCATAAACCATTTTATAAAATACCATACTAGCTTATAATCACTTTATAGCATTTAAAATATTTAACCACTTCATTAAAAATCAAGTATTAACCTTTTTACTATTTTACAAAATCTCATATCCATTTTATAAGATATATACTTCATTTATTAAATCATGAAACTATTTCATAAATAATAATTAAGGCTTATAGGGTCTCTAGTCACTTTAATAATAAGGGTAGAGTTCACAAATCTCTTAAATTAGCTTACTAACATTTTGCAAATCAATTCAAATGGATTAATTAATATTTTCTAATGATGTACACATCGCTACACTACTTAGTTAACCCCAAATCGAACAATAACATCACAACTAATCACCTAATTAGTCCAAATCAATTCTAGGGCTTACTAATTGTAACGACCCACAAATTTATCAATTTGATAAATTATATTTATTTTTAAATATTTAAATATAAGCTTTTAAAAACATAGATTATGATGTTTTGAACAATAAATAATGATGGTAATCTTATTTTGAATAAGTATTTACAAAAATAAATACTTTCGAAAAATATCGATACAATGGTCGAAAAATCATTTTATTAATAAACAACTCTATAATTATCAAAATTCATGCACGGAGCTAGATACATATGCTTATTTATCCGTTTAAACAAGAATATGAAATAAAATTATTTATTTTATTTTTGTAAAATAAAATGTATTTATGATATCATCAATGATGGCATCATATTTAGTAATTGATTTATGAATTTAAATTAAGATTTAATAATTATTATAATTATTCAAATAATTGTTTTAAATGATGATAATTCATTTTATTTAGTTTTATAATGATAGTAAATCATTTATAATAGTTTTATAAAGATATATATTTGATTTGAAAATATTAGAAAATCTGTATCGCTCTATCGATATAACAACACTTTTTATAAACAACTGTTTAATATTAATTTATATGGTTTTATATTTCAAATGAGATCAGTTTAATTAGTTAAAAATGATGAGAAATTATTCTTTAAATTTTGCTTACATTTATATGTAAATTAGTTAATGAGTGAAAATGTGATTGGGAGTCGGCTTCCCGATTTTAACGATTTAACGAATAAAAGTTGTTCGAAGTCATTGCAACGCTGTTTGTTTCTTATGCACATACATGTCATATGCACATATATACATGTAAATACACATATATACAAACATGAATACATATAAGAATAATATTATGATGATGGAGATATTTCCTACTTTGCTTAAGGGTTAAGGTTTGAAAAATCTATAAATACCCACCTACATTCACACTTTCATTCATACAATTCTATTCTTCTTCCTCCTTATTTTTTAAAGCTCTAAGAGCTCATCTTTAATGGCTTTCATGCATAGAAAAAAATGTAGCAAAGCAATGGAAAACTATTCCAAAATAAAGTAAAATATATACACGTGTATATACCATGTTGATCCACTTCCAAACCAAAGCCAAATCACTCCGCATCCCCACTCAAACTCATAGCCACACCCATATCCATGCTTGGTCGAGCCCACCTCCACTTGTAAGCTTAGGCCGTGGCTTTCCAAAGGTCCCGGGCTCGATTCCGTAGGCTTTGGTTCGATCATAGCGAAGCTGAGAAGTTAGAAATCAATGAAGCTGAGAAACTATATATTTATATTTATATATATATATATATATTATGGTGATCATGTGATACGGTTGTTATGGTTGTTTACTATGTTTGATCGTCAAGTTTAGATGTTGATTACATGTTTATTTTGATATCGAAACAAGTTACATTTAATACACATTGAATATCACAAAGGAAATCACTTTCCTTTAATAGATGAAATGGTGTATATGAGATGATTAAACCTCTTTAAAATTGTTTGAAATAGTTTATAAATGTTTTATAAGCACTAAAACCTAATTTGAAGAAGTTTTGACAAGTTATGAAAATTAAGTCAAAAATAGGCGCGTCGCGTAACGGTAGTTCGCGATTCGGGCCGTAGAAAGTTAAATTCATTTATACGATGGATTCAAAGTCAGATTCTTTATAATAAGAATTTTCTGAATTCTTATAACCTTAGTTTTTAAACAAAAGAAAATGATCAAGATTCCGTTTAGTAGATTTGAATAATAAGCAAATCAAGTTTTCAAAATAGTCGTGGTTTGACATTTCGAAAACCAAAGCGATAAATTCTTTAAAAGTGATATTTTTAATTCTGTAAAAATATGAGATAAATTCTATAAATGTTTTAAAATGTTTTGAAAAAAGATTTGATTTATAAAAATGGATTTCTAAATGATAGAAAAGTTGTTTTGATCAAATAAAATTTAAAAGCACTATTCATAGCACTTTTTGCAGCACATTTAATAATTTTTGAAAATACCTTTAAACTTAAGTATTCTTTCCCAATCCTTTATAAATGTGTTTAAATAAATAATTAAGTACTATAATGATGATTTGGAGACTTTATAATTTATTTAAAAAGTTCAAATAAACGATTTAAAGAAAAGCTATAAATAAATGATTTAATCTTGGCTGTAAAAGCCGATGAGTAGACTGGATTTTTCTGTGTGTGAGATCCATATGTGAGTTGCTTAAACTAAGGAGATGTTCAGGAGCAACCAGTGTCCTGGCTCACCTGGCCTTTTTCCTGGGCGAGGAATAGATAAGTTCAAAATGTCGGAAACGAGACAAGTATAAAAGATTTAATTTTCCAAATTTAAACAACTTGGATTGAATAGAGATAATCTTCTTATACTTGGTACTAAATTCCAAGGAGGGAACTCATACTATCCATGTGAATTTAAAAGGTGATTTCATTGTTATTCGACAAATGGTAAAGGTTGAATACGAAAATTAATATTAAGTAGAATTAGTATAATTCTATCAACCCTTTTACTCAAAAAGGTTTTGTAATATAATTTATGACAAATAATTTTGATTTAGTATAATTTCTATGGATCTGTTTTATTCAAATACTAACTAATTTGGATTTACCATTTTAGACAACATAGTATCAAACTATAAAAAAGTTATGATTTGTAAATAAGAAATATTTTGTCAAGGTTTAAATAATTGATTTGGAATTATTTTAATTCTTATGGATTCTTTTACTTCAAATTAATTGTTTTGGGTTTACAATAAATGATGTCTTAAATAACATTATTTTTAACCCATTTTAAATGTATGATTTGGAAATCTTTTTAAATATTTAAGTAAATGATTTGGAAATATTTTCCTAAGTAAAGGATGAAATGATTTGGAATTATTTCAAGATTCAAAAAGGTTTTATGTAATCAAAGGATTTGATAAATGAGGTTTAATGATTCTGTATGTACCGCAAAGAAATGTTTTAAAGATATGTATATCTAGAAGATATTTTTGGTAAAAGGAAAGTAATTAATCAAATGATAAGCACCTATTTACTTAGCATATTTTATCGATGATTGGTTCGAAAGAACCAGGGTCGGATTTGAGTGATTCTTATCTGAAAACCACTTTGAACCAATGTACGTTTGAAATTGAAGACATGGAATGATAATAAATGGAATGAAGGGCTGATTGTCACTGACCCTATAGGGAAATTTCCTATATCATATATATATATATGTGTGTGTGGCAGTAGTATCTTCATTTAACCTTCGATGCAAGGGCTGCTCACTACTAATCCCAAGGGTAATTCCCGATATGATGTAGTAGTAGAGTTACTTTGATTTGTACTGTTCCTGGACAACTTGTATGGATGAATGTCTGACATTGCATTTTCAACTTACACATACATTGATTTTTATGAACGTACATCAGTTTGGTGGTATAGGAAGTAACTCTCCTATACTTAACACCCTTCTCTAAGACGTACGAGCTAAGAAGTTGTACATTTCTGGAAATCAGTGGTGTGTAATGGAATTAGCAATGTGGCACTCAAAGTGAATGTGCTATGAGAAAGGTAATCGATACCTCGAGCCTCATCATCTAGCAATGACAAAAACATGGTAGATGTAGAAGGGTTAAGTGGGTTGCTCCCATTAGCATATGGTCATCACCTTTCTAGATCACCCTCTATGTATCGGGTATGTTGCATATGCTATGAAAGCTTTCGGATAGGTCGGGAATGGCCGGGGTGATGTCATATTCGGTACTGTATATGGTAAAGCTAGGCCGGTTTTATGTTGGTAGAGATTGGAGCCTCGGGTGCATTTTTCTACAGATGTATTGTCGGAAGGTAGTCCCTTACCTTATCATTGTATGGAATCCACTTTCTAATACGAGCCTTTATGGTTTTTGTTGTAAACCTATTATGATGTCGAATTTAACAAATGTAACAATTCTAGCTAAGATTAATATGTTATTTGATAGAATTTTCAAAGAATTTCATTAAAGATAATGTCCCCGATTTTGCATAGCAAATGTTTGGTAATCATAAGGTAAAAACCCTCCTTGTTTATATGCAGCATGGTCTTATAAGATACCCTTTGTTTTCCAAATACTCGTTTTTTAAGTTTCTCACACCAGTCCCATAACTGAACCGAAGTTTATTTTCTTTTCCTTAAACTCTAGGTGCCCTATTTTTCTGGACAACCTTGTAGTCGGGTTTTGTTTAGAGCATGTTGGAAGAGCTTGAAGCATGGAGTTAGAAGACTCTTCTAAAGATTATTATCCATTTCCACCACACCCATGTACTATTGTATTCTGCATTTGTAGGGACATATATTTATAATTGTCCATGTTAATGTTAAGTTAAACTTTGATAAATGTATTTAAAATTTTCCACTGTAAAGATTATATATTGAAATATTATATGCTATTCCATTCATATAAGATTATGTTCTGCCTTTATTTCTTTCTTACCCTTAAAGAACCCCTCTCCGGCACTTGGATTTGCGGCACATGAATACCAAGGATGTATTAGTGTCGATTTTCGAAGGTTGAAGAAACAGGTCTTTACATTTGGTATCAGAGCTTAGTGTCAGTTCCTGAGATAATGGTTTTGATGAAAACAACCTTAGGACTTGTTATAAAATACAAATACTAATATTCTTGTCTAGATATATATAAACACACACACACACACACACATATATATATATATGAGGATATATATATGTAGGTACTGAGAATGAAGACTGTACAGTATAAAGATTCAAGACTGAGTATAAATATTCAAGAATGAGTATAGAGATTCAAGACCGATGAATTCAAGATTGAAGAAATCAAGTTCGAAGACTCATGAGTATCAAGAGTTCAAGATTTCAAGAGTTCAAGATTTCAAGATTTCAAGATATCAAGATAAGTAATAGTGTCTAGATTTATGTTAAAACTTCATAATAGCACTGAAATCTTTATTCGAATATTAATTATGGAATGGAATCCACCTTCTCGCTTTAATAGTGGGATGGAACCCACGATCTCTTTAGTGGGATGGAATCCGCGACCTTCTCTAGTTGAATGGAATCCACGAAATTTTCAAAATGATTTATTTTAAATATTTTTCCAAAAACCTTTTAAAAGTCATCTTTCTCAGTTTAATATTTTAGCCTTAAAATATTTTTATTATCTTTTATATTTTGATTTCAGAATCATCTCTTGTTTTAAACTATCTCCTGGTTTTAATATTATAAGCTTTAAATCTCAAAAATATATTCTATACTTAGTTTTTAATATTACTTTTATATTATAGATTATATATTTTTAAGATTACTTTTTAAATCTCTTTTATAAGTTTAAACTATATTCAAAATGGTTTATAAAGATTAGAAATTGTTCTGATAAGTTTTAGAATAGAAATCATTTTAAAGCAAAATTAATTTTCGAAATATACATAGGCATGTCGACATACCCCATCCCCCCATATCGACATGGTAGCCATGGAATTCAAATTTCAAATTTTCAAAATAAGTGTCTATTCGTATAACCTTTCACGAATGGACATGACTATTGTTCTCCTATAAATACAAGTTGTTTTCAATGAATTTTTAGTTAGTTTTTCTTCATTTCTTCACTCCTTCTTCTCTACTCAAATATTCTCTTATATTTCAAATGCTTTAACAAAATTTTGCCGAAATCCTAAGTTAATCAAACTCGATCATCTCTAGTTTGATTCTCTGCCACTCTCTCTCAAAGATCTTAGTGTTATTCAGAGTTATAGGTTCATTTGTAATCAAAGATTGAAAGATCGAAGTGTATTGAGTCTCTCTCTATCATAGTGTGATTGAAAACGATGTGATTGTGGCCTGTAAATCAATTGGGTGTGATTGTAGCCTGTAAATCAATTAGGTGATCTTGTAGCCTAGTTAAATCAAGAGAGTTTGCCATGGACTTGAAGATAGGAGGGTGTATCTCGTAGCCTTGAAATCAAGGTTGTAATATCGACATTATATTTGGAAAGAAATCTGCACAAGAAATTGTGTAGGACTGGATGTAGGGTAACTTCGAACCAGTATAAAATTCTGGTGTGTTCTTTCCTTTACTGCTTTTATTTACAATTTGCATCTGTGTCTAATTCTATGATTTTTTCTGTGTTTTTGGATTGCATCTGTTTGGATTTAATTTGAAAAGATTTCAAAAAGATTCATAAAATTAATTAAACACTATTCACCCCCCTCTAGTGTTAATTCTGCCTTAAGATCCGTAATCCGCATTTCCAACACTTAGGTTGACCGAACACCCGAGCCTAATAGGGGTAATGTCTTGTCAAAGATAGGGTTAGTAGTACCCTAAGATGAGTAACTCATTAGAGATATGGTAAGTAACACCCTAGAATGGTTGAGAGTATTATATAAGAGCGCATATTTTTTTTAATGACATACACAAATGATTTTTGTTTTAAAAAGTTTGTAAATGAAATAATTTTACGTAGGATTATATTTTAAATACAAAGAAATATCTTTCAAATGATATAGTTATTTATATAGTGATTAGTTGTTTGATTTAAATGTTTAAATACAAACACCTTATGAATTAAGTTTCACGATTTGACTATAACGTGTTTGATAATAATATTCGGTTAAACTTAATGAATTTATAAGATAATAAACGAGAATGTTGTATAAAAGTGTGTTTCACAAGAAAACCAAATGATTTTGTAAATGATGAATTTGGAAGATATGTTAAAAAAAAGGATTTTGATAATTTAAACCTTGGTGTTTAGAAATTTTTTGGCAAAGTTTAGTGAACTAGGAGAAAAGCTATCTAATACAAAGTAATTAAACGTTTTAAATATATATGTTAAGAGCAAAATTTATAAATGTGATATTTTATATAAAGTAATAAATTTTTAAATGGTATTTTACAAATATTAAAAATAGATTCGAAATTGATATTTTATAAATGGATTTATAAATGGTATTTTATAAATAAATGAAATTTATAAAAGAGTAGAGTTATAAATAAAGAGATTTTATGACAAGAAGTTATATAAAATAGAAAGGAAATTTATAAACATAGTTTTATAAATATGAAATGATTTGTGTTGGGATTTAAGTATGGATTTTATATAGAAAATACATTCACGTTTTAAAAGTTAAAATAATCTTTTAAAGGAATGTTTTGAATGTGATATTTTCAATTGAAGATTAATGACTTCAAAAAAACTAATTTAAAATGTACTATGTGATGAAAACATAGGTTTCGACATTTATTGTTGTAATAAATATTTTCGGGAAAGTAAGAAAATTTCAAATGATAACTAGATTGAGTGGCACGAAAATAACTAAAAATGGGCAAGATTCTCTTAAGTATTACCTTCCTGTTAATGGCATAACGGATACTATTGGTAGTACTCAGTTCCTTGGTATTATTTTGAGTTGCTCGATCTATATAGTTTTCATTAAGTTAACAGGATAATTTTGAATTATTAATTGATAGTTTAATATCAAGGTTGGTTAAAAAGGAATATATTATAATGAGAGAAGTTGATTGTAATTTTGGAAGATAAAAGGTAAATTATCTTTTAAATTGAAATGATTCCATGTGGATGAAATGTTTTCCTTTAAGAAAAATATTTGGAAATAAATATTTAGAGTGATTATATATAATAAAGCATCTTTTAAAGATAAAGGTTTTATGGAAGGTTTTTATAAAGATTTTTGAATGTTAATAAGTACGTATGAGCTACGTAAATCATTTCATCGCACGATTTTGATCTAAGATTCGAGCACGTAACTTTGATCTGTTCACACCCGCCCAAATAAGGATTTATAACTCGATTCTTGAAGGTGAACATTGATGAGGGTTTATGGTCTGGTACTTGAGTTTTCTATCATAGTTGAGAGCTATGCAAGGAAAACTAGAGTCTTGATCAGAGAGCCTGATCAGAGTCCGCATTAGAGCATCAGACGATCAATACTAGTTTGGAAGTTAGTTGTGGATTCAAATAGTAGATCGAATCGGATATTGCGTACGGATGATTTATATACATCGTACGGGTGTAAGTTTGAAAATAAGTATTTTGGGCAAACACCTTTGGGTTTTGCGTTGTAATTTCGAGAATGAAATTCTTTTAAAGGGGGAAGTATGTAACGACCGACAAATTTATCAATGATAAATTATATTTATTTTTCAATATTCATATATAAGACTTTAAAAACATAGATTATGATGTTTTGAAAAATAAATAATGGTGGTAATTTTAGTTTAAATAAGTATTTACAAAAATATATACTTTGAAAAATTATCGATAAAATGGTCGAAAACTGTTTTATCAATAAATAGCTCTATAATTATCAGAAGTCACACACGGAGCTAGATACATACACTTATATATCCGCTTAAACAAGAATATAAAATTATTTATTTTATGTTTGGAAAATAAAATGAATTATGACATCATCAATAATGGCATCATATTTAATAATTGATTTATGAATTTAAATTGAGATTTAATGATTTAATAATTATTATAGTTATTCAAATAATTGTTTAAAATGATAATAATTCATTTTAATTAGTTATATAGTGATAGTAAATCATATATTATAGTTTTATAAAGATATATATTTGATTTAAAAATATAATAAAATTCGTATTGCTTTATTGATATATCAAGACTTTTTGTAAGCAATTGTTTAATATTAATTTATATGGTTTTATAATTCAAATGAGATCATTTTAATTAGTTAAAAATGATGAGTAATTAGTTTTCAAATTTTGTTTATATGTAAATTAGTTAATAAGTGAAAATGTGATCGGGAATCCACTTCCCAATTTTAAATTGTGATGCCCCACATCTATACTCACGCTAGCCAAGGAAACTACAGAGTAATGTCGTCAACTAGCACGAAGAATAAGGCTGTTGAGGAGCGAACATCCATATAATTGCTTTGTGCGAGTACCGATATGCCAGATAAAAATATAACTTTTCATCTCAAGAGGAAATCTGACATACCGATACAAACTCAAAGCTACTACACGGTGACTATGTATATATACTTCGGAAACAAATATAGAAATAAACATAACATAAATCAGTCACAGACAATTCATATCACAAAGGCGGAAATAGACATAAATATAACACATTAAAGTGGACATCAGAGTAGTGGTCAAACAAGACCCACAATATCAAAAAGAATAGATACAAGTGCTAGACAAAAGAATACGTATACATCAAGGAGTCTATATCTCAAATGTATACAACCAAAAACTACTAAACTAAAGTAGTTAGCCAAAAAATCAGATGATTATCCCAGATAGGAAGTCATGAGGAAGCACCTGTAAAATCTCAGTCTGACCCGAGTATTATTTAAGAAGAAAATAATAAATGGATCAGTCTAGCTATAAATATCAGATAAAATGAGATATAAGAAGAGATATAACAAAAACGCATGATAACCAAAAATGTCATACTGCGACAAGTATACATTAGAAAATCCACAAAAGTCATACAATATCTCAATAATCTCAAAGCACTAAAAAGAATGTCATATTCTTTATTTAATTCACCAAGCCACAAATAATGACATACATATCAATGTCAATTGTAAAAGTTGGTGAAACATAAATTCCAGAAATCATCAATGAGAAATCCAGAAACCACAAGAGAGGAAGAAGCCTATCAAAAACGGGAGTGTGAAAACTCCCCAACACGCGTATCATAAAATGGGTCGTTATCCCATAAAAACGAGCCGAAGCTCCTCCTGACAGGGTATAGTCCCCTATTGCGGAATATGAGCCAAAGCTCCTCCTAATGAGCCGAAGCTCCTCCTGATGAGCCGAAACTCCTCCTGACAGGGTATAGTCCCCCATTGCGGACTATGAGCCGAAGCTCCTCCTGATGAACCGAAGCTCCTCCTAACAGGGTATAGTCCCTCATTGCGGACTATGAGCCGTAGCTCCTCCTGATGAGCCGAAGCTCCTCCTGATGATCCGAAGCTCCTCCTGATGAGTCGAAGCTCCTCCTGATAGGGTATAGTCCCCCATTGTGGACTATGAGCCGAAGCTCCTCCTGTTGAGCCGAAGCTCCTCCTAATGAGCCGAAGCTCCTCCTGATGAGCCGAAGCTCCTCCTGACAGGGTATAGTCCCCCATTGCAGACAAAGAGACATCGCACATTGCTAGTCTAAACCATAAAATGATCATCATCGATCATCAAGAAATGTCAATTACACTAAGCTAGTAAATATAAGAGTTTAGCTTCATGTCCCATAACCACTAGCTTAACTAAAATATTTACGAACAGATTGTAGATTTCCACTCGAAAATTGTCACAAGAGTTTCAAACGAACAAGTCAAAGAATTAACCGGCGAAGTAAACGCAAGTGTTTCATACCACTTGTTTTGCTAAGCCATTTAATTAGATTTTCTCATACGAATGAGGTAAAGGTTTGTATATACTAATAGATTGGAAAACGGTTTTATAAACGAGCTTTGTATTAAAAATAGAGTTGAAACCATCTTTGTAAAGAGTTTGAATATTTACTACTAGTATAGAAACCTTTGTATTTTTAAAGTGACAAGTCATAGAAATGATTGTAGAAATAATCAATCATCAAAAATTCACATACGAAGACGTGAATCAAATCCATAGAAATCGATGTCGAATCCATCAAAATGGATATACTCAAAAATCCCAAAAAAGGAGTCATCAAAGTCATAATAAATGATAACAGCAAATAGGATCATCACGAATCGATTCAAATTGGAAATTCAATCCCAAAAGGCAAAGTGGGCTAAAACAGCAAATTCAGTTGACTGAACAGAGATTTCAGTCGACTGAATCATGCCTGGAAACTTTCTGTTTCCAGGTTCAGTCGACTGAACAGAGATTTCAGTCGACTGAATCATGCCTTGAAACTTTCGGGTTCCAGGTTCAGTCGACTGAACAGAGATTTCAGTCGACTGATACTGGCCCAGGAAATTTCCTGGCTTCAGCTCAGTCGACTGAACGCTCTGAGTCAGTCGACTGAACTGGGATTTCCAGTATTTTCGCCTAAAAATGAAGAGGCAATCTCTTCGCAAATGCAACCGGACGAGCAATGGGCGCTAGGGGTTTATGCCAATCGACGACCCGGCCCTATAAGCTCTTCGATGCATTACCAAACCATGATCAAACATCCATAAAAGGATTTACACACAAATTTGATTTCAAAAACCAAAAATTGAAATATTCACAAAACCAATCCAAATCAAGAGCAAATGCACATGAAGAATTGTTAGGAATTCATACCTAACAACCAAAGATAATTATAAACATAGATGTGAGATAAAAATCTCACCTTTTCACAAAATCAATGAAGAAGAAGCTAAATAGCAATGGCAAGGACAATCACTCTTCAATTCCAACCCAACAAGCCTGAATCTAAGCTTAAAAGAGAAACATTTCCTAAGGTAGGTTTAGAAATTTCTGAAATTGATAAGAGAATGAGTTGGAGAAGAAGAAGAGAAGGCTTGCCAAAGCTTCTTCTTTGAAATTTGGAGCTAGAACTTGGATTTGCAAAGATGATTAGGGCTTGGAGTTTTAATTTCCCATTCCACTCTCCATTTTTGATGAAGCTTAAGTGTTAGGGAATGAAAGTGAAGTAATGAAGAGGAGAGGGAGTGGAGCTTGAGTTAATGGTTTAGGCAAATGGGCTGAACCAAACCCAAAGTCCAAAGTGAAATGGTCAAATTTTTAGCTAGCTCCAAACATACCAAAGTTTATACTCAAAAAGGTCGCAAACGCCATTTCGAACTCAGTGGAAGTGGTCTCGAGTCCAAATTCGACTGTTTGCAAAAAGTTGCTTTTCAGACTATAATCCGACGAACGATGAAATATTTGAATAAAATATTTAAATATAAAATCGATAAATATGCGGGTTGTTACAGACTCCCCTCCTTAAAGAAATTGCATCCTCGCAATCTTAAGAAATAACTAAAAGTAACAACCATAAAAGCATATCATCACAAAAGAAAGTTTGAAATAAGAAGTTCACCATAAAGAGCACGAAAGAGTAAGTCCGAACGTGTTTGCTCGATGAATTCTCTGGATTCCCAAGAGAAATCCCTATGATTCGAGAACCATTGAACTCTCACAAGAAGAACATCTTTATTTCGAAGGCGCTCAACCTCCGAAGCAATGATGCGAATAGGATGTTGCTCATAAGTCAAATCTGGTGAAACTTCAATTTCTTCAACAACACCGGGCTCAAGAATAAAATCGGAATCCCTAAGGTATTTCCGTAGTAGAGAGACGTGGAAAACGTCATAAATAGCAAAAGATTGAGCCGGTAATAAAAAGGCGATAAGCCACTGAACAAATATGTTCGGTGATGGGAAATGGACCAAAATATCGTGGTGCTAACTTTCCCGATCAACTGAAATGCACAACATCCATCATAGGTGAAACATGAATGAACACCAATAAGATCTGGACCTGAAACCAGCTTCTCACCGGCTTCAATCCAACACAAAGAGAATCGGCATGGCCTTTCGTAGAGTGGCTCGAAAGGTACAATACCAATACAAGATTGGAAGCTATTATAGGAAGAAAACTCAACAAGAGAAATATGATCTTCCCAACTTCCACAAAAATCGAGAACACATGAACAAAAGAGATCTTCAAGAGTTGATTCACACGCTCGGTTTGTCCATCGGACAAAGATGATAAGCGATGCTAAAATTTTAAGCTTTGTTCCTAAAGCTTTTTAAGAACTTACCAAAATCCACTAGTAAAATAATGGATCACAATTGCTAACAATAAAAGTAAGAACTCCATGAAATTTAACTTGACATAGAATTTAGCTAAAAAAAGTATATTCCAAAAGAAGGATGAGCCTCCAGGCTACACAAAACAAGAGACGAACATAAATTGGATTCACGATCTCGAATCTCACAAGTGGATAAAGTTTCGAGATCATTCCATCCAGATATCATCATAGAAACAACTACTTGTTGCTTTCGGCTAAGGGCATCGGTAGCACGATCACCCTTTCCCGGAGTATAAAGAATATCAAGATCATAAGATGCAAGGAACTCGAGCCAACACTGTTGACGCAAATTATGTTCCTTTTGAGAAAATAAACATTTCAAAGATTTATGATCGGAGTGGAGAACAAATTTCTTCCCCAAAATAATGATGCCAAACTCTAAAAGTGAAAACAATAGCCGCGAGCACTAGATCATAAGTGGGATATCTAGTCTTGATAGGCTTCAATCATTTAGAAACAAAAGTGATAGCAAGTTCTCTTTTGCAAGATAACGGCACCCAAACCAATACGACTAGCGTCGGTATAAACAATAAAGTCTTGGTTCCCTTCGGGAATCACAAGAATAAGAGTATCGGAAAAGAGTTCTTTTAAATAATCTTCTTTCCCGGAAAGCTAAAACTTTCAAAATTACAATTATCTTTATGTAATAATCTTTTCAGAAAAATTTACATTTTACAAGTCAATTTACTGTGTCTGATCATCTCATCATAGCATTTAGGAGATTCCTATCGATAACGTTGATCAAGCGCACCGACCAGAATTCTTAAAGCACTCAATGGGCAATACAATCACAAAATCATCTTCTATATGATAAACATGTTTCTTAAAAACCTTTAAGAATATTCTTTGCTCGTTTAAGAGTAAAATCAAATTGTACTTATAAATGAATCTTATGAAAAAGATTTGCAAAATTTTAAATTGCTGTTTTCATCCAAAATCAATAAATACAAGAATGGAGTCATCGAGATATTCGTAGAATACTCAATTCATAAAATGGATGAAATAAGCTGGACAAACTGAGTGACATAATTAGTCATTCATAAGAATCATAACGACTGCGGAATGCGGTAAGTGGAATGCCAACTTCCGCAACTCGTACCAAATGAAAACCGGTGGCAAGGTCGAGCTGAAAAGACCTTATCACCACTCAAAAGACTGCTTAGGTGATAATCCTAAGACAAGCTAAAAAATACCGGAAAATTCCACAAACTACCCGAATGAGAAAAATAACGTTGTCCTCATCATGTGGGTTTTAAAGAATAAAATGATGTCATCAAATTGGAATCGAAATCACAAAGGAAAATAGATATCTGCTTAACAGATTAAGAATGTCGAAGATGAATAGTCCACTCGAGACATAGGATATGGCTAAGCCAACCCTTTTAAAATAAAACTTAATTCTGAAGCCTAAGTAACGCATGACATGCAAATTGGCTTGGAAAGAAAAATCACAAAAATAATCTCGACATTTTCACAAAGTAAATTGAGTGTTGCAGTTCCATCAATCGAATTCGCAATACTCAATGAAGTCATCAAGCCCTTAAAAATTAAAAGAGAGAATTTATCAAGTTCTTTTGATATAAAATAATGAGATGAAACCCAAATCAAAAAGAACTCGAATAAGATAATCCCAAAACAATATCGTCAAGGATAAAATGAGAAATACCTTGACCAAGAGAAGTGTCACTAGAGGCTTGAACAACATTTAGCTTTCCCTCTCTCTTCTTTGGAAGTTTGGGGCATGAAGATAAAAGATGTCCCGAACTTTTGCAATAACGGCAAAAAAATGGTTTCGGGCATTCATTTGCATAGTGGTCCGTAAGACCACAATTGTAGCATCGTCCACGACTAGAGGTAGGAGACTTTGCTACAGAAGTTTCTTGCTTCCCTTTCTTGTTGGGATTGGGGCCTTTGAACTTAATAGGCCTTTTCATGTTATTGTTGAAGTTCTGTTTGGCACCCACAACTTCAACATTACTTTCATTATCGGCCTCTTCAAGTCGAAGAGCGATATCAATAAGCTGATCAAAAGAAACTTCTAGTTTCAGAAGCAAAGGCTTTTTAAGGTTCTTATTCAACCCATAGACAAATCTCTGATTTTTCTTCAATGGGGTATTAATATACTCGACCGCATATTTAGAGAGAGATTCAAAAGATGCGACATAATCTGCCACAGAAGATTCACCTTGAACAAGGTCAATAAAGCGTCGGGCTAAAGTTACTTTTTCAGCCTCCGGCACAAATTTCAATTTGAACCTTTCCCGGAATTGCTCCTAAGTAAGATCCACTTCAATAATTTCAGAAATCAAAAGCTCATACCAATCTAATGCTCTTTCTTGGAGCATGCTAGAAGCCACTTGGACACGAAGTGAATCAATAAGATTCATGCGGGAAAAGATGGGATCACATGATCTAAGCCAAGCTTGGATTTATATAACGGTTTCGGAACCCTTGAATGGCCTTCCACCCAAAGCGGTATAATCTCTGCACAAGCGTGCAAACCCGGATTAAGGGTGAGTAGGCGTTGGAACGGGTCCGGTAGCTTGGGCATTGTTCACAAGATCTAAAAGCTGCTGGGCAGACATGAATACTCCCTCTTGAGGAGTAGCACTGGATTGACCCGCACTGGGTCGGTTTGATCTAACCATCTCTCTTCTTTAAGAAAGAAAGAAAGAAAGAAGAAAAAGGTTATTCTCAAAATGAATATCAAACAATCATGATTGATAAAACAAGGAATCATAAAAGAAAATAGGATAGAACGGGTCCAATTGACTCGAATAAAATCCTAAGGCACGACTCCTAAGAAAGGCTTAGGACAATGATCCTTGCTAGATTATTCTACATTGTTCCGAAGTTTGGCTCTGATACCATGCTGTGACGCCCCAACTCTATACTCACGCTAGCCAAGGACACTACAGAGTAATGCCGTCAACTAGCACGAAGAATAAGGCTGTTGAGGAGCGACCATCCATGTAATTGCTTTGTGCGAGTACCGATATGCCAGATAAAAATATAACATTTCATCTCAAGAGGAAATCCGACATACCGATACAAACTCAAAGCTACTACACGGTGGCTATGTATATATACTTCGGAAACAAATATAGAAATAAACATAACACAAATCAGTCACAGACAATTCATATCACAAAGGCGGAAATAGACATGAATATAACACATGAAAGTGTACATCAGAGTAGTGGTCAAACAAGACCCACAATATCAAAAAGAATAGATACAAGTGCTAGACAAAAGAATACATATACATCAAGGAGTCTATATCTCAAATGTATACAACCAAAAACTACTAAACTAAAGTAGTTAGCCAAAAATCAGATGATTATCCCAGATAGAAAATCATGAGGAAGCACCTGTAAAATCTCAGTCTGACCCGAGTATTATTTAAGAAGAAAATAATAAACGGATCAGTCTAGCTATAAATATCATATAAAATGAGATATAAGAAGAGATATAACAAAAACGCATGATAACCAAAAATGTCATACTGCGACAAGTATACATTTGAAAATCCACAAAAGTCATACAATATCTCAATAATCTCAAAGCACTAAAAAGAATGTCATATTCTTTATTAAATTCACCAAGCCACAAATAATGATATACATATCAATGTCAATTGTAAAAGTTGGTGAAACATAAATTCCAGAAATCATCAATGAGAAATCCAGAAACCACAAGAGAGGAAGAAGCCTATCAAAAACGGGAGTGTGAAAACTCCCCAACACGCGTATCATAAAATGGGTCGTTATCCCATAAAAATGAGCCGAAGCTCCTCCTGACAGGGTATAGTCCCCCATTGCGGACTATGAGCCGAAGCTCCTCCTGATGAGCCGAAGCTCCTCCTAATGAGCCGAAACTCCTCCTGACAGGGTATAGTCCCCCATTGCGGACTATGAGCCGAAGCTCCTCCTGATGAGCCGAAGCTCCTCCTGACAGGGTATAGTCCCCCATTGCGAACTACGAGCCGAAGCTCCTCCTGATGAGCCGAAGCTCCTCTTGATGAGTCGAAGCTCCTCCTGACAGGGTATAGTCCCCCATTGCGGACTATGAGCCGAAGCTCCTCCTGATGAGCCGAAGCTCCTCTTGACAGGGTATAGTCCCCCATTGCGGACAAAGAGACATCGCACATTGCTAGTCTAAACCATAAAATGATCATCATCGATCATCAAGAAGTGTCAATTACACTAAGCTAGTAAATATAAGAGTTTAGCTTCATGTCCCATAACCACTAGCTTAACTAAAATATTTACGAACAGATTGTAGATTTCCACTCGAAAATTGTCACAAGAGTTTCAAACGAACAAGTCAAAGAATTAACCGGCGAAGTAAACGCAAGCGTTTCATACCACTTGTTTTGCTAAGCCGTTTAATTAGATTTTCTCATACGAATGAGGTAAAGGTTTGTATATACTAATAGATTGGAAAACGGTTTTATAAACGAGCTTTGTATTAAAAATAGAGTTGAAATCATCTTTGTAAAGAGTTTGAATATTTACTACTAGTATAGAAACCTTTGTATTTTTAAAGTGACAAGTCATAGAAATGATTGTAGAAACAATCAATCATCAAAAATTCACATACGAAGATGTGAATCAAATCCATAGAAATCGATGTCGAATCCATCAAAATGGATATACCCAAAATCCCGAAAAAGGAGTCATCAAAGTCATAATAAATGATAACAACAAATACGATCATCACGAATCGATTCAAATTGGAAATTCAATCCCAAAAGGCAAAGTGGGCTGAAACAGCAAATTCAGTTGACTGGACAGAGATTTCAGTCGACTGAATCATGCCTGGAAACTTTCTGTTTCCAAGTTCAGTCGATTGAACAGAGATTTCAGTCGACTGAATCATGCCTGGAAACTTTCGGGTTCCAGGTTCAGTCGACTGAACAGAGATTTCAGTCGACTTATACTGGCCTAGGAAATTTCCTAGCTTCAGCTCAGTCGACTGAACGCTTTGAGTCAGTCGACTGAACTGGGATTTCCAGTATTTAATTTTCTGCCTGAAAATGAAGTGTAACGACCACGAATTTTACATATATTTAAATTGATAATTTATTGAGTTTTTGAATTAAATTTGAGAAATTTGTCAATAAAGTGATACGAGTTTCCCCGAATCCAAATAAATTCTGTATAAATCATTTAAAAATTAAAAATATTATATAAATATTATATATATGTGGATGTATGTGTATATGGGCATATATGAGGAAATTTGAAATTATAAATATATGTATATGTGTTTGACTTGAATTTAAATGGTAAATAAATGGTTTAAGAATAAAAATGAAAATATATAAGATATAGAGTATAAAATAAATACCTTTGATAAAAATTTAACAACAAAATTAAAATAGAAATTTATTTATATTATAAAGTAATATTACTAAGTAAAGAGAGAAATATATATACTTAAATATGGACAAAATATGTATGTATGAAGACAAGTTAAAAAGGGAAACAAAAGAAAATAAAATACATGTATATAAAGGCTTGTAAAAGAAGCCAACAACTATCTTCATATTGTACAGCCGTATAAACAAAAAAATGTATATGGTACACTTAATAAATGCAAATGTCTTTAGCCACCAAACTATTTGCAGCCGAAAAGAAGAGCAAAGATTGGTTGAGTATGAATAAAAGAAGATATATATTTAAGTTTGTACAAAGGCAATTAATGCCACTCATTTCAGCCACCACAAATGTATCATCTCGGCTATAAGCAAGATCTGTAGCCAACAAAAGAGAAAAAAATATCTCTGAATGTTGTACAAACCATTATAACACCCTGTAAACTCTTTTACCCATATCAATTCCTCATTCTAGTTCGACCATTCTCAGCTGAAAATTTTAAGTAAGAATCATTTTTAAAACTCAAACAAATATCCAGTACTTAAACAACAATACAAAGTCAAGCCAGAGAATTAAGGTGAAGACTTCAACTTGCAAAATCTTCACGAGCTGTTTCAACAAAAATTAAGCTCTGTTCTTTTTTTTCTGAAACCAAGGTGAGTAACTTTTGTTTAAATCTTAACACTAAATCTTTTGAATACTTCTCTGTGAATAGCTATCCCTATACATATGGTTTTCTCTGAGTATATTTGTAAGATGGAAGAATTTTGTGCAGACTGCTATTCATGTATGATTCTTGTCTAGAATTAGAAATTAGTTTCTTCATTTCAAAAATCAGTTTCTCTTACTCTACCCATTGTTTGAGCTTAAGGTTAAAATAAAACTTGTATGTTATAGTATATATTAAGTTTTTAAAATTTATACAAGCAAAAACAACTTCAAATTTTTCCTGGAAAACAAGAAACTGAATATAACTTACAATAAGTCAAAATTTTAAGCTTTTTTAATTGCGATTTCAGATATGCAAATGGAATCCATATACTTGAACATAATTTTTTTAAGTAAAAATCTTAATTTTTAGATCAAAGACAAAGGAGCAGTTTGGGCTCATCTGCTTCGAGTATTTTGAACTATCTCGGTTGATCTAAAGGGGCGGAGGGATCGAGCTTCCTCCTAGAGGTGGAGGAGCGATCAACGTTGATGGAAAAATTACCCGATGTTTGTATATTTCAGGGTGAAGGTGGAAATTGTAGTTTGAAATCTGGAACCCTAGTTGAACTAGGTTTGGTAAAATCGATCACCGTGGTCCATATGTTTGATCGAGTGCGATGGGGATTGGGGTGAGGGTAGAGAGGTTGTCGGCAAAAGCTAGGCCGGAATTCCAGAGTTTCTAACGATCGGGAGGTCGAGATCGAGGCGTTGCCAGGTTTGGTTGAAGTGTGCCAGTTGTTTCTCAGGTTTGAATTTATGTCGCGATTTCGAATACGAAACGACGTTGGAGATCTGGCGATCGAAAATGGATGTGTGGACGAACGTCGACTTGCTCGACAAAGTGGAGTCGCCTGAGTTCGCTCGCCGGCGTCGTGCACGGGCATGGTTGTTGTCCTGGAATTTTTGTTTGTTTAAGTCTGGTTGTTTCCAGGAAATACTCGAGTTTTTACTCGGGTATTATTCGTAGTAGTTGGGTTTTGGCTCGGGTAAGTGGGAAGTTCAACTCGAAGGAACCTAGGGAGGACTCGGGTAGATTTCATGTTACAGGATTAAAACCTGTGAGTGTTAAATTTAAATCTGGGTTCATGTTTAAATCTAGTATGGAGTTTAGATTCAAATAAACTTTTAAAACTTAAAGTTTTAAAATGAAGTTTTATTTTTAAATTAAAGTTTAAAATCAAAGTTAAATCAAATTAGTTTGTGAGTAAATAAATTCTTAACTTATTTAAACTTTTAAAGTATTTTAAAGGTTAAAAAGGAGTTTTTGAATTTAAATTGTTCTAAATAATTTGGATGATTTAATTTAATTTGAGTTTAAATCTAAAGTATAATGTGTAAAATACACTCAAATGATAATGGAATCATTAATAAAGAAATTAATTATCTTAGAGATAATTAAGGTAATAAAATGATTTAAATTAATAAGGTAATTAAAGAATGATTTATTTAATTTATAAATAAATAAAATTTAGATTAATTTATAATTAGAAATGATTAATAATGAATTAATCTAAGATAATTTCTTAAGAAAGTAATTTAAGAAATGTTATTAGTTAATGAAGATAATTAACTAGAAATTATTAAGTAATTAAATTAATGTGATTAAATTTGATAATTAATCAAATTTATTAATTAAGACAATCAATTGTAAATTGTTAATTACTTAATGAAAGCAATTAAGGGGTTAATAAATTAAGTAATTGGTTTAAGGTTAATTAATTAATTAAAGGTTAATTAATAAATGATTAAAGATTAATTAATTAAAATGGTTTATAATTAATTAATGATTAATCAACCAAGATTTGTAGTTTATTTATAAGAACTTAATCTGATTTGAATTAATCAGACAATTAAATTGACCCTACTTATGAATATTTGGATTCTTTTGGATGATTTGATTGCTTGATATCCCTAATATATGATGCTTTGTGATACACCCTGATTTGTGTTTTAATCTGTGATGTAATTTATTATCTGTGATATATATCTGTGATTTGTGAATGAACGATAGGCGTTATAGTTTATACCGCTTATCAATTATATTTCTTTATTATGATCTGTGATGATTGAATGATGTTGCACTATTGTGTTGAACTCCTGGACTACACCTTTACACACACAAATATGGATTTCACGTGCAGATCGGTTAAGTCACAGATAATTTAAAATCAATATTTTTGAAATTGAAATTTTTATTTCAATTGATTTTGGAAATGAATTTGGGTTAAATGTTAAGCTGTTGAAAAGAAGTTTAAGAATAAAGTTATTTTGAATAACTTGGTAAGTTTTCTAATTTAAACAATTTAATTTGAATTCAAAATTTGGAATTGAATTCCATGATTGGAAATTACGATTAAAGATATTTTAAATGTGTTTATATGAATTTAAACCATTTTAAAAGTATAATTTTGGGAATTTGAATTTAACCCAAGGATTTCAACTCGTATGAATGAATCAGATTTTCTGAAACTGAAACTGTTTGTTTTCAAAGGAATAAAAGCTTTCAGATAAGAAATGAAATTCCAGTTTAATTAAAGGAATTTCAAGTTTGAATTGAAAAAATGGTTTTCCAAGTTATGAATGAATTCTTTTTGAAAGCTATGAATTGAATCTGTTTATTTTTAATAGATTTAAAATGACGATTTGTTTAAACCATTTGAAATGGAATTGTTTTGAAAACTATGAGTTAAATCTTTGATTTAAAGATTTAACGAGTTAATCAAATTGAAAGGGAAATTAATTTGGAAAATCTGTGAATATGAATCTTTTGTTTAAAAGATTAAAGTGTAGAAAATTGTTTAAACCGTTGAAGGTTGTTAAAATGAATCTTTTTGTTTAAAGATTTAAAAATGGTAATTTGTTTAAACCATTTGAAGAAAGTTTTGGGTAATAAGTTGTGACTTAATTGAAATCCCAATATCCATATGTTTTTAAAGTATTGCGCTCATTATTCGGTTTAGCCGGGAGAGGACCTTTGTGTCATATAACCCGTTCCGAATAATGATACGTCGTATATGGATTGCATTTGAAGACCGGTGGTGAAGACCGGATATTTTCGAAAACGAAAGGACAACTCGTCGAATGTCTCTGCATTGACTGGTCCCCGATATAGAGATTTTAGCACCCTTTGTGATGGGAAGTCCGGACGTGATTAGAAAATTATCCGGATTTGCAAGGGCTTCTTCAGAAGTGCCTTCGGTTCTGTTCGAACCAGGAACAGACTTGTATGGTTACATGTCTGATATTACACTTTGAGATATAAAGCAGATTTCTTTCAAATACATATCTGTTTGGTGGCGGAGAATTTATTCTCTTAGCTTAACACCCTTCTCTGAGACATACGAGCTCAGAGGTTATGTAGTTGAAGGTTATCAGCGATATACTCCCAATTTGGTAATGTGACATGTTGAGTATTGCTGTGTGATGATCATCGTTTGATCATTTGTGATATGATCATTTGTTTGATCATTTATCTTTGTGATCATTACTTTGATCATCTGTTGACCCAAAGCATGGCTTTGTGACAAAGCGTAGCTTTGTGGACGAGACTTCGTCAGGGCCTCACAACCCGGAAATGGTCGAAACAGGAATGTTGCGGCAAGGTTATGAGGGTCGCGCCCTTTAGGGTATGTCATTTCCTTCTGGAAAAGGGTGGTATCATGGTATGGAGCCCAGATACTTACTCATGTGGACACACTTTATTATTATGTGTGATGTTGGTTATCGAGGCCTCGGATAAAGGTCCCAAAGGACCGGGAGGTGGCATATTCGTGAGTTACCTGTTACAGGGGTAACCCGGCCTTGTGTTGGCAGAGAGCAGTTTGTCTCTCGGGACGTCCCGCCAGAGGTGATCCCATGCGGCGGAAGGAAGTTCCTTAGCCTGACCATTTGTTGGAAATCCATTTCCCAATACGGAACTTGTATGGTTTTAGTTGTAGAACCTGCCATTTACTTATGGTGGTCACCACTGTTTAGATGGTAGCTATAGTAGGCATAGTTCGGAATGTCTATGTTGGCTAAGATTAATATTATACTTTCGAAATGTTTTCTGCACTATGCACTAGTAATAATATCCAATGATTTGCGTAGTAAGCATCTTTGACTATCATAAGGAGAAATCTCCTCTGATTCTGCGTTTGCATTGTGTGTGTGTGCGGGAGGCCTTATGGTAGTTTCATTTTCCAAAAGCATTGTGAATTGACTTTAAATTCTTTTGTTGTTCATTTTTAAAGATAAACTGTTTTTGTTGCTCACACTAGTCCCACGACTGACCTGGAGTTTATTGTTCCTTTCCTAAACTCTGGGTGCCCACCATTTTCTACACGGGCAGTCTAGAGTTGGGTTTTTTTCCAGATAGTCAGGTTCAGTAGATTATCTGGAGCTAGTTCAGTATTTAGAGTTCATTCATCGCAGTGCTCATCTTGGAATTATGGATTCATTCTGTTTGAAGATCATTTTGGAGTTATCACTTCTATTGATATTGTTCCACTGCTGATGTTATCTTTTCTTTCTGCTGCTATTTCTTGTATCATTATTTATCTCTGATATTGTTGTATCATATTGATATCATTATTGTATATCATATTGGATATTGTATTCATTGGATTTGTATATGATATCATTGATTTCTTTATTCCGCTGTGTTGTTATACTTAATGTTGTTATAAGCTCCGAAGAACTAGATTCAGCGTTTGAATCTACGGCATTTTGAGTACAACTGAAGTACGGGTGCCAATTTTCGAAGGTCGACTTTTGGGTCTTTACAACGTGGTATCAGAGCTGAGGGTTGAACTTTAGCTCATGAGTATAACACATTAAGTAACTCATTAGAGATAGGGTGAAGTAAACTCTAGAATGAGTAATCTCTAAGATATCCGTCCGTTAGCCTCAGTAAATTCTCTTGCTATCTACTGATAGTGAGTGTGAGTGCAAGAAGAGGATGAGATAGGGGACAGGGGGATACACCTATGAAATGGTCAATACTCTATAACAACAAGGAAGAAATCTTTTCTCTATCAAGCTCTTTTGTTCAACATCTCTTTTCTCAATTCTTTGATAGTTTCTGGTAAATCCAGGAAGAAATTCGATATATCAATATGGGACATAAACTCCAGATAGGCCAGACTTGTTTGTTTGGATGTATTGGTTGCCTTGGTTGCTTTGATTGTTATAGTTGATAGGTACATTTTGGTTTTTTAACTAAAAGTTTTAAAATCGTATCCATATATCTATCTATTCTTTTGGGTCCCGATATGTTCTACGAATGGTTAGTTATCCTTTCGAACTGACCAATGCCACTGCATATTTCGTAGATCTGGATAACCCGAGTATCTTGTGAAGTGTTAAACAGATTCGTTCTTGTATCCATTATTGATATTCTGATTTTGCAAGCCAAATGCAGAATAGCTGTTCAGTTTGATTTGATGAAATATTCTTCATCTATCTTCGTGTCTCCTTGGCAATTTCGAGGACGAAATTCTTTTAAGGGGGGAAGTCTGTAACGACCACGAATTTTACATATATTTAAATTGATAATTTATTGAGTTTTTGAATTAAATTTGAGAAATTTATCAATAAAGTGATACGAGTTTACCCGAATCCAAATAAATTCTGTATAAATCATTTAAAAATTAAAAATATTATATAAATATTATATATATGTGGATGTATGTGTATATGGGCATATATGAGGAAATTTGAAATTATAAATATATGTATATGTGTTTGACTTGAATTTAAATGGTAAATAAATGGTTTAAGAATAAAAATGAAAATATATAAGATATAGAGTATAAAATAAATACCTTTGATAAAAATTTAACAACAAAATTAAAATAGAAATTTATTTATATTATAAAGTAATATTACTAAGTAAAGAGAGAAATATATATACTTAAATATGGACAAAATATGTATGTATGAAGACAAGTTAAAAAGGGAAACAAAAGAAAATAAAATACATGTATATAAAGGCTTGTAAAAGAAGCCAACAACTATCTTCATATTGTACAGCCGTATAAACAAAAAAATGTATATGGTACACTTAATAAATGCAAATGTCTTTAGCCACCAAACTATTTTCAGCCGAAAAGAAGAGCAAAGATTGGTTGAGTATGAATAAAAGAAGATATATATTTAAGTTTGTACAAAGGCAATTAATGCCATCTCATTTCAGCCACCACAAATTTATCATCTCGGCTATAAGTAAGATCTGTAGCCAACAAAAGAGAAAAAAATATCTCTGAATGTTGTACAAACCATTATAACACCCTGTAAACTCTTTTACCTATATCAATTCCTCATTCTAGTTCGACCATTCTCAGCTGAAAAATTTAAGTAAGAATCATTTTTAAAACTCAAACAAATATCCAGTACTTAAACAACAATACAAAGTCAAGCCAGAGAATTAAGGTGAAGACTTCAACTTGCAAAATCTTCATGAGCTGTTTCAACAAAAATTAAGCTCTGTTCTTTTTTTTCTGAAACCAAGGTAAGTAACTTTTGTTTAAATCTTAACAGTAAATCTTTTGAATACTTCTCTGTGAATAGCTATCCCTATACATATGGTTTTCTCTGAGTATATTTGTAAGATGGAAGAATTTTGTGCAGACTGTTATTCATGTATGATTCTTGTCTAGAATTAGAAATCAGTTTCTTCATTTCAAAAATCAGTTTCTCTTACTCTACCCATTGTTTGAGCTTAAGGTTAAAATAAAACTTGTATGTTATAGTATATATTAAGTTTTTAAAATTTATACAAGCAAAAACAACTTCGAATTTTTCCTGGAAAACAAGAAACTGAATATAACTTACAATAAGTCAAAATTTTAAGCTTTTTAAATTGCGATTTCAGATATGCAAATGGAATCCATATACTTGAACATAATTTTTTTAAGTAAAAATCTTAATTTTTAGATCAAAGACAAAGGAGCAGTTTGGGCTCATCTGCTTCGAGTATTTTGAACTATCTCAGTTGATCTAAAGGGGCGGAGGGATCGAGCTTCCTCCTAGAGGTGGAGGAGCGATCAACGTTGATGGAAAAATTACCCGATGTTTGTATATTTCAGGGTGAAGGTGGAAATTGTAGTTTGAAATCTGGAACCCTAGTTGAACTAGGTTTGGTAAAATCGATCACTGTGGTCCATATGTTTGATCGAGTGCGATGGGGATTGGGGTGAGGGTAGAGAGGTTGTCGGCAAAAGCTAGGCCGGAATTCCAGAGTTTCTAACGATCGGGAGGTCGAGATCGAGGCGTTGCCAGGTTTGGTTGAAGTGTGCCAGTTGTTTCTCAGGTTTGAATTTATGTCGCGATTTCGAATACGAAACGACGTTGGAGATCTGGCGATCGAAAATGGATGTGTGGACGAACGTCGACTTGCTCGACAAAGTGGAGTCGCCTGAGTTCGCTCGCCGGCGTCGTGCACGGGCATGGTTGTTGTCCTGGAATTTTTGTTTGTTTAAGTCTGGTTGTTTCCAGGAAATACTCGAGTTTTTACTCGGGTATTATTCGTAGTAGTTGGGTTTTGGCTCGGGTAAGTGGGAAGTTCAACTCGAAGGAACCTAGGGAGGACTCGGGTAGATTTCATGTTACAGGATTAAAACCTGTGAGTGTTAAATTTAAATCTGGGTTCATGTTTAAATCTAGTATGGAGTTTAGATTCAAATAAACTTTTAAAACTTAAAGTTTTAAAATGAAGTTTTATTTTTAAATTAAAGTTTAAAATCAAAGTTAAATCAAATTAATTTGTGAGTAAATAAATTCTTAACTTGTTTAAACTTTTAAAGTTTTTTAAAGGTTAAAAAGGAGTTTTTGAATTTAAATTGTTCTAAATAATTTGGATGATTTAATTTAATTTGAGTTTAAATCTAAAGTGTAATGTGTAAAATACACTCAAATGATAATGGAATCATTAATAAAGAAATTAATTATCTTAGAGATAATTAAGGTAATAAAATGATTTAAATTAATAAGGTAATTAAAGAATGATTTATTTAATTTATAAATAAATAAAATTTAGATTAATTTATAATTAGAAATGATTAATAATGAATTAATCTAAGATAATTTCTTAAGAAAGTAATTTAAGAAATGTTATTAGTTAATGAAGATAATTAACTAGAAATTATTAAGTAATTAAATTAATGTTATTAAATTTGATAATTAATCAGATTTATTAATTAAGACAATCAATTGTAAATTGTTAATTACTTAATGAAAGCAATTAAGGGGTTAATAAATTATGTAATTGGTTTAAGGTTAATTAATTAATTAAAGGTTAATTAATAAATGATTAAAGATTAATTAATTGAAATGGTTTATAATTAATTAATGATTAATCAACCAAGATTTGTAGTTTATTTATAAGAACTTAATCTGATTTGAATTAATCAGACAATTAAATTGACCCTACTTATGAATATTTGGATTCTTTTGGATGATTTGATTGCTTGATATCCCTGATATATGATGCTTTGTGATACACCCTGATTTGTGTTTTAATCTGTGATGTAGTTTATTATCTGTGATATATATCTATGATTTGTGAATGAACGATAGGCGTTATAGTTTATACCGCTTATCAATTATATTTCTTTATTATGATCTGTGATGATTGAATGATGTTGCACTATTGTGTTGAACTCCTGGACTACACCTTTACACACACAAATATGGATTTCACGTGGAGATCGGTTAAGTCACAGATAATTTAAAATCAATATTTTTGAAATTGAAATTATTATTTCAATTGATTTTGGAAATGAATTTGGGTTAAATGTTAAGCTTTTGAAAAGAAGTTTAAGAATAAAGTTATTTTGAATAACTTGGTAAGTTTTCTAATTTAAACAATTTAATTTGAATTCAAAATTTGGAATTGAATTCCATGATTGGAAATTACGATTAAAGATATTTTAAATGTGTTTATATGAATTTAAACCATTTTAAAAGTATAATTTTCGGAATTTGAATTTAACCCAAGGATTTCAACTCGTATGAATGAATCGGATTTTCTGAAACTGAAACTGTTTGTTTTCAAAGGAATAAAAGCTTTCAGATAAGAAATGAAATTCCAGTTTAATTAAAGGAATTTCAAGTTTGAATTGAAAAAATGGTTTTCCAAGTTATGAATGAATTCTTTTTGAAAGCTATGAATTGAATCTGTTTATTTTTAACAGATTTAAAATAACGATTTGTTTAAACCATTTGAAATGGAATTGTTTTGAAAGCTATGAGTTAAATCTTTGATTTAAAGATTTAACGAGTTAATCAAATTGAAAGGGAAATTAATTTGGAAAATCTGTGAATATGAATCTTTTGTTTAAAAGATTAAAGTGTGGAAAATTGTTTAAACTGTTGAAGGTTGTTAAAATGAATCTTTTTGTTTAAAGATTTAAAAATGGTAATTTGTTTAAACCATTTGAAGAAAGTTTTGCGTAATAAGTTGTGACTTAATTGAAATCCCAATATCCATATGTTTTTAAAGTATTGCGCTCATTATTCGGTTTAGCAGGGAGAGGACCTTTGTGTCATATAACCCGTTCCGAATAATGATACGTCGTATATGGATTGCATTTGAAGACCAGTGGTGAAGACCGGATATTTTCGAAAACGAAAGGACAACTCGTCGAATGTCTCTGCATCGACTGGTCCCCGATATATAGATTTTAGCACCCTTTGTGATGGGAAGTCCGTACATGATTAGAAAATTATCCGGATTTGCAAGGGCTTCTTCGGAAGTGCCTTCGGTTCTGTTCGAACCCGGAACAGACTTGTATGGTTACATGTCTGATATTACACTTTGAGATATAAAGCAGATTTCTTTCAAATACATATCTGTTTGGTGGCGGAGAATTTATTCTCTTAGCTTAACACCCTTCTCTGAGACATACGAGCTCAGAGGTTATGTAGTTGAAGGTTATCAGCGATATACTCCCAATTTGGTAATGTGACATGCTGAGTGTTGCTGTGTGATGATCATCGTTTGATCATTTGTGATATGATCATTTGTTTGATCATTTATCTTTGTGATCATTACTTTGATCATCTGTTGACCCAAAGCATGGCTTTGTGACAAAGCGTAGCTTTGTGGACGAGACTTCGTCAGGGCCTCACAACCCGGAAATGGTCGAAACAGGAATGTTGCGGCAAGGTTATGAGGGTCGCGCCCTTTAGGGTATGTCATTTCCTTCTGGAAAAGGGTGGTATCATGGTATGGAGCCCAGATACTTACTCATGTGGACACACTTTATTATTATGTGTGATGTTGGTTATCGAGGCCTCGGATAAAGGTCCCAAAGGACCGGGAGGTGGCATATTCGTGAGTTACCTGTTACAGGGGTAACCCGGCCTTGTGTTGGCAGAGAGCAGTTTGTCTCTCGGGACGTCCCGCCAGAGGTGATCTCATGCGGCGGAAGGAAGTTCCTTAGCCTGACCATTTGTTGGAAATCCATTTCCCAATACGGAACTTGTACGGTTTTAGTTGTAGAACCTGCCATTTACTTATGGTGGTCACCACTGTTTAGATGGTAGCTATAGTAGGCATAGTTCGGAATGTCTATGTTGGCTAAGATTAATATTATACTTTCGAAATGTTTTCTGCACTATGCACTAGTAATAATATCCAATGATTTGCGTAGTAAGCATCTTTGACTATCATAAGGAGAAATCTCCTCCGATTCTGCGTTTGCATTGTGTGTGTGTGTGGGAGGCCTTATGGTAGTTTCATTTTCCAAAAGCATTGCGAATTGACTTTAAATTCTTTTGTTGTTCGTTTTTAAAGATAAACTATTTTTGTTGCTAACACCAGTCCCACGACTGACCTGGAGTTTATTGTTCCTTTCCTAAACTCTGGGTGCCCACCATTTTCCACACGGGCAGTCTAGAGTTGGGTTTTTTTTCAAATAGTCAGGTTCAGTAGATTATCTGGAGCTAGTTCAGTATTTAGAGTTCATTCATCGGAGTGCTCATCTTGGAATTGTGGATTCATTCTGTCTGAAGATCATTTTGGATTTATCACTTCTATTGATATTGTTCCACTGCTGATGTTATCTTTTCTTTCTGCTGCTATTTCTTGTATCATTATTTATCTCTGATATTGTTGTATCATATTGATATCATTATTGTATATCATATTGGATATTGTATTCATTGGATTTGTATATAATATCATTGATTTCTTTATTCCGCTGTGTTGTTAAACTTAATGTTGTTATAAGCTCCAAAGAACCAGATTCGGCGTTTGAATCTACGGCATTTTGAGTCCAAGTGAAGTACGGGTGCCGATTTTCGAAGGTCGACTTTTGGGTCTCTACATGAAGAGGCAATCTCTTCGCAAATGCAACCGGACGAGCAATGGGCGCTAGGAGTTTATGCCAATCGACGACCCGGCCCTATAAGCTCTTCGATGCATTACCAAACCATGATCAAACATCCATAAAAGGATTTATACACAAATTTGATTTCAAAAACCAAAAATTGAAATATTCACAAAACCAGTCCAAATCAAGAGCAAATACACATGAAGAAGTGTTAGGAATTCATACCTAACAACCAAAGATAATTATAAACATAGATGTGAGATAAAAATCTCACCTTTTCACAAAATCAATGAAGAAGAAGCTATAGAGCAATGGCAAGGACAATCACTCTTCAATTCCAATCCAACAAGCTTGAATCTAAGCTTCAAAGAGGAACATTTCCTAAGTTAGGTTTAGGAATTTCTGAAATTGATAAGAGAATGAGTTGGAGAAGAAGAAGAGAAGGCTTACCAAAGCTTCTTCTTTGAATTTGGAGCTAGAACTTGGATTTGCAAAGATGATTAGAGCTTGGAGTTTTAATTTCCCATTCCACTCTCCATTTTTGATGAAGCTTAAGTGTTTGGAAATGAAAGTGAAGTAATGAAGAGGAGAGGGAGTGGAACTTGAGTTAATGGTTTAGGCAAATGGGCTGAACCAAACCCAAAGTCCAAAGTGAAATGGTCAAATTTTTAGCTAGCTCCAAACATACCAAAGTTTATACTCAAAAAGGTCGCAAACGGCATTTCGAACTTAATGGAAGTGGTCTCGAGTCCAAATTCGACTGTTTGAAAAAGTTTCTTTTCGGACTATAATCCGACGAACGATGAAATATTTAAATATAAAATCGATAAATATGCGGGTTGTTACATCAATGGTTTAATTAATGAAAGTTGTTCAAGTCATTGCAATGTTGTTTGTTCTCTTGTGCACATAGAAATACATGCACATATATATATCACATGCACACATATACATGTAAATACATATATACAAATATGAATACGCATAAGAATAATATCATGATATTATTTACAAAATATCTAAGATATTTTACCAAAGTCAAAAGCAAACATCACCTCACCTTACACACACATGGGCCGAGCACATGGAGAGTGATGAGTTGGGAGAAGGGTGGAATTCACGGCTAGAAATGATGGTGGAGATTTTTTCCACTTTGCTTAAGGGAAAAATCTTAAAAAATCTATAAATACCGACCTACATTAACACATTCATTCACACAATTCTATTCTTCTTCCTCCTTTTTCTTAAAGCTCTAGGAGCTCCTCTTTAATGGCTTCCCTGCCTAGAAAAAAATGTAGCAAAGAAATGGCAAAATATTCCAAAATAAAGTAAAATATATACATGTGTATATATCATGTCGATCCACTTCCAAACCAAAGCCAAATCACTCCACATCTCCACTCAAACTCACAGCAACTCCCATATTCATGCTTGGCTGAGCCTACATCCACTTGCAAGCTTAGGCCGTGACTTTCCAAAGATCCCGGGCTCGATTCCGTAGGCTTTGATTCGATCAAAACAAAGCTGTAGCTAATTTTCGAGAAGTTAGAAACCAATGAAGGTGAGAAATTCTCTCTCTATATATATTATGATGATAATGTGATATGATTGTTATGGTTGTTTACTATGTTTGATTGTCAAGTTTGGATGTTGATTATATGTTTATTTTGATATTGAAACAAGTCACGTTTAATACACGTCGAATATCACAAAGGAAATTACTTTCCTTTAATAAATGAAATGGTGTACATGAGATGATTAAACCTCTTTAAAATGGTTTAAAAATATTATAGAAACACTAAAATCCAATTTGGCGAAGTTTTAACAAGTTATGAAAATAAAGTCAAAAATAACGCGTCGCGTAACGGTAGTTCGCGATTTCGCGCCGTAGAAAGTTAAATCCATTTATAGGATGGATTCGGAGTCGAAATTCTTTGTAATAAGAATTTTTCAAACTCTTATAATCATAGTTTTCAAACAAAAGAAAAGGATCATGATTTCGTTTAATAGATTTTGAAATATTAGCAAATCAAGTTTTCAAAATAGTCGCGGTTTGGCAGTTCGGAAACCAAAGCGATAAATTCTTTAAAAATGGTATTTTTAATTCTTAAAAAAATATAAGATAAATTCTATAAATCTTTTAAAATGTTTTAAAAAAGATTCGAGTTATAAAAATGAATTTCTAAACGATAGAAAAGTTGTTTTGATTAAATAAGCTTTAAAAGCATTATTCGCAGCACTTTTTGCAGCACTTTTAATAACTTTTGAAATATGGCTTAAACTTTAGTATTCTTTAGCAAATCTTTTATAAATGTATTTGAATAAATAAGTAAGTATTTTAATTATGATTTGGAGGTTTTTTAATTTTTTTTTAAAAGTTTAAATAAATGATATAAAGAAAAGCTGTTTTAAATAAATCATTTAATCTTGGCTCTAAAAGCCGATGAGTAGACTGGATTTTTCTATTCGTGAGACTAATATGTAAGATGCTTAAACTAAAGAGATGTTCAGGAGCAACCAATGCCTGGTTCATGCGACGACCCATATTTCGAAAGGTTTAAATCGACAATAATCCACCCATGTCCGACTTAAACAGTCCGGAACATAGATAATCAATGGGGTTAATTAAGAAAAATAAGAAAAGAAGAAGGAAACAAACATAGAATCTCGCACTGGAATGACAAAATATAATAATCAAATAAACTGTTCATGAAGTTGTTTACTATACATTTGATTATAATTTATACACTCGGAGTTATATATACAACAGAAACAAAATATAATGTAGTAGAACAGCATGATGCAGGGAATAATAATAGTAATAATATACCAAATCTTTGTCTTCATCCTCCAGAATAAATCTTTAATAAGCTGAAAACTCAAGGCTGACCCGAGTGTAATGAAAAGACAAAACACTCGAGTCAGGGCTAAAATATCCTTATGTAAGTCAAATAAATATCGCATATAACATGAGTGTAATAGCGTCAGAGATGTTTATGGGATTTTATATCTCCTATCCAGTGTATAACGTGTGTGCAATAACTCAGGAGATGTTACGGGATTTTCTATCTCTTAAGGATCCGTTAAAATATTTATATGTAGTAGAATACGCTACATATATAATGTCTAATCAATAAAATAAATATTTTTCTTAGCGTTAAGGCTTTACATTAATCTCCCTTAACGCGTTTTTAAGCATTGTCGTATAGTTTGCATTTGACATAACCAGTAGCACGTCTGTAGTCAGTGAAGCGCCGTGATACAACAACACTAAACCAAAATCGTAGGGATCTCGTATAGGGATAAAAGTATAACAAGGCACGTGAGGCAATGCTCAAGGTAGGATACTACCAGTTTACCCTTTCCTGCTGGTGGTAACCCCTAATAGCCCACCACGTCCAACACTCCCAAAATCAGAGGGTGCATACCAATCAATAACAATGTCATGATAGTAATACGAAGAAGTGTGTCCGCTAGAGGTAGCCAACCTCATTGGCTAGTACAGCTCCTGTTTTAGTCATTTCAAATTGTCACAAGTGTCAGGCCAATCCATCATCATTCTCTTTCTTCAAATCCAGCAAACGATGCCAAATCCAACCACTTTGTTCTGGAGTCTCCTCCGCGTACATAGTTATTAAAGTGGTTCCAATATTGACATAGAGTATGCCAATAAGAGGCCCCGGTCTCTTTAACATCCAAACGTCGTTTTATACACCGGTTGGTTCTTTTACATTTCGAAAACGATTCATATTTGATATCAAAATATCATATTCGCCTAAAAATCAAATCCATTTTAAAATCATCATATTTGCTTCACAAATCATATTTTACTTCAAAATGTCAATTCAGTTCAATATATCGATTTCACTTCAAAATTTTGATTCGAATTACAATTTAGGTTATAACTACACTTTAACCCAATTCGCATTTAAATCTAAGATTTAAATATAAACATTTCACCCTTTTTTACCAGTTTGAATTTTTAGAAAATAGTTCAAATAATTTTAAAATATTTAAATAGTTTAAATAGTTTCATAGAAAATAGTTTGAAATTTTTTAAATAGTTTGAAAGTTAAAATAGTTTAAGTATTGAAAATGGTTTATATAGTAAAATAGTTTAGAAAATCAAAGTAATTTAAACATCTAAAAAGATAGGTTTTTAAACAGTTTATATAATAAAATAGTTTATTTTGAAATAGTTTCAAGGTCAAATTGATCCAATTCCAAATTTCCCAATTCAAATCAATTTCGATTTCAAGTCCAATTTTTCTTCGATTCCAAATTAATTTCGATTTCAATTCCAAATTAATTTTAATTCCAATTACAAATTAATTTCAATTACAATTCCAAAATAATTTCAATTTCAAATTGAAACCATTTCGATTTATATCAATCCCGAGTTCGATTTTCAAAATATTGATTCAAAACACTTAAATCAAATTTACCTTCAATATCCAATTTAAAATCCAAATACTCAAATATTATTCAATTCCGAGCTCAATTTTGAAATATCGTTTTATATCACTTTTACTTAGAAATATTCAAAGTTCGAATAAAAATCCAATCTTTTAAAACAAATAAATTTCTAAAATTCAAATCATATTTCTATTATAACTTCAAAATCTCAACTTCGATTATTTCCCATCACGAAATATAAATTTCAACATTCAGAGCTCAAGTTCGAAAATTATTTGATTTCTATAAATTTGATTTTTATTTCTTTAAATCAAAACCATTTAAATAAATTCAAATCAAAATTTTTAAAATCCTTTAATTTAACCAATCCGGTGTCCATATATAATTTTCTATCCTATGGCCAAGTGATCAGTTATTTCAATTTAATTTTAGGGATGGATATATATCATTTCAATCCAAAGTACATGTCACAGGTATATATCATTTCAACCTATTTCTTAATTTATTTGAAATAATTCGATTTACATTTTATATACTAAAAATAATTTACAGGGTGATAACAAGATATATACAAATAAATAAACATCCAATCATCCAAATATCAACCAATTGGCATCCATCACAAACAATCGTTCAAACAGCCAACAAATCTCAACAGTTATCTATTTATTAGCAATTGGGAATTTAACTTGCAGTTAATTTCAATTTAACTGCTAATTCAAAATTCCTAACATATGAATTTCTATATCGGTTTCTATGTCGGTCACTTTATCAAACAACAATCAATAAAATTAAATCACTTCATGATTTTTAATTTAACTAATCATAAAAATATTTTAGTATTTTTGAGTGTTAAAACACTCACCTTTTATTTATGTTGTCGCTTTCGCGTTCTGATTCCGATTAAATTCGAACGCATTCGAATTTAACTGAAAATTCAGCAAGCTCTAAATTCAGTTAATCCAATTCCTACGCGTCGCATTCGTCGATACGAATGCAATGCAACCAACCACGTCTCGATTGGAGCTAAATCGAACGAGATATAATATTTCTAAGAATTTGAATATATTTAAACAATTTATATAACTTAAATTAAATTATATTACAATACCCATCAGCAAAAAGATCCGGCCCAACTTCTATTTCTTCTCCCTCACGCTCGAATGCTCCCCAGTGCACGATAATGGTTGTGCAACATATGTGCACGCACGCCCTGGTTCAAGAATTAATCCATGCTTTTCCAAATAGACATCGCCCCCAACCTTCTCTCGCCTTCCTCTTACTCCCGGACCATTCGACTAGAAGCTTGAACTTTCCCCGTGATTCGCAACCTACTCGCATTCGAACTCGCTACCCCAGTGACTCGAATTTCATAAGGCCATCGAACTTCATGATTTTCTGGCCGTAGATGCTATTTTCTACAACGAATCCAAAAATGGCCTCAAATTTCCAAATCGATCACTCCATTTCTCAATATCCCTAACCATAGCTTTCAAACCATGCTCTGTCAAAAAGTCGAGTTTCCCAAACAACTACCGCACTTCAATTCGATATACCAAAGGGAAGCTCTTACCGCAACGAGAATTTTAAAGGTGGTTTCATATTTTTTATTGAGTATAAATCGAGTTATGAATTTTTGAAATTAAAGAAGTTGCTTTCCTTTGTATATTTACTTTCTATAAACTGCATGAATAAATAGAAGGAGAATGATGGAGATAGCATAGTGGTAGGGTGGTTGTAGGTTGGTTGAGATGAAAGAATAACAGCTGATATGAGGTTTTGGTGGCCTTGATGTGAAATGAAAATTATATATATACATACATATATAGATATATACATACATACATACATACATATATATATATAATTCCCAAAATATCCAGATATTTTATTCAAACTCCGATCAAGGCATGCCGCCAGGCATTTCTAATGTTATACCCTTATTCCTAATGCAATGGAAGCAGTCTCGAGTCCTAATTTGATCGTATGTGGAAGATAGATTTTTGAACCTAATTATAATATTAAATTTTCGATATTAATTTCAACGCGTTATTATCCATACGACCAAACGATAACTCTAAATGCTATGAAATTTGAAATCCGATAATAATACACCATTATGGATCCAATGGAACTGGTTTCGCCGAATTCCGAGACTGTGCCTCGGAAGGCTATTTTTACTTGTTAATTTAAACAAGTTATTATTTTTATTTTTATTTAAATCGAGTAAAGCACTTATGAATTCAATTTAAAATATTTATTATCTTCTTTCTTGTTAGTAGAAATTAAATAAGCCTTCAAATCATTTTATCCAACCTAAAACCCAATGTTCAATTATTTAAACGATTTTCAATTATTAAATTAAACAATTAAATTATCCAATAAATCATTATATTTGAAATTCAAGTTATTAATCTATTAAATTAGATTTTAAATATTAAAAATCAATTTAATATTCTAATTTCAAATAACCAAAATTCTGAGTCGTTACATTCCTCACCCCTTAAAAGAATTTCGTCCCCGAAATTGCCAAGGTAAGAAGAATGACCCAAAACCCATTAACTTTCCCAAAACCAATTAGTTGAAACAACTCCCCAAAATCAATTTGTTGAAACCTTGTTATTACTTCTAATAAATTTCCAAATTCATCCATAGATTCCAAATACTATTATTTGCTCAATTATTACAAATTATATCCCAAAACCAAATTTTAGTTATTAAAATTTCTTCAAAATTTTCTAACTCCTTAAATTTTAAGAAAATTTCGCCAGCGTCTCCTTTGCACGGCTAGATCCGAACAACTACAAAACGCCACTACGGGCCCAAATTAGCAAAAGAAAACAAAAACTAAGTGGCTCAATCATAAAACCATTAAATCAACAATGATTAAAACATGTACCTTTTTATTGGGCAACCACTTTTTCTTATGAAATCAAAGGCATCAAATTTACTTTTGCTTTTATATACCTGCATCTTATTTACCAATGATATCCAATCATATAATTCAAAATCATATTATTTTGCATTTCCAATTTCCAATATTTTCTTTACTTAAGCTCGTACAATGTACATATATCATCCGTACGCAATATCAAATCTGATCGCTCACTCGATCACATAATTTCACTTCCGAACTAGTATCGTTCACACGACCACTCTAGTGTGGACTCAGATCTGGTTTCCTGATTAGAAACCATCACTCTCTTTGCATAGCCATATGTTATGATAGGGAATCCCATAATCAATCAAAAATCCATCCTCAGGGTTCGCCGTTGAGAATTAAGTGAAAAATCCTAACTCAGATCGATATAAATTATCTCGAAATTATGTGCTCGAATTTGGATCAAACCATTATGCGAATAAAATAATATATGTACAACTTACGTATTTATTTCCAAATGATTTCTTATCCACACCAACTTCTTTTTATTCACATTTATTTCATTTATATTCAATTATTCACAATTATCGTTCACATTGCATTATTCACATTTCTTAATTTCTTAGTATATTTTCCAATACCAATTATCTCTTAAGAATTTTCACATCAAATTTTCTTAAGTAAATTATAAACATTTTATACAAATGTTCTTATGGTTATTACCGCTTCATAACTAAATTCCTTACCCATTTTAATCAAATTCAATTTCAATTTTCCCATTTCAACATTCAATTTTATCCCTCCGCATTCCAAACCTTATTTAACCCACCAATTAAATTAGTTAGCTTAATCAGCCTATATCATTAATCATTCTCAATCAATTCCATTTTAGATCAAATCAAATTTTATTTAACTCAATTCCATTGTTAACTTTCAATATTTCAATCATACTCCAAAATCATATTCACTCACTAATTTATTAAATTAGTTCCTCCCTTAATTCATTTTCAAAATTTTATTTTATTTAACCTAACTTGGGCTAAACTTTCAGAATTCACTTTATTAGTTCAATTCAATTCATTTAATTGGTTCACTTCACTAATTTATTTTACTACCACAACCACTTTCATTTCACTTTTCTTAAGTTAATCTTTAATCTCAATTTCACAATTTCTTTTCTTATCTATATCATTTCTCAAATTTATAAGTTCAAAACTTATCTTTATTCATTTCACAAACACTTAGATAGCAAATTTCAGAATCTAAACACCCGGTTTAATTTGATATCAATTTGAAATCATATATATATATATATATACATATCTCACTTTTATATCAAATCAAAATTTTAAATTTCTTAAAATCAAAAACTTGTTTATTAAAACAAGACCCTATTAGCAAATCATTACGGTAGCAATCCATCACTTAGAAACTCGAAAATGAACACCAATGATGTCATGATCATCATTGGGATTATTTTCCACTGACCGAAGTGAGTTTAGTGCTTTTATTTCTTTTTAAAAACCATTTTTAATAGATTTTATTCAAAAATACTTCCAAAATAATACTATCATTATTATTTTTCCAAAACACTTTGGAACACATTTCAAAATCTCTAGGACTTAGATTCAAAATTTCTCGATTTAAATCCATTTTAATTTATAAGTCACCTTTATAAATTATATTTACAAAATTTCACTTCCTTAAAACATTTCACAAATGTTTTATCATTGTTTAGTTTAAAATAAACATCTTTTATTAAGGCACAACAACCAATGAATGACAATAACCAATATTATCATTCCTAACAACCAAACACACCATATAATAATAATTTCTGTAAAATTATTCCTTTCTATATAAAATATAATCCAGGTAAAATTATTTCATTTACCCAATTTCAAAACAATACTATGTCAAATTGCTCTGTTCAAGTGTTTAGAGATCCCTATCAATAACGTTAATTACTCGTATTGACCAGAATCCATAAGCCACTCAACAAATCAACCAACACAATAAAAAACGTTTTATATCCACTAACAAATACACGCTCATATATATACACTCAAACTCATTCTAGGATACTATTGACCCTATCTCTAATGAGTCGAACCCCACAAAGTTAAGGTTATCGCTAAACCAAAGCTTTAATACCAGCTATGACGACCCACATTTTGGAAGGTTTAAATCGACAATAATCCACACATGTCCGGCTTAAACAATTCGAAACATAGATAATCAATGAGGTTAATTTAGAAAAATAAGAAAAAAAGAAGGAAAAAACACAAAATCTCCCATCGGAATGACAAAATATAATAATAAAAAACAATGGTAAACTGATAGTATCCTACCATCCGGGAAGGGCCCAAGGTAGGATACTACCAGTTTACCCTTCCCGGATGGTGGTAACCCCTAACGGCCCACCGCGTCCAACACTCCAAAAATCAAAGGGTGTGCACCAATAAATAACAATGTCATGATAGTAATACGAAGAAGTGTGTCCACTAGAGGTAGCTAACCTCATTGGCTGGTATGACTCCTGTTTTAATCATTTCAAATTGACACAAGTGTCAGGCCAATCCATCTTCGTTCTCTTTCTTCAAATCCAGCAAACGACGCCAAATCCAACCACTTTGTTTTGGAATCTCCTCCGCGTACATAGTTGTTAAAGTGGCTCCAATATTGACAGAGAGTATGCAATAAGAGGCCCCGATGTCTTTAACAACCAAACGTAGCTTTACATACCGGATGGTTCTTTTACATTTCGAAAACGATTCATACTTGATATCAAAATATCACATTTGCTTCAAAAACCAAATCCATTTCGAAATCATCATATTCACTTCACAAATTATTTTTCACTTCAAAATGTCAATTCAGTTCGATATATCGATTTCACTTCAAAATTTTGATTCGAATTACAATTTAGGTTATAACTTCACTTTAACCTAATTCGCATTTAAATCCAAGATTTAAACATAAACATTTCACCCTTTTTGACTAGTTTGAATTTTTTGAAAATAGTTTAAATAATTTTAAAATAGTTAAATAGTTTCATAGAAAATAGTTTGAATTTTTTTAAATAGTTTGAAAGTTAAAATAATTTAATATAAAATAGTTTGAGTATTGAAAATGGTTTATATAGTAAAATAGTTTAGAAAATCAAAGTAATTTAAACATCTAAAAAGATAGGTTTTTAAACCGTTTATATAATAAAATAATTTATTTTGAAATTAGTTTCAAGGTCAAACTGATCCAATTCCAAATTTTCCAATTCAAATCAATTCCAATTTCCATTTTGATTTAATCGATTCAATTCCGATTTCAAGTTGAATTTTGCTTCGATTCCAAATTAATTCAATTTCAATTCCAAATTAATTCCAATTCCAATTTCAAATTAATTTCAATTACAATTCCAAACTAATTTTAATTCCAAATTTATACCATTTCGATTTATATCAATTCCGAGTTCGATTTTCAAAATATCGATTCAAAACACTTAAATCAAATTTACCTTCAATATCCAATTCAAAATCCAAATCCTCAAATATAATTCAATTCCGAGCTCAATTTCGAAATATCGTTTTATATCACTTTTACTCAGTAATATTCAAAGTTCGATTAAAAATCCAATCTTTTAAAAACAAATCAATTTCTGAAATTCAAATCATATTTCTATTATAACTTCAAAATCTCAACTTCGGTTATTTAAACAATTCCCATTACCAAATTTAAATTTCAACATTCAGAGCTCAAGTTCGAAAATAATTTGATTTCTATAAATTTGATTTTTATTTTTAAATCAAAATCATTTACTTAAATTTCAAATAATTTTTTTTAAAATCCTTTAATTTAACTAATCCAGTGTTCGTATATAATTTTCTATCCTATGGCCAAGTGATCAATTATTTCAATTTAATTTCAGGGATGGATATATATCATTTCAATCCAAAATAAATGTCATGGGTATATATAATTTCAACCTATTTCTTAATTTATTCGAAATAATTCAATTTACAGTTTATATACTGTAAAATAATTTACAGGGTGATAATAAGATATATAAAAATAAATAAACATTCGATCATCCAAATATCAACCAATTGGCATCCATCATAAACAATCGTCCAAACAGCCAACAAACCTCAACAGTTATCTATTTATTAGCAATGGGAATTTAACTAGCAGTTAATTTCAATTTAACTGTTAATTCAAAATTCCTAAGATATGAATTTATATATAGGTTTCTATGTCAATCACATTACCAAACAACAATCAATAAAATTAAATCACTTCATGATTTTTAATTTAACTAATCATAAAAATATATTAGTATTTGTGAGCGTTAAAACACTCACCTTTTATTTTTGTTGTCGCTTTCGCGTTAAATTCAGTCAATCCAATTCCTATGCGTCGCATCGTCGATACGAACGCAACGTAACCAACCGTCTCTCAATTGGACCTAAAACGAATGAGATATGATATTAAGAATTTGAATTTATTTAAACAATTTGTATAACTTAAATTAAATTATATTACAATACCCATCAGTAAAAGGCCCGACCCAACTTTTATTTCTTCTCCCCCATGCTCGAACGTTCCCCTGTGCACGACAATGGTTGTGCAACATACGTCCATGCAAGCCCTGGTTCAAGAATTACTCCATGGTTTTCCAAATCAACTTTGCTCCCATCCTTCTCTCGCCTTCCTCTTCCTCCCGGACCATTCGACTTGAAGCTCGAACTTTCCCCCTGATTCGTGACCTGCTCATGTTCGAACTCGCTGCCCAGGTGATGCGAATTGCATAAGGCCATCGAACTTCATGATTTTTTGGTCGCATATGCTATTTTCTTCAACGAATCCAAAAATGGCCTTAAATTTCCAAATCGAGCACTCCATTTCTCAATATCCCTAACCCTAGATTTCAAACCATACTCTATCAAATAGTCGAGCTTCCTAAACAACTACCGCACTTCAATTCGATTATACTAGAGGGAAGCTCTTGCCACAACGAGAATTTTAAAGGTGGTTTCATATTATTTTATTGAGTATAAATCGAGTTATGGATTTTTAAAATTAAAGAAGTTGCTTTCCTTTGTATATTTCTTTCTGTAACCTGCGTGAATAAATAGAAGGAGAATGATGGAGATAGCACTGGGTAGGGTGGTTGTAGGTTGGCTGAGATGAAAGAATAACGGCTGATATGAAGTTTTGGTTGTCTTGATGTGAAATGAAAATAATATATATATTTAAAATTCCCAAAATATCCATATATTTTATTCGAACTTCGATCGAGGCGTGCGACCAGGCATTTATAATGTTATACCCCTATTCCAAACCTAATGGAACAAGTTTTGAGTCCTAATTCGATCGTATGTGGAAGATAGCTTTTTGAACCCAATTATAATATTAAATTTTTGATATTAAATTTAACGAGTTTCTATCCCGTACGACCAAACGATACGAAATTTGAAATTCGATAATAATACACCATTACGAATCCAATGGAACTAGTTTCGTCGAATTCTGAGACTATGCCTTAGAAGGCTATTTTTACTTGTTAATTTAAACAAGTTATTATTATTTTATTTTATTTTTTACTTTTTTAAATCGAGTAAATCACTTATGAATTCAATTTAAAAAATTTATTATGTTCATTCTTGTTAGTAGAAATTAAATAAGCCTTCAAATCATTTTATCCCCCCAAAAACCCAATGTTCAATTATTTAAATGATTTTCAATTATTAAATTAAACTATTAAATTATCCAATAAATCATTATATTTGAAATTCAAGTTATTAAATCTATAAAATTAACTTTTAAATATTAAAAATCAATTTAATATTTCGATTTCAAATAACCAAAATTCTAGGTCGTTACAGTTCACCTGGCCTTTTTCTTGGGTGAGGAATAGATAAGCTCAAAATATCATAAACGTGACAAGTATAAAAGATTTAATTTTTCAAATTTAAACAACTTGGATTGAATAGAGATAATCTTATTATACTGGGTAATAAATTCCAAGGAGGGAACCCGTACTATCAGTGTGAATTTAAAAGGCGATTTCACCGTTATTCGATGGATAGTAAAGGTTGAATATAGAAATTGGTGTTGAGTAGAATTAATATAATTCTATTAACCCTTTTACTCAAAAAAGTTTCGTGGTATGACTTATTAGAAATGATTTTGATTTATTATAATTTCCAAGGATCCGTTTTACTCGAATACCAACTAAGTTGGATTTACCATCTTAGATAACATGGTTTCAAAATAAAAGTTAAGATTTAAAAACAAGAAATCTTTTGTCAAGATTTAAATAAATTATTTGGAATTATTTTAATTCTTTTGGATCCTTTTACTTAAAATTAATTGTTTTGGGTTCATAGTAAACGTGCCTTAAATAAAATTATTTTTGACCCATTTTAAAAGTTATGATATGGAAATCTTTGTAAAGGTTTAAATGAATGATTTGGATATATTTTCTTAAGTAAAGGATGAAATGATTTGGAATTATTCCATGATTCAAAAAGGTTTTAAGTAATCAAAGGATTTGATAAATGAGCTTTAATGATTCCATATATATCGGAAAGAAATGTTTTAAAGGTATGTATCTCTAGAAGATATTTTTGGTAAAAAAAAGTATTTAATCAAATGATAAGCACCTATTTACTTAACATATTTTATCGATGATTGGTTCAAAGGAACCGGGGTCGGATTTGAGTGATTCTTATCCAAAAACCACTTTAAACCGAAGTTCAAAAGTGAAGAAATGGAATGATAATAAATGGAATGAAGGTCTGATTGTCATGGATCCTCGAGAGAAATTTCCCATACCATATGTATGTGGTAGTAGTATCTTCATTTGACCTTCGATGCAAGGGCTACTCGCTACTAATCCTAGGGGTAATTTCCGACAGGATTTAGTAGGGCAGTTCCTTTGGTTTATCCTATTCCTGGACAATTTGTATGGACGAATGTCTGACATTGCATTTCCCATATATACGTCACTGATTTTAACAAACATACGTCTGTTTGGTGGTGTAGAAAGTAACTCTCATATACTTACACCTTTCTCTGAGACGTACGAGCTTAGAGGTTGTACATTTATGGAAATCAATGGTGTGTGATGGATTTGGAATGTGGCATTCAAAGTGAATGTGCTATGAGAATGGTAATCGTTACCTCGAGCCTCATCACCCAGGAATGACAAAAATAGGGTAGATACAGTAGGGCTATGTGGGTCGCTCTCATTAGGATATAGTTATCACCTTTCTAGATCACCTCTATGTATCGGGTATGTTCTGTATATTATGAGAGCTCTCGGATAGGTCAGGAATGACCAAGGTGATGTCATATTTGGTACTATCTATGATAAAGGTAGGCTGGTTCTGTGTTGGTAGAGTTTGGAGCCTCAGCTACATTTTTCTAGAGATTACTATCAAAAGGTAGTCCCTTACCTTATCATTGTATGGAATCCATTCTCTAATACGAGCCTTTACGGTTTTAGTTGTAAACAAATTATGCTGTCGAATTTAACAAATGTAACAATTCCAGCTAATATTAATATGTTATTTGATAGGATTTTCAAAGAATGTCATTAAAGATAATATCCCTGATTTGGCATAGAAAATGTTTTGGTTATCATAAATTAAAAACCCGTTCCGTGTTTATGTGCGGTGTGGTTTTATGAGATACCCTTTGTTTTCCAAATACTTGTATTTTGAGTTTCTCACACTATTCCCATGACTGTCTCGGATATTATTTTCTTTCCCTTAAACTTGAGTGCCCTATTTTTTCGGGCAGCCTTATAGTCAAGTTTTGTTTAGAGCATTTTGGAAGAGCTCGGAGCATGGAGTTAGAAGACTCTTCTGAAGAATGTTATCTATTTCCACCACACTCATGTACTATTGTATTCCGCATTTGTAAGAACAGATATTTATAACTGTCTATGTTAATGTTAAGTTATACTCTGATAAATGTATTTAAAACTTTCCGCTATAAATATTATATATTGAAATAGTATATGTTATTCCATTCGTGTAAGATTCTATTCTTCCTTTATTTCTTTCCTACCCTTAAAGAACCGCCTCTTCGGCATTTGGATTTGCAGCACGTGAATACCGAGGATGTATTAATGTCAATTTTCGAGGGTCGAAGAAATAGGTCTTTACACTAACTATTTTCAAACATAGTAATTGGGGTCTTAAAAAATAATTAGCTAAGGGAAACAGGTTTATAACACAAACATAAACCCAAAACAACTCAAACAATCTCCAAATCCTTTCATATAATTCTACAATCACAATAATCAAATATATAAAGTATAACACATAAATTAGTAAGGAGAATCATCCTACTCATCTTACTTAAACCCAAGTTAAACTCTAATCACCAAAACCCAATCTTTTCTTTCTTTATCTTTCAAAATCAATATCAAATCTTCGATTCACGCTAATCCTTTCGTATGTTTTATAGAGAATAAGAAGAGATTATTTATGGTGATTTTTATTTGAATGGATTTAGGGTTTGGTGATTAAGAGGTGATAAAGGGGTGAGTAGAGAAGACAATAGAGAGGAGGAGAAGAAGATAACATGAAATGAATAAGTGAATGAGAATTATGAAGGGGTTAGCCTCTTATAGGCTAAAGGCATAAGTTCACAACCTTTTCCATCCGGCACTATTCATTCTCGAAAATCATCAACTCCAAACATATCAAACCTTATACTCATTTAAATTCTAGATGTTATTCGAGGCCCAATGGAAAAGGTTTCAGGACCTAATTCTGTCGTATACAAAAGTTAGCTTTTTGGATTTATTTACAAATCGAACGTGGGCTACCAACTCAAAATCCATCGATTAAATATATCGATGTTTATACCCATTTTGATTTGCAACATCAATTCGAACTCAATGGAAGAGGTCTCAAGTTCTAATTCAACCGTATGTGAAAAGTCACATTTTAGACATCCAATTCAATAACGACTTAATATTAAATTAACCGTTTAAATATATTATCGTTGAGTATGCAGGTTTTTACTTTCTTCCCTTCTTAAAAGGATTTTTTCCTTGAAATTCACATGAGTATGAGAAAGTAACAGGACTGACCAAACTTCCTGAATCACAGTTTCGGAAAATTCCAACAGTACCTTCCTTTGTGCTATCAGCACTACGGAACTCCCATATTAAAATGCACCACAATTAGGAAATATGCAATAACTATGTCATCCCACATTCTCGAAAAATTCATACCTCTTTTTAAGAAAGCATTTAACTACTTAAACGCAATCTAGGAAATTAAGCATTTAAATAGCTATACATTAGCTATCAAGTACCTAATTGTACTATACTAAAAGGATTGCTCAAACATAGAATTCAAACATGTATAATCTGTTTAGTAATTGGTACCACTATAGTCATACAAAAAAATCAATTGGAGAGTAAGCTCAAGTAAGTCGGTCTCAAAATATACCACCGACTTTGAGTCACATCAAATGGCAATGAACTCATATAGATCCCATTTCATCCCATAGCGGGCATGGATGATAAGTGATCTATTCTAGGTAACTAAGGAGCATAAATCAATACCCATCATTACTGATGGCTGGTGTCAACAATGGACACTTATAGCGACCCAATGATCCCAAATAAATAGGTCCAGTACACTAACGTACACAGACATTTGTCTTAATTCAATTAAAAATAGAGTCAATATACTAACATACCCAAACATCTGTCTTGATCCAATAATAGGCATGGCCACTAATACAACGAACGATCTACAAGGCCATCAATGCAAGACCAATACATTGTATGATCACTAATATAAGATAAATACTGATGGTCACTAATATAAGACCGATGTACTATCACTATTATAAAATCGATACAATTTATATAACTATACGTACCCCAGATTAAACCCCTGAAAGTAGGAATCCACAATTGCAAATCAAATGACTATAAGCATCAAACATGCAAGCAACAAAATCAGGCATAGTAAAATTCAGCCAATATCAAAGTCAAACAACAACAAAAACCAAGATCAAATAGTCGCAATAAAAGCTAGCAATAAGCAGAAAACAATAGCAAGCATCAAACAGTAGCAAGCAAACACAAGTAGAAGCAGCAACAACAATCAACAATAACAAGCAATAAAACAAGAATATAAACAATGAATTATTTAAAAGAGTCTTCACCAACGTGCTCGGTAACCATCAAGAGTCGAACGCACATGTTGAACCATAAACTCCAATGAGTCTGTTCGACTTTCAAGAGGAATAACCGCCTAAGTGTTGCAACTCTTTTTGTGAATATAAAACACGAACGACTACTACACCTCTTGGCTACAAAGAGGAAAACCTATAAGATATGGAGGATCATCGAGTCTCTAAACTTTCGAATAAATCCAGCAATCAATGCCTCTACTATCCTTTTATTCCAAACAAAACTCATTCTCCAAAGGAGAAAATTATACTACTTAAATTATTATTAAAAATGAAGATTTACTATTGCCTAGGTATGCTCGGGTTCAAATCCACCTCGACCACACAATGTTAATAAGGATAATATACTAAGTGTACTATGATGCTTTCATAGAACAACACAATCTCGTGACTTAAAAGATTATCCGAATCACCATAAAGCTTGTCGATAAATCCTTCCTCGAACTATCCCATGCAATAATAATTATAGTACACTAAGATTTTACAATTTCTAAAGATCATTCCGAATGACACGATACCCGTTCCAACCCTTCATTTTCTCACAAGATTTGTTTGTTAAATTAGGGTTGGATACATGAATCCATCCCTACGAACTCTGATCTAGTTCCTTAATCCGACTACAAAACTCTCCTTTCATGACTAAGATTGTGCTTCGAAAATCTTTTAAACATGCAAAAAATCCCACTTAAGTGCTCGTCTATCAGAATCAAGTGAAAAACCCTATCCTAATAGGTGCAAATCACTTAGAAAATCTACGCTCGAACTATAGGTTAAGAATTGGCACATGAACTGGAAAAATCTTTAGAAAATGTCCCTTCGACACATAGGAGTACTCCCATCACCTGAGGTTTACTAACAGAAAGAAAAACAAAGATAACCCAAATGACTCTAGACAAATGCCTATAAGTCATCCGCTCGATCTCTGCTCATTACGGAGCATCCACCGAACCCTACGTGGACATAAATCCAAGTCACACTTCAGTGACCGATCCCACTCAACTTGAAAGCTCGTGCATCAAGTTCGAATGGTGACACTTCGGTGCTTCACCTCAGCTTTGCAACTAAGGTGACGTATACAAGGTTTGTCTCTACCGAAAGATTTACCAACTATGAAAGGTGTCAAGTTTAGCCAATCTACCGAGTAACTAGCAATAGATAAAATACACTGCTCAAGTGTCAAATGGAACTGTAGTTTGTTCCCAAAAATAGAGCATACCTCACTACATAAGCTCCTTTTGATTTTTCATGAGCCATAAGCGCACTAGGACCCGGTAATGGTTGAGAGGCGTAAGTCATCATCACTTATACACCCTTCAAAAATGTAGAACTGTTCTTCTTCAAGTGATCAAGTTGATCACAAATGAAGCACTTATGCTTCACTCTAGCTGGATGACATTTCATAGCGAAACACCTCTTGTATTCTATAGGAGTGACATACTAGGCTAGCTTTCTTTTTTGAACAAGCTGGATCTTCTTTGCATCTTGGTCATTACGCCTCGATTGGAGTTTGGTTGCTTTCCACTTTCATTACCTCAATGGTATCTCATGGGCATTCTCTCAATGGAGAACTATCCCAATGAGATATTCAAAAGTGGACCCTAATAGGGATACGACTAAGCAATGAACTCCAATCTAATTCTTAAGACCCAATGCAAATCTCCTTACCCACAACAACGGAATACCGACTGCCTTAAACCCCAAAATAAAAGTTGAACTGGTCAATACTCCTTCACTGATAATTTATCCATTTAAGGATGGATGGAATACTCTAGCTACACGCTCTTCACAATCTTAGAAATGAACTAAGAACTTAAAGCGATGCCTGAACAAATTCCGGATCATAGGCCTGCTTAACAACCAAAAAACACTACATCCTACCCAGCTAAATTCTCCCTTCTCCAAATTGCCAAGAAATAATTACATATATGAGAACATTCACTAGACTTATATCGATGGAAGTCTTCTTATGAATGTATCCAAGACCGTGTCTCAGCAACAATCTCAGAACCCAAATATGGCTCCTCTCCAAGGCTAAGAAAATTCTGACACTGCTTTGAAGAGTCTAAAGCTGGTGGAGCTAAAAATACTGATGCCCACAGGGCCACACCACTTCTGACGCTAAACGCAATCAACTGGAAATGTTCAAGGGTGACGGAACAACTTTGGTAGTTGCTAAATAGTCTCTGAACTAATCAGGCATCTCAGACTGCCTACCCAAAATTGTTCATGTATTTTGTCTACACATACGGGTAGCTGATGAAAATACCTTAGCAAATAGTGGTAGAAACAATTTAAGTTCAGAAGACAAGCACTGTATACAGTATTACAAAGTAGAAAAATACAAGTACGCTCTCTCAACATATCTCCTACTACTATATTGATTAACTCAAACTGGTATACTTAGTCCTAGTGTTGAGCCTAAGCTCTGATACTAACTATAACAACCCACCCTTCATAATACCCAAAAGTATGCATCTTACATCATCACATGACTTCCAAATACCATAATAAACAGATCGTCGAGTTAAAATTAGAACAAAACACTAAACCAAGACATCGATATGATCTTGCAATGGAATAACAACATATAATATACCGAATACACATGAATTGAATAGAATAACAATATATAAGAGACCGCACTAGTGGAAGCAACTGACAAATAAATATAAGTACGTAATAGTCAGAATACATCAATTCCAAAATAAACACAGAGTTTTAAATAAATATCTGACACAACAGTCTCATATATAAATAACAGGTCTGTCATGTACAATATAATAACAAGTATATATATATATATATCAAAACATCGATGCCATGCCTCCAAAATGCTCCAACTGTGCACTCTGCTAGCGTATACCCAAACACACTCAACTCCCGAACTACTCAATCGAGTACCCGAGAGTTGTCATAACATAAGCAGATAAAGAAAAAAACTCAGATCAGAGATAAAGTCTAGTGTGAGTGGAACTATCTTAAAATACTGTACACTAAAACTATATACAAATAAACAGGAACTACTAAATCACAGCCGACCCTCTCCACAAACGTGGCTTAGGTAAAATCTGGGATGCCTATAAACAAGTGTAGTAAATCCATCTCAAAAGTAGTGGATCATACCATAACCTTCTCTTTTCCTGTAACAAGAAGTTAGCACTATCTTCTATTGCACTACACTAGCCCAAAATTACTGATAATATAGTACAAATATACTACGATCAAACTGTGACCTGAAAACAACGATCACTACTGCTATAATCGATACCATACGCCTCCACACATACGGTCACTACTGATAAGACCGAATAGGTATGCCACAATGCGTATGGTCACTACTGCTAAGACCAAACAGTTACGCCATAACGCATATGGTCACTACTGCTAAGACCGGATGTTCGTAAGATTACGGGCGTAGAACTGAAAAATGTCCAAGCGATCACAATAAGGTAAAACTATTCACGGTCCCTCTAAGATCGTGTCGAGTGTGTCATGGCCATCAACAACACTCTAGGTACACCACAACAAGGTCGATACCTGGGTAGGTCACATAAGCCCATACCCCTGGGTCGGTCACATAAGTCAATACCCTTGGTGTGTCACAACAATTCAACACCAACAAATCGTATGTTACTCAATGTTCGAAACCTTAGAGTACGGACTCACTCCATATATAACATATGGAATCGCCATGCACGACTACAGTCGTCATGACCTAAAAAACCACCAGACAACTCTAACAAAACCCAATACTAACCCAAATCGCATTTTAAATGGAATGCATGACCTTAGTGTCATAATACTCCTTAAAATACCTTCCCGGTCTACTTAAAATCTATGGTTTTGGAATACGTGCCTGGGTGGGTCCCACGTGTACCCTAAAATAAAAGCACTCCAAAACCCACCAATATTTCACACGTTGTAACCCTCAAAAAATGGTGAAAAATAGTCCAAACCTTACCTAACCTGACTTTATATGCGAAAGTTATCGCGTTTTGATGTTTAAACGACACATAGTAGGTCTACCGACTGAAGGGCCATTCAGTCGACTGAACCAGGGCTAAGATGGTCTTTTTCCTCTCGACTAGTCGATTGAGTGGACTAGGTAAGTTGACTAAATTGGTAGTTTCTAGCTAATGAGCCTAGGTAGGGAGTAGAATCCTCGAACGGATATCGATTCGTGTGTCATTTCCTTCGACACTTTGCCGGATGAGTCGCCTTGCTACTAAGGCCTTGCCTCCATCCCATTAGACGTCTCCTGGTATTTCATTTGTTGATATTTTGGAAGTGAATTTCATAAGCAATCAAAAATCAATTTCAATACCAATATCAGCTCTTTGCATGAGTAAAATTCTACGGGAGATTATGGTGATTCGTCTTCCTCTAACAAGCTAAAACGACATACCCAGTCTTGTGCACAGCGTATACGTGCGTCAGTGCACTCATTTATGCACGCCTATGCAAACACGCTCACTCAACACACAACCAAACAAAAATTACATTTTAGAATTCAACAGGATGATTTCTTGGTCCGGTATACTCTCACGCAACTTAGCCCATGCAATAATCGCTATAGCTATGTGAAATGCCCACAACGGACTTGTAATCAATTATATATCTATATAAACAAACAATCACACAAAAATTCTAACTACAAGACTATCTTTGTTTTAATTGTCACTTAGCTTCAAATGCAAATATCGTATACCAGCTCATGCACATATACGTATACGTATATTCGGATAAGTAATTCAATTACTACTTAAATCAAAACTTACTTTTATTTACAAAACTTCTTAATAAAAGTGAAACATCTCCTTATATAATTTTAGAAAATGATAAACCATTTTATAAAACATCATACTAGCTTATAATCATTTTATAGCATTTCAACTTCTTAACCACTTCATTAAAAAATAAGTATTCACCTTTTACCGTTTTATAAAATATAATATACATTTTATAAAATATATACTTCATTTATAAAATCATGAAACCATTTTATAAATACTAATTAAGGCTTATAGGGTCTCTAATCACTTTAATAATAACTGTAGAGTTCACAAATCCCTTAAATTAGCTTACTAACATTCTACAAATCTATTCAAATGGGTTAATTAACGTTTTCTAATGACATGCACATCATTACACTACATAATTAACCCAAATCAAACAATAACATCACAACTAATCACCCAATTAGCCTAAATAAATTCTACTGCTTACTAACTATTTTCAAACATAGTAATTAGGATCTTCAACAATTAATTAGCTAAGGGAAACATGTTTGTAACACAAACATAAACCCAAATCAACTCAAACAATCTCCAAATCGCTTCATATAATTCTACAATCATTGATAATCAAATATATGAAGTATAACACATAAATTAGCAAGGAGAATCATCCCACTCATCTTACTTAAACCCAAGCTAAGTTCTAATCACCAAAACCTAATATTTTTTCTCTTTAATTTTTGAAATCAACATTAAATCTTCGATTCACATTAATCCTTCCGTGTTTTTATAGAGAATAGGAAGAGATGATTTATGATTATTTATATTAGAATTTGGGAATTTATTTGATTGGATTAAGGGTATGGTGATTAAGAGGTGATTAAGGGGTGATTAGAGAAGACAATAGAGAGGGGGGAAAGAGGATAACGTGAAATGAATAAGTTAATGAGAATTATGAAGAGATTAGCCCTTTATAGGTTAAAGGGCTAAGTTCATAACTTTCTCCATCCAGCACTATTCATTCCCGAAATCATCGACTCCAAACATATCGAACCTTATACTCACTCAAATTATGGATGCCATTCCAGACCCAATGGAAAAGGTTTCGGGACCTAATTCTTTTATATACAAAAGTTAGCTTTTTGGATCGATTTACGAATCGAATGTAGGCTACCAGCTAAAAATCCATCAATCGAAATATATCGATGGTTATACTTATTTTGATTCGCAATGTCAATCCGGACTAAACTGAAGTGCTCTCAAGTTCTAATTCGACCATATGCAAAAATACACATTTCAGACTTCCAATTCAATAACAACTTAATATTTAAATTAACTATTTAAATATATCATCGTTAAAATGGATATGAGTATTAGAAAGTCACATTCTTCCCTCCTTAAAAAGATTTCATCCTCGAAATTGACATGATTATTAGAAAGTAATAGGATTGACCAAACTTCCTTAATCTCAGTTTCGGAAAATTCCAACAGTACCTTCCCTTGTGCTATCAACACTACAGAACTCCCAAATTAGAACGCACTGCAACTACAAAATATGCAATGACCTATACCAGCCCATATTCTTGAAAAATTCCTACTTCTTTTTAAGAGAGCTTCTCACTACTTAAACGCCAATTTAGGCAAATAAGCATTTAAATAGAAATACATCAGCTCTCAAGTACCTAATTATACTATACTAAGAAGATTGCTCAAATACAGAATTCAAACTTGTATAACCTCAGTATAGTAACTGGTACCACTATAGTCAACACGACAATCAATTGGAGAGCAAACTCAAGTGTGCCAGTCTCAAAATACACCACTGACTCCGAGTCACATCAAATGGCAGTGGACTCATATACATCCCATCTCACCCCATATCAGGCACGAATGATATGCAATATTTTCTAGATAGCTAATGAATACAAATCAATACCCATCATTACTGATGAGTAGAGTCAATAATGCACACTTATCGCGATCCAACGATTGCAGATAAATAGGGCCAGTACGCTAATGTACTCAAACATTTGTCACGATTCAATTGAAAATAGAGTCAGTGCACTAACATACCCATACATTTATCTCGATCGAATAATAGGCATGGCCACTAATATATGGCCAACAATCTATAAGGCCACCAATACAAGGCAAATATAATGTATGAGCACTAATATAAGCTCAATACAGTACATGGTCACTAATATAAGACCGATTGATATATGGTCACTAATATAAGACCGATACAATTTATATAAATATACATACCCCAGATTAAACCCCCAAAGGTAGGAATCCATCATTGCAAATCAAATGACTATATGTGGAAAGAAACCATCAAACAATATTCGATGATGATTAGCAACAATAACTAGATTCAAACTATCAAACATGCAAGCAACCAAATTAGCCATAATAAAAATTAGCCATCAACAAAGTCAAACAACAACAATAACAATAATAAAACAGTCACAACAAAAGCAAGCAGCAAGCAATAGCAATTTGCAAACAATAGGAAGCAAACACAAGCAGTAGCAATAGCAGAAATCAACAATAAAAAGCAGCAAAACAAGAATATAAACAATGAAATACTTAAAAGAGTCTACACCAACATGCTTGGTCACCATCAAGAGTCGAACGCACATGTTGAACCATAAACTTCAATGAGTATATTCGACATTCAAGAGGAATAAATGCCTAAGTGGTGCTACTTCTTTTGTGAACATAAAACATGAACGGTTACTACATCTCCTAGAAAGAGGAAAATATATACGATATGCAGGATCATCGTGTCTCTAAACTCTCAAATAAATCCAACAATCAATGCCACTATTTTCCTTTTCTTTCGAACAAAACTCATTCTCTAAAGAATAAAATTATACTAATTAAATTATCATTAAAAATGAAGGTTTCCAGTTACCTGGGTTTGCTCGGGTTCAAATCCACCTCGATCGCACAATGTTAATAAGGATAATATACTAAGCACACTATAACTCTCGCTTAGGCAAGAATCTTCTCGTCACTTAGAAGATTATTAGAACTGACATAAAGCTAGTCGAGAAATCCTTCCTTGAACTATCCCATGCAATAGTAATTACACTACATCACGATTTTATAATTTCTAAAGATCATTCTGAATGACACGATACCTGTTCCAACCCTTCGTTTGCTCGCAAGATTTCTTTGTTAAATTAGGTTTGGCTGCCTGACTCCATCCTTGCAAACTCTGATTTGGTTCCTTGATCTGACTACATAAATCTCCATGGATGACTAAGGTCATGCTTCAAAAATCTCTTAGCTATCCCAAAAATATGACTTAAGTGCTCGTCTCTATCAAAATCATGTGAAAAACTGTATCCTAACTAGTGAAAATCACCTAGAGAATATACGCTCGAACTATAGCTTAAGAATTGGCATGTGAATGGGAAAAATCTTTAGAAAATGTCCCTTTCGCCGCATGGGATTACTCCTATCACCTGAGGTTTACTGACATAAAGGAAAACAATGATAACCCGAATGACTCTAGACAAATGCCTATAAGTCATGTGCTCGGTCTCTTCTCATTATCGGGCATCCATCAAACCCTACTTGGACATAAATCTAAGTCACACTTCATTGACCGATCCGACTCAACTTGAAAGCTCGTGCATCAAGTTTGAATGGTCACACTTTGATTGCTTCACCTCAGCTTTGCAACAAAGGTGACACATACAAGGTTTATATCTACCGAAGGATTTACCTACTATAAAAGGTGTCAAGTTTAGCCTATCCATCGAGTAACTAACAACAGATAAAATATACTACTTAACTGTTGGATGGAACTCAAGCGAGTTCCCAAAAATAGAGCATACCTTACTACATATGCTCCTTTTGATTTTTCATTGTCAAACGCCTCTCTTATGCCATAGGAGTGACATGCTTGACCAGCTTTTCTTTTTTGAACAAGCTTGATCTTCCTTGCATCGTGGTTATTATGCCTCGGTTGGAGTTTCGATTGCTTTCCACTTTCATTACCTCAACGGTATCTCATGGGCGTTCTTCTAGAGGAGAACCATCCCAACGAGATATTCAATAGTGGAACCTAACTGGAATACAACTAAGCAATGAACCCCCAACCAATGCTTGAGACCCAAGGAAAATCTATTTGCCCACAACAATGGAATACCGACTGCCTCAAACCCCAAAAACAAAAATTTGAGCCAGTCAACACTACTTCACTAATAAGCTATCCTGCTTAGGATGGTTGGAACACTTAAGCTACAAGCTCTTCTCGATCTTAGAAATGAATTAAGGACTTAAAGCGACACGTGAACAAACTCCGAATCACAGGTTTGCTTATCAGCCATAAAAACATTGCATCTTACCCAACTAAAGTCTCCCTTCTCCAAATTTCTAAGAAACAAACTAACAAACGATAACATTCCCTAGACTTATATGGATGGAAGACTTCTTATGCATGTGTCCAAGACCGTGTCTTAATAGTAATCTCAGAACCCAAATATGGCTCCCCTCCAAGGCTAAGGAAATTTCGGCATTCCTTCGAAGAGTCTAAAGCTAGTGGAGCTAAAATTACTAATGCCCAAAGGGCCACACCACTTTTGGCACTAACAATCAGTTGGAAATGTTCAAGAGTGATGGAACATCTTTTTTAGTAACTAAATAGTCTCTGAACCGATCACGCATCTCAGACTGCCTATCCAGAGTCACTTCTGTATGTCATCTACTTATACAGATAGCCTGACAAAAATACCTTAGCAACTAACTATAGAAACAATTTAGGTTCAGAAGACAAGCAGTGTATATAGTATTATATAGTAGAAAAACACAAGTACGCTCTCTCAACGTATCTCCCACTACCAGATTGATTAACTCAAACTGGTCTACATGGTCCTAGTGTTGAGTCTAAGCTCTAATACCAACTGTAACGACTCACCTTTCGTAATGCCTAAAAGTATGCACCTTACAGCATTGTATGATTTTCGAATACCATAAAAGCTACATGATTGGTTAAAATTAAAATAAAACACTAAACCATGACATCGATAAGATCTCACAGCGGAATAACAACATGTAATATAATGAATATAAATAAACATAATAGAATAACAATATATAAGAGACAGCACTAGCGGAAGCAACTGACAAATAAATATCAGTACAGAATAGTCAGAATACATCAACTCCATAGTAAACACGGAATTCTGAATTAATATCTAATACAATAGTCTCGTATATAAACAATAGGTCTATCATGTACAATAAAATAAAAAGTACATATATATAAAAACATCGATGCCACGCCTCCCAAATTCTCCAACTGCTCACTCTTCTAGCATATCCCAAAAAGCACCTAACTCTTGAACTACTCAATCGAGTACCCTAAAGTTGTCATAACATAAGCAGACAAAGACAAAAATTTAGGTCAGACATAAAGTCTAGTGTGAGGGGAACTATCTTAAAATACTGTATGTTAAAACTATACACAAATAAACAGAAACTACTAAATCACAGTCGGCCCTCTCCACAAATGTGGCTCAAGGAAAATCTAGAATGCCTATAAACAAGTACAGTAAATCCATCTCAAAAGTAGGGGATCATACCATTACCTACTCTTTTCATATAACGACCAGTCAGCACACTATCTTCTATTGCACTACACTAGCCCAAAACTACTAATAATATAGTACAAATATACTATGATCAAACCATGATCCAAAAATAATGATCACTACTGCTAAGATGGATATGATATGTGTCAACGCGTACGTTCACTACTGTTAAGAACGAATAGGTACGCTATAATGTGTATGGTCACTACTGTTAAGAGAAAACTGGACCACAATGCATATGGTCACTATTATCCGTCATTTTGATCCGGCTATATCTGAACTGATTAAACAAGTTAGACTCGAGTGTCATCAAGGCCAGTAAGCCCAGAGCAATCATTGTGGGGTCCAACGATCAAGTACTGATGAAAATATGAAGCCATGATCGAATGGAATTGAGAGATATGCAATGCGAAATGTTCAAAGTATTGAATATAATTAATCTAGTATAGGGGTCGACTATAATCCCTCTTAAGCAATAGGATTGGTCTACTTCAGCCAACAAGTGCAACTCAATGGAAAATAATTGATATCTTGAGATCCAAAAGTCCAATGTATATGAAACTTTGGGAACAAGATATAGAGACCCTAGGGAGTCCACCCTAGGGATTGCTCCCCAAAAGGAGCAAGCAAGAGGGATCGGCCCTCTTTGCTCTAAAGGGTCAGCCAGAATTAGGATACATAACATATTGCAACAAGGATTGATCAATAACTCAAGTTCTACAAATCCAATTCGCATGAAACTTGGAGGCTAGGCATAATACAACATGGAGAAGCTCCCATAGGGATCATACCCCCAAACTTCTCCAAAATAGGGATCGGGCTTGATCCCTATTACTTGGGATTTAGGCTAGGTGATCCCTTCTATGGCCCCTATGGTTTTGGAGATTCTTCTGCCGAATTTTCAGGAAGATATTTCACTGTCTTCCTCTATAAATACAGACTTGATTGTTCATTTTGGGGATCTTTACGTTGTTTATTACTTTGTACTCTTTTATAACTAAGGATTTTAATCTTGTCCCTATTGTACTCAGTTTACAAAGTGATTAATAAAGTTATCTCTTAAAAGTGGACGTAGACAAACAACGACAAACCACTATAAACTGCTTTGTCTATGTTTATTGCTTAATTCTTATTGCTTTATTGCCATATTCTCTCTGTTTAAATTTAATATTCTTCAATTATTCCTCTACAAAATCTCCAATGGGTATTTGTGCCAATTTTTAGTGCAAACATTTTGGTGCTTTCACTAAGGATGAGATTCTCATCTCTATTTGGATCCCTTTGCTACTATTGGATTGCATAAATCCTAGGAAAAGATCTAGAATTATCTTCAAGTAGTTTATCCGTTCTATTCAGATTTGCAAAAGTCTAAGGAAAACTATCAATAATGGTTAGGAACACCTAATTTACCTCTCAAAACGCAAAAGGAAAGGAGAACGCTAGCATCCAACAAGGAGGCTAAAGCAATCTACCAGTAGATGTTAATGCTACCAATCCATTTGATGTCCATAATCCAGCTGATTCCATCACAAGAGCTGATTTCTAGAATCTGATGAGAGAGCTCATGGATAGCCGCCGACAGTAGAACCAGCAGATTTAAACCAATATTGATCTAATGAGTCAAATCAGAGGGCAACATCATTGGAAAACTAAGAGAGAGCCAACCCCTTATTTTGCATCGAAGAGTTCTAGTTCATCAGATGCTTATCACAGACGTCGAGGAACTGACGGATGTCACACAGAAGCATCTGAACATCAACAAGCAAACCTAGCTTAGTTGCTAAGACTGATCGGAGCCGATCCCTATAGAGGGATCGGGGTCGATCCCTCCTTTAGAGGAGGAAATTTGCCTCCTCTCGGCAGAGCATAAGTTAGATTCGCAGCGGTTGATTTGGATGCTGGAGTTCATATGGATGCAGACCAGTTACCTCCCTAGAATGATGATGAAGTGAACGCACGTGATATGCATTAAGAGAATGTTGAGCGAGGAAGGTGTGGAAGGGCCTATAAACATTGAATGGACTATTCATGTGAGGTGGAGCATGACTACCGCTTGGCTCCAACTATCCAAACGCTGGACTTAACGGCTATGATTAAACAGCTAGTAAGGAAGAGCCAAGGCCTGACTAATGATGATTGGGGGATCTCGAGGAGCCATACCCATTTCACTGATAATATCCTACAGGCGGAGTATCCAAGGTAGTTCAATATGCCATTGATGCCTGCCTACGAGGGAAAAACCGAACCTAGGCACCACATCATAAGATATAAATGGCTAATGGATTTCACACAAACTGATGATGCCACAAAATGTAGATGTTTTTCTATTACTCTCTCTGGCATAGCAACAATGTAGTTTATAAGATTACCCCACCATTCAATCTTTAGATTTGATGATTTGGAAGAAAAAAAATTTGAATCACTTCCGTATGCATGCAACTTGCCCCAAAGATGTAATTTCCCTATGAAGCATGATCCAAGCTCCAGGAGAATCGCTAAAGACTATTTGATGAGATTTGATACAGCCGTCACAAAAATCAATAATCCAAATGACCACTCAGTATTGATGGCGGTAACAAAAGGAATTGACCAAGAATTTGACTTTGGTGATTGGTTAGCTGGAAAACTACTCGCAACGTTAGAGCATTTCTATGCAAAAGTTGCTCAGTATTTGAGGAATAAGGAAGCTAGATGGTCTAGGAAGAAGAATGTTGTGGGACCAAGTGGAGAGGGAGTGCACAGTAACATAGCGGTGAAAAAATCCGGCAAAGTTCCGAAAAAATTCAAGTAAATGTCCTAAATAAACTGAATCAGCAAAAGAAAGGCAGTGATAGGAACCATGAGTGAAAGAGGGATTATGAAAGAGGAAAGCCAAGGATTCCAATGTATGATACCTATACACCACTGAATACATCCCTAGAGAACGTCTACTTGTCTACATGCAACACCATGCAGTATAGGAAGCCTGCTCCAAAGGAATCAATAGAGAAGCAAAATCAGACTGGAAAATTTTTTCAGTTCCACGAATGCTATTGTCATAACACGAACGAATGTAGGCATCTCCAAGATGTTATCGAGAAACGGATTCGAGAAAGAAAACTGCAGTAGTTTGTTAAAGCCCCTCTGGATTGCGGGCAAGGGACATCCGACCCAAATCGAGGATAAGCGCTGCACAGGGCCGAGGAGCCAGCACAGACTGGTGGAAGATTAGTGATCAATACAATAGTTGGAGGACCACATCTAGCTGATAAAAGCTAGCATGAGATGGAGCGCTATGCTAGCGCAGTCAAGCATATGAATTTTAAGTGTTGTTCAAGTACAAAAGATGAGGCTCTGGCAAAACAGCAACGTACAAATGCAGACGGCGTTGTATTCGGAAATAGAGATGCACATAAGGTGGAGACACCGACGATCGACCTAATGGTCATTTCGGCCATGATCGGCCCCGCCTTAGTAAGGAGGATCTTGGTTGACTGTGGTAGTTCCATGAATATAATTTTCAAAAAGGCTTAAGATCAGATGAGGATAGGGCCAAGGACTTGAAACCATCTAAAGCCTGCATTCATGGCTTTAACGGTGTTGCAACTGAAGCCGTCGGTTATGCCGAATTGCCCATGGAGTTGGGCGAAAGTGACCGTAGGAGAGTGCGGATGTTGCCATTTGTTGTCTTGGATGTTAACTCTCTATACAATGCTTTTCTGGGCCGACCAGCCCTAGTTGAATTCCGGGTAGCTCTTGCCCCATGGTGTTTGCCTTTGAAGTTCCTAGTTGATAATGGTGTTGGAGTTGTGCATGGTAATTAGGTGACTGGACGTGCCTGCTTTGTTGCTGAGCTGAGAGAGGCCCAAATGAGAGAGAAACGTAAGGGAGCGGACAAGTCTCTTCGCATCCAAGCCACCAAAGATTGACAACTAGTGCATGGGCCTTGGGTCAGGCGCTACAGCCAGTTCTATAAAGACATAGATCCAAGGGATGATGAGGAGGAGCCCAAAGAAGCCAAGGCTGCAGCGGCTGAGATAACGATTGACATCACGGTCATCCACGACGATCCATCATGGGTCTTAAAGATCGGATCATTGCTCAGCATCCCGATGATGAAAGAACTTGCTGGTTTTGTCTGAGAAAATATTGATGTGTTCGCTTGGACTCATTTTGATATGCATGGGATCTCACCGGCCATTACGAGCCATGCATTAAATATCGACCTAAGGCATGTTTGGTGAGAAAGAAATGGCATGGCATGGATCTAAAGAGATCTACCTCCATTAAAAGGAGGTGGATTAGCTCAAAAGCAATGGGTTTATTCGCAACGCCCTCTACCCTAAATGGGTATCCAATCCTGTACTTGTGAGAAAGGGAATGGGAAGTGGCGAACGTGTGTTGACTATTTGGACTTAAACAACGCATGTCCGAAAGACAGTGTTCCCCTTCCAAGGATCGACCAGGTGGCGGACTCAATTGTAGGACACGAGTTGCTATCTTTCATGGATGCGTACTCCGGATATAATCCAATCTTGATGCACATCCCCGACTAAGAGTACACCAGATTTATTACCGACGTTGGATTGTATTGCTATGTGGTAATGCCATTTGGATTAAAGAATGTTGGAGCAACTTATCTGCGCCTAGTCAACTGGATGTTTAAAGATCAGACTGGAAAGATGATGGAGGTATACGTGGATGATATACTCGTAAAGTCACGACGATCAAGCGACCACATTAGAGACTTAGCAAAAATGTTTGATATCCTCCGATATTACTAATTGAAGATCAATCCTCTAAAATGTTCTTTTGGTGTGACATCGGGAAAGTTCTTAGGTTTCATCGTCAATGCTCGTGGAATCAAAGCTAATCCTAAGAAGATTCGAGCAATTCACAACATTCAGGCGCCAAAGACCATCAAACAAGTATAGAGCCTAAATGGGAAGGTTACCGCCCTAAGTTGATTGATTTCTAGAGCTACAAATAAATGCATTCCTTTCTTCAACTTGATTAAAAGAGGGAAAAGGAACTATGAATGGACACAGAATTATGAAGACGCATTCCAAGCTTTGGTGAACCATTTAGAGAGGCCTCCCATCATGTCAAAGCCGGAGGATCATGTAGACTTGTATATCTACTTGGCCGTGTCGGTACACGCTATAAGTGTCGCACTACTTCATGAGGAGAATTGAAGCCAGAGAGTGGTCTATTATGTTAGCAAGTGATTCACTGGAGTTAAAAGGAACTATCTGAAGATAGAGAAATTGGTGTGCTGCTTGTTGATTGCTTAATGAAAGCTCCGCCCCTATTTTTAGGCTCATCCTATCAACGTTTACACCGATCAGCCGTTACAACAGGTCTTACAGTGACCCGAGACATTTGGAAGGTTACTCAAGTGGAACATCGGGCTGAGCCAATTTGACATTACCTATCTCCATTAAAGAGCCATCCAGGGACAGGTTGACTTTATAACTTCGTTCACCGCACAGGATGATCTCCCAAAGAGCAGTGAAGCTCCTACCATCCGATGGAAAATGTATACAGATGGAGCCTCCAACAATCGCTATTCTGGAGCTCGAGTCATACTAGTAACTCCGTAGGATCGATCAATTTGCTACGCTTTGAAGGTTGACTTCCTTGTAACAAATAACAAAGCCGAATATGAAGCTCTGATTGCTGGACTCAAACTTGCCAGATAACTGGGAATAAAATCTCTTGAAATCTTTTGCAACTTCCAATTGGTGGTATAGCAAGTCAAAGGAGATTCTAGGCTAAAGGAGAATGACTCACTCCCTACCTTATCCAAGTCCAAGAGCTATTGACTGACTTTGAGTATTATGACATCTCGCATATTCCCCGAGATCAAAACAAAGAGGCTGACTCATTGGAAAAGATTACTAGCATCAGGGATGCACAACAAATGGGCTTGGTTCTAGACAAAGTACTAGACTCTCTGAGCATAAACCTGATGGAAATCGACTAGGTACTAGAGACGGAGCCTGAGAAGGAGTCATGGATGACTACAATTAAAGAATATTTGCTACAGGGAATCCTTCTCGAATGAAGGAATGAAAGACAACAAATCCTCCGCAAAGCTACATGATATATCATTCAGTAAGGAGTCATATACGAAAAGGGTTTCACCATTCCTTTGCTTCGGTATATCACTCATGGTGAAATAAAACGAGTCCTAAAGGAAGTTCATGAAGGGGAATATGGAGATCACACTAGGGGCAAACCCTAGTAAAGAAAATACTCTGTTATGGGTATTACTGGCCAACCGTCAATCGAGATGCTACTGATTATGCTAAGCGATGCGATAAGTACCGGATGTATGCGAATGTTCCAAGAGCTCCGCTAGTAGAAATTAGACAAATGGTCGGTCAATGGCTGTTTGCTACATGGGGCATATATATTATCGGTTCTTTATCGATCTCTAAATGGAAGTATGCCATCATAGCAGTTGATTACTTCACTAAATGAGCCAAAGCAGAACCTTTAGCCATGGTCACACAAAGAAAATAATCAAATTCATTGTCCGGAACATATCTATCATTTTGGCCTTCCACGAACCAGTGTAACTGGCAATGGAAACCAATTTGACAACGCTGAATTCAAAGACTTCTACCGTTGGCATCATATTAAAAAGAGATTTGTGGTAGTTGTTCATCCTCAAGCAAATGGACAAGTTAAAGCTGTAAACAAAGTCATAAAGTCCATTCTGAAGAAACGTTTGGAAAATGCTAGAGGCAAGTGGGTGGATGAACTCCCAACATCATTATGGGCTTACAAAACCACACACAAGTCGGTGACTAGCCATACTCTATTCACCCTTGCATATGGCTTCGAAGTCGTCATTCCTGTTGAACTCGAAGTCCCTTCTCATCGAGTGAGTTACTATGACCCAGAACAAATAGAGATCTCCTCTTAGAATCTCTAGACTTTATAGATGAGAAGCACGAAAAAGCTGATATGAGGGAAGCTGCACATCAACACGGAGTCGCCTGACACCATAACACTAAAGTCCGACCAAGAACCTTTGAAATCGATGATCTCATCTTGAAATGGGTTTTTCCTATATCATCGCACATGAATCCTACTTAAGAAGTGTAACACCCCAGATTTTTGGTAACATTATTTAGGATATTTAATTAGTTAAATAAAATAAAATAATGTGTTGATTAGGGGATTGAGATTTGATTTTAATTAAGGGTAGTTGTGCCGTTTAACTAAAGAATTAAAAGAAGATATAAAATGAATAAGAGGAAGGGTAAAATAGGAAAGAGGCCATTCCTATATTTTCCAAACCTTGGCCATGTATTAGAATACACGTTCATTTCATTTTGAAAGTTTTAAAACAAAACGCCAACCACCATTAACAAGGAAAAGGGGAAGAAGAATTAAGAAAAGCTAAAGGAAAAGCTAATTCAAATCAAATCCATTCAAATCTCAAGCTCCTTAATCTCTAAAGCTAAGGTGAATAATATTTACATCTCAAATCTTTTATTGGTTTCTGTTTAAGATTAAATCCGAATATGTTGAATTGATTTGCCATGTTTTTGAATAATGGAATTATTATATATATATATATACTTGATGATGATTTATGTATGTTCATATAAACTTTATGACATGTTTTGATCTGAGAACCCTAATAAATGACATCCAATTACCTTGCAAATTTTAATGAAGGTCTAAAATGATATTTTATAGATGGGTTTCAATTTTCAGATTTTTCTGAATTTTTGTGGAATTAATATGAATTTTCTAGTGAAGAAAATATTATTTTGGATTGTAAATTATTTACGGGTAAATAATTATTTGTTTGGATTTGAAATTTTTATATGTTGGAAAACATATTAAAAGAGATTTTCTGAAAATTTTATAGATTTTTCCTAAGTTTTTTAATGGTTATATAAAATTATTCAAGGCATGAGACTTAAATGTTTTATATAATTAAGGAGGAGAATGGGCTTTTTGCAAATAAATTTAAATTGCTAAACTGGGAAAGTCGACAGCACTTTTTGAAAAGAATTTGGCAACCAATCAGATTTAGACAAACAAGGCAGGTTTGGTACAAAAGAAAATAAATAGCTTTTTCATTGTTCGATGCTTTCGACACCAGGTTCCGTCTCCATTCCTTTGCTTTCAACACAGTCGAAACCAATGCACATGGTATTAGGCAACTGGTACGTAGTGTATTGGAAGAGGGAGAAAGGTATAGGGTCGAAACCAGGGGCTTCCGAAGGGGTTGAAACATTGCTTTGGTTTTAAAGGAAAATGCGCCTGCTTGGTTTCGACTAAGAAGCTTTCGACTTGATTGTGTTTCGACTAAGTTAAATGGTTTCGATTGGGTTGCATTTTTATTTTAAATAATTTCTTTCGACTAAGTCGAAACCTTTAGCTGCCGCTTCCTACCTTTCGATCCAGATGGTTTCCAAGGGGTTCTTTTGTTCTTCTAAAAAAAATAGGGCACCTCTCCAATGCTTTCGAAGGGATGGTTTCGACACCATCACTTCATTACTTAGGAAATGGTTTCGAAACAGGTGCTTTTGAATTAAATGATTTAAAGACCCTTTTCTTTTGATTGAAGTATAACCCAAAAGGTTTCAAAAGGTTTGATTTGAATTATTTCAAAAGGAAGTGCTTTCGACTTTAATGGGTTTATGATCCTTTCGCTCTACTTGAAGGCATAATCCAAATGGTTTTGAAAGAGATAAGTTTATTGTTTTTGAAAGGGGTACTTCCAATGGTTTCGAAAGAGTTACTTTCAATGGTTTCGAAAGGGGTACTTTCAAAGGTTTCAAAAGAGTAACTTTGAATGGTTTCGTAAGGGGTACTTTCAAAGGTTTTGAAAGAGTTACTTTTAGGGGTTTTCGAATAGGTTGTTTAAAGGTTTTAAACAAAGGTTTCAAATATAATTGTAACGACCCAAAATTTGACCACTTTAAAATATACAATTTAAAGTGATTTTAAATATAAAATATGTAACATTTTATGATTTAAATAATATTAGATAGGATTTGCAAAGAGAAATACACACAAAAATAGGAATAATTGCTTATATCGACAAAAGTGACAAAATCCTAATTTAAGAAAAGTAAGTTTCAATGGTTAAATAAATTATTTTAATTAATTTATGAGTGTTTATATTTCTAAATAATATTATACAAATTTAATTTTAAATTTGGTTTACATAAATAAATAGTTTAACTAAAACTTCAAAATATGACCGTAAAACATTCTGTCGAAAATCAACGTATTATCGGATAAAAGCTATTGCAACATTGTTGCACTTTTATGTATATATACATGTACACAATTTTAAATATGTTAAGTATTAACAATTAACTAATCAAGTTTACTTTTGCTAATTAAGGTTAGAAATTTCTAGAAAATCATTAAGAAAAAGTAAACATAAAAGGACAAAATCATGTCAAATCAAATCAAATCAAATCTTTACTTTATTTTCCTTATGCATTAAGTGATTAAGACATAAAGTAGCGGTGTGACAAAGTGATGGTAAGTGTTGAAAAAGTAAGATAAAGTAAGGGTATTTTGGTAATTTTGTAAAGGGTTAATTTTGTAATTCACCGCTCCTTACTTTTCCTATAAATACTCATTCATTCTTCTCATTTTCTTCACACTCCTCATTCTTCTTCTTCTTCATTTTTGAGCTTTCTTTTGCTTATTAATGGCTTCTCTTCTTGAAGAGAGGTAGGAGAGTTAAAAATAGTGGAGTGCTTAAGCACAAATCCACTAATTACTCTCTAACCTCTTTTTAATTCACTTCTTCTCTTCTTTAAATGGCCTTAAGCCATGAGTATTGGGATGGGGAGGCTATGGCCGTGAGCTATGGAGGTGGGAGGAAGGTTTGGGCCGAGAGCAAAGTGGAGGGGGAAGGATGGTCATGAGCATGGACAAGGTGGTGGAGTTGTTTATGGATGTATTAGTGAAGTATAGTTTAGTTTAGTGAAGTGTGGTTGGATAAGAATGTTGGTAGGAAGTTAATCAATTTAGTTAAAGGTGAGTACTCATTTTTGAATTAACTAATAATTCCAAGTTTAATAATATGAAAGTTAAATATCTTAGATGATTAATATGCTTGATAAGTGTTTGAAAAAGAAAGTAGCAACCTTTGAAACATATATGAAAAGTTACATAATATACATACGCTTTTTGTGAATATTATTAAAATGATATGCAAGTTATAAATGTTTTTAAACGAATAATTATGCGTTTTAAAGATAAATTGGAAGTTTTATAATTTTTTTAGAAAAAAGTTTAAATAATGGTTATTATAACACTTAAACAATATAATAGAAATCATTTCCTTGAATGTAATAACAAATTCAGTATGCGGAAACGACTAGTACACATATTTCGTCTGTGAGATCCAAGGAGACTTGGGCGAGGGATGGAACATATCGAAGGGAATGCCCAGATGCTCCAAAATAAATATCAAACCATTTTAACCCAAGAAAAAATAAAAGTGTTATAAATATTCGATAGAATAATGCATTGATTATCATTTATTGTTGTGTTTATTTCATTGATTGGTTGTTTGAATTAGGCTCAGCCAGTTTATGAGCATTATATTGTATATTGATTGTTCATTCTGCTCGACCAGTTTATGAGCAATTATCTTTACATGCATGGGTTGGGTAGACCATAATTATGGTTGCATTGAATACGAATGCTTTATGATTATAATTTTACAGTTTGACTATGAAATGTTCCATGAAAATATTTCGAAGTGATTTCATATAAAGATTTATATGAACAATGATTTATAAAATGTGTTTTATAAAATAAAAAGAATTTTAAGGAGTAAACCCGATGGTTTTAAGATGATTTTTGAATGGATTTGAAAATGGAAAATATTATAGATTAAAAGTATTTGTGATTATTAGTGTAAATTATTTTTCTACTTCGGGATATAAAGTGATTTGTTATATTACCAAAGATTCGGGTAACCCATAACTAAAAATGTGGGCAAGGCAGGTGCAGATGTTCTGTAGCCTCTGTATAGTCCGCTTTCATTGTAGAGGGATATACATATCTATATTTACTTTCGGAAGGTCGGGACCCAATTGCTTTGTTATGGCTAGAAACCTCCCGATCAGGTAGCATATAGTTTTGTGTGGTTGTATATTGATATCGTTTCAAAAAGATGATTTGTTTTCATATTCCAAAGTAAAGGACTAGCTTGAAAATAAAAGATATATATATATATATATATTTCAAAAGTTTTGAAATAAGAATTCAGGAATAATGTCCAAAGAGATAATTTCGTAATGACAATTAGATTTGGAAATCTAAATGTGAAGAGTAAGCTAAGTGGGTAGATTTGATCCTACATTTGCATGATATATGCTATGTAGTTTGGGAATTGCGTATTCGTTGTTGCATCGCAGGCTCCATGAGTCCTATTTGTGGTAGAAGAACAACGTTGGCTTGATCTTGTATCTAATTGGGTATCCAATTAGATAGGGGTACGTAGGCAGTCACAAGTGGTAGTGATGCAGCCCCTAAAATAATATAATCATTTTCTATTTATCTGTTATCGGTTGTTGTTTATCTTGTGTTGTTGTATCTTTCCTCCTTACTATTTTATTCCACATTTACATTGTTTATGGAGTTTACAGGTAAGGATATTGTTGTCTCTCTCATCAGAGTGTGCAGCGGTAGATTTATTGTATATGAGTTCAGTATGCACACCTTATGGAATAAATGAATTAATTACTCTGATAAGTTTTATAATTGAAATTGTATCCTATACATTTAGTATTGTTGAATATTTATCAAATATTATGTATTAAGTTGGTAGTTTTCATTAGTAGTCTTAGAAAGGATGGGTTTTTTTAGCGATTTTGACTGGTTCGAAAATCCGGGTCGTCACATTTGGTATCAGAGTTTAGGTTAGGTGCCTAAGTAAAAAATTTCTAGGTTAGTAGATCAACGTAGGAATTTTAAAAATGAAACTACCTTAATTTGATAAATAAAATGGATAGGATAAGGCACCGTACCTCCGACCGGGGTTATGAGTGTTACTATTTTTGGTGTGCTTAACTTTCGTTAATTGTTGTTTTTTTGTTATATTTTTCCATCCTTGTAATTTCGAGGACGTAATTCTTTTAAGTAGGGGAGAATGTAATGACCCAGAATTCGACCCCTTTAAATATATTGTTTAAAGTGATCTCAAAATATAAAATATATAACATTTTATGATTTAAATAATATTAGATAGGATTTGCAAAGAGAAATATACACAAAAATAGAAATAATTGCTTATATCGACAAAAGTGACAAAATCCTAATTTCAGAAAAGTAAGTTTCAATGGTTAAATAAATTATTTTAATTAATTTATGAGTGTTTATATTTTTAAATAACATCATATAAATTTATTTTTAAATTTGATTTACATAACTAAATAGTTTAACTAAAATGTCAAAATATGACCGTAAAACATTTTGTCGAAAATCAACGTATTGTCGAATAAAAGTTGCTGTATCGTTGTTGCACCTATATGTATACATACATGTACACATTTTTAAATATCTTAAGTATTAACAATTAACTAATCAATTTTACTTATATTTCTAGAAAATCATTAAGAAAAAGTAAACATAAAAGGACAAAATCATGTCATGTCAAATCAAATAAAATCTTTACTTTATTTTTCTTATGCGTTAAGTGATTAAGACATAAATTAGATTTGACAAATTGATGCTAAGTGTTGAAAAAGTAAGATAAAGTAAGGATATTTTGGTAATTTTGAAAATGGTTAATTTTGTAATTCATCACTCCTTACTTTTCCTATAAATACCCATCCATTCTTCTCATTTTCTTCACACTTCTCATTCTTCTTCTTCATTTTTGAGCTTTCTTTTGCTCATCAATGACTTCTCTTCTTTAAGAGAGGTAGGAGGGTTAAAAATTGTGGATTGCTTAAGCACCAATCCACTAATTACTCTCTAACTGCTTCTTAATTCACTTCTTCTTCTTCTCTTCTTTAAATGGCCTTAGGCCATGAGTATTGGGATGGGGAGGCTATGGCCGTGAGCTATGGAGGTGGGAGGAAGGTTTGGGATGAGAGCAAAGTGGAGGAGGAAGGATGGTCGCGAGCATGGGCAAGGTGGTGGAGTTGTTTATTGATGTATTAGTGAAGCATAGGTTAGTTTAGTGAAGTGTGGTTGGATAAGAATGTTGGTAGAAAGTTAATCAATTTAGTTAAAGGTGAGTACTCATTTTTGAATTAACTAATAATTTCAAGTTTAATAATATGAAAGTTAAATATCTTAGATGATTAATATGTTTGATAAGTGTTTGAAAAAGAAAGTAGCAATCTTTGAAACATATATGAAAAGTTACATAATATACATACACTTTTTGTGAATATTATTAAAATGATATGCAAGTTATAAATGTTTTTAAATGAATAATTAAGTATGTTAAAGATAAATTAGAAGTTTTATAATTTTTTAGAAAGTGTTTAAATAAATGGTTATTATAACTCTTAAAAAATATAATAGAAATCATTTCCTTGAATGTAATAACAAACCGAGTATGGAGAAACGACTATTACACATGTTTCGTCTATGAAATCCATGGAGACTTGGGCATGGGACGGAACATGTCAAAAGGAAAGACCGGATGCTCCAAAATAAATATCAAACCATTTTAACCAAGATAAAATAAAGTGTTATAAATATTTGATAGAATGAAGCATTGATTATCAATTATTGTTGTGTTTATTTCATTGATTGATTATTTGAATTAGGCTCGGCCAGTTTATGAGCATTGTATTGTATATTGAGTGTTAATTCTGCTCGACCAGTTTATGAGCAATTATCTTTACATGCATAGGTTGCGTAGACCATAATTACGGTTGCACTGAATATGTTCGCTTTATGATTATAATTTTACAGTTTGAATATAAAGTGTTCAATGAAATTTTTTGGAAGTGATTTCATATAAAGATTTATATGAAGAATGATTTATAAAATGTGTTTTATAAAATAGAAAGAATTTCAAGGACTAAGCCCGATGATTTTAAGATGATTTTTGAATGGATTTGAAAATGGAAAATATTATAGATTAAAAGTATTTTTGATTATTAGTGTAAATTATTTTGCCACTTCGGGATACAAAGTGATTTGTTATGTTTCCAAAGATTTGGGTAACCCATAACTAAAAATGTGGGCAAGGCAGGTGTAGATGTTCTATAGCCTCAGTATAGTCTACTCTTGTTGTAGAGGAATATACATATCTACATTTATTTTCGAAATGCTGGGACCCAGTTGCCTTGTTATGGCTAGAAACCTCCCGATCAAGTAGCATATAGTTTTGTATGCTTGTATATTGATATCGTTTCAAAAAGGGGATTTGTTTTCCGATCCCAAAGTAAAGGACTATTTTAATATAAAAGATATATATATATATATTTCAAAAGTTTTGAAATAAGAATTCGAGAATAAAGTCCAAAGTGGTTATTTGTGTAAAGATAATTAGATTCGGAAATCTAAATGTGAAGATTAAGCTAGGTGGGTAGATTTGGAACCTACATTTGCATGATATATACTATGTAATTTAGGAATTGCATATTTGTTGTTGCATCATAGGCTCCATGAGTCCTATTTGTGGTAGGAGAACAACATTGGCTTGATCCCCTATCTAATTGGGTTCCCAATTAGATAGGGGTACGTACACTAGTACAAAACTAGTCATTTGTGTCGGTTGTGTAACCCCTGTTGTGTCGGTTTTACAACCGACTCAAATGAAGACGACACAAAAGACATTTTTCTGTTGTGTCGGTTGTACAACCGACACAAATATCAATTATTTGTGTCGGTTGGTAATAGAGAACCGACACAAAACTATGAACAGTTGTGTCGGTCTTTCTAATAGAACCGACACAAATCAGCTTGTATAATGAAGCAAACCGCCGTTTATTGTGTCGGTCCTTTAAGAAAAACCGACACAACTGTTGCTTGTTTTGTGTCGGTTCCTTATTGACGACCGACACAAATGATTGATATTTGTGTCGGTTATGTTTGTTTTTTCAACCGACACAATTGATATGCAGTTGTATCGGTTCCATTTGAAGTAACAACCGACACAAGTTATATCTGAAGCAAAAAAAAAATATTATTACCGTTTAAGATTATAAAAACAATATGAAATTGAATTTTATTTTTTTATAAACGAACGTTACTATGAACTGATTGAACAAAAAATATAATTATATTATCCATCAACATAATTCTTGTTTACAGAACAAAATAGAATATAATATATCACAAACATAACGTACATAACAAAATACCAACGTACGTTACAAAAGATCAGCATACACAACAAAAAACAACTACATCCAATTATACATGATATAACTAGCTAAATTCTCTCGAACCTCGTCTACCTCTTGTTGGTTATAAGAACCGTCTCGTACAAAGTCCTGCAATTAAGAGAATTGTTATACAAAAGACAATAATTAAGTCAGGAATGCTCTGCATAAAAGAATCTGGGAGTGTAATTCAAACACAGGTTGAACCATAAGCTGAATATATTATGTATTATCCCCAATCCATATCATACAATCCATTTAATAATTGATTTTCGTTTCCAATTTGTCAAGTTCAATATTTTACTCGATTATGAACAAATATCTTTACTATTTATTTCCAATTAGAAAATATAATCCAATTCCTAATTTTTCAAAAATATATCAGTTATGATTTCAGATTCATCTACTTTGCATTTCACAAAACAAATTACAGCCATAATTATTTTCTTTGTCCAGAACTTGTACACAATCCACAAACGAAGATGTACAAGTTGTTATTTCTCAGTATACCATTCAAAACAAGTTACAAAGCAAATAATTGAATTCCAAAACAACCACAGTAAAAAGGCATGCCATAGGGTCCATCAGTAATGAATGCAGTAATGAAATATGTTTCAGGGTCTATCAGTGTTGCTGCTAACATAATCCTAACAAACTACATCTAAAGAACATTTATTTTCTAAATATGTATATAAAACAAACTAAAAAAGAACATTTATTTTCTAAATAAAGATCATACAGCTAAATAGCAGTTTTATTTTTGTTATAAGAAACTGCACGTTAAACAATTTGTTTCATAATGTAAATTTTTATCTTAATAAAGTTAGAACTCAATCAACCCTTTGTCAAACAGAGGCCCGTATATGGTAGTTTCTCTAATCCAAAAATGAAAACTGTAATTTAGTACAGAGAATTTAAGCTATTTAGCAGTTATAAGAATCCAAGAAGCTCTTCTTACCTTGGCATGAAATGTGAAAATGTAATCAAGTCACAAGTAGTCTGTAGAATTTTTTCCGTGATGTCGTTTTTCTCATTCAACGTATCAAATTGGTGTCTGGTGAGCGAGAGACATCTCTTCGTCAAGTTGCTGAGGCCATTTGCATGCATGAAAATCTTTACAGGCCTAGTAGTCTGTAATAATAAAGTTCTTTAAAGTTAATAGCATCGAAATATTTACAGAATTATCATACAAGAATTTCAGTGTTGGTTATCAAGCGCATACGAATCGACAACATAGATTGGCCATGATAGTCAGTTTCATTGATTAAGATAGCTTACCTAGATCATTCACCGTGTTAATTATTAAGGAACCGCAAAAACTTTAGCACAGGAAAAGTACTATCGAATTCTACTAAAATATGACTCCATATATTAGAAAGAATATAAAATTTCTGTAAAAAAAACCACAGATATGAATTACCATCCCTAATGAAGGATTTTGAATACCAGTAACATCGATCTTTCTCTCTATTAAAACTCTGAACAAGAAACAATAAGCAATTCAAAATCACAATATGAAGAATGGACAATACAAGCACTTCAGATTTAGCATAAAAACAAGAGAAGTCGGTACAAGTTTTACCTTGTGATACCAAGAGTATATAGGAATGATTCCTAGACTTCCAATTACTCTTGGGCTAGTCTCTACTCCAGGATCACTACAAGCATCAAGCAATGTATTCAGCTTCTCAAGTGAATCAAGCTGTAAAATGTAGAAAATATCTAATCCTCATTGGGTTATTGCAAAATATTTTATTTCTTTTACCTACCACATAGTAAATAAATGACCAATAATTTAACCAAAACCAAACTTAACAAACCCGTAAAAAGTTAGCTATATACAACAAAAATTTCGCCCAATGTTTTGAAAAAATTAAAAATCATCCTAAAAGCTCAACTTTAACAATGTAATATGAAATCTAAATGAGAATTTTATTGCAATGAGTCACAAGTACAACACTAAGATTAAACAATTACTGTCACTAGTAATGATATTGAGGAAAATGTCCACATGGAAAAAAAAATATTTCATAAAACATAAAAATAGCAATTTTAATAAACAATTTGTTTCATACAAAAATTTATTATTGTATGGAATAAAATCATTTCATTATCAGCCTCAAATAATCTATGAGCCAAAAATATCTCTTACCATCTATATAACAAGTATTAAAAAAATGAGAAAAATGCTCATATTCTCTAGGCATACAAATTATCACAGTTCCAATTCCAAAGGAGTACGGAAAAAATCACATGATTTTAATAAACAATTTGTTTCATTAAGATTTATAAGAAATAAAATATGGAGTTCTTCCCTTTTTTGAGAATTCTGCTTGGAACCAGAATTATTTTTGCAAAATGAAATTTTCAAAATTCAAGATTTTACACCTTAAACACAATGGAAAAAATTCATCAAAATAACCACAAATTTTGTATATACATGCATTAGATCACGATTCATGCAGAATACGACAGTTTTTATGACAACAGAAACCCAATGAATAAAATAGCAGCTGCTTTAGCTGCTAAGAAAAACAAGAAACCAAAGTGTAGCAAAAATGGACGAAGAAAATAAATATAAAATGCTCGATGTATATTCTAAATATATTAGTCAATAGAAAAGAATGGTGCATTAAAGCTAATAAACCATACATCAAACCTTATCTAAGCTTACCTCAATTGCAGCTTGTCTGGAATCTAATGGTTCAAACTCAACGAAAGCAAAGCAAATATTTCTCAGTTGGAAGAGTAAAAAGAGTTTCAAAGAAAAAACTTAAAAATTAAGATGCAATACGTTTGAACAAACTAATTAAGATTCACAAAAATAAACACATAACTAATCTTGTGGCTTCTGACTTGGAGTCCTCCTTGTTTAATTGGCCCAAATTTTTTGAGAGCCACTTCCACTTCAACAGCAGTGGTAAGCGGATGTAAATTGCGAATGAAGACAGAGTAATCATCTGCTATCAAGAAAATGCATATTAGTTTCGCTGCATATTAGATTTTTTTTTCTAAATATAATTTTCCAACTATTGGGATGTAACCTTTTTTGTGATCATTTGTCTCCGAGGAGCTTTCCGTTTTATTTACAGGAGGAACCTCCTCGGTGCTAAGGCCATTCGCAGACTGTGTCAATTTTAAAGATAATTACACTTGACGAAATGAAATAACTCTATGTTGGTTAGCACCAAAAGATGCACCAGTAACAAACGCAGAAAACGAGAAAAGTGCAACTCAGAAAATAAAATGAACATTATTAGTGTAAATTTGGAACTTTAGAATCATAGGCCTGATGGACAACATTTTTCAGGTCTACAAATATGTATATGATGAGTAAAGCAAAAGCTGAAGATACAAATTTGTTGCACAAACTAACTCAGCTAATTATTAAATGTACCAGTCAATGAACTGACGTTAGAACAAAATATAAAGTACATGTACTGATAACAATATTACACATAGAAAACCTAAGAAGAAAAACCCAATCCCTTAGTTAAAGGTTTGTTCATTTCAATTTCAGCATTTAGGACAGTCGTTTAATTTTCAAAGTTAGCATGGGCTGAAAATTAAAAAATTACTAATCAAGTTCAAGTGCTATGCAGCTTCTACTATATTGTTAGCATTAACGATGGTTAGCTTATACAGAGATGAATTTATAAAGTACTCGTTCGTGATATTGGACATAGAAAGCTTCATGCCTGCTATTTTGTATGTTATTTGGTGCTTTTCCTTCTGCCATAATTTGAAATAAAACGGGTAAAAGATAAAATAAAATAAAAAGCTATATTTTAGCAACAAAAACTGAAATATAGTTTATGTCCATAGAGGAACGATAAGTCATTAAATTGCTTATTGAATCAAGCTATGGAAGAACTTACCTGGTCAAGTAACAAGCATATCCATGCGGATGTTTTGATATGTTTGCATGGATTTTTCTGAAACCATCTAATGGCTAAACAACGACATAACTGGACGAAATGGTAACATGTAGCAACTGAAACTGTGATCGTCATAATCCTATGCATAATAATGGGTAACTTGTCAGTTAGAAAATTATGTGTCATGATTTCAAATTGGAAAAAAAAAGGAAATTAAAAGCAAAAGCAAAGCTTACCAAAGAGCTGGCAACATCTTTATATAAGCTCTCCAATTTCATTGTACCATAGGAACGATTTGTCATTTATAGAGGCATCCACTTGTTGGTGAAAGCAAATAACTTTTCAAGCCTTAGAAACTCGATCCCACCACAACTGTCATTTATTCATATTTGCTGAAACTCGCCAAATCCTACATTAACCACCATCATATTATTCCTGCACAAATAACAAATCTTAATGCACAAAACAACCAAATTTAAATCAAAAATATCTGTAGACCAAAGTCATGGCTTTCAACATCAGCTCCCATATTAGATATTGACATCTAACAATTTATTGACATCAATAACGTACACAAATCCACATATACACACATACCCAAATATGGATATACGCATAAAAATATACAACGTAGTATTAAAATAGCCTACTTGGCACTTGCTGAACTAAAAATGGCTTTTGAAGCATGCATAACCAGCAAACTTCGATCAGGATAATATATAATAAGAGACTCATACACCACCAGCAATATAATATCATATTTAAGTCAGCAATGAGTATAACCAGCATAAACAAACATTGGAAATTGGAAAACTGCACAAGAAATAGACTTGTTAAGTAAGTGAAATGGACAGCGGTGTGTCAATGAATAATAAAACATTGCTGTTAGCTTAGCAGCTACCCTTAACATATGGTAACGGCCATTGTTTTGAGCAATTATTCTTCAGTAATTGCTGAGAACTCCACAACCCACTTATTCTATTTATTTGTTTCCGTGCAATAAACTAAATAAAATATAGAATACTTGAGATTATTTCAAATGTGCAACCTGTTTCACAAATTTAATACTAATGACGCACACCCTTTAGCATGGACAAAGCAACAAACAGGTTAATCTGTTTTCATCCTTTCTCTAAAAGCCAATTATCTATAGTGGACCTTTGATAATCATCTATTAGATCATGATGTACCCGAATTTTTCTAAAACGTGGTAAAATATTGTACTGCAGCAATGATTGGCTTTCAAAAGCTAGGTTACACATAATTAATCGCTTTCTGTAACGGTTATAAGGCTAATCGTAGCTAATTGGTTAACGCTTATTAATATCAAAGCCAAAATTAATTATTATTTTTTAACGCATAATAGTAGGCAGGAAATGGAGCATCATCGCATGATATGTATGTACAATCAATTTGCTTTGTCCAACTTTGGTGCCTGCCCCCCACATATCATGACCTACGCCCTCCTCATCTCTATCACGTGGTCGTCGCCGTGTTCTTGTTCCTGTCTGCCATGTTTCATTCTGTCATTAAATCAGCAGCCGAATTTTAACTGGACACGGCCTTTCACAGACAGGGACGTTAATCTGTTTGCACAACAGCGCGGATAACACAGATGCGTTCTCCAACTCACGTCAGTCTGCGTCTGGAAAACTTAAACTCGTTCTACCATATTCAGAATGGTTAATTTTCTCGGATTTAAAGCTTATGTTCACCGCAAGCTAGTTCAAACTGAAGCACTTGCCTTGCCTATGAAGAAACCGGTCTGAAAATTTTGACCCACGATCCCTCCATTTGAAAATAATTAGTTCCACATCACTTCCATTTACACATTATAATCTACATCTTTATTTTTAACTAACAAAGAAATATAAAAACGTAAAACCATACCAGCTTTCATCTGTCATTCGATCAAAAAGAAGAAAAAAACACGCGAAACGCAAAAGGTTTTTTTTTTCTAATGGTTCATGGACACTAGCATCAGAAAAAATTGCTTTTGAAGTAGTTAATTATTTCTCTGAATTGTTTACATCATCAAAGGCCACACATCAATTCCCAGACACAATTTGTAAGAGAATCCAATCTATAAATGTTAGAGAAAACATAGGCAAGCCCTTCTAATTGGAGGAAATTAAATTAGCAGTCTTCCAAATAAATGACAACAGTTCCCCAGGACCGGATGGCATAAATTCCAAATTCTTCAAATTGCACTGGGAGAAAATTAAAGATGACATAGGGAATGCCATGAATGGAATTCTCCAATCAGGTAGAATTATCAAAGAAATAAATCACACTTTTATTTGCTTAATTCCCAAAAAACAGGAAGCAATTGAAATGACAGATTTTAGACCCATTTCCCTATGCAATGTCATTTGTAAGATTTTAGCTAATCTTATTAGTAATTGACTAAAACCTTATTTAAATGACCTCATATCGTTTAATCAGAATGCATTTATACCAGGAAGAGTTATCACTGAAAATTCCTTGCTTGCCTACGAGATGGTTAGAGGTTTTAATAGGAAAAACTCTAACAATTTTTGTCTGAAAATTGACCTGCATAAAGCATATGATAAAATTAGCAGAGAATTTATTCATCACATGCTGGTGTCCATGGGGTTTCCTATTCATTTTGCTAATCTTATCTACGAATGTATCTCTACCCCTTCTTTTTCAGTGCTAATAGATGGTACTCCTTATGGGTTTATTGAAAGTTCAAGGGGATTAAGACAAGGCGATCCCCTATGGCCGTATTTATTTGCTATAGCTATGGAGTATCTCACTATTAATTTAGATATGGAGCAGCTGAAAGGTAATAATACTCCTATATACAAAACAGAGCCTGTGATCACACATCTTATTTATGCTGATGATGTTCTGATTATGGGAAAAGCCACAACAGAGAATGCTAACTGCATTAAGCATATTTTTCAGAAGCTAAGGTACTTAACAGGGCTTGATTTAAATGAAAATAAATCAACACTGTTTTTTAGTAAAGGAGCTAGCCTCAAAAAAGATATTGCTGACATATTAAATATCAATATTGGAAATCTCCCTGTTACTTACTTAGGAATTCCTCTGTCATATAATAAACTCAAAGCTAGGGATTTTGGAACTTTAATTGACAATATCAATAAAAAGTTCAGTCACTGGAAAAATAAAATGCTAAACATCAGTGGTAGAGTGGAATTAGTCAAAACTGTCATTTCTCCAATAATTCAATTCTGGCTTCAGTTTTCTAACTTTCCAACAACAGTTACTCAGAGAATTAATTCAATATGTGCTAATTTTATTTGGAAAACCAAGGCACATAATTTGAATTGGGATAACGTATGTAAAACAAAAAAATGAGGGTGGTCTTGGTATCAGGAAAATAGAGGATATGGCAAAAGTAGTGGCTATTAAAATGATTTGGAATTTTCTTCAAGGTGATTCAGTTTAGGCTAAGTGGATGCATCAAATATATTGTAGACATACAAACTTCTAGAATGCAGCTTTTAATAATAATGCCTCTCACACATGGAAAACTATGCTAATTGCAACACAATGGTGCAAGGGGGCAGTTGATAGAAAAATAGTGAATGGTGAACAGACTGATATATGGTATGACCCTTGGATCAATGGTTTTTCCTTAACTGACTTGTATGGATGCAACTTTATGAATGTTATTGGTGATAATCATATAAAAGTGTATACTCTATTATGAAACAATACTTGGAAAAATCATATGGATGGTATGACTTCTCAAATGCAAAATACTATAAAGAATATCAATATTCAGAAGAACAAACAATCTGATTACTGGCACTGGATCCCTGACAAGAATGGTAAGTTCAGTAATAAATCTGCTTGGAATCACATCAGGCCTAAATACACTGAATTTAATTGGGCTAAAGTGATTTTGTACAATAAGTGTGCACCCAAAATGTCAATATGTACTCTGCTGGCAAAACTTAACAGACTGCATACAAAGGACAGACTTATTAAATGGAACGGTGCTAAAGATAAGTACTGTGTTCTTTGCACTAATCAAATAGAAGGTAGGGATCACCTATTCTTCAATTGCAATTACTCCAGAATTCTATTTGAAGATACTATGACAAAAAGCATCTAAATTTAGGGAATTCAGTAGATTTTAACCACGTGTTGGATAATCTTTGTTCTAAATAGACTAGTAACATGCTACTGAATTAGATCAATAACATTGCATTCACTTCTATCATCTGGAACATCTAGTGTGAACGGAATAACCGAATATTTAAGAGTATTGCACTTCCAGTTCATGTTAGAACTGCTCATATTTACCAAGATTGTAGACAATTAATGCACAAAAATTTGAACAAAGAAAAACTCAATGAAGAGATAGAGCTTATCTTGAGTAACTTCGGGATCTCCATTGAGAGACAGCGGGAATTTCACCCTCTTTGAGTCTACTGCCTTTCCTTTTATTTGAAGTTGATCTTTTTCCACTTCTGTTAGCTGTTGGTTGTTTCGAGTATCCGAGAGGATCTTTGTCTTCGTCTTCTCCGTCATTATTGAGGGATTAGGTTTTATTTTGGTAAAGTGGTTTTTCCCACTCTTTCGTGGCTTCCTGAAGTGAGTTTGGCTTTTGGACATAGTAGGTTAATATATGGTTTGGAGTACTTGAGGTACAGCAAAGCTTCACATGTTTCATCTTCAATCTCGTCTTCAAATGGACGAGACCTGGTATCAGTAGACATTTTTGCTGGTGTGCGATTGCTGTTTTCTCCTTCTTTTTTTTGGCTAAATTTTCGCTCTAAAATTTAGGGTTCGCGGGAAAAGATTGGGGAAAAGATGGGGGCGGCTGAAATGGATTTGGGGAAAAAAGTTGTGTGCCTATGGTGTCGGTTTTTGGACAACCGATGCTATTGTATTTAATTGTGTCGGTTGTTCAAACAACCGACACGAGTAAATCTATTGCTTCCCTTCAATTGTGTCGGTTTCTTAAGTACAACAGATGCAAATTATATTTTTAACATTTTCTTCTTACCTCATAAGTCAATAGTTTCGGTTGTTAATAAACAACCGACACAAATTACACTATTTGTGTCGGTTTTATGGACAACCGACACAAATGAGGCGAAGCAACTGATCTGTTTTGTACTAGTGGTAGGCAGTCACAAGTGGAAGTGATGCAGCCCTTAAAATAATATAACCATTTTTCTATTTATCTGTTATTGGTTGTTATTTATCTTGTGTTGTTGTATCTTTCCCCCTTACTATTTTATTCTGCATTTACATTGTTTATGGAGTTCGCGGGTAAGGATATTGTTGTCTCTCTCATTAGAGTATGCAGCGGTAGATTTATTGCGTATGAGTTCGGTATGCACACCTTATAGAATAAATTAATTAATTACTTTGATAAGTTTTATAATTGAAATTGTATCCTATAAATTTAGTAATGTTGAATACTTATCAAATATTATGTATTAAGTTGGTAGTTTTCATTAGTAGTCTTAGAACGGACGAATTTTTAGCAATTTTGACTGGTTCGAAAATATGGGTTGTCACAATAATAAATAGGCAGAATAGCCTAAATGTTTGCAAGTTATAATGGACTTTAACTTACTTTAAAAGGATAGGTAATCCTTATTGAATATCATCAACGTTATTTTGTGTAAAGTATATATAACATGGCAAAAATAGCTTAGAGTAAAGCTAAAGATATATTTTCCTTGTATATGTATGATTTAAAGGACTAAATAATTTCGAAAAGGTTTTCAAGGAAAATTTAAAGGGTGGTTAACCCTAAGAAAATGATTCGGACAGTTAGTCCAGTCGTGGGTAGTCAGCCTAGAATTTTCGGACAGTTAGCCCAGATTGCGGACAGTTAGTCCAATTAAGGGCAGTCGGCCCAGTTTATGAACAGATAGTTCATTTGTTAGCATAATGGACCTTGCTATTATATTATGGACCGACAGTCCACTTATTACTTGTTTTATGGACATATAGTCCATTTATTAGCATAAAGGATATTGCAATTTTGATATAATCAGTTCGATTAACCGGTTTGGTTGCAGAAAAGGATTTGCAAAATATATGTTTTGAAAAGGATATTAGTGAGGGGAAACCCGTTCCGCTAAGCGGCGTGGTCTCACCCAATATTAGTAAACTGAGATATAACAGAATTATTTACACCAGACTATATGTCTGACTCGAAGTTTTTGTTTCCCCTTAAACTCTTGGGTGCTTAAAATTGATTTGAGCAGGCCGAGGGTTGTGGTTTTCGTAGTTTTGGTGAATAATGCTTCCGAAGACGAGCAGGTGGCTGACAGATAGCTAATTTAGGAACTACAGTTTATTTTGTTTTGATTTTTCTTTGTATTGAGTCAGATATGACTATATTGCTTTGATCATCCAATGGGGCATCGTCATATGTTGCTCTTGGCATATTATTGTAAGTTATAATTGATCATTGCCTGGAAAACGTTTTGGTGATTTTTTAACTTGAATATGAATGTTGACTTGAAATATAATCAGATATATGTTGTTTTGAAATATGTTATTTTGTTCGTATTCAAGTGCTTCTGATATTATGGATACCATTAGCATTACCGTATTTTTTCACCAGAAATTAATACTATAGATGACTACAGCATCTATAGCGCTTAGCTTTTAGCCTCTAGATACGGGATGTTACAACTTGGCATCAGAGCATAGGTTTATGAAAAAGTTTACTTAAACATGGTTTTGAAAACAAAATCCTAAGGATTTAAAAAATTGGGGTTATGATAATGCTATAGTAACGTACTTGTATTTGCTATATATAAGTATACACCTTATCTCTAGTCTCCTATCTTTGATTAGAGTGTCTTTTTGTATCTCATGAGGTTTGAATACAGATATGGATAGTAGAAGAGGAAGAGTTAAGCCAGGAAGGGGAAGCTCCAAAGGGAATGCCGGACCTAATGCTAGGAGAACCTAAGGTCAGGCACAGGCAGAGAATGTAGTGCTGGAGTTCCGCGGGTTGGAATGGAAGTCATGTATCAGTTGTTCATGAATATGATACATGCGGGAGTTGCTGCCAGAGTTATGGAAGGAGGAGTTCTGGAGGTTCAAGTTGTCCAGGATTATGCTAAGTTCAGTGGGGACTACACCAAGTTCAGAGGGAAGCCATTTATTGGAACCGAGGATGCCATTGAGGTAGAGAACTGGTTGTTGTTAGTTCCTGAGATAATTGTTTTGATGACAACAACCTTAGGACTTGTTATAAAATATAAATACTAATATCTTTGTCTAGATATATATGTATATGCAAGATATATATATGAAGGTACTGAGAATGAAAACTGTACAGTATAGAGATTCAAGACCAACGAATTTAAGATTGAAGAAATCAAGACTGAAGACTCATGAGTATCAAGAGTTCAAGAATTCAAGATATCAAGATAAGTAATAAAGTCTAGATTTATGTTAAAACTTCATAATAGCACTAAAATCTTTATTCGGATTTTAATTGTGGAATGAAATCCACCTTCTCGCTTTAATAGTGGGATGGAACCCACGACCACTTTAGTGGGATGGAACCCATGACCTTTTCTAGTGGAATGGAATCCACGAAATATTCAAAATAATTTATTTTAACTATTTTTCCAAAAACTATCTGTTGGGCGTATTCTCACCCAGGCGATCTCAAGACCAATGTTACAAATTAAAGAGGGAAAACTTGTTTTATCTTTTTAAAAGTCTCTCGCGTTAATTAAAACATACGGTACAAATCAGCTTATATAGCTGACCAATAAGAGGCCCAATGAACTAAGGCCCAAACTAAAATAAGCAAAGAGAAAAATAACAAATGCAACATCACAGCAAAAGAAATAAAGAAAAGCACAATGAACAAGAACACTAATCCAAGAAGAAATATTCGCAACACACCCTCTCAAGTTGATGCATGTAAATCTACCATGCACAACTTGCTTCTCAGGTACTCCAGCTTCTTTCCATCAATCGCTTTGGTAAACACATCAGCAGTTTGCTCCTTTGTTCCAATATGCTTAGCACATACCAAACCTTGCTGCATCTTTTCTCGTACAAAATGGCAATCCACTTCTATATGTTTGGTCCTCTCGTGAAAAACAGGATTTAAGGCAATGTACACAGCAGCTTGGTTATCACACCCTAAAGCAATTGGCTTCTTCACTTCAAACCCAATTTCTGACATTAAGTGATCTACCCACATAATCTCACACACTACTTTTGCCATAGCCCTATATTCAGACTCGGCACTAGAACGAGCCACAACAATTTGTTTCTTGCTCTTCCACGATATCAGATTTCCTCCTACAAACACACAAAAACCTGTTGTGGATTTTCTATCAACTTTAGAGCCAGCCCAATCTGCATCAGAGAAACACTCTACCTTCATATGTCCATGGTTCAAATACATAAGACCATATCCAACAGTCCCCTTCAAATACCCTAGAATCTGCTCAACAGCTCTCCATTGTTGCACAGTTGGTTTGTTCATATATTGACTCACAATGCTAATAGCATAAGCCAAATCTGGTCTGGTTACAAAAAGATAATTTAACTTTCCAACCAACCTCCTATATCTTTCAGGTTCATTGAATACTTCTCCTTTTACAGAAAGATCAACATTTAATGCCATTGGAACTTTGTATGGTTTCATTCCAAGTTTTCCTGTTTCATTCAACAAGTCCAAAATATACTTCCTTTGAGATAAAAATATTCCTTTCTCATTTCTGATAACCTCAACACCTAGAAAATATCTCAATTCTCCCAATTCTTTAGTATGAAAGTGCTCATGAATAAACTGTTTTAGAGAACGAATTCCTGCTTCATCACTCCCTGTAATAACAATGTCATCAACATAAACAACTAAGAGTATAATACCTGCATCAGACTTCTTATAGAAAATAGAATGATCAAACTTGCTTTTGATAATGCCAAATGACTCCACTACACTACTAAACTTCCCAAACCATGCTCTTGGACTCTGTTTAAGTCCATACAAGGTCTTGTTCAGCCTGCACACCAATCCATTTCCAGCTTCAACTTGAAAACCAGGAGGTTGACACATGTACATTTCTTCTTGTAAGTCACCATGTAAGAAGGCATTTTTGATATCTAACTGATGTAATTTCCAGTTGTTTATGGTTGCTAAAGAAATGAGTAATCTGATTGAAGTTACCTTAGCCACTGGGGAGAATGTCTCCAAATAGTCTACTCCATATACTTGTGCATAACCCTTTGCCACAAGTCTAGCTTTGTACCTTGCAATACTTCCATCTGGATTGACCTTGACAGAATAAACCCATTTACACCCAATAGCTTCCTTATCTTGAGGTAATTTAACCAAATCCCATGTTTTGTTTGCCTTCAAAGCATTCATTTCTTCCACCATAGCACCATACCATCTGTTATCAGATAAAGCTTCAGAGATACCCTTTGGTGTTGTTACATTATCAAGAGATTTGAGAAGTAAACATGTTTGAGATGGTAAATGATCATATGCCACATATGATGCTATAGGGTATGTACATCGTCTTCTACCTTTCCTTAGGGCAATAGGAAGATTTAGTTCAGGATCACTCGTAGGAATCAGTTCATGAATAGGAATTTCTGGTTGAGCAACAGTTATTTCTTCTACGCTATCACTCAAAGTATATATAAGAAAGTCATCAACCTCATCATCCTTCTGCAGAGCATTTTCTGCTGAATTCTGTGGTGCTTGAAAATAAGGTATGTCTTCATGAAATGTTACATCAATGGACACAAGATACTTCCCAAGGCTTGGACAGTAACATCTATATCCCTTTTGAACACGTGAATATCCCACAAATACACACTTAACAGATTTAGGGTCAAGTTTAGACAAGTTTGGTCTAACATCTCTAGCAAAACAAGTACACCCAAATACTCTGGGTTTAACTGGATACAATGGCTTATCTGGAAGCAAAAGCTTATACGGTATCTCACTATTTAGCACAGAAGATGGCATTCTATTTATAAGGAAGCAAGCAGTGGAAACAGCATCAGCCCAAAAATACTTTGGCATATTCGTTTGAAACATTAAAGCTCTTGCTGTTTCCAGTAGTTGTCTGTTTTTACGTTCTGCAACACCATTTTGAGAGGCAGTATATACACATGAAGTCTCATGAATTATGCCTCTATCACTCAGGAATTTTCGAAACAATTCAGATGTATACTCCTTAGCATTATCACTCCTTAGAGTTTTAATCACAGTATTAAACTGGTTTTCTACCTCAGCATAAAATTTGCAAAACACAGAATATAATTCAGATCTACTCTTCATAAGAAATAGCCATGTTGTACGTGTATAATCATCCACAAATGTGACAAACTATTTAAAACCAGGTTTAGAAATGACAGCAGAAGGTCCCCATATATCAGTATGAACAAGCTCAAACATAGTGTTACTTCTTCTATTTATTCTTGGATTTGAAGACAATCTATGATGTTTAGCATATTGACATGAATCACAATCTAGAACTTGTAGTGAATTATATTTAGGGCATAATTTTCTGAAATTAAGTAAAGATGGGTGACCCAATTGACAATGAACCTTGAGTGCTTCATCTTTATTTATACAGGTTGCAGCAATAGATTGGTCTTCCTTCAGCACATTTAATCCATTTTGCTCATGACCTCTACCAATAATCTTCATGCTCTTTAACTCCTGGAATACACAATGATTGGGGTAAAAGGATATGCAGCAGTTCATCTTTCTGGTTAACTGACTAACAGATAACAGATTAAAGGCTAATTTTGGAGTATGTAGAACTGGGGTTAAAGATAATTGTGGAGTAAGGGTAACTAACCCAGATCCACTTGTATTTGCTACTGAGCCATCTGCTAAAGTAATACATTGAGCAGATCTATTATTCTCTTGAAATTCAGTGAATAAATGTGAGTTACCTGACATATGATCGGTTGCCCCTGAGTCAATTATCCACTTGTTAGATTTAGCCACTGTTGACACAGAATTGGATACACTCTTCAGCCCTTCTTTGTACTCAGTGAATTTCATGTACTCTTCTGCATTAACTAACACAGAACCATCCTCTGCCTTCTGAACAACATTAGCAGTCTGATTTGATGAGTTTTGCCACTTATTATTATTTGATCCACTATTTCCATTATTCTGCCTCTGTCCAGCAAGTTTCCAGCAGTTTTGATATCTATGTCCAGTCTTCTTACAATAAGAACATGAGTTTGAGGAATTCATAGCTCTATTTTCAGATCCAGAATTTCTTTGACTAATTAGAGCACTATTGTTAGATGCAGCCGGAGTTTGGTTACTTGAACTATCTGCTCTTAAAATTCGGCTAAATACCTCTTGTAAAGATTTAACATCAGATCCAGATAATACTTGCGCTTTAGCTGACTCAAACTCAGATGGTAAACCTCCAAGGAAGCTCATAATCGCCATTTGCTCCCTTTGTTGTTGTTGAATTTTCATATCCAGACTTATAGGTAATAGCAGATTAAATTCTTCATAAATCTTTTTAAAACTCATGAAATAATTCATTAATGTCTGATCCTGCTTCTCAACACGATAGAAGGACTTACATACATCATACATCCTACTTAGATTCCCTTTTCCAGAATACAGAAATTCCAAATAATCCATCAGCTCTTTCACGAACTCACAATGATTAATCAAGCTAATAATACTGCCGTCAATAGTATTTCTAATCTGAAGAAATAGCCTAGCATCATCCCTAAGCCATACCTGATCCTCTTTAGCATCCGAGTCTTCAGCAGGAGGATCTTTACGAAGATGATCATCTTTCTCAATACTCCGAAGATAAAGTCGAATAGTCTTGCTCCAATCAAAATAATTCGATTCCCCCAATTTATGCTCAGTAATTCTTGACATTACTGGCATGACATCCATGATTGACTTGCCTTCCGCCATGATGAAGGTTGATCAGGAAACAGGAGGAAAGAATAAACAACCGAGAGATTACAGATCGAGGTGCTCTGATACCATGTTACAAATTAAAGAGGGAAAACTTGTTTTATCTTTTTAAAAGTCTCTCGCGTTAATTAAAACATACGGTACAAATCAGCTTATATAGCTGACCAATAAGAGGCCCAATGAACTAAGGCCCAAACTAAAATAAGCAAAGAGAAAATAACAAATGCAACATCATAGCAAAAGAAATAAAGAAAAGCACAATGAACAAGAACACTAATCCAAGAAGAAATATTCGCAACAACCAAGAAGCACCAGGTTCGCCCAGGCTTGCCTAAGCTTCATTCGACATCCCTACCACTACCGAACCAGACTCACAACCACAGAACCACCGAACCAACTCCAAAGCAGCCTTTGCCGAATCAAACATCAAAACCTCTTCCATGCTTGCCGAATCAACTCTACCTTCCATGCTTGCCGAACCAACCTACTTCCCATACCACCGAACCAACTTACTCCACTACTATCCAACCATCTACCACCGGACCGGCTACCTCCATCCACTGTCGAACCAGAGGCAGGGGAAGCCACCAACGGACCAAAGTCCCACCGGACCATCTCCCATCTACTACCGGACCGAAGCACTACCGAACCAAGGCGTTGCTGAGCCAACGTTGCCAGGCCAGATCGCATCAGTCCAGGCCCACCAGCAGCTACATACATCTAGGACCCCTACCACCAGCCTCACTCTATAAATAGAGGGGTAGGGGTACAGCAATGGAGACAAGTTTGAGAGCTCAAGCACGGAGAGAACTTTCAAACAACTTTCAGATACTTGCATCAAAGCTTTGTACTTGTAATCTAAACAAGAAAAGAGAAATAATATATAAAGTGGACGTAGGCACATTCTGGCTGAACCACTATAAATCTGCGTGTCTTTTACAGTTTAGTCCCTGCTTTTAATATATTTGCATAAATCACCCAAATCACTAAGAACAACATAAAATCAATTAAAACAAACGACTTTGAGGTGTTTGTCCATTTTTTGTGCAAACATTTTTGGTGCTTTCACTGAGAGCTGGAAGCTCGAAGCTTCAGCTTCTCCCACTCAACCTTCTTCCTAACAGCGTCGTTCATCGCTTGGAAAACATGCCTCCCAGGCAGAAAAAAGACGTTAACAAAGGAAAGAACATCGCAACTAGCAGTGTTCCAAATCCAGTAGTCACAGATCAAGTAAGTCGTCCCCTTCCAACAGCAGTACCAAATGAAGGTCAGGCAAATCCTACAACTCCTGCCACAGAACAGCCTGCAGCAATTACTAGGGCAGATCTAGACAGGGTTGTGGCTGAAGTGACTAACCGCTTCACATCCCAACAGGAAGCCTTGGTGAACCAACTCGTGTCACGCTTAAGGGATGCTGAAGAGTCCAACCGCAACACTGAGTCATGGGGTGAGTCCCAGTCTGGAGGATCTCAGAGACAACAAAGATCTTCCTTCTTCGAAGGAGCTAACGGCAGAAGCAGCCATGGTAGGAGCCGAGATCGAGCACAACCCGAAGTTAGGCCTGAGGAAACGCTTAGAACCGAACCCAACGGGGGAGGTACCGGGCGGAGGTCAACTGTAGATGAGCCGGTCGTACTGCCTAACCACGGAAACGCCAATGAACGGGGCCGAGCTAGAATCCAGCCCGAAGTTGGACCCGAGGAAGTGCTTAGATCAGAACCCAGCAGGGGAAGATCAAGGCAAGGGCCAACTGTAGCTGACCCTAGCATGCTCCCAGAAGACCAAAGGCAGCCACTGGAAAATATGAGGAATGATAGACGGTACCATCCCTACAGGTCATTTGGACGGAATTAATCCCACAGAACAGAACCGAACTCGTTTCTATCTGCTCCAAATTCTGATGAAAGGATGGCACGCTTGTTCAGAGAGTGCGTCCAACGGGATCAAAGAGATCGAGGGATAGGCGCTAGGGTAACCAGCCCTTTCGCCCGCAATATCGAAATTGCTATCACCCGCCGAGAATGGAATGCCAACAATGGAACCTTACAAAGGAACCTCCGACCCCGTTGTACACTTACAGAGATACACACAGCATATGCTTATGAGTGGAGCAATAGAGGGAGTACTATGCAAATGCTTTCCACTATTCTTAGCAGATCTAGCTACCTCCTGGTTCTGCCATCTACCCCAAGGATCCATCAGCTCGTGGGAGATGTTGAAAGAAAAGTTTATCAGCCAGTTCCGCATTCATGTGGAACAACCCAAGGACGCTTATTCCTTATCCAATATCAAACAGAAACCTGGAGAGAAGGTGCATCAATATTTAACCCGATTCAATGCCGCAGCGGCCGTAGTCCAAGATGCCGATGAGAAGCTTGTCTTAATGGCCCTCTGTAGTGGTGTGCATCCGGATACTAAATTCGCTAGAAGACTAACAAAAGAAAAACCAGCTACTTTACCCGATTTCTTCCATGAAGCCGGGAAATATATGAGGCTTGAAGACGCTGCCACTGAGGTGCAGTCAGGGCAACAAAATAAGGCAACTCACAGCAACGCGCCCGCTGTAGCAAAGGACGTTCGAAGAAATGATTCTAGAGACAATGCTGGGGGCAAGAAGGTAGAAAAGCGCCTATATCGGCCAGGACCGAGATTCGACACTTACACTCCTTTGAATGAAACCGTCGAAAAACATCTTCCTTGCCACCCAAGGCGAAGTTAGATACAAACGCCCACCGTACAAGAAGGAATCAGATAACGCACAGAAGTCTGGAAAGTTCTGCCGCTTCCACGAATCTCATGGGCATGATACCAATGAATGCCATCATCTCCGGGACTTGATTGAAGAACACATCAGAAGGAAGAAACTACAACGCTTTCTTGGGAAGGCCAGCCCTGTCTGACTTCCAAATTGTCATGGCCCCATAGTGCCTAAAGATGAAATTTCCAACGGACAATGGAGTAGGGGAAGTAGAGGGAGACCAGGACGTTGCTCGAGACTGCTATGTAACTGAACTTCGCAACAACCATAGGAAGGATAAAGGGAAGAGTGTAGAGGTTGCCCTCTGCACAAAAAGTTTGGAAGCATAGCAACTAAAGAAAGCCCCTCCTCTTCGATATACCAGCGATCCCTTCAATGAATTAGACCCCAGGGACAGGGAGGAGGAGGCCACCGCCGAGCCTGCAGAGGCTATGGAATTTGTATCTATAGACAAACATGACTCGAGTAGACTATTGAAAATCGGGTCCCAACTAAAAACAGAGTTGAAGGAACAACACATTGACTTTCTCCGCCACAACTTGGATGTATTTGCATGGTCACATGCTGACATGACCAGAATCTCCCCTGACATAGCATGCCACATACTAAACTTGAGAAGCTAGCATACTGTTTACTAATCACATCACGGAAACTGCGTCACTACTTCCAGTCCCATTCCATCAAAGTTCTGACCGACCAACCACTGAGGCAGGTACTCCATCGTCCCGACACTTCTGGGCGACTACTTAAATGGTGCATTGAACTAAGTCAGTATGATATCACCTATCACCCTCGCACCGCTATCAAGGGACACGCCATGGCCGATTTCATTGCAGAATTCACTACCAACGAAAGTAAGTAGCAATCGGAAATAGCAGAAGACATCAAGTGGAATCTCTTCGTGGATGGTGCGTCAAACGAACAAGGCTTGGGGGCAGGTGTGGTAATAATCACTCCTAGGGGAAATAAGCTGCACTATGCTATAAGGTTTGAGTTCGCTGCCACCAACAACGATGCAGAGTATGAAGCAGTGATAGCTGGATTAGAACTTGCCTTGGAAATCGGAGCCAATTCTTTGTGTCTTCATAGCGATTCTCAACTTATTGTTAATCAAATACTAGGAGAATTCCAGGCTCGAGAAGAACGACTCATAGCATATTTTAAGAAGACCAAGTTACTTTTCAGTCGATTGGACCACTACTTAGTCAAACACATCCCTCGGGAAGAGAACCAAGAGGCCGACGAATTGGCGAAGCAAGCAAGCGTGAGAGACGGCGATATTTCCGGAGCAGTAGCCATCTCGAAGCAACTGACCCCAAGTTTTGAGCAAGTGAATCTGATAGCTGCAACCGAAGAAGCAACTTGGATGACTCCCATCCGAGACTACTTACAAAGTGGCACACTACCCAACGGGCGTAACGAAGTCAAGAAAATCTTGAGGAAAGCTTCCCGCTACATAATACAAGAGGACACCCTCTATCAACGCGGATTCTCTAACCCCATATTAAGGTGTGTCGCTGGAAGGGAAGCCAAGGAAATCTTATCCAACATTCATCAAGGAAGCTGCGGAGATTACACCGGAGGGCAAACTTTAGCAAAAAAGGATACTCCGATATGGATATTTCTGGCCCACCTTAAGCAAGGACACCTTAGATTTCGTCAGAAAATGTGACAGATGCCAGAAGTTTGCTAAAATTCCGCGGCTACCAACAACTGAGGTTATTCGAATGACCAGCCCATGGCCCTTTGCAGTATGGAGAATTGACTTAATCGGCAAACTACCAATGGGCCGAGGCGGGGCCAAATATGCTATAGTGGCAGTCGGCTATTTCACCAAATGGGTGGAAGCAGAACCCCTGAATAAAGTATCTTCTGCAAAAGTTATTAATTTCTTGATCAAAAATGTTCTGTGCAGGTACGGAGTCCCATTCAAAATCATATCAAACAATGGACTTCAATTTGACAGCGAGGAATTCGCCAACTGGTGCCAAGAGCACGGAATTCACAAAAGCTTCTCATCCGTAGCGTATCCCTAGGCAAACGGACAAGTCGAAGCCGTCAATAAAATTCTGAAAACTCTAATCAAAAAGAAACTTGAAAAGTCAAAGGGTGCTTGCGTGGATGAACTCCCTACGGCACTGTGGGCTTATCGCACATCTTTCAGAACATCAACAGGGCATACTCCTTTCTCTTTGGCATACGGATCGGAGGCTATGCTCCCAGTTGAAACCATCGTGCCTTCCCACCGTAGGATCCACTATAACCCAGAAGAGAACGAAGAACTCCTTCACGTGTCTTTGGATCTAATTGAGGAGAGAAGAAATGATGCAGTCCTCAAAGCAGCAGCCCACAAGCAAAAAGTGGCAGCACAATACAACTCCAAAGTCAAGCATCGTACCTTACAAGAAGGGGATCTTGTCCTCAAGCGAATCTTCCCTCGCCCCGGAGCACTAGATCCAATCTGGGATGGACCATATGTAATTCATAAAGATCTCCACAATGGAGCTTATATTTTGTCAACAGTGGACGGGGAGGTGTTCCAGAGGGCATGGAACATCCAACACCTTCGTCGATACTTTACTTAACTTGCACTGCCCATATGAAGCGAATTAACAAAGAGAATCAATGGACGTAGGCATTTTCGTGCCGAACCACTTTAAAAAGCCTTGTCTCTTTTTTAACTTGTTCCTTTATATCTTGGCTGCTTGTTAACTTTATCCTTTTCTGTTGAACAAAATCCTGTGCAAATAGCATTTCCATTCAAGGCGCTCCACAGCGCGACTTCTCCTGGACAAGACCTAACAGGTACTATACGAATCTATGCCCTTGCCAATGAGACACTTTTGCTCCGGCATCCCTCTGCTGCGGGTTAACTCATTGCTCGCGACGACCCTCAAAGCCAACTGTAATGAGCCGATTATAAGCCACCGAGAGGCCGACTATAGCCGAGGCAGCTCATTACGGCGTTCGGCTCGCCGGCAACTGTGAACCGACTATAAGCCCCAACATAAGGTGTGGCCAGCCAGGGGCAGTTCACGGTTGACGATCGGCACCCACGCTAGCCGGCCACAGTAAATCGAATAATACCCACGATTACGGGCCATAATGGCCCGGGTAGTTACTGTGCGCGATCTCGGCTCCGATGTGTCTTAAGTGCGGCTGTGGTAAAAAAGAATTAACTCCCCGCGGAGGCGTAAGATGGGTGACAAATGTCTCCAAGACCCACAGCTAGGGAAAGTGACTACAAAGCCCGTTTTCCACGAACTTAAGCACATCGAAGGCCTTCCATGATTGGAAGTTTTACTATTTCTCATATTTCAATTTTATTTAAAAAACTTTTCTCCTATCCTTTGTAACAATCCCTGAAGTACAGGACACAGAACAAGAAACATTCGCTAATGGAAGCGGATACTCACAGCAAGATACTGGACCGCATTCCATACTCGGTCACACAAGACATTCCAAACTGCCATCTACAAGCAAAATATAAAGGGCGGTATTTCCTTCTTTCATGTGTAAACATGCGACTATAATTTGTTCACACCTCACGCTAACATTGCAAGTCAAGAAATTATGTTTTAAACAAGAACCTGACGTCAAACACAATTTAATTACAAGAATATGCATAGCTATATTTCTCATACAACATGTCAAATTAGCAAAAACATTCAAAAGACGACAGAATCAGCTTAAGTTAAAGAATTACACGTCAAGAATAGTGTTGTTTATTACAAGTAGCATAATTACAACCTAAGAGTTACGTTACTGTTTTGAGACTAACATATACAACAATGTCAAGTTCACAAAAAGATATCCAAGCCAAATCAAGGAGCTGGCTGCGTCGGAGTTTCATCCTTGTCCTGTTGCCCACCTGTCCGATCAAAGAAAGAATTCATTAATGACAAGCAACCAAGTTAATAAAAAGACTAGAAAGGAAGACTTACCAGCATCTGCTCCTTGATCATCTTGATCATCATCCTCTACTTGCACGCCTGCCTCCTCAGCTGCAAGCAACCGCATGCCCTCCTTCACCGCCACCTCCTCCTCCTTGGTAAACTAGGCAGTAACCACATCCATCCTGAGGGTCGTACCCATCTACTAGTAACCTCGGGGTGGGCCCATGACGTTCCGGTTCTGACTGAGCTGGGGGCACTGCGGAAGGATCTTCTCTGTCCTGGGATTTCTTCTTTTCTGATCGGGTTTCAACTCTATGAGACATTATCTGCAACACAAAAGAATACATCGTTAAAAAGGATGTAGAGATATAAACAAGCAAGTGCGTACAATCTAGAATTTCATTTTGTAGTTCAAAACATAAAAGGTTCAAGGTTCGATTGGGCATTCAAACTCCAGGTCTCGTTCGGTACCACGAGTCATAAAAAGTCATCCGGCAGTTCAAGGCAAAAGCTCATTCGACATTCGAGCTCCCCATATACCGTTCGGTAATCCGGGCCCCAAGGTTCATTCGGCTATCCCACTCCCTAAAAACCCATTCGGCAGAAGGAGGGCTCACCTCATTCGGCAGGCGTAGGCTTGGTCCGGCTCTTTCTAATAGGTGTGGATAACAGGAGCTTGAAGCCCATACTTATAGGCAAACACAGACGACCGGACCGGTTGGTTCGGCGTTTGGGCCGAATAGGAGCATCCAAGCTAAGGTCATTAATTTCAAAACAAAGCACGGCATATACCGGCATATGCCCTACTTTGGGGGGCAAATGTTGGGCGTATTCTCACCCAGGCGATCTCAAGACCAAGAAGCACCAGGTTCGCCCAGGCTTACCTAAGCTTCATTCGGCATCCCTACCACTGCCGAACCAGACTCACAACCACAGAACCACCGAACCAACTCCAAAGCAGCCTTCGTAGAATCAAACATCAAAACCTCTTCCATGCTTGCCGAATCAACTCTACCTCCCATGCTTGCCGAACCAACCTACTTCCCATACCACCGAACCAACTTACTCCACTACTATCCAACCATCTACCACCGGACCGGCTACCTCCATCCACTGTCGAACCAGAGGCAGGGGAAGCCACCACCGGACCAAAGTCCCACCGGACCATCTCCCATCTACTACCGGACCGAAGCACTACCGAACCAAGGCGTTGCTGAGCCAACGTTGCCAGGCCAGATCGCATCAGCCCAGGCCCACCAGCAGCTACATACATCCAGGACCCCTACCCCCAGCCTCACTCTATAAATAGAGGGGTAGGGGTACAACAATGGAGACAAGTTTGAGAGCTCAAGCACGGAGAGAACTTTCAAACAACTTTCAGATACTTGTATCAAAGCTTTGTACTTGTAATCTAAACAAGAAAAGAGAAATAATATATAAAGTGGACGTAGGCACATTCTGGCTGAACCACTATAAATCTGCGTGTCTTTTACAGTTTAGTCCCTGCTTTTCATATATTTGCATAAATCACCCAAATCACTAAGAACAACATAAAGTCAATTAAAACAAACGACTTTGAGGTGTTTGTCCATTTTTTGTGCAAACGCTATCTTTTTAAAAGTCATCTCTATCAATTTAAATATTTTAGCCTTAATTCAAAACCTATTCTTATCATCTTTTAATATTTTGATCTCAAAATCATCTCTTGTTTTTTAAACTATCTCTTGATTTCAATATTTTAGCTTTAAATCTAAAAAATATATTTTAAAGAAGTCTATACTTAGTTTTTAATATTACTTTTATATTATAGATTATATATTCTTAGATTACTTTCTAAAACTCTTTTATAAGTTTAAACTATATTCAAAATGGTTTACAAAGTTAAGAAGTTGTTTTGACAAGTTTTAGAATAGAAATCATTTTAAAGCAAAATCAATTTTCAAAAATAACATAGGCATGTCGAGATCCCTATACCATCCATGTTGACATTGTAGCCGTAGATTTCAAATTTTCAAAAGAAGTGTCTATTCGTCATAACCTTTCGCGAATGGACATGATCGTTGTTCTCCTATATATACTAGTTGTTTTCAATGAATTTTCAGTTAGTTTTTCTTCGTTTCTTCACTCCTTCTCCACTCAAATTTCTCTTATATTTCAAATGCTTTATCGAAACTCTACCAAAATCCTAAGTGAATCAAACTCGATCATCTCTAGTTTGATTCTCTGCCACTCTCTCTCAAATATCTCAGTGCTATTTAGAGTTATAGGATCATTTGTAATCAAAGGTCAAAAGATCGAAGTGTATCAAGTCTCTCTCTATCAAAGTGTGATTGGAAACGGTGTGATTATGGCCCGTAAATCAATTGAGTGTGATTGTAGCCCGTAAATCAATTAGGTGATTTTGTAGCCTGATTAAATCAAGAGAGTTTGCCCTGGACTCAGAGATAGGTAGGTGTATCTCATGGCCTTGAAATCGAGGTTGTAATATCGACATTATATGTGAAAAGAAATCTGCATAAGAAATTGTGTGGGACTGGATGTAGGGTAACTCTGAATCGGTATAAAATTCCGATGTGTTCTTTCCTTTACTGCTTTTATTTACTATTTGCATCTGTGTCTGGTTCTGTGATTGTCTCTGTGTTTGTGAATTGCATCTGTTTGTGTTTGGTTTAAAAAGATTTCAAAAATTCTATAAAATCCATTAAACACTATGCACCCCCTCCTCTAGTGTTAATCTAGCCTTAAGATCCATAATCCGCATTTCCAACATTCGGTATCAGAGCCAGGTTTTCAAAGTTTTCATAATCTGATTTTTGAAAATTTTTCATATGGCTGCCAACACTGGTAATGTCAACATTATCACTTGTTCATTTGTAGAGGGTCAGTCTACTACCAGACCACCACTTTTTAATGGCAGTAACTATGCATATTGGGCATGTAGGATGAAAATCTACTTGCAATCAATAGGATTAGACACTTGGAATATCACACAAACCGAGTACATTGAACCCACAATTGATTTTGCACAATGGACTGCTGAGCAAAAGACTGTTGCACAAAAAAATTACAAAGCCATGAATATTCTATTATGTTCACTTGATAGGAATGAGTTTAATAGAGTGTCTGTCTGTAAGTCTGCATATGAGATTTGGAAAAATTTGCAAGTTACTCATGAAGGAACAAGCAAAGTTAAACAGACCAAAATATCTATCTTAACCAATCAGTTTCAATTATTCAAGATGAATCCAAATGATTCCATTTTAGATACGTACAGTAGGTTTCAAGACATTGTGCACGCACTAATTGAATTAGGAAAGAACTTTTCCGAAGAAGATCAAGTTAGAAAAATTATGAATTCACTCACTCCGGAATGAGATCAGAAGACTCTAGCAATTGAAGAGGCTAATGATATTAGTACTCTGAAAATTGAAGAATTGGTTGGGAATTTAATGTCGTTTGAAGTTCAAATGCAAGGGAGAAGAGAAAGCAAGGCCTCAAAAAGAAGTCAATATCATTAAATGCAATAACAGATGGTTCAAACTCAAACAGTGACGACGATGAAGAAATAGCCTTGATGACAAGGAATTTTAGAAAGTTTCTGAAATATAGAAAAATGAACAATTACAAGAGAAATGATCACAAGAATTCTGGAAATAGTAATGAGACTCAAAACAATGTTAGATGCTACAATTGTGATGAGCCAGGCCACTTAAAAAGAGATTGTCCACATCCGTATAAACAAAAAATTTCTGCAGGTAATGATTCGTCAAAGAGAAGAAAGAGAGCATATATAGCTATACTAGACAATTAAGACTCATCCTCTAGTGATGAAGATCAAGAGACGAAAAATTCAAACATGTGCTTTACAGCTATTCACGAGTCTGATGATCTCGGAAATATGGATCTAAAAATAGGTACGCATTTAAATTATATTGATTGAAATTGCTTGTTTGAATGTTTGGTTGTTTGCATGTTTTGAAATTGCTTGTTGTTTGAATTTAAAATTTTGATTTTCAAAATAATATTATTTTAATAATATTTAATATTAAAATATTAATATTAAAGTGTTATTATATTTAATATTTTTTCAAATAAAATATAAATTAGATTATAGGATATATAGATATAGATATTACATAAAGTAGTAAAATAAGTCACATGATTTAGAGGACCCATGTCGACATGACCCTACCCCCCATGTCGACATCCCTACCAGAAATTTGAAGTTCAAATTTGAATTCAAAACTTTGAATTTCCCTCCACCTTTTCACCAATTCCAAAGCTCTGAAAAGGTATCTCTTGACCATAAAACATGGCTCTTAGATATCTATTTATCTCCTTAACTTTATCCTATCTTCTCACTTTCATTTCAAAATTCAAACTCTCTTTCAAACTCTCAAGCTCTCTACTTTCTTCAAAAATAGCTTCTTCAAGCACTCCATCCACCATGAGACTATCCAAGGCCACCAAAGAGTTCTTCTATAATGATCCGGAAGCTATCAAAGCTTACATTAGCTATGTAAACTTTGGAAAGGTCTACACGGGAAAATTTGCTATCTTTAGTGATTTTCCTTCATATGAGATCAATGTTCTTTTCAAAGAGAATCAAATTCTTAGCTTAATTAATGATTCTCAAAATGATTTTATTTGTTATCCAAATCTTGTCAAAATGTTTTATGCAAATTTGAATCGTGGTTTTTATTAAGGAAATGAAGGGGAAGTGTGGAGTAACGTTAAAGGAAAGTGAGATTTTGGGTAACATTCTTAGTTGTAAGAGTACGGGAATGGATCTTTCGGATTTTAAAATTGATGAACATGATCATGAGATATTTCATCACATTTTTGAAGGGGATGATAACTTTGAGTTTATAAACCGAAGTTTCTGTCCTGAAGCTAGAATTGTAAACCTTCTTTTGCAACATACCATAACTCCAAGATCGGGAAATTTCAATCACCTGACCTTAAAAGTTTGTAAGGCGCTTTTTGCTATTTCTGGGAACTATGACTTTAATTGGGCGCAAGTGATTTTGGATGAACTTCGTCCCAAAAAATTTACTTTAGGTGAAAACACTTTATACCATGGAATTTTCCTCACTCGGATTTTCAACTACTTTGGTGTTGATTATAAGAGAGAGGAATTCATTTCTAGTAAAGTGTTTAACCATGCTAACATCTCTCTCATGAGAATTTCGCTTGTGTTTCAACCATATGAAACACTTGCCGAAAAGGATGAGAGATTGGCTCATGAAGAGAGGAAAGAAGAAGAGGAGGAGTAGGAAGAAGGGGAGGAGATGGAAATTGAAGAAGAAGGAAAGGAGGAGGAAGAGACTTCATTGGAAAGCATCGAATACCCTATCACTCCTAGAAATCCATTCAACAAAACGCTTCTCAAGGATCAAAAGGTTATCGTGGAAAACCAACGGATCCTCAAAAGATCCGTTGGTAAAAAGTTGGAAAAGATTTCCACCAAAATGAACGAGTTCTTTGGGAAAGTGAGTTGCAAGCTTGGATTACCATCATCTTCATAATCCTCTAACTAATACTAGTTTCACTTCATGTTGTATTAGTTTGTATCTCTCTTTAGTTAATGTCATGTATCGTTTTATGTAATGTTAACTAAAATTATCAATGAAAATCCTTTATTTCTATTTATTAGTTCTAAAATATCTCTGGAATGCTTGTTGTTATATTATATAAGTTTATATATATACTTGTATATAATATAAAGAAACAAAGAAAATTGCCAAAATTAACAGGGGCATGTCGACATCCCCCGACCCCCCATGTCGACATGTAACGGCCAGAAACTGTTTTTTATTTTGAAATTGACATAACTACCTTGCGTCTTTTCATTTCAAACGACTTTCTAACTCTTTAAATACCCGTTTCTTCCAGAAAAATGAATACTTTCAATTCTCTTTATTTTCCATTGAATTTCTTCATATTTTATCAAAAAATGGCCTCTCCTATTCATATTCTAAGTGAGAATCTTGAAGAAACTCTCAATTCCTTCAAGAACATACTTACTTTTATCCTTCGCAATAACGATAGTTTGAATTAAGCCAAATGCAGATGATAAAGGAACAAGAAAGGCACTTCGATGCCATTCGATGGATGATCTCTGCCCTCAACAAAGAAGAACTTAAAGCGAATCCAGAAGGAACTCTGAACAAACATAATAAAGAATGGGATGCTATAAAGGCAGATCCTATCTTCGGTGAAGAAGGATGGGTTCAAGTTCCAAGAAATGTTTGATTTGACATATGTGGTTTGATTTACTTTGATTTGGTTTGAATAGCTTGGTTTGATTTGATTTGGTTTAGATTAATATGATTTGGATTGATTTGAATATGGTGTGTAATATATGATTGAACTGGTGTGGTTCGATAAGAACATGATGTATATATTGATTGATTATGTTTAAAATTTTCATATCTCTCACATTTACCTTACTATATTTTACTCATATTATTATCTGTCTCATTTACATTCTATTATACTATGTTATTATCATATACGGTGCTATAGTATAAGATTTAGGAGGAGTTATGTAGTTTAGGATTAGTTTTGTTGATGACAAAGGGGGAGAATTATAAAATAGGTTAGATAGGCTTAGATTAAGGGGGAGTTAGTAGATTAAGGGGGAGTTGTTGGAATAAGGAGGAGTCGGAGTAGAATTGAAGTTTGTTAGAGTAGATTTTATAAACAAAGGTTGTCATCATCAAGAAGGGGGAGATTGTTAGTTCTTAAGATGATGGTTTTGATGACAACAACCTTAAGGCTTGTTATAAAATATAAATACTAATATCTTTGTCTTGATATATATGTATATGCAGGATATATATATATATATATATATATATGCAGGTACTGAGAATGAAAACTGTACAATATAGAGATTCAAGACCGACGAACTCAAGATTGAAGAAATCAAGACTGAAGACTCATGAGTATTAAGAGTTCAAGAGTTCAAGATATCAAGATAAGTAATAGAGTCTAGATTTATGTTAAAACTTCATAATAGCACTAAAATCATTATTCGGATTTTAATTGTGGAATGGAATCCCCCTTCTCGCTTTAATAATGGGATGGAACAAACGACCTCTTAGTGGGATGGAACTGAAAACCCAAAATTTAAGTTATAATAATTAATTAAAGAATTAAGTAAATAATTAAATAAGTTTGTGAAATTTTCAAAATTGAGCCACGGGAGTTGCACGATTGTGTCCATGGTAATTTTCTGGTTAATTTCCATATATAATTTGTCAAAATCCGAGTTAATATCAAGAAGATAGGAGAGAAATAAGAATTGAACTAAAACGAATATATATATATATAATAGCAAGGCATAGGGTCGACCGATGCCATAGCCAAAGGTCGACCTTAGGGTCGACCCCCAATGTATAAAGGTCGACCCACCTTTGTTAAATGACGTAGAAACGTCTAAGTTGGTTCGAACACGTCATATGTTGATTTTTCTCAAATCAAGTGCGTTCATGCTTTCATCCAACTGTTCCTAGCGAGCCTATGATGTGGTTGCACCAGATTTAATCTTCAAATCCAACGGCCTGAGATCCCTAAGCTACACTATAAATTAGACCCTAGACCTAGCTATTTTTCTCATTCAGATTTTCTCCCAATTAGGTTCATTGCTTGAGGCTGGACCTTAAAAAGAAAATTTTTCTTGGGAGGAGATCTTTTTAGTAAAAATATTCTACGCCCTAGAAGTGGATCCGAGAAGGCTAAGGAACAGAGCTAAGGACCATAGGTGGGTGTTTTGTAATTATTTTAGTTTTTTAAGTCATTTAAAATAATAGGGTTCTCAATAGTTGTAGTTTTTCTGCAATTTCGAGACAATTTTTATATAAGTTATTTACAGTTAACTCTTAATTAAATTTCAAAAGTTCTTTTTAGTCTATTTTATTCAGCTATTTTATTCAGTTATTTATAGTTATTTACGTTTATTTACGTTTATTTACATCTGTCTAAGTTGGAATTTAGCCTGTAAATGTTAGTTTTTTTAATTCCTTTTTGACGTGAATAAAATATTAAAAAGAGAATGATTCGCAAATATGGATTAAAATAGAAAAACACTAAATTTACAGAAATCAGATGTAAAATAAGAAGAACTGTAATAAAATGGAGATAGACTAAAATAGGCAAATTTATGATATTTACAAGCATAATTATAACAAGTGATTATTACTAAAAAGAGAAAATAGAAGAGCAACAGAAGAGGCTTATTTGATAACTTAAATCTTAGATTAAGTTAATAAGCAAAAGAACAGTTATATCACATAGGTTATAATTAAAAAAGAAAGAAATAATAGAAGAGACTTATTTTAAAACTTAGATTAAGTTAATAAGCAAATATAGCAAAAATAACAGAAGAGGCTTATTTTAAAATTTACACTAAGTTAATAAGCAAACATGGAAGAAGGGACCGTACCAACAGCATTCCCTTTCAGTCAGGAACTGATGGTCTCATAATAGTTAGGTGAGGCCGGGACACGCTTATGCTAATTAGGGTAAATAAGTGGCCAATAGATAGAAGCTCAAATCTGGAGATTTGGGCAAGAGGCGCAAACTAGAATTTGTTTGTTAGGACCAATAGCGGCAGCATTCCCTTTCAGACTAGGACTGATGGTCTCACAACACTTAGGTGAGGCTGGGCAGCATTCCCTTTCAGGACTAGGACTGATGGTCTCACAACAATTAGGTGAGGCTGGGCAGCATTCCCTTTTAGGACTAGGACTGATGGTCTCACAACAGATTAGGTGAGGTTGGGCATGCTTATGCTGATTAGGGTAAATAAGTGATCACAAGAGGGGACGACAGTTAGCGTGTACCGGTGATGACCGAGCGTGCGGTATTGATTAGGGTAAATAATTTGCTACTGCATTCCAAGCGCTAAACGTGTGTCTTTTGCTATGGGACCAATAGGACTGGATCAGCTCACAGTGGCACAACAGAGATAAAAGGCCGATCAATGGGTAGAATTAGGATTTCAGCATAATTAAAATAGGATTAGGATTTCAGCCTAATCACAAAAATCTAAGACAAGTGCAAACAATCAAACGGTATTTTACCCCAGTTTTATCTTTTCAGTATTTCTTTCCATACTAGAACTATTGCTTAGTCTATTATCTTTATCTTGCTTAGAAATGCTAGTAATTACTTCCACTCACCAGACTTATTGTCTGACACACTCCTCTATTTCCCCTTTCCCCCCATAGGCCAGTAGAGTCAAGGACAGTAGATTCAGATTTCTTGGAGATACATTCCCGGAGTTCTTCTTGTATTCTTGTTCTTTTCATTTCTCATTTCATATGGCTTTCGATGTACTAGCACTTATGAGAGAGATGATTATTTTTATTGTACTCTAATTTGATGAGACTGAGATGCATTTTTCATAAGACATGTGTATTTGGTATTTGAGACATGTGATGTTTTTCAAACTTATTTATGAAGTTTTATTTTGAAAAATTAGTTACCATTTAAATGTTTCTGCTGTTTTTACTTATTTGTCTTGTGAATCTTATTCTCTGTAATGTTTTAGCTATACCTATAATGCACCATATCCTTTGGTGTGCCCTTTTTGGGTATGCTAAGGGGTGTGGGGGTGTTTCACTTGGTATTAGAGCCTAAGGTTACAGGATTCCTAAAAACTTGTTTTAAAAATAAAGCATTTTTCAAAAAAATAACATATCTTTAAAAATATATTTTAGAAAAGAAGGAAACTCTTATTATAGAAATAATTTTTGTTTAAAATAGTTTTTATAAAAATCCCCTCAAAGTCCAGTTCAACTTCCTTTCGATTCTTTCGAGCCTAAATTTTCTTTTCTTTGCATAGAATGGCAGACGCCCCAAATCTTCCAAAGGGTGTTCAAGCCACTGCCTAGTTCCGTAGATACCACCAAGCTACGGCACCAGAGGTGCGAGGGCAAGCGCCCAATACAACACCAGCGGGTGAAGATCCCGTTAATCCACCTACAGTAGCCAATTTTTCTAAGATGCAAGGACTTCGCTAGTCTAGGAGGTAGAACATTTTCTGGCACAGAGGATTTCGTAGAGGCACGAGCTTGGTTGAGGAAAGCATGCAGTTAGAGAAGTTCATTAGTCTGAAGCAAAAGAGTCTTTCGGTGAGAGCATAAATATATCAGTTTAATGAGCTATCATGGTTCCGAATGGAGCTTGTTAATACACTGCATAAGAAGGCCATCAAGTTTGCTAAGGGTTTGAACCAGCCCCTCCAAGGGTTGGCATTGACACATGTACCTATGGGAGTGACGTATGAGTCACTTGTGGAAATGGCTCTCATGTCAGATGCTATTAAGGAAGGAGAGCTTAAGGAGGTTCCTAAGTCAGAAAACTCTAAGAAGCAGTGGTGGAAGAATAAGAAGGATAAGGACAGAAAGAAAGGAGGAGGACCTCAAAAGCAGATCAAGAAAGGCGAGAAATGACATAGTTGTGGATTGCTTGGTCATTTCACAAAGGACTGTAAGAAGGACACGATGAAGGGGAGATATTACAACTATGGGCAGCCTGGACACCTTAGTAGAGCTTATCCTTAGAAGATGAGGCAGAGAGCAGGCGCACCTATAGTGCAAGTACAAGCTTTGGATGCAACACCTTCTAGAAGACCGGATTGAGGTAGGAAAGTATCTGTAGAAGGTTTGATCTCTATTTCGGATTTTCCTATACGGACTTTTTTGACTCCGGAGCATCGCATTCTTTCATTTCTAGTTCCTTGGTTGATTGTTTGCACTTAGATATTTCTCTAGTAGTAGACCCTATAGTTGTTTCAAACCCCATAGGAGGATCGGCACATTTATCCATGATTTGTAGGGGTTTGAAAATTTTTATACTAGGCGTAGAGTTTAATTGTGAAGCCTATGTATTGGGATTTTCTAGGTATGGGATGATATTGGGAATGGACTGGTTATCCACTTATGGTGAGATATTGGACTGCGAGAGGAGAGTCGTTAGATTAGAGACATGTAGCGGACAGACTCTCGAGATTTCATGCGACCTACAGGGGTCAGTCATGTTGAGCTTCCTTTATTCCCTTGATTCATCACTATGAGAGCTTGATTCAGTTCCAGTCATTAGAGATTTCCCAGACATTTTTGAAGAGGTTAGGGGACTACCCCCTAAGAGCGAGATCGACTTTAGGATCTATCTGAATGACAATGCTAAGCCAGTGGCATTGCCCATGACACATATGGCTCCTAAGGAGAGGAAGGAGTTAAGTAAGTAGATTGGTGAGCTATTGGAGAAAGGCTTCATCAGATGGAGCATATCTGAGTTGGGAGAGCCAGTTGTCTTTTCTACAAAGGCGGATGGTTCCCTTCGACTTTACGTAGACTATAGAGAGTTGAATAAGCTCACGAAGAAGAACCATTACCCACTTCAGGATAGACGATCTTTTCGATCAGTTGGTTAGCTCTTCAATATTTTCTCAGCTTGACTTAGCCACTGGATTTCATAAGCTTAGGGTCGTTGATGATAGCATCGATAAGACAACATTTAGGACACCCGATTAATTCTTTGAGTGGTTGGTTATGCCGTTTGGACTGACCAACGCCCCAACCTATTTTGTAGATTCGATGAGCCGTGTTTTTCGAGATGTCCTAAATAAGTTTGTTGTAGTATTTGTGGATGACATTTTGGTGTTTTCCAAGAGTATGGAAGAGCATGTTGTTCATCTTGAGGAGGTTCTTCGTACACTTCGTGTTCATCAGTTGAAAGCAAAATTCTCGAAGTGTCACTTTTGGCGTAAGGAGGTGCGTTTCATGGGGCATGTAGTCTTAAGAGAGGGTTTAGCTGTGGATCCCGCTAAGATAGTGGCAGTACAGGATTGGAAGGCCCCCAAGAACGCTACCGAAGTTAGAAGCTTCCTAGGTTTGGCTAGCTATTATAGGAAGTTTATTAGAGATTTTGCTAAGATTTCAACACCACTTACACGCCTCACTAAGAAGAATACAACATTCGTGTGGGACGTAGATTGTGTGGATTCCTTCACGATGCTGAAAAGGGCCCTTACTTGTGCACCAGTGTTAGTTTTACCTGACAGAGGTAAGCCTTTTACAGTATACACTGATGCATGTGGGATAGGTCTTGGATCAGTATTGATGCAAGAAGAGAGGGTAGTATGTTATGGAAGTAGACAGTTGAGAACTCATGAGAAGAACTACCCCACCCAAGATTTGGAGTTAGCTACTATTGTTTTTGCGCTTAAGTATTGAAGACATTACTTGCTAGGAGAGAGGTTCGAGCTTTTCACTGACCATAAATCATTGAAGTACCTATTCTCACAGAAGAATTTAAACTTGAGGCAACAACATTGGATGGAGTTTCTAGAATTATATGACTTTGAGATAGCTTACGCCCATGGTAAAGGGAACGTAGTTGCGGATGCATTAAGCAAGAAAAGAGCAACCCTTAGTCCAATGTTCGTGGAGTGGAAAAGCCTAGAGTTTATTTCCACCTTTATTTTAAGCCCTCTACGGACATTACCCCTGGATTATTGGCAGCACTTGAGGTTAAGCCTACCCTCATAGATCAGATTGGCTCAAGGCAGCAAGAGGATTCAGAGCTTATGGATATTCTGGATAGAATTAGCAGAGGAGAGGTCTTTAGACATCTTCAACACTATTCCAAAGATAGTAAGGGGTGGCTAAGGAGAGATGGAAGACTTTGTGTCCCCCACGCTAGTGATTTGATGAGAGAAGTTCTAGCAGAAGCACACCATTCTCGAATGACTATTCATCCGGGTGGTGATAAGATGTATAGGGACATGAAGAGAGTGTTTTATTGGAGTGGCATGAAGAAGGATATAGCAGAGTTTGTGGCTAAGTGTCTTGTGTGCCAAAGGGTTAAGGCGGAGCAGCAGTGGCCTGGCGGGTTGCTTCAACTATTGGATGTACCTAAATGGAAGTGCGATAGAGTTTCAATGGACTTTATAGATGGTTTACCCCGATCTAGGAAGGGGAATTCCAGTATTTGAGTGATTGTAGATCGTTTGACTAAGAGCGCCCACTTTATTCTGGTCAAGAGTAAGAGGACTGTACCTTATTTGGCATCCTTATATGTAAGTGAGATAGTCCGACTTCATGGAGTTCCCTCTAGCATAGTGAGCGATAGAGACCCTATCTTTACTAGTAAGTTTTGGAGAAGCTAGCAAGAGGCATTAGGGACGCAGCTTAGATTGAGTACGGCCTATCACCCCCAGACGGATGGCCAAACAGAGAGAGTTAATAAAGGTCTTGAGGATTTGTTGAGGATGTGCATTCTTGATTTTGGAGGAACTTGGGAGGAGCATCTTCCTTTAGTGGAATTCGCTTATAATAATAGTTTTCAGGCTATCATTGGGATAGCACCTTTTGAAGCTCTTTATGGAAGGCCTTGCAAGTCACCTTCGTGTTGGTTGGAGTCTACAGAAAGATTGCTACTAGGTCCCGACATGGTTAGAGAGACTTCAAAAAAGATTGATTTGATTAGAAGGAGAATGAAGATGGCCCAAGATAGACAGAAATCCTATGCAGATAAGCGGAGAAGGGATATTGAGTTTGAAGTACGATATTTGGTTTTCATTAAGGTGTCTCCACTAAGAAAGGTAATGAGGTTTGGATCAAGTGGGAAACTTGCTCCCAGATTTATAGGACCGTTCCCCATTGTGGAAAGGGTAGGGAAGATGGCGTATCGAATAAAACTACCAGAGAGGCTTGCGGGAGTTCATGATGTTTTTCATGTTTCGCACTTGAGAAAGTGCTTACATGGTTTAGCAGAGGTAGTGGAACCTAGCCTACTTGAAGAAGTTGAAGTGGAGAGAAAAGCATCGGTTCATCGCATTCCTACCAAGATCGTTGGACATGATACCAAGAAGCTTATGAATAAGGAAGTACCTTTGGTTAAGGTGCAGTGGGGAGACAGCATTGAGGACGCTACGTGGGAGGCTGAGGAGAAAATACGTACCTCTTGTCTGCATCTTTTCGATGGTACATCTTGAATTTCCTATTTCCATCTTTAGTTTTGAATAGGTTCTTTCCTGTAGTATCCTTTGGGAGGGTAGATCTTAGGATTTAATCTGTGGATGGTAGGACTGAATGTAAACATGTTACTAGAACATGTTATGTATATTGGACGCTAGTGGTTGCAAGTGTTTGCTAGTGGATGCTAAAGGACACATATATATACACTAGGCACTATTATCTCTTAGGGATCGGCCTAACTAGGTCACTAAAACATATGCATATGGATGTGTGTGCATTTGATATTTTTATTTCCATGGTTGCTATAAATGGATGATTATCATATGATTGTTGCATTTGGATGATGATTGTAGCACACATTTAGAAATATCAGTTATCATTAGGAAACTTGCATTCATTTGGATACATGGCACAGACATGATTACACAAAAAGGAGGTCGACTGAATCAATAGACCGTCTAATCTTTTGCATTAGTTAGGGACATTGACACTACACTATTGCATATACCATAAATTGCATCAGAAAACTTAAGAACAATGGATGTAATAGATGATGGTTGAATATATGGTTGTAGAAATTGGATGAAAATATTTATTTCATTCTTCTGTCCTTGGAGATTTCGGGGATGAAATCCTTTAAGGAGGGGAGAATGTAACAACCCAAAATTTAAGCTATAATAATTAATTAACAAATTAATTAAATAATAAAATAAGTTTGTGAAATTGTCATAATTGAGCCATGGGAGTTGCACCATTGTGTTCGTGGTAATTTTTTGGTCAATTTCCATATATAATTTGTCAAAATCCGAGTTAATATGAAGAAGATAGGAGAGAAACAAGAATTGAACTAAAATGAAAAAAAATATAATAACAAGGCATGGGGTCGACCCATGCCATAGCCAGGTCGACCTAAGCTTGGGTAAGGTCGACCTTAGGGTCGACCCTCAATGTATAAAGGTCGACCCGCCTTTGTTACATGACGTAGAAATGTCCAGGTTAGTTCGAACACGTCATATGTTGATTTTTCTCAAATCCTATGTGTTCGTGCTTCCATCTGACGGTTCCTAGCGAGCCTATGACGTGGTTGCACTAGATTTAATCTTCAAATCCAACGGCCTGAGATCCCTAAGTTACACTATAAATATGACCCCAAACCCAGCTATTTTTCTCATTCAGATTTTCTCCCAACTGGGTTCATTGCCTGAGGCTGGACTCTAAAAAGAAAATATTTCTTGGGAGGAGATCTTTTTAATAAAAATATTCTACCACCTAGAAGTGAATACGGAAAGGCAAAGGAATAGGGCTAAGGACCACAGGTGAGTGTTTTGTAATTATTTTAGATTTTTAAGTAATTTAAAATAATAAGGTTCTCAATAGTTGTAGTTTTTCTGCAATTTTGAGACAGTTTTTATATAAGCTATTAAGTTAACTTTTAAGTAAATTTCAGAAGTTCTTTTCAGTCTATTTTGTTCAGCTATTTTTATTTAGCTATTTTATTCAGTTATTTACAGTTATATACGGTTATTTATATTTATTTACATCTGTTTTAAGTTGGAATTTAGCCGGTAAATGTTAGTTTCATTTTATTCCTTTCTGATGCGAATAAAATATTAAAAAGAGAATGATTCACAAATATGGATTAAAATACAAAAACACTAAATTTACAAAAATCAGATGTAAAATAAGAAGAACTGTAATAAAATGGAGATAGACTAAAATAGGCAAATTTATGATATTTGCAAGCATAATTATAGCAAGTGATTATTACTAAAAAGAGAAAATAGAAGAGCAACAGAAGAGGCTTATTTGATAACTTAAATCTTAGATTAAGTTAATAAGCAAAAGAACAGTTATATCACATAGGTTATAATTAAAAAAGAAAGAAATAATAGAAGAGACTTATTTTAAAACTTAGATTAAGTTAATAGGAAAATATAGCAGAAATAACAGAAGAGGCTTATTTTAAAATTTACACTAAGTTAATAAGCAAACATGGAAGAACGGCCCGTACCAACAGCATTCCCTTTCAGTCAGGAACTGATGGTCTCACAATAGTTAGGTGAGGCCGGGACACGCTTATGCTAATTAGGGTAAATAAGTGGCCAATAGATAGAAGCTCAAATCTGGGGATTTGGGCAAGAGGCGCAAACTAGAATTTGTTTGTTAGGACCAATAGCGGCAGCATTCCCTTTCAGACTAGGACTGGTGGTCTCACAACACTTAGGTGAGGCTGGGCAGCATTCCCTTTCAGGACTAGGACTGATGGTCTCATAATAAATTAGGTGAGGCTGGGCACGCTTATGCTAATTAGGGTACATAAGAGGTTACAAAAGGGGGTGACAGTTAGCGTGCACCAGCGATGACCGAGCGTGCGACATTGATTAGGGTAAATAATTCGCTACTGCGTTCCAAGCGCTAAACAGGTGTCTTTTGCTGTGGGACAAATAGGATTGGATCGGCTCATAGTGGCACAACAGAGATAGAAGGCCGATCAATGGATAGAATTAGGATTTCATCTTAATTATAATAGGATTAGGATTTCAGCCTAATCACAGAAATCTAAGACAAGAGCAAACAATCACAATCAAAGCAAACAGTCGAACGGTATTTTACCCCAGTTTTATCTTTTCCGTATTTCTTTCCATACTAGAACTATTGCTTAGTCTATTAACTTTATCTTGCTTAGAAATGCTAGTAATTACTTCCACTCACCAGACTTATTGTTTGACCCACTCCTCTATTTTCCCTTTTCCAGGCCAGCAGAGTCGAGTATAGTAGATTCAGATTTCTTGGAGATACATTCCCGGAGTTCTTCATGTATTCTTCTTCTTTTCATTTTTCATTTCATATGGCTTTCGATGTACTGGTACTTATGAGAGGGATGATTATTTTTATTGTACTCTAATTTTATGAGACTGGGATGCATTTTTCACAAGACGTGTGTATTTGGTATTTGAGACATGTGATGTTTTTTAAACTTATTTATGAAGTTTTATTTTGGGTAATAAGTTACCATTTAAATGTTTCCGCTGTTTTTATTTATTTGTCTTGTGAATCTTAGTCTCTGTAATGTTTTAGCTATACCTATAACGCACCATATCCTTTGGTGTGCCCTTTTTGGTTATGCTAAGGGGTGTGGGGTATTTCAGGAACCCACGACCTTCTCTAGTGGAATGGAATCCATGTAATATTCAAAATAATTTATTTTAACTATTTTTCCAAAAACTATCTTTTTAAAAGTCATCTCTATCGATCTAAATATTTTAGCCTTAATTCAAAAACTATTCTTATCATCTTTTAATATTTTGATCTCAAAATCATCTCTTGTTTTTTAAACTATCTCTTGATTTTAATATTTTAGCTTTAAATCTAAAATAATATTTTAAAGAAGTCTATACTTAGTTTTTAATATTACTTTTATATTATAAATTATATATTTTAAGATTACTTTCTAAAATGCTTTTATAAGTTTAAACTATATTCAAAATGGTTTACAAAGTTTAGTAATTATTCTAAAAAGTTTTAGAATAGAAACCATTTTAAAGAAAAATCAATTTTCAAAATAACATAGGCATGGAGACATCCTTATACCCCCATGTCGATATGGTAGCCGTAGATTTCAATTTTCAAATTTTCAAAAGAAGTGTCTATTCGTCATAACCTTTCGCGAATGGACATGACTGTTGTTCTCCTATATATATACCAGTTGTTTTCAACGAATTTTAAGTTAGGTTTTCCTCATTTCTTCACTCCTTCTCCACTCAAATATTCTCTTATATTTCAAATGCTTTAACAAAACCCTACCGAAATCCTAAGTGAATCAAACTTGATTATCTCTAGTTTGATTCTCTGCCACTCTCTCTCAAAGTTCTCAGTGCTATTCAGAATTATAGGATCATTTGTAATCAAAGATCGAAAGATCGAAGTGTATTGATTCTCTCTCTATCAAAGTGTGATTGGAAACGGTGTGATTGTGGCCCATAAATCAATTGGGTGTGATTGTAGCCCATAAATCAATTTGGTGATCTTGTAGCCTAGTTAAATCAAGAGAGTTTGCCCTAGACTCGGAGACAGGAAGGTGTATCTCATGGCCTTGAAATCGGGGTTGTAATATCGACATTATATTTGAAAAAAAATCTGCAGAAGAAATTGTGTGGGACTGGATGTAGGGTAACTCTGAACCAGTATAAAATTCCGGTGTATTCTTTCCTCTACTGCTTTTATTTACTATTTTCATTTGTGTATGGTTGTGTGATTGTTTTTGTGTTTTTGAATTGCATCTGTTTGTGTTTAATTTGAAAAGATTTCAAAAAATCCATAAAATCCATTAGACACTATTCACCTCCTCTAGTGTTAATCTAGCCTTAAGATCCATAATCCGCATTTCAAACAGTTGTTGCACTACGAAAGGATTTTTGCAGATTTGAGGCTCAATGATGAGTAGAAGAGAAGGGTGGCATCTAGACAGCTCTAGGGAGCTGCTTTGTTCTGGTGGAATAGTGTGACTGTGGAGGTGGTTGAGGAGACTATGACTTGGGATGATTTTAAGAGGAGGTTCCAGGAGAGGTTCATGTCTGTTATGACACAGTCAGCTCTGATCAGAAAGTTTTTTGATTTAGAGTAGGGAGATATGTCTGTTTTGGAGTATGCTAGAAGGTTCGAGGAGTTGGCCAGGTATGGGTATGCTTCAGTAGACACAATAATGAAGAGGAATGAGAAGTTCATCAGGGGATTGAAGCCTGAGTTAGCCAGGGCTACATTATCTCATATTAGAGACCCTTCTGACGTTGTTGTGGAGATGGCTATGAGGCATGAGGAGTTTGTTGATTCTCTAGAGAAGAGCAAGGCTTTGGAGGTCTAGGTTGGGCAGGGCCAGAAGAGGAAGTTGTTTCTTAAGAAAGGTGCTCAGAAGGATGGAGAAGCCAAGAAAGGGAAGTCCAAGATTGTCTGTTATAAGTGAGATAAGAAGGGGCACTTTGTTGATGAGTGTCGTGCTGGAAAGGCTAAAGATGTGGCTAGGGGGGAAAATGTCAAGTGCTTCAATTGCAACCAGATAGGCCACTATAAGAACCAATGCAAGGAGCCCACTAAGGATGGAAAGGGCAGGGTGTATGCATTGGAGCTTGATGCTTTTAACCCAATAGCTCAGGAGAAGGGAAAGGCAGTTCTAGGAGGTACGCTTCAGATTCATGGTATGTCTGTTAGCATTCTGTTTGATACTGGTGCATTGCATTTTTTATATCTAGATGTTTGATAGATAAGCTTAACCTTGAACCCACATATTTAGTTACTTCCTTATGGGTTGCGAATCCAATAGTAGGGTATGCAACTTTAGGGTTGAGGCGTGACCAATTAGAGTTTGACTTGTTAGGTCATACTTTTGTTTGCAGTTTGCATGTATTTGATTTTGTGGGGTTCGGAATTATTCTTGGGATGGATTGGTTAATTGGGTACGACGCTAGGATATTTTGCCAGGATAGGAAGATATCTCTTAGACACCCTGATTGTAGTGATAGGATTGTGTATACCATAGAAGGTCCTAGCGGTAAGGTGTTTGCTTTGTTGGGTGTTAGGGAATCAGATGATGAGTTGTCGAGTTTTCGTGGTTATAGAATTCACAGAAGTTTATAAGCCTGTAGTTGGATTGCCACTGAAGCAAGCCGTTGAGTTTCGGATAGATTTGGTTCCGGAAGCAGAACCAGTGAGTAGGCCACCGAACAGGATGACCCCTATAGAGATGAGGGAGTTGAAAGTGCATTTGGTGGATTTTGAAGGCAAGAGTTTTATTAGGCCGAGTAGTTTGCCTTGGGGTGCAACAGTAGTATTTGTTAAGAAGCTGGACGGATTATTGAGGCTATGTATCGATTATCGTAAGTTGAATGAGAGGACGATAAAGAATCGATATCCATTGCCTAGAATTGATGATTTGTTCAACAAGTTGAGTAGAGCCAAGATATTTTCTCAGTTGGATTTGGCAACTAGTTTCCATTAGCTCAGAGTTGCAGAGGATAGTATACCTTTGACGGCGTTCAGGACTAGACACGGTTCGTATGAATGGTTAGTTATGTCATTTGGACAGACAAATGGGCCAACTTTATTTGTGGATTTGATGAACCGAGTTTTCCGAGAGCACTTAGATGGGTTCGTATTAAAGTAACTGTGCTATAGGATCGTGCAATATGGAATATATATATATATACACACATACACACTGAATAACTAGTGTGGAAAATAACTGTAAGATAAAATAGCAGTAAAGTACAAATGACACCAGGAATTTTGATACTGGTTCGAACTCCCATTCTACGTCCACTCCCAGACTCCTTCTGGAATTAAAACTAGCAGCCCTCACTTAACCCAGAGGAATAGGTATTACCCCGCCTGAGCAACCGAACAGGACTTCTACCACCTAGACAACCTAATAGGACTTCTGCCGCTTGAGCAACCGAACAGGACTTTTCAATACAAATTGTAAAAGTTGTTTCTAACTGAGTGTGCTCTATGAATAGCACGGATAAGTCAATAAGTACACCCTTCCTATGATCTTCTCCTCAAGAATGATGTGTATGATTGTGCGTGTGAAGAATAGGAAGACTAGATTTGCTTAAAAAATATGGAAGTGAGAATGTAAGCAATGAACGTATTAATTTATGTAAGCAATAGATTCGAGAATGTTATGCACGTTTGATCAAGAGAGATAAGAGAATTATATGATTTGATCAATGAAACGTGAGTGAATTTATAACGAATCATAAGTTGCAACCTCTGGTAAAAAGTTCTCCGTGAAAAGTTAATGGTTGCAACACTTGGGGAAAAAGATAACCATTCAAAAGGAAGCGTCTTTTCATTTTAAAAACGATAGTTACAGGATTCAGTCGACTGACCTTGGTTGTTCAGTCGACTGAATTCAAAAACATGCACGTATATAAGAAATGCATAGATTCAGTCGACTGGCCTATCAAGGTCAGTCGACCGATCCTTGTATTTTAAAAAAAAATAAAAATAGGTTCAGTCGACTGAGGGGTATAGTTCAGTCGACTGAACTGTGCATAGTTGTGAAACCTGTGCACATTTGAATTTGAAAGTGGTTGTTTTAAATCGAATGCAAGTGTTTTTGAATATATGAATCGAAGTGATGATTTTTTGAGGAATGATCTTAACAAAGCAACTATACTAGACTCTATATACATAATTCATGACTCTAGTTAAAAATATATACTATACGAACCATACTTCGAGTCGTTGAGTCTGGTTGTTGTAGTAGTCGCATATTCATGAATCATTGTGTCATGTCAGCAATCAAAACTCAAGATCCAACATTCTCCCCCTTTTTGATGATGATAACTCCATTTGCTATGAATGAACTTTGACGAGCTTTCTAGATCTATATCTCCTCCTGAATATATACTTGCTGCTACGCTTGTTTTTCTCCCCCTGAATCTATGCTTTTATTTCTCTGTAAATAGTATTTGAGAGCAATATCTTTTCTCCCCCTTTGTCATCGACAAAAAGGAGAGTTTCTCAAAACAAATATATATAATCTATGAACAATATTGATAATAATGGTCAATGATACTCAGTAATCATAGAAAATTAAAATACAAACTAGTACCCTATAAACATTGTCTAATATTACATAGTCATAATCAAAAAAATAGCTACCATTGTTTGTAACAAAATATCATCAAAGTTTGTCAAAATACTAAGGATAGAAAGAGAAATACTTACTCATTACCATCACCACCTTCATCAGAGCTATCATCTTCTTCATCTCCTTCTGTTCCTTCCTTGCCACTGGATTGTCCACCCACTTCTTCCCCTTCTTCTTCTTCTTGTTCTTCGTTAGATGTCGACCAAGTGAAATGTTCTGCTGGTCGTTTCCTTTGCGAAGTTGGCACATGAACGGTCATCGAAGAAGATTGTGAACATGAGATTGCTTCCCAAATGTTGTTGAGAAAACCTTTGATATGATTCAATTTCTTGTTCACCTTTGAAATGGATTTCTCAACCTGAGAGACATTTGACTCAATGCAAGAAAGACGTTGGTCGAGAATCCTTTGATTTCTTGAGAGAATGGTTAAGGCTTCTTGAGGTCTAGCTTGAGAACCGATTTCTTGAATCTCGCTAATCTATCTTTGATGTGGAGGAGGTTGAGAGGAAGTTGAGGCTTGTACATGAGAAGGTTGTGGTTTAGATCTTGACGGTTGAGCTTGCCCGGAAGATTGGTTTTCTAACAAATGCTCGTAGGTGATGATAGTGTGATCGTGATATTGCTTTGGGAGATTCATCAAACTCAGTGTCTTGGTGTTCAAAGATCCGATTGAAGATAATTCCGAGTCGGGGAATGGAACTTCAAAATGTTTTAGAATTCTCATAATATATGTGCCATAGTGGATAGTTCGCATTCAACCTTGGTTGAAGGTTTGAAATTCTTCCAAAATCACCTTTGCCCAATTCACATGACGCCCTCCCCAAATAACGTATAAAGATTGGAAATCTCGCCTATAGATTTTTTCGTAGCTTCTCGTCCTTGGATTGATAATATGGGTTAGTGCGCGATGCATAATGCAAGCTTTTGGTCTAAGCGCAACCGCTTTAAGCTCCGTCAAGTTATCCGAGAGGAAGAGATGGCTAGTGCGATCCCTCGATTCCATATTTATAGAAATTTCGGCCAACTCTTCTCCGTCGTGTGGACAAGTTAGGATACGTCCATTGCAAGGAAGTGGTAGAAAAATCTTGAAACCACATACGAGGGTCCAAATGCATTCATCTGGATTCTAAATGGAATGGTGGTCAAGATTAAGGTTTGCATAGAATAGCTTGACAAGGAGGTGATTGATTTTTATATTATTCGCAGTATAATCGATTAGAGACTCCAAACTACTGCGACGAGCAAGATCTTGAATGGCATATGGAGAAAAATTAGGGTATTTGACAAATGAGCCTTCAAAAAATCGAGAATTCTTTATTTTATCGAATTGTTGTGCCGCTCTTTTATTGTGTAGCCATCCACGAATTTGTGAATCAGAGGGACCAGAAGAAGATTGAGATTGCCTTGCTCTTTTTGGAGCCATTGAGAATATTAGGGTTTTGTGTGGGAAAATTGGGGATTAATTGTAATTTTTTTGATAATTTTGAGACTTTTTGAAGTGAAAATGAAAGAACAATGGCAGAGTTAAAAGTAGAAACGAGTAAAAATAGCAAAAAAATGTAATTTTGTTTAGGTATTTGAAGAGTATGTTGGCAAAAGTAAACTGGGTTTATAAGTTTTAGTCGATTGGAATAGCCTAACCAATCGACTGACTAGGCTTATAAAAAATATATTACTGGGTTCAATCGACTGACATATGGATTCAGTTGACTGAATCCATCCCGATAACATTTAGTTCATTTTTTGACCAATTCAGTCGACTGAAACTATGAGTCAGTCGACTGACTACAGGAAAAAATACAGTTTAAATTGATGATTCAGTCGACTGAATGAGCACGGTCAGTCGACTGACACTGGAAAAAAAATGCAGGATTGTAAATGGAACTTTTTATCAAGTATTTGCAGAAGAAAAAACATATAAATATAATTATTATTGATGAAAAGAGCATAAAAATATGCAAATCAAAGAAAATAAAAAAATGTTATATAAATAAAGTAAATTAAGCAGATTTGGATGATGAGCTAGTGGTGTTATATTCATCCGGCTCTACTTTATTGTTCTCTTGAAGTGGTCTTAGTGGTGACCATCTATTGTCGCGTTCCCATGAGTTTGGTGAAACTGGTGAGCGTTGTGGTGACGGTTCCCAAGGGTTTCGACATGGTGGAGAACAAGCAGAAGACGGTTGATGAATCATACTATGGGACGAAGATCCACAAAATTTTAGAACGACTTGTTCCAAGAAGCTTAAGCGCTTCGCATTCACCTTCTGTTCATAATACAGCTCATGCTGTAACTCCAGTGTTTCCCGTTGATAGTGGTGGATGTCGTCTATCTTTTCTTTTGTAGACGGCGGTCTAAAAAAATAAAGAGCATTTAGCTCTTTTGCTTGGAGAAGTGTAGCCGGTGTGAGTTGAAGGTGGTATGAATGAACGGGTTTGTAGATTGGTGTGGGTGTAGGTAAATTAATAGAATCTGCGCTTGGTGATATGTAAGAAAGAGATGAAGATTGGGATTATCTTAGGATGCCATGATCAAGATTTGTTGAAAAGTTTGTAATGTTGTAAAGTTTTGAAAAGTAAGTAGATTGTGATAAAAGTATTAAGACAAGATTTAATTTATAGGTAAGAGGAAAGCTTAAAAAGATGAAAATGAGTGATAGATAATCACCAGAAATGAAGACCAGATATTAAAGCAAAGGTATAATAAATAACAAATGTTATTGCTCACACCACCTTTGCCGATGACATATCCTTTGGAATTGTCTCCAAATGTGACAGAATCTTCATCTGAGTAGATAATGTTCATTAGCATCCCTTTGTTTCCTGTCATGTGTTTCGAGCAACCACTATCTAATATCCATTTTCCTCTCTTTTTATGTGGTACCTGCAAAATACAGAAGTAACATTGGTACCCACCATTTTATTTGTGTCCTAAGAGTTAGGTCTTATAAAACCAAACGCAAGAGGGTTCATAATTCCTTTTATAAATAAAATCTTTGTTTTTATGAACAGTTTTTATAAAAGATTTTATATACTTATCTCTAATCAAAAAATTATTTGTTTTAGGAATCCAAATCTTAATTGATTTAGAAAATTTTGAAACTTTTGAACTAGGTTTTTCAATATTATTATTATTCCTTTTATATGAAGAAATCTTTTTCTGTGGAGTAACTTTAGAAAATTGCTTATATCCTAGTCCTCTCTTATTTGAAACAGTCTGAGAATTTTCTATAATTTTAGAAATATTTTCTCTACCTTTCTTAAAATTAGAAACATTTTTGGTAATATCATCTAATTTTGTTTTAAGACTAGAATTATCTAATTCCAAAATTTTAATATTAGCTTTGAGATCATGATTTTCAATTAATAGAGCATCAATCTTTTCTTTCTGAGTTTCTATCTCCTGATTTAACACAGAGAGTTGAGATGTCATATTAGAACAAGATTCCTAAGTAATTTCAAGTTCTTCTTCTAAAATTTGTTTCTCATCTCTTAGCATATCTACTTCAATTTCTGTTCTATTCAGTTTTTCAAAAGATTCTTTGTACTTTCTTTTGATGTCTTTTAGTTTGTCAAGTAATTCTGAGTTTATTTCCAATAAATCATCAAAAGTTAGATCACTCACCTCTTCTTTTGTAGCCATAAAACATACATTGGCTTGTTTCGTATCACTATCTGAGTCACTATCTGATGATGAAGATGATTCTGAATCATCCCAAGTGATAGTGAAGGCTTTCTTTTTGAATCTGTCTTTCTTGTATTTAAATTTGTCTTTCTTTCGATCAGGACAGTCTTTTTTCATGTGGCCTTTCTTGTGACACTTATAACATTCTAGAGCAGACGAAGATGGTTTGTTGCTGTTGTTATTATTGTTGGAGCTGTTCTTATTATTTCTGAATTTGTTGCTCTTTTTAAATTTCAAAACTTTTTGAAATTTTTAACAATGAACGCCATATCTTCTTCATCTGAATCTGATTCATCCTTTTCTGCTTGGAATGCTATATTCTTCTTATCTTGAGTCTGTACTCATTTTGTCTAGAGATTAACTTCATAAGACATTAGATTTCCTATCAACTCTTCTGGTTTAATGGTTGAAATGTCGTTAGCTTCTTCGATTGCTAAGACTTTTCGTTCCTAGTCATCCATTAGAGGGTTGAGGATTTTTGAAACAATATCAAAGTCTGTATAAGTTTCTCCCAATGCTATAAGAGAATGATATATATCTTTGAATCTAGAGTACATTTCATTTATTGTTTCATCTTGCTTCATTTTGAAATTCTGAAACTGATTTTTGAGCATAAAGATTTTACTCTGTTTTACTTTGTTAGTACCTTCATGTGTAACTTTAAGTGTACGCCAAATTTCATTAGCCATTTTATACATGCTTATTCTATTAAACTCATTTTTGTCTAATGCAGAATATAACATGTTCATAACTTTAGCATTTGCAGTAACATCCAGTTTTTGTGTGTAAGACCATTGTGAATATTCGGTAGTAGGTATGGTATATTCAGACTGCATAATGTTCCAGGTTTCATAACTACTGTCTTGTATATAAATTATCATCTTAGTAGCCTAATAGTTATAGTTCATTCCATTAAATAGAGTTGGTCGAGCAGTAGATTCTTCAAGAAAGCTAGTGTTAGTAACGATGCTGGTGTTGTTTTCCATATTAAAATATCAGATAACTATGTTACGGTTATAAGATGAGCTTGCTCTGATACCAAATGAAAGTGACTGTGCTATAGGATCGTGCAATATGGAATACACACACACACACACTGAATAACTAGTGCGGAAAATAACTGTAAGATAAAATAGCAGTAAACTAAAAATGACACCAGGAATTTTTATACTAGTTTGAACTCCCGTTCTACGTCCAGTCCCAAACTCCTTCTGGAATTAAAACTAGCAGCCCTTACTTAACCCGGAGGAACATGTATTACACTGTCTTAGCAACCGAATAGGACTTCTACCACCTAGACAACCGAACATGACTTCTACCGCCTGAGCAACCGAAAAGGACTTTTCAATACAAATTGTAAAAGTTGTTTCTGACTGAGTGTGCTCTTTGAATAGCACAGATAAGTCAATAAGTACAACCTTCCTATGATCTTCTCCTCAAGAATGATGTGTATGATTGTGTGTGTATGAAGAATATGAAGATTAGATTTGCTTATAAGATATGGAAGTGAGATTGTAAGCAATGAATGTATGAATTTATGTAAGCAATAGATTCGAGAATGTTATGCACGTTTGATCAAGAGAGATAAGATAATTAGATGATTTGATCAATGAACCGTGAGTGAATTTATAGAGAATCATAAGTTGCAACCTCTGGTACAAAGTTCTCTGCGAAAAGTTAATGGTTGCAGCACTTGGGGAAGGAGATAACCATTCAAAAGGAAGTGTCTTTTCATTATAAAAACGACAGTTATAGGATTCAATCGACTGACCTTGGTTGTTCGGTCGACTGGATTCAAAAACATGCACGTATATAAGAAATGCACAGATTCAGTCGATTGAATTATCAGGGTTAGTCGACTGATCCTTGTATTTTTTTTAAATAAAATTAAAAACAGGTTCAGACGACTAAGGGGTAAAGTTCAGTCGACTGAACTGTGTATATTTGTGAAACCTGTGCACATTTGAATTTGAAAGTGGTTGTTTTAAATTGAATGCAAGTGTTTGTGAATATATGAATCAAAGTGATGATTTTTTGAGGAATGATCTTAACAAAGCAACTATACTAGACTCTATATACATAATTCATGACTCTAGTTAAAAATATATACTATACGAACCATACTTCGAGTCGTTGAGTTCGGTTGTTGTAGTAGTCGCAGATTCATGAATCATTGTGTCATGTCAGCAATCAAACTCAAGATCCAACAGTTTTCATAGATGATGTCTTGATTTACTCTAAGGATGAGAGAGATCATGAAGTTCATCTTAGTGGTGCTTGAGACGCTGAGGCAGCATCAGCTGAAAGCGAAGTTTTCGAAGTGTCACTTCTGGAAGAAGGAAGTGAAGTTTCTTGGTCATGTAGTCTGAGGAAAGGGTTGTCAGTTGATCCGACTAAGATTGATTCGGTGAATAGTTGGAAGAGACCCAAGACAGTAACTGAGATAAAGAGTTTCCTTGGGTTGGTTGGTTATTATCGGAGATTCATTAAAGATTTTTCGCGGATAGCAGCACCGATGACCAAGATAACGAGGAAGGATGTGAAGTTTGTGTGGATCGATAAGTGTAATGAAGCTTTCCAGAGTTTGAAACACTTATTGACCAATGCACCTGTGTTAGTTGTTCCAGAGGGGAATCAGGATTTGGTGGTTTATACCGATGCGTGTGGAACAAGATTAGGAGCTGTGCTGATGCAGAGAGGTAAAGTGATTGCATATGCTTCTAGACAGCTTAGACCACATGAGTTCAAGTATTCGACGCATGATTTGGAGTTGGCTGTAGTGATTTTTTTTGAAGGTATCGAGGCATTACCTTTTAGGGGAGAGGTTTGAGCTATATACAGATCATACGTCGCTAAAGTATTTGTTCTCTCAGAAGGAGCTGAACATGAGACACCAGAGAGGGTTAGAGTTTATAGCCGCTTATGATTTTGGGATTGAGTACACATCAGGGAAAGGCAACAAGGTTGCATATGCACTTAGTAGGAAACATCAAAATGCAGTATTAGCGATGATTGGTGAGTGGAAAGATTTGGGAGCATTAGCATATTACAGAGTGTAGTGGAGATCCGAGGCTGGGTCTAGTGGGGATACAGTTATATTATCTTGTTTGGAAGTTCAACCAGTGTTGATCGAAAGGATTGCTTCTAAACATATGGAGGATCCGGTATTAGTTGAACGGATCAGGAAGCTTAGAGAAGGAACTGAGAGCGATGACTGAAAGATCTCAGTCTTGGTCAGAATGGATGGTTGAGAAAGAAAGGAAGATTATGTGTTTCGAGTGTAGGAAACATAAGGAAAGAAATATTGGAGGAACGCCATCGTTCGAAGTTCACCATTCATCTAAGAGGTACTAAGATGTATCAGGACATGAAGGGAGTTTCTTCTGGGAAGATATGAAGCGGGCTATTGGCTTATGTGTAAAGCAGTGCTTGAATTGTCAACAGGCAAAGGCCAAACACCAAAAGCCAGGTGGATTGCTTCAGCCGTTAGATATTCCAGTATAAAAGTGGGATTCCATTTCTATGGACTTTATTGACGGATTGCCAAGGTCAAACAGAAGAAATGAAAGTATATGGGTCATAGTGGACGGACTGACCAAGAGTACCTATTTCATTCCAGTTATGTTAACCAGGACGGCACCTGTTTTAGTGAGATTGTTTATGAAGAATGTGGTTGGACTTCATGAAATTCCTAATTGTATAGTTAATGACAGAAACTACAAGAAAACTGCTCATTAACCGGAAAATATGACAGCGTTCATTGTTTAAATGCCGTTGTTATTTTTTTTCCATTTCCTTTTGTTTTACCGAACGATATTGGATAACTATTTTAGTCCAAAGACATATTGGAACCCTTCAGTTCTTATTGGCCGCCCATTTCATAATTTACACTTTCCTAATTTTTTCGTTTCCCTCTTCTATTGCCCTAACCTAAGTTCTCATCATCTTTATTCACGCAGCAACATCCGCCTCCGCTTCTTTCGCCTCCACCTTAGCCTCCATCTTCACCTTTGCCAAAGCCTATTTGTGGGAAACCCCCAAAGCCAACATCGATGTAAATGACTACAAATCGCGACTTGCTCGACTCCTTCATCCAAATCGCACCACGTGACCGATGGCGATGCCATGCTAGCTACTACAGTGTTCCTCTAAACTACATGCCTACGAACTAGTCGACTCTAACTCCTGCCTCATTCGATTGCGATATGTGAATACCTTTGGCAGTTGGCTGAATTGATTACTGAAAGAATGAAGTATATTTTCTATATTTATTTGATTTGTTGAGAACTAGATTTCGTTAGCATGATTACAAATTTTCTTTCATGTTTCATATTGACCTTACTGATTAATGAATGTTGAGGTTCTATTAACTGGATAAATGTACCTCACAAGTTACATGTATATTTTTACCAAATAATATTAGATAGAGGACTTGAATTTCATGTTTAAACATTTTGCAATATTTACTCATCGTTCAGAATTTAACAACTTATCTGTACAAGAACATGCTTTGCCGTATCTCTACCAATCTTCATGGTAATTACCAATTCACCGGGTATATGCATGAATTATTTTTATACCAAGAGCACAATTTTTCCACTACTGTATATCCTTAAAAATTGACGCCTTTAAAGGGACTTAACATGGTTTCTTGCTAGTCTTATTTAAATCATTCTAACTTTTTTAAGTCATTCTAATATGTGCAAAACTACTAGTTACTAATTGATTACAGATTTATCTAAAAGGACTACTTGGGTATCATGACACTGAAATGTTGGTTTATGATATCTACTTCTGTACGTTAAGATGTCGCAAACATCATGCTTAATCTGGCCATTTGTTATGTTGAGCTTTAGCTATGTAAGAGTGTATACAACTTCATTTATGAGTCAACTAAATGTTGAGTTTGCTTGATAACCTAATTTCCGATATGAAGTTTCTGATTTATACATACTATTAGTTACCACAATGAACTAAGTATGGCACTTTGATCAAAATGCTGCTGCAAACAATTGACACAATTTAAAGCAGAGTATAAATTGTTACCACTATATATGGAACCTAAAACAAAGTTTGGAGTAGATTCTAGACTGTACATAATTCCAACAGATAAGATTGTCAAATTACTATTTGTATAATTTTTTTCCACTTTCCAGTATAAAGAGTGCTTCTTTTCCATATGTTTTTAATACCTCTTTGTTTATTTTATTTTAGTGTATTATATGGCATTTTAAAATAAAAGCTGCTGCTTGTATGTGAGCTTTTGGGTTAGCAACTTCCTCAAGTGCCACATATATAATTGTTAGTCTACCTCTCTTTTATATTTTATAATGTCTAATAAAATGAACAATAATCATTAGATAATGGATATTTTTTTGGTGATTTGTGAATCTCTTTGCCGTAGAACTAAGGTTGAGTTAATCGCATGTTATTATAATTTTTAATGTGCAACAGTTTCATTTTACTCAAGCATCGTAGATATAACATACATATTAAGACTGCAACTGTTGTTTTCATCGACACTAGAACAATTTCCATGTTATTTTTATGTATACATTAAGAACTATTCATAAGTTTGAAAAAGTTGAACTTGGAATACATTGACACATTGTTTAAGACTGAATCTCTTCAATCACGATTCGATTCTCAAATTTTGATTCAAAACGAAATTTAAAGAAGGATCAAAAGAAATAGTTAAACTCTTGGTGTACGCGTAGAATTTCATCCACTAAATAAATTTCAAACATACAAATTATCACTATAAGAATAATAATCTATATAGAGAGCCTATAACACTACAATTTATTTAACTGTACTATCAATATTACACGAGTTTGTAATCTTCATCATCTAATAAAGGGAATTATTCAGTTTTAATATCTAACAAGATTAATGTTTTAGTTTATTGACTATTTTCTCTCTTTTTTCAATGCGATGTTATGAATATAAATTTATTAAAGATTGATCGATTAACACCTCTATTAGATGTGATATGAAGTATGAGGTTTACAATTCTGTCATTACATGTTGTGTACAATCATATAGGTAGCTTTTATACAATTCCAAAGATTTTTTTTAAGATTTCGCAAAATTAATTTCTTCTCTTATTATGCATATTTAGAGTGCAACAACCAATGGTGACCTTATCTACCAATCTTGATAAATGTCCTTTGTGGTCGATTGTAAAATTTTTGAACTGTATAATTCAAAATTTTGTTATCCGCTACTTATTTTTACAAAAATATATTAGTAATATTGATTTTGAAGTAGGAAGATACATTGAAGCTATATTATGAACATATCTGTTGGCTGCTACTAACAACTATTTTGTAATGAGCGCCTGATTAGTCGTTCTTCAAATAAAGCTTAATGGTTGATAATAGCGATGAAAGTTTTCAATGCAACACACATTTGGTAACTGAACATTTGAGTACTACATATGCTTGCTCTAATTTTGTAAAAAAGATCAGCGATTTATCAGCAACACAGCTCAATACTTCACCATATGTTGGGTAATACTAATTTCTATTATATATTTTTCTATATTAAATTCAATTTGTAGGTTCTTAAAATCTTTTGGATTCCAAAGACATGCATAAAAAATGCACCAAGTCTTAGTTGATTGCTAAAGCATTAACCTAACCATCATTAATACACCTCAATCAATGAATTATTTCTAACAGTGGTCCCTATTTTTATTTTGCTTCTATTTTGGTATTACCCAAAAATCCTTTCCTTCAATTGAAAATGTCATGTTTTTATATTTAATGGCAAGGTTTGACTGAATTGGAATATGAATTAACCAAATTTTCATTATGCACAGCAACACACTTATAGCACAAATCATTTGTTTACGGTTTTTATAAAAATTGAAGGAGTGATGGATTTTGTTTTGTTTTTTACAAGTTGTGCACTATTATAGTGAAAATGAATACATGTGCACAACATTTCTATAATTTTACGACTTTTGTGTATAAATTGATCAGACATCCATTGATTCTCTTCTATTGTAAAATTCATGACGATCCTTCATGGAACTTGCCTATCTGAAAAGAAGGAAACAAAATATGGTGTATTAATTGATTAAATTGATTGATTGGATTTAAATTGATGATAAATTGACATTCTATCAACATTGATTGGTAATTGAAGAAATTGGATTGTATTAATTTATTGCCTTAAATGTGTATGTTTGAATTGTTTCCATTTTTGATATGATTTAGTTCAATCTTATTATCATTACTATATAAAAAACTGTAGATTGTTTATAGGTTATGACTTGGAAAAATAGGAAGCGTGGAACCATAATATAATATTTTCTTTTATAAGTTTAAATTATAATCTATTGTTTAGGTAAATTTTGGGAATATTAATACTTGGCTTTTTCTTCAATTTACAATGAGTATATCTTCACACTCCCTCCATACAGATGATGGAGTAAAGGGGAAATACCTATTCAATGGAATTTTTATATCTCTCAGATTATTGAATGCTAGAGCTTACCAGCCATTTCTGCCAGCCATTTTTGCCATAAATTGTTTTAAGTTGTAATTACTACTAACCATTTTTTCCATAAATTGGTTTTACATTTAATATATTTCTTTCCTTGTCTTCACTATTTATATATTTATTATGTTCTTCTAGCTCTGCTTGAATGATGGGTTCAAACTAATTAAAATGTATTGAAATAACCTTGGCATTTTCTATGTGTAGTAATTGACTCAACTTAATTGTATGATAGGATAGGAGGTCCATCAACTACTACTTTCTAATAAAGACACGGTTTTTACATTAGAAATCCTACTAATGCCTTATAATATTTGAAGCAATGCAGCTACTGGTCCTATTTAAATCCTGCAAGGCGCGTTTAGGTAAATGGGGATGAACATTTTGAAGGTACATATGTATAGAACTGTAGCATAAATATTATGACTGTTAACCTTGTTTCCTACTTTGATTAAAATACAAGATTGCGTCCCAACTCCAGTAGACCCATTTACTAACTCGATTTCATGTTTCATTAAGATGACCAACATTGCATTCATATTTGATAATTCAACTAAGAGGACAAAAGGATTAGATACATTAGTGGTTAAAGCTAGATTATGGTGATGATCATTACTAAAGGATGATTCTTTTCCTTGTTCCAAGGAGCTAAGCTTGATGATAAGGTAAGAGATAGGATTTGAAATAAGGGACATGACATGAGTTGTTGCATGGGTGAGGGGATGGGGCAGTCATTGAATTGACGCTGGTGGAGGGAATATGGGTTTGTGTTTGATTTGATTTAAACACATGGCAACAATGCCTTGATGGGAGTTAACAAAGTCGTTTCTTTGTTTTCTAAAGATGCAACTTTTATAATATAGACTTTCTTATTAGCTAGGGGTTTAGAGGTAGAAGGTTTATGAATGGGCACTGCTCTTTTTGAGTTCAAAAATTGATATAAAGATCTATGATTAGCCAGCCTTATATATTCTTCTTCATATTACTTTTAAGGTTTAGCTTGTTTCTCATTTACATAACTATTTGGATTTTCTCCATTATATTGTAGAATTATAATGTATGCCCAAAATCTTTATGCACGGGGTATATATCAGGTAACCGCGAATAGTGAACATTAACGTGAGTAATTTCTTCAAAGGACACATGAACAGCAGTTTGTTTATCAACTTAGTTTGGATCTTGGTTGCGATGTTTTTCCTTATTGGTTGCAATTTTTGATTCCTTATTGGTTGCAATTTTTGATTCCTTATTGGTTGCAATTTTTGTTGTTTTATAATTTACACGCTGTATATAATATTATGCATAACTCAACAACACCTGTCATATATGACCTAATATTTCAATATAAGTGATGGTCTTAATAGTAAGAATAGCATTCGTCAAATAAGGAATCAAGTTAGCATATAGATGTAGCTAAACTATAGATAATGTATTTCTATTCAACAAAGCTAAGAATAACGTATCACGGTACCACTTAAAGAAAAAAAGTAAACTATTTTAATATCTTAGTTTTAGCAAGACTATTTTAAGCGATACATGATGTAAATATTACTTAACCAATTTGAAATAAAATGGATGTCAAATAACATAATTTATTGGGAAAACTTCCATTTTTCTTCTTCTTTCTATTCTTTTGTATTTCTTTGTATCTTATGTTTGTTGAATAAGTGATTACACTGCTTTTTAGGAAGCATAAACATTTCTAAACTGGAGACCTTTTTTGGTATCTGTTTTTATAAGTAGAATCGGTCTATTTTTTTTCTTAGTATCATATAGGAGCCTTTTGTTGTCCCATAGTTATAGCTTAACCTACTTAAGTTTTTATGTTGTCCCATAAGAGGAATATATCTCCAACAGGTATGTAAGATTAGCCAACCAAAATACCTTATTTTGATTAGTTAGAGATAAAGATTGAGGCATACGATGCACACCTGCTTTTCATCTGCTTTACAGTGCGATTCACAATTCGATGAAATCTTCCTTCTTACGCATAGAAGATTAGATAACTCCGAGAATAAACATGTTTATGTATTACACATAATGTTGGCATTAAAATTGGCCACCAACATCCAATTACAAGTGAAAGCACCAATATCCAGTCACAGATCACAGATAGAGCGTATGTAGAGAATATAATACGAAGAATAGCCAAAATTAAAATGAAAGCAAGTAAAAAGACAAGATTTTTAGTGGTTCAGCTAACTCCGGCCTACGTCCACTCCAGAAAATTCCTTTTTATTAAACTGAAATTTGATTACAGTTACAATTTGAAATTCCAGAATAACAATGGCAGAGTAGCCTCTCATTAGTAGAAGATGAAGAGAAACAGAATGAAGATCCTCTTTTCTGAAGCCAGGTCTGCTGTATTTATAGGTGAATTCCTGGCTATAGGGCCTCCTCACCTACATGGGCCCACCATAGTGATCGTCAAGCCCAACTCGTCCAAATACGCCGACCTGAAGACAACAATGCAACCTGGAGAAAACTCAATGCAAACCTTATGATGACCTGAAGTAGATTTGTAGCCGACCCAAAGCATTGCCATATGCCGACCCTAAGCTCCTGCCAAATGCTGACCGCAAGTTTAAATGCCGCCAACCCGAAGTATGATGAACCCTGACCCGAAGTTTCCTAAATGCCGACCCCTAGCCATTCTCAATGCCAACCCCATATCTCCTGATGCCGCCCCGAAGCCTTATCATTGCCGACCCGAAGCAATGCCGATCTCAAACAACATGCCGAACTGACTCCTTACCAACCCGAAGCACCCAGTATGCCGACCCAAAGTTGATGCCGACCTGACTCGAAGCAAGAGCAATGCCAATCCCTCAAAGAAATACCACCTTCAACCAAATGCCAAATGCTGACCCCTTTACCAAGGAAATACCGACCCGAAGTTGGAGCCGTCGACCCAAAGCACCTCCATATGCCGACCCCAAGCAGCATACCGACCGCAAGTTGTCCCTTGCCGACCCAAAGCTAATCAGATGGAGACCTGAAGTAAACCCTTTCCTAACCCGAAGCAAACCCTATAGTGACTCGAAGCAAACTCTAAGTAACTCATCTCTTTCCAAAATATATTACAAGTACCCTGCATCATTTATCCATCGACCATGCTCAATCTTGGCTTCATATCTACACTTATTATCTATAATTGATTGTCCATCCATCCATCCGAACCAAATCCATAATATTCCAGCCTTGCTAACCGTGTTGTCCATTGGGTTAAATCCGCATGTATATGGCCTTGCCAAAAGGCGAGTTTACGCTTTGCCCCCTAAAACATGCCTTGCGGTAGGAAGGCGTGTTTTGTATTGCCATAAGCCCAATGTTCGGAACCTGTTGATGACCTATGAAGAGATTGATGATCTTACCTGATTATTAATAGCGATCATTCAGAATCGCATGTCGTTCGAGGCGATATGTGACTGTTCGAGATCGGGTGCCATTCGAGGCAAAATGTGACCATTCGAAGTCGGGTGCCGTTTGAGGCAAAATGTGACCGTTCAAGGTCGGGTGCCGTTCAAGGCGAAATGTGACCGTTCAAGGTTGGGTGCCATTCGAGGCGAGATGTGACCATTCGAGGTCGGGTGCCGTTCGAGGCGATATGTGACCTTTCGAGGTGGGGTGCCGTTCGAGGCGAAATGTGACCGTTCGAGGTCGGGTGCCGCTTGAGGCGAGATCTGACCGTTCGAGGTCGGGTGCCATTTGAGGCGAGATGTGAGTGTCTCGACGGGACTCGGAATTATAAATGTAGGATTTCACATTCGGTGCCTTCGAGGCGAGATGTGACCATTCAAGGTCAGGTGCCCTTCGAGGAGAAATGTGACCGTTCAAGGTCAGGTGCCATTCGAGGCGAAATGTGACCGTTCGAGGTCGGGTGCCATTCGATGCGAGATGTGAGTGTCCCAACGGGACTCAGAATTATAAATGTCAGATTTCACATTTGAGTGAGTCTTATAATTGAACTATCCAACTAACAAAATCAAGTCCAGATACAAAGAAAAGAAACAAAAGCAAAACTAAAACATCAAAGTGCATGCATCTCCACTGTGACGGTTCATTACCATCTCAGAGCATGCCTGAGGACTGTTCGTGATCCCGTACATGTGTAAGTGACTTAGCCGTTTTATTGTGGAGTTTATTACTTATTCTTCACCATTTTGATCAATTGATGACAAGTTGATGCCTCGTTCCAAGGCCGTTTTCATTTGATGCGGATGGCGGTGCTCCTGTTCCACCGTCGCTGCTCGCCTTTTTACGTATTGTAACAGCTCGCCATTTCGGATATGTCCCTCGATCTCATCCTTCAAGTGTCGGCAATCATTTGTACTATGGCCGCCTAGCTTGTGAAATAGGCAATATTTGTTTGATTTCCTTTCATTATTGGTGGGCTCCCTCCTGATTGGCTTTTGATAGAGAATCTGCCCTCTAGTGTCGAGATATATATGTTCCAAGATTTCAGTCAATCCGTGTAAGAGGTTAATCTTGGTTCATTTCATGTCCGCTTCAGTCCATCAAAGCTATTCTCTGCTCTTCATTTTCCTTTATCATTGTTTGAATCTTTCCCGAGCGGATCTTCGCCTTTGACCACATAAACCTCAACTTCCTCTCCTTGCTCTCTAGCAGTTTTTGCATCATCCTACCGTAGAAACCTTTCTGCTTCATGGTAAAACTCTCCTAAATCCATAGGCGGATACCGTGTTAGTGAATCAATGAATTCTGTGCCATCAGCAACGCCAGATATAGCTACCATCAAAACCATGGATCGATCTGGACGATCCACCGATGCCGCTGCATCATTAAATCATGTTAGGAAACTCCTCAGAGACTCTCCGGTCCTCTGCTTCAGTGTTGCCAAACTCGTCACATTCTTGGGTCATGAGATATGAACTCTAAACTGCCTCATAAATCTTTCGATCAATTATGTCCACGTTCCAATAGAGCCGATTTCCAATTGTCTGAACCATAGTGCTGCTATATCCGTTAAGTACAAAAGGAAGCACCGTGCCATGACCTCCTCCGATGCCCCTAGTACTTCCATGTGCCTCATATACCTTGTCAGATGAACAGCAGGATCCGTCCTTCCACAATATGTCTCCAGCGTTGGTAGCTTGAATTTTGGTGCATTCCCAGCTTTCCTAATTGTAGAAGCAAAGGGGCGCCTATTCACATCCACCAAATCTTTATTCACCAATTCTCCTCTCATGGCCTGTTTGACCATTTCTGCCAACCTGTCGTTATCACCAAGTGGTAGTCTTTTTCCGTTGTCTCCAACCTGCTGCCCGAGTCCGCGAGGGAATCCTGAAACGCGTTTTTCTAGATGAGCATTCATTTCTCTATCAACGCCAAACTACATAGCACCGCCTGGTATCCTACCTAGAATTGAGCTAATATGATCCGAGGGCATGCCCCCCAGTTCTGGGGCTGTTCCCGATGGCTCCACGCTATCCTGTATCCTGGTTGCTCCATTTCCTTGGTTCTGATTCTGGACATCCTCTGCTCCGGCTGCTCCAAGTTCATGATCCACATTTCCAGTATTTCTTGCTAATACATTCCCTTGGTTTCACTCCAGCTTGTCCAATCTGTCGGAGTAGGTTATGCATCATATCCTCCTGCCTTTTCAGTATCATTTCCATCTCGTCCCTAGTAATATAGATCGAGGTCTGATTAGTTCCAAAGGAAGCCTCCTGACTTCCTTAATGATGACTCCTTTCCGCTCTCTGTCTCCTTGTTGATTGCCCTACCATAACTTCCCAAATCCAAGTTCCTAAGCTTTCAAATCCAAGATCCAAGTTTCCAAATCCCTAAGTTCAATTCTCACTGAAAGCACCAAAATGTTGGCGTCAAAATTGGCTACCAACACCCAATTACAAGTGAAAGCACCAATATCCAGTCACAAATCACAGATAGAGTGTATGTAGAGAATATAATACGAAGAATAGCCAAAATTAAAATGAAAGCAAGTAAAACGACAAGATTTATAGTGGTTCGACTAACTCCGGCCTACGTCCACTCCAGAAAATTCCTTTTTATTATACTAAAATTTGATTACAATTACAATTTGGAATTCTAGAATAACAATGGCAGAGTAGCCTCTCTGTAGAAGAAGATGAAGAGAAGAAGAATGAAGATCCTATTTTCTGAAGCCACGCCTGTTGTATTTATAGGTGAAATCCTAACTACAAGGCCTCCTCACCTACATAGGCCCACCATAGCGACCGTTAAGCCCAACTCGCCCAAATATGCTGAACTGAAGTAGACAACATGTCGACCCGGAGAAAACTCAGTGCAAACCCGAAGCAAACCTGATGATGACCTGAAGTAGATTTGTAGCCGACCCAAAGCATTGCCATATGCCCACCCCAAGCTCCTGCCAAATGCGGACCCTAAGTATAAACGCCGCTGACCCAAAGTATGATGAACACGACCCGAAGTTTCCTAAATGCCGTCCCGAAGTGAAGTGAAACATGCCGACCCTAGCCATTCTCAATGCCAACCCTATATCTCCTGATGCTGACTCAAAGTAATGCTGATCCCAAACAACATGCCGACCTGACTCCTTGCCGACCCGAAGCACCTAGTATGCCGACCCGAAGTTGATGCCGACATGACTTGAAGCAAGAGCAATGCCGATTCCTCAAAGCAATACCACCTTCAACCAAATGCCGACCCTTAAACAAAGCAATGCCGACCCGAAGTTGGAGCTACGCCGAACCGTAGCACCTCCATATGCCGACCCCAAGCAACATATCGACCGCAAGTTGTCCCTTGCCGACCCAAAGCTAATCAGATGGAGACCCGAAGTAAACCCTTTCCTGACCTGAAGCAAACCCTATGGTGACTCGAAGCAAACTCTAAGCAACTCATCTCTTTCCAAAATCCATATTCCAGGTACCCTGTATCGTTTATCCGTCGACCATGCTCGATCCCGGCTTCGTATCCATACTTATTATCTATAATTGATTGTCCATCCATCCATTCGAACCAAATCCATAATATTCCAGCCTTGCTAATCGTCTAGTCCATTGGGTTAAATCTGTCTTTATATGGCCTTGCCAAAAGGCGGGTCAACACATAATAAATGACATTATAGCACGATGAAAGCAGTTTGATGCCATATAAAAATGTGAGATGCATTTCGATAGCATCTCTATTCATTCCAGATGCATTTCAATGCCATATTAAAATATGGGCATGATCTATGCAATCAACCCAAAATTGCTAAAACGTGCATTTCTTAGAGACTAAATTTGGTCAAACTGTGCACTCTAGATGCCATGTAAATAATACCATATATATTATATACTGTGTAGCGTGTATGTATTTTAAACTTAGAAATGTTTGGCTTATTTAATTATAAATTAGTATAATTAATTATTGTATGTGGTATTTTATTGGTATGTCAATTAATATAGATTATATATTGCACATTGCTAAAGAATACTTGATTTATTGGCTATTTATTTCCTTCTCTTTTACTTGCATGAAATGCAGTTGTTGAATAGCATAGATATACCTCAATCTAAAAATATTCGATACGGAGATGCTATGCATGCTATATTACTGGCGAGTAAAATGGTCTTTATTGTTATGTCTAAAATCTATTCTATTATATATAAAAGCCAATATGGAACAAATATCTATCTTTTTTTCCTATTTGATTTCAGCTCAAATCCTGCATTCTCACCCATTCCATGTGAAAATTTGCACTTAAGCCATTGAACAAATTTTTTGTTTTCCACCTTACATTATTTGCACCACCTCCACTTCTGTAATATAAACTTAGATTACAATTGTTTGCGCCAAAATTGGTCACAAACACCCGATAGTCGTTGGAAGCACCAGTACGCAATCACAATTCACAGATAACAAATATGTAGAGAAATAAAAATGAAGAACACTCAGAAAATTGAAAAGAACAGCAGTAAACAACACAGATATTATAGTGGTTCGGCGATCTTGCCTACGTCCACTCTGAAGCTTATGATTTTATTGATTCACTTGATAACTTCAATCTGTTACAGCAGATTACAATTGATGATAGCTCTGAAATTCGAATACAACAGTGATCATAAGATGTAGAATTGAATCCGGCAGAGTCTGGACGTTCAATCGCCAAAAGATCCCTTTTCTATAGGCTTCAGGGGGCTATTTATAGGCGTAGGAGGCTGAGATCGCGCTTAAACTTCGGGAGACTTCTTCTGGCACGTGAGTGGGCCCACGCGACCGGTCCCACCAAGTTTCGACTGGATCTGTGATCGATACGAATTGATTTCGTATCCATCAAGAATTAGTCCAATTGAGTTGAAACTTGGTAGGAACATTCTTTACCTTGTGCGCAAGCTTCCGTGAAAATTTCGTAGCATTTGGACCAGTGGTTTGGAAGATATCGTCGATACGAAATGGGATCCTTCGGCATGCTGTCTGGTTCGAATCGACTAATTCAAGTTGATGCTTTCGAATCGATCACCTCACATGCTCTCGCGGTGATGTGGCACGCATACCTCGCATCGATCCATTCTTTACCCTGAGATGACCGTGTCGACTCCATGAATTTCGCCTTGCTCGTATCGAAGAATAACACGTCACCCAGGCTCGTTGACCTGATGGATACGAACAAGCCTCTGCTCATGGATTCGAACATGGTCCTATGATGGATACGAAGCAGCGAATCTCTGATGGATGCGAAGTTGACGTTAGGTGATCGTTACGAGGTGGACTACTTACTGATGGATTCGAATAAGGAGCCATGCCGATGGATTCGAATAAGTCTCTCTGGCCGAAGGTTGATCGACACGAAGCTCATCGATACGAAGACCTGGCCATTCCGATCGATACGAAGCAAATTCTATTGATGGATATGAAGTCCATCGATACGAAGTGCGGCCTACTGATGGATACGAACGGATGGATTCGAATGAGATGCTGCTCTGATCGATAAGAAATCGATGGATACGAAATGAGGCCCATTGATGGATACGGAAATGGAGTTATCTCCTTCAATTTGCATCGATCATAACTTGAGCACACGAACTCGGATTGACTTGAAATTTGGAGTGCTGGTTTTCATGACTTTGGTTGCTGTGTCCTATCAATTGTAGCCTGATCCGGGTTGGGACAAAATTCATCGATATCCATGGTGAAACAGTGTATAACGAACTTTTACGACGAACTGTCTTTAGTTTTCCAGTCAACTTTTTGGTGTCACGGCCTTGCCAAAAGGCGGGATAACATTTGCCCTCCAAAACATGCCTTGCGATAGGAAAGTGTGTTTTGTAGTTCCATAAGCTGGATGTTCATATCCTATCATCGACCTGTAAAGAACTTGATAGTCTTTCCTGACCACGAATGACGATCGTTCGCGACCGTATGTCATTTGAGGTAATATGGGACCGTTCGAGGTCGGATGTCGTTCGCAGCAAATAATGAAATGGGACCGTTTGCGGTCGGATACCGTTCGCGGCAAATAAAGAAATGAGACCGTTCGCGGTCGAAGGTCGTTCGCGGAAAATAAAGAAATGGGACCGTTCGCTGTCGGATGTCGTTCTAGATGAGTTGTGACCGTTCGCGATCGGGTGCCGTTCTAGACGAATTATGACCTTTCGCGGTCAGGTGCCGTTCGAGGCGAATTGTGACTGTTCACGGTCGGGTGCCGTTCGAGGCGAATTGTGACCGTTCGCGGTCGGGTGCCGTTCGAGGCGAATTGTGACCGTTCGTGGTCGGGTGCCGTTCGAGGCGAATTGTGACCGTTCGCGGTCGGGTGCCGTTCGAGGCGAATTGTGACCGTTCGCGGTCGGGTGCCGTTCGAGGCGAATTGTGACCGTTCGCGGTCGGGTATTGAGGGGGGTTCGGCATTACCAAAGTCAGATATCACGTTCGGGTGAATTTCTGAATTAACGATCTTGGCGGTTCGTCGCCATTCAAGGTGTGCTTGTGGACCGTTCGCGATCCAACGCATATATAAGTAACTTCTTTACAGGATTGCAAATATCAAATCAACGTTCACATGAGTTCCATAACAGAAATGCCCAAACAAACTAAGTCCAAACGTTCGAATCAAAACAAAACAAAAGCAAAGCAAGGATGTCAAAGTGTAAATTCCCATTACGATATGGTCAATGGTCATTCAGAGCATGTCTGTGGATCGTTCGCGATCTCCCACATGTGTAAATGATTTAACCATGTTAGTGTGAAGTTTACGACTTGTTCATCGTTATTTCACTCAATTGATAATCAAACGGTGTCCTGGTTCAGGGTCACCCCTAGCTGATGTAGACGGTGGTCGCTCTGGCTCCACCGCTGGCGCTCGCCTCCTCACATATTGAAGTAGCATACCGTTTCTGATATGTCCTTCCACCTCATCCTTCAGATGCCTACAGTCGTTAGTGTTATGACCGTTCAGTTCGTGGAATAAGCAATATCTGTCCGATTTTCTCTCGTCAACACTGGGATCCCTTCGCATTGGTCTGCGATATGGAACTTGCTCCCTGGTATCCTGGTAGATTCGCTCTAAACTTTCATTCAGCTCTGAATAAGTGGTGAATCATGGCTCTCTCCGCAGCCGCTTTGACCTGTCACCATTATCCTCTGCTTTTCGTTTCCCTTTACTAGTCTCCGCACCCTTTCCAGGTGGATTTTCGCCCTTGACCACGTAAACGTCGATTCCTTCTTCTCTTTCTGCACTAGCATCTTCTAATCGCAAAAACTTTTCTGCCTCGTGATAAAATTCTCCCAGATCCATAGGCGGATCTTTAGTTAATGAATTTTTGAATTCTGTGCCATCAGCTATTCCGGACACAGCTTCCATCATAACCATGGATGGATCAGGTCGATCCATCGATGCTGCTGCCGCATTGAATCGCGTCAGAAAATTCCTCAAAGACTCCCCAGCTTTCTGCTTTAACGTTGCCAAACTCATCACATTCTTGGGTCTTGCGATGTGAACCCTGAATTGCCTCATAAACCTTTCGGTTAAATCTGCCCATGTTCCTATGGAGCCGCTCTCCAGCTGCTTAAACCATAATGCCGCGATATCTGTCAAATATAATGGGAAGCACTGGGCCATGACTTCCTGTGACGCCCCCAGCACCTCCATATGCCTCATATACTTCGTCAAATGAACCGCAGGGTCCGTCCTCCCATCGTACATCCCCACTGATGGTAACTTGAATTCTGGTGGGTTCCTAGCCATCCTAATCGCAAGAGAAAAGGGACTCCTGTTCACATCTTCAAGATCTCTGTTTACCAATCCACCCCTCATGGCTCGTCTGACTATCTCTTCCAATCTATCATTGTCTCCATGCCGTAGTCCTCGTTCACTACCTTCGATCTACCCCCCGAGTCCGTGTGAGCTTTCAAGAGTCTGCCCCCCTGGCTGAGCGTTCATCCCTCTATTGACACCAGGTTGCTCGGATGCTCCTGTCTCTCTCCCCGGGATTTGATCAACATGTTCTAAATGTGTGCCCCCCAGTTCTGGCGCTGCGCCAGATGGTCCTGCTCCGTTCTGAACTTTGGTTGCTCCTTGATTCTACGTTCCAAGTTGCCCAATCTGTTGAAACAAATTCTGGATCATCTCTTCTTGCCTTCTCATCATTGCCTCCATCTCATCCCTGGTGATGAAGATTGATGCCTGATTCGCTCCTGAGGAAGCCTCTTGACTTCCTTCGTGTTGACTTCTCTCTGGTCTCTGTCTTCTGCTTGATTGCCTCGTCATAGCTTCTTAAATCTGAACTCTTAAACCTTCAAATTCAACTTTCAAGCGGTAGAATCCCTGAACTAACGTGTTCTCAGTGAAAGCACCAAAATGTTTGCGCCAAAATTGGTCACAAACACCCGATAGTCGTTGGAAGCACTAGTACGCAATCACAATTCACAGATAACAAATATGTAGAGAAATAAAAATGAAGAACAATCAGAAAATTGAAAAGAACAGCAGTAAACAACACAGATATTATAGTGGTTCGGCGATCTTGCCTACGTCCACTCTGAAGCTTATGATTTTATTGATTCACTTGATAACTTCAATCTGTTACAGCAGATTACAATTGATGATAGCTCTGAAATTCGAATACAACAGTGATCATAAGATGTAGAATTGAATCCGGCAGAGTCTGGATGTTCAATCGCCAAAAGATCCCTTTTCTGTAGGCTTCAGGGGGCTATTTATAGGCGTAGGAGGCTGAGATCGCGCTCAAACTTCGGGAGACTTCTTCTGGCACGTGAGTGGGCCCACGCGACCGGTCCCACCAAGTTTCGACTCGATCTGTGATCGATACGAATTGATTTCGTATCCATCAAGAATTAGTCCAATCGAGCTGAAACTTGGCAGGAACATTCTTTACCTTGTGCGCAAGCTTTTGTGAAAATTTCGTAGCATTTGGACCAGTGGTTTGGGAGATATCGTCGATACGAAATGGGATCCTTCGGCATGCTGTCTGGTTCGAATCGACTAATTTAAGTTGATGCTTTCGAATCGATCACCTCACATGCTCTCGCGGTGATGTGGCACGCATACCTCGCATCGATCCATTCTTTACTCCGAGATGACCGTGTCGACTCCATGAATTTCGCCTTGCTCGTATCGAAGAATAACACGTCACCCAGGCTCGTTGACCTGATGGATACGAACAAGCCTCTGCTCATGGATTCGAACATGGTCCCATGATGGATACGAAGCAGCGAATCTCTGATGGATGCGAAGTTTACGTTAGGTGATAGTTACGTGGTGGACTACTTACTGATGGATTCGAACAAGGAGCCATGCCGATGGATTCAAATAAGTCTCTCTGGCCGAAGGTTGATCGACACGAAGCTCATCGATACGAAGACCTGGCCATTCCGATCGATACGAAGCAAATTCTATTAATGGATACGAAGTCCATCGATACGAAGTGCGGCCTACTAATGGATACGAACGGATGGATTCGAATGAGATGCTGCTCTGATCGATAAGAAATCGATGGATACGAAATGAGGCCCATTGATGGATACGAAAATGGAGTTATCTCCTTCAATTTGCATCGATCATAACTTGAGCACACGAACTCGGATTGACTTGAAATTTGGAGTGCTGGCTTTCATGACTTTGGTTGCCGTGTCCTATCAATTGTAGCCTGATCTGGGCTCGGACAAAATTCATCGATATCCATGGTGAAATAGTGTATAACGAACTTTTACGACGAACTGTCTTTAGTTTTCCAGTCAACTTTTTGGTGTCACGGCCTTGCCAAAAGGCGGGATAACAACAATAATAGCCAGTTACATCAAAAGCCTTTCATGTGTGACATTTACCTATCCTTGTCGTTTCAGAGCTTCATCTACCTCTATCCCCCTTATTTCAATCAATTTGAACAAGGGTATCGTGCTCCTCAACCCTATAGGCAATTAGCGGTTACGTCATCTTCAATTTTATACAAAAAATCATTATTTGCTAATATATTTTTATAACATTTACTTATCCTTGCCATTTCAGAGCTCCATCTACCTCCGTCGGCCTTATGTCCATCGATTTGAACTAGGGTATCGTGCTTCTCAAACCCTACAAGTAATTAGCAGTTAATTCATTTTCAAATATTTTTGATAATTTGACATGTCTGACATTGTTAAAAAAAATATGAATTTTTGAACTTACATCGATGGTGCAATGTTATCATATTAGGAGACACATCAACTTCGTAAAATAATCAGAAACATTGCTTCTATGCACTCACACTACCTTTATCTTCTAAAAGAAGACAAACATCTTAGGGTAAACATTTGATTTGCATTTTTCGCAAACTCGGAAAAAATAATTTTCTATGGATTTGTTATTTAAATATTCATAGAATTAATTCCAAATGATAGAATCAATACCTATTATGTTGGGGAATATCCCTTCAGATGATCGGTCTAAGGGAATAAAAAACCCAACGCAGTGGAAAACAACTAGATCGTGATTGTAGTGAGACGAAACAAATAGAGATAAACACCAGAACAGACAGTCATAGATCCATGCAATGTAGAAAAATAAATAACACCAGTATTTATAGTGGTTCCACTACCGCGAGGCAGTGTACGTCCACTTGGGAGAGGAGATTCTATTAATCGTTGAAAGATTAGAGTTACAAGATTGATTCACTTTTGGAGGCTATACACAAGAAGAATTAACAACAAGATAAATTATACAGAGTTTCAGCTATCTAAGATGACTGCCATTGTTGTCCAGAAGCTCCTCTATTTATAGAATGAAGAAATGATGAGGGGAGCTGCTATATAGAACTCAGGGGTTTGGTTCGGCATCCATCTGGACCGGCGCTACTTGGTTCGGCATGCATCTGGTTCGGCAAACACATCAACTCATTTGGTTCGGCAAAGCTTGGTATTTGGTACGGCAGCCAATGCCCAAACGAGAAAACTGCACCGGTAAGCAAATGATGTGCACTTGTGGTTATTTAGGAGCTACTAAGGACAGAAAATTTGTAATTAAGTCCTTTGCATTCATTTAGTTGCATTAGTTCATGCATATTTAAAAAAAAATCCAAAATCCAAAAAAATTGTTAATTTTACTTAACATAGTTTTTAATCCAAATTTTTTTCCTTTCCTTTGAAAATTTTCAATCAAAAACAAAAATCTAGAAAAAATATATATATAATTTTTTCAAAAAAAAAAAATTAAAAACAAAAATCAAATTTCCATTTACTAAAAAAAATCCTTTTGGTAAATATTTGAAAATTCAAAAACAAAAAAAAACCATATAAAAATTTGAAAAACCAAAAACAAAACAAAAATCAAACTTCTCTTTTGAAAATAAATTTCACTTGGTAAATAGTTTTCTTCCTTTTAAAAAAAATCAAAAACAATTTCTCACTTCATTTTTCAAATCTTCTTTCATTTTCCAAACTCGATTCTAACTTCTTTCTCTCCTCGACTTTAACTTGTGCATGAGTACTTGGACTCGTGACACAACAACAAATCGTTGGACTCGCGCCTCGACAACTAACCGTTTGACTCGAACAGACGATCCTCCCGAAATGGCGAACGAGAACGCCCCTTGAACTCTTATGGATAGAATCTTTCTCGATAGAGTTTCTATTCCATCTTGCATCACATTACCCGCCCCTACGGGTAATCATTTCGGAATTCACTCGAACCATATTGCCACACTTCCAAAATTTTGCAATTTCGAGCACGATGACCCATGCATTTTCTTGACTAAATTCGAACAAGTTTGCGCAACCATTAAACTCCAATAAATTTTTGATGACGGAATCAAACTTCGATTAATCCCATTCGCTCTTACGGATTATGCTGAAAAATGGTTGTATAGCTTACCATCAAACTCGATTAAAACATGGGAAGAATTTGTAAAAGCTTTCTTAAAAAAATTCTACCCCTTAGAAAAAACGAGTAGAATTCGAAATGAAATTGTAAATTTTCATCAATTCAAGGGGGAACCATTCGGAAAATATTTTGAAAGGTTCAAAAAGCTTTTGATAAAATGTCCACACCATAACTTCGAAAAATGGACAATTTGCCAAATCTTATACAATGGACTCGAAAATAGCTCACGAACCATGCTCGAATCAATGTGCCAAGGCATCTTTCTTGCCCAACATCACGACGATGCTTGGCAACTTTTTGAAAAACTTGCTGAATAATCATCCTAGTGGGAACGTTCGAACGAAAAATCAATTTACTCACGACCGAGTGCACACTTGATAGGATGTTCTGTTACTTTGGAAGTTAAGATCGACGCAATGATTAAAAAATTTGACAACGTTTTCTCATCGAATCAAATGAACCAAGCTTCCTAACCGATGTGTTATAAATGCAACGATCCTAATCATATAGTCGATCAGTGTCCCAATTCTATCGAACAAATCAATGCTTTCAATAAAGCCAAAAATGACCCATTTTCTCCAACGTACAACCCTGGTTGGAGAAATCATCTGAATTTTGCGTGGAACCAAAACAATCCCAACACAAATATGATTCGTCCCAATTTTCAGGCATTTCTGAATAATGCTTCGAATCCTCCCTTTCAGCCCAACAATTTTCAACAAAACTTTGCGGGCCCGTCGCATAATCAACCGCAACAATCAAATTTACAACCAAATTCTGCTCATCCTCCCCAAGACGATAAACGTTTAACTTCGCTTGAGAAAACTCTTGAAACGTTGGACAAAGCAACTACTCAAAGCCTTCAATCAAACAACAATTTGCAAAATTTATTGACCTCATATATGCAAAACACAAACCAATCGATTGCAAAACTTGAAATGCAAATGAGTCAATTAGCCATGTCTGTGAGCAAACGTGAATGAGGAACATTCCCAAGCCAACCCATTTCAAATCCCAGAAATCAAAACACAAATTCAAATCAAGCCCATTGTTCAAGATAGCAACGTCACCCAATTGAATGCTATCACAACTCTCCGTTCCGGTAAACAAATCGATAATCAAGTCGTTAATCCAAACGATTTGCCGGAAAGTTCCCTCGACACTTCTAAAACAACGAACGACTCAGAACAAAACATGGAGCCAAACATTGAATCGAATGGCAATCAGAATTCTTCTTCTACTCGAGTAGACCCGCCTACCGAGTATCGTGTTCCATTTCCACATCGTCTTCGACCAAAGAAACACTCGGACCAAATGGAAAAGATGTTGGAAATTTTTAAACAAGTCAAAGTTAACATCCCGCTTCTTGACATCGTTCAACAAGTCCCCACTTACGTGAAATTTCTTAAGGACTTGTGTACCCAAAAGCGACACACTCAAGTGCCCAAAAAAGTCTTCTTAGCCGCCAGTTTGAGTGAAGTCTTGTCCCAATCCATGCCTGTTAAATACAAAGATCCTGGCTGCCCTATGATTTCGTGCACAATTGGAGATAAGACGATTAACAAATGCTTGATAGACTTAGGTGCAAGTGTCAACTTGATTCCATACTCCGTGTACGAATAATTAGGCTTAGGTGAGCTCAAACCCACAAAAGTAACGTTTCAATTTGCCGATCGTTCCATTAAGAAGCCCGTGGGAGAAATCGAAGACGTGCTCATTCGAGTAGGGCAATTCATATTCCCCGTTGATTTTATCGTTCTCGAAACACAACCGGTGTCAAATCCCGAGAGTCAAATTCCCTTGATTTTAGGCCGACCATTCTTAGCTACCTCGAACGCCTTAATCAATTGTCGTAACGGATCGATAAAAATCTCTTTTGGAAACATGACTTTGGATCTCAACATTTTCAATCTTGAAAGCCAATCGAACGAACTCGTGACCAAACGTTGGAAGTTAGTGCCATTCACGAAAACTTCGAAAACGAAACACTTGATCTTAACGATGAACGCGAGGCCGAATATGAAAAATTGTTTCACGAAATTCCCAACGAGATTGAATACACTCTTCCTTTTGAATCACTTCCAGTTGAGTCCGAATCTCAACCCAATTCCTTGATCGAAAAACTCCCAAAGTTGGACCTCAAACCACTTCCCGATCACCTTAAGTACGCATACTTAGGTGATAACGAAACATTGCCTGTCATAATTTCTGCGACTCTCTCTCTTGATCAAGAAACCTCTTTACTTTCAATCCCGTCGAATAACAAGGAAGCGATTGGATGGTCGATCTCCGAAATTAAGGGAATTAGCCCTGCTATTGTTCAACATCGCATACATTTAATCGACAATGCCAAGCCCGTTCGTGACGCACAACGAAGGCTTAATCCAAAAATGAAAGATGCGGTGCTTGATGAAATTCTTAAACTTCTCGACAACGGAATCATTTACCCAATCTCTGATAGTTCATGGGTTAGCCGAATTCACGTTGTACCAAAAAAGTCTGGGCTAACCGTTGTCAAGAACGATTCAAATGAACTTATTCCAACTCGTACTCAAACGGGTTGGCGTGTTTGCATTGACTATCGAAAACTAAATGCCACGGCACGAAAAGATCACTTCCCTCTTCCTTTCATTGACCAAATGCTCGAACGTTTAACCGACCACGAATTTTACTGCTTCCTTGATGGTTATTCCGGCTATAACCAAATTCCCATCGCTCCCGAAGATCAAGAGAAAATGACTTTCACGTGTCCATTCGGTACCTTTGCTTATCGACGTATGCCATTCGGACTTTGTAAGGCTCCTGCAACTTTCCAACGATGCATGGTTGGAATCTTTTCCGACATGATTGAACGCTTTCTAGAACTTTTTATGGATGATTTCTCAATCTTTGGCGATTCTTTTTCCCAATGTTTACATCATCTCGAATTGGTTCTAAATCGATGTAAAGAAAAACATTTGACTTTGAATTGGGAAAAATGCCACTTTATGGTTAAACAAGGCATAGTCCATGGACATATCATCTCAAATAAAGGCATTGAGGTAGACAAAGCGAAAATCGATGTAATTGCAAATCTACCCATTCCCAAATCTGTTAAGGACATTCGATCATTTCTAGGACACGCTGGCTTTTACCGACGCTTTGTGAAAGACTTTAACAAAATTGCTCGTCCTTTGACGACTCTTCTTGGAAAAGACGTTCCTTTCAATTTTAACTCTGATTGTATCTCTTCTTTTGAACGTCTTAAGAACAAACTCATTTCTACTCCAATCATTTGTGCGCCCAATTGGGATCTTCCTTTCGAAATAATGTGTGATGCTTCGAACTTTGTCATTGGTGCTGTCTTAGGACAACACATCAACAAGATCCTTCACGTCATTTACTACGCGAGTATGACTTTGAACAACGCTCAACTTAACTACACAACAACCAAAAAAGAGCTTCTAGCTGTCGTTTTTGCTCTCGAAAAATTCCGACAATACTTGATAGGGTCATACATTACTGTGAACACAGACCTCTCTGCGCTTCGATATCTCTTCGTTAAAAAGGATGCCAAATCCCGCTTGATTCGTTGGATCCTTTTACTTCAAGAATTTGACCTTACAATTAAAGACAAAAAGGGATCCGATAATGTCATAGCCGATAACTTGTCTCATCTTCCAAACGCACCATCTTCTTTGCCCATCAATGAAAATTTCCTCGATGAACAACTCCTTTCAATTTCTATCGACCCATGGTACGCTGATATAGTGAACTACTTAGTCACTAAAGAAACTCCCTCATCGTGGTCCAAACAGGACAAATGCAAATTCATGTCCCAAGTGAAGTGTTTCTATTGGGACGATCCATACTTGGTCAAATATTGTCCCGACCAAATCATCTGACGTTGCATTTCGGATAATGAGATTAGGAGTGTTCTTTCATTTTGCGATGATCAAGCGTGTGGTGGACATTTCAATCCTCGAAAAACTGCGGAAAAAGTGCTTCAGTGTGGTTTATATTGGTCTTCTCTTTTGAAAGACTCGTTTGAATTTTGTAAAACTTGCGATCGATGTCAAATGCTTGGACGAATTTCTCGACGAGATATGATGCCTCTAAACCCCATTCTTATGATCGAAATCTTTGATGTATGGGGTATAGATTTTATGGGACCTTTTCCCAATTCTTTTGGAAACTTGTATATCCTTATCGCTATCGATTACGTTTCAAAATGGGTCGAAGCCGTTCCTTGCAAAACCAACGACCATAAAATTATTGTGAAATTTCTCAAAGAAAGCATCTTTTCGAGGTTCGGCACACCTCGCACAATAATCAGTGATAATGGGACCCATTTTTGCAACCGTTCTTTTGAAACTTTAATGAAAAAATACTCGATAACCCACAAGTTATCCACTCCGTATCATCCTCAGACTTGTGGCCAAGTTGAAGTTTCAAATCGACAAATAAAACAAATCTTGGAGAAAACTGTCAATAAAATCGAAAAGATTGGTCTCAAAAATTGAATGACGCGCTTTGGGCTTACCGTACTGCTTTTAAACCTAACCTTGGGATGTCCCCATTTCGTTTAGTTTACGGTAAAGCTTGCCATTTACCCGTTGAAATCGAACACAAAGCGCCGTGAGCAATTAAGAACTTAAACTTTGATCTTGAGAAAGCCGGCAAAAACCGAAAACTACAACTCAATGAACTAGAAGAACTTAGGAACGACGCATATGAAAATCAGAAAATTTACAAAGAAAAAACCAAAGTTTTTTATGACAAGTCAATCCTAAGGAAAACGTTTTCGCCTAACCAAAAAGTTCTTTTATATGACTCAAGACTTCATTTACTTCTTGGGAAACTTAAATCGAGATGGACCGGACCATTCATGGTATGAACTGTTTTTCAACATGGTGCCGTAGAAATAGAAAACCCAGGGATCGATCTATTTTCAAAGTCAATGGTCATTGTCTGAAACCTTTCTTGGAATTGCCAAATAACCAAGAGGAGGAGCTCATGATCCTTCATGAGCCAAGCTACGTCTAGTAAGAATGTTAACCCTCTTTTGTAAATATGTACATAGTTTTCCCCGTTACACTCATTATATCATGCATTGACTGTGGGGACACGATCAAAATTAAGTTTGGGGGGGAGTCTCATTTTCTTTTTTTTAGTTTCATGGCATTTTTGAATTTTGAATTTTCTTTTAACTTAAAAAAATCTCAAAATTTCAAAATCTGAAAAACATTTTCTTTTTAGCATTTTGATTTATTTTTGAGGAAACACTATGGGATAAGTATAAGTTTTGGTTAATAAATTGAAATTTTTGAAAATTTATTTGTCTTAACAAAAATAAAAATGGTTTAACTAGTATATAGGAAGGTTCATATGTGTTAATTATGAAGTATGTTCTATCTTTGTTTAAAAAAATGGTAAATTTAAAGTAAAGGATATAACATTTTTATCTTTTAAGTTAAATGGTGCTAAGATGATTTTGCAAAACTCTCTCTTTCTTAAAAAAAAAGAAGAAGAAAAAACATTTGTATATATGTGTGTGTATATATATATATTTAACACCTAGAGTCATGTGTTCACACTCGTGTGTTCACTCGCCATGCTCTGTACCCTTCTCACGTAAGCCCGAAAGCAGTGCATGATCGGTATATCTGGCCTCAGTTTATTTGAGTTAGGTGTATATAGATAAAAATTCTTTTTAATAACGCCTACAGTCAATAAGTGTTCACACTTGTGTGTTCACTCGCCACGCTCTATATTCCCCTTACATCAGTCCGCAAGGCAGTGCACGGGTAATATATCTGGCCTCAGTTTACCTCAGTTAGGTATATGTAAATATTGTTAATATCAATAAAATTTTCAAATAAGAGAGAGTAAACAATTGAAATCCGAGCACTATTTTTACTTATTTGATTTAACTTGTTATTGAAAAGAAATGAAAATACCACTTTAATAAACTTTGATAATCAACTAAAGATCTATTTCATAGTTACACTTTGTGATCAACCGAAACAACGAGTTAAACTATTGTCTATTTGCTATGATAACTTGATTTTTGTTGGAATTTTTGACAAGTAAATAACTTAAAATTTTCAAAACAATGACCAAAACCTATATTTAACTTATGAGTGTCAAATTGAAAGTGAATCCTTCATTTGTAAATATTTTCAAAAACTTGCATTCATCCCATTGTAAATAAATCTTGCATTTTGTAAATATTTTCACTTTGCATTTGGATTTTGTGGGTAGTATCCGTTGAAAACCCTCACGAGACAACACTCATCCTACTAGGGACATCCAGAGGTTTAACGACTTGTTGTATACGCTCAATGCAATCGTGCTCCCTATGAAAACGGATTTATCTTAGTTTTCTTTTTTCGAGGACGAATAAAAAGATAAGTGTGGGGGTATTTGATGTGCACGTAAATGTGCATATATTTACATCCATATTTTATCTCTTTTTATTTAAATAAACATCATATTTGGGCATTTGTACATGTTAAAACCAAAATTTAATTATTTTCAAACCATCATATTTTCATCTTCATTCAGGGGCAAAATGGTCATTTTTGTGCATGTGTAAATTTGAGAATTTTTACTTGGACATTTTTGATGATTTTTATAGGAATTTGGATGCATATGGAAGAGGCTTATATGAAGATACATGCATGCACAAATGAATACAAAGGAAAGAAGAGGGAAATAATTCAAAGTGAAGATCATGGAGGACCCCACCTACCCACCTACCTTAATGTACAAATTAGAGGCTAATGAACATGCTTATGGAATTAATGGCTTCATGTACACTTAAATGATGATTAGTAGAAGCTAATGATTACTTGGCCTCCACACTTCCTAAGGGGTATTTCGGGAAGCCCCCTAAAAATAGAATTAGGGTTTTATGCATGTATAAATAGCCCTCTTATGTACATGTAAATAATCATCTACTCTTTCATATTAGTTAGTAAATGAAAAATACAAGTTGTAATGGCAATGTTCTATGAAATAAAAATGTCTTCCAAGCCTCTTTTTCCTCTCTTTTCTACATGCTTTTCTTTATTTTTATGTTAATGCTTATTTCTATGCTCTCTTTCTTTTCTTTGTTAGTAGATTAGTTTTACATTCATACAAGTAGTGTAGCTTAATTCCTTTTGTTGTAAGTAGTTTAATTACATTCTCTTCTTTGCTTTTTTCTATTTTCTTCTCTTTTTAATGTTGAAATTTACTTGTGTTGCTTCAATGCCACAAATGAGTAGCTAAACCCCTTCAATTTAGGGGTAATGAAGCTCTCAAATATTATGTAATTTCAACATTTTATGATTTATGATCTCATTTGGTTTATGCTTCATGAAGTGAGTTTTGATGCAAGTTTATACAAGTGGGTTTTATAGCTTATATTGCTTATGCAAATGAGCTATTCTTATTCAACATATATACAATTTGCATCATCATTTGCAAATCCATTTTTGATTGTGAAATTAAAGTAAAAATGAAATTTGATGATCTATATTACTAGTTACAATAGTAAATAGATCATACTTAAAATAGCTTTTGCTTTGGCTTCATTTTCATGAGAATTATAAGTGGTTTATTTGTTGTATTATAGTTTGATGGTTTGAGTTATGTTAATTAATAACATAAACAAACCATACTTATGATAAATACAACAATATTTCACTTAATACCAAAGCTAGAGATCATAAATTGTTTGTTTGTTGATTTGCAAAAATATGAGAGTGAATTTGCCTCTAAATTGTTCTCTAGTCCAATAGTTTTTAAATCAAATTTTAATTATAGTTTTAGCTTCAGTTTTAGTTAACAATTTCTCCTCCATTTGGCTAATTTGATTGAATAGATTTTTAAACTCTAACAATTCCCTACGGATCGACCCGTATTCACCACATACTACAAAGTGTACGCCGTGCGCTTGCGGTTATTTTTATTTCAAAATTTATCGACGGTTTTCTAATCCGATAGAAATTCCGTCGTTAAACAGCAAACTGGAGCGGCGAACTACCGAACAAAAAATTTGGTCCAGTACTCCAAATCACCGAACAAAATATTTCATTCGGCAATTTTTTTTCTCATCGCTCCAAAACTTCATGCCCTAATTCCCGAACGATATTCCTAGCATCTACCTTTAGCATCACCGATCGAGATCACCAAATCCTCACCACCGGACCATTCTAGTCCGGCAAATCAGCTCTTCTATCGAACGAAGCCACAAAGCACTGCAACTTTGCCTCTCCTCCACCGCACCTAGGGTTAGGGCTTCTTCAAGCTTCGCGAGTATCTCCAATGGCCTCATCTTCTTCAGATTCGAAATCAGGTATCAAAAATAACAATCTCCACCTTGATACCGGATTTCCAAACAAGCCTTCCAACTCCATCTACACCTTCATGCTCCAAGCAATGGATACTTACCCAATGAGCTTCGGTAATGCCATCACCCATTACACTTTGTCAACGAACTCCGGCAGTGCCACCATCCGTCAACAAAGTGTTCGAAGTACCCAATCCATGTAGAACCTATCAATCTCCACCATGAAAACAAACGTCTCCATGAACCATCTTAACTCTCCTCCCGTGCCACCCGTGGCAACTAACACTTTATTAAGCGAATCAAGTCCGAGCAATGCTCAAACTTAGCAAGAGGAAATGACTTGGTAAACATGTCTGCTGCATTCTCCTTTGTGTGAACTTTCTGAACATGAACTAGCTTCTCTTCACTCATCGAGACAAGGAACGACTCTCTCACCTCAATATGCTTCGTCCTCGAGCTGAATGCCATATTTTCAGCTAAGTGAATTGCACTCTAACTGTCACTGTGCACATTCACTCCTACGTATGTGAAGCCCAAATCACACAACAATTGCCTCAAATAAAGCACCTCCTTAGTTGCTTTAACCACAACTATGAGCTATACCTTTGTAGTGGACGAAGCCACAATCGTCTTCAACCTCGCTTTCCAGCTGATCGCTGTCCCACCAAAGGTGAGAACATATCCGAAGGTTGACTTCCTTCGACCTCTATCATCGGCATAGTCGAAATCAAAAAATCCAACAAAGCTGAAATCTCTTCATCTGCTGCCAAAGACAAGTCCATAGTTTAGAGTTCCTCTAAGGTATCTAAAGATACACTTCACTGCTTCCCAATGCGCCTTTCTTGGATTTGCCATGAATCTACTCACCAATCCAATAGCCTGTGCAATGTTAAGCCTAGTTCAGACCATGGCATACATCAAGCTACCAACTGCACTTGCATATGGGACCTTCTTCATATAAGCCTTGTCCTTTTTCGAGATCAGAGAGCCTTTAATAGAAAGCTGTATATGCAAAGGCATGGGTGTGCTGATTACCTTTGCCCCTTCCATGATAAACTGAGCAAGCAACTTTTGAATGTACTCCTTTTGAGTGAGGCTCAAAAGTCCTAACTTTCTATCCCTTTTTATTTACATACCCAAAATTTTCTTTGCTTCTCCAAGATCTTTCATTTCGAATTCCGCTATTAACTTTCGTTTTAAACTATTGATTTCAGCCTTATCCTTAGGAAGCAATTAACATATCATCCTCCTACAAGAGTAGGTACACCCATCTACCATTCTTTAATTGCTTGAAGTACAAACAAGCATCTTTGATGCTACGATCAAAACCAAGTGAAAGCATAAAAGAGTCAAACCTCTTGTACCATTATCTAGGCGACTGCTTAAGTCCATACAATGACTTCTTCAATTTGCAAACCCAATTTTATTTCCTATCTACAATAAATCCTTCTGACTGCTTCATGTAGATGGTCTCCAAGTCTTCGTGCAAGAAAGCGATTTTCACGTCCAGTTGCTCCAGCTCCAAGTTATGAGCTGCAACGATAGCGAGCAAAATGTGGATGGACGTATGCCTCACTGCTGGAGAGAATATCTCATAATACTCCAATCCTTTTCTTTGTGAAACCCCTTCAGCAACTAGTCTAGCCTTGTATCTTCCATCATCCTTCACCTTGAACACCCACTTGCAACCTATGGCTCGGTTTCCTTGAGGAGGAGGTACCAAATCCCAAGTCTTGTTCTTCTTCAACGACTCTAACTCCTCTTCCATAGTGCACATCCACTTCGAACTGTCACATGACTTCAAAGCTTCATCAAGGTCAAGCGGCTCCTCAAGAACAACATGTAAGGCATAGTCAAACCGATCAACAAGGCTAAGATTCGCAAACTACCAATCACCATACCTTTCGGGCAGCCTAATAGTCCTACGACTGACCCGGGTAGGTACTGCTTCGCCTAAACTCCTTTCAGCTCCACCTTGAACTAAACTTCCTCTAGATTCATGCACATCACCAGCACTACTAGAAGGAACCTGTGGACTATTTTGTGATGTTTCATGAACTGTGTTTTCCTCGACAGCATCAACAACAACTCTACTATTTGGCTGGAACACGGGAACTTCTTCCATCTCCTTAGGCTTATCAGAATCTTCTGATGTGGTAGGTAGCTTCTCCTTCGGATTGAACATAGCAGACTCATCAAAAGTAACATGTCTGGAATGAAAAATATTCTGATCAACAGGGTTCCAAATTCGATACTCTTTGATACCATCGGCGTATCCCATTAGTATCCCTTGTATGCTCTAGCCTCCACCTTGTCATTACCTGTATGGTGAACATACATGGGACAACCAAAAATTCAGAAGTAACCAAGATACACTGCTTTACCTCTCCACTTTTCCACTGGAATCTTCCCCTCTATGGCTAAGCATGGAATTCTATTTATGATATGCGCCGCAGTTGATAATGCCTCAGCCCAAAAGCCTCTAGACAAGCCCACCGTCAATCTCAAGCAACGTGCCTTCACCAGTAGAGTCATGTTCATCCTTTCTACAGCCCCATTGATTGTGGATCGCCGGATGTAGTGAAATGTCTTTGAATGCCATGCTGTCTACAAAAATCGAGGAACTCCCTAGAGACAAATTCACCACCATTATCAGATCTCAGCACCTTCAACCTAGAACCAGATTGGTTCTCAACAAGCGCTTTCTAGTCTTTGAACTTCTCAAAACTCTCTGATTTGGCCTTCATCACATACACCCATACTTTTCGAGCAAAGTCATCGATGAAAGAGATAAAATACTTTGCTACTCTAAGAGAAGGAGTAGAAATCGGTCCCCAGTCATCTGTATGCACGTACTCAAGTACTCGCCTCAATCTATGGAGTCCAACTCCAAAGGATACTTTAGTTTGCTTGCCTAACACACACTCCTGGCAAAAGTCCATCTTGTCGAAGCTTTCTCCTTTGATCATCTTGAGTCTTTGAAGAAACTCTAAGCCCTTCTCTGAAATATGACCCAACCTGAGATGCCAAAGCTTTATGGCATCCAAAGCACGAGAACTGTTTACTCCAACACACGACTCTCCAAGAACCGTGGTTCCTTTTAGTAAATATAGATTTCGGAACACAACTCCTTTCATAATAACTAGTGCACCTCTCGAAACCTTCAGACTATCCTTCTCGATAGTTACCTTGCATCCCAAAGATGCCAATTGTCCTAAAGAATTTAAGGACTTCTGAAGACCTAAAACATACTAGACACCTATCAAAGTGCGTATCACTCCGTCAAACATCCTGATCCTCACTGTACCTTCACCCATTGCTCTACAGCTAGCATCATTACCCATAAGAATAGAGCTTCCCTCTCGTCCAACGAAAGAACTGAAGTAACTCTTATTAGGCGTCATATGAAAGGACGCCCCCGAGTCCAGCACCCAATGGTCTAAGATATCTGATACTGCTGCAGACAACACATTGTCAAATACAGACTTCTCCACCGCAAATGATGAAGATCCCTCTTCTTCCTTCTTCAAATCTGGACAATCCTTTTTCCAATGACCAGGTTTCTTGTAGATAAAGCACTTCCCAACCTTAGACTTTCCTCTCCTGCCATTATCGGGCTTCCTGGACTTGGAACACCCTCTAGAATGCCAATTCTTCTTATCTTCTCTACCTCTTTCAACAAACAGGCCGTGACTACTACTTCCACTTCTACTTCCTTCACTTATCTCCTTCATCTGATCTCTCAAGCCCTCAGATAGAAGGGCCGACTTCACATCTTCCACTATTAATGTGTCTCTAGTGAAGATAAGGCTGTTAGCGAAACCTGTGTAACGCTCCAGAAGAGAACACAAAAGAATCATTGCCATTTGCTCCTCATCCATCTTCAAGTCAACAGTCCCCATCTTCATCACGAGATCATCAAAGAAATTAAGATGTTCCTTCACTGAAGTACCCTCTCTCATCCACATGGTGAAAATTATCTTCAGCAATATCAAACGGTTAGTCAGAGATTCCTTCAAGTAGAGATTTTCTAGCTTGGTCCAAATGCCCTAAGCAGTGGTCACTAGAAGAAAAGCAGTCTTTTATAGCGGCATATAGCCGCTGTTAAACACAACTATAGCGGTTTGATAAACGCTGTATATCGACATGTTATAAAAAAGAATTGCACATTTATAACACAAAAAAAACCTCTATAAAAGTGCATGATTCTATAGCGCCTATTTCGTGCTATATATCAACATGTTTATAGTATATTCTACATCCATTTACAACATATATATACCGCTATAAAATGTGTAGATACAATAACGCTTATTTGCTGCTATCCTTTGACAGTAACCTCATACATTGCATTATCTTTTAATAGCACTTATGTCATATAGTTATAACGCTTTTTAGGAGCTATGCTTTATTTTACTATATATTTGATGCACCCCACTATTACATTATAATAATAACAATCAAAATGGATCTTCTTTAAATAGATAACAATTTGAACAATGTATGAACGAAAAAAATATAATAATCAGCAAATATAATGCATATTCATGATAACTAAATAAAGTATCAACTAACAAAAAATAAGTTCGATACATGAGTTACTAAACTCAATACATATTCATGATAACAAAAGAAAACATAGTTCAATATTAATGTCTACAAGTACCAAATGCATCACTAAGAACTTGAACTGCTCAAAGCCGTTCTTCATGCATGTCTTCGATCATTGGTAGTACTTCCTGAAAATTCAGAACAATTTGAAAATAATTATATAAAACTGTGATGAAAATTATAGGTTATTTCAATATTAGCGTAAAGGTAATCAATTTCTTCAATGGATTATATAAGCAACATAGGTCGATTAATTTTGTGAAAAAGAATTGGATGATGAGAGAAATGAAGAAGTGTAGATTAATTGTAGGAAGAAGATGGAGGAAATTTTAATAGATTAAGGATGAAGTAGATTAATCATGGAGTAGGCAGTTTGAACTGGCGAATGAGCACTATGTTTTTTCCATGACATAATTTAAGGTCGTCTCTGCGTACTTTAAGAAGTTAAATTTGGCTTACCTGTTAAGCTTAGAACCATCCAATCTCAAAATAAAACAGTTCGGAAGTTAGATAGAGCAAATGAAATTTCACCAAACTAGACCTGCTAAAGTAATAGAAATATTTAGCAATAAGTGTACAGTTTTTAAACCTTCTACTTTAGAAAAGTGCAGCAAATAATAACATAAACAAAATGGTACTTAGCTATAATCGGGTGGTATAGAAAAGGTACAGAAACGCATGTTATCAGAACATCAGAAGCGTAGTAGAGAGTAATCAAAAAACATTAAAAATACGCACCTTATCAGCAAAAATGAAGGCACAGAAAGTAAAAGCAGCAACTTACAGAAAGCAAGATGTAAACCCCAGCATGAGTATATAGGCTACATTGGATATCCTAAAAAATGCACAATAAGAAATGTATTCTCTCATAAGAACAAATGAGAACAAGATTGTATTCTTATTGTGTAATTAATCAACAACTCAATGCTACATCTTAATTAAGCTCTCTCAGTGCATAATTACCAGTAATCTCCACAAGAACACTTTCCATCTTTAAAATGATGAAACCTATTCAAATCCCTTAATATTATTTCCCTTCCAACCATCTTAGAAATATACCCAAAGCCAAATGACAATCTCCACAAACCCTGAGATTCTTCATGATCCTTATCGGTAATTTTCCAGAAGAGCGAATGAGAACAAACGCAACTGCAAGCTTTTCACTGTGATAACTCAACAGCTCTTCTTTGTTTTTGACTTCAGGGTTATATAAAAGCAAATTATATCTTAGGAACATAACCTAACTCCTTCATCTTTTGGTTAGGATAGTGTAATTTTTCGTATATCTCTTTTCTTTCAGGGTGCATTCTATCTCCAGCTATGAATTCATGAACTCCATCACTTAGAATTACCCAACTACAACCTGGTGCTTAATTTGGCATCACTCTTCTCATTTTAGATCGAAAATTTGCCACTTCATCCCATTTATTTTTTGATGCGTAATAGTTAGAAGCTAGTATGTAATTAACAGGTTTTTCAGGTTCCAGTTCTACAAGCATTTTCGAAGCTTGCTTCCCTAAATTTACATTTGATTCATCTTTTGATCTACTGCATGCAACTAGTATTGTTCTCCATATAAGATTATTGGGGGTGCATAGGCATTCTTTTAATGAAATCTTCGATTGTATCAAGCTCTCCTTTTCTTTCCAATATATCAACTACACAAGAGTAGTGTTCAATTTTTGGAATCAAACCATATTTCATGCTCACAGATTCAAAATATTCAAGCCTTGTTCCACCAATCCAGAGTGACTACAAGCATGTAAAACACCAACAAATGTGACATGATCGGGTTTTTCTTTTTCTTTTTCCATCTCATTGAAGAGCTCAAGAAAATCCTTGGCTTTAGTTAGATGATTGTTCTGAATGTTTCCTGCAAGCATAGAATTCCGTGACACAGCATCACTTTTACTGTGCATTCTTGCGAAAACACTTTCACAGGAGTCCATTTCACCAGCTTTAGCATAGAAAGTTAAAAGAGCATTATCCAATAAATTATCATTTTCTGAAATATTATCCAATAAAATCCATTTCACAAAAATCATGAACAAAAATAATATATGCCTAGGAATGAATCAAGAGATTGAAATCTACGCTCACCTAATTTCCATTAAGATCGGTACTCCCTATTTCTTAGCTTCTACAACGGTTCTTTGTAAATATATGGATCCACTATATTATTATTGCTTTAAACAAACATCAAGAAGGAATTAAAAAATGTTTAATTTTCTATTTTAGGTAAACAGAGAATGGAAAAAAGGTTACGGTGAAGTAGTTTGGCACCAAAATTAGTAAGTGAAAGATATATATACTGAGAATACATATAGTTTATTATTATAAAATTTCAGAAAATTTAGTTACCTTGGTTAATATTTTACGATTTATTATTATTATTAATATTAAAATTGTTATATAAATTTATCTAATTTGTATAAAACTTAGTTAATTTAGTTAATATTATAGTTTATTATTATTATTATAAACTTAGTTAATTTTTATAAAACTTGGTTAACTTGGTTAATATACTATAATTTATTATTCTAAACTTACTATTTGTTATGAAACTTGGTTAATTTTTATAAACATGGTTTGTTGACTATTATTATTACTATTATGAATATCATTGTTAATTTTTATAAACTTAAGTTAATTTATTATTATTATTGCTATTACAATTATTTCAATAAAACTTAGTTAATTTAATATTATTATTATTATAAATATTGTTAATTTTTATAAAATTAAGTCAATTTATTATTATTATTGCTATTACAATTGTTGTTGTTATTGTTAGTGTTATTATTATAAACATTAGTTTTTATAAAAAATTAGTTGAATTATTATTAGTATTATTCAAAATTTAGTTAATTGTTATCAAACTTAGTTAAATTTTAAAACTTAGTTATATTATTTATTTGATTGTCAACTTAGTTAATTTTTATAAGCTTATTTAGTTTTTACTAAACTTAATTAATTGACGTTGATTTTTATAATCTCAGTTAATTTTAATGCGATTATTATTATTATTTAAATTTTATTGTTACGGTTAGTTAATTTAACCAATCTTAGTTAATTTTTTTTATTTAACTAAGATTATAACATATAATTGTAACTGTTATGATTATTTTTGTTGGTGTTATTATTGTTATTGTTGTTATTATAAAATTTATTAATTTTTATAAACTTAGTTAATTTATATTATTATTATTATATAATCTTTTTATTTTTTATAAAACTTAGTTAACTTGATTAATATTTTATTACTATTATTATAAACTCGGTTAATTTATTATTATTATACAAACTTGGTTGATTTTTATAAAAGTTAGTTAACGAAGTTAATTTTTATGAACTTAGTTAATTTATATTATTATTATTATTATTATTTTATATAAATTTAGTTAATTTTTAGAAAACTTAGTTAACTTGGTTAATATTTTACAATTTATTATTATTATTAGTATTTGTATTATTAGTATCCTAAACTTAGTTAATTGTTATGAAACTTGGTTAATTTTCATAAACTTAGTTTATTTATTACTATTATTGCTATTATGATTATTGTTGTTGTTGTTAGTATTATTATTATAAACTTAATTAAGTTCCATAAATATTAGTTAAATTACTATTGTTGTTGTTGTTATAAACTTAATTAATTTTTATAAACTTACTTAATTTTTATAAAACTTAAATAACGAAGTTAATTTTTATAATCTTGGTTAATTTATTTTGATTTTGACTATTATTATATGCATATTTAGTTAATTTTTATAAAACTTAGTTAACTTGGTTAATATTTTATAATTTATTATTATTATTATTATAAAATTAGTTAATTTTCATAAACTTTATTAATATTTTATTATTATTATAAGCTTATTTAATTTTTATAAATCTTACATTACAAACCAGGGTAGTAATAGCTTCCTGAATCAATTTCGTTTTAGTTGTAGGAATTGATTATACTAGGCAGCTCGTGATAGTAGAAAGTAAAAAATTAAGTAACAATACCTCATTTAATACCACATCCTTTAAATCATCACTTGTAAGAATGAAGAATTCAAGTGATCGATCAACCACCTCCTCCTACATTAGCACAATAAAAGTCCTTCACTCATAGAAATTACTCGATAATAAGCAGTATGTGCACTTCAATTGCAAAAATGTGCACAACTAGAATGTAACATGATGAAAAAAATACCTTACTTCCAGGCCCAACAATAACATTCTACTTCAAAAGTTTATCACCAAATACATGAGAAACAGCAAGCACATCGCCAACCCGCCATATGCTGATTTGGGTTGGTCCTACATGCACTGATTATCTAATTTCTGTTTAAGGAACTAGTTTTGACACCTTAAGATCTTTCTGGTTTTACAGTACTATATAGTTAATTCTATTACAAACCTAGCCAGCCAAAGAGAAATAGCCTACCTCAAGTTCATAAATACTTTTTAAGCCTTGCATATTGCAAATTCAAGTTCCTACATACTACTTAAACATGGCTTAGAAGTGATAATTGATGACCAGCAGATGCAACTTTGCTTGCCACTAAAAACAAGAAACTTGAAGTTGCAAGCTTGCCTACAGCAGGCAATTGCAACTGCAAGCATGCAACTTGCAAGCAACTTCCAGTTGCCCGCTTATAAGTTGCAGGCAACTTATAGTTCAAACACAATATAAGTTCAAACATATAACACTATAGATCGTTTTGTTGAATTTTACATCATATCAGGTTTATTTAAAAAATTAATTATCATACATAATTTATTCAATGTTATATAAAAGATTAGTGTTGATATGTTTTATTGAGCATATTTTAACATATTTCATATAAAAATACAAAAGGCTTTCAATGAAAAATCAAATCTATTCATATTAGATTAAAATGAATGAAGGCATTCAGAAGTTAGTAGTGTTATAATCAACACTAACATGCGCTAACATTTTCCTCATACAAAAATAAATAAGAGAAATGCCATCAGCATCACCTGTTGCAACCAATTGAAGAAACTTTTTTACAATTGGTTGAATTCAACTTAGTTTGTCTTGCATTAACCGAACACTGGATCCCACTACCAATTACTCTCAATCAATTTTTAAGCAAGTATTAGCAAGGTTTCTCTCTAAGTAGCTGATGCAAGCCAAGTTAAAACAGCTAGAAAAATTAATCAATCATTCAAGGCAGTTCCACTAAGTTTCAGGATAATTAATCAAACGTGCAAGGATTGACAGCCGTGATATCTATAGAAAGATGTATTGTATTTTTTATTTCTGTGAAATAAAGCTACAACCTTTAAAATAAAAAAATATGAGAAGAATTTACCAGTAAGTCAAACACTTCAAACATTAGCATGCAATTTTGAATCGACATATCTTTGCAAAGATTTAAAGAAGTTCATCGTGTGGCCATTTGACTCTACCATTGTAGTTTTAATTTCCCTTTTCAATATCATTTTAACACATACAAAAAATAAACCGAAAATGTGATACCTATCCATTCTTGTTTCAAGAAATCTCTGAAAGGAACTTCTTTTGGCCATTGGCAGCATTTCCATATTCATGGCGCTATCTTTTATTAAGGCCACTTCAGATAAAACAGTAGAGCTTGTACATTTTTTTGGCAAAATTGATTAAATGCAGCATTTCCCGAGGGTATTTTATCAAAAGTGAGCACATCTCCACTGTAAAATATTGTCATTTGATCTCTAATTGCTACATTTTTTGGTAACAGAGCATGATCTCTCATGGGATCGTTCAGGTCAAGCTTTGGAAAAAAGGATAAAGTCGTTTGTTGTAGAACTAAACCTATAAATAAAATTAGCACAACCTCGATCAATACATGACTTGTAGTAGAATTCATTATCACTTCCAACCGGACAAAATAAAAATGAAACCTTGTGATTTACGTGTAGAGGTTGACTTGAGACATCAATGTAGCAATTGTTTGATATGGTTGTTACATTGTGAAGCACGTACATGATTTATACTGTAAGTAATAGAGAAGGTAGATTAAATGGCGGTATATATAGCATTGGCATATTATTCATAATGGCGGTGTCTTTTTTTTTGGTATTTATGAACATAGTTAATTCCAGGTAGCAAATAGTTTTTTAGCCAAAATAAGATCCACATAGAATTCTAATTAAAACTATATATGATGGATTTATCAAACAAATACAAATTAGTGTAAATAGTTTTATTTCTCACTACTACCAACACATAAATTACATAAAATAGATTCATTTACATGAATGAGAAAGAAGCCAAAAAACACAAATTACTGTAAAATAATCTTGAATTCCAAATTTAACTCATAATAAAAATGAAATAATTCTGTGCATGTGAATTTCGTACTAAATTAAGCATTACTAAATTAAGCAATAATAACATTTGCTTCTTATAATTAACTATTTCACCTTAGATTTAACATAATACTAAATTTCTAATAATTACTGCTTAACAACAATAGAGATAAAGCATATATATATGAATATCATATTGAAAGTAGTAAGTTCAAAGTCCAAACTTAGTCAACAATATGATTGGATCAATGTCTAATTAACAAAGGTAATAAATGCACATAAATACTTGAATACCTTAAAATATTTATAAAGTGAAGGAAGTTGCGAATAAGTATCATTAAAATGAGAAATACCTGTAGAACCATTATAGCCTGTGTTCACTCTTTTGGTAGCTTGGTATCCCTTTCTACGTGAAAATGTTTACTTTAATATCTTGGATATGAATATGAAAACAAAATTATTCTCAAGTACAAATTTATTTGGTGTAATTGATTTTTATGTAAGTGAATACAAAATTAACTGTCCACATTCCTCTTACGTGGATTCCATGGTTGAAGATATTCAAATTATTTTCACATATATTTGTTATCTTAGGTTTAACATCTTACAAAATTACATTTCTCATCTTTGATACGTTTTTTCCATTTTATTATATGGATTTTCTTTTTTACTCCTTTTAAAAATAGCAAAACTGTTAGTGTTTATGGTCATTTGAATGCACAATTTTGTAAGTTGACATTCATCAACGAAAAGGTGAAGCATATATGGCCATTTGAGTTGGTTAAATACGTTCAAACAATTACAAAATTGCAAAATTGTATGAATATGTTAACCAATTCATCAACAAAATAGGTGATGCATTATATAAAAGTTCAAACAAACTATTATGACTATGTATGTTACTAAATGACATTTAACTGCATAAAAGTATCGATTCTTATTTCCATAGTACCAATTTGTATATTTGAAATTGATTTTGATAGTTAGCTTCTACATCTAAACCTAAAACTTAAGTTTCTAATTTGTTTCATTTTTATTTGTCTAGGAAGCAATAAATTTGAATTGTATATTTAACAACCTTGACCCTTTTCAAACTAGTACGATTAAACATATTTTCTTAGTACTAGTTTTAATTGAGTTTTGGATCGAAATTTGGGAATTAATAGTAATTGGAGAGATTCGATTTGAAACAATATTTATATCATAAGGTATTAAGATTTCTGGTAATAATATCAGGAACTAACTGAACCATTCTGAAACACCAAATGAATATAAAAAGATTATGAGCAAAAATACATACCTATTAAATCTGACATTAACATGGCTAAAAGTACCTCGTCCAATCATTTTCCCTTTTTTCCAACATGAACTTGGACTGAGTGGGTTCTCCGTTGCAGTTCAAGTCTGTTAAGTGTCTCCGAATGCGAAGCTAAAATAAATGAGGTCGCAACTTCTAAACTAAATCCATTTTTACTTTCACTATTCCCGTTAGACAAGCTATAAACTACTACAATGTTTTGAAAGGGTTGATTTCTCAGTATCAAGTTATAAAGCATTCACTTAAATTACCTATAATATATTATCAACTATTAGGTAACAAGTATAAGAAATAGCAGATTTTTATTTATAATCAAAAGAAGCCCCAAAAATTAAGTAATTAGTCGTGTTTTACTTTTATAATGGAGCGAAAAAAGGAAAAGAAAAAATACAGGGCCATTGGCTTAATTCGACAGAATCGTCTTTCCTTAATGGTGTTTTGTAAATGATAATAGGATTAGAGATGAATCAGTTCATACAATGATTGTGATAATATAAATGAAACTTTATACTACTTGCAAGCAATAAAGCATCTATCTACAAGACCAAAACCTGTAAATCACTTACAGATTGTGATATGAAAATTTATCGGTAATTAATTGCTTCTTGCGCCTCCTACACCAGCTCAAAACACAATCCAAAGGCGTACAGCTCAATAGTTGCAAATTATAATTCAACAAATAAAAAAGAAATCGAAGCAAGAACGCACTCCATAACAAGGAATGAGAATCCATACATGCCTTATCAGAGCGTCAATTTCAAGATCCAAAACTAAAGCCGGCAATATCTCCAGGCTCGGCAGCGAAGCGTTCTAAATGATGCAACCTCTAGAATTGACAACAATAATAAACTCGATGGTATAAGCAAGGCAACATGAACCAATGGCAATAGATTTTGGCTAGGATGGTGTAGCTTTTAAAGTGAGGACGATAATTCAAAGGAGGATAACAGTTTGGTTAGGGATCTGCCGATTTTGTGATTATGGAGAGAGAATAATTTGAGAAAGAGGGAAGATGGAAGAAAAAAAAGAGGGAAATAATTTGAGGAAGAAGGAAGAGCAAAATAACTAGATGAGGACGCGGCCAAAGGAAATAATTGGTGGTAGAAAGCGTTATGCAACCAAACATTGGCTCCAAATAAAAAAAATTAGAATAAAAAATAACACAATGAAACAACGCGTTATAAATTAGCGTTACAAAAGACTGTTTTTCTTGTAGTGGGTCTCACCACTAATCTCTGAGATAACATTCTCTCCCATAGCTATTTGTAAAGTAGTAAACGCCCATTCCTCCATCTTCTTCCTTTCCACGGCTGAGATTCAACCGTCAACTCCTTAGCGGAAAACACTATTGGATGGACTTCATTCCTCATTAGAACAGCCTTCATCCTCCATTATCACTTCTCGAAGTCTTTATCCCCATTCCATTTCTCAATTGCCAATTGTGATCCTGACGCGATATACATCCCTCAAGTATAGGGTCTTGTAACAACTGGAGTTCCTTCATCTCCTACCATAGCGTCTAACACTCCTCAATCAACCTTGCAGCTCCGATACCAGACCGTTAGGGAAAATCCCTTCAGATGATCAGTCTAAGGGAATAAAAAACCCAACGTAGCGGAAAACAACTGGATCGTGGTTGTAGTGAGACGAAACAAACGGAGATAAACACCAGAACTGACAGTCACAAATCTATGCAATGCAGAAAAATAAATAACACCAGTATTTATAGTGGTTCCACTACCGTGAGGCAGTGTATGTCCACTTGGGAGAGGAGATTTTATTAATCACTGAAATATTAGAGTTATAAGATTAATTCACTTTTGGAGGCTATACATAAGAAGAATTAACAATACAGACAAAATTATGCAGAGTTTCAACTCTCTAGGATGGCTACAATTGTTGTCCAGAAGCTCCTCTATTTATAGAGTGAAGAAATGATGAGGGGTAGCTGCTATATAGAAGCTCAGGAGTTTGGTTCGGCATCCATCTGGACCGGCGCTACTTGGTTCGGCATGCATCTGGTTTGGCAAACACATCAACTCATTTGGTTCAGCAAAGCTTGGTATTTGGTTCGACAACCAATGCCCGAACAAGAAAACTAGAGCGGTGAACTGCCGAATGAAAAATTTGGTCTGGCACTCCAAATCACCGAGCGAAATATTTCGTTCGGCAATATTTTTTTCTTACCACTCCAAAACTTCATGCCCTAATTCCCGAACGATATTCCTAGCATCTACCTTTAGCATCACCGATCAAGATAAACAACTCCTCACCACCGGACCAATCTAGTCCGGCAAATTAGCTCTTCCACCGAACGAAGCCACAAAGCACTACGACTTTGGCTCTCCTCCACCTCACCTACGGTTAGGGCTTCTTCAAGCTTTCCAAGTATCTCCAATGGCCTCATCTTCTTCAGATTCAAAATTAGGTATCAAAACTAACATGTTATTTTCTCAGTATATGAAAATTTGCAGAGTACATAACACTCTGAATACCTGTTTTGCTTGTTCATTTGATTATATTAGTTACTGTGGTGTGTACTATTACATGTGCTTGGCATTTATTCTCGTTACTGCTGTGAATATTGGGTTAATTACCTTTAGAATTGTCTTCAACTTGTACAGGTGGGATCAAGTCTTCATTTTGGATGCCTTGTCAAGGTATAAAGTTGATGATGCCCATGAAGCTGAAATATAGTGAAATGATTAACGCCTCATCTCTAGCATGCAAATTGTGCGGTTGTCCTTTCTGCAATTAAGGTAAGTTTACATCACTTTGAAATACAGTTCATGTATTTACTTGGTTGAACGTAGAATACATCAATTAGAATACTTTATGTAATAGTTTGATTGCAATGCTAATGAATTGAATAGCTGAAATATTTGAAAAAAACACTAAATTGTTTTACTGATGTGTATTTTGTTTATTTACTTGTTATATAAATTTTTGATTCATACTCATACTCCTGATTTTGAATACTGAAGAGTAACAACATAAGCTAATCAATTATTTATAGGGATATAACTACTGTTTGTTTTGTACTTGTAGTTGAAGGGAGTAATATTAAACTAAAAGTACATGTATAAATGCATCAAACAATTATTTGATACCTTTTGTATTTCAGATACCAGGTATTGAGGTGAATAATCAACTTGCTTCAGTATCAGCTTTAGACTTTTGTCCACAACTATGAGCTTGGCTGTTGGAAATGGATGCAGTTTGGTTAGTGTTTTTCCCCTTCTTTTTTACGTTTATGTTTATATAATATACGGTGAGGAACTTAAGTTATACAGGCAATATACTGATAGCTATTTTTGATTTTGCAGGGCTACATCTACAAGCTCTAAGGAAGTAATTAAGAATCAAATATTCACATAGTTGGTCAAACTACACGTGAAGGTAATATTTTTGTTTCGTTGTAGTTTTTAATATATGGCCACTACAAGAAAATGGTCTATTAATTGCAAAGGGCAATAGCATTGTAACAGGTCTTGCTATTATTAGCTATTCCAGAGTCATTTGATTAAAAGTATGCTCATGTTTGCGCCATTGTTAATGAAAATAAAAGGTTGGCGGTACATTTTCGCTCTCCGTCTCTCCTTTTCCTTTCCCCACGAACCCCTCTTTTTTGAAACTTTACAACCAATTCGTCCGTGTCTTTGCCCTTCCTCCTTTACCATCCAAACCCTAAATATTCTTTAGCTCCTAAATCGTGCCTTTGACCATGTATCGACGTCCACCTCTCCATTGATGCTCATTGCATACGTTTACATCTCCGGATCTCTACATCCTCCTCCCGTTGCTGTTTCGATTCCCATTAGATAATCCCCTCACCTCTTCTATCTTCCTCGGTTTCTTCTCTCCAGTCTTCAATTTTCATCATCGAAAATTTGGTTTCAGATCTCAGCTAGGTAATCTTTGATATATTTAACCTATCTAAAGTCAAAATAAGATATTTTCCCTTAAATATGGTCCCTTCATTCTTAACGATTGGAGTCGAATTGGATTTCGCAACTTTGAAGCTTTGTCTTAATTGTGTTGGTCAATTGGGTCTTTTCCCGGTTACCAATTTCTACTCCCACGCAGAAGAAATCTAGTATTTTGGGTGTTGGTTTCAAATCTGCTGCTATTATGTCAAATGCTTCTTATGGTATAAATTTATGCCATCAATTTTTTTATCATTGTAGTTCTTCCTACTGCATCTCAGTTTCATTCTAATTTCAATGTATACCGTATGCTTCACAGCGAAGTCCTTTGCTACTAAAAGTTAATTGACTTTATTATGATGAGCATACCTTATAATTTTTAAGTTAATCTTCGTATTCAATATAGATAGTATATAAGTTAGAATATGTGTGAGATTTTGTCCCTTTGCCATTGTGCACCATGTATTATTACCATTTGCTAATTCTATATTAAGAATATCTTCCTTCTTATGTGATGTTGCCTACGCTGAATATATGCAGATTTTATTTTATGTTATTTTTTTAAAGAAAAATATTCTACTGTACAACACTTTGCTTTTTTGAACCAATCAATAGTGGAATTGTCATACGATGGTAGTTTTTAATAGAAGATTAAATTTTGACAGTTGACAGCATGTTATGCAAGACTTACTAATATTTTTCCTATAAACATACTCTTAATATTTCCTTTATAAATGTCCTTTCTATTTCCTTTTTTGAAATCTCTATATCAGGGATGCATTATTTTCTATACATGTGTATTGCGATAGTATATACTCAATAAACCTTTAGATATTATTTGCTGCACATGGATACTCAAAGCTGCTTTCCAAATGATGAATTGTAGAGTATAATACTGGAAAACATGCTCTATAGATAAAGAATATTGGTAACAAACCACTACATAACTCAACCTGTTCTGATTTACGATATATATGAAGTAACTGGCATGCAAATAGTTATTTAATTATATAATGTAAAAAATTAGGTCCACTAATCTATTTGCATTTTTTTGTTTTAGAAATGGCTTCTTTAACTGAATATATTTGGACGCGATGGTTCACAATCTTATGAAATATCGGGTAAGAACTAAATATATTTATCATGTTCATAATTAAAACCGTGTCTATGGTCGTGTATATATAACTGAAGCATTAAAACTATGGTCATGCGTATAATTAAAGAAGCATTAAATCAATTAGTATCGAGGCGTTGCCCCAGTTAATACTGAGGCATTTTCCTTAGTTTAAACTAAGGACTGTTGCCTCATTTAAAACTGAAGCGTTTTGTGTCAGTTTTAAATGAGGCAACACACCTCAGTTTTAACTGGTGCAAACTAAGACAAAATGTTTCAGTTAAAACTAAGGCAACACACCTCAGTTTTAGCTGGTGCAAACTAAGACAAAATGTTTCAGTTAAAACTAAGGCAACACACTATCTGCCTCTGTTAAAACTGAGGCAACACTCTATCTGCCTCGGTTAAAACTTAGGCAAATCGCTATTTGCCTTAGTTAAAACTGAGGTAACATATGTGTTGCCTTATTTTTAACTAAGGCAGTGAACTGAGGCACACCATCTCAATTAAAATTTAGGCAACATGCCTCAGTTTTAACTAAGGCATATTTGCCTCGATTAAGTTTTAACCGAGGCTAATATACCTAAATTAAAACTGAGGTGTATTTTCCTTAGTTCAGTTTTAAAACCAAGACGTATTTGCCTCAATTAGCATCGAATTAAAAATGTTCAGCATTATATGTATTTGTATATCTCATGTTTTGTTATATTTTCAATGTAGGTCAAAACGATGCTCAAACCGTGTGATATTTTTAATGTCTTTAGAACTTAAAGTTGCTGGAAGTGAAAGTTATAATTTTTTTAGCACTTATATTTTTCCATTATGTTTGAACATTTGGTTAGACTAAATGTGAATATTACTTATATAATACATCCTCCTTTTTTGGTTCAGATTTTTAGTTGAAATGTTAAATATAAATTACAAGAACCTTTAATATATTATCGACATAAATACAATTGCACGTATATAAATTTTGTAACTTGATAGTACATGAATGAAATTAGTTCTCATCTTTATTTGTTTGAAAGTTAATATGTTTGCAATAATTATAAAAATAAAAATTAACTAAGTTTTATTACATTAAAATAATTAAAATTAACTAAGTTTATAAAAATTAACTAAGATAACTAAACTTAAGTTTATAAAATCGTGTTCTCTATTTTGAAATCATTGTTAATTTGTTATAAAAATTGACTAAGTTTTACAAAAATTATCCAATTTTTATAAAAATTAACTAAGTTAACTAAGTTTCATAAAAATTAATTAAGTTTATAAAAATTAACTAAGTTTATAATAATAATAATAATAATAAATTAACTAAGTTTTTAAAATAATTAACTAAGTTAACTAATTTTTATAAAATTAACTAAGTTTTATAATAATTAACTAAACCAACTAAGTTTTTTAAAATTAAATAAGTTTATAAAATTTCTAAGTTTTATAAAAATTAATAAATTTATAACAATCAACATGCAATTGTTGAGTAAAGTATTTAAAACAAAATATAACATTGACAAAGTTATCTGATTTTTATAAAAAATTAAATAAATTTATAAAAATTAACCTAATTTATAAAAAAAATAACTAATTTTTATAGAAGTTAACTAAGTTTTATAGAAATTAAGTTTAAGTTTTCAAAATAAACTAAATTTATAAAAATAACAAAGTTAATAAAATTTAACTAAGTTTTATAATACTTGACCAAGTTTTATAAACATCCGATTAAATTAATTAAGTTTGTAATTTAACCAAGTTTAATAAAAAGCTAACTATGTTTTATAAAAATTTAATTAATTTTTGTAAAATTAAACTAAGTTAGATAAATTATAAAAATAACCACGTTAACCAAGTTTTATAAAAAGTAAATAATTTTCCACCTTAACTAAGTTTTAGAAAACTAAAATAAATTTATAAAAATTAACTAAGTTGTATAAAAATTTAAATAAGTTAAAAAAGTTGTATATAAATTAAATAATTATCTAAATATTGGCAAAATTTTGTAAAAGGTAAGCAAATTTATAAAATAATAATTAAGTTTATAAAAATTTAACAAAGTTATCTAATTTTTATAAAAATTAAATAAATTTACAAAAATCAACCTAATTTATAAGAATTAACTAATTTCTATAGAAGTTAACTAAGTTTCATACAAATTAAGCAAGTCTATAAAAATAACTAAGTTTATAAACTTTAATTAAGTTTTTAAAATAAATTAAGTTCATAAAAATAACAAGTTAATAAAATTTAACTAATTATTATAAAATTTAACCAAGTTTTATAAACATCCGACTAAATTAATTAAATTTATCCAAGTTTGATAAAAAGTTAATTTTGTTTTATAAAAATTTAACTAAATTAACAAAGTTTTTATAGAATTTATTAAGTATCATAAAGACTTTGCTAAGTTAATTAAGTTTCCTAAAATTAAACTGAAATAAATCGAGTTTTATAAAAATTAAATAAGTTTTATAAAATTAATGGTATTTGTACTCGTTTAAATACAATAGTGGTTTAGAATTGAATAAGTCCATAAACATCATATATTGTTGTTCAGAAGTGTAACTTTATATGCATATTTTCATGAATCTGTCTATTACAACTAATTATCGAACTTTTTCTTTATAGTTAACTAATACATTTGGTGCTAGCAAGTAGCAACAAGGTGATTTGAAGTAATATATAGTTTCGTGTGTATCTTTAGTATGTACCTTTAGTGTTTGAATGCTTCTATGTATCGTTTTACTAAGATTGCTTGTGTATAATATTAGTTTTGTTTACTTGCATTTGTAATCTTCATACGTAGTTATGAAATATAATGAACACATGTTGTTTTGGTGTAATTTTATCTGTTTACATATAACGTATTGGTAATCAAATGTGATCTTAGTGATATTTAAATTCGTTATACATATATGCATTGAAACGTTAAAAAGAAGCACATAAAATCTTATGCAATAAGATGACAACATTAAAAAATACTATAAAAGGTAAGAATAGAGTTTTAAAAGCACTATAATATGCAACAGTCGATAGTAGTTCAAAAATGCTATTATTAAGAGAGTTTTGATGCGTTGGTAAAACGCTATTGTTAGGAACTTTTTATCACATTTTATTCTCGCTATCTAATAACCCTTCCTATTTATAACATGTTTTTTTACAGTGTGTGCAAAAACGCCATTAAAACAACTTACAGGATTTTCTAAATGCTGTTAAAAGAGCACATTTATAGCGTTTTTTGTGTTACTATCGTAGGTCACAGACCTATAACAACAAGTTGATATACAACGTTTATAAAAACTCTATAAAAGCCTTTAACATTGTTTTTTAAACGCTATTAAAAGTCCAAATTGTTGTAGTGAGAGATTCCTTATTCACTAGCGGGTTTTGTAAGAGTTTGCAGGAAGTTTTAGAAACTAAGCTCAAGGTGAGTACCGCTTACCATCCGCAGATAGATGGGCAAACAGAAAGAGTTAACAAGATCTTAGAGGATTTTTTAAGAGCTTGTGTTCTAGATTTCGGGTGATCATGGGAGGTCCATCTGGATCTAGTCGAGTTTTCGTATAACAACAGTTATTAGACTAGTATTGGGATGGCACCATTTGAAGCTTTGTATGGAAGGACATGCAAATCTCGTGCTTGTTGGTTGGAGACCGAGGATAGGTTGGTTCTTGGTCCAGATTTGGTTAGAGAAGCTACAGAAAAGATTGAGGTCATTCGGACTGGAATGAAGGAGACTCAGTCTAGGCAGAAGAGTTATGCAGATAAGAGATGGAAAGACATAAGTTCTCAGTTGGAGACCAGGTTTTCATCAAGGTGTCACCAATGAAGGGTGTGATTAGATTTGGGAAATAGGGAAAATTATCACCGAGAATAGTTGGACCTTTTCCTATTGTTGAGAGGATCGGGAAACTTGTATATAGAGTTGAGTTACCGAGCAGTTTGGCAGGTGTCCACGATGTTTTTCATGTTTTTCATCTTAGAAAGTGAGTTAGAGACCTAGAGACTACTATTGCACCAACTGTGCTAAATGATTTAGTAGTAGAACCATATTTGACCATAGTGAGGATGCCAGTTCGCCTTGTTGCGAGAGATGAGAAGAGGCATTGAACCAAGACAGTCAGGTTAGTCAAAGTCCAGTGGAGTGACAATGACAAGGACTGTACTTGGGAGGTTGAGAGCAGAATTATAGATACTTATCCTGACTTGTTTGATGGTATGTTTTACCTTCTTGTTTGATTATTGTGTGCATTATCGTAATTTTGAGGATGAAATTCTTTATAGAGGGAAGTCTGTAACACCCTAGATATTTGGTAACATTATTTAGGATATTTAATTAGTTAAATTAAATAAAATAATGTGTTGATTAGAGGATTGAGATTTGATTTTGATTAAGGGTAGCCATGCCATTTAACTAAAGAATTAAAAGAAGATTTAAAATAAATAAGAGGAAGGGTAAAATAGGAAAGAGGCCATTGCTATATCTTCCAAACCTTGGCCGTGTATTAGAATACATGCTCATTTTATTTTGAAATTTTTTAAACAAGAGGCTGGCCACCATTAACAAGGAAAAGGGGAAGAAGAATTAAGAAAAGCTAAAGGAAAAGCTAACTCAAATCAAATCCATTCAAAGCTCAAGCTCCTTAATCTCTAAAGCTAAGGTGAATAATGTTTACATCTCAAATCTTTTATTGGTTTCAGTTTTAAGATTAAATCCAAATATTCTACATTGATTTGCCCATGTTTTTGAATGATGGAATGATTATACATATACTTGATGATGATTTATGTATGTTCATATAGACTTTATAACACGTTTTGATATGAAAACCCTAATAAATGACATCCAATTACCTTGCAAATTTTTATGAAGTTCTAAAATGATATTTTAGTGATGGGTTTCAATTTTTAGATTTATTTGAAATTTTGTGGAATTAATATGAATTTTCTAGTGAAAAAATGTTATTTTGGATTATAAATTATTTACAGGTAAATAATTATTTGTTTGGGTCTGAAATTTTATATGTTGGAAAACATATTAAAAGAGATTTTCTGGAATTTTTATAGATTTTTCCTAAGTGTTTTAATGGTTATATAAAATTATTTAAGGTATGGGACTTAAATGTTTTATATGATTAAGGAGGACTTAAATTGCTCAATTGGGAAAGTCGGAAGTACTTTATGAAAAAGAATTTCGCAACCAATCATATTTACACAAACAAGGCAGGTTAGGTACAAAAGAATAGTTTAAAAGTAAAATACAAGGAAAGTTAGGTACAAAAGAATAGTTTAAAAGTAAAATAAATAGCTTTTTCACCGTTCGATGCTTTCGGCACCAGGTTCCGCCTCCATCCCTTTGCTTTCGACACAGTCGAAACCAATGAACATGGTATCAGGTAACTGGTACGTAGTGAATTGGAAGAGGGCGAAAGGTATAAGGTCAAACTAGGTGGTTCCAAAGGGGTTGAAGCATTGCTTTGGTTTTATAGGAAAATGTGCCTGCTTGCTTTCAACTAAGAAGCCTTCGACTTGATTGTGTTTCAACTAATTTAAATGGTTTAAAAGAATGGTTTCGAGTGGGTTGCATTTTTGTTTTAAATAATTGCTTTCGACTGAGTCGAAACCTTTTGATGCCGCTTCCTACCTTTCTATCTAGATGGTTTCGAAGGGGTTCTTTTGTTTTTCAAAAAAAAAATTGGCCACGTCTCCAATGCTTTCGAAGGGATGGTTTCGACACCTTCACTTCATTACTTAGGAAATGGTTTTGAAACAGGTGCTTTCGACTTAAATGATTTAAAGACCTTTTTCTTTTGATTGAAGTATATCCTAAAAGGTTTCGAAAGAGTTGATTTGAATGATTTCAAATGGAAGTGCTTTCGACTTTAATGGGTTTATTATCCTTTTGCTCTACATGAAGACATAATTCAAATGGTTTCGAAAGAAATAAGTTTATTAGTTTTGAAAGGGGTACTTTCAAAGGCTTTGAAAGAGTTACTTTCAATGGTTTCGGAAGGGGGTACTTTCAAAGGTTTCGAAAGAGTTACTTTCAATGGTTTCGAAAGGGGTATTTTCAAAGGTTTTGAAACACTTACTTTCAGGGGTATTCGAATGGGTTGTTTAAAGTTTTTAAACAAAGGTTTCAAATATCATAAATAAGCAGAATAGCCTAATGTTTGCAAGTTATAAAGGACTTTAACTTATTTTAAAAGGATAGGTAATCCTCATTGAATATCATTAACATTATTTTGTGTAAAGTATATATAACATGGCAAAAATAGCTTAGAGTAAAGCTAAAGATATATTTTCCTTGTATATGTATGATTTGAAGGACTAAATCATTTTGAAAAGGTTTTCAATAAAAATTTAAAAGGTAGTTAACCCTAAGAAAATGATTCGGATAGTTAGTCCAGTTTGAGGGTAGTCAGCCCATATTTTTCGGACGGTTAGTCCAGATTGCAGATAGTTAGTCCAGTTAAGGGCAGTCAACCAGTTTATGAATAGATAGTTCATTTGTTAGCATAACAGACCTTGCTAATATTTTATGGACAGATAGTCCACTCATTACATGTTTTATGGACAGATAGTCCATTTATTAGCATAAATGATATTGCTATTTTGATATAATGAGTTTGATTAACCAGTTTGGTTGCAGGAAAGGATTTGCAAAATATATGTTTTGAAAAGGATATTACTGAGGGGAAACCCGTTCTGCTAAGCGGTGTGGTCTCACTCAACATCAGTAAACCGATATGTAACGTAATTATTCACACCAGGCTTTATGTATGACTCAAAATTTTTGTTTCCCCTTAAACTCTCAGGTGCTCAAATTTGATTTGAGTAGGCCGAGGGTTGAGGGTTGAGGTTTTCGTAGTTTTGGCGAATAAAGCTTTCGAAGACCAATAGGTGGCTGACGGATAGATAATTTAGGAACTACAGTTTATTTTGTTTTGATTCCATTGTGTATTAAGTCAGATATGACTATATTGCTTTGATCATCCAAGGGGCATCGTCGTATGTCGCTCTTGGTGTATTATTGATTATAATTGATCATTGCCTGAGAATCGTTTTGAGGATTTTGTAACTTGGATATGAATGTTGACTTGAAATATAATCAGATATAACTTGTTTTAAAATCTGTGATTTTTTTTACATTCAAATGCTTCTGATATTATGGATACCATTAGCATTACTGTATTTTTCACCAAAAGTTAATACTATAGATGACTACAGCATTTGTAGCGCTTAGCTTTTGGCTTCTATATACGGGATGTTACAGGAAGGACCATATGCCATTGAACAGAGGCTTGGAGAAGGAACTTTCAAGCTAGCGACCATTGATGGCGTCACACTCCAAAGGGTGTGGAATAACAATCATTTACGATGCTATTTCACTTAGTTTATTCTTTTTGATTCGGCAGTGTTCAATTTCCAAATTTGCTTTAGCTTTTAATTTTCTAGATATGTATTTAGACAAATTATGTTATTTCTTTCCATTTGGAAAATAAAGTTTGAAATTTCCTTTATTTCTGTGATTATTGTTGCATTACATATTAGTTACGATACCCGACTAACTAATATTGACATGTCTGAGTAGGTTCCCAGAGTTTGGAGCTAGCGAATTGGACAAGTTCACGATTGAACTAAACAAAATAGACGTGGTCGAACCGTTAATTCGATGATTCTCACTCACAACCCAATGGACAAAGTACCTAACAGAAATAGATGTGACTTGACCATCCGATAACCAAATTAATCACACCAAGCGATGGGATATATATGAATCAAAAGCAATTGTGACATGACCGATGGTTCGATAAGTCAAGCCCCGGATTTGGGGGCAAATCAATCAATTAAGGAAAGTATGGTCCGACTATTTTTTGAAATAACTCTAAGTCCCCAAAGTGTGTATTGGAGTATAAACACAAATTGGGTGCAATTTGGTCACCTGTCAACTAACTCTTGTCCTTAGAGTGAGGATATTAGTATAAACGAATAGATGAGTACGGTTCAACCACTAACTATTCCCTAAACTCCGACCTGAAACCGACAAGAGGAGTATAAATTCACTAAATATGGAGTTTGACCATCCACTATCTAACTCATCTAAACTGAGACTGTGGGCAGGAGTACAATCACTTAGTTCGCTGAATTTGACAGCGTAGCACTAGGGCTCGAACCCAATGTTTGGTACAACTTAAGGCCACGACCACATGGAGGCCTTGAGTAAAATTAACAGATGATTATCCGAATCAACAAGCTACGAATTACATGTAAATTGAGTGGAAAATTAATAACTCGACTACTTGACCAAATTCACGTAAGGGTTCAATAGAAAATAAAGAACTTTTATTTACACATTAAACTTGGAAATCGTAGTATAAGTTTATTCAAAAGTGGAGGCTGTACCTGCACATACACGACCAACAGAAAAAATACAGCTACATAATCTATATAGAAACTAAGCCGACATGACGGCAACTTTTTTGCTTCTTCTCCCCTTTGATTTTTTTGGGAGTGGACCGACTCGAGCCTCCACCAGTTCCTCTCTTCAATCCCTTACCACTACCTTTACTACCTTTGGTAGGAGATCTTTTAGATTTTGGAGGGAGTCCTTCGAGAACCGACCCGCCAGGTGGAACGACTTGAAGTGGGATAAGGCTTGGATCATCGACATCCACATTAACGGGTTCAATTTTGTCTTTCTTCTTCAATGGCTCCTCCCTCTCGATGCTCTCCTTCAAGCTAAGCTCATTAGTGTGTTCCGAGGTACTCGTGATCACAACATCATCAGATTCATATTGCAGCAGCTGATCATCGGTCTTTTCATCGATAATAGCTCCAATAACTTGAGCATTGACCCTTGGAATTTTAGTAGCCATTGGAACATCAGTAAGTGTCTTTTGTTGCTCCATAGCGGCACCACTTCCTCGAGTTTGACTGGGAGCCGGAAGACCTGCAGATTCATGGAAACAAGAAAATAAGCCAAGAACTATTGGACATGAAGAATGAAACCTCTCGAGTAATGGAGAATAGAGCATGATACCTACGTCCGGCTGACTTTTAGTTGTCGCTGGAGTGCTTCCTTCTTGGATAGAAGCTAGCACCTTTGGTTTATAATTGGGTCTATCTGGATCATTGCTCAGATCTTGTCCCGAGCTAAGTGAAACTGATGCTTCGACTATTTTAGTGAAAAGAAACCTTTGGGATTGAACTACGAGGGTTCAGCAATGTCTTTCCATTTCCCAAAGGGTGCCAAAATATCAAAGTATAGGAGCCTTGCAGTGGCAAGGTCTAAAGGTTCATTCCCATGAAGGATCTCCCGTACCAGTTTCTCCTCATCTAATCAGCTTCGCCAAGGGCTTTCTTTCTTATTTCAATGATATATTCCCAAGCCTTGACAAGCGATTTGAGGTAGCCCTCTCCAAGAAAACTCAAGTCAAAATGGATTAGGACCTTAGCATGGTATTCAACAATCAAAGGATCAAACATGTCCTTAATCTCATTCCAGCCAGCCTCTTTAGCATCCTCCAAGTTGGGTTCAATTTGCTCCCTAACTTCATTCCGACCAACTTCCCTTGCCTCCTTCTTGAGGACTTCGATTTGAGTGAGTTGCTCGTCAATTTTATTTTTTAGCTCCCGAGCCTCGAAGGCATCTTCACAATACTTTTGAGACTCCTCTAGAGCCTCAAATTTTTCTTCCTTCTCTTTCTTAAGAAGTTCTTTGAGTTCCTCAATGCATCGAGCTAGAGTGTCTTTCTCTTTTTTTAGTGTGTCCTTCTCTGGAGCAAGCACACCACTGTGATTAAGGGCAGCGTCCAGCTCCATTTTGTGAGCCATTTCTAGATGACTAACCACTTCAAATGTTTCTTTAGCGCTCTTCTCTGCTGCGGCTAGCTTCGCTGTTAACTCCATGATCTCGTCATCTTGGTGTTTGATTATGTCTTTATCATGGATCAACTCCAGCTTAGGGTGATCGATTTCATGTTTCCTTTCAGTAGACACCTTGGAGATTTTCTCAGCTAAATTCTGGAATGCTTCATGCTGCACAAAAACATCATTGACACATGCAAGTGAACTTGCTTTAGCCCTCCCTAGAATTGTATAGATAGAAAGAAGAAATTTCAGCCCATCAAAGCAGATTTTTGGTAAATTATCCTTAAGTTCGACCAATCTTTCTACAGTAGAGGCCATAAGAGCTATAGTAGTCAAAGCTGGATCAAAAGTAACAATAGGACATTGACTCGACTAGCACTCGCGAGGCTATTGAGAACCAGATGAACCCGAATGATGGTTGGGTAGCACAGTAGTTTGGGAACATGAAAAGAGGTCAGATCACTGCTATGTAGAGGAGGATTGGGTTGAACTTCCTGATGAGATGATTGATATTTGGACTTGTGCTTAGAGGATGGACATTCCCTTGAACAATAACTTCTTTCCTAGTCGTCATCCCTTTCTCGATGCCTACCCGGGTCTGGACCACAACTGGATCCATACTATGTTAAGGAGTCCCTCAAGCGATCAAAGGCATGTGAATGAGACATAGCACCTACAAACCAAATAAGAGAAGGTAAGTCACCATCAAATAAAAGATAAACAAAAACCATGTAGTGAAGTGCATGTGATTGTGAGTGTCTTAGTGTCTCCTGATGGACCAGTTATTATGGCCTTGCTCATAGGAGTGATTTCCCCTTTGTGAGTGGAGGAACATCTTCATTAGTCCTGGTGGGAGAATTAAGCCCCCAACACTAATGTTGGGAAAGTCAAAAGTCTCGATGTCATTCGGAATTGGTAGATTTGAGAATCCTTCCATCGAACTTTCTAAAGGCTGAGAGGAAGACTCTTCTTCAACAGAGGTGATGGTGAACAAAGACTTTTTAGTAGTTTTCCTCCTATGGAGTTTATACACTAGTATTTTTCCTTTTCTTATTGGCACAAGAGATTGCATGCCTTGCGATGGTTCAACCATAGGAACATTGCCCTAACCTACATCATCGTTGTTAGGCTTGTTGGTTTCATCACCTCTAATTTTACCTTCTTTGGAATTGTACTAAGCCTCCTCAACTAAGGGCATTATAGTGCAATCAGTGTCGACTTCTTGTTCCGCAACATTCCTTAGGGTGCACCACTTCATGAATGATTGATGTTACGACCTTCTTCCAACAACCCAAAAGGAGATGGCCACTCATCGGTTACAAGGGATCTGATGTCCCTGTCCTCAACTATGTGGCGCGGATTGCGGTAACCGCCCTGCAAAAACTATCGTCTTCAGGTCGTGGACGGATGCCTGTAAATTTTCAAAGTATTTGTTAGATCAGGATACGATTTGGGCTTAATAATTTGAGAACAAAGTCAAGGCAAAACTTACGTCCTTCCAACCATCGCTTCGCGAAGCCAAACAGACAATGAACGTAGAACTATTCATGTTTAAGGACACTGAGCTTGTTCCAAGCACCGGTCAGAACTTGATAGTTGTGCATAGGCTCAAGGAAAGTATAAGAAAGGCTTACCATTTGTTGCTTGAAACTGTAAATGAACCTTATGTCTTTAGGAGATAGTGGGCGAAACAGAACATCCATAAATAGCCAGAAAGTGCCATGAAGAAAGGCATAGTTGTTCAGATGCTGCTGAGTAGGAACTATTTCCAGTTATAATTTATCATTTCTCAGATAAAAGAATTAAAAGGCGACACACATCTGGCTCAGCACATAAATTTATTACATGTTGTATACCCTTCCGGGGGGTAAATGAGCCTTGTCATTCACTGAAGGGACTAGAACATCTCCAAACAAGATCCCATGTTTAGAACACAACATACGGAGAGCAACCTTACCAATTTTGGAGGCCTGGGAATTCATCGAGATATCCAAAAATACAGCTCCCTCTATAGTGCCAGGAGTAGGATTTATCTCTTCCATCGGAAGGATAGGAACATCAGAGACAAGGTTAACCAATGGGCCATAAATCTTTGATTGCTCAGTTTGATGTTTAGGAAAAAGTCTACCGGATACAGCCGCAGAACTCGACTCGACACCTGGATTGTTGTGCTGTGAAGTTTTTCTAGAAGGCATTGTGGCTAAACATCCTGAATGTCTAGATCCTATATCAACTAAACTTAGTAGATAATCAAGATTAGTAAAATTAACCCGTCTCCCCATGCTAGGTGTAAACTAGCGTGGTGCAGTGTTTGTAACATCCCGAAAATTTTCGACTTTCGAAAATTCAACATCGATACTCACTTTATCGACTGCTGAGCCATCGAATGCCGAAACTCGAAAAGTTATGGTTTTAAGAAAAAGAAAAAGTAGAAGAAGAAGATAGAAGAAAAAGAGAAGAAGAACAACAAAACAACGACAGATACAGAACAGAGACAATGTCAGAATCTCACATATCGCAGCGGAACAATATATAATAGATAAATGAATAATCTTTAAAACAAAGAATTTTATCAGTTTATACATACATCAGTCATCAGAGTCAATATACAACAATGGACAGTTATATAACTTGTCCTCATACAGAATACACAGCGGAATAAATATATCAGATACAAATACTACGTCTCGCCATCCGGCTTGCTTCCAAAGCTCCAGAATATCCAGAATATCCTGATAATGTAACTCCAGACTGCCCGTGTGGAAATTTGTGGGCACCCAGAGTTTAGAAGGGAAACAATAAACTCCGAGTCAGTCATGGTGACTGGTGTGAGATCGTAAAACAGTTATTTATCTTTAAAATAAATAGCAGAGAATTTTAAAGTCAATTCGCAATGCTTTTGGAAAATGAAACTACCATAAGACCTCCCACCACACACACAATGCAAACGCAGAATTGGAGGAGATTTCTTCTTATGATAGTCAAAGATGCTTACTACGCAAAATCAAATCCTTTTTTTTTATATTATTTTTAGTGCATAGTGTAGAAATCATTTCGAAAGTATAATATTAATCTTAGCCAACATACGACCAGTATCGTATGCCTACTATAGCTACTATGTTCAATAGCAGGTTACCGCCACATTCCATAGCAGGTAATACAACTAAAACCGTACAAGTCACGTATTGTTTCTTTGGATTTCCAACAAATGGTCAGGCTAAGGAACTTCCTATCCACGATGGGTACGTCCCTGGAATAGACGACCCGAGAACCTAACCGGATCTCTGCCAACACAAGGCCGGGTTACCTCTGCAAAAATAGGTAACTACTGACACGTGTATGCCATTCCCCGATCGTCACCGATCTTCCCGAGGATCCCCGATTCGCAACAAACCACATAGAAAAAATAATGCAGTAACCACAGAGGTTAAGTATCTGGGCTCCATACCATGATACCACCTTTATCCAGAAGGAATGACATACACTAAGGGGCGCTACTCCCTAGAACCTTGCCGCATTCGTCCTGTTTCGACCATTTCCGGGGTGTGAGGCTCGACGAAGTCTCGTCCACAAAGCTTCGCTTTCTCAAAAAGCCCTGCTTCGGGTCAAACAAAAATGATCAACCTATGATCATAAAGATATAAGATCAAACAAATGATCATATCACAAATGATCAAACACTGATCATTTCACAGCAACACTCAGTATGCCACGTTACCAAATTGGGATATATCGCTGATAAATTTCAACTACATAACCTCTGAGCTCGTACGTCTCAGAGAAGGGTGTTAAGCTAAGAGAATAAATTCTCCGCCACCAACAGAAATGTATTTGAAAGAAATCAGCTTTATCTCTCAAATTGTAACGTCAGACACACCATCCATACAAGTCTGTTCCGGGATCGAACAGAACCGAAGGCACTTCTCACGAAGCCCTTGCAATTCCGGATAATTTTCAATCACGCCAGGATTTCCCGTCATTAAGGGTGATAAAAACCTCTAAACCGGAGATCAGCCGATGTAGAGTAACTCGACGGTAATCCTTCCGTTTTCAAAAATATCCGGTCTTCAACACCGGTCTTCAAATGCGATTCATAACGACGTATCACATATTCGGAATGGGTTATACGACCCCATGGTCCTTTCCCGGTTAACCCGAATAGTGAGCGTTTATTCAAAAACAAGTGTGGCATTCAAATTCATCCAATTCACAACAAATACCTATCTAAAGGTAATTATTGATAGTCGGTTATTTAACTATCAATAAAGATGCGCAACATCATCAGATTCCAAATAATTTTCCCAATTATTTCATCTTCCAAAATATCTTTACTATATATATAATTTTCCACACTTTAAAAATAAATCAACGTTTATTTTTCTAAACAGTTTCCCTTTCCTTTATAAATTCCATAGTGAATTTATATTTTCAAAATATCTACAGATATACGATTTTCAAATCGTTTTCAATATTCAACTTCATCTTATCTTTAAGAAGATAAAAATCTCAAAACAGTTCATTTCATATTGGAAAAGCATTTCCACACTTATTTAAAAATAAGTAATTCACAAATCATTTATTTTCAACACTTAGAAAATATTCGATATACTTAAATCAAAATTAAGTATATATTTCATTCTTTAAGGAAATCATTCTTAAAACACATTTATTTGAGTCAAAACGAATGCTACGTAAAACATCGTTACGACGACTCAAAATCACTAGTATAGGGATTCGGAATTAAGATAGATATATGAATCCCAATATTAGGTAAAAATATTTCCTTTCGGAAATCATTTACTATAACAACAGTGTTATAGTCTATCATTTCCTTATCTCTCGAAAACGTCTATTTCAACAATAAATGTTGAAATCTATGATTTCGATATTTAACACATTTTCAATCATTTCTACACATTTTTATTTCAATAAAAATTCGCTATCTGAAATCGCGAATATATCTTCTTAAATAATCTTCTATATTTAATTTATCAAATTCAATCGATTTTTGAATTTATAAACACGTTTATAAATTCTATTTCCATTTATAAAAACTACAATTTATAAATCTTCTTCATTAACTAGTTCAATTCATAACTCAATTTTTTTATACTAACGGTCCATATTATAAGTTAATACTTATAATTCATTTATTTTCAAAAATCGTTCTTTTAAAACTTTACAATTGTAAAGTTCATCCCTTTATAATCATTTTAACATCATTTCCATTTAAATTCACATTCTCTTATTTCAATTGGATTTATTTTTCCAAATATTCACTTTTGAATCTAAAGTCGGATTTCAAATTAATTTCTAATTCTATTTTAACTCCAAATCAATTACAAATTGATTCTAAATTTATTTTCGCTACTAAAATAAATTCTTATTCTTTTCAAATTATTCAATATCCTATTTTTAAATGGATCCTTCAAATTGAAATCATTTTACATTGATTTCCCAAATTATTTCAATTTACCGATTAAATTTCAAATCTGAAAAAAAAATCCAATGTTTAACTAAATTATTCAATTAAAAATCACTATTTTACGAAATCCATTTATTTAACACTTTCACTTGATTCTGGAATTAATCCGATAAGATTATAAAAATTTACTTTTTATACTTTAAAATTTTCTTTCTTCAAATTTTATTCAATTTCAAAATTTGATTCACTTAGAAATTTCTACTTTGATTTCAAAACTTCAATTTCGTTTATCTTTGGAATCCAATGATGTCAAAACATCCATTCAGCTAAATTTTAGCTTTCAATCAATTTCCAGACATCGATATGATCAATAACATCAACATAATATTTCACAGATTCATATCACAGTATAAATGAAATCAATCAATGTGAGGGGTCCAGTTGGATCCCTCCAACCTGTTTCCCTGCATCCAAAGACGTCAGCACAATACCAATTCCGCTCCAGTACGGAATTATCGCGGTATATAGGTTTTTATAAATCCGCTTACTAACGGCGCAATAGGGTCTCATCCGCTATACGAGGCGGGAAATCATCAATCCAATATATACATATGCCAATATGTATATATTGCTATATATATAGATATATCCTATCATATCTAATAGCACATTCAATAGAAATCAAACAGTCAATCAAATCAATAACTGAAAATTTCCACTTTTCAATGTGAGTGAGAAGATCTCACCTTAGCTTTTTAATTTGCATTCCATTCCAATCCTTCTTTTGGTTTCTTTGTAGTTTTTGACCTTGTATAAATATTTATACGGTTAATTAATAATTGAACTAATCAAACAAATTCTATTATCCATTTCATAATTTTAAATCAACCGCTAAATTTATTTAAACTAAAAAATTTTAAATTCAAAACTAAATTTTCTTTCTTTAATTGAAAATTAAATAGTATATACCTATACTTCTTTACTGTTTACATTTAAAATCTACATATTAATATTTAAACTAACCCATCAATTCATTTTCCCTTTGAAAATTTTAAATTACCAAGTAATTTATAGATTTCAAAAATCTAATTTATACAATCCTTCAAATATTTTAAAATTCATACATATCTATTTTCAAACTTAACTATAATATATAATTATTTCTGTTCAATCTATATTATTCCTGTATATAACTTTTGAATATAACAGTAATTTAATTTACTGGAAAATCATTTCATAAAACAAATCTTTTTTTTTTTTTTTTGAAGTGAATTGAAAACAAATGAAACTGCTACTGCCATCACACTTACCAGCTTGTTGATGCCAGGGCGTTACACGGCCATTCATGACCTCATACGAGCAGCTATTTCTTTGGGAAAAAATGCGAATTCCAGACTCAGCAAACCTCAACACCCACGCGAAGATGCTTGCGAGCCATCCACCATCGCCAGACCCAAGTTGTCGATTGGCCACGCCTTCGAGTTGCCCGCGTTCAGCAGCTCTCCCCATCTTGTTCGTCGACGCGCGACCCAAGCCCACGCCTCCTTCGATCGAGTCGATCGATCTACTCGAGTTCGCGACGCTTCCATCCACACGACAAACTTCGATCGCCTGCCGTGACTCCGAGCTTCACCAGACCCATCGCGACCAACTGTTGCTATGCCGCGACCTTCGGTTACAAGTCCCTGCTCGATTCGAACCTTCCTGTTGTTATGCCGCACTTGCGAGCCTCCAGATCCCTGGATCCCCATCGAGATTTGTTTTTGGGATGTATAATGTTTTGATTTCAATTGAAAGAGGAAGGCTGTGAAGAAAATTAGCTCGGTCGCCATTTGATTTTGAACTGGATGATAAAAGGAGGAAGACGAGAATTTATGTTTGGCCATTGTTTTGTTTGAACGAAATTAAAGGGGTCGCCATTAACATTTGAACGAGATTTTTCTTTGTTTCTGATTTTTGAATAGAAAGGAGGAGCGTGATTTATCAGAGAACGAGATGATGTTGTTTTGTACGAGAGGAGACAGTTTAGTGGCTGATTGTACGTATTGCTGGTTAAAGGAAAGCAATTTTACTTTATTTAAATTCAATCGGTCCCAGTATAAATTTCTATGCGTTTATATATCGTACGCTCACATAACAACTCCGACAAATACGAAAATTGAAATCCGACAATAACTCAATATTACGGATCCAATGGAACTGGTTTCGTCGAATTCCGAGACTGCGCCTCGGACGGCTATTTTTAAATATCGATTCGAACAATATAATTTCAAAACTGATCAAAGCAGTTCGAAATTAAATTCTGAAGCTTCTATCATCTTCAGTATTATCAATATGAATTTTAAAAGCCTTCGAAATATTTTTCTTCAACTTAAAATTGAATATTCAAATTTTTATTCAACTTCAATCGATTAAATTTTATAATTTAATCGTCAAATTTCAAAGTTATATTCGGATTCAAATTAAATCATCGTTCAAATATTTAAAATTAATTAAATATTTTCAATTTAATTTGTTCAAAATCCTGGGTCGTTACAGACTTCCCCCCTTAAAAGAATTTCGTCCTCGAAATTACAAGTTAGGGAAAAATAGTCCTTAACTCGTCTACTCTTTTTCCAACATCTTATAGTTTTATCAATTTATCGAAACAAATCTTTCTACTAAAGATTTGTTATCCATCAACTAAATTTCAACTTCAACTCTAAGTTCAAAACAACATTGTTTGCTTAACAATTCAAATTTAAGTTTAAATTCAAATTTAAACTTTCAAAAATTTCTCAAAAATTTTCTAACGCCCGATATTTTCGAAAAATTTCGCCAGCGTCTCCTTTGCGCGGCTAATACGGTACGACTACAAATCGTCCCTACGGACTCTCAGATTTCAAAAAGAAAAAGAAAAAGCCAAGCGGCTAGAGAGAAATCATCAAAAACTCATATTAAAATTCAAATACATACCTTTTTCGAGCAATTCGAATTATCTGTGAAATAAAATTTCCAATCCCTTTATACCTGTATATCTACTAGCCATTATATCTAGTTACAGCATTCAAATCATTTTGCAAATTCAATTACAAATTTTCAATATAAACTACTTATATCATCTTTAGTTCACTATTGAAGTTATATCCATTATCTTAAATTTTACATTTCAAATTTTATTTGAATTCAATTTCACATTTCAATTTCTCATTTGAGTTCAATTCACAATTCCAATCTAATTTGGATTCAATTTACTTTCAATTCTAAAATATTGAATTTTATCAATTATCTGTCATTTACAACTGCACTATCTTAAATTAGTTCCAATTACTAATTCATTCGTCTTCAATTTGAATTCCACTCCAATCAGATTTCAAATATTCTATAAGTTATCAACTTATTTTCATCTCGATTTATATAATCATTTATATATTCATATTACAAATTCATTTCATTAATGAATTTTAAATTTTCCAATATCTATCTGGAATTCCATTTTCATTTAATTGATTCACCTATACTTGCTTTAATTTTAACTTCATTCTTTAAGTTAAATTTATTCTATCAAAATTCAAACTGTATAAGTTATCAACTCTAATTCATATTTTATAAGTATTTCTACATAGTATTCCAGAGTTTACCAACATTTCAAAAACCATTTTTGAAAACTGTTCAAATTATCCTTTGAATTTCAAAACAAAACCCAAATTTTTCAAACAACTACCATTTAAAACAATTTGGCAGCAATTCCTCTTCTGGAAACCCGAAAATGAACACCGGTGATGCCATGGTCATCATTGGAATTATTTTCCAGCGACCGAAAAGAGTTAAGAGCTTCTCATCTTTCTAAAACACTTTTCAAACCTTTGAAATTCATTTTCAAATCAAAAAGAAATTTAAACTTTTCAAATCTCCAAAATTTTCAAATTCCTTTCAAAACATTTCCAAATACTTCTCTGGAATTCTACTTCCAATTATAAGTCACATTTATAAATTTCATTCGTTAAATGGATTTATTTCCAAATCTTTGGTTATTATTTTAATTTCTCATTCCATTTCATTTAACAATGATAATAATTCAATGTTATTATTTTATAACAACCAAACATCCATATACTATGATAATTCATAGAAAATGATTTCTTTTCTATACAAAAATAGTTTTGGGTAAAATCATTTCATTCACCCTATTTAAAACAATACTGTGCCGAATTGTTCTATTCAAGTGTTTAGAAACCCCTTCGATACAGTTTTGCAAGACTGTGCCGACGAAGGTTCATATGCCACTCAATAAACCAATCATCACAATACAAAACAATTTTATATTAAAATAACAAATACGCGCTCATATCTATTATTACACTCAACTCATTCTAGAGTACTGCTAACTCTATCTCTAATGAGTAACACCCAACAGAGCAGGGTTGTCGCTTAACCATATGCTCTGATACCAAATGTAACATCCCGAAAATTTTCGACTTTCGAAAATTCAACATCGATACTCACTTTATCGACTGCTGAGCCATCGAATGCCGGAACTCGAAAAGTTATGGTTTTAAGAAAAAGAAAAAGTAGAAGAAGAAGATAGAAGAAAAAGAGAAGAAGAACAACAAAACAACGACAGATACAGAACAGAGACAATGTCAGAATCTCACATATCGCAGCGGAACAATATATAATAGATAAATGAATAATCTTTAAAACAAAGAATTTTATCAGTTTATACATACATCAGTCATCAGAGTCAATATACAACAATGGACAGTTATATAACTTGTCCTCATACAGAATACACAGCGGAATAAATATATCAGATACAAATACTACGTCTCGCCATCCGGCTTGCTTCCAAAGCTCCAGAATATCCAGAATATCCTGATAATGTAACTCCAGACTGCCCGTGTGGAAATTTGTGGGCACCCAGAGTTTAGAAGGGAAACAATAAACTCCGAGTCAGTCATGGTGACTGGTGTGAGATCGTAAAACAGTTATTTATCTTTAAAATAAATAGCAGAGAATTTTAAAGTCAATTCGCAATGCTTTTGGAAAATGAAACTACCATAAGACCTCCCACCACACACACAATGCAAACGCAGAATTGGAGGAGATTTCTTCTTATGATAGTCAAAGATGCTTACTACGCAAAATCAAATCCTTTTTTTTTATATTATTTTTAGTGCATAGTGTAGAAATCATTTCGAAAGTATAATATTAATCTTAGACAACATACGACCAGTATCGTATGCCTACTATAGCTACTATGTTCAATAGCAGGTTACCGCCACATTCCATAGCAGGTAATACAACTAAAACCGTACAAGTCACGTATTGTTTCTTTGGATTTCCAACAAATGGTCAGGCTAAGGAACTTCCTATCCACGATGGGTACGTCCCTGGAATAGACGACCCGAGAACCTAACCGGATCTCTGCCAACACAAGGCCGGGTTACCTCTGCAAAAATAGGTAACTACTGACACGCGTATGCCATTCCCCGATCGTCACCGATCTTCCCGAGGATCCCCGATTCGCAACAAACCACATAGAAAAAATAATGCAGTAACCACAGAGGTTAAGTATCTGGGCTCCATACCATGATACCACCTTTATCCAGAAGGAATGACATACACTAAGGGGCGCTACTCCCTAGAACCTTGCCGCATTCGTCCTGTTTCGACCATTTCCGGGGTGTGAGGCTCGACGAAGTCTCGTCCACAAAGCTTCGCTTTCTCAAAAAGCCCTGCTTCGGGTCAAACAAAAATGATCAACCTATGATCATAAAGATATAAGATCAAACAAATGATCATATCACAAATGATCAAACACTGATCATTTCACAGCAACACTCAGTATGCCACGTTACCAAATTGGGATATATCGCTGATAAATTTCAACTACATAACCTCTGAGCTCGTACGTCTCAGAGAAGGGTGTTAAGCTAAGAGAATAAATTCTCCGCCACCAACAGAAATGTATTTGAAAGAAATCAGCTTTATCTCTCAAATTGTAACGTCAGACACACCATCCATACAAGTCTGTTCCGGGATCGAACAGAACCGAAGGCACTTCTCACGAAGCCCTTGCAATTCCGGATAATTTTCAATCACGCCAGGATTTCCCGTCACTAAGGGTGATAAAAACCTCTAAACCGGAGATCAGCCGATGTAGAGTAACTCGACGGTAATCCTTCCGTTTTCAAAAATATCCGGTCTTCAACACCGGTCTTCAAATGCGATTCATAACGACGTATCACATATTCGGAATGGGTTATACGACCCCATGGTCCTTTCCCGGTTAACCCGAATAGTGAGCGTTTATTCAAAAACAAGTGTGGCATTCAAATTCATCCAATTCACAACAAATACCTATCTAAAGGTAATTATTGATAGTCGGTTATTTAACTATCAATAAAGATGCGCAACATCATCAGATTCCAAATAATTTTCCCAATTATTTCATCTTCCAAAATATCTTTACTATATATATAATTTTCCACACTTTAAAAATAAATCAACGTTTATTTTTCTAAACAGTTTCCCTTTCCTTTATAAATTCCATAGTGAATTTATATTTTCAAAATATCTACAAATATACGATTTTCAAATCGTTTTCAATATTCAACTTCATCTTATCTTTAAGAAGATAAAAATCTCAAAACAGTTCATTTCATATTGGAAAAGCATTTCCACACTTATTTAAAAATAAGTAATTCCCAAATCATTTATTTTCAACACTTAGAAAATATTCGATATACTTAAATCAAAATTAAGTATATATTTCATTCTTTAAGGAAATCATTCTTAAAACACATTTATTTGAGTCAAAACGAATGCTACGTAAAACATCGTTACGACGACTCAAAATCACTAGTATAGGGATTCGGAATTAAGATAGATATATGAATCCCAATATTAGGTAAAAATATTTCCTTTCGGAAATCATTTACTATAACAACAGTGTTATAGTCTATCATTTCCTTATCTCTCGAAAACGTCTATTTCAACAATAAATGTTGAAATCTATGATTTCGATATTTAACACATTTTCAATCATTTCTACACATTTTTATTTCAATAAAAATTCGCTATCTGAAATCGCGAATATATCTTCTTAAATAATCTTCTATATTTAATTTATCAAATTCAATCGATTTTTGAATTTATAAACACGTTTATAAATTCTATTTCCATTTATAAAAACTACAATTTATAAATCTTCTTCATTAACTAGTTCAATTCATAACTCAATTTTTTTATACTAACGGTCCATATTATAAGTTAATACTTATAATTCATTTATTTTCAAAAATCGTTCTTTTAAAACTTTACAATTGTAAAGTTCATCCCTTTATAATCATTTTAACATCATTTCCATTTAAATTCACATTCTCTTATTTCAATTGGATTTATTTTTCCAAATATTCACTTTTGAATCTAAAGTCGGATTTCAAATTAATTTCTAATTCTATTTTAACTCCAAATCAATTACAAATTGATTCTAAATTTATTTTCGCTACTAAAATAAATTCTTATTCTTTTCAAATTATTCAATATCCTATTTTTAAATGGATCCTTCAAATTGAAATCATTTTACATTGATTTCCCAAATTATTTCAATTTACCGATTAAATTTCAAATCTGAAAAAAAAATCCAATGTTTAACTAAATTATTCAATTAAAAATCACTATTTTACGAAATCCATTTATTTAACACTTTCACTTGATTCTGGAATTAATCCGATAAGATTATAAAAATTTACTTTTTATACTTTAAAATTTTCTTTCTTCAAATTTTATTCAATTTCAAAATTTGATTCACTTAGAAATTTCTACTTTGATTTCAAAACTTCAATTTCGTTTATCTTTGGAATCCAATGATGTCAAAACATCCATTCAGCTAAATTTTAGCTTTCAATCAATTTCCAGACATCGATATGATCAATAACATCAACATAATATTTCACAGATTCATATCACAGTATAAATGAAATCAATCAATGTGAGGGGTCCAGTTGGATCCCTCCAACCTGTTTCCCTGCATCCAAAGACGTCAGCACAATACCAATTCCGCTCCAGTACGGAATTATCGCGGTATATAGGTTTTTATAAATCCGCTTACTAACGGCGCAATAGGGTCTCATCCGCTATACGAGGCGGGAAATCATCAATCCAATATATACATATGCCAATATGTATATATTGCTATATATATAGATATATCCTATCATATCTAATAGCACATTCAATAGAAATCAAACAGTCAATCAAATCAATAACTGAAAATTTCCACTTTTCAATGTGAGTGAGAAGATCTCACCTTAGCTTTTTAATTTGCATTCCATTCCAATCCTTCTTTTGGTTTCTTTGTAGTTTTTGACCTTGTATAAATATTTATACGGTTAATTAATAATTGAACTAATCAAACAAATTCTATTATCCATTTCATAATTTTAAATCAACCGCTAAATTTATTTAAACTAAAAAATTTTAAATTCAAAACTAAATTTTCTTTCTTTAATTGAAAATTAAATAGTATATACCTATACTTCTTTACTGTTTACATTTAAAATCTACATATTAATATTTAAACTAACCCATCAATTCATTTTCCCTTTGAAAATTTTAAATTACCAAGTAATTTATAGATTTCAAAAATCTAATTTATACAATCCTTCAAATATTTTAAAATTCATACATATCTATTTTCAAACTTAACTATAATATATAATTATTTCTGTTCAATCTATATTATTCCTGTATATAACTTTTGAATATAACAGTAATTTAATTTACTGGAAAATCATTTCATAAAACAAATCTATTTTTTTTTTTTTTGAAGTGAATTGAAAACAAATGAAACTGCTACTGCCATCACACTTACCAGCTTGTTGATGCCAGGGCGTTACACGGCCATTCATGACCTCATACGAGCAGCTATTTCTTTGGGAAAAAATGCGAATTCCAGACTCAGCAAACCTCAACACCCACGCGAAGACGCTTGCGAGCCATCCACCATCGCCAGACCCAAGTTGTCGATTGGCCACGCCTTCGAGTTGCCCGCGTTCAGCAGCTCTCCCCATCTTGTTCGTCGACGCGCGACCCAAGCCCACGCCTCCTTCGATCGAGTCGATCGATCTACTCGAGTTCGCGACGCTTCCATCCACACGACAAACTTCGATCGCCTGACGTGACTCCGAGCTTCACCAGACCCATCGCGGCCAACTGTTGCTATGCCGCGACCTTCGGTTACAAGTCCCTGCTCGATTCGAACCTTCCTGTTGTTATGCCGCACTTGCGAGCCTCCAGATCCCTGGATCCCCATCGAGATTTGTTTTTGGGATGTATAATGTTTTGATTTCAATTGAAAGAGGAAGGCTGTGAAGAAAATTAGCTCGGTCGCCATTTGATTTTGAACTGGATGATAAAAGGAGGAAGACGAGAATTTATGTTTGGCCATTGTTTTGTTTGAACGAAATTAAAGGGGTCGCCATTAACATTTGAACGAGATTTTTCTTTGTTTCTGATTTTTGAATAGAAAGGAGGAGCGTGATTTATCAGAGAACGAGATGATGTTGTTTTGTACGAGAGGAGACAGTTTAGTGGCTGATTGTACGTATTGCTGGTTAAAGGAAAGCAATTTTACTTTATTTAAATTCAATCGGTCCCAGTATAAATTTCTATGCGTTTATATATCGTACGCTCACATAACAACTCCGACAAATACGAAAATTGAAATCCGACAATAACTCAATATTACGGATCCAATGGAACTGGTTTCGTCGAATTCCGAGACTGCGCCTCGGACGGCTATTTTTAAATATCGATTCGAACAATATAATTTCAAAACTGATCAAAGCAGTTCGAAATTAAATTCTGAAGCTTCTATCATCTTCAGTATTATCAATATGAATTTTAAAAGCCTTCGAAATATTTTTCTTCAACTTAAAATTGAATATTCAAATTTTTATTCAACTTCAATCGATTAAATTTTATAATTTAATCGTCAAATTTCAAAGTTATATTCGGATTCAAATTAAATCATCGTTCAAATATTTAAAATTAATTAAATATTTTCAATTTAATTTGTTCAAAATCCTGGGTCGTTGCAGTGTTGTACAGTGCAAAGACAAATAGTACAAAATTAAAAGTAAAAGTAAGTGATGAGACTTTGGATTCCGACTAGAGTGACCGTCATCGCTGACCGTCTCAACTAGCATTTAGATTGATCGGTTGTTTAAACTTTGGGATCGACCATCGACATATCAAAGTGTGAAGTTCATTATTGAAGTCCATATGTTAAATTTTAATACATATTCTATATCCCTCACCGATCCCTCCTCAAACTCTAATAACCGATCCCTACGGGATGCCTCTGCACCGATCCATTTACTCAGCCATTCTCACACACAATACACGAGACCGATCCCTCTCCTCCACATACATCGGTGACAGATCCCTCCACTAAATGAATTTCAAAAAATCCCTACACTCCTTACCTTCTCCTCTCCTACCACTTCACCGAACTCAACGTCGCCATCATTCTCCTCTTCTCCATCTAATTCAACCAATAGCAAGACCGAACCCATCACCTCATCGCAATTTAAAATTGTATGCAAATCAAAACCTACCTATATGTATATGAGTATGGATTTTCACACGTGAGATGATGTGAGTTTCAATTCAAGTTGAGGACTAGACAAAATTCTTGAATTCAAGGAGGTGGCGAACTTTGTGATGTAGATGATGATCATTTTGAAGGGAAGAAAAGGGGGATTCAGCACTAAGGTAAGGGAAGAAAGTGTTCGAAGGTGAGCACGAAGGAAATGAAAAAGTGAAATAAATGAAGTGAAGTAACAGATGAAGAGGGAAATGTTAGTTTATATATGAGGCCAGAGAAATCGGCTCGCTTAAGCTTCTCCTTGAAGCTAAGATGTTAAGCCCCCACTGAATAGAAGGGATCGGTACGATCACTATCCAAGAAGGATCCACGTGATCCTATATATATATATATAAAGAGAATGAAGATGAAGAAAAAAGGGCAAAGGGATCGGTTAGAAAATTTTCAATCCCTATTATAAACACAAAAAAGCGAAAAAGGATCGGGTACGACCCCTGTGTGCATGCAAACATGTATATTGAAAATATGTAAAATAAATAAATACATAAATGCAATAAAATTGCATCTAATTCAATGAAAATTGGTGGCGACCCATGAGCATTCAAACGCATCCGGGAGCCAACGACAAGAACGTGTATCTAAACATGCACATGTATATTTTAAAAAGAGACAGTTTGGCTAAAGTCCTTATTAAGTTTCAAAATACACCAAACATCCTTGCCAAAAAAAGTACGTAAATTAGGTCCCTAGAATTAAGTTATTGAGTAATTTCATACATTTATGCAATTATTTGGTGAATAATTGCAGACATTTATATAATTATATCCAAAAATTACAGACATTTTTGCAATTATTCGTTGAAAAATTGCGGATATTTCCATAATTATTCACTGGATAATTGCAGAAATTTATGCAATTTTTGGATATAATTACATAAATGTCTGCAATTATTCATCGACTAATTTCATAAATGTATGCAATTACTTAGTAACTTAATTCTAGGGACCTAATTTACAATCTTTTTTTGGGGAGGAGTTTTTGTGTATTAAGTTTGATTTTGAGGACCTAAGCCTAATATTCACTTTTAAAAATTCAAAATTTGAAATTGACAGAAATTGAATTCAAACCTGAAGCTTTTGAGGTCAAGAGTGAATTAGATAGTCAAAGCTTACTAGCCCCATAGAATCAGACATAGATAGCAACCGACGGAATATAATCCTGAATTTATACTATTGGAAATTGATCAAGCGTTATGACGATCAAAGGGAGATACGATACTTTGGGAAAATAATTCGATGGAAGGATAGTGACTATTCAGAAAACTGGATGGATTTTTTCGGTGACTCTAACTTGCTTTGATTCAAAGCACATCATGTTCAACACAAGACATTCTTTGGGGGCAAGTGTTATCTAGCATTTTGACCCGGCTTTATCTAAACTGATTGAACAAGTTAGACTCGATTATCATCAAGGCCAATAAGCCTAGAGCGATGATTGTGGGGTCCAAAGATCAAATACAGATGATAATATAAAGCCGCGATTGAACGAAATTGAGTGGTATGTAATGCAGAATGTTCAGAGTATGGAATATAATATAATTTAGTAAAGGAATCGGCTAAAATACCTCTCAACCAAAGGGATTGGTCTACTTAAGCGTAACAAGTGCAACTTAATGGAAACATTCGATATCTCGAGATCCAGAAGTCCAATGCATATGAAACATTGGGTATGTAGGGACCCTAGGGATCACACCCCAAAAGGAGAAAGCAAGGGTGATTTTCCCTCTTTCCCCTAAAGGGATAGGCTAGAATAAGGATACACAACATGTTGCAACGAGGATTGATTAATAACTTAAGTTCTACTAATCCAATTGGCATAAAACTTGAAGACTAGGCGTAATACAACATGGAGAAGTTCCCGTAGGGATAGCACCCCAAACTCCTCCAAAATTGGGATCAGTCCTGGTCCCTATTTCTTAGGATTTGGGCTATGCAATCCCATATGTGGGCCCTTTTAGTTTTGGAGATCCTTCTGCCGAAATTTCAGAGAGATATTTCACCATCTTCCGCTATAAATACAGACTTGATTTTTCATTTTTGGGATCTTTACGTTGCTTATTGCTTTGTACTCTTTTGCAACTAAGGATTTTAATCTGATCTCTATTATACTTAGTTTACAAAGTGATCAATAAAGCTATCTCTTCAAAGTGTACGTACGCAAACAACGCCGAACCACTATAAACTACCGTGTCTCTGTTATTTGCTTAATTCTTATTGCTTTATTGCCACATTATCTCTGTTTACATTTAATATTCTTTATTTATTCCTCTACAAAATATCTATTGGTGTTTATGCTAATTTTTGGTGCAAACATCTACCACTAAAACCAATCGTTCGTAGGATTACGAATGTAGAACCCAAAAACGTCCAAGCGATCACAAAAAGTTAAAGCTATTCACGGCCCCTCTAAGACCATATCGAGTGTGTCATGGCCATCAACAACACTCTAAGTACACTACAACAAGGTCAAATCCTAGGTAGGTCACATAAGTTCATAACCTTGGGTAGGTCACATAGGTCCATACCCTTGGTGTGTCACAATAAGTCAACACCAAGAAATTGTATATTAATCTAAGGTCGAAATCTTATAGTACGAACTCACTCCGTATATAACGTATGAAATCATCATGCATGGCTCTAGTCGCCATGACCAAAAGTCCCATCTAACAACTCTAATGAAACTCCATACTAACCCAAATCGCATTACAAATGGAACACATGATCTCAATGTCATAATACTCCTCGGTTATACTCTCTCGGTCTACCTCAAAATCTACGGTATTGGAATATGTGTCGGGGTGGGTCCCATATGGATCTTGAAATCTAGGTACTCCAAATCCCACAAAAATTTTCACTCAAAAAATGGTGAACAATGGTCCAACCCCCACCTCAATCCGAATTTGTATGCGAAAGTTATCGCGTTTTTAAGTTTGCACAACATAAAGTAGGCAAGCCGACTAAAGAGCTGTTCAGTCGACTGAACCAGGGCCGAGATGGACTTTTTTCTCCCGTCCAACCTACTGATTAGGTCAGTCAACTGAACCGACATTTTCTAGGCAAAGAGCCTGGAAAGGAGTAGATTCCCCGAACGGATGCCGATTCACGAGTCGTTTCCTCCGACGCTTCACCCGATGGGTCGGCTTATGTCTAGAGCCTACCTCCATCCTATTGGACATCTATCGGGGTTCATTTGTTGACATTTTGGAAGTGAATTCCATAAGTAATCAAAAACTGATTTCGATACCAAAATCCACTCTTTGCATGAGTAAAGTTCTATGGTTGATTATGGCGACCCGGCTTTATCTAACACGCTAAAATGACATACTTGATCTTGTGCATAGCTTATACATGTGTCGAAGCACTCATTTGTGCACGCCTATGCAAACACGCTCATTCTATGCACAACCAAAAAAAATACATTTTGGACTTCACCGGGACGATTGCTCTGCCCGGTATACTCTCATTCAACTTAGCGCACACGATAGTCGTTATGACTACGTGAAATGCCCGCAATGAACTTGTAATCAATTATATATCTATATAAATAAACAAGCACACAACAATTCTAACTACAATACTATCTTTGTTTTAATTGTCGCTTAGCTCCAAATGCACATATACGTATGCCCGCTCATGCACATATACGTATACGTATATTCAGATAAGCAATTCAATTATTACTTAAATCAAAACTTACTTTTATTTACAAAACTTCTTCAGTAAAAGTGAAACATCTCCTTCTATTATTTTATAAAATGATAAACCATTTTATAAAATATCATACTAGCTTATAATCACTTTATAGAATTTAAAATACTTAATCACTTCATTAAAAATAATGTATTCACCTTTTTACTATTTTATAGAATCTCATATCCATTTTATAAAATCATGAAACCATTTTATAAATACTAATTAAGGCTTATAAGGTCTCAATCGCTTTAATAATAAGGGTAGAATTCACAAACCCCTTAAATTAGCTTACTAACATTTTGCAAATTAATTCAAATGGGTTAATTAATATTTTTTAAGACGTGCACATCATTACACTACTTAATTAATCCGAAATCAAATAATAACATCATGACTAATCACCTAATTAGCCCAATTCAATTCTAGGGCTTACTAACTATTTTCAAACATAGTAATTAGGGTCTTAAACAATTAATAATTAGCTAAGGAAAACATGTTTGTAACACAAACATAAACCCAAATCAACTCAAACAATCTCCAAATGGCTTCATATAATTCTACAATCATTGATAATCAAATATATGAAGTATAACACATAAACTAGTAAGGAGAATCATCCAACTCGCAACCCAAGCTAAGCTCTAATTACCAAAAACCCAATCTTTTCTCTCTTTATCTTTTGAAATCAACATCAAATCTTTGATTCATGCCAATCCCTTCATGGGTTTTGTAGAGAATAGGAAGAGATGATTTATGGTGATATTTTTTGGAATTTATAAATTTATTTGAATGCATTTAGGGTTTGGTGATTAAGGGATGATTAGAGAAGAAATTAAAGAGGAGGAGAAGAAGATAATGTGAAATGAATAAGTGAATGAGAATTATGAAGGGGTTACCTCTTATAGGCTAAATGGATAAGTGCACAACTTTCTCCATCCAGCACCATTCATTCCCATAAATCATCGACTCCAAACATATCGAACCTTATACTCATTACAATTCTGGATGTTATTTCAGACCCAATGGAAAAGGTTTTAGGACCTAATTACATCGTATACAAAAGTTAGCTTTTTGGATCGACTTATGAATCGAATGCAGACTACCAGCTAAAAATCCGCCGATCGAAACATATCGATGCGTATACTCATTTTTATTTGCAATGTCAATCAGGACTCAATGGAAGTAGTCTCAAGTCCTAATTCAACCGTGTGTGAAAAGTCACATTTTAGACTTCCAATTCAATAACGACTTAATATTTAAATTAACCGTTTAAATATATTATCGTTGAATATGTGGGTTGTTATAGAAGATTCACCCATTTGACATTGATTCCCTTATGTTTGATTTGATGTGCTTCTATATGGGTGATGACATCTTTATGCATAGTATTGTGATATTTGACATTTTATGATACATTGGGGATTGCTTATGATATTAGGATTATATACCATGCATTTATTGTTATACACACTATGTATTAAAGCATGGGTTTTCTGGTGATTTACTTTTGATATGTTATTGTATTTTTGTATGTGTATTACATATATATTTACATACACATGAGTAACCCCTTTAGTATAGACATAGTCTAACCTGTGTGTTATATATGTAATACTTGGGTCAGTCCGTGATATTTCATGTACAAGGATGATGACACCAACTTGTGTTTACTGGGCAAAGGCTAATCATATAGTTTGGTTGCATGTTATTCTTCATGTATGTATATTCTTGAGTTGTATTTTGGACATGCTACATTGTATATTATACATATCGTTGCTGCATTACGTACTATGTGCTCTTTGTAATTTACTGTATATTGCATATTGTTCTATCCTGGAGGCACATGTGTCTATTACTTTGTGCTTATACCATGTACGTATATGTAAGATATTTATTTGATGTTTAAATACGTACCAATGTTAGCCTAAATGAATATTCATGTGTATACCTCATATAACCTCATTCTCCATATTAACCAATGGTATTACTTAGTAGTACTCTTGGATATTATGTGTATAGAAGTGGGGCATTACAGCCTTATTCTTAAATTTTTTAATAAGAATGTCAGCCTCTCATTAAGGAAAAACTATGCCTACGATGCTCAAGTGTGCAACTGCAATTTGTAAACTATATATATTAATAATATATAGTTTTGAAAACTAAAATATATAACAAGTACGCTCTCTTATATATCCCTCTATCCATTCTAAGGTGTTGCACTAACCTTATATCAAGTGGATCCAAGTATCAACTTAGACTCTAGCGATAGACCTAAGTGAGGAATCGCTTAATCTAAGCGTTGATACCACGTGTGACGATGGACCTACACCATCGTACCCAATATACTTGAAGAATGCACTACAACAGTACTCGACCGATGTAGGACAATTGTCAAGGGTAAATACCTATCATATATCCCACATCGCATCAGATAAAATAAAATATCAACATGGATATAAAGTAGAGGATGCAGATAAGTACAACTAAATAAACCAAAACAAATATAAGAGTGCAAGGTCTGCAATATCCATACAAAACAAGTGGAATAGTGTTTATACATCATCAAAATAAACTCACGGCAAATATGTCTCTAAATAAGATAAAGCACTGCTAAAGCTCCTCAGTGCTGCATAGTGGAATAAGCAATAAACGATAATAATAAATATAATAGCACCATCCTCCTACTTGTTCTTTAAACAGCTCCATGTTCTAATCTCAAACTTGCCACCTAGTCTACTCATTTAAGAGTACCCGAGATAATAAGAAGAAAAGCATAAAATCTTGAGTCAGACAATAGTTTGGTGTGAGAAATAATCAATCTCAAAATACTATGAAAACCGATAAAGTAGAGAACATAGGGTATGGAAAATCATGCCTGACCAGTCCCTGTATCCAAAGAATTAGCACATAACACAATATACGTTATACTATTATCAACGCCATATGGGTATACTACACTAAGTATTATGGGTCTTAGGGTCCCTATTTCAGGAATAACAACGTCATAAGACGTTTAAAAAGCACACCAATCATAACAAGCATAAAGTAAACATGCAAACGACAACCGTCCTTGAGGTTTCGTATCACCATGTCCATCGCCAAGATCTCACCACATCACGTATCGTCACAACCTATAATGACCCTAATTTTACATTTAATTAGATAAATTAAATGAAATAATGTAGATATTTAAGGGATTGAGATTTGTTAATTTAGAAGGAGCGGTGCCTTAATGATAGCAAAAGAGAATAAAAATAAGTAAGTAGGAGGAATATGATAAGGGTAAAATGGGAATAGCCTTTGTTCTTATACCCTAAAACCTTATATTCTTCACTCCTTATTCATTTTAACATTCACAAATAAAACTAAAACCCTATTGAGCTCGGCCGGCCACCATTAAGAAGATTCAAGGAAAAGAAAAGCTAGGATTCAAGTTGAAAGCTTAAGCAAATCAATCTAAGGGCAAATCTCAACCTTCTTAACACAAAGCTAAGGTGAATAATTATTTTACATCTTACTTTTGGTATTGATTTCAGTTTCAAGTTAGATTCGAATTATCTTTGCAAGTTATATGCCATGTTGTGTTTGTTTAAATGGATATATGCTTGTTGGTGATTTATATTGTTTCACATAGATTTTATGATAAGTTTAGATTGGAAAACCTATTAGATGACATCCATATGATTTTCATTTTTAAGATATGGTCAAAAACAATATTTTAGAAGTAGGTTTCAAGTTTCATAATTTTATAAGTAATTATGTATTTATTATGGATTTTCCAAGAGAGAAAATAAAGGATTTTGAATTTAAATTGTTTATGGAAATTAAATAATGTTTTTGGGTTCGAAATTTATATATGTTAGAAAACATATTCAAAGTGAATTATTATGATTTTTGGGAATTTTTCCTAAGTATTTTACTATGATTAATAAATTATTTAAGTTAAAGGCCTTAAATGTTTTATTTGTTTTGTTAAGGGGAAGGGCTTATTTGTTAAATGTTTCCAATTGTTAATTTTGTATTCGGTAGCCTTTTAAGAAAAGAATTTTGATAAAGAATTGACAACCAATCATATTTTGACAAATTAGGAAAGTTAGGTGAAAAGGAATTACTTTGTAAGGCAGAAAACCAGTTCTGTTTGGAGTTACAGCTTCGCCACTTCCACCGTTAGCCTTCGTCACCATGCCCAGTAGGCCTTTCACACTCATTCGAAACCAATGCACATGGTATCAAGCAATTGGTACGTAGTGTATTGGAGAAAGGCAGAAGGGACCGTGTCGAAGGTATGCTTTTGAAGGGGTAGGAGCCATTTAGTTACCTTTGTTTATAAAAGATGCTTTCGAATAGGTTGATTATAATCTTTCGAATCAATCAACTTGCCTTTGTTTGAAAAGGGGCTTTTGGAAAAGTTGCCGCTTTTGAACCTATTCGATACGTAGCTGCCACATTCATACCTTTCGAACCAGTTAGAGGCCATTTTTCTTTTAAATTTATACATGTGAAAGGAAGGTTCTGCTCCCTTACATTTCCACATGGTTGAAGCTGCTTACTTAAACTTAAGTATACATGCAGAAGTATGTTGCCGTCACCATAAGGCTTTCAAAAGAGTAGCTTTCGAATGTGTTCCCTCTTACACTTTGTGTTTTTCTATGTTTTTAAAACTATGGTTTCGAAAGTAATATTTTTATATGGTTTCAAAGCTATATTTCCACAAATTCTTACTTGGACCCAATGCTTTCGAAAGGTTTGTTTTAAATATTTCGAAAGGTATGTTTTAATGATTTTGAAAGAGGATGTATAAGGTTTTAAGTAGTGATTTCGAAAGGGATTGTTCGAGGTCTTAAGCAATGGTTTCAAAAGAATGGTTTTGGCTTTATAGCCCAGCGTTTTCTATGTTAAAAGGGGCTTAAACTTATTTTAAAGGGATAGATAACCCTATGGATTTAGACTTTCATCAACATTATTTTATCTAAAGCATATATAATGGCATAAGAGTTATGAGTAAGCAAAGGGTATAATTTCCTTCTTTTAAAAAGATAGGCTTTCAAGGGTAAATCAGTTGTAAAGATTGTTTTCAAGGAAATGAAATTTGACTAGGGTGGTCAGCCCAGATATTTGCTAAAAGAATGAATCAGACATTAGAATACCTGATGGGATTGGTGTAGGGTCGCACCCTATACTTTAGCTAGTAGCCCCTAGCTAATATAAATCTAAAATTCCAATGTGTCGGGCTTTGTCACAGGTAAGACTAAAATGATATGACACACAAAGGAATACATAGAGTAGAGGTGGGTTATTGGTAAGCTCGCAAAACCATTAGGATCAGTTGACCCTAGGAGAAGTAGGTTAAGGACACATCGTCCAGTATTGTATCTAACAGAAGTAAGAATATTTATTTTATCCAGTAGGCCCGAGTCAACCAGTGGTTAATAGTCAGCCTGATAAAACTATATTGTTCGGACATATATAGTCCATTGATTACCTATTTTACATGCATATATCTTATTGCTATTATTTTTATAATCAGTTTGACTGCTGGTTTTTGATTTGCAGAAGATATGATTTTAAAATGATATTAATGAGGGGAAACCCGTTTCGCTAAGTGGCGTGGTCTCACTTAATATAAGTAAACTGAGATGTAATAGAATTATTCACCTAAGGCTTTATGACTGACTCGAAGATTATGTTTTCCACTTAAACTCTCGGGTGCTCAAAATTTGATTTGAGTAGATTGAGTGTTAAGGACTTTTATGGTTTAGTGGGTTGGATGAATAAGCTTCCGAAGATGTGCAAGAGGCAAAACTAGCCATGTGGAGTTATTTAGTATTATTTCTGCTGTGACGTATTTATGAATGATACGTCTATCTATATAGTACTCTGATCACCGAAGGGGGCATCTTCATATGTCGCTCTTAGCGTAATTTGTAATAATTATATTTGATCAAAACCCGGGAATCGTTTTGGGGTTATGTAACTGAATATGAAATATTGATTTGAGATGTAATCAAGAAAGCTGTTTTTGAAATCTGTGTTGATTTTATTTCATATTCATGAGCTTCTGATATTATGGATACCATTAACATTGCTGTATTTTCTCAATGGAAGTTAATACTATAGATGACTACAGCATTTGTAGCGTTTAGCTTCGAGCCTCAAAGTAGGGGATGTTACAACTTGGTATCAGAGCATAGGTTTATGAAAACTTAAAAGAAATTTTAAACTTAAAATGATATTTGAAAACATAATCCCAAGGAATTAGAGAAAAGATTGGGGTTTGGGATAACGCTATAGTAACGTACTTTTATTTGCTATATATAAGTAAACACTTTATCTCTATTCACCCATCTCCCTTAGGCTATTCTTCTATATCTTACAAAGACTCGAATGTAGATTTTAAGGAAGTAAGATATGGATGCTAGTAATGGAAGAGTTAACCTTGGTGGAGGAAGCACTGCAACCAATGGAAATGCCAGACCAAACACTAAAGGAATCCAGGTCGGGCATAAGCAGCTAATGTGGGCACTGGAGCACTGCAAGTTGATGTGGGAGCTATGAATCAGTGTTCATCAACCTGATGCCAGCTGGAGCTACTGTGGGATTTGTTAAAGGAAATGTTGAAGGAGGAAATCAGGAATCTCCAGTGGTCAATAACTATGCAGTACTAAGCAGAGATTATGGTAGGCTTGGAGGAAAACCGTATATCGGCACTGAGGATGCAATTGAAGTGGAGAATTGGTTGCTTCATTGCGAGAGGATTTTTGCTAATTTGGGACTTAATGATGAGCATAAAAGGAGATTAGCATCCAGACAGTTACAAGGAGCTGCACTATACTGGTGGAACAGTGTTATTGTGGGAGTAAATGAAGAAACCATGACTTGGGCAGAATTCAAAAGGAGGTTTGGGGAAAGATTCATGTCAGAGATCGCCAAGTCAACTCTACTCAGGAAGTTTGCCTAGTTGGTGCAGGGAGACATGACAATGTTGGAGTATGCTACAAGATTTGAGGAGCTATCGAGATACAGATATGATATGGTTGATACGGTTATCAAAAGGAGTGAGAAGTTCATCAATGGATTAAGACCTAAGCTTGGTAAAGCAACTTTACCACATGTTAGGGATCCGTGTGATCTAGTTGTTGAGATTGCTTTAAGGAATGAGAAGATGCTCGCTTTCCTTGATGGTAGTAAAGTGGTGGAAACTCAAGGTGGGCAGAACCAAAATAGAAAGTGTTTCCACAAGAAGGGAGCTTAGAAGAGTGTAGCTTCCAAGAAAGGAAAGACAGAAGTTATCTGCTAAAAGTGTGATAAGAAAGGGCATTTTGCTAATGAATGTCGCTTAGGAGATGAAAAGAAGTTGATCAGGAAGAAGAATATCAAATGCTTTAACTGTGATCAGATTGGACAATATAAGAACCAGTGTAAGGAACCGGCCAAGGATGGAAAGGGCAAAGTGTTTGCATTGGAACCAGCTACCTCAAGACCAACAGCAGAGGAGAAAGGAAAAGCTGTGTTGGGAAGTACGCTTTTGATTCATGGTGTATCAGTTGGAGTTCTATTTGATACTGGTGCATCACATTCTTTTATATCTCATTGTTTGGTAGATAAGCTTAACCTAGAACCCTCATAACTAGTTACTTCCTTAAGGGTTGCAAATCCATTAGGAGGGTATGCGACTCTTGGGATGAGATGTGACCACTTAGAGTTTGAGTTGTTAGGTCATATATTTTCTTGCAGTTTGCACGTATTTGATTTCATAGGGTTCGAAATTATTTTGGGTATGGATTGGTTAAGTACGATGCTAGTATATTTTTCCATGGTAGGAAAATATCACTTGAACACCCTAGTTGTAGCGATCAGATTATATACTCCGTAGAAAACCCTAGTTTTGAGGTTAATGCTTTGTTGGGTGTTATGGAGGTAGAAGACGAGTTGAACTGAGTTTTCATTGTTAGAGAATTCACACATGTCTTTGAGCCCGTGATAGGACTACCGCCGAAATGAGCCATTGAGTTTCGGATAGATTTAGTACCAGGAGCAGAACCTATGAGTAGACCACTAAGTAGAATGACACCTACCGAGATCAAGTAGTTAAAGGTGCAGTTGGTGGATTTAGAATGTAAGAATTTTATCAGACCAAGCAGTTCGCCTTGGGGAGCAACCGTAGTATTTGCGAAACTGAATGGATCGTTGAGGTTGTGTATCGATTATCGTAAGCTGAATGAGAAGACGATGAAGAATCGATATCTGTTACCTAGGATTGACGATTTGTTAGATCAGTTGAGTGGAGCTAACGTATTTTCCCAGTTGGATTTGACAATAGGGTTCCATCAGCTTAGAGTAGCAAAGGATAATATTCCTTTGATGTCATTTAGGACTAGATATGGATCGTATGAATGGTTAGTGATGCCGTTCTGGTTAACTAACACGCTAGCTTTCTTCATGGATTTGATGAACCAAGTTTTCCTAGAGCACTTGGATAAGTTCGTATTGGTATTCATAGATGGCATTTTAATATAATCTAAGGATGAAAGAAAACATGAAGTTCATCTTAGAGTAGTGCTTGAGACGCTGAGGCAACATCAATTGAAAGCGAAGTTTTCAAAGTGTCATTTCTGGAAGAAAGAAGTTAAGTTTCTTGGTCACGTGGTTTCAGAGAAGGGTTTGTCAGTTGATCCGGATAAGATTGAAGCTGTTAACAACTGGAAGAGACCAAAGATGGTGACTAAGATTAGAAGTTTTCTTGGACTCGCTGGCTATTACCGAAGATTCATTAAGGATAGCAGCGCCTTTGACTAAGCTAACTAGGAAGGACATGAAGTTTATTTGGTCAAACAAATATGAGGAAGCATTCCTTAAGTTAAAGCATCTGTTGACCAACGTGCTTGTGTTAGTAGTTCCATATGGGAATCAAGGATTACTAGTGTATACCAATGCCTATGGAACTGGGTTAGGGAATGTGTTGATGTAGAAAGGTAAAGTTATTGCATATGCTTCACGATAGCTCAAACCGCATGAAGAGAGATATCATACTCATGATCTATAGTTGGTTGTGGTGATCTTTGCATTGAAAGTATGGAGACATTATCTCTTAGGGGAGAGATTTGAGTTATACACAAATCAAAAGTCCATAAGATATTTATTCTCTCAAAAAGAGTTGAATATGAGACGATAGAGGTGGCTGGAGTTTTTAGCAGCTTATGATTTTGCTATAGAGTATACACCTAGAAAAGGAAATAAAGTAGAGGATGCTCTTAGCAAAAAACATCAGAATGTAGTGATAGCTATGTTAATAGAATGAAAGGACCTATAGGCTTTGACTACTTGTAGTGTGTAGTTAGGATTGACTGCTAGTTCTACTCAGAGCTCTGCCATGTTATCCTGCTTGGAAGTTCGACCAGTATAGATTGAAAGGATTGATTCTAAGTAGAAAAAGGATCCGCTATTAGTCGAGAAGATTAGAAGGCTAGAGGCCGAAATTGAGATTGATGATCTAAATGATTTTAGTCTTGACTAGAGAGGATGGTTGAGAAAGAAGGGACGGTTGTGTGTTCTGAATGTTGGGGACTTAAGGAGAGAAGTTCTTAGGGAATGTCATCGATCAAAATTTATGATTCACCTTAGGGGAACCAAGATGTATCAAGACATGAAAAGGAGTTGCTACTTGGAATGTATGAAGAAGGATGTTGGCTTATGGGTAAAGCAGTGTTTGAACTGTAAACAAGTGAAGGTCGAACATCAGAAGCTGAGTGGGTTGCTTCAACCTTTGGAGATACCAGTTTGGAAATGGGATACAATATCCATGGATTTTATAGACTGGTTGCCAAGGTCGAATCGAGGAGATGAAAGTACATGGGTCATAGTGGACAGGTTGACCAAGAGTGCCCATTTCATTCCAGTTAAGTCAACCAGGAAGGCACCTGTTTTAGCTAAATTGTTTATGAAGAACATAGTTAGACTAAATGGAATTCCTAGTAGTATAGTAAGTGATAGGGATACTTTGTTTACTAGCAAGTTCTGGAAGAGTCTATAGGATGTGTTAGGTACCAAGCTCAAGATGAGTATTGCTTATCACCCTTAAACAGATGGACGGTCAGAGAGAGTCAACAAGGTATTCGAGGATTTGTTAAGAGCTAATGTGCTAGATTTTGGTGGATCATGGGAAGACCACCTACATTTAGTCGAGTTTTTGTATAACGACAGTTATCAGACTAGTATAGGGATGACACCGTTTGAAGAATTGTATGGAAGGCTATGCAAATCTCCCATTTGTTGGTTAGAAACCGGGGATAGACTAATTCTTGGACTGGATTTAGTTAGAGAAGCTACAGAGAAGATTGAGTTAATTTAGGCTAGGATGAAGGAAGCTCAGTCTAGGTAGAAGAGTTATGCTGATAAAAGCGAAAAGAGTTAGAGTTCTTAGTTGGAGATTATGTTTTCATCAATGTGTCACCAATGAAAGGTGTAATTAGATTTGGAAAATTAGGAAGATTCGCACCAAGGTTCATTGTACCATTTCCTATTATAGTAAGAATCAGAAAACTCGCGTATAGAGTAAAGTTACCGAGTAGTTTGGTAGGAATCCTCAATGGTTTCCATATTTCTCATCTAAGAAAGTGTCACTACAACAAACAGGACCTTTAACAGCGTTTTAAAAACGCTATAAAAGCTTTTAACAGCGTTTTTAGGTATGCTGTATATCGACATGCAGTTATATGTCTGGGATATACAATGACAGGAAATAAACGCTGTTAAAAGTACTTTTTAACAGTGTTTTAGTGGTGCCATGAAAGCTTTTAACAGCGTTTGGTCAGGTGCAGTTATAGCACTTTCTTAGCGTTTTTTTCGTGCTAAGATAATATTTTATAGCGTTTTTCCAGTGTTGTGATATTTATTTACAGCGTTTCACTGTTGCCATAAATCATGCTTTATGTTTTTAGATACAATTTAACAGCAATTTTCAAACGCTGTTAAAACTTTCAATGGTTTTTTAGAAAACGCTGTGGATTGTTTTAATTGCTTTCAAAAGTTGTCGACTGTTTTAACAGCGTTTTAAAAACGCTGTTGAATGTTTTAACGGCAGTTTTAAAACGCTATGGAAAGGTTTAATAGCATTTTAAAAACGCTGTTGAATGTTTTAATTCCATTTCAGCAAACATTCACCACAATGTGCATACATACCACATTTCAAAATTAGCATATTATATCAATATCACATTTCAAAATCAGCATATTATATCAATACCATATTTTGGACACATATTTGATAACCAACTTATGAAATTTCATAATCAAATACACAATATTGTTACACCAAACATAAATAGTTTGTCTCATATATAGTTCAGAAACAAAATATAGAATAAGTAGCAATAGCAAAACAACATCAAGTAGTACATACGTTAAAACCAAAAAGTAGTTCTAGCAGCAAAAATAATTTCGATCCATAACTCGTTGCAAACTTCTTTTGCATCACAGTCCTCTATCTACCTGCAAAGTAAAAAATTGAAAGAACAAAATTAATTTTGCCGAGAACTGAAAAGCTAAATAAATGAAATTATGAAATGTTAGGACATCCAATTAATTTAAATATATATGCAAATATATGATTACGAAGTTTTTATTAGAACTCTATATTTTTATGTATTTGAGACCCTTCCAATTTTTTTAGCTCAAAGCTACTGTTTGAGCTGCTTCTGCTCATGATCAAGCTTGTACTAGTATTTCAAAAGGATGAACTGCGAAATAAAAAAAATTGGCTATGATATAACAATAAACTTCATCCTAGATCTAGATAACACCCACATGCAGTCATCATAATGTCAAAATTACCTGTGTTGACAGTATACTGCTTTGTAAGTGTTTTCAAGTGTTGTGGCTAAATAATTAATTGATGTGGTTTTATTAGGAGAAAACATATTTGCCATAAAAGTTGTAAAATATTACACTACGTGACCATAAAGACATAAAGAAATATACAATCTGGTATAATAATCATATTACTACCAAACTTATGATTGTCCAGAAAATTAGATCTAATTAACATACGTTTAATCCCTTTAGTCATGATAATAAAGAAGTGTACATTCCAAAACTGGTATGATCGGATCGAATATAATTAATGCTTTACTCAAATAATCAATCTTTGCCTTTCTCAGATTTTAAATGTTCATTTCCTTAGGGCATGCCACTGGTCCTTTGACATGCACATTCATGAACCAGTATCTGAATAAGTAAATGAGCAGCTAGCTAATAGCTCAGCTGAAAAATAGGAATAACTTTTCTCAAATGACTCGGCCTGATATGTAGAATCAATTGTACAATAAAGCAAAAGTTCCTATTCTCGACAAGGTAAAACCCACAACACAAGTATGGAAAAAGAAATTAACAGTGAATATGGATACTCCCGATAAGAATAATCAAGTTTCTAGTGCCTTAACTCTAAACCCAGTTTCTCTAATTGCTGTTCCAAATGAAAATGAAAAGGCTAATGATACTGCGAGTTTAAACTGCTCTCTACTTGATAATTCCCGATACCATAATGATAAAAAAAACCTTTCTCTGTATTAGCTGACTTAAAAGAAGGTGAGATAGTAAACCAACGTGCTGTTATGGATGTGCCTCCTCTTAATGATGATATCAGTCAATTCTCCATGGAAAATGCAATGCCTCAATTTATCTTAAACATCTTAGATAGTATGTCTCTTGTTTTTCATGGTATCAGCAATTGAAAAGGCTTAAATCCTAATGTGCACATCACTGATACATAGCTTATAACCATTTAACTAAGCTTTCAGTCATCAAGAAGGCCAAAATCAAACCCAAGGAGATTCATATGTACTATAAAACTTATTAATTTCCGATTTCTAAGAATAGCAGTTTACAGCAATGTTTCTACATAATTTCCCAACATAGATGTCATAAAGTTAGGTAGCACGGAAAGGTGAAAGAACTCTCTGATTACCTATCACTGCAAAGTGACTGGGATTATTTATCAAAAAAATTAGCTTGTTACCTAAGAAAATTTCAGTATGATTCTATTTATATCTCTTCAATGATACACAATTGGAAATGTTGCAAAGGTGAATATATGAAAAGCCTGTGGTACATATATTAAAAGCATTGGAAAGATTATGTTCACTTAAAAGCATTGGAAAGATTATGTTCACGTGATATAAAGAGAAATTTGGTGACTGGCAATTAAGAACAAGATCATTAATCTAACTAAGGACAAGATCATGAATCTAATTATGATTCTTGTATTCCTAAATAAAAACATACTTAACACTAAAAGTATAAGAACTAGAACCTGGTGCACAAATCCATGCCAAATGTCACAAATTTTATGTGTATTCACCTTTTCCTTTATCAGTGTAATAAACTGGATATTGCATTCAGAATATGTGACATGTACCTCACTGACAAATCATGCAGAGCCTGTCAAATAAAGATGATTTGTGAAGTTAAACACCCCACCTACATATGCAGATACATCGAACATAACTAGAATGTAGTGCCGACTTACCGGAACTTGTATCTGTTATAACTTTATCAGAAGGCCAAGCAATTGTAGTGCCGACTGCATCTTCAATATTTTGTAAGTCGGATGTTGGTCTCCATAGACGTGCATTTGGAGCATTTGCAACATCAACCCAAACCTTAACTGCATTTATCCCTAGAGGAACAAAATGAACCAATACTTTTGGATCAAATGAAGAGACACGTCCTTCAGCTACAATTTCTTCCTTTCGATCCAAATCGATCAACTTGCACTTGTTATTTATCATTGAATTCGTACCCTGTCAATTAAGAATATACTATTTTATCATGTGATTAAATACTTAGTAAGACGAATAAATGAGTTAATTCAATAAATAAGTTAACCTTTCCGACAACTACAGTAGGAACAGTATTAGTAGAAGACGCTACAACATTAACCTGCTCCACAACCACCCTCAATTCAGGCCAAGCCACTTTCTTACCATTAGCTTCTCCAACTCATGTCAAACCAACTGTCGGTCTCCATAAATAAGCGTCTCGTTTTTTTGGATTATCTATCCAAACTGCCATTGCAGATGGTCCAAGAGGAAGATCGTTCACAAGTTCTATTGGATTAGTCAAATGCAACCATCCTTCAGCAACTATTTCTTCGGTCCCGGCCCAATCATACAACTTGCATTTATGATCAGTGCCACTAGTTTTACTCTATTAAAGAAAAATTATTATATTAATGAATTATTATTATTATTTTATGTAATCAGATTAAATGTTAGTTGCGAAATAATTTAAAGTTACCTCATTGTCTTCTTTCTCCAAATGGTCTACGTTGTGCAAAACAACTCTGGTAACTGGCCATGCTACTATCTCGCCTTCAACTTCTCCAATACGTGTCAAACGAAGTGTGGGCCTCCATAAAAAAGCATCTGGTTTTCTCGAAATGTCTATAATAATTTTCATAGCATCTGGCCCTAAAGGACTTAGTTGGACAAGCTCATTTGGATCACTTGATAGAACTCTTCCTTCGGCAACAATTTCATCCGTCCCACACCAATCCAATAATTCACATTTATCATGTTTGTTGTCATGATTGCCCTACAATTGACCGATAGCAAAATATAGTGGTTATAGAATTAATTACCCAAATTTAAATGATATCACAATATTAATGCAATTTATTTTACCTTTTGATGTGTGCTTGCTTCTCCCCAACTTTCTTTACTCTGTCAAAATAGATTAATACAATATTATAATTATATATTCTAAACATGCATATTGCGGTAAACTAAAATATTACCTGATTTTTCATTAGCCCTTGAACCATCGCCTTTAATTCTAAAATTTGGTTTTGCATTTGGATTGTTTGTTTATCCCTAACATGTGACCAAATTGCCTTGGTGGCGGTCATACCCCTTCCCATTCCTCTCAATCTTCCTGGTTTATCACGTCCTAACACTTGCGACAATGCGTCATCTTTGTAACTGTTTATTGAACCCGAATGAGATCCAACGACAACGTTTTCAATTTTTTCCTACAAAGATTAACATTGATATTATACACTAATTTTAAACTATCACGGTATTAAAAAAACTTACAATAGTATGTGCAACAGCCTCGTTCACTGGTTTGCCATCTTTCCTAATATGAGATTTGACCCAAACATCAACTCTAGGAACGGGAGTGTTGTCATTACTCTTCTCTTTTTACATTCAAATGATCATTAAAACAACAAAGTGTGTCAACTAACTAGTCAATAAATATTATGGTATATAAATTAACTTTTTACCATATCTTCAGCCAATCGAGCCATGCCTCTACGGCTGCATGTATGTGGCATCTTATTTTGTCTAATAGCTCTGAATCTATCACTTAACATCTGCAGTATTCAAAAAATAAAAAAGGAGAAACTTCTCAATTTTTGTATACATTTTAATTTTCAACATTCGACGATAGAAACCGCGCTATTCTTTATCTGAAGGTACAAAAACAAAGCTTAACTAATTTTCTATACAACTTGGCAGTCAATTGACCCAAAAAAGGGTTTTTTGTACAAGATTCTTCATTTATTTGGATTACAACAGATACATAAAGGACAGTTCAAGCTTTCTAGATGGATTTCTACTGGAGCAGCAAAGTTGATTCGCAGAATTCTTGACCCAAATCCTAAAACCCAAATCAGTATAGAAGAAATTAAAAGGAACAAATGGTTTAAATAGGATTATATCCCTGCAGTTCCATTGGACAATGACTGTATGAGTTTTAATGATACATCTTTAGCGCTTAAAGAGGTATAAATTGTAAATTTCATGTTATACAAGGAATCAATAGCATTATGCTCAAATTCATTAGTTTCCTTTTCCTTCAAAAGCCCCATAAATTAGATGACAGTGGGAACAAACTCCCAGAGACGTTAAATGCTTTTCAGATTATTGGAATGTCTCCAGCACTAGACCTTTCTGGTTTTTCGTAAAAGAGGTGAACTCCCAGAGACCATTTTTTTTTACTTTCTTCTGCTTGATGTAATGGTATATCTGTGTATTTTGATTATGAACTGAAGCCTTAGTTTAGATCAATTGTATATCTTTGCACAAAATGGAATAACTTTGCATCTTTTATTGTTGATCTAATCATTGGTTTCCAATGTGGAAAATGTTACATTCTGTCTTTAGTGATCTTTCGCGTATCAGTGTTATAGAAAATAAACATGTTATAGAAAATAAACATGGCATAGAAAATAAACCATTAATGTGTTATAAATGATTTACCTTAAAGTCCGGATTTGTTTTCGACTTAATAAACTTCTTCCACTCCGTCATGGTTTTGATGTTATCTGGTTTTAGTTGAAGTCTCTCTTCTTCGTTCTTTGCATTTATTATTTTGCGAACTAGTATGCTTTTTGAAGATCTAAAAATGCATCCCATTTGCTGAAATATAGGCACTTTTTGCCATTCCTCGTCTAATTTAAATCTAGCCTGCAATATTTTTTTAAAATCAACTTAATAACACACAGGATACAATTGGGAATGTATGATATACATGAATCAATTGTTCCTCAAGGTGTTGTATTATCTAATCCTACTCAATCTAATTAAATTTGTTTGTTTCTTACCTGAATGGATTCCCAAAGAATGACTTTTAATTCGTTGTTGAGATGCTTCCAATTATCCAGTGTAACCGGAACATGCTCGCGTACAAGTGGGCCTAAATAAGAAGACAACTTGACCGATCCATCTCCTACTGGTTCACCTTCCCCATTAAACTCAACTTCAATTTGACTTAAAACATTTGCAGGAAGTCTTTTGACTTTTGTTCGGCCTCTAGTTCCTTTTTTCACAATTGGATTAACATCGAAATTGTCATTTCTCTCGCTTGCTTCAACAAATTCAACATTTCCTTCTTGTTGCATTGCAGTATTTTTGACGACTTGTGGAATTTCTTGAATTGGAGCATCATTATTTTCTAAATTGCATTCATTTTGAGTATTGTTGTTAATCACGGTCCTCTTTCTTTTTGTATTTTTACCCATTTTCTGCAATTAAAAGTACATGTAAACAAACACTTTAGTATTCATGCATAGCTAATAAAAGTACATATAAACAAACACTACGATATACATAGCTAATAAAAGTAAATTTATGACAAGGAAACACTAAAATATACATAGCCTTATGTTGATGGTGGATGCGTGCAAGTAAATATACTGGATAGCCTGCTGGATGTTTTAATTTCAGCATAAATCATATACTGGATAGCCTTGTGCAAGTAAACTCAAGTTAAAAAGTATTTCAGCATAAATCATATACAACATGATAGCCTACTGGATGCTTTAATTTCTATTTCACACAATCAAGGCAAAGACAGACAACAGTAGAACATATTTGATGCTTGTTTAGTTGCAACTATATGGCATATATGGTGTGAAAGGTGTGATCAATAGTTTAATAAGCTGGAAATGCCTCATTAGACCAAAAGGAGGAGGAATGTAAACTTGAATGCAGTTGGATTATGCTGTAATGCAGTTGGATTATGCTGCACTTGAAATAACATAATATATACTTTGATTAAAAATATTTGAATGTAAACTATCATAGCATCTAAACATACAGCATATTTTGCACTATGATTAAACTATACTGCATTTACCCAAACTATGATGTTATTGCCGTTACATTTTATTCGTAATTTCATTTTCAATGTTCAAAAAATTTCATTACAGAGTTTAGTTACTGGTTTAATAGTCTTCCACCGTGATTACAAGAGATGTCAATTGATTAACTGGTTTAATACAGAGTTTAGTTACTGGTTTATTAACTTATACTATGCTTTATTTCTAAGTAGATGTCACTGATAACATTAAAGGTAGTGACTATATGTCAGTAATTTCCATTTCAAATTTAGTTCTTATCGAAATCAGTGAAAACGGATTTTGTATTAAAAAACAATAATAACAACCAACTTTACTCGGCAATACCAGACAGATACCAAATAGACAGAGATGTATATATGCATTCCCAACACTGTATTTCATGTCATAATATTATGCTTGTATATATATAAACACTAAAACGAAGTTACTTAACTTTGGTTAATTTATGCATTCCCAATCTATTAAGCAACTTTAGTTAATTAAGCAACTTACTGAAACTACTCAAGTATGCCTTCACAATCCTCTCTAACGTAGATAGCACCCTCCATGGAATCACCATCCCTATTGTTTTCTTCGCATTCTTCTCTAACAAAACTTATATCAAGAATAGACTCATCTATCTCTAATTCATGATACCCTCGCGGTGGTGCCTTCAATACAACATACCAATTAGAAGAATCGTTTTCCCTTAAATAATTGATTTGCTTCGCTTGAGACGCAAGAATATACGGATCTCTTGAAAATGAGGCTTGATGTTGATGTAAATTAACAAGAGTAAACCCGTCTTCAACTTTCACTCCATGTCCTTTGTTTGCCCAATTGCACTTAAAAACAGGAATATAAAAGACATGGTAGTCTAACAAAATTATGTCAGTTAAAATCCCATAATATGTGACCACATCAACCACTTGAGAGGTATCCTTTGCACTTGCTCTACACATAGTAGTGGCATCATAAGTCACCCCGCAATTTTGAGTTTCTCTCTCAACATCTTGCGTGTGAAAACGTTGTCTGTTTATAATATATCCTTTGCATGACAATGCATTAGTACTCGGACCATATGCAATCCATTTTAACAATGTATCATGATCCTTCGATTCAATAGATATCTGAAAAAATCAATGTATTTACCAAAGATTTTGAAAATATTATTTTGAAGTCAATTAAAGAGTATTTACAATAACCTTTTTTTTAATCCAATTAGCGAAGTTTTTTGTATGATTGTTCCAAAGCAATGACGATTTTTTTTCATACGTTGGTCTGAATTTTCCAACTCCTCAAGATGCAAACTAGCATAAAAGAAAAAAATGTAAGTTATACATGTTGTTATACACATCAAAACAAAACAAAATAGAATGCAATATTTACTCACTCTAAAAAAGGTTCCACTATAGCCATATTCATTAGGACAGCCAAATGAGCACTTTCTTTCTCGTTAAATGACAATGTAATTGTCTCAAGCTTTGAAATTGGACGACCTTCGAGTATTGCGTGATTTTCATAATCTTCATTTCGACCTTGTTTCTCCTCTATTAGTGATGATTTTTTTAAAAATTCACCAAAAAATCTCATAGATTCTTCTGCAAGGTAGGACTCCGCAATACATCCTTCAGCTCGTGCATAGTTTCTTACATAATCTTTAAGAGTCTTCATATACCTTTCAAAGGGGTACATCCAACGAAAATGAACCGGTTCACACAATCGAGCTTCTCTTCCAAGATGAATTGTTAAATGTATCATTATATCGAAAAAAGAAGGTGGAAAATATCTTTCAAGATCGCATAAAATTGTAACGATCTCATCATCGAGTTGTTGCAGCTTTTCTTTATCAAGAACACGTTGGCATATTTTATTGAAAAATGAACACAAACGGATTATTGTTTTCCTCGGTTTTTTGGCAACAATCCTCTTATTGCTACTGACAATATTTGCTGCATCAACACATGATAATCATGAGACTTAAAGCCACTAACTTTGCAATCTTCTAATGATATACATCTTTTAAAATTTGAGCAATAACCATCAGACCCTTTGAAATCATATAATCTCTTGCAGAATTTTTTTTTTCACAACTTGACAGTGTGTACGGGGCCGGTGGAAGATATGTTTTCCTTCCACGAGGTTGTGCAAAAAGACTATGTCGAATTCCCCAGTCCTCTAAATCTTTTCTAGAATTAGTTCCATCTTTTGATTTGCTGTCATGCAATATTGTGCCTAACAAACTTTCTCCAACATTTTTCTCGACATGCATTACATCTAAATTATGTCACAATGGAAGTTCCTGTAACAATCAAGAATATAACATTTTAGTATTATACATTTTTTCTGTTTAATCAATGTAGGGAAAAAAATGAACACTAACCTCCTAATATGGTAAATCAAAGAAAATTGATCTTTTTTTCCACCTTGATAACTCTTTTTTTACAGGGTTATCATTCTCATTATGTTCATCTTCTTTGTTGTGAACACGCTTCCTTTTTTTGTCCATTATCTTTTTTTTCCCTTCTTATCTAGTATTTTCTTCTTTATCTTTTTTCTTTTTTTTATTTCTTCTTTCTTATCTTTTCCAAAATCATTAGGAAAATCTTGAAGCATAGCAGAAATGTTTCTACCTGTCAAAATCCTAGGCTTGGTGTCTTTCTCCACCGTATTATCAAACCAAGTCTTCTATTTTCTCAATGAGTCTGAAGGAGGTAAAAATCTTCTATGACCCATATACACAATCTTTCGACTATGATTTAACCATCGACTATGAGTGTTAACACCGCATAATGGACAAGCTTTTTTTACCTTTTACACAACATCCAACAAGATTTCCATAAGCCGGAAAATCATTTATCGTCCATAGTAAGATTGCTTTTAAATTAAAAAGTGTTTTACTAAATGCATCGTAAATATCAACACCTTTATGCCACAAATGATGTAAATCTTCTACAAGTGGTGCCATATATATATCAATATCATTTCCCGGTTGCTTTGGACCAGGAATCACCAATGTTAACATAATATTTTCTTCTTTCATACACAACATAGGTGGAAGATTATATGTCACTAGCATTACTGGCCAGCAACTATATTTAGAACTTTTAATGGCAAATGGATTGAAACCATCTGTAGCTAGACCAAGTCTAAGATTGCGTGGATCGGTTGAAAATGATTTATATTTCTCATCCACTACATTCCAAGTCACAGAATCCACAGGATGACGCATTTTTCCATCATTGCTTTTATTACTATAATGCCATCTTAGATCTTCTGCCATTTTTTTGGATCTAAACATTCTCTTGAATCTTGGAATGATTGGAAAATATCTCAACACTTTGATAGGGATGCCTTGCATGATCTCTTTTGTACTCTTATTTATCTTCCATCTTGAAGAACCACATTTTGGACAACTATTCAAATCTTTGTATTCTTTTCTAAAAAGACAACAATCATTCTTACAAGCATGAATCTTTTCGAAACCCATATCAAATATTTTAAGAAATATTTTAACTTCATATATAGTCTTGGGAAGTACATTATCCTTCGGCAATAATACATGTACCACATTTAATAGCTTATCAAAACCAGTATCGGATAAACCGCACTCACATTTAACATTATATAAAGCGGTGATAGCAGATAATTTTGTCTGACCTGCACAGTCGGGATACAATGGACTTTCTGCATCTTCCAATTTTTTTATCAAATCATCTTCTCGTCTTTGTGCATCAACATTATCTTTATCGTCGGCAAAAAAGGTATGATTGACAAAATCTTCATCTTCATAGTGAACGACTTTGAATAAATCATATGTGTCATTCAAATCCATTTCTTCAACTATATTTAGTTGTTCACCATGATTATACCACCTACTGCATTTGTACTTAGGATCCATTCCTTTTATAACCAAATGCTCAAACACAATCTTGTCATGATGATGAGTAAGATTTCGACAATCTATGCAAGGACATAAATTTTTTTCTGCACCTGCTAAATTTTTCTTCGCGGTTTGCACAAAATTCCATGCTCCTTGTCGGTACTCTATACTAGTTCTATGATGAAAAATAGAAAACACAAATTTAATTGTAATATTAAAATTTTAAAATTTTCGATGTGTATTTAGTTGTATATTATCCTATTACCTGTGTGAATGCAACCAGTCTTTCTCCATCATGAATACACACTGTAATGCACATCACAACATTATTGTTAAAGAGAAACATAGATTTGTGATGATTCATTCAAATCATTTCAAATATTCCTTGGAAGAACACAATTGCTGATTTGATAACTATGACATCATACTATTTCTTTTAAGTATGTTGGATAGTTAATTTGCTGACATGATAGACCAAACTGCGGTGAAATTTCTCTTGTTACATTCTTTAAATATACTTCATACGGTACACTGCCTTTAGTTCTTTCTTTACCATTCAATAATGTAATCATTTTATCTTAATTTCTATACTTTTCTAAATCATTTTTGAATTCGTGGAAAAGTTTAATTAGTTCATTTGGGATATAATGACAGAAAACATGAGTTTCTCTTTTCTGAAAACGTAACTGATATTTATGTGCATTCATCTGTGATAGACGTCCGATATTTACGCGTTGATTAAGATAAGTAGTAAGTATAAACCATATGCAAGAACTAATCCAATAAGCTAACATTATGGTAAATATTGCCCATAAATTGAGGTACCCAAAACCTTATAATACGTGAAGACTGAAGAGTCCTTAAAGCGTAGAAGGTTGACATAACTTGTTGAAATTGACACACGAGATGCTTGACCTGAAGCTAAAAGTCTATTTAAGAATTAAAAACAAAAGTAATTTTTCTTTTACTTAAAAAGTCTTCTGCTTCTAGAAAGACACAAAATTTCTAAAAACAATTTGGAAGTGTAGAAATTAAAAAACAATGATTAAGGAAACAGTTTTAGTCTAAAAACAGTTTTAGTTTAAAAAACTTGTTTAAAAATTCGGAAGTAAGGATAATTAAAAAAAATTGTATGTGCATTTCAGGTAAACAGATTTAGTCTAAAAATAAACTGCCTCTGTCATCAATAACAACATTAAGGTAGCAAGCAAATCTGGTAGAAAAAATACCTGATTTTTATAGGCTATTGCAGATAGTTTGAACGGAATGAATAAAATTTTCCACAGCCCAACCCAAACAGTTCGTTGGCTCTGCTCTCTTAACAAACCAAATGCTTCGGGTGAATGGTTGAAAACTAAATCATTGTTGACAACTTGCTATGCTCCTGGAATAACAAACATCAAAAAAAAATATGACGGTAACAGCTGTTAGAAAAATAGAACATATGTAAACTTCATTCCCTTTATAATGATTAACAATTTTGCAATAGACAACCAGTTTCTTCTTTATATTCACAGCTACAGAATTTTATAGAAAGATTTTAGAACACAACGTGACTAGTAGTAAATGAAGGCATAAGAATATGCTGACACAACACATGATATATTGTATGATGCATCTAAAAAATTTTCAAATGAGCCATGAACCATGAACGAAAGTAATTTAATAAATCAAACTACAAACCTAAACTGAAGCCATATCATAATAAGGGAGACTTAGCAACCAATTTTTCTCCTAAATTCAAAGGGAAAAAAAGATTTTCTGCTACAAAAGAAAATTCAAGCAAGGGAAGCTTTACCGTTAAACCCAATAGCAATCGTGTAAAATCAAGAGAGATATAAGGCCGAGACTATAAAATCAACAGCGTGTGTGCGTTTAGGAGATTGAGAAATAATGTTTTGGCCCAGTGATTTCGAGGTTGGGTAGGAGATAAAGGACGAATTTAGGATTTTCTCAAGGAAGCCGATGGAAAAGAGGGCTAAGCTGGGAAAGGTTAGAATAAGATATTGGAGGGAAGTGAAATGTTTACCGCCTAGTCTCTCCTTTTATTGTTGTAGTAAGGGGCATGTAATCAACAACGTGTGTGCGTTTTTATATTTATGTTTTACCGACTGTTGACAACTTTAAGGTTTCCAACGCTGTTTTGTCTTGCAATTAATGATGAAGTTTGTTGTAGTGTGTACTCGAGATCCATAGACTACTATTACACCGATTGTGTTAGATGATCAAGTAGTGGAAGTGGATATGACTATATGTAGAAAACCTGTTCGTATAGTTGTGAGAGATGAGAAGAGACTAAGGAACAAGACAGTCAGATTAGTCAAAGTCCATTAGAGTGACGACGAGAGAGACTATACTTGGAAACCGAGAGCAGAATTAAAGATACTTATCCTAACTTGTTTCATGGTATGTTTTACCTTTATGTTTGATCGTTGTGAGTACCTTATCGTAATTTCAAGGACGAAATTCTTTAAGGAAGGGAGTCTGTAATGACCCTAATTTTGACTGACATTATTTAGAACATTTAATTATATAAATTAAATGAAATAATGTAGATAGTTAAGGGATTGAGATTTGTTCATTTAGAAGAAGCCGTGTCTTAATGAATGTATTAGCAAAAGAGAAAAAAAAGTAAGTACGAGGAATATGGGAAGGGTAAAATGGGATTAGCCTTTGTTCTTATAACCTTAACCCTTTAATTCTTCATTCCTTATTCATTTTAACATTCATAAACAAACCTAAAACCCTATTGAGCTCGGCCGACCACCATCAAGAAGATTCGAGGAGAAGAAAAGCTAGGATTCAAGTAGAAAGCTTAAGCAAATCAATCTAAGGGAAAATCTCAACATTCTTAACACAAAGCTAAGGTGAATAATTAATTTACATCTCACTTTTGATATTGATTTCGGTTTCAAGTTAGATTCGAATTATTTTTGCATGTTATATGCCATGTTGTGTTTGCTTAAATGGATATATGCTTGTTGGTGATTTATTGTGACGACCCGGCTTTCCACTCCCGGAAAATCGCATCGACAGAAAGAAAGAAAGGGGTGAGAAATAGAAAAGAGAAGAAGAGAAAAGAAAACAACAACAGATACTCACAGCGGAAACGAAACGAAATATAATATATCACATAAATATTACATAGTATCATATACATCATCTATCAGAGTTACACAGATTGCACATCACATACTAGACAGTTATAAACATCTGTCTAGTTATTACATCTCAACACAATACAGATCAATACAAAGATCAACACAGTGGAAAACTACTATCTATATCTACAACGCCGAAGCCTCCTGCTCCATTGCTCCTCCAGATTACTCGTCAAAGCTAAACCTGAATCCCTTGGCTACTCGTAAAAATTTGAGTACCCAAGAGTTTATAAAACAAAAATAAACAACTTGGGTCAGACATGGGTCTGGTGTGAGTAACAGGTTAAACTTGTTTAACTTCAAAACCTTTTGAAAGAAAAGGTATCACGTAAGACTCCCCACCAATAAATATGGGTAAGTTTTTACCTTACGCTAACCAAAACATTTGATAGGAAATTCGATTGTATTATAATAGGTCTAGGGTTTTCAAATAAATATGAAATAGCTGGAATGCTTACATCTCACGTTCCAACATAGTTGGGCACAACTAAAACGTACGGCACTTATTGGAGTTTGGATTCCATCAATGGCAGGGCTACCGGGGTACCGCCCGTCACAGTACGTGGCCTAGATCACCGTACCGAGGATCACTCCCAATCCCCTGCAACACAAGGCCGGAACATCCCTTACTGGATAATTCCCGCACAAGATACCTCACGGTTGTCATGACCAACCGCACCACTAAGTCGAAAATAGAAAGGGACATCTAGACAGAGGTAATCTTGTCCTACTTGGGTGCTACCCACTAACCTTGCTGCACCTCCCCTGTTTTAGCCATTCCCGGTTTGTGAGGCTTGAGGTCCCGATTACCTTTAAATAGAACACATCTATCTTAGAATGCTCATCGTCCACCTGACGATGTGCTGAAAGCATTCAATCCATACAAGTTCGTTCCGGGTTCGAACGAAACCGAAGGCATTATCTCGTTACACTCATTTTGGAATCACCCTCAGAGTTAACGACAATAACCCTTGCACTCTGAATCTTCATCTTCACTTGATTCACGACCTATCGTTAATTTGGATCGATGTGGTATTCGGGTCTCCAGACCTGGAAATCCGGTATACGGAAACCCGATCCCGGTCTCATCGAAATCCAAAACGTATCTTTTAAGGCCAAGTTGTTTTAAAGGTTAAAACAATTCAATTCATTATCTTATATACACTTAGAAAGATAATTCAAAATAGATAATCAACATTATCAATATCATCAGATAATCCATATTATCACAATTCAACTAAACATCCATATCATACAGCATATATCTCATCAGAGATATCAATCAAATGCAAAGCATTCAGTATTATCATCCATCCATAAGTAATGATCTATATCATCTCTAATTAATTTAAAGTTAATTAAATTAATTACTTTTATTTTATAAATCCTTCTTACTTAAACATTAATTAATTACAAATTAATTAATTATCCTCTAATTACCTTTTTCAATTAATCATCTTTGATTAATTATCTTTTAATTACCTTTTTCAATTAATCATCTTTGATTAATTATCTTTTAATTACCTTTTTCAATTAATCATCTTTGATTAATTATCTTTTAATTACCTTCAAGTAATTTATCTTTAATTAATTACTCAAATTAATTAACCTTAACCACTTATAGTAATTAACCTTTAATTACTTCATTAATTAATTAACTATAATTAATTAAATTAATCACTATAATTAATTATATTAAACCTTAATTAATTACATTAATTAATCACTTCATTTATTAATTATACTTAATTAATCAATCTTAATTACATCATTAATTATATTAATTAATGATCCTTAATTACAACTTAATTATTAATTACTCTAATTAAATTAATTACATTAAGTAATTAACTTTAAATTAAACAACATTTATTAATCACCTTGATTAATCTTCAATCAGTAATTAACTACCCTTAATTACTTTCATTTACTAAATTAATTACTCCTTAATTAATTCTTAATTAATCCCTTGATTAATTCACAAGTAATTAAACTCAATTACTTCCATTAATATATCACCATTTAATTAATTACTTCCAGTAATTATCTATTATTTACTTCCTTAAATAATCATACTTATTAATTACAATTAAGTAATTATTTATCAAATCATCTCTAAATTAATTAAACTTAATTAATTAACTAAACTAATCAAATTATCTTAATTAATTACAATAAGTAATTAATTTCTTAATTACTTCCATTAAGTAATTACACTTAAACAAATTCTATAATTGATTATCTTCAAATTAATTAATTAATCTAATTAATTATTAAAATTAATCACATTAATTAATTATTTAATAATCCATAGTTAATGACCTTCATTAACAATTATTTAATTACTTTTCTTAAGTAATTAACTTAGATTAATTATTATTAATTCCAAATTAATAAATCTAAATAACCAATTAATTAATCCTTAATTAATTAATTGTTAAACATAACTTAATTAATCTTAAATTACTATATTAATTTATTTCCTAATCATTAATTAGTACTCTAATTTATAATACATAATTATAAATTAGTTATTCTATTTAATTAACCTTAAACCTTAATTAAATTAATTTAAATCCTTAATTACAAATTTATTAATCCAAATCATTAATAAATTTAATTAATTAAACCATTTTAATTACCTTAACAATTTAATCTTTAAGATAAAACATTTTTCCATGGTTACATCTTATTCATAATATATTTGAAAACATCCAATTTCAAATCTATTTTTAAATTTCATTTTAATTTCAACATTTAAATATAACTAACAATTTTAAAATATTTAAATTTATAAAATTATTTATTTCAAACCTAAGATTCAAAACCAACTTGAATCTATATATTTAAACTTTATTTAAAATTCCTATTTAAATTTTATTTCACAATTCAAATTCAGATTTAAAATTCAAAACACCCAGATTTTTAAAAACCTGGCAACCACAAAACACTCGAGCTCTTCTCGAATTTACTTCGAGTCTCCTCTTCAAAAACTTCGACCAAAACTCGAGACAACCCGAGACCTCTCCACTGCTACAATCCAGACTTCACCTAGACATCTCAGCTCCACTGTGCACGTGCACATCCACCGGCGACATCTCCGATCATCCACGACTTCCCCCACCAGTCGACGATCACTCACGTACCAGAATACGACCATCACTACTTCGATCCATCCCCTAAATCAAAATCGAGAACTCGAGCTAAAAATAAAAACCTGGAACAGTTTCCCCCCTCTACAATCCCTAACCTGACAACGCGACAATCACGGCCCTCCGTCCACCAGGATAGCAGCGACTCCGACCATCATCTCGTCAATGGCCATACTTTCATCTACCCAAACCTCACATCACTCGATCATTCCTACAGGTAGTTCAGACTCAAACAAACTACCTAGCTCAAACTAGGGCTACAGGCAAAAACTCATCACCGCCACCACCACGATGAACTGCAACGCCACCCAATATTTTTCTCGGCATCACTGACCATTCCTCCACCTACCAGAAGAAACTCGACACTTCAAATTCCCGAGATCACCCAAAAATCCCCTATTCCTATTTTCTGTTCAACACAGAACTGCACCTATATTACTAAACTAAAAATTATGATTTCTCCTTTAAAAATCAAGTTTTGGTATAAGGTTTTAGTTTATAAACCTGTCTTGATAAGATATTTAAATTTTCACTTGTCCTAAACATACACGGTTCTTCTTGGTTTACAGAGACACTCTGCTTGAAGTTTGACTTAATTAAAATTTTAAACATTTCTCTATGATAATTCAAACATATTTTGTTTATAAAGTTAGTCCTAACAAAAGCTAGATCAAGTGGTAAATGATTTAAAAGGAATTCTGGAATCTGGAAAAAAACTGAACAGAGAACATGATCACACATGCACACAAAACATCCATATATACATTCAGCAAAAATTTCACTTGTATATCAATATATATGCAGAACTATCTATACATTCACATGCAACCATCTTTCATAAATTAAACCTTTTGAAAAATGATGTTACTCACCAAACATGTAGAGCAGAGGACAGGATTTTAATTAGAAGCTTGAAAACTGGAATTTGATAAAAATGCTTGAGCCTGGAAATTTGAATACTTTTAAAACTTGAATCTTGACTCGTTGAAGAATGCATGTTGCTTCCAGATTGCAATTGAATGCAGGCAGCTCTGAGATGTTTCCAGGTTTTGAAAAATGCAGACAGGCTGGTTGCTTAAAGAGGATCACAGATTTTCAAAGAAGATTGCAGACAGAAAACTTGATTTTGAAATGGAAACTTGGTTACAGATCTTATGTTTGAGGAAGATTTACAGGCTTTTGCTTTAGGATTTGGAAATTTGGTTACTGATTACAGATTTTAGAGTAGAGGATTGTTTTGAGAAGGGTTTGAGGAATATTGATTTCTGATTTTCAAATTTGTTTTTGAGAAGGAATTTTTGAGAAATGGTTACTGATTTATTTCAGATTTAGATTAGAGGAAAGATCTGAATTCTCTTGGTTTTGAAAAAGAAATTAGAAAGAATGAATTGAAAAAAATGCAAATGTTTTATATAAGTAAAGTTATGATTAAATAAAAATAAAAGAAAATAAAAACAAATGAAGACACTTGTCAATAGATTAATTCATTACTTAACACATGTTAAAACAAGTCATTAGATAAAGACACATGTCTTTTAAGTATTTATCTTATTTCTATTTATTTTAAAGTAATTAAAAAGCCTTTTTCTTATTTATTAAACACTTATCTATATATATATAAATCATTTTAAAGAAACAAAACCAATTATATTTATAATTAAAAGTTATACAAATATTATAATATCCAAACAATTTAAATATTTATTCTCTTGAATTTCAAAGCTTAAATTCAAATTCAATTAAATTAAATCCTAAGATTCAATTTAAAAAGTCAAGTTATATATATATATACATATATAACTATTTATTCAATTAAATAACAATTTCATATTCTTTAAAATCCATTCATATTAATAAAAATAATACATTATACTTATTATCTGAAATTAACATATTTGATATTTAAATAATTTATATAAGAGATTATATTATCAAGTGATATTTTAAAAAGAAACAAAACAAGCCTTTTTGTTAACTCTTATATAATTTTAAACTTAAGTAAAAATATCTTAAGCAATTAAAGTATTTTAAAACTATAAATTTACTAATTTAAATAACTTTGAAAAGTCATATTAAATTAAATCTAAATTCCCAATTTACCCAAAGCTTCTATTTACAATATATATAAATAAATATATATATTCAAATAGAAAATATCTTATTAACTTTTAAAAGATAAAATCACCAATTAATACTAATTTAATCAGATTATTAAATTAAATTCAAATCTTATTATCAAAGATCATCAATATCAATTTAATTATTTAACAGATTATTAAATTGATATTGTTAAAATTTCCGGGATATTACATTCCTTCCCCCTTAAAATAATTTCGTCCCCGAAATTTAAACAAAGGTAATTTAATAATCTTATTTAAGATTTAAATTTTATATCACAAGCACATATACTATCATCCATATGCTAACAACCATAGCAACCAATTCATCCAATCAATCAAATCTAACTATCCAGACAAAATTCTAGATAGAATTCCTCGAGTTTCCCCAAGTATATATATACCGGGATACTCGCTCTACAACAATCTAAACTACTAAGCTATAGATCTCCTACTCATCTAGATCTACAGAACTAAACAGAATATCAGACTACAGACGAGTCTGACTCAACAACTAAACCTTCCAGAACTGCTGATTCTAAAACCAGAGATAGATCTTACACGTACCCCTCAGAGATACATAAAACTCAATGAATTCCAATTGTCCAAACTGACAATTCAATTCTGAAAACCCAATACTTATCCAAATCAGAACACAGAAGAGATCCAAACATAACTTTACTTCACAACATCAGTAGATTCCAAACTTACTTCTCCTATCCAGAGATATACTCCAAACTGCTTTCGCTGCTCAATTCTGATCTGAGGTAGAACACAAGCACAGACTGGACAACTCATCCAAGAAATAAGGTTCACTGATCCATAAATAAAACTCAGATACTTCATCAAAACTTGAGTTTCTGCACCAACTCCATCTCTAGGAAACATCCTTCAACTAGACTGAACTACCGGTACTACTCCTGGAATCCAGTCGATAAGAAAACTCAACCTTCAGATGCGGACAAACTTCTTACTTCCCTGAAGACACTCAGAAAAACTCTGATAACCCAAGAGAACCCTCAAACTATCGCAAGTCACTTTTGCGATCAACCCAGCCTATTTCCAAAGAAAACTGTTCCTCTTAACAAATCAGAACAACCCATACTTAACTATCCAATCCATCGAAGAAATGGATGCACCCTGCTGCTTCTGAATTTCACCTCCAGAAAAACTACTCAGCCAGAAAACTTCCTGCCAACACAGAATACTCCGAGCTGCACTGCTGACACTGATGCCAAAGATTTCCTATCCAAAAGCTCTTCGAGAAACTCGAACCCCAAACCAAACAGAAACACCATGCTGAACTCAGCCACAACACCGAAACAGACATACTTCCTTAACTTGTTCCAAAGAAACATCTTCGGAAAGAATCCATAGTCACTGTATCTCATCACACAGCTACTTCTTCCAGAAGTTACCAAGATACCATCACTTGCTTCTGCCTAACCGACAGATCCAACTCTACTCATCCAAACTGCACTTCAAAGATAAACTCCGAACCTTAACAGGTTTCCTTCAGAGATTCGATGAAATCCTTTATCACAGCAAAACTTACTTGAGATAGTATTGGGTCTACAGTCTCGATAAATACACTTCCAACCTTAATTCCAACCATTGGTAGTCGTGTTTCATACACTACTACCCTATCTACCTTTATATCTTATATTGGAGAACCTGTACGGGTAACCCAACAATATAGGTAGAATAGATATATATATATAGTTATATAAAAATTACAAATACGCTCTCTCAAGATAGACATCACTCCAGAGCTAGGTATTCACTCAACCAATAGCTCTGATATTCACTTAACCAAAAGCTTAGGCATTCGCTCAACCTAAGCTCTGATACCACGTGTGACGACCCGGCTTTCCACTCCCGGAAAATCGCATCGACAGAAAGAAAGAAAGGGGTGAGAAATAGAAAAGAGAAGAAGAGAAAAGAAAACAACAACAGATACTCACAGCGGAAACGAAACGAAATATAATATATCACATAAATATTACATAGTATCATATACATCATCTATCAGAGTTACACAGATTGCACATCACATACTAGACAGTTATAAACATCTGTCTAGTTATTACATCTCAACACAATACAGATCAATACAAAGATCAACACAGCGGAAAACTACTATCTATATCTACAACGCCGAAGCCTCCTGCTCCATTGCTCCTCCAGATTACTCGTCAAAGCTAAACCTGAATCCCTTGGCTACTCGTAAAAATTTGAGTACCCAAGAGTTTATAAAACAAAAATAAACAACTTGGGTCAGACATGGGTCTGGTGTGAGTAACAGGTTAAATTTGTTTAACTTCAAAACCTTTTGAAAGAAAAGGTATCACGTAAGACTCCCCACCAATAAATATGGGTAAGTTTTTACCTTACGCTAACCAAAACATTTGATAGGAAATTCGATTGTATTATAATAGGTCTAGGGTTTTCAAATAAATATGAAATAGCTGGAATGCTTACATCTCACGTTCCAACATAGTTGGGCACAACTAAAACGTACGGCACTTATTTGAGTTTGGATTCCATCAATGGCAGGGCTACCGGGGTACCGCCCGTCACAGTACGTGGCCTAGATCACCGTACCGAGGATCACTCCCAATCCCCTGCAACACAAGGCCGGAACATCCCTTACTGGATAATTCCCGCACAAGATACCTCACGGTTGTCATGACCAACCGCACCACTAAGTCGAAAATAGAAAGGGACATCTAGACAGAGGTAATCTTGTCCTACTTGGGTGCTACCCACTAACCTTGCTGCACCTCCCCTGTTTTAGCCATTCCCGGTTTGTGAGGCTTGAGGTCCCGATTACCTTTAAATAGAACACATCTATCTTAGAATGCTCATCGTCCACCTGACGATGTGCTGAAAGCATTCAATCCATACAAGTTCGTTCCGGGTTCGAACGAAACCGAAGGCATTATCTCGTTACACTCATTTTGGAATCACCCTCAGAGTTAACGACAATAACCCTTGCACTCTGAATCTTCATCTTCACTTGATTCACGACCTATCGTTAATTTGGATCGATGTGGTATTCGGGTCTCCAGACCTGGAAATCCGGTATACGGAAACCCGATCCCGGTCTCATCGAAATCCAAAACGTATCTTTTAAGGCCAAGTTGTTTTAAAGGTTAAAACAATTCAATTCATTATCTTATATACACTTAGAAAGATAATTCAAAATAGATAATCAACATTATCAATATCATCAGATAATCCATATTATCACAATTCAACTAAACATCCATATCATACAGCATATATCTCATCAGAGATATCAATCAAATGCAAAGCATTCAGTATTATCATCCATCCATAAGTAATGATCTATATCATCTCTAATTAATTTAAAGTTAATTAAATTAATTACTTTTATTTTATAAATCCTTCTTACTTAAACATTAATTAATTACAAATTAATTAATTATCCTTTAATTACCTTTTTCAATTAATCATCTTTGATTAATTATCTTTTAATTACCTTTTTCAATTAATCATCTTTGATTAATTATCTTTTAATTACCTTTTTCAATTAATCATCTTTGATTAATTATCTTTTAATTACCTTCAAGTAATTTATCTTTAATTAATTACTCAAATTAATTAACCTTAACCACTTATAGTAATTAACCTTTAATTACTTCATTAATTAATTAACTATAATTAATTAAATTAATCACTATAATTAATTATATTAAACCTTAATTAATTACATTAATTAATCACTTCATTTATTAATTATACTTAATTAATCAATCTTAATTACATCATTAATTATATTAATTAATGATCCTTAATTACAACTTAATTATTAATTACTCTAATTAAATTAATTACATTAAGTAATTAACTTTAAATTAAACAACATTTATTAATCACCTTGATTAATCTTCAATCAGTAATTAACTACCCTTAATTACTTTCATTTACTAAATTAATTACTCCTTAATTAATTCTTAATTAATCCCTTGATTAATTCACAAGTAATTAAACTCAATTACTTCCATTAATATATCACCATTTAATTAATTACTTCCAGTAATTATCTATTATTTACTTCCTTAAATAATCATACTTATTAATTACAATTAAGTAATTATTTATCAAATCATCTCTAAATTAATTAAACTTAATTAATTAACTAAACTAATCAAATTATCTTAATTAATTACAATAAGTAATTAATTTCTTAATTACTTCCATTAAGTAATTACACTTAAACAAATTCTATAATTGATTATCTTCAAATTAATTAATTAATCTAATTAATTATTAAAATTAATCACATTAATTAATTATTTAATAATCCATAGTTAATGACCTTCATTAACAATTATTTAATTACTTTTCTTAAGTAATTAACTTAGATTAATTATTATTAATTCCAAATTAATAAATCTAAATAACCAATTAATTAATCCTTAATTAATTAATTGTTAAACATAACTTAATTAATCTTAAATTACTATATTAATTTATTTCCTAATCATTAATTAATACTCTAATTTATAATACATAATTATAAATTAGTTATTCTATTTAATTAACCTTAAACCTTAATTAAATTAATTTAAATCCTTAATTACAAATTTATTAATCCAAATCATTAATAAATTTAATTAATTAAACCATTTTAATTACCTTAACAATTTAATCTTTAAGATAAAACATTTTTCCATGGTTACATCTTATTCATAATATATTTGAAAACATCCAATTTCAAATCTATTTTTAAATTTCATTTTAATTTCAACATTTAAATATAACTAACAATTTTAAAATATTTAAATTTATAAAATTATTTATTTCAAACCTAAGATTCAAAACCAACTTGAATCTATATATTTAAACTTTATTTAAAATTCCTATTTAAATTTTATTTCACAATTCAAATTCAGATTTAAAATTCAAAACACCCAGATTTTTAAAAACCTGGCAACCACAAAACACTCGAGCTCTTCTCGAATTTACTTCGAGTCTCCTCTTCAAAAACTTCGACCAAAACTCGAGACAACCCGAGACCTCTCCACTGCTACAATCCAGACTTCACCTAGACATCTCAGCTCCACTGTGCACGTGCACATCCACCGGCGACATCTCCGATCATCCACGACTTCCCCCACCAGTCGACGATCACTCACGTACCAGAATACGACCATCACTACTTCGATCCATCCCCTAAATCAAAATCGAGAACTCGAGCTCGAAATAAAAACCTGGAACAGTTTCCCCCCTCTACAATCCCTAACCTGACAACGCGACAATCACGGCCCTCCGTCCACCAGGATAGCAGCGACTCCGACCATCATCTCGTCAATGGCCATACTTTCATCTACCCAAACCTCACATCACTCGATCATTCCTACAGGTAGTTCAGACTCAAACAAACTACCTAGCTCAAACTAGGGCTACAGGCAAAAACTCATCACCGCCACCACCACGATGAACTGCAACGCCACCCAATATTTTTCTCGGCATCACTGACCATTCCTCCACCTACCAGAAGAAACTCGACACTTCAAATTCCCGAGATCACCCAAAAATCCCCTATTCCTATTTTCTGTTCAACACAGAACTGCACCTATATTACTAAACTAAAAATTATGATTTCTCCTTTAAAAATCAAGTTTTGGTATAAGGTTTTAGTTTATAAACCTGTCTTGATAAGATATTTAAATTTTCACTTGTCCTAAACATACACGGTTCTTCTTGGTTTACAGAGACACTCTGCTTGAAGTTTGACTTAATTAAAATTTTAAACATTTGTCTATGATAATTCAAACATATTTTGTTTATAAAGTTAGTCCTAACAAAAGCTAGATCAAGTGGTAAATGATTTAAAAGGAATTCTGGAATCTGGAAAAAAACTGAACAGAGAACATGATCACACATGCACACAAAACATCCATATATACATTCAGCAAAAATTTCACTTGTATATCAATATATATGCAGAACTATCTATACATTCACATGCAACCATCTTTCATAAATTAAACCTTTTGAAAAATGATGTTACTCACCAAACATGTAGAGCAGAGGACAAGATTTTAATTAGAAGCTTGAAAACTGGAATTTGATAAAAAATGCTTGAGCCTGGAAATTTGAATACTTTTAAAACTTGAATCTTGACTCGTTGAAGAATGCATGTTGCTTCCAGATTGCAATTGAATGCAGGCAGCTCTGAGATGTTTCCAGGTTTTGAAAAATGCAGACAGGCTGGTTGCTTAAAGAGGATCACAGATTTTCAAAGAAGATTGCAGACAGAAAACTTGATTTTGAAATGGAAACTTGGTTACAGATCTTATGTTTGAGGAAGATTTACAGGCTTTTGCTTTAGGATTTGGAAATTTGGTTACTGATTACAGATTTTAGAGTAGAGGATTGTTTTGAGAAGGGTTTGAGGAATATTGATTTCTGATTTTCAGATTTGTTTTTGAGAAGGAATTTTTGAGAAATGGTTACTGATTTATTTCAGATTTAGATTAGAGGAAAGATCTGAATTCTCTTGGTTTTGAAAAAGAAATTAGAAAGAATGAATTGAAAAAAATGCAAATGTTTTATATAAGTAAAGTTATGATTAAATAAAAATAAAAGAAAATAAAAACAAATGAAGACACTTGTCAATAGATTAATTCATTACTTAACACATGTTAAAACAAGTCATTAGATAAAGACACATGTCTTTTAAGTATTTATCTTATTTCTATTTATTTTAAAGTAATTAAAAAGCCTTTTTCTTATTTATTAAACACTTATCTATATATATATAAATCATTTTAAAGAAACAAAACCAATTATATTTATAATTAAAAGTTATACAAATATTATAATATCCAAACAATTTAAATATTTATTCTCTTGAATTTCAAAGCTTAAATTCAAATTCAATTAAATTAAATCCTAAGATTCAATTTAAAAAGTCAAGTTATATATATATATATACATATATAACTATTTATTCAATTAAATAACAATTTCATATTCTTTAAAATCCATTCATATTAATAAAAATAATACATTATACTTATTATCTGAAATTAACATATTTGATATTTAAATAATTTATATAAGAGATTATATTATCAAGTGATATTTTAAAAAGAAACAAAACAAGCCTTTTTGTTAACTCTTATATAATTTTAAACTTAAGTAAAAATATCTTAAGCAATTAAAGTATTTTAAAACTATAAATTTACTAATTTAAATAACTTTGAAAAGTCATATTAAATTAAATCTAAATTCCCAATTTACCCAAAGCTTCTATTTACAATATATATAAATAAATATATATATATTCAAATAGAAAATATCTTATTAACTTTTAAAAGATAAAATCACCAATTAATACTAATTTAATCAGATTATTAAATTAAATTCAAATCTTATTATCAAAGATCATCAATATCAATTTAATTATTTAACAGATTATTAAATTGATATTGTTAAAATTTCCGGGATATTACATTTATATTGTTTTATATAGATTTGTGATAAGTTTAGATTGTAAAACCTATTAATGACATTCATATGATTTGCGTTTTTGATATATGGTTAAAAACATTATTTTAGAAGTGAGTTTCAATTTTCATAATTTTCCAAGTAATTATGGATTTATTATGGATTTTCCAATTGAGAAAATAGAGAATTTCGAATTTAAATTGTTTAAAGCAATTATATAATACTTTAAGGTCGGAAATTTATATATGTTAGAAGACATATTCGAAGTGAATTATTGTGATTTTTGAAAAAATTTCTAAGTATTTTACTATGATTAATAAATTATTTATGTTAGAGAACTTAAATGTTTTATTTGGTTTGTTAAGGGGAAGGGCTTATTTGTTAAATGTTTCTAATTGTTAATTTGGAATTCGGCAGTCTTTTTAGAAAAGAATTTTGATAAAGAATTGGCAACCAATCATATTTTGACAAGTTAGGCTAGTTAGGTGAAAATGAATTACTATGAATGGCACAAAAACAGTTTTGTTTCGAATTACAACTTCCCCACTTCCATTGTTAGCCTTCGTCACCATGCCCAGTAGGCCTTTCACACTCATTCGAAACCAATGCACATGGTATCAAGCAATTGATACATAGTGTATTAGAGAAAGGCGGAAGGGACCATGTCGAAGGCATGCTTTCGAAGGGGTTGGAGCCATTTGCTTACCTTTTGTTTATAAAAGATGCTTTCAAAGGGGTTGATTATAAGCTTTCGAATACATCAACTTGCCTTTGTTTTAAAATGGAGCTTTCAAAAAAGTTGCTGCTCTTAAACCTATTCGACACCTAGCTGCTGCATTCGTACCTTTCAAACCAGTTAGCGATCGCTTTTCTTCTAAATTTATACATGCGAATGTGGGGTGCCGCTCCAATACCTTGCGACGTGGTTGAAGCCGCTTATTTAACTTAATTATACATGTGGAAATATGTTTCTGTCACCATAGGGCTTTCGAAAGAGTAGCTTTTGAATGTGTTCCCTCTTACACTTTGTGTTTGTTATGTTTTTAAAACTATGGTTTCGAAAGTAATACTTTTATATGGTTTCGAAGCTATATTTCAACAAATTATTACTTGGACTCAATGCTTTCAAAAGGTTTGTTTTAAATATTTCAAAAGGTATGTTTTAATGGTTTTGAAAGAGGATATCTAAGGTTTTAAGTAGTGATTTTGAAAGGGATTATTTGAGGTCTTAAGCAATGGTTTCGAAAGGAAGGTTTTGGCTTTATAGCCTACTGTTTTCTAAGTTAAAAAGGCTTAAACTTATTTTAAAGGGATTGATAACCCTATGGATATAGAGTTTCATCAACATTATTTTATGTAAAGCATATATCATGGCATAAGTGTTTTGAGTAACTAAAGGGTACAATTTTCTTATTTTAAAAAGATACGATTTCAAGGGTAAACCATTTGTAAAGATTGTTTTCAAGGAAATGAAATTTGAATAGGGTGGTCAGCCTAGATATTTACTAAAAGAATGACTCGGATATTAGAATACCAGATGGGAATGGTGTAGGGTCACGCCCTATACTTTAGCTATTAGCCCCTAACTAATATAAGTTCAAAATTCCATTGTGTAGGGCTTTGTCACAGGTAAGATTAAAATGATGTTACACACATAAAGGAATACACAGAGTAGAGGTACGTTATTGGTAAGCCCACAAAACCATTAGGATCAGTTGACCCTAGGAGAAGTAGGTTAAGGACACATCGTCCAGTATTGTATCTAACAGAAGTTAGAATATTTATTATGTCTTGTAGCCCCAGTCAACCGGAGGTTAATAGCCAGCCTGATAAAACTATATTGTTCGGACAGATAGTCCATTGATTATCTGATTTATATGCATATATGTTTTTGCTATTATTGTTATAATCAGTTTGATTATGGGTTTTTGATTTGCAAATGATATGATTTTAAAAGGATATTAGTGAAGGGAAAACCGTTTTGCTAAGTGGCGTGGTCTCACTTAATATCAGTAAACCAATATGTAATAGAATTATTCGCACCAGGCTTTATGTCTGACCCAAAATTTATGTTTTCGCTTAAACTCTCAAGTGTTCAAAATTTGATTTGAGTAGATTGAGAGTTAAGGACTTTTCAAGTTTAGTAGGTTGGACGAATAAAATTATGAAGATGTGCAAGAGGCAAAGCTAGCTATGTAGGAGTTATTTAGTATTATTTCCACTATGATGTATTTATGATTGATATGTCTATCTATCTAGTACTATGATCACCCAAGAGGACATCTTCATATATCGCTATTAGCATAATTTGTAATAATTATTTTTGATCAAAACTTGGGAATTGTTTTGGAATTATGTAATTGAATATGAAATATTGATTTGAAATGTAATCAAGAAAAGTTTTTTTTTGAAATCTGTGTTGATTTTATTTCATATTCATGTGCTTATGATATTATGGATGCCATTAACATTACTGTATTTTGTCACCGGAAGTTAATACTATAGATGACTGCATCATCTGTAGTGCTTAGCTTCGGCCCTCAAAGTTGGTGATGTTACACAACCCTTACCAAGGCCTTACGTCACCAGGATTATTACTGAAGTCTCACTTCACTACAACCATCCTTAATGTCTCATTTCTCTAAGATATTCATCGAAGTCTCACTTCACCACAATCCTTTTTGGACGCTCACTCCATTATAAATTCCTAAAAGTTCTCCCTACATGATGACCTTCTCAAGGTATTTTGAAGTCCTACTTCGCTGTGATCACTTTTTGAGCCTCACCTGATCATGATCCTTTCCGTATCTCACTCCATTATGACTTTCTCAAAGTCCACCTTCATTATGACCTTCTAAAGGTATCTTGGATGTTTGATAACTCACTTTACGACCTCTTAGGACGGTGACATCCCATGCCATAATTGGATTGGCATTCTTTTGAATACCTATCTCATACATACTATCCCTTCAGGATAAGCTAGATCGTCTCATGGTCCATGGTATATATGTGAGCATCCTCACATATCCGTGCTCCTAGGAACAACCATCATATCTAGAGAATCAATACTCCCTTCATCATCTAACTTGATCCGAAACATCACATGCTCCTTTACATCGCTTCTCTTTGTCGAATGTCCTTCCCCAGACTATTCTAGTCTTATCTTTCACTTTACACTTGAAGTACTCGATCAAACGTCTCGTGTTGTCGAAGCCCATAATATCTCTACTCACCTATCCCATGTCATTGATTTATCTTGTCATAGTTCCGAATTCATCACTTCAAAACATCACGCCTTTGCCTTCTCATTTATTACCGATCTTCGTCGCATTGTAACCATTGAAAATGAGTGTCGAAGGATCGAACGAACTCCATCAGCATGACCTTAATGGCCTCTTTATCATCCCCTAGAAGTTTGGCCAGAAATAGCCACATCAATTCAGGTCAGTACCAATCTAATCAGATTGCTACCAATCAGAATTACTAAACCAAAATTTTGGCTAAGTTTTTCACTCCCCGACCTCTTCTATTTTTGTTTGCTTTTAGATCCTTTCCTCAGTGCCACACTACCCAAGTCTTCAGCACCCTCCTTGAGCCTTAAAAAAGGTCGGTACTGACCTGATCAGGGCGGTACCGATCTATAGATCTTCCTTAAATTTGGGGTTAAGTCCCCACTTCCATTTCCTTGCCTTTTCTGAAGTGTTTCCCAAAGTTTCATAGCATAAGTCTTGAAGCAACCTCTTTCACCAACCTAAACTACAAACTCCACTAACATAATTTTGAGCATCAAAGCCAATTATAATCTTCATGTGACCAGATATATAGACTCCCCGAACTCCCCTTAACAACATGTCCAAGTTTTGTCATGTTTTGACAAATTTGGTGCCATTTTCTCCAAACGGCGTGCCACTTTTCTAACTACATGTAACAACAAGCAAACACATCATAACAATCCAAACAACTACCAAACATCATCATATAACATCTAGGCAATACATACAATTCCTCCAAACATGGTTTAGTAGCCTAAATTGTTCTAGATCTGATTTTCTATAAAATAGCAATTCTGGTAGGTAGACGGTATAAATCATATCAAAATACAAATCTATCATTTTAAACTATGTTCTAGGGTGTTGTTTATATTATATCTAAGTTTCCAAACATTTTTACTTTAATATTCATACTAAAAATCTTATTTTTACAACATGAGTAAGCATAATATAGCGAGAAAGGTAAAATCACTCACCTTGGATCAAAACACATGGAATCCTAAGAAAATTTGATATGGAACAGCAGCTACACCAATTCCAATGCTCCCAAAACAGTAGATCTATTACCTTCTTATGTTGATCTCTCTTTGATTCACTAATTACACTAATTAGATTAGAGAAAAAGTGTTTTTTAGCTCTAGTTTGGACTAATGGAGGTTAGGAAGTGATTAGAGAAGAAGGGAAATGACTAACGACTGCTGGAAGAGAGTATTAACCCTAATTTTTAGATCTGGCTAATGGGCTACACTAATCACTCCTTGATAATCCACTCAAAACTAGTCAAAGCTTCAAATAGCCATAACTCATAGTCAGTAAGTAAAAATCCTTAATATAATCACTTTACGAAAAGAGAAACCATCATCTCTCGATCTAATGAAAGTGGTTTCGGACCCTAATTCGACTATCAAAAGTTATAGTCTCTACAAGATTTTCAGGCTCAAAACTATCTAATAAAAGTCCTAGAGATAGAAAATATCAAATTAATATTTCCCAAAATTATAGAGTCATATGACCTCATATGAAGTTAATAACAATATTTTATGATCTTACGATACGTAAAGCACAAATCGTTACATCTCACCCAGATCCTCGGGACAGGGGAAAGTCCCCAAACAAATAAACAAATGAATGGTGATCCAACTTTGCTAGATAGCCTTGCAGTCCCCGATAAGAAAATAAATTCTCAATAATTCATCCTCGTGGATAGCTTACCAGCTAGGAGGGGAGCAAAGGCTCGCACGGTCCTGGGCGGCGAAGGGAGAAGGTTCGCAAACAAGATAATAAGCACATGAAAAATTATCCTCTTTGGATAATCTAGGCATTCCCTAATAAGGAGACAAATCCTCAGTAATTCAGCCACGTGGTTAGCCTACCGGCCAGGTCAGATCAACCCACGGGGTCCTAGGTGGTAAAGGACAACGGTCCCAAATAAGGTAATAAGAACATGAAAAATACATCCTCTTTGGATAGCCTGGTCATTCCCTAATAAGGAAAAAATTCTTGGTTATTCATCCTCACGAATAGCCTATTGGCCATGAGGGGAGCAAAGACTCTCACAGTAATAAAGGACCAAGGGCATCGGTCCCTAAAAAGGTAATGAGCACATGAAAACTCATCCTCATTGGATAGCCTTGGCAGGAGTGTCAAGCAATGTAGGCTTTGAAGACTTCAATGCTCTCTTCACTTGAGGTTGTGAGCTCATGGGAAAGCTTGAGAGAGTCATTGGTCGTTGATCTCAAATTCCTTCGAACATGCAGACGGGCACCTGGTTGCTCTTGGGAACCTTTGAGAGTGAAGACCAAGGAAGGATTCACTCAGTAGCCCGTAGGGAGCTGGTCCGGATATTGAAATGAGTGTGAGGTTTCAGGGATATTCTAGAGAGAAGAGAAGTATAGATCAAGGCCATGATGGTCATCCTGCCTATGGTTCTAGTCATAAGGCCGATCGACCAGGAAATCTCGTAGGGGCATGCTTGGCGAGTAGTGGGAGGCTCGCTCCCAATGCCGGGGAGTGTTTACAATGATCGAAGGTGTGAGCGGTACAGCACTCGTTGATGATTTCATACTGGATGTGGGATACCAAGTGCAAAAAGAGCTTGCATAGGAGGGTACTAACCACAAGGTCGGAGGTTCGGCCCTTCTTCTATCTCCAGAATCTTGACTGTATTTTTCATGATGCTCTAAATTATATAACAAAAAGAAAAGTTTACTGCTTATCATCCAGTTTAAGTGCTAAAATGAGCATTCAATTGATAAATGACATAAGATATAGAGTGGCTCAGCAAAGCTGCCTACGTCCATTGTGAATTCCTCTTATTATAAGGCTATCTTATAATTACAGTGAATTACAAGACACACAACAAGGTAAAAAGGGGTGGCCCATGACTAATATTGCTGCTAATTTTAAGAGTTTTTTGAGCTTAGAACTATGAACGGTGAGCTGCTATAAGAATCTGCTGCTTGATGTTAAGCTATGGACGTGGGATCGTTAGTGGCTGATGGATCCTTTGAATTAATCGACCCTTGCTGGTGGTTACCAACCTTCAAATAGTCAACCCTTTGCGGGCGGCAACTAACAACCACCAAATAGTGGACCCGTAGTGGGCGGTGACTAATAACCTTTGAATAATCGACTTTTGGCAGGTGGCAATAACAATAGAATGTCAAACCTTAGTGAGTGGCGACCAACAATCGAATAGTCGACCCATGGTAGGTGGTGACTAATAACTAAATAGTTGAACCATGGTAGGCAGCAACGAAAAACCACTGAATAGTCGACCCTTAGAGGGTGGCGACTAACAATCACTGAATAGTCAACCCTTGCGGATGATGACTAACAACTATCCACTTGAAGTTGCTATGCATGAGGTATTTATAGTGGTTGAAACTAATGCTAGGACAATTGAGATGATGTCATAAACCACTGGAAAGGCACTATGCCAAAGATCAGATTCATGAGGGAAAACTGCCGAAGTGAAGGGAATCAGCTGTGGAGATTAACGTCAATAGGAAATAAGCTATAACATACATTCCCTGCTTTTACTATTCAAGTAATGTTCATGCACATCGGAAACATGTTGCACAACATACTCTGTGTCAGAAGAGGACACACTTGGTTGTACTTCTTTGTCAGTCTTGCTCGTATGCTGATGTGGTGAGGCGGACCAACCGGGCTAGCCTTTTCCTAAGGATATGAAAAGAGGTAGAAACTGCTAAGGGTAGTGCCGAAGGAGCGAACTGAGCCAGGCAGGTCTGGATGCACTACCCAGAATGATATGGAGGACCAACTATAAGATTGATTGTGGAGGCTGCATCAGAGCCGAGTTGGCGAAAGGCCGCCCCGAGACAATCTAGACATGCACTGATAGGAGGATGTCCCGAGGGAGGTGCTCTAGTAGATCGGCTATCTGAGACCAAGGTGGTTATAAGAGGGGCCTAGACAATAAGGGCTAGGCCAAGTAGAGCAGATCCCTTACTTTGCTTGACGAGCTAGTTTTTGGTCATTGCTTTGGGGTGCACTGGTCAGATGGTGGACTTGAAGTGCCATGGAAAGGACGGGCTAATAAGGGTCAAACTGGATGGCAGTTAAGGGAGACTTGTTGGCATGTTTATGATCCTTTAGTAGCTTATGGTAGGTTTGGCTAGGCCTAAGCCGACACGGATCGAAGCGAATTGTGCTAAGAAACCTTGATTAGCCTATCTTTTTATTTACGAAAAATTTGTTTGAGATAATTATATTGTTAAAACTTGATCCCTTAGCTCATTCAAATTTGATCTCATTCAAGATATGGTTATTTTGAAACCAAATACAAAAAGTTGAAATCCCTGTGTTAGAGCAGTTAGTCGTACATGTCGGTCTAGAGACTAGACCTCCAACCCAGACTCACAGCATGGGTACCTATCCTTACTTTATGCACCTCCATTTATCACTTGTTGATGTTGATTTAGTTATCTTCAATCAAGTGGCGAATGCATATATTCTAGGGCTTGATTTTTAGTTGAACCAACAATTGCTGGTGCTTCTCCTTAGATTTGGAAATAAATATAAATTTCCTACTCTGTAATTAGCTACAGATGCTTATAAGTAGTCAATAATTAAAGAAGAAAGGGAGAAGAAAGGGACTTCATTTTAGGACTATCCTCTGCTTCGTTAATTTATGCTAAGAAGCCATTAATATGCAGTGACTCCATTATTGTTTCTATCACCTCAAATATAGAAATAACTCCACTGAAGAATATTTGTAAAAGAAGAAAAATGTAACACCCTATATTTTTAGTAACATTATTTAGGATATTTAGTTGGTTAAATAAAATAAAATAATGTAAGATGATTAATGGATTGAGATTTGTGATTAATAGAATAGCCATGCCATGTTAATGAGAAATCAAAACGAGATAACACAGAAATGAATAAAAACATGTTTGGAAACAAATAAGGGGTAAAATGGGAAAATACACACTCTAATACGCTAAACCCTTAGGAAATCAAAACACACATTCATTTCATATTTTCTCAAGCAAAAACATTTCTAATGCCGGCCACCATTAGCAATCTTAGGAGAAGATAAAGCTAGGTTTTTCAAGAGGAAGAATCAAGTCATTTAATTAAGAACAAATCTCACATCCTTAATCACAAAGCTAAGGTGAATAATTATACATCTCATTTTCTTATAGTTTTTGGTTTTACGAATAAATCCAAAGTATTTTGCATGATAATGCCATGTTTTGGAATGATTAAAAGTTTATATATACTTGTTGATGATTTATGCATGTTCACATTGATTTTTATGATATGTTTTGAAATGAAAACCCTATTAAATGACATCTAAATGCCTTGCGAATTAAAATATATACCAGAAATGATATTTTGGATACAGGTTTCAATTTTTATAATTTTTTGAATTATTGTGGATTTTATATTAATTTTCTAGTGGAAAAAATGATTATTTGGTAATAAATTATTTACGGTAAAATAATTAATTATTTGGGTCTAAAATTTATATATGTTAAAAAACATATTGAAATTGATTTTATGGAATTTTTATGGAATTTTCCTATGTGTTTTAATGAATATATAAAATTATTTAAGGTATGGGACTTAAATATTTTATATATTTATAAAAAGGAGAGGGGGTATTTTATAAAATAAAATAATTAATTATTTCAAAAATCCTAGCAGCACTTTGGTAAAGAGATTTATTAACCAATGAAAATTTGACAAACAAAGCAAGCTAGTTAAAAAGTATTTCTCTTTTAAGTTAAAGACATAATTTCCTTGTTTTTAGCCTATTTCGCCACTTTCGGCACCAAAAGTTTTGCCCTAGGCATTCCGCCACCGTGTTTTGCCACCATGCTTTCAAACCAATGCACTTAGTATCAGTATACTTGATACGTAGCGGATTGGATAAAGGCGGAAGGCACAGAGTCGAAATGTATGGTTTCGAAAGGGTTGAAGCAAGCCTTTGTTTTAAAATGAAGTTGCGCCTGCTTTGCTTTCGACTTGGTTAGCTTTCGACTAAGTCAAATTGTTTTAAAGAAAAGTTTCAAATGGCTTGCACTCTTTCGTTTTAAGTAATGCTTTCGAAGGGGTCAAAACCCCTAGCTACCGCTTTTCAACCTTTCGACTCCAATTGTTTCGAAAGGTATACTTTGTTTTAAAACTTGGCGACTTCTCCAATGCTTTCAGAAGGTTGGTTTCGACACCATTAGTTCTTTACTTAGGAATAGCTTTCGAAAAGAATGCTTTCAACTTTATTGGGTTTCTGATCCTTTTTCTCTACTTGAAGGCATAATCCAAATGGTTTTGACCGAGACAGGCTTTAAAGGTTTCGAAGGAGTAAACTTCGAATGGTTTCGAAAGGTTTTCACATGTTTTAAATTGAACCCAAAGGCTTTCGAAAGGGTTAATATTTATTGCTTTCGAAAGGGTTTTAAATGGAGGTTTCGAAGGGGTGGTTCCTCCATGGTTTCGAAAGGTTTCAAAAGGAAGGTTTTCCAATGGTTTCGAAAGGTCTATGAGGAAAGGTTTTTCCAATGTTGTCAAAAGGCAGTTTTAAAGTGTTTTAAAGGAAAAGATGTCTAAGGTTTTAAAGTCTTCGAAAGGTAGGTTTTCAATGGTTTCGACAAGTTTCTATGAAATTTTTATGAAAGGAAGATTTTGGCCTTTCGGCCTAGATTGAATAAATGGGTTTCACTTGGTTTCGAAAGGGGTACTTTCAAAGGTTTAAATGTTTTCATCAACAAAGGTTTGAGTAAAGTGTGTGTGTGTGTCTATATATATATATATATATAACCAGGCAAGGTGATTTTGATTAAAGCATAGAGTTATATATTTTCCTTGTGTAAGTATGATTTAAAGATTTTAAATCATTTTGAAAAGGTTTTCAAGGAAAATTTAGGTGAATCTATCGATAAGTAGAATGACTCACATATTATAATATAGGATGGGACTGGTATAGGGTTGCGCCCTATACATTAGCTTTAAGCCCCAGCTAATTTAGTCCAAAATTCCAATGTGTAGTGCTTTGTCGCAGGTAAGACTAAAATGATGGTTACACAAAGAAAGGAATATGATTGTATATAGGTTGGTTATTGGTGAGCCCGTAAACCATTAGGATCAGGTGGCCCTAGGAGATGTTAAGTTAAGGATAGACTGTCCAGAAGAGAATTATTTAACAGATAGTTAAGGACAGATCGTCCAAAAAAGATGTGTATAATAGATGTTAGATTATTTTGTTTATATTTTCTATTAGACCCGAGTCAGCCAAAGGTTAGTAGTTAGCCAAAAAAAACTGCAGAGTTCGAACAAAAAAAGTCCATTTATTACCTGATATGTATGTTTACATGATAATACTTTATAGTTTTAACCAGTTTTGGTTGCAAGAAAAGGTTTGCAAAAGTTATGCTTTAAGAGGATATTAGTGAGGGGAAACCCATTCCGCTAAGCGGCATGGTCTCACTTAATATCAATTAACCAAGATGTATAGTATTATTTACACCAGGCTTTATGTCTTACTCGAGGTTTATATTTTCCCCTTAAAGTCTCGGGTGCTCAAAATTAATTTTAGTAGTTTGAAAGTTGATGTTTTTCAGGTGCCTCATTAGACGAATAAAACTTCCGGAGATGTGTAGGAGGCATAATTGCTAAATAGAGTTTTCTTTTATTTGATTCCGTTGTGTGGCTGTAATGGCAAAATTGTTATATTTCCTCTATATAATATGATCAACCAAAAGGGCATCTTCATATGTCTCTCTTGGCGTATTTATGTAATAATTATATTTGATCTTTACTTGGGAAACATTATGGGTTTGTGTAATTTGAATATGGAACATGTGTATTGAAATGTAATGAAAAATATTGTTTTGAAATCTATGATTTGTTTCATATTCATGTGCTTCTGATATTATGGATACCATTAACATTGTTGTATTTGGTCACCGGAAGTTAGTACTATAGATGACTGCAACATCTATAGCGCCTAACTTTGGACCTCTAGATAGGGGATGTTACAACTTGGTATTAGAGCATAGGTTTATGAAATAATTTAACTAAAAATATTTTTGAAAGCATAATCCTAAGGAATTAGAGTAAGATTGGAGTATGGGACAACACTATAGTAATGTACTTGTATTTGCTATATATAAGTATATGTTATACCCCTAGTTTCCTATTTCTCTTAGGCTATTCTTCTGTATCTCATGAGGTTTGAATACAGACATGGACGCCAGAAGAGGCAGAGTTAACCTAGAAGGATACAGCACCACCACCAATGGAAATTCCCGACCCAATACGAGGAGGACCCAAGGTCAGGCTCAAGCTGAAACTGTTGGTGCTGGAGTCCCATTAGTAGATATGGAGGCTATGTATCAGTTTTTCATGAACATGATGCAAGTAGAGATTGTTGGCGGAGTTTTTGGAGATAACGATGGAGGATGAGTTCAGGAGGCTCTAGTGGCCAATCATTATGCCAATTTGAGCAGAGACTATGCTGGGCTTGGGGGAAAGCCTTTCATTGAGACTAAAGATGCTATAAAAGTAGAAAACTGGCTGTTACATTGTGAGAGGATTTTTGCTGATTTGGGGCTCAATAATGAGCAGAAGAGGAGGCTCACTTCGAGGCAGCTCCAAGGGGTAGCCTTATTTTGGTGGAACAGTGCGACTTTAGGTGTGGATGAAGAGACGATGACATAGGCAGTGTTTAAAAGGAGATTTCAAGAGAGATTCATGTCGGTGATGGCACAATCTATTTTGATCGGGAAGTTTGCTAAGCTGGAACAAGAAGCAATGTGAGTTCTGGAGTATGCTAGTAGGTTCGAAGAGTTGGCCAGATATGGTTATGCTACTGTTGACACAGTAATGAAAAGGAATGTTAAGTTTATTAGAGGTTTGAAGCTGGAGTTGGAAAGTGCTACTCTACCTCATATTAGAGACCCTTGTGATGTGGTTGTGGAGATGGCCTTGAGACATGAAGAGATGCTTGCTTGTTAGGAAAAGAATAAGGCTAAGGAAGTCCAAGTGGGACAGAGTCAAAAGAGAAAGTTTTTTCGTAAGAAATGCGCTAAGAAGGCGGGGTGGCAAAGAAAGGAATGTCCGAGGTGGTTTGTTATAAGTGTGACAAGAAGGGTCATTATGCTCACGAGTGTTGGATATGCAAAGGGAAGAAGGCTACGGACAAGAAGAATGTGAAGTGCTTTAACTATCATCAAGTTGAGCATTATAAGAACCAGTGTCCAGAGCCAGTTAGGGCGGAGAAGGGGAAGGTTTTTGCTATTGGATCATCTGCTAAGCCAACTGCAGCTGATAAAGGGAAGACTGTGATGGAAGGTACGTTTTTGATTCAGAGTATACCAGTTAGGATACTATTTGATACCAGTGCATCACATTCATTTATATCCCAGTGTTTGGTTGATAGGTTATGCATTGAACCCGCATACCTTATTACTTTCTTGAGGGTTGCAAATCCAATAGGAAGGTATGCAACTCTAGGGATGAGATGTGACCAGTTAGAACTTGATTTTTTAGGTTATAAGTTTGCATGCAGTCTGTATGTTTTTGATTTCGTAGATTTCAGAATCATTTTTGGTATGGATTGGTTGAGAAGGTATGAGGCCAGGATATTTTGCCAAGATGGGGAGATAACACTGAGACACGCTGATAGTCATAACTGAATTATTTACTCAGTGAAGAGTTTTGACCGGAGTAGTTGTGTTTTGTTAAGCGTAATAGAAGTAGGAGAAGAGCTAAGTCAAGTTCGAATTATGAGAGAATTTTCATATGTTTTTGAGCCAGTCATAGGACTATCATCGAAACGAGCTATTGAGTATCGGATAGATCTTGTGCTAGGAGTTGAACTTGTGAGTAGACCACCTAGCAGGATGACACCTACTGAGATAAAGGAATTGAAGGTGCAACTGGTGGATCTAGAAGGAAGGAACTTTATTAGACCAAGCAGCTCGCCTTGAGGAGCAGCCGCGGTATTCTTGAAGAAGCCAGATGGGTTGTTAAGGATGTGTATCAACTATCGTAAGATGAATGAAAGGACGATAAAGAATAAATATCCTTTGCCAGGAATAGATAATCGGTTCGATCAGTTGAGTGGAGCCAGTGTGTTTTCCCAGTTGGATTTAGTGACAGGTTTCCACCAGTTAAGAGTGGCAGAGGGCAGTATTCCTTTGATAGCATTTTAGAGTAGGTATGGTTTGTATGAGTGGTTAGTAACGCCTTTTGGATTGATGAATGCACCCGCTTTCTTCATGGATTTGATGAATTGAGTCTTTCGAGAGTAATTGGATAGATTCATGCTGGTGTTTATAGATGACATTTTGGTATACTCTAAGGATGAAATGGAACATGAAGATCATCTTAGAGTTGTCCTTGAGACGCTAAGGCAGAATCAGCTAAAGGAGAAGTTTTCCAAGTGTCACTTACGGAAGAAAGAAGTTAAGTTTCTTGGTCACGTAGTTTCAGAGAACGGCTTGTCAGTTAATCCAAATAAGATCAAAGCTGTGAATAATTGGAAGAGACCAGAGATGGTAGCTGAGGTTAGAAGTTTTTTTGGACTTGTTGGCTATTACTAGAGATTTATTAAGGATTTCTCGCGGATAGCAGTGCCTTTGACTAAGCTTACCAGGAAGGTGGTGAAGTTTGTTTGGACTGACAAATGTGAAGAAGCATTCCTTAAGTTAAAATATTTGTTGACCAATGCACCGGTGTTAGTAGTTCCAGACGGAAACCAAGGGTTGGTGGTTTATACCGAAGCATGTGGAACTGGATTGGGAGCTGTGTTGATGCAGAAGGGTAAAGTGATTGCCTACACTTTACGGCAGCTTAGACCACATGAGGTGAGATATCCTACTCATGATTTAGAGTTGGCTGCGATGATCTTCACATTGAAGATTTGAAGACATTATCTCTTAGGAGAGAGATTTGAGCTATACACAGATCATAAGTCTTTAAGACAATTATTCTCTCAGAAGGAGTTGAATATGAGACAGCAGAGGTGGCTGGAGTTTTTAGCTGCTTATGACTTTGGTATAGAGTATACCCCAGGAAAAGGTAATAAAGTAGTGGATGCTCTTAGCAAAAGACACCAAAACGTGGTGTTGGCTATGTTGGTAGAATGGAAGGATCTTGAAGCTTTGGCCATTTGTGGAGTGCAGTTAAGATCGACTGCTAGTTCTAGTTAGAATACTGCCATGTTGTCATGCTTAGAAGTTCTACCAGCATTGATAGAGAGAATTGCTTCTAAGTAGAAGGAGTATCCATTATTAGCCATGAAGATCAGAAGGCTTGAGGTTGGGAATGAGATCGATCATTTGAAAGATTTTTTTCTTGACCAAAGAAGATGGTTGAGAAAGAAAGGACGGTAATGTGTTCCAGATGTTGAGAATTTGAGGAAAGAAGTCCTTGGGGAATTTCATCGATCCAAGTTTACGATTCATCCTAGAGGGACCAAGATGTATCAAGATATGAAGAGGAGTTTCAATTGGGAAGGTATGAAGAGGGATGTTGGCTTGTGGGTTAGGCAGTGTGCAAACTGTCAACAAGTGAAAGCCGAACATTAGAAGCCGAGTGGGTTGCTTCAGCCTTTAGAGATTCCAGTTTGGAAATGGGATTCGATATCCATGGATTTTATAGACGGGTTACCAAGGTCAAACGGAGGAAATAAAAGTATATGGGTCTTAGTGGATAGGTTGACTTAGACTGCCCATTTCATTCTAGTTAAGTCAACCAGGACGGCACAAGTTTTAGCGAAGTTGTTCATGAAGAACATAGTTTGACTTTATGGAGTTCCTAGTAGCATAGCTAGTGACAGAGATGCTTTATTCACTAGCAAATTACGAAAGAGTCTACAGTATGTGTTAGGCACTAAGCTCAAGATGAGTACTGCATACCACCCTCAGACGGATGGGTAGACAAAGAGAGTCAACAAGGTACTCAAGGATTTATTGAGAGCTTGTGTATTGGATTTTGGTGGATCTTGGAAGGATCATCTACATTTGGTTGAATTTTCCTATAATAATATTTATCAAACTAGTATAGGAATGGCGCCTTTTGAAGCTTTGTATGGGAGGCCATGCAAATCCCTAGCATGTTGGTTGGAAATTGGAGACAGATTGGTCTTAGGTCCAGATTTGGTTAGGGAAGCGTCGGGAACGATTGATTCGATTCGAGAAAGAATGAAGAACGCTCAGTCCAGATAGAAAAGTTACGCATATAAGAGGCGTAAAGACTTAGAGTTCTCAGTTGGCGACAGAGTTTTCATTAATGTATCACCAATGAAGGGTGTGGTACGGTTTGGAAAGTCGGGGAAACTGGCACCAAGATATGTTGGTCCTTTCTAAATTTTAGAGAGGATCGGGAAACTCGTATATAGAATAGAGTTACCGAACAGTTTGGCAGGGTCCATAATGTATTTCATGTGTGTCATCTTCGCAAGTATGTGCATGATCCAAAGGCTACTATACCTCCGACAGGGTTGGAAGACTTAGTAGTAGAGCCTAATTTGACATTTGTTAAACAACCAGTTCAGGTTGTAGCGAGAGATGAGAAAAGATTGAGAAACAAGACATTCAAGTTGGTGAAAGTTCAATGGAGTAACAACGAGAAGGACTATACTTGGAAGACCGAGAATACGATGAGAGATGCTTATCTGGATTTGTTTGATGGTATGTTTTACTTTTTTGTTTAGAAGTGTACCTTATCGTAATTTCAAGGATGAAATTTTTTAAGGCGGGGAGTCTGTAACACCCCATATTTTAGTAACATTATTTAGGATATTTAAATGGTAAAATTAAATAAAAAAATGTAAGATGATTAATGGATTGAGATTTGTGATTAATAGGGGTAGCCATGCCATGTTAATGAGTAAATCAAAATGAAATAACTTAGAAATGAATAAAAATATGTTAGGAAATAAATAAGGGGTAAAATGGGAAAATACACACTCTAATACCCTAAACCCTTAGGAAATCAAAACACACGTTCATTTCATATTTTCTTAAGCAAAAACATTTCTAAGGTCGGCCACCATTAGCAATCTCAAGAGAAGATAAAACTAGGTTTTTCAAGAGGAAGAATCAAATCATTTAATCAAGATCAAATCTCACATCCTTAATCATAAAGCTAAGGTGAATAATTACTACATCTCATTTTCTTATGGTTTTCGGTTTTATGAATAAATCCAAAGTGTTTTGCATGATAATGCCATGTTTTGGAATGATTAAATGTTTATATATAATTGTTGATGATTTATGCATGTTCATATTGATTTTTATGATATGTTTTGATATGAAAACCTATTAAATGACATCTAAATGCCTTGCGAATTTAAATGTAGACCAGAAATGATATTTTGGAGATGGGTTTCAATTTTTATAATTTTTTGAATTAATGTGCATTTTATATAAATTTTCTAATAGAGAAAATGATTATTTGGATTATAAACTATTTACGGCTAAATAATTAATTATTTGGGTCAGAAATTTATATATGTTAGAAAACATATTGAAAGTGATTTTATGGAATTTTCCTAAATGTTTTAATGAATATATAAAATTATTTAAGGTATGGGACTTAAATATTTTGTATATTTATAAATAGGAGAAGGTGTATTTTATAAACTAAAATTATTAATTATTTCTAAAATCTGTGCAGCACTTTTTAAAAAGAGATTTATTAACCAATGAAAATTTGAGAAACAAAGCAGGTTAGTCAAAAAGTATTTCTCTTTTAAGTTAAAGACAAAATTTCCTTGTTTTTAGCCTATTTCGCCACTTTCGGCACCAGGGGTTTCGCCATAGACGTTCCGCCACCATGCTTTCAAAACCAACGTGCATGGTATCAATATACTTGATACGTAGCGAGTTGGATAAAGGTGGAAGGTACGGAGTCGAAACGTATGGTTTCGAAAGGGTTGAAGCATGCCTTTGTTTTAAAATGAAGTTGCGCCTGCTTTGCTTTCAACTTGGTTAGCTTTCGACTAATTCAAATTGTTTTAAAGAAAAGGTTTTGAATGGGTTGCGCTCTTTCATTTTAAGTAATGCTTTTGAAGGGGTCGAAATCCCAAGCTGCCGCTTTTCAACCTTTCGGCTCCAATGGTTTCGAAAGGTATACTTTGTTTTAAAACTTGGCCACTTCTCCAATGCTTTCGGAAGGTTGATTTTGACACCATCACTTCTTTACTTAGGAATTGCTTTTGAAAAGAATGCTTTCGACTTTATTGGGTTTCTGATCCTTTTGCTTTACTTGAAGGCATAATCCAAATGGTTTCGATCGAGACGGTCTTTAAAGGTTTTGAAGAGTAAACTTTAAATGGTTTCGAAAGGTTTTCACATGTTTTAAATTGAACCCAAAGGCTTTCAAAAGGGTTAATATTTACTGCTTCGAATGGATTTTAAATGGAGGTATTGAAGGGGTGGTTCCTCCATGGTTTCGAAAGGTTTCGAAAGGAAGGTCTTCCAATGGTTTCGAAAGGTCTATGAGGAAAGGTTTTTCCAATGTTGTCGGAAGGCAGTTTTAAAGTGATTTAAAGGAAAAGATGTCTAAGGTTTTAAAGCCTTCGTAAGGTAGGTTTTGAATGGTTTCGAAAGGTTTCTATGAATGGTTATGAAAGGAAGATTTTTGGCCTTTCGACCTAGATTGAATAAAGTGGTCTTACTTGGTTTCGAAAAGGGTACTTTCAATGGATTCGGAAGAGGTACTTTCTAAGGTCTAAATGTCTTCATCGACAAAGGTTTGAGTAAAGTGTATATATATAACATGGTAAGGTGATTTTGAGTAAAGCATAGAGTATATATATTTTCCTTGTGTAAGTATGATTTAAAGATTTTAAATCATTTTGAAAAGGTTTTCAAGGAAAACTTAAGGGAAGTTATCCCTAAGTAGAATGACTTAGATATTATAATACAGGATGGGACTGGTATAGGGTCGCGCCCCATACATTAGCTTTAAGCCCCAGCTAGTTTAGTCCAAAATTCCAGTGTGTAGGGCTTTGTCACAGGTAAGACTTAAATGATGGTTACACACTGAATGGAATATATTTGTATACAGATAGGTTATTGGTGAGCCGGCAAAACCATTAGGATCAGGTGACCTGGGAGATGTTAATTTAAGGACAGACCGTCCAAAAGAGAAGTATTTAACAGATAGTTAAGGACAGACTATCTAGAAAAGAAGTTTCTAATAGATGTTAGATTATTTTGTTTATATTGTCTGGTAGACCCAAGTCAGCCAAAGGTTAGTAGTTAGCCAAACAAAACTACAGAGTTCGGACATATAGTCCATTTATTACCTGATATGTATGTTTACATGATAATGCTTTATAGTTTTAACCAGTTTTGGTTGCAGGAAAAGGTTTGCAAAAGATATGCTTTAAAAGTATATTAGTGAGGGTAAACACGTTTCACTAAGCCGTGTGGTCTCACTTAATATCAATTAACCGAGATGTATAGTACTATTCACACCAAGCTTTATGTCTGACTCGAAGTTTATGTTTTCCTCTTAAACTCTCGGGTGCTAAAAATTAATTTGAGTAGTTTGAGAGTTTAGGTTTTTTAGGTACATCCTTAGATGAATAAAGCCTCCAGAGACGTGTAGGAGGCATAATAGCTATATAGAGTTTTCTTTCAGTTGATTCCGTTGTGTAGCTGTAATGGCAAAGTTGTTATATTGCCTATATATACTCTGATCAACCAAGAGGGCATCTTCATATGTCGGTCTTGGTGTATTTATGTAATAATTATATTTGACTTTACCTGGGAAACGTTATGGGATTGTGTAATTTGAATATGGAACATGTGTTTTGAAATGAACGAAAAATATTGTTTTGAAATCTATGATTTGTTTCATATTCATGTGCTTTTGATACTATGGATATCATTAACATTACCATATTTGGTCACCGGAAGTTAATACTATGAATGACTACAGCATCTGTAGCGCTTCACTTCAGGCCTCCAGATAAGGGATGTTACAAATAAGTTGGCTTATAATAAAAAAGCAACAAAATAAGAAGTAGATGTAGACTTCATTAACGACGAACTAATATAAAAACCTTGTCTCTTTACTTTTCCACAATCCTTTTCTTTCTCTTTCTTTATTTTAGTTTCATTTAAACTGTCCAAGGTCTACTTGTGTTACATATCAAATATCTCTAGGATTACAATTGTATAAGTAAATCAAACTATATAAAAAATATATTTTCGATAGTATCTTGTAACAAACCATTAGTGGTTCAAATTAATGATGGTACGGTCGAGCAAAGAGGAGTCGAGTGACTATCCAAGACACTTGATAGCTTTAGGTACAATTGCGTAGGAGAACAAGGATTCTGTAAGAGGGAAAATCTTGATATAACATATTTGTATTTTGTCATATATATGTGTATATATCCACCAATATATCTCGAGTTCACTCCTCATAGTTGTCATGAGTCTTTTATGATATATGGTGATAGGAATTCAATGAGATATAAACCTAAATGCAACAACGATGAACATTGAAGTTTGGATATCACAAGGAGGACTCTAAAATCGAAGGAGGATCCATGGAGGCTGTGTACTATTTGACCCATATAGGAGGGAATGGTGCAAGGAATTCTATTATTGGAAGTTCATGGTACTATAGGTAGGTGGATGATAGAAGTGTTCGACACAAAGAGCTTTTTTGGTGAAGGCATACGAGAGGCTTCTGAGGAAATTTTATATGAAGCTCAAGTAAGTGGAACTTTGTTGTAGAGACACCTATAGTAGTGTCAAATCCTATGCGGGATCAACCAGTCTTAGTATGGTCCACTATAGTGGAAAGTCGAGATGTGTTGACTTTACATTGAGATGAGTTATGTTGTTCCCAATCTTGTTTGTTACGGTGTCATGTTGGATAAACGAGAAGACACTAACGACACTTGATTGTGTGGGATGATTGAAGATGGTGAGAGATAATATGAGGGTTAGTCATTTAGATCCAATATGATCTCTCTATACATGAGTACTTAGTATTTATCTTCTAAAGAGTATCCATATATGTTTGAACAGTTTATGATTTATCGCCCCATCGAGAGATTATGTTTCATATCAATCTCAAAGAGATGATGTAGCCATCATTATGTTTTGGGTACAGGACACTGAGGGAACAAAGAGTTAGTGGTGTGAGTCATGGAGTTACTAAAGGAAAATCTTGTTAAAGATAAGTTCTTTAGAGTGATTCACAATTATGGAAATTGCTACAAATATCAAGTTGGTGTTTAGAATTCCAATAGAGTTCCAATTGCGGTTGTTGTCATTCAACCTAGCTAACCCAACTACCTATTTAGGTTGACTTTTTAAGCATGCGTGTAGAGGTCAACTTATTGCATTGGTACTTGTATTTGTGGATGATACTTTGATCTACCTAAGGACAAAAGGAGGTCACAAAAACTTTTAAGGGTGATGTTTGTGGTTTTGAGTAGACATCAGCGAGAAGTAATTTTTATAACTACTAGGAAAGATAGTGTGCCATGTTAGAGCGTGGGACTTCTACTAAGTTCAATGAGTAGTTGATTGTGTTGTATAAGCTAATCAGGATTGCAACATACTTTGGATGAATCCATGGGATGTGTACCATAGGAATAATCATGTTACTCAAGTTGTGTTCGAGATAGCACTTAGTCCAATGGGATACCGAAAAAGAGAGTGAGTTATCCTATGATATGGTATATAAAGTTAACGGAATACCATAGAAGGTGATGCCATTTATGGATTCATGTTTAATCCAACTTGTATCCTTTTCGAGCTCAAGTAGGAGGAGTCGATTCTCATGAGGAAAAATAACTCATGACACATGAAAAGAGGAAATACAACTTTTTATTTATAGTTGGGATGGGGAGTGCCAACATTTAAGGGATAAGATATGGTATCGACTTGGGGAAAGGCTCGAGCTTGACACCGATTAGATCATTAGGAGTATCTCTTCTTGTTAGAGGATCTCCATTGACGATAGCTGAGGTGGTTAAACTATCTTGCTTCCAAGGAAGATTGATCTTCCCGTTTCCTTTTTTAGGAAAAGGAACGATTATGGGTATGTCATATGCTTTGGTACATCCTACTTTGAGTCCTACACTCGCCTTATGGTCAGAGTGGCATAGTAGGATAGAAAGAAGTTGATAAAAAATCAACTGAGATGCTTGGCTATAAAAAATTATTTATGTCGTCGGTACAGGTAGCCTAATTGTAGGGTACTAAGAGAAGTTTATCTTACTTTTAGAACTATGTATTTGATGGCTTTGATAATGAAAACTATACAGTAATCTCTAATACCTATTGCATGTACATATATCTAAAAGGACTACAGGAAAAAAAATCAAAGAGTCAATGTACTACATTGAAGAATTATATTTTTATGTCTTCGGAAGTATTTATAATGTAAAATCTCGGATGTGGTAGTCCAGTCATAAAAAAGTTTACTTTACAAAGTTACTTCATTTTAAAATGACGTTTAAAGACTAAAAAATGTCATTCTCGGTATTATTATTTCCAAGCATTCTGTAACACCCCGTAAAATTAACCATCATTAATAAATAATTAATAAGACCCCAAAAATGGAATATGAGCAAATGAGGGAATTTGACCACGAAACTTGCACCATTGTCTCCATGGAGATTTTCTAAGCAACTTTCATATTTGGAGTTCCGCGGTCGAAGCTTAAACGAAGAAGTTATTAGTGTTTGAAGTTTTCAGAATGAAAATAATTAAAAGCAAAAATGAAAATAAATAAACATTAAAATGTGGACCCCACCATCGACCCTCCTCTATGGGCCTATCAATCGTTAGCGGTCGACTGCCTTTAAGGGAGCGGCCGATTGGTCATATGGTGGTAGTTGTGGTTTGAACCTTGGCCAAACGGGTCGAATTTAATTATTTTAATATAACGATTACGGTTGATTCGAGTGCTTATAAATACAGGCATAACCCATCACTTCTCTTCTCATACTTTCTCAAAACAGTGAAGCTCTACCATTTTTCCTTCTCCTATATTTCTAAAAATTATAATATTATATATATATATATATACACACACACACAAAAATCGGGGAAGAGTGGAAAATAAAAGAGAAGAAGAGAAGAAGCGAATCAACATTAAGAAAGAAAATGGTAAATTTATGTTTTTATAAATTTATATTCCCCTTAGCCCCGAATCTTTTCTCAGATTTGTAATTCTAATAGTACGTATATACCCTATTATACATATTCTTTTGGATTAGAATGGAAAAGCAGTCAAGTAAAGGAATGAATTCAGATTTGGGAGATTTGAAAAGCTAGAAAGATAATTGGAATATTATATAATCTATTTATAACATTGAAATTTTATTATTGAATTTTGTTCAGTTGTTATGTCTAAATAAGATCTGATGAATTGTAGGCTTAAAAAAAATGTATAGGAATGTCATCCACATATTCCATAGAATATATAATTGGAATAGGAATAATATGTATAACATAATCTTGAAATTTGAATTCAGTCCTAATTATTTATTATTGTAGAATGTTTGTTTATTTTAGATTTATGATTGGGTTGTAAATTAGGGTGCTCTAGTTGACTTAGAATATGAATTTCTATATATTGAATTATTTGGAGTGGGTTATAATTTAATTATATTCATTTCCATGTAATTTCCACAAATCATCCAATTCCTAAAATATGTATAAAAGTGCGTAGTTTGAATTAACAAAGAATATACCAAGGGAAAAAGATGTGTATAGCATGGATATTCTTCTCCATAGTTTTCATTGTCTATCTCCATAAATAATAAGAGATAATTCCTTGTAATTTCAAATGGAGCAAAAGTCTCATTTTTGGATAACTTCTAGATAGTTATAACGATAATTCTTTTTGAAAGGACAACTCTGATAAATTAAAACGTGAAGAGGAATGTTCAAGTTTAAGAATTAATAATTAGAAAATAAGAATATATATACACACACAAAACCATGCATATCAATTATATATATATATATATATATAAACTGTAATTTACGACAATAATTGTAGTAGTTATTATAGAATATTAAATTATAGAATTTAAAAAGAAGGAATAGGAATTCCAACATTTATGGATGTAAACTACAAATTTAATGAGCAATAAATTTGTAGTTAATAGAGAGTTTAAGGAATCAATTAGTGACTGAATAGAGAATTTAATATAGCACCGATGTGGAAATTGAATAGGCAGAATAAGTGGATTTTGAAACGGGTAAATAAATATTATTATAGATTATCCAATTTTGACATTAATGACTAATAATTACGGACAATAAACATGTATTAGCTAAAGAAGGAAACAAGAAAACCAAAGCCTAAGTGTATAAAATTGGAAAAATAATGTCACAAACAAGTAATATTAATATTATTAAATATACATAAAAGGCAAAATAATTTTCATAGTAGAAAATTGTATAGCTTCAATTATATGTTTAGAACAAGCACGAATTAGTGGGCCTAGTCTAATACTTAGGTCTTGGATGTTAGGTTTAGTTTAGTGGGGTTGGATGTGAGGTAAGTAAAGTTACACAACAGAAGTTTGCCCTTCACCTAGAGGCTACCAGCAGTCCTTACTACTGATTTGACACATCTCCAACCGTAGAACCCGTTGGGAAAGGATATGCGTTGCAGACAAATAAGGGAAAATATACCGAGGGCTCGCATTGGATTTGAGGTATTAAATAGCTCGGTACTTTTAAGGAAATGGGATCTGCTTCATTTCTAATAAGAGGTATTATGTAACTGAAAGGGGTATTTCTCTTGACTCACTTAAGTTAGTCTAAACGGGATGTCAGTTGTGGAAGGTCGACGGGCTATGTCAGTAGTTTGTACTAGTACTTAATGGTTGGTTTGGCATATAGGCTATGACCACCAGCGGTCCTGAGTGAGCAGTAGTAAAGACTTGGAACATGCTTTGACTGATTTTTTCTTTCTACTAGTGTAGAATCCATATGGGATACGCATGGACCTCAAAGTAGATGGTTAGACGAAAATTAGTTTATCGAAGGTGGGCTAGTTAACTCTTAGATAGAGCTTTGAGATGTGTTAGTAGTAAGGCAATTAAATTATAAATTATAGAGTCGTATATAGCGGTAATTGATCATTATAGCTAGAACCGATTGACTAATGTTTGTGTTGTGGAGGGCCTGCTTTAGGGATTGAGGTATCAAATGGTCGTTCAGTTTGCCTCCTCCCTATTAAAGAAGTATCAAGTGGTTGGGGTTTGGATAGTGAACATTTATGGTTATATCTTGGAGAAGGTTAGGTTAGGTATATCATGCGTGCACATAAGATTAAACAGATTAGTAGTAATATATTGACATAATTTTTAAATGGTAATCAATCGGGGTAAATTAATGGTATGGGTAAAGTGTATAATGTTTTCAATCACAAGAACCTTGTTCTGACCCCCCCCCCCCTCAACCCATGGGATAGATTTAGAAGGACTGGGTACAGAAGCAAGATGAAAACTGGAGATGGTGAAGTATTCTTATTTATGCTCAACGCAAACAAGGCAATTAAATATCCAATGAACGAAATTTTGAGGTAGTAGCCTTAGTCAATGCTTAAGTTATATTATATTTTTCAATTTCATAGTGAGTTTATATTCATCACATTCTGATATACTTGTGTTTATTACAAGTTACCAAAATCAATGATCCCTGCCCTATTGGACTTGGGTTTCAATTTAGTCGAAATTCAAGCCCTATAAGGTGTAGGTTTTTACATTTGGTATCAAAGCTTAGGGTAGTCAATCGTAGGAATTAGGATACGTTGAGAGAACATATTTGTATTTTTACCTGTAATTATATATAAATTATAAGGCTAACTTTATAAATTCTGACTATAGAAGTAGTTATGACCATATTCCAAAAGGATGGGCGAGGTGATTATGAGTTTTAAAAATAAATAAAGTAAAACTTAAACTCCTATCCTGATTATCCCGTGGGGTGGAGGTCTTACCGTAAGGAGTGGACCAAGAGGAGCATGAGCATGACATATAGAAGAATCTCGAAAGCTAGATTGTACTTGACTCCTTTGTTGGGAGTAAGCTGCTTTATGAATGTGAATTTTGATGGATTACCGATTGAAGATGGACATTTCACCAAAATAAATGGGAAGTAAGAAACTATATATTGTGAATATCCAGAAGTAACGAATAATATGAGTGGATAAATTTCCCGTAAGAAGGTGTACGCTAATCACAACAAGAAGACAAGCCGGATTTTTGATGGAGATGAGTTAAGGATGAGTGGGGAAGAATGGGTGCCATAAAGATAGGGCAATAGAAGTCCATTCTAAGTCCGACCCGCCTGAAAGAATGTAACGAGCCGTATTTTACATATCGAAGGATCATAAAATATTTCAATTTTAGTCATATGACTCTAAAATTTTGGAAATGACTCTTAGAGACATTTTCCATATCAATGATTTTTGCCGAATTTTTATGTGACCATTTTTGATCCTAAAAGCCTTGTTTAGACTATATATTTTGATAGGCCAAGTTAGGGTCCCAAACCTCTTCCATATCTTCTAAATGATGGTTTCATATTCCGTAGGGTGGCCATAATAGAAAAACGGACTTACTGTTTGAAAGTTATAACTATTTTAAGTTTTGGTTGCTGCTGGCCTGCATTTAGTGTAAAGACCCGTATTTTACATATTAAAGGATCTTAAACTATTTTTATTTTATTTGTATGAAGTTATATGATTTCATAATTTTGCAATACGACTCTTAGGGAGATTTTACACATCTATGATTTTTTCAGAATTTCTATGTGATAATTTTGATCCTGAAAACCTTGTTTGGGCTATAACTTTTAATATGAGTCGAATTAGGGTCTCAATCTAGTTTCTTTGCTTCAAGATGATAGTTTCCCATTTCGTGGAGTGGTCATAATTGAAAAATGGACTTATGGTTAGAAAGTTATGACTGTTTTAAGTTTTAACAGTTGATCGTTAGAATTAGTGTAACTAATTAAGCCCATTAGTTGGCACATTAGTCTATTTAGAGATTACTATAAATAGGGGCTGTAAAAGTCAAATTAAAACTTTCCCTCTCATTCTAAATCAGGTCTAAATCCTAATTAGCCCTAAGTTCATCCTAATTTATCCAAATTACTCTCTAAATTAAACTAGATTACTGATTAGAGATTTAGGTCCTCAATTACAAGATAGAGATAATTGATTTTCTTGATTTGAAGTGCTTTTTTTCACTGTCCGGATTGGATCTACACACAAATTGGTTGAATTTGTGAATGCTTTATGCCTTCTCACTATACTTTGCATATTTATATGGTAGAATTAGAGGATTAAACATGTTTTAAATTGATTTTCAACCATAAAAACCTTTTTTAACTTTAATGATGTGTCAATCCATGCATATGATATAGATTTATTAGAAGACACCTTGATTTATGTTATATTTATGTTATACGTAGATCTATGTAAGAAATTGACTTGTTTATCTTATCTCTATGAGTTGCATGTTTGAATGGATGAAATTGCTTATTATGATATGTTTGGATGTTATGCTTTAATAGTGTTTGTTAGTGTTGTGCATGTATAGAAAAATAGGATGGAGAATTGAGCGAAAAGGAAGCCAAGTTGGTCGAAATTTGGTGAAACTTGGTGGATGAGCTATGGAGCATAGTGGGAAGCTATAGGACAACTTGAGCCTCATTTGGAGTTGAAGGTACGATATGATACAGCTTCGGAGAAATAAAGTGAAACTAGTTAAGGTACAATGGAGCGAAAATGAAGACGATTTTAAATGGGGGATGGAGGAGTGCATGAGGACTTGGTGTTCGGATCTCTTTGAATGGTAAGACCTAACATTTATCTTATCTATTTTCACCATTGTATATTATTTTCGATTAGTTAGTATTCCACATGCTAGGATAAGTTCACTATACTATTGGTTGCATGGCTGCATGTTTGATGGTTGCTTACGATTAGTAGGCATAAGGGATAACTATGGTTGTTTATACTTTGGCTTGCTTGGAGATTTCAGGGCGAAATTCCTAATTGGGGGTGATGTACATATGGAGGATCATAAATATTTTTATTTTATTCGTATGAGGTCTTATGAATCTATAATTCTAGAATATGACTCTTAGGGACATTTTAAATACCTGTGATTTTTTTCGAATAAATATGTGACCACTGACCCTAAAACCCTTGTTTGGACTATAATTTTGATAGGAGTCGAATTAAGTTCTCAAACTAGTTCCATTGCTTCAGGATGATGGTTTCTCATTTCGTGGTGTGGTCATAATAGAAAAACACATTTACGGTTAGGAAGTTATGGTTGTTTTTAAGTTTTAACAGCTGCTGGCCAAAATTAATGTGTAATTAATTAAGCCCATTAGTCTAGTTAGAGCTTACTCTAGACAGGGGCTGTAGGAGTCAAATTAGAACTTTTTTCTTCTCTGTAACGACCCAAAAATTTCAACCGTTTTAATAACGTAATTAGTTGAAATTTTGCGAAATTGTAAACGATAAAATTTTGAAATAAAAATTTAAGATTTGGAATACGTCTAGTTAAACATAACGACTGGTAAATTTTCGTTCAAAAATATGAAAGTTTATTTCGCGCGTAAATTCACTTCAATTTAATCAGTTAAAAAACAATGAAAATAAAATGTTTCCGAAACCTAAATATTTTTACATAGAAAAATTCTAAACCATCTTCTGAGCAAGATGTCAGTTGGTCGTTTTTCAAAATTTGGACATCTATTGCTCCGTCGTTCTTATTTTCTGGAAAATAGCAGTATTCTGGTACCGATATCAATTTTTATAATCCAATCAAACCACTGATATTTGTATACCGTTTTGATCGTCTCGCTGTGCTGATCTTGACGATATATTTACTTCTGTGTTTTGGTATTTGAAACGCGGCGGAATCCGCATAATCGATAACCTTATCGGTAACCAGCTTGGGAAATGGTCTGACATCATTTCGTATTCCACCATTTACATTGGTATTCTAACTGTTCACAACTTTTGGCCTTTTCATTTTCCAACTTTTGCTCTACTTTCCTTGCTCACGTCTGTTGGTTTCTTGAAGGCAATATCTAATCTAAAACTTGTACATATTTTGCCTTTCTCTTCTACCATTTCGGTTACATCAAAAAAAAAGAATAAAAAAAAAACTTTGAAACAGAGCCTATACTCCTCAACATCTCCAGGCCTTCATGTTGCCTTCCCTTCCCCTTGCTCTCGTCCCCCCTCCACCTCACTCTCTCACGCTCATCCTCCACAGACAACCCCATCTCCACCGAGACCACCACCGCAACCTCTCTCCACCGCTTGGCCTACCGATCATCTTCCCGCCATCACCTTACTAGAGTCGCTAATCTCCCCTCGTCATCCTCCTCTAACGCAACCTCCATCTTCTCCGCTCCGCCCCGCCATCGTTTCCTCCGTCTAAAACCACGACCTCACGTTCCGCTACCATCACCTTGCGGCCATCGATCTCACCCTCCATCAAAGCCTTGCAAACAACAACTCAATCACCTTCCCATGCGGCAGCAGCGTCTCACCATGCTTGGCTCTCTCTTTTCACTGTATTGGTATGTGCGTGCACGTATATGGCATCATATTCTAGCATATTAATATATGAATGAGTTGTGTTAAGTTTTTTTTTTTTTTGGAGTATAAAATTCTTGTTTCTGGTTCTATATAAAGATTTCTGTTATATATTGATTTTATTTCTCTACGTTATCTCATACGTATAATATACTATTAAAGAAGATATTTATATATGTAGCTATATCTACGTACGTTATGCAAATGTTATTTTGAATATAATATATATACAGGTTAGTTATACACATATCTTCATTTACCTGTTTTGTGGTTAGACTGTATCAATAGGTATCATATTATATATAATATTTTTGTGACCGTGACCTGTAGTTTTGCTGTTTGAAAATTTTATGAATGTTAGTAATATACGTGTTATCAAATACTTATGTCAGTCATGCACTTTCTTTGTAGTTTTGCTGTTAGTTTATACAAGAGATGTTGGTTTGAAATACATCAGTTTTATATAAGCTTTCAAATCTATTAATTATATAGTTTATGCTTGCTTTGCGAAGTATGATTTTATTCTAAATTTATGAAGACTTTATTTTATATTAGATATAAATTTTATTTTGTGAAATATAAAGACTTTATTTTATATCAAACTATTGCATTTCGTTGGAAACCTGTTTTAAAAATCCTAGTATATACACTCTTAAGCCTTTATAAAATATATGTATTAGTTATGTTTGCTTTCATAGTTATATAGGGATATATAAGGAAAGTACACGTTTATGCTTGGATTGTAAGTATATAGGTATATTATATAGTGCACACTGTTGCGTGTTTAAATAGGTAAATTAAGATCTGATTGTTATACATAAGATATGATTGGATTTTTATGAATATAAAGTTACAATATAATGGTAAGTATAAGTAGGTCCCGTTTGATATATGTAATATATATAGCATGTTTCTGGCTACATGAGTTAGCCTATTTTAAACTTGAGAAGGCTGTTGTTTATAAAGGGAAGTTATATATATTTGTACGATAGTTGTGTATATATATACTAGTCTTATTCTAGCATTATATTGGGTTGTAATATCTGTTCTAAATGAAATATAATATATGGATTTTTATGTTATGTATTTTGTTATTGATTTTATTATATTTGGGTATGGATTTTGATTTTATGTATATATATATTTAAATGGGTAAATGTTTTGCATTTTTATAAGTTAATTGTATAGTGTTTATTTAATTTAAAATATGTTTGATTTTAATATTAAGTTTAATTTGAAACAATGGATTTTGAAATAAAGACATAGATTTAATTTAGTACATGTTGGAGGTTAAAATAGGATTTTTCATGTATAGTTGTATATTAGTTCAGCTATTCCAATTTATCTTCATCGATTCCGTTCTGATTTGAATTCGTCTACTCCTATTTATCAGCTTTGATCGCCGGTTCGTACCAATCTTAACTTGCTTTGGAATTCGTGCTTGGATTTGTAACTTATCTCACTCTCGTTCGCCTCTCTAGCCTCGAAAGGTGAGCACTCACTCACGATTAACGTTCTTTTATTTATTAAATTTGATTTCAATTGAAACGACAATTGAAATATGCTGCTGTTGATATTTACACTGTTATTACCTGTATCAGTTCACCTGTGACATCTGACACCATTATCTGTTAACTATTTATGTGATGATAATACAGTTTGGCTGATAATTGATTGATTTTTGATGTTTATATTGGACGGTAAATTGTTAATGTTAAAATGATAAACAGTATGAAATTGAACTTGATATAGGATAATTAAATGTTAAATTTGATTAACTGACATTTGATTGTTAACTTGACCCCTTTTATGATGAATATTGATTAATTGAATTAACCCTTAAATTATTAAGTTAATTGACACGTAGAATTGACAAATTTCACTTTGGACTGTTGAACGTATATTGAATTAACTGTTGTAATTGAAATTGAACGACAAGTGAAACCGAAATGTTATAATCTTTAATCTACTTGAAATGATAGAGTAGATTCTAGAAATAGTTATATTAATTGGCGTAAATAACAAACGCGAATTAATACGATTATTTCGGGATTATTTGAAATTGTTGAATTGTTGTGAATAAATGCTATTGCTTGTTTATTTACCTTGACACCATCCCAGCTATCACACTGCAAGTTCCCTTTGTATGTTTTGATTTTGAATTGAATTGGAATCGGGTTGAAATGATAAATACCCAAATTGAACTTTGACCTAGGATATAGAGAATTAAATAAAACCCGATTGGTCAATAATTTGATTTAAAAATAAACGAAGATTTTATTTATAAATAATATGGTTTTGAAATGAAGTTGAAATTGAATTTTTAATGAAAGGAAAATGTTAATATTTAATAATCTGAAACAAAATATTAATGATGTAATTGATGAAAGAATATTGTTTAATTTGAGAAATGAAAGAAATGATTTGATAATTAAGTTTGAAATTATTAAACTTTGAAATGATTTAATAATTAAGTTTGAATTTATAATTAAGTTTGAAATTATTAAACTTTGAAATTATTTAATAATTAAGTTTTGAATTATTTAATAATTAAATAAGATTGAATTATTTAATGATTAATTGAATTGAATTCTTTAATAAGAAAAATTGGATTTTTGAATAAGTAAATTTTACTTCGTAAATAATTGAAATTGAGTTTTCTTGATTAAGTAAGTTTTTGGAAAATTATTTAAGAAAAAAAAAGTGAAATTGAATTTCTTTAACAAGAAATGAAAATGCGATTTATTGCAATTAATGTAAGACTTGAAATTTAAAGAATTTGATTTGATGAATTTAATTTAATTCAATTTGTAAGTTTTGATTTAATGAAGTTGAACATAAGAAATTGATTTAATGAATTGGAAATTGAATATAATTGATTTGAATGATAAATTTACTTAACGAATATTGAATGAAATCGGTAAATGAATTTAAATTGATTTGAAGGTAAAATAAATTGATCTAAATGATTTTGGGATGAAACTTATATACGAATTTAAATTGATATTTGAATTGTTTAAAATAAAGATTGAAATTGAATTATAAGGTTTTGAAATGATAATTTGGAAGTTTGAAACGTAAATTATTGGAAATTGGTTTTGAAAGACAAATGAAATGTTGATTTACGAATTGAAATTGAATGGAAATTGATTTGATTTTTGAAATAAACAAACGACCAATCGGTGTAATAATTACGGAAGTTATTAAAGAGACCGGAATTCGGTTATGGATATACTCTCTATCTAAACCAAAAACCACTTTAATAACTATACGCGGAGTGATGATCCAGAATGAAGTGGTTGGATTGGCGAACGTTGATGATTGAAGAAAGTGAACGATAATGGATAGCCTTGACACTTGTGTCAAATTTGAAATGACTAAAACAGGAGCTGTGCCGGGCCAATGGAGGATTGATACCTCAAGTGGACACACTTCTTCGAACTACTTATACTTGTTGTCGATTGGTGCACCCTTGATTTTGGGAGTGTTGTCTCACGGTGTTGCGGGCGCTGCGGCGTTGCGTTCTCACCAGTCCGGATCAGGCGAACGGTAGTATCACTACCTTGGGTATAGCCTCATGTGCCTTGTCATACTTGTATTCCATTTATGCGCGACCACTACGAATTTGTTTTGTACCTTGAGTATATGGATTGCCCTCTGGTGACTTCCGGTTTTGGGGAAACTACGGTCTTGTATATGCTTGTGGGAATAAAAATGTGTTAAGGGTGGAATGGGCCATGACTTAACGCTATTTTGATATCTTTATATATTACTGATAGACATTATCTACTTAGCGTACATTACTACATAGTAGATAGTTTACCGGATCCTTAAAGGATGGTTATTCCAAACATCCTTTGAGTTACTTGTATTTCAATTGCTATTTCACTTGAGTTGGATTTATTAATATAAGAATGTTAATCCTGACTCGAGTGTCTTGTGTTTTTGCTTTACGCTCGGGTCAGACTGAGTGGTTCAGCTTTCGAGACTCACCTTTGGAGTTGGAGCTTTGCTTGAAGATCCAGCCATCTATTCTGCTTTCAGTATTCGATGATTCCAGTGATGTATTCTGATTTGTATCTGATGTATCATATTACTCTTCCGTTGTATCTGTTTAACTCTGATGTATTTTATATTTATATAGTAGCTTCATGAACTACTATCTCTTTTATTTCCGCTGCACTTATTACTCTGTGTCTGTGATCTGTGATTATTTATTTACTGTATATGTTCAGTTTTGCCAAATTTAAATTAACAACGCGGTATTTTGAGCAATTCAACTCCGGCATGAGTGTCTACCTATACACTTATAATGGACGCGAATGGTCCAAAATGGCGGGTCGTTACATTCTCATTCCAAATCAGATCTAAACCATAAGTAGCCCTAGGTTAATTTTAATTCATCCAAATTTCTCTCTAAATCAAACTAGATTGTGGATTAAAGATTAGATCCTCAATTAGAAGATAGAGATCAACGATTTGCTTGATTTGGAGTGCTTTTCTTCACTGTCTGGATTAGAACTACACACAAATTGATTGAATTTGGTAATTGGTGAGTGGTTTACGCCTTCTCATTATATTGTGCTTGTTTATATGGTAGAATTATAGGATTAAACATGTTTTAGATTGATTTTCAGCCATGAAAACCTTTTCTAACTTTAATGACATGTCAATCCATGCATATAATATAGATTGATTGGAAAACACCTTGATTTATGTTCATATATTCATGTTATATGTAGATCTATGTTAGAAATTGACTTGTTTGTCTTATCTCTATGAAGTGCATGTTTGAATGGATGAAATTGGTTGTTATGACCTGTATGGATGTTATACTTTGATAGTGTTTTTTAGTGTTATGCATGTTTAGAAAGATGGGTCGGAGAATTGAGGAATGGAGGCTAAGTTGGTCATAATTGGACAAAACTTGGTGGATGAGCTTTAGAGCATGGTGGGAAGCTATGGGATAAGTCGAACCTTATTTGGAGTTGAAGGCAAGTCTTAGCAACGATTTATCATGATTAGTCGACACCAAGTTATGGGGGAAGGAGCTATGACTCGGTATCTTGCCTGGTCAGATAGAGTTTGGTCCAAGGAGTTGTTATATAGCAAGATGTTGGAAAATTTAGCTAAGTGTAGGATTAGGGGCCGAGTTATCTCTAGAACTAGAAGTTGGGGCTTTTGATTAGGAGTCGAGTTATCAAGGAGCAATGATTCAGGGTCTAAAGCACCACGAGAAGAGTACTAGAGGCATGGAAAAGAAGGTAGCCAATAATTGGCTAAGTGTATAACTTGGCACCGAGTTATACCTATAAGTCGGTACCGAGTTATCACACTACATAGGATGGATGTGAGATTTTTAGGGTAGGTAGAGGATGCACTGTAGGTCATGCTGGAGGTGTTGGCTCGTTTGTATCAGGTTGTATAACGATGTAACAACATGATGAAAAGCTAGAATCTTCGGTTGTTGGCTCGTGTTGGGAGTAGGTTTCGAATATGGCGGCTCGTAAAGGAGTGAGCCATATAATTGGGGAATGTGATATGGTTCCTCGTGAATAAAGGAAACTGGATTGAGCAATAAAGGCTCGGTATTCAAATGGAGCAAAGGTGGGGTCGGAAGTATATCCTAAGGTATTGCTGATGCTCGGAGTGTTTTATGTTGTACTCGAAGTCGGGGTATTATAAGTGTGGATGCCCATGGATTAGTAGTGAGGATCTGTATACCCTAGATCAATGGCTTTGGGTCTAGTGTCCAACTTTGGGCTGCAAGACATGTATATGGATTTGGGCTGGGAGATACGGGAGTACAATGGAGAACCGAGATTTCCAGTAGTCTCTAGTACTAAGGAGGTCATACGAGTTATAATATATTCAGAGCACAAGGATGAGTGATAATGAATCTTGTTTGATGGATACTATGGTTGATTTTGTTGGTTTCCATTAGTGTGCTATCACAGGGGTGTATTATTGGGAGTAGGTATTGGAAATAGGGAAATTTGGACATCCACTATGGTATTCTGTATTGTACCTTTATGATATTGTAAAGTAGCATATTATACTGTAATATGCTAACTCTTTGGTTGTAGGGACAAGTCAGGTATGGTTCATGTACTCTTGTTCCTTACCATATTTATATGTATAGTATTTTGAGATTTATTTACTGCTCACACCAGACTGTTGTCTGACCCAAGGTTTTATGCTTTGCTTCTTATTATCTTGGGTATTCTTAAATGAGTAGACTAAATAACTAGTCTAGGTGACACATTATCTATTTAGAGGATGAGCTGGACGGAGCTATCTTGTATTATATACTTATACGCTTATTCCACTATGCAGCACAGGGGAGCCTTAGAAGTGACTACTTATACTTGTATTTGAGATAGCTATTGAGTTTGTTTCCGTTTTATAAACTCTATAACATTTATTGTATAAATGTGTGGAACTGTACTCTAATGATTTGTCCACATGGTTATTATTGTCTCTTCTATTATATCTGTGATATTATATTTTATCCATGCGCTATGAGATATGATAGTTTATACGCTATGTTTGTATTTATGCATCTTGATGATCGTTCTATATCGGTCTGGCACGACCGCAATGTGCTATTTAGTTTTTACCTATGTTGGTGGTATAGGGCGGTCGTCATATTTGGTATCCGTGCTTTGGTTACGTGATTAACCTAAGTTGATACCGAGATCCAAATGGAAGGTGTTATCACCTAAGACTAGATTTTGAGTATGTGTATATATATGAGAGAGTGCATACTTGTTATAAGTTTGGTTTCAAAACTATGTAGTAATATATTATATAGTATAAGTCGCATGCATATGAGCACCATAGACACAATTGTCTTTATGAGAGATTGATCATTGTTGTTATAGATGAACATGAGCCATTATATAAGGAACATTGTGAGATCTGCTTCACGAGTTGAAGAGGGAGCAAGACCAAGAGCTGCTACGCCTGATTTCCAAGCTAATTTTAATTCTGTGATGACAATGACGATGGTGAATGCTCTTGGTGAAGTGGTCGGAGGAGATTCTCCCGTGCAAGCACCTAGGGTTGATTTTGCTCAATTGAGCAAGGATTACTCTACCCTTGGAAGGAGCCATTTCATGGAATGGAATCAGCTATAGAAGTGCAAGATTGGATTGATACTTGTGAGCGCAGTTTCAGTGATATGGAGGTGGATGACACTACGAAGAGAAATTTGGCTTTTAGGCAACTTCAGAAGCGAGGTATGAACTGATGGAATGCTATTACAATAGCTACTCCAAAGGATCGGTTCAGTTGGGATTAGTTCAAGGCAAGGTTTGAAGAAATGTTCATGCTGGCTGCCTAGAAGTCGGTATTGTTTAGAAAGTTTACCGAGCTGAAGCAGGGAGGGATGTCAATCTCGGAATATGTTGTGGAGTTTGATACTCTATCAAAGTATGAGATGTCATTCATTGATACTCTCTTGAGAAAGAATGAGAAATTCATCATTGGCTTGGATGGATTCTTGGGAGAGAAGCTAGTGGATCATATTGATGAGCCTTTTTAATAGCTAGTAAAGAAGGCACTTTGCCATTAGAGTTTGTACCCTAAAGCTAAGACTACTACTGTTGTTTCTACTTAAAAAGAGAGGCCAAAACCATAACAGGTGGTGAAGGCAAGAAGAAGTGGAATGGAAAGAGAAAGTAGTCCTAAGAAAAGTGTGGTAAAAAGAAGGGTAAATGGAAACCTACTTGCTATGGACGCAACGAGAAGGGTCAACTAATTAGAGGCTGCAAGACGAGCGAGAAGAAGAAATGCTATAATTGTGATAAGCCTGGGCTTTTGAAGAAGAATTGTTAGGAACCGGTAAAGGATAAGCAGATAGTGAAGGCATGTGTTTTGGATGCGGTCTCAACTTTGTCAAGTGCTCCCTTGGGAAAGGAGAAGGGAAAGGGAGTAATTATTCAAGGTATGCTTTCTATTGGTGATGTTCCTGTTCGAATTTTGTTTAATACCGGTGTTTCTCATTCATTCATTTGTAGTGACCTAGAAGATAGATAGGGATTGAAACCTGAGATAGTAGATTGACCCTTAATCATGACACACCCTGTTGGAGGCTCGACTAGCCTGTGCATGGTTTGTAGTGGTTTAGTTTTATCGAGTCACAGAAGTTTTTTTATTTGTGATTGCTTTGTTATGAAATCCATTAGGTTTGGGAATACCTTGGGATTGGACTGGCTAAAGATTTATGCGGCTGTAGTGGATAGCGAGAAGCTATTAGTGAAAATCAAGGATGTGGATAAGAAAACGGTAGTGGTTAGCTGCCTACTAGAGGATAGGGTGATGGTTAGATTTCTATATTCGCTTGAGGTTCCACAAGAAGGGTTGTCAGCTTTGCTGATCGCTAGAGAGTATCCGGATGTTTTTGAGGAAGTGACCGGATTGCCGTCGCAAAGAGAGATCGAGTTTCGGATTGACTTAGAAAAGGAAGCCAGACCTATAGTTATGCCTTTAAGGTGTATGACACCCAAAGAGTAGAAGGACTTGGAGGTGCAAGTGAATGACCAATTGAGGAAAGGTTTCATTCGAAGAAGCAAATCTGGATGGGATGCATCAGTTGGATTCGCGACTGAGGGGGATGGTTCTGTGAGGTTGTGCGTGGATTATCATGAATTGAATAAAGTGACGAAAAAGAAAAAGTATCCACTCCCACGCATTGATGACTTATTTGATCAGTTGCACGGCATGAAGGTGTTTTCTCAATTGGATTTGGCGACGAGATTTCACCAGCTGAGAGTAGCAAAGGAGAGTGTGCATATTACCATGTTTTGTATGCTCTTGGGATTTTATAAGTGGTTGGTGATGCCATTTGGGTTAACCAATGCTCTGGCATACTTTGTGGATCTCATGAATCGGGTTTTCAAAGACCAGCTGAATAAGTTCGTACTTGTGTTCATGGATGATATTCTGATCTACTCCAGAACTGAAGAGGAGCATAAGACGCACTTGAGGATTGTGTTAGAAATATTGAGAAAACACAAGTCGAGATCGAAGTTCTCTAAGTGTGCCTTCTGGAGGGAAGAAGTGAGATTCTGAGGTCATGGTCATTTCGGGACATGGTATAGCGGTGGATCCTACGAAGGTGGCAGCGGTCCTAGATTGGAATCATCCCAAGAATGCTATGGATGTGAGGAGTTTCCTAGGATTGATGGGATAATATAGACGCTTCATAAAGGACTTCTCGAAGATAGGTGCAACATTGACTAATTTAACGAAGAAGAATCAACCATTCATTTGGGATGTGAAGTGTGAGCATGCATTTACGATTAAGAAAGAGAGTTTGACGAATGCACCAGTGTTGACTATTTCAAGTGGAAATAAGGAATTGACAGTATACACGGATGGTTGTGGTACTGGATTGGATGCAGGTTGCTGCAGAAAGGAAAATTTGTTGCCGATGCTAGTCGATAGTTAAAGCCGCATGAGAGGAGTTGTCCAATTCATGATTTGGAGTTAGCGGTGGTTCTTTTTTCTTTGAAGATATGGATGTACTATTTGTTGAGAGAGGTATGAGCTATTTACGGAACACAAATCATTGAAGTACCTTTTCTCTGAGAAGGATCTCAACCTTAATTAGCAACGATGTTTAGAGTTCTTGGCCTCTTATGATTTCAGTATTTCCTATACTCCAGGAAAAGGGAATGCAGTCGAAGATGAATTGAGTAAAAGACATGTGTGGTTGGGACCAATGTTCTTGAAATTTAAGCTAATAGAGTATATTTTTGGATTTGATTTTAGGCCTCACTGCAAGCTAGAACCTGAAATGTTGGCAAGCTTATTGATTAAACCTACTCCGATTGAAAGGATCGGTACTAGTCAGAAGAGAGATGCTAGGCTAGCAGAGATCATAATGAAGATAAGGGAAGGAGTAGAATATGAAGATATGAAGCAATACGAACTCGACCGAGAAGGTTGGCTTCGTAAGGATGGGAGGTTGTTTGTTCCCGATGTTGAAGGATTGCAAGATGAAGTGCTAAGAGAGTGTCACCATTCCAGGTTGACCACTCATTCTGGCGGTAACAAGATGTATCAAGATATGAAGCGAACCTATTATTAGGGAGGTATAAAGAGGGATGTAGGGGCATTCATCTTGAAATGTATAAACTGTCAGTTGGTGAAACCAAAATAGAAGAAACCTAGTGGATTGTTGCAACCATTAGAGATTCCTAACTGGAAATGGGAGCAAGTATCAATTGATTTTGTAGATGGATTGTCGAGGACCCGAGCCAGGTATAATGGAATTTGGGTCATAGTAGATTGGTTGACCAAGAGTGCGAGGTTTATACCCGTCAAGTCAAGTAGAATGGTATCCAAACTGGTGGAGTTATATGTAAAATGGATAGTATGATTTCATGGTGTATCAAAGAACATTATGAGCGACCGAAAACCATTGTACACTAGTGGGTTTTGGAAGAGCTTACATGAGGCATTGGGGACAGAGATGCATTTTATTACAGCATCACCCAAAAACGGATGGGCAAACCGAAAGAGTAAATTGTATATCAAAGGATCTCTTGCGAGCATGTATTATAGACTTTAGTCGATCATGGGATGATCATTTGCATTTGGTGGAGTTTGCATATAACAACAGTTATCAATCAATTGTTGGGATGGCTCTATATGAAGCATTGTATGGAAAATTGTGTAGTGCTCCTTCATTTTGGTTGGAATCAGGCGAGAAATCGATACTTGGACTAGATATGATTAGAGAGATATCAGAGAAGACTGAGGTCATTCGGCAACGAATGAAGTTGCTCAGGATCGACAGAAAAGCTATGCGGATAAAAGACGAAGAGATTTGGAGTTTTCTGTCGGAGATATGGTATTTGTAAAGGTTTCTTCTTTAAAGGATGTAGTTCGATTTGGTAGAAAAGGGACGTTAGCATCGAGATTCGTAGGTCCTTTTCCAATAGTCGAGAGAATTGGGAAGCTAGCATATAGGGTTAACTTACCTCAGAAGATAGTTGGCATGCATAACGTTTTTCATGTCTTGTTTACGGAAGTTTGTGCATGACTTAGGCATGAATATCACACCAGATCAACTAGAAGATGTTGAGGTAGAACTAGAAGTTTCTATATCTTGTAGGCCGCTTTGTATTGTTGGGTACGATACGCAACAGCTTAAGAGAAGTACATGAAACTAGTTTAGGTACAATGGAGTGGAAATGAAGACAATTTTATATGGGAGACGGAGGAATGCATGAGGACAAGTTGTCCGAATCTCTTTGAATAGTAAGACCCAACATTTATCTTATCTACTTTCACCATTGTACATGATATTCGATAAGTCAGTATTCCACATGCTAGGATAAGTTCACTATATTATTACTTGCATGGCTGCATGTTGATATGTTTGATGGTTGCTTATGATTGGTAGGCATACGGGATAACTAGGGTTGTTTATACATTGGCTTGTTTGGGGATTTCGGGGGCGAAATTCTTAAAGGGGGGAGGAGAATGTAACGACTCATATTCTTCGTATCGGAGGATCATAAAATACTTTTATTTTATTCGTATGAGGTTGTATGAATCTATAGTTCTGGAATATGACTCTTAGGGACATTTGACATACCTGTGATTTTTTTCGAATTTGTATGTGACCACTAACCCTAAAAACCTTACTTGGGCTATAACTTTTGATAGGAGTCGAATTAGGGCCTCAAACCAGTTCCATTGCTTCAGGATGATTGTTTCCCATTTCATGGAGTGGTAATAACTGAAAAACTCTCTTACGGTAAGGAAGTTATGGTTGTTTTAAGTTTTAACAGCTGCTGGTCAGAATTAATGTGTAATTAAGCCCACTGGTTATCCCATTAGTGTAGTTAGAGATTACTATAAATAGGGGCTGTAAGAGTTAAATTAGAACCTTTTCTTCTCATTCCAAATCAGGTCTAAACCCTAAGTAGCCCTAGATACATCTTAATTCATCCAAATTGCTCTCTAAATCAAACTAGATTGTGGAATAGAGATTAGATCCTCAACTATAAGGTAGAGACCATCGATTTTGCCTGATTTGGAGTGCTTTTCTTCACTGTCCGAATTAGATCTACACACAAATTGGTTGAATTTGGTAATTAGTGAGTGGTTTATGCCTTCTCACTATAATGTGCATGTTTATATGGTAGAATTATACGATTAAACATGTTTTAAATTGATTTTCATCCATAAAACCTTTTCTAACTTTAATGGCATGTCAATCCATGCATATGATATAGATTGATTAAAAAACACTTTGATTTATGTTCATATATCCATGTTATATGTAGATCTATGTTAGAAATTGACTTGTTTATCTTTTTTCCATGAATTAAGTTTGAACAGATGAAATTGCTTATTATGACATGTTTGGATTTATGTTTGATGGTGTTTGTTAGTGTTGTGCATGTTAGATAGATAGGTCAGAGAATTGAGCGAATAGGAGGCTAATTTGGTCAGAATTGGACGAAACTTGGTGGATGAGCTTTGGAGCATGGTGGGAAGCTATCGGACAACTCGCACCTCATTTGGTGTTGAAGGCAAGACTCATCACCGAGTTGTCATGATGAGTCGGCACCGATTTATAGTGGAAGGAGCTATGACTCAGCCTCTTGCATGGTTAGATAGAGTTTGGTCTAAGGAGTTGTTCTATAGTAAGATGTTGGAAAATTTAGCCAAATGTTCAATTGGGGGCCGTGTTATGTCTAGAACTAGAAGATGTGGCTTCAGATTGGGGTCGAGTTATCAAGGAGCGATGAGTCAAGGTCTAAAGCACATAGAGAAGAGTGCTAGAGGGATTGAAAGGAAGGCAGCCAATAATTGGCTAAGTGTATAACTCGGCACTGAGTTATACCTATAACTTGGTATCGAGTTATCACACTATATGAGATGGATATTAAAATTTCGAGGCAGGTATAGGATGGGTTGTAAGTCATGCTGGAGGTGTTGGCTCATTCGTATCAAGTTGGATGACGATGTAAAAGCATGATGAAAAGCTAGAATCTTCGGATGTTGGCTCATGTTGGGAGTAGGTTTTGAAAATGGTGGCATGTAAAGGAGCGAGCCCTGTGATCGGGGAATGTGGATGGGTTTCTCATGAATAATGGAAACTAGATTGAGCAAGAAGGGCTCAGAATCCAAGTGAAGCAAAAGCGGGCTCGGAAATATGTGCTAAGGAATCAATGATGCTCGGAGTGTTTTCAGTTGTACTCGAAGCAGTGGTATTATAAGTGGGATGCCCATGGATTGGTAGCGAGGATCCATATACCCTGGCTTTTGGTCTAGTGTACAGCTTTGGGCTGCGAGACACATATCCATCTTTGGGATGCAAGATACGAGAGTACAATGGAGAACCGAGATTTCCATTAGTCCTTGACAGTAAGGAGGTCATATGAGTTATCATATATTCAGAGCTCAGGATGAGTGGTAGTGAGTCTTGTTTGATGGATGTTATGGTTGCTTTGGTTGCTTTCCATTTGTGGGCTATCGCTTAGGGATATCAATGAGAGTAGGTATTGGAGTAAGGGATATTTGGACATCCACTATGGTATTCTGTATTGTACCTTTATGATAATATAAAGTAGCATATTATACTGTAATGTGCTAACTCTTTGGTTATCTGGATAGGTCAAGTATGGTTTGTGTACTCTTGTTCCTTACCTTATTTACTTATGTAGTATTTTGAGATTTATTTACTACTCCCACCAGACTGTTGTCTGACCCAAGGTTTTATGTTTTGCTTCTTATTATCTTGGGTACTCTTAATTAGGTAGACTGGATAACAGGTCTAGGTGACGCAGTAGATGTTCAGAGTACTAGCTGGTAAGATCGTATTATATACTTATATGGATTCTACACTTATTCCGCTGTGCAGCACTAGGAAGCCTTAGCGGTGACTGCTTATACTTGTATTTGAGACAATTATTGAGTTTGCTTCCATCGTATAAATTCTATGACATTTGATGTATAACTGTGTGGATCTGTACTTTGATGATTTATACACATGGTTACTATTATCAGTTTTATTATATGTGTGATATTATATTTTATCTATGCTTTGTGAGATATGACAGGTTATATGCTATGTCTGTATTTTTGCATCTTGATGAGCATTCTATATCGGCTGGGCACGACTTCAGCGTGCTATTCAGTTTTTGTCTATTCCTGTGGTATAGGGTGATCGTCATAATTAGTGGGTTATTAACTAAACCCGTGCTTAGGCCCATTAACCCATCTCGAAAACTGTGCTCAGAGGAGGCTGTAGAAAGTGATCTAAGTCATTTTCATCTTCTTCAAAATAGCTCTAAACCTCCATTAACGCCAATTTCATCAAAAAACCTACCTTTTCCTTACTAATCTTAGCCTAAATCTTAATTAGAGGGGTAATTAGCATCTACGGTCAGAGATTATCATTTTTGCTGAATTGTGTTCATTACCTTTGCTATCCACTTTAGATCTAAGAAGAAAATTTGGTATTTTGGGTATTTGGTGAGTGGTTCTTGACCTCTCACTCTATTATGCATGTTTATATAGTTAAAATTGGTGTTTTAACTTAATTTTGTTCATAAAATATTTTCTAACTTTAACCACACTCTAATATATGTTTATGGCCTAATTTTAAAGGTTTTAAATGGTTTTGCAACTCCTTTTATTCATATTCATATGCTAGGGTAAAGGTTAGATTTAGGTTAGGATTTGCTTGATTATTATGTTCTTATATAGCATGTATGAATGGATGCATATGTATGATATTCAATATTTGTATGTTAAGCTTTGATATGGTTTGCTAGTGCTTTTAGGTAGTTGGAAAAGGAGTGGTCAAATCGGCAAATTGAAGGCAGAGTGGTCGGAATTGGATGAAACTTGGAGGGGAGGCACTAGAGGCTGAGAGGAGCACAGGATTCAATTTGCATGAAGTTTGGAGCTAAGTATGGGGGTCTGTATCGAGAGCTCGTGTCGGTACTGAGAGATATTGTGCATACGGAATCATGTCAGTAGGTGATGGTACTTCATGTTGGGGCTCAGGGTGATGAGTAGAAGACGACTACAAGAAATTGCCGAAGTATTGGACTTCATACCGAGAGCTTTGGAGGGCATGGAAATAAGAGCTGTTGGACTTAGCACCAAGAACTTTGGAGTTGATGCCGAGAGCTTTAGGTGGAATGGTCAGGGTCCAAGCATTTTGATGATGGAGCACTAAAAGAAGGAGAAGTAGGTTAGCCAAAATTGGTTAAGTACTATACTCGATACCAAAAGATTTGGGTCATTATTGTGAAGTTTTGTTTTCTGGAGTCATGGTGGAATCTCCAGAGGAGGAAGCAGGTGCTCTACAGGTCGTGTTGAAGGTATTTTTGTTCATCTGTTTGGGGTTTGATGGTGATGTAGTAGCACAATGGTAGCTTCAGGGCACGATAATTGTGGTTAGAACCTTAGTTTTGATAATGACAATGAAATATAGTCGACTAAATAATTATTGCAACAATAAATGTAATAAAAGCAAGGAATGAAATCAATGAAGAGTATCGGATATAGGTGCACTGGCAAAAAAACATGAAATCAAAGTGCACGGTGCAATGGAATCAAAGTAATCATAGCAATGAACAACTGAGGAGCACAGGCTAAAAAAAGCAAAACAGGAGTAAGTAATCAATGCAAAATCAAAGACAAAAACAGTAAATTCAAACAAGTGTAAAATAGAAGTGCATTGAGACAAAACACGAGCATCCACCAACCGACGAGTGGATGCCCACCGGTTGACCGGTGGAAGTTGTGTACGCGCCCAATAACACTTCCGTTTTTTTACCGTTGGCACATCCCTTCGTAGCTCCTCCTTAAGGTTGCTGCTTCCAATCAATGGTGACACTCTGACTATTAGTGGTGATTCTTTAGCCAGACACTACTCTTCAATGCAACTACTCAACTCTATAAAAGCATGGGCGGTCTATTGTTTTGGAAACTACTTCTCTGAATACATCTCCTACTACTTACTCTCTCCACTGCATTATGATGATTGAATTTTTGAGCGTTCAAATATACATACTTATATTCAAACTTCGGAATCCAAGAACCTCTCTACTCATACTTGTATCGAATGATTACAGGAGTTGTTGTACTAGAGTGACAAGAAGCATATATTTTTTGAACATAACTTTGTCAAACAGCATTTCTACTTATAAAGTAAAGTCGGTCTTTAAAGGTGCTCGGGCAGTCTGTATTATAAACCTATTCCTCCTGGTCAAGTGAGAGATTTGCTAGTGAATTGCAAAGAGGTGCTTAGGGACTAGACATAGGAGAGGTGATTCGAACCAGTATAAATCTCAGTGTGTTCTTTCGTGTATTTACTTATTACTCTACCGGATAATTTTTGTTATACTACAAGTTAAGTTAGCCATAATAATATCTATACGATCCAGCCATAATAATATCTATACAATCCACTAGTCACTTTTATTTGGTATTAGAGCAGGAAATTTTCAAAATCGTAACAAAATTTTGAATAATATGGCCAACATGAGTATAATACATTGCAAGAAGGACAATCCACTGCATGTCCTCTATTTTTTTACTAGTTCTAAGTATATACGCTGGGCTACACGTATGAAAGTTTTTATGGAATCAAGTGATCTTGATGTGTGACTAGCTACTCAATCTCAGCATGAACCACCTACTACTAAAGTGAGTACGTGGACAGATGCTCAAAAGACTGCTACTTCAAATAACGCTAAAGCAATGAATGTTTAATACTGCTGATTAGATAAAAATGAATTTTCATGAATTATGATGTGTAAAACTGCTTACGAAATTTGGCAAATGCTACAAGTCACTCATGAAGGTGCTAACCGAGTTAAACAGACCAAGATTAGTTTATTAAAGAATCAATTTCAATCTATCAAAATGAAACCTAAAGAAAGTATTATAGAAATGTATTTTAGGTTTCAAACTATACAACACGGTCTTATAGGGTTAGGAGTTACTTTTACTAATGTTGACTTAATATCACATATTTTAACTTCTTTGATCGACGAGTGGGAAATAAAAGTACTTGCTATAGAAGAAGCTAATGATCTTTCTACACATAAAGTAGAAGAATTAATTGGTAAATTAATGTCTTATGGGGCAAATCTGCAAGCTAGAAATGAACTGGCCCAAGAAAAACATAGTATTGCATTTCAGGTTAACAATAGTGATGATTCAGAGCTTGATGAAGAAGATGTAGTATTTTTCGACAAAAATTACAACAAATTCAAAAACTTCAACAAGATGGTTCTATAGCAAAAGTTTGACAACTCAAATGACACTTCCTCTTTCAAATGCTATGGTTGTGACCGATTTGGACATATGAAGAAAGGTTGTCTCAAGCTGAATAAAGACAAGAAAGGCTTAAAAATGAAATTTAGAAATGAAAAGAATCTAAAAGAAAGCAAATGTGCTTTCCATGTAACTTAGGCTGATTCATCTTCAAGCAAAAGCAAAAGAGATAGCGATAGAGAGCAATCTAATATATGCTTTATGGCCAGGAAAGATGAGGTACTATCTAATATATCTTTTAAAGATGTTATAAAATAGTTTTAGAATTAGATGATAAATTTAAGGAATTAAGAAAAGCTCATAAAGAATGTTCAGGTAAATTAAATAAAGTAGAAATGGAAAATGAAATGCTTAAAAATAAAAAAGCAATTTTAGAACAAGAAATTTTAAAATTACAAACTCTTTGCAAAAACCCTATTTTTAGTGAAGATAGTCAAGCCATTAAAAATGAGAATTTAATTTTATCAGATAATAAATGTGATTTGAAGAAAACAATTGATACCTTGGAAAATAAAGTAAACAATTTAGAAAATAATAATAATAATTTGTCAAATGACAAGGTTGTTTTGGAAAATAAGATAAAAGATTTATCTACAAATATTTCTAAATTCAATAAAGGCAAGGAAAATTTGTTGCATTTAACTAGTATATCAAAACCTGCTAATAATAAGAATGGTTTAGGATTTTAAAAAATCAAGTAAACCAAAATCACAACTTAAGTATGCTACATTATATACTAATTTTAGAAAACCCATAAATAGTCAACCAAAAATAGACTATAAAAAGACTACTAAAGTATGGGTGCCCAAAACTAATAATAATTTGGTTAAGCAAAATTATATAGATAAATTTTTAAATAATGTACATTTTGATAACGATTTTCATTTTTAAGGTTTTACCCAACCCGCCTGGGTATCGTCACCTTCTACCTAACCTCCAGGACCCCAACGTATGAAGTGGGTACTAAATAAATGTTTTTTATATTTTTTGTAGGTACCCAGAAATAAAAAGGTAGAAATAGATACTTGATAATAGATGCTCCAAACATATGATAGGCACTGCGAATATATTGTCTAACATAACGTACATTTTTGAAGGAACCATGACAATTGGAGATAACTCGAAGTTGGAGACATCATCAATGTCGGCACATCTAACACTCCTTTAATTTCAAATATTTAAGTTTGTCCTTTATTTTTAAAAAGCTTATCAATTGCTAAATTTTCTATGCACTAAATTTTAGGGCTGTTATGGTAACGGTAAATTTACCATTACCATACCATTACCAGCAAATCGGTTACCATTTTCGAGTGAAATCGGTATACCAGTTTAATCGGTATGGTAACGGTAAATTTACCATTTTCTACGGTAAATCGTCGGTAACATTTCTTCAATACCAGCGGTAACGGTAATTTTACCAATCAATTTATAATACATGTATATTCATGTAACATGCTTTATTATAGGCATTTAGAACCAAACAAATGATTAAATTTAGTTTATTAACCAAGTGAAATAATGTTAAATACACTTCACTTCTTTCTCATTTATGTCTTTTATTAAGTAACACTATAAATTGTATGATGAAACACCGTTATGGTGTGAATACATGTTATGTTACTAACATTTTTTAGACAAACGGTAATTTACCATTACTAGTGTAACGGTTACCAGATTATCGGTATACCAGTCTTCGGTATACCAGCCTATCGGTAACGGTAACGGTAAGCAATTTTCGCTTACCAGTAAAAATGGTACGGTAACGGTATTTGTGAAATGGTAACGGTAACCGTTACCATAACAGCCCTACTAAATTTGGTGTTTGATTCTTATTTTCTCTCTAAAAACTTCTTTGGTAAATAAAAACCTTACATATAAATAGAAAGTAGATAAAAAGTCTTCTGGTAAAATATTTACCTGCCAATAATCCTATATCACTTATATTAATAAAACTTATTAATATAAAACCATAATCTGGTATTCAACTACAACACATAATACAATTTTTAAGAAATTTTTTTAAGTAATGACAACATCAGATAATTCATCCTCATACATCAAAATTAACTCATCCCCCTAAGAACGTACTGGCTACTCTCCGAAAGGAAAGAATGTTAAATAGTCAATCAAGTTCGGAGGACAAATTACTACCATCCAAGATGAGCGTATTAATGACATAGCTCACTACCAATGGGAATCTATGAGATTACAGAAAGGATTATATTAGGAACAATGAAGAAATGATGAAAGTGCGAGTTTTATTAGAAAAAGCTATATAGAAACTTTTTGGGAAATTACCAATCAAGTAGTATATTCGTTCCGTTGGAAATCCATCGAAACAATTGCCAACTTCTATAAAGATATATGAACCTTATTTGGAAAATTCATCGGATTATTCCTCCTCAGAAGAGTCCAGCCCTTCATAAAATAAATGAATATATATAATATGATCATATGATTTTTACCTGTCTTCCATCCATGATACACAGTACAAGTTTCCAAGACAAGTTATATACTTTGGTGGTGGAGCTGGCTTATACTCTCTTACAAAATAACCTAATGCAAAATCCATATGCATTCCTTCACATTCATAACCACTGGTGGTAAGTATAAAGTTTTTTGTGTATGTACAAAGGTGACATTGTATGTTCTTAATGCACCAGCATATACGAATGGTGGACATCACATAAGAACGGCGATTGACAGTGTATTTAAAAGTATGTTTGGAATTGATATTTGACCCTACTGGTCGACCGATGAGCTTCATGGGTGCACCAGTGGTGAAACAGCATTTTTTAAATATTGGCTATTGATTTCTTTTACCATCCATTCAAAGCCTGTAATATTTTCCGAGAGCTCATTCCTTTAGTCTTCATCTCCAACAGCAGCCTCCTTTCCCAAAACTCTAATGTAAACCCATTGTTTTAATGGCCAAATCATCAAAACTCAATTTTGACTCCTTAAATCAAGGCGTGGCTTAACAATGATAAGGAATCCATCAGGGCATACAAGGCTACCATCAATTTCACTAATTTAGTAGGAAGACCTATAAAATTTTCTAATTTTCAATCCTATAATCTAGCAGTAATGTTTGAGCTTTCCGATTGTATACACATCTTAACAAAAGAAAATTTCGAGTCAGCAATCTATCCCTATTGTATGGCCTTATTTTATGATAATTTAAAACTTGGGAAGAGAACGACGATCTTCTTTTATACTCTTCGGTCAATGGACTATATATTAGATTGGATGCCAAGACATTAGGCGCTATTTTGCAAATTCCTGCTAGTGGCTTACTTTTTGGTGGTTTGGAAGCAAATGATGCTACAATTCTGAATTAAATTTTCACACAAATCATGGGTGATTGGTTGAAAAAGGATAATCTGACAGATAGAGCTTGTTTAGTTATAAGAATTGTTCAACACAATATTGTACCAAAAACGCGTAGTTTTGATGAAGTCTATCTCATCCATTAACAATTCACTTATGCAATTCTCAGTAGATTTCATGTTAATTGGGCAGATTTGATTCTTCGAAATATGCTTGGAAGCAATCGTTCTAGAAAGCCGAGATTATATAATCCTTATGGAAATTTGTTTACTCGGATTTTAGGCATTTTGGGGTTAATCAAAAAAATTAAACAACTCCAGGAAGATGTTTCTAGGATGGTGTTTGATAAAGCGATATTTGCACGCATGAATATTTTTAGTATTTTTCAGCCTCATCCCTACATACTAAAGATGTTCGTCAAGTAAAAGATATTCAAGGAGAAGATCAAACATCAGATGCCATTTTACCTCCTTTTTATGACATTGATAGAGAATATAAGGAAAAGGTTCTTAATAATCAAGAATTAATTCTTGAAAATCAAGGGGAAATCAAAAAAGAACTTGGAATCGTCTCTCGTATGCTTCACGGACTTTATGGTACGTCACAGCTAAAGAAGAGAGGTCGAGCTCCCACCCCAACACAACCTTCTTTAGGTTTTGATTAAATATCTCTCTATTTTGCTATGCTTTAGCTTTTCAGCTTTGTTTCAGCACTATCTGTATGACTTTAGTATTATGTCGCACTATTGTGTTTTGTCATTTTATTTTATTGAAAACACATTGTTTAATTGGATGTTTGGTTTGCATTGGTGATGTCTATGATCTGTGATGTGTATTAGTTCTATGTTTGTATGTTTATCTCTTTTTGTTGATTACAAAGGAGAAGAAATATCTCAAGTTATTCAAGGGGAGTCTCTGTTTTAGGAGGAGTGATAATTTTTATTTTTATTATATATTTTAAGTAAGTAGTTGTCATCATCAAAAATTGGAAGACTGTTAGAACCTTAGTTTTGATGATGAAAATGAAATATAGTCGACTAACTTATTATTGCAGAAACAAGTATAATCAAAGCAAGGAATGAAATTAAAGCAGGGTATCAAATATAGGTGCATTGGCAAAACACCTCTTGAAATCAAAGTGCATGGTGCAATGAAATCAAAGTAATCAAAGCAATGAACAATTGAGGAGCACATGCAAAAACAAAGCAAGACATGAGCGAGCAATCAATGCGAAATCAAAGACAAAAGCAGTAAATTCAAAAATTGAAAAACAGAAGTGCATTGGGACAAAACACAGACATCCACCGATGACCGATGGATGTGCACCGGTCAACCAGTGGAAGTTATATATGCGCCCAATAACACTTTTGTTTTTGACCGTTGCCGCAACCCTTCATCGCTCCTCGAGATCGCTGCTTCCATCCAATGGTGACTCTCTGACTATTGGTGATGACTCTCTAGCCAGACATTATTCTTCAATGCAACTACTCAACTGTATAAAGGCATGGGTGGTCTATTGTTTTGAAAACTAATTCTTTGGATATATCTCGTACTGCTTACTCTCTACTACATTTTGATTATTGAATTTTTGAGCATTCAAATATACATACTTATATTCAAACTGCAGAATCCCAGAATCTCTCTACTCATGCTCATATCAAGTGATTACAGGATTTTTTGTACTAGAGTGACAAGGAGCATGTAGTTGTAGACACAACTTTGTCAAATAGCTTTTATGCTTATAAAGGAAAGTTAGTCCTAAGAGGTGCTCATGTAGTCTTTATTATAAACCTATTCCTCCGGGTCAAGTGAGGGATTTGCTTGTGAATTACTAAGATGTACTTAGATACTGGACATAGGAGAGGTGCCCCAAACCAATATAAATCTCAGTGCATTCTTTCTTATATTTACTTATTACTCTGCCAGTTATATTTCTGTTATATTGTAAGTTACATAATAGTATCTATGCGATCCAATAGTCACTTTCATTTGGTATCAGAGCAAGGAATTTTCAAAATCATAACAAAATTTTGAATAATATTTCCAACATGAGTTAGTACACATTTCAAGAAGGACAATCCACTGCACGTCCTCCAATTTTTTTACTGGTTCTAACTATATATACTGGGCTACACATATGAAAGTATTTATGGAATCAAGTGTTCTTGATGTTTGGCTAGCTACTCAACATCGGTATGAAACACCTACTAATGCAGTGAGTACCTAGACAGATCCTCAAAAGACCACCTCTTCAAATAATGCTAAAGCAATTAATGTTTTATAATGCTCACTTGATAAAAATGAATGTTAAAGAATTATGATGTGTAAAGCTGCTTACGATATTTGGCAAATGCTACAAGTCACTCATGAAGGTACTACCAAAGTTAAATAGACCTCAAAGAATCAATTTCAATCTTTTAAAATGAAACCTAATGAAAGTATTATGGAAATGTATTCTAGGTTTCAAACTATACAACAAATCTTATGGCATTAGGAGTTACTTTTATTGATTTGTTCTTAGTATCACGTATTTTAAATTCTTTGACCAACGAGTGGGAAAGAAAAGTACTTACTATAGAAGTAGCTAATAATCTTTCTGCACTTAAAGTAGAAGAATTAATTGGTAACTTAATGTCATATGAAGCAAATCTACAAGCTAGAAAAGAACTAACCAAAGAAAAACATAATATTACATTTCAAATTAACAATAATGATGATTTGAAGCTTGATGAAGAAGATTTATTGTTTTTCTCCAAAAATTACAAAAAATTCAGAAAATTCAACAAGATAGTTATAAAGAAAAAGTTTGACAACTCAAATGACATATCCTCTTTCAAATGCTATGGTTGTGACAAATTTTGACATATAAAGAAAGATTTTCTTGAGCTGAATAAAGATACGAAAAGCTTCAAAAAGAAATTAAGAAATGAAAAGAATCCAAAAGAATGCAAACGTGCTTTCCAAGTTACATTGGATGATTCATTTTCAAGAGAAGCGAAAGTGAAAGCGACAATCATAGAGAGCAAGCTAACACATGCTTTATGGCTACAAAGATGAGGTACTCTGTGATTTATCTTTTGAAGTTGTTATAGAAATAGCTTCAGAATTTGATGATAAATTTAGGTATTTAAGACAAGCTCATAAAGAATGTTCAGGTAAATTAAATAAACTAGAATATGAAAATGAAATAGTTAAAAATGAAAAAGCAATTTTAGATCAAGAAATTTTAAAATTACAAACTCTTTGTAAAACCTCTGTTTTTAATGAAGATGGTCATTCTATTAAAAATGAGAATTTAATTTTATCAAATAATAATTGTTATTTGAAGAAAACTTTTGATATTTTGGAAAATAAAGTGAAAGATTTAGAAAATAGCAATAATATTTTGTTAAATGACAAGGTTATTTTGGAAAATAAGGATAAAAGATTTATCTATAAATATTTCTAAATTTAATAAAGACAAGGAAAATTTGTTGCATTTAATTAGTATATCAAAACCTATAAATAATTAAAATGGCTTAGGATTTAAAAAATCAAATAAACCAAAATCATAACCTAATTATACTATATTATATGCTAATTTTAGAAAAGCCATTAACAGTCAACCAAAAATAGATTATAAAAAGACTATTAAAATATGAGTGTCAAAAATCAATAATAATTTGATTAGGAAAAAGTATATAGATAAATTTTTTAATGATGTACATTTTGACAAGGATTTTCATTTTAAAGGTTTTACCAAACCCATCTGGGTATGGTCATCCTATACCTAACCTCGAGGACCCTAACGTAGGAAGTGGGTAACAAACAAATTTTTTTTATATTTTTTTGCAAGTACCCATAAACAAAATAGGAGAAATAGATACTTGATAATGGATGCTCCTTACATATGACATGTAGTGTGAATTATATTATCTAACATAACATATATTGTTGGAGGAACCATGACATTCGGAGACAACTCGAAATTGGAGACATCATCAATGTCAGCATATCTAACACTCCTTTAATTCTAAAATATTTTAGTTTGTCCTTTATTTTTAAATCAAGCTTATCACTTGCTAAATTTTCTCAGCACTAAATTTGGTGTTTTGATTCAAACTTCTTTGGTAAATAAAAATCTTACCCATAAATAGAAAGTAGATTAAAACTTTTATGGTAAAATATTTCCTTGCCAACAATCTTATGTCACTAATATTAGTAAAACTTATTAATATAAAACCATAATCTGGTATTCAACTACAACACATGATATAATTTTTAAGTAATGAAAACATCAGATAATTCATCCTCGTACATTAAAATTTTCTCATCCACCTCAGAACCTACCGGCTATTCTTCAAAAGGAAAAAAATTTAAGCAGTCGATTAAGTTCAAAGAACAAATTACTACTGTCCAAGATGAGCGTATTGATGACATAGCTCAATACCAAGGGGAATCTATGAGATTGTAGAAAGAACTATATCAGGTACAACGAAGAGAGGGTGAATGTCTGAGTTTTATTAAAAAAGCTATATAGAAACTTTTTGGGAAATCACCAACCAAGCAGTATATTCGTTCCATTGGAAGTCCATTGAAACAACCGCCTATTCCTATAAAGATATATGAACCTTATCTAGAAATTCATCGGATCTTGCATCCCTAGAAGATTCAAAACCATCAAACAATAAATAAGTAAATATAATATGATCATATGATTTTAACTTGTCTTTCATCAACGATACACGGTACAAATCTCTAAGAAAAGTTATATACTTTGGTGGTTGTTATCCAGGTTTTTAACCCAGTAGAATTCAATTGAAGTTAGAACGTCTACGTTAAGTCTAAACGACTCAAGAACCAACCAAAAAGATCAGAAGAAGGAACCAAGAAAGACTCAAAAGAAAAAAAAGAAGCAAAAATAACCTATGGGGATGGATCATTGCTAGCGATCCATAAATATTGCTCATGGGTTGTCCATTCTTCTTGCATCATGGAGCGTTATCTTTTCTAAGGATGCCTGCTAAGTTTCACGATATCTCAAGCTAGCTAGTTTAAGAAGTAAGCATTCATCCGATTCCAGTTATAGTTCAATGCAACCAATATACGAATCACTATGAAAACAGGGCAACTAGTTACCAAATAACATGGAGAACATCTACAAAAGGCAAAGGAACACGACCCAATTGAAACGAGCCAAAAATACGCTAACTACAGGGATCGCTAGCGATCCATGCCCTATGGATCGCTATCAATCCATCATATAAGGTTAGTTCGCTGTGAAACTTTTGAAGCATCTTTGTACCTTCAAATTTAAGCTTCTGTCAAAGCGGCTAGCCCAATAGCTCTCCAATCCCTATAAATACTCATCCATCTGCAACATAAAGTGGATCTTCTGGACCGGCTGCTAAAACTCTATAGAAATTATTCTTCAGTAGTCACTGAGGGTTTACTATGATTCTCCAGTGAACTCTTGCACTTGTAACTTGATCTAACTTAGAAGGTTCAATCATATTGTAATCCAATTCAACTTGTAACAGCAGTTAGTCAATAATAAAAGTTATAAAGTAGATATAGGCTTCGTAAACAGCCAAACCACTATAAAAATCTTCTTGTCTTTTTTACTATTTCTGCTCTTTTTACATTTATGCTCTATATTATTGCTCTGTAAGAATATTGTTGGTGCTTTCATACTCAATACAGGGTGTTGATCCATTTTTTAGATTAACATTTTGGTGCTTTCACTGAGAATTGAACTCAGGTGTAGATCTAACTATTTACTTTGGAACAGATATGTTCAAAAGTTAGATCCTTAATCTTTGCTTAGTAGATTTGCAATTGAGAATCAATGGCACCAGGAAGAAAGAGAACTACCTCTGAAAGATATATAGGAGCTACCATTACTGGGGAGGAAATAAACCCTAGGCAAATTGAAGTCAACAAGTTAGGATTCTAACTCTGGAGATCAGGTTCCAAGATCCTCTACACAACATGTAGTTGCGGCTAAGGGAGAATTGAATGAGATGGTTGATGAAATTAACCACAAAATGGAAAATAGTCAAAAGGCTCTTATGTAAAAGATAGATGCTCTCTTAGCGCGCTAATTACTAACTATTTCCAGAACGGAACCTGATGCTGCAACGGAGCAAGAGAATTCCTATATTTCTAGCCTAAACTGGAGAAGTGGAAGGCATAAGCAAAAAGGAGTAGTTGGTGGAGTTATAAGAATCACCATAGAAGGAAACACAATCATTCTGCTAACTACAAAGCAACCTGCTTCAAACTTGAATCTAGGGGAAAAAACTCCACGGGAAGATATAACAATGCATCTCTCCGACTCTGAAGATGTGAGCAACTTGATGATGACAAGATAGAAGAAAATTCTAATGCACTCAATACCGGTATAGGGGTCCAAACTACCCCCCCGACCAACCGCAAGCCAACGAAACTCCAAGGGAATGGCCCTCCTTAATACAGGAGAGCCTAGGCTTCAGCCCACTTACCAAGATCGTTTGCAAAATCAAATCCTTGGCATAGTCGCCGATAGCCAACCTACGGATAGCTGGACATCAGAGGCACACATCACAGATATGATTAAGCGCCTGATAAACGAAAGTAAAAATATGAGAGATGACGAATGAGGATCCGCTCCAAGCCGGACTCCCTTCGCCGATGCCATTCTAAATGAACAGTACCCTGAAAAGTTTACTATGTTGACTGTTCCGTCCTACAATGGAACTAGAGATCAAAACCTCACTTATATAAGTACAGTTGGTACAGGGACGGAGCGAATACTTTGAACGCTGTTCAGTGTAGACGTTTTCCAATCTTTCTTGAGGGAATCGCTTTCATGTGCTTCTACCAAGATCCATCTCTACCTTCGATCAACTAGCAACAAGATTCCTTGATCAATTTAGGCTTCACACAGCACAACCAAAAGATATGATTTCCTTATCCAACCTATTCCAGAGATGGAATGAATCTCTAAAGTCCTTCATGAATCGGTTCAAAACTATGGTGACTGTAGTAAGTAATCCAAACGAGGATATGGTTTTCATGACCTTGGTCCGTGCTATCCAAAAATGGCCTTGGATCAAAATGAAACAACCTACCACTAGAAAGGACTTCAACCAATATTTTATCATCTCTCGCTATAACCCGAACTGGTTGTCTAACAAAAATCAAATTAGGCTCTACTACCAAATCTTCCAACCCTGTTGGAGGAATAGTAGTCTCCGGATCATGCGCATACTTGAGAAGATGAGACACATGGAATACATCATGGACACCTGCCATATTGCTCGACAACTCTACTCTATATGCGATCTTTACAATCCTCTCTATAATCAGGAATGGACCAATATATCTCGGTGCCAGTTCACTCGACTTTCAAATCATACCACATCCTTCGTAGGTAAACTTTACTGAAAATATTATCTCCAACCGAGAACTCTAGGTCTTTACGCCTCTTATCTGCGTAACTCTTCTATCTGGAATAAGCTTCCTTCATCCGTTTCGGATCAACTCAATCTTCTATAACGCCTCTCTAACCATATATGGACCTAAGACTAATCTCTCCAGTCTCCAACCAACATGCTAGTGATTTGCATGACCTTCCATACAAAGCTTCAAAGAGCGCCATTCCTATACTAGTCTGGTAACTATTATTATAGGAAAACTCAACCAAATATAGGCGATCTTCCCAAGATCCCCCAAAGTCCAATAAACAAGCTCTTAGTAACTCCTCGAGTACCTTGTTGACTCTCTTTGTGTGATGACCCACCTTTCTAATCCCTATGAATGACACTTAATCAATCCTCGGTATTCATGTATTGTTGCCCAAGCATCCGAAAGATAAGTTGTCTAGGGGTAAAATAAAGAACAGAACAAGACAGAATAAATAAACCTCACAATGGAATGGTTACATTTAATATAAAATGATAGTGCAAAAGGTTACTCCTTAGAAGGAGTTATCAGAGTTACAAAAAAATACTACATCTAACAGATTGATAGTTATACATTCTGGCTTTTCATTTTTAAGATACAAAATACACCTGCATAATCTTACAGCAGAAATAAATAACTAGATAACTAAGGAGACGCCTGCTCGATTACCTTCTCCAAAGAGCTCCAATGAAAACCTGCTATTCTCGGACTACCCAAATATAATTGAGTACCCGAGAGTTTAGGGAAAACAAACAACTCAGGTCAGACAAAATGTCTGGTATGAGTAAAACTATGAAATAAATGGGGTGTATTTAAACAATAATATATGGGACCATGCCGCTAACGCGGAACAGGTTTTCTCCCACATAAACACAACAAAACAAAACAAAAATGGAAATGAACAATAGGGAACAAATGCAAACATAGATGATGGGTACAATTAATATAACATTCAGACTTGAAAGAATGGAAATAGTCTGAATAAAATCCAAACTGGGTAGAATGTATAAAACAAGACAACCATCCAAATTAGATAGAATGGACTAAATAAGATAACTATCCAAACTTGATAGAATGGACAAAATCATTAATTGAACACCGCAAATAGTGGTTGACTCTTCCTGTTGTAATTAAAGTAAATAGATTCAAAAGTTCGAATCAAATAAGAAAAGGAATTTTTCCAATAATGATTAGGAGGGCGCTCCTCCCTTAGCGAAAATATACCTCTAGAAATATACGTGAAAACTCCGATGGTTCTCGGACATGTCCAAGTCGGACCCCACCAACGGTTATCGGGAATCCGAATATTTCACATCTCAATGTGCAAAAACCGATTCCAATCTAGAGTGGATGTGAAAATTCCCTAATGGGATTAACCCCACATAGCTTGGCTTCCACTCGCTCTTTGGGTTTAGCTATTTCCGACAAAGGATAACAAAGCTCAAGTGAGCAACACATTGTCTTAGAATGACGAAATATAAAGAAGGCTGCCGATAGTTGGGATACCAACTATCAATGATATAAAATGATCGTATACGGAAATTAAGTCTTGTGTAGGCACAGCACTCTTCGGATGTGTTTGAAAAGATAAAATGAAGAATATAAATTGAAAATGAAGAAGATCTAACAAACACACCAATAAACAGATCAGAAAACGCACAGAAACACACGGATTTAGAGTGGTTCGGCATATGGCCTATGTCCACTATGAAATGATTGACTTTTATTAACTTTTGCTTGTTGGTTACAACGAATTACAACAGTAAAACTTGAATACAAAAGTGATTTTGGCAGAGTCTGGACGTAGGAGAGCCAAAAGTCCCTTTACTATAGGTCCTGGGCTGCTATTTATAGGCGTAGGCTGCAAATATCTCGCTTAAATCTCGGAAGACCTCTTCTCTCATGTGGGTGGGCCCACACGATCGATCCTATGCCGCTTGCACTCGATCCATGATCGTTACGAACGAATTTCGTATTGATCAGTATTTTGTCCAATCGAGTCGAGATCGATCATGAAAATTCTTGAGGATGTATGCAAGCTCCTGTGAAAATTTGGTTGCATTTGGACTTGTAGATTTTGAGTTATGATCGATGCAAGTTTGTATTTTTCGAAGACTATTGAATTCGTATCGATGCTGTTCGTATCGATGGTTTTGCACATGATGTCTGATGACATGGCGCTTGCGTTTAGGATCGATCAACATTTTATGCCGAGCGACCGAGTCTGTATTATGGATGCGCCTCGTTCGTATCGATCCAGTTTAGCCCTGTTCATATCGATTGTCACTGCTCTGTTCATATCGATCACTGGCCGGTTGATACCAGTGTAGTGTGTGTTAATGGATCGATACGAAGTAGCGACTTTGTATGGTTTTGATGGATACGAAGTGGACGTTGGTGGATCGATACGAACAAGCTGGAGATGATGGATGCAAAGCAGTATGAGGAAGGATGGATACGAAGAACGCTGCTCTTTATGGATACGAACTTGTGCTTCCCTGATCGATGCGAAGTCATGCGCATCTGATGGATTCGAACCAAATCGATACGAAGGAGGTTTTTTCCTGGTTGCTTGATGGATACGAACAATGTGATCACTTGAGTTGCATCGATCATATCTGGAGCACACGAACTCGGATTGACTTGAAATTTGGAACGTTGGCTTTCATAGCTTTGTTTGTCGTGCCATATCAATTGTAGCTCGATCCGGACTCGGACAAAACTTACCAGTATCCATAACGAACCTATGTATAACCGAACTCCGGGATGGACTGTCCTTGGTTTCAAGTTAAGTTCTTGGTGTCACGGCTTTGCCAAAAGGCGGGATAACATTTGCCCCCCAAAGTACATCTTGTGAGAACATGACGTGCTTTGAAAACCTGCGATCTCTATTCTGACAAAGTTCTTTCCGATTCGCTGAATGGTTGTTGTCTTTTCGTCAAAAGATATAACCTTCGATTGATTTCTAGTAAGAATGAATTATTAACCGCCAATTGTTGTACTATGTACTGTTGTAACTAAGCGTTGGATGCAGATTGTTATTTGTTGTTGAAATTGTCAGTAGATGAGCATTCAATTCCTATGAATTATAAAAATTGGATGTTAGTCCGTCATACATGTACGTATGTTAACCTGACTCCCGTTAACGTTTGCACGCTCACGAGTCGTTGTCAATTTTCTCTTATCAAATTCTGTATCGATCCTCTCCTGAATCGATGTGCAATTTGAATTGTACCAACGCTTGGTGGTTGTTTTAGAATGTCTCTTCGTATCGATCCTCTCCTGGATCGATGTAAAAGGTCGAAAAATTTGTCCTCATATCGATGTCGATCGACACGAATTTAGTTGTTGTTTTAATGTAGTTCGTATCGATGGATACAAGATCTTAGGGTCTTCGAATAGGGGATATGAAATTGTCGTTTCGTATCGATGGAGTTGAGTGGCCTAAGTGTGATCCTGCCATATCCTTCGTATCGATGGAATTCTTACTGATGGATACGAAGATGTTGGCCGATCATTAATGGATACGAAATGCTAATTTCCACACCGCTTTGAGTTGATGGATACGAATGAGTCTCTTCGTATCGATAGAATTTCTGACCATTTTAATTGGTTTTGGCTACTGGGATACGAAGCATTTTCTCCCTTGGATAAAAGACCATATAAATACCTTTTGTACTTGGAATTTTTTCACTTGTTCACTTTTTACTTTCTGCTTTCGTATCGATAGAGCAATCGAGAAACAAAAACTGTATTCGTCCTAAATCGTCTAACACTTTGTTCCTTCGAACCGATTGCTCCACTTAGGTAATTAATCCATCCATTCTATTCTAGAACGATGAGACTTGAGTTTCCATGCCAATTCGTTCAAGGTCGTGACTGATTCCGACGATGTCGCTACCGAAGTTGGGTCGGAGCAAGATTGAGGGAGGAGCAATGGCGTTCAAACAGCTTGGGGAAGAAGGTCGACTGATAGATACGAGGAGGAGTGTTGTAACATTGGGAAGTAATTCGCATCGATCTGGGAACACTAGGAGTTCGTATCAATCCTGGAAGTGCTGAATGAAAAGGCGATATTCGTATCGATCTGGGGCGATCGATACGAAGACTTAGCTCGCAAGATCGATGCGAAGCTCTAACTCCAGTGATCGATACGAAAACTGGGCTGGTGATCGATGCAAAGTCCTACCCCTAGCGATCGATATGAAGTATAGATAGATGATCGATGTGGAGACCAAGGTTTCAGATCGATACGAATCTTAGTCTCACCTGACCGATTCAAAATTGAACTTTTGTTGAATGATCTAAGTTTAAATCTTGATGAATACGAAATCTTGTGCATACTCGAACCTGACTCCGACGAGCTTCAGCCTTGCATATCTGGACTTAACTGTTAAACTGCATATTTGACTGCCCTTCGAAGCTCGTCAATGGAACTATAACTTGACAAAAATTTTAACAAAATTTAACTCGGATCGGTCTCTAAAGTCTGGATGGCATGGTTGTGACGGTCAGCGATGACGGTCACTCCAGTTGAATTTCAAAGTCTCGTCGCTTGAACATTTCTTAAATTGTGTAGAATCTTTTTAACACTATGTAGCACTACACTACACAACACATTCATGCACTTCACACTGGGGAACACATGGGCTTATTATCATCTAATGATGGTTTTTGATGAGTTTATTAGTTATGGAATCTACAAGTTCTCAGCAGCAGGAAACTCAAAGTTCATCTTCTCTGATAATAGAGATGCCGACCATCGCAGCCGAAGTAATAGGTCCAGCTCCAGATGAGCTTCCGGGAGCAACTTTTATTGCGAACCCACAAGATTCTATGCCGTCCAATGTCTCTGAAGATATGTTGGGGCAAATATGCTTAAGGCACGGTCTATCATTAGATGACGTTTTGCTACCCGGACCAAATAACAGGCCACACGCTCCCCTAGAAGGATTCATAGCCTTTAATCGCCATTCGTGCACTGCGGGAACACTTCCCCCATTCAACCAGTATATCCGAGAAGTGCTGTCTTTCTTCAGAATCGCTCCATCACAATTACATCCAAATGGATATGCCTTGTTGAATAGTCTATTCATTGTCTTCATGGAACACCTTTTCTGCCCCCCGACCCCAGAAGAAATCAGGTACCTGTTTAATGTTAAGAGTCGGGGAGACAGTCCTTCGTTCACATTTATAGTGGTAGTCAGGAACTGCCAAGTGGTGGCGGGATCCTGGACCAAGCTCAATTACTTTAAGATGGAGTGGTTGTACGTCTGATCCCTTCCAGGGTTTGCTAGTCGATGTATAGTTAGACGTAAGTGCTGCAATATTTCCAATAGTTAACGGGATGGTCATAATTGATGTTGAAACTAATATCCTCTTTCCTTTACAACCGCAGTTCCGTGACCCGAAGGTGCTCAGTTTAAAGAAATAGTACAAATTCTCCAGGAAGTGCCGAGCGAAATGAGAGATATGGACTCGGTGCTAACAGATAGAAAATTGAGGATTGTCGGGCTAATCGATCGAAAGAAAGCAGAAGACTAAAGGGAACGCTTAGGGAAGCTCCGACGAGGCGGGTGAAGCGTAAAGCGCCAGGGGTTGTAATAGTCGAGGAGGGCGATGAAGAAAATATGCCTACTGACGACGAACCCGTAGCTGGGCCTTCTGACAGCTTTCAAGGTTAGAGGGAAGGAGAAAAGGCAAGGCAGTAGCTCATAAGCATCATAAGTCTTCGAGATGGAAATCCATAGTCGTGTCCCTGCCAGCCTCCGGTGTTAGAATTTCGAAGGCTCCTCCCCCGCAAATAAAGAATCCTTTCGTAGGGCTCGCTGATATACCAATTCCGGACTATGTGTCGCTTCAACACGACACTGGATTAGAAGGGCTTCAAAGTGTCTTAGATTTAAGCGAGTCACTTCCTACAAGTGTGGCCGACATATCCGGTTGGTCGGGGGGTTTAACACATGCATACACTTCACGACACTACACGATTTCCAATCAAAAGTTATTCATTTCTGAAAATTACCGAGTCTGCTTTTCTTTCTATTTTACAGATACGATGACTCAGCGAGAATCTATGTTAGGAAGCCTCCGCTCTGCGCACCAGTCATCCAGTTCTTACTATGAGTCCCGTAGGAGGGAAGCTGATAGAGACCGTGATCGCGGTTACTCTAGTCAAGAATGTTATGAGAGGTAGAGGGATAGAGATAGAGAATATAGATATCGCTCCCGATCATGCTCTCCACCCCCTCAGGCTCCAACACCACCCTCCGGTCACGGGAAACAATCCCTAGAGCCTCCACGCCAAAAACCATCTTCTCAAACTCCCCGGTTGGATTTACAACGTCGTAGAACCGAGGCTGAAACTACTATTGTCATTGAACAAGCCATTACTGAGCCCACTGGGGAAGGAGCAACCAAAATCGCCCAGTTGAAAAAATACTTCGCAAATATTTGTTTTGACGGCTTTGTCTTCCCTCCGCCTTTAAAGAGAATTCCAGCTGAGGCAGAGCAGACTATGCATGATTACATCCATGAAATATATACCCAGTATCGAGAGTGGATGAAAACTGCGGGTAAAGCCTCTACGGTGGCTTTTGAGCAGGCAAAAGTAATTGAGAAGTTAGAAACTGATATTGCTCAAAAGGACCGTATAATACAAGTGCTCAATAATGAAGCCGAATCTTCCCGGAAGTTGGAAATAGAGGCCACCAAGAAAGCCGATGAGGCAAACCAATCTATGGAAAGGATGCGACAGATGCATTTTTCTTTGGTCGAGGAGATGGGCCATCGAAACACCACTATCACAGCTGAAAGAGATGCTGCGTTGAAGGAACTTAATGAGCTTAAAGCCAAATTTTTTGAAATTGTCAAGGAAAAGGACGACACAAACAAGGCAGCCCAGGAGGCGTGCGAACAAGCTGTAGTGCTCCGGGACGAAAAGGATGCGGCCGTACTTAAAATTCGGGAGGTTGAGGCCAAGGTTGAGGATGAAGTTAAGATGGCAGAGGCCAGGTTAGATGCTGATATTGAAGATCTTCTAATTACGTACAATGCCAGAGTACTGAAGTACAGGGATCTAACCTGGCTCGACAATTATCCAACACACCTGTATAACGCTTAGGGTCAGTTGGTGCAGGATGAGAAAACTGAACGACAAACGGAATCAGTTGATGAGTTCAAGCTTGAGAACCGGGTGTTGAGTGAAGATGAAAGGAAAGTTCTCCATGATATCATGATCGCATACGAAAAGGAGAAACTTGGCACTCAGCATTCGGAAGCTGGAGAAGGTTCTGGAGTTGAGCACCATGATGTAAGTTCTGAGACTCTTGCGCCAACACAGCCTGAATCTACATACGTGGTTGTTTCTCAATCCGTTCCTGCTTATAATTCCGATCAACCGCGGTTGTCTCCAGTTCACGAGCGCATCACTGAAGCTGCTCCAGTTCCACCTGCAAGTCAAACTGAGGAAGGTATTCTAAGCATTTCTTGTGCTCGTTCAGTGTGGGAAGCGTTATTTGAAGCAATCACTAATAACTTTATCTTTGTCTCTGTTCAGTGATAGGAGCTATATCTGCAATGCCTCCTGTAACCCAAGAGTTGCATCACGAGCAGGATGTGATCATAATGGAAGCAACCAAGACAACGGCTACTGCACCTACGAATGGATTACAAGGGAGTACACTTATTTTCAATGAACAGATGATGGAGGAACTTCTCGATCATCATAGTGACCCTTTTGCTGATCTGTCATTTGTCATGAGTGGGAGCGCACCTATGACTAGCTCTTCGGGCCCAACTGCTAGCGTCCCCAACGAGGCTCAAACAATTCACGAAGAGGAAATACTGGCTGAAATTAACGCCGAGATGGAAGCATCTGCGCGCGGCAGTGGCTTTGGAGATGGAATGGCGGGACCTGGCCCAGCCCCCTTGCGGATGATATCCTTAGGAGGAACAGTCGTTGATACAAGTGTGCCTCCTCCACCTGCTAACACTGATCATATCCCTCCAACTCCGCCTTCGGGAAGCATTCCTATTCACTTGAGTTCGGAGGAGGAAGTTGATATAATGCCCCCAACTGGAGATCAGCCGCCAAAAGGCAAGGGTTCGAAGAGGAAACCAAGGGGCGAATCCAGCGGGTCAACGCCGAAGAAGAAGCCGAGAAAAAAGGAAGAATAGATATGTTTCTTTGGCTCATTTTTGGTAGATAGACAGGAATCTACTTTTGTTTTCTTTTTGTAGGCCGTGTATAGATGCGGGTTCGGCCCTTGCTAGTAGGACTTTTGGTATAACTTTGTACTTACCTTTTTTCTTCCGAAGAATAATTGAAATAAAATTTCATTTTGCCTTCAGCTCAATTTGTGTCCATTTGTTAAAGTGCTTCAGCGTTTGAACTTTCATTCAACACACTTACGGAGTTTTAGCCTTTAAATCGGACTCGGGTTTAGTTGCTAAGTTCCAGAGTTACGGTTTTGGGTTGCGATCGAGCGCTAAGTCGAATTTCGATATTGCATTGTCACAATCAGTGGCTGGCACTTAAGTTCTACCCTCTATTCCACGAAGAAATTAAAAAGATTGGTTAACAATCGTTGATTGCCTTTGATATACCGGGCTTAACTTTGCTGAAGCAGAATTGAAACAAGGTGAGTTCAGGTGGTTGAATCACACTTGCTCATCTATTGGTGATCGCATCCACACTCCGGGGATTGCACTTGTAGATCGGTGGTCTGTCACACCTGCACAAGGTTTTGAACCACGTCCGCGCTCGGAGGACTTAAGTCATTTTATGGGCGGTCAGTTACACTCGTCTGATATTTAGAACTTCGTCCGCACTCTGGGGACAGATCGATTCGTGGATGATCAGTCACACCCGGTTTGCGTTTATACTCCAATCCGCACTCTGGGGATTTAGAGTTATTCGATGTTTATACTCCAGTTCACACTCCGAGAATCTGGAGTTATTTTATGTTTATACTCCGATTCGCACTCTGGGAATCCGGAGTTAGTTGATGGGTGGTCAATTACACCCACTTGGTATTTATATTTATACTCCAACTCACACTCTGGGAGTCTGGAGTCGGCCGACAGATGGTCAGTCGCATCTGTCTAGGCTTTAGGATTTTGTTCGCACTCCGGGAACGACGAATCTTTCAAGATCGTGGATGGTCGGCTCACATCCACCCTGGGTTAACAAGTGAGGTCGTTAGATGGACAGATCCATCCTCCTTGAACTTGGTCCGAATACGGACGAAGTCATTAGGTGGATGGATCCACCCTCTCCGAAACTGCATTTACAGGTTTATACTCCAGTTCGCACCCTAGGAACCTGGAGTTAGTTAGAGGATTGTCGTGTATCAATCCTTTTTTGGCTTCAGTGTGACGACTTGTCCCCGAGCTGGAGTTTCACTTAGTGAGTGACCGGTCGTACCACAGTCACTCCCTATTTGAATAAATTCCACCGTACGGTGGAACTTAGCTCTTCGTGCATAGTGATGGTCATATGACGTATTTTAAATAAATCACAGCTCTGGCTCGAAGAGGTTGCATTTTATTGCTGAAATGAAAAAATATGGCAAAGTCAGTTGCCTTATTACAAATTCAAATTTCGAAATGCATAAACAAATTGCAAATGAAAAGTAGACTGAATAAATAAACAGAGCCTGTCATGTGTAGTAGCGACGAAGACTCTCGCTGTTCCAAGCTCTCGGCAGAGTGAGACCGTCAACGGTCGATAATTTGAATGTGACATCTCCGAGCTTTCATTCAATAACATACGGCCCTTCCCTGGTTGGCTTCATATGTGAAGGGACCGGGTAAATTCTCTTTAGGATGAGATCACCGAGTTCAAAGGTTCGGGGTCGGACCTTGGCATTGTATAACCGGGCGAATCGACTTCGATATGCGGCTGCCCTCAAATCAGCCTCTTTACGCTTCTCATCCAATAAATCCAGGGATTCGGCAAGTAGTATAGCATTTGACTTCGGATCATAATAGGTCACGCGATTAGAAGGTACTTCCATCTCGATTGGAATAACGGCTTCTAAACCGTAGGAAAGAGAAAAAGGAATGTGGCCGGTTGCCGATTTGTGGGTTGTCCAATAAGCCCATAGGGCCATCGGAAGTTCATCGACCCATTTTCCCCCGGCTTTTTCCAGTCATTTCTTCAGAATAGACTTTTTAACTTTATTAACAGCTTCGACCTGTCCATTCGCTTGATGGTGTGCAACTGCGGAGAACTTCTTCTGGATGTGGAACCTTTGATAGAAATTCTTAAATTCAACACTGTCGAATTGAGCTTCGTTGTCTATGATGATGGTATGTGGGAGACCAAATCGGCAGATGATGTTGCGCACTAAAAGTTGATCACTTTCTATGTTGTGATTGTAGCAAGGGGTTTAGCATCCGCCCACTTGGTAAAATAATCAGCCGCGACGATGGTGTACTTCGCACCACCTTTGGCTAGAGGTAGAGAGCCAATAATGTCAATGCCCCATACTTCAAACGGCCATGGCTGACCATCTGAGTTATTTCGGTAGGTGGAGCTCTTGGAATTCGAGCATGCTTCTGACATCTGTCACATTTTCTGGCGTAATCCAATGCATCGCAATTTACTATTGGCCAATAGTATCCATATCATAGCACTTTCTTGGCAAGAGCTTGCCCCTCGGTGTGATCGCCGCATTCTCCTTTGTGTACATCATGCAAAACTCAATTGATCTCATCGTAAACGATACACCGGAGTAAAGGAACAGAGTACCCTCTTCTATACATGACTCCATTCTGGATGGTGAACCATGAAGCTTTTCGAAGAACTTGTCTCTTTTCACTCCTGCGCTCTGGCAGGGTCCCATGCTCGAGATAGTTTCTGAACGGAGTCATCCATGACTCCTTATTGGGAATGACTTCAAATACCAATCTGTTTCCATCTAATCGATGCTTGAGGAAGATAATGTTTCCACGGGAACGATTCCCATTTATTGTGCTTCACCTGTACTAGCTAGGTTTACTAATGAATCATCTTTCTGATTGCGCTCTCTTGGTATGCAGTAAATGGCATAATAATCGAACTGATTCAATATCTCCTGGGCCTGAGCTAGGTAAGCAGCCAGCCTTCGGTCTTTGGCCTGGTACTCCCTCCGAATTTGACACACGACCAACTACGAGTCACAATAAATCTCCACAGCAATAATTCTTAAATCTTTGGGAAGCCTCAATCCGGCAAGTAGGGCTTCATATTCGGCTTCGTTGTTGGTCGCATGAAAATTGAACTTTAAAGCATAACATATAGATCGACCTTTAGGAGTTTCAAGTACAACCCCTGCACCTGAGCAACAGTCATTTGATGCACCATCAGTATGTAGCTTCCAGATATACTTAGGAGATTCACTGGTTTCGGGCAAGTCCTCTGGGGTAGTGAATTCAACTATGAAATCTGCCAGGACTTGTCCCTGAATGGATCGCCTTGGAGTGTAAGTAATGTAAAACTGACTTAGCTCGATATTCCACTTAAGCAACCTTTCAAATGTCTCAGGCCGTGTAAGGACCTGTTGCAACGGCTGGTCGGTGTAGACAATGATATGATGAGCCTGAAAATACGGACGGAGCTTCCTTGAGGCAATAACAAGACAATAAGCCAGCTTTTCCATCTTTGGATAATTTCTCTCTGCTTCGGTCAGTCGTTTGCTAATGTAATATACTGGCCATTGTATCCGATCTTCCTTCCGAACTAGGGCAGCACTAATAGCGTTCTCCGACACCGCCAAGTAAATGTACAACCTTTAATGATCAATAGGCTTTGACAGAATGGGTGGTGTAGAAAGATGTTGAACTAGTGCTCGGAATGCACCCTCACATTCCGTAGTCCATTCGAAGTTTCGCTTCCCATTTCTGATCAGGTCGAAGAAGGGAATGCATTTGTCAGTGGATTTTGAGATGACCCTGCTTAGTGCGGCTACTTTCTCATGGAGGCTTTGGACTTGCTTTATAGTCCTTAGAGTCTCGAGATTTCTAATTGCCTAGATCTTCTCAGGATTAGCTTCGATCTCTCGAGCATTGACGATAAATCCAAGGAATTTTCCAGATGCGACCCCAAAGTGACATTTCAAAGGGTTGAGCTTCATTCTATATTCTCGGAGGATATTAAACATTGACTCCAGGTCTTTGATTTGATCAGTGGAGAATCGTGATTTCACGAGCATGTCATCCACATATACCTCCATGGTTTTTCCGATCTGGTTAGCGAACATTCGATTAACTAACCGTTGATAAGTTGCCCCGGCATTCTTGAGTTCGAAAGGCATAACTTTATAGCAGTAAAGTCCCATATTGGTTACGAAGCTGGTATGCTCCTGGTCGGGCAAGTGCATGGGTATTTGATTATAGCCAGAGTACGCATCCATGAAGGATAAGTGTTCATGTCTAGCCGTTGAGTCTACGAGCTGATCGATTCGGGGAAGTGGAAAACTATCTTTAGGGCAAGCTTTATTCAAGTCTGAGTAGTCAACACATGTTCTCCATTACCCATTTGGCTTTTGGACTAGTACAATATTGGACACCCATTCTGGGTATAATGCATCTCGAATAAACCCGTTCGATTTGAGCTTTTCTACCTCTTCCTTAAAGGCGGCAGATCACTCTGGATCCATACCACGCCCTTCTTTTCCTGACCAGGACGTGCCGCGGGTCAATATTCAATGTGTGGCTCGCGATGTTTGGCGAGATCCTACACATGTCAGAGTGCATCTAGGCAACCACGTCGAGGTTTGCCCGGAGAAATTCAACCAATTCCTCTTACATTTGTTGGCTTAGCTGAGATCCAATCTTTATCATTTTAGAATCGTCATTATCATCAATCAGAACATCGATCGTTAGTTCAGCCAGGGATGCTTGACTGTCTTTACTTTCATCTTCACTTTCAGTATCTCTCGGGTTAAGATCCCTTGGGAATTGGTTGGGGTGCCTGGGCCTGGGCCGAGGCGTCAATTGTCAATTTTCAGCAAAGCGGATGCAAAGAGATCCCTCTACGGCCTTTCCCTTTTATTTTCACTGCGCCTACCACAACTCAGCAACATAACAGGCTCGTCCAGCAGCCTGGTCTCCCTGAACAACTTCAACTCCATTATCAGTAGGGAATTTTAAAGTCAGACACCAAGGGGCAATGGCAGCCCCGAACTCGGCTAGGGCCGATCGGGCCAAAAAAGCATTGTATGGCGAATCTATGTCCAACACAACAAACTGTAGTATCCGGACTCTCCAGCATTCTGCAATTCCCAATTCCACTAGTAACTCCACCATCCCAGTTGGTATTGTCGCACTTCCATTGAATCCATAGATGCGGTACTGACAAGGCCTTAGATCCTTTGCTTCCATTTTCATCTGGTCATAAGTTCGTTTAAACAATATATTTATTGAACTTCCACTGTCTACTAGGATTCTCTTTATCCAAGCAGGACCTATTTGGGCTGAGATGACAAGTGGATCAATGGTTAGGGCTTCGACTCTATCGGCATCCCGGTCTCGAAACACAATGTCGTCAGTCATCGTTTTCTGTTGCTTGGCCGGAGCCCCATCTTCCAAACTACTACAACACTCGAAGCTCGCATGCCTAATTGAACTGGCATACAACTCCATTTCCTTCCAGATTCGGTCTGTTGGATGTAGACAACCACTAACAGTATTTATCACCAACCTCCCGCTGGTACGAGCGGGTTCCTCCTGCCTTGTCTGATTCGGTATATGGTTCTGATTTGATGGGCCCGCACCTCCTGACTACGGCGCCTGCACAAACTGCTCCAACATTCTCTCACGTATTAACTTCTCAATGATATCCTAAAAATGACGACACTCATTTGTGTTATGGCCATAGATCTTGTGGAATCTACAAAACTTCCCTGTCTAGATCTGTTTTTTCGATGATTGTTTCGGAGCAGGTTTCTTATACTGAAAAGTATTTCAGGTCTGTAAATACACATTTTCCAGCAACGTATTCAAAGGAGTATAATTGTCAAAAAGAGGAGCCCTACATCATGGCCCACGATTCTGATCCTGTTTCATGTTTTGGTTTCCATTGCCTTTCTGTTGATTCTGTTTATTTTGTATATTCAGTTGTACCTTTTTGGAACTCTCCCCGGTTTGTTTAACAGCAACATTGCTCTGGATTCCTTCCACACTGGGCCCTGCGTCATCCTTCTTCCTAGACTATTTTGCATCCTCCCTTCTCAAGAATTAGGCTGCGTTGGAATAGAAACGGTCCAATGACGTAGGAGGTTTTTCGACCAACCAGTTGCCGAACTCGGAATCGGGATCGATTCCCTTAGTCAGTTCCATCAGAATTGAGTTATCATTGGGGTTACTAATCTCAGCACATGCAGCATGAAATCTCTCCAAATAACGTCTGAGTGTCTCTCCAAGAGCTTGAGTGACACTAGACAAAGTATTAACATCTTCCGGCCTTGCGACATGCATGCGAAACTGTTCAATAAACTTTGTTGCCAACCGGTCAAAACAAGAGATAGATCGAGGTGGTAAACGGGTAAACCACATAGTTGCTATGCCCCCTAGGAAAATCGGGAAGCTTCGGCATTTAACCGCATCATCGGATCATGCAGCATTCATTAACCATTCGTACTTTAAGATATGCTGATTAGGATCAGAGCTCCCTTCATAAATGGGTAGAGTTGGCATCCTGAATCATCGAGATGGTCATCATAGATTATATTATTAGTGAAAGGGGTATGACTCCGGGAGATTCCCCAGTCGTCGTTAGTGAGACCCTAACTTTAATGGATTATTTGACAAATCATCGTCGGGATGTCCGGCATTTGGACATTCTGAGCATGTTAGGCCAAGGTGTGGCCGGATTCCACAATGCGAGGAGGGGCCGGTCACGGTCGATGGTCCATGTCTTACCTCCTTGGTTCTATATCTTCAGGGACATAAGGCTCATGAGTATGGTTGCGTTGGCGATGGGTCGAATCCTTTCGGTTCTGAGCATCAACTCCCAAATCAGTAGCAGTGGTAGTGCGGTTGTCTGTAAGGTGATATGGGGCAGCACCTCCTAGGGAGGAGGGTCCAGTCTGTTGGCTGGTTGACGGGCCAACTCTCGGTTGCCTAATATTCAATGTGTGCTGAAACTCAGTGGCCTGTGTGTAACTTCCATCCAGTCATGGGTGCGTGGATCTATGATTAAAGTCAGAAGAGGCTGAACTTTTGGTGGATGAGTAGGAAGCCTGATCCCTTCTGGATCTCCTTCATCTCTGACGATTTAGTTGATTGGTCAATTCTGTGTTGGCACGTAGTTGCTGAGTAATCTGTTGGAGGCTTTGAGTAAGCTCTTGCATTAGCAATTGAAATTCTTCCCTGGTGATAGGGCCTTGCGGATTTGACGGTCCGGCAGCATTCTAATCGACAGGAGGTAGTTGTACGGTGTTCTGTCTGTCCCGTCCTTCTGGATCTGCGGCAGTTGAGGTAGTCCTAGTGTTAACCATGATGGATAGCAAAGCTCTTTCCTAGACTTGATGCAAATCCGAATAGGATGGAAGAACTTTAAACCTTAAATCTGGATCTTCTTCTTAGATTTATGCAATCCGATATCGATAGTAGATCCAACGAGTAGGAGAAAAACTGGGTTTTCTCAATGAAAGCAGCAAAGTGTTTGTACCAAAATTGGGCACAACACTCTTCGGATGTGTTTGAACAGATAAAATAAAGAATATAAATTGAAAATGAAGAAGATCTAACAAACACACCAATAAACAGATCAGAAAACGCACAGAAACACACGGATTTAGAGTGGTTCGGCGTATGGTCTACGTCCACTATGAAATGATTGACTTTTATTAACTTTTGCTTGCTGGTTACAACGAATTACAACAGTAAAACTTGAATACAATAGTGATTTCGGCAGAGTCTGGACGTAGGAGAGCCAAAAGTCCCTTTTCTGTAGGTCCTGGGCTACTATTTATAGGCGTAGGCTGCAAATATCTCGCTCAGACCTCAAAAGACCTCTTCTCTCACGTGGGTGGGCCCACACGATCGATCCCATGCCGCTTGCACTCGATCCGTGATCGATACGAACGAATTTCGTATCGATCAATATTTCGTCCAATCGAGTCGAGATCGATCATGAACATTCTTGAGGATGTACGCAAGCTCCTGTGAAAATTTGGTAGCATTTGGACTTGTATATTTTGAGTTATGATCGATGCAAGTTTGGATTTTTCGAAGGCTATTGAATTCGTATCGATGCTGTTCATATAGATAGCTTCGTATCGATGGTTTTGCACGTGATGTCTGATGACGTGGCGCTTGCGTTTAGGATCGATCCACATTTTATGCCGAGCGACTGAGTCTGTATTATGGATGCGCCTCGTTCGTATCGACCCAGTTTAGCCCTATTCGTATCGATCACTGGCTGATCGATACGAGTGCTGTGTGTGTTAATGGATTGATACGAAGTAGCAGCTTTGTATGGTTTTGATGGATAAGAAGTGGACGTTGGTGGATTGATACGAACAAGCTGGAGATAATGGATGCGAAGCAGTATGAGGAAGGATGGATACGAAGAACGCTGCTCTTTATGGATACGGACTTGTGCTTCCTTGATCGATGTGAAGCCATGCGCATCTGATTGATTCGAGCCAGATCGATACAAAGGAGGTTTTTTCCTGGTTGCTTAATGGATACGAACAATGTCACATGAGTTGCATCGATCATATCTTGAGCATACGAACTCGGATTGACTTGAAATTCGGAACGTTGGCTTTCATAGCTTTATTTGTCATGCCATATCAATTGTAGCTCGATCCGGACTCGGACAAAACTTGCCAGTATCCATAACGAACCTATGTATAACCGATCTCTGGAACGGACTGTCCTTGGTTTCCAGTTAAGTTCTTAGTGTCACGGCCTTGCCAAAAGGCGAGATAACAGTACTTATCACCACTTATCGAATTCCAACTTGTACTATTTCTTAGTTAACAATAATATCGGACAAGTCAAGATAGTTTTACCTTAAAGTAATGTCTCACTATTATTCTTAACTTTTGAAATAGCGACAAGTCTACTTTTTCGATGTTTACTGCTATGTATACAAATAAATCGTTCTTATATAAGTGAATCGCTTTACGAAAATTAATTCATTTCTATAAACGTATCAAACTTTTTCTTTTAAAAACCTGAATTCATGCTTGGCCTCACATTACATGTAACAACCCTGTATTTTACAATCATTTTTAAATTGATTTTTCCAGATTCAAAAGCTTTATTTATAAAAAGAATAAATTTTGTTATTGTAAATATAAAAACTTTTATTTTGATGTGAATTAGAATTCCAAATATGACTAAATTTAATATTTCCAGAAAATGTAAATTTTGGTCAATAGTCAAACTTTGACTTTTAAGTTTAAATTTTAAATAGTTTGAAATTATATATTTTATCTTTTATTATGAAAATAGATGTAATAACTTGAACACTACTTTTCGTTTCGTTGAAAACGGAGTTAAAATGTAAAAGTTATGTACATTTCAATTTTTAGTATAATTTGTTTTATTGTGCAATTTTGCCTATTTTAAATTTTATAAATCATATTTTTTCTTTCTTATATTTTATCTTAATATGTGTAAATATGTTATTTTATGTATATTTTTGTCTTTTAATATTTTTAAATGGTAATAGAATTTTTCCAAAATTTACTGTATTTATTTCCTATTTTTAAAGGTTGTTTTCTAATTTTTTGCTATTTTCTTCATTTTAAATTTTTTTATTTTATTTTTAAATTTGTTTTATTTTTGAAATTTCATCTCTAAATATTTTAAAATAATAATATAATTTTTCCAAAATTTACCGTGTTGATTTTCCATTTTTAAGGGCTGTTTTCCTATTTTCTGCTATTTTCTTCATTTAAAAATTTTATGTAAATTTAATTTTAAATATTTACTTTGTGAATATATTTTTATTTTATGTTATTATTTATGTTTAAAAATATATTTCAAGCTCATATGAATTTTCTAAAATTTATTCTATTCAATTTCAAAATTTTCTAGTCTAGTTCACCGTTTTAACTATTTTCCTTAATCCTACTTTATATAATCAATAAATATTATATATATTTTTATATTTTATCAAATTTTCGAATTTTTAACTGGAATTAATGTTATTACCAGAAATATAAACTTATAAAAATGAATTAAAGAAATTTGAAAGGCCATAAACTTTCTATCTTCCTAAGGCCCTTTTATTTTCTAACCCTTCTACTTTTTAACCTAACTTTTCATTCAATTGGCCACATCTCCTCATTTCTTCACCCGCCACTTTTTTTTTCCTCTCATTCACGAATTTCCAAAGCTCCTAAACCCTAAAAAAAATCATGGCCTCCATCTTGCAAAAAAATTAGGTAAATCCCTCTCTTCTTTCTACTTTTTCTCCTATTTTCTATGCAAATTTGCTTTGCTTTCTCCCCTGATTGGAGCGGCTCTCCCCCTATTCCACGGCCACCACCTCCTTCCATCTCTTCCCTACCATCACCACCATCTACCCCACCAGATCTGACCATAGCCGAACCCCAAATGATGGTCAAACCCCTCAAACTACAACCTAGATGTCTAGATCTATACTTATTTCACCTCTACATGCTCATCCACTTCAACCACCACCCAAACCACCACCATAGCCACCACCACTCCCCTGACTTGACCTTGACACACCCCTCCCCACCTCTGTCCAGATCTGAAACATGAAGATCCGAGCCAAACAATGCATGTAGACGAGCCTTGTGGTGCACCAAAACTCCACTGTCAAGCCTAGACCCCTTGTATTCTCATGCTTGTAACCTCCACCTTGCTCTTGCCCTGTAGCCATGCCTTTTTAGGTCCAAACCAGACCCAAACCATGTCCAAACCTGAACCAAAACATTCCCTAAGTCATGCTAGCAAGTGTAGAAAGCAAGGCAAAAACATTCATTCCTTTGTTGTCTCTTATCTTCATTTTTTCAACATTGTTTGTGTTAAATATTTATGTATATATTGTCTTGTTTTGGTTATTGTTTACAAGATAAATATCAAGGCTCTATATTCATTCAAATCAAAAGTCATGCTGTATCGTGTTTGTCGTGCTTTATGGAATCTATTCTATGTGTTTTGATCGCTAACTCCAGCATAAAAAGGTGAGTTATTCTCACCAGACAATATGTACCTATATAACTAGTAAATTGACACCCTGTGAATCTGTAGAAATATATTATCATGTTATATATGCCTATATTATTATCATATGATGTTCACACCTGTTATTACACCTGTTATATCATATGTTACTGTTATTTAAATGTATTCTGTTATTTATATCAGTTATCACCATTGCAAGTTCCCTGTAGATTAGAATCACTATGGGTTGAAATGATACATACCCGAACGGACTTTAGAATAGGGAAAAATCGTTATGGGCTGAAATGATAGGCCTGAATGGTTTTTATTTAATTTATTTTAACTTGGGATTGCGGGTTTGAAATGATAGAACCTGGATTTTTCTTTTTAAACTGCGGATTGAAATGATACATATCTGTATCACTTGACCTAGGCTAGAAAACTATATACAGGCCCGTGGTTATTTTATAAAGTGTTTTGAATATTTTTAAGTATTTTAAAAATTATAAATTTATGAAATTTGATTTAAATAGATTTTGAAATGTTTTAAAATAAAGAAATTATGATTTTTCTATGTGTTAAAAATGTAATTAATGAATGGTTTAACTGGATTTTTGAAATATAACTTAAGTTGGAAATTTGGAATTTTGGTTAAAAATGATATTTTAGTTATATAAATAAAATGGATATTAAATTTTATTTGGAAATGGTAAATATGATAATTTGATTAAATTTGAGTTTAAGTGATTTATTAAAGTATTATTGATTTTTCTATGAATTTAAGTGGTTGAATAAATGAATGTTTAAAAGTGATCTTTTAAAATATAACTTGACTAGGAAATGTGAAATTTGGTTTTAATTAAAGGTTTAAGTTAATTAAATAAAATTGGAAATTTTGTTAAATTGTGTAATGGTAATTTAAATTTGAAGTGTTAAGTCTATTTGTTGAAATGTAAAGGATTGGAACTTTTACACTTAAACTTATTAAGTAAATTGTTGAAAATTGGATTTAATTATAAGAAATTTATTGTGAAAAAGATATATGTTAAATGATATGTAAATGAACATTTTAAACGTTAAAATATGATTTTTAAAATGTTTATGTGTTTTAAATTGAAGTTATTTAATTGCTGGAAATACACTAACACCTGAAATCTACTTTTAATAGCATTCAGAAATGCTATAGATTCTGTTTTGAACTAAAATTGTGTAAAAAGAGCTATTACAGCATTTCTGAAATGCTGTAGTTGCTGTAGTTGAACTTATAGGTTAATATTGAACTCAGGCCTATTATAGCATTCTCTGGAAATGCTATAATGGTCTGCAGTCTTTGCTGAAACCAAATTTAACCCTTGTTTTGAAATCTGAACTACCGCAGCACTTCTGAAATGCTGTCTTTTCTGTTTTGAACTATAATTCAACTAAAACTGAGTTTTAACAGCAGTTTTAAGTGCTGTCTTTGCTGAATTAAAAATGTTTTCAAGTATAACTTATAACAGCTTTTTCTAAATGCTGTGGAAGGCTGAAATTTTAATAATTATGGATTTTGACTTAGTAAACGAACTCAGAATGGTTTGAAAACTTTGGAAATTGAATACTTGATTTGAAAATATAATAATTACACTTTTAAAAGGTTTAAATGAATTATTTTGATTGGAATATAAACTATTTAAATGTGATTTGAAATGATAGTAAATGAACGATATCTTTGAATTTAAAAGGTATTTAAAGTTGAATATTTGGATTTGAACTGATAGGATATTTTATTTTATTAAAATGATTTGAAATGAAGTTTTGTAATGATATGATATTTTATTTCATTAAAATGATTTGAAATGAAGTTTTGTAAGGATATGATATTTTATTATATTAAAATGATTTGAAATGAAGTTTTGAAATGATATGAAAATTTAAATATATGGAAATGGTTTGGAATTGATTTAATCTTTATTTTGATAAAGATATGGTTTGAAATGTGTTAACCGGCATCTTGGCCCGGTTACAAAACGACGGTTGAAGAAATTATCATTAGCACTAGACAAGATTCTGATCAAGGAGAGACTGGAGGTGGTAGCAAGTTGTCAGGCCCCCAATAAAGCAAGAGCATTCGGCCTGCCTGGCCTGGTGCGTAGATTCACCCATTATGGGCAGAGGCACCTTGCTCCTAAGCCCATGAAGGAAGTCCAACCCATCTTCCTCTATAAATAGAAGGGCAGGGGCACAATGAAATGGATCCTTTTTGGAGAACACTGGGGAGACTCTGCCATTTTTTATACTCTCCTCTTTTTAATTCAAACTTGTATTCAAGTCATCAATATATGGATTGTATCTGTATTCAACTACTTGTGAAAGAAATAAAGATCAAAACTCAAAGTGGACGTAGGCAATTACGCTGAACCACTATAAATCCGGTGTTCTTACTTTTTGCATTTAAATTAGCATATTCTTCCTTGTTTAATTTAACTTCATCACTTACATCTCTACACAATCTTTCTCAACGAGGTTAGTGACCAATTTTGGTGCTAACACTTTGGTGCTTTCACTGAGAATTGAATTCTCAGCTTGATTGGATCTCATCATCTACTAGTGGATTTCCAAATTCGCGAGATAGATCCAGTTGTTTACTAGAAAACTTCCTATTCTACTCAGATTTGAAAGAAATCTAAAGGAAGCTGATAGCCGTAGATTGGATTCACTGATGTACGCAAGATCTGGGGATTGGACGTTGAAGTTTGCACTAAAGTTGAATGAAGGCCGACCCTCCTCTGAAGGCAATTCGAACGATCGCTCCAGAAAAGGCGTATGCCGAACGCCCCAGAAAAGGCATATGCCGAACGCCCCAGAAAAGGCTTATGCCGAACGCCCCAGAAAAGGCGTATGCCGAACGCTCCAGAAAGGCGTATGCCGAACGCTCCAGAAAGGCGTATGCCGAACGCTCCAGAAAAGGGGTATGCCGAACGCTCCAGAAAAGGGGTATGCCGAACGCTCCAGAAAAGGGGTATGCCGAACGCCCCAGAAAAGGCTTATGCCGAACGCCCTTCCAGGCCGACCATACCTCTAGGCCGAACGCTCTTCCAGGCCGACCATACCTCTAGGCCGAACGCTCTTCCAGGCCGATCCATACCTCTATGCCGAACACCTCTGTAATGCCGAACGGTATTGTATGCCGAACGACTCGGTTGTGCCGAACAAGAATGAATGTCGAACACCTCTGTAATGCCGAACGGTATTGTATGCCGAACGACTCGGTTGTGCCGAACAAGAATGAATGCCGAACAGTGTGGATGCCGAACAGTGTGGGATGCCGAACAGTGTGGGATGCCGAACAGTGTGGAATGCCGAACAGTGTGAATGCCGAACAGTGAGGAATGCCGAACAGTGTGGGATGCCGAACAGTGTGGACGCCGAACAGTCTTGTATGCCGAGCAACTTTGTCATGCCGAACGGCCCTCAATGCCGATCGAAACATAAGTTACACCGGTCTGTTATACGACCCCTATTTACAAAAAAAAACTTTTTCGGGTACGACCCAAATTTTCAAAAATGAGGCTAAAAAAAAAATTTTCGGGGGAAACCCCCCCGAACCCTAGCTGCAGCGCAGTGCCTCCGGATAGTGAATTCAAAACTCAACTTAATAAAGGAACATTCTATCCACTTTCCTGACATCCCATGATCGACCAGGGCATAGAGGATCTAGCGGCAGCTTATGAACGACATCAAGGGAACAGACAAGCAACCGCTATTCAAACGGTACTCCCAAAGGTTGGAGAACATAGATGATATGACTCTAGCAAACGCCAAGATGACTCCAAGCACCATTCTCCGCTGACCCAGCACTTCGAATTTAGTGACTCCAAGCAAACCAATGCTCTAAGCAATTTATTCCAAATACTACCAAGGGTATCATACTGATCGCGTTTGAGGAAAGTCGACCTCCAGATATATTTTGGCAGCTAGTTAGCTAAAGAGCCTCCTACGACTATGGATCGTTTCTTTTACAAAATGAATCAGAACTAAAGTGAGGAGGAGTGGAGCAGACTAAGAAAAATAACAATGAAGGCCCGTTGGCTAAGGATGTAGATCCCAGTAGCCGAAACAAGACTTCAGAATTCAGCTCATATGCTCTTTGAAAGATTCAATTGACAACCTCTACTTGAAGACTCACGACTCGGAGGGGTACTGGAAACCAACCTCGAGAGAGTACACCAAAGTCTAAAGAAAATCAGGGGAATGTTGTATATTCCCAAATGCTCACTGATCCTAACATGGGCGATTACAAACATCTCCGAGGTATGATCGAAAAGATGACCTGGAAAGGAAAGCTTCAATAGTATGTGCAATTCCTGCAGAATGGCGGGCAGCGAATATCCGATGCCTATTAATAAAGGGCTATGATTATCAATTGGACGGTTGACGGCCAACATCCCTTTGAAAGGAGCCAGGGGCGGAGTCGAATAGCGAGCACACGATGCTGCTTCACATATCAATGAGACTTACCATAATCTTCTTTGAATTATTTCCATTTCCATCTCTATTTCAATTGTTCTATGAACTACGACTAGCTTGAACTAAACTACTTTCAAAACGATGCAGGTGTCCAGGTACTCAGATTTGGTTGCCAACCAATCTACGCAGACCATGATCGGACGTGTGGAGTTACATCTGGACGAGAATAATTTTATTGCTCATCATCAACCATATGCCTTTGATTTGGGGCTATGGATTAAATACAATGTACAACATCACGATGCACAGAGAGCTGAATTCCATCCTGCAAGTGGAATTTATTCAAGTAGAGAGCGGCTGCGATACGGCCAGCCACTCGCTAAGTGAAACTCGAGCTCGGGGGCAAGCCATCACATCAAGGTTAAAAATGGGTTGATACACAACGATCCTTCGCACAAATCCGTACTCCCAGAGTGCGAGACGGAGTATAAACATCTACTTAACTCTGTACTCCCAGAGTGCGAGAAGGAGTATAAACATTGATCAACTCCGTACTCCCAGAGTGCGAGACGGAGTATAAACATTAATCAACTCCGTACTCCCAGAGTGCGAGACGGAGTATAAACATCTACTTAACTCCGTACTCCCAGAGTGCGAGACGGAGTATAAACATTAATCAACTCCGTACTCCCAGAGTGCGAGACGGAGTATAAACATTCGCTTAACTCTGTACTCCCAGAGTGCGAGACGGAGTATAAACATTGATCAACTCTGTACTCCCAGAGTGCGAGACGGAGTATAAACATTAATCAACTCCGTACTCCCAGAGTGCAAGACGGAGTATAAACATCTACTTAACTCCGTACTCCCAGAGTGCGAGACGGAGTATAAACATTAATCAACTCCGTACTCCCAGAGTGCGAGACGGAGTATAAACATTCGCTTAACTCTGTACTCCTAGAGTGCGAGACGGAGTATAAACATTAATCAACTCCGTATTTCTAGAGTGCGAGACGGAGTATAAACATCTACTCAACTCCGTACTCCCAGAGTGCGAGACGGAGTATAAACATTCGCTTAACTCTGTACTCCCAGAGTGCGAGACGGAGTATAAACATTGATCAACTCCGTACTCCCAGAGTGCGAGACGGAGTATAAACATTAATCAACTCCGTACTCCCAGAGTGCAAGACGGAGTATAAACATCTACTTAACTCCGTACTCCCAGAGTACGAGACGGAGTATAAACATTAATCAACTCCGTACTCCCAGAGTGCGAGACGGAGTATAAACATTCGCTTAACTCTGTACTTCTAGAGTGCGAGACGGAGTATAAACATTAATCAACTCCGTATTTCTAGAGTGCGAGACGGAGTATAAACATCTACTCAACTCCGTACTCCCAGAGTGCGAGACGGAGTATAAACATACATCAACTCCATACTCATCCCCAAAACTGGGGGCAGAACCAAAGCAAAGCACGCTAGTTGAACATTTGTCTAAAAGAAGATTGCAACGAAACGATTAAAAGACGACTGTCAAGCAATCAACTGAATGGAAATATTCTGCATGAAAGACTGCGGTTTTTCAAAGCACGTCATGTTTACACAAGACGTCCTTTGGGGGGCAAATGTTATCCCGCCTTTTGGCAAGGCCGTGACACCAAGAACTTGATTAGAAACCAGTGACAGTTCGTCTTGGAGATCGGTTACACAAAGGCTCACTATGGATATCGATGGATTTTGTCCGAGTCTGGATCGAGCCACGATTAACAAGACATAACAATCAAAGCCAGGGAAACCAATGTTCCAAGTTTCAAGACGATCCGAGTTCGTATGCTCAACTTATGATCGATTCAAACAACCGACCATCCATCCATCAACCTCCACATTTGACTTGGAGACCTAAACTGCTTGGAATGAATATGGCCCGATCATCCACTCCAATCGAGTCATAGGACAAAGTTCGACAAAATACCCCTCATGAAGCTCAGTGACGCCGGGATCCGTCTAAAGTGGACGTGATTTGATCATCTACCGATCAAATCCTACCCTAAACACGAAAGGTTGTTCGAAAGCCCAACTTGAAATAGCTATGGTAGACTGCGTACTCGCTAACCATCGCTGTCAATATATGGACACGACTGCACCTTGGAACATATGCAACTTACTTTGTCTACTCAACAATCTATTATCCTTATTTTCTAGAAGGAGATACGGAGCAAATTGTAAGAGATTTGGCTATCTAACCCAACATGGATGTGATTCAACCATCTGTCATATACCTCCTTCCTTGACTTGATTGGAAGAGCTATAATCACCAAGCAGACGAGAATCGATCGTCCATTATTCAAATTCCGTCACTCATCCTGGGGGCAGAATCCCATTCCGTGAGCAAACGTGGTTCGTTGTTCATTCGACGACATTAGCCTCGATACAGTAGATGAATACAAATTAAAGAGTGGAAATACGACTGCTCTCAACTAAAACCTCCAAGTCCCCAGAGTGCGGACTGCAGTACTCTAAGTCCCCAGAGCGCGGACTAGAGTATAAACGACTTAAACCTCCATGCCCCAGAGTGCGGACTGGAGTACTCTAAGTCCCCAGAGCGCGAACTAGAGTATAAATGACTAAAACCTCCATGTCCCCAGAGTGCGGACTGGAGTACTCTAAGTCCCCAGAGCGCGGACTAGAGTATAAATGACTAAAACCTCCAAGTCCCCAGAGTGCGGACTGGAGTACTCTAAGTCCCCAGAGCGCGGACTAGAGTATAAACGACTTAAACCTCCATGTCCCCAGAGCGCGGACTGGAGTACTCTAAGTCCCCAGAGCTCGGACTAGAGTATAAACGACTTAAACCTCCAAATCCCCAGAGCGCGGACTGGAGTACTCTAAGTCCCTAGAGCGTGGACTAGAGTATAAACGACTTAAACCTCCAAGTCCCCAGAGCGCGGACTGGAGTACTCTAAGTCCCCAGAGCGTGGACTAGAGTATAAACGACTTAAACCTCCAAGTCCCCAGAGCGCGGACTGGAGTACTCTAAGTCCCCAGAGCTCGGACTAGAGTATAAACGACTTAAACCTCCAAATCCCCAGAGCGCGGACTGGAGTACTCTAAGTCCCAGAGCTCGGACTAGAGTATAAACGACTTAAACCTCCAAATCCCCAGAGCGCGGACCGGAGTACTCTAAGTCCCCAGAGCGTGGACTAGAGTATAAATGACTTAAACCTCCAAGTCCCCAGAGCGCGGACTGGAGTACTCTAAGTCCCCAGAGCGTGGACTAGAGTATAAACGACTTAAACCTCCAAGTCCCTAGAGCGCGGACTGGAGTACTCTAAGTCCCCAGAGCTCGGACTAGAGTATAAACGACTTAAACCTCCAAATCCCCAGAGCGCGGACTGGAGTACTCTAAGTCCCCAGAGCGCGGACTAGAGTATAAACGACTTAAACCTCCAAGTCCCCAGAGCGCGGACTGGAGTACTCTAAGTCCCCAGAGCGTGGACTAGAGTATAAACGACTTAAACCTCCAAGTCCCCAGAGCGCGAACTAGAGTATAAATGACTAAAACCTCCATGTCCCCAGAGTGCGGACTGGAGTACTCTAAGTCCCCAGAGCGCGGACTAGAGTATAAATGACTAAAACCTCCAAGTCCCCAGAGTGCGGACTGGAGTACTCTAAGTCCCCAGAGCGCGGACTAGAGTATAAACGACTTAAACCTCCATGTCCCCAAAGCGCGGACTGGAGTACTCTAAGTCCCCAGAGCTCGGACTAGAGTATAAACGACTTAAACCTCCAAGTCCCCAGAGCGCGGACTGGAGTACTCTAAGTCCCCAGAGCGCGGACTAGAGTATAAACGACTTAAACCTCCAAGTCCCCAGAGCGCGGACTGGAGTACTCTAAGTCCCCAGAGCGTGGACTAGAGTATAAACGACTTAAACCTCCAAGTCCCCAGAGTGCGGACTGCAGTACTCTAAGTCCCCAGAGCGCGGACTAGAGTATAAACGACTTAAACCTCCATGTCCCCAGAGCGCGGACTGGAGTACTCTAAGTCCCCAGAGCTCGGACTAGAGTATAAACGACTTAAACCTCCATGTCCCCAGAGTGCGGACTGGAGTACTCTAAGTCCCCAGAGCGCGGACTAGAGTATAAATGACTAAAACCTCCAAGTCCCCAGAGTGCGGACTGGAGTACTCTAAGTCCCCAGAGCGCGGACTAGAGTATAAACGACTTAAACCTCCATGTCCCCAGAGCGCGGACTGGAGTACTCTAAGTCCCCAGAGCGCGGACTAGAGTATAAATGACTAAAACCTCCAAGTCCCCAGAGTGCGGACTGGAGTACTCTAAGTCCCCAGAGCGCGAACTAGAGTATAAATGACTAAAACCTCCATGTCCCCAGAGTGCGGACTGGAGTACTCTAAGTCCCCAGAGCGCGGACTAGAGTATAAATGACTAAAACCTCCAAGTCCCCAGAGTGCGGACTGGAGTACTCTAAGTCCCCAGAGCGCAGACTAGAGTATAAACGACTTAAACCTCCATGTCCCCAGAGCGCGGACTGGAGTACTCTAAGTCCCCAGAGCTCGGACTAGAGTATAAACGACTTAAACCTCCAAATCCCCAGAGCGCGGACTGGAGTACTCTAAGTCCCTAGAGCGTGGACTAGAGTATAAACGACTTAAACCTCCAAGTCCCCAGAGCGCGGACTGGAGTACTCTAAGTCCCCAGAGCGTGGACTAGAGTATAAACGACTTAAACCTCCAAGTCCCCAGAGTGCGGACTGGAGTACTCTAAGTCCCCAGAGCGCGGACTAGAGTATAAACGACTTAAACCTCCATGTCCCCAAAGCGCGGACTGGAGTACTCTAAGTCCCCAGAGCTCGGACTAGAGTATAAACGACTTAAACCTCCAAGTCCCCAGAGCGCGGACTGGAGTACTCTAAGTCCCCAGAGCGCGGACTAGAGTATAAACGACTTAAACCTCCAAGTCCCCAGAGCGCGGACTGGAGTACTCTAAGTCCCCAGAGCGTGGACTAGAGTATAAACGACTTAAACCTCCAAGTCCCCAGAGTGCGGACTGCAGTACTCTAAGTCCCCAGAGCGCGGACTAGAGTATAAACGACTTAAACCTCCATGTCCCCAGAGCGCGGACTGGAGTACTCTAAGTCCCCAGAGCTCGGACTAGAGTATAAACGACTTAAACCTCCAAGTCCCCAGAGTGCGGACTGCAGTACTCTAAGTCCCCAGAGCGCGGACTAGAGTATAAACGACTTAAACCTCCATGTCCCCAGAGCGCGGACTGGAGTACTCTAAGTCCCCAGAGCTCGGACTAGAGTATAAACGACTTAAACCTCCATGTCCCCAGAGTGCGGACTGGAGTACTCTAAGTCCCCAGAGCGCGGACTAGAGTATAAATGACTAAAACCTCCAAGTCCCCAGAGTGCGGACTGGAGTACTCTAAGTCCCCAGAGCGCGGACTAGAGTATAAACGACTTAAACCTCCATGTCCCCAGAGCGCGGACTGGAGTACTCTAAGTCCCCAGAGCGCGGACTAGAGTATAAATGACTAAAACCTCCAAGTCCCCAGAGTGCGGACTGGAGTACTCTAAGTCCCCAGAGCGCGAACTAGAGTATAAATGACTAAAACCTCCATGTCCCCAGAGTGCGGACTGGAGTACTCTAAGTCCCCAGAGCGCGGACTAGAGTATAAATGACTAAAACCTCCAAGTCCCCAGAGTGCGGACTGGAGTACTCTAAGTCCCCAGAGCGCAGACTAGAGTATAAACGACTTAAACCTCCATGTCCCCAGAGCGTGGACTGGAGTACTCTAAGTCCCCAGAGCTCGGACTAGAGTATAAACGACTTAAACCTCCAAATCCCCAGAGCGCGGACTGGAGTACTCTAAGTCCCTAGAGCGTGGACTAGAGTATAAACGACTTAAACCTCCAAGTCCCCAGAGCGCGGACTGGAGTACTCTAAGTCCCCAGAGCGTGGACTAGAGTATAAACGACTTAAACCTCCAAGTCCCCAGAGTGCGGACTGCAGTACTCTAAGTCCCCAGAGCGCGGACTAGAGTATAAACGACTTAAACCTCCATGTCCCCAGAGTGCGGACTGGAGTACTCTAAGTCCCCAGAGCGCGAACTAGAGTATAAATGACTAAAACCTCCATGTCCCCAGAGTGCGGACTGGAGTACTCTAAGTCCCCAGAGCGCGGACTAGAGTATAAATGACTAAAACCTCCAAGTCCCCAGAGTGCGGACTGGAGTACTCTAAGTCCCCAGAGCGCGGACTAGAGTATAAACGACTTAAACCTCCATGTCCCCAGAGCGCGGACTGGAGTACTCTAAGTCCCCAGAGCTCGGACTAGAGTATAAACGACTTAAACCTCCAAATCCCCAGAGCGCGGACTGGAGTACTCTAAGTCCATAGAGCGTGGACTAGAGTATAAACGACTTAAACCTCCAAGTCCCCAGAGCGCGGACTGGAGTACTCTAAGTCCCCAGAGCGTGGACTAGAGTATAAACGACTTAAACCTCCAAGTCCCCAGAGCGCGGACTGGAGTACTCTAAGTCCCCAGAGCTCGGACTAGAGTATAAACGACTTAAACCTCCAAATCCCCAGAGCGCGGACTGGAGTACTCTAAGTCCCAGAGCTCGGACTAGAGTATAAACGACTTAAACCTCCAAATCCCCAGAGCGCGGACCGGAGTACTCTAAGTCCCCAGAGCGTGGACTAGAGTATAAACGACTTAAACCTCCAAGTCCCCAGAGCGCGGACTGGAGTACTCTAAGTCCCAGAGCGTGGACTAGAGTATAAACGACTTAAACCTCCAAGTCCCTAGAGCGCGGACTGGAGTACTCTAAGTCCCCAGAGCTCGGACTAGAGTATAAACGACTTAAACCTCCAAATCCCCAGAGCGCGGACTGGAGTACTCTAAGTCCCCAGAGCGCGGACTAGAGTATAAACGACTTAAACCTCCAAGTCCCCAGAGCGCGGACTGGAGTACTCTAAGTCCCCAGAGCGTGGACTAGAGTATAAACGACTTAAACCTCCAAGTCCCCAGAGCGCGAACTAGAGTATAAATGACTAAAACCTCCATGTCCCCAGAGTGCGGACTGGAGTACTCTAAGTCCCCAGAGCGCGGACTAGAGTATAAATGACTAAAACCTCCAAGTCCCCAGAGTGCGGACTGGAGTACTCTAAGTCCCCAGAGCGCGGACTAGAGTATAAACGACTTAAACCTCCATGTCCCCAAAGCGCGGACTGGAGTACTCTAAGTCCCCAGAGCTCGGACTAGAGTATAAACGACTTAAACCTCCAAATCCCCAGAGCGCGGACTGGAGTACTCTAAGTCCCTAGAGCGTGGACTAGAGTATAAACGACTTAAACCTCCAAGTCCCCAGAGCGCGGACTGGAGTACTCTAAGTCCCCAGAGCGTGGACTAGAGTATAAACGACTTAAACCTCCAAGTCCCCAGAGCGCGGACTGGAGTACTCTAAGTCCCCAGAGCTTGGACTAGAGTATAAACGACTTAAACCTCCAAATCCCCAGAGCGCGGACTGGAGTACTCTAAGTCCCCAGAGCGTGGACTAGAGTATAAACGACTTAAACCTCCAAGTCCCCAGAGCACGGACTGGAGTACTCTAAGTCCCTAGAGCGTGGACTAGAGTATAAACGACTTAAACCTCCAAGTCCCCAGAGCGCGGACTGGAGTACTCTAAGTCCCTAGAGCGTGGACTAGAGTATAAACGACTTAAACCTCCAAGTCCCCAGAGCGCGGACTGGAGTACTCTAAGTCCCCAGAGCGCGGACTAGAGTATAAACGACTTAAACCTCCAAGTCCCCAGAGCGCGGACTGGAGTACTCTAAGTCCCCAGAGCGCGGACTAGAGTATAAACGACTTAAACCTCCAAGTCCCCAGAGCGCGGACTGGAGTACTCTAAGTCCCCAGAGCGTGGACTAGAGTATAAACGACTTAAACCTCCAAGTCCCCAGAGTGCGGACTGCAGTACTCTAAGTCCCCAGAGCGCGGACTAGAGTATAAACGACTTAAACCTCCATGTCCCCAGAGCGCGGACTGGAGTACTCTAAGTCCCCAGAGCTCGGACTAGAGTATAAACGACTTAAACCTCCATGTCCCCAGAGTGCGGACTGGAGTACTCTAAGTCCCCAGAGCGCGGACTAGAGTATAAATGACTAAAACCTCCAAGTCCCCAGAGTGCGGACTGGAGTACTCTAAGTCCCCAGAGCGCGGACTAGAGTATAAACGACTTAAACCTCCATGTCCCCAGAGCGCGGACTGGAGTACTCTAAGTCCCCAGAGCGCGGACTAGAGTATAAATGACTAAAACCTCCAAGTCCCCAGAGTGCGGACTGGAGTACTCTAAGTCCCCAGAGCGCGAACTAGAGTATAAATGACTAAAACCTCCATGTCCCCAGAGTGCGGACTGGAGTACTCTAAGTCCCCAGAGCGCGGACTAGAGTATAAATGACTAAAACCTCCAAGTCCCCAGAGTGCGGACTGGAGTACTCTAAGTCCCCAGAGCGCGGACTAGAGTATAAACGACTTAAACCTCCATGTCCCCAGAGCGCAGACTGGAGTAATCTAAGTCCCCAGAGCTCGGACTAGAGTATAAACGACTTAAACCTCCAAATCCCCAGAGCGCGGACTGGAGTACTCTAAGTCCCTAGAGCGTGGACTAGAGTATAAACGACTTAAACCTCCAAGTCCCCAGAGCGCGGACTGGAGTACTCTAAGTCCCCAGAGCGTGGACTAGAGTATAAACGACTTAAACCTCCAAGTCCCCAGAGCGCGGACTGGAGTACTCTAAGTCCCCAGAGCGCGAACTAGAGTATAAATGACTAAAACCTCCAAGTCCCCAGAGTGCGGACTGGAGTACTCTAAGTCCCCAGAGCGCGGACTAGAGTATAAATGACTAAAACCTCCAAGTCCCCAGAGTGCGGACTGGAGTACTCTAAGTCCCCAGAGCGCGAACTAGAGTATAAATGACTAAAACCTCCATGTCCCCAGAGTGCGGACTGGAGTACTCTAAGTCCCCAGAGCGCGGACTAGAGTATAAATGACTAAAACCTCCAAGTCCCCAGAGTGCGGACTGGAGTACTCTAAGTCCCCAGAGCGCGGACTAGAGTATAAACGACTTAAACCTCCATGTCCCCAGAGCGCGGACTGGAGTACTCTAAGTCCCCAGAGCTCGGACTAGAGTATAAACGACTTAAACCTCCAAATCCCCAGAGCGCGGACTGGAGTACTCTAAGTCCCTAGAGCGTGGACTAGAGTATAAACGACTTAAACCTCCAAGTCCCCAGAGCGCGGACTGGAGTACTCTAAGTCCCCAGAGCGTGGACTAGAGTATAAACGACTTAAACCTCCAAGTCCCCAGAGCGCGGACTGGAGTACTCTAAGTCCCCAGAGCTCGGACTAGAGTATAAACGACTTAAACCTCCAAATCCCCAGAGCGCGGACTGGAGTACTCTAAGTCCCCAGAGCTCGGACTAGAGTATAAACGACTTAAACCTCCAAATCCCCAGAGCGCGGACCGGAGTACTCTAAGTCCCCAGAGCGTGGACTAGAGTATAAACGACTTAAACCTCCAAGTCCCCAGAGCGCGTACTGGAGTACTCTAAGTCCCCAGAGCGTGGACTAGAGTATAAACGACTTAAACCTCCAAGTCCCTAGAGCGCGGACTGGAGTACTCTAAGTCCCCAGAGCTCGGACTAGAGTATAAACGACTTAAACCTCCAAATCCCCAGAGCGCGGACTGGAGTACTCTAAGTCCCCAGAGCGCGGACTAGAGTATAAACGACTTAAACCTCCAAGTCCCCAGAGCGCGGACTGGAGTACTCTAAGTCCCCAGAGCGTGGACTAAAGTATAAACGACTTAAACCTCCAAGTCCCCAGAGCGCGAACTAGAGTATAAATGACTAAAACCTCCATGTCCCCAGAGTGCGGACTGGAGTACTCTAAGTCCCCAGAGCGCGGACTAGAGTATAAATGACTAAAACCTCCAAGTCCCCAGAGTGCGGACTGGAGTACTCTAAGTCCCCAGAGCGCGGACTAGAGTATAAACGACTTAAACCTCCATGTCCCCAAAGCGCGGACTGGAGTACTCTAAGTCCCCAGAGCTCGGACTAGAGTATAAACGACTTAAACCTCCAAATCCCCAGAGCGCGGACTGGAGTACTCTAAGTCCCTAGAGCGTGGACTAGAGTATAAACGACTTAAACCTCCAAGTCCCCAGAGCGCGGACTGGAGTACTCTAAGTCCCCAGAGCGTGGACTAGAGTATAAACGACTTAAACCTCCAAGTCCCCAGAGCGCGGACTGGAGTACTCTAAGTCCCCAGAGCTCGGACTAGAGTATAAACGACTTAAACCTCCAAATCCCCAGAGCGCGGACTGGAGTACTCTAAGTCCCCAGAGCGTGGACTAGAGTATAAACGACTTAAACCTCCAAGTCCCCAGAGCACGGACTGGAGTACTCTAAGTCCCTAGAGCGTGGACTAGAGTATAAACGACTTAAACCTCCAAGTCCCCAGAGCGCGGACTGGAGTACTCTAAGTCCCTAGAGCGTGGACTAGAGTATAAACGACTTAAACCTCCAAGTCCCCAGAGCGCGGACTGGAGTACTCTAAGTCCCCAGAGCGCGGACTAGAGTATAAACGACTTAAACCTCCAAGTCCCCAGAGCGCGGACTGGAGTACTCTAAGTCCCCAGAGCGCGGACTAGAGTATAAACGACTTAAACCTCCAAGTCCCCAGAGCGCGGACTGGAGTACTCTAAGTCCCCAGAGCGTGGACTAGAGTATAAACGACTTAAACCTCCAAGTCCCCAGAGTGCGGACTGCAGTACTCTAAGTCCCCAGAGCGCGGACTAGAGTATAAACGACTTAAACCTCCATGTCCCCAGAGTGCAGACTGGAGTACTCTAAGTCCCCAGAGCGCGAACTAGAGTATAAATGACTAAAACCTCCATGTCCCCAGAGTGCGGACTGGAGTACTCTAAGTCCCCAGAGCGCGGACTAGAGTATAAATGACTAAAACCTCCAAGTCCCCAGAGTGCGGACTGGAGTACTCTAAGTCCCCAGAGCGCGGACTAGAGTATAAACGACTTAAACCTCCATGTCCCCAGAGCGCGGACTGGAGTACTCTAAGTCCCCAGAGCTCGGACTAGAGTATAAACGACTTAAACCTCCAAATCCCCAGAGCGCGGACTGGAGTACTCTAAGTCCCTAGAGCGTGGACTAGAGTATAAACGACTTAAACCTCCAAGTCCCCAGAGCGCGGACTGGAGTACTCTAAGTCCCCAGAGCGTGGACTAGAGTATAAACGACTTAAACCTCCAAGTCCCCAGAGCGCGGACTGGAGTACTCTAAGTCCCCAGAGCTCGGACTAGAGTATAAACGACTTAAACCTCCAAATCCCCAGAGCGCGGACTGGAGTACTCTAAGTCCCAGAGCTCGGACTAGAGTATAAACGACTTAAACCTCCAAATCCCCAGAGCGCGGACCGGAGTACTCTAAGTCCCCAGAGCGTGGACTAGAGTATAAACGACTTAAACCTCCAAGTCCCCAGAGCGCGGACTGGAGTACTCTAAGTCCCCAGAGCGTGGACTAGAGTATAAACGACTTAAACCTCCAAGTCCCTAGAGCGCGGACTGGAGTACTCTAAGTCCCCAGAGCTCGGACTAGAGTATAAACGACTTAAACCTCCAAATCCCCAGAGCGCGGACTGGAGTACTCTAAGTCCCCAGAGCGCGGACTAGAGTATAAACGACTTAAACCTCCAAGTCCCCAGAGCGCGGACTGGAGTACTCTAAGTCCCCAGAGCGTGGACTAAAGTATAAACGACTTAAACCTCCAAGTCCCCAGAGCGCGAACTAGAGTATAAATGACTAAAACCTCCATGTCCCCAGAGTGCGGACTGGAGTACTCTAAGTCCCCAGAGCGCGGACTAGAGTATAAATGACTAAAACCTCCAAGTCCCCAAAGTGCGGACTGGAGTACTCTAAGTCCCCAGAGCGCGGACTAGAGTATAAACGACTTAAACCTCCATGTCCCCAAAGCGCGGACTGGAGTACTCTAAGTCCCCAGAGCTCGGACTAGAGTATAAACGACTTAAACCTCCAAATCCCCAGAGCGCGGACTGGAGTACTCTAAGTCCCTAGAGCGTGGACTAGAGTATAAACGACTTAAACCTCCAAGTCCCCAGAGCGCGGACTGGAGTACTCTAAGTCCCCAGAGCGTGGACTAGAGTATAAACGACTTAAACCTCCAAGTCCCCAGAGCGCGGACTGGAGTACTCTAAGTCCCCAGAGCTCGGACTAGAGTATAAACGACTTAAACCTCCAAATCCCCAGAGCGCGGACTGGAGTACTCTAAGTCCCCAGAGCGTGGACTAGAGTATAAACGACTTAAACCTCCAAGTCCCCAGAGCGCGGACTGGAGTACTCTAAGTCCCCAGAGCTCGGACTAGAGTATAAACGACTTAAACCTCCAAATCCCCAGAGCGCGGACTGGAGTACTCTAAGTCCCCAGAGCGTGGACTAGAGTATAAACGACTTAAACCTCCAAGTCCCCAGAGCACGGACTGGAGTACTCTAAGTCCCTAGAGCGTGGACTAGAGTATAAACGACTTAAACCTCCAAGTCCCCAGAGCGCGGACTGGAGTACTCTAAGTCCCTAGAGCGTGGACTAGAGTATAAACGACTTAAACCTCCAAGTCCCCAGAGCGCGGACTGGAGTACTCTAAGTCCCCAGAGCGCGGACTAGAGTATAAACGACTTAAACCTCCAAGTCCCCAGAGCGCGGACTGGAGTACTCTAAGTCCCCAGAGCGCGGACTAGAGTATAAACGACTTAAACCTCCAAGTCCCCAGAGCGCGGACTGGAGTACTCTAAGTCCCCAGAGCGTGGACTAGAGTATAAACGACTTAAACCTCCAAGTCCCCAGAGTGCGGACTGCAGTACTCTAAGTCCCCAGAGCGCGGACTAGAGTATAAACGACTTAAACCTCCATGTCCCCAGAGTGCAGACTGGAGTACTCTAAGTCCCTAGAGCGCGAACTAGAGTATAAATGACTAAAACCTCCATGTCCCCAGAGTGCGGACTGGAGTACTCTAAGTCCCTAGAGCGCGGACTAGAGTATAAATGACTAAAACCTCCAAGTCCCCAGAGTGCGGACTGGAGTACTCTAAGTCCCCAGAGCGCGGACTAGAGTATAAACGACTTAAACCTCCATGTCCCCAGAGCGCGGACTGGAGTACTCTAAGTCCCAGAGCTCGGACTAGAGTATAAACGACTTAAACCTCCAAATCCCCAGAGCGCGGACCGGAGTACTCTAAGTCCCCAGAGCGTGGACTAGAGTATAAACGACTTAAACCTCCAAGTCCCCAGAGCGCGGACTGGAGTACTCTAAGTCCCCAGAGCGTGGACTAGAGTATAAACGACTTAAACCTCCAAGTCCCTAGAGCGCGGACTGGAGTACTCTAAGTCCCCAGAGCTCGGACTAGAGTATAAACGACTTAAACCTCCAAATCCCCAGAGCGCGGACTGGAGTACTCTAAGTCCCCAGAGCGTGGACTAGAGTATAAACGACTTAAACCTCCAAGTCCCCAGAGCGCAGACTGGAGTACTCTAAGTCCCCAGAGCGTGGACTAGAGTATAAATGACTTAAACCTCCAAGTCCCCAGAGCGCGGACTGGAGTACTCTAAGTCCCTAGAGCGTGGACTAGAGTATAAACGACTTAAACCTCCAAGTTCCCAGAGCACGGACTGGAGTACTCTAAGTCCCCAGAGCGCGGACTAGAGTATAAACGACTTAAACCTCCAAGTCCCCAGAGCGCGGACTGGAGTACTCTAAGTCCCCAGAGCGCGGACTAGAGTATAAACGACTTAAACCTCCAAGTCCCCAGAGCGCGGACTGGAGTACTCTAAGTCCCCAGAGCGTGGACTAGAGTATAAACGACTTAAACCTCCAAGTCCCCAGAGCGTGGACTGGAGTACTCTAAGTCCCTAGAGCGTGGACTAGAGTATAAACGACTTAAACCTCCAAGTCCCCATAGCGCGGACTGGAGTACTCTAAGTCCCTAGAGCGTGGACTAGAGAATAAAAGACTTAAACCTCCAAGTCCCCAGAGCGCGGACTGGAGTACTCTAAGTCCCCAGAGCGCGGACTAGAGTATAAATGACTTAAACCTCCAAGTCCCCAGAGTGCGGACTGGAGTACTCTAACTCCCCAGAGTGCAGCCTCGAATATAAGCGAATCGGATCTCCAAGTTCCCTGAATATGAACTATGACACAGATGACTTGAATTTGTCAAATCCCTGACATACGGGCTAAAAAGTATTCTAAGTGCTCGAAGCACAGAATGGAAGTTCAACGACTCCCGAAGAGTTTCCGAGTTATATGAAGATGGATTGAGAAGTCTATGTTACTCACAACTGCTTGGATTAAAGTCACAATCACAAAGAAAACTGAACAATAAGAGTCTTTTGTAAGACAGAAAAAGGAACTAAACCTTATTCAGAAATGAGTTTCTATTACAACCCCTCCAAAGTTCGGAGTCGACATTTTATTTATAAGGACTAAGGAAATAGATGAAAATAATTACATGACTTAAACTAACTCTCGTTGAACGAGGATAGTAGTCACTTCTTGTGCTTCTTCAACTTCTTTCCAAACGGCTCCTCTCTAGAGCATTTACCCTTGGTACTCTTCTTTGATAGAGGGGTAGCAACTGAAGGAGTACGGGGGCCTTCCATGGGCTTGGACCCGCCAGGAAGGATGACCTTCAACGGCTTGTTCAAAGGATCGTCCAAGTCGACAACTCGGGGCTCTACTATTACCTTGACTGTCTCCTCCTTCTCTATCTCGAGCCATTCCTCCATGCTCAATTCGGATGTGTGCTCAGAGGCGCTTGTAATTTCTATTTCATAACCCCCATCGGTAGGAGAGGAGGTTTCAGACTTGTCTTCATCAAGCGCTCCGATCACCTGAGCGTATGGACCAGGAGCCTCCTCTGCGTGAGTGGCTTCACTTGTTTTCTCCCCCACTTCCTTGGCGACATCGCTCCTCGGAGTGGGCTCGGGGTCAGAACGGCCTGCACAAAATCGTGGAAAACAAGCATTAGAATGCAATAGTCCTGCATAAAGAATAACGACTTTCGAAATCTTAAAGAGAATCTTAAAGAGAATCTTAAAGAGAAGGATTATCTACCAGGTTTAGGCAAACTCTCAGCCATCCGGGGGGTCTCACCCTTTGGAACGGGAGACAGAATGCGGACTAAAGTACTTTAAGTCCCTGAGTGCGGACTAGAGTATAAATGACTCAAAAACCTCTACGTCCCCAGAGTGCGGACTACAGTACTCTCAGTCCCCAGAGCATGGACTAGATTATAGACAACTTTAGAAAAATCCCTAAATCCCAGAAGCGGACCAGATTACTCTAAGTTCCCAGAGTGCGAACCAGAGTATAAACGAGTTGACGAAAATCTCTGCGTCTCGAACTGTGGACTAAAGCATAAACTGTTTGACAAATCTCTAAGTCCCCGGAGCGTGGACCGAAGCATGAACACAAATTGGGTGCGAGTCAACCGGAGGGAGAATAACACTAAGTCACCAGAATGCAGACGGTGTATAAACATCGATAAATAGACGAGTGGATCCCGACCATTTTCTATTCCGTAAACTTCGGCCTGGAATCGACAGGAGGATTATTAACCTGCTGAGGATGGAGTTCGACCATCCAACTAGTGACCTGGCTAAATCAATGCTGGGGGCAGGGGTACAAAATACTAAAAAGCCGAATACGACAGCTTACTATAGCCCTAGCATGGCGTTCTTTATAACTTGAGGCAGCGACTGCAGGGAGGCCTCAATACAGAACCAATCGAAATGGCATCCAAAGCTACGAGCAACCTACTATATCATACCTCAGACCAAGGGTCAATGCTGATCCGCACCAAGCACATACGAATGTGACTCGGATGTTTGTTTTTTTGAAAAACTATGACCCCCAGAGTATGGAAAGGAGGGTAAACCACGAATACTTGGTCAAAAAATTCTCCAGCACCCTCGTTCAATTCGTTAGGAGGAGTATGAAATTGGATGAGCATAACCCGACTGCATTTGTAGCCAACTTTACCCCGAGATCTGATTACAGAGCATGAAACAAAGTGGACGTGGATGACCATCCACTGTCCAAATTACGCCCTAAAACTTACGTGGCATCGAAGTATTCCTCTTGGAATGAAAAACCATGATAAAATCCAAGATAGGCGAGACCTAGTCTCCTATCGACTGACATGATCCCACGATTCAACGGGAAAGAGAGTAAAGCTAAAGTGGGCGTGGCTGGCCTTCCTACTTATCGGTATATGCCCCAGACCTGGGGGCACGAGCGAGAAGCAAGATGAATGTGAACCGACTATTCACCAATCACCTTTATGTCTTTGGAGTTTAGGTGAAAGCATAAACGTAGCTAGGACGAGACTCAACCGTCCATGCAGTACATTTATTAACCCGAGACTGGGAGAAGACGCATGGTCATTCAAAAACTGGCTACGATAGCTCAGTATTAAAACTTATATATAGTGCTTACAGCTACTCAAGGCAACGACCGAAAGGATGCCTAGAGATAGAATCATTAAATCGATGCCAAAGCTTGTGGGCAACTGACTGTCACTCCAACTCGAAGGGCGAGTGAAGGATCATGAATGCATTGAATAGAAAATGCGTTACTCGAATATACAAGCAAATTCAAACTCATAGCAAGATCCAGCTATGCAGTTGCACGCAACTCGAGGCTGGCCCCTACTCGACATTTCCTTCAACGTGCTTTTAAGCCTGATCTTTGGCCATTTGCAGATAATTAATTAGAGCATTCAGAGCCCTTCATTATTTGACTTAACAACTCATGACAAGACTCTAGGATTCGACCAGAATAACCATCAACATTGACCGTCTCAACCATATTTCACATTGAACGTTATGCAAAATAGTTACATCTTTACTCAAAGAATCTGGGATGGCACCTGCTAAGCTGACGGTCGACATTACCGCCAGCCATGGCGACCCTTTCCGGGTGCTGAATATCGGATCACAGCTCAGTGCAGTGATGATAAAAGAATTAGTTGGATTTTTCTAAATAAATGATGATATGTTCCCTTGGACCCATTCTGACATGCATATGTGATTTCATTAACTATCGCGAGCCATGCATTGGATATCAACCCGAAGCTACAAAAGCTAGCACAATCCTATTGATTTCATCATGAAAGCTCCACTCTTACTTTTAGGCTCACCCCATCAACGTCTATGCCTACCAGTCGTTGCGACAGGGCATACAATGACCTGAGACGTCTAAAAGACTACTTAAATAGAATATCGAACTATGCTAATTCGATATCACTTATTTCCCACGAAGGGCTATCCAAGGACGGAAATTAGCAGACCTCACACCCAAATTCACTACCTCAGATGACTACTTGAAGAGTAGCAGAGAACCAACCATGAGATTGAAAATGTACGTGGATGGAGCATCCAATGATCAGTGTTATGGCATAGGAGTCATGATAATGACTCCTGAGGAACGATCAATCTGCTACGTCCTAAAACTCGATTTACCTATAACAAACAACGATGCTTAGTATGAAGCCTTGACTGCCAGCCTCAAACTTGCTAGAGGATTTGAAGTGAAAACTTTACATATCTTTTGTGATTCTTGATTGGTAGTGTACAAATTTAAGGAAGTTGATCTTGCTAGGAGGCATTGTCTTGCTCCTTATCTCGGCCAAGTCCAAGAGCTGCTAAACGACTTCACATATTACATCATTACACACGTACTCAGCGAACAAAATGAAAAGGTGTCATGGTTGACTCCTATCAAAGACTATCTACAATGAGGAATTATTACTGAACGGAGGAATGGAAAACGACAGATCCTCCTCAAAGCTTCACGCCAAATCATCTAAGAGTAAGTCGTGTGTCAAAAGGAGTCTATCCATCCCCATGCTTCGGCATATCGCCCATGGTGATATCTTGAGCAAATTCTATGAAGAAGAATGCGGTAATAACATCAGGGGGAAAACCATGATAAAGAAGATACTCTACTACAGGTATTACTGGCCAACTATCAACCCAGAAGCGGTTGATCATGCTAGACAATGTGACGAGTGCAAGATGTTTGCAAAAAATCCGGGAACCCCGCCGATGGAAATTATTCAAATGGCTAGTTCATAGCCGTTTGCCACTTGGGGGCACTGAAATCATCTTCTTGTCGATCCTAAAGGTGGTGCGAAATACACCATCATAGCAGTTGATTACGTCACCAAATGGGCAGATGAAGAACTCTTAACCACGACCAAGATGAAGAAAATAATCAACTTCTTTATCCGTAACGTCATCTGTCCTTATGACCTTCCATGATCCATTATAACTGCAAATGGACAGGCTGAAGCTGTGAACAAAATCATAGAGTCTGTACTGAAGAGAGGTTTGGAAAACTCCTCAAGTGGCTGATTGCAACCCTTATTTCACAGAAAATACAAACAAGGAATCGCGATTGAATTATTAAACTGGATGGAGTTGGCGACGACTTATGAGCATATAAAACGCATCCGAGAGCCAATGGCAAGAACATGTACCCGAACGTGCATGTGTACATCCGAAAAAGTTTGACTTCTTGAAATCAACAGAAATTGAATTCTCACTAAGGGTTATTAAGAGAAGACTATATCATATAGCCGAAGCTTATTAGCTCTGCAGAATCAGACACGGATGGCCACTAATGAACTACAACCCTGGATTTATAATATTGGGAATCGACCGAGCATCACGATGACCAAAGAAAGATACAACACCTTGGGAGGATAAATTGGAGGATAATGACTATTCAAGAAACATGGTGGATTTCTTTCTGAAGACAAGGAATACTCGCTGATTCAAGCGTGTTGTGTTGCTTCACACGACACACTTTGGGGGGCAAGTGTTAACCGGCATCTTGGCCCGGTTACAAAATGACGGTTGAAGAAATTATCATTAGCATTAGACAAGATTCTGATCAAGGAGAGACTGGAGGTGGTAGCAAGTTGTCAGGCCCCCAATAAAGTAAGAGCATTTGGCCTGCCTGGCCTGGTGCGCAGATTCACCCACTATGGGCAGAGGCACCTTGCTCCTAAGCCCATGAAGGAAGTCCAACCCATCTTCCTCTATAAATAGAAGGGCAGGGGCACAATGAAATGGATCCTTTTTGGAGAACACTGGGGAGACTCTGCCATTTTTTATACTCTCCTCTTTTTAATTCAAACTTGTATTCAAGTCATCAATATATGGATTGTATCTGTAGTCAACTACTTGTGAAAGAAATAAAGATCAAAACTCAAAGTGGACGTAGGCAATTACGCTGAACCACTATAAATCCGGTGTTCTTACTTTCTGCATTTAAATTAGCATATTCTTCCTTGTTTAATTTAACTTCATCACTTACATCTCTACACAATCTTTCTCAACGAGGTTAGTGACCAATTTTGGTGCTAACAAAATGATATTTTATTTTGAAGTAAAGTATTGTTTTTAAAAGTTATAACCACGGGTTATAATAACGATTGGTTGGCAAATAGACCGGGATCGGATATGGACATACTCTCTGTCGATACCGAAAACCACTTTGACAACCGTGTACGCGGTGGAGATTCCAGAATGAAGTAGGATGGTGGCGACGTTCTTAAGGTATGTTACGTGGACCCAACTCCCGTGAGTTGGCATAAGGTGGCTAAAACAGGAGCGATCTCGGACCAGTGAGGTAGCACCTCTTCTCGGACACATTTCTTCGATATTATACTCTTACTTGTGATTGATTAGATGGCCATCCTCCGATTTGGGAGTGTTGTTCGAGGTGGAACGGTAGTGGCTGCTATGCGTATCCATCAGTCCGTGTGCGTAATTGGTATATCTACCCTGGCATTGCCTAGTTGTGCCGTGTCACCTACCATATTGAGCTTTACTACGATTATGATTTTAAGATCCGACCGCGTTAAGGTTCTCCATCCCCTTAACGCTATTTTCTATATGATTATACTTTACTTATTTAGACACTATTATAATATCGAATATTACTACATAGTAGATAGTTTAACAGATCCTTAGAGGATGGGCGGTCCCAAGCATCTTCTAAGTTACTTGTACCTTTATTACAGTTCACTTGAGTTGGTTTACATTATATAAGTATATATTGTCCTGACTCGAGTGTTTTGTGTTTTGCTTTACGCTCGGGTCAGCCTGAGTTATTCACAGATTTGGATTTCCACTCTCTTGGAGATTTGAATCGCTGGAGATTATCTGCTGGTCATGTCCTATCTATTTCAATTCCATTGTTCTACTCAGCTTGTACTTGGTTATTTTATTGAGACTTTTGTTGTACTCTATTTCTTCTGTTGTATCTTATGTAACTCTGACATATTTAGATAGTAGCTTCATGAACTACTATTTCTTTTACTTCCGCTGCATTATTTTACTCTGTGTCTGTGATCTGTGATTATATTTATTTACTGTATATTCTGAGATTTGCAAAATTTTAATTACAACGTGGTATTTTGAGCAATTCAACTCCGGCATGAGTGTCTACCTATACACTTATAATGGATGCGAATGGTTGAAAATATCGGGTCGTTACAGTTGGTATCAGAGCTTTGGCTTTGAGGCAAAACTCAGCATATGGAGTAGATTTATTTACAGAATCACTTTCGTTCGAGTTTGAATCTCTTCCTTTTGATTCGATTTCCTTTGAATTTTGGAACGTTTCCTGCGGTTCCAAAATTCATTCGTGTCCCTCACTATTCATCATCTTTTGATTCTAGAGTATCCCATGACTCCACTTCGAATGATCTTTATAGTGAATTGGCGGTCTCGCCAATATTCTAATTTTCTTGTAAAAGGGTGAAAATCCTTTACAGTCAGCATCGATTCACCAGAGATTTTTATTTATCCTTGGTTTAGATGCTAATATCTTTTATTATTCCAAACTCTATCTCTTGAGATCGAACGTAGATTTATCCCAGAAAAATCCACATCGATCTTATTCTTTAAGTCATGGTTGACCCGGTTAAGGTTGTCCGCGATTTATCTAAGCTTACCCATCTCTCTACTCTGTTTAACCATCTTGTCTTTTGTTTCTAAACTATCTCCAAACATTTTGAATTGTACCTGTAAATCTATGTTTTGTTTTATATATGGTGTTGTTTGAGTTGTTGATGTTCATTTGGATTTCCGATCGATTCGTCTGATCAACGCTATCGATAGGATTTCTAAAACACTTTGACAGAACAAACTGACACAATATTATTTAAAATTTGGTTAATGAAATAAAATTTTTGATATATAAGTAAATTTATGGAACTTAATAAATTGATTTAAATTGATAATTTGAAATGATAATACTTGATTTATCATTTATTGTTCTACAAATGAATTTATAAATAGTTGTTTATAAATTGATTTGGGAACTGAAATGAATTTGAATCAAGAATTTGAGAATTCAAGTTTCCGATGGTTTCAAACCTTGTGTTTTCAAGTTTTAAAAGGATATATTATTTAAAGTATTTCGAATAGAAATTTTGTTTTCAAAGAATTTTAAAAGGTTTAAAATTTAGTGCTCTTCTCTTTGTCGCTGGAAAATAATTTCGGTGATGACTGCAGCATCATCGACGTTCATTTTCGAGTTTTGAACTGAAGAGACCGTTCTGTAGTCTTACTACAGCTTTGTTTTGAAAGATTTAATTTATTTGAATTTCTAAATATGATTTGATTTATAATATATATATAGATATACGATTTAAATTGATTTGACATATTATGTACATATATTTATTTATCTCTAACTGGTTTGAAGGAAACCGGAAAATTAATTCTTAAATTTCATCTTAAAGAATAATTTCAGTTATAAAAAGAAAAATTAATTTTTTTGAATAAATGATTCAAACTTGAGATAATTGAATTGGAAAGTTTATTTGTATAACACACAATTTCATTTCCAATATAACTTACCTAAATTACACAGAAGTGAATATGAAATTGGATAATATACAATATAGAAAGGATTTTTATAAATAAAATTTGAGTGATTATAATAAATGTTATACGCTTAAATTTTAGTTATAAAAGATTAACAGAGGTAAATATTTAAAAAGGGAATTTAAAGAGATTTTATTTAAATAACTTAATAATCAAATTTGATTTAATATGGAACCTTAAGTCTAACCTAGGAATTTTAATAAAGGTTATTTCCTGAAATGAATATGTTGTATAATAAATAATGTATCTTTGAATAGATAAAATAAAATACATTTGAATTGGACTTTTGGTAATAAAGTTTATTTAACTTGAATTCATAGTTTAATTGATGTCTAAATGAATAAATGTGTAAAGAAATTTGATTGTTATACTTGCTATGATAAATATTTTATGTATGAAATAGATATGTCTTGAAAAATGAATGATTATGATTTAAATAGTTAAAATGTATTTTAACATCACTAAAAATTGATAATTGAAAGTTTAGGTTTCAAATGGAATTTTAAGTGTAACTTATTAAAGGAATATCTATTTATGAAATGGGTATTTCAAATAAAGTGTTAGGTTATGTGTTAAATTAAGAGCTAACTAAAATAGTGAACTTTTGAATTAATAAATGAAGTATAGTTTAATTTGAATATTCCATTCATAAAAGTTTGTTTTAATAAGTCATAAGTTAAATGATATCCAAATGAATATTTTTGAAATTAAACTGATTTGAAATATTAATATATCTACTGTGGCATTTTATAAGTGCTGTTGTTTTGAAAATACAACGTTTTGGAAATTCTATAATTGAATGAATGAACTTAGAAATGTTACAACTTTAAAATAATCTTCATTTCCAAAGTGTTATGATTTTTAGTAGTATGATTTCCAAATGATAAACATCCCTAAATTGTTATGATTTAAAAGCATTATGGTTTCAAGTTTATTATCTTATTTTGTTTTTCAAACTATCTTTTGGTTGTCCTTATTTCTCTTATCTTGTTATAGAATGGGAAGGCTATTGCTTATACCAGTCTGTTTAGAAATCTTTCTGTATAATCTTGGATACTCATTTTTGAATCTGAACACTGTTTTTCCATTCATAGATCGTCGGTCAAGTGAAATGGGTGATTCAGACTCTAGAGAATCTTTTTCGTGTTTGTGTTCTTGATTTGATCACCTCCATCTTGTTAAACTTACCTATAACAATAGTTATCAGGTGTAATTTAAATCTCCTTGTCATCTTATTTTAATCTTATTTCACTCCATCTTTTCTATGCTTTCCCGTACCTCGTTCCTTTTCGGGGACGAAAAGTTTTGAGTGGGGGAGAGTGTAACAACCCTATATTTTACAATCATTTTTAAATTGATTTTTCCAGATTCAAAAGCTTTATTTATAAAAAGAATAAATTTTGTTGTTGTAAATATAAAAACTTTTATTTTGATGTGAATTAGAATTCCAAATATGACTAAATTTAATATTTCCAGAAAATGTAAATTTTGGTCAATAGTCAAACTTTGACTTTTAAGTTTAAATTTTAAATAGTTTGAAATTATATATTTTATCTTTTATTATGAAAATATATGTAATAACTTGAACACTACTTTTCGTTTCGTTGAAAACGGAGTTAAAATGTAAAAGTTATGTACATTTCAATTTTTAGTATAATTTGTTTTATTGTGCAATTTTGCCTATTTTAAATTTTATAAATCATATTTTTCTTTCTTATATTTTATCTTAATATGTGTAAATATGTTATTTTGTGTATATTTTTGTCTTTTAATATTTTTAAATGGTAATAGAATTTTTTCAAAATTTACTGTATTTATTTCCTATTTTTAAAGGCTGTTTTCTAATTTTCTGCTATTTTCTTCATTTTAATTTTTTTTATTTTATTTTTAAATTTGTTTTATTTTTGAAATTTCATCTCTAAATATTTTAAAATAATAATATAATTTTTCCAAAATTTACCGTGTTGATTTTCCATTTTTAAGGGCTGTTTTCCTATTTTCTGCTAATTTCTTCATTTAAAAATTTTATGTAAATTTAATTTTAAATATTTACTTTGTGAATATATTTTTATTTTATGTTATTATTTATGTTTAAAAATATATTGCAAGCTCATATGAATTTTCTAAAATTTATTCTATTCAATTTCAAAATTTTCTAGTCTAGTTCACTGTTTTAACTATTTTCCTTAATCCTACTTTATATAATCAATAAATATTATATATAGTTTTATATTTTATCAAATTTTCTAATTTTTAACTGGAATTAATGTTATTACCAGAAATATAAACTTATAAAAATGAATTAAAGAAATTTGAAAGGCCTTAAACTTTCTATCTTCCTAAGGCCCTTTTATTTTCTAACCCTTCTACTTTTTAACCTAACTTTTCATTCAATTGGCCACATCTCCTCATTTCTTCACCCGCCACTTTTTTTCCTCTCATTCACGAATTTCCAAAGCTCCTAAACCCTAAAAAAAAATCATGGCCTCCATCTTGCAAAAAAATTAGGTAAATCCCTCTCTTCTTTCTACTTTTTCTCCTATTTTCTATGCAAATTTGCTTTGCTTTCTCCCCTGATTGGAGCGGCTCTCCCCCTATTCCACGGCCACCACCTCCTTCCATCTCTTCCCTACCATCACCACCATCTACCCCACCAGATCTGACCATAGCCGAACCCCAAATGATGGTCAAACCCCTCAAACTACAACCTAGATGCCTAGATCTATACTTATTTCACCTCTACATGCTCATCCACTTCAACCACCACCCAAACCACCACCATAGCCACCACCACTCCCCTGACCTGACCTTGACACACCCCTCCCCACCTCTGTCCAGATCTGAAACATGAAGATCCGAGCCAAACAATGCATGTAGACGAGCCTTGTGGTGCACCAAAACTCCACTATCAAGCCAAGACCCCTTGTATTCTCATGCTTGTAACCTCCACCTTGCTCTTGCCCTGTAGCCATGCCTTTTTAGGTCCAAACCAGACCCAAACCATGTCCAAACCTGAACCAAAACATTCCCTAAGTCATGCTAGCAAGTGTAGAAAGCAAGGCAAAAACATTCATTCCTTTGTTGTCTCTTATCTTCATTTTTTCAACATTGTTTGTGTTAAATATTTATGTATATATTGTCTTGTTTTGGTTATTGTTTACAAGATAAATATCAAGGCTCTATATTCATTCAAATCAAAAGTCATGCTGTATCGTGTTTGTCATGCTTTATGGAATCTATTCTGTGTGTTTTGATCGCTAACTCCAGCATAAAAAGGTGAGTTATTCTCACTAGACAATATGTACCTATATAACTAGTAAATTGACACCCTGTGAATCTGTAGAAATATATTATCATGTTATATATGCCTATATTATTATCATATGATGTTCACACCTGTTATTACACCTGTTATATCATATGTTACTATTATTTAATGTTATTCTGTTATTTATATCAGTTATCACCATTGCAAGTTCCCTGTAGATTAGAATCACTATGGGTTGAAATGATACATACCCGAACGGAATTTAGAATAGGGAAAAATCGTTATGGGCTGAAATGATAGGCCTGAATGGTTTTTATTTAATTTATTTTAACTTGGGATTGCGGGTTTGAAATGATAGAACCCGGATTTTTCTTTTTAAACTGCGGATTGAAATGATACATATCCGTATCACTTGACCTAGGCTAGAAAACTATATAAAGGCCCGTGGTTATTTTATAAAGTGTTTTGAATATTTTTAAGTATTTTAAAAATTATAAATTTATGAAATTTTATTTAAATAGATTTTGAAATGTTTTAAAATAAAGAAATTATGATTTTTCTATGTGTTAAAAATGTAATTAATGAATGGTTTAACTGGATTTTTGAAATATAACTTAAGTTGGAAATTTGGAATTTTGGTTAAAAATGATATTTTAGTTATATAAATAAAATGGATATTAAATTTTATTTGGAAATGGTAAATATGATAATTTGATTAAATTTGAATTTAAGTGATTTATTAAAGTATTATTGATTTTTTCTATGAATTTAAGTGGTTGAATAAATGAATGTTTAAAAGTGATCTTTTAAAATATAACTTGACTAGGAAATGTGAAATTTGGTTTTAATTAAAGGTTTAAGTTAATTAAATAAAATTGGAAATTTTGTTAAATTGTGAAATGGTAATTTAAATTTGAAGTGTTAAGTCTATTTGTTGAAATGTGAAGGATTGGAACTTTTACACTTAAACTTATTAAGTAAATTGTTGAAAATTGGATTTAATTATAAGAAATTTATTGTGAAAAAGATATATGTTAAATGATATGTAAATGAACATTTTAAACGTTAAAATATGATTTTTAAAATGTTTATGTGTTTTAAATTGAAGTTATTTAATTGCTGGAAATACACTAACACCTGAAATCTACTTTTAAGCATTCAGAAATGCTATAGATTCTGTTTTGAACTAAAATTGTGTAAAAAGAGCTATTACAGCATTTCTGAAATGCTGTAGTTGAACTTATAGGTAAATATTGAACTCAGGCCTATTATAGCATTCTCTGTAAATGCTATAATGGTCTGCAGTCTTTGCTGAAACCAAATTTAACCCTTGTTTTGAAATCTGAACTACCGCAGCACTTCTGAAATGCTGTCTTTTCTATTTTGAACTATAATTCAACTAAAACTGAGTTTTAACAGCAGTTTTAAGTGCTGTCTTTGCTGAATAAAAAATGTTTTCAAGTATAACTTATAACAGCTTTTTCTAAATGCTGCGGAAGGCTGAAATTTTAATAATTATGGATTTTGACTTAGTAAACGAACTCAGAATGGTTTGAAAACTTTGGAAATTGAATACTTGATTTGAAAATATAATAATTACACTTTTAAAAGGTTTAAATGAATTATTTTGATTGGAATATAAACTATTTAAATGTGATTTGAAATGATAGTAAATGAACGATATCTTTGAATTTAAAAGGTATTTAAAGTTGAATATTTGGATTTGAACTGATAGGATATTTTATTTTATTAAAATGATTTGAAATGAAGTTTTGTAAGGATATGATATTTTATTTTATTAAAATGATTTGAAATGAAGTTTTGTAAGGATATGATATTTTATTATATTAAAATGATTTGAAATGAAGTTTTGAAATGATATGAAAATTTAAATATATGGAAATGGTTTGGAATTGATTTAATCTTTATTTTGATAAAGATATGGTTTGAAATGATATTTTATTTTGAAGTAAAGTATTGTTTTTAAAAGTTATAACCACGGGTTATAATAACGATTGGTTGGCAAAGAGACCGGGATCAGATATGGACATACTCTCTGTCGATACCGAAAACCACTTTGACAACCGTGTACGCGGTGGAGATTCCAGAATGAAGTAGGATGGTGGCGACGTTCTTAAGGTATGTTACGTGGACCCAACTCCCATGAGTTGGCATAAGGTGGCTAAAATAGGAGCGATCTCGGACCAGTGAGGTAGCACCTCTTCTCGGACACATTTCTTCGATATTATACTCTTACTTGTGGTTGATTAGATGGCCATCCTCCGATTTGGGAGTGTTGTTCGAGGTGGAACGGTAGTGGCTGCTATGCGTATCCATCAGTCCGTGTGCGTAATTGGTATATCTACCCTGGCATTGCCTAGTTGTGCCGTGTCACCTACCATATCGAGCTTTACTACGATTATGATTTTAAGATCCGACCGCGTTAAGGTTCTCCATCCCCTTAACGCTATTTTCTATATGATTATACTTTACTTATTTAGACACTATTATAATATCGAATATTACTACATAGTAGATAGTTTAACGGATCCTTAGAGGATGGGCGGTCCCAAGCATCTTCTAAGTTACTTGTACCTTTATTACAGTTCACTTGAGTTGGTTTACATTATATAAGTATATATTGTCCTGACTCGAGTGTTTTGTGTTTTGCTTTACGCTCGGGTCAGCCTGAGTTATTCACAGATTTGGATTTCCACTCTCTTGGAGATTTGAATCGCTGGAGATTATCTACTGGTCATGTCCTATCTATTTCAATTCCATTGTTCTACTCATCTTGTACTTGGTTATTTTATTGAGACTTTTATTGTACTCTATTCCTTCTGTTGTATCTTATGTAACTCTGACATATTTAGATAGTAGCTTCATGAACTACTATTTCATTTACTTCCGCTGCATTATTTTACTCTGTATCTATGATCTGTGATTATATTTATTTACTGTATATTCTGAGATTTGCAAAATTTTAATTACAACGCGGTATTTTGAGCAATTCAACTCCGGCATGAGTGTCTACCTATACACTTATAATGGATGCGAATGGTTGAAAATATCGGGTCGTTACATTACAAGTATTAGCTTTAAAACACTTTGTTTAAAAGTTTACTAACTTCAAAACATTAATTTCAAAAGGGTTTAATAACTTAAAACATCCTTATTACATTAACTTTAAACTTCATCACACAATTTAATTTTTTTAACTTCAAATGTCTTTAAATAATAAATATGGTAAACCACTTTTAAGCCTTATTAATTCAATTAATTAGTAAAATATAATTAACTAAATTAATAACTAATTAATTATCATTATTTAAAATGAATAATAAAATCAAAACATCCTTGTCACTTTCATAAATTCACTTTGAAACTTCGTAAATTAAGTTGATTAATTAATTCCAATTACCTTTAATTAAAAGGGTGAATCACCTTTAAAACATCATTAATACAATTAATTAATAAATTTAAATATAAATAATTAAATTAAATAAATAAATAATTAATTCTCGTTATTTAAAAATAATTTATTGATTATAAACATCAATTAAGGAAAGATTAATTAGAGTTAAAACAAGTTGATAAATTTTCAAAACCATTTATTAAAAAGATTTATCAATTTAAAAGCATTATTAGCAAATTGATTAATTAGCTTTAATTCATCATTATTGAATGATTAATTATCCTTAAACACCATTAAATAAAATGATTTATTAGATTTAAACATAATTAAATAAAATGATTAATTAATTTAAACAATCATTAACCAAGTAATTTGTTAAATTTAAAACGCATCATTAACTACTAAGAAGGAGATATCAGCAACAACGGGTTTTATTATGGGGCAAGTAATTAGTTAACCTTAATCCTTATTAATTAAGTAATTAATTAAATTAAACAATCAACATTGAAATGGTTAATTACTTTTGGAAACATTGTTAATCAAAATCTTGCTTAACTTGTAAAACAATTCCAAGCACGAAGATGAAACCAAATGGTTTCGATAAAAGGTGATTTTCCGAAATTGCCGATATAGCGACTATCGCTATACGGACAGCTCAGCAAACAAACTTATGACATTAGCCATAAAACCAAACATCACATAGCAATGGTTTAAGTACAATACAAGGTAAATAATGATGATACAACATGTGCTAAGCGTTTACTAACAATTATATTAACTTTAACTACCAATTTTTTATATAGCTAACCACATGCTTACTAACTTTAAAATGCGACAACTTTTCAAAGCATGAAATTAACAAACAACAGAACCATCACTTCACATATACAACAAGCATTCATAAGCTATTAACATAAACATTAACATAGTATAAAATTGGTTTAAGAAGGCGCAGTTTTACTCACTGAAAGCTTTCCAAACTCTCGCTAACTAAGGGTATGACCTAGCACTTCATACCTAAGAAAAAGATGGAGTCCTGGACACTTAATACACTTGGTAGGCTTGGCCTTAAAAGAAGAAGAATATGAAACCTGTTTTGGTAAGGTGGGGTGACTTTGGATAATCATCAAACTCTCAAAAATGAACCCGAATATAGGTCATTTTCCAACTGGTTTTTGGACAATTTTCTCTTGAATTTTGTAAAAGTAGTAAAAAGGAAAGTTTTAGAAAATTCATTTCTCTACAATTTCAAGAAAAGAATTACTCAATTTTGGATAGTTTTGGAGAAGGTATGGTCAAAAGAAGAAGGACCATTTTCGAACTTGAAATTTTGGATCCAAAAATGCTCCGTAAAGAACTGAGATTTGGACATGGTTAGGCTTAAAACTGGAAGAAGTGGTTTGAATAAAAGTTATAGCCACTGGAATTTTCTATGGTTTGAAAAAATTAAATGCTCCATTTGATTAAGTTATGAGAAATATACAGCGGAAGTAAAAGAGGTGAAATTGAAGAAGTGAAAGGGGTTATAAGCAAGAAAAAATGTAAATTACCTATACACCCCTTGTCCTTTACTCTCCACATTGTCTTGCCACCTCAACACCCTCCACAACACATGCCATTTCAACCTTCATTTGGTCTCCTGCCCCATCATATCAAAGAAAACATGTTTAAACATGTTTTGTACTCGAGTCGCCAAAATGTCAAATCATGTCTCTTAAGGCATCTTTTAGTATGTACATGTATATACTTAAGTATACATACTATGTATATACACATATGTCATAACTAATTTACATTCTTAACCATTTAAATATTGTTTAAAATATAAACATGGTTCAAAACATTTCAAATAGATTTTTTAAGATGAAACGTCGAAAATTCAGAAATCAGTTTCCGGTCACATTTTCGATTTTTCTTCGAACTAAATATTTTTGTAAACTAATTTTAAAAACTACTTTATCTTCAATATTTATTATTTAAAAGAGTTTTTATTTTATTTATAAAACCTATTATTGAATATTTAAAATTAATTAAACATACAAAAATTAATGTGGTGAAATTTTCCACAATCCTATCCCAGAAAACAGACTATCCAAGAAGTACCTAACACATTAATCAGATGTAACTTTTCCAGCAAAAACTAGTATGATATAAATCTATATGCAACCAAATTCAGAGAATACCCAGAAATACAATATTGCGCATCCAATCACATCAAAGGTAAATTTAGAACTAAATGCCCGACTCTTATATTCAAAAATTTACTTTCAAATTTCTTCCAAAAAGAAATGTAATAAAACCAAAACCAAAATTGACTAGGAGGGGGTCCCCCTAGCAAAATATATAAAACTCTAGAATCAAAACAATATGGAGTGCAACGACCTACCTTTCCATGCAGTTTAAGTTGACAATAAACCACAGATTTCCAATCTAAATTGAACCGAAAGGCGGATAGTTAGGCAAAAGAAAGAAGAAAGAAGACAAGAAGAAATTAAATAACACAGAATCTCACAGCAGAATGAATAATCTATAATAGATAAAAAAATCTTTACACAAACACGAAACTATAATATATGTATATACAAACATCAATCAGAGTATACTAACCTACTTCAACTCGGACAGTTATAACAACCTATCTTCACAATTGCTGATGAATACAAAAGTGAATGCAACAGAAAAATAACCATCTATGTGAATACGTCTCTGGGCCCAGCTTTCCTCCTGAAACTCCAACCCTCCAGCTAAACCTGGAAATATGCTCGGTCTGACCCGAGCATTATAGGGAAAAAACCCCTGGGTCAGTCTGGTAAAACCAGCGTGAGAACTCTAATAACAAGGAATTTTATTTATTTTAACTTGTCAAATCCTTTAAAATCAAAGGTATCTCGTAAGACCACGCTGCACATAAACATAGATGGGTTTTTACCATACGATAACCAAAACCTTTATATCAGAAAATTCAGTGATATTATAATAATGTCTAAGGCGAAAGTAATAATAATCAAGTAGCTATGATGCTCATGAGTGTACACCACAACAATACTAGATATATAATCAAAAACCGATAAGACACGTTCGCTAATTGTGTAGGATTTCCATGGAGGTGCCCTCGGTACTTCGAGGAACGGTCCTCCTACACAAGGATCAGAGATATCCTTCCAAAGCAGCATACATCCCTAGTGATGTACCATAAGAAAAACATAGCTGGTCTCGCTAAGACCGAGTGCATCGCTCCATGCATGCATAATAACTATATGTAACGTCTATGTGGAGCCGACTACACCCTATGGTTTTCCAACCCTATTGGCCATGCTTCCTATCTCTAGTTTTAGTCATTACCGCTAATGAGGCTACTTCCGGCTTTCTAGCTTACGCACCGCCACCAAATAGATCACGGAATCCCGCATGGATTCCCATACCCCAAGGGGTCTCAGAATCACACATGGATTCCAACATCTCAAATAGATATTGGAATCACACACGGATTCTCATACCCCAATGGGTTTTGGAATCACACATGGATCCCAACATCTCAATATATCATGAATCTCCTCCATAGAACCGTATATGGTTTTCGGAGTGGTCACGGGTTCGAGTCATCTTTTACGAGTACACTCTTCCGTTTCCTGGGTGCTCCACCAAACAAAATGCCAATTTCAGGAATGCTCAATACCGGTTCTTTAGGAAATAATCAGACAATACATAAGAGCGGGGATCACCCCCTAACCGTTTAAGTGGACGGATCTCCTTATCATTTGTTCTAGAAGAACAAAACGAGTTTATAAACTCTGTATAGCACCACCGATGGTAACTGTACCATATAATCCTCGTGTTTCCCCTAGTTATTTCCAGAGTTATAATCCTTCGGTGTTAAGTAGGACAATATTTCCCTACCACTAAAATTAAGAAGGATTGCATATTTAGGCCAAGATTTGATAGTCGGTTATTTAACTATCAAATAAAGAAACATTCAAGACAAGATCACATTTCCCATGGAAATCACCAAGCCTCATTATAATTAAATTTCCATTAATTTAAAATTATCTTTCAAATACTTTAGAAATCATTCCCATATACTTATCTCAACAGGATAAGTATATTCACAAACCACAATATTTCCGGTACTTAGGAAATATTTCCATATTCTTATCTCAACAGTATAAGTATATTCACAAACAAGTTAACTTTCAAAACTTAAAAACTTGAAAACTCTTAAAAATAGATATGGAAAGTATTGTTCAGTATCGACTATGGGTCATAGCTTACACAATGATGACGCCGCTATCCCAGCGAATCCATAGTATTGTAGGTAATCCCTGCCCCTCATAATATGCCATGTACATCAACCATCTCTTTCCAAATTCCTTTATCTTATAAATATTACCAAATCTATTTACAAATTTTCTTTATAAATCTACAATCCCATTATTAAACATTTTTGATGAATCTCAACCCCGTTTATAAAACTTCTCCTCTTCAGATCTTTAAAACTCATTTATAAATTATTTTACAAATACCCAAACCATTTATAAAACTCTTCCCATATTTAAACAACTTATTTAATAGACTCTTCAAGTCCATAAAGTCCTCTTAATAAACCATAAGTCATTTAAAAGAACTTTAATAACAAGTTATTATTTAAACATCCTTCTATTTCATTTTAATCAAATCTCATTTAAAATAATAACTTTAAAATCTCATTAATAATATATTAAATTAATTTTAAAACACTATTATTTTATTAATAAGTTAACTTCAAAACAATATTAATATAATAATTAATTAAATTAAAATGTTATTAAAACAATAATTAAATAAATTTAAAATAATAATTAAATAAGTTAAAATAACTTTTAAGAATTTCATTAATAAAATAATTAAATTTAAATCATTATTAAAAATAATTATAAATTATCTTTAAAACATTATTATTAATAAGTTGTTTCCTTTTTAAATCTTATTACTAAATAATAATTATCTTTAAAACTTATAATAAAAATAGTTATTTTTAAATAACTTTCAAATCAATAATTAGCTTTTCAAATTTTGAAGGTGGCTTAACGATCACCATGGTACTTAAATAACCTATCGTATACTCAATTAACCTTTTAAGTCAATAACAGATTTCATATAATCCAGGACCATGTAAGCAAATCCACCACTTAACCATCATTGGTTAAAATATTACTTATTCAAATGGCATATCAATTTACGATATATAATCAAATGTCCATAACTATAAAATAGCAGAACGGGGATTTATTCTGTGATGCCCCACCTCTATACCCACGCTAGCCAAGAACATTATGGTGTAATGTTATCAACTAGCACGGAGAATAAGGCTGTTGAGGAGCGACCATCCGTGTGATTGCTTTGTGTGAGCACCGATATGTCAGATAGTATAACGTGCATTTTTATTTAAGGAGGAAATCCGACACACCGATACAAACTCAAGGCTACTACACGGTGGCTATAATAGTTTAGGACAATAAATATAAAAATAACACAGATAATATAAATGCGGAACACAGATAGAACAAAAAGTCTCATATATATAATAACTTATGTCAGTTACAATACATTTGACACGATACATATGATACAACTACAACTGTCGACTCTGGAAGTTATATATACAAATACATTATCAACTAATGTACATGAATACATATCAACCCTAAAGAGACACACTGACTACTACAACAAGACGCAGACCACTTCAAAAGATATGAAAAGTCTTCGTAGCTCAAACAGCAACCCAAAGCAGGAAATCTACAACCTAAAATAACTCGGGTCTAACCCGAGTATTAAATTCAAAAAGAAAATAATACACGGGTCAGTTTAATTCAAACTTAGTTATTAGTGCATAGAAGCAATAATTGTCAAATAATCAGATAGACGACAATCACGGAAATCTCGTATATCCAACTTCTCGATAAGAGAATCGGATAACGGCAAATATAACACTAAACAGTGTTAAACAACAAATCAGTAAATCCAAATAAAAATACTACTTCAAAATATTGAATTTAACCAACGAAACAATTCAACAATTGAAACATCAATTTAAAACTATCAAATCTGATAGGGCTGCAGTACACGCACACGTGTACTGCCTCGCCACTATCGCATGAGATACACAAGAGCTCAGTGAAAGTCACAAGTGAACACAAGGTCAAACCCAAAAATAGAGTTCAACTCAAGTGTAATGCCAACACAAAGCGAAACTGTGCATAAACATGGACCAGAACATAATTCCAGACCAGGCAATAGCAAGAAATACAACTCAAAGTCAAGCCACCTGAAGATCAGACTTCAAGTCAACATGACCGCATAAAGAAATCAAGTCTAGACTGCAACAGCTTGCACAAGTGTGGAAAAAATACAAGTGCAAGTGCAAAATGAATTCATATACATCAATGTGCACGGGGGCAAAGTGTACCAACAAAGGCAAAGCCCAAATGATCTGGCGACCACGTAGAAATGAAGCCAAAAGTGTAGATTCAACAACATATGCATGCACACATACAATGGTATGTATGCACAAATATGAAGACACACAGAAATAAGAACAAGCCTTCTAATAAAATGAACAACACACAGAACTAACCAATGCCTCACAATTCAAAACAGCAGAAAAGCACAAGCATCAGACTAAAGTATACATGAACCAGCCATGATATGGAAGCAAAACCATTTTAGGTTAAAGCAAGAAATACTGTACATGAAAATGAAACAGGTCTGCCACAATTGAAGCATATGATCCAGCATTTCATATCTCAAAACCAAGCACCAAAAATACAACATGCAGTATGCTGTGATACAAGTAAACAAAAGTGTAGCCTCAATAATGAAAAGATAGTGAAGATTCAAATATCAATGTATGAAGATAGTGTAGTCTAGGCAACATGAATTGAAACCAGACCACACGATCAATACTTAAATCTAACTTGAGACCAAACCAACAAGTTAATAAGATCTCAAAGCTCAGTCTAAATACCACAACGCTACAGGCAAACACAGTATACAACTCGAGCTCCAAAAGCTACAAAACAATGCACCAGTGGACAACAAAACTGTCCAGACTAAAAACCCAGTCCAATACATCACAATCCAATATATATTATGGACAGTAGAAAATACAACACCAAGCTCAATAAATTCAAGAGCAAGCAATGCAAATTCGAACATACATATATACATATCAAATGATGTATATACATACATGAATGCATACATATATATAAAGACTAAAATGCAACTGTATGCAAACAGCCTCAAAAACATGAATGTACAAATTGCAAACATAAATATGGTACTGTAAACTGGACAATACTAGCATCATAATCATACCGCAGTGACAACCAAAAGTCGAAGTCAGGTATGTCACAGGAGAAACTCCTGGACTAAGGCTACAATATGCAAAGATATGCAAATAAATGCGTAAGGCCAAAGCCAACAAGGGAGACAAGAACAGTCGAACAAATTCATCTCAACAGCCAAAAATAACGAACAAACCAAACTGTAAAACCCAAAATCACGAAATATATGAATTCGAACAAAGTCCTAGTAAACAAAATTGGGACAAGTCAGAAAATCAAACAGTGAAAGCGAAGCCAAGCTAACCACGAACAGAAACGAACGAAAATCACAAAGTTCGAGTGAACTAGATGTGAGGGAATATCCACTCACCTTTGATCGGTCGAGAGTTTGAAGATTTGAAGCTCCAATCGCAGCTGAAATCATCTCGAGAGACGATGATTCGAAAAATCGCGAAGCCTTGATTTGTCGAAGAGGAACGAACACGAACGAGCCGCCTCCATTTTTCTTTCGAACGTTTGATTTAGGTTTAGGGTTTTCGAATGAACAGATAAAAAGGGGAATGGGTTACCACTTATCACGACAACCAATTAAGTATGGGCCAAGATTTAGAATTTATAAAGCCCGTATACCCTTTAAATCAAAATTGTAAAAGAATTTCTACCGATTAAAAACATCCATCAGCAATTAACTACCCGATTTAATCGTCTAGAGACGATAATTAATTGGTACGTAATCTCGGGTTGTTACGGACTCCCCTCCTTATAGATATTGCGTCCCCGCAATTTTCATAATTAAAGTCGTCATTAACAATAAATTTGCTAACATAAACTGGTTAAGCTAGAAAAATAAAGGTAGAGAATTCAAACATCAAAGAAATCTTTTAATTTCATAAAAGAAATTCAAAATTCTCAACAAAATATAACTATCAAATAGATAATCAGAAAACAACAAAACTGAATGAACGCAATTATCAGCAATATTCAATTATCAATTAGACAATTAGAATTCAGAAATCACAAAACAGCAATATCTAATCATCGATACGATAATTAGAAAACAGCAAAATCTAATTATCAACAAAGATAATTAGAAACCAAATTTGCAAATCGCAAAACTGCAAATATCTAGTTATCTAGCAGATAAGTAGAAAACACGAACTTTATAATCAGCAAACTCTAACTATCCACAGAGATAGGTAGAAAACAGCAATTCAATATAATCAACATAATCTAGAATCAATTAGAGACTAGAAAATCTTATAATCAGCAAAATTAGCAATTACCTAATTATCAAAACGTTAATCAGATCTCAAATCGCAAATATTCAATTATCAAAAACGATAATCGAATTTTCAAATCACAAATATTTAATTATATCAAACGATAATTAAACCACAAATCACAAGTATTCAATTATCACAAATGATAATCAAATCGAAAAATATTTAATTATCTCAAACGATAATCAAATCAACAAATATTTAATTATCAAAACGACAATTAGAAATCACAAATATCCGATTATCAAAAACGATAATCAGAAATCAAAAATATCCGATCATTAAAAACGATAATCAGAAATCACAAATATCCTATTATCAAAAACGATAATCAGAAATCACAAATATTCAATTAACGAGTCCGGAATTAACCGAAATAGTAAAAGTATGGTTCCATACTCCGTACTTTTGCTAAATCGTTTAAATATCTTTATCGTTTCCTTGAAAGTGCAAAATTGTGTATTCTAAAAAAAAAATAACATTTCACATTCTCAAACGGACAAGTCCGGAATTAAGCGAATCAGTAAAAGAAAGGGGTCATAGTCCTCGATTTTGCTGAAATGTTTAAATCGCTTCTTCATTCTTTTGAAAATGCAAACTGTAAAAATTTTGAAAACAATTTTAATTTATATTTTGAAACAACTTTTAAAAATAACGAATTTTGAAAACACGTAATTAAATTAGCAACATCAGTAGCAACTTTGATAAGGAAATTGCACTTCTCAAAATACCGTAAAAATGGACAACAAAATCAGCATTGCGGGAGAACCGCTTGTAAATCCATTTTAAAATTGACGGTTACTGACGTTAACACGTCAAAATCTCTTCAAAACAATTGGCATCAAAACATAATACCATTGAATTTTCATTCATTAAAAATGTCACAAGAATCTTCTCAAAGATCAAAAGGAATGTCAAACTCCTTAAAATTTTATTCATAAAAAGTTAATGACACACGAATTCACCAATGCACAAAAATTGATAAAACATATCAATGAAAATCACAAAAATTGGTGAAGCACAAATTCCAGAAATCAACACACGGAATCCAGAACAAACTCCAGAAATCAACACACGAAATCCAGAACAAACTCCAGAAATCAACACACGAAATCCAGAAACCACAAATTCCAGAAATCAACACACGAAATCCAGAAATCACAAATTCCAGAAATCAACACACGAAATCCAGAAACCACAAATTCCAGAAACAACACACGAAATCCAGGACAAATTCCAAAAATCAACACACAAAATCCAAAAACCACAAATTCCAGAAATCAACACACGAAATCCAGGACAAATTCCTGAAATCAACACACGAAATCCAGAAACTACAAATTCCAGAAATCAACACACGAAATCCAGAAACTACAAATTCCAGAAATCAACACACGAAATCCAGAACAAATTCTAGAAATCAACACACGAAATCCAGAAATCACAAATTCCAGAAATCAACACACGAAATCCAGAAATCACAAAAAGGGGGAAGTCCGAGCAAACGGACGAGAAGCTATCTCATGGAAGCTATCCATTTAATTTTTCGAACACACGAATGACCCGAAGGCCTTTGACACACGAACGGCCCGGAAACCATCGAACACACGATTGGCTCGGAGACCATGGGGTGCTACCCCATATATGTGAGTAGAAACATCACACAAGCGGGGTCTAGTCTCCCTCGCAGACAAAGAGACATCGCTCAATCGCTAGTCTAAATCACAAAAATGATAGTTATGATCATCAAGGAGTGTCAATTACACTAAGTTAGTGAATATAAGAGTTAAGCTTCATGTCCCATAACCACTTGCTTAACTCAAATATTTACGAACAAACTGTAGATCTTCACTAGAAAATTGTCACAAAAGGTTCAGTCGAACAAGTCCAGGGGTTAACCGACGAAGTAAACGCAAGCGTTTCATACCACTTGTTTTACTAAGCCGTTTAATTCAATTTCTCATACGAGTGAAATAAAGGTTTGTATATACTAATAGATTGGAAAATGGTTTAGGAAACAGCTTTGTAGTAAAATAGTTTTGAAATCGTTTGGAGAAAAGGATTTTAATATTTACTACTAGTATAGAAAACCTTTATATTTTTAAAGTGAAAAATCACAAAAATGATTGTAGAAACAATCAATCACAAGAATTCACATACAAAGATGTGAATAGAATCCAAAGAAATCGATACTGAATCCATCAAAAAGTATGTTCACAAAAATCCCGAAGAAAATGTCATTAAAGTTGCTAATAAATGATAGCAGCAAATCGGGGAAATGATCAAGAATCGATTAAATTTGGAAACCAAATCAATTCACTAAAATTCACATTCGAAGACGTGAATAAAATCCAAAGAATTCGATTCCAAATTCATCAAAGTAGAAATACCCAAAAATTCCAGAAATAGAAGTTATCAATGTCGACAAAGGTGATAACAACTAATTGGAAAAGAAGAATCGATTATCAATTGGAAAAACAAAGCAAAACGAGCATAAATGCATAAATGACTTCAACAAAAATAAGAATCAAGTCAACAATTAATGGCCACGGTTGAGCACAAAATGAATCAACATCATCATCAAAGAATCTAACGGCAAACAAAGTCAGAGTCTTGGAAATCAAGAAATTAGCAATTTCACAAAAACAAAGTGACCGAAGTCGAATGGAAATAAAGCCAAGGAAAACACAAAATATCAAGTTCAAAATTGCTGAGATTCGAACTAGATATGAGTGAAAATCAAAATCACTCAATTTGCAACCGGTCGAGCTATTCTTCATCACAGTGTAACAGGTGCACAATGACACCCATAGCATAGCACAAAAGTGTAACAAAGTCCAGAGGTCAAAATAGCTTTAATTGGCCAAATTCGAACAAAATCAACATCGGCTAAATCAATTAAAAGCCGAAAACACAAGAACAAAATCCTCATCATCAAAAACCCAACTTGAGTTCGCAAAGCAAACGGAGGCAGAAGCCAAAATACTTTCACGAAATCAAAATCAAATGCACATGAATAAGCGTTAGGAATTCATACCTAAAAATCAAAGATAATCATATGTAAAGATGAGAGATAAAACATCAACAAATAGTTGTAACACATGTTCCATCTAAGTTATGTTTTATATTTGTCCTAAACCCCAGGCTTTGATACCAAGCTGTGACGCCCCACCTCTATACCCATGCTAGCCAAGAACATTACAGTGTAATGTTGTCAACTAGCACGGAGAATAAGCTTGTTGAGGAGCGACCATCCGTGTGATTGCTTTGTGTGAGCACCGATATGTCAGATAGTATAACGTGCATTTTTATTTAAGGAGGAAATCCGACACACCGATACAAACTCAAGGCTACTACACGGTGGCTATAATAGTTTAGGACAATAAATATAAAAATAACACAGATAATATAAATGCGGAACACAGATAGAACAAAAAGTCTCATATATATAATAACCGATGTCAGTTACAATACATTTGACACAATACATATGATACAACAACAACTGTCGACTTTGGAAGTTATATATACAAATACATTATCAAATAATGTACATGAATACATATCAACCCTAAAGAGACACACTGACTACTACAACAAGACGCAGACCACTTCAAAAGATATGAAAAGTCTTCGTAGCTCAAACAGCAACCCAAAGCAGGAAATCTACAACCTGAAATAACTCGGGTCTGACCCGAGTATTAAATTCAAAAAGAAAATAATACACGGGTCAGTCTAATTCAAACTCAGTTATTAGTGCATAGAAGCAATAATAGTCAAATAATCAGATAGACGACAGTCACGGAAATCTCGTATATCCAACTTCTCGATAAGAGAATCGGATAATGGCAAATATAACACTAAACAGTGTTAAACAACAAATCAGTAAATCAAAATAAAAATACTACTTCAAAATATTGAATTTAACCAACAAAACAATTCAACAATCGAAACATCAATTTAAAACTGTTAAATCTGATAGGGCTGCAGTACACGCACACGTGTACTGCCTCGCCACTATCGCATGAGATACACAAGAGCTCAGTGAAAGTCACAAGTGAACACAAGGTCAAACCCAAAAATAGAGTACAACTCAAGTGTAATGCCAACACAAAGCGAAACTGTGCATATACATGGACCAGAACATAATTCCAGACCAGGCAATAGCAAGAAATACAACTCAAAGTCAAGCCACCTGAAGATCAGACTTCAAGTCAACATGACCGCATAAAGAAATCAAGTCCAGACTGCAACAGCTTGCACAAGTGTGGAAAAAATACAAGTGCAAGTGCAAAATGAATTCATATACATCAATGCGCACGGGGGCAAGGTGTACCAACAAAGGCAAAGCTCAAATGATCTGGCGACCATGTAGAAATGAAGCCAAAAGTGTAGATTCAACAACATATGCATGCACACATACAATGGTATGTATGCACATATATGAAGACACACAAAAATAAGAATAAGCCTGCTAATAAAATGAACAAAACATAGAACTAACCAATGCCTCACAATTCAAAACAGCAGAAAAGCGCAAGCATCAAACTAAAGTATACATGAACCAGCCATGATATGGAAGCAAAACCATTTCAGGTTAAAGCAAGAAAGCCTGTACATGAAAATGAAACAGGTCTGCCACAATTGAAGCATATGCTCCAGCATTTCATATCTCAAAACCAAGCACCAAAAATACAACATGCAATATGCTGTGATACAAGTAAACAAAAGTATAGCCTCAATAATGAAAAGATAGTGAAGATTCAAATATCAATGTATAAAGATAGTGTAGTCTAGGCAACATGAATTGAAACCAGACCACACGATCAATACTTAAATCTAACTTGAGACTAAACCAACAAGTGAATAAGATCTCAAAGCTCAGTCTAAATACAACAACGCTACAGGCAAACACAGTAACTCGAGCTCCAAAAGCTACAAAACAATGCACCAGTGGACAACAAAACTGTCCAGACTAAAAACCCAGTCCAATACATCACAGTCCAATATATATTATGGACAGTAGAAAATACAACACCAAGCTCAATAAATTCAAGAGCAAGCAATGCAAATTCGAACATACATATATACATATCAAATGATGTATATACATACATGAATGCATACATATATATAAAGACTAAAATGCAACTGTATGCAAACAGCCTAAAAAACATGAATGTACAAATTGCAAACATAAATATGGTACTATAAACTGGACAGTACTAGCATCATAATCATATCGCAGTGACAACCAAAAGTCAAAGTCAGGTATGTCATAGGAGAAACTCCTGGACTAAGGCTACAATATGCAAAGATATGCAAATAAATGCGTAAGGCCAAAGCCAACAAGGGAGACAAGAACAGTCGAACAAATTCATCTCAACAGCCAAAAATAACGAACAAACCAAACTGTGAAACCCAAAATCACGAAATATATGAATTCGAACAAAGTCCTAGTAAACAAAATTGGAACAAGTCAGAAAATCAAACAGTGAAAGCGAAGCCAAGCTAACCATGAACAGAAACGAACGAAAATCACAAAGTTCGAGTGAACTAGATGTGAGGGAATATCCACTCACCTTTGATCGGTCGAGAGTTTGAAGATTCGAAGCTCCAATCGCAGCTGAAATCATCTCGAGAGACGATGATTCGAAAAATTGTGAATCCCTTATTTGTCGAAGAGGAACGAACACGAATGAGCCGTCTCCATTTTTCTTTCGAACGTTTGATTTAGGTTTAGGGTTTTCGAATAAACAGATAAAAAGGGGAATGGGTTACCACTTATCACGGCAACCAATTAAGTATGGGCCAAGATTTATAATTTATAAAGCCCGTATACCCTTTAAATCAAAATTGTAAAAGAATTTCTACCGATTAAAAACTTCCATCAGCAATTAACAACCGGATTTAATTGTCTAGAGACGATAATTAATTGGTACGAAATCTCGGGTTGTTACATATTCTGCAGAAAAAAAATTTCCCACGACCACCTCGCACCACCAGAACACGCACCGCCACTTCCACCGTGACCCCCACCTAAGGCGCTACCTCCAGGCCGAACGCGACCAAGTTTGATCGAGCCATCACGTTGTAGAACCTATGAAACCGATCATCGAATAAACATGCCCCCAAACCCTACTACCCAGCGATCCACGACAATACAAAGCCCAAATCAAAAATCGGCCATGGTCATGACCTCCACCGCGTTCCTAGGCTCCTCCTCGACATCTCCACTCAACCCCTCGACCACCGGTTCGTCGGAAATTATTTTCAAACGAAATTTTGTCACCTCCTCGTCCACGATGATTCTCAAAACTAAAAATCAGCAAATGACATCCAAAAATCATGGTTCGATGATACGGTCACATTCATGCCCTTCGTTCGCCAATCCGTGATCATCGAAAATAGTCGTTTTCTCGACCACTTACTATTATTAACAGATATCTCTCAAAATATTCAATGAAAACTTATGAAATTATTTTTAAAATAAACTGGAGATTAAAACAAACATTTTACATGTTGGAACTTTTTTCTAAAACTTGATGGTTTGGGTTATATGGATTTTAGAAGTGATGAGATTTCTATTTTCCATGGTATTAAAAATGTACAGAGAGATGAGGAAGTGAGAAAACAAAGTTGGGAAGGAGAAGGTTACATTTCCCGATTCTAGTGAACAACATGAAGAAGCTGCTCTTCATGTATATCATGTATATACATGATACAAATTTCTTTTTTTCCCTAGCAGCTAAGTAATATTGGACAACATTATTGAGAGAAGAACAGACAAAGTAGAAATATTAGCAAAGATTTAATACAAGAAGTCTACGTGGGTGAAGGATTTGCTTTGGATTTGAAAATAAAGTTTTGTGGTACCATGTCACACTATTTCATTCGTGTACGGGCAACAAATGACATAAATAAAACTACAGTCGCACACGATAATGTGAGACGATCATAAAACAAAATAAAAATAGACAAGTTAACTTATTCTGCAAAGTCAAAATGCCAATTTTACCATAAAATACACCAAATGAAAATTTAAATATTTTTCAAATTAAAAATTATGGAAAAATCTTATAAATTAAATTAAAAATACGTCATAAAAAATGAAGTCTATATTTGAAACAGATATTTTATCATAATTTAAATTCAAATCCGAATATTTAAATAAATTAAATATTCAAATTTGAAAACCCATAATACGGGTTGTTCCCCAAACCAAATCCAAAAGAATACACATTTCTATAAAATTCCTTATCAAAGGTATTTATACTAAGACACATTTCTAATAGTACTATTTCCAAAATATGGATACATCAAAACCCTTTTAAGAAAACTATTATTATTACCCTTTCCAAAATCATTCATACTCCAAATTATCTCAACTAAAATTATTATTTCTTTCTCCAAAATCATTTGAAGTAATAATATACCTATTTACTTTATAGTAAGTCAAAACATATTTTTGGAATCAAATCAAAATTTATTTTAGCAAAACAATTATATAGCGAGATCCCAAAGGTAGCAATCGCCTACGTAGAAATGTTTTTATCTCAAGAACATTTTCAATTACTATTATTAGACTGTAAATCATTTTGCCAAAATCACCGGGATTTACTCTTGAATTCCTTTTATTTATACACACATTTTTATAGATCAAATTTATAAAATATCTTCCTTTAAAGGAAATAAATCTCAAATATTTTTATTGCAAAAATATTCTAACTTTCTTATATAAATCATTTTTCAAGCATTTATTTCAGAAATATTTGAGTTCTTTTAATAAATTTCTTTTATAAAACCTCAATTTTAAAACAACTAACTTTTATATTCAACATTTCTAAATATTATTTCAAACTATTCCAATTTCCTTTTAATAAAACAACATTTATTTTAACTTAATTTTTTTATCAAATCGATCCTTTATATAAAATTGTTTCTAAAATATTCATTTCAAAATATTCAAATTTTCTTTTAAATAAACAACCCTTAGAAATCAAATTTCAATTCAACATTTACAACGAACGCCTTATATTAAAATTGTGAAACTTAATTCACAAGGTATTCATTTCAATGTTCTCAAAATTCCTATCTACCTTGTAACGACCTAGAATTTGACCACTTTAAAATATACTATTTAAAGTGATTTTAAATATGAACTAATTAAGGTTATATGATTCAAACAAAATTAGATAGGGGTACGTAGGCAATCACAAGTGGTAGTGATGCAGCCCCTCAAATAATAAAACCCTTTCATGTTTATCTGTTATTGGTTGTTGTTTATCTTGTGTTATTATATCTTTCCTGCTTACTATTTTATTCCGCATTTACATTGTTTATTGAGTTCACAGGTAAGGATAGTATTGTCTCTCTCATTAGAGTTGTGCAGTGGTAGATTTATAGTCTTTGTATTTGGTATGTATTAAAGCACACTTTGTAGAATTAATAAATAAATAAATTACTCTTATAAGTTGTATAATTGAAACTGTATCCTATACATTTAGTAATATTGAATATTTATCAAATATGGTGTATTAAATTGGTAGTTTTCATATGGACGGATTTTTCGGCAATTTTAACTGGTCTGAAAATCCGGGTCATCACATACCCAATCCAGATTTCAAAAGGAAGAATCAAGATAGCTTAACGAATAATGGTCAATGCTCAGAAATGGATGAGCTTGACTGATCAAATCCGAGATGATAATGATGGAATATTATCATTTCCTATCAACCAAACACAACCATGAATAACTATATTAAAATTTTGAAAAATTATACTTATATATATAATATATTTTACAAAAAATTATTTCATTTACCCATTTTTAAAATCAATATTGTGACAATTGGTCTTGTTCGGGTGTTAGGAAATCCCTATCGATAATGTTGGCCAAACGTATCGAACAGAATTCTTAAGCCACTCAACAGATCAAACAACACAATATAAAACATTTTTATACCACTAACAAATACACACTCTTATATACACTCTCAAACTCATCCTAGGGTCTCACTTACCCTATCTTAAATGAGTCAACCCTACCAAAGCTAGGTGTTTGCTCAACCTAAGCTCTGGTATCAACTGTAACGACCCACCTTTCCGTACAGTTTAAGTTGACAATAAACCACACATGTCCAACCTAAATTGAACAGAAAGGCGGATAGTTAGAGATAGGAAAGAAGAAAGAAGACAAGAAGAAACAAAACAACACATAATCTCATAGTGGAACGAATAATCTATAATAGATAACTAATCTTTACACAAAGATGAATCTGTAATATATGTATATACAAACATCAATCAGAGTATACTGACCAACTTCAGCTCGAACATTTATAACAACATGTCCTCACAATTGCTGATAAATACAATAATGAATGCAACGAAAAAATAACCATCTACGTGAATATGTCTTGGGGCCCAGCTTTCCTCTTGAAACTCCAACCCTCCAACTAAACCTAGAAATATGCTCGGTCTGACTTGAGCATTATAGGAAAGCAATGCCCGGTCCAGTCTAGTAAAACTAGCGTGAGAACTAAAATCATAAGGAATTTTATTTATCTTAATTTGTAAAATTCTTTAGAATCAAAGGTATCTCGTAAGACCACGCTGCACATAAATACGGACTGGTTTTTACCTTGCGATAACCAAAACCTTTATATCAGAAAATCCAGTGATATTATAATAATGTTTAAGGCGAAAATAATAATAATCAAGTAGCTGTGATGCACGTGAGTGTACATCACAACAATACTAGATATATAATCGAAAACCGATAAGGCACATTCGCTAATTGTGTAGGATTTCCATTGAAGTGCCCTTAGTACTTCGAGGAACGGTCCTCCTACACAAGGATCAGAGATATCCTTCAAAAGCAGCATACATCCCTAATGATGTACCATAGGAAAAACATTGCTGGTCTCACTAAGATCGAGTGCATCGTCCCATGCATGCATAACAATTATAGGTAACATCTAGGTGGAGCCGACTACACTCTATGGGTTTACCAACCCTACTGGCCATGCCTCTTATCTCTAGTTTTAGTCATTCCCACTGATGAGGCTACTTCCGGCATTCTAGCTTACGCACCGCCACCAAATAGATCATGGAATCCCACATGGATTCCCATACCCCAACGGGCCTAAGAATCACACATGTATTCCAACATCTCAAATAGATATTGGAATCACACACAGATTCCCATACCCCAATGGGTTTTGGAATCACACATGGATCCCAACATCTCAATATACCAAGAATCTCCTCCATAGAACTGTATTTGGTTTTCGGAGTGGTCACAGGTTCGAGTCATCTCTTACAAGTACACTCTTCTGTTTCCCAGGTGCTCCACCAAACCAAACGTTGATTATCAGAATGCTTAATACCGGTTCTTTAGGAAATAATCAGACAATACATAAGTGCAGGAATCACCCCCTAACCATTTAGGTGGACAGATCTCCTTATCATTTATTCTAGAAGAACAAAATGAGTTTATACGTACAATATAGCGCCACCGATGGTAACTTTACTAATCCTCGTGTTTCCACTAGATATTTCCAAAGTTAAAATCCTTCGGTGTTAAGTAGGACAATATTTCCCTACCATAAAAATTAAGAAGGATTACATATTTAGGCCAAGATTTGATAGTCGGTTATTTAACTATAAAAAAAAACATTCAAGACAAGATCACATTCCCATGAAAATCACCAAGCCTCTTTTTAATTAAATTTCCTTTAATTTATAATTATCTTTCAAATACTTTAGGAATTCCCATATACTTATCTCAATAGGATAAGTATATTAACAAACCACTGTATTTTTGGTACTTAGAAAATATAACCATATACTTATCTCAGTGGTATAAGTATAATCACAAACCATTTAACTTTCAAAACTTAGAAACTTGAAAACTCTTAAAAATAGATATGGAAAGTACCATTCAATATCGACTATGGATCGTAGCTTACACAATGGTTATGTCGCTGTCCCAGCGAATCCATAGTACTATAGGCAATCCCTGCCCCTCGAATTACGGCATGTATATCAACCATCTCTTTCCAAATTCTTTTATCTTATAAATATTACCAAATCAATTAACAAATTTTCTTTATAAATCTCCAATCCCATTATAAAACATTCTTTATGAATCTCAACCCCATTTACAAAACTTCTCCTTTTCAGATTTTTAAAACTCATTTATAAATCCTTTTACTAACATCCAAACCATTTATAAAACTCTTCCCATATTTAAACAACTTGTTCAATAGACTCTTCAAGTCCATAAAGTCCTCTTGATAAACCATAAGTCATTTAAAAGAACTTTAAATAACAAGTTATTATTTAAACATCCTTCTATTTCATTTTAATCAAATCTCATTTAAAATAATAACTTTAAAAACTCATTAATAATATATTAAATTAATTTTAAAACACTATTATTTTATTATAAAGTTAACTTCAAAACAATATTAATATAATAATTAATTAAATTAAAATGTTATTTAAATAATTATTAAATAACTTTAAAATAATAAATAAATAAGTTAAAATAACTTTTAAGAATTTTATTAATAAAATAATTAACTTTAAATCATTATTGAAAATAATTATAATTAATCTTTAAAACATTATAATTAATAAGTTATTGCCTTTTTAAATCTTATTACTAAATAATAATTAACTTTAAACCTTATAATAAAAATAATTATTTTTATATAACTTTCAAATCAATAATTAGCTTTTCAAATTTTGAAGGAGGCTTAACGATAACCATGGTACTTAAATAAGCTACCATATTACTCAATTAACTTTACAAGTCAATAACAGATATTCATATAATCCAGGACTATGTAAATAAATCCAACACTTAACCATCAATGGTTAAAATATTACTTATTCAAAGCGGCATATCAATTTACGATAGATAATCAAATGTCCAAAACTATAAAATAGCAGAACGGGGATTTATTCTGCTAATTAATTTCAAAATTAATTTATACAGTGGAATGGTGTCTTATTCCGCTAAAAAGATGTTCAATTACATATTCGATCCAGTTTAATCAACAGTAATTTATTTGGCCAAATAAACATCGATAATTGACGTATATAAATTTAAACGATGTTATTATTTAAAATAACGCGATTTAAAACCTGTCCATTTCCATATATCATAAATTTATATTTATCCAAAGCTACCAATAAGTTACACTACCATGTCGTACTCATTTATATGAACCCAATGCAAAAATTTGCATGTCAAACGGGCTCCATATGAACGAGATATAAATTTCCAAAGTTAACATGTTGATATATATATATATATATATATATATATATATATAATTAAAACAAGCAATATCTATTCTCACCTTAAATGGTTCGGCCCAAGCCCATGCCATGCAACCGCCCATCTTCAAAAGTGCCATCTTCCCCCTTCTTCCTCTAATTCAATTTCTTTCAGCTTTCTCACCACCGTGCACGAATGCGTGCACGTGCACAGTCGCCTCATTACCCAAATCACGAAACCGACTTCCCACACATCTCCTTCATCTCGAGCTTGCCTCGACGACCCTACCTCCATCTCCTTAGCCCCTCCCTCGCCTACAGTTTCCACCTACAAACTGAGCTCCAGCCACAACGAAAAAAAAACACGGTAGAAAAATTAATTTCCCACAACCACCTCGCACCACCAAAACACGTGCCGCCGCCACTTCCACCGTGACCCTCACCTATGAAGCCACCTCTGGGCCAAAAGCGACCAAGTTCAATCGAGTCATCACGTTGCAGAACCTCTAAACCCGATCATCGAATAAACATGCCCCCAAAACCTAAACCCAACAATCCACGACAATCCAACGCCCAAATCAAAAATCGGCCACGGTCATGACCTCTGCCTCGTTCGTAGGCTCCTCCCCGACATCTCGGCTCGACCCCTCGACCACCGGTTCACCGAAAATTATTTTTCGAACGAAATTTGATCATCTCCTTCCCCATGAAGATTCTCAACACAAAGAATCACCAAATGACTTCAAAAAATCAGGGTTCGTTGATATGGTCACATCCATGCCCTGCGTTCGTCAATCCATGATCATCGAAAACGGTCGTTTTTTCGACCACTTACTGTAATTAACAGATATCTCTCAAAATACTCGATGAAAGCTTATGAAATTATTTTAAAAATCAACTAGAGATTAAAACAAACATTTTTCGTATTGGGACTTTTTGCTAAAATTTGATGGTTTGGGTTGTATGGATTTTTGAAGTGATGAGGTTTCTATTTTCCATGGTATTAAAAATGTACAGAGAGAAGAGGAAATGAGAAAAAAAAGTTGGGAAGGAGAAGGTTACATTTCCTGATTCTAGTGAACAACATGAAGAAGCTACTCTTCATGTATATCATGTGTGTGTGTGTATTTATGATATAGATTTTTTCTCCTAGCAGCTGATGTGCACGTAAATGTGCATATATATATACATCCATATTTATCTCTTTTTATTTAAATAAATATCATATTTGGGCATTTTAACATGTTTAAAACCAAAATTCAATTTTTTTTCAAATCATCATATATTCATCTTCAATCAAGGTCAAAATGGTCATTTTTGTGCATGTTTCAATTTGAGAATTTTTACTTGGACATTTTTTATGATTTTTATAGGAAATTATTGATGCATATGGAAGAGGGATTCATGAAGATATATGCATGCACAAATGAATACAAAGGAAAGAAGAAGGAAATAATTCAAGTCCAAGATCATGGAGGACCCCACCCTCTTGCCTAAATCTACAATTAGAAGCTAACGAACAACTAAATGGAGGTTAAAGCTTCATGCACATTTAATGAGGGATTAATTAGTGGCTAATGGTTACTTGGTGGCCACACTTCCTAAAGGGCATTTTGGGAAGATCCCTAAATATTGAATTAGGGTTTTATGCATGTATAAATACCCTCTTATGTACATGTAAATATCTTCTACTCTCTCATATATTTGCCTAGGAAATTAGCAAGTTGTAAACAAAAATCAAAGTGAAATAAAAATGGCTTCCAAGCCTCTTTCTCCTCTCTTTTCTACATGATTTTCTTTGTTTTATTGTTAATGTTTACTTCTATGCTCTCTTTCTTTTTATGTTCATAGCTTAGATTTACATTTATTCACTAGTCTAATTAATTTCCCTCTAGTGGTTAATCTTCTTTTTCTTTGTTTATTCTCTACTTTCTTTCATTTTCAATGTTGAAACTTACATGTGTTGATTTGACAACACAAATGATTAGCTAAACCCCTTCAATTTAGGGGTAATGAAGCTCTCAAATATTATGTAATTTCAACATTTTTATGATTTATGATCCCTTTAGCTTGTGCTTCATGAAAGTGAATTTTGATGTAAGTTTATACAAGTGGGTTTGATAGCTTATATTTCTTATGGAAATGAGCTATTCTTATTCAATATAAACACAATTTACATCATCATTTGCTAATTAATTTTTTATTTTGAAATGAAAGTAAAAATGAAATTTGATGATCTATATTACTAGTTACAATAGTAAATAAATCATACTTAAAATAGCTTTTTTTTTGACTTCATTTTCATGAGAATTGATAAGTGGTTTATTTGTTGTATTATTGTTTGATGGTTTGAGTTATGTTAATTAATAACATAAACAAACCATACTTATGATAAATACAACAATTATTTCACTTAATATCAAAGTTAGAGATCATAAATTATTTGTTTGTTGATTTACAAAAATATGAGAGTGGATTTGCCTCTAAATTGTTCTCTAGTCTAATAGTTTTTAAATCACATTTCAATTCTAGCTTTAGTTTTTTTTTTGTAGTTAACAATTTCCACTCACTTTGGTCTAATTTAATTGAATTGAAAATTATAAAATTTTAAAAATTCCCTGCGGATCAACCCGTAATCGCCACGTACTAAAATTCTACACCGTGCGCTTGCGGTTATTTTATTTCAAAATTTATCGGCATTTTTCTAATCAATAGAAAATTTTGCCGTTAAACAAGTTTTTGGCATCGTCGCTGGGGAATTTGTTTTAATTTCAATTTTCTATTCTTCGAATTATTTTCATTTGATTTTTGTGTGTTTATTTTGTGTGTTTGTTTGCATATTAACAAAAATTTGCATTTGTGTTTGCTGTTTGATTTTTGTTTGCATTTCGTTTGTGCGTTTGTTGTTGTTTTCTAGTGTTTTGTGTATTTTCATTTCTCTTTTATTTAAAAAAAATTTGCATTTGAAATAGTTTTCAAATCATCCTTGCATTTATTTGATTTTGCAGTTTCTATTTTCATTGCTGGTTTGAGAAGTTCAAACACTGTTTCTAAGTTGCATTTCATTTTACATTTAGGTTTTGGATTTGTGTAAGCTCTGTGCATTTGATTTGTTTTGCTCATTAGTTTCAAGTATTCACAAACTGTTGCATTTCAGTTGCAGAAATATTTCATTTTACATTTACACACATTTGCACTCTACCTCACACCCTCATACTCTCAGTTTCTCTATTTATCTGAATCTGCAACCACCAGTAACCACCAGACAGCCTACAGCGATCACCGAACCAATCACCAACAACTTCGGTTCAACTATTTCACTTCCACCCATCCACCCCACAACTGCACAAATACAATCAAGCCTCGAAACTGCACGTACTTCTCCACTTACACACCGAAAAACAGTTCCACACTTCTAACCATCAAAAACACTTCAATTACATCCAGCCACAAACTGTACCACTTTCAATTCCTCCCTCTATCTTTACCATCTTTCACATCAATCCGACCACTACATTTCAACTGTACATTGCCGAGCAACCATCCACTCAAGACTCCAACCTACACACCAGTGCGCATACGTCACCTACAAACTTCACATCACAGTACCTATATTACATCCAACCCCCGCCATCAAACAACTTTCCCTCTCCAAACTTCCAACAGCAGCCACTGCTCTATATTGCACCCACAAAACAACCAACCACACATAACTCCGGCCATCTCTTCCTCTACCACACTTCATAGCCGAAACCCCATTTCATCACCAATCCAACATCCTTCCTCTGCTACACTCTCTAATCCAACATCCCTTACCCGATCATCACCATTCCAACTACCACCCACATTCCCTCTTCAGCAACATCACTCCAGACCACTAAAACGCAGCAACCTCCCTGTTAACTTCCCTGTCAACTACCACATACATACACTTAACTTCATCACAGCCTTATCACGAGCAAACCTTTCCACCTCCCTCTACAATACATCATCTCCTCACCACAGTCACACTAACCAACAAATCACCCACGAAACCAAAAAAACATCACCACTGTGCACAAACTATGCAAACACCCTACTGTTCAACTTTTGTTCCAAAACATCACCACATAACCGATCAATTCACAACAACACAGTTCAACCACCGAACCATAACATTTCAACCTCCATCAACACTTTCAAAAATTTCTGCCTAACCATTGCCATATTACCCTACTGCTCTTCAAATCACCAATTCCACTTCAACTTCATCCAAACTTCCATTACCGCAACCTCATCACCGAACATCGAACAGTAGCGCGAACCATACTGCTTAAATTCATTCTCGACTCCCCTGACAGCAACCCCAATCACCACCCGAAATCATGACCTGAAACGCAATCGAACTCACATCGACCTTCCAAACCCTAAACCCACGACCAGAAACGCGAAACATCCCTACCGTATGGTTTCTCCTTTTGATTTCTGTTATTACATAGATCAATTTGGGAATTGAAACTGAACGAGATTTTGTCGCCAAAAGAATAAGTCTTAATTTCTGTTTTAGAGTTGAATATATCACGTTTTAAATAGACAAAAGGGATCAAGGGGAAGAAATATTTGTATATTGGAAGTTGCGTGTTTTTATTTTTTCTAGTGGGATTTGTTTGTTTTCGTTCTGGGCAATTAGTTCATTGGGCTTGTTTGGTTTCTTCTATAAAAAGAGTTTATTTTTGTTCTCATTCTATTCTCTAAGAAAAAAAATCAGTTGCCTTATAAAAGAAAAACAAAAAAATTATTTTGCTTTCATTTTCAGTAAAAATACCTTTCTTTTGTTTTGTTTTATCTTTAAAAGAACCAAAAAAACAAAGTATTTTAAATTTTGTATTGTTTTAATTTGTTTTAAAGTCCATACTTGACATATGTATATAAAAAAAAACTTGTATATATATTTCTTTTCAGGTTGCAGAAGCAGAAGGAGAAGGATTGCGCTGCTAAGCTTGCCCAAAAAAAAATAAACAACTTTGCTTGCTATAAAAAAAATCGCCGCTTAAAAAACAAATTGCTAATAATTCTGCATGCTCTGGTATCATTCCCTTTTCCCTTGTTTTTATTTGAATTACATTATTGGTTGCTTGCATTTGCATTTATATAAAAAAAATTCAAAATCAAAAAACAAAAACAAACTTCATTTTAGATGCATTGTAAATTCACGTTTAATTTTTGTTTTGCATTCATCTCATCTTGTTTTTCTTTTCTAAGGGCAATACCCCAATTCACATAAGGTGAGGGATTTCATCACCCTTTCCTTAGCCCACAAATCGCATTTCATCGTAGAATTTGACTAATAATAAAGGTTAGACATTCGACTTAAGGGTGTAGCGAGCTCATCTAAGGCTTAATTGTATCTTCACAATTGTTTTCTTTGAACAATTTTATTTCTTGGTGTCTAGGCTACGGTAGAGTAATAACCATTTATAAATATTACGGTGATTCGTAAATATTATAGTGGTTGTTCTTCTAAAGGTACTTAAACCTTCGGTTGCATTGCTATGGTGATTCGTGGTGCACCGATAACCCCTGCCCGTTACCTGGCTGAGAAATATTTTTGTTGATTTAAGACAAAGTGTGATTATACAATTTTGGGTTAGGAGCTACTAAGGATAAAAAACTTTAATTAAGTCCTTTGCATTCATTTAGTTGCATTAGTTCATGCATATTTTAAAAAAAATTGTAAATTTTACTTAACTTAGTTTTTAATCCAAAAAAATAAAAATCCTTCTTTCCTTTCCTTTGAAACTTTCAATCAAAAAAATATAAAAAAAAATATAAAATCTTTTCAAAAAGAAAAAAAAAATTAAAAATTCAAAAACCAAAAAAACAATTTGAAAATTCAAAAACAAAAACAAAAATCAAATTTCCATTTTCTTTTAACTAAAAAAAATCCTTTTGGTCAATATCTGAAAATTTGAAAATTCAAAAACAAAAAAATTACAAAAACAAAATCATATAAAAATTTGAAAAGCCAAAGAAACAAAAAAATCAAACTTTTCTTTTGAAAATAAATTTCACTTGGTAAATATTTTTCTTCCTTAAAAAAAACCAAAAACAAAAACAATTTTGCACTTCGTTTTTCAAATCTTCTTTCATTCTCAAAACTCGTTTCTAACTTCTTTCTCTTCTCGACTTTCACTTGTGCATAAGTGCTTGGACTCGTGACAAAACAACAAACCGTTGGACTCGTGACTCAACAACTAATCTTTTAACTCGAACAGACGATCCTCCCGAAATGGCGAACGAGAACGCCCCTCGAACTATTATGGATAGAATCTTTCCTGATAGAGTTTCTATTCCACCTTGCATCATGTTACCCGCCCCTACGGGTAACCATTTCGAAATTCACTCGAACCATATTGCCACGCTCCCAAAATTTGGCAATTTCGAGCACGATGACCCCTACATTTTATTGATTAAATTCGAACAAGTTTGCGCAACCCTAAAACTCCAACAACTTTTCGATGACGGAATAAAACTTCGATTAATCCCATTCGCTCTTACGGATTGTGCTGAAAAATGGTTGTACAGCTTACCATCGAACTCGATTAAAACTTGGGAAGAATTCGTAAAAGCTTTCTTAAAAAAGTTCTACCCCTTGGAAAAAACGAGTAGAATCAGAGAGGAAATTGTAAATTTTCATCAATTCAAGGGAGAACCATTTAGAAAATATTTTGAAAGATTCAAAGAGCTTTTGATAAAATGTCCACACCATAACTTCGAAAAATGGACAATTTGCCAAATCTTATACGATGGACTCGAAAACAGCTCACGAACCATGTTTGAATCAATGTGCCAAGGCAACTTTCTTGCCCAACATCACGACGATGCTTGGAAATTTCTTGAAAACCTCGCTGAAAAGTCGTCCCAATGGGAACGTTTGAACGAAAAATCAATTTACTCACGATCGAGTGCACACTCGATAGGATCGTCTTTTGCTTTGGAAGCTAAGGTCGACTCAATGATTAAAAAATTCAATAACGTTTTCTCATCGAATCAAATGAACCAAGCTTCTTAACCAATGTGTTATAAATGCAACGACCCTAATCATATAGCCGATCAGTGCCCCAATTCTGTTGAACAAATCAATGCTTTCAATAAAGCCAAAAACCGACCCGTTTTCTCCAACGTATATTCCTGGTTGGAGAAATCACCCAAATTTTGCTTGGAACCAAAACAATCCCATCACGAATACGGTTCCCAATTTTCAAGCATTCCCGAATAGTGCTTCGAATCCTCCCTTTCAGCTAAACCATTTTCAACCAAACTTTGCGGGTCCGTCTCACAATCAACTGCAACAATCAAATTTTCAACCAAATTCTGCTCATCCTACCCAAGACGATAAACGTTTAACTTCGCTTGAGAAAACTCTTGAAATGTTGGCTAAAGCAACTACTCAAAGCCTTCAATCAAACAGCAATTTGCAAAATTTATTGACCTCATATATGAAAAACACAAACCAATCGATTGTAAAACTTGAAATGCAAATGAGTCAATTAGCCACGTCTGTGAGCGAACGTGAACGAGGAACATTCCAAATGCAGCCCCTTCCAAATCCCAGAAATCAAAACGCAAATTCAAATCAAGCCATGTTGTTCAAGATAGCAACGTCACCCAATTGAATGCTTTCACAACTTTACGTTCCGGTAAAAAAATCGATAATCAAGTCGTTAACACAAACGATTTACCGAAAACCTCTCTCGACACTTCTAAAACAACAAACGAATCAGAACAGAACGTGGAGCCAAACGTTGAATCGAATGCCAATCAAAATTCTTCTTCTACTCGAGTAGACCCGCCTACCGAGTATCGTGTTTCATTTCCACATCGTCTTCGACCTAAGAAACACTCGGACCAAATGGAAAAGATGTTGGAAATTTTTAAACAAGTCAAAGTTAACATTCCTCTTCTTGACATCGTTCAGTAAGTCCCCACGTATGCGAAATTTCTTAAGGACTTGTGCACCCAAAAGCGACACGCTCAAGTGCCCAAAAAAGTCTTCTTAGCCACCAGTTTGAGTGAAGTCTTGTCCCAATCCATGCCCGTCAAATACAAAGATCCTGGCTACCCTACGATTTCGTGTACAATTGGAGACAAGACGATTAACAAATGTTTGATAGACTTAGGCGCGAGTGTCAACTTGATTCCATACTCCATGTACGCACAATTAGGCTTAGGTGAGCTCAAACCCATAAGAGTCACGCTTCAATTTGCTGATCGCTCCATTAAGAAGCCCGTGGGAGAAATCGAGGACGTGCTCATTCGAGTAGGGCAATTCATATTCCCCGTTGATTTTATTGTTCTCAAAACACAACCCATGACAAATCCCGCAAGTCAAATTCCATTGATTTTAGGCCGATCGTTCTTAGCCACCTCAAATGCCTTAATCAATTGTCGTAACGGTTCGCTGAAAATCTCTTTTGGAAACATGACTATGGATCTTAGTATTTTCAATCTTGAAAGCCAATCGAACGAACCTCGTGACCAAACGTTGGAAGTTAGTGCCATTCCCAAAAACTTTGAAAATGAGATGCTTGATCTTAATGATGAACGCAGGGCCGAATACGAAAGATTGTTTCACAAAATTCCCAACAAGATTGAATACACTCTTCCCTTTGAATCACTTCCAGTTGAGTCTGAATCTCAACCCAATTATTTGATCGAGAAACTCCCAAAGTTGGACCTCAAACCACTTCCCGATCACCTTAAGTACGCATACTTAGGTGATAATGAAACATTGCCCGTCATAATTTCCGCAACTCTCTCTCATGATCAAGAAACATCCTTACTTTCTATTCTTTCGAAAAACAAGGAAGCGATGGGATGGTCGATCTCTGATATAAAGGGAATTAGCCCTGCTATTGTTCAACATCGCATCCATTTAATCGACGACGCCAAGCCTGTTCGTGACGCGCAACGAAGGCTTAATCGAAAAATGAAAGACATGGTGCGTGATGCAATTCTTAAACTTCCCAACAGCGGAATCATTTACCCAATCTCTAATAGTTCATGGGTTAGCCCAATTCACGTTGTACCCAAAAAGTCTGGGCTCACCGTTGTCAAGAACGATTCAGACGAACTTAATCCAACTCGTACTCAAACTGGTTGGCGTGTTTGCATTGACTATCGAAAACTAAATGCCGCAACACGAAAAGATCACTTCCCTCTTCCTTTCATTGACCAAATGCTGGAACGTTTAGCCGGCCATGAATTTTACTGCTTCCTTGATGGTTATTCGGGCTATAACCAAATTCCAATCGCTCCTGAAGATCAAGAGAAAACGACTTTCATGTGTCCATTCCGTACCTTTGCTTATCGACGTATGCCATTCGGACTTTGTAACGCTCCTGCGACTTTCCAACGATGCATGGTTGGCATCTTTTCTAACATGATTGAATGCTTTCTAGAAGTTTTCATGAACGATTTCTCTATCTTTGGTGATTCTTTTTTTGATTTTTTATATCATCTTGAGTTGGTTCTAAATCGATGCAAAGAAAAAATTTGACTTTGAATTGGGAAAAATGCCACTTTGTGGTCAAACAAGGCATAGTCCTTGGACATATCATCTCAAATAAAGGCATTGAGGTAGATAAATCGAAAATCGACATAATTGCAAATCTACCCATTCCCAAATCTGTTAAGGACATTCGATCATTTCTAGGACACGCTAGATTTTACCGACGCTTTGTGAAAGACTTTAGCAAATTCGCTCGTCCTTTGACGACTCTTCTTGGAAAAGACATCCCTGTCGATTTTAACTCTGATTGTATCTCTTCTTTTGAACGTCTTAAGAACGAACTCATTTCTGCTCCAATCATTTGTGCCCCCAATTGGGATCTTCCTTTTGAAATAATGTGTGATTCTTCGAACTTTGTCGTTGGTGCTGTCTTAGGACAACGCATCAACAAGATCCTTCATGTCATTTACTACGCGAGTATGACTTTGAATGACGCTCAACTCAACTACACAACAACCGAAAAAGAGATTCTAGCTGTCGTTTTTGCTCTCGAAAAATTTCAACATTACTTGATGGGTTCACACATTACTGTGTACACGGACCACTCTACGTTTCGATATCTCTTCGCTGAAAAGGATGCTAAATCACGTTTGATACGTTGGATCCTTTTACTTCAAGAATTTGAACTTACAATCAAAGACAAAAAAGATCCGATAACGTCATAGCCGTTCACTTGTCTCGTCTTCCGAACGCACCATCTTCCTTGCCAATCAATGAAAACTTCCCCGATGAACAACTTCTTTCAATTTCTATTGATTCATGGTATGCTGATATAGTGAACTACTTAGTCACTAAAGAAACTCCCTCATCTTGGACCAAACAGGATAAATGCAAATTCATGTCCCAAGTGAAATTGTAACAACCCGCAAATTTTGAGAATATTTTTAAATGAAAATTCATTTCAAATTTTGAATGTAATTATTTTAAAATTGATAAATTTGGAAATTTAATGTATAATTTTGAGTTTTGATGTGAAATGTTCTTCCAAATTTAATAAAATAAAGAGTTTTCTTAAAATACAAATTTTGTCAACTTTGGTCAAAATTTGACTTTTTATGAAAATTTTAAATTTTGAATTTTTAACTTTTACTTTTTTTATGAAGATGAATTTAATTCTAACATTTTCATTGTTTTTCGTTTTGTAAAATTTTGGTTTCTACTTTTCAAAACTGACAACTTTTGGCGTATTACACGCAGTTATTTTTCCTTTAACATTTATCTTATTTACATGGTGACTTTGGGCTTGTACAAACTGGCTAGAAAACCCTTTAGTTAGATGAGAAGCCTATATAATATCTTAGGGTTTGTGATAGACTCTTCACTTTCAGTTGTGCATCCACAGATAAAAAAACAATGTAAGTTTATTCTTCATCTTCCTCCTCAAAACCCTAGACTTTCTCCCTCCTTTCCTCTACAATTTTCTTCCTCCTCTCCTCAACAAATTTCGGCCATGCTTGCCACTACCTCCATCTCCTCTTCCTCCAACCAAAAACCCTAGCCAAAACTACCTCTTCTCCTTCCTTTTCCCTTTTCCTCCTCACCAATTTTGGCCCGACCTCCTCCTAATTTTTTCTTCTTTTTTTTTACTTTTTTTCCCTTCAACCAATTCGGCCACCCTCACCATCTACTTCCCTAATTTCCTAACCCTAGTCGTGACCTCCCCAAACCCTAACCCTAAACTACCATGGCCGAACCTACTCCCAAACCCTAGCCAAAACCCTTGTTTAGCCTAAGGCCGAACCCACCTAACCCAAAAACCTAGCCATGGCCGAGCCGAGCATAGACCAAACCCCACCCAAATCTAGCCTAGAACAAACCCAAATAAACCCTAGACCAAACCTATGTGTCCTCTAGATAAGCCCACTTCACATGTTTACAAATATATATTTTTCTATTTTTATTTTTCTATGTGAATTATTTGTTTACGTATGGAATTTATTTTATTTTGCAAAGCGTCGGATTTGGATTCTCCTCTCACTCAGGCTTGTCCGCAATTTATCGTGCTTGTCGTAGTCGTTGTGTTGCATTTTGAATCACTTCTCTCACCAAAGAAAGGTGAGTAATCACTCTTGACAGCGTACTTATATTTTGGTGAATTGATGACAATGGAATTGTATGGATTTGTATATGCAAGTTAAGAAATTTCACTATTGAATATTATTATGTTATTTCATATCATATTTTACCTGTTATGATCATATGCCATGATATATTGAATATTATTATGTTATTTCATATCATATTTTACCTATTATGATCATATGCCAAGATATATTGAATATTGTTATGTTTATTTAATATTCCATAATCATAATGCAAGTTCCTTCACTATGGATTGAAATGATACATACCCAAATGATTTTTAGATTAAGGAAAATTGTTATTGGATGAAATGATAGGCCTGAGCAATTTTATTTGACTTGGGATTGCGGGTTTTAAATGATATAAAACCCGGAAAATTAATAATGTAATGACCCAGTATTTTGGACCATTCAAATCGACAATAAATCCACACATGTCCGACTTGAATAATTCAAAATAATAGATTGTTAATTTAAATTGGCAAAACTCAGCATGTACAGTAAATAAAATAATCACAGATCATAGACACAGAGTAATATAACAATAATGCAGCGGAAACAAAAGAATAGTAGTTCATGAAGCTGCTATATATATATATAACAGAGTTAAACAAGATACAACAGAAGTCTCGAATACAATAGTCAAATACAATATCAGAATACATCACTGAAATCAACTGAATATCTGAAAGTTGGATAGATAGCTGGATCTCCAAGCGAAGCTCCAACTCCAAAGGCGAGTCTCGAATACCGGTACACTCAGTCTGACCCAAGAGTAAAGAAAACACAAAACACTCGAGTCAAGATTAACATTATTATATCAATAAATCCAACTCAAGTGAAATAACAACTGAAATACAAGTAACTCAAAGGATGTTTGGGATAACCATCCTCTAAGGATCCGTTAAACTATCTACTATGTAGTAGTGTACGCTAAGTAGATAATGTCTAATCAGTAAAGTACGATATCAAAATAGCGTTAAGTCATGGCCCATTCCACCCTTAACACATTTTTACCATGTCATAGTCTATACAGCACCGTAAGCCCCACCGTAAACTAGTGGTTATCAAAGGGTACCCCATAGGTATAACACAAAACAAATCGTAGTGGTCGCGAATAGGATAATCAGTATGACAAGGTACATGAGGCGATACCAACTAGGACACTAGTAGTTGCCTGATCCGGACCGATGTTGGGCATAGCAGCTACTACCCCAACACCGTGAAACAACACTCCCAAATCAAGGGGTGCACCCAAATCGAATCACATAAGTAATAGATAAGGTATCAAAGAAGTATGTCCGCTAGAGATGGCGATCCTCAATGGCCCGGCGCGGCTCCTGTTTTTGTCATGTCAGGGGTCATCCAATATCGTTCTCTTTCTTCATTCAACGCGTTCACCAAACCATCCACTTCATTCTGGATCAACACTCCGAGTATATTAGTTATTAAAGTGGTTTCGGTATCGACAGAGAGTATGTCCATATCCGATCCTGGTCTCTTTAATAACTACGTATTATTACACCGATGGTCATTTAATAAACTTTCAAAATAGTTATATTTCAATACTAACATATCATTGCCATTTCAAAACCATATCAATACGATATCACTTTCACTTCAAATAAATCCATTTCTAAAATCATATCACTTTCCAAAGTTATATCGCTTTCGAAATCATAAGTCTTTTAAAATCAAAACACTTTGGAAATCAAAACCTTGAAATTCATAACACTTTGAAATCATAGCTTGAAATCATAACATTTTGGAATCCTAACACTTTCCTCTTAAACAGTTTAGATATTAAAATTTGTATATATAGAAAAATAGTATATACAATAAAATAGTTTATATAAAATAGTTATAAGTTAAAATAGTTATAATAAAATAATTTATATTAAAAATGATTTATATTAAAATAATTTATATTAAAATTTGTAAAGTAAAATATAAATAGTTTTAGATATAGTTTAAAATACTTTATATAAAATAGCTTCCTCAAATTTCACAAATCGATACACATAAACTCGAATTCCAAATTTAAATTTAATCAAATCTCAAATCATCAATTTCAACTCGATTCAGCTTCTCAATAAACCTTTTCAAATTATCAATTTCAAATACATATTTGAACCACAAAATAAGCCATTTCAATTTCAATATATTTCAAAGCTTTAAATATTCACATTCCAAAATTAAATCTGATAATTCCATTTATATCTCAATTTAATTTCATTACATTTTGTTTCTGAGATATTTCTTTAATCATTTCAATACATCTAAATACAACTTCAATTTAAAAATTTAAATAACAAAATATCCCATTTAAATTTATATAAGTTTGAAATATTCATTTAAGTCACTTTTAATCAAATTCAAGTTATAAAACATATCTTTCAATTTTCAAATTTAATAAATTTCAAATCAACCTTATTTAAGTAAAATTCTTAAATAAATATAATTTCAAATCAATTTCAATTTATCTTTCCAACCTAAATCATTATAAACTCTATATTTGAAAATATAAATTTACATAAATACTTAAACATTATTCTATATTGATTAAATCGACTTTATTAAATCAACTTTATTAGATCTTTAAAATCAATCTTTATTACAACCATATATTTCCTTCAAAACCATAGAAATCATTTTTCAAAATATTTATATATATAGACCAATGGTGCCTGCATATAATTTTCTACCCTATGGTCAAGTGATACAGATATTTATCATTTCAATCCGTAATTTAAATATATATACGGGTATATATCTTTTCAACCCGTAACCCCAAATTCAATTCAAATGAAAATTGCTTGGGTTTATCATTTCAACCCATAACAATTTTCTCCTATTCTACAGATCGTTCGTGTATGTATCATTTCAACCCATAGTGAATTCTATATTAACAGGGAACTTGTAGAGTGATAACAGATATGATAAAAATATAACAACAGTAACATGCATATATCATCAGTGATAAATAACAGATAATGGTGTCAGATGTCACAGGTGAACAAATACAGATAATGGCATATATATAGAAATATAAATTATAGATAATGGTGTCAGATGTCACAGGTGAACAGATACAGATGATGGCATATATATATAGCAATGTAAATAACTACCAGCAGCATATTTCAATTTTCGTTTCAATTGAAATCAAATTTAATAAATAAAAGAACGTTAATCGTGAGTGATTGCTCACCTTTCAAGGCTAGAGGAGTTTGACGATGAAATGAGCTACGAAATTCCAAAGCAAGGCTTGATGGACACGATTCAACGAACAAAGCTGATAGATAAGGAATAGACGGAATCAAATCAGAATTGGATCGATGAAGATAAATGGGTATAAGCGAACTTATATAAATATATAACTATTTGTACAAAAAAAAATCATATCCTAAATTTAAACATATATTAAATTATATGAGTTTCAAAGATCATAGTTTTAAATTAAAACCCATATATAAAATCAAACACATATACAATAGACATAAAAAAAATTATTTCCTAAACATATTTATTTCTTATAAAAATATATTATATATATAAATAAATAAGTCGATAGTAATATTTTATATATAAAAAAAATCAAATAAGACTTTTGTACAATATGATTCAAAACTACTATTTAATAAAACCCATATTTATATTGAAATCAATATATTTATATATGAATCAATAAACAAAGATCAATATACACAACATACCGACTTATCACAAGAAGAATGCTACATGCAAATCCATGTAGACACTATATATATGCTATACAACTAATTATATGTTTCATTTTGGCTGCACAAAACATATATGCGACTGTATATATTCATGCAACAAATATATGCGATTAACCAAAATCATATGCAGACAATATATTTATATATACTCAAACAATTATATACATAAGCTATATATATGTGAAAAAATATATAGATATATGGTTACTCAAATATCATATTCATTTTATATACACATATATGTATGCTAGATATGCAACCACATTTACGCCGACTTGATATATAACCATATATACATGTAGACCTGATATATAACCATATATATTTAAACATATATTAAGAATGAAATAAAACATTTTATATAAGAACATAACAATATATTTATATATATATATATTCAATAATAATATAACTTATAAAACTAGAATAATACATCTTACTATATATATACAGCCATATAAAACTCTTACATACATGTTGCAAGTATAACTAATATATATATACAGGGACGTATATATAATTTAAACTTATACCTAAACTAACGTATTAAATTATAACTATGTATATAATACAACTCAACAATATATGTATGCTTTATATATATAGACTACAAACAACATGGCTTAAGACCAGTAATTAGCTATATACATTTATATACTCTTTAAAGTCAACGTCCCATATCCAATAGAAAATGCTTAGTAAACAAACTGGTTATAACATATATAATATATATAAACAAATATCTTTTGAGTTCCATACATATATATAAATAAGTATACATGTTCGTATACCCTTGCACAGTTACCAGCTGGACTCGGTCGAAGTTATAGGAGGTGGGCCAGTGCTTGCTAGCTAGAGAATGGGTGGAAGGCTAGAGGGTGGGGAAGAAGAAGCACGGTGGCTATGGAGGTGGTTTGTGCTCGACTGGCCATGGAGAGGCTCGGCAAAAGATGAGTGACAGGCTCGGGTGGAAGGAGGTCTAGTGGGACGTGGAGAGGCGGATATGTGCTTTGGTGTAGGGGAACGGCTGTAGCAGATCTCGGCCACGGTGGCTCAGGCGAGGTGGCTCGCTAGTTTGGGGGAAAAGGGGTTCGGCGAGTGAAGAATCGGAAAGAGGGGTGGGCTCGTGAGTGGTCTCGGCCGTGAAGTGGTGATGGCCGAGCGGGGTTTTGAATAGAGAGGCGGTGGGTTGAGTGCTTCGGCATAGTTCGACTGGGACGATGGAAGAGGAGGGTACAGTGGTGGCTCAAGGGTTGCGTGGTGCACTCGGCTGGAGGTAAGTTAGGAAAGGAAGGGGAGGACGAAAACAAGTAGAGAAATTTAAAGGAAGAAGAGAAAAATGAAGGTGCTCGTATATAAAATAATTTTCTCAAAACAAATGGTGAACGAACCGAAACTTAAAATGAAACAGTATGAAAATAAATTGAACAGAGAAGAAGAAAAACCTGAACAGTTATATCTGGGAAATAGTAAAAGTTTGCTATTAATATATGGGGATATGGAAAAACAAGTGGCTGTTTTGAATTCAACGGGTAGGTATATTAAAGGTGGATAGAAACCAAAAGTTTAAAACGTGTACCGGTACGATTAATTGTTCCACAGATTTTATCGCGTACCGAATTTTGGAAATACACAAATGAATACACTGTTGAGATCAGCACGACGAGATGATCAAAATGGTCTATAGATATCAGTGGTATGATTGAGTTATAAAAATTCGAATTTTCTACTAGCGGAAAATGTAGCAAAAACGCAGAAAAATAAGATCGACGGAGCTAAAGAAGTCCGAATTTCGAAAAACAAAAATGACGTCTTGCTCAGAAGATGATTTAGAATTTTTCTATGTAAAAATATTTAGGTTTCGAAAACATTTTATTTTCATCAATTCCTAACTGATTAAATTGAAATAAATTACACACGAAAATAACTTTCAAATTTTTGGATGGAAATTTACCAGTTGCTATGTTTAACTAGACGCGTTCCAAATATTAAATTTTTATTTCAAAATTTTATCGTTTAAAATTTCACAGATTTCAACTAATTACGTTATTAAAATAGTTAAAATTTACGGGTCGTTACATTCTCCCCCACTCAAAACTTTTCGTCCCCGAAAAGGAAAGAGGTAGAAGAATAGAAACAACCAGAAAGAAAATAGATTGGAATACAAGTAAAACAATTAATTTAAACCATATAGATTTCAATTTAAATTAATTAATATTTAACAATTTGGTTAAATCCCTTTGGGTTCACTTAAGTTAAATCAATCTATCTATTTCTAAATTCATTATCATATTATCTAGTCATCCTCAATTAACAATTTCTAGATCGTCAATTTGTAAAATCATTTATTATACTCACATTTCATTCAACAAATTAAATTCTTTTATTCCAAATTATTATTAAGTTTATTCCACTTACTATATCTTATTACATATATTTAAACCATATAAATTAATTTAAACTATATAAATTTCAATTTAAATTAATTTATATTCATTAATTGATTTTAAATTCAAGGTATTTCCATAAGTTGATCTAATTTCAATTTATTAATTCCTTCAAAAAAAATTTATTTTTCAATTATCTTATTATTCTATTTATCTCTATTAACATTTTATAATTAAAATTTAAGTGTATAACATTTATTATAACCACTCAAATTTTATTTATAAATTCAATATATATATATATATATTATCCAATTACATATTCAACTTCTGAATGATTTAGGTAAGTTGTATTAGAATGCAGTTGAACAATATACAAATAAAATTTTCTCAATTCAATTATTCAAGTTTAAATATTTATTCCAAATTTTGGTTTTATTTATAATTAAAATCATCCTTTAACAAAATTTAAGAATTAAATTTCCGATTAACTTTATACAATTTAGAGATATATATAATATATTTATATCAAATCAAATTAAATTTTAAAATAAGATACCTATATATATATACACATATATAAATCAAATTATACTGAAGAAATTCAAATCAAAATATTTTTCAAAACAAAACCGTAGCAAAGCTATAGAATAGTATCTCCACTTCGAAACTCGAAAATGAATGTCGATGATGCGGCCGCCATCACCGAAATTATTTTCCAATGACAAAGAGAAGAGCACTGATTTCAACATTTTAAAATTCTTTGAAAACGATTTCTATTCGAAAATACTTTCAATAATATATACTTTAAAATTTTAAGACCAAAGTTCGAAATCACCGGAAACTAAATTCTCAAATTTCAGAATTAAATTCATTTCAAATTCCAAATCAATTTATAAACCATATTTATAAATTCATTTAGAACAATAAATGGTAATCAAATATTATCATTTCAAACAAACATTTTAATTAACTTATTAAATTCCAGAAAACTTTCTTATATATTTATGATATAATCATGCAAATTTATTTCATTTACCAAATTTGAAAATATTATTATGTCAGTTTGCTCTATTCAAGTGTTTTGGAAATCCTATCGATAGCGTTGATCAGACGAATCGATCGAAAACCCAAATCAACATCAACAACTCGAACAACACAATATAAAACATTTTTAATATAAATTTACAAATACACACCCTCACTTGATGATACAAGAAGGAATTTCAAGGTAAGGATAGAGATCCAAATTAAAGGGACTTAAATCAAAGAATTCAAATTCGAAGATAGGCTCGATAGGGCGATAAGATGATTGAATTTCAAACAGGAAGATGGATGAACTTATACAAATCGCGGGCAACCTTAACCAGGTCAACCGAGCCTTCAAGAATAAGATCGATGCAGAATCCAAAGGCAAATCGACATTTGATCGCCGGAGATAGAATTCGGGTATAACAACAGATAACAACATCGTAAACCGACGATATAAAATCTCCGGTGAATCAATGCTTATTGTGAAGGAGTTTCCCCCCTTTACAAATCATTCAGAGACTGGCGAGACCGCCGATTTTATTATAGAGATCATTCGAAGTGGAGTTATGGGATACTTCAGAATCAAAAGACACGAATAGGGGAGACACGAATGGACTTTGGAACCGAATGGAACGTTCCAAAATTCAAAGAAACCGAGTCAAAGAAGAAGGAATTCAAGCTCGAACGAACGTGATTCCGTAATTGAATTTTACCTTATAAGCTGAGTTTTGCCTAAAACCAGAGCTCTGATACCAACTGTAACGACCCAGTATTTTGGACCATTCAAATCGACAATAGATCCACACATGTCCGACTTGAATAATTCAAAACAATAGATTGTTAATTTAAATTGGCAAAACTCAGCATGTACAGTAAATAAAATAATCACAGATCATAGACACAGAGTAATATAACAATAATGCAGCGGACACAAAAGAATAGTAGTTCATGAAGCTACTATATATATAACAGAGTTAAACAAGATACAACAGAAGTCTCGAATATAATAGTCAAATACAATATCAGAATACATCATTGGAATCAACTGAATATCTGAAAGTTGGATAGATAGCTGGATCTCTAAGCGAAGCTCCAACTCCAAAGGTGAGTCTCGAATACTGGTACACTCAGTCTGACCCGAGCGTAAAGAAAACACAAAACACTCTAGTCAGGATTAACATTCTTATATCAATAAATCCAACTCAAGTGAAATAACAACTGAAATACAAGTAACTCAAAGGATGTTTGGGATAACCATCCTCTGAGGATCCGTTAAACTATCTACTATGTAGTAGTGTACGCTAAGTAGATAATGTCTAATCAGTAAAGTACGATATCAAAATAGCGTTAAGTCATGGCCCATTCCACCCTTAACACATTTTTACAATGTCATAGTCTATACAGCACCGTAAGCCCCACCGTAAACTAGTGGTTATCAGAGGGTATCCCATAGGTATAACACAAAACAAATCGTAGTGGTCGCGAATAGGATAATTAGTATGACAAGGTACATGAGGCGATAACAACTAGGACACTAGTAGTTGCCTGATCCGGACTGATGTTGGGCATAGCAACTACTACCCCAACACCGCAAAACAACAGTCCCAAATCAAGGGGTGTACCCAAATCGAATCACATAAGTAATAGATAAGGTATCGAAGAAGTGTGTCCGCTAGAGATGGCGACCCTCAATGGCTTGGCGCGGCTCCTGTTTTAGTCATGTCAGGGGTCATCCAATATCGTTCTCTTTCTTCAGTCAACGCGTTCACCAAACCATCCACTTCATTCTGGATCAACACTCTGCGTATATTAGTTATTAAAGTGGTTTCGGTATCAACAGAGAGTATGTCCATATCCGATCCCGGTCTCTTTAATAACTACGTATTATTACATCGATGGTCATTTAATAAACTTTCAAAATAGTTATATTTCAAAACCGACATATCATTGCCATTTCAAAACCATATCAATACGATATCACTTTCACTTCAAATAAATCCATTTCCAAAATCATATCACTTTCCAAAGTTATATCGCTTTCGAAATCATAACTCTTTTAAAATCAAAACACTTTGGAAATCAAAACCTTGAAATTCATAACACTTTGAAATCATAGCTTGAAATCATAACATTTTGGAATCCTAACACTTTCCTCTTAAACAGTTTAGATATTAAAATTTGTATATATAGAAAAATAGTTTATACAATAAAATAGTTTATATAAAATAGTTATAATAAAATAATTTATATTGAAAATGATTTATATTAAAATAACAGGAAAATAGGCACAAGGAAGAAGTTGCGAAAAAATTTAGTCTCAAGGACAGCAAGTTTGCTTTTTAGTTTGAAGGACATTTTTAGTGTAAACAGAAAATGATAGTTCTAACTATCATTCTGTGATTTACACTAAAAAGTGTCCTTCAGCCTAAAAAGCAAATTTCTTGTCCCTAAAACTAAATTTTTCTGCAACTTTTTCCTTAAGCCCAAAATCCCCTTAAAATAATTTATATTAAAATTTGTAAAGTAAAATATAAATAGATATAGATATAGTTTAAAATACTTTATATAAAATAGCTTCCTCAAATTTCACAAATCGATACACATAAACTCGAATTCCAAATTTAAATTTAATCAAATCTCAAATCATCAATTTCAACTCGATTCAGCTTCTCAATAAACCTTTTCAAATTATCAATTTCAAATACATATTTGAACCACAAAATAAGCCATTTCAATTTCAATATATTTCAAAGCTTTAAATATTCACATTCCAAAACTAAATTTGATAATTCCATTTATATCTCAATTTAATTTCATTACATTTTGTTTCTGAGATATTTCTTTAATCATTTCAATACATCTAAATACGACTTCAATTTAAAATTTTAAATAACAAAATATCCCATTTAAATTTATATAAGTTTGAAATATTCATTTAAGTCACTTTTAATCAAATTCAAGTTATAAAACATATCTTTCAATTTTCAAATTTAATAAATTTCAAATCAACCTTATTTAAGTAAAATTATTAAATAAATATAATTTCAAATCAATTTAAATTTACCTTTCCAACCTGAATCATTATAAACTCTATATTTGAAAATATAAATTTACATAAATACTTAAACATTATTTTATATTGACTAATTGACTTTATTAAATCAACTTTATTAGATTTTAAAATCAATCTTTATTACAACCATATATTTCCTTCAAAACCATAGAAATCATTTTTCAAAATATTTATATATATAGACCAATGGTGCCAGTATATAATTTTCTACCCTATGGTCAAGTGATACGGATATTTATCATTTCAATCTGTAATTTAAATATATATACGGGTATATATCTTTTCAACCCGTAACCCCAAATTCAATTCAAATGAAAATCGCTTGGGTTTATCATTTCAACCCATAATGATTTTCTCCTATTCTACAGATCATTCGGGTATGTATCATTTCAACCCATAGTGAATTCTATATTAACAGGAAACTTGCAGAGTGGTAACAGATATGATAAAAATATAACAACAGTAACATGCATATATCATCAGTGATAAATAATAGATAATGGTGTCAGATGTCACAGGTGAACAGATACAGATAATGGCATATATATAGAAATATAAATTACAGACAATGGTGTCAGATGTCATAGGTGAACAGATACAGACGATGGCATATATATATAGCAATGTAAATAACTAGCAGCAGCATATTTCAATTGTCATTTCAATTGAAATCAAATTTAATAAATAAAAGAACGTTAATCGTGAGTGATTTCTCACCTTTCGAGGCTAGAGGAGTTTGAAGATGAAATGAGCTACGAAATTCCAAAGCAAGGCTTGATGGACACGATTCAACGAACAAAGCTGATAGATAAGGAATAGACGGAATCAAATCAGAATTGGATCGATGAAGATAAATGGGTATAAGCGAACTTATATAAATATATAACTATTTATACAAAAAAAATCATATCCTGAATTTAAACATATATTAAATTATATGAGTTTCAAAGATAATAGTTTTAAATTAAAACCCATATATAAAATCAAACACATATACAATATATATATATAAAAAAATTATTTCCTAAATATATTTATTTCTTATAAAAATATATTATATACATAAATAAATAAGTCGACAGTAATATTTTATATAAAAATAATAATAAAATAAGACTTTTGTACAATATGATTCAAAACTACTATTTAATAAAACCCATATTTATATTGAAATCAATATATTTATATATGAATCAATAAACAAAGATCAGTATACACAACATACCGACTTATCACAAGAAGAATGCTACATGCAAATCCATGTAGACACTATATATATGCTATACAACTAATTATATGTTTCATTTTGGCTGCACAAAACATATATGCGATTGTATATATATTCATGCAACAAATATATGCAATTAACCAAAATCATATGCAGACAATATATTTATATATACTCAAACAATTATATACATAAGCTATATATATGCGAACAAATATATATATATATGGTTACTCAAATATCATATGCAGACTATATACACATATATGTATGCTAGATATGCAACCACATTTATGCCGACTTGATATATAACCATATATACATGTAGACCTGATATATAACCATATATATTTAAACATATATTAAGAATGAAATAAAACATTTTATATGAGAACATAACAATATATTTATATATTTATACATTTATATATATATATATATTCAATAATAATATAACTTATAAAACTAGAATAATACATCTTACTATATATATACAGCCCATATAAAACTCTTACATACATGTTCTACGTATAACTGATATATATATATACAGGGACGTATATATAATTTAAACTTATACCTAAACTAACGTATTAAATTATAACTATGTATATAATACAACTCAACAATATATGTATGCTTTATATATATAGACTACAAACAACATGGCTTAAGACCAGTAATTAGCTATATACATTTATATACTCTTTAAAGTCAACGTCCCATATCCAATAGAAAATGCTTAGTAAACAAACTGGTTATAACATATATAATATATATAAACAAATATCTTTTGAGTTCCATACATATATATAAATAAGTATACATGTTCACATACCCTTGCACAGTTACCAGCTGGACTCGGCCGAAGTTATAGGAGGTGGGCCAGTGCTTGCTAGCTGGAGAATGGGTGGAAGGCTAGAGGGAGGGGAAGAAGAAGCACGGTGGCTATGGAGGTGGTTTGTGCTCGGCTGGCCATGGAGAGACTCGGCAAAAGCTGAGTGACAGGCTCGGGTGGAAGGAGGTCTGGTGGGACGTGGAGAGGCGGATATGTGCTTTGGTGAAGGGGAACGGCTGTAGCAGATCTCGACCACGGTGGCTCAGGCGAGGTGGCTCGCTAGTTCTCGGAAGAGGGGTTCGGCGAGTAAAGAATTGGAAAGTTGGGTGGGCTCGTGAGTGGTCACGGCCGTGAAGTGGTGAAGGCCGAGTAGGGTTTTGAAGAGAGAGGCGGTGGGTTGAGGGCTTCGGCGTAGTTCGACTGGGACGATGGAAGAGGAGGGTACGGTGGTGGCTCAAGGGTTGCGTGGTGCACTCGGCTGAAGGTAAGTTAGGAAAGGAAGGGGAGGACGAAAACAAGTAGAGAAATTTAAAGGAAGAAGAGAAAAATGAAGGTGCTCGTATATAAAATAATTTTCTCAAAACAAATGGTGAACGAACCGAAACTTAAAATGAAACAGTATGAAAATAAATTGAACAGGGAAGAAGAAAAACCTGAACAGTTATATCTGTGAAATAGTAAAAGTTTGCTATTAATATCTAGGGATATGGAAAAACAAGTGGCTGTTTTGAATTCAACAGGTAGGTATATGAAAGGTGGATAGAAACCAAAAGTTTAAAACGTGCACTGGTACGATTAACCGTTCCACAGATTTTATCGCGTCCTGAATTTTCGAAATACACAAATGAATACACTGTTGAGATCAGCACGACGAGACGATCAAAATGGTATACAGATATCAGTGGTATGATTGAATTATAAAAATTCGAATTTTCTACTAGCGGAAAATGTAGCAAAAACGCAGAAAAATAAGATCGACGGAGCTAAAGAAGTTCGAATTTGGAAAAATGAAAAATGATGTCTTGCTCAGAAGATGATTTAGAATTTTTCTATGTAAAAATATTTAGGTTTCGAAAACATTTTATTTTCATCAATTCCTAACTGATTAAATTGAAATAAATTACACACGAAAATAACTTTAAAATTTTTGGATGGAAATTTACCAATTGCTATGTTTAACTAAACGCGTTCCAAATATCAAATTTTTATTTCAAAATTTTATCGTTTAAAATTTCACAAAATTTCAACTAATTACGTTATTAAAAACAGTTAAAATTTACGGGTCGTTACAAACAAATTGCGGATTTAAAAGATATATGTCTGTATTTACTTGACCCTAGGGTAGAGAAATTTATACAGACTCCGTGGTTGATTTAAATTGATTTTCTAAAAACTATTAAGCATTTTGGATTTCTATATATGAATCTCAGCTAAAATTTAATGTAATAATTTCTGTGAATTTGTTTGCATGAGTTAAAATTTTTATAAGAAATAAATAGTTAGAAATATAAATTCTGGAATCTAATTTACAGAATAAAGGTTAATTGAAATTTAATAATCTGATTTGACTTAATAATGGTACTTTATACTAACCTATAAATTGTAAGCTTTAATTCATTTAATAGTGATTAAAATGATAAATGGTTTTTTTTGTGGAAAAAAATGTAAGTAAAAACGTACATTTGTGATGTAAGATTTAACTAATGTAAATGGTATTACTTGGGTAATAAAAATGATAAATGTTATTTACTGAAAGGAAAATAAAGTGTAAGTTAATAACGTACTTTTAACTTAGCATAAGGATTTCAGCTTTAAAATTTGACATTATAGTAACAAAGTTATTTAACTAAAGGTGGGGTTTCTTTAATGACCAAATAGCTAAAATTAGAGTAATATAATAAGAATGATATAATGATTATGATAAAAACTGTAAACATATGTACCATTTGATTATATATACTATTGTAGTGGGAAGTATTACAGTAACAATTCAAAACTATTGCGATTTCTTACGGTAACAATTCAAAACTGCTGCGATTTCCTTACTATAACAATTCTGCACTGCTGCGGATTCTTACAGTAACAATTCTGCACCGTTGCGAATTCTTACAGTAGTATTTCTGCACTGCTGCGAATTCTTACAGTAGCATTTCGGTACTGATGCGTTTTCTTAAAAGTGACATTTCCTGAATGCTACAAAATTTTCTAAAGGGTTACGGTCCCGAATGTATGGTTCTAAAGGTTACATTTTTAAAGTGCTATAATCTCTAAATTTTTACGTTTCAAAGGGGTTATAATTAAATGAATTTGGAAGTGTTACAACTTTGGAAAAATGAATAATATTTTAAAGAATAATGATATGGAATTTATATGGTTTTGAAAGGAATATGTTTGATATGAAATATAAACCATTTGAAATTGAAATAACCACGGGTTATAATAATGTTTGGTTGTTAAAGAGACCGAGATCGGATATGGGCATACTCTCTGTCGATACCGAAAACCACTTTAACAACTGTGTACGCGGTTGAGATTCCAGAATGAAGTAGGATGGTGGTGACGATCCTAAAGGTATATTTACGTGGACCTAACTCCCATGAGTTAGCATAAGGTGGCTAAAAGAGGAGCAATCGACGGGCTAAGTGAGGTAGCTCCTCCGATCGGACAAACTTCATCGTTAGCCATTCTATTACTTTGTGATTGATTTGGTTCGCACCTTTGATTCGGGAGTATGGATCGAGTTGGGCGGTAGTTGTGGCTATGCGTTACCAACAGTCCAGAAGTGTAATTGGTATATCTACCCTGGCATTGCCTATTTGTGCCGTGTCACCTACCCTAGCGCGCTTTCTACGAGTTTGGTTTGTACCATACCTATGGAGTGCCCTCTAACGACGTCCAGTACGGGCGGGATTACGGTACTGTATAGACTATGGGAAATAAAAATGTGTTAAGGGGGAAAATGTAACGCCTTAACGCTATTTTAATAGTTTACTTTACTTTAGACATTATTATAATAGCGTATATTACTACATAATAGATAGTTTAACGGATCCTTAAAGTATGGGCGATCCCAAGCATCCTTTAAGTTACTGATGCATTTCTTTTACAGTTCACTTGAGTTGGTTTACATTTTATAAGTATGTATTTCCTGACTCAAGTGTCTTGTGTTTTGCTTTACGCTCGGGTCAGCCTCAGTTTCATAGCTTTCGTTTCATCTTTTTGGAGCTAGAGATCTGCCGGAGATTTAGCTGTCTACCTGATATTTCTATTCCAGTTATTTCCACTCAGCTTTTGCTTTTGTAGTAGAGAACTTATGTACCTTGAATTTCCAAATGTATTGGTTTCAGACTTTGGTATTATGTATTAGTTTTGAGACCTTGTATCTAGTAGCTTCATGAACTACTATAGTTATTTTATTCCGCTGCGAGTTATTCTGATATTCTGTGTCTGTGATTGATTTTATTTGCCCCAAATTTTATTAACAATCTATTGTTATGAATTATTCAAGTCTGACATGTGTGGTTTTATTGTCGATTTGAATGGTCCAAAATGGCGGGATGTTGCACTTGGTATCAGAGCCAAGTTTTAGGCAAACCTTTGCCTACGGGGCAAAAACTCATTAGAGATAGGGTAGAAATATCCTAGAATGAGTAAAATCAATCTTAGAATCATTCTTTGTGAGAGAACGTATTTTCCAAGTATAAAATGGTTTTCAAATGATTTTAAAAGATTATTTTGGATATAAAATTTTTCTTGTTTTAAAATCTAATTTTCCTTATAATTTCCCTTCTTTTCGAATCCACCTTGTTTAATAGAATTCTATGATTAGGATTTCCATGGAGACTTTGCCATGACTTCTTCCACTCATGCTCCGCCTACTCCACTTGCTCCTAGTGATACCCAAGGTACTCTCCAAAGCACCTTTACCTTGTTTAATCTTCATGTTCGTGTTTTATTTGACACTGGAGCTTCGCATAGTTTCAATTCTGTGGACCTTTATGATAAGTTTGAGCATATCCTTTCACCTAAGTTTTCAACCGAACCTTTGTGTGTTACTAATCCTATTGGTGGTCCCGCAAACCTTAGTAGGATTTGTAACAATGTGAAACTCTTCCATTTTGACTATCGCTTTTCTGGTGATTTCTATGTTCTTGGTTTCGATGCTTTTGACATGTTGCTTGGAGGAGATTGGTTGAAGATGCATGAAGTTGTTATCTCTTGTAAAACCCAGACTGTTTCTCTTGTTGATGATTTTGGTAAGCCCTTGGTGATTCAGTGCCTTATGCCTCGGGAGTATGCAGGCAGTTTTATCTACTCTCTTGATTCTTACCCTAGTGATCTTGATTCTACCTCTGTGGTCAAACTCTATTCCGATATATTTGGTGAAGTCACTTCTTTACCTCCTAAACGGGAAATCGAATTCCATATTGATCTCATTCCTAGAGCTCAACCTGTAGTTCTTCCTCCCAGAAGAATGACACCCCGTGAGAAGGTTGAGTTGAGGAAGCAAATCGAAGACTTGTTCTCCAAAGGTTTGATCAGACCCAATCATTCCGACTGGGGAGCAGCAGTGGTTTTTGTCACTAAGTCTGATGGTTCTTTGAGGATGCGTGTTGGTTATAGGGAGCTGAACAAGCTCACTATGAAAAACAAATATCCGATGCCTCGTATTAATGATATGTTCCATCAGCTTTATGGAGCTACTGTATTCTCTCAGCTTGACCTTGCCATCGGTTTCCACTAGCTCAGAATTGCGGAGGAAAGTATTCCCAAAACCGCTTTCCGTTCTGAGGATGGTTTCTTTGAGTGGTTAGTTATGCCTTTTGGTTTGACTAATGTCCCAGCTTTCTTTGTCGACCTTATGAACCGGGTTTTCTGTGATGTTCTTAATAAGTTTGTTCTAGTCTTCGTCGATGATATCCTTGTTTTCTCTAAATCGGAGGAGGAGCAAGAATCTCATTTGAGTTTTGTTCTGGGGACTCTCAGAAGTCATCAGTTGAAAGCCAAATTCTCGAAATGCCATTTCTGGAAAGATGAAGTCCGATTTCTTGGACATATTGTTTCTAGTAATGGAGTTTCCTTTGATCCAGTTAAGATCGCTGCGATCAATGTAAGTCTATCTTCTCTTCTTTCCTTTGTACATTAATTATTCTATCTCTTTCTTGGTTCTTATTTTCCCTATTCTATTTTGGAATTGGGAAACACCTAGGACTCCATCTGATATCCGTAGTTTTCTGGGCCTTGCCGGTTATTATCGGAGATTCATTGAGAATTTTGCTCGGATTGCTGCACCTCTCACCACTTTAACTCGTAAGAATGCTAAGTTTAGATGGAATGATAAGTGTGAAGCTGCATTCAATGAGTTGAAGTGCAAGCTTACTTCCGCAGCAGTTCTTACTGTTCCAAATGGAAATGAGGGATTAACGGTATACACTAATGCCAGTTGTGAAGGTTTGGGAGCCGTTCTGATGCAGGATAGGAAGGTTATCACTTATGCCAGTCGTCAGTTGAAGACTCATGAAGCCAATTATGCAGCCCATGATTTGGAATTGCTTGCCGTAGTTTTTGCTTTGAAGCTTTGGAGACATCATCTATTGGGAACTAAGTTTGAGCTCTTTACGGATCATAAGTCTTTGAAATATATTTTCACCCAGAAGGACTTGAATTTAAGGCAGGTCAGGTGGCTAGAGTTCCTTTCTTCTTATGACCTCGACATCAACTATAACCCCGGGAAAGCTAATGTTGTAGCTGATGCTTTGAGTCGGAAGAAGGCGATGTTATGTCAACTTGTTGTTTCTTCTCCTCTTATGGATCATATTGTTGCTAAGCAGGACGAGGATAGGATAATTAGGCTTTTTAAGGAGAATGTTTGTAACAGAGTTGGTGGTAATAGCCAAGAAGGAAGTGGAGCTCAGATCGATGATAAAGGGATTTTGAAGATTAATAATCGGATTTGTGTCCCGAATGTCGATGGATTAAGGCAAGAGTTACTTCGGGAAAATCATCGGTCTAGACTTTCTATTCATCCAGGTGTGACGAAGATGTACCATGATATGAAGACGCTATATTGGTGGAGTGGTATGAAGTATGATATCTCCCTTTTTGTTAGTAGATGTGCTACTTGTGAGCAGGTTAAGGCTGATCATCAGAAGACCACTGGATTATTGCAGCCTCTTGAGGTTCCCAATTGGAAATGGGAACAAGTTTATATGGATTTTATTGATGGATTACCAAGGACTAGGAGAGGTAATGAAAGTATTTGGGTTATTGTGAATAGATTGACTAAGTCAGCTCATTTCATTCCGGTTAGGTCTAACCGTTCTGCTTCTAGTTTAGCTGAGATTTATATGAGAGAGATAGTTCGTCTTTATGGTTTTCCTGTTAGCATTATTTGCGATAGAGACCCATTCTTTACCAGTCAGTTTTGGAAATCTTTTCAGGAATCTTTAGGTACCCGCCTGAATCTGAGCACTGCTTACCATCCGCAGATCGACGGTCAAACGGAAAGGGTAAATCAGGTTTTAGAAGATCTTCTTCGTGCTTGTGTCCTTGATTATGGAGGATCTTGGGAAGATCATCTCCGTCTCGTTGAATTCACCTATAACAATAGTTACCAGGTCTAATATCAAATATATGTTTAAGGTTGTCTTAAACATTTGTTTATCTTATTCCATCTCTTAAAATTCAGGCTAGTATCGCAATGGCTCCATTTTCTGCTCTTTATGGACGACCTTGCGAATCTCCATCTCGTTGGATTGAATCCGGTAATCGTTTGGTTCTTGGTCCAGATATGATTCTAGAAGCATCTGAGAAGGTTGAGGAGATTAGGAGAAAGATGATGATTGCTCAAGATAGACAGAAGAAGTATGCTGACAGGCGTAGAAGGAGTTTGGAGTTTTTTGTTGGTGATCAGGTTTTCCTTAAGGTCTCTCCATTAAGAAATGTGATTTGTTTTGGTCGGAGAGGGAAGCTCGCTCCTAGGTTTATTGGTCCTTTTCGCATCTTAGAGAGAGTTGGTTCCTTAGCTTATCGTTTGGAATTGCCTGAGAAACTTTCTGGAGTGCAGAATGTGTTCCATGTTTCGCATCTTCGTCGGTATCTTCATGATCCATCTTTGATTGTTCAACTTTCTGCTCTCGAGAGTTTGGATGTTGAGCCAAACCTTACTATCGAGAGGAAGCCACTTCGTATTATCGATAGAGGTACGAAGCAGCTTCGAAGAAAATCTATCAACCTAGTCAAAGTGCAATGGAGCACTGATGATCGGGATTGTACTTGGGAAATGGAAGAGAGCATTCGTGCTTTGAATCCGGAATTGTTTGTTCCAGGTATTATTCGTTATCCTACCTTATCCTTCTTTATTTTCTGTGTCTCGTTCATTTTCGAGGACGAAAAGTTTTGAGTGGGGGAGAGTGTAACAACCCGCAAATTTTGAGAATATTTTTAAATGAAAATTCATTTGAAATTTTAAATGTAATTATTATAAAATTGATAAATTTGGAAATTTAATGTATAATTTTGAGTTTTGATGTGAAATGTTCTTCCAAATTTAATAAAATAAAGAGTTTTCTTAAAATACAAATTTTGTCAACTTTGGTCAAAATTTGACTTTCTATGAAAATTTTAAATTTGAATTTTTAACTTTTACTTTTTTTTATGTAGATGAATTTAATTCTAACATTTTCTTTGTTTTTCGTTTTGTAAAATTTTGGTTTCTACTTTTCAAAACTGACAACTTTAGGCGTATTACACGCAGTTATTTTTCCTTTAACATTTATCTTATTTACATGGTGACTTTGGGCTTGTACAAATGGCCTAGAAAACCCTTTAGTTAGACGAGAAGCCTATATAATATCCTAGGGTTTGTGATGGACTCTTCACTTTCATTTGTGCCTCCACAGAAGAAAAAAAAGAATGTAAGTTTCTTCTTCATCTTCCTCCTCAAAACCCTAGACTTTCTCCCTCCTTTCCTCTACAATTTTCTTCCTCCTCTCCTTAACAAATTTCAGCCATGCTTGCCACTACCTCCATTTCCTCTTCCTCCAACCAAAAACCCTGGCCAAAACTACCTCTTCTCCTTCCTTTTCCCCTTTCCACTTCACCAATTTCGGCCCCACCTCCTCCAATTTTTTTTTTCTTTTTTTTTCCTTTTTCTCCCTTCAACCAATTCGGCCACCATCACCATCTACTTCCCCAATTTCCTAACCCTAGCCGTGACCTCCCCAAACCATAACCCTAAGCTACCATGGCCAAACCTACTCCCAAACCCTAGCCGAAACCTTTGTTTAGCCTAAGGCCGAACCCACCTAACCCAAAAACCTAGCCATGGCCGAGCCTAGCATAGACCAAACTCCACCCAAATCTAGCCTAGACCGAACCCAAATAAACCCTAGACCAAACCTATGTGTCCCTTAGACAAGCCCTCTTCACATGTTTACAAATATATATATTTCTATTTTTATTTTTCTATGTGAATTATTTGTTTACGTATGGAATTTATTTTATTTTGCAAAGTGTCGGATTTGGATTCTCCTCTTACTCAAGCTTGTCCGTAATTTGTCATGCTTGTCGTAGTCGTTGTGTTGCGTTTTGAATCGCTTCTCTAACCAAAGAAAGGTGAGTAATCACTCTTGACAACGTACTTATATTTTGGTGAATTGATGACAATGGAATTGTATGGATTTGTATATACAAGTTAAGAAATTTCACTATTGAATATTATTATGTTATTTCATATCATATTTTACCTATTATGATCATATGCCATGATTTATTGAATATTATTATGTTATTTCATATCCTATATTACCTGTTATGATCATATGCCATGATATATTGAATATTGTTATGTTTATTTAATATTCTGTAATTATACTGCAAGTTCCTTCACTATGGGTTGAAATGATACATACCCGAATGATTTTTAGATTAAGGAAAATTGTTATGGGCTGAAATGATAGGCCTGAGCAATTTTATTTGACTTGGGATTGCGGGTTTGAAATGATATAAAACCCAAAAAATTAATAAATTGCGGATTTAAAAGATATATGTCTGTATTTACTTGAACCTAGGGTAGAGAATTTTATACAGACTCCATGGTTGATTTAAAATGATTTTCTAAAAATTATTAAGTATTTTGGATTTCTATATATGAATCTCATCTAAAATTTAATGTAATAATTTCTGTGAATTTGTTTACATGAGTTAAATTTTTTATAAGAAATAAATAGTTGGAAATGTAAATTTTGGAATCTAATTTACATAATGAAGGTTAATTGAAATTTAATAATCCGATTTGACTTAATAATGGCATTTTATTCTAACCTATAAATTGTAAGTTTTAATTCATGTAAATGTGATTAAAATGATATATGGTTTTTTTTGTAGAAAAAAAAATGTAAGTTAAAATGTTCATTTGACATGTAAGTTTTAACTAATGTAAATGGTATAACTTGGGTAATAAAAATGATAAATGTTATTTACTGAAAGGAAAATAAAGTGTAAGTTAATAACGTACTTTTAACTTCGCTTAAGGATTTCAACTTTAAAATTTGACATTATAGTAACAAAGTTATTTAACTAAAGGTGTGGTTTCTTTAACGACCAAATAGCTAAAATTAGAGTAATATAATTAGAATGATATAATGAAAAAGATAAAAACTATAAATATATGTACTATTTGATTATATAAACTATTGTAGTGGGAAGTATTACAGTAACAATTCAAAACTGCTGCGATTTCTTACGCTAACAATTCAAAACTGCTGCGATTTCCTTACTATAACAATTCTGCACTGCTGCGGATTCTTACAGTAACAATTCTGCACCGTTGTGAATTCTTACAGTAGCATTTCTGCACTGCTGCAAATTCTTACAGTAGCATTTCTGCACTGCTGCGAATTCTTACTGTAGCATTTCTGTACTGCTGCGTTTTCTTAAAGGTGACATTTCCTGAATGCAACAAAATTTTCTAAAGGGTTATGGTCCCGAATGTATGGTTCTAAAGGTTACATTTTTAAAGTGCTATGATCTCTAAATTTTTACGTTTCCAAGGGGTTATAATTAAATGAATTTGGAAGTGTTACAACTTTGGAAAAATGAATAATATTTTAAAGAATAATGATATGGAATTTACCTGGTTTTGAAAGGAATATGTTTGATATGAAATATAAACCATTTGAAATTGAAATAACCACGGGTTATAATAACATTTGGTTGTTAAAGAGACCGAGATCGGATATGGGCATACTCTCTGTCGATACCGAAAACCACTTTAACAACTGTGTACGCGGTGGAGATTCCAAAATGAAGTAGGATGGTGGCGACGATCCTAAAGGTATATTTACGTGGACCTAACTCCCATGAGTTAGCATAAGGTTGCTAAAAGAGGAGCAATCGACGGGCTAAGTGAGGTAGCTCCTCCGATCAGACACACTTCATCGTTAGCCATTCTATTACTTTGTGATTGATTTGGTGCGCACCTTTGATTCGGGAGTGTGGATCGAGTTGGGCGGTAATTGCGGCTATGCGTTACCAACAGTCCGGAAATGTAATTGGTATATCTACCCTGGCATTTCCTAGTTGTGCCGTGTCACCTACCCTAGCGCGCCTTCTGCGAGTTTGGTTTGTACCATACCTATGGAGTGCCCGTTGACGACGTCCAGTACGGGCGGGATTACAGTACTTTATAGACTATGGGAACTAAAAATGTGTTAAGGGGGAAAATGTAACGCCTTAACGCTATTTTAATAGTTTACTTTACTTTAGACATTATTATAATAGCGTATATTACTACATAGTAGATAGTTTAACGGATCCTTAAAGGATGGACGATCCCAAGCATCCTTTAAGTTACTGATGCATTTCTTTTACAATTCACTTGAGTTGATTTACATTTTATAAGTATGTATGTCCTAACTCGAGTGTCTTGTGTTTTGCTTTACGCTCGAGTCAGCCTGAGTTTCTCAGCTTTGGTTTCATCTTTTTGGAGCTAGAGATCCGCTGGAGATTTAGCTGTCTACCTGATATTTCTATTCCAGTTATTTCCACTCAGCTTTTGCTTTTGTAGTAGAGAACTTATGTACCTTGAATTTCCAAATGTATTGGTTTCAGACTTTAGTATTATGTATTAGTGTTGAGACCTTGTATCTAGTAGCTTCATGAACTACTATAGTTATTTTATTCCGCTGCGAGTTATTCTGATATTCTGTGTCTGTGATTCTGTGATTGATTTTATTTACCCCAAATTTTATTAACAATCTATTGTTTTGAATTATTTAAGTCTGACATGTATGGTTTTATTGTCGATTTGAATGGTCCAAAATGGTGGGATGTTACAGAAATATTTCTATTGGGACGATCCATACTTGTTCAAATATTGCCCCGACCAAATCATCCGACATTGCGTTCCAGATAATGAGATCAGGAGTGCTCTTTCGTTTTGCCATGATCAAGCATGCTGTGGACATTTCGGTCCTTGAAAAATTGCGGAAAAAGTGCTTCAATGTGGTTTCTATTGGCCTTCTCTTTTCAAAGACTCGTTTGAATTTTGTAAAACTTGCGATCGATGTCAAATGCTTGGACGAATTTCTCGACGAGATATGATGCCTCTAAACCCCATTCTTACGATCGAAATCTTTGATGTTTGGGGTATCGACTTTATGAGACCTTTTCCCAATTCTTTTGGAAACTTGTATATCCTTCTCGCTGTCGATTACGTCTCAAAATGGGTCGTAGCCGTTCCTTGAAAAACCAACGACCAAAAAATTGTTGTGAAATTTCTCAAAGAAAACATCTTTTCGAGGTTTGGCACACCTCGCACAATAATCAGTGATAACGGGACCCATTTTTGCAACCGTTCTTTTGAAACTTTAATGAAAAAATATTCGATAACCCACAAGTTATCTACTCCATATCATCCTCAAACTTGTGGCCAAGTAGAAGTTTCAAATCGACAAATAAAACAAATATTGGAAAAAACTGTTAACAAAAATCGAAATGATTGGTCTCAGAAATTGACCGACATTCTTTGGGCTTACCGTAATGCTTTTAAAACTAACTTTGGGATGTCTCCATTCCATTTAGTTTATGGTAAAGCTTGCCATTTACCCGTTGAAATCGAACACAAAGCGTTGTGGGCAATAAAGAACTTAAACTTTGATCTTGAAAAAGCTGGCGAAAATCGAAAACTACAACTCAAAGAACTAGAAGAACTTAGGAACGACGCGTATGAAAATGAGAAAATTTACAAAGAAAAAAGAAAAGTTTTTCATGACAAGTCAATCTTAAGAAAAACATTTTCGCCTAACCAAAAATTTCTTTTATATGACTCAAGACTTCATTTATTCCCTAGGAAACTTAAATCGAGATGGACCGGACCATTTGTGGTACGAACTGTTTTTCCACATGGTGCCGTAGAAATAGAAAACCCTAGGGATGGATCGATTTTCAAAGTCAGCGGTCATCGTTTGAAACCCTTCTTGGAATTTCCAAGTAACCAAGAGGAGGAGCTCATGATCCTTCATGAGCCAAGCTATGTCTAGTAAGAATGTTAACCCACTTTTGTAAATATGTACATATTTTTCACCGTTACACTCATTATATCGTGCACTGACTGTGGAGTGGCAGTTAAAATTAAGTGTGGGGGGAGTCTCATTTTCATTTTTTTTAGTTTTTCATGGAAATTTTGAATTTTCATTTTCTTTTAACTAAAAAAAATCTCAAAATATCTAAATCTCAAAAACATTTTCTTTTTTTTAGCATTTTGATGTATTTTTGAAGAAACACTATAGGATAAGTATAAATTTTAGGTAATAAATTGAAATTTTTGAAAATTTATTTGTTTTAATAGAAATAAAAATGAAGTTTGATTATAAATAACAATGATTAACTAGTATAAAGGAAGATTCATATGTGTTAATTATGAAGTAAATCCGAATTGAAAATCTTTGTTTAAAAAAGTGGTAAATTTAAAGTAAAGGATATAACATTTTTATCTTCTAAGTTAAATGGTGCTAAGATGATTTTGCAAAACTCTCTCTTTCTAAAAAAAGAAAAAGAAAAAAAAACATTTGTATATATGTATATATTTTTAATACCAAGAGTCATGTGTTTACACTCGTGTGCTCACTCGCCATGCTCTGTACCCTTCTCGCGTAAGTCCAAAAGGCAGTGCACAATCGGTATATCTGGCCTTAGCTTATCTGAGTTAGGTGTTTGTATATAAAAATTCTTTTTAATAACACCCACAGTCGATAAGTGTTCACACTTGTGTGTTCACTCGCCATGCTCTGTATTCCCCTCACATCAGTCCGCAAGGCAATGCACGGGTAATATATCTGGCCTCAGTTTACCTGAGTTAGGCATATGTAAATATTGTTAATATCAATAAAATTTTCAAATAAGAGAGAGTCAGTAATTGAAATCTGAGCACTATTTTTACTTATTTGATTTGACTTGCTATTGAAAAGAAATGAAAATACCACTTTGATAAACTTTGCTAATCAACTTAGGATCTATTTCATAGTTGCGCTATGTTATCAACCGAAACAACGCATTAAACTATAGTCTATTTGTTACGATAACTTCATTTTTATTGGAAGTTTTGACGAGTAAATGACTTAAATTTTCAAGACAATGACCAAAACTTATATTTAACTTATTTGTATTGATTTAAAAGTAAATCCTTCATTTGTAAATATTTTCAAAAACTTGCATTCATCTCTTTGTAAATAAATCTTGCATTTTGTAAATATTTTCATCCTGCATTTGGATTTTGTGGGTAGTATCCGCTGAAAACCCTCATGAGACAACACTCGTCCTACTGGGGACACTCAGAGGTTTAACGGCTTGTTGCATACGCTCAATGTAATCGTGCTCCCTACGAAAATGGATTTATCTTAGTTTTCCTTTATTCGAGGACGAATAAAAAGATAAGTGTGGGGGTATTTGATGTGCACGTAAATGTGCATATATATATACATCCATATTTTATCTCTTTTTATTTAAATAAATATCATATTTGGGCATTTAACATGTTTAAAACCAAAATTTATTTTTTTTCAAATCATCATATATTCATCTTCATTCAAGGGAAAAATCGTCATTTTTGTGCATGTGTCAATTTGAGAATTTTTACTTGGACATTTTTTATGATTTTTATAGGAAATTTTGATGCATATGGAAGAGGGATTCATGAAGATATATGCATGCACAAACGAATACAAAGGAAAGAAGAAGGAAATAATTCAAGTCCAAGATCATGGAGGACCCCACCCACTTGCCTAAATCTACAATTAGAAGCTAATGGATAACTAAGTGGTGGTTAAAGCTTCATGCACATTTAATGAGGGATTAATTAGTGGCTAATGGTTACTTGGTGGACACACTTCCTAAAAAGCATTTTGGGAAGATCCCTAAATATTGAATTAGGGTTTTATGCATGTATAAATAGCCCTCTTATGTACATGTAAATATCTTCCACTCTTTCGTATATTTGCTTAGGAAATTAGCAAGTTGTAAACAAAAATCAAAGTGAAATAAAAATGGCTTCCAAGCCTCTTTCTCCTCTCTTTTCTACATGCTTTTCTTTGTTTTATTGTTAATGTTTATTTCTATGCTCTCTTTCTTTTTATGTTCATAGCTTAGATTTACATTTATGCACTAGTCTAATTAATTTCCTTCTAGTAGTTAATCTTCTTTTTCTTTGTTTATTCTCTACTTTCTTTCATTTTCAATGTTGAAACTTACATGTGTTGATTTGACAACACAAATGAGTAGCTAAACCCCTTCAATTTAGGGGTAATGAAGCTCTCAAATATTATGTAATTTCCACATTTTTATGATTTATGATCTCTTTAGCTTGTGCTTCATGAAAGTGAATTTTGATGTAAACAATTTAATGCAAGCCCCCAATGTTGCGTGAAGTACAGACAAAGTAGAAATGTAAGCAAAGATTTAATACAAGAAGGCTGCGTGGGTGAAGGATTTGCTTTGGATTTGAAAATAAAGTTTCGTGGTACCATGTTACACACTATTTCGTTCGCGTACGGGCAACGATTGGTAGAAATAAAAATACGGTCGCGTGTGATAATGTGAGAAGATTATAAAACTAAAATAAAATAGACAATTTAGCTTATTCTGCGAAGTCTCAAAATGCCAACGTTTGCCGTAAAATACATCAAACGAAAATTTAAATATTTTTCAAATTAAAAATTATGGAAAAATCGTATAAATTAAAATAAAAATACATCATCAAACATAAATTCTAAATTTGAAACAGATATTTTATCATAATTTAAATTCAAATCCGAATAATTAAATAAATTAAATATTCAAATTTGAAGACCTAAAATACGGGTTGTTACATGGATCATCCAATGGTATTCCGGTTCCTTCAAATACAATAATTAGAGTTAACAATTATTATCTCTTTCCCAGAGGAAAAATATCCAAAATCACATTTTCAAAAGCATCGGGATTTAAGTCCTAATAAAAAATAATTCGTTTATAATATTTTTTTAACTTTATAAACTATGGTACATTAGACCATACAATCAATCAATCAAGTTCAATTAAATCCAAATTCCATAAAGGAATACACTAACACTATCAATCATTCAAATTCCATAAGGAAAAATCTAACACTCAACATTATTTAAGATGTCAAAAGATTAACAACAAACTCCTAAGCTAGGTCCAAAACTAGCCCAAATATATATAATTATCTAAGCGTATCATTCTTTGCTCATTAGCCTTTGGTTATCGCTTAGAAGATTATCCAAACTTACTCGGACAAAATTGAAAGTTATACTCTAAAATTATTAGTTTCTTGACTACACGAATCTTTCTAAATCACATAAATTTGCATTTAATATTTTATTCAATACCAAATTGTTTATGAATTATTTCATAAAATTCATCTAAGTTTAAAAATATTTTATAAAGTCATTTCTTTATAAAACACCAAATAATAACTTATTCCACTTTATTTACTTGTATAATACCCTTCCAAATCCAAAGAGTATATATAAAACACAAAATTTATTTTTCTTTTCACATTTAAGATGAAGATCAAATCAAAATTTGGGTCTTTTAAAATTGAGTCAACCTCTCGACCTCTTTAAGTTAGAGTGTTAAGATGGACAATGTTTATAGGTTGACTCAAAATAACAAATAGTTTCACTACTTACATGTTTTAAACAAAAGCTACAGTTTTAATAAAATAATGTCTATCAAAACCTTCCTACCTTTTCACATTAAGGTGTTATAATGAATCATGTTCATGGACTGACCCAATAACACCAATTAGTGTACACTACTTAGATACTTAAATAATATCTAACATTTTGATAAAATAACGTTGTCAAAACTTTCATATCCAATCTAACCCATTTAAATCAGTGTTAAATTACCTCGTATGTTATTTATGGTTAAAAATTCATTTATCAAAACAATCTCTTACAAAAAATACTTTTTATTTTGGAAATCAATTCCCTTTTAGGGAACTTAAAGATTAAATACCCAGTTATATATTTCAAAACTCATCTTTAAAAGCATATTACACATATATTTTTTTATGAAATAACTTCAAACAATTTTTTTATTAAAACTCACTTTGGGTTCGTTCGAATTTGAATTCATTTCGATCACGCAATGATAAGGAGAATAATTTACTAAGTACTCCACAGCATTCGCCTAAGCAGCATCTGATCGTCACTTAGAAGATTCTTCATATTACCACAAAACTAACCGAAATGTTTTGCTCCGAATTATTCAAAGAAAAAGCATTCTACTTAAAAAAAATTCCAAAATATTTATACTTTTGAAATATTTCCAAATAATATCGCTATAACTTTTCTTAAAATCTTTTGAAATAATTTAAACTCGGGATGTAAATTTTTCGAAAATTCTTTAAATGTTATTTGGAAAGACAAATTTATAATACTAAGTGTATTAAAACAAGGGTCAAAACAAATTTCATTTTAAACATCATTTACTAAAATCCTAAAACATGCTTAACTTTATTTATAAACAATTTCTTTTACAGGATTTTCTCATTTATAAACATCATTTATAAATTTAAAATAATATTAATCGTCCTAGAGGATGATTTATATAATTTAAAACCTTAAAACATATAATTTTTCCAAAGAAAATAAATAAAATTTGAATTATTTTATTAAATTTAAAATAACATTAATTATCCTGAAAGATAATAAATTACATTTATAATCTCTTTTATAAATCTAAAACAATATTAACTATCCCAAAAGATAATTAATCAAATTTACAATTTTCTTTAATAAACAAATCAACTATCTTTAATAAAATAGTTAATTACTTCCAAAACACTTTCATCAAATTTATTTACTTATTTTAAACTCACTTATTAAATTAATTAACCATCTTAAAATATTATTTGTCAAACGACTTATTCAATTTAAATAATCATTAATTAAAATAAATAATTACTTTTAAATATCATTAATTAAAACGATTATTAATTTTCAAATATCATTAATTAAAATAGTTAATTAAATTCAGATACCATTACTTAAAATGATTAATTAAATTCAAATCTCACTGATCAAAAAGATTAATTAATTTTAAACATCATTAGTTAAAATGATTAATGAATTTTAAACATCTACTTCTGGAAAAACACAAGCTCAAGTTCAAATACACACAAGGGTTTAGGGGATGATATTTAATAAATGACGATATAACTGACATTGCTATAACGACACTTAAATAGTTCAAATGTAATATGCAGATTAATTTCAATTAATCAACTAAACAAATCTAACTATCATCCAAGAAATCAAAAATAGTTTATAGCATCATAGATATGATATAGCAATTTTGGACATGACTTAAACATACATTTAAATGATTCTCCTTTATTATGATTAAATTTTCTCAAATATTTATCCTCTAAATTATATGTATTTATTTATTTATTTTATGATTGTCATTATTATTATTTTGCTGTCATTTAGATTATATTAAACCACTTTTTATTACAAGCTTATTTTTAGCTTAACATTATTAAAATAAAACTTTTAACTTAAACCTTTCGCCAAACACCTTATAATCAAACTGTGAAACTTAATTCACAAGGGGTTCGCTCCAAGATTCCCTAATTCCCATCTAGTCAACCTATATCATACTAAGGAAATTTTTTTATGTACTTATTCAACAATAGTTAATGCTCAAACTAGAGGAGCATAACTAAACAAATCCTAAAAGATAACAATAAAATATTATCATTTCTAAACAATCAACTACACTATATAACTATATTAATTTTGAAAATCATTCTTATATATAAAATATATTCCTAGGTAAAATTATTTCATTTACCATTTTAAAACAATACGGTATTGGTAGATCTGTTCAAGTATTTTGGAATCCCTATCGATAACGCTGATCAAACGCATCGACCAGAATTCATATACCACTAAATGCATCAAACAACACAATATAAAACATTTTTATAGCACTAACAAATAAGCACTCAATATATGTTTATAACCTCAAAATTGTCCTAGGATTTACTAATCCAATCCTTAGAGAGTTTAACCTACCAGGGCTTAAGGGTTCGTTAAACCTAAGCTCTGATACCATCTCTGATGACCCACCTTTCTGATCCCTATAAACGACACTTAATACATCCTCAATATGCATGTGACGTCGTCTAAGCATCCGAAATATAAGTTGTCTTGGAGTAAAATAAAGAGCAGAATAAGATGGAATAGATAAACCTCACAGCAGAATGGTTACATATAATATAAAATGATATAATGCAAAAGGTTACTCCTCATAAGGAGTTATCAGAGTTTTAAAAGAAATACTACATCTAACAGATTGATAGCTATACATTCTAACTTTTCATTTTAAGATACAAAATACACCTATAACAACCAGAAATTTAACCCGTAATAATCAATTCGTTAATTTATGAAATGATAAAATAACTTTGTGAAATTATCAGAGTTAGGCCACGAGAGTTGTACCATTGTGTCCGTGGTAATTTTCTGGTCAATTTCCATATATAGAACGTCAGAATCCGAGCTAATATGAACAAATTATTAATTAATCAAGAAATCGAAAAAAAATATGGGCTAGGTCGACCTAACCATCGCCTAGGTCGACCGGCCAGTCAACCTAGGAGGGGGAGCAGTCAACCTGAAGGTCGACCCGCCCTTTTTTGTGAACGAATGAAGGAGTTCTTCATTCTAGTAAAAAGCTAGCACGTCAATTTCGTTGTTTTCTCTCATCTCGTCCCTCCATGCTCCCATCTAATGACTCCTATTCAGCCTATGACGTGGTCGCACCATATTCAATCTCCCAATTCAATGGTTTGAGATCCACTTCTACCTCTATAAATAAGACCCTAGGCCTAACACTTTTTCTCATTCTAGATTTTCTCCGCTTGGGTTCACCTTTTCAGGAAGGACCCTAAAAGGAATAACTTTCCAAGGAGACAATCTTTTTAAATAAAATATTTTAATACCCACAAGTGGATCTGGGAAGAGCTTAGACCACAGGTGAGTGATTGTAATTATTTTAGATTTCTTTAAGTAATTTAAAATAATAGGGTTTCCAACAGTTGTAGATTCACTATGATTTTTGGAATAACCTTTTTAAGTAGTTTATTTATAGTTTTTAGAATTATTTTCAGTCTATTTCTTTTAGCTATTCTTTTCAGTTAATTTCAGTGATTTCTGTTAATTATAGCTTTTCCATTTACTTACAGTTTATTTACAGTATTTTAATTTATTTACAGTTATTTATGCGTTATTTACATCTTTTTCCTACGCTTTGGATTTTCTTCTATTTTCAGTTTTCTTTATTTCTCTTTCTTCTTCGCATATGGATTAGAATAGATTAAACGCGAATTTGGATTAAATTATAAGAATACTGAAACAACGGAAGATAAGATATAAATTGTATGGACTGTAATAAAAATGGAATTGGACTGAATTATGATGTAGATATTAGAATTAGACTAAATTAAAGAGATTGGCCTAGTTATAACGTAGAATTATAACTAAAAAGAGTAAAAGATGAAAGAAGCTTATTTTTACACTTAGACCTTGGGTTAAGTAATAAGCATGATTATAACGTAGGTTATAAAAAGAAAACAGAACAGAATAAGGCTTATTTTAAGACTTAGGATAAATTAATAAGCACAGATAGTAAGAATAATAACAAAGGCCTATTTAAAATAATTTATCTAAGTTAATAAGCAAAGATGAAAGTAGAATCCGTACCGGCAGCATTTCCCTTATGTTGTTTAGGGTATATAAGTGGTCAATAGTTAAAAGAAAAGATCCGTACCGGAAGCATTTTCCTTATGCTGTTTAGGGTAGATATGTAACGACCTGCCTTTTTGGACGTTTTAAGCAGACACATAAACCACACACGTTAGACTCAAACCATTCAAAAGGGCAGATTGTTATGGGGTAGATAAGGAAAAGCAGAGAAAAAAAGAAAACAAATACAGAATCTCGCAGCGGAATGACAAAATATAATAATCAAATAAACAGTTCATGAAGCTGTTTACAAATAATATTGATTATACTATTATAATACAGATCAGAGTTACATACAACAAGAATAAATAATAAACAAATTCAGCGGAATAACATGATGTAGTGGAATAAATATAATACATAATAATAGCATAAAATCTTCGTCTTCATCCTCCACAAAGCAGTCTTCGATAAACTGAAAAGCTCAGAGTGATCCGAGAGAATTGAAAAGACAAAACACTCGAGTCAGAACTAAAAAATCTTATGTAAGTTAAATCAATAGTAAATAAATATGAGTGTAACGGCGTCAAAGATGTTTACGGGGTTTGACATCTCCTATCCAGTGTCTAACGTGAGTGCAATAACTTAAAAGATGTTCAGGATTACCATCCCTTAAGGATCCGTTAAACTATTTACTATGTAGTACAATAAGTTATTATAATAGTGTCTATAGTAAAGTAAAGTAAAGTATTAAAATAGCGTTAAGGAGTTACCCATATCCCCCTTAACACATTTTTATGTATTCCCATAGTCTATACAGTACCGTAATTCCTCCGTAAACTGGAGGGCTATCAGAGGGCACTCTATAGGTATGGTACAAACCAAACTCGTAGAAGGAGCACTAGGGCATGTTAACACGGCAATCGAGGCAATGCCATGGTAGATATACTAATTGGGGATCTGGACTGGTGGTAACGCATGGTAGCTACTACCGCCCACCTCGGAACACACTCCCATAATCAAAATCGAGGGGTGGCCACCAAATCAATCACAAAGTAATAAATATGGTATCGAAGAAATGTGTTTGATCGGAGGTGCGACCTCACTTGGCCCGGCATGGCTCTTGTTTTAGTCACATCTAAGCTGACTCACGGGAGTTAGGGTCATGTAAATACCTCATACAGAATCGTTCGCCAAACCATCCTACTTCATTTCTGGAATCTCCACCACGTACACAGTGGTTAAAATGGTTTTCGGTATTGGCAAAGATTATGACAATATCCGATCCTGGTCTCTTTAACAACCAAACGCTTGTTACACACCGAATGGTTCTTTTACATTTCCCAAAACCAATTCATAATTGATATCAAAATATCATATTCTCAAAACCATATCACTTTCGAATCATATTCACTTTCAAAATCACATTCACTTCCAAAATCATATTCACTTTAAAAATCATATTTACTCAAATATGTCATTTCACAAAAAGGTATCAATTCCAAATTCCAACTTAGGTTGTATCATCATCATAGATTTAAATATAAATACTTCAACTTTACACAGTCTGAAATTTTAGAAAATAGTTTAGATAGTCATAAATAGTTTTAATAGTTTAAAAATAGTTAAAAATAGATTAAAATAGTTTAAATAATAGAAATGGTTTAAAATATATTTAAATTTGATCTAATAAGATTTAAAATGATTTGTATAGATTTAAAATAGATTAAATAGATTTAAATTATCTTAAATAGATTTTTAATAGATTAAATAGATTTAAATTATTTTAAATAGATTTAAAATAGATAAAATAAATTTAAAATAGATTAAATAGATTTAAATTATATTAAATAGATTTAAAATAGATTAAATAAATTTAAAATAGATTAAATAAATTTAAAATAGATTAAATAGATTTAAATTATATTAAATAGATTTAAATAGATTAAATAAATTTAATTAGTTTAAAATAGGCAAAATAGATTAAATTGGATTAAATAGGTTATAATAGATTAAAATAAATTAAAATAGTTTAAATTTATTAAAATAGTTAATTTAATCAAAATAGTTTAAATTAGTTTAAAATAGATTTCAGAGTTATATCCAAACATTTCAATGACTCAATTTCGATAAATTCATTTATATTTGACACTTCAACTTTGAAATTCCAATTTAAATCCCTTGAACAATTCATTAAATCAATTCCAATTTCAGCATTAATGCTTGGATTATTGAAAATAATTCAGTTTATATAAATCAATTTCTATTTCAAAATGCCAGTTAACTGAATTCAAAATTTAAAGAATTAAAAATCATTTAATTTAATTGATCCGGTGTCCGTATATAATTTTCTACCCTATGGTCAAGTGATACAGATATTTATCATTTCAAATACGCAATTAAAATTTTACGGTTATATATCATTTCAAACCACAATCCTGAATTAAATAAAAATCCATAAAATCGCTCGAGTCTACCATTTCAACCCATAACGATTTTTCCCTAATCTATAGATCATTCGGGTATGTATCATTTCAACCCATAGGGAACTTGTAGTGTTATAACAATAAAAAAATACAACATCCAGTCATCCAATATCAACAATCAAACATCCATCACAATCATCATCCAAATCAACCAATAAACATCAATAGATAACTGATTATCATTAACAGGTATTAAATTGACAATTAAATTCAATATTAGATTAAACGATGATTAAATGCAATAAAAGTAAAATTTAACTAAAATGACGATTTAAACATACCAACCGTCAATCAATTAATTTCTAATCACATCATAAATTTAATTTAACTAACATAAGATAATCTAGTAGTTGTAAGTGGGTCAAAGCACTCACCTTTGAGTTCAAATCGATTTGAAATCCAAAATAAGGCCCAAAATTTGAATAGTCTCAGAATTTGCCCAAACCAGCTCCAAAATGTCCAAAATTTCGATACGATTCCAATGGAACAAATCGTGCGTAAATCCGAGCTGGTATGTAAAAGTTATACACATTAGAAGTTACACGATTTATAAAATCAAAATAAAAATAAAAAAAAGAAGACAACCTCACCTCGCCATGTCATCTCGCTTCTGGAATCACGCACGAAACCCTACAGCTCCTCTCCCATATGCGATCGCACCACTACTAACGGCCTCCACCATGTCATGAAATTTTTGCCGCCGCCACCCTCAGTTCCAAGATGATCGGAGGCCACCATCGGAAGGCCCATGCCTGGCCGCACCTACGGTTGGTTTGCCACCACCTCCGGTCCATCAGGGACGCACCGCCACCGCCTTCATACTTTGGCCAATTTCTGGCGAATCCGTGAACAACTATGACTGACGACCACCACCGCAAGGCCTGCTCGACGCCCTCTTCCAAATGCCACTACCCGATCGTCAAACGGTCGATGATCCACCGTTGGATCGTCAAAACTCTAATATAAACGACTGAGGTTCAACCGCGATTTCTGGAAAAACGGCGATTTGAATGCAAAAACGAATTGCAGATCTAGGATACTCTCGTCGAGAGCTTCGAAATAGTATATAATATGATATGGTTTGGAGGAGTTTGATTTTAAAATTTGTTTAGAGATTGAATTAGGGTTTGTATTTGTAGCCATTGGAATTACATTTAAAGCAGTTATCAATTATCTTAAAATAATACTATTACATTTCATTCCAATTCTATTCTTATTATTAAGTCACAAATATTTATTTCTCCTAACATTAAATCACAAAACTTTATTAAATTAACTATTTTTAATTATCGAAAATTACGGATCATTACACTCTCCCCCACTCAAAACCTTTCGTCCTCGAAAAGGAAAGAAAGAAAAGGAGGAATTAAGTAATCAATATATCTTATTCAAAATATTAAATTTATAAACAATTAATTTACATAATTAAATAATTTAATTAAATATATCAATTTACAAACTATTAAATCCTTTTTATATTCAAGTTAATAAAAGTTTGGGAAAACATTTCACAAAATTTTCTAAGTCCAAAATTCATAGAAAATTTCGGTAGAGTCTCCTTTGTACGGAGAGGTCTGGGAGAAATAATAATATCAATAATAACAATATATATCATATTTTTCCAAAATAAAATATCCCAAACCACGGGAAAACAATATAATATCGTTATAAAACCAAAATCCGAGAACGTACCTATTTGTCGGGCAAACAACACTTAATTTATGAAACCAAAAGCAGTAGCTATTGCTTCCATAACCTGTATTTCACTTATATAATCCGAAGAAGTTAATAATTAAGTAAAAGAGAAATATTTAAGTTGTTTCAATAAATAACAAACAAAACATCACAACATAACAATAATCATTTGAAAACAAACAGTACAAATATCATTTCAACCAAGAAATCAATCATCCATCCATAGCAACCAAAACAAATGGTTTGTTCAGGTTCAAAACTTCTAATCATATAAAATGATAAATAAACTATGGAGTAAACCATACCCTAAACTGTCGTAGATAAACTTTGTAGATTACGAGTATATATGCACGTCAAGATGGACCTACATATAATCAATGAACGATATTCTTTTCTTTCTATTCGTAACATGGAGGTTTTTTCCTTTTATTTGTAACATATAGATTCCGTTTATAACTAAAGAACAAACCACATTAATGAACTATGAAATCAACCACACAGCTAAAAAGACTTATAAATTATGGGTGTGAGTTAATAAATATGCATTGTAAGCGACTGAACCATAATAATCTATGGAACCAAAAACTTAGTTTTTTTACTAATCAGTGTAGAGGCACGCATCAAATTTGTGTACTACCGTAATTAACATGGGCTTTCTTAAAATCAACATGTATTACTCATGTTTCATTACATCATTAAACGTGATTTCTTCTTCCAAAGGTTAGGTTTTGGTTTGAATATAACTGTATTGTTTAAATATGAGTCATTAGTTGATGCATGTCTATTAGCCCATGGATCCTTAAGTGAGATTAAGTGCCATATTATTTCACATTCTTATTGTTCTCCTTCAAATCACCAAAAATAGAACAAAAATACAGAATCAATATAAATTTTATTGAATTAAGATTATTTGAAAAGACGAAGGGGTATTTTTTGGTTTCTTGAACATATTAGAGGGCACGACATATGTCAATGTTGCATTAACTCAAGTGCCATATTTTTTCACATTCTTATTGCTCTCCTTCGAATCACCAAAAACAGAACAAAAATACAAAATCAACACAAATTTTATTGAACTAAGATTATTGGAAAAGAGGAAAGGGCATCTTTTGATTTCTTGAACAAAATAGAGGGCATAACAAATGAAATGATGCATTTGACTTCTTTTTCAAACTTTGAATTTAGTCGTCAAATCATATTTACATCTAGTTATGAATACACTATAATACATAAAAGCAACATAAATTATAAAGGATATATACTATAATTTGTAAACAATAAAGAAGAAAAATGATAGATCCCAAATGGAATTTCATACGTTTCTTTGAGTAAACATAAGATACTCATATTAAAAACATCAAGAAAATGTTCCATGTACCATGTTTAGTAAACGATTGCTACAGAATCGTGAAGATGTAATATATGACATAAAGGAAATAAAAAATCTTAAAGCATGAGCATTGAGCAACCATTGGTTTCCACTTATAAATTCCATGTACCACGTTTCAAATTTCAATTAACACAACAAAACAAAATCATATTGTTGACATTTATTTGGCTTTATACATAAATAATCGAATGAGACAAATCTGTTGTGTCACAAATTTAAGTGCATTTTCTAGCTGGTATACCAACTTACTTTGGAATCATTAAGACATGAATATTTCATAAATAAAAATAGTCCAAATACCTAATCTCATGCATCAGTCTAACACATAAGCACACAACGTCAACGAAATCAAAACATGTACCCATAAATCTGCAAACACATCCTCAAGTCCTCCTCCCAGATCTGTAATAAATCCGCAAAGCTTAGAAGAAAAAATGTTAGATCAATGAAAAAGTACCATTGTAAAATAAGTCAACTACATTACTTGACTATCCATTTAAGAATCAAAATCCACTCTAGCCCAAAGCAAAATTTGGTAAGAGAATGAATCACAAAAGGAAAAGTAACATAGCAGAATTCTACCAATAATCGATAATAATAAAAGTCATAGGTTAATTTACGCAACATGCACATTGGATGACAATCCCACTTTAAACATTACAAAAGCAAGTTCACACTTATTTGATTCTCTTTGTTAACTCATGTGCTTATACACTCTCATACTTTATCTAATAAATTAAAGGATAACTTTATTGGAATATTTAATACTCTCGTATATATTTGGATTAGGTAAAGAACACCACACAGTCAATGATTGCCTTTATTCTGACTTTGAATATGAATAACAAATATGAATCTAGTAGTAATGCTTAGTGCGATAAAACTTAATGCTTTTATTCTAATGCTTACAAAATTCTATCAATAGATTATGAAATCACGTCAGTTTCATAGAGCATTTTAGTTTATGTATTTTTACATGTAGTTCTAAAGTTTGAAAATGCAGTTACCTTTTAATAATAGTAACTGGAAATAATAAAAGGAATTGTATTGGAAAAAAATTGACAGTAATGGTCTACAGTACATGTTTGATTGTACCTGGTCAAATAGGCATATTGCAGGGATAGAGTAGGACTATTAACATGAAACTATACACCAAAAAAGTTAGAAGATGTAAGTACACATTTTCTCGAATTCAGAATATTTCATACCTGAGCATGTATCAACTCAATTTTGGGATCAGAATTGTCATAATATTGAATTTTTCCAAATAGTTTTAAATGGTAGGATATTCGAGCTTTGATGGTCTGTTAACTGATTCACTTGCATGGTCATATGAACTATCGAATTGTGAATTTAAAAACAAAATATTGAAAACTTTTTATGAATACACAATTCTTGTAAAGAGTTGAGTGCAGATTCCAAAATACATGTTTAGACTTAAAATAATCCATGCCATTTCATTTTAAACATACATTTTACTGTACCTTTTAGGAACTTGCATGTTGAATACGTTTCAAGTACATACGGTTATATACTGTTATGATCCCAAAAATAATTCAAATTGCACAACATGTTAGCATGTAAAAAAATTGCCTGTTAACCTTCCACATAACAGAATGGGAAGTATTTATAGATTTAAAATTTAAGACGATATTGCAATATTGAGTTAATGCAGAAAAACAGTTAAAAAATGTATGTTGTAGTTCTTTTTCGGAAGCATTGATTATAACATCAATTAGGCCCAAAGTGCTTCTACTTTTAAGCTAAATTTTGTTTAGTGGAAGCTATACTTGCCCGAACTTCCATCTTTTATCAGTAATAGGTTTCTCTTGTACAGTTATAGTATTATATTGTACATGTTGAATAATTTCAACCTACTTCAAGAGAAAATATTCTAAATGTCAATACTAAAGAATATTACAATACATTTTAGCATTGTTTTTATATAAATTCAATTCATACTACTATTCATCCTTTCCACCAACCTTATAAAACAAATATTTTAGCAATCTATTACCGTCATTATTTTATTGGCAACACTTTGTTCACTATTTGTCAATGTGGTATAGAAAACAGTGGAATAACATACTGTACAAAAATTTAAAACGTATATTTTTGTAGGTACGAATCCAAATATGTACCATTTGAAGCATACAATTAATAACTATACAGAAATACAAATCAATTCGATACAGCAACCTAAAACATACTTTTGTGGGTAGAAATCCAAATAGGTACATAAATCTTAGCATACCTGCATCTAAGCATACAAATTAACAGCCCTAGTTACATAAATCTTGAGTCAATATTTAGTATACCTGCATCTTAGCAGTAAACAGTGGATAGAAGGAGCACTGAGCTAGAAGAAACGGGTTTCAGCTTGGACTAAGTAGACAAAACCCGTGGTAGTTTCGATAATCGTGGTGCTGGTGAGTCATTCGATTGGATGACGTGGCAGCGAGATCTCTGGCCGATTTTGACTTTATAGGAGGTGTGGATTCGATGTAGGGAATTGGGAAGAATGCAGGGTTAGAAAGAGAGTGGGGAGGAGAGAGGGAAAACATGACGAAGGAGGTTGGATATGATAATGATTGAGGGTTCTCCGAGCATAATTTGACATGAAGGGTATTTTCGGTAAATCAAAAAGACGCGGTTGAAATCAATTCATCGAATTTTCATTATTAGTTGTAAAGATTTACACATCTCTATACAAAATAGAAGTATCCTTTCCCAATTCATAAACCAAACAAACAATAATTTCAATGTTATTTGAGTTTGTTTCACATCATTTACTATTCTTTTCTCATTCATATAAGGTTTATTTTCATTAATTTACATTCATTCTTACTTTCAAAAGTTCATTTCTCATTTATTCATACAATGCCATTTTCTTTCATTACTTTACGTTCATTGCTTACATTAGTTATTTCTGTTAGTCCATGAGATGATGGTTTTGATGACAACAACCTTAGAATAGATTATAAAATATAAATACTAACATTACAAGTTTAGATATATATGTATATGCAGGATCTAACCATGCAGGTATCAAGAATGAAGACTGTACAGTATAGAGATTCAAGATATAGAGATAGAAGACTCATGAGTATCAAGATTATCAAGAGTTCAAGATTTCAAGGTTGAGTTTGATTTATTAAGAATATTTGTTAAAACTCGTAGAAAAGCACTGGCATCTTAATATCCAATTTATTCATGGAATGGAATCCACTTCGATCCCGTTAAAGGGATGGAACCCTAAGTAGGATGGGACCTACGAAAATCTAGTGGGACATTGTTTTGTATCCACTAAGCTTAATTCAAATTATTTTTCAAAATTATCTTGTTTTCGAAATGATTTCAAAACTTTCTTTTTAAAAAAAGATTCAAAACTCTCGATTCCGTTTTTAAAATAATTTTAGCCTCAAAACATCTTTATTTTCAGAGTCAAAATTTCTCCTGATTTTAAACTATCTTTTCAAATAATATATTTAACTTTTAAATTATTTATACTTTGATTTAAATTATAGTTAAATAATATATATATATATATATATATATTGTTCTTTATATTTACTTATGAATTTCAACTATATTCAAGTATATTTATAAAGTTTTAAATATAAGATAAATATTATTTTTATAGAAATTCAAAACATCAAATTTGGCTGAGGGATGTCGACATGCCCATAGGCACCATGTCGACATGGTGACAGTTGAGTTCCAAAATTTAAATTTCAAAAGAAGTGTCTATTCGCCATAACTCTTCACGAATGGACATGACTGTTGTTCTTCTATAAATAGGGGTCAGTTTCAACGAATTTTATAATACTTTTCTCTGATTTAACTTCTCTTCTTCTTCTCCACTTTCTTATTTACAAATTACACCATTACTCTGCCGAAATCAATATCGAATCTAACTAGATAATTTCTGGTTTTGATTCTCTCCACTATCTCTACAAGATCCAAGTGCTAATATGAGTTATAGACTTTTTGTAATCAATTGAGCGAGAGAAGGTGTGATTGTAGCCCTAGAAATCAATTGGGTGAACTTGTTGCCCCGGAAATCAAGTATCTCTACCCAAAGGATTGTTATTCTGGAGGGTGTACCTCGAAGCCTTGAATCCGAGGGTTGTAATTGTTGAATTTATTTTGAAAGGAAATCCGTACTCAGTTGTGCGGGACTGGATGTAGGGTAACTCCGAACCAGTATAAAATCCGGTGTGTTCTTTCCTTTACTACTTTTACTTTATATTTGCATCTGTGTTTGATTCTGTGTTCATATCTGTGTCTGATTAGTGTATACATTGTTAACAAAGTAAGATAAAATCAAAAAGATTAACAAATTTCTTAAAACACTATTCACCCCCCCTCTAGTGTTAATTCTAGCCTTAAGATCCTTAATCCGCATTTCTCACATTTGGTATCAGAGCCTTGTTTTCAAAAGTTTCATTATATGAATTTTGAAAATTTTCAAAATGGCTACTAACACTAGTACTGCTATTACCATCAACACTAGTTCATTTGTAGAAGGTCAGTCTACTGCCAGACACCACTTTTTAATGGCAGTAACTATGCATATTGGGCATGTAGGATGAAAATATATTTACAATCTGTAGGATTAGATACTTGGACTATCACCCAAACTGAATATTCTGAACCCACAACTAATTTTGCACACTGGACCACTGAGCAAAAGACTGTTGCACAAAATAATTCTAAAGCAATGAATATTCTGTTTTGTTCACTTGAAAGAAATGAATTTAATAGAGTGTCGGTTTGTAAGTCTGCATATGAAATCTGGAAAACTTTGCAAGTAACTCATGAAGAAACAAGCAAAGTTAAACAGACCAAAATTTCCATGCTCACAAATCAGTTTCAATTATTTAAAATGAATACTAATGAGTCTATTTCAGATATGTATAGTCGATTTCAAGATATTGTGCATTCTTTAATATCTTTGGGAAAGGAATTTTCGGAAGAAGATCAAGTTAGAAAAATTTTAAATTCTCTCACTCCAGAATGGGATCAAAAGACACTTGCAATTGAAGAGGAAAATGACATTATACTTTAAAGATAGAAGAATTGATTGGAAATCTAATGTCGTTTGAAGTTCAAATGATCGGGAGAAGAGAAAGCAAAGCATTTGAAAAGAAATCATTGGCATTCAATGCACTAATCGACGGATCAGACTCAAACAGTGATAATGATGAAGAGATAGCATTTATGACCATGAATTTTTGGAAATTCCTGAAGTACAGAAAATTGAATAGTTCCAAGAGAAACAACTTTAAGAATTCTGGTAATCAGACTACAGTACCAAACTTTATCAAATGCTTCAATTGTGACGAACCAGGTCATATCAAAAGAGACTGTCCGCATCCAGATAAGCAAAACCCTCCTACAAACAATGATTCTGCAAAGAAATGGAAACGTGCATTCACTGCTACTCTAGATGACTTTGACTCATCCTCCAGCGACGATGAACAGAAGAAAGATAATTCAAATCTGTGTTTCACAGCAATTCTCGATTTCGTCGATACCAAAGACACGGAATCTGAAAAAGGTACACGTTTACAATACATTGGCTGAAATTGCATGCTTGAATTGATTGATTGATTGGTTGTTTTTGAATTGATTGATTGATTGATTTCGAATTGATATGTTGTTTGAATTTTAAAATTTATTTTCTATTTTTTATTACTATTTTATTATTATTTTTATTATTTTTGACACATTCTGAAATATATTATAAGTACAATAATATTTCAGAAATATAGACATTAATAATAATATTTATATATATGTATATTAGATAACTTAGGAAAAATCATGTCATGAAAATTCAAAGCCACATGTCGACATGGCCCCTACCATGATGTCGACATGCCTACCTGAATTTGAATTCAAATGTTTGAATTTCCCTCCACCTTTTCACTTCATTTATTTCTCTGAAAAGATACCTTTTGACCAGAGAATATGTCCTTTGAAAGTATATTTATTCACTATCTTTTATCATATCTTTTCACTTTCATTTTCAAATTCAAACTCTCTCTTCATATCTTCAAGCTCTCTACTCTCTACTCTAATGGCTTCTTCAAGCAACCCCTCAACCACGAGAATTTCTAGAAATATCAAAGAGCAATTATTCAATGATCCGGAGGCAATTAAAGCATACATCAATTATGCTAATTATGCCAAAGTCCATTCCGGAAAATTTGCTATTTTTCAAGATTTTTCTTCTTATGAAATTGATTCTCTTTTTGCAAACAATGGTGTTTTAAGTCTTATTGACTCTTTTCAAAATGATTTTGTTTGCTATCCTAATCTTGTCAAAATCTTCTATGCTAATTTAAACCTTGGTTTTTATATTGGAAATGAGAATGAAATTTGGAGTAGTGTCAAAGGCACTCAAATTGTTTTGAATTGTGATCTTTTGGGTACCATTCTCAATTGCAAAAGCACGGGAATGGAACTTTCTAGTTTTCAAATCAATGAACATGCTCGTGAGACATTTCATCATATTTTTGAAGGAAATGAAAACTTTGAATTTAAAAACCGAAACTTTCGTCCTAAAGCAAGAATTGTCAATCTTCTCTTACAACATACTTTGACCCCAAGATCGGGAAATTTTAACAATCCTACTTCAAAAGTGTGCAAAGCACTTTTTGCTATTTTCGGACATTATGATATCAATTGGGCGCAAGTTATTTTGGATGAACTTCGTCCTAAAAACTTGGAAATGGGAGAAAAGATTTTATATCATGGAATTTACCTTACTCGGATTTTCAACTATTTTGGAGTAAATTTCAAAGGAGAAGAATTTATTTCAAGAAAAGTTTTTAATATCTCAAACATTTCTCTCATGAAAATCCCATATGTTTTTCAACCTTATGAGACTCTTGCCGAAAAGGAAGAGCGTTTGGCTCATGAAGATATGGAAGAGGAAGAAGAAGAAAAAAGGGATGAAATGGAAATAGAAGAAGAAGAAGAAGGTGAAACATCCCTAGAAAGTATTGAATATCCCTCCAATCCTTCCAACAAAACCCTTCTCAAAAACCAAAAGATAATTGTGGAGAATCAACGGATTTTAAAACGATCCGTTAGTAAGAAGTTGGATAACATTTCATCGAAGATGAACAAGTTCTTTTCAAAAGTCAGCAAGAAACTTGGACTATCTTCATCATCTTCATCTTCTAACTAGTTTTATCTTTTAGTATCTTATTGTATTTGTCTTAGTTTGTTTTTTCGAATGTTCGTGTAGTCATTATGCTTAATCTTTGTATTATCGTAATGAAATGAAATTTCCTTTCTATTATCTTTCTTATCTTATCTCTAGAATAAATGTTAGTATATTATATAAATATATACATATACACAATTATTCACAAAATCAAAGTTGTCATAAATTTTCACTAACCCATGTCGACATCCCCTAGAAGACCATATCGACATGTACTGGTCAGAAGTGATTATTGATTTTGAATTTGAAATTTGAATAACTACCAAATGTCTATTCGTTTCAAACGAATTTCTACACCTATATATACCTTTTTCTTCCAGAAATCTTCACTGAAATTTATTTCTCATTATCTATATCCTTCATTTCTTTCTCTAATTCAATTATGGCCAATCCTATTCACAATCTATCTGAAAATCATGAAGAAACACTCAATTCATTCAAGAATATTCTCTCTTTTATTCTACGAAACCAGGTCACTTAGAATTGAATCAAATACAGATGATCAAGGAACAAGAGAGACACTTCGATGCAATACGATGGATGATCTCCTCTCTATACAAGGATGATAATGAAGCACATCCTCCTGTCTCTCTCACCAATGACAATGCGAATTGGGATGCAATTAAAGCAGACCCTATATTTGGAGAAGATGGATGGGTAGATGTTCCTCGTAACGTTTAATTTTCTTTCTTTGTTTGATTTGTTTGAATTAATTTGTTTGATTTAATTTGGTTTGAATTGATACTTTGTGTGGATTGATTTTATTTGGTTTGAAGTTTGGTGTGTGAAACATATATATATACACTGAAATGAATATAGCCTTTAATTAAGTTATTATGCTCATAAGTATCATTATTTCTTAATCTATATATTATATATTCTGTTGTATAGTTTATCAATGCAGGTACTGAAGTCCAAGAATAAGGGGGAGTAAGTTTTTTGTTGATGACAAAGGGGGAGAAATATAAAATAGGTTAGTTAGGCATAGATTAAGGGGGAGTTGTTAGTTTTAGGGGGAGTTATTAGGATAGAAGGAATATTTTATAAACAAAGGTTGTCATCATAAAAAAAGGGGGAGATTGTTAGTCCATGAGATGATGGTTTTGATGACAACAACCTTAGAATAGATTATAAAATATAAATACTAACATTACAAGTTTAGATATATATGTATATGCAGGATCTAACCATGCAGGTATCAAGAATGAAGACTGTACAGTATAGAGATTCAAGATATAGAGATAGAAGACTCATGAGTATCAAGATTATCAAGAGTTCAAGATTTCAAGGTTGAGTTTGTTTTATTAGGAATATTTGTTAAAACTCGTAGAAAAGCACTGGCATCTTAATAACCAATTTATTCGTGGAATGGAATCCACTTCGAGCCCGTTAAAGGGATGGAACCCTAAGTAGGATGGAACCTATGAAAATCTAGTGGGACATTGTTTTGTATCCACTAAGCTAAATTCAAATGATTTTTCAAAATTATCTTGTTTTCAAAATGATTTCAAAACTTTCTTTTTAAAAAAGATTCAAAACTCTCGATTCCGTTTTTAAAATAATTTTATCCTCAAAACATCTTTATTTTTAGAGTCAAAATTTCTCTTAATTTTAAACTATCTTTTCAAATAATATATTTAACTTTTAAATTATTTATACTTTGATTTAAATTATAGTTAAATAATATATATATATATTGTTCTTTATATTTACTTATGAATTTCAACTATATTCAAGTATATTTATAAAGTTTTAAATATAAGATAAATATTATTTTTATAGAAATTCAAAACATCAAATTTGGCTGAGGGATGTCGACATGCCCATAGGCACCATGTTGACATGGTGACAGTTGAGTTCAAAATTTAAATTTCAAAAGAAGTGTCTATTCGCCATAACTCTTCACGAATGGACATGACTGTTGTTCTTCTATAAATAGGGGTCAGTTTCAACGAATTTTATAATACTTTTCTCTGATTTAACTTCTCTTCTTCTTCTCCACTTTCTTATTTACAAATTACACCATTACTCTGCCGAAATCAATATCGAATCTAACTAGATAATTTCTGGTTTTGATTCTCTCCACTATCTCTACAAGATCCAAGTGCTAATCTGAGTTATAGACTTTTTGTAATCAATTGAGCGAGAGAAGGTGTGATTGTAGCCCTGGAAATCAATTGGGTGAACTTGTTGCCCCGGAAATCAAGTATCTCTACCCAGAGGATTGTTATTCTGGAGGGTGTACCTCGTAGCCTTGAAACTGAGGGTTGTAATTGTTGAATTGATTTTGAAAGGAAATCCATACTTAGTTGTGCGGGACTGGATGTAGGGTAACTCCGAACCAGTATAAAATCAGGTATGTTCTTTCCTTTATTGCTTTTACTTTATATTTGCATCTGTGTTTGATTCTGTGTTCATATTTGTGTCTAATTAGTGTATACATTGTTAACAAAGTAAGATAAACTCAAAAAGATTAACAAATTTCTTAAAACACTATTCACCCCCCTCTAGTGTTAATTCTAGCCTTAAGATCCTTAATCCGCATTTCTCACAATTTCCATTTAAATTATTAAATTATTTATTATGTAAATCTCTTTACAATTTAATTCACCATTTATGGATTATTTCTTTTTCACATTTATTCTTCCATATATATAGTATTATTGAATGTTAAATCCATCTCTAATCATTTCAACATTTTCTAGAGTTATAATCATTCCATTAATATAGTATTCACTTTTACTATTCATTTTAATTATAAATAGCTACAACATTTACTTAAGTTCATAATTATTTACTTACAATATTCACCTTTCTATTAAATTGATTACTAGCAATTTTTAATTATTACCATAAGTTTATAACAATTTTATAACATTAGAATTCTTATTTATAGAAGTAATTCCAATGAACACTTTCATTACTTAGGTTTACTTATATAATATTCTATGACATATTCTTATTAACATTTCAACTTTTAATAATTTGGTAAGTTATTAATATGTTTTAAGATTGCAATTGAATGTTACACAAGTTCATCTTATTCATTTGTTTTTAAAGTTTAATAATTCATCTTCTAAATTTTTCATTATTATTAAGTTTACAAGTTTCCAATTTCTCATATATACCATTAATCACTTAGCATCTAATTACTTATATTTTTCTTCATTCTAGAAACTCCCAAGTAGTGAAATAATTAAGATTTCATTTATTTCAATAATTGAAAACTACTAATTATTAGAAAATTTAGAACTAAACTCCGGGTTCATTTTAGTCACTTAGAAAATAATATATATATTTATCCTTTATAGTTCAAATCGTATTAAGAAATCCAAAATTAAGGTTTTGTTCATCAAAACAGATGTGTAGTAAAACCACTATAGCAGACTTCCCACTTTGAAACTCGAAAATGAACATCGATGATGCGTGCACTCATCACCAAAATTATTTTTCAGCGATAGAGAGAGGAGTACAAAACTTATTTCCTTCAAAAATTTCTTTTTTAAAACATTTCTTTCAAATCATCTTGAAATATATATATCAGAAAATACTTCTAAATAATATTTAATATTATATTCCAAAATCTTTCAAAAAAATTTCAAAATCCCGGAAACTAAGTTCTCAAATTCTAATTTATATTCATTTTATTTGTTAATCTTATTTTCCAATCAGTATTTATAAAATTTCACTACCTAACAAACAAATATATAACGACCAACTATATCATTCATAAAATTTATTATTTTATATACAAAATATATAATAGGCAAAATTATTTCATTTACCCAAATTTCAAAACAATATTGTGTCGGTCTGTCCTAGTAAGTGCTTAGAAATCCCTAACGTTGCCACAGCGTCCCATGTACCGACTAGAATTCACAAAAACAAAACAGAACAAATTAACACAATACAAAAACCCTTTATAACACTAACAAATACGCTCTCTCATATATACGCTCAACGACTCATTCTAGGGTATTACTACCCTATTTTATGTGAGTCAGACCCCACAAAGCTAAGGTTATCGCTAAACCATAGCTCTGATACCAACTGTAACGACCTGCCTTTTTGGACGTTTTAACCAGACACATAAACCACACACATCAGACTCAAACAATTCAAAAGGGCAGATTGTTATGGGGTAAATAAGAAAAGGCAGAGAACGAAAGAAAACAAATATATAATCTCGCAGCAGAATGACAAAATATAATAATCAAATAAATAGTTCATGAAGCTGTTTACAATTAACATTGATTATACTATTATAATACAGATCAGACTACATAAAACAAGAATAAATAATAAATAAATGCAGTGTAACAAATATAATACATAATAATAGTACAATATATACGTCTTCATCCTCCACAAAGCAGTCATCGATAAACTGAAAAGCTCAGACTGACCCGAGCGAATTGAAAAGACAAAACACTCGAGTTAGAACTAAAAGATATTATCTAAGTTAAATCAACAGTAAATAAATATGAGTGTAACAGCGTTAGACATGTTTACGGGGTTTGACATCTCCTATCCAATGTCTAACGTGAGTGCAATAACTTAAAAGATGTTCGGGATTACCATCTCTTAAGGATCCATTAAACTATCTACTCTGTAGTACAATACGCTATTATAATAGTGTCTACAGTAAAGTAAAGTATTAAAATAGCATTAATGCATTACCCATATCCCCCTTAACACATTTTTATATATTCCCATAGTCTATACAGTACCGTAATTCCTCTGTAAACTGGAGGGCTATCAGAGGGCACTCCATAGGTATGGTACAAACCAAACTCGTAGAAGACGCGCTAGGGTATGTGAACACGGCACTCGAGGCAATGCCATGGTAGATATACCAATTGTGGATCCAAACTGGTGGTAACGCATAGTTGCTACTACCGCCCACCTCGGAACACACTCCCATAATCAAAATCGAGGGGTGGCCACCAAATCGATCACAAAGTAATAAATATGGTATCGAAGAAATGTGTCCGATCGGAGGTGCGACCTCACTTGACCCGGCATGGCTCCTGTTTTAGTCACATCTAAGCTGACTCACGGGAGTCAGGGTCACGTAAATACCTCATACAGAATCGTTCGCCAAACCATCCTACTTCATTTCTGGAATCTCCACCACGTACATAGTTGTTAAAGTGGTTTTCGGTATTGGCAGAGAGCATGACAATATCTGATCCCAGTCTCTTTAATAACCAAATGCATATTACACACCGGATGGTTCTTTTACATTTCCCAAAACCAATTCACAATTGATATCAAAATATCATATTCTCAAAACCATATCACTTTCGAATCATATTCACTTTCAAAATCACATTCACTTCCAAAATCATATTTACTCAAATATGTCATTTCACAGAAAGGTATCAATTCCAAATTCCAACCTAGGTTGTATCATCATCATGGATTTTAATATAAATACTTCAACTTTACACAGTCTGAAATTTTAGAAAATAGTTTAGATAGTCATAAATAGTTTTCATAGTTTAAAAATAGTTAAAAATATATTAAAATAGTTTAAATAATAGAAATGGTTTAAAATAGATTTAAATTTGATTTAATTAGATTTAAAACGATTTTTATAGATTTAAAATAGATTAAATAGATTTAAATTATCTTAAATAGATTTTTAATAGATTATAATAGATTAAATAGATTTAAATTATCTTAAATAGATTTAAAATATATTAAATAAATTTAAAATAGATTAAATAGATTTAAATTATATTAAATAAATTTAAAATAGATTAAATAAATTTAAAATAAATTAAATAGATTTAAATTATATTAAATATATTTAAATAGATTAAATAAATTTAATTAGTTTAAAATAGGCAAAATAGATTAAATTGGATTAAATAGGTTATAATATATTAAAATAAATTAAAATAGTATAAATTTATTAAAATAGTTAATTTAATCAAAATAGTTTAAATTAGTTTAAAATAGATTTCAGAGTTATATCCAAACATTTCACTGACTCAATTCCGATAAATTCATTTATATTTGACACTTCAACTTTGAAATTCCAATTTAATTCCCTTGAACAATTCATTAAGTCAATTCCAATTTCAGCATTAACGCTTGGATTATCGAAAATAATTCAGTTTATATAAATCAATTTCTATATCAAAATGCTAGTTAACTGAATTCAAAATTTAAAGAATTAAAAATCATTTAATTTAACCGATCCGGTGTCCGTATATAATTTTTTACCCTATGGTCAAGTGATATAGATATTTATCATTTCAAATCCGCAATTAAAATTTTATGGTTATATATCATTTCAAACCGCAATCCCGAATTAAATAAAAATCCATAAAATTGCTCGAGTCTATCATTTCAACCCATAATGATTTTTCCCTAATTTATAGATCGTTCGGGTATGTATCCTTTCAACCCATAGGGAACTTGCAGTGTTATAAGAATAAAAAAATACAACATCCAGTCATCCAATATCAACAATCGAACATCCATCACAATCATCATCCAAATCAACCAATAAACATCAATAGATAACTGATTATCATTAACAGGTATTAAATTGACAATTAAATTCAATATTAAATTAAACGATGATTAAATGCAATAAAAGTCAAATTTAACTAGAATGACGATTTAAACATACCAACCGTCAATCAATTAATTTTTAAGCACATCATAAATTTAATTTAACTAACATAAGATAATCTAGTAGTTGTGAGTGGGTCAAAGCACTCACCTTTGAGTTCAAATCGATTTGAAATCCAAAATAAAGCCCAAAATTTGAATAGTCTCATAATTTGCCCAAACTAGCTCCAAAATGTCCGAAATTTCGATACGATCCTAGTGGAATAAAACGTGCATAAATCCGAGCTCGTATGTAAAAGTTATACACATTAGAAGTTACACGATTTAAAAAATAAAAATAAAAAAAGAAGACAACCTCACTTCGCCACGTCATCTCGCTTCTGGAATCATGCACGAAACCCTACAGCTCCTCTCCTATACACGATCGCACCACTACTCACGGCCGCCGCCATATCACGAAATTTTTACCGCCGCCACCCTCATTTCCAAGATGATCGGAGGCCACCATTGGAAGGCTAACGCCTGGCCGCACCTACGGTAGGTTTGCCTCCACCTCTAGTCCATCAGGGACTTACCGCCACCGCCTTCATACTTTGGCCAATTCTAGGGAATCTGTGAACAACTACTACTGACGACCACCACTGTAAGGCCTGCTCGACGCCCTCTTCCAAACGCCACTACCCGATCGTTAAACGGTCGACGATCCACCGTTGAATCGTCAAAACCCTAATATGAACGGCTGAGGTTCAACCTCGATTTCTGGACAAATGGTGATTTGAATGTAAAAATGAATTGCAGATCTGGGTTATGCTCGTCGAGAGCTTCGAAACAGTATATAATATGATATGGTTTGAAGGAGTTTGATTTTGAAATTTGTTTGGAGATTGAATTTGGGTTTGTATCTGTAGCTATTGGGAAGAAGGAGAAGCTGATAGGTGAGATAGACAGATTGTAACATCCCACTATTTTGGACTATTCTAATCGACAATAAATCCATACATGTCGGACTTCAATACTTCAAAACAGTGGATTGTCAAGAAATTTAGAGCAAATAAAATCAAATATAGAATCACAGACACAGAATATCAGAATAACTCGCAGCGGAAATAAATACCATAGTAGTTCATGAAGCTACTATATACAACTCTCAAAACATATACAAAATATCATAGTAAAAAAATTAATATAATAGAAGTCCGGATACATAAGACAATAATACAGAGACATTACTGAATAGGAAATAACTGGAATAGAAGTCGATGAACCGATAGACAAACAAGCTCCAACAAGTCTCTAGCTCCGGAAGATGAATCCAAAGCTGTATTACTCAGGCTGACCCGAGCGTAAAGTTAAACACAAACACTCGAGTCAGGACATACATACTTATACAATATAAACCAACTCAAGAGAACTGTAAAAGCAATGCACAATAACTCAAAGGATGCTTGGGATCGCCCATCCTTTAAGGATCAGTCAAACCATAAACTGAGCAGTAATAAACACTATCATAGAAATATCCATATTAAAGTAAACTAATACAAATAACAGTGTTAATGTGACTAGGGTAACGCAGAGCTGCAATAATCGTCCACCTCTAGCCACACTCTCAAATTTAAAGTGTACATCCAAATAAATCACAAAGAAATAAAATGGCATACAAATAAGTGTACCCGTGGTTATAGATTTCAAAATGGTTTAAAATTCCAAATTAAAATCATTCATTTAAATCATTAAAGGATAGGGTCATTATACCTTCAAATTAAATATTAAATTCCCAAAATTTTAACCTTTTCTGAACTCATTTATTCACTTAATACATTAAAACATTAAAATTTCAGCTTTCACAGCATTTAGAAAGTGCTGCGGTAAGTTATATTTGAAAACAATTCAATTCAGCAAAGACAACATTTATAAACTGATGTAGTAGTTCAGTTTCATTTGAAAACAAGTTAAATTCAGAAAAGACAGCATTTATAAACTACTGTAGTAGTTCAGAGTTCAATTTAAAATTTTGTTCAATTCAGCAAAGACATCACTTGCAAAGTGCTGTGATAGCCCTTAGTTAAATTTTAGCCTTTTAGTTCACTTCTGCAACTATAGCACTTACAAAGTGCTGCAGATTCTTATCAGTTCAGATTTTAGTTAATTTTCAGAAACGATAGCATTTCAGAAGTGCTACTAAAGACATTTCCATATTTACAATAAAATTTCAGCAACAAATAAACTTCAATTTAAACCATTTTAATTATATAAAAATCATATTTTTCCACTTTAAAATGGTCATTTAAATACCCTTTAACTTATGATTTTTATAAAGTAAATTCCACAAATAAATATTAAATTTTTCATTACTTCACTTATTAAATTCAAGTGTACAATTTTCCTATTCTTTACATTCACTTAACATTTAATTTAATTTATCATTTCACAAATAAAACTTAATTTCCATTTTATTTTCTTTAACTTAAACTTGCATTTTTTTTAAAACCAAATCTCACAATTCCAAGTCAAGTTAAAATTCCAATTACCATTTTAAGCATCCATTTGTTTAACATTTTATATTCATAGAAAAATCAATAACACTTTAACAAATCATTTTAAATTCAAATTTAAATCAAAATATCATAATTTACATTTTTAAATTACTTAAAAATATCCAGAAAAATATATAAAATAACCACGGGTCTGTATATTATTTTCTAACCTAAGACAAGTGATACGGATAATATATCATTTCAATCCGTAATTTACAAAACAAAAATCCGGGTTTTATCATTTCAAACCTGCAATCCCAAGTTAATAGCAATAAATAAAAATCGCTCAGGCCTATCATTTCAGCCCATAACGATTTTTCCCTATTCTAAAGTCCGTTCGGGTATGTATCATTTCAACCCAAAGTGATTCTATTCTACAGGGAACTTGCGGTGTGAGAAACAGAAATAAATAAACAGTATAACAGAATATAACATAGCAGATGATGTGACAAGTTTATAACAGGATTTAACATCATATAATACATATCACAGGCATGTATAACATGATGTAACAGTTTCTACACATTCACTTGTTGTCACTTCACAATTCTATAAGTATAAATGTCATGTGTGAATACTCACCTTTTTACGCTGGAGTTTGCAAATAAAACACACAAATGAAAATCCAGAAAGCACGATAGCACGACTTTGATTCGAGTGGAGAGAGAGTCAAGATGTAAATCTTGTATTCAACAACAAAACAAAGCAAAATATAAATATAAATACAATACAAAAGTTTATTGAAACAATTTGAAAATAGAAGCAACAAATGACATCACCAAGCTTTTAAATTGAATTTGCTTGACTACAACTCAACATTTTCTCGACCATAACATGCTTTAGGCTCGTCCATGGATGTTTTCATGATGGAAATGGTTCAGGTTTGGACCACAAATGCACGGCTAAGTCAAGAATGCAAAGGATTTGGAGTTACAAAAGGGAATACAAAGGGACAAGGCTAACAAGGTGGAGTTTGGGTGCAACATAGGCTCGGCCTATGCCATATTTGGCTCAACTATGGTCAGGTATAGGTCTGGTCAGAGGGTAGGGTGATGTTCAGAGGTGGAAAACTAGCTGGTGGTGGTGGCTAAGGGGGTGGCCGTGGTCAACAATGAAGGGGAGATGAAGACAAAGCTCGGCTATAACATTGTTTTGGAGTTTATGCAAAGTTTGTGGAGTTTGGGTTATCTAGGTGGTCACGGCCATCTATGGTCAAAGGAGTGGTGATGTTGGAAGCCGTGGATGATGAGGAGGAAGTGATGTGGTGGTCGGTGGTGATGGTGGTGGGTTAGCCGAGCAAAGCTATGGAAGAAATCAAGCAAAAACATTGAAAAATAAAAAAGAAAAGAAGAAAGAAAAAGGAGAAGCCATTACCAAAGTTTTTCAGAAATGTTTATGGCCGAAATTGTGATGGAATGAGAAGTTTTCTCATGTAAAAAACAATTAAAACTCACGGCTACAATAGATGTTTTGAACGGCCAAAAAAATGAAAGGTTTAGAAAGTGAAAAGTCAAATGTTTTAAAGCTTTAGTCTCTTCAAATTTCCACTTCCTTTTTAATTCATATAAACAAATGAAAATCAGTGAATAAAATAAAAGATAAACAAAAATAAAGAAAAAATAAAAATAAAAAATAATTCATAGGAAAAATAAAAGAAAATAAAAGTAAATAAAGAAAATAGTTTATTTTATTGAAACTAGAATTAAAAATTGTAAACAAAATACAATTAATATAGGAAAATTCCAAACACAACAAAATTCACACAATTTAATTCAAAACCCAAAAGAAATAAAAGATGGTGAACAAAATAGAAAATGAAAATTAAAAATGCAGATAAAATTCTACGTGAAAAATGCTGAATTTATCAAATTTTAAAAGGTTTAAAACGGAATTCGATGAAACGAAAAACAGAACAGATATCAGAACCAATTATTGTTTCCAAGAAAAGATTAAAATTTAAAAATTTAACTTTCAAAATTTTCAATAAACAATAAAGGTTTGACAAAATAAAATATTTCCAGATTGTCAATATTTAATTGTATTTGGAAAAATAAAAATGAACAAAAATCCAAAATACATAGGAAAAATTTCAAACTTCAATTAAAAATTATTTAAAAATCAAAATTTCAAAATAAAAATTAATTTAAAAATATTTATTAAAATTATGGGTTGTTACACTCTCCCCCACTCAAATCTTTTCGTCCTCGAAAAGGAAGAAGACAGGAAAATAGGAATAGCTAGCAGGAAAAATAAGAGAAATAGGAATAGTAAGTAGAAAAAATGGTGAGTCAGGATAGCTAGGAGTGAAAATAGGTCGAAAGACAAGGATGAGCCATTAATTTAAAACCATATAAATTCAATTGGAATTCTTTAATATTTAGTAATTTGGTTAAATCCATTCTATTATATCCATAAAAGTCATTTAATTCAAATTGTTAGTTAAAGAGGCAAACAATATTTAAAACACTTTAAAATCTTTTAGAAAGGAAAAATAACTGATCAAAATATCCTTTATATAACACTTTATCAAAATACTTTTATAACTCGATGTCTTAACAAGTTTATCCTCGTTCCCGTAGACTCTGGCAGTGCGTTGATCAGGCGCAAAGCTAGAGTTCTCCAAGTACTTAGTAGACTTGTTTCAACACCCAGTGAAAATACTGGAAAAACTTAAAAAAAAAGATATGGAAAGTACAATCCAAACAAAAAAAACCAAAACATGTCGATCATGGATCGCGGATACACAATGGTTACACCTGGATCCCCCAGGAAACATCCGTACCCATAGGCCCCTCGGCCCTGCGATTTCGCCATGAAGACTGGTAGTACTGCAGATACACAATGGTTACACCTGGATCCCCCAAGAAACATCCGTACCCTAGGCTCTCGCAGCCCCTGTTGATTACACTACCAAGCGACCCAATAGATCGCAGATACACAATGGTTACGCCTGGATCTCCTAGGCAACATCCCTACCATAGGCTCTCGCAGCCCCTGCGAATTACGCTATGCAGTGGCGCTCGTAAGACCATGGAGATTGCCATGGAATTCGATGGAAACTCGAGTATCATATCCGAAAAACCAAATCAGAGAAATAATATCGATAGAATGAATCCACAATGTGGCCACAAAGCGGATAGCAAGCAGAAGGCACTTTCCATATCTTTACTTCGAAAATATGTATCATATAGTACCTTTTCAAATCACTTTCAAATATCATACTTATATAAAGTCCATTATATATAAGATTTTATTTTCAAATAAAATACCTTCCAAAATCAATAGTATATCAAATCACACTTATATAGATTTCAATTATATAAGATTTCACTTTTCAAATTGAGTACCTTTTCAAACCCATAGTTTTCGAATCAACATCATACTTATACAAACCAATTTTTATATAAGTTCGGTAACTCCCAAATCAAGTATTTAGTAAAATAAGGTTCTCAATTTCAATTCGTTTCAATATCAGTTCAGTTTCAAAATCATATACAATTCCACCAAATTATTTCTTCTCAATTTAAATATCTTCAGTTTCAAAGTTTCCAAAATCATAAGTTTAGAAAAATCCAAATTTCCAAATCAACATAATTTAAGTCAACCAATTCATTTCCAAAATCAATGGATTTCAAAATCATCTTATATTTACATAAAGTCCATCTTATATAAGGATCAAAATTTTCAAAAAAAATAAATTTCGCTGCATGAAGAGCCATATGGGATTGAATATTTTTGCTTTATAAAAGGTTTTGAATTTAGAATAGTTTTGTATACAAAATAGTTTGTAAAATAGTTTTTGTAAATAAAATAGTTTGTAAAATAGTTTTGTATATAAAATAGTTTTGTAAAATAGTTTTGTAATTAAAATAGAATAAAATAGTTTGTTTAAGAAAAGTAAAAGAAAATAGTTTTAAAAAAATGGTTTTAAATTGATAGTGGTTTTGTATAAAAGGAAAATTTCCAATTAAACTACAAAAATATCCAACCCAACAACTTCCAATTTCAGCGTCAAAATATATCAATGATATTAGAACATAAGATGTACATATGTCATCATTTCGCAACATCACATTCGTTCTCTCGCTTGATCACACAAGTTCGTTTTCGAACTAGTATTGTTCATTCGACTTCCCTAATGCGGATTTCGATATGGTTTCTCAACTAGAAGCCATCAGTCTCCTTGCATAGCAATATACTATGATAGAGAATTCTAGAATCAAGCCCAAAATCCATATCAAATATTCGCCATCAAGAATCGAATGAAAAATCCTAACAAGAAATGGCGTAATTCACCTCGAACTTGTGTACTCAGACTTGGATCAAATTATTTATGCGAATAAAACAACATACGTACAACTTATGTATCTATTCCAATTTGTTAAATATATATTTTTTTAAAGATGTTACTAAGTTAAAATATTTGAACTAAATTTATTTCAAAATATTTTTAAAAACAAAATTTCATATTAGTACAATTCAAAATAGTCTTATTCATTTACTTAACAAAACATTTCGAACTTATTTAACTCATATTACTACATACTTTAAAACATGCAAACTAAACTCATATACTTTATCAAATGCTTTATACTTTTCAAAATTTCTTAGTTTTGAAAAGTTAACCTTGATTTGGAAGTGCTCGAACCTTCAAAATAGTCGAAGAAATCATATTTTCAATCCAAGAGTTGGAAATCACCAGCAAATCCGAAAATCAATTCCAAAAGATAGGGTTATATCAATCAAATCCGAAACTCAAGGACTGAACACTGGCTCATTTCAAACTGTTCAAATATATACAGATATCTTTCGAATATTAAATCATACTTCGGAATTTGAAATCAAAATTGGCTTCACAAATCACTCGCATAGCGAAGCTACCGAAGTGGCCTCTCCCCCACTCAAGGACTCGAAAATCAATGTCGATGATGCATGCATTCATTACCGAAATTATTTTCCAGCGACATAAGTGGGTTCTGGACTTCAATTTACTTTGAAAACATCTTTTGAAATTTCTTCGAAATTATTTGAAACTCATTAAAATCATTTGAAAATATTTCTTATTCAGAATAATACTTTCAAATCGTATTATTATATATTTTCAAGATTTTAAACCAATTTCAAAAATGCCGGAGTTCAATCACTCAAATTCACATTCAAACCTTCAGTTATAAATCATTTTATATAAAACCATTTCTTATATAATTTTCAAAATTTCAAATCCATTCGAAACTTTAAATTCTCAATTTTAAAATGGTATATAATCCTTATCAAAAACATTTCACCTTTATATGAAAACATGGTCATCCTTATCAAAACAACAACTTCGATGAATACACAATTTTCAAAAGACAATCAACCACGAATTTTCCAATGGATGATTCAAGGATGGATTTCAAGTCAAAACAGAGATTCAAATTCTAAAGGTACCCTAATCTAGAATCCTGATTCGAAGATAAGCACGGACGAAGATGAAAAAATCAAATTACCAAATAGAAGATGGATAAACTTATATAAATCGCGGGCGACCTTAATAGGGTCAACCATGACTTCAGGTATATAATTGATGCAAAAATATAAGGCAAATAGACCTTCGATCGCCAGAGATAGAATCCAGGTATAGCAGAAGATAAATAGCATCGTAAACCGAGGAAACAGAAACCTCCGGTGAATCAATGCCAATTGTAAAGGAGTTTCACCCCTTTACAAATCATTCAAAGATTGGCGGAATCACCAATCTTTCTAAAGGTCATTCAAAGTGGAGTTATGCAGTGCTCCAAAATCAAAAGAATACAGATAGAGGAGACAGGTATGGATTACAGAACAAGTGGGAGCCTTACAAAGTTCAAAGGAATCCTAATCGATAAGAATCCAAACTAAGATTAGAGATACATAACCTATATTAAAACAAAAGAATTCCCATTCAAAAATTTGGAAAAGACTCAAATTCATATCATACGAAAACAGGAGCATAAATATCTTTAGTTTGACAATTTCAACTAAGCAAAAGATACACAGAGTTCACATAAAGCAACCTAACAAACTACCAATAACAAACAGATCCACAGATTACCACTCCTACATAAACAAAGCATCAGTATTAATTCTTCTGGGTGGTACTTCAACAGGTCCAGAACACTCCCCCTCAATGTGCCCCCAACTTCTACACTTCTGGCATAAGTGCACTATGCTCCCATCTTCCTTAACAAACTGCGGGTACACAGCTTTCTTCCCACTCTGTCTCACATGACAATCTCTGGCTATATGCCCAGCCCTCTTACAGTGGTAGCAAATGGTTGATAGGCCAATTGATGCAGTGGGTGCAGATTTCACTTTCTTCACCTTCTGGCAGCGACTTGGAAAGTGTCCCCTCTCCCGGCATTTGAAACAGAAAATCTTGGACCGAAGATGCTTGCCTCCCCTCCATTTCTCCCTATCACTCTTCCTACACATGGCTGCATAGTGTCCCTTCTCATAACACCGATTACACACGACATGGTCATAAGGACCAGGTCCTTCCCTTTCCTTCCACAGCTTTTCCCACTTCTCGATCACTTCCTCACGTTCCTTACAGGCCAGGGCTCTTCGTGCTCTACGAGCTGCTTTCTGCTCTTCCGATTTTGTCATACCCAAATAGCTTCCTATCAACAAAGAATCCGGATCAAACAAGATAGAAGTTCAAAATTCTAGCGAATCCTAATCGAAGAGATTACAACCAAGGTGGATACGAAAGAAATGAAGTTTTAGGACAAATTTACTTTCAACGCAAGAAAATTTTATATCAAAATAATCTTTGAAATTCTTTAAAATCATTTGAAAATCATTTTATACTTCAAAAATACGTTCTCTCACAAAGAAATGATTCTGAGATTGATTTCACTCATTCTAGGGTATTTCTACCCTATCTCTAATGAGTTTTTGCTCCGCAGGCTAAGGTTTGCTTAAAACCAAAGCTCTGATACCAAATGTAACATCCCATTATTTTGGACCATTCAAATTGACAATAAATCCACACATGTCGGACTTGAATACTTCAAAACAGTGGATTGTCAAGAAATTTGGAGCAAATAAAATCAAATACAGACACAGACACAGAATATCAGAATAACTCGCAGTGGAATAAATACCATAGTAGTTCATGAAGCTACTATATACAACTCTCAAAACATATACAAAATCTCATAGTAAAAAAATAAATATAATAGAAGTCAGGATACATAAGACAATAATACAGAGGCATTACTGAATAGGAAATAACTGGAATAGAAGTCGATGAACCGATAGACAAAAAGCTCCAACAAGTCTCTAGCTCCGAAAGATGAATCCAAAGCTGTATTACTCAGGCTGACCCGAGCGTAAAGTAAAACACAAACACTCGAGTCAGGACATACATACTTATACAATGTAAACCAACTCAAGTGAGTTGTAAAAGCAATGCACAATAACTCAAAGGATGCTTGGGATCGCCCATCCTTTAAGGATCAGTCAAACCATAAACTGAGCAGTAATAAACACTATCATAGAAATATCCATATTAAAGTAAACTAATACAAATAACAGTGTTAATGTGACTAAGGTAGCGCATAGCTGCAATAATCGTCCACCTCTAGCCACACTCTCAAATTTAAAGTGTGCATCCAAATAAATCACAAGGAAATAAAATGGCATACAGATAAGTGTACCCGTGGTTATAGATTTCGAAATGGTTTAAAATTCCGAATTAAAATCATTCATTTAAATCATTAAAGGATAAGGTCATTATACCTTCAAATTAAAATATTAAATTCCCAAAATTTTTAACCTTTTCTAAACTCGTTTATTCACTTAAATACATTAAAACATTAAAATTTCAGCTTTCACAGCATTTAGAAAGTGCTGTGGTAAGTTATATTTGAAAACAATTCAATTCAGCAAAGACAGCATTTATAAACTGCTGTAGTAGTTCAGTTTCATTTGAAAATAAGTTAAATTCAGAAAAGACAGCATTTATAAACTGCTGTAGTAGTTCAGAGTTCAATTTAAAATTTGGTTCAATTCAGCAAAGATCACTTGCAAAGTGCTGTGATAGCCCTTAGTTAAATTTTAGCCTTTTAGTTCACTTCAGCAACTACAACACTTACAAAGTGCTGCAGATTCTTATTAGTTCAGATTTTAGTTAATTTTCAAAAACGATAGCATTTCTGAAGTTCTACTAAAGACATTTCCAGATTTACAATAAAATTTCAGCAACAAATAAACTTCAATTTAAACCATTTTAATTATATAAAAATCATATTTTTTCCACTTTAAAATGGTCATTTAAATACCCTTTAACTTATGATTTTTATAAAATAAATTCCACAAATAAATATCAAATTTTTCATTACTTCACTTATTAAATTCAAGTGTACAATTTTCCTATTCTTTACATTGACTTAACACTTTAATTTAATTTATCATTTCACAAATAAAACTTAATTTCCATTTTATTTTCTTTTACTTAAACTTCCATTTTTTTTTAAAACCAAATCTCACAATTCCAAGTCAAGTTAAAATTCCAAATTACCATTTTAAGCATCCATTTGTTTAACATTTTATATTCATATAAAAATCAATAACACTTTAACAAATCATTTTAAATTCAAATTTAAATCAAAATATCATAATTTAGATTTTTAAGTTACTTAAAAATATCTAGAAAAATATATAAAATAACCACGGGTCTGTATATTATTTTCTAAACTAAGACAAGTGATACAGATAATATATCATTTCAATCCGTAATTTACAAAACAAAAATCCGGGTTTTATCATTTCAAACCCGCAATCCGAAGTTAACAACAATAAATAAAAATCGCTCAGGCCTATCATTTCAGCCCATAATGATTTTTCCCTATTCTAAAGTCCGTTCGGGTATGTATCATTTCAACCCATAGTGATTTTATTCTACAGGGAACTTACAGTGTGAGAAACAGAAATAAATAAACAGTATAACAGAATATAACATAGCAGATGATGTGACAAGTTTATAACAGGATTTAACATCATATAATACATATCACAAGTAGGTATAACAGGATAACAGTTTCTACACATTCACTTGTTGTCACTTCATAATTCTATAAGTATAAATGTCATGTGTGAATACTCACCTTTTTACGCTGGAGTTTGCAAATAAAACACACAAATGAAAATCCAGAAAGCACGATAGCACGACTTTGATTCGAGTGGAGAGAGAGTCAAGATGTAAATCTTGTATTCAACAACAAAACAAAGAAAAATATAAATATAAATACAATACAAAAGTTTATTGAAACAATTTGAAAATAGAAGCAACAAATGACATCACCAAGCTTTTAAATTGAATTTGCTTGACTACAACTCAACATTTGCTCGACCATAACATGCTTTAGGCTCGGCCATGAATGTTTTCATAATGGAAATGGTTTAGGTTTGGACCACAAATGCACAGCTAAGTCAAGAATGCAAAGGGTTTGGAGTTACAAAAGGGAATACAAAGGGACAAGGCTAACAAGGTGGAGTTTGGGTGCAACATAGGCTCGGCCTATGACATATTTGGATCAACTATGGTCGGGTATAGGTCAGGTCAGAGGGTAGGGTGATGTTCAGAGGTGGAAAACTACCTGGTGGTGGTGTCTAAGGGGGTGGCCGTGGTCAACAATGAAGGGGAGATGAAGACAAGGCTCGGCTATAACATTGTTTTGGTGTTTGTGCAAAGTTTGTGGAGTTTTGGTCATCTAGGTGGTCACGGCCATCTATGGTCAGAGGAGTGGTGATGTTGGAAGCCGTGGATGATGAGGAGGAAGTGATGTGGTGGTCGGTGGTGATGGTGGTGGGTTATGGCCGAGCAAATCTATGGAAGAAATCAAGCAAAAACATTGAAAAATGAAGAAGAAAAGAAGAAAGAAAAGGGAGAAGCCATTACCAAAGTTTTTCAGAAATGTTTATGTCCAAAATTGTGATGGAATGAGAAGTTTTCTCATGTGAAAAACAATTAAAACTTACGGCTACAATAGATGTTTTGAATGGCAAAAAAAAATGAAAGGTCTAGAAAGTGAAAAGTCAAATGTTTTAAAGCTTTAGTCTCTTCAAATTTCCACTTCCTTTTTAATTCAATATAAACAAATGAAAATCAGTAAATAAAATAAAAGATAAACAAAAATAAAGAGAAAATGAAAATAAATAATTATTCATAGGAAAAATAAAAGTAAATAAAAGTAAATAAAGAAAATAGTTTATTTTATTGAAACTAGAATTAAAAATTGTAAACAAAATACAATTAATATAGGAAAATTCCAAACACAACAAAATTCACACAATTTAATTCAAAACCCAAAAAAATAAAAGATGGTGAATAAAATAGAAAATGAAAATTAGAAATGCAAATAAAATTCGAAAAATGCTGAATTTATCAAATTTTAAAGGTTTAAAACGGAATTCGATGAAACGAAAAACAGAACAGATATCAGAACCAATTACTGTTTCAAAGAAAAGATTAAAATTTAAAAATTCAACTTTCAAAATTTTCAATAAACAATAAAGGTTTGACAAAATAAAATATTTCCAGAATGTCAATATTTAATTGTATTTGGAAAAATAAAAATGAACAAAAATCCAAAATACATAGGAAAAACTTCAAACTTCAATTAAAAATTATTTAAAAATCAAAGTTTCAAAATAAAAATTAATTTAAAAATATTTATTAAAATTATGGGTTGTTACACAGATACATATAGAAATGAGAAGTAAGAAGGCTGCTAGGGTTTGGACAGCACTATTATATACTAACGAAGCCCGACAAGAATGAATAACATATCGAACAAGTTCGAATTGACCATAACGACCCGATAAGCCCATTTCGCTTCCGAAACGAAAGTGGGTCATTCCATATATCAAAATAGATGTTTTCGATGTTTTTAAACTCAATGGAACAGGTTTCAATTCTAATTTCATTGTATGAAGAAGTTATCTTTAAAATCAGTTTATTTCAATTGAATTAAATTAAATTAAATTAAATTGATTTCTACGCGTTTCGAGTCCGTACGATCAAACGACAAGTCCGATCGCTATGAAACTTGAAATCCTATAATAATTCACCGTTACGGATCCGATGAAAAAGGTTTCGTCGAAATCCGAGAAAGTGACCAAAATGGCTATTTTCACGTTAATTAAATAAATTATTACTAAATTGATCAAATCACTTCTTAATTTCAAATCTTATAATTAACCGAATTTATCATTTTTAATTACTTAGACATTTACAATAATTTAAAACAAATTTACATATCAATTCAGTGTTGACTATTACACTAATTACAGTGTTCAATTTCAACTGTAATTAAATCCAAATAATTATATATTTAATTGCAATAAATGGATTTAATTTGATTTCAATCCTTTTTATTCAACCAATCATTACTCTATAGATATAGTTAACATTTGTTTATATTTTATTTCATTAATATTCTTCTTTTATCATCTTTTACCATATTAGTTGCAATATTTCATTTACATTGAATTTTTGTTAATTTTATTAAAATTTTAAATCCCAATAAATTAACTTATCTTAGTTTCAATCTTTTATTTAAATCAATTATTACCTCATGAATATAATTGAAATTTTTGTACATTTTATTGCATTCACTTTTTACAGTTATCGTCTTAACTCATTTTACGTAACATTTAATTTAATTTAATTGATTAAATAAATTGGTAACATATAACAATTATCACCATTTCTATATTTAATCACATTTGTATGTTTGTTATATACACGCAAATGTTCTAGTTATTTACACAACACTAATTTTATTCAATTATAATTTATTACTTGCTATTTATAAATTAATCCAACATTAAAATTATCAATTACTCTTTAATCTAATTATCAATTTATACACACATTATTATAATTAATTTACAATCTATAACCAATTATAATTTTTTAATCATTTAAATTAATTGGAATTACATTTAAAGCAGTTATCAATTATCTTAAAATAATACTATTACGTTTCATTCCAATTCAATTCTTATTATTAATTCACAAATTTTTATTTCTCCCAACATTAAATCACAAAACTTTATTAAATCAACTATTTTTAATTATTGAAAATTACGGATCGTTACAAGAATGTGGTCAATAGTTAAAAGAAAAGATCTGTACCGGCAGCATTTCTCTTATGCTGTTTAGGGTAGATAAGTGGTCAATAGTTAAAAGAAAAGATCCGTACCGGCAGCATTTCCCTTGGGACACGCTTATTCTCTTTAGGGTAGATAAGAGGTCAATAATTAAAAGACTAAAACATGGGGATTTGGACAAGGGACGCAACTTGATTTTGTTTAATAGGGACCAGTACCAACATCATTCCCTATTTTCTATGGACACAGTGTCTCACAATAGCCTGAAGTGAGACGAGGGCACGCTTATGTTGTCTAGGGTAAACAAAAGGTCAAAAGAAGGAGCAACAGATAGTGCGAACCGGTGGTGACCGAGCGTGCGACATCGATTAGGGGAGATAAGTCGCTATTGGGTTCTAAGCACTTAGTATGTGTGTCTTTCGTAGACACCATTGCCTTCCGTGTAGCGAGCTATATAACGTCTAGTCCATAGTAGATACTTTGCGTGTCATTCGTAGACACCATTTCTGTGTAGGGAGCTATGTAGCGTCTAGTCCGCAGTAAGGTCTATGGAATAGCAGGCCGATCAAAGGGTAGAATTAGGGTTTCAGCCTAATTACAGGATTAGGAATTCAGCCTAATCAAAGCAGCAATCAAAGACAAGTGTAAACAATCAACGTTAATCAACTATGTTAATTTAGTTAAATCTTATTTATTTCCAACTTATTCCTTCTTCATATTTCCTTTGTTTCCTTTTATATACTAGAACTGTTCTAACGTCTATTACTTTTACTTTGCTTAAAGATTCTAGTAATCACTATCATTCACTAGACTTTTAGTCTGACCCACTCCTTTATTTCCCCCTTCCCCCCATAGGCAATCAGGGGCAAGGAGAGTAGACCGCAGCTTCTTGGAGACTTGTTGGAGATTCTATCATGTATTTCTTTCCTTCAGTTCTAGTTTTTAGTTCTTTTGTTGAGCTGGTATTTTGATAAGGATGTATGGTACATTGAAATTATTTGAAACTTTGGGTTTTTGATTTCATGAAACTTGTATGGGTATTTTGTCATATGATGTATTGAGTATTTGGTGACTTATTGTTATCATCTTATATTATGGAATTTGATTTTTAGAAAAATACTTTAATTGTTTCCGCTACGTTATTATTATTATTGTTATTATTATTTAATTTTTGCCTTGTGAATCTTAGTCTTTGCTAGTTTTAGTTATACCAATAATGCTCCATGCCTTTTAGTGTGTCCCTTTGGGTATACTAAGGGGTGTGGGGTGTTACATATGGTATCAGAGCCTAAGGTTACAGGATTCCTAAATAACTTGTTTTAAAAATAAAGTATTTTTCCAAAAGCAACCTATTTTTAAGTAGCATATCTACAAATTAGAAGTATTTTTCTAAAAGATGTAACGACCCGGAAATTTTAACGGTTTAAATAATGAAATTTACTGAATTTTTGTGAAATTTAAAACTATAAAATTTTGCAATGAAAATTCGATATTTGAGATGCGTCTATTAAAACATAGCAAATGTCAAATTTTCGATGGAAAATATAAAAGTTAGTTCTGTTGTGTAATTTCAATTTCAATATTAAATCAGTTAAATTTGATGATAATAAAATATTTTCAAAATCTGAATAATTTTATATAATAAAAATGTAAACTATTTTCTGAGTGAGACGTCATATTTCGTTTCGTCGAATTTGGACTGCTCTAGCCCTGTTTATCTTATTTTCGACGAATTTGCAGCAGTTTAGTAGCGAAATATCGACTTTTGATAGGATGGTCGTATCACTGATATCTATGTACCATTCTGTTTGTCTTGTCACACTGGTCTCCGTGGTATATTCATTTGTGTGTTTCGGAATTCGATGCACGGTGGAATTTGCGAACGGTTAACCGTATCGGGTTCCGTATTTCAGCCTTTTGAATGCCTTGTGTCCATTCGTTTCCCATCGTGAAATCAAACAGCCATCCGCCATTTATTATTCCTAGAATTTAATATTGGTCTTTTGTTATTCCAACGTTTCAAATATTAGCTTGTTCCAATATATTTCTGGTTTCAATATTCATTAGTGGTTCATCATTTTCTATCAGAAGATATAATATAATATACTATTATGTTGCATTCATAATTTTTGCACTTGCTCACGTCTTCATCTTCCCTCACTACTCATTTTTCTTTCGCCATTACCTGATAATGAAACCCACTTTGGATCTGCCATCTTCCCTTCCACGTCACTCTCCAACCTGCCACTCCCTCTCTCTCCTCAACGCCACCTTCACCCTTTGTTGCCACCGTTATCTCTCTCTCCCACCTTCCTCAATACTCGAACACAGCAGTCCAGCGCATCCTCTCTCCAACAGAAACACGTAGCACCGATCCTCCTTTCTTTCTCCTCCACATCCACCCTTGCCTCGTGAACAGCCACCACTCCACCACCCTTCCCCTTGAACCCGACCGCCTTACCTTCCTCCTTCCCACCACTCTCGGCCGAACATCCATCTCAACCCGAGAAGCCATGACGCCAAGCACAACCCCACACAATCGAACTTCTCCGCCTTTCCTCCTTGACCGGCCTCCACTTCCTTGTCGATGAACCTAGCAAATGAGCCATCATCACCAGACACTATGGCCACAACTCGATTGCAATTACCCTTCTTCGCCCCACCTTCCGACATACACCACCTGACTCCCCGCCTCTCCACGCACCCATCACCTACAACCAATTTGCCGCACGCCATCCCCTATTCGGCCAGCACACGTACGGCCTCCACCTCCTTATGCAACATCGACCACCCTCTACCAACTTTTAGCCACTTCTCGAACTCACATCCCTCCGACCTCGGCAACCCATTTGACAGCCACCACCCCTGACCGTGCTCCACCCCACTCCAGCCTGGCCGAGGACGAACCTGATCCGATCCCACAACAAACTTCCCTCCTTTCCACCAGTGAAGTTATTGCCTTCCTAGCAACCTAGCCCCTTACTTGATGCGTAAGTATATATATACACATATATAAATATATATAGTTTTATAAGATAATAGTCTATTGTGTGTATATATATAAAAATTTATATTAGTTATATGTATGTCAGTTTATATAACTGTTAGTTTATATAAGTTATATTATATGTTGGAAAGGTATGTATATGTTGCATTTTAGAAAGAGTGGAAGTGTGTGTGTGTGTGTTTATATCTAATATATGTTAGTATATATATATAAGTTTACGTAAGTTATATAATATGTTAGTTTATATATATATAAGTTTATGTAAATTATGTATAATCTGTTGTTGTCTATATAAGTATATAGTAAGTTGGAATAGTGGCATTGGCTGACTGTTTATATATATATTAGTAAAGTAAGATTAGATATAAATATAAGTTAGTAGCTTCTCTTTTGTTTCTTTGTTTTAAGCCGTTATATTATAAGGTGCTCATATCTTATAAATATATGTTGTTATATGCCGGTTACCTTATTTTATACTTTATTTATTTACAGTTTTAACAGTTTAATATATGTTTTGGGCAATATAGAATTTTAAGTATTGGTTTAAAAGATAATGTGTATATCTATATATTTTTTGATTTTGAGAACATAGGTTTTAAGGAATAATGATTTTGTAATAGAATATTTATAGACCTTATTTTATATGTGTTTAAAATTTGATATTGATTTGAAAATATATGTATATATATAAAGATTTTACTTTTAGATATAAGTTTTAAAAATGGATTTTTAGAAATATATATATTTGTATATATGTATGATATATTTCGTTTTAGTTTATATCAAGCCGATTTTGATTGTTTTCATCGATTCCTATTTATCAGCTTTGTTCGTCAAATCCGTGTTCATCTTGCTTTGCTTTGAGATTTTTTGTTTGGATGGGTCGATTGTCTAGTTTGCGATTCAATTCGTTGCTTATCAAGTTGTCAAATCTCTCTAGCCTTGAAAGGTGAGCAATCACTCACGATTAACATTCGTATATTTAGTAAATTTGATTTCACTTGAAACGACAATTGAAATATGATGTTAAATTTGAATTGTTAAGTTATTTAATTGTTAAATATGATATGCTATGATCTGCCATTGTTTAACTATGACATATGACACCATAACCTGCTATATATATTATATTTAAATTTGTCCCTGATGATATATGCATGTTGTTGATATATTTTTATCATATTTGTTCTCACTCTGCAAGTTCCCTGTTAGTTTAGAAATCCATATGGGTTGGAATGATACATACTCGAATGATATTATAGATTAAGGAAAAATCGTTATGGGTTGAAATGATAAACCCAAGCGATTTTTATTTAATTTAAATTTTTGGGATTGCGGGTTAAAATGATATATACTCGTAGATATATAAATTACGGATTGAAATGATAAATATCTGTATCACTTCACCATAGGATAGAAAATTATATACGGACACCGTTGGTCTATATTTTGAAAATGATTTCCAAAGTTTTGAAAGGAAATATATGGGTTTTCATAAATATTGATTTTTAAAATATAATACATAAATGTTATTTTCATATATGTCTAAATTTTAGATTTTTAAAATTATATGTTTTGGAAATTTTAAATTTATAAGATAGTTTTGAAAATATAATTTTTAAGATTTTTCTTATAATTTTATCATTTTAAGAATATATAAAACAAGATTTAATACGAAACACATTTAATAATAAGATTTAATTTAATAAACTTTAATTTAATTAGTTTATAATATGTTTAAGTATTTATTTAAATTTATATTAATATTTTAAATAGATTTTTATCGAAATAATAAAGGTTGGGAAAATAAATTAATGTTGACTTGGAATTTAAATTGGTTAATAACTGAATTTAAATAAGAATTGATTTAAATTTATTGATTTTTGAGATTTTGAAAGATATGATTTATAACTTGATTTGACAAAAAAGTGATTAAATAAATATTCTCAACTTTAAATAAAATTAAGACTGAATGTTTAATATTGATTTAAATTTATAAATTGAGATTTTATTTAATTGTTATTTAAATGGTTAAGCGAATATTTTCCAATTTGAATAAAATTAAAGTTAAATCTTGAAATATAAATGAAACTCATATTGAAATTGTTTGAATATTTAAACTTCGAATCTTATTGGAATTGAAATGATAGTTCAAACCTGGATTTGAAATCGATAAAAATTGAAATAGTTTATTGAGAATTTGAATTGAATCTTTAACCTTTAAATTTGAAAGTGTTGAATAGGAATGTATTTAAATTGAATTTTGGAATTTAAGTTAATTTGAATCGATTTAGGAAATTTGAGGAAACTAATTTTATTATATAAAGTATTTTTAATATATATTATTTTAATCTATGAACTATTTTAATATATAAATTATTTTAATATATAGACTATTTTAATTTATAACCATTTATATATATACTATTTTCAAAATCTAAACTGTTTAAGCTCAAAAGTGTTATGATTTCAAAAGTGCTATGATCTCAAAAGTGTTATGATTTCGAAAGTGCTATGATTTCAAAAGTGTATAATTTTGAAAGTGTTACGATTCTGGAAATGAATATTATTTAAAGTGAATAATGATATCGAATTGATATGGTTTTTAAATGAATATGATCTTTTGATACGAAATATGAACTATTTGAAATAAAATGACCACGTTGTGAAATAAGCGTTTGGGTGTTATCGAATATTGTCATACTCTCTGCCAATACCGAAAACCACTTTAACAACTGTGTACGTGGTGGAGATTCCAAAATGAAGTAGGAAGGTTGGCGACGATTCTATATGAGGTATTAACGTTGCCCTGGCTCTCGTGAGTCATCTTGATGTGGCTAAAATAGGAGCTATACCAGGCTAAGTGGGGTCATTCCCACTATCGGGCACATTTCATTGATACCATTTTATTGCTTTTGTGATTTGATTGGGTGCACCTTTGATTTGGGAGTGTGTCACGAGGTGGGCGGTAGTAGCTGCTATGTGTTACCACCAGTCCGGGAGTGCAAATGGTAATCTACCCTGGCATTGCCTCGAGTGCCGTGTCGCATGCCCTATCGCGCCTTCTACGAGTTTGGTTTGTACCATACCTATGGAGTGCCCTCCGATAGCCTCCAGTTTATGGAGGAGTTACGGTAGTGTATGGACTATGGGAATATATAAAATGTGTTAAGGGGATATGGGTAACGCCTTAACGCTATTTTAATAGTTTACTTTACATAGACATATTATAATAGCGTATATTACTACATAGTAGATAGTTCCATGGATCCTTAGAGGATGGAAATCCTAAACATCCTTTAAGTTACTTGTATTTCAGTTGACATTTCACTTGAGTTGAATTTATTGATATAAGAATGTTAATCCTGACTCGAGTATTTTGTGTTTTGCTTTATGCACGGGTCAGACTGAGTGTCACAAAATTTAAGACTCACCTTTGGAGATTGGAGCGTTGTTTGAAGATCCATCTATATCTATCCAGCTTTCAGTTACTTCATTTTATTCCAGTCATTTATGTTCAGACTCGTCAGTTGCATATGTATTAGAGATCCATTTGTATTTGAGATTCTTTTTTATTTTGTTTTAGACTCTGATGTTTTATAGTAGCTTAATGAACTACTATTTATCCATTCCGCTGCTTATTGTTGTAATACTTTGTGTCTATGATTCTGTGATTGATTGATTTACTATATATGCTGGGTTTTGCCAAATATAAATTAACAATTTGTTATTTTAAGCAATTCAAGTTTGACATGTGCGGATGCGAATGGTTCGAAATAGCGGGTCGTTACAAGTGGTATCAAGCTCTGGTTTAGGCAAAACTTAGCATATAGAGTAAAAATTAATTACATAATCACCTTCGTTCGTGTTGAATTTCTCCTCTTTGATTCGGATTTCCTTTGAATGTTGGAACTTTCCCCTTTGTTCTGAAATCCATTCTTGTCTCTCCCTATTCGTGGTCTTCTTGATACTGGAGCATCCCATAACTCCATTTCTGTTCCGACAACCTTAGTATGATTTGTAAAGGGGTGAACTTCTTTACAACAGACGTCGATTCACCGGAGATTTCTACATCCTCGGTTTTGATGCTATTTCTTACAATGTCCAAACCGTTCTCTAGTAGACGACCCGGGTAATTCCCTAGTGACCTTGACTCCACCCGATAGCCAGGGATTATCCCGATGTTTTGGTGAAGTCACTTCTCTCCCTCTCAAGTGAGAAATTGAATTCCGCAATCGATCTTATTCCTGGAGTCTCGGTTGACCCGGTTAAGGTCACCCACGATTAATGTAAGTCTATCCACCTTTCCTCTTTTATAATTTAACTATATTATCATCCTTTCGAGCATATCATCTTAGTTAGAATTCTCTTTGATTAGGGTCCCCCTTTATTTGAATCTCTGCTCTTGTTTTAGAATCTATTCTTGAATCATCGTGTAAGGGAGTGTATTTGTAATTAATATAAAAAGTTTTATATTGTGTTGTTTGAGTTGTTAAGTTTGATTTGGGGTTTCGATCGATTCGTCTGGCCAACGCTATCGATAGAAATTCCAAAACGCTTGAACAGAGCAAATTGACACAATACTGTTTTCGAAATTGGTAAATGAAATAAATTTATGTATGATTATATATATATATGTATGTATGTATATAAGTATAATTTCCTAAAATTTGACTGTTAAATGAATTGGTTGTTACAAATGATAATATTTGATTATCATTTATTGTTTTCTAAACCATTAACTATTGTTGTAAGTTATAAGGAGTTGAATTTTATAAGCATGGTTTATAAATCAAATGAAATGAATTTAAAATAAGAATTTGGGAATTTAATTTCTGGTGTTATTCTAAAGTTTGGTTTTCAAAATATATTATTTGAAAGTATTTTGAATGGAAATTGTTTCCAAAGAATTTTAAAAGAAGTAAGTCAGTACGCTCCTCTTTGTCGCTTGAAAATAATTTTGGTGATGACTGCAGCATCATCGACATTCATTTTCAAGTCTCAAAGTGGAGAGACCACTTAGTAGCTTTGCTACACTTTATTTTGAACAATTGATTTGATTTGAATATATGACAATCCTGACTCGGCCTTCGAAAATCGGCACCCGTACTTCACTTGTACTCGAATGCCGTAGATTCAAAGGCCGAATCTGGCTCGCTGGAGCTTATAACACAGTAAGTATAACAACACAGCGGAAGAAAGAAATAAATGATATCATGTACAACTCCAACGAATACAATATCCAGAATGATATACAACAATGATATCAATATGATACAAGAATATCAGAGACAAATAATAATGTTACAGCGGAAACAATAGAAGTGATAACTCCAAATGATCTGAAAAAGAGCATGAGTCCAACAACTCCAACATCAAGCTCGAACCACCATCATGATTCACAAAGAGAAGCAAGGACGGTCGTGAACTCCAAAAATGGAACTAGCTCACGATAATCTACTAAACTGACTATTTGAAAAACCCAACTGTAGACTGCCCGTGTGGAAAATTGTGGGCACCCAGAGTTTAGGAAGGGAACAATAAACTCCGAGTCAGTCATGGGACTGGTGTGAGTAACAAAAATAGTTGCTTTAAATAAAACTGAATTTAAAAGGAAATCGTTCATGCTTTTGGAAAATGAAACTACCATAAGACCTCCCGCCACACACACAATGCAATCGCAGAATTTGAGGAGATTTCTTCTTATGATAGTCAAATATGCTTAATACGGGAAAACTCTTTGATATTATTACTAGTGCATAGTGTGAAAACATTTCGGAAGTATAATATTAATCTTATCCAGCATACAACCATTATTGTATGCCTACTATAGCTACTATGTACAATAGCAGGTTACCGCCACATTCCATACCAGGTTATACAACTAAAACCGTACAAGGCTCGTATTGTTTCTTTGGATTTTCCAACAAATGGCCAGGCTAAGGAACTTCCTATGCCATGTAGGAACGCCTCTGGAGGGACGCCCTGAGAGACAACTGCTCTCTGCCAACACAAGGCCGGTTATCCCCTTCTCGGGTATAAACCTGAGATATGCCACCCCCGGTCGTTTGCGACCTTTATCCAAGGCCTCGGTCACAAAGCAACAATCACACAGTAAGTGAGATTAGAGCAACCACACAGGTAAATATCTGGGCTCCATACCATGATACCACCTTTTTCCAGAAGGAATGGACATATCCTAGGGGAGCTACCCTTGAAACCTTGCCGCATCTTTCCTGTTTCGACCATTATCGGTTTGTGAGGCTCGATGAGGTCTCGTCCACAAAGCTACGCTTTACACGAAAGCCATGCTTTGATCAACAAATGATCACCAACACACAGCAACACTCAGCATGCCACACTACCAAATTGGGAGTATATCACTGATAACCTTCAACTACATAACCTCTGAGCTCGTACGTCTCAGAGAAGGGTGTTAAGCTAAGAGAATAAATCTCCACCACCAAATATAAATGTATTTGAAAGAAATCAGCTTTATATCTCAAAGTGTAGTGTCAGACATACAACCATACAAGTCTGTTCCGGGTTCGAACAGAACCGAAGGCACTTCCAAAGAAGCCCTTGCAATCCGGATAATCCCTAATCATGTCCGGACTTCCTACCAGATATGGAGTCTCTATACCGGGGACCAGTCGATGCAGAGACATTCGTAGAGTTGTCCTTTCGTTTTCGAAAATATCCGGTCTTCACCACCGGTCTTCAAATGCTATCCATAATGTCGTATCATTATTCGGAATGGGTTATATGACACAAAGGTCCTCTCCCGGCTAAACCAAATAATGAGCGCAATATTTAAACTATATGGATATGGAATTTCAATTAAGTCACAACTTATTATCCAAATTTCCTCTTTAAATGGTTTAAACACATTACCATTTCTAATCTTTTACACAAAAAGATTCATTTCACAAAGTTCACCCAGTTTCACAAAGATCCATTCATAGATTTTCAAATCGATTTCCATTTCAATTTGGATTAACTCATCTAATCTTTAAAACCAAGATTTAATTGATAGCTTTCAAAACAATTCCATTTCGACCTTTTATATAAAAGGTACACCTTTCCAATTTCAAAACAAAGTTCAACAATCTTTCACAAAGATTTATTCATAACTCGGAAAACCATTTTCATTTCAATCTTGAAATTCTTTTGACACAAATTGGAAATTTATTCCTTATATGAAAGCTTCTATTATTTGAAAACAAATAGTTTTCATTTCGGAAAATCTAATTCATTTATACAAGTTAAAGTCCTTGGGTTAAATTCAAATTCTCAAAACCATACTTTTAAAACGGTTTAAATTCATATAAAACCCAAATTCATTTCCAAAATCAATTGAAATTAAAATTTCAATTTCAAAAGCATTAAATTTAAATCATTTGTGACTTAACTGATTTCCTCGTGAAATCCATATTTGTGCGTGTAAAAGTGTGGTCCAGGGGTTTAACACAATAGTACAACATCATAAAGAATCACAGATTCAAGCATATCAAAATCGATAAGCGGTATATTCCAATAACGCTTATCTTCTATACATTGACTCACAGCTCAAATAAATTACATTCACCACAGCCTGAATTAAAACAATTTGAAGTCACAAAGTATCACATAGTATAGAATATCAAACAATTCACAGCATTCAATAGAATACAATCATCCATAAGGGAAACTAATTAAGATATCTGATTAATCTAAACCAGATCATTTGCCTATGGATAATTCCTAGTCAGGGTTAATTAATAATTAATTAACTACAAACATTTAATTAATTATTCTTTAATTAATCATTAATTACCCTTGATTAATTATACTCTAATTACATTAAGTAATTATCCTTAATTAATTACACAAATTAATTATTCTTAACCAATTACAGTAATTAACCTTTAATTACTTCATAAATTAATTAACTAAAATTAATTACATTAATCCTTAATTAATCACATTAATTAATTACTTCATAATCACTTATCATTGATTAATTTATCTAAATTAATCAACCCTTAATTACATCATGAATTACATTAATTAATGATCTCTAATTACTTCTTTAATTAATTACTCTATTTACATTAATTACATTAAGTAATTAACCTTTAATTAATCTTAACAAATCTCATTTATTAATTAATCCTTTCTTTACAATTTCAAATTCCATTTAAAATTCAAATTCTTTTAAATACACTTTTGATTACTTAAACACTTTTATTAAACAATTTAAATTTAAAAGCTTTATTTATTCCTAAACTAAAATTGAAACTAAACTTGAAATTCATATTTAAACTTTTGATTTAAAACTTAGTTTTAATTTTGCTTTATAAATTCAAAAATGAAACTCTTAAATTGTAAAAACAGAACAGGTTCTGTTTTTTTATTTAAACCTGGAATTTCACATACCCGAGACTAACTCATTTTGCTTCGAGTCAAACCTGTCTTCCCTTCGAGCAAAAGCATTGCATTGCTTCGAGTTCACTCAGTTCCCTAACACTGACACACCACCAGCCTCGTGCACCTGCACCATCAATCGCGCTGACTCAGACCACCGCCGACGCTTCCAACACAATGACAATCACCACTACTCACGATCCCAACCACTCAATATTGGAATCCAGCTTGAAATCAAAATCGAGCATCAAAGCTCAAACTGGAATAACATCACAACCTGGAACACACTTAAAACCAGGAAATTCCCTCGTTCTCCCTACTCCGATCACCGGAAATCACGAAACTTTGGCCATCCACTCCTCAACACCTCCTCCACCAATCCCCCCAAACCACGTCGAACTCGATAACCTATTGATGACGCACGAATCGAAATATCAATCACACCTAAAACTAGGTTTACGAAAGTGAATTGCTTGCCGCCGCCGCCTCGATGATCGAGGGCATCTCCAGCTATTTTTCCCTGAACCGCCGATCGCTCCACTACCCTCAGACAAAATCTCGACACCTTTGATCCCCTAAATCACCAGAGGTTGCTCGAAAATCATTTTCTGGTCAACCCAGAATTTCTAACCCAAAACCTAATTAAAAATTATGATTTTAACTTTAAAAATAATCATTTTTTGTTAGAATTCCGATCATATGCCTGAATTTATGAATCAAGATGTTTGAAATTTGGCTTATTTAAATTTGCTCAGCTTTTTTCTTGATTTCCAGTAGTATCACCAATTTATTTAACTTAAATAAAATTTTAGTCTTTAACATATACCATAACAAATAGTTGTTATTTTAATTCTAAGACTAAACAGTTAGTGTATTGAGAAAAATTGATTTTTGACGCAAACTATGTTTTGAATTTCAAAGCAGGGAACATAACAGCCTGCACACACACTGTCCAGTATTCAAATATGCACAGAAGGATTACATATATATATAAACACACATATTCATAGATATATACATATCACAAATTTACACTTTAAATTGTTCTAAAATGATGTTACTCACAGTGTTTCAGGAGAAGAATAGAGCTTCCTCTATGTTGAAACAGGCTTGAAATTGAAAGCTAGAAACTTTCTTGATCTCTGGTTTGTAGAGTTGTAACGACCCGTAAATTTTTAATAATTTTTAACGGTGTTATATACCTAATTAATTGAAATTGTGTGCAATTTTAAACAATAAAATTTGAAAATAAAAATTTATTATTTGGAATACGTCTATTTTAATATAGCAACTGGTAAATTTTCGTCTGATAACATTGAAGTTTATTTTCCTGTGAAATTTCATTTCAAAACAAACCGGTTAATAACAGTGAATTTAAAATTTTTCCGAAACCAAAATATGTCAACAGGAGAAAATTTATTCAGGTCATTCTGAATCAGACTGCGAAATTCGTTTCGCGAAATTCGGACGTTTCTAGCTCCGTTTGGATTTTTCCGTACGGAATAGCAACGTATATCGACACCGATTATCGACTTTTGATCGGATGATCGTACCATTGATATCTGTGTACCGTTTTGATCGTCGCATCGTGTTGATCTTAACGGTATATTCATTTCCGTATTTTGAGGTCCGGTACGCGACAGAAACAATAAACTGTTCGTCGTATCGGTACCCTAAATTTTGACTTTATTTCTTCCTTCGGTTTCAAAAATTTAAAACGTAAAGGCGGGACCACATTATTACTCTGCTTTAATGAGTCAGCTCAATTGGTGGCACCGTTGAAAAATTCAATTCACCTTATATTTATGTACGTTTTCATTTTTACCAAGTCTGTTCATTCACTTTTGAATCTCTTTTTTCTCCTCCCATCTTTTCGTTTCTCAGCAAATTGATATCCTCACGAAACCCATTCCCTTGGACTTCGCCTCATCTCTGAAACCCGAAGCCCACCTCCAATCTACCCGCCTGGCACACCGCCTCCCATGCGTCTTCTTCCCCTGACCATCCCAGCTCGCTAACGCCTATCCTTCCCTCTTGCTCAGCCACGTTCTCCCTCCGGTGATATCCCATCCAGCCGAGTCACTGTGCCTTTCCCCTCACGTCCCATCAACTCGCCATCATCTCCTCCAACCCGAGAATGCATCATGCAGCACACACTCCAGCCTACCCACGTTAACACCTCAACACCCGCCGTAGCCTTCGCCCTCCCCTCTGCCGTGACCAACACCACCAGCCGCCATTTCTTCTTCCGCCCTCTCCCTTCCAGCTAGCCCAACCGTGCCTGCTCCGACCCCGCTAGCTTCCTCTGCCTTTAATGGTTTAGTTCATCATATATATATATATGCTCGGTATGTAAAAAAATTCATCAGTTTGTATATACATCTGTTTTAATATAAAAGTTAGAAAAGAAAGGATATATACCTATATAGTACTCGGTTTGTATTAATTTTATATACTGTTAAGTTATTTTAATATGTTATATAAGCTATGTGATATATGTGTTTAAAATTATATACATGGTTGTTTCATAGGCGCGTATATATAAGTATAAGTTGAGATTTGATGTAGATTCAGCTTATCGCCTCTCTGTTTTAAGTAAGTATAGTTTTAAATTGTTAATATATATCTGACCCTGTTCAATGTATTGTACTTATTACCATATCGAGTTACTGACCTATTTGTCTAAGGGTATATACATACAATAGGTACTAGTTTAGTATACATAGGAGCTGCTGTATAAAATTTATATGTTACGTATATATAAGTTTGGCTTGTATATAAGTTAGGTGGTCTGTAGTTATTAAACAAGGTTATACAGTTTTGTGTTATAAGTTATTCACATATATATGTACTTTCCTCATACTCCTATTTGCTTAGATATATTTCTCTACCGGTTTCATGACTATTAAAGTTTAGTAACAATTGTATATAGGTATGTAAATTGATATAAGTGCTGCACACGTTATAGTATCTATCTAGTAATATTGATTTGCAAGTTTATTAGGTGAATATATATTACACTTATGTTTCCAAAGTTTGTATAAAGTTAGCCCACTGCATATATATTTTATAATGTTAGTATGCGTGAGTCCATTATATTTTAAGTATATAATATAAGTTGTTCTAGTTAATAAAATATGTTAGTAAGTATATATATAGTTTAGCAAATACAGGCTGGTATAGGTTGTTGGTTGTACATATAGGAAAGGATACATTTATATATTACTTTATTTTGAAAGTATGAACATGTTACAACTATTGTTGGTATTTTAACTATTTCGTTATATATATATAGTTTTATTTATTTGAGTATACGGTTGTTAATATTTTGATATATGTTAAATTGCTATATATATAAATCTTGGTCTGCATGCGGCATGTGCATGGTCTGCATTTTTATCATATATTTTATTTTATTTTAGTGTTTTATTTTGATTTGAAATTTATAATATATATTTTGTTTCGATTATATCAAGACAATTCTGATTCGTTTCCATCAATCTCTATCTTTCAGCTTTGCCATCAAATCCACTTTCAGCTTATTTCGCTTTGAGATTTTGTTTGGATTTGTTTGATTGTCTAAGATCGTGACCCAATCCATAGCTCAATTCTGGTCAAATTTATCTAGCCTCGAAAGGTGAGCAATCACTCACGATTAACATTCTTGTATTTATTAAATTTGATTTCAATTGAAACGACAATTGAAATATGATGTTGTAGTTATTTAAATTGTTATATATGCTATCATCTGTATATGTTCACCTGTGACATCTGACACCAGTATCTAGTATTTATATGCCTGTTATTACTATTATCTGTATATGATCACCTATGACATCTGACACCAGTATCTGTTATTTATATTGATGATATATGCCTGTTGTTATATTTTATATTATCTGTTATCACTCTGCAAGTTCCCTGTTAGTATAGAATTCACTATGGGTTGAAATGATACATACCCGAACGGACTTTAGAATAGGAGAAAATCGTTATGGGTTGAAATGATAAACCCAAGCGATTTTCATTTGAATTGAAATTGGGATTACGGGTAGAAATGATATCTACCTGTATATATTTAAATTTCGGATTGAAATGATAAATATCCGTATCACTTAACCATATGATAAATATATATATATACAGACACCGTTGGTCCATATATATAAATATTTTAAAAATGAATTCTATGGTTTTGGAAAGAAATATATGGGTTTAATAAATGTTGAGCCTTAAATTATTATATATAAATGGGAATGATTGATTTAAATACATATATTATGTTGAGTATTTAAAATATATTTCAAAATAGATTTTGGTAAAAATTTGAATAAGTTAAGGTTAGAAAGATAATTTGAATTTAGTTGAATTTGTATTCAATAAAGAATTTTATTTAATTAAACCGATTTGAAACTTATTGAAATTGAGATGTTAGATATGATTTATAACTCGAGTTTGATTTATAAGTAATCTAATGAATATTTCTTGAAAAAAAAAGAGGTTTAAGGAAATACTTAGTAAAATATGAAATTTAAGGCTAGTTAAATGATATTGAATTTATTAAGGGAATATTCCCTGATTAAATAATAATGAAGTTAAATCAAGAGCTATATGAAACTGTTAAATTTAACTTTGAAAATGTTGAATATTAAAGCTTTGAAATATATTAAAAATTTAAATGGTGTATTTAGAACTGAATTGAATTGATAGATTGAGCTTTGAATAAAATTTAAATTTGGTATTTGAAGTTGATGTGAAGCGATTGGTGAAACTTGAGGAAATTAAATACTTTACTTTTTAAATCATTTAATATATATATATACTATTTTGGAAAATGGATATATTTGAAATGAAATGATATTTGGGTTTTGAAGTATAAATTTAATTGAAATGACCACGGTGTTAAAATGTATATTCCCACCTTGTAGATAGTTCTGAAGATCCTTAGAGGATGGTTATCCCAACATCCTTTAAGTTACTCGTATTTAAATTGATATTTCACTTGAGTTGGATTTATTGATATAAGAATGTTAATCCTGACTCGAGTGTTTTGTGTTTTACTTTACGCTCGGGTCAGACCGAGTGATACAGCATTTGAGACTCACCTTTGGAGTTTGGAGCTTCCTTTGGAGATCCAACTATCACCTCAGCTTTCAGCTCTTCTAGTTGATTTGTCCAGAGAAGTCATCTGTTGTACTGAAGACTTCATTGCTTTTGAGATATTCTATTGTATTTTATTTCTAACTCTGATGTTTATATAGTAGCTTCATGAACTACTATTTTATCTATTCCGCTGCGTATTATTGTATTACTCTGTGTCTGTGATTCTGTGATTGATTTATTTACTGCATATGTTGAGTTTTGCCAAATTTAAATTAACAATCTGATATTTTGAATTATTCAATTCTGACATGTGTGGATTTATTGTCGATTTGAATGGTCCAAAATAGCGGGTCGTTACAGTTGGTATCAGAGCTTTGGCTCTAGGCGAAACTTAGCATATATTGTAAATTTATTTACAGAATCACTTTCGTTCGAGTTGAATCTCTTCCTTTTGATTCGATTTCCTGTGAACTTTGGAACGTTCCCTACGGTTTCAAAATTCATCCTTGTCCCTCTCCATTGGTATTCTTTGATTCTGGAGTATCCCACGACTCCACTTCGAATGATCTCTAGGAGAATAGGATCCCACCAATCTTTGAATGATGTGTGAAGGAGTGAAACTCCTTCACAATTGGCATTGATTCACCAGAGATTTCTATATCTTTGGTTTAGATGCCGCTATCTCTTGCGATCGAATGTTGATTTTTCTTGGATTTCTACATCGATCTTGTTCCTGAAGTCACGGTTGGCCCTAGGGTCATCCGCGATTTATATGAGTATATTCGTCTTCTATTTTGAAATTTAATTATCTCATCTTCGTTCGAGCTTATCTTCGAATCATAATTCTATTTGATTAAGAGTTCCTCTAAGTTGAATCTCTATCTTTGTTTTGAAATCCATTCCTGAACCATCCTTCGAAAAATTGGGCTTGTTTGTATTTTTGGAATTGTTTTATATATCGAAATTATTATTTTGATAAGTATGATTATATTCTATATATAAAAGTGAAATTGTTTTCGATAAGGATTCTATATACCTTTTAAAAATAAGAATTTGAATTTTTGAAAGGATTTGAAATTATATAAGAAATTGATTTATATAAAAATGATTTATAACTAAAGGGTTTGAAATTTGAAATTCGAGAATTGAACTCCGGTATTTTTAAATTGGTTTTAAGATTTTGAAATATATAATAATAGTATGATTTAAAAATATTTTCCGAATAAGAAAAGTTTCAAATGATTTTATTGAGTTTCGAAGAAATTTCAAAAGAGGTTTGAGAAAATAAGAAGTCCAGAACTCACTTATGTCGCTGGAAAATAATTTCGGTGATGAGTGCACGCATCATCGACATTGATTTTCGAGTTTCAGAGTGAGGGATAGGCCACTCTAGTAGCATTGCTACGCGAGTGATTTTGTGAAACCAGTTTTGATTTTTCAAATTCCGAAGTAATATTTGATATTCGGAAGATATATGTATATATATTTGAAATGATTTGAAGTAAACCGGTGTTCATTCCTCGAGTTTCGGATTTGATATAACCCTATCTATTAAAATTGATTTACTGATTTATTGCTGATTTCCAACGCTTGAATTTGAAAATGATTTCTTCAACTATTTTGAAGGTTCGAGCACTTCCAAATCAAGGTTAACTTTTTCAAAAGCTAGGAATTTTGAAATTATAAAGTATATAAGTTTGTTTTGAATGTTTAAGTATGAAGTAATATGGTTTAAATAAGTTGAAACTGTTTTGTTAAGTAAATGAATAAGGAAAATTTTAAATTCTTCTAATATGAAATTTAGATTGAAATGTTTTGAAAAGAATTCGGGCTTCAATATATTTTGAATAAAATTTAGTTAAACGTTTTAACTTAATAACATCTTTATGAAACTATATATTCAACAAGTTGGAATAAATATATAAGTTGTACGTATGCTGTTTTATTCGCATAATTAATTTGATCTAAGTTTGAGTACACAAGTTCGAGGTGGATTACACCATTTCGTGTTAGGATTTTTCATTTGATTCTTGATGGCGAATATTTGATATGGATTTTGGGCTTGATTCTTGAATTCTCTATCGTAGTATATGGCTATGCAAGGAGACCGATGGCTTCTAGTCGAGAAACCATATCGAAGTCCGCATTAGGGTAGTCGAATGGACAATACTAGTTCGAAAGCGAACTTGTGTGATCGAGCGTGCGATCAAATGTGATTCTTCGAAATGATGGCGTATGTACACCTTATATTCTATTATCATTGATATATTTTGACGCTGAAATTTTGAAGCTGTTGGGTTAGAATATCTTTGCTTACCAAAAGAAAATTCCAATTTAAATTACAAAGATATATAACCCATAAAAGAAAAGATATTAAAATCCCATATGGCTCTTCATACAGCGAGATTTATTTTGAAAATTTGATCCTTATATAAGATAGACCTTACGTAAGTATAAGATGATTTTGAAAACATTTGATTTTGAAAATAAATTGGTTGACTTAAATTATATTGATTTGGAGATTTGGATTTATTTTCTAAATCTATTATTTTGGAAACTTTGAAACTAAAGATAATTAATTTGAGGAGAAATAATTTGGTGAAATTGGATATGATTTTGAAATTGAACTGATATTGAAACAAATTGAAATTTGAGAACCTTATGTTACTAAATACTTGATTTGGGAGTTGTCGAACTTATAAAAAAATTGATTTGTATGAGTATGAAATTGATTCGAAAACTATAGACTTGAAAAGGTACTCAATTTGAAAGTGAAATCTTATATAATTGAAGTCTATATAAGTATGATTTGATATACTATTGATTTTGGAAAGTATTTGATTTGAAAATTAAATCTTATATATAATGGATTTTATATAAGTACGATATTTGAAAGTGATTTGAAAAGGTACTATATGATACATATTTTCGAAGTAAAGATATGGAAAGTGCCTTCTGCTTGATATCCGATTTGTGGCCACATCTTGGATTCATTCTATCGATATTATTCTCTCTGATTTTTGGTTTTCCGGATATGATACTCGAGTGTCCTTCGAATTCCATGGCGTTACCCATGGTCTTATCGTTCTCTCGTGACTGCATAGCGCAACTGCCTGGCTGAGTCTTGCCTAGGGGTACGGATTGTTTCCTGGGGGATCCAGGCGTAACCATTGTGTATCCTGCAATCTGTGTAGGTCGCGAATAGTAGCGCAAATGCTTGGCTGAGTCTTGCCTGGGGGTACGGATTGTTTCCTGGGGGATCCAGGCGTAACCATTGTGTATCCTGCATTCTACTAGTCATCATGGCGTAACTCGCAGGGCTGAGAAAGCCTACGGATATGGATTGTTTCCTGGGGGACCCAGGCGTAACCATTGTGTATCTGCGAACCATGGTTAGACAAAGGTTTTGTTCGTTTTGATTGGATTGTACTTTCCATATCTGTTTTTAAAAAGTTTTCCAGTATTTTCACTGGGTGTTGAAACAAGTCTACTAAGTACCTGGAGAATTCTAGCTTTGCGCCTGATCAACGCACTGCCAGAGTCTACAGGAACGAGGATAAACTTGTTAAGACATCGAGTTATAAAAGTATTTTCGAAAGGAAATTTGTTTCGACTATAAATTTTTTTTTTATAAAAGTATTTCTAACAAGGAAATTTTGTATCAATATTTGGAATTGAAATTCTAATGGTTTGAATTAATTATTCATGCCCGATACTATTCCTTCGAATCTACCTTATCTGCTCAGCTTTATTTATTCACCTATATTCTGTCTCTCCAAGTCCTTCTTTTCCTTGTTGACTATACCCTTTTAAATATTATTTATTTAAATATTATTTGGTTTAATAGAAAATTTTAGTGTTATAAATATTTTTGAAGTTAATACTTAAATAAAACAGATTTAAAGTAAATGATTATTGATTATTAATAATGTTGAAAAGTATCTTGAGATAAAAATTAATAAATTTATGAATTTTGGATTTGAATGTTTTCAATAACTTCTTTGAAAAAATAAGTAATTATGTAAATAATTGTTTTTCAAATAGCTTACATATATTTATAAAGGTGTTATTTAAACCTATAAATGATACTTATAAAGGAAACAAGAAAATTTACAAATGGGTTGAAAAATATTAAGGTATTAAAAATAATTGAATTGTAAATGAAGTTTTCAAATGAATATTTCAAGTAAAGTTTTTAAAGTTTCAAATTAATTGTTTAATCTTGACTATCAAACTTTTTCCTTCCTGGTTGTTTCTATTCTCCTACCTCGTTCCTTTTCGGGGACGAAAAGTTTTGAGTGGGGGAGAGTGTAACGACCCGTAAATTTTTAATAATTTTTAACGGTGTTATATACCTAATTAATTGAAATTGTGTGCAATTTTAAACAATAAAATTTGAAAATAAAAATTTATTATTTGGAATACGTCTATTTTAATATAGCAACTGGTAAATTTTCGTCTGATAACATTGAAGTTTATTTTCCTGTGAAATTTCATTTCAAAACAAACCGGTTAATAACAGTGAATTTAAAATTTTTCCGAAACCAAAATATGTCAACAGGAGAAAATTTATTCAGGTCATTCTGAATTAGACTGCGAAATTCGTTTCGCGAAATTCGGACGTTTCTAGCTCCGTTTGGATTTTTCCGTACGGAATAGCAACGTATATCGACACCGATTATCGACGTTTGATCGGATGATCGTACCATTGATATCTGTGTACCGTTTTGATCGTCGCATCGTGTTGATCTTAACGGTATATTCATTTCCGTATTTTGAGGTCCGGTACGCGACAGAAACAATAAACTGTTCGTCGTATCGGTACCCTAAATTTTGACTTTATTTCTTCCTTCGGTTTCAAAAATTTAAAACGTAAAGGCGGGACCACATTATTACTCTGCTTTAATGAGTCAGCTCAATTGGTGGCACCGTTGAAAAATTCAATTCACCTTATATTTATGTACGTTTTCATTTTTACCAAGTCTGTTCATTCACTTTTGAATCTCTTTTTTCTCCTCCCACCTTTTCGTTTCTCAGCAAATTGATATCCTCACGAAACCCATTCCCTTGGACTTCGCCTCATCTCTGAAACCCGAAGCCCACCTCCAATCTACCCGCCTGGCACACCGCCTCCCATGCGTCTTCTTCCCCTGACCATCCCAGCTCGCTAACGCCTATCCTTCCCTCTTGCTCAGCCACGTTCTCCCTCCGGTGATATCCCATCCAGCCGAGTCACTGTGCCTTTCCCCTCACGTCCCATCAACTCGCCATCATCTCCTCCAACCCGAGAATGCATCATGCAGCACACACTCCAGCCTACCCACGTTAACACCTCAACACCCGCCGTAGCCTTCGCCCTCCCCTCTGCCGTGACCAACACCACCAGCCGCCATTTCTTCTTCCGCCCTCTCCCTTCCAGCTAGCCCAACCGTGCCTGCTCCGACCCCGCTAGCTTCCTCTGCCTTTAATGGTTTAGTTCATCATATATATATATATATGCTCGGTATGTAAAAAAATTCATCAGTTTGTATATACATCTGTTTTAATATAAAAGTTAGAAAAGAAAGGATATATACCTATATAGTACTCGGTTTGTATTAATTTTATATACTGTTAAGTTATTTTAATATGTTATATAAGCTATGTGATATATGTGTTTAAAATTATATACATGGTTGTTTCATAGGCGCGTATATATAAGTATAAGTTGAGATTTGATGTAGATTCAGCTTATCGCCTCTCTGTTTTAAGTAAGTATAGTTTTAAATTGTTAATATATATCTGACCCTGTTCAATGTATTGTACTTATTACCATATCGAGTTACTGACCTATTTGTCTAAGGGTATATACATACAATAGGTACTAGTTTAGTATACATAGGAGCTGCTGTATAAAATTTATATGTTACGTATATATAAGTTTGGCTTGTATATAAGTTAGGTGGTCTGTAGTTATTAAACAAGGTTATACAGTTTTGTGTTATAAGTTATTCACATATATATGTACTTTCCTCATACTCCTATTTGCTTAGATATATTTCTCTACCGGTTTCATGACTATTAAAGTTTAGTAACAATTGTATATAGGTATGTAAATTGATATAAGTGCTGCACACGTTATAGTATCTATCTAGTAATATTGATTTGCAAGTTTATTAGGTGAATATATATTACACTTATGTTTCCAAAGTTTGTATAAAGTTAGCCCACTGCATATATATTTTATAATGTTAGTATGCGTGAGTCCATTATATTTTAAGTATATAATATAAGTTGTTCTAGTTAATAAAATATGTTAGTAAGTATATATATAGTTTAGCAAATACAGGCTGGTATAGGTTGTTGGTTGTACATATAGGAAAGGATACATTTATATATTACTTTATTTTGAAAGTATGAACATGTTACAACTATTGTTGGTATTTTAACTATTTCGTTATATATATATAGTTTTATTTATTTGAGTATACGGTTGTTAATATTTTGATATATGTTAAATTGCTATATATATAAATCTTGGTCTGCATGCGGCATGTGCATGGTCTGCATTTTTATCATATATTTTATTTTATTTTAGTGTTTTATTTTGATTTGAAATTTATAATATATATTTTGTTTCGATTATATCAAGACAATTCTGATTCGTTTCCATCAATCTCTATCTTTCAGCTTTGCCATCAAATCCACTTTCAGCTTATTTCGCTTTGAGATTTTGTTTGGATTTGTTTGATTGTCTAAGATCGTGACCCAATCCATAGCTCAATTCTGGTCAAATTTATCTAGCCTCGAAAGGTGAGCAATCACTCACGATTAACATTCTTGTATTTATTAAATTTGATTTCAATTGAAACGACAATTGAAATATGATGCTGTAGTTATTTAAATTGTTATATATGCTATCATCTGTATATGTTCACCTGTGACATCTGACACCAGTATCTAGTATTTATATGCCTGTTATTACTATTATCTGTATATGATCACCTATGACATCTGACACCAGTATCTGTTATTTATATTGATGATATATGCCTGTTGTTATATTTTATATTATCTGTTATCACTCTGCAAGTTCCCTGTTAGTATAGAATTCACTATGGGTTGAAATGATACATACCCGAACGGACTTTAGAATAGGAGAAAATCGTTATGGGTTGAAATGATAAACCCAAGCGATTTTCATTTGAATTGAAATTGGGATTACGGGTAGAAATGATATCTACCCGTATATATTTAAATTTCGGATTGAAATGATAAATATCCGTATCACTTAACCATATGATAAATATATATATATACAGACACCGTTGGTCCATATATATAAATATTTTAAAAATGAATTCTATGGTTTTGGAAAGAAATATATGGGTTTAATAAATGTTGAGCCTTAAATTATTATATATAAATGGGAATGATTGATTTAAATACATATATTATGTTGAGTATTTAAAATATATTTCAAAATAGATTTTGGTAAAAATTTGAATAAGTTAAGGTTAGAAAGATAATTTGAATTTAGTTGAAATTGTATTCAATAAAGAATTTTATTTAATTAAACCGATTTGAAACTTATTGAAATTGAGATGTTAGATATGATTTATAACTCGAGTTTGATTTATAAGTAATCTAATGAATATTTCTTGAAAAAAAAAAGAGGTTTAAGGAAATACTTAGTAAAATATGAAATTTAAGGCTAGTTAAATGATATTGAATTTATTAAGGGAATATTCCCTGATTAAATAATAATGAAGTTAAATCAAGAGCTATATGAAACTGTTAAATTTAACTTTGAAAATGTTGAATATTAAAGCTTTGAAATATATTAAAAATTTAAATGGTGTATTTAGAACTGAATTGAATTGATAGATTGAGCTTTGAATAAAATTTAAATTTGGTATTTGAAGTTGATGTGAAGCGATTGGTGAAACTTGAGGAAATTAAATACTTTACTTTTTAAATCATTTAATATATATATATACTATTTTGGAAAATGGATATATTTGAAATGAAATGATATTTGGGTTTTGAAGTATAAATTTAATTGAAATGACCACGGTGTTAAAATGTATATTCCCACCTTGTAGATAGTTCTGAAGATCCTTAGAGGATGGTTATCCCAACATCCTTTAAGTTACTCGTATTTAAATTGATATTTCACTTGAGTTGGATTTATTGATATAAGAATGTTAATCCTGACTCGAGTGTTTTGTGTTTTACTTTACGCTCGGGTCAGACCGAGTGATACAGCATTTGAGACTCACCTTTGGAGTTTGGAGCTTCCTTTGGAGATCCAACTATCACCTCAGCTTTCAGCTCTTCTAGTTGATTTGTCCAGAGAAGTCATCTGTTGTACTGAAGACTTCATTGCTTTTGAGATATTCTATTGTATTTTATTTCTAACTCTGATGTTTATATAGTAGCTTCATGAACTACTATTTTATCTATTCCGCTGCGTATTATTGTATTACTCTGTGTCTGTGATTCTGTGATTGATTTATTTACTGCATATGTTGAGTTTTGCCAAATTTAAATTAACAATCTGATATTTTGAATTATTCAATTCTGACATGTGTGGATTTATTGTCGATTTGAATGGTCCAAAATAGCGGGTCGTTACAAGAGTTGTTTTGTTGTTTTAAGTTGAAGTATTGTTTAAGTTTGAAATATTATTTCCTTCAGATTTCTCTTAGCTTTGAAGATGAACGAACTGATGAAGGAGGTTGATATATATAAACTGAGTTGTACAGGTTGATGTTATTTTGTACACTTAAAGCAGAGATTTTTTTCTTTTGTACGTTGGCTGATATGATATGTTATGGGGCTGAAATGATATTGCTTTAATTAAGCTTTGTCTTGATTTGCAAGCTAATAGATATTTTTCTTTTCTACTTTTGAATACTTGAATGCATTTACTTCTTTCTACTTTGTATGTTATTTCTTGTCTTGTTTTTGTTTCTTCATTTGTAAGCTTATACACATCTATGTTTTTTTAGTCTTGTTACTTGATAATAAAAGTGAATTTCTATTTTTATTTGTTATTAGAATTTATTAATGTATTTTACTTTATATTATACAATTTTTATTTGAACTCGGGGAAACTCGCATCAATTTATCAATTAATATTACAATTTTTATTCAAAAACTAAATTAATTATCAATTTAAATATATATAAAATCCAGGGTCGTTACAGGCTCCCCTCCTTAAGAAATTTCGTCCTCGAAATTTGCCAGGGAGACACAAAGATAGATGAAAAATATTTCATCAAATCAAACTAAGCATTTATTCTGCATTTGGCTTACCAAATCAGAATATCAATAATAGATACAAGAATGAATCTTTTTAATTTTTAACAAGATACTCGGGTTATCCAGATCTACGAAATATGCAGTGGCATTGGTTAGTTCGAAGGGATAACTAACCATTCGTAGAATATATTGGGACCCAAAAATAGACAGATATATGGATACAATTCCAAAGCTTTCAGTTTAGAACCCAAATTATACCTATCAACCATAACAACCAAAGCGAACAAGGCAACCAATACATCCAAACAACAATTTTGGCTTATTTGGAGTTTATGTCCCATATTAATATATCAAATCTCTTCTTGGATCTACCAGGAACTATCGAAGAATTGAAAAGAGATGATGAACAAAAGAGATTGATAGAGAAAAGATTATTTCCTTGTTGTTACAGGGTATTGACCATTTATAGTCGTATTCCCCTGTCCCCTATCTCATCCTCTTCTTGCACTCATACTCACTATCAGTAAATAGTAAGAGAATTTACTGAGGCATACAGACGAATATCTTAGGGATTACTCATTCTAGGGTATACTTCACCCTATCTCTAATGAGCTACTTAATGTGTTATACTCCTGAGCTAAATTTCAACCTTAGCTCTGATACCAAATTATGACGATCCTGACTCGGCCTTCGAAAATCGGCACCCGTACTTCACTTGTACTCGAATGTCGTAGATTCAAACGCCGAATTTGGCTCGCCGGAGCTTATAACACAATAAGTATAACAACACAACGGAAGAAAGAAATGAATGATATCATATACAACTCCAACGAATACAATATCCAGAATGATATACAACAATGATATCAATATGATACAAGAATATCAGAGACAAATAATAATGTTACAACGGAAACAACAGAAGTGATAACTCCAAATGATCTGAAAAAGAGCATGAGTCCAACAACTCCAACATCAAGCTTGAACCACCATCACGATTCACAAAGAGAAGCAAGGACGGTCGTGAACTCCAAAAACGGAACTAGCTTTCGATAATCTACTAACCTGACTATTTGAAAAACCCAACTCTAAACTGCCCGTGTGGAAAATTGTGGACACCCAAAGTTTAGGAAGGGAACAATAAACTCCGAGTCAGTCATGGGACTGGTGTGAGTAATAAAAATAGTTGCTTTAAATAAAACAGAATTTAAAAGGAAATCGTTCATGCTTTTGGAAAATGAAACTATCATAAGACCTCCCGCCACACACACAATGCAATCGCAGAATTGGAGGAGATTTCTTCTTATGATAGTCAAATATGCTTGATATGGGAAAACTCTTTGATATTATTACTAGTGCATAGTGTGAAAACATTTCGGAAGTATAATATTAATCTTAGCTAGCATACAACCATTATTGTATGCCTACTATAGCTACTATGTTCAATAGCAGGTTACCGCCACATTCCATAGCAGGTTATACAACTAAAACCGTACAAGGCTCCTATTGTTTCTTTGGATTTTCCAACAAATGGTCAGGCTAAGGAACTTCCTATGCCACGTAGGAACGCCTCTGGAGGGACGCCCCGAGAGACAACTGCTCTCTGCCAACACAAGCCCGGTTACCCCCTTCCCGGGTAGTAAACCTGAGATATGCCACCCCCGGTCGTTTGCGACCTTTATCTGAGGCCTCGATCACAAAGCAACAATCACACAGTAAATGAGATTGGAGCAACCACACAGGTAAATATCTGGGCTCCATACCATGATACCAACTTTTTCCAAAAGGAATGGACATACCCAAGGGGAGCTACCCCTAAAACCTTACCGCATCTTTCCTGTTTCGACCATTACTGGTTTGTGAGGCTCGATGAGGTCTCGTCCACAAAGCTACGCTTTACACGAAAGCCATGCTTTGATCAACAAATGATCACCAACACACAGCAACACTCAGCATGCCACACTACCAAATTGGGAGTATATCACTAATAACCTTCAACTACATAACCTCTGAGCTCGTACGTCTCAGAGAAGGTTGTTAAGCTAAGAGAATAAATCTCCGCCACCAGACAGAAATGTATTTGAAAGAAATCAGCTTTATATCTCAAAGTGTAGTGTCAGATATACAACCATACAAGTCTGTTCCGGGTTCGAACAGAACCGAAGTCACTTCCAAAGAAGCCCTTGGAATCCGGATAATCCCTAATCACGTCCGGACTTCCCACCACATATGGAGTCTCAATACCGGGGACCAGTCGATGTAGAGACATTCGATGAGTTGTCCTTTCATTTTCGAAAATATCCGGTCATCACCACCGGTCTTCAAATGCTATCCATAACGTCGTATCATTATTCGGAATGGGTTATATGACACTAAGGTCCTCTCCCGGCTAAACCGAATAATGAGCGCAATATTTAAACTATATGGATATGGAAGTTCAATTAAGTCACAACTTATTATCCAAATTTCCTCTTTAAATGGTTTAAACACATTACCATTTCTAATCTTTTACACAAAAAGATTCATTTCACAAAGTTCACCCAGTTTCACAAAGATCCATTTATAGATTTTCAAATCGATTTCCATTTCAATTTGGATTAACTCGTCCAATCTTTAAAACAAAGATTTAATTGATAGCTTTCAAAACAATTCCATTTCGACCTTTTATATAAAAGGTACACCTTTCCAATTTCAAAACAAAGTTCAACAATCTTTCACAAAGATTTATTCATAACTCGAAAAACCATTTTCATTTCAATCTTGAAATTCTTTTGACACAAATTGGAAATTTATTCCTTATATGAAAGCTTCTTTTATTTGAAAACAAATAGTTTTCATTTCGGAAAATCTAATTCATTTATACGAGTTAAAGTCCTTGGGTTAAATTCAAATTCTCAAAACCGTACTTTTAAAACGGTTTAAATTCATATAAAACCCAAATTCATTTCCAAAATCAATTGAAATTAAAATTTCAATTTCAAAAGCATTAAATTTAAATCATCTGTGACTTAACCGATTTCCTCGTGAAATCCATATTTGTGCGTGTAAAAGTGTGGTCCAGGGGTTTAACACAATAGTACAACATCATAAAGAATCAGAGATTCAAGCATATCAAAATCGATAAGCGGTATATTCTGTTAGTCCATAGGATAGTGGTTTTGATGACAACAACTATAGAAGTGTTATAAAATATATATGTGCAGGAAATCTATATGCAGGTATCAACAAAAGAAGACTGTACAGTAAAGAAGACAAAATTGATGTAGACAAAGATCAAGAGTTCAAGATTGAAGACTCATGAGATTCAAGATATTCAAGAGTTCAAGACAAATAATATAGTTAGGTTAGATATTTGTTAAAACTTCTTGAAAGCACTATCATTCTTTTTTATCCAATTTACTCATGGAATGGAATCCACTTCGTTCTTGTTAAAGGGATGGAACCCTAGTGAGATGGAACTCACGAAATATCTAGTGGAACGGATAGTAGCCCTATTTTGTTATCCACTAATTTTGATTCAAAATGATTTTCCAAATTATCTCTTGTTTTATAAAATGATTTTCAAATATTCCTTTTCAAAAGAAAAACCTTCGTTCACATTTCCAAAAATGTTTTAGCCTCAAAATCATATTTAACATTTTGTTATATTTTGATTTCAAAATTGTCCTTGATATTTTAGCCTCAAAATCTATTTTAATATTATATTTACTTTAGTTTATTTACTTTGATTTTAAATATATTTTAGTATATATACATATATATATTCATAAGTATTTCTACTTCTAAATACCTTCTACAAATACATAGAGTCCATTTGAATAAAGTTGCATATGTTTTAAATCATCATTTTCAAAGTAAAGCAAATCATCATTTTTACTAGACCATGTCGACATCATAGTTACTCGTCATGTCGACATGCTTCCCGTTATAGCAAAGGTTGTTTTCAAAAGAAGTGTCTATTCGCTTAAACCTCTTTGAATAGACACATCCATTCATTCTCTATAAATAGAGACTGTTATGGACGTTTTCCAGTAACTACTTTCTTTATTTTCTCTCCTCTTTACTCTCTTATCTTATTTTCTAATCATCCTATCCATATTCTGCCGAAATCTTAAGTGAATCAAACCAGAATATCTCTAGTTTGATTCTCTGCCACTCTCTTCAAAGAATCTCAGTGCTTATCAGAGTTATAGATACATTTGTACTCAAAGAAACTTGTGTGGGGTTATAAAGGTGTGATCGTGTCCTTGGAAATCGATCGGCTGAACTTGTGTCCTGTGAATCAAGTGGTTCTACCCAGAGACCTGAGAATCTGGAGGGTGTACCTCGTTGCCTTGGAATCGAGGGATTGTAATCTAGATTATTATTGAATAGAAAGCCGTACGAGTTGTGCGGGACTGGATGTAGGGTAACACCGAACCAGTATAAAATTCCTGGTGTGTTCTTTCCTTTACTTGCTTTTTATTTATATTTGCATCTTTTTGTGATTCTGTGATTTGATCTGTGATTGTGTATTTGCATTAAGTTAGTTAATTCAATTTAAATCAAAGAAGTTTTAAAGAAATTCTTAAAACACTATTCACCCCCCCCCCCCCCTCTAGTGTTAAATAGCCTTAAGATCATCTTCCGCGTCCCTTTCATTTGGTATCAGAGCGAGGTTTTCAAAAGTTTCATAATCTGAATTTTGAAAATTTTTAAAATGGCAATTTTTTTTTAAAAAAAAAATTATTAACACTGTTTTCATATGAATATGTCACAGAATCATCATGATATTGTTGTTTAAAATTATATTTAGTTATTTTGAAAAGTCACTTGATTCTTTAAATAGTTATCTTGTTTTGTAGGAGAAGAGTTATGTACAAATGGATATATAATGGAAATTGACAATGAATTGGGTACCAGATCAATTCAAAACTTTGGGTTCTTATCTACAACTTGATTTGATACTATACTTCTCTCCATATGATTTGCAATGTCGCTGGTTTCGTGTGAATCCGTCAAGAAATGACCAAGTTATGGTTAAATGAAGTTTTGGTGAACAAAGAGAAAAAGAAGGCAAAACTGTCAAAGGTATTCTTCAAAATGCATCCAGAGATTTGAGTATTTTGTTCCCACTCCATTTCAGATTGTAGTTTTTGTTCTCGCGGTCGTTTTGATGGGTGGATCATCAAATTCCGATCAAAATTGAGTGAGATATGAAAGTTTGAAGTTGGCTATCCAAAATTGAAAAACTGTGTACGGGATCTTCTACATTTCTTCTACTGCTCGGGCTGTTGCATCACAATACCATCCAAATTCGACACCAAACTATTACTAGATCGTAGCCCTTGCCTTCCTCTTCGACTTGCCGCTGGTTTCATCCAATTCCGTTAAGAAACGAAGGAGATATGCCTTCTAGAAGTTTGATAGTATATAGAAAACAGGAAGAAGATGAAGAGGAGAAATTTTTATGAAAAGTGGTGACCGTTGGGCCTATTTATAGTGGTTGAAGTGTCCATTCATTCAAAATTCGAATTCAAAGTTTTGGCGCCAAGTTGGTCAAATTACTAAATCATCTGTATCTTTCTCATACGGTCTTCAAATTCAGCAAATGAATATACTACGCTGATCAGAAAAACGAGCCCGTCGCAATAGAACATATCTCGTCGTCAAATTCAGAAAGATATAAATGTGTGGTTCACAACAATGGAGGAACAACAAAGTTAGAAAGATGGAATGCAAAAATTGGTACGCTTTACTATTATTTCATCTTTATTGTTGCATTTAGAAATATATATCTATGCATTTAGTTAGGTATAGAAATTTATCTCTTTTATAAGTTTTGATATTTTGATCCATATATCGACACACCATAGTATAAATATCATTATACAAGTCTAAATTTTTTTTAAAAAAATCTTTTAAAATGTGTTTTCTTTCAAATAAAATCTACAACTAATTTATTACAACTATACTAAGTAGAAAAGCATACATTCATTCATGATTTCAACTTTTCTAATGTTATTTTTACTTCTCATACTCTATTTCTTTTAAGACACTAATTTTATATTTTTGAGAAATTAGTAGAATGAATTTAGAATGTTAAAATAAGGCTCTATTGATATATTTCTTCAATTAATAAGATTGCACCACATCACTTGACCGGAATTTTAGATAGCATTTCTAAAATGCTTCTTTTCTTCTGTAATGTTTTGTAAGCACTGCAAATTCATTTTTATAGCATTTTTGTGCTTTGAAACGCTGTAGAGTTTCAGAAACTTTACACAGCATTTGGTAAAAGCTACAGTTTCTATTTTATAATGTTTTGAATATATTTCATTGCAAAAACCTTTTATAGCATTTTGTAAATGCTGTCTTTTCTGTTTGAAATTTTAAATTATAAAAAAAACATGATATTTAAACTAAGTATTTTTCTCTATTCTTTTTAGAGTTATTTTCTAACTTATATTAGAATATTTAAAATTAATGTTTAGATATTCTTTAGTAATTAATTAAAATTTAAATGAAAGAGGCCTTAATATAACACATGTTTATTTTAGTTTTTTTAATCTTTGTTATTTTAATATTTCATTATGATACTTTAAAAAAAATGTTTAAACATGTTTCTAAATATTTTAGTCAATAGAAATTTAATATAAAGGTTTTAATTAGTAAGTTAAGAACATGGAAGTTTGGATTATAGTAATTAAAATAATTATAATTAAATAAGTAGGCTATTAATCTTTATAAAAACCATATTTGATCATATATAGTATGAGTCCTTATTCCTTAGCATTTAATTTTGATATTAAGTTTGGTTACTACCTTTCACGATTATGTTACAGTTTTAATACCATTTATTACCTTTAAACTATTGTCTTTACAACTATTTCAGTCACATTCATTAGTTTCCTTAACTTAGGTTTAGTAATTGGTGTGTTTTACCTTTGTTTGGTTGAAGTGTTTTATAATAAATAGGTTGATATATGTATACATACATAGACATACACACACACACACACATATATATATATATATATGTGCTTGTCAATTAGATATTACTTATCACTCATGTTTATCTTATAATCTGAATGTCACTTACCGTAGTATATATATCATCATATCATTTTGCATATTATTATTATTTTTTCTTCATTATCATTTTGTTTCATATTACATATCATTATGCATCCTATTTCATATCACATTTCATTGCATATTACATCATAAATTACAATGCATGAAATATCATAATCATTTGCATCACAAGTTACACTTCATTCTGCATATCATCTCATGCTACATTGCATATGTCATACATTTCATACTGCATTACAAACTACATGTTGCATACATGTATACATAACGAGTGTATTTTATTTAGGAGGAGTTTGTAGTATTGTCTTATAATATAGGATTATTAGTTTTTGATGTTTTGATTGACTTGTTTGACTTGATTGACTTGTTGGACTTGATTGACTTGTTTGACTTGATTGATTTGTTTGACTTGTCTGACATGATTGGTTTTGATGAGTGTGTTGAAATATACTTAATAAATAATTCATGTTCTTATATTTGATTTCTAACTATTATAAGCATTATCATAGATTCTTAGTTAGGATAGATAGTAATTTAGGATTGAGTTCTAGTTTTTAGAGTTAAGTGTTGATTATTTATGATAACACTATCATTATAATCACATGTTATATAGTATTAGTTTTAGGGGGAGTTCTTAGTTTCAGGGGGAGTTATATAGAATATATAGTATTATAATTATGGAGTTAGTGTCATTTTTTTGTTGATGACAAAGGGGGAGAAGTATAAAATAGGTTAGTTAGGCATAGATTAAGGGGGAGTTATTAGATTTAGGGGGAGTTATAAGGAGAATATAAATATTTTATAAACAAAGGTTGTCATCATCAAAAAGGGGGAGAATGTTAGTCCATAGGATAGTGGTTTTGATGACAACAACTATAGAAGTGTTATAAAATATATATGTGCAGGAAATCTATATGCAGGTATCAACAAAAGAAGACTGTACAGTAAAGAAGACAAAATTGATGAAGACAAAGATCAAGAGTTCAAGATTGAAGACTCATGAGATTCAAGATATTCAAGAGTTCAAGACAAATAATATAGTTAGGTTAGATATTTGTTAAAACTTCTTGAAAGCACTATCATTCTTTTTTATCCAATTTACTCGTGGAATGGAATCCACTTCGTTCTTGTTAAAGGGATGGAACCCTAGTGAGATGGAACTCACGAAATATCTAGTGGAACGGATAGTAGCCCTATTTTGTTATCCACTAATTTTGATTCAAAATGATTTTCAAAATTATCTCTTGTTTTATAAAATGATTTTCAAATATTCCTTTTCAAAAGAAAAACCTTCGTTCACATTTCCAAAAATGTTTTAGCCTCAAAATCATATTTAACATTTTATTATATTTTGATTTCAAAATTGTCCTTGATATTTTAGCCTCAAAATCTATTTTAATATTATATTTACTTTAGTTTATTTACTTTGATTTTAAATATATTTTAGTATATATACATATATATATTCATAAGTATTTCTACTTCTAAATACCTTCTACAAATACATAGAGTCCATTTGAATAAAGTTGCATATGTTTTAAATCATCATTTTCAAAGTAAAGCAAATCATCATTTTTACTAGACCATATCGACATCATAGTTACTCGTCATGTCGACATGCTTCCCGTTATAGCAAAGGTTGTTTTCAAAAGAAGTGTCTATCGCTTAAACCTCTTTGAATGGACACATCCATTCATTCTCTATAAATAGAGACTATTATGGACGTTTTCCAGTAACTACTTTCTTTATTTTCTCTCCTCTTTACTCTCTTATCTTATTTTCTAATCATCCTATCCATATTCTGCCGAAATCTTAAGTGAATCAAACCAGAATATCTCTAGTTTGATTCTCTGCCACTCTCTTCAAAGAATCTCAGTGCTTATCAGAGTTATAGATACATTTGTACTCAAAGAAACTTGTGTGGGGTTATAAAGGTGTGATCGTGTCCTTGGAAATTGATCGGGTGAACTTGTGTCCTGTGAATCAAGTGGTTCTACCCAGAGACCTGAGAATCTGGAGGGTGTACCTCGTTGCCTTGGAATCGAGGGATTGTAATCTAGATTATTATTGAATAGAAAGCCGTACGAGTTGTGCGGGACTGGATGTAGGGTAACACCGAACCAGTATAAAATTCCTGGTGTGTTCTTTCCTTTACTTGCTTTTTATTTATATTTGCATCTGTTTGTGATTCTGTGATTTGATCTGTGATTGTGTATTTGCATTAAGTTAGTTAATTCAATTTAAATCAAAGAAGTTTTAAAGAAATTCTTAAAACACTATTCACCCCCCCCCCTCTAGTGTTAAATAGCCTTAAGATCATCTTCCGCGTCCCTTTCATATTCCAATAACGCTTATCTTCTATACACAGATTCACAGCTCAAATAAATTACATTCACCACAGCCTGAATTAAAACAATTCGAAGTCACAAAGTATCACACAGTATAGAATATCAAACAATTCACAGCATTCAATAGAATACAATCATCCATAAGGGAAACTAATTAAGATATCTGATTAATCTAAACCAGATCATTTGCTTATGGATAATTCCTAGTCAGGGTTAATTAATAATTAATTAACTACAAACATTTAATTAATTATTCTTTAATTAATCATTAATTACCCTTGATTAATTATACTCTAATTACATTAAGTAATTATCCTTAATTAATTACACAAATTAATTATTCTTAACCAATTACAGTAATTAACCTTTAATTACTTCATAAATTAATTAACTAAAATTAATTACATTAATCCTTAATTAATCACATTAATTAATTACTTCATAATCACTTATCATTGATTAATTTATCTAAATTAATCAACCCTTAATTACATCATTAATTATATTAATTAATGATCTCTAATTACTTCTTTAATTAATTACTCTATTTACATTAATTACATTAAGTAATTAATCTTTAATTAGTCTTAACAAATCTCATTTATTAATTAATCCTTTCTTTACAATTTCAAATTCCATTTAAAATTCAAATTCTTTTAAATACACTTTTGATTACTTAAAGACTTTTATTAAACAATTTAAATTTAAAAGCTTTATTTATTCCTAAACTAAAATTGAAACTAAACTTGAAATTCATATTTAAACTTTTGATTTAAAACTTAGTTTTAATTTTGCTTTATAAATTCAAAAATGGAATTCTTAAATTGTAAAAACAGAACAGGTTCTGTTTTTTTATTTAAACCTGGAATTTCACATACCCGAGACTAACCCATTTTGCTTCGAGTCCAACCTGTCTTCCCTTCGAGCAAAGCATTGCATTGCTTCGAGTTCACTCAGTTCCCCAACACTGACACACCACCAGCCTTGTGCACTTGCACCATCGATCGCGCCGACTCAGACCACCGCCGACGCTTCCAACACAACGACAATCACCACTACTCATGATCCCAGCCACTCAATATTGGAATCCAGCTTGAAATCAAAATCGAGCATCAAAGCTCAAACTAGAATAACATCACAACCTGGAACACACTTGAAACCAGGAAATCCCCTCGTTCTCCCTACTCCGATCACCGGAAATCACGAAACTTTGGCCATCCACTCCTCAACACCTCCTCCACCAACCCCCCCAAACCACGTCGAACTCGATCACATATTGATGACGCACGAATCGAAATATCAATCACACCTAAAACTAGGTTTACGAAAGATAAATGCTTGCCGCCGCCTCGATGATCGAGTGCATCTCCGGCTATTTTTCCCTGAACCGCCGATCGCTCCACTACCCCCAGACAAAATCTCGAAGCCTTCGATCCTCTAGATCACCAGAGGTTGCTCGAAAATCATTTTCTGGTCAACCCAGAATTTCTAACCCAAAACCTAATTAAAAATTTTGATTTTAATTTTAAAAATCATCATTTTGTGTTAGAATTCCGATCATATGCCTGAATTTATGAATCAAGATGTTTGAAATTTGGCTTATATTAAATTTGCTCATCTTTTTCTTGATTTCCAGTAGTATCACCAATTTATTTAACTTAAATAAAATTTTAGTCTTTAACATATACCATAACAAACAGTTGTTATTTTAATTCTAAGACTAAACAGTTAGTGTATTGAGAAAAATTGATTTTTGACGCAAACTATGTTTTGAATTTCAAAGCAGGGAACATAACAGCCTGCACACACACTGTCCAGTATTCAAATATGCACAGAAGGATTACATATATATATAAACACACATATTCATAGATATATACATATCACAAATTTACACTTTAAATTGTTCTAAAATGATGTTACTCACAGTGTTTCAGGAGAAGAACAGAGCTTCCTCTATGTTGAAACAGGCTTGAAATTGAAAGCTAGAAACTTTCTTGATCTCTGGTTTGTAGAGTAGTTTTGTTGTTTTAAGTTGAAGTATTGTTTAAGTTTGAAATATTATTTCCTTCAGATTTCTCTTAGCTTTGAAGATGAACGAACTGATGAAGGAGGTTGATATATATAAACTGAGTTGTACAGGTTGATGTTATTTTGTACACTTAAAGCAGAGATTTTTTTTCTTTTGTACGTTGGCTGATATGATATGTTATGGGGCTGAAATGATATTGCTTTAATTAAGCTTTGTCTTGATTTGCAAGCTAATAAATATTTTTCTTTTCTACTTTTGAATACTTGAATGTATTTCTTTCTACTTTGTATGTTATTTCTTGTCTTGTTTTTGTTTCTTCATTTGTAAGCTTATACACATCTATGTTTTTTTAGTCTTGTTACTTGATAATAAAAGTGAATTTCTATTTTTATTTGTTATTAGAATTTATTAATGTATTTTACTTTATATTATACAATTTTTATTTGAACTTGGGGAAACTCGCATCAATTTATCAATTAATATTACAATTTTTATTCAAAAACTAAATTAATTATCAATTTAAATATATATAAAATTCGGGGTCGTTATAGAATATATTGAGTATGATTTGATTCACAAAATATATATGTGTATATTTATTTCAAAATGGTAGGAAGTGAAACTGGAAATTTAATTCTTAAATTTTGTGTTAAGTTAGGGTTTTCAATTGTTGAAATAAATCAAAAATTGTGAAATATTTGAAGTGTTTAAATTTTAAATTGGAATTAAAAATAACTTGAAACAGTTGAACTAGGATAAAATTTATTTGTATAATATTCAATTTCATTTTTATAAACATGTATATCTTACTTGAATTATTTTAAAAAAGTTGAAATGTTAGGATGAATTTGCAATTGAAGGTTATATAAGAGGAAACTTAGGCAACAAATTTGTTCAAATTAAATTTTGCTTAATAAAAATATTATAAATAACAAGTAAATTGGTATAATGCTCAATTACATATGAAACATTAATAAAACTTACCTGAAATATTCAAAGTTTAAAATGTAATAAGAATATGTAGTTGAAAAGTATACAATATAAAATGTAATAAAAAAAATTCTGATAAGGGAATTCATAAATAAGAATTGTGTTGTTATAATGAATGTTATACATTTAATTTATGTTATAAGAAATGTAAATTAAAATAAATTGAATAATAAATAGAGAACGAGTAAATAAATGTAAACTTAAGAAACTAAACAGGTAATAAAAGAATTCATATCTTTGTAAATAAATGGTAAATTATAAAGAATAGTTAAAATTGAATTATATGAGGAATTAATTTAAGTGAAATAAAATGGAATAAAAAAATGAGCCGAATAAAATAAATTTTGTATTTAAAGAAAATTTTGTAATAAATGTTAATAAATTGAAAACAAATCAATTGAATGAAAATATATTGAATTGAAATCAATCAAGTGTGAACACAATAAATTTTATGGATTAAATAAAATGAATTGAAATCAATTAGCTGAATATAAACCAATTTAAAAATAAATGAAATTTATATGGTTTTGGAATTAATTATGATACCTGGTATTTTGTATTTCAATCTATCTTTCCTTTCTGGTTGTTTCTATGCTCCTACCTCGTTCCTTATCGAGGATGAAAAGTTTTGAGTGGGGGAGAGTGTAACGACCCGGAAATTTTAACGGTTTAAATAACGAAATTAACTGAATTTTTGTGAAATTTAAAACTATAAAATTTTGCAATGAAAATTCGATATTTGAGATGCATCTATTAAAACAAAGCAAATGTCAAATTTTTGTTGGAAAATATAAAAGTTAGTTCTGTTGTGTAATTTCAATTTCAATATTAAATCGGTTAAATTTGATGATAATAAAATATTTTCAAAATATGAATATTTATATACAATAAAAATGTAAACTATTTTCTGAGTGAGTCGTCATATTTCGTTTCGGCGAATTTGGACTGATCTAGCCCTGTTTATCTTATTTTCGATGAATTTGCAGCAGTTTAGCAGCGAAATATCGACTTTTGATAGGATGGTCGTATCGCTAATATCTGTGTACCATTATGTTCGTCTTGTCACACTGATCTCCGTGGTATATTCATTTGTGTGTTTCGAAATTCGGTGCACAGTGGAATTTGCGAAACGGTTAACCGTATCGAATTCCGTATTTGAGCCTTTTGAATGCCTTGTGTCCATTCGTTTCCAAACGTGAAATCAAACAGCCATCCGCCTTTTATTATTCCTAGAATTTTATTATTGGTCTTTTAATATTCCAACGTTTCAAATATTAGCTTGTTCCAATATATTTCTGGTTTCAATATTCATTAGTGGTTCGTTATTTTCTATCAGAAGATATAATATAATATACTATTATGTTGCATTCATAATTTTTGCACCTACTCACGTCTTTATCTTCCCTCACCACTCGTTTTTCTTTCACCTTTACCTGACAATGAAACCCACTTTGGATCCGCCATCTTCCCTTCCACGTCACTCTCCAACCTGCCACTCCCTCTCTCTCCTTAACGCCACCTTCACCATTTGGTGCCGCTATTATCTCTCTCTTCCACCTTCCTCAACACTCGAACACAGCAGTCCAGCCCATCCTCTTTCCAACAGAAACACATAGCATCGATCCTCCTTTCGTTCTCCTCCATATCAACCCTTGCCTCACGAACAACCACCACTCCACCACCCTTCCCCTTGAACCCGACTGCCTTCCCTTCCTCCTTCCACCATCCTCGGCCGAACATCCATCTCAACCCGAGAAGCCATGACGCCAAGCACAGCCCCACACAATCGAGCCTCTCCGCCTTTCCTCCTTGGCCGGCCTCCACTTCCTTGTCGACGAACCTAGTAAACGAGCCATCACCACCAGACACTATGGCCACAACTCGACTGCAATCACCCCTCTTTGCCTCACCTTCCGACATACTCCACCTGACTCCTCGCCTCTCCGCGCACCCATCACCTACAACCGATTTGCCGCATGTCATCCCTTGTTCGGCCAGTACACGTACGACCTCCACCTCCTTATGCAACATCGACCTTCCCTACCAACTTTCAGCCACTTCCCGAACTTACATCCCTCCGACCTCGGCAACCCACTCGACAGCCACCACCCTTGACCGTGCTCCACCCCGCTCCAGCCTGGACGATGATGAACCAGATCCGACCCCACAACAAACTTCCCTCCTTTCCACCAATGAAGCCGTTGCCTTCCTAGCAGCCTAGCCCCCTTACTTGATGCATAAGTATATATATATATATACATATATATAAATATATATAGTTTTATAAGATAGTAGTCTGCTCTATATATATATATATATTTATATAAGTTATATGTATGTCAGTTTATATAACTGTTAGTTTATATAAGTTATATTGTATGTTGGAAAGGTATGTATATGTTGCATTTTACAAAGAGTGGACGTGTGTGTGTATATATGTATTTTTATCTAATATATGTTAGTATACATATATATAAGTTTACATACGTTATATAATATGTTAGTTTATATATATATATAAGTTTATGTAAATTATGTATAATCTTTTGTTGTATATATAAGTATATAGTAAGTTGGAATAGTGGCATTGGCTGACTGTTTATATATATATATATATATATATATATATATATTAGTAAAGTAAGATTATATATAAATGTAAGTTAGCAGCTTCTCTTTTGTTTCTTTGTTTTAAGCTGTTATATTATAAGCTGCTCATATCTTATAAGTATATGTTGTTATATGTCGGCTACCTTATTTTATACTTTGTTTATTTACAGTTTTAACAGTTTAATATATGTTTTGGGCAATATTGAATTTTAAGTATTGGTTTAAAAGATAATGTGTATATCTATATATATTTTGATTTTGAGAACATAGGTTTTAAGGAATAATAATTTTGTAATAGAATATATATATAGACCTTATTTTATATGTGTTTAAAATTTGATATTGATTTGAAAATATATGTATATATATAAAGATTTTACTTTTAGATATAAGTTTTAAAAAATTGATTTCTAGAAATATATATATTTGTATGTATGTATGATATATTTCGTTTCAGTATATATCAAGCCGATTTTGATTCTTTTCACCGATTCCTATTTATCAGCTTTGCTCGTCAAATCCGTGTTCATCTTGCTTTGCTTTGAGATTTGTCATTTGGATGGGTTGATTGTTTAGTTTGCGATTCAATTCGTTGCTTATCAAGTTGTCAAATCTCTCTAGCCTCGAAAGGTGAGCAATCACTCACGATTAACATTCGTATATTTAGTAAATTTGATTTCACTTGAAACGACAATTGAAATATGCTGTTAAATTTGAATTGTTAAGTTATTTAATTGTTAAATATGATATGCTATTATCTGCCATTGTTTACCTATGACATATGACACCATAACCTGCTTTATATATTATATTTAAATTTGTCCTTGATGATATATACCTGTTGTTGATATATTGTTATCATATTTGTTCTCACTCTGCAAGTTCCCTGTTAGTTTAGAAATCCCTATGGATTGAAATGATACATACCTGAACGATATTATAGATTAAGGAAAAATCGTTATGGGTTAAAATGATAAACCCAAGCGATTTTCATTTAATTTAAATTTTTGGGATTGCGGGTTGAAATGATATATACCCGTAGATATTTAAATTGCGGATTGAAATGATAAATATCTGTATCACTTGACCATAGGATAGAAAATTATACACGGACATCGTTGGTCTATATTTTGAAACTTATTTCCAAAGTTTTGAAAGGAAATATATGCGTTTTCATAAATATTGATTTTTAAAATATAATACATAAATGTTATTTTTATATATGTCTAAATTTAGATTTTTAAAATTATACGTTTTGGAAATTTTAAATTTATAAGATAGTTTTGAAAATATAATTTTTAAGATTTTTCTTATAATTTTATCATTTTAAGAATATATAAAACAAGATTTAATACGAAACACATTTAATAATAAGATTTAATTTAATAAACTTTAATTTAATTAGTTTATAACATGTTTAAGTATTTATTTAAATTTATATTAATATTTTAAATAGATATTTACTGAAATAATAAAGGTTGGGAAGATAAATTAATGTTGACGTGGAATTTAAATTGGTTAATAACTGAATTTAAATAAGAATTGATTTAAATTTATTGATTTTTGAAGTTTTGAAAGATATGATTTATAACTTGATTTGATAAAAAAGTGATTAAATATTCTCAACTTTAAATAAAATTAAGACTGAATGTTTAATATTGATTTAAATTTATAAATTGAGATTTTATTTAATTGTTATTAAAATGGTTAAGCGAATATTTTCCAATTTGAATAAAATTAAGGTTAAATCTTGAAATATAAATGAAACTCATATTGAAATTGTTTGAATATTTAAACTTCGAATCTTGTTGGAATTGAAATGATAGTTCAAACCTGGATTTGAAATCGATAAAAGTTGAAATAGTTTATTAAGAATTTGAATTGAATCTTTAAACTTTAAATTTGAAAGTGTTGAACAGGAATGTATTTAAATTGAATTTTGGAATTTAAGTTGATTTGAATCGATTTGGGAAATTTGAGGAAACTAATTTTATTATATAAAGTATTTTTAATATATATTATTTTAATCTATGAACTATTTTAATATATAAACTATTTTAATATATAAACTATTTTAATTTATAACCATTTATATATATATATATATACTATTTTCAAAATCTAAACTGTTTAAGCTCAAAAGTGTTATGATCTCAAAAGTGTTATGATTTCGAAAGTGTTATGATTTCGAAAGTGTATAATTTAGAAAGTGTACGATTCTGGAAATGAATATTATTTAAAGTGAATAATGATATCGAATTGATATGGTTTTGAAATGAATATGATATTTTGATACGAAATATGAACTATTTGAAATAAAATGACCACGGTGTGAAATAAGCGTTTGGAAGAGACCGGGATTAGATATTGTCATACTCTCTGCCAATACCGAAAACCACTTTAACAACTGTGTACGTGGTGGAGATTCCAAAATGAAGTAGGATGGTTGGCGACGATTCTATATGAGGTATTAAAGTAGCCCCGACTCCCGTGAGTCAGCTTGATGTGGCTAAAACAAGAGCTATACCGGGCCAAGTGGGGTCATTCCCCCTATCGGGCTCATTTCATCGATACCATTCTATTGCTTTTGTGATTTGATTGGGTGCGCCTTTGATTTGGGAGTGTGTCATGAGGTGGGCGGTAGTAGCTACTATGCATTACTACCAGTCCGGGAGTGCACACTACAACAAAACAGTCATTTTACAACGGGCATGCGCCCGTTGTATTAGGCCTCGTTGTAATAGGTCGACCGTATTTTACAACGGGCAATAAACGTTGTAAAAGGCCGTTGTAATACACTTTTTTACAATGGTCATCGGCCCTTGCAATAGAATATATGACAACAATTAAATCCCGTTGTAAAACGTTAAAACATGCAATGGGTTCTGACCGTTGTAATAGCCTATAATACAAGTGGCATAGCCCGTTGTAATAGACTATAATACAACTGACATAGCCCGTTGTAATACATGATATTGCTTCTGACCGTTGCAAAATAAATGCAAATTTAAAAAAAAAATACAGCAGCATCCATGCAGTAGTACATCCATACCAATAATGAATAATTTAAAGAGTAATAAATATTATCATAAAACAACCAAAATCACATACGAAAAGACTAAAAGCTAGAGTCATAAAATTCCAACACATTTCAAAAAGTTAGATAAGTTTACATTGACATAGTTCTAACATACACATGACAACTAGTTTCATAACAGCCAAATACATAAAGCATTAACACATAAGCATGCTACATATAAACTAATTCCATATTTGTAACTAAATACATATAACTAAAACATACCAAGTAAATTTTGCCAGCGCCGCACTAGTTGTAACTGATAATTTACCTTTAAATTTGTTTTAGAAATTACTTTAAGAGTATCTTTCTTCGATGCAAAATCCTTAAAACTTTCAAATGTGGAGGATGTCGTCAGTGTCACCTGTAATTTAATAAACAATGATAATTATAATAACAAGAATTAATCAAGTATTGTACAACAGTTCACATATTCATGGAGGATGTATACGTTTCCAAACTCCAATTATGTTAAATTTTACCAAAGTGGATGCATGGACCTACTAAAAAGGAAGCTGTGATTACCCAGAACCATCCAACGAGAACAAGAAATTAACCAATGTTAAATGATAAAAAAAAGTGTGTATATTCGCATGCATTTCCTCTGCCATTTAATATTTCAAGCATCAAATTTGGGTCAGTTTTGACTCATGTTATATTCAATTTGGAAAGATAAATGGGGTCCGGTAAGCAAGCAAATGGGCAAGTAGCCAAGTTGATTATATATATAATGATGATACAAGTTTGAGTCTTTGACATCAAAAACAAGTCATTTTATACTGATAGTGGCAATATTGTATAACACATGTAAACGCTGTAATTTTTTAATTTTTTATTTCTAAAAGTGCATGAACCATTTTAAAATAGACGAGGTATTCATGTTGACATGAACAAAATTCAACTTGAATTGAGAGACATTCAATTTTTACGCACTTAGAGATTTTCAACTTTTACGCCCTAACTTTCAAACTGCTGCTAAAGCCGGGTCAAAATTTAAAATTGAGCTTTCTTCCAGAATCAACTTTACATTTTGTATTTATGCGATTGACTTTGGAGCATAGTGACCACAGGTTAGCATTAATCTCATATTAAATTTGGTTTACTACCCAAGCTAGTTACTATGACTTTGGGGGTTGAATATTGGATTTGTATGCCGAGTGACGAAAATCAGCCTTGATTCAAACTCCGATTTCGTAAAATTTGGGGATTGTTTTATTGCTACTATTTTATTTGAGCTAAATGGTCTAGGTAGTTATTTCAGTTTTATGCATAGTAAAGCTTAAAATTGTTACGTTTTTGTTCCAAGGGTTGGGCTTCATAGGTGAACACTTGATATTGCCAGCCATAAACATAAATGGATAAAAATTATGTCATTGTTTCGATTCAAAGTCTGATCCTTCATTCATATCTTACAGTGAACTGCCCTCAAAGCTGGTATTTTTCTTTCAAAGTATATCAACTAGTATGCTCTTAGCAAAATCAGTTGTATCGACACTAAAGAGCTGGTTTTCATTTTAGTGCTAATGGTTCTGTCGCTACATTAGCAGAGATGTAAATCAATATAGGAGAATAAAATGCAACTATAACTGTTCAAAGCAAAATAATAAAGGACAGGGGATATATAATCAAAACATGAATTCATTCTTGATAGAAGAATGTGTGCCCATATTGTCAATTTGAACAATACACATCTATATTTCAATGCCATGATATGAACAACTGACATTATGACTTTTGAGTTTTGATAGTCTTCGGTTTAGTGTTAGTGTCCCAATAGTTGACCAACATTTTCCTGTCAATAGGTCATGAAATTTAACTAGTGTTCAAACACACAATCCTCAAGTAGCTAAATAAAATGAACACTGTGTAATGATACCAAATTAAGCGGCTTTTCCATCAAAACCAAGTTTGAAGTTAAGATCAACGTGTATCACATCAACTTCATATCCTAAACTTCCATAGTTCAGAAAATCAATAACAACCAACACATACGATAAATGCAACTGAGATAGGTTCAAAGCATAAGGAAAAATTGAAAAACAAATCATGGAACACCTTGATAGGAAGAACAGGTCCAGAGTGAAGGACAACACTGGATCCGTTTCCAGCAAGAATCTCCAAATTATAGACAGTGGAGAAAACGTAAGGATCATTCTTAACAAGCGATTGTATCTGCTTCGAATCCGTGGTTAGAAGCTGCTTCCTCATCGAAGAAGAAGATGCCGGTAGCACCGCATAGTCGGAGGTGAGGACGACGGACGGAATCCGTCCCTGCGATCTTTCTTTGATGGCAAGCCTGTGGCCTTTGTTTTCACGTGGGATCACTTGGATTGTTTGGTACCATCTCTTGGATTCAGCGGAAATAAATGAACTTTTTATGCTGCTGGCGCCGCCAGAGATTACACGCTGCCAGAACATATTTTTATTTAAGGGTTTAGTGGGGACTTTAGAATGGCCGGTGAGGGTTTATGCTTTGACGTAAGGGAAGTCGGACTGGAAAATTGGTGATGCAAAGCATTTAATTTTGCCCAACCAATGGAAATTCTAATAATTTTGCCAAAGGACTTACTTCAAAGCTTGGGCGCCAGCAGCACAAAGTGTCATTTTTCCTCTTACCACCGTTCGATGACGCAAGCTCCTACTACCGCTGACGACGAACTCGAGAGGCCGCACTTCATCCACCGACCCTTGCCCACTTCTGAATCGATCACCTCACGTTCGTGTTGCCAAGCCTCAAACGCGAAGCCAATTTACTGTTGCCATTGTCTTCGCGCTATCAGAGACGTGCCCACCATCGTAGTCGTGCCTCCTGCCAACGCAGGCCAAGTCGTCGTTCTCGTTAAATTTTTTTTATTTCCATTTTCTTTTTGTTGAATTGCCTGAGGTCGAATGTAATTTGGGGATTAGGGTTGAAGTCAAGTTTGAGAAATAAGGGTATCGGGTTTGAGAAAATAAACACAGGCAATTGCCTAGGGAGTTTATTTTGTTTTTAATTTGGGTTGGGCTTTGTTTTATTAAGGGAAGTTCGCATTTTATTTTAGTCAAAAAGGTAAGTTCAATTTGCACATTTATTTATTTGTAATTATTTTTCAGTCTAATTGAAACTGATTTACACTTCATTGTACAAATTATATATCAAACAACCATGAAATTTTCATTCAATACAATATTGTTTCACGCTTGTTGATTATTCATTGTATTGATTATGAAAGTGAATTTATTCATCTTCGTTAATTTATCGATTTTTAGTGAATATCGAATAGAACTTCTTTCCGTCTATTTCAATTATACAAAATTTATTTATACTTTTAAAATATTTCATATTTATTAACACATTTTATTTAAATTTTTATTATACCGTCTAAAATGAAATTTGTTAGCTAAATCAAATTTTATTATAACTAACTACATTAAATAGACTTATGAATAATAATTTGATTCTAAAAATAATAATTGTCACAAATTGAATTCTAACATTACTATTTTAAATAAATTAGTTTAATATTACAACTTCAAAACAGGGTTGTTACAATTTTTAGTTATTAATTAATGATTATTTAATAGTAATCACTGATTATTAAAAATTAATTATTAAAATCGACTAGTTTGAACCAATAAAATCGTTTACATTAAAAAAAATTCGCATCGTTTACAACGGGCGTTTTACGACCGTTGTGAAATCGACACCTATTACAACTGGCATTTTTTACCGTTGCAAAATTGACACCTATTACAACGGGCGTTATGACCATTGTAAAATTGACATCTCTTACAACGGGCATTTTGTGAACGTTGTAAAATTGGCATCTATTACAACTGGCCTGGAAGGACCGCTGTAATAGCATTCTATTACAACGGGCAGATATTGCCCGTTGTAAAAAGGGCGTTGTATAGGGCATCTATTACAACGGGCCTGAAAGGGCCGTTGTAATAGCATTCTATTACAACGGGCAGTCAATGCCCGTTGTAAAAAGCGCGTTGTAATAGGGTTTTTTTGTTGTAGTGGCAAATGGTATATCTACCTTGGCATTGCTTCGAGTGCCGTGTCGTATGCCTTATCGCGCCTTCTACGAGTTTGGTTTGTACCATACCTATGGAGTGCCCTCTGATAGCCTCCGGTTTACGTAGGAGTTACGGTACTGTATAGACTATGGGAATATATAAAATGTGTTAAGGGGTTTATGGGTAACGCATTAATGCTATTTTAATAGTTTACTTTACTATAGACATATTATAACAGCGTATATTACTACATAGTAGATAGTTCCACGGATCCTTAGAGAATGGAAATCCCAAACATCCTTTAAGTTACTTGTATTTCAGTTGACATTTCACTTGAGTTGAATTTATTGATATAAGAATGTTAATCCTGACTCGGGTATTTTGGGTTTTGCTTTATGCTCGGGTCAGACTGAGTGTCACATCATTTGAGACTCACCTTTGGATATTGGAGCTTTGTTTGAAGATCCATCTATATCTATCCAGCTTTCTGTAACTTCAGTTTATTCCAATCATTTATGTTCAGACTCGTCAGTTGTTATGTATTAGAGATTCATTTGTATTTGAGATTCTTTTGTATTTTGTTTCAGACTCTGATGTTTTATAGTAGCTTCATGAACTACTATTTATCCATTCCACTGCTTATTGTTGTAATACTCTATGTCTGTGATTCTGTGATTGATTTATTTACTGTATATGTTGGGTTTTGCCAAATATAAATTAACAATCTGTTATTTTGAGCAATTCAAGTCCGACATGTGCAGATGCGAATGGTTCGAAATAGCGGGTCGTTACAAAACTCTTATTATAGAAGTAGTTTTTCAAGTATTGTAACGACCCGATATTTTCAACCATTCGCATCCATTATGAGTGTATAGGTAGACACTCATGCCGGAGTTGAATTGCTCAAAATACCGCGTTGAAATTAAAATTTGGCAAATCTCATAATATACAGTAAATAAATATAATCACAGATCACAGACACAAAGTAAAATAATGCAGCGGAAGTAAAAGAAATAGTAGTTCATGAAGCTACTATCTAAATATGTCAGAGTTACATAAGATACAACAGAAGAAATAGAGTACAACAAAAGTCTCAATAAAATAACCAAGTACAAGCTGAGTAGAACAACGGAATTGAAATAGATAGAACATGACAAGCAGATAATCTCCAGCGATTCAAATCTCCAAGAGAGTGGAAATCCAAATCTGTGAATAACTCAGGCTGACCCGAGCGTAAAGCAAAACACAAAACACTCGAGTCAGGACAATATATACTTATATAATGTAAACCAACTCAAGTGAACTGTAATAAAGGTACAAGTAACTTAGAAGATGCTTGGGACCGCCCATCCTCTAAGGATCCGTTAAACTATCTACTATGTAGTAATATTCGATATTATAATAATGTCTAATATAAAATAAACATACTTTTAAATAGAATTAAGGCTTTACATTTTCCACCTTAACACGTAATAGTCCCAGTAGTCTATCCAGTATTAGCATACTCCCAAAATGGGGGCTACCCTCGATACTCCACAGGCTACGGGAGAAATCACAAATCGTAGTAAAGCTCGATATGGTAGGTGACACGGCACAACTAGGCAATGCCAGGGTAGATATACCAATTACGCACACGGACTGATGGAGCGCATAGCAGCCACTATCGTCCACCTCGAACAACACTCCCAAATCGGAGGATGGCCATCTAATCAATCACAAGTAAGAGTATAATATCGAAGAAATGTGTCCGAGAAGAGGTGCTACCTCACTGGTCCGAGATCGCTCCTGTTTTAGCCACCTTATGCCAACTCACGGGAGTTGGGTCCACATAACATACCTTAAGAACGTCGCCACCATCCTACTTCATTCTGGAAACTCCACCGCGTACACAGTTGTCAAAGTAGTTTTCGGTATCGACAGAGAGTATGTCCATATCTGATCCTGGTCTCTTTAACAACCAATCGTTATTATAACCCGTGGTTATAAGTTTAAAAACAGTTTATACTTCAAAATAGAATATCATTTCAAATCCAAATCTTTATCAAAATAAAGATTAAATCAATTCCAAACCATTTCCATATTTTTAAAATATCATATCATTTCAAAACTTCATTTCAAATCATTTTAATATTCCAAATATCATTTGAGTTCAAATCTAAATATTCAACTTTAAATACCTTTTAAATTTAAAGGTATACTTCATTTATTATCATTTCAAGTCACCCTTTAAATAGTTTATATTCCAATCAAATAATTCATTTAAACCTTTTAAAAGTGCAATTATTATATTTTCAAATCAAGTATTCAATTTCCAAAGTTTCAAACCATTCTGAGTTCGTTTACTAAGTCAAAAACTCTAATTATTAAAATTTCAGCATTTCACAGCATTTAAAAACGACTGTTATAGGTTATATTTGAAAACATTTTTAATTCAGCAAAGACAGCACTTAAAACTGCTGTTAAAACTCAGTTTTAGTTGAATTATAGTTCAAAACAGAAAAGACAGCATTTCAGAAGTGCTGCGGTAGTTCAGATTTCAAAACAAGGGTTAAATTTGGTTTCAGCAAAGACTGCAGACCATTATAGCATTTCCAGAGAATGCTATAATAGACCTGAGTTCAATATTAGCCTATAAGTTCAATTACAGCAACTACAGCATTTCAGAAATGCTGTAATAGCTCTTTTTACACAATTTTAGTTCAAAACAGAATCTATAGCATTTCTGAATGCTTTTAAAAGTTAATTTCAGGTGTTAGTGTATTTCCAGCAATTAAATAACTTCAATTTAAAACACATAAACATTTTAAAAATCATATTTTAACATTTAAAATGTTCATTTACATTTCGTTTAACATATATTTTTCATAATAAATTTCTTATAATAAAATCCAATTTTCAACAATTTATTTAATAAATTTAAGTGTAAAAGTTTCCAATTCTTCACATTTCAACAAATAACTTAACACTTCAAATTTAAATTACCATTTCGCAAATTTAACTAAATTTCCAATTTTATTTAATTAACTTAACCTTTTAATTAAAACCAAATTTCACATTTCCTAGTCAAGTTATATTTTAAAAGATCACTTTTAAACATTCACTTATTTAACCACTTAAATTCATAGAAAAATCAATAATACTTTAATAAATCACTTAAATTCAAATTTAATCAAATTATCATATTTACCATTTCCAAATAAAATTTAATATCCATTTTATTTATATAACTTAAATATCATTTTTAACCAAAATTCCAAATTTCCAACTTAAGTTATATTTCAAAAATCCAGTTAAACCATTCATTAATTACATTTTTAACACATGGAAAAAAATCATAATTTCTTTATTTTAAACCATTTCAAAATCTATTTAAATCAAATTTCATAAATTTATAATTTTTTAAAATACTTAAAAATATCCAAAACACTTTATAAAATAACCATGGGCCTTTATATAATTTTCTAACATAGGTCAAGTGATACAGATATGTATCATTTCAATCCGCAGTTAAAAAAAGAAAAATCCGGGTTCTATCATTTCAAACCCGCAATCCCAAGTTAAAATAAATTAAATAAAAATCGTTCAGGCCTATCATTTCAGCCCATAACAATTTTTCCCTATTCTAAAGTCCGTTCGGGTATGTATCATTTCAACCCATAGTGATTCTAGTCTACAGGGAACTTGCAATGGTGATAACTGATATAAATAACAGAATAACATTAAATAACAGTAACATATGATATAACAGGTGTATAAACATCATATGATCATAATATAGTCAAGTATAACATGATAATATATTTCTACAGATTCACAGGGTGTCAATTTACTAGTTATATAGGTACATATTGTCTGGTGAGAATAACTCACCTGTTAAAGCTGGAGATTAGCGATCAAACACACAAAATAGATTCCAGAAAGCACAACAAGCACGATATAGCATGACTTTTGATTTGAATGAATGGAGAGCCTTGATATTTATCTTGAAAACAATAACCAAAACAAGACAATATACACATAAATATTCAACGCAAAACAATGTTGAAACAATGAAGATAAGAAGCAACAACGGAATAGATTACTTGACCGTGCTTTAACCATTCAAAAGATCGAACAAGGGGTTCATTTTCTTAGCCATGATGATGATGAGTGTGGGAGAGACAAGGTTAACTCCTCGGATACATAAGACAAAACAATACAAACAATATAAGTTTTCAACCCAAAATATAAATAAAACAATGTTAGAAATGACTACATAAAGCAAATAGAAATGCTTGCACTTGCTTTCAACCTTTAATGCTTCAGCCCTAGGTTGGAATACATGGCCATGGTGTGAATTTAGATCTGTTTTGGGTCAATAAGATCGGCCATAGCATGGGAAAAGATAGAGCAAAGGTTTGTGTACATGAACTACACAAGCTAAGGCAACACACCAATGTTTTTATGCAACAACAAGCCACGACCAAGGCAAGCAAGAGCATGGACAGGCCTGGTGGGGTCAGGTACAGATGTGGCAGAGGTGTTAGGTCAGAAAATGGCTGGTGGTGATGATGTATGTGGCGGCCAAAGTGGTTTGGTGAAGTGGTGAAGGCATAGGTGCTTGGAAATGCAAGTTTTCAAGTGTATATTGCAATTTTGGTGGAGTTTGTTTAGGTTTTTGGTGGATCTATTTCAACATGGGGCACGGCCAGAGGTGTGGGGTCCAAGGTGATGACGTGGCAGAGGGTCCAGGTGGTGTTGGCGGCGGCTATGGGTGGTGGAAGGTGATGGTGACAATTCTAGGTCTAGGCTTGCATATATGTGATGTAATATTGGATTTTTGGTGGTGTTCTCTAGCCAAGATGGCTCGGCCTGGCCATGGTGGGGTGCTAGGGGGTTGGTTGATCAGAAATCATGGTGGTGGAGGTCGGCCTAGATCTGGTTGAGGAGGAGTGGAGCCATGAAGTTGAGAACAATATACAAAAATTCAATAGAAAACCATAAAAACAAGAAGAAAAGAAGATGAATTTACCTAAAATTTTGCAAGACGGAGGCCATGATTTTTTTTAGGGTTAAGAAGCTTTGAAAACTCGTGAATAACATGAGGAAGTTGGCTGGAAAAAATGAGGGATAGAACGGCAAAAAATAAAAGATGTATTGATTGAAAAAGAAACGGTAGAATTCAAAAGGACTAAGCACACAAAATGTATCAAACTCTTCATATATCTTTAATTCCTTTTTATAACTTTATATTTCTGGAAAAAATAATAATCCCAGATAAAATTTCGAAATTTTATCAAAATATAATAATTTATATAAATATTTATCAATTATATAAAGTTAAATTAAGAAAATAGCTAAAATAGTAAACTAGTCTAGAAAATTTGGAATTGAATAGAATAAATTTTTAGAAAATTCATATGAGCTTGAAATATATTTTTGAACATAAATAATAACATAAAATAAAAATATATTCACAAAATAAATATTAAAAAATTAATTTACATATATTTTTTAATGAAGAAAATAGCAGAAAATAGGAAAACAGCCTTTAAAAATGAAAAATAAATACAGTAAATTTTGGAAAGATTATATTATCATTTTAAAAATATAAAAGGACAAAAATATACATAAAAACATATTAACACATATTAAAACAAAATATAAGAAAGAAAATATGATTTATAAAATTTAAAATAGGCAAAATTGCACAAATAAACAAATTATACTAAAAATTGAAATGTACATAACTTTTACATTTTAACTCCGTTTTCAACGAAACGAAAAGTAGTGTTCAAGTTATTACATATATTTTTATAATAAAAGATAAAATTTATAATTTCAAAGTTTTAAATTTTTAAGTTTAAAAGTCAAAGTTTGACTATTTGACCAAAATTCACATTTTCTGGAAATGTTAAATTTAGTCATATTTGGAATTCAAATCCACATTCAAAATCAAAGTTTTTATATTTACAATAACAAAATTTATTCTTTTCATAAATAAAGCTTTTAAATATGGAAAAATCAATTTAAAAATAATTGTAAAATACAGGGTTGTTACACTCTCCCCCACTCAAAACTTTTCGTCCCCGAAAAGGAACGAGGTACGGGAAAGCACCTAAAAAGATAGAATGAATAGAATTAAGACAAGATGATAAGAATATTGGAATTACACCGGATAACTATTGTTATAGGCTAGTTTAACAAGATGGAGGTGATCAAATCAAGAACACAAACACGAAAAAGATTCTCTAGAGTCTGAATCACCCTTTTCACTTGAGCGACGGTCCATGGATGGAAAACAGTGTTCAGATTCCAAAATGAGTAACAAAGATTTCAAAGATTATAAAAGATTTCTAAACAGACTAGTATAAGCCATAGCCTTCCCATTCTGTAACAAGATAAGAGAAATAAGGACAACCAAAAGATAGTTTAAAAAAACAAAATAAGATAATAAATTTGAAACAATAATTCTTTGAAATCATAACAATTTAGGGATGTTTATCATTTGGAAATCATACTACTAAAAATCATAACATTTTGGAAATGTTATTCTTAAAAAAAGAACATAATACTTAGAAAATCATAACACCTTTTAAAAATAGTCTTCATTTAAACCATTTTAATTCAAGGTCAAATAATATTCATTTTAAAGTTGTAGCATTTCTAAGTTCATTCAATTATAAAATTTCCAAAACATTGTATTTTCAAAACAGCAGCACTTATAAAATGCTACAGTAGATATATTAATATTTCAAATCAGTTTTGTTCTAGAATATTCATTTGGATATCATTTAACTTATGACTTATTAAAACAAACTTTTATGAATGGAATATCCAAATTAAACTATACTTCGTTTATTAAGTCAAAAGCTCACTATTTTACTTAGCTCTAAATTTAACGCATAACCTAACACTTTATTTAAAATACCCATTTCACAAATAGATATTCCTTTAATAAGTTACACTTAAAATTCCATTTGAAAACCAAATTCTCAATTTTCAAATTATAGTGATGTTAAAATACATTTTAACTATTTAAATTATAATCATTCATTTTTCAAGACATATCTATTTCATAAATAAAATATTTATCATAGCAAATATAACAATCAAATTTCTTTACACATTTATTCATTTAGACATCAATTAAACTATGAATTCAAGTTAAATAAACTTTATTACAAAATGTCCAATTCCAATGTATTTTATTTTATCTATTCAAAGATACATTATTTATTATACAACATATTCATTTCAGGAAATAACCATTATTAAAATTCCTAGGTTAGACTTAAGGTTCCATATTAAATCAAATTTGATTATTAAGTTATTTAAATAAAATCTCTTTAAATTCCTTTTTCACTATTTACCTCTGTAAATCTTTTATAACTAAAATTTAAGTGTATAACATTTATTATAACCACTCAAATTTTATTTATAAAATCCTTTCTATATTGTATATTATCCAATTTCATATTCAACTTCTGTGTAATTTAGGTAAGTTATATTGGAATGAAATTGTGTGTTATACAAATAAAACTTTCCAATTTAATTATCTCAAGTTTGAATCATTTATCCAAATTTTTGAATTTTTTTTCTTTTAACTGAAATTTTACTTTAAAATAAAATTTAAGAATTAAACTTCCGATTCCTTTCAAACCATTCAGCGATAAGTAATTATACATACATAATATGTCGAATCAAATATTAAATCATATATCTATATATTATAAATTCAGTCATATTTTAGAGATTCAAATCAATTAAATTTCCCAAAACAAAGCTGTAGCAAGACAACAGAACGGTCTCTTCACTTCTGTGATATCCCGGAAATTTGGCAATATCAATTTAATAATCTTTATTAATAATTAAATTGATTTGTTGATTTATTTTATAAATTGACAAGTTTAATTCTTTTAAAGGTTAATAACATTTTAATTGGGAAGTTTATTTCTTTTGAAAAACTAATAACATTTTAATTTGGGAATATCTTTTCTAACAATTTTAAATTGGGAAGATTTATCTTTCTAAAACTAATATAAGTGTTTATATTTATAATGTATATATATAGGTATATATATTATAAATAGGGAGTCTTTAATTTAAAAAAGGGATAAGTTTTCAAATTTATAATATATATGTATTGTTATTTGGAATTATGTTATAAAATTCAATATAGTAATTGTAAAAGCTAATGTTAAAAATATTTTCCATTTAGAATATATATATTTGTATATATTGGAATGGAAAGAATATTGGATTTGAATTTTATAAAGTATTTTCAAACTTTAATAATTATATAATTTGTAATTTGGAAATTTGTAATTTAACTTAATACTTTTGAAAATGATATTTATGATTTAAATAACAAGAATAATTTCTTATTTAAAAATATATATGTAAGCTTAAGTTTAAATAAGATTTAAATAAGAAGTTCATTTATTTTAATAATCTTTTCTCTTTTAAAATTCAAAATGGTTTGTAAAAAATATATATATAGTTAAGCTCAATTTCTCAAGCATATATAAGTATGTTATATTTAATTGATATAAGCATAAGTTATTTTAAATAATTGTTTTTCACATTTGTATATTTATTAAAATCTAAAAGCTTATTTATAAAAAGATAAATACATTTTTATATACATATAAATATTGTATAAATACACATGTATAACTTAAATAAATTAATAAAAGACAAGATTTACACTTGTAAACATATGGAGGCTTGGATTTCATATGTGTAAGCTAAGTAACAACTTAAGAAGACAAGTGACTATTTTTCTCTTTAAATTAAAGTCATAAATAAATAAAATGAAAGAGGATCTGATTTTACTTTTCAGCTGAATTAATCTTTCTTCACTTCTTTCTCTACTAAAACTAAATTCGAATCTAAAGAAAAATGGAAAACCTGGAATCAAGAAGAATGAAAGTCTCGAAATCAAATTGCAAAGAAGAAATGAAGAACTGGAAATGCAAATCTGAGATAAGAAAGATGAAAGGCAATTTCAAATAGGAGTTTCAAATCTTCAAATGCAATCTGAAGTCATGTAACCAGATCAGAGAAAGATCAAACAGAAAGAAGTTAAATTCAACAAGCAAAAAGAAAAATCAAATTCAAAAGCCTGGAAACAACATATGTCTCTGTTTAAAATAACAGGTGAGTAAATGAATTTTAAAAAAAAAAACAGTTAAATCTTGGATTTCTACTTGTTCTTGTGAATGAACATCTTCATGTTATCTGAATACTTGAATTAAAATTGGATGCATGCTTGAATTATGCATTTTTGAATGTCTGTGTAGTTTACATAGTCTCTGTGTGATATTAACAGATATCATTTCCATAATAAAATCAATAACTCCATTTTTAATTCGAATTTGCTAATGATTTGTAAACAGAAGATGATTGAAATCATGTAATCTTCCTTCTAAAAATAATTATAGGTTTTTATAATGGATATTTAGTTCAAATTTCAAAATTTACAGTAAATATCTTTATATGGGTCAAAAATTAATTGAATCAATTTTAAGTTTGAATTGCATAATTGAATTCATAATGCTAAATCATGAATTTTGAGATATGAATCATGATTTCTAGTTTGGTAATTGAAGAGAATTTTGGGTTTAACTGTTTTGGACATTTTGACCAATCTGAGGCGAACGGCGATGAAATGGAAGTCGTGGTTGAGTTTGAAGGTAGATGGTATGATGGAGTTCATCAGAAAAATGGTCGTGGATTTTATAATCCATCGTGATGATCATACGAAGTCTTAATAGGGTTTTTAGTTAGTTTGAAATCGATGTCGAAGGTTGGATTTTCACGGCGACGACAAGCGACCGGAAGCGATCGCACGTGGTTCTGTGGGTTCGAGGCGAAGTAGGGAAGCTTCGACGAAGGTGGCGAGGTGTCTCGAAGTGTTGATTGCCGTGGATGATGGTTTTTCTGATGATGGTGTTCGAGCAGTTTGGGTTCGAAATGTCGAATTCGAGTCTCGTACGAATCGAGTAAATTTTGATGCTCGATCGTGATGTCGTGATGGAGGATGACTTGCCGGAGGACTGAACGGAGATCGTCGTCGATCGTTGAAGGCGTGCACGTGCACGAGAACGGTTACGTGCATCTGAGAATCTGGTTTGGGGAAGATAGTGATTGATCGGGTTTCGTTCGGGAAATGTTCGAGTTTTACTCGAAGCGGGAAAGTGTGGGTTGAACTCGAGAGTTCTTCGTGTTTTTGATCGTTTTACTCGAGTTTGGAATTAGTAGGCATTAAAAGTTTTAAAGGAAATGTTTTTAAGTTTTAAAAACAAAAGAATTTTGTAATTGTAATGTTTACGTGTTTTAAAATCAAAGGTAAACAAAGATTTTAACTATTAACTAAATTGTTTTCAAAATTAAATGTTTTTAAGTTAATATTTAAATAGATAATTTCTTAAAGGATTAAAAGTGGATTTTCAAAATGATTTTTTTGTATTAAAGTTAATTTAATAACTTTGGAAGTTTAAAGATTTTGAAAGTCGAGTAGAAGTTTATAATGTCTAGTTATAATTGATTTCTAAATGTTTTATTTTAAATAAGTTTAACGATGAGGATTTAGCAAATCAATTTTAATAAAGAGTCTATCTTAAGTAATTAAGATTTGATTTATTAAAGGAAATTGATATGTGAAGATAATAAGGGTAATTCAATTATTATTAATGATTAAAGAAAAGTTGGTCTTTGTGAATAATTTAATTAAGATAAATGGTTTTTCTTAATTAAGATCTTTTAAATATAAGGATTAAGAAATTAGTTAGTTTAATTTCAATAGATTAGTTAAATAATTAACTAAGTAATTAATTAGTGATTAATTAAAGATAATCAATTATAAATTAATTAAGTATAATTACTTGATGAAGTAATTAAGAAATAATTACTGGATGTAATTTAGTAAAGATAAAATATTTAATAAAGTAATTAGAGGATAATTATTTTATGAAAGTAATTAAATAAGAAGTGATTAAGAGTTAATTACTTAGTGTTATTAATTAAATAAATTATTTAATTAAGTTAATTAAAGGATTAAGATTAATTAATAAGGTAATTAATTATTTGTTAAGGTAATTAATTAAAGGTAATTAATTAAGGGAAGTAATTAAGGGAAGTTAATTACTGAATTAGATTAATCAAACATGATTAATAATTATGGTTTAATTAAGATTAATTATTTAATTAATTTAAATATAAATAAATAATTAAAGATTGTAATTAGGAATCATTAGTTTATAATTAATTAATGATGTAATTAAGAGTTAATTAATTAAGATTAATTAATCAAATGATAAGTGATTAATTGTAATTAATTAAGGATTAAAGTAATTAATTATAATTAATTAATTAATGAAGTAATTAAAGGTTAATTACTGTATTTGGTTAAGGATAATTAATTTGTGAAATTAATTAAGATAATTACTTAAATGTAATTAAAGAATGATTAATCAAGGTGATTAATTAAAGTGGATAATTAGAGAAAGATTAATTAATTTATTTGTAATTAATTAATGATTATATAAGTAAGATTTATAATGAAGTAATTAATTTAATTTATTTTAAGTTAATTAAGAGATGAAGTGATTAATTTAATTCACTTTAAATTAATTAAAGATAGAGATAGTTAATTTAAATCAATTTTAAATTAATTATGTTATGATTAAGTAAATCATTGCTTATATAAGAATGGATGACATTTATTTGTCTTGAATGGATGTAATCTCAGAAATGAGATAAGTAATGTTGTGTGGTATGAATGCTTGGTTGCATTATGATGGTAATATAGATTAACTATTGTGATGTTGATATGGATTACCTATTTGGTTATAAATCATCTGTTTAAATGATAATGTGATTATCAATTGTGACTTGTGAATTATCTATCTGTATAGATAAGTTAAATTGTTTAAACCTTTAAACAACTTGGCCTTAAAAGATACGTTTTGGATTTCGATGAGACCGGGATCGGGTTTCCGTATACCGGTATTCCAGGTCTGGAGACCCGAATACCACATCGATCCAAATTAACGATAGGTCGTGAATCAAGTGAAGATGAAGATTCAGAGTGCAAGGGTTATTGTCGTTAACTCTGAGGGTGATTCCAAAACGAGTGTAACGAGATAATGCCTTCGGTTTCGTTCGAACCCGGAACGAACTTGTATGGATTGAATGCTTTCAGCACATCGTCAGGCGGACGATGAGCATTCTAAGTGAGATGTTCTGATTAAAGGTAATCGTAACCTCAAGCCTCATCAACCGGGAATGGCTAAAACAGGGGAGGTGCAGCAAGGCTTCGTGGGTAGCACCCACTGAGAGCAAGATAGATCCCTGTCTAGAGGTCCCTTTTCTTTTATTCGGCTTAGTGTGTAGTTGGTCGCGCCAACTACGGGATTATCTTGTTCGGGATTATCCAGTAAGGGATGGTTCCGGCTTTGTGTTGCAGGGGAGCGGGCGTACTCCTCGGTACGGTGATCTAGGCCACGTACTGTGACGGGCGGTACCCCAGTAGCCCTGCCATTGTATGGAATCCAAACTCCAATAAGTGCCGTACGTATTAGTTGTGCCAACTATGTTGGAATGTGAGATGTAAGCATTTCAGCTATATCTGTATTTTACTTGAAAACCCTAGACCCTATTATAATATAACTGGATTTCCTATCAAATGTTTTGGTTAGCGTAAGGTAAAAACTTTTCCATGTTTATGTATGGGAAGTCTTACGTGATACCTTTGTTTTCAAAAGGTTTTGAAGTTAAACAATTTTAACCCGTTTACTCACACCAGACCCATGTCTGACCCAAGTGTTTATTTCTGTTTTATAAACTCTTGGGTACTCAAATTTTTACGAGTAGCCAAGGGATTCAGGTTTAGCTTTGACGAATATTCTGGAGGAGCAATGGAGCAGGAGGCTTCGGCGTTCGTAGATATAGTATTCCGCTGTGTTGATATCTGTGATAGTGTCTTGTCTTGTATTTGAGTTGTAATGTCTAGACAGATGTTTATAACTGTCTAGTAAGTGATGTATATGCTGTGTAACTCTGTAAATTGTTGTATACTATGTAATAGTTTATGTTATTAATATAATTTATTCGTTCCGCTGTGAGATCGTTGTTGTTGTTTCTTTCTTTCTTCTTTTCTTTTCTATTTTCTATCCCTTTCTTTCTTCATAATGATGCGACTTTCTGGGCATAGAAAATCGGGTCGTTACATTTGGTATCAGAGCATTTGGTTGAGTGAATACCTAGGCTCTGAAGTGATGTCTATCTTGAGAGCGCGTAATTGTTAGTTATATAAAAATGATTTTATATTGTGTTAGTTGATCGGTTGAGTGGTATATGGATTCTGGTCAATACGAGTAGCTAACGTTATTGATAGGGATCTCTAAACACTTGAACCAGGCCAACGGACACAATATTGTTTTAAAGAGGTAAATGAAATAATTTTACCCAGAAATAATTTCTATATAAAAAGTATCATTTTAAATATATATATATATATATATTTCTACCTATTTGTTGGGTTACCTGTTCGGGTTTTCCAATATAAGTTATAAAGGTAGATAAGGTGGTAGTGTGAGTAACACGACTACCAATAGTTAGAATTTGAGTGTTGAGGTTGGAAGTATATCTGACGAGACTGTAGACCTAATACTGTCTCGAGTGAACTTTGTTGTGGTGTAAAGATTTCACCGATCTCTGAAGGAAACCAGTTATGGTTTAGAGTTTATCTTTGAAGTTGGATGAATAGAGTAGATCTATTGGATGAGCTGAAGAGAGTGATGGTATTTTGGTAACCTCAGGAAGTAGTAGCTGTGTGATGAGACACGGTGGCTATGGACGTTTCTGAAGATGTTTCTTCTGGAACAAGTTTGAAGAAGCGAGTCTGTTTCGGTGTTGAGGCTGAGTCCAGTGGGTGTTTCTATTTGCTTTGAGGTCCGAGTTTCTCGAGGAGTTTCGGATAAGAAGTCTTTGGTTTGTGGCAGCAGTGCGGCTCGGAGTGTTCTGTGAGTTAGCAGGAAGTTTCTGGCTGAGTAGTTTTTCTGAAGTTGGAGTCCAGAAGCAGCTGAGTGAATCCATTTCTTCGATGAATTGGATAGTTAAGTATGAGCTGTTCTAATTTGTGAAGAGAGAACAGTATCTGTGGAAGTTAGGTCGAGTTGATCGCAAAAGAGACTTGCGATTGATTGAGTGTTCTTTTGGGTTATTGGAGATTGAGATTCCGTATCGACTTGATTCATGGAGTTACCGGAAGTTCAGCTTAGTAGAAGAATTGATCAGCCCTAATTTTCTGGAGGGGATTCTACTGGGATGTTTTTTACCAAGTGGAATGGTTCACTAAGATTTTATGGTATGGTGAACTTTGGATGATCAAGTTTGTGCTCGAGTTTTTCCGACGGCATTCTCATCTATTCCAGATCAGAGTTGTGCAGCGAAAGCAAGATAACAGCTATTCTAGAGTGGGAGCAACCGGGAGTTGTAATTTTCTTGGAGAAGAGGATTTCTATAGGAAATTCAAGTGTATCTCTAAGTGTGAAGAATTTTCAAGATCTGGAGGTAAGATTGTCAAGTGCAACTGTTTGGCTATTCCAGAAAGGAGAAGTAGTTCGAAGTGCTCTAATGTTGTGGAGTAGAGTTGTGTTTGAATTTTGGTGAATTTTTGGAGAACCATTTTGTTGAGTAGGATCCGGAAATTGGTTTGATCTTGGTCCAGTTTGTTTCAAGAAGCATCAGCAAAGATTAAGCTGATCAGGAAGGATGAAGTGACCCAGGATCGTTAGAAGAGTTATGCAGTTAAGAATTGAGTTGCCAGTTCGGATAGCTGGAATTCATTGTTTCACGTATCTTTGAGGAATACGTGTATGATTCATCACTGGTTGTAGGATTAGCAGTTCAGAAGGTTATGGAAGTTGAGCTGGTTTTGAGTTTAGTCTGATATCTTGTTCAGATTTGTGATCTAGATGGGAAGGAGTTCTAGATTATTGTAGATAGTTAGTTAAGATTCTGTAGAACGAGTATCCCGGTATATATATATATATATATACTTGGGAAAAACTCGAGAAAATTCTATCCAGAATTTTGAACTGGATAGTTAAATTTGTTTGGTTAAATTGTTTGCTATGGTTGTTAGAATATGATTGATATGTATGATTGCTGTTTAAAATTAAAAATTTGCTGGGTTATTAAATTATCTTTGCTTTTAAATTTCGGGGACGAAATTATTTTAAGGGGGGAGGAATGTGATATCCCGGAAATTTGGCAATATCAATTTAATAATCTTTATTAATAATTAAATTGATTTGTTGATTTATTTTATAAATTGACAAGTTTAATTCTTTTAAAGGTTAATAACATTTTAATTGGGAAGTTTATTTCTTTTGAAAAACTAATAACATTTTAATTTGGGAATATCTTTTCTAACAATTTTAAATTGGGAAGATTTATCTTTCTAAAACTAATATAAGTGTTTATATTTATAATGTATATATATAGGTATATATATTATAAATAGGGAGTCTTTAATTTAAAAAAGGGATAAGTTTTCAAATTTATAATATATATGTATTGTTATTTGGAATTATGTTATAAAATTCAATATAGTAATTGTAAAAGCTAATGTTAAAAATATTTTCCATTTAGAATATATATATTTGTATATATTGGAATGGAAAGAATTTTGGATTTGAATTTTATAAAGTATTTTCAAACTTTAATAATTATATAATTTGTAATTTGGAAATTTGTAATTTAACTTAATACTTTTGAAAATGATATTTATGATTTAAATAACAAGAATAATTTCTTATTTAAAAATATATATGTAAGCTTAAGTTTAAATAAGATTTAAATAAGAAGTTCATTTATTTTAATAATCTTTTCTCTTTTAAAATTCAAAATGGTTTGTAAAAAATATATATATAGTTAAGCTCAATTTCTCAAGCATATATAAGTATGTTATATTTAATTGATATAAGCATAAGTTATTTTAAATAATTGTTTTTCACATTTGTATATTTATTAAAATCTAAAAGCTTATTTATAAAAAGATAAATACATTTTTATATACATATAAATATTGTATAAATACACATGTATAACTTAAATAAATTAATAAAAGACAAGATTTACACTTGTAAACATATGGAGGCTTGGATTTCATATGTGTAAGCTAAGTAACAACTTAAGAAGACAAGTGGCTATTTTTCTCTTTAAATTAAAGTCATAAATAAATAAAATGAAAGAGGATCTGATTTTACTTTTCAGCTGAATTAATCTTTCTTCACTTCTTTCTCTACTAAAACTAAATTCGAATCTAAAGAAAAATGGAAAACCTGGAATCAAGAAGAATGAAAGTCTGGAAATCAAATTGCAAAGAAGAAATGAAGAATTGGAAATGCAAATCTGAGATAAGAAAGATGAAAGGCAATTTCAAATAGGAGTTTCAAATCTTCAAATGCAATCTGAAGTCATGTAACCAGATCAGAGAAAGATCAAACAGAAAGAAGTTAAATTCAACAAGCAAAAAGAAAAATCAAATTCAAAAGCCTGGAAACAACATATGTCTCTGTTTAAAATAACAGGTGAGTAAATGAATTTAAAAAAAAAACAGTTAAATCTTGGATTTCTACTTGTTCTTGTGAATGAACATCTTCATGTTATCTGAATACTTGAATTAAAATTGGATGCATGCTTGAATTATGCATTTTTGAATGTCTGTGTAGTTTACATAGTCTCTGTGTGATATTAACAGATATCATTTCCATAATAAAATCAATAACTCCATTTTTAATTCGAATTTGCTAATGATTTGTAAACAGAAGATGATTGAAATCATGTAATCTTCCTTCTAAAAATAATTATAGGTTTTTATAATGGATATTTAGTTCAAATTTCAAAATTTACAGTAAATATCTTTATATGGGTCAAAAATTAATTGAATCAATTTTAAGTTTGAATTGCATAATTGAATTCATAATGCTAAATCATGAATTTTGAGATATGAATCATGATTTCTAGTTTGGTAATTGAAGAGAATTTTGGGTTTAACTGTTTTGGACATTTTGACCAATCTGAGGCGAACGGCGATGAAATGGAAGTCGTGGTTGAGTTTGAAGGTAGATGGTATGATGGAGTTCATCAGAAAAATGGTCGTGGATTTTATAATCCATCGTGATGATCATACGAAGTCTTAATAGGGTTTTTAGTTAGTTTGAAATCGATGTCGAAGGTTGGATTTTCACGGCGACGACAAGCGACCGGAAGCGATCGCACGTGGTTCTGTGGGTTCGAGGCGAAGTAGGGAAGCTTCGACGAAGGTGGCGAGGTGTCTCGAAGTGTTGATTGCAGTGGATGATGGTTTTTTTGATGATGGTGTTCGAGCAGTTTGGGTTCGAAATGTCGAATTCGAGTCTCGTACGAATCGAGTAAATTTTGATGCTCGATCGTGATGTCGTGATGGAGGATGACTTGCCGGAGGACTGAACGGAGATCGTCGTCGATCGTTGAAGGCGTGCACGTGCACGAGAACGGTTACGTGCATCTGAGAATCTGGTTTGGGGAAGATAGTGATTGATCGGGTTTCGTTCGGGAAATGTTCGAGTTTTACTCGAAGCGGGAAAGTGTGGGTTGAACTCGAGAGTTCTTCGTGTTTTTGATCGTTTTACTCGAGTTTGGAATTAGTAGGCATTAAAAGTTTTAAAGGAAATGTTTTTAAGTTTTAAAAACAAAAGAATTTTGTAATTGTAATGTTTACGTGTTTTAAAATCAAAGGTAAACAAAGATTTTAACTATTAACTAAATTGTTTTCAAAATTAAATGTTTTTAAGTTAATATTTAAATAGATAATTTCTTAAAGGATTAAAAGTGGATTTTCAAAATGATTTTTTTGTATTAAAGTTAATTTAATAACTTTGGAAGTTTAAAGATTTTGAAAGTCGAGTAGAAGTTTATAATGTCTAGTTATAATTGATTTCTAAATGTTTTATTTTAAATAAGTTTAACGATGAGGATTTAGCAAATCAATTTTAATAAAGAGTCTATCTTAAGTAATTAAGATTTGATTTATTAAAGGAAATTGATATGTGAAGATAATAAGGGTAATTCAATTATTATTAATGATTAAAGAAAAGTTGGTCTTTGTGAATAATTTAATTAAGATAAATGGTTTTTCTTAATTAAGATCTTTTAAATATAAGGATTAAGAAATTAGTTAGTTTAATTTCAATAGATTAGTTAAATAATTAACTAAGTAATTAATTAGTGATTAATTAAAGATAATCACTTATAAATTAATTAAGTATAATTACTTGATGAAGTAATTAAGAAATAATTACTGGATGTAATTTAGTAAAGATAAAATATTTAATAAAGTAATTAGAGGATAATTATTTTATGAAAGTAATTAAATAAGAAGTGATTAAGAGTTAATTACTTAGTGTTATTAATTAAATAAATTATTTAATTAAGTTAATTAAAGGATTAAGATTAATTAATAAGGTAATTAATTATTTGTTAAGGTAATTAATTAAAGGTAATTAATTAAGGGAAGTAATTAAGGGAAGTTAATTACTGAATTAGATTAATCAAACATGATTAATAATTATGGTTTAATTAAGATTAATTATTTAATTAATTTAAATATAAATAAATAATTAAAGATTGTAATTAGGAATCATTAGTTTATAATTAATTAATGATGTAATTAAGAGTTAATTAATTAAGATTAATTAATCAAATGATAAGTGATTAATTGTAATTAATTAAGGATTAAAGTAATTAATTATAATTAATTAATTAATGAAGTAATTAAAGGTTAATTACTGTATTTGGTTAAGGATAATTAATTTGTGAAATTAATTAAGATAATTACTTAAATGTAATTAAAGAATGATTAATCAAGGTGATTAATTAAAGTGGATAATTAGAGAAAGATTAATTAATTTATTTGTAATTAATTAATGATTATATAAGTAAGATTTATAATGAAGTAATTAATTTAATTTATTTTAAGTTAATTAAGAGATGAAGTGATTAATTTAATTCACTTTAAATTAATTAAAGATAGAGATAGTTAATTTAAATCAATTTTAAATTAATTATGTTATGATTAAGTAAATCATTGCTTATATAAGAATGGATGACATTTATTTGTCTTGAATGGATGTAATCTCAGAAATGAGATAAGTAATGTTGTGTGGTATGAATGCTTGGTTGCATTATGATGGTAATATAGATTAACTATTGTGATGTTGATATGGATTACCTATTTGGTTATAAATCATCTGTTTAAATGATAATGTGATTATCAATTGTGACTTGTGAATTATCTATCTGTATAGATAAGTTAAATTGTTTAAACCTTTAAACAACTTGGCCTTAAAAGATACGTTTTGGATTTCGATGAGACCGGGATCGGGTTTCCGTATACCGGTATTCCAGGTCTGGAGACCCGAATACCACATCGATCCAAATTAACGATAGGTCGTGAATCAAGTGAAGATGAAGATTCAGAGTGCAAGGGTTATTGTCGTTAACTCTGAGGGTGATTCCAAAACGAGTGTAACGAGATAATGCCTTCGGTTTCGTTCGAACCCGGAACGAACTTGTATGGATTGAATGCTTTCAGCACATCGTCAGGCGGACGATGAGCATTCTAAGTGAGATGTTCTGATTAAAGGTAATCGTAACCTCAAGCCTCATCAACCGGGAATGGCTAAAACAGGGGAGGTGCAGCAAGGCTTCGTGGGTAGCACCCACTGAGAGCAAGATAGATCCCTGTCTAGAGGTCCCTTTTCTTTTATTCGGCTTAGTGTGTAGTTGGTCGCGCCAACTACGGGATTATCTTGTTCGGGATTATCCAGTAAGGGATGGTTCCGGCTTTGTGTTGCAGGGGAGCGGGCGTACTCCTCGGTACGGTGATCTAGGCCACGTACTGTGACGGGCGGTACCCCAGTAGCCCTGCCATTGTATGGAATCCAAACTCCAATAAGTGCCGTACGTATTAGTTGTGCCAACTATGTTGGAATGTGAGATGTAAGCATTTCAGCTATATCTGTATTTTACTTGAAAACCCTAGACCCTATTATAATATAACTGGATTTCCTATCAAATGTTTTGGTTAGCGTAAGGTAAAAACTTTTCCATGTTTATGTATGGGAAGTCTTACGTGATACCTTTGTTTTCAAAAGGTTTTGAAGTTAAACAATTTTAACCCGTTTACTCACACCAGACCCATGTCTGACCCAAGTGTTTATTTCTGTTTTATAAACTCTTGGGTACTCAAATTTTTACGAGTAGCCAAGGGATTCAGGTTTAGCTTTGACGAATATTCTGGAGGAGCAATGGAGCAGGAGGCTTCGGCGTTCGTAGATATAGTATTCCGCTGTGTTGATATCTGTGATAGTGTCTTGTCTTGTATTTGAGTTGTAATGTCTAGACAGATGTTTATAACTGTCTAGTAAGTGATGTATATGCTGTGTAACTCTGTAAATTGTTGTATACTATGTAATAGTTTATGTTATTAATATAATTTATTCGTTCCGCTGTGAGATCGTTGTTGTTGTTTCTTTCTTTCTTCTTTTCTTTTCTATTTTCTATCCCTTTCTTTCTTCATAATGATGCGACTTTCTGGGCATAGAAAGTCGGGTCGTTACAACTTCGAAACTCGAAAATGAACGTCGATGATGCTGCAGTCATCACCGAAATTATTTTCCAGCGACAAAGAGAAGAGCACTAAATTTTAAACCTTTTAAAATTCTTTGAAAACAAAATTTCTATTCGAAATACTTTAAATAATATATCCTTTTAAAACTTGAAAACACAAGGTTTGAAACCATCGGAAACTTGAATTCTCAAATTCTTGATTCAAATTCATTTCAGTCCCCAAATCAATTTATAAACAACTATTTATAAATTCATTTGTAGAACAATAAATGATAAATCAAGTATTATCATTTCAAATTATCAATTTAAATCAATTTATTAAGTTCCATAAATTTACTTATATATCAAATTTTATTTCATTAACCAAATTTAAAATAATATTGTGTCAGTTTGTTCTGTCAAAGTGTTTTAGAAATCCTATCGATAGCGTTGATCAGACGAATCGATCGGAAATCCAAATCAACATCAACAACTCAAACAACACCATATATAAAATAAATCATAGATTTACAAGTACAATTCAAAATGTTTGGAGGTAGTTTAGAAACAAAAGACAAGATGGTTAAACAGAGTAGAGAGATGGGTAAGCTTAGGTAAATCGTGGACAACCTTAACCGGGTCAACCGTGACTTAAAGAATAAGATCGATGTGGATTTTTCTGGGATAAATCTACGTTCGATCTCAAGAGATAGAGTTTGGAATAATAAAAGATATTAGCATCTAAACCAAGGATATAAAATCTTTGGTGAATTGATGCTATTGTAAAGGAGTTTCACCCCTTTATAAGAAAATTAGAATATTGGCGAGACCGCCAATTCACTATAAAGATCATTCGAAGTGGAGTCATGGGATACTCTAGAATCAAAAGATGATGAATAGTGAGGGACACGAATGAATTTTGGAACCGCAGGAAACGTTCCAAAATTCAAAGGAAATCGAATCAAAAGGAAGAGATTCAAACTCGAACGAAAGTGATTCTGTAAATAAATTTACCATACATTCTATGTTTTGCCTCAAAGCCAAAGCTCTGATACCAACTGTAACGACCCGATATTTTCAACCATTTGCATCCATTATAAGTGTATAGGTAGACACTCATGCCGGAGTTGAATTGCTCAAAATACCGCGTTGTAATTAAAATTTGGCAAATCTCAGAATATACAGTAAATAAATATAATCACATATCACAGACACAGAGTAAAATAATGCAGCGAAAGTAAAAGAAATAGTAGTTCATGAAGCTACTATCTAAATATGTCAGAGTTACATAAGATACAACAGAAGAAATAGAGTACAACAAAAGTCTCAATAAAATAACCAAGTACAAGCTGAGTAGAACAACGGAATTGAAATAGATAGGACATGACAAGCAGATAATCTCCAGCGATTCAAATCTCCAAGAGAGTGGAAATCCAAATCTATGAATAACTCAGGCTGACCCGAGCGTAAAGAAAAACACAAAACACTCGAGTCAGGACAATATATACTTATATAATGTAAACCAACTCAAGTGAACTGTAATAAAGGTACAAGTAACTTAGAAGATGCTTGGGATCGCCCATCCTCTAAGGATCCATTAAACTATCTACTATGTAGTAATATTCGATATTATAATAATGTCTAATATAAAATAAACATACTTTTAAATAGCATTAAGGCTTTACATTTTCCACCTTAACACGTAATAGTCCCAGTAGTCTATCCAGTATTAGCATACTCCCAAAATGGGGGCTACCCTCGATACTCCACAGGCTATGGGAGAAATCAAAAATCGTAGTAAAGCTCGATATGGTAGGTGACACGGCACAACTAGTCAATGCCAGAGTAGATATACCAATTACGCACACGGACTGATGGAGCGCATAGCAGCCACTATCGTCCACCTCGAACAACACTCTCAAATCGGAGGATGGCCATCTAATCAATCACAAGTAAGAGTATAATATCGAAGAAATGTGTCCGAGAAGAGGTGCTACCTCACCGGTCCGAGATCGCTCCTGTTTTAGCCACCTTATGCCAACTCACGGGAGTTGGGTCCACGTAACATACCTTAAGAACGTCGCCACCAGCCTACTTCATTCTGGAAACTCCACCGCGTACACTGTTGTCAAAGTGGTTTTCGGTATCGAAAGAGAGTATGTCCATATCTGATCCCGGTCTCTTTAACAACCAATCGTTATTATAACCCGTGGTTATAAGTTTAAAAATAGTTTATACTTCAAAATAGAATATCATTTCAAATCCAAATCTTTATCAAAATAAAGATTAAATTAATCCAAACCATTTCCATATTTTTAAAATATCATATCATTTCAAAACTTCATTTCAAATCATTTTAATATTCCAAATATCATTTGAGTTCAAATCTAAATATTCAACTTTAAATACCTTTTAAATTTAAAGGTATACTTCATTTATTATCATTTCAAGTCACCCTTTAAATAGTTTATATTCCAATCAAATAATTCATTTAAATCTTTTAAAAGTGTAATTATTATATTTTCAAATCAAGTATTCAATTTCCAAAGTTTCAAACCATTCTGAGTTCGTTTACTAAGTCAAAAACCCTAATTATTAAAATTTTAGCATTTCACAGCATTTAAAAACAACTGCTATAGGTTATATTTGAAAACATTTTTAATTCAGCAAAGACAACACTTAAAACTTCTGTTAAAACTCAGTTTTAGTTGAATTATAGTTCAAAACAGAAAAGACAGCATTTCAGAAGTGCTGCGGTAGTTCAGATTTCAAAACAAGGGTTAAATTTGGTTTCAGCAAAGACTGCAGACCATTATAGCATTTCCAGAGAATGCTATAATAGACCTGAGTTCAATATTAGCCTATAAGTTCAATTACAACAACTACAGCATTTCAGAAATGCTGTAATAGCTCTTTTTACACAATTTTAGTTCAAAACAGAATCTATAGCATTTCTTAATGCTTTTAAAAGTTAATTTCAGGTGTTAGTGTATTTCCAGCAATTAAATAACTTCAATTTAAAACACATAAACATTTTAAAAATCATATTTTAATATTTAAAATGTTCATTTACATATCGTTTAACATATATCTTTTCATAATAAATTTCTTATAATAAAATCCAATTTTCAACAATTTATTTAATAAATTTAAGTGTAAAAGTTTCTAATTCTTCACATTTCAACAAATAACTTAACACTTCAAATTTAAATTACCATTTCACAAATTTAACTAAATTTCCAATTTTATTTAATTAACTTAACCTTTTAATTAAAACCAAATTTCACATTTCCTAGTCAAGTTATATTTTAAAAGATCACTTTTAAACATTCACTTATTTAACCACTTAAATTCATAGAAAAATCAATAATACTTTAATAAATCACTTAAATTCAAATTTAATCAAATTATCATATTTACCATTTCCAAATAAAATTTAATATCCATTTTATTTATATAACTTAAATATCATTTTTAACCAAAATTCCAAATTTCCAACTTAAGTTATATTTCAAAAATCCAGTTAAACCATTCATTAATTACATTTTTAACACATGGAAAAAAATCATAATTTCTTTATTTTAAAACATTTCAAAATCTATTTAAATCAAATTTCATAAATTTATAATTTTTTAAAATACTTAAAAATATCCAAAACACTTTATAAAATAACCATGGGCCTTTATATAATTTTCTAACATAGGTCAAGTGATACAGATATGTATCATTTCAATCCGCAGTTAAAAAAAGAAAAATCCGGGTTCTATCATTTCAAACCCGCAATCCCAAGTTAAAATAAATTAAATAAAAATCGTTCAGGCCTATCATTTCAGCCCATAACAATTTTTCCCTATTCTAAAGTCCGTTCGGATATGTATCATTTCAACCCATAGTGATTCTAGTCTACAGGGAACTTGCAATGGTGATAACTGATATAAATAACAGAATAACATTAAATAACAGTAACATATGATATAACAGGTGTATAAACATCATATGATCATAATATAGTCAAGTATAACATGATAATATATTTCTACAGATTCACAGGGTGTCAATTTACTAGTTATATAGGTACATATTGTCTGGTGAGAATAACTCACCTGTTAAAGCTGGAGATTAGCGATCAAACACACAGAATAGATTCCAGAAAGCACAACAAGCACGATATAGCATGACTTTTGATTTGAATGAATGGAGAGCCTTGATATTTATCTTGTAAACAATAACCAAAACAAGACAATATACACATAAATATTCAACGCAAAACAATGTTGAAACAATGAAGATAAGAAGCAACAACGGAATATATTACTTGACCGTGCTTTAACCATTCAAAAGATCAAACAAGGGGTTCATTTTATTAGCCATGATGATGATGAGTGTGGGAGAGACAAGGTTAACTCCTCGGATACATAAGACAAAACAATACAAACAATATAAGTTTTCAACCCAAAATTTAAATAAAACAATGTTAGAAATGACTACATAAAGCAAATAGAAATGCTTGCACTTGCTTTCAACCTTTAATGCTTCAGCCCTAGGTTGGAATACATGGCCATGGTGTGAATTTAGATCTGTTTTGGGTCAATAAGATCGGCCATAGCATGGGAAAAGATAGAGCAAAGGTTTGTGTACATGAACTACACAAGCTAAGGCAACACACCAATGTTTTTATGCAACAACAAGCCACGACCAAGGCAAGCAAGAGCATGGACAGGCCTGGTGGGGTCAGGTACAGATGTGGCAGAGGTGTTAGGTCAGAAAATGCCTGGTGGTGATGATGTATGTGGCGGCCAAAGTGGTTTGGTGAAGTGGTGAAGGCATAGGTGCTTGGAAATGCAAGTTTTCAAGTGTATATTGCAATTTTGGTGGAGTTTGTTTAGGTTTTTGGTGGATCTATTTCAACATGGGGCACGGCCAGAGGTGTGGGGTCCAAGGTGATGACGTGGCAGAGGGTCCAGGTGGTGTTGGCGGCGGCTATGGGTGGTGGAAGGTGATGGTGACAATTCTAGGTCTAGGCTTGCATATATGTGATGTAATATTGGATTTTTGGTGGTGTTCTCTAGCCAAGATGGCTCAGCCTGGCCATGGTGGGGTGCTAGGGGGTTGGTTGATCAGAAATCAAGGTGGTGGAGGTCGGCCTAGATCTGGTTGAGGAGGAGTGGAGCCATGAAGTTGAGAACAATATACAAAAATTCAATAGAAAACCATAAAAACAAGAAGAAAAGAAGATGAACTTACCTAAAATTTTGCAAGATGGAGGCCATGATTTTTTTTAGGGTTAAGAAGCTTTGAAAACTCGTGAATAACATGAGGAAGTTGGCTGGAAAAAATGAGGGATAGAAAGGCAAAAAATAAAAGATGTATTGATTGAAAAAGAAACGGTAGAATTCAAAAGGACTAAGCACACAAAAGGTATCAAACTCTTCATATATCTTTAATTCATTTTTATAACTTTATATTTCTGGAAAAAATAATAATCCCAGATAAAATTTCGAAATTTTATCAAAATATAATAATTTATATAAATATTTATCAATTATATAAAGTTAAATTAAGAAAATAGCTAAAATAGTAAACTAGTCTAGAAAATTTGGAATTGAATAGAATAAATTTTTAGAAAATTCATATGAGCTTGAAATATATTTTTGAACATAAATAATAACATAAAATAAAAATATATTCACAAAATAAATATTAAAAATTTAATTTACATATAATTTTTAATGAAGAAAATAGCAGAAAATAGGAAAACAGCCTTTAAAAATGAAAAATAAATACAGTAAATTTTGGAAAAATTCTATTATCATTTTAAAAATATAAAAGGACAAAAATATACATAAAAACATATTAACACATATTAAAACAAAATATAAGAAATAAAATATGATTTATAAAATTTAAAATAGGCAAAATTGCACAAATAAACAAATTATACTAAAAATTGAAATGTACATAACATTTACATTTTAACTCCGTTTTCAACGAAACGAAAAGTAGTGTTCAAATTATTACATCTATTTTTATAATAAAAGATAAAATTTAAATTTTCAAAGTTTTAAATTTCAAAGTTTAAAAGTCAAAGTTTGACTATTTGACCAAAATTCACATTTTCTGGAAATGTTAAATTTAGTCATATTTGGAATTCAAATCCACATACAAAATCAAAGTTTTTATATTTACAACAACAAAATTTATTCTTTTCATAAATAAAGATTTTAAATCTGGAAAAATCAATTTAAAAATAATCGTAAAATACAGGGTTGTTACAAGTATAAAATGGTTTTTATAAAAATCCCCTCAAAAGTCCAATTCAACCTTCTTTCGATTCTTTCGAGCCTAAGTTTCCTTTTCTTTGCATCATATGGCTGACTGGTTCCCTAGAGCTACGGTACTAGAGGTGCAAGGGCAAGCGCCCAATACAGCACTGGTTGGTGAAGGTCCCGTTAATCCATCTACGACAGCCAATTTTTCTAAGATTTGCAAGAACTTCGCTAGTCTAGGAGGCAGAACGATTTCTGGCACAGAGGATTTCGAGGAGACACGAGCTAGGTTGGAGGTTATGGAGTAAAGGTTTAGGATGTTAGATTTATAGGACCTTATAAGTGGATCAAGAAAAGCGAGAAATGCAATAATAACTATGGAAGGGTTGGTTGTTACGCAAGGGACTATAAGAATAAAACGATGAAGGGGAGGCGTTTCAACTATGGGCAGCCTGGTCATCTTAGTAGAGCTTGTCCTTAGAGAATGGGGCACCGAGTAAGCGCACCTACGGCGTAGGTACAAGCTTTGGATGCACCACTTTCTGGCAATGATTTAGATAGAGGTAGGAAAATCTCTTTAGAAGGATTAATCTCTCTTTCTAATTTTCCCATTCGGACTCTTTTCGATTTTGGAGCATTACAACCTTTCAGTACGACTTCTTTGGTAGATTGTTTGCACTTAGACATCTCTTTAGTAGTAGACCCCATTGTTGTTTCAAACCCCATATGAGGATCGGTACACTTGTCTATGGTTTATACGGGTTTGAAATTTTTTATCCTAGGCGTGCAATTTGAATGTGATGCCTATGTATTGGGATTTTTGAGGTATGGGATGATTTTGGGAATGGATTGGCTATCCACATATGGAGCTATATTAGACTACCAGAGGAGAGTCGTTAGACTAGAGACATGCAGTCGTTGGAGATTTACCAGACGTCTTTGATGAGGTTAGGGACTACCCCCTAAGAGAGAGATTGACTTCAGGATTTATTTGACAGATAATGCTAAGCCAGTAGCATTACCCGTGGGGCACATGGCACCTAGGGAGAGGAAGAAATTGAGCAAGCAGATCTGTGAGCTTTTGGAGAAAGGATTTATAAGAAGGAGCATATCGGAGTGGGGAGCGCCAGTCGTCTTCGCTACTAAGGCGGATGGTTCCCTTCGACTTTGCATAGACTATAGAGAAATGAATAAGCTCATGAAGAAAAACCGATATCCACTCCCTAGGATAGATGGCCTTTTTGACCAGTTAGTTGGCTCTACAGTATTCTCTCAGTTTGGTTTAGCCACTGGATTTCATCAGCTTAGGGTCGCTGATAACAGCATTGATAAAACCGCATTTAGGACACCCGACGGATTCTTTGAATGGTTGGTTATGCCTTTTGGGCTAATCAATGCCCTAGCCTATTTAGTAGATTTGGTGAGCCGTGTTTTTAGAGATGTCCTAAATAAGTTTGGGGTGGTATTCGTGAACGTCATTTTGGTGTTTTCCAAGAGTATGGAAAAGCATGCTATTCATCTTGAGGAGGTTCTTCGTACGCTCCGCGTTCTTCGATGGAAGGAAAAATTCTTGTAGTGACACTTTTGGCGTAAGGAAGTGCGTTTCTTGGGGCATAGAGAAGGTCTACACATGGTAGGAGTTTGAGAAATGATTTTGTACATTTAGGTTTGGATTATGGAAAACCAAAGAGTGGTAGGCAAAGATTAGAGATGTACAATAGATTCAATTGATAAGAAAAGAAGAAAGCCATGTATAGAGAATTGCGGAAATTACAATTGTTTCAGATAAGTGGTTTAACGGTAGTACTAAAATACTTTAGTAAGGAAATGGGATTACCAAAATTTAGGAAGGGTACTCCTATGGTAGTGAAAAGAAAATCCACCTTATGTTTAGCTCAATAGAATATAATTATTAGAATTGGAAAAAATTATACAATTGTCAATATTTTAAGTAAATATTAGGAATATAGTGAGAAATTTAAATTGGTTTTTATATGATGAAAATTTTGTTGAAAAAGTGAAATTCTTTTTGAAGAATTATAGAGCGTATATAGCTCTCTAGTTTCATTGAAGTAAACAAAGATTTAAAATATGAAAACCTAGAGCGTATTAAGTATCAAAAACATAGATTACAACATTTATTGTTTTCATGAAAAAGGAAGGGAGCATAAACTATAACGCTACCGTTATAGTAAGTGACTCCCAAGGGAAATGTTTTACATAGTAGGTAAGGGTTATTAGTAATTATTTTTAATCAATACACTAGTATCTTTGGGTTGTAGTAACAGTGTTTTATGCAACATCTGTTTTGAACCCAAATAAAAATGTATTTTTAAAAGGTAATTTCTAAGAATAGAAATAAATATGATTTGTGAATACACTTAAGTAAGTATAAGAAAATGCTTTCTGGTTATGGAATATTAAAATTGTTTTGAAGATGAGTTTTGTTGAAAAAAAAGTAAGTTAGATATTAGAAAATTTCTATCGTAAGAGAATATAAATTAAACATACTTTAATCCATTGGAATGAAAAGAATAATGATATAATTTTCTATGAAACCAATAAAAATGTTTTTTGTAAGTTATAAGGAATACGTGAAAGAGATGTACAAGGTATTAGAAACACTATATTTTGTATAGCCTCTTTCGAAAAATATAAAATAAGTTCCTTGTAATTTCACATAAACATGAAGTCCTCTTTTAAAAGGTTCATAGAAGATTTTAGCATTAGTAATTTCTCATAAGAGAGAGCAGTTCCAATACATTAAGGTATGAGACCGTTAGGTGTAATAAGAAGATGTTCTAAAAACACATAAGAATATTTTAAAGGTATTTAAAAGAAAATAGTTTGGTGCAAAGAGTAAATAAGTTTTGGAAATGAAAAACTTAATAAAAGTAGAATTCGAAAATTCAATTTTTTATAGAAAACTAAAAAGGTCTTTAAAAGAAAACGAGGAATAAGTTTTGGACTTAGAATTTGAAATTTTTTCCCTCTAGGTGCGAGAAATAATGTAAATTCAAAAAGATGTGAAGGTGCAAGTCTTGAAAGATAAGATCTTAAGTAACCTAGTATTTCTGAATTTAATAGATACATAAAAATAACACTTTTTAAAGACAAAGATTTTGGGATTTAATGTTTTAAAATTTTAAGCCTTAGTTTTTGAAATGATAAATACCAAACCAAACTTATAAATGTGGAGTAGATAGGAATCATTTCCTAGGAATAAAGTGTAAGGCTATAAAGGAGACATCAGGGATTACTTTTAGAAGTAATAGTGGAAGTTACCGTAAATGTATAGGACACTAGTGAGAACCTAGGAATGTTGATTCATGTGAGCAGACTAAAGAAGAACAGTAAAGTGGAATTAGTAAGATTGTAAGGCACACATGGTTGAGGACATGTATTTTTGATTTTGAAGAAAGTTGGGAGAAGCATCTTCCTTTAGTAGGATTCTCATATGATAGTAGTTTCCAAGCTAGCATTAGAAGTGGCACCTTTCGAAGCTCTTTATGAAAGAACGCGCAAATCGCCTTCGTGTTGGATAGAGTCTACAGAGGGATTGCCTTGGTTCCGACATAGTTAAGGAGACTTCGGAGAAGATTGGTTTGATTAGGAGAAAATTCGTATCTCATATCCTCATCTTTTCGATAATAAGTTTTAGAATTTCCTATTTCCATCTTTAGTTTTGAATAGGTTCTTTCCTTTATTATCCTTTGGGAGGGTAGAACTTAGGACGTAACCCATGGATGGTAGGATTTGATGTAAACATGTTATTAGAGCATGTTATGAATGATGGATGCAAGTGGTTGCAAGTGTTTGCTAGTGGATGCTAATGGATGCATATACTTACACTAGGCACTATTATCTCTTAGGGATCGGCCTAACTAGGACACTAGAGCATATGCATATGGATGTGTGCGCATTTACATTTTTCTTCATTTTCATGGTTGCTATAAATGGATGTTTATCACATGGTTGTTGCATTTGGATGATGATTGTAGCATGCATATAGAACGATCAGTTATCATTAGGAATTTTTTTATTCATTTGGATACATAGCACAGACATGATTGCATAAAAGAAGGTCAACTGAATCAGTGGACCGCCTAATCTTTCGCATTAGATTAGGGACATTAACACTATACTAATTGCATAAGTGTCATGAATTGCATTAGAAAACTTAAGGACAATGGATGAATAGATGATGGTTGAGTAGTTGGTTGAAGAACTTAGATGAAAACATTTAGTACATTCTTTTATCCTTAGAGATTTCGAGGATGAAATCCCTTAAGGAGGGGAGAATGTAACAACCCAAAATTTAACCCGTAATAATCAATTCGTTAATTAATGAAATAATAAAATAACTTTGTGAAATTATCAGAATTGGGCCACGTGAGTTGCACCATTTTGTTCGTGGTAATTTTCTGGTCAATTTCCATATATAGAACGTCAGAATCCGAGCTAATATGAACAAGTTACGAATTAATCAAGAAATCGAAAAAAAAAACAAATATATGAGCTAGGTAGACCTATAGGCGAACTAACCATCGCCTAAGTCGACCGGTCGGTCGATCCAGGAGGGGGAGCGGTCCACTTGAAGGTCAACCCGCCCTTTTTTGTGAACGAATGAAGGAGTTCTTTGTTTCGTAAAAAGCTAGCAGGTCAATTTCGTTGTTTTCTCTCATTTGGTCCCTCCGTGCTTCCATCTGATGGCTCCTATTTAGCCTATGACATTGTCGCACCATATTCAATCTCCAAATCCAACGGTTTGAGATCCACTTCTACCCCTATAAATAAGACCCTAGGCTTAACACTTTTTCTCATTCTAGATTTTCTCCACTTAGTTTCACCTTTTTAGGAAGGACCCTAAAAGGAATAATTTTCCAAAAAGAGAATCTTTTAAATAAAATATTTTAATACCCTCAAGTGGATCTGGGAAGACCAAAAGGGAAGAGCTTAGGACCACAGGTGAGTGATTGTAATTATTTTAGATTTCTTTAAGTAATTTAAAATAATAGGGTTTCCAATAGTTGTAGATTCACTATGATTTTGGAATAACCTTTTTAAATAGTTTATTTATAGTTTTTAGAATTATTTTCAGTCTATTTGTTTTAGCTATTCTTTTCAGTTAATTTTAGTTTATTTCTGTTAATTATACCTTTTCCATTTATTTACAGTATTTTAATTTATTTACTGTTATTTATGCGTTATTTACATCTTTTTCCTACGCTTTGGATTTTCTTCTATTTTCAGTTTTCTTTTATTTCTCCTTCTTCTTCGCGTATGGATTAGAATAGATTAAATGCAAATTTGGATTAAATTATAAGAATACTGAAACAACGAAAGATAAGATGTAAATTGTAAGGACTGTAATAAAAATGGAATTGGACTGAAATTATGATGTAAATATTAGAATTAGACTAAATTAAAGAGATTGGCCTAGTTATAATGTAGAATTATAACTAAAAAGAGTAAAAAATGAAAGAAGCTTATTTTCACACTTAGACCTTGGGTTAAGTAATAAGCATGATTATAATGTAGGTTATAATAAGAAAACAGAACAGAATAAGGCTTATTTTAAGACTTAGGATAAATTAATAAACACGGATAGTAAGAATAATAAGAAAGGCTTATTTAAAATAATTTATCTAAGTTAATAAGCAAAAATGAAAGTATGATCCGTACCGGCAACATTTCCCTTATGCTGTGTAGGGTTGATTAGTGGTCAATAGTTAAAAGAAAAGATCCGTACCGGCAGCATTTCACTTATGCTGTTTAGGGTAGATAAGTTGTCAATAGTTAAAAGAAAAGATCCGTACCGGCAGCATTTCCTTTATGCTATTTAGGGTAGATAAGTGGTCAATAGTTAAAAGAAAAGATTCGTACCAGCATCATTTCCCTTGGGACAGGCTTATGCTGTTTAGGGTAGCTAAGAGGTCAATAATTAAAAGACTAAATCATGGGGATTTGGACAATGGACGCAACTAGATTTTTTTAACAAGGACCAGTACCAACAACATTCCCTATTTTCTTTGGGCACAGTGTCTCACAATAGCTTGAGGTGAGACGAGGGCACACTTATGCTGTCTAGGGTAAATAAAAGGTCAAAAGAGGGAGCAATAGATAGTGCGAACCGGCGGTGACCGAGCGTGCGGCATTGATTAGGGGAGATAAGTCGCTATTGAGTTCCAAGCGCTTAGTATGTATGTCTTTCGTAGACACCATTGCCTTCTGTGTAGGGAGCTATATAACATCTAGTTCACATTATATACTTTGCATGTCATTCGTTGACACCATTTCTGTGTAGCGAGCTATATAACATCTAGTCCACAGTAAGGTCTATGGAGTAGCAGGCCGATCAAAGGGTAGAATTAGGATTTTAGCCTAATTACAGGATTAGTAATTCAGCCTAATCAAAGCAGCTATCAAAGACAAGTGCAAACAATCAAAGTTAATCAATTGTATTAATTTAGTTAAATCGTATTTATTTCCAGCTTATTCCTTCTTCATATTTCCTTTGTTTCCTTTTATATACTAGAACTGTTGTAAGGTCTATTACTTTTACTTTGCTTAAAGATTCTAGTAATTACTATAATTCACTAGACTTTTAGTCTGACCTACTCATCTATTTCCCCCCTTTCACCCCCATAGGCAATCAGGGGCAAGGAGAGTAGACCGTAGCTTCTTGGAGACTTCTTGGAGATTCTATCATGTATTTCTTTCCTTTAGTTCCAGTTTTTAGTTCTTTTGTTGAACTGGTATTTTGAGAAGGATGTATTGTACTCTGATATTATTTGAGACTTTGGGTTTTTGATTTCACGAGACTTGTATGAGTATTTTGTCATATGATGTATTGGGTATTTGGTGACTTATTTTTATCATCTTATATTATGGAATTTGATTTTTAGCAAAATACTATAATTGTTTCCACTACATTATTATTATTATTGTTATTATTATTTAATTTTTGTCTTGTGAATCTTAGACTCTGCTAGTTTTAGTTATACCAATTATGCTCCATGCCTTTTAGTGTGTCCCTTTGGGTGTACTAAGTGGTGTGGGGGTGTTACAACACCAACATAATCTTACAGTGGAAATAAATAACTAGATAACTAAGGAGCCGCCTTCTTGATCACCGTCTCCGAAGAGCTCCAAAGAAAACCTGACGTTCTTGGACTACCCGAATATAATTGAGTACCTAAGAGTTTAGGGAAAATAAACAACTAGGGTCAGACAAAATGTTTGGTATAAGTAAAACTATGAAATAAATGGGATGTATTTAAACAATAATATGTAGAGCCACGCAGCTAACGTGGAATGGTTTTTCTCCCGCATAAACACAACCAAACATAACAAAAATGGAAATGAACAATAGGGAACAAATCCAAATATAGACGATGGGTATTATTAGTATAACATTCAGACTTAAAAGAATGGAAATAGTCTGAATAAAAATCCAAACTGGATAGAATGGATAAAACAAGATAATAGTCCAAACTAGATAGAATGGACTAAATAAGATAACTATCCAAACTTGATAGAATGGACAAAACCATTATGTGAACACCGTAAAGAGTGGTTGACTCTTCCTATTGTAATTAAAGAAAACAAATTCAAAGGTTCGAATCAAATAATAAAAGGAAATATTCCAACAATGACTAGGAGGGTGCTCCCCCTTACCGAAAGCACACCTCTAGAAATATACCTGAGAACTCCGATGGCTCTCCGACACGTCCAAGCTGGACCCCGCCAATGGTTATCGAGAATCCGAGTACTTCACATCTTAATGTGCAAAAACTGATTCCAATCTAGAGTGGATGTGAAAATACCCTAATGGGAGCAACCCCACATAGCTTGGCTTCCTCTCGCTCTTTGGGTTTAGTCATTTCTGAAAAAAGGATAATGAAGCTCAAGTGAGCAACACATCATCTTAGAATGATGAAATACTAAGAAGGCTGAGGTAACTGATAGTTGGGAAACCAACTATCGAGGGTATAAAGTAACCAGATGTCGAAATTAAGTCTTGTGTACTTATCACCACTCATTGAATTCCAACTTATACTATTTTTTAGTTAACAATAATATCGGACAAGTCAAGGTAGTGTTACCTTAAAGTAATGTCTCGTTATTATTCTTAACTTTTGAAATAGCGACAAGTCTACTTCTTCGACGTTTAGTGCTAGGTATACAAATAAATCATTCTCATATAATTGAATCGCTTTACGATAATTAATTCATTTCCATAAATGAATCAAATTTTTTCTTTTAAAAACCCAAATTCATGCTTGGCCTCACATTATAAGTATTAGCTTTAAAACACTTTGTTTAAGAGTTTACTAACTTCAAAACATCAATTTAAAAACAATTTAATAACTTAAAACATCCTTATTACATTGATTAATTAACTTTAAACTTCATCACATTATTTGATTTTTTTGAACTTTAAACATCTTTAAATAATAAAAAGGGTGAACCACTTTTAAACCTTATTAATTCAATTAATTAGTAAAATATAATTAATTACCATTATTTAAAATGAATGAAAAAATCAAAACATCCTTGTTACTTTGATAAATTCACTTTGAAACTTCATAAATTAAGTTGATTAATTAATTCCAATAACCTTTAATTAAAAAGGTAAATCACCTTTAAAACATCATTAATTCAATTAATTAATAAACTTATATACAATTAATTAAATTAAATAAATAAATAATTCTCATTATTTAAAAATGATTTATTAATTATAAACACCAATAAAGGAAAGATTAATTAGAGTTAAAATAAGTTGATAAATTTTAAAAATCATTTATTAAAAAGATTATTTAATTTAAAAGCATCATTAGCAAATTGATTAATTAGCTTTAATTCATCATTATTGAATTATTAATTATCCTTAAACATCATTAAATAAAATGATTGATTGAATTTAAACATCATTAAATAAAATGATTAATTAATTTAAACAATCATTAACCAAGTAATTAGTTAAATTTAAAATGCATCATTAACTAAGTAATTAGTTAACCTTAATCCTTATTAATTAAGTAATTAATTAAATTAAATAATCAATATTAAAATGGTTAATTACTTTTGAAAAATTTGTTAATCAAAATCTTGCTTAACTTGTAAAATAATTCCAAGCACTAAGATGAAACCAAGGTTTCAATAAAAGGTGATTTTCCAAAAGTGCCGATATAGCGACTATCGCTATACGGGCAGTTCAGCAAACAAACTTATGACATTAACCATTACATCACATAGCAATGGTTTATGTACAATACAAGGTAAATAATGACGATACAACATATACTAAGCATTTACTAACAATTATATTAACTTTAACTACCAAGTTTTCATATAGCTAACCACATGCTTACTAACTTTCAATTCAACAACCCTTCAAAGCATAAAATAAACAAACAACCAAACCATCACTTCACATATACAACAAGCATTCATAGGCTATTAACAAGAACATTAACATAGTATAAAATTGGCTTAAGAAGGCGTAGTTTTACTCACCGAAAGCTTTCCAAAATCTCGCTAACTAAGTGTATGACCTAGCACTTCATTCCTAAGCAAAAGATGGAGTCTTGGACCCTTAATACACTAGGTAGGCTTGGCCTTGAAAGAAGAAGGAAATGAAACTTGTTTTGGTAAGGTGGAGTGACTTTGGATAATCATCAAACTCTCAAAAATGAACCTGAAAATATGTCAATTTCCAACTAGTTTTTGGATAATTTTCTCTCAGATTTTGTAAAAGTAGTAATTAGAAAATTCTTTTCTCTACAATTTTGGAAAAAGAATTACTCAATTTTGGATAGTTTGGAGAAGATATGGTCAAAAGAAGAAGGACCATTTTCGGACTTGAAATTTAGGGTCCAAAAATGCTCTGTAAAGAAATGAGATTTGGACATGGTTAGACTTAAAATTGGAAGAAGTGGCTCAAATAAAAGTTGTAACTACTGGAATTTTCTACGGTTTGAAACAAAAATGCTCGATTTGATTAAGTTATGGGAAAGATACGACAGAAGTAAAAGAGGTGAAATTGAAGAAGTGAAAGAAGTATTTTTAAGCAAGAGAAAATGTAAATTACCTAAACACGACACATGCCATTTCAGCCTCCATTTGGTCTCCCACCATCATGTCAAAGAAAATATGTTTAAACAAGTTTTGTACTCGAGTCGCCAAAATGTCAAATCATCTCTCTTAAGGCATCTTTTAGTATATACATGTATATACTTAAGTATACATACTATGTATATACCATTATGTCATAATTAATTTACATTCTTAACCATTTAAATGTTGTTTCAAATATAAACAATGCTCACAACATTTCAAACAAATTTTATACGATGAAAATTGAAAATTCGGAAATCTGTTTCTGGTCACATTTTCGATTTTTCTTCGAACTAAATATTTTTGTAAACTAATTTTGAAAACTATTTTATCTTCAATATTTATTATTTAAATGAGTTTTTATTTTAATTATAAAACATATTATTTGAATATTTAAAATTAATTAAACATTCAAAAATTAATATGGTGAAATTCCAGGTCGTTACACTCTCCTCCCTTAAAAGAATTTTGTCCCCAAAATTTACCACAATCCTATCCCAAAAAACAGACAATCCAAGAAATACCTAACACATTAATCAGATGTAACTTATCCAGTAAAAACTAATATGATATAAATCTATATGCAACCAAATTCAGAGAATACCCTGAAATAAAATATTGCGCATCCAATCATATCAAAAGGTAGATTTAGAATTAAAAGCCCGGCTCTTATATTCAAAAATTTATTTTCAAATTTTTTCCAAAAAGAAATGTATTAAAACCAAAACCAAAATTGACTAGGAGGGAGTCCATCTAGCAAAACACATAAAACTCTCGAATCAAAACAACATGGAACATCCAGTGGTATTCTGGTTCTTCAAAATACAACAATTAGAGTAAACAATTATTATCTCTTTCCCAAAATAAAAATGTCCAAAATCACATTTTCAAAAGCACCGGGATTTAAGACCTAATAAACAATTCAAAAACCTTGCTTTATAAATTTGTTTAACTTTATAAACTGTGGTACATTAGACCACACAATCAATCAATCAAGTTCAATTAAATTAAATCAACTAAATTCCATAAAGGAATACACTAACACTATCAATCATTCAAATTCCATAAGGAAAAATTTAACACTCAACATTATTTAAGATGTCAAAAGATTAACAACAAACTCCTAACCTAGGTCCAAAACTTTCTTGATTGCCCAAATATAAATAATTATCTAAGCATACCCTTAGTTGCTCATTAGCCTTTGGTTATTGCTTAGAAGATTATCCAAAGTTACTTGGAAAAAATTGAAAGTTGTACTCTAAAATTATTGGTTTCTTGACTACACAAATCTTTGTAAATCACATAAATTTGCATTTAATATTTTATTCAATAACAAAATTGTTTATGAATTATTTCATAAATTTTCATCTAAGTTTGAAAATATTTTATAAAGTCATTTCTTTATAAAGCACCAAACAATAACTTATTCCACTTTGTTTACTTGTATAATACCCTTCTAAATCCTAAGAGTATATACAACACAAAAAAATTATTTTGCTTTTCACAATTTAGGTGAAAATCAAATCAAAATTTGGGTCTTTTAAAATTTAGTCAACCTCTCGACCTCTTTAACTTAGAGTGTTAAGATAGATAATGTTTATGGGTTGACTCAAAAAAACAAATAGTTTAAATGTAATGACCTGCCATTTCGAACCATTTAAATCAACAATCATCCACATATGTCGGACTTGAATTGCTCAAAACAACATATTGTTAATTTATATTTGGCAAAACTTAGCATATATAGTAAATAAATCAATCACAGAATCACAGACATAGAGTAATACAACAATAAACAGTGGAATAGATAAATAGTAATTCATGAAGCTACTACAGAACATCAGAGTTAAAACAAAATACAACAAAAATCTCGAATACATAGAAGTCTCAATACATAAGCAAATGACAAGTCTGAACATAAAACTGGAAATAATTGAATTAACTGAAAGCTGAATAGATATAAGACAGATTTTCAAACAAAGCTCCAAGCTCCAAAGGTCAGTCTCAAATGCTGTGACACTCAGTCTGACCTGGGCATAAAGCAAACACAAAACACTCGAGTTAGGATTAACATTCTTATGTAAGTAAATCAACTCAAGTGAATTGTCCAAGTGAAATACAAATAACTTAAAGGATGTTTGGGATTCCATCCCTTAAGGATCCGTGAAACTATCTACATACATAGTACAATACACTACATAGTTAATGTCTATAGTAAAGTAAACTATTAAAATAGTGTTAAGGCGTTACCCATATCCCCCTTAACACATTTTTATATATATTCCCATAGTATATACAGATACTGTAAGCTCTAACAAACCGGTGGGATAATCAGGGAGCATTCCATAGGTACGATACAAACAAAAGTTGTAATGGGCTCGATAAGGCATGTGATAAGGCATGCGAGGCAATGCCTAGGGTACGATACTACCGTTTTGCAGAACTGGGCCAGTGGTAACGCATAGCAGCTCCTACCGCCCACCTCGAGAGATACTCCCAAAATCAAAGGTGCACCCAATCAAATCACAAAGTAATAGAATGGTATCGAAGAAGCATGCTTGATCGGAGGTGCGACCTCACTTGGCCCAGGTAACCTGCTTTAGTCACATCAAGCTGACGTGCGGGAGTCAGGGCTGCGTTCATACCTCATATAGACGTCGCCAAACCATCCCACTTCGTTCTGGATTCTCCACCACGTGCACAATTGTTAAAGTGGTTTTCGGTATTGGCAGAGAGTATGCCAATATCCGATCTCGGTCTCTTTAACAACCAAGCGCTTATTTCACACCGTGGCCATTTTCATTTCATAGAGTTCATACTTCATGTCAAAATATCATATTCATTTCAAAATCATATCACTTTCGAAATCATACACACTTCCGAAATCATATCACTTTCGAAATCATTATTCACTTTAAATTATAATTCACTCTAAATTATAATTCACTTTAAATTATGATTCACTTTCAAAATCATTATTCACTTTAAATTATAATTCACTTTAAATTATAATTCACTTTAAATTATAATTCAGTTCCAAAATCATTACCACAAAATAGGTTAAACCATCATATCAAAGTATTCACATATAAATCCATTAAATCCAAATCATAACAGTTCCAACCTAACGGTTTGAATATTGAAAGTGGTTTATACATTAGAATAATTATACATTAAAATAGTTTATATTTCTAAAATAGGTTATAGATTAAAATAGTATATATATTAAAAATAGGTTATGTATTAAAATATATATACTCAAAATTGTTTATAAATTTAAAATAATATATATTAAAAATAGTTTATATTTAAAAGAGTTTATATCGATCTTAGTTCAACAACTTCAATTAAAAAGGTTAAAGGTTCAATTCAAATTCTTATTAAATCATTTTTAATTTATATCAATTTCAAATCCAGGTTTGAACTACAAATTTAAACCACTTCCAATTCAATAGGTTTCAAAGTTTAAATATTCAAACAATTTACAATAACTCAATTTGATAAATTTCATTTATATTTCAAAATTCGACTTTAATTTTACTAAAATTTGAAATTTTCACTTAATCATTTTTAATAACATTTATATAAAATCTCAAATTTCAAATTTAAATCAATATTAAATATTCAATTTCGATTTTATTTAAATTTGAAAATATTCATTTAATCACCCTTAATCAAAATCCAGTTATCAAGTTATAAAATCATATCTTTAAAATCTCAAAATTTATAAGTTTCAAATCATTTTTTATTTAAATACAATTTTTAAACAAATTAAATTACAAATCAATTTTAATTCATCTTTCAACCTTAATTTATTAAAGTTATTACAAAATCTATTTTTAAAATATTAATATAATTTTAAATAAATACGTAAACATATTATATATATACTAATTAAATTAAATTTTATTAAATTAAATCTCATTATTAAATTTATTTTATATTGAATCATATTTTATATATTTAAAAATAATAAAATTATAAGAAAAATCTTAAAATTTATATTCTCAAATCTAAATAATAAATTTAAAATTTCCAAATATATAATTTTAAAAATCTAAATTTTACACCTATAAAAATAAAATTTATATATTATATTTTAAAAATCAATATTTATTAAAACACATATATTTTCTTTTCTCAAAATTTTTGGAAATCATTTAAAAATAGACCAACGGTGTCCGTATATACTTTTCTATATGGTCAAGTGATATAGATATTTATCATTTCAATCTGCAATAATTTAAATTTACGGGTATATATCATTTCAACTTGCAATCCCAAAATTTCAAAATTAATAAAATCGCTTGGGTTTATCATTTCAACCCATAACGATTTTTCCAAATCTATAATATTGTTCGGGTATGTATCATTTCAACCCATAGGGATTTCCTAAACTATCAGGGAACTTGCAGTGTGAGAATAATATAATAATAATACAAATAGCATAACATATCGGTGACAAATAATTAACAATTTAAAAACAATATATATACAACATGTTATGGTGTCATATGTCATAGGCAAACAAGTTTAAATATTAACATATCATATTTACAATTAAATTACTAACAGTTCAAATTTAACAACATATTTAAATCGTCATTTCATGTGAAATCAATTTACTAAACATAAGAATGTTAATCGTGAGTGATTGCTCATCTTTCGAGGCTATGGAAACAATGACAGCGACGAAAGTGATATGGACACACACGGATACAGACACGACACTCGGATTCGGGTTCAGATAGTGGCAAAGCAAAATAAGGAACAGTTGTGACAAATTAGACATTAGGAAAAGAAAATCAAGATGGACAGAATTTTAGAATCAAAATTTATATATTTTGAACATATATATATATATACCTATTTTTTTTATAATAGGCAGGGAAGAGAAGCTAAGTGCAGCGGCCAGGTGAGCAACACAAAACACTTGAGCAGAGGTCATTGCATAGTGAAATGCAATCAGCACAAACACTCGAGCAGAGGGGAATGGTGGGTGTTTGGATCAGGGTACAAGGCTAGGCGATGTGAAGGGTTGTTGCACTGTGTTTGGGTCGGAGCAGAGTAAAGTGGAGAAGACCGTGTGGAGGACAGTGGCTGATTGGTTGATGCGATCGTTCGGTGGTGAGGCTTGGCTATGATGGCGGAGTAAGGGTTCTGGGAAGTGGGGGCTACTGTGTTGGCATAGGGCAGAGGGTTGCCGTGGGTAAGGGTTTTCGGTGATGACTGGGTGTAGGTGGCGGGCGCGGAGAGGCCGAGCAAGGCAGAGGGGAATCGGGCTATGGTCGGAGATGGAGTAAGAAGCAGGGAAGGGATGGTGTTTGACTTCTGGCAGAGGGAGGATGGGCTAAACTGCGGGTCTTAGGGGAAGGGGCAGACGGAGGAAAAAGGAGTGGTGGTGAAAGATGAACGAGAGGATGGTGGCAAAAATACACAAATATGCGGCTCTCAAGTAAAGGTGCAGGCAGAGGAAAAAGGAGGGAGTGGACGAGAGGATGGTGGCTGAACTAGGCATTGCTATGCTCGGTGATGAGTTTTGAAATGGTGGAGGGTTGCTTGCGGTTGCTAGCTGCTATAGGTGGACGACCAAGAAATGAAGGCGGAGGTCAGAGGTTGTCGAGTGTGGAGCAAGGTATTGGGTGGCAATCGGCAATAAGGGAGGCAAGCAGGGTTTGGGATATGAGCAGGTTTTAAATTATATATAAGCTTTGTGTTATATATTATTTTCAGAACGAAATAAAGAAGAGGAGAGAAAGAGAATGGGCACGAGCAGTAAAATATATTGAACAGGTTGGAATAACAAAAGTCACGCTTGAATTTCTAGAAATAATAAAAGCAATTGGCTATTTGTTTTCAACCGATAGACAACTAAATGGACATAGGGAAACCCAAAAGACCAAAATGGGTACCGATAATGGCTAACCGTTTCGAAGATTTCACCGCGTACCAGACGCCGAAATGCACAAATGAATATACTATGGAGATCAGCACAATGAGACGAACAAGATGGTACACAGATATCAGCGATACGATCAACCTATCAAAAGTCGATATTCGCTGCCAAAATGCTGCTAAACCGTCGAAAATAATATAAATGGAGCTAGAGCAGTCTAAATTTAGCGAAACAAAATACGACGTCTCACTCGGAAAAAGATTTACAATTTTATTATATAAAAATATTCAGATTTCAGAAATAGTTTATTTCTAACAATTTAACTTATTTTAAATTTTAAATTGAAATTTCACAACCAAACAAACTTTCATATTTTCTGATGAAAATCTAACACTTGCTACGTTTAAATAGACGTATTTCAAATATCAAATTTTCATTGAAAAAATTTTATTGTTTATTTTCAAGAATTTTTTTAGTTAATTATGTTATTTAAATCGTTAAAATTTCCAGGTCATTACAGTCTCCCCCACTCAAAACTTTTCATCCCCGAAAAGGAACAAGATAGGTGAATAGAAGCAACAAAAAGGAAAGATAGATTCGAAATACATAGTACCAGATACAAAAATTAATTCAAAACCATATAAATTTCATTTTAAAGTGTTATTGTTATACATCTTATTACTTATATTTATGTTATATATTATTCAATTACATGTTCTCATTACATTCAAACTTTTTACAGGTAAGTTTTATTAATGTTTCCAAATGTAATTGAGCACTATACAAATTTACCTTTTATTTACAACATTTCTATTAAGAAAAATTTAGTTTGAACATTTTTATTACTTAAGTTTTCTCTTGTATAACCTTCAATTACATATTCACATTACATTATAACTTTTTGAATATTTCAGGTAAGTTATATCTGTTTTAAAATGCAATTGAGTACTATACAAATAAATTTTATCCTAGTTCAACTATTTCAAGTTGTTTCAATTTCATTTCTCATTGTAGACACTCTAGTTATTCAAAAATTTGCTTCATTTCAATAATTGAAAACCATCACTTAACATAAAACTTAAGAGTTGAATTTTCGGTTTCACTTCAAACCATTTTGAAATAAATATATACATATACATACATACATACATATATATATATATATGTGTGTGTGTGTATATATATATATTATACATCGAATCATACTCAAAAATTCAAATCAAATCCATTTTCCAAAACAAAAGTGTTGCAAAGCTACCAAGTGGTCTCCTCACTTTGAGACTCGAAAATGAATGTCGACGATGCTGCAATCATCATCGAAATTATTTTCCAGCAACATAGGAGGAGAGTACTGACTTACTTCTTTTAAAATTCTTTGGAAATAATTTCCATTCGAAAATACTTTCAAATAATATATTTTTTCCAAAACTTTGATAACCAAATTTAGAAAAGCACCAGAAATTAAGTTCTCAAATCCCTAATTTAAATTCATTTCATTTGCAAATCAAATTTATAACCCATGTTTTAAAAAAAATTCATCTCCTTATAACATACAACAATAGTTAATGGTTTAGGAATGTTGACAAAAAAATAAATGATAACTAGTACTATCGTTTCTAACAACCAATCATTTAACTATCTAATTCCAGAATATTATACTTTCATATATAAAATATAATCATTCATAAAATTATTTCATTTATCAATTTTGAAAACAATATTGTGTCAGTTTGCTCTGTTCAAGTGTTTTGGAATTCCTATCCATAGCGTTAGCTAAACAAATTGATCGAAACCCAAAATTCAAACTTAACAACTCAAACAACACAATATAAAACATTTTTATATCAATTACAAGTACGCTCTCTCATAGGATGATTCAAGAATGGATTTTAGAACAAGGATAGAGATTCAAATTTAGAGAAACCCTATTCAAAGAGAATTCCAACTAAGAATATAGGCTCGAAAGGAAGATAAGATAATTAAATTACAAAAGAGGAAAGATGGATAGACTTACATTAATCGTGGCGACCTTAACCGAGTCAACCGAGACTCCATTTTCAAAAACAATGTGCCCAAGGAATCGGGCTTCATCCCTCTAGAAATGGCATTTTGAAAATTTGGCTTTCAACTGATGACTCCTAAGAGTTTCTAGCACATAGCCCAAATGAGATTCATGTTCCTCCTCTGTCTTAGAAAAGATACAAAACCAGGACAAACTTCTTGAGAACATCGCGGAAAACGCGATTCATGAGATCGACGAAGAAGTCGGGAGCATTAGTTAACCCAAAGGGCATGACTAACCATTAATAGAAACCATTCGTCTGGGAGGAAGGACAACAGGTCGAGCTCCAGGAATAAGGTCGATGTGGAATCCAATTTCCCGCTTAGAAGGTGTAGAAGCAACTTCACCAAAAACATCAGGATAATCCCTGACTATCGAGGTGGAGTCAAGATCACTAGGTGAGCATCAAGCGAAAAGATAAAACCGCCTGCATAATCCTGAGGCATTCGACATTCGATCACAATAGAATTACTCTGGTCGTTTACTAGAGAAACGATTCGGGCTTTGCAAGAAATAATAGCATCATAACCGAGGACGTAGAAATCTCTGGTGAATCAACACCTGTTGTAAAGGAGTTTGACCCCTTTACAAATCATACTAAGGTTGGTAGGACCACCGATGAGATTAGTCACACATAAGGATGAAGTTGCTAATTGAGGTTGCAAGATGTGCTCAAATTTATTTCAGAGATCAACAGTAATAGAGCTATAGGATGCTCCAGTATCAAAAGAACACAAATAGGAAAAACAAGAATAGGTTTCAAGACAAAGGTAAAATTCCAAAATTTAAAAGAAATTCAAATCAAAGAGGATCCTAACAAAGAATTTCAAGCTCGAATGAAGATGATTTTATGATTAATTCAACTCATTCTAGGGTATTACTACCCTATCTCTAACGAGTTTTTACTTCATACGTTAAGTCTTGCCTAAACCAGAGCTCTGATACCACTTGTAACAACCTACCATTTCGAACCACTCAAATCGACAATCATCCACACATGTCAGACTTGAATTGCTCAAAACAATAGATTGTTAATTTATATTTGGCAAAACTTAGCATATACAGTAAATAAATCAATCACAGACACATAGTAATACAACAATAAGTAATGGAATAGATAAATAGTAGTTCATGAAGCTACTACAGGACATCAGAGTTAAAACAAAATACAATAGAAATCCCGAATACATAGAAGTCTCAATACATAAGCAAATGACAAGTTTGAACATAAAGCTGGAAATAACTGAAATAACTGAAAGCTGAATAGACATAAGACAGAGCTCCAAAGGTAGTCTCAAATGTTATGACACTAAGTCTGACCCGAGCATAAAGCAAACAAAAAACATTCGAGTCAGGATTAACAATCTTATGCAAGTAAATCAACTCAAGTGAAATGTCCAAGTGAAATACAAATAACTTAAAGGATGTTTGGGATTCCATCCCGTAAGTATCCGTGAAACTATCTACATACATAGTACAATACACTACATAGATAATGTCTATAGTAAAGTAAACTATTAAAATAGCGTTAAGGCGTTACCCATATCCCCCTTAACACATTTATATATATATATATATATATATATATATTCCCGTAGTCTATACAGATACTGTAAGCTCCACCAAACCAGTGGGATACTCAGGGAGCACTCCATAGGTACGGTACAAACCATAGTTGTAATGGGCTCGATAAGGCATGTGACAAGGCACGCAAGGCAATGACTAGGGAAGGATACTACCGTTTTGCGAAACCGAGCTGGTGGTAACCCATGGCAGCTACTACCGTCCACCTTGAGACACACTACCAAAATCAACGATGCACCCTATCAAATCACAAAGTAATAGAATGGTATCGAAGGTGCATGCTCGATCGGAGGTGCGACCTCACTTGGCCCAGGTATAGCTCCTGTTTTAGTCACATCAAGCTGACTTGTGGGAGTCAGGGCTGCGTTCATACCTCATATAGATGTCACCAAACCATCCTAATTCGTTGTATATTCCCCACCACGTACACAGTTGTTAAAGTGGTTTTCGGTATTGGAAGAGACTATGACAGTATCTGATTCCGGTCTCTTTAACAACCAAACGATTATTTCACACCGTGGTCATTTTCATTTCATACAGTTCATACTTCATATAAAAATATCATATTCATTTCAAAATCATATCACTTTCGAAATCATATACACTTTTGAAATCATATCACTTTCGAAATCATTATTCACTTTAAATTATAATTCACTTTATATTATAATTCACTTTAAATTACGATTCGCTTCCAAAATCATTATTCACCTTAAATTATAATTCACTTTAAATTATAATTCACTTCCAAAATTGTTATCCCAACTTTTGGCAAAGCCGAGATACCCAAAGATTAACTAAGAAGCAATGATTATTAGTCGTGAACATCGATTGTGCATCGCAGGTTCACCATGGATATCGATGAATTTTGTCCGAGTCTGGATCGGGCTACAATTGATAAGGCACGTCAAGCAAAGCCGCGGGAACCAACGATCCAAGTTTCAAGTCAATCCGAGTTCGTATGCTCAAGATATCATCGACAAAAGATGGAGTAGACCGTCCTTAGTTCGAATCGATAGGCGAAGCCTATGTTCGAATCCATCAGACGTGCATTGCTTCGAATCCATGAGGAATACCCCTGCTTCGATTCCATCGAACTTTCCCTGCTTCGAATCCGTAGAAAGAAGGTGCCTCGAATCCATGGAGCATAGCCTTGCTTCGAATCCAGGAAGAGTACCTTAGCTTCGACTCCGTTAGCACAGAAGCCCTAAGGTCGAATCCATCGTCCCTGCATTCCTTTCTAATCCACAAAGGGTAGTCACTTCAACTCCATCAAATGACTGCCTTCGAGTCCACCCTGTTGAAGCGAATACGAATCGATCAATAGTAGCATACCCTGATCGATTCGAACTAACGATGGTCCAACTGGTTCGAAGGAAGCACGTCTTCGAATCGATCACCTCGAATCCACCACATCTACATAGCTAAAACCCCAGCCACGACTCAGTAAAACTCGGAGATAAAAGAGGGTTGACCCGAGGCATGCGCACCACACCATAGTCTTCGCGTGCAAGAAAATCGATTCGAACGAATCGATTCGAGCATATCGATTCGAACGACTCCAGGAAGCGAAAAACACCTACTCGAATCGATCATAACTCAAGTTCTACAAGTCCAAATGCCATGAAATTTTCACAGAAGCTTAAACACATAATGAAGGAAGTTCACACCAAATTTCAGCTCGATTGGATGATTTCTTGATCGATTCGAACCAAGGGTCGAATCAATCCAAAAGTGGGCCCGGATCTCCAGATTTCGGCCATGTGGGCCCCCTCACGAGCCAGAACTGGTCTCCCCGAATTTTAGGCGAAATATCAGCCTCCTACACCTATAAATAGAGCCCCTGGTCATTCAGAAAAGGGGTCGAACAATTTTGAGAGCTAAAGAGCGCCCAGACTCTGCCAGATTTACTCCTGATCACCATTGCTGCCTTAGATTCAGACTTAGCTCAGAAAATCTGTTGTAATACAACACACGAAATTGTAATCTTCAAGCATCGAGCAATAAAATCATAAAAACCTTGAAGTGGACGTAGGCCGGAGACAGCCGAACCACTATAAATTGTGTGTCACTGTTCATTATTTCTTGATTGTTGCTTGTTACTTGCTTAGACCTGTGATTTGTGTGTGAATACTGTTGATTTGTATTCATACGCTGGTGCTTTCACAACACTGGGGTTTGTGACCATTTTTGGTGCAAACACTTTGGTGCTTTCACTGAGAGGAACTAGCACCCGCTACACCAGATTCAAAGTTTAGATTTGGAATTTTAAGGATTCAGATCTGACTCTACAATGACTCGACAAACTAGACAAAGAACTGAGAGGAGCCAACAGGTAGGAAGTCAAGAGGCATCCTCCGGCGCTGGAGAAGGACAAGCTTCGATCTACATTACTAGAGATGAGATGGAGGCTATGAATAACCTAATGCAGGAAAGAATGATGAAAAGCCAACAAGAGATGCTGCAGAATTTCTTCGAGCAGATGAGAGCTGCAGGAACACAGAACCCTGGACCAACTACAGCGGCTGTGAATGTGGAACAAGGAGCTAGGGCTATGGAACCCAACGGAGGACAGAATACAGAACCAGAAGGCAATCAACAAGGGCTTGGGGGCAGGCCCGCAAGATTCGACGCAGAAGGACCTTTGGAAGGAGCTCAACCGGCTAGGGCCAACACAAATGCTAACGAACCACCCGAAGAGTACGTACCAGAATTCCCTACAAGACTCGGAGGGCAAGACAGAGACATGACAAGGTGGCAACCCCTAGATGGAGATGAAAGAATGATTGGCCTAGTGAGACGACTCATGAGAGGGGGATTGTCAGGCAGAGGATTGGAAGAGGTTAGTCGAAGTCCGTTCGCTCCAAATATCCGAAATGCAAGGAACCCTCCAAAGTTCAAACTACCGATGCTGGATCCCTATGACGGAAAGTCAGACCCAACCATGCATATCACCAGATATATCAGACACATGGAAGTGCTGGGAGCATCCGAGGAAGTAATGGCACGATGTTTCCCCTTATTCTTATCAGATTTGGCTGCGCTTTGGTTTAGACAGCTAGAGACAGGATCAATCAGGACATGGGGCGAGCTTGTGGATTGTTTCATGAAGCAATTTAGGGTTCACATAACGCGACCCAAGAGCGTGATGACTTTGGCATCAATAAAGCAAAGGACCGGAGAGTCCATAAAAGATTTTCTGTTACGATTTAATGCAACGGTGGCTTCTATAGATCGCCCGGACCCATCGATGATTTTGATGGCGGCAGTGGCAGGAGTTGGAGAAGGCACCGAATTCAAAGACTCTTTGACTAAAGATCCACCGCAAGATCTTGGAGAGTTTTTCCATGAAGCTGAAAAATTCATTCGATTAGAGGAATCACGAGCCGAGAGGCAGGAAATAAATGTTGCACAAGGCGAAGGAACCACCAGGGAACAGTCCAGGGCGGACAAAGGAAAGAGAAAGCAGGATGACGCACATGATGGTCCTGATAAACGGAAGAAATTCTGAGAGCCCAGATTCAGGCAATACACAGACTTGGTGGCAGGACTAGAACGAATTTACACCGAAACTCGGGGGCAACTCCCCTATCGAAAACCAACGAGGAGAGATCCCACAGAGCGGGAATGTAGAACCGGAAAATATTGCCTATTCCATGAGTTAGATGGGCACACAACCGACGAATGCCGCCACCTAAGGGATGAGGTGGAAGAGCATGCCAGGAGTGGTAGATTGCCACAATACATCAGAGAACAGGCAACGATAGTAAGACCTGAACAACCTCCACCTAATAGGAATGATCCTGGATCGGGATCACGACTCATCATCAACTAATCGTGATGGCAAGGGCCAAGTTCGAGATTTGGACTCTGGTCGATTAGTTTTCTTAGATTTGATTTCCAAAATAAAACGACTATCCCACTTACTCATGTACGGGAACCAGAGAGATCCCTAGGCATGCTCTAAGATGGAAGTAGACCGCTCCGCCCGGAGAGGCATTGTCTTGTTTTTCCTGTTGTTTGAGATTGAACATCTAGGATTTAAATTTAATAAAGAAACACTTATTAAAATAAACCTTTTAACCGGAGAGTTAAAGGATGAACATTAAATATCAATATAAACATGATCGCTTTATGACCTTACCCGGAGAGGCGGGGTCCGGAGTGCAAGAAGTGAGTTGCTTCGCCGGAGAGCGACAGGATCGACTCACTTAAGCATCGTTTCCCATTCACCGGAGAGTGATTGGATCGGGATTCGATAAGAGCCCGAAGAGGCTATGATCGGCCCACGATTTGGGCCATGGCATCGCTTAATGTTCAGATACACTGAACCGGAGTGCAAGAAGTGAGTCGCTTCGCCAGAGAGCGACAGGATCGACTCACTCATCGTTGTTTCCCCTTCACCGAAGAGTGACAGGATGGGATCCAGTAAGACCCCAGAGAGGCTACGATCGGTCCAGAATGACCAAGACATCGCTATACGCCCTAGCTGGGGCCGGAGTGCAAGGGATAGAAAGTAACGCCGGAGTGCAATAGGATCTTTCTATTCAATCGCTAAATCTAGAATGGGTTTGACAAGGGTCCGGAGTGACCATCGACAGTCCGAAGAGGCTTTAGAATTTCATTCTTAACTTCCACTCAGAGAAATTGATAACAATTCGGCTTCAAACAGCCATGGACTTGATTAAAAATGCTATAAGCTCTGAATAAAACATGAACTCACTGCATTCAACTTGAGACTTATCAAAACACGCCTTTTACCAAAAGGCATGTTTTGGGGGGCAAAATGTTATCCCAACTTTTGGCAAAGCCGAGATACCCAAAGATTAACTAAGAAGCAATGATTATTAGTCGTGAACATCGATTGTGCATCGCAGGTTCACCATGGATATCGATGAATTTTGTCCGAGTCCGGATCGGGCTACAATTGATAAGGCACGTCAAGCAAAGCCGTGGGAACCAACGATCCAAGTTTCAAGTCAATCCGAGTTCGTATGCTCAAGATATCATCGACAAAAGATGGAGTAGACCGTCCTTAGTTCGAATCGATAGGCGAAGCCTATGTTCGAATCCATCAGACGTGCATTGCTTCGAATCCATGAGGAATACCCCTGCTTCGATTCCATCGAACTTTCCCTGCTTCGAATCCGTAGAAAGAAGGTGCCTCGAATCCATGGAGCATAGCCTTGCTTTGAATCCAGGAAGAGTACCTTAGCTTCGACTCCGTTAGCACAGAAGCCCTAAGGTCGAATCCATCGTCCCTGCATTTCTTTCTAATCCACAAAGGTAGTCACTTCAACTCCATCCAATGACTGCCTTTGAGTCCACCCTGTTGAAGCGAATACGAATCGATCAATAGTAGCATACCCTGATCGATTCGAACTAACGATGGTCCAACCGGTTCGAAGGAAGCACGTCTTCGAATCGATCACCTCGAATCCACCACGTCTACATAGCTAAAACCCCGGCCACGACTCAGTAAAACTCAGAGATAAAGAGGGTTGACCCAAGGCATGCACACCACGCCATAGTCTTCGCGTGCAAGAAAATCGATTCGAACGAATCGATTCGAGCATATCGATTCGAACGACTTCAGGAAGCGAAAAACACCTACTCGAATCGATCATAACTCAAGTTCTACAAGTCCAAATGCCATGAAATTTTCACAGAAGCTTAAACACATAATGAAGGAAGTTCACACCAAATTTCAGCTCGATTGGATGATTTCTTGATCGATTCGAACCAAGGGTCGAATCGATCCCAAAGTGGGCCCGGATCTCCAGATTTCGGCCATGTGGGCCCCCTCACGAGCGAGAACTGGTCTCCCCGAATTTTAGGCGAAATATCAGCCTCCTACACCTATAAATAGAGCCCCTGGTCATTCAGAAAAGGGGTCGGACAATTTTGAGAGCTAAAGAGCGCCCAGACTCTGCCAGATTTACTCCTGATCACCATTGCTGCCTTAGATTCAGACTTAGCTCAGAAAATCTATTGTAATACAACACACGAAATTGTAATCTTCAAGCATCGAGCAATAAAATCATAAAAACCTTGAAGTGGACGTAGGCCGGAGACAGCCGAACCACTATAAATTGTGTGTCACTGTTCATTATTTCTTGATTGCTGCTTGTTACTTGCTTAGACCTGTGATTTGTGTGTGAATACTGTTGATTTGTATTCATACGCTGGTGCTTTCACAACACTTGTGGTTTGTGACCATTTTTGGCGCAAACATTACCACAAAATAGGTTAAACCATCATATTAAAGTATTCGCATTTAAATCCATTAAATCTAAATCATAACAGTTCCAACCTAACAGTTTAAATATTGAAAGTGGTTTATATATTAGAATAATACATTAAAATAGTTTATATTTTTAAAATAGGTTATAGATTAAAATAGTATACATATTAAAAATAGGTTATATATTAATATATATATATATTCAAAATTGTTTATAAATTTAAAATAATATATATTCAAAATAGTTTAGATTTAAAAGAGTTTATATTGAAAATTGTTTCAAGTTAGAATTGGTTCTTCCAATTTCACAAATCAATTCAAATCAACTTTAGTTCAAAATTCAATTTAAATCATTCTCAGTTCAACAATTTCAATTAAAAAGATTAAAGGTTCAATTCAAATTCTCATTAAACCATTTTTAATTTACATCGATTTCATATCCAGGTTTGAACTACAAATTTAAACCACTTCCAATTCAATAGGTTTCAAAGTTTAAATATTCAAATAGTTTAAAATAACTCAATTTGATAAATTTCATTTATTTTCAAAATTCAACTTTAATTTTATTTAAATTTGAAATGTTCACTTTATCATTTTTAATAACATTTATATAAAATCTCAAATTTCAAATTTAAACCAATATTAAATATTCAATTTCAGTTTTATTCAAGTTTGAAAATATTCATTTAATCACCCTTAATCAAAATCCAGTTATCAAGTTATAAAATCATATCTTTAAAATCTCAAAATTTATAAGTTTCTAATCAATTTTTATTCAAATACAATTTTTAAAGAAATTAAATTACAAATCAATTTTAATTCATCTTTCCAACCTTAATTTATTAAAGTTATTACAAAATCTATTTTAAAAGTATTAATATAATTTTAAATAAATACTTAAACATATTATATATATATATATATACTAATTAAATTATATTTTTTAAAATTAAATCTCATTATTAAATTTATTTTATATTAAATCTTATTTTATATATTTAAAAATAATAAAATTATAAGTAAAATCTTAAAATTTATATTTTCAAATCTAACTTATATATTTAAAATTTCCAAATATATAATTTTAAAAAGGGGGAATTAATTTAAAGGACAAAAATTTGTACATTTTTTGCCTCAAGGACACAACCTCAATATTTTTACCACAAGGACAAACATTCTTCTAAAAATTATTCATAAGGACAAATATTTTTCAAAATTATTCATAAGGACAACAAAACTGCTACCAAGCTAAAACTTGATACCTAAAAACTGCTACCGATAACTACAAACTGATACTATCAATGACTAAAAACTGATACCTAAAGAAAGTTGTCCTTCAGGATAAAATATTGAAGGTCCGTCCTTGAGGCAAAAACGTTGAAAATTTTTGTCCTTGACAATAATTTCCTGTTTTAAAAATCTAAATTTTACACGTATAAAAATAAAATTTATATATTATATTTTAAAAACCAATATTTATTAAAACACATATATTTTCTTTTCTCAAATTTTTTGGATATAATTTAAAAATAGACCAACGGTGTCCGTATATAATTTTCTATCCTATGGTCAAGTGATACGGATATTTATCATTTCAATCCCCAATAATTTAAATTTACGGGTATATATCATTTCAACCCGCAATCGAAAATTTTCAAAATCAATAAAATCGCTTGGGTTTATCATTTCAACCCATAACGATTTTCCCTAATCTATAATATAGTTCGGGTATGTATCATTTCAACCCATAGGGATTTCCTAAACTAACAGGGAACTTGCAGTGTGAGAACAATATAATAATAATATAAATAGCATAACATATCGATGACAAGAATATATCATAATTAACAATTTAAAAACAATATACATACAACATGTATGGTGTCATATGCCATAGGTAAACAATTTTAAATATTAACATGTCATATTTACAATTAAATAACTAACAGTTCAAATTTAACAACATATTTAAATTTTCATTTCATGTGAAATCAATTTACTAAACATAAGAATGTTAATCGTGAGTGATCGCTCATATTTCGAGGCTATGGAAACAATGACGGTGACGAAAGTGATATGGACACACACACGGATACAGACACGACATTCGGATTCAGGTCCGGACAGCGACAAAGCAAAATAACGAGCTGCTGCGACAAATTCGACATTAAGAAAATCAAATCTAGATGGATAGAGTTCCAGAATCAATATATATACATATATATATATATATGAAACATATATATACCTCTTTTGTTTTTTTATAATAGGCACAGAAGAGAAGCTAAGTGCTGCGGTCAGGGGAGAAACACAAAACACTTGAGCAGAGGTCATTGCATAGTGAAATGCAATTAGCACAAACACTCGAGCAGAGGGAGATGGTGGGTGTTCGGATCAGGGTACAAGGCTATGTGGAGGGCTGTTGCACTTGATTTGGGTCGGAGCACGGTAAAGCGGAGGAGGCCGTGTGGAGGACAGTGGCTGATCGGTTGATGGCGATCGTTCGGTGGTGAGGCTTGGCTATGATGGTGGAGTAAGGATTCCAGGAAGTGGGGGCTGCTATATTGGCATAGGGTAGAGGGTTGCTACGGGTTTGGGTCTTCGGTGATGACTAGGTGCAGGTGGCGAGCTTGGAGAGGTCAAGCAAGGCAGAGGGGAATCAGGCTATGGTCGGAGATGGAGCAAGAAGCAGGGAAGGGATGGAGTTTGACTTCAGGCAGAGGGAGGATGGGCTGAACCGCAGCTCTCAGGTGTAACGACCCGAAAATTTCGAACCCGAAAATTCCAGATAGTTATGAAAAGAAGAAGAGATAGAAGAAAAGAAACAGAAAACATAACACAGATGCTCACATTCGCAGCGGAACAAAATATAATATCAAATAATAACAGTTTACAAAAGAATACTGTATCTGTCAATTTACATTTATTTACATCAGAGTTATATTCCAATACACAACGATGGTCATATATAAATCAAATATGTCTCAGATAATCAAAAATAATAGTCACAGCGGAATCACTCCATACGTCCTGCCATCCAGTACTCCTCCTAAGCTCCAGAACGTCCTTACCTGAAAATCTGTAATACTCGGTCTGACCCGAGCATTACATCAAAGTAACACCCGGGTCAGGCTGGAAACCAGCGTGAGTGAACCCATCTAACATAGTATACAAAGTCTACAACTTGTATAAACCCGGGGTACTTATATCAATTTACAACTACACAAGTTGCTATAGACATCACTTATTTCACACATAAATTTCTAAGTACCAAACTTAGACTAATGGTCCAATTTACTCAAGTCATTTCATTACATCCTATTAATTTCACGTATCAATTTATAAAGAATCGAAGTGGTTTCGGGTATTAACTAATACCCGACTCCGGTCTCCTCGAATTCAGTTCATCTTAACACGTGTCATTTAAGTGAAATGAAATTCAATTTTAAATAAAGATGTCACCTTTACTCAAGAATTCATCATTAATACATAACCACATCATCATTTTCCACCCAACACATCATATCATGCACCATTTCATATCACGGGTAAAAATCAATTAATTCAAAGCATTTAAACAATCACTTATCATACATAAGCAAGATATTCGATCACACCATCTCGAATAAATCTAATTGATTATAATTGAATTAAATCAATTACCTTTAAGTCCTACTTATTTATTAATTACATCCCAACTGATTTACCATCCCAAAATCATTCATCTTTAATTACATTAAGATTATCGTCATTATATAATTACTTCCATTAAATAATTATACTTAACCAAATTTCATGAATGATTATCCTTAATTAATTTTATTCATAAATCAACCCCAATTACTCATAAACAGTAATTATCTCTCTGTATTTCTTACCCAAGTAATTAACTTCTTACTTAGTTATTAATCCTTTTTGAATTAATCCCATCTAGCAATTTATCTTTAATTACTTCTAATAGGTAATTATCCTTTAATTTCTTCCCATTAAGAAGTTCCTTTTTCATCCTGAAATTATGAAATCTTATCAAGTAAAATAATTCACCAAGAGATTACCTTTAAATAATTTATTTCAATCGGGTAATCTATCCCTTAATTCCCTTAAACCCAATTAATAAATCTTAATTGCAGATTATTTATTCTTTAACCATAAATTAATAACCCTTAATTATTGATTAACACAACTTGATTACAAATTAGATATTTCTTAATTATCTCTAAAATAAATCATTAGTCATTTGTTAATCAATCAATTTCTTAACTACTAATCATTCGTTAATTAGCCTCAAGTAGTTAATTACAAATTTATTTGTCAATTAATCATCAAATAAATTCAAACTCTAATTACTATTTTAATGTAAGTATTCTTAATTACTTTTAAAAATAATTTATTAAATAATTAATCATCTTGACTAACATTTAAAAAGAAATCTTGTAATTAAGTCTTAATTAATTAAAAACCAATTTGATACTAACTACAAAACTTCAAATGCTTATTAATTTAATACTTAACGTAAATTAATTACTCAATAATTAATTAGGAGTTAAAAATCATTGTTAAACATTAACTCAGATAATTAAACTTGTAATTAAGTCTTAACTTAAACTGTTAAACCCTTGTTAAGTTTTCCAGTATTTAAAACTTGTAAAAACAAAACTACAGTAGAAACCCGAGACTCCCCCTGATTCGCTCGAGTTACGCTTCGAGTTGCTCTAGCTTTTACCCGAGACTCCTCTCTCCCTCTCGTATCCATCTTAACCTTCCCTTTACTAACTTTAAATTTGAGCTCAAATATAAATTAGAGCATCAGGAAAAAAAACATGCTCACGCGCTCGAACTGAAACCCGAAGAATCCTCAAATTCACTCGCGCATGGCCCCGAGTCACCCACCTTCTCCATCCGCTTCGAGTCTCGAACGGTTACATCTCGAGAAAAACTCGAGCCTTCCTTCCTCAGATACGACGTGCATGCCGTGCACGTTCACAAACGTCGCCGATCTCCGTTCATCATCGCGACCATCCTCGACGACCACTTGAAACCCCACGACCCCGAACGAGAACTCAGATCGACTATTCTAAGTTCGAAACAAAAATCGAACCCATCAACCTAAAACTGGTAGCAACCCACATCGGAAAATCATTCGTCCACATCGATTCCGACCACGCGATCATCTGAGCTCCTCACCCAAGCTACGTCGCATCATCCAGCTCCTATCCCATGCCTTGCGATCGAACTCGATGCTTCGCTCAAGTCGAGAACACCTCGCCATTACACTCGACAGAACCATCTCCCAAACCCTAGTTCTCCAAAATTCCACCGCCTCGATCATCAATAAACACAACCAGTATTTTTCCTAGGTTCAATGATCTCCAAGCTATCTTCGATACAAAGCTCGGCCTCAGAATCGACGGCAATCTCCAGAGATTGACAAAGATGTCATTCTCATTCATCTCATATTTTCTCACAATTTATCAAATTAAAAATCTTGAAATGATATTCAAAAATCATTATTTTGAAATGCGAATCTGTTCATACAATTGATATTCGAAATTTAAATTCTTGATTTTCCGTTTATGTTGATCATTACTGTAAATCTTCCAATTTCCAAATTATTTGTTCACCAATATACTTGTAATTATTTTTAAACTCTGCATTACATTGATACGATCATTTTTCATTTAAAGATCGAATTCTAAAATCAATCAAAAATGAAGTTTTAAAATTTTCAACCGGGTTTCAAATCCTGTCAGGTATAACAGAGGTGTATACCTGTGCACATTCCTACATATATATGTATATATATCATATTTAGATCCAATCAACATATTTCACAACATCATTAATTTCATCCATCATCATAGAACCTAGACCAATATAAAAAAAAATTCGCTCACCTTAATAATAGTTGAACAGAGAAGTAGCTTGAGATTTGAAAACTGGAAATTTTGATCTGTTTTTGAACTGAATTGAACTTGCATTTGTTGAGCTTCAAGTTTGAAAACTTGAAAGATTCGATTATTGAAATGATTCTTGGGTTTTTTTTCTTTTCTTTTTAACTTGCTAGTTTTCGAATGGATGAAATAAAGGAATATAAGGTGGAGATATAAATCAGATGGTACACTATTGCCTTCCACAGCAAGCCTCTTCCTTTGATTTTTTTCAAGTTCGCTTTGGAAAAATATATTTCGACCTGACAGGATTCAATTGATTTTCATATTTTTGCAACTTGAAATGATGTATTGTAGGCTTGAATTGAACTGTGCATTAATTACTTGAGTTGATGTTGTCTACTACTTAGTTTACATACATGCATTCACCTTTCGAATGTACATGTATATACTGAATATATTTATGAGCAACGTTTTACTTATAATATATTTTTTTTAACAAGTTCGGCTGAGAAGACTTTCTTACAACTTGAAGGGACAAAATATCATGCTAAATAAATGCATGTCTTCCTATTTGTTTACATATACTTAATATTTGCTGGTCTTTGTACTTGTATATAAAGATATTTTGAATATGTGAGTAGCTTTCCTTCTTATGCATTGGTTATGCATATATTATACAGTAATATATTTTGATATATTTAATCTGTTTCTTTGTTTGTTTGCATTGTTCATAAGTACATATATAGGTTATTCTTTTTAATCCTTCTGATGTGTTTAGGTAAGAGTTATTATAATTATTGTTAGCATATCAGTTGCATTCTATTTGCAATTAAATTTTCAAGCATTTGAGTTATAACATTGTATTTGTAAATTTTATATTTCTATTTATATCTTATATTTTATACTTATGTTTTTATATTCATATTTAAATATTGGTAGGATGTCATATGTTAAACATTAGTATTTAGATTACCCTTTTATATGTATTATATTAAATATTGAAAATATACAACTTTGTGTTTTTATTGAACAATACAGGATTTATTTTAGATTTTCAAATCAAAATTTCCTTTACAAACACATATATAACGGATAAATACCCAAAGATCTTATCAGCATATAAAATGAAAAGCTTGTATTTTAATTTAAATTAGATTAACTTCCTATTAAAATAACATTGCCAAAATACCGAGTCGTCACATTCCTCCCCCCTTTGAATCTTTTCGTCCTCGAAAAGGAACGAAGTCAGATTTATTAAAATGTTTAAAATCAGATAAATTTTCTTTGATCATTTTTAAACTGCTTTAAGAATCTATATAACATTTCTATAATAGTTTTTATAAAAATACTTTTATAACTCGATGTTTCAACAAGTCCATCTTTGTTCCTATAGAAATTCGGTCATACGTTGATCAGGCGTAAGGCTGAAAATCATAAGTACTCGGTAAACTCGTTTCCAACACCCAGTGAAAATACTTTGGAAAATAATTTTATTGAAAATATAGAAAACGGTTTTGAAAATAGAGAAAATATCTTTGGTGAAATTGCTCTGGAAATCATCACACCCATCCATGGTCACAGTTACATCCTGGGTTACGTTGCCGTCGCAGCAAAAGTCCATGTAACTGATTACACCATAGAACCCACGACAGATCGCAGTTACATCCAGGGTTACGTTGTCGTCGCAGCAAAAGTCCATGTAACTGTTGGCTCTCAGCGACACACACGATTTACGCTGTCAAAATGAAACTTCTCCACTCTAACATAGGTCGCAGTCTACCGATATAAAATCAAACGCAGACTGTTGGCTCTCAGCGGCTCACGCGACTTTCGCTATGTTACCATAGTGTCGCAGTCTACCGATATAAAATCAAACGCAGACTGTTGGCTCTCAGCGGCTCATGCGACTTTCGCTATGGTCTGCAGTAGATCGCAGTGACATTGAGTTACACTGTCGTCACAGCATAACCCAAATGCCTCTGTGGGCACCAGCCCCTCGACTTTCGCTACACCAATAATCCTCAGGAACTAGTTTTGTCCGGACTCCTCACAGGATCAACTTTAGAAACCCCCTTGGGGCTCAAGGCAGTACCACCCAGTGGCACTCCTGAGAAGTTCATTTCAAGGGAGCGCCTTTTTCCCCAGAGCAAACCTCAAAACACTTTATACTATACACATATAGTATTTTTCAAATCATACACCTAGTATGAATTCCATATAAGCTCCTTTACACAAAATCGATTCCCAAAATCGAAAATTCTTAAATTAGGCTTTTCCAAATCCCAATATTGATTTTATCCAAAAATCAAAAGCCTTTTCCAAATCCAAAGGTTCCCAAAACCATTTTCTCAAAACCATTTCCATAAAATCTTTTATATATGTATTCATATATATAATTTTCTTGGGAAATCTTTAAATCACTTTATACTTGTATAAGTTTCCTTTGTATACTTCAAAACTTTCAAAAACCTTTTTCTTCTGGCAATGGATTCAATAAGGGGAGTTTTATCATATATAACAAAGATACGTAATTTTGTTTATTCCCAATCAAATATTAAAATTTGATTACTTTATAAAGTCGCTTGCCAAATTTCTTACTTTTATTATAAAGTAAACTTTAACTCAGAAAAATATTCAATTTCCACTTTATTTCCATAAAGTTAATTTCTACCATAGAAATATAAATTTTAAATTTATTTTATTTTAGTTCCTCATATATTCACAAATATATTTCCCATTTCAAAAATCATCTTATAACCTTTTATCTACAACTTCAAAATCAAATTTCCACCTTTATTCATTGTAAATTCCTCAAAATATACTTTCAATTTCAAAAATCATTTACAGTTCTTATCCAAAAATTTCAATATTCAAAATCCGTACGATGTTCACATAACATTCGTACGCAATATCAATCTGATCGCTCACTCGATCACACAATTTCACTTCCGAACTAGTATCGTTCACCCGACTTCCTAGTGCAGACTCAGATCTGGTTTCTTGATCAGAAACCGTCATTCTTCTTGCATAGTCACCTATGATAGAGAATATCCAGAACCAATCAAAAATCGAGCAAGAAATCCCAACTCGGATCGATAATACTATCTCGAAATTCTGTGCTCGAATCTGGATCAAATCATTATGCGAATAGAATAATATACGTACATCCTACGTATTTTCTTCATTGATTATCAGTTAAATCAATTTCCTTTCTATTCACATTCACTTTGATTTTATTCACTTATCCCCAATTACCTTAATCCCCATTTGGATTATCACTTCAATTCTTATCTCAGTTGGGTATTTACTCAATAACAGTTTGATCTCCGACCAGTTTATACTTACAAAATAGCTTGAAAATTTTAAAAATAGATAAATGGTTGAAAGATAATTATTAATTTGTAAAATAGCTGTAAAATAGTTAAGTAACTGTTAAATAATTGAAAAATAGTAATTACTTATAAAATAGTTGAAAAATAGTAATCAGTTTATAAAGTAGTAGAAAAATAGTAATTAATTTATAAAACAGTTGTGAAATAGTTAAATAGTTCCAAAGTAATTGTAAAATAGGTTTAAGATAGTTTTAGGTTTAAAAAGAAAAGTTGTGTAGTAAATAGTTTAGAAAAATAGGTTTATATTAAACAATTTATTTTGAAAATAGTCCTTAGTCAAACTGTTTAATACCCCATCTCCATTTCCATAAATTCAATTTAAATTTCCACTTACATTTAAATTGACTCAATCCCAATTTGAATAACTTCAATTTTTATTTCAAATTAATCCAATTCAAATTTCTCATTTGAATTTTATACTTGTCCATCATAAATCACAATTCCCATTAGTTCAAATCGAATTCAGTTTGAGCTAATTCAATTTAAATCTCAATTTCAAACCATCTCGAATTATATAAATTCGAGTTAAATTTTCAAATGTTGATTTATTCTCTTAATCCAATTAACATTTATCTTCAAATCAATATCTTTAAACAATTTAATTTCTGAGTTCAATTCTCAAAATTCCATTTTAAATTATCTTCACTTAACTTATTTCAAAGTTCAAATAATAATTCAAACCCCCTTTTAAACAATTAAATCTTTGAATTTCAATTTATTACCCAAATTCAATCTTGGAACCAATCCTTAATCATTTCAATTTACATGTTCATTTTAAACATTCAAATTTTAATGTTCAAAGTGATCCCATTTTCTCAAGTTTAATTTTTATCTTTAAAATCAAAATTACTTAAGTAATTTCAAATTAAAGTTTAATTCCATTTAATTTCAATATTGGGATAGATATTACCCCAATCTACTTCTTAATTCATTTAAACAATCAAATTCACAGTCTCATAATTACTGATAATAACATGATGATATTAAGATAAATAAACATCCAATTTATTTAAAACATTCATCATTCACTACCCATTCTAGATCTCAATCCTATTTGAGATCACATATAATTCCCTACCAAATCAACCCATTTAACTTTCCTAAGTTAAATCTCAATTTCATCTTGAAATTTCCAATTCAAGTTGTTTATTCCAAACTTATTTAACTTCCCTTAAGTTAAATTCAATTTAATCTCGTCAAACTTACTCAAATTTGAATTCCCGCTTCAAATTTTAAACTTCACATTAATAACCTTCCCCCTTAAGTTCAAAACTCGCTTCCCTTTGGGTTTCACATCACATTCCAAGGAAAATTCAAAACTCTACCTTAGAGTTTATTTCATATTTATTTCCTTCACACACTAGTCCACCTTTAAATTTTAAACTACCCTTGGGTTTAAATTCAAATCAAATTCTGGACCCAGATTTAAAACTCCACAATTCAGATCAACTTTAGTTCCAACTTATAAGTCAGACTTGCCTAAATGTTTTACTTCCCAAATATTTTATTATTGTTTACTCATTTATACTCGCCTTATTAATCATTTCTGATAATAACCAAGGTTATTATATCTGAAAACCAATTCATCACTATCTTATTTTGAAATTCTCCTTAAATTCAAGATTTAAATTTCAGTTTGAATTCATTCCAAACCAATCCTTATTTTACTTTAAATTTTGTTATATTTCTATTATCACTTAATTCAATTCCAATAATTTAACAGCCAATTACCTTTGTATTCATTTGATAGAAATATTACATTATATATATATCAGAATATATTCTTATATGAAATCATTTAAAATCTTTATATAAGAAAATAACAAGTACGCTCTCTCATATATATATATATATACACTCAACTCATTCTAGGGTACTACTGACCCTATCCTTAATGAGCAATCCCAACAGAGCCAAGGTTCTCGCTTAACCTTCAGCTCTGATACCAACTGTAACGACCCGGAAATTTCGAACCCGAAAATTCCAGATAGTTATGAAAAGAAGAAGAGATAGAAGAAAAGAAACAGAAAACATAACACAGATGCTCACATTCGCAGCGGAACAAAATATAATATCAAATAATAACAATTTACAAAAGAATACTGTATCTGTCAATTTACATTTATTTACATCAGAGTTATATTCCAATACACAACGATGGTCATATATAAATCAAATATGTCTCAGATAATCAAAAATAATAGTCACAGCGGAATCACTACATACGTCCTGCCATCCAGTACTCCTCCTGAGCTCCAGAACGTCCTTACCTGAAAATCTGTAATACTCGGTCTGACCCGAGCATTACATCAAAGTAACACCCGGGTCAGGCTACCAGCGTGAGTGAACCCATCTAACATAGTATACAAAGTCTACATCTTGTATAAACCCGGGGTACTTATATCAATTTACAACTACACAAGTTGCTATAGACATCACTTATTTCACACATAAATTTCTAAGTACCAAACTTAGACTAATGGTCCAATTTACTCAAGTCATTTCATTACATCCTATTAATTTCACGTATCAATTTATAAAGAATCGAAGTGGTTTCGGGTATTAACTAATACCCGACTCCGGTCTCCTCGAATTCAGTTCATCTTAACACGTGTCATTTAAGTGAAATGAAATTCAATTTTAAATAAAGATGTCACCTTTACTCAAGAATTCATCATTAATACATAACCACATCATCATTTTCCACCCAACACATCATATCATGCACCATTTCATATCACGGGTAAAAACCAATCAATTCAAAGCATTTAAACAATCACTTATCATACATAAGCAAGATATTCGATCACACCATCTCGAATAAATCTAATTGACTATAATTGAATTAAATCAATTACCTTTAAGTCCTACTTATTTATTAATTACATCCCAACTGATTTACCATCCCAAAATCATTCATCTTTAATTACATTAAGATTATCGTCATTATATAATTACTTCCATTAAATAATTATACTTAACCAAATTTCATGAATGATTATCCTTAATTAATTTTATTCATAAATCAACCCCAATTACTCATAAACAGTAATTATCCCTCTGTATTTCTTACCCAAGTAATTAACTTCTTACTTAGTTATTAATCCTTTTTGAATTAATCCCATCTAGCAATTTATCTTTAATTACTTCTACTAGGTAATTATCCTTTAATTTCTTCCCATTAAGAAGTTCCTTTTTCATCCTGAAATTATGAAATCTTATCAAGTAAAATAATTCACCAAGAGATTACCTTTAAATAATTTATTTCAATCGGGTAATCTATCCCTTAATTCCCTTAAACCCAATTAATAAATCTTAATTGCAGATTATTTATTCTTTAACCATAAATTAATAACCCTTAATTATTGATTAACACAACTTGATTACAAATTAGATATTTCTTAATTATCTCTAAAATAAATCATTAGTCATTTGTTAATCACTCAATTTCTTAACTACTAATCATTCGTTAATTAGCCTCAAGTAGTTAATTACAAATTTATTTGTCAATTAATCATCAAATAAATTCAAACTCTAATTACTATTTTAATGTAAGTATTCTTAATTACTTTCAAAAATAATTTATTAAATAATTAATCATCTTGACTAACATTTAAAAAGAAATCTTGTAATTAAGTCTTAATTAATTAAAAACCAATTTGATACTAACTACAAAACTTCAAATGCTTATTAATTTAATACTTAACGTAAATTAATTACTCAATAATTAATTAGGAGTTAAAAATCATTGTTAAACATTAACTCAGATAATTAAACTTGTAATTAAGTCTTAACTTAAACTGTTAAACCCTTGTTAAGTTTTCCAGTATTTAAAACTTGTAAAAACAAAACTACAGTAGAAACCCGAGACTCCCCCTGATTCGCTCGAGTTACGCTTTGAGTTGCTCTAGCTTTTACCCGAGACTCCTCTCTCCCTCTCGTATCCATCTTGACCTTCCTTTTACTAACTTTAAATTTGAGCTCAAATATAAATTAGAGCATCAGGAAAAAAAAACATGCTCACGCGCTCGAACTGAAACCCGAAGAATCCTCTAATTCACTCGCGCAAGGCCCCGAGTCACCCACCTTCTCCATCCGCTTCGAGTCTGGAACGGTTACATCTCGAGAAAAACTCGAGCCTTCCTTCCTCAGATACGACGTGCACGCCGTGCACGTTCACAAACGTCGCCGATCTCCGTTCATCATCGCGACCATCCTCGACGACCACTTGAAACCCCACGACCCCGAACGAGAACTCAGATCGACTATTCTAAGTTCGAAACAAAAATCGAACCCATCAACCCAAAACTGGCAGCAACCCACATCGGAAAATCATTCGTCCACATCGATTCCGACCACGCGATCATCTGAGCTCCTCACCCAAGCTACGTCGCATCATCCAGCTCCTATCCCATGCCTTGCGATCGAACTCGATGCTTCGCTCAAGTCGAGAACACCTCGCCATTACACTCGACAGAACCATCTCCCAAACCCTAGTTCTCCAAAATTCCACCGCCTCGATCATCAATAAACACAACCAGTATTTTTCCTAGGTTCAACGATCTCCAAGCTATCTTCGATACAAAGCTCGGCCTCAGAATCGACGGCAATCTCCAGAGATTGACAAAGATGTCATTCTCATTCATCTCATATTTTCTCACAATTTATCAAATTAAAAATCTTGAAATGATATTCAAAAATCATTATTTTGAAATGCGAATCTGTTCATACAATTGATATTCGAAATTTAAATTTTTGATTTTCCGTTTATGTTGATCATTACTGTAAATCTTCCAATTTCCAAATTATTTGTTTACCAATATACTTGTAATTATTTTTAAACTCTGCATTACATTGATACGATCATTTTTCATTTAAAGATCGAATTCTAAAATTTATCAAAAATGAAGTTTTAAAATTTTCAACCGGGTTTCAAATCCTGTCAGGTATAACAGAGGTGTATACCTGTGCACATTCCTACATATATATGTATATATATCATATTTAGATCCAATCAAAATATTTCACAACATCATTAATTTCATCCATCATCATAGAACCTAGACCAATATAAAAAAAAATTCGCTCACCTTAATAATAGTTGAACAGAGAAGTAGCTTGAGATTTGAAAACTGGAAATTTTGATCTGTTTTTGAACTGAATTGAACTTGCATTTGTTGAGCTTCAAGTTTGAAAACTTGAAAGATTCGATTATTGAAATGATTCTTGAGTTTTTTTCTTTTCATTTTAACTTGCTAGTTTTCGAATGGATGAAATAAAGGAATATAAGGTGGAGATATAAATCAGATGGTACACTATTGCCTTCCACAGCAAGCCTCTTCCTTTGATTTTTTTCAAGTTCGCTTTGGAAAAATATATTTCGACCTGACAGGATTCAATTGATTTTCATATTTTTGCAACTTGAAATGATGTATTGTAGGCTTGAATTGAACTGTGCATTAATTACTTGAGTTGATGTTGTCTACTACTTAGTTTACATACATGCATTCACCTTTCGAATGTACATGTATATACTGAATATATTTATGAGCAACGTTTTACTTATAATATATTTTTTTTAACAAGTTCGGCTGAGAAGACTTTCTTACAACTTGAAGGGACAAAATATCATGCTAAATAAATGCATGTCTTCCTATTTGTTTACATATACTTAATATTTGCTGGTCTTTGTACTTGTATATAAAGATATTTTGAATATGTGAGTAGCTTTCCTTCTTATGCATTGGTTATGCATATATTATACAGTAATATATTTTGATATATTTAATCTGTTTCTTTGTTTGTTTGCATTGTTCATAAGTACATATATAGGTTATTCTTTTTAATCCTTCTGATGTGTTTGGGTAAGAGTTATTATAATTATTGTTAGCATATCAGTTGCATTCTATTTGCAATTAAATTTTCAAGCATTTGAGTTATAACATTGTATTTGTAAATTTTATATTTCTATTTATATCTTATATTTTATACTTATGTTTTTATATTCATATTTAAATATTGGTAGGATGTCATATGTTAAACATTAGTATTTAGATTACCCTTTTATATGTATTATATTAAATATTGAAAATATACAACTTTGTGTTTTTATTGAACAATACAGGATTTATTTTAGATTTTCAAATCAAAATTTCCTTTACAAACACATATATAACGGATAAATACCCAAAGATCTTATCAGCATATAAAATGAAAAGCTTGTATTTTAATTTAAATTAGATTAACTTCCTATTAAAATAACATTGCCAAAATACCGGGTCGTCACATCAGGGGAAGGAGCAGGCGAAGGAAAAAGGAGGGAGTGGTGGTGAAAGATGAACAAGAGGATGGTGGCGAAAATACACATATATGCGGCTCTCTGGGGAAGGTGCAGGCGGAGGAAATGGGAGGGAGTGGACGAGAGGATGTTGGCTGAACTGGGCGTTGCTGTGCTCAGTGATGAGTTTTGAAATGGTGGAGGGTTGCTAGCTTTATAGGTGGATGGCCAAGAAATAAAGGCGGAGGTCAGAGGTTGTTGAGTGCGGAGCAAGGTATTGGGTGGCAATCGGCAATAAGGGAGGCAAACAGGGTTTAGGCTATGAGCAGGTTTTATATTGTATATAAGCTTTGTATTATATATTATTTTCAGAACGAAATAAAGAAGATGAGAGAAAGAGAATGGGCACGAGCAGTAAAATATACTGAACGGGTTGGAATAACAAAAGTCACGCATGAATTTCTGGAAATAATAAAAGCAATTGGCTACTTGTTTTCAACCGGTAGACAACTGAATGGACACGGGGAAACCCAAAAGACCAAAATGGGTACCGATAATGGCTAACTGTTTTGTAGATTTTGTCGCGTACCGGACATCAAAATGCACAAATGAATATACTATGAAGGTCAGCGCGATGAGACGAACAAGACGGTACACAAATATCAGCGATACGATAATCCTATCAAAAGTCGATATTCACTGCCAAAATGCTGCTAAACCGTCGAAAATAATATAAACGGAGCTAAAGCAGTCCAAATTTGGCGAAACGAAATACGACGTCTCACTCAGAAAATGATTTACAATTTCATTATATAAAAATATTCAGATTTCAAAAATATTTTATTTCCAGCAATTTTTTTAACTAATTTTAAATTTAAAATTAAAATTTCACAATCAAACAAACTTCATATTTTTGATGAAAATCTGACACTTTCTACGTTTAAAAAGATATATTTCAAATATCAAATTTTCATTGCAAAATTTTTATTGTTCATTTTCAAGAAATTTTTTAGTTAATTACGTTATTTAAATTGTTAAAATTTCCGGGTCGTTACATTACACTACTTACATGTTTTAAACAAAAGCTGCTGTTTTAATAAAGCTATGTCTATTAAAACCTCCCTACCTTTTCACATTAAGGTGTTATGATGAATCATTTTCATAGACTGACCCAATAACCCTAATTAGTTTACACTGGTTATATACTTAAATAATATATACCGTTTTGGTAGAACAACGTTATCAAAACTTTCATATCCAATCTAACCCTTTTAAATCAGTGTTAAGTTACCTCGTATATTATTTATGGTTAAAAATTCATTTATCAAAACAATCTCTTACCGAAAGTACTTTTTATTTTGGAAACAATTCCCTTTTAGGGAACTTAGAGATTAAATACCCAGTTATAAATATCAAAACTCATCTTTGAAAGCATGCTATTTTTTTATGAAATAACTTCAAATAATTTGTTTATTAAAACTCACTTTGGGTTTGTTTGGATTTGAATTCATTTTGATCACATAATGATAGTTTACTAAGTACTCCGCAACATTCGCCTAAGCAGCATTTGATCGTCACTTAGAAGATTATTCAGATTACCACAAAACTAATCGAAATGTTTTCCTCCGAATTATTCAAAGAAAAAGCATTCTACTTATAATTTCATTTCCAAAATATTTATACTTTAGAAATATTTCTGTCACAACCCGACTTTTTCTCCACAAAAAGTCGCATCGTTAATTAAGAAAGAAAGGGATAGAAGAAGAAAAGAAAAGAAGAAAGAACAACAACAATATCAGAATCTCACAGCGGAACGAAAAATATATTATATCACATAAGATATTACATAGTATCATATACATCAGAGTACACAATTTATACATCACAGAATAGACAGTTATAAACTTCTGTCTATTATACAACACAAGTACATCAGTACTATACAGACTAGTACAAACACAGCGGAAACTCTATATATCTACACGCTGAAGCCTCCTGCTCCTCAGCTCCTCCAGTATTCGTCAAGATTAACCTGAAGCCCTCGACTACTCAATACAATATTGAGTACCCAAGAGTTTAATAAAACAGAAAATAAACACTTGGGTCAGACATGGGTCTGGTGTGAGTAAACGGTTATATTGCTTAACTTTGAAAACCTTTGAAAACAAAAGTATCACGTAAGACTCCCCACAAATAAACATGGGTAAGTTTTTACCTTACGCTAACTAAAACATTTGATAGGAAATCCGATTGTATTATAATAGGGTCTAGGGTTTTCAAGTAAAATACAGAAATAGCTGAAATGCTTACATCTCACATTCCAACATAGTTGGGCACAACTAATACGTACGGCACTTATTGGAGTTTGGATTCCATACAATGGCAGGGCTACTGGGGTACCGCCCGTCACAGTACGTGGCCAAGATCACCGTACCGAGGATCACGCCCAATCCCCTGCAACACAAAGCCGGAACCATCCCTTACTGGATAATCCCGAACAAGATAATCCCGTAGTTGGCGCGACCAACTACACACTAAGCCGAATAAAAGAAAAGGGACCTCTAGACAGGGATCTATCTTGCTCTCAGTGGGTGCTACCCACGAAGCCTTGTTGCACCTCCCCTGTTTTAGCCATTCCCGGTTGATGAGGCTTGAGGTTACGATTACCTTTAATCAGAACATATCACTTAGAATGCTCATCGTCCGCCTGACGATGTGCTGAAAGCATTCAATCCATACAAGTTCGTTCCGGGTTCGAACGAAACCGAAGGCATTATCTCATTACACTCGTTTTGGAATCACCCTCAGAGTTAACGACAATAACCCTCGCACTCTAAATCTTCATCTTCACTTGAGATTCACGACCTATCGTTAATTTGGATCGATGTGGTATTCGGGTCTCCAGACCTGGAATTCCGGTATACGGAAACCCGATCCCGGTCTCATCGAAATCCAAAACGTATCTTTTAAGGCCAAGTTGTTTAAAGGTTTAAACATTTAAACTTATTCAGGATGATATAAACAGATAGATAAATCACATTATCACAATAGATAATTCATATCAACATTTATCTCACAAAGCAGCATACCACATATATCAGAGATATCCAAATCATCCAATATCAATCAATCACCCAATATCAATCATCCAATATTAATCAATCATCCAAAAACAGAATTGATTAACTCCAAATCAATTTAATTAACCTTTAATTAAGTTAATTATTATCCTTTAATCACTTGGATTATCTTAATCCTGCTTCATTGATTTATTACATATCAACTTATTAATCATTTCTTAATGATCTTCCTTAATTAATCTTCCTTGATTAATTATACTTTTAATTACATTCAAGTAATTATCCTTAACCATATACAGTAATTAAAATTTAATTACTATCATTAAATTACAATAATTAATGATTCTTCATTTGCTTCCATTAATTAATCACTTTTATTAATCAACCTTGATTAATTTTATTAATTATATTAATTAATAATCCTCTAATTACTTCATTAATTAATTACCTGCTAGTTAATTAAATAATTAATCTTTAATTAACTACATTCATTAATTAACCTTAATTAATCATAAACAGTAATTAACCATCCCGTAATTACCTACCTTAATTAATTAACTCTTTAATTAATTATATTAATCCTTAATTAATTAATTACTCATTTAATTAATTACCTTAGCAAGTAATTATTAATTAACTTTAACTCTTTAATTAATTAATTACTCTTTAATTAATTATATTAATAAATTCTTTAATTAATAACATTAAGTGATTAACCCTTAATCCCTTCTATTTAATGACTTCCATTAATTAATTACTCACTAATTACTTCCATAAGTAATTCTTCTTAAATTAATTACATTCAGTAATTATTCATTAATTGCCTCACTAAGTGATTACACTTAATTAATTATAAGTGATTATCTTTAATTAATTAGACTAATTAATTAACCTAAAATTAATTACATTAATTAATTACTCAATTAATCATCACTTAATCTTTAATTAATTTATTTCTTAATTACATTTATTTCCGCTAATTACTTCATTTAGTAATTATCCTTAATTACAAATAGTAATTAACCTTTAATTTTAATTTATTGATTAATTATCCTTAATTAATCTCAACATAACTAATTAAGAATAAACTTGTATTTATATTAAATACTTACTCAAATCATTTACTTCATTAAAACCAAATTTAGAAATCAATTTTGAAATATAATTTATTTTAAACAAAGCAATTCAAACATTTAATTTTAATATTCTTTGAAAATCCTTTTAAACTTGTTTTAATTAAATTAAACAAATATTCATCTTTGAAATCTTAATTATCATATCCTCTAAACTCATCCTTTTAATATATACTTTGAAATCTAGATTAAACATTACTTTTGAAAACTAGAATAATATCTATAACTTTTAAACTTAGCTTGCTTTGTTTAAAAATTTTAAAACTTGATTTCTTCACAAAACCTTTGCTAGAGATTAAAACAGAAATCATCTCGGCCAAATTCGAGTCGTACACACCAAAAACTCGAGCTACCTTCGAGTCAAACTCGTACCCTCCCCGAACAAACACAGAACCACTCGCGTACAACCACGCGAACTCACCTGCTTCGAGTCGTCACGCAACCCACACGAGACCAATCCCGAGTTTTCCCCTTCTCCCCCAATAACACCAACAAACCCAGATAACACAAACGTGCACGTGCACGATCATCAGAACGACATCGGCTCATCGCCGACGATGCTCACAAGTCGTCGACTGCCCACTCTCAACGTTCAACCACTCAGATCGATGAAAACGACAATGAATCGAAAACGAGACTTTCGACACCAAGGAACCCAAACCCATCGATGAAAACTTACTTCGCCGCCGACGATCAAGACGACTGGAACCACGACACTCATCCCAGAGCACCACCACATCGCCACTCTGCTATCTCCTACCTCGCGATCCACTCCGATCTTCCCTAGCCTACGCCATTTCCTCGACAGCAACCACGATCAGATACACATCGAAAACCCTAGTTCACCTATTTCCGGCCTCCACGACCATCAGAAAAATCCTCCAATATTTTTCCCGAGAATCTCACCACATTAACCACCCCCAGACCAAACACTATCCCATTCGATCACGCCGATCACCAGAATTCTGCAAATTCCCAATTCTCGTCTATCTCGAGATAACTCACCGGATACTTGCTTAAAATTTTTGATTTGATTTCCAAAATTCATCAATTTTCAATGCGAACTTATTTATATAATTCAAACATGATTTCCAGATAATCAAATTTTGACCTGTCTTTGATTTTCTCTGTAAATTTTCAAATTTTGAAATCATTACTGAATTTAAATTCTTGATATTATTTTTAAAATTTATGATACCTTATTAGAGTCATTATTCATTTACAAATCCTAGCATAAATCAAATGTATGGGTAACAGGAATTTTCCTAATAAATCTGAAGCCTGAGATGAGAACAGAGAATCATATATATACATATCTACAAGTATTTACAAACATTCTACTATATGTATATGCATTCATATCCAAATCATACATGTAAACATTTTATATTATGTCACTACAACATTCATCACACAGAACAACATATGAACAGATTCAAAACTGTTTTTAAAAGAATGTTTACTCACCATAAACTTTGAACAGAGAACCGGTTTGTTCCAGGCTTGTTTCAGGTTTGCATGTTTGATTTCCAAACTGATTTTGATTTTTAAACTTGCTTAGTTGAATTTTAAATCTTGTTGTTTGATCTCTCTTATCTGGTTACATGACTTCAGATTGCATACGAACATTTGAAGCTGCTATTTAAATTTGCCTTTCATCTCCTCTCTCTGATTTGCATTTCCAGTTTACAGATCTTCATTTCTACTTTGATTTCCAGATTTTCATTTCCAGATCATTTCCTCTTTGAATTTGAATTTCAGATCTTTTATTTAATTTTAGGTTCGAATATATTTTTAGTGGAGAAAGAAATGAAGATAGTTTTAGAGCTGAAGAAATGAATATGCCAGATCTCTTTTCCCTAATTTAAAATTTTAAACCTACATTATCAAAGAAAAACAAAAATGGAGCCACTTGTCCCCTTATGTTAATTATTTAGCTTACACCTATGCTCAAAGATTTACAAGTGTCTCTAAACCATCTTTAAAAGCTTACAAGTGTAAATTCTTGTTTTTATTAATTAATTTAAGTAATACATATGTATTTATGAATTATTTATATGTATATAATGTATTTATCTTTTTATAAATAAGCTCTTAGATTTTATAATAAATATACAAATGTGAAAAACAATTATTTAAAATAACTTATGCTTATATCAATTAAATATAACATACTTATATATGCTTGAGAAATTGAGCTTAACTATATATATATTTTTACAAACCATTTTGAATTTTTAAAAGAGAAAAGATTATTAAAATAAATGAACTTCTTATTTAAATCTTATTTAAACTTAAGCTTACATATATATTTTTAAATAAGAAATTATTCTTGTTATTTAAATCATAAATATTATTTTCAAAAGTATTAAGTTAAATTACAAATTTCCAAATTACAAATTATATAAATATTAAAGTTTGAAAACATCTTATTAAATTCAAATTCAATATTCTTTCCATTCCAATATATACAAATATATATATTCTAAATGGAAAATACTTTTAACATTAGCTTGATAATTATCATATTGAATTTAATACATAACTTCAAATAACAATATATATGTTCATATATATTATAATTTGAAAACATAATTTTATTAAATTAAAAGATTCCCTATTCATAATATATATACCTATTTATTAATACCCACTTATTCAACCTCATTTATTAATACCCACTTATTCAACCTTTTTAAAACTTATCTACTTAATATAAAAATTTATTTAAACTTATACTCTTGAAAAATAATAATTTAGTTTTTCAGAAAAAATTGTTTTACTTTGTTTTAAAACTCAGGAACCATTACAAAAACAAGTTTCTTTTGTTTAAAACTTAAAACATTTTCTGGATTAATTTTCTTAAAATCTGCCTTCACCAAAAACCCGGGTAAAACGTTAGAAAACTCGAAGTATCCCTCGCGTCACTCCACTACTTCCCTGCTTGGAGTCGAACTAGACTATTCCCCGAAGAAAACCCGTGACCAAGCTTTCTTCTCCAAACCCAATCTCAGATGCACGTAACCGTGCTCGTGCACGTGCACGCCTATTCTGGTCGACGACGAACCACGATCTGGCCTCCGGCAAGTCATCTACAACCATGACATCACGATCGAGCATCAAAATCTACTCGATTCGTACGAGACTCGAATTCGTACGAGACTTAATTTAAAAATTCTAATTGTAATTATAATTTCCTCGATTTCAAAAATAATTTATATAAATATAACAAAGTAAGTTAATAAGGTTAATGATTTTAAATTAATCAACCTAAATACATAACCAGAAGTCGGGTATTCACTCAACCTTTAATTAACATTATTGATACCAACTGTCACGACCCGGCTTTCTACCACCAGAAAGATGTATCATGAATTAAGAAAGAAAGGGATAGAAGAAGAAAAGAAAGAAAAGAAGAAAGAACAACAACATCAGAAACTCACAGCGGAACGAATGAAATATAATATATCATATAAAATATTACATAGTATCATATACATCAGAGTTACACAACTTATACAACACATATTAGACAGTTATAAACATCTGTCTAATTCATACAACTCAAGTATCACAGATACAGACACAACATATACACAGCGGAATCATCATATATCTACTCGCTGAAGCCTCCTACTTCACAGCTCCTCCAGAATTCGTCAAGATTATCCTGAATCCCTTGACTACTCAATACAAAATTGAGTACCCAAGAGTTTAATAAAACAGAAAATAAACACTTGGGTCAGACATGGGTCTGGTGTGAGTAAACGGTTAGATTTCTTAACTTTGAAAACCTTTGAAAACAAAAGTATCACGTAAGACTTCCCACAAATAAACATGGGTAAGTTTTTACCTTACGCTAACTAAAACATTTGATAGGAAATCCGATTGTATTATAATAGGGTCTAGGGTTTTCAAGTAAAATACAGAAATAGCTGAAATGCTTACATCTCACATTCCAACATAGTTGGGCACAACTAATACGTACGGCACTTATTGGAGTTTGGATTCCATACAATGGCAGGGCTACTGGGGTACCGTCCGTCACAGTACGTGGCCTAGATCACCGTACCGAGGAGTACGCCCGCTCCCCTGCAACACAAAGCCGGAACCATCCCTTACTGGATAATTCCGAACAAGACAATCCCGTAGTTGGCGCGACCAACCACACACTAAGCCGAAATAAAGAAAAGGGACCTCTAGACAGGGATCTATCTTGCTCTCAGTGGGTGCTACCCACGAAGCCTTGCTGCACCTCCCCTGTTTTAGCCATTCCCGGTTGATGAGGCTTGAGGTTACGATTACCTTTAATCAGAACATATCACTTAGAATGCTCATCGTCCGCCTGACGATGTGCTGAAAGCATTCAATCCATACAAGTTCGTTCCGGGTTCGAACGAAACCGAAGGCATTATCTCGTTACACTCGTTTTGGAATCACCCTCAGAGTTAACGACAATAACCCTTGCACTCTGAATCTTCATCTTCACTTGAGATTCACGACCTATCGTTAATTTGGATCGATGTGGTATTCGGGTCTCCAGACCTGGAATACCGGTATACGGAAACCCGATCCCGGTCTCATCGAAATCCAAAACGTATCTTTTAAGGCCAAGTTGTTTTAAAGGTTTAAACAATTTAACTTATCTATACAGATAGATAATTCACAAGATAATCTACATTATCATCCCAAACAGATAATTCACATTATCATTATAATTCAACCAAACATCCATATCATATATCAATCATATCTCATCAGAGATATCAAACAATGAAATACATTCAATCTCATTCATCCATCCTTAAGCAATGATTTATATCATCTAATTAATTTAAAGTGAATTAAACTAATTACTTCATTCTATAAATCCTGCTTACTTAATTATTAATTAAACCAATTAATTAATCATTACTCTAAATATCCATCTTAATTAATCATTCCTGATTAATAATCCTTTAATTACTTTAAGTAATTAATTCTTAATTAATTTCACAAATTAATTAACTTAAACCATTACAGTAATTAATCTTTAATTACATCATTAATTAACTATATTTAATTACATTAATCCTTAATTAATTACAATTAATTAATTACTTTAATCACTTATTATTGATTAACTAATCTTAATTAATCAATCCTTAATTACATTATTAATTATATTAATCAATGACCCTTAATTACATTTTTAATTATTAATTACTTTAATTAAATTAATTACATTAAGTAATTAACCTTTAATTAAACAACATTTATTAATCACTCTTTGATTAATCTCATCTAGTAATTAACTCCCCTTAATTACTCTTCCATAAATTAATTACTCATTAATTAATTATCTTTTAATTAATCCCTTGATTAATTATTCAAAAGTAATTAAACTCAAATTACTTTCATTATTAAAATCATCTTTAGTTAATTATCCATTAATTAACTTTAATTACTTTCCTAAGTAATTACACTTCACTAATTACATTTAAGTAATTACTTATTTCCAAATCATTATCTTAAATTAATTTAACTAATTAATTTAAACTTATCAAATTTACTTAACCAATTCATAAAAGATTTATTATTTATTAAAAATCTATACTTATCTAAATAAATGATTAATCCCAAATTAATTAACCTTAATTTATTAACTTATAATCCTAATTATTTAATTAATTAACACTAAATCATTAATTAATTAAATTACCAAATTATTCTTTAATTACCTTATTAATTTAATGACTTCTCTATCATTAAACCTTAATTACTTCTAAATTAAAGTACTAACCTTTAACTAATTTAATTTATTATTTACAAAAGGCTTTGAAAACTTTTATTTTTAAATCTTCCTTTTAATTCATTTTAAATTTAAGATTTAAAACAAATTACACATTTAACTTTAACCAAGACTTAAATCAAATTTACAAAATCTTTTTAAATCCAAATGTTAAGAAACACTTAATATTTAAAGATTTTTAAACCACTTTATTTAAATTCAAACCCCTTTTAAAATTATACTTTAAACATATTAAAGTTGTCTAAACATTTTAAATTAAATAAAAACTTATTTATTTCAACTAGGATACAAATTTAAACTTGAATCCATATGAAAACTTGATTTAAACTTAGTTTAAATCCTGCCTTTAAATTTTAAAAGTCATTTTAAATTTTGAAAACACTGTCAGGTTTAAAACCTGAGACACTAAACCTACCCGAGACAAATATCAAAATACCCGAGTAAAAACCCAATTTCCCCGAGTATTCCTTCTAGTTTCCTTCCCCTTTTCTTTTAAACTTTGTTATGTTTTTAAAAATTTGAAACACAGTTAATCCACGCGAGTTTCCCTCTAAACAACTCGAACCAGAACCCCTTCTTCCCGAACATGACTTCGAGTCACTCGCTTATAAACTCGAGAAGACTCTGTTAAAAAAAAAACAAACTAAACACTGATACACCTAACACATGTTCACGTGCACAGTCGAGATGATCGTCTCCGACCATCAATACCATCACTAGCATGTCGACTTCGACCATCATCCACGATCGCGACCTCCAGAACCACGAACAAACTTCTCAGTCGAATTCGAGCATTACGACCAAACCTGGAACAGAACTTCGATCACCTGTTTCAACTCGCCTCGACGCCACCGATCGCCAGAAATCATGCCGCCACGTCCATAGCAGCTTTGCATCACCACGATACGATTCCCCCTCATGCGATTGTCTCCAGTACGCTAGCGACGTCTAGATCACCACGACAACTACCTCAACAAAAACAGCTCACAAAGCCCTACATCTCCTCCGCCTGGCCACCGTGGTCATTAGAAAAATCCATCGGCATTTTTCCCTTACTCTCCAACTCTCAGACCACCCCCAGGCCAAACACCATCCCATTCGATCACGCCGATCACCACAATTTGACGAAATACCCAAAATCGTTCAACTTAGCATATCTCAATCTATACCAAACTAAAAATTATGATTTGATTTCCAAAATTCATAAATTTACAATACGAATTTGTTTATACAATTCAAACATGATTTCAAGATAATCAAATTTGACCTATATATGATTTTTACTGTTATTTCTCATTTTTGAATTAATTACTAAATTAAAATACCTGAAACTATTTTTAAAATTTGTATTACACTATTATAATCATATTCCATTTATAAATTCTAGCCTAAATCTGGATGTATGGGAAGATAAGGATTATTTTGAAAGATGATCTTGAGCCTGTGAAAAACAAGAGTCCAGTTCTATATATATACAGACATGTACATATAAACAGAGCAGTTCAAATTATATTTCAAATAAAATCAATCATGCAAACCATATTAATACATAAATCATCACAAGTATCTAGGTATAATCACATATTTAAATCTGTTTTTAAAAGAAAAGGTTTACTCACAGGTTATAAACAGAAAACAGACAATTCATATTCATATATATATATATATAAATATATATATACAGGCACCTACACATATAAACACATGCAAACACATTTTTATAAAGATTCATCACAGTCATTAAGGCCAAATCACAAATTTAAAAAGCTGTTTTTAAAAGAAACATTTACTCACCAGTTATTAGTAGAGAACAAAGCAGAGCAGTGTTTCCAGGCTTTTGTTTTCAATTTGAATTTTTTTGAACTTGTATTTGATTTGTTTCTGACAATACTTTTGATTTTCTTTGTTAATGAAATCCTTTGCATGCCTCCAATTTGATGTTTTCCAATTGTTGTTGATTTACTTGTTGAGTTACTTCATGCTTTGAAGATTGAAAAACTGATGGAGTTGTTTGATTTAGTTACTTGATCCCAGCTTGAAGATGAAATCAGGTTCTTGAATTTTGATTTTACTTTCTTTTGATTTTGGTTTCAGATTTGATTTGTTTTTAGGTTTTAGTTAAGAAAAGAGAAGAAATTTGAGAATTATTTAATGATTAAAAGTTTAGTTTTAAATCTAACATTCCCAAAGTTAATTATGTGAATTAATGTGGTTTTGCACTGATACCTAAGCAAGTTCAACAATTTGTAAGCATGCAGTAGGTTGAGTGAATACCTAGTCTCGTGAAGTTTGTTAGTCGACTCGAAGCAGAGATGTTCGTGAATTCCTCGCGAGTGATTCGGGGAAGAAGTGAAGCGGGCTCGAAGTTTTTGCGTGGTAGACTCGAGTAGGGAACGATTGCGAAGTACTGTGTTGGTTCGAGAAAAGGATGAGTGTATCTCGAGTATTCTGATGTATGAAATAGTTTTGTAAAGAATCAAGTTTTCAAAGTTTTTAAATCAAGATAAGTCGAGTTTGTCAGTAATGAAAGAAATTGTTCCAAGGATGTATGATTAACAAGCTTTATAATATATAAATAGATAAGTTATGAAGGTAGGATAAGTGGCTTTTAAATTGATTATGTATTAAAATTATTAAACAATTTTCAAAGATTGAAAGATTTAGTTAGAGGTTTAAATTGTTTTAAAATTTTAAATTGATTTCTAAATGCATTATTTCCAAATAAGGTAAATGTTAAAATTTTGAAAACCAAATAGAAAATTTGTCTTTAAAGATTTGATTAATTCAAATAATTAAATTGTGATGATGATTAAGGTTGAATTATTTTGATATGGACTTAAGAATACTCGATTATATGATTTGTTAATAAGTAAAGATTAATTAAGATAAATGATTTTCTTAATTAATTAAGGATTTTGAAGTATAAGAAGTTAATCAATTAATTATTTAATTAATTTTAAATAATTAGTTAATTGTTTATTTAATTTTAAATAATCACTTAATTATGGATTAATTAAGTATAATTACTTAATGAAGTAATTAATGGTTAATTATTGGATGTAATTACTTATGGAAGTAATTAATGGAAAATTACTCATAGGAGTAATTAGCTGAGGTGATTAACGGGTAATCACTTAATGTTATCAATTAAGGAATTAATTAATATAATTGTTTTTGAGTTAATTAATTATGAAGTAATTAATTAAGAATTATTTAATGATGGAATTAATTATTTGTTAAGAAATAAATTAAGAAAGTAATCAAGATTATTAATGGAAGTAATTAGAAGATAATTACTTATGTAAGTAATTAAAAGTTAATTACTTAATTAATTTAGTTAATTAATTAATGTGATCAATTAAATGTGTTTAATTTAAGATTAGTTACTAAGTGTAATTAATTTAAAAGTAATTAATTAATAAAGTAATTAATTAGGGATTATTTGTTAAATTAAATTGATTAAAAATTACTTAATGAAGTAATTAAAGATTAATTAATTAGATTAATTAATAAAGGTTAATATAATTAATTAAAAGTAATTAATTAAGATAAGTAATTACAAATTGTTAATTACTGTTTATGATTAATTAAGACTAATCAATGAAGTGGTTGATTAAAATTAATTATTTAATTAATTAAAAGGTTAATTAATTAATAAGGATTATTTAATTAATGAATTAATCAAGGTTGATTAATGAAAGTAATTAATTTAAGTATGATTAATTAATTGTAATTAATTGAGGATTAATATAATTAATTATAATTAATTAATTAATGAAGTTTCATTAATTATTGTAATTAATGTTAGTAATTAAAGGTTAATTACTGTATATGGTTAAGGATAATTACTTGAATGTAATTAAAGTATAATTAATCAGGGAAGATTAATTAAGGAAGATCATTAAGATGTTTAATTAATTAAGTTGTAATTAATTAATGATAGTGAACAGGATTATGATAATCCAAGTAATTAAAGAATAGTAACTAATTTAATTAAAGGTTAATTAAATTGATTAGAGTTAATCAATTTTATTTAGATAATTGATTAATACTGGATGTTTGATATTGGGTGATTGGTTGATATTGGATGATTTGAATATCTCTGATATATATATGATATATGCTGCTTTGTGAGATGAATGTTGATATGAATTATCAATTGTGATAATATGATTTATCTATCTGTTTATATCATCCTGAATAAGTTTAAATGTTTAAACCTTTAAACAACTTGGCCTTAAAAGATACGTTTTGGATTTCGATGAGACCGGGATCGGGTTTCCGTATACCGGTATTCCAGGTCTGGAGACCCGAATACCACATCGATCCAAATTAACGATAGATCGTGAATCTCTAGTGAAGATGAAGATTTAGAGTGCAAGGGTTATTGTCGTTAACTCTGAGGGTGATTCCAAAACGAGTGTAACGAGATAATGCCTTCGGTTTCGTTCGAACCCGGAACGAACTTGTATGGATTGAATGCTTTCAGCACATCGTCAGGCGGACGATGAGCATTCTAAGTGATATGTTCTGATTAAAGGTAATCGTAACCTCAAGCCTCATCAACCGGGAATGGCTAAAACAGGGGAGGTGCAGCAAGGCTTCGTGGGTAGCACCCACTGAGAGCAAGATAGATCCCTGTCTAGAGGTCCCTTTTCTTTTATTCGGCTTAGTGTGTAGTTGGTCGCGCCAACTACGGGATTATCTTGTTCGGAATTATCCAGTAAGGGATGGTTCCGGCTTTGTGTTGCAGGGGAGCGGGCGTACTCCTCGGTACGGTGATCTAGGCCACGTACTGTGATGGGCGGTACCCCAGTAGCCCTGCCATTGTATGGAATCCAAACTCCAATAAGTGCCGTATGTATTAGTTGTGCCCAACTATGTTGGAATGTGAGATGTAAGCATTTCAGCTATTTCTGTATTTTACTTGAAAACCCTAGACCCTATTATAATATAACTGGATTTCCTATCAAATGTTTTGGTTAGCGTAAGGTAAAAACTTTTCCATGTTTATGTGTGGGAAGTCTTACGTGATACCTTTGTTTTCAAAAGGTTTTGAAGTTAAACAATTTTAACCCGTTTACTCACACCAGACCCATGTCTGACCCAAGTGTTTATTTTCTGTTTTATTAAACTCTTGGGTACTCAATATTGTATTGAGTAGTCGAGGGATTCAGGTTAATCTTGACGAATACTGGAGGAGCTGAGGAGCAGGAGGCTTCAGCGTGTAGATATATAGAGTTTCCGCTGTGTTTGTAGTAGTCTGTATAGTACTGATGTACTTGTGTTGTATAATAGACAGAAGTTTATAACTGTCTATTCTGTGATGTATAAATTGTGTACTCTGATGTATATGATACTATGTAATATCTTATGTGATATAATATATTTTTCGTTCCGCTGTGAGATTCTGATATTGTTGTTGTTCTTTCTTCTTTTCTTTTCTTCTTCTATCCCTTTCTTTCTTAATTAACGATGCGACTTTCTGTGGAGAAAAAGTCGGGTTGTTACATTTGGAGTAAGTATTTTAAATAAATACAAGTATTCTTAATTAATTAAGTTAAGATTAATTAAGAATAGTAAATTTATAAAATAAATTAAAGCTTAATTACTTATTTGTAATTAAGAATAATTACTTAATGAAGTAATTAGTGGAATTAAATGTAATTAAGAAATAAATAAATTAGAGATTAAGTGATGATTAATTTATTTATTAATTAATGTAATTTATTTTAGAAGATAATCACTTATGTTTTTATTAAGTGTAATTATTTAATGAGGTAATTGATGAATAATTACTAAATGTGATTAAATCAAGTAGAATTACTTATGGAAGTAATTAGTGGGTAATTACTAATGGAAGTTATTAAATGGAAATGATTAAGAGTTAATCATTTGATGTTTTTAATTAAAGAATTAAGGATTATTTAATAATGGAATTAATTATTTGTTAAGTAATTAATTAAGAAAGTAATTAAGATTTATTAATGGAAGTAGTTAAAAGATAATTACTTATGTAAGTAATTAAAAGTTAATTACTTAATTTATTTTAGTTAATTAATTAATGTGATTAATTAATTAATCAATGTGATTTGGTTAAGATTAATTACTAAGTGTAATTAATTAAAATTGTAATTAATTAATAAAGTAATTAAGTAAAGATTATTTATTAATTGAATTGATTAATAATTACTTAATGAAGTAACTAAAGATTAATTAGATTAATTAATCAAAGATTAATATAATTAATTAAGATGTTAATTAATTAAGATAAGTAATTACAAACTGTTAATTACTATTTATGATTTATGGTTAATTAATTTATTTAAAGGATTAATAAATTAATAAGGATTATTTAATTAATGAAGTTAATCAAGATTGATTAATAAAAGTAATTAAATTAAGTGTGATTAATTAATTGTAACTAATTAAGGACTAATGTAATTAATTATAGTTAATTAATTAATGAATGATCATTAATTATTGTAATTAATGATAGTAATTAAAGGTTAATTACTGAATATGGTTAAGGATAATTACTTAAATGTAACTAAAGGATAATTAATCAGGGAAGATTAATTAAGGGAGATCATTAAGGAATGATTTATAAATTGATTGAGAATAAATCAATGAAGTGGGATAAGATAATCCAAGTGATTAAAGGTTAGTAATTAATTTAATTAAAGGTTAATTAAATTTATCAAGTGTTATTAAATTCTGCTTTTGGATGATTGATTGATATTGGGTGATTGGTTGATATTGGATGTTTTAGATATCTCTGATATGTGATATGCTGCTTTGTGAGATGAATGTTGATATGAACTATCTATTGTGATAATATGATTCATCTATCTGTTTATATCATCCTGTATATAAGTTAAACTGTTTAAAACCTTTAAAACAACTTGGCCTTAAAAGACACGTTTTGGATTTCGATGAGACCGGGATCGGGTTTCCGTATACCGGGATTCCAGGTCTGGAGACCCGAATACCACATCGATCCAAATTTACAATAGGTCGTGAATCTAAAGTGAAGATGAAGATTTAGAGTGCAAGGGTTATTGTCGTTAACTCTGAGGGTGATTCCAAAACGAGTGTAACGAGATAATGCCTTCGGTTTCGTTCGAACCCGGAACGAACTTGTATGGATTGAATGCTTTCAGAACATCGTCAGGCGGACGATGAGCATTATAAGTGATATGTTCTGATTAAAGGTAATCGTAACCTCAAGCCTCACAAACCGGGAATGGCTAAAACAGGGGAGGTGCAGCAAGGTTTCGTGGGTAGCACCCACTGAGAGCAAGATAGATCCCTGTCTAGAGGTCCCTTTCTTTTATTCGGCTTAGTGTGTGGTTGGTCGCGCCAACTACGGGATTATCTTGTTCGGGATTATCCAGTAAGGGATGGTTCCGGCTTTGTGTTGCAGGGGAGCGGGCGTACTCCTCGGTACGGTGATCTAGGCCACGTACTGTGACGGGCGGTACCCCAGTAGCCCTGCCATTGTATGGAATCCAAACTCCAATAAGTGCCGTACGTATTAGTTGTGCCCAACTATGTTGGAATGTGAGATGTAAGCATTTCAGCTATTTCTGTATTTTACTTGAAAACCCTAGACCCTATTATAATATAACTGGATTTCCTATCAAATGTTTTGGTTAGCGTAAGGTAAAAACTTTTCCATGTTTATGTGTGGGAAGTCTTACGTGATACCTTTGTTTTCAAAAGGTTTTGAAGTTAAACAATTTTAAACCGTTTACTCACACCAGACCCATGTCTGACCCAAGTGTATATTTCTGTTTTATAAACTCTTGGGTACTCAAATTTTTACGAGTAGCCAAGGGATTCAGGTTTAGCTTTGACGAATATTCTGGAGGAGCAATGGAGCAGGAGGCTTCGGCGTTCGTAGATATAGTATTCCGCTGTGTTGATATCTGTGATAGTGTCTTGTCTGGTATTTGAGTTGTAATGTCTAGACAGATGTTTATAACTGTCTAGTAAGTGATGTATATGCTGTGTAACTCTGTAAATTGTTGTATACTATGTAATAGTTTATGTTATTAATATAATTTATTCGTTCCGCTGTGAGATCGTTGTGGTTGTTTCTTTCTTTCTTCTCTTCTTTTCTCTTTTCTATCCCTTTCTTTCTTAATTCACGATACGTCTTTCTGGGCATAGAAAGTCGGGTCGTGACAGTTGGTATCAGAGCATTAGGTTGAGTGAATACCTAGACTCTGAAGTGGTGTCTATCTTGAGAGCGCGTAATTGTTAGTTATATTAAAATGATTTTATATTGTGTTAATTGATCGGTTGAGTGGTATATGGATTCTGGTCAATACGAGTAGCTAACGTTATTGATAGGGATCGGGTTTGCTACATTACAGCGTGATAGGGGGTTCTCGCTTTGCGTTAGGTGGCGAACGGGAGACTCTTACCCCTACATGTCCCCGGGGGTAGTATAAGGCCTTTTGGGGTTGGTTGCGACTCGAGAGGGTGGCCGTAAAAGAAAACCCGAGGTATCACTGTGAGCCACAGCGGGGCTGGGATGGTTGAAAAGCCTACCGGTCGTGAACCGTTGCTGAAGGTTGAAAAACCTAGGACGTCACACTAGGGAGCAATTAGCTGAGGTGATTAATGGGCAATCACATAATGTTATCAATTAAGGAATTAATTAATATAATTATTTTAAAGTTAATTAATTATGAAGTAATTAATTAATTAAAATATTAAGAATTATTTAATGATGGAATTAATTATTTATTTAGTAATTAATTAAGAAAGTAATCAAGATTTTAATGGAAGTAATTAGAGGATAATTACTTATGTAAGTAATTAAGAGTAAATTACTTAAATTTATTTAGTTAATTAATTAATGTGATGTGTTTAATTTAAGATTAATTATTAAAAATAATTAATTAATAAAGTAATTAATTAAGGATTATTTGTTAATGTAATTGATTAATAATTACTTAATGAAGTAATTAAAGATTAATTAATTAGATTAATTAATCAAGGTTAATATAATTAATTAAGAAGTAATTAATTAAGATAAGTAATTACAAATTGTTAATTACCGTTTATGATTAATTAAGACTAATTAATTAATGAAGTGGTTGATTAAAATTAATTATTAATTAAAAGGTTAATTAATTAATAAGAATTATTTAATGAATTAATCAAGGTTGATTAATAAAAGTAATTAATTTAAGTATGATTAATTAATTGTAATTAATTGAGGATTAATATAATTAATTATAGTTAATTAATTAATGAAGGTTCATTAATTATTGTAATTAATGATAGTAATTAAAGGTTAATTACTCTAAATGGTTAGAGATAATTACTTGAATATAATTAAAATATAATTAATCAAGGAAGATTAATTAAGGAAGATCATTAAGATGTTTAATTAATTAATTTGTAATTAATTAATGATAATAAGCAGGATTAAGGTAATCCAAGTGATTAAAGATAGTAATTAATTTAATTAAAGGTTAATTAAATTAATTTGGAGTTAATCAATTCTACTTTTAGATGATTGGTTAATATTGAATGATTGATATTGGGTGATTGGTTGATTCTGGATGATTTGGATATGATATCTATATGCTGCTTTGTGAGATGAATGTTTGATATGAATTATCTATTGTGATAATATGATTTATCTATCTGTTTATATCATCATGAATATAAGTTTAAATGTTTAAACCTTTAAACAACTTGGCCTTAAAAGATACGTTTTGGATTTCGATGAGACCGGGATCGGGTTTCCGTATACCGGATTTCCAGGTCTGGAGACCCGAATACCACATCGATCCAAATTAACGATAGGTCGTGAATCTCAAGTGAAGATGAAGATTCAGAGTGCAAGGGTTATTGTCGTTAACTCTGAGGGTGATTCCAAAACGAGTGTAACGAGATAATGCCTTCGGTTTCGTTCGAACCCGAAACGAACTTGTATGGATTGAATGCTTTCAGCACATCGTCAGGCGGACGATGAGCATTCTAAGTGATATGTTCTGATTAAAGGTAATCGTAACCTCAACCCTCATTAACCGGGAATGGCTAAAACAGGGGAGGTGCACCAAGGCTTCGTGGGTAGCACCCACTGAGAGCAAGATAGATCCCTGTCTAGAGGTCCCTTTTCTTTTATTCGGCTTAGTGTGTGGTTGGTCACGCCAACTACGGGATTATCTTGTTCGGAATTATCCAGTAAGGGATGGTTCCGGCTTTGTGTTGCAGGGGAGCGGGCGTACTCCTCGGTACGGTGATCTAGGCCACGTACTGTGACGGGCGGTACCCCAGTAGCCCTGCCATTGTATGGAATCCAAACTCCAATAAGTGCCGTACGTATTAGTTGTGCCCAACTATGTTGGAATGTGAGATGTAAGCATTTCAGCTATTTCTGTATTTTACTTGAAAACCCTAGACCCTATTATAATATAACTGGATTTCCTATCAAATGTTTTGGTTAGCGTAAGGTAAAAACTTTTCCATGTTTATGTGTGGGAAGTCTTACGTGATACCTTTGTTTCCAAAAGGTTTTGAAGTTAAACAATTTTAACCCGTTTACTCACACCAGACCCATGTCTGACCCAAGTGTTTATTTCTGTTTTTATAAACTCTTGGGTACTCAAATTTTTACGAGTAGTCAAGGGATTCAGGTTTAGCTTTGACGAATATTCTGGAGGAGTAATGGAGCAGGAGGCTTCGGCGTTCGTAGATATAGTATTCCGCTGTGTTGATATCTGTGATAGTGTCTTGTCTTGTATTTGAGTTGTAATGTCTAGACAGATGTTTATAACTGTCTAGTAAGTGATGTATATGCTGTGTAACTCTGTAAATTGTTGTATACTATGTAATAGTTTATGTTATTAATATAATTTATTCGTTCCGCTGTGAGATCGTTGTTGTTGTTTCTTTCTTTCTTCTTTTCTTTTCTATTTTCTACCCCTTTCTTTCTTCATAATGATGCGACTTTCTGGGCATAGAAAGTCGGGTCGTTACATATGGTATCAAAACTTAACAAACATGTGACGACCTGAGGCAGTGGCGACCGGTAGGCTTTGCAACCATCCCAGACCCACCGTGGCACACAGTGATACCTCGAATTTGCTTTTACGGCCAGCCTCTCGACTCGCAACCAACCCCTCAATGGGACATGTAGGGGTAAGAGTCTCCCGTTCGCCACCAAACCGCGAAGCGAGAACCCCCTATCATGCTGTAATGTAGCAAACCCGATCCCAATTCCAAACAGACTGTTCTCTCTTTACCAATCAGAACAGCTTACTCTTATTTATCCAATTTATCGAAGAAATGGATATACTCTGCTGCTTCTGAACTCCACTTCAGAAAAACTGCTCAGCCAGAAAAACTTCCTGCCAATCCAAGAATACTCTGAGCTGCAACGCTGCCACAATGCCAAAGACTTCCTATTCCAAAGATCTTCGAGAAACTCGAACTCCAAACCAAAGCAGAAACTTCATGCTGAACTCAGCCACAACACCGAAGCAGACACACTTCCTTAATCTTGTTCCAAAGAAAACATCTTCAGGAACATCCATAGTCACTGCATCTCATCATACAGCTACTATTACCTGAGGTATCAAGGTACCATCACTCACTTCTGCCTCATCGACAGATCCAACTCTACTCATCCACACTTCAAAGATAAACTCCGAACTTTTAAAAGGTTTCCTTCAGAGATCGATGAAATCCTTCACCACAGCAAAGCTTACTCGAGACGGTATTGGGTCTACAGTCTCGACATATACTTCCAACTATTGGTAATTGTGTTACACACACTACCACCTTATCTACCTTTATAACTTATATTGGAAAACCCGAACAGGTAACCCAATAAATAGGTAGAAATACATAAATATATATATTTAAAATGATATTTTTTTTTTATATAGAAATTATTTCTGGGTAAAATTATTTCATCTACCTCTTTAAAACAATATTGTGTCCGTTGGCCTGGTTCAAGTGTTTAGAGATCCCTATCAATAACGTTAGCTACTCGTATTGACCAGAATCCATATACCACTCAACCGATCAATTAACACAATATAAAACCATTTTATATAACTAACAAATATGCGCTCTCAAGATAGACACCACTTCAGAGCCTAGGTATTCACTCAACCTACTGCTCTGATACCAAATGTGACGACCCGAGGCAGTGGCGACCGGTAGGCTTTGCAACCATCCCAGACCCACCGTGGCACACAGTGATACCTCGAATTTGCTTTTACGGCCAGCCTCTCGACTCGCAACCAACCCCTCAATGGGACATGTAGGGGTAAGAGTCTCCCGTTCGCCACCAAACCGCGAAGCGAGAACCCCCTATCATGCTGTAATGTAGCAAACCCGATCCCAATTCCAAACAGACTGTTCTCTCTTTACCAATCAGAACAGCTTACTCTTATTTATCCAATTTATCGAAGAAATGGATATACTCTGCTGCTTCTGAACTCCACTTCAGAAAAAGTGCTCAGCCAGAAAAACTTCCTGCCAATCCAAGAATACTCTGAGCTGCAACGCTGCCACAATGCCAAAGACTTCCTATTCCAAAGATCTTCGAGAAACTCGAACTCCAAATGTAATTGCTAATAAGAGCATTTTTAAAGATGATTTTAAATTAATTAATCTAACACTTATTTAAACTGAAATGTAATTGAGAATTGCTAATAAGGTTAATATTTTAATTTATTAATTCTTGCTTAGATATCAAATGTCACAACCCGAGTTTTTCTAACACGAAAAACCGGACCATTTGGTTAAGAAGAAGAGGTAGAAGAAGAAGAAAAATAGAAAACAACAACAGAATCTCACATACGCAGCGGAATAAAATATAATATATATCAGCAGATCTTTACACAAAAAGAAATCTATATCTGTTTACATATACATCATCCAAATACATCATCAGAGTACATCACATCAATATCATACAACTGGACAGTAATCATAACTTGTCCTCACAATCTGAATACACAGCGGAATATATAACTCAAATACGGAAGTACGTATCGCCATCCAGCTCCATAGCATCATTTCCTGTAATCTATAATACTCGGTCTGATCCGAGCATCATATAAAACAATACCCGAGTCAGTCTGGAAAACCAGCGTGAGAAAATCACACTCAAATTGATTATTAAAGTTTCAAAATCCTTTGAAAACAAATGCATCTCGTAAGACCACGCCACAGATAAACATGTCGGGTTTTTACCTTACGATAGCTAAAACACTTTTTATAAAAATCCTCTGATATTATAATAGTGTCTATAGAAAGTAAAATAGAATCTAGCTGAAATGCTTGCATCTCACATTTCAACAATAGTTGGGCACAATCAAAACCGTACAGGCACGTAGGGAGAATGGATTTCCAATAAATGACTAGGCACTGGGGTACCACCTATCACAGTACGTGGCCTAGATCACCGTACCGAGGAGTACGCCCGCTCCTCTGCAACACAAGGCCGGAACCATCCCTTACTGGATGATCCCGAATAAAATCACCCCACGGTTGGGATCAGCAACCGCACCACTAAGCCGAAAATAAAAAGGGACATCTAGACAAGGATGACCTTACCCTCCAGTGGGAGCTACCCACGAAGCCTTGCTGCATAACCCCTGATTTTCAGTCATTCCCGGTTGATGAGGTTCGAGGCTAAACGATACCTTTTAGAGAACATATCCCTTAGAATGCCCATCGTCCGCTGACGATGTTTCGCAAGCATTCGTCCATACCAGTCCGTCCCGGGTCCGAACGGAACCGAAGGCACTATTCCTACTACATCCATTTTGGAAATATCCTCAGGATTAGTAGCGACTAGCCCTTGCACTTCACTGCTCCATCTTCGACTTCGAACACGTTACCCGAAACGTACAAACCGAATCGAAGTGGTATTCGAGTCTCCAGACCTAGAATCCCGGTATACGGAAACTCGATCCCGGTCTCTTCGAAACGATCAGCGCATTGGCCAATATTGATAGTCGGTTATTTAACTATCAATTAATATCCACAAGCAACCATCACACAATTAAATAATTTCCCACATTATTTATTTGCCCAAATATCTTTCCAAGATATATTTCCAAATTTTCTAACTCCTTTTGAAAACAATTTCAAACAATTTCCGCTTACGGAACACATTTCCAAATATTTATTTCTCTGAAACACCAAGTACAAAACTCTTTTAGATTTTAAAATAATTTAAAAACACTTTATTTTAAAATATATTTTATAACATTGAAATCAAACTACTTTAATACTTTATTAAAAATATATACTTTAAATAAAACCACTTTATAAATATAAACTAAATTTCTCTTTTTAAAACAGAATAGCAAATCACTTTTATATAATTATTACAATAATAGATTTTTAAAAATACCTACTTTGAAAATTAACATTTAGAAATAATAAATTTTCTAAAACATGCTTTTTAAAACATACTTAAAACTTTTAACTTATATTTAAAATTGCTTTGAAAACGTACTTGGCTATCCAGAGAAATACACTTCTCATTTCCATCTTTTAAAAATAAATCAACATTTATTTTTAAACCAAACCATATCTTTTTATAAATTCCCACCTTTAATTTATATTCAAATATCCACTATATTTTATTTTACTTTATAAACCCAGTTTATATCTCCAAAATCTCACTTCTCTTTTAAAATTCCAATTTTAAATAACTAAATCAATTTCCAATTGATTTTCCAATTTACTGTACTTTACTTTGAAATAAATTTCCTTTACTACTTCATTTATTTCAAAATACATTAACTTTTAGATTTATTCCTTTATTTGAGTTAAAACCCTTTTTAACTGAAAATACCAATTTTAAACTTCCAAAATTCCTTCTTTAGCCTTTAATTAAATTTAATCCTTACATTCAAAATAAATCCTTTATTCTTTAAATTTAATATTACTTTAGTTTAAAGTTAATATTTCCCTTGTTATTTCGAAATTTCCTTATTCCAATTCACTTAAATTATTTACTTAAAATTTACTCTTTTATTTCTTTCAAAATCCAATTCAATATATTTTGATAACTCCTTTTATTGAAATATTCAATCCAACCATATCATTCAATATTTCAATCATCAATAAAATCATCACAGGATATCAATATTCATAGAACAGAATATCAAATAATCTAAATAATTTTGAGGAATCCAGTTGGATCCCTCCAACCTGTTTCCCTGCATCCACAAACGTTAGCACAATACCAATTCCACTTCAAAATGGAATATCGCGGTATATGGGATTTATATAAATCATCTGCTATTATGCGGCGCATAGGGTCTCATCCGCTATATAAATGCGGGAATATCAACAATTCAAATATATACATATGCCAATATGTATATATTGCTATATACTACTATATATATAATATAGCATATTCAATCAATGCAATCATCCAATCAATTATTTAAATTTAACCATTTAAATTAAAAATATAATTCAACTGAGTGAGATTAACTCACCTTTGTTTTTGTCCTGCCAATCCGACTCAAACCAGTTTGTTTCCTTTACGATTCCAGACCTTGTATAAACATTTAGATGATTTATTAACTCTCAAATTAATCGAACAAATATATTTATTTATTTTTAACAATTTAACTTGGACTAATAACTAAATTCCCCTATAATAAATATTTGAGTAAATTAACAAATTAATCACCTGAACAAATTATTGTAATACAAACTAATAAATTATATTTATTATTCCCTTCAAACTACATGTAAAATAATTTATATAGATTTCATAGAAATCTAAGTTATATATCTTCACCATTTTTGAAAGTCCTATATATATAATTAAATATGTGAGTTGCTATAGATATATTTATTTTCATACTATATATATATATATATATTCTGTAAAATAAATTTAGAGTGTACTTTACTGCTATGCATATACTTCTCTGTAAAACATATGTATAATTTAAAGAAATAATTTAAAGCAAAATACCTCGAATCAAACCTTAGTTAATTGACTCATATATTATTTTTGTATGTATATTTAACTTCAACAGAAATCATTGTTTATTTATATTTCTAATCAATATATTAAGATAAAAATTAAATTAAATATCCAAACAGATACCTCACTGTCTATCGTGAACGTCGACATTCCACCTCAACTGCGGCCATATTTGCTTCTCCGATGCCACACCTGCTGCCGCAATCATCGCGACCAAAATCCCTCTGACACACAGCTAAGCTCGCGAGGGAAAACATCGAGCTTCATCACCGAGCTAATATCGCCTATCACGGTGACGTAATTGCCCCAATCGATCCACTCGCTGCTGTCAATCGAACACCTCGCAACTGCTACTCGCTAACGCCTCCACTCCACTCGATTCGGCGACCCAACATCCACATCGACGCCCCAGGGTTCATCAAACCCGAGCCCTAGTTATCGAACTTGAGACGATCTCACCATCGACTCGAACACCTGCAACCGCGCCTTGCCTTCCCATCGCAAATCGAAGTTCCTCTCGACGTCGAGTCTACTTGATTTGAATAAGAGGACGGCCGACTTTTTTTTTTTTTTTTTGAATGAGCTGAAGTGAGGAAGGAAGGGAAGGTTTGATTTGAACGATAAAATTTATGTGAGTATCGATTCCAGGCTTCGGCCATTATTTTTATTTTGATGATTTTAGAACGAGATAAATTTTCTTCTGTTATCTGGCTTAGGAACGAAGAAATAAAGAGATAAGGTCGGGTATCAAATGTGTTGTCTTTCTTATTTAATTCTGAGGTGATTTGATACTTATCCAAAAATAATATATATAATAACCAAAATATCTCGTGGTCTAAAATTCTAAACCCCGAACTCCAATTTAAATGCAACGACCGGCGTTCCTAACGTTATCGTTATTCTGAACACGCTGGGACAGGTTTCGAGGTCTAGTTCGATCGTAAGGAGAAGATATCTTTTTTGGACCCAGTTATTATATTGAATTCAATATAGATTTCAGCGCGTTTATATATCGTACACTCACACCACAACCCCAAACTCTACGAAAATTGAAATCCGATAATAATACAATATTACGGATCCAATGAAACTGGTTTCGTCGAATTTCGAGACTGTGCCTCGGACGGCTATTTTTAAATTCAATTTCAACGATATATTTTTAAAACTGAACAAAACTCTTTAAAATTCCATTTTAAAAGTTCTATCATCTTCAGTATTAACAATATAAATTTTCTGAACCTTTGAACTATTTTTAACAGGCTTAAAATCAAGATTCAATATTTTACCCAATCCCGATAATTAAATTTAATAATTAATTATCCAAATAAATACTGTATACTTGAAATTAAAGTTAAAATTTAACCTTCGGATATTTAAAATAAATTAAATATTCACATTTCAAATATACAAAAATTCCGGGTCGTCACATTCCTCCCCCCTTAAAAGAATTTCGTCCCCGAAATTACCAGTTAAGAGAAATGATTCGATATCCGTTCTTTTTCCCAATCCAAATAGTTTTAACAACTTTCCATAACAATCTTTTATTAATGATACACTAATCATCCTTTAACTTCCCAAACTTATTCATAAGTTCAATCCATACCACCTACTTATCCATTCAAATTTAAATTTGAATTCAATTTTGAATTATCAAAATTTTCTCAAAATTTTTCTAACTCCCTAAATTTCCGAAAAATTTTGCCAGCGTCTCCTTTGCGCGGCTAGCTCGGTACAACTACAAAATGGCTCTACGGCCTCCCAATCTCAAAAAGAAAACAAAAAGCCAAGTGGCTGGATCAAAAACCCAATCAAATTTCATATAGAAATCCAAATACATACCTTTTTGTCGGGCCATTAAATTTTATCTTCTAAATCAAAAATCCCAATTATCCATTGCTTTTATACACCTGTATATCCTATTAAGCAATAATATCCACTCACAATTCCAAAGTCATTTTATCGACTTCTTTACAAATTTTCAATATTTGCTTTACTTAAGCCCGTACGATGCACATATATCATCCGTACGCAATATCACATTCGATCGCTCAATCGATCACACAATTCCACTTCCGAACTAGTATCGTCCACCCGACTTCTTAGTGCGGACTCAGATCTGGTTCCTTGATCAGAAACCGTCATTCTCCTTGCATAGCCACAAACTATGATAGAGAATATCCAGAATCAATCAACAATCCATATCCAGGTTCGCCGTTGAAAATCGAGTGAAAAATCCTGATTTGGATCGATAAAATTATCTCGAAATTCTGTGTTCGACATCTGGACCAAATAGCTATGCGAATAAAATAATATACGTACACCTTACGTAATTAGCCTAATTGATTATTAGTTATATCAATTCTCCTTTATTCACATTCCTTTTTATTTGTTATCCCCTTATTCACAACTATTCCATTTCACAATTTCAGTCTTAGTCTTCATTCAACTATTCACTTAGTATATATATATTTTTCCATTCTAAAATTACTAAGTATATTTCCAATACAAATTTTCTTAAGAATTTCATTCTTCAATTCTTAAGTTCATATAAATTTATATTTATTTACTACTTCACCCCCGAAGTGTATATATTCAAATTGAATTCCAATTTCATATGAATTTTAATTTACTTCAATTTACTACTTCATTTCCAATTTTTCCTTAAATTCAATTCATCTCCAACTTCCAAAAATTGAATTTTATTTAGCTCGACAACAATCCAAGTTAATTCATTAAATAACTATTTCTCAACTTATTTAAACCACTCCTCTGTTGAGTTCAGTTTCCAATTTCTGATTCAAATTTTTACACAATGATGATAATAATTTAATATCAGCACTTTCTAACAACCAAGTAACCAAATATAAAATTTACAAAAGTTATTCCTTTATATACAAAAATAATTTGGGCAAAATTATTTCATTCACCCTATTTAAAACCATACTGTGTCGAACTGTTCTATTCAAGTGTTTAGAAACCCCTTCGATACAGTTGTCCAGACTGTGCCGACGAAGGTTCATATGCCACTCAATAAATCAACCAGCACAATATAAAACCATTTTATATTCACTAACAAATACGCGCTCATATCTATTATTACACTCAAAATTCCCAACAGAGCCAAGGTTATCGCTAGCCTAAGCTCTGATACCCGAGGCATTCACATAATGTACACATGTTTGTACATTTAGTTGGTTCTGACACCAGAAGTTAATAAGGTTAATTAATCTAACATTCCCAAAGTAAGGTAAAATTATTTTAAATTGGTGATTAATTTATATAAATATAACCAAATGAACTTGTAATTATAATTTACTCGATTTCAAAAATGTACCTCTGAGGGGTACGTGTAAGATCTATTATTTTAAATAAGATAAGTAATTACAATACATTTAGGTTGATTAATTAAATTATTTAAATTAAGGTTATATATATATATATAAAATAATTTAAGAAAAAGGCATAAATTCCAATTTATGAAGTAAACATTTTTGAAATCGAGGAAATATCTTTGGTAAGAATTTCTATATGAAATTTGATTGGATTTGCAAATAAAAAGCAAAGGTGAGTTAATCTCACTCAGTTGAATTTTATTTTAAATTTAAATAGTTAAATTTAAATAATTGATTGGATGATTGCATTGATTGAATATGCTATATTATATATATATATAGTAGTATATAGCAATATATACATATTGGCATATGTATATATTTGAGTTGTTGATATTCCCGCATTTATATAGCGGATGAGACCCTATGCGCCGCATAATAGCGGATGATTTATATAAATCCCATATACCGCGATATTCCACTTTGAAGTGGAATTGGTATTGTGCTAACGTTTGTGGATGCAGGGAAACAGGTTGGAGGGATCCAACTGGATTCCTCAAAATTATTTAGATTATTTGATATTCTGTTCTATGAATATTGATATCCTGTGATGATTTTATTGATGATTGAAATATTGGATGATATGGTTTGAATTGCGAATGAAATCCAAATAAGTGAAAATAAATTGGAAATGACCTGGTTATTAATAAATCATTCCAGATGAATTGAGTATGGAAAATAAAATTCATAATGATTGAGTGAATGAATTGTAAAACTTGTATAAAATTTGTATCCTGGAATTAAAATTTAATTCGAGTATATGAAGGTGAATAAAATATATTTGAATTTAACTTAAGATGAGTTAAATAAAATTGAGAATTGGAATTGAATTAAATGTAAATAAGTTGAAGTCGAATTGAATTGGATATAAAGGTAATGTAAAATGCTTATAATTGTGTAAAGAAATTCATATTCTTAAGTTCTTAAGTGTAATAATTTGAGATTTGATTGTAAAGATGAAAATGGACTTAAATGAATAGTCCCAGGTCTTAAGTAAGTAAGTTAAAACTTATGAATAGAAATGAAATTGTAAGTTATAAATGGGAATTCATTTCTTTGAACCATTAAGAGTTATAATTTGAAATTGTAATTATCAAATGGAAACGACTAAGATGAGCAATCTTAATTTTTAAATAAATCCAAACTTGAATTATAAAATAAATTAAATTTAAGATGATTCAGTGGAAATAATTATTTGGGAAATGTTTTCCGTAAGCGGAAACTGTTTTGAAATTGTTTTCAAATGAGCTTTGAAAATTGGAAATATATCTTGGAAAGATATTTGGGCAAATAAATAATGTGGGAAATTATTTATTGTGTGATGGTTGCTTGTGGATGTAAATTGATAGTTAAATAACCGACTATCAATATTGGCCAAATGCGCTGATCGTTTCGAAGAGACCGGGATCGAGTTTCCGTATACCGGGATTCTAGGTCTGGAGACTCGAATACCACTTCGATCCGGTTTGTACGTTTCGTGTAACGATTTCGGAGTCGAAGATGGAGCAGTGAAGTGCAAGGGCTAGTCGCTACTAATCCTGAGGATATTTCCAAAATGGATGTAGTAGGAGTAGTGCCTTCGGTTCCGTTCGGACCCGGGACAGACTGGTATGGACGAATGCTTGCGAAACATCGTCAGCGGACGATGGGCATTCTAAGGGATATGTTCTCTAAAAGGTATCGTTTAGCCTCGAACCTCATCAACCGGGAATGACTGAAAATCAGGGGTTATGCAGCAAGGCTTCGTGGGTAGCTCCCACTGGAGGGTAAGGTCATCCCTGTCTAGATGTCCCTTTTTATTTCGGCTTAGTGGTGCGGTTGCTGATCCCAACCGTGGGGTGATTTTATTCGGGATCATCCAGTAAGGGATGGTTCCGGCCTTGTGTTGCAGGGGAGCGGGCGTACTCCTCGGTACTGTGATCTAGGCCACGTACTGTGACAGGTGGTACCCCAGTGCCTAGTCATTCGTTGGAAATCCATTCTTCCTACGTGCCTTGTACGGTTTTGATTGTGCCCAACTATTGTTGAAATGTGAGATGCAAGCATTTCAGCTAGATTCTATTTTACTTTCTGTAGACACTATTATAATATCAGAGGATTTTGATATAAAGTGTTTTAGCTATCGTAAGGTAAAAACCCGACATGTTTATTTGTGGCGTGGTCTTACGAGATGCTTTTATTTTAAAAAAGGATTTTTGAAGCTTTAATAATCAATTTGAGTGTGATTTTCTCACGTTGGTATTCCAGACTGACTCAGGTATTGTTTTATATGATGCTCGGGTCAGACCGAGTATTATAAATTACAGGAAATGATGCTGTGGAGCTGGATGGCGATACGAACTTTCGTATTTGAGTTATATATTCCGCTGTGTATTCAGATTGTGAGGACAAGTTATGATTACTGTCCAGTTGTATGATATTGATGTAATGTACTCTGATGATGTATTGGGATGATGTATATATAAACAGATATAGATTTCTTTTTGTGTAAAGATCTGTTATTACCTATTATAGTTTATTCCGCTGCGTATGAGAGATTATGTTGTTGTTTTCTATTTTTCTTCTTCTTCTACCTCTTCTTCTTAACTCAAATGGTCCGGTTTTTCGTGTAGGAAAAACCCGGGTTGTTACACTTGGTATCAGAGCAATTTACAGGTTTCTTAAGTATTATCTATTAATCAATCTTTAATGAAAATTAACTAACCTTAATAACAGTTAATTAATCCTAAATGTGTTGTATACGATACTTTGCATGCTTGTTTAATGTTGATGATTTGTTTTCAGATTTCTATTTCGATTCGACTAACAAACTTCACGAGACTTCCCCGAGTCGCCTTCGTCTTCCCCAACACGATCGTACCCAAATACGAGCAAACGTGTACGTGCACTTATTGGAGTTTGGATTCCATACAATGGCAGGGCTACTGGGGTACCGCCCGTCACAGTACGTGGCCTAGATCACCGTACCGAGGAGTACGCCCGCTCCCCTGCAACACAAAGCCGGAACCATCCCTTACTGGATAATCCCGAACAAGATAATCCCGTAGTTGGCGCGACCAACCACACACTAAGCCGAATAAAAGAAAAGGGACCTCTAGACAGGGATCTATCTTGCTCTCAGTGGGTGCTACCCACGAAGCCTTGCTGCACCTCCCCTGTTTTAGCCATTCCCGGTTGATGAGGCTTGAGGTTACGATTACCTTTAATCAGAACATATCACTTAGAATGCTCATCGTCCGCCTGACGATGTGCTGAAAGCATTCAATCCATACAAGTTCGTTCCAGGTTCGAACGAAACCGAAGGCATTATCTCGTTACACTCGTTTTGGAATCACCCTCAGAGTTAACGACAATAACCCTTGCACTCTGAATCTTCATCTTCACTTGAGATTCACGACCTATCGTTAATTTGGATCGATGTGGTATTCGGGTCTCCAGACCTGGAAATCCGGTATACGGAAACCCGATCCCGGTCCCATCGAAATCCAAAACGTATCTTTTAAGGCCAAGTTGTTTAAAGGTTTAACATTTAAACTTATATTCAGGATGATATAAACAGATAGATAAATAACATTATCACAATAGATAATTCATATCAACATTCATCTCACAAAGCAGCATATATCATATATATATCAGAGACATACAAATCATCCAATATCAACCAATCACCCAATATCAATCATCTATAAGCAGAATTGATTAACTCCAAATCAATTTAATTAACCTTTAATTAAATTAATTATTACCCTTTAATTACTTGGATTACTATAATCCTGCTTACTATCATTAATTAATTATAAATTAATTAATTAAACATCTTAATGATCTTCCTTAATAAATCTTCCTTGATTAATTATACTTTAATTACATTTAAGTAATTATCCTTAAACATATTCAGTAATTAACATTTAATTACTATCATTAATTATAATAATTAATGAACCTTCATTAATCAATTAACTATAATTAATTTTATTAATCCTCAATTAATTACAATTAATTAATCATATTTAAATTAATTACTTTTATTAATCAACCTTGATTAATTTTATTAATTAAATAATCCTTACTAATTAATTAACCTTTTAATTAATTAATTAGGGATTATTTGTTAAATTTGAATGTTTAAATTGTTTTGTTTAGAGTAAATTTTATATGGATGTTTCTTCTGGAGCAAGTTTTAGGAAGTATGTCTGTTTCGGTGTTGTGGCTGAGTTCAGCAGGATGTTTGTGTTTGGTTTGAGGATCGAGTTTCTCGAAGAACTTTGGATTATGGAGTCTTTGGCATCCGTGTTAGCGGTGCAGCTCGAGTGTTCTGTGTTCCTGCTGGAAGATCTTTTGGCTTAGAAGTTTCTTAGAATTGGAGTTCAGAAGCTGCAGAGTAGATTCATTTTTTCAAATGGATTGGTCAAGCACTAGACTGTTCTGATGGATTAAGAAAGAACATTATTTTTTGATATTGGACTGGATAGGATCGCAAAAGTGACTTGCGATAGTTTGAGTGTTCTCTTGGGAAATCTTTTGCTTGAGTTTGAGGCATCTCTAGAAGATGTAGGAGTTATAGAGTTGTCAGAGATTTTATGGGAAGTGTTGATCTAGTTTGTGTTCGAGTTCATAGACGACATCTAGATCAGAGTTGAGCAGCGAAAGCTTGGTAGTAGTTGTTCTAGAGTAGAAGCAACCGGAAGTTGCAGTGTTTGGATTAAAGGGTTCCTACAGGAAGCTTTTCAAGATTTGAAGGTCAGATTGGTGAGAGAATCTGTTTTGTCTTGATAAAAGAAGTATTTGGAATCTACTGATGATTGAGGAGTAGAGTTGAGTTCTGGATTTCCGTAGATCTTGAGAGGATCCGTTTGTTGGATTGTTTGTGGTCCGGTTTGTTTCGAGAAGCATCAGCAATGGTTGAGCTGATCAGGAAAGGTGAAGGCAGCCTAGAATCATCAGAAGAGTTCTGTGGATTAGAGATGGAGAATTTTGGAATTCGAAGTTGGAGACTTCGTTGTTATTTCTTCGGTAAAGGAAGCAATTGAGTTTGGGTAAGACTAGGAAGATAGCTCCGAGTATATTGGATCTTTCTGAGTTTTTGTGAGGATATGTGTTTTGGCTTCGGTATTGAATTACCAGTTTGGATTTAATAGAGCGAGTAACCCAGTATCTGTATCGGGGAAACTCAGGATAATTTTAGGTAGTTTATCCGGATCTATGTCCGGATAGCTAGAGTTGTTTGTTCGGATAAAATTGTTTGTTTGGATAAAATTGTTTGTTTGGATGAATGGTTGTTTGATTGATATTGTATGGTTGATGTGTATGCTTGGATTGTTGAAATAAAATAAAACCTTTGGATTATCTTTTGTTTTAAATTTCGGGGACGAAATTCTTTTAAGGGGGAAGGAATGTGATATCCCGGGATTTCGAGGAATTTAAAATGTGATAATCTCTAAATTTAAATTATTTAAATTGATAATATTAATATAAATAACCAAATAATATAATAATAAGATGTTTTAATTATGGTATAGATTAATTTGTAATAAGAATAATTGTTTAAATTATGTTATTTTATAAATTTGATTTTTAATAGATTTATCATTTCTAAAATTAATAAGTATTGTTTAAATATATATATATTGTCTTGAGTTGTTTTTAAATGAAATAATTAAGTTCAAACTTAATAATGTGTTTATATTAAAATATAAATGTTAAGTTGATTTTAAATTGGATTTTTAAAGGTAAAATTTGAATTTGAATCTTTAAAAGATAATTATTTTAATATATTTGGGTATAAGAATATACGAACAAGACTTTTATTTAAAATAAGGCTTTTGTTTTATTTTTGTCTTCCTTAAAGAGATTTTGTATATAAATTTAGAAAGTATTTATTTAATAGTAAATAAATACAAAAGATATTTTTACACTTAAAAATGAATGAAATACATTGTATATGATTTTTAGAATATAAATGGGTTTTTATTTTATTTTTCTTTCAAAGGTTTCATTTATGTATAATATAGAAAAGCATTTATAATTAAGAAATGTATTTATTAAGTAAGAAATTAATATAAAAGCTTTTAAAATCTTTTTAAAAATAATATGAAATTATATAATGACAAGTGTTAATAAATTAAGTCATGTTAGTAATATGTGTAAGGTAATTAAGAATGGATGAAGACAAGTGTCATTTTCTTTTCATTTTTCTTTAATTTTTAATAAACCATAAATTTAAGTTATAAAAGCCTACCTTTCCATTTCTCTTTTCTTTTCTAATCTCAATTTCTTCAAAGACAAAACTAAAACCAGAAAACATTTCAAACCGAAATCTCCTCTAAACAAAATCTGAAGATCATCTCAAACCAAAAATCAAAACAAATTTACAACCTGAAACCATTTATTCTTCAAACCTGTAACCCTTCTCAAATGCCTGAAACCATATATTCCTTCAAGCCTGTAAACAAAGTCTATAATCAACACTTATCAAAAGACCTGTAACCATGTTCTTGTTTCAAAATCAAGTCTGGCACCATTCCAAGTGCATGCAAGTGAATCTGGAGTTTCAAGAGCCTTCCTGTTTTTAAAGTTTCAAAACAAGTTCTCAGTTTTAAAAGAAATCAAAAGCAAGTGCAGTTCGAAAAGCTTCCAGTTATAATTTCTCTGTTCAACAATAAAAAAGGTGAGTAAACCTTTAAACTTAAAAACATCAAATATTTATTGCATGTGGATAAATGTACTGATGATTGCTTTGCATGTCTGTGATTATGAAAGTCTTGTATATTATTTTTAGGTGTTAATATCTGTTGATTTAAACATCTTATTATAAATCAAATCCTCTGCCTTTAAACTGAGAACATAGAATTCCCCTTAGATTGATACAGATAATATATGTTGGAATTGACTTGGGAATGTATGTTTGAAATATATATGCATGTTTGTTTTTAGATCTAAATACATGTTGAAACTATGTGTGCCTTTGTTTGAGTGAAGCTCTGTTCATATTTACAGAGTTTGATTTTGACAAAAATTTCAAAATCTTTCTCTCTGGTTCCCTGTTAGCTTAGTTTTTAAATTATTTAAGTTGGTTAAAACAGAGACTAGAAATTTAAAAATAATCTAAATATGTTGGTACACATATTATCTGGAAATCAAGAATTCCAGTGAAACTCCCAAACCATGTTAAATTCAAATAACAGATTTCTTTGATTTATTTTGATATTATGAATCACTGTCCCAGATCATGATTTTAAAACAGGAATCATAATTTTTAAAGTTCTATCAAATGAGATATCAGTTTTTGTTTAGAAATTGAATTTTGGGTCTTTTCTGAAAATCGAGGAAGTTTGGTTGGTCGGGATTGCTACTGAAGGTGGCTGTGAGGTCGATGATCATAGCAAAAATGGTAAGTGGCTTTAATTCTCACTGTGGTGGCAGCAGTTCGTCAGAGTAGGGTGAAAACCCAAAGAGTGTTCGAATCTGGAAATGAGAAAATTATGGCATCTCGGTTTGATCGAGTAGGGTTAAATTTGGAGGATAGTAGTTTGGAAGGCTAAGGAAGATGTCATCGGAGTTGCTGCGACTCCAGTGATCGGAGACGAGAGATTGAGGCGATTTCTGGTGATGTTTCTGGTTCTTGTTCTGTTGAGTAGCTCGATTTTGAATCATGGCTTCTGGAGGTGATTTGATGATCGAAGTAGGTTACTGGAGCGATCGTGGATGTGTAGGAGAGACTGGCGGTGGTCTGAAGTTCATCGATCGATGGTGCACGTGCACGATCGTTAGCGTGTGTCAGTTTAGTTTGGGTTTGGGTTTCGTGGGTTTTCTCGAAGGGATATCGAGGAAGAAAGGTCTTTGGCTCGGAGTTGTTTAGAGTCATACGCGAGAGAGTGATAACTGTTAAAAATTTTAACAGTTTAAAAACTTTACAATAAGCAGTTTTTAAAAAAAGTGCTCGGGAGGGACTCGTGAAAACTAGGTTTTGGCTCGGGTTTTATATAGGTTGTACGCGAGATTTTTCCTGAGTAAACTGTTAAGTTCAAACAGTTTTAAAAATTTAAAATTTAACTCTGTTTTAAAAGAAGAAATAAAAGAAGGAATACTTGGTTTGTTTCAAATGACTTAAACCCATAGTAAGATGTTTAAATCAGTTTCTAAAATTTAAAATAAAAGTAAGTTTTAAATTTTGGAAAATCAAGTTAAACAATTGTCTTGAAATTTCATTTCTTTGAAATGAATGATTTGAATAAATTAAATGGTATGAATTGATTTACTTAATTTTATTAAGTTAAAATCCTTAAGTTATTTTCAAACTTAATTTGAAAATAAGGTAATCAATAAGGAAATGGTTTGTCTTAAAACTTAATTTAAATTTAAAACTAATAGAATAAATAAGAATGATTTACTAATTGAATTAGTTAATGGTTAAGGATAAGTAAATTAACAATTAAGGTTTTCAAGTGATTTATTAATTTGTAATTAAGGATTGTTAATTTATAATTTAAGATAAATAATTAATGATTATTTATTTTATTTTATTCTAAACTTAATTAATGATTTAATTAAGTAAGTTAATTACTAAGATCAAATGTTTTAATGATAATTAAGATTTTTAATGAGTTAAAATTAATTAAGTTTAATTAATTTAATTAATTAATTTTTGATAAGGATTAATTAAATAAGGGTTAATTAAACTAGTAATTAAGAAGTACTTAATAAAGTTTATTAAATAATAATTAAGTTTTCTTAATTAATAATTAAGAAATTATTAAATTATAATTAAAGTTAATTAAGGATTAATTAACTGTTATTAAGGTTAGTTAATTATCATTAAAGATTGATTAATAGATAATTATGGATTAATTAAATTGGTAATTAAGGTTGTTAATTAATAATTAACTTTTATTAATTAATAACTAAGAATAATTAATTAGTTAATTAAGTTTAATTAATTAAGGATTGATTACTTTGTATTAAAGGATATTGATTAATAATTAAGGTTTATTAATTAATAGTTAAAGAATAATTAATCAAGGATTAATTAATTTGTTTAAAGGGTAATTAAGGATGAGTTACTCAGTTATGATTTAAGAAATGAATGTGATTTATTTAAGTAAATTAATTTGTTAATTAATTAAGGATAGTCACTTAGTAATTGATTAAGTATAATTACTTAATAAGATATTACTTTATGTAATTAATGAATAATTAATCAAGAGTGATTAATATTTAATGATTAATTAATTAAATGGATAAGTAATTAATTAATGATTGATTAAGCAAGGTTAGGAATTAATTCTTAAGTAATTAATTTAATTTAAGTGGATTAAATTGATTATAATAGAGATTAATAAATGGTTGCTTATGAATGATGGTTGAGTAGAATGTCTGATTTGGTTGATATCTATTGGATGATATGCTATGATATTCTGTGAAATGATATTGGATATATCTGTGATAAATGTGTGATATTTATCTATGTTAATACTGTGTGAATTCAAGTATTGAATTGAATTGTTTAAATCTTTAAACAACTTGACCTTAAAAGATACGTTTTGGATTTCGATGAGACCGGGATCGGGTTTCCGTATACCGGAACTCCAGGTCTGGAGACCCGAATACCACATCGATCCAAATTAACGATAGGTCGTGAATCTCAAGTAAAGATGAAGATTTAGAGTGCAAGGGTTATTGTCGTTAACTCTGAGGGTGATTCCAAAACGAGTGTAACGAGATAATGCCTTCGGTTTCGTTCGAACCCGGAACGAACTTGTATGGATTGAATGCTTTCAGCACATCGTCAGGCGGACGATGAGCATTCTAAGTGATATGTTCTGATTAAAGGTAATCGTAAACCTCAAGCCTCATCAACCGGGAATGGCTAAAACAGGGAAGGTGCAGCAAGGCTTCGTGGGTAGCACCCACTGAGAGCAAGATAGATCCCTGTCTAGAGGTCCCTTTTCTTTTATTCGGCTTAGTGTGTGGTTGGTCGCGCCAACTACGGGATTGTCTTGTTCGGAATTATCCAGTAAGGGATGGTTCCGGCTTTGTGTTGCAGGGGATTGGGAGTGATCCTCGGTACGGTGATCTAGGCCACGTACTGTGACGGGCGGTACCCCAGTAGCCCTGCCATTGTATGGAATCCAAACTCCAATAAGTGCCGTACGTATTAGTTGTGCCCAACTATGTTGGAATGTGAGATGTAAGCATTTCAGCTATTTCTGTATTTTACTTGGAAACCCTAGACCCTATTATAATATAACTGGATTTCCTATCAAATGTTTTAGTTAGCGTAAGGTAAAAACTTACCCATGTTTATGTGTGGGGAGTCTTACGTGATACTTTTGTTTTCAAAGGTTTTCAAAGTTAAGCAATTTAAACCGTTTACTCACACCAGACCCATGTCTGACCCAAGTGTTTATTTCTGTTTTATATAAACTCTTGGGTACTCAAATTTTTACGAGTAGCCAAGGGAGTCAGGTTTGCTTTGACGAATATTCTGGAGGAGCAATGGAGCAGGAGGCTTCGGCGTTCGTAGATATAGAATTCCGCTGTGTAGATCTCTGTGATAGTGTTTGTATTGTATTTGAGTTGTAATGTCTAGACAGATGTTTATAACTGTCTAGTATGTGATGTATATGTTGTATAACTCTGATAAGTGTTGTATATTGTGTAATACTTTTGTTATTAATATAATTTATTCGTTCCGCTGTGTGAGATTCTGATGTTGTTTCTTTCTTTCTTCTCTTCTTTTCTCTTTCTATCCCTTTCTTTCTTATTAGCGATACGACTTTTTGTGGAGAAAAAGTCGGGTTGTTACATTTGGTATCAGAGCGAGGTTGAGTGAATACCTAGGCTCTGAAGTGGTGTCTATCTTGAGAGCGCGTAATTGTTAGTTATATAAAAATGGTTTTATATTGTGTTAATTGATCGGTTGAGTGGTATATGGATTCTGGTCAATACGAGTAGCTAACGTTATTGATAGGGATCTCTAAACACTTGAACCAGGTCAACGGACACAATATTGTTTTAAAGAGGTAAATGAAATAATTTTACCCAGAAATAATTTCTATATAAAAAGTATCATTTTAAATATATATATATATATGTATTTCTACCTATTTGTTGGGTTACCTGTTCGGGTTTTCCAATATGAGTTATAAAGGTAGATAAGGTGGTGGTGTATGTAACACGACTACCAATGGTTGGAGTTTGAATGTTGAGGTTGGAAGTGTATTTGTCGAGACTGTAGACCCAATACTGTCTCGAGTGAGCTTTGTTGTGGTGTAAAGATTTCACCGATCTCTGAAGGAAACCTGTTAAGGTTCGGAGTTTATCTTTGAAATTGGATGAGCAAAAGCGAATGATGGTATCTTGGTAACTTCTGGAAGAAGTAGCTGTGTGGTGAGACGCAGTGACTATGGATGTTTCCGAAGATGTTTCTTCTGGAGCAAGTTTTAGGAAGTATGTCTGTTTCGGTGTTGTGGCTGAGTTCAGCAGGATGTTTGTGTTTGGTTTGAGGATCGAGTTTCTCGAAGAACTTTGGATTATGGAGTCTTTGGCATCCGTGTTAGTGGTGCAGCTCGAGTGTTCTGTGTTCCTGCTGGAAGATCTTTTGGCTTAGAAGTTTCTTAGAATTGGAGTTCAGAAGCTGCAGAGTAGATTCATTTTTTCAAATGGATTGGTCAAGCACTAGACTGTTCTGATGGATTAAGAAAGAACATTATTTTTTGATATTGGACTGGATAGGATCGCAAAAGTGACTTGCGATAGTTTGAGTGTTCTCTTGGGAAATCTTTTGCTTGAGTTTGAGGCATCTCTAGAAGATGTAGGAGTTATAGAGTTGTCAGAGATTTTATGGGAAGTGTTGATCTAGTTTGTGTTCGAGTTCATAGACGACATCTAGATCAGAGTTGAGCAGCGAAAGCTTGGTAGTAGTTGTTCTAGAGTAGAAGCAACCGGAAGTTGCAGTGTTTGGATTAAAGGGTTCCTACAGGAAGCTTTTCAAGATTTGAAGGTCAGATTGGTGAGAGAATCTGTTTTGTCTTGATAAAAGAAGTATTTGGAATCTACTGATGATTGAGGAGTAGAGTTGAGTTCTGGATTTCCGTAGATCTTGAGAGGATCCGTTTGTTGGATTGTTTGTGGTCCGGTTTGTTTCGAGAAGCATCAGCAATGGTTGAGCTGATCAGGAAAGGTGAAGGCAGCCTAGAATCATCAGAAGAGTTCTGTGGATTAGAGATGGAGAATTTTGGAATTCGAAGTTGGAGACTTCGTTGTTATTTCTTCGGTAAAGGAAGCAATTGAGTTTGGGTAAGACTAGGAAGATAGCTCCGAGTATATTGGATCTTTCTGAGTTTTTGTGAGGATATGTGTTTTGGCTTCGGTATTGAATTACCAGTTTGGATTTAATAGAGCGAGTAACCCAGTATCTGTATCGGGGAAACTCAGGATAATTTTAGGTAGTTTATCCGGATCTATGTCCGGATAGCTAGAGTTGTTTGTTCGGATAAAATTGTTTGTTTGGATAAAATTGTTTGTTTGGATGAATGGTTGTTTGATTGATATTGTATGGTTGATGTGTATGCTTGGATTGTTGAAATAAAATAAAACCTTTGGATTATCTTTTGTTTTAAATTTCGGGGACGAAATTCTTTTAAGGGGGAAGGAATGTGATATCCCGGGATTTCGAGGAATTTAAAATGTGATAATCTCTAAATTTAAATTATTTAAATTGATAATATTAATATAAATAACCAAATAATATAATAATAAGATGTTTTAATTATGGTATAGATTAATTTGTAATAAGAATAATTGTTTAAATTATGTTATTTTATAAATTTGATTTTTAATAGATTTATCATTTCTAAAATTAATAAGTATTGTTTAAATATATATATATTGTCTTGAGTTGTTTTTAAATGAAATAATTAAGTTCAAACTTAATAATGTGTTTATATTAAAATATAAATGTTAAGTTGATTTTAAATTGGATTTTTAAAGGTAAAATTTGAATTTGAATCTTTAAAAGATAATTATTTTAATATATTTGGGTATAAGAATATACGAACAAGACTTTTATTTAAAATAAGGCTTTTGTTTTATTTTTGTCTTCCTTAAAGAGATTTTGTATATAAATTTAGAAAGTATTTATTTAATAGTAAATAAATACAAAAGATATTTTTACACTTAAAAATGAATGAAATACATTGTATATGATTTTTAGAATATAAATGGGTTTTTATTTTATTTTTCTTTCAAAGGTTTCATTTATGTATAATATAGAAAAGCATTTATAATTAAGAAATGTATTTATTAAGTAAGAAATTAATATAAAAGCTTTTAAAATCTTTTTAAAAATAATATGAAATTATATAATGACAAGTGTTAATAAATTAAGTCATGTTAGTAATATGTGTAAGGTAATTAAGAATGGATGAAGACAAGTGTCATTTTCTTTTCATTTTTCTTTAATTTTTAATAAACCATAAATTTAAGTTATAAAAGCCTACCTTTCCATTTCTCTTTTCTTTTCTAATCTCAATTTCTTCAAAGACAAAACTAAAACCAGAAAACATTTCAAACCGAAATCTCCTCTAAACAAAATCTGAAGATCATCTCAAACCAAAAATCAAAACAAATTTACAACCTGAAACCATTTATTCTTCAAACCTGTAACCCTTCTCAAATGCCTGAAACCATATATTCCTTCAAGCCTGTAAACAAAGTCTATAATCAACACTTATCAAAAGACCTGTAACCATGTTCTTGTTTCAAAATCAAGTCTGGCACCATTCCAAGTGCATGCAAGTGAATCTGGAGTTTCAAGAGCCTTCCTGTTTTTAAAGTTTCAAAACAAGTTCTCAGTTTTAAAAGAAATCAAAAGCAAGTGCAGTTCGAAAAGCTTCCAGTTATAATTTCTCTGTTCAACAATAAAAAAGGTGAGTAAACCTTTAAACTTAAAAACATCAAATATTTATTGCATGTGGATAAATGTACTGATGATTGCTTTGCATGTCTGTGATTATGAAAGTCTTGTATATTATTTTTAGGTGTTAATATCTGTTGATTTAAACATCTTATTATAAATCAAATCCTCTGCCTTTAAACTGAGAACATAGAATTCCCCTTAGATTGATACAGATAATATATGTTGGAATTGACTTGGGAATGTATGTTTGAAATATATATGCATGTTTGTTTTTAGATCTAAATACATGTTGAAACTATGTGTGCCTTTGTTTGAGTGAAGCTCTGTTCATATTTACAGAGTTTGATTTTGACAAAAATTTCAAAATCTTTCTCTCTGGTTCCCTGTTAGCTTAGTTTTTAAATTATTTAAGTTGGTTAAAACAGAGACTAGAAATTTAAAAATAATCTAAATATGTTGGTACACATATTATCTGGAAATCAAGAATTCCAGTGAAACTCCCAAACCATGTTAAATTCAAATAACAGATTTCTTTGATTTATTTTGATATTATGAATCACTGTCCCAGATCATGATTTTAAAACAGGAATCATAATTTTTAAAGTTCTATCAAATGAGATATCAGTTTTTGTTTAGAAATTGAATTTTGGGTCTTTTCTGAAAATCGAGGAAGTTTGGTTGGTCGGGATTGCTACTGAAGGTGGCTGTGAGGTCGATGATCATAGCAAAAATGGTAAGTGGCTTTAATTCTCACTGTGGTGGCAGCAGTTCGTCAGAGTAGGGTGAAAACCCAAAGAGTGTTCGAATCTGGAAATGAGAAAATTATGGCATCTCGGTTTGATCGAGTAGGGTTAAATTTGGAGGATAGTAGTTTGGAAGGCTAAGGAAGATGTCATCGGAGTTGCTGCGACTCCAGTGATCGGAGACGAGAGATTGAGGCGATTTCTGGTGATGTTTCTGGTTCTTGTTCTGTTGAGTAGCTCGATTTTGAATCATGGCTTCTGGAGGTGATTTGATGATCGAAGTAGGTTACTGGAGCGATCGTGGATGTGTAGGAGAGACTGGCGGTGGTCTGAAGTTCATCGATCGATGGTGCACGTGCACGATCGTTAGCGTGTGTCAGTTTAGTTTGGGTTTGGGTTTCGTGGGTTTTCTCGAAGGGATATCGAGGAAGAAAGGTCTTTGGCTCGGAGTTGTTTAGAGTCATACGCGAGAGAGTGATAACTGTTAAAAATTTTAACAGTTTAAAAACTTTACAATAAGCAGTTTTTAAAAAAAATGCTTGGGAGGGACTCGTGAAAACTAGGTTTTGGCTCGGGTTTTATATAGGTTGTACGCGAGATTTTTCCTGAGTAAACTGTTAAGTTCAAACAGTTTTAAAAATTTAAAATTTAACTCTGTTTTAAAAGAAGAAATAAAAGAAGGAATACTTGGTTTGTTTCAAATGACTTAAACCCATAGTAAGATGTTTAAATCAGTTTCTAAAATTTAAAATAAAAGTAAGTTTTAAATTTTGGAAAATCAAGTTAAACAATTGTCTTGAAATTTCATTTCTTTGAAATGAATGATTTGAATAAATTAAATGGTATGAATTGATTTACTTAATTTTATTAAGTTAAAATCCTTAAGTTATTTTCAAACTTAATTTGAAAATAAGGTAATCAATAAGGAAATGGTTTGTCTTAAAACTTAATTTAAATTTAAAACTAATAGAATAAATAAGAATGATTTACTAATTGAATTAGTTAATGGTTAAGGATAAGTAAATTAACAATTAAGGTTTTCAAGTGATTTATTAATTTGTAATTAAGGATTGTTAATTTATAATTTAAGATAAATAATTAATGATTATTTATTTTATTTTATTCTAAACTTAATTAATGATTTAATTAAGTAAGTTAATTACTAAGATCAAATGTTTTAATGATAATTAAGATTTTTAATGAGTTAAAATTAATTAAGTTTAATTAATTTAATTAATTAATTTTTGATAAGGATTAATTAAATAAGGGTTAATTAAACTAGTAATTAAGAAGTACTTAATAAAGTTTATTAAATAATAATTAAGTTTTCTTAATTAATAATTAAGAAATTATTAAATTATAATCAAAGTTAATTAAGGATTAATTAACTGTTATTAAGGTTAGTTAATTATCATTAAAGATTGATTAATAGATAATTATGGATTAATTAAATTGGTAATTAAGGTTGTTAATTAATAATTAACTTTTATTAATTAATAACTAAGAATAATTAATTAGTTAATTAAGTTTAATTAATTAAGGATTGATTACTTTGTATTAAAGGATATTGATTAATAATTAAGGTTTATTAATTAATAGTTAAAGAATAATTAATCAAGGATTAATTAATTTGTTTAAAGGGTAATTAAGGATGAGTTACTCAGTTATGATTTAAGAAATGAATGTGATTTATTTAAGTAAATTAATTTGTTAATTAATTAAGGATAGTCACTTAGTAATTGATTAAGTATAATTACTTAATAAGATATTACTTTATGTAATTAATGAATAATTAATCAAGAGTGATTAATATTTAATGATTAATTAATTAAATGGATAAGTAATTAATTAATGATTGATTAAGCAAGGTTAGGAATTAATTCTTAAGTAATTAATTTAATTTAAGTGGATTAAATTGATTATAATAGAGATTAATAAATGGTTGCTAATGAATGATGGTTGAGTAGAATGTCTGATTTGGTTGATATCTATTGGATGATATGCTATGATATTCTGTGAAATGATATTGGATATATCTGTGATAAATGTGTGATATTTATCTATGTTAATACTATGTGAATTCAAGTATTGAATTGAATTGTTTAAATCTTTAAACAACTTGACCTTAAAAGATACGTTTTGGATTTCGATGAGACCGGGATCGGGTTTCCGTATACCGGAACTCCAGGTCTGGAGACCCGAATACCACATCGATCCAAATTAACGATAGGTCGTGAATCTCAAGTAAAGATGAAGATTTAGAGTGCAAGGGTTATTGTCGTTAACTCTGAGGGTGATTCCAAAACGAGTGTAACGAGATAATGCCTTCGGTTTCGTTCGAACCCGGAACGAACTTGTATGGATTGAATGCTTTCAGCACATCGTCAGGCGGACGATGAGCATTCTAAGTGATATGTTCTGATTAAAGGTAATCGTAAACCTCAAGCCTCATCAACCGGGAATGGCTAAAACAGGGGAGGTGCAGCAAGGCTTCGTGGGTAGCACCCACTGAGAGCAAGATAGATCCCTGTCTAGAGGTCCATTTTCTTTTATTCGGCTTAGTGTGTGGTTGGTCGCGCCAACTACGGGATTGTCTTGTTCGGAATTATCCAGTAAGGGATGGTTCCGGCTTTGTGTTGCAGGGGATTGGGAGTGATCCTCGGTACGGTGATCTAGGCCACGTACTGTGACGGGCGGTACCCCAGTAGCCCTGCCATTGTATGGAATCCAAACTCCAATAAGTGCCGTACGTATTAGTTGTGCCCAACTATGTTGGAATGTGAGATGTAAGCATTTCAGCTATTTCTGTATTTTACTTGGAAACCCTAGACCCTATTATAATATAACTGGATTTCCTATCAAATGTTTTAGTTAGCGTAAGGTAAAAACTTACCCATGTTTATGTGTGGGGAGTCTTACGTGATACTTTTGTTTTCAAAGGTTTTCAAAGTTAAGCAATTTAAACCGTTTACTCACACCAGACCCATGTCTGACCCAAGTGTTTATTTCTGTTTTATATAAACTCTTGGGTACTCAAATTTTTACGAGTAGCCAAGGGAGTCAGGTTTGCTTTGACGAATATTCTGGAGGAGCAATGGAGCAGGAGGCTTCGGCGTTCGTAGATATAGAATTCCGCTGTGTAGATCTCTGTGATAGTGTTTGTATTGTATTTGAGTTGTAATGTCTAGACAGATGTTTATAACTGTCTAGTATGTGATGTATATGTTGTATAACTCTGATAAGTGTTGTATATTGTGTAATACTTTTGTTATTAATATAATTTATTCGTTCCGCTGTGTGAGATTCTGATGTTGTTTCTTTCTTTCTTCTCTTCTTTTCTCTTTCTATCCCTTTCTTTCTTATTAGCGATACGACTTTTTGTGGAGAAAAAGTCGGGTTGTTACATTTTATTAACACCTAAAAATAATATACAAGACTTTCTCTCCATAGAAATCTCACACAGATATTTCCTCAGGTTATAAAATAATTTAAGATAAATACTTTAATTAAATTAAATATACGTACATCCTACTTAAGCATTTATTATTTCATTTATCTTAAATTATTTAAATTATTTAAATTATTTAAATTGATTGATAATAATTTAAAGTGAATTAAATTAATCAAAATCTCCAACGCTCTGATACCACTGTAACGACCACGACTTTCTCTCCATAGAAAGTCGTATCGCTAATAAGAAAGAAAGGGGTGAGAAGTAGAAAAGAGAAGAAGAGAAAAGAAACAAACACAAATACTCACAGCGGAAACGAACAAAATATATTATATCACATAAATATTACATAGTATCATATACAACACTTATCAGAGTTACTCAGATTACATATCATATACTAGACAGTTATAAACATCTGTCTAGTTATTACATCTCAATACAGAACAAAGATCTAAACAAGATCAACACAGCGGAAACTACTATCTATATCTACAACGCTGAAGCCTCCTGCTCCTTTGCTCCTCCAGATTACTCGTCAAAGCTAACCTGAATCCCTTGGCTACTCGTAAAAATTTGAGTACCCAAGAGTTTATAAAACAGAAATAAACAACTTGGGTCAGACATGGGTCTGGTGTGAGTAAACGGTTAAAGTTGTTTAACTTCAAAACCTTTTAAAAACAAAGGTATCACGTAAGACTTCCCACACATAAACATGGTAAGTTTTTACCTTACGCTAACTAAAACATTTGATAGGAAATCCGATTGTGTTATAATAGGGTCTAGGGTTTCCAAGTAAAATACAGAAATAGCTGAAATGCTTACATCTCACATTCCAACATAGTTGGGCACAACTAATACGTACGGCACTTATTGGAGTTTGGATTCCATACAATGGCAGGGCTACTAGGGTACCGCCCGTCACAGTACGTGGCCTAGATCACCGTACCGAGGAGTACGCCCGCTCCCCTGCAACACAAAGCCGGAACCATCCCTTACTGGATAATCCCGAACAAGATAATCCCGTAGTTGGCGCGACCAACCACACACTAAGCCGAATAAAAGAAAAGGGACCTCTAGACAGGGATCTATCTTGCTCTCAGTGGGTGCTACCCACGAAGCCTTGCTGCACCTCCCCTGTTTTAGCCATTCCCGGTTGATGAGGCTTGAGGTTACGATTACCTTTAATCAGAACATATCACTTAGAATGCTCATCGTCCGCCTGACGATGTGCTGAAAGCATTCAATCCATATAAGTTCGTTCCGGGTTCGAACGAAACCGAAGGCATTATCTCGTTACACTCGTTTTGGAATCACCCTCAGAGTTAACGACAATAACCCTTGCACTCTAAATCTTCATCTTCACTTGAGATTCTCGACCTATCGTTAATTTGGATCGATGTGGTATTCGGGTCTCCAGACCTGGAATACCGGTATACGGAAACCCGATCCCGGTCTCATCGAAATCCAAAACGTATCTTTTAAGGCCAAGTTGTTTAAAGGTTTAAACAATTTAACTTATCTATATTCATACAGATAGATAATTCACAATTCACAATTGATAATCACATTATCAATTAAACAGATGATTCATAACCAAATAGGTAATCCATTACAATATCACAATAGTTAATCTATATTACCATCATAATGCAACCAAGCATTCATACCACACAACATTACTTATCTCATTTCTGAGATTACATCCATTCAAGACAAATCAATGTCATTCATTCTTATATAAGCAATGATTTACTTAATCATAAGATAATTAATTTAAAATTGATTTAAATTAACTATCTGTATCTTTAATTAATTTAAAGTGAATTAAATTAATTACTTCATCTCTTAATTAATTTAAAGTAAATTAAATTAATTTCTTATCATTATAAATCTTACTTATATAACCATTAATTAATTACAATAAATTAATTAATCATTCCTTTAATTATCCATTTTAATTAATCACCTTGATTAATTATACTTTAATTACATTTGAGTAATTATCTTTAATTAATTTCACAAATTAATTATTCTTAACCAATACAGTAATTAACCTTTAATTATTTCATTAATTAATTAATTATAATCAATTACTTTAATCCTTAATTAATTACAATTAATCACTTATCATTTGATTAATTAATCTTAATTAATCAACTCTTAATTACATCATTAATTATAAACTAATGATCCCTAATTACACCTTTAATTACTTTATTAATTACATTAAGTAATTATTCTTAATTAATCCATAATCATTAATCACCTTTGATTAATCTAAACCAGTAATTAACTTCCCTTAATTACTTCCATTAATTAATTACTTTAATTAATTACCTTCACAAATAATTAATTACATTATTAATTAACCTTAATTAAACCACAATTATTAATCATCTTTGATTAATCTAATCCTTTAATTAATTTAATTTAATAAATTATTAAATTAATAACAACTGATTAACTCTTAATCATTTTCATTTAATAAAATAATTATCCTCAAATTACTTTATTAAATATTTTATCTTTACTAAATTACATCCAGTAATTATTTCTTAATTACTTCATTAATTAATTATGCTTAATTAATTCATAAGTGATTATCTTAAGTAATCACAAATTAATTAATTTAACTTAATCATTTAAATTTAATTAAATGATTCTTAACTTATTATATTGAAGGTTCTTAATTAAGAACTACTATCTTAATTAAATCAATTATTTACCAATAACACTTGATAATTAAAATAATTTAATTATCTAAATTTCCTTTTCAAATTTAATTATCTTTAATTAAATCAACATTCTAAATACTTAAGAAAATTCTTATTTTAATTGATTACTAATCTTAACCATTGAACCTTAATTAAATTAAAATATAAGATTTAGAAATCAATAAATTATTAAACACATTTTAAATTAAACCTTTAAATCTTTAAAACTTATTCTATTTTAAAACTTTCATATTTTAAAATATAAAAACTTGTTTGAAACTTAACTTGAACAAATTTAGTTTATAAGTAAAAACTTGTTTAACTTTCGTTTTAAAACTTTAATCCTTTACAAAATAAAGGATTCTTTGTTTCAAACTAAAAAAAAACTGTTAAATGCTAAAACCTGCTCACCTAAAACCCGAGCAAAAACCCTATTAAAACCCGCGTTTACCCCGAGTTATCCCAACCCTATACCAACTCCGAGCCAATTCAACAAATACCCGGAGGAATACTCGAGCAATCCCACAGAACTCCTGCATCTACCCCGAGTGCTCCAGCCTCACCCCTGCTTCGAGGAAACCCACTAAAACCCCGAAGTAATCTCGAGCCAACCCTTCTCCCCCAAAACCCAAACTTCCTCTGATACATAACCGTGCACGTTAACGTGCACAGCGTCGCTGGTCAACGGCGATCCATCCTCCGGCCATCACTACATCGCACTTGACCTCGACACCCAAACACGCAACCCAGAAACCTTACTTCGATCGAAAATCGAAAATTTGAAGTTGGAGACTTCGTTGTTGTGAAGTAGGGTTTTAGGCTGCTTTTAAATGGGTTGAACTGTTGAGGAATTTGCGACGTGGGTGATGATGCGGAAGTGATCGCGTTTATTGCAGTGGGTTATGGAGGTCGAGACGAAGCATCGGTGGAATTGGCATGGTGTCTAAAATGTAACAACCCGACTTTTTCTCCACAGAAAGTCGCATCGTTAATTAAGAAAGAAAGGGATAGAAGAAGAAAAGAAAAGAAGAAAGAACAACAACAATATCAGAATCTCACAGCGGAACGAAAAATATATTATATCACATAAGATATTACATAGTATCATATACATCAGAGTACACAATTTATACATCACAGAATAGACAGTTATAAACTTCTGTCTATTATACAACACAAGTACATCAGTACTATACAGACTACTACAAACACAGCGGAAACTCTATATATCTACACGCTGAAGCCTCCTGCTCCTCAGCTCCTCCAGTATTCGTCAAGATAAAAATTGTATAAATATTAAAGTTTGAAAACATCTTAATTAAATTCAAATCCAATACTCTTTCCATTCCAATATATACAAATATATATATATTCTAAATGGAAAATACTTTTAACATTAGTTTTGATAATTATCATATTGAGATTTAATACATAACTTCAAATAACAATATATATATACATATATATTAAAATTTGAAAACATAGTTTTATTAAATTAAAAGATTCCCTATTCATAATATATATATACCAATATATATATATACATTATAAATATAAAACATTTATATAAGTTTTAGAAAGATAAATACTGGAGGAGCTGAGGAGCAAGAGGCTTCAGCGTGTAGATATATAGAGTTTCCGCTGTGTTTGTAGTAGTCTGTATAGTACTGATGTACTTGTGTTGTATAATAGACAGAAGTTTATAACTGTCTATTCTGTGATGTATAAATTGTGTACTCTGATGTATATGATACTATGTAATATCTTATGTGATATAATATATTTTTCGTTCCGCTGTGAGATTCTGATATTGTTGTTGTTCTTTCTTCTTTTCTTTTCTTCTTCTATCCCTTTCTTTCTTAATTAACGATGCGACTTTCTGTGGAGAAAAAGTCGGGTTGTTACATTTGGGATCAAGGCTAATTACAACATCAGTTTCAAATTTTCTCAAATGCAAATCAGTTTCAAATCTATCAACTAGTAACCAGAGATCAAACAACAAGAATTTAAAATCAACAAAGCAAAAAGAAAAAGCAAGTTCAAATCTGGAACAAGTCTGGAAATCAAGAACAGGTTATCTGTTCTCTGTTCTAAGTACTGGTGAGTAAACATAAGTTTTAAAAACAGTTTAAATTGGATTTCAGTTAGATGATTTTGAATGAAAATATCCTGTTATCTGAAATGTTGGAATTAAATGTATGCATGCTTGTATATGAGAGTTTGATTTCCTGTATAGATATAATTTAGTCTCTGTTTAGTGATAATAGACATGATCTCTTAATCAAACCATTATTTCATCTTTTATTCACAAATCAAGGGCTAACAGTGATTAAATGATGAAATATTTTAAATTAGGAAGGTTTAAGAAACATTTTAAATGAAATTTGTTTTAAACCCTTTCTTAAATAATTTCCTTTTTCATTTTAAATGTTTCTTAAACCTTTAATTAAAGAAATTGTATGTTTGTTAAATTTAAGTGTTAATTTAAACTTTAAACCTAATTATTTTTATAATAATTACAACCTTAATTACCAATTTAATTAATCCATAATTATCTATTAATCAATCTTTAATGATAATTAACTAACCTTAATAACAGTTAATTAATCCTTAATTAACTTTAATTATAATTTAATAATTTCTTAATTATTAATTAAGAAAACTTAATTATTATTTAATAAAACTAAGGTTAGTTAATTATCATTAAAGATTGATTAATAGATAATTATGGATTAATTAAATTGGTAATTAAGGTTGTTAATTAATAATTAACTTTTATTAATTAGTATAATTTCCTCGATTTCAAAAATGTACGTATATTTAATAAGGTTCTGGAGGCTATACTATGTTATATTTATATTTAAATTAAATATACGTACCCCTCAGACCTACACTGATATATATATGATTTACGCAGGGCATAGGAAGTCGGGTCGTTACATATGGTATCAGAGCATAGGTTGAGCGAATGCCTAAGCTTTTGGTTAAGTGAATATCAGAACACTAGGTTGAGTGAATACCTAGGTTCGGATGGATTGTTCATTAGAGGTTGGATCTGTAGCAACCTGTTGAGTCTGAGTATATATATATTCGAGGGCGCGTAATTGTTAGTTATATAAAAATGATTTTATATTGTGTTAATTGATCGGGTGAGTGGTATATGGATTCTGGTCAATACGAGTAGCTAACGTTATTGATAGGGATCTCTAAACACTTGAACCAGGCCAATGGACACAATATTGTTTTAAAGAGGTAGATGAAATAATTTTACCCAGAAATAATTTCTATATAAAAAAATATCATTTTAAATATATATATATTTCTACCTATTTGTTGGGTTACCTGTTCGGGTTTTCCAATATAAGTTATAAAGGTAGATAAGGTGGTAGTGTGAGTAACATGACTACCAATAGTTAGAATTTGAGTGTTGAGGTTGGAAGTATATCTGACGAGACTGTAGACCAAATACCGTCTCGAGTAAACTTTGTTGTGGTGTAAAGATTTCACCGATCTCTGAAGGAAACCAGTTATGGTTTAGAGTTTATCTTTGAAGTTGGATGAATAGAGTAGATCTATTGGATGAGCTGAAGAGAGTGATGGTATTTTGGTAACCTCAGGAAGTAGTAGCTGTGTGATGAGACACGGTGGCTATGGACGTTTCTGAAGATGTTTCTTCTGGAACAAGTTTGAAGAAGTGAGTCTGTTTCAGTGTTGTGGCTGAGTCCAGTGGGGTGTTTCTATTTGCTTTGAGGTCCGAGTTTCTCAAAGAGTTTCGGATAAGAAGTTTTTGGTATCTGTGACAGCAATGCGACTCGGAGTGTTCTATGTTGGCAGAAAGTTTCTGGCTGAGCAGATTTTCTGAAGGTGAAGTTCAAGAGCAGTAGAGTGAATCCATTTCTTCGATGGATTGGTTAGTCAAATATAAGCTGTTCTGATTAGTGAAGAGAGAACAGTTATCTTTGGAAATTAGGCCGAGCTGATCGCAAAAGTGACTTGCGATTGTTTAAGTATTCTCTTGGGATTATTGGAGATTGAGATTTCGTATCAACTTGATTCGTGGAGTTACCAGAGGTTCAGCTTAGTAGAAGGATGTCTTCTAGAGAAGAATTTGGTGAAACAGCTCAGGATTCTTTGGAGAAGGATTGATCAGTCCTAATTTTCTGGAGGGGATTCTACTGGGATGTTTTTGACCAAGTGGAATGGTTCACTAAGATTTTATGGTATGGTGAACCGTGGATGATCAAGTTTGTGCTCGAGTTTCTCCGATGGCATTCTCATCTGTTCAAGATCAGAATTGTGCAGCGAAAGCAAGATAGCAGCTATTCTAGAGTGGAAGCAACCGAGAGTTGTAATTTTCTTCGAGTAGAGGATTTCTATAGGAAATTCAAGTGTATCTCTAAGTGTGAAGAAATTTTCAGGATTTGGAGGTAAAGTTGTCAAGTGCAACTGTTTTGACTATTTCAGATAGGAGAGGTAGTTCGAAGTTCTCTAATGAGTGTGGAGTAGAGTTATGTTCTGTATTTCGGTGTATTTTTGGAAGAACCATTTTGTTGAATAGAATCCAGAAATTTGTTTGATATTGATCTGGTTTGTTTCAAGAGGCATCAGCAAGAGTTAAGCTGATCAAGAAGAATGAAGTGACTCAGGATTATCAGGAGAGTTATGCAGTTAAGAATTGATGGAATTTGGATTTTGAAGTTGAAATTTGGATATTGTTTAAGTTTTCTCCAATCAAAGGAGATATAAGATTTGGTAAGACTGGAGAGCTAGCTCCGGAAGTATTATGAGATTTTCCTATGTTCCCAAGAGGATTAGTTCTTTGATCTATAGGATTAAATGGCCAGTTCGGATAACTGGAATTCATTTTATTTCACGTATCTCTGAGGGAATACGTGTTTGATCTGTCATTGGTTGTGGGATCAGCAGTTCAGAAGGATTTAGTAGTTGAGATGGTTTTGAGTTTAGTCTGATATCTTGTTCAGATTTGTGATCTAGAAAGGAAGGACTTCTAGATTATTGTAGATAGTTAGTTTAGATCCTGTAGAACGAGTCTCCCGGTATATATATATATACTTGGGGAAACTCGAGTAAATTCTATCCAGATTTTGACCGGATAGTTAAATTTGTTTGATTAAATTGTTTGCTATGGTTGTTAGAATATGATTGATATGTATGGTTGCTGTTTAAAATTAAAATTTTACTGGATTATTAAATTATCTTTGCTTTTAAATTTCGAGGACGAAATTATTTTAAGGGGGAAGGAATGTGATATCCCGGAATTTTGGCAATATCAATTTAATAATCTTTATTAATAATTAAATTGATTTGTTGATTTATTTTATAGATTGACAAATTTATTTATAAAAAAAAAACTAATAAAATCTTATTCTATTTATAATATATATATATATTTGATATATATTGTGAATGGAAATATCTTTTGTTTTGTTTTCTTTTAAAAGTGTTTAAATTTAAAATGGTTATAAATGTATATGTATAAAAGTTTTAGATTTTAAATACATGTATAAGATGTTTGTTTATATTATAACTAGCTTTAGAATATTTCCTTAATAAAGTAAATTAAAAATGTAAGTTATATTTACATTTAGATTAAATGAAAATTTATTAAAAATACATAAAAAAATATGTGTCACCATATTTAAACATCTTAATAACACTTGTATAGCAATTAAACAAATTGAATAACATTTGTTCAATTTGAAGACATGTGGCTTTCATTTTTGAATTTAAACATATTTTTCTTCTTTCTTCTTCTTAAATTATTTTCTTCCTCCATGAATTAAAAAGAATTAATGGCAAAACTGTAAACCCCTTTCAAATCTGAGATTAAAATCCAAGAACAAATCAGAAATTCTTTTTCAAAACCTGCAACTAAAATGTAGTTCGATTGCAATTCAAATCTTCTGCAATTCAAAAGGAATCAAGCTACAACCAACAACTCAAACAGTTTCAGTTCAACTAAACAAGGTTCCAGATTTCAACTATTAACAAGCATGCAAGGATTCTGTTTCTTCAGTCAAGCAAATGCAAGTTTCAGTTTCAAATTCAAATATCAAGTACCAGAAACAAAATCAAATGCAAATTCCAGGAAATAAGAAATGCCTCTGTTCTCTGCTTTTTATTTAAAGGTGAGTAAATTTTTAATTTAAAAACAGTTAAATATGAGATCAAAACTTAAATGCATGGATGAAAATCTTGTAGTAATGCAATGTTAATTGTTTGCATGTATGAATATGAATGCATTGTATGTATTTGTGATACGCCTGTGAAAATGTTTGAAATTTTATATAAGCCTCTGTTTGGGTACAGGCAAAACTTTAGTTTAGGAAAAATTGCATATCTGTTGAATGAAATGACTCTTCGTAGAAAAGTAGTGAATGAAGTTTGCATGTGTGATAAGAATATAGATGCATGTGTATATATTCTTGTGCATGTCTGGGATACAACATAACCACCTCTGTTCTTAGTTCTAAGTTTCAATAACCTGTTTAAAAATCCAATTCTTCTTCTCTAGGCATTATTAGGCTTTAAGATCTAGATAAGTTTGTTGTATGATCAAGATATTGGTCTTAAAAATGTTTTGAGAAGAATTGTTATTTTACTATCTGGAAATATGAATATATGATAAAAATTATCAAAATCATGTTTGAATCAAATGAAATAAGTGTTTGATTCACTTATACCATTCATTTCGTATATGGAAATCATGATTTTTAAAACAAAAATCGGAATTTTTAATGAAGAAATGAGCGTTGAATTCGAGGTTGAACGGAATTGCCTTTTTCACCAAATTCTGGTGATCGGCGAAGCATTGGGTTTCGAAATTTTTGTCAAGGCTCACTGAAAGGTTGGAGAATTCAGGAAAAATGTTCGATCGAATTCCAGGTTATAGGGGATGCCTAACGACATCAAAATAGGGTTCAAGCTCGTCTACTATCGAACAGGTTCTCGAAGAAACTGCAGTGTCGTCAGGGCGATTCAGGCGATCGGTCTAGGGGGAAAGTGTTCGTGGGTTGTCGGAGCAACTTCGGCCAGAACTATGTGGCCTCTGGTGGCCTGAGGCAGCAAGGTGAAGGAATTTGGTCGATCGAGTTTTAATGTCGATCTGGGTTGAGAGCTCGATCGCGAGTTTGTCAATATCTTGGGATTCTTGGTGCTTTGGTGGTTGGAAGAAGCTATCAACGACTTGTCGAAGGTCGGAGGGATGATCGGAGGTCGATCAGTTGGTTGTGTACGTGCACGTGCACGTTAGTGGTGGGTTTAGCGTTGGAGAAGACGAAGAAGTCTCGGGTTTTGGCTCGTGCGAATGAAGGGAAGTCTCGAAGCAGATGAGTTTGGTGGTTGTCTCGGGACAGGCTCGAGATTTGCTAATGTTTGACTCGGGTTTTGCTGTAGGATAATCTGGGTTTAAATAAACGATGTTTTGTAAAAAGAAATCGAGTTTAAATTGTAAAAGCAAGTTTTTTCAAATAAATGAAAGTCAAGTTTTAGGAGTGTTTAAACTTATATAATTTAAATCTTAAAATGCTTAAGATAGTTGATTTTAAAGGAGTTAACTAAATTAATTTTGAATTGAATTCAAAAGAGTTCCAATATAAAATACTAGATCAAAGTTTTAAGAAATTTAAACAAGTTTTAAATAATTTAAATATATAAGTTTTAAAAGATTAAGGAAGTGGATTTGAAAATAATCTTTGTATTAAAATTTATTTAATAACTTTGAAAGGTTTCAAAGATTTTAAAGGTTAAAATTTAAATGTTGAAATTGTTTAATTTTAAATAAGGAGTTATCTTAAGTAATTAAGAGTTCTGATTTATTAAAGGAAATTAATATGTGAAATTAATAAGGATAATTCATTTATATAAAATGATTTAAGAATAGATAATAATTTAATTAAGATAAAAGATCTTGATTAAGAAAACCATTATCTTTAGCAAATCATTTAATCATAAGCTTACACACTGTAACGATGTACGTATTAATTAACCCGAAGAAATGAAATCACTATTTTCTTAAATTATATAAGTTTTAATTATCAATCAATTAATTTAAGATTAATAATTAAACAACTTATCTATTTTAAACTTTTTCAAGCTATTTTTAAATTTAAATAGGTCAGAGTTCAAACTGTTTGTAATTGAAGTAATAACTCAATTGAAAATGGAAGCAATTGAGAATAAGTAAATGGAATTAAAGGAAATGTGTATAGAAAAGAAAGTTGATTTGGCTAAAAACCAATAAAGGTAAATACGTAGGATGTACGTATATTATTCTATTCGCATAGTGATTTGATCCAGATTCGAACACAGAATTTTGAGATAGTATTATCGATCCGAGTTGGGATTTTTCGCTCGATTTTCGACGGCGAACCTGGATATGAGTTTTTGATTGGTTCTGGATATTCTCTATCATAGTTGTGACTATGCAAGGAGAATGACGGTTTCTAATCAAGAAACCAGATCTGAGTCCGCACTAGGAAGTCGGGTGGACGATACTAGTTCGGAAGTGAAATTGTGTGATCGATTGAGCGATCAGATTGATATTGTGTACGGATGATATGTGTACATCGTACGGGTTTGAATGGAATTGATATTGAAAATTTGTGGATAAGAACTATAAAAGGGTTTTTGAAATGAAAAGTAATATGGTCAATAACTTTATTTTATAAAAGATTTATCAAATATTTAAAACTTGTTAAAACATTTATTTTTGAAAACAATTTATTTTACAAGTAAAAACTTGTTTTAACTTCGCTTTTAAAACTTGGAAATGTTTTCAAAATCAAATCCCTTTTGTTTTAAAAACTTAAACATTTGCTGTTCAATTTTTAAAGCCTGAACAACTTAAAATCTACTCAATATAAAACTCGAGCGAAACTTCCAATCACTCGAACGAAACCCAAAGTTCCCACCCTCTTTCAGCTTCGAGTAAAACACGAGTATCCCTGATGTAAAACCCGAGCATATGCTTCTTCCCCAAAACCAAACCCAGATGCACGAAAATCGTGCACGTTCACGTGCACAACTCCTCTGATCGACGGCGAACTTCGCTCTGGCTTCTGACGAGTCGACTTCAACCACGGCAACACCACGCCATCGTCCAACCATCTCGATTTGCTCTAACATCGATTTCGACTCAAAGAACCCATCAACCTGAAATACAACTTCATCGTAATTTCCCCCTCTCCGATGATCCTTGCCTCGAGACACCACGCCACCTTCACCGTAGCTCCATCATGTCTCCCCTCATCTCCAGAACACCACGCGATCGACTCCGGTCGCTTCACGTCGTCGCGAAACTCGATAGAACACTCACGACAAACACAGGGAATAGAACCCTATTTCTACGATTTCTGGCCATCACGGCCAACGATAAATCACCGGAGTATTTTTCCGATGATCCTCGTCTTCACCTCGATCTTCAGATCCAAACACTCCGACCATCTCGCCGTTGATTGATAGAAATCGACCAAAACATCACAATCGTTCAACTCGAGAAAGCCCACTAATTTCCAAACTAAAAATCATGATATATCCATTAAAATTCATGATTTTCTATATTGAATTCAATTATGTAATCAAAACTTAAAATTTAATCTATCAATTTTTGACCCAAACATATATATTACTGTTATTTATAAAATTTCCAGACAAATAATTTATATAAATTCCAGAACTTATTTTTAGTAGTGATATTATATGATTTCAAACATCTTTCATTTACAAATCAAGGTCTATCAGAGATTAAATGATGAAATATTGGTTTTATTAAGAAATCAAGTCTGTTATCATTACACAGAGGCTATATTATAACTATACAGGCATTCAAACACTCATATACAAACATGCATACATTTAATTCCAAGTATTTCAGATAACAGAATAATTTTCATTCACAACATCTAAATGAAATCCAAAATTAATCTGTTTTTAAAATATGTTTACTCACCTGTAATTGATAAACAGAGGAAAGCTTTTTTTTTTCTTGAAAAACTGCCCATTGATGTGAACTTAAATCTGCAAGCTTGAATTTAAAACTGCAATTTGATCTGATATGTTCTTTAATTCTGATCTACTACTAGATTAGATGATCCTTGGAACTGAAATGCTTTCTGGGTTGATACTTCGCTTTAATTGAATTCTGAGTCGAACTTGATTTGCTTAAAACTTTTGCTTGAGCTTTTTATAATTATCTCAGTTTTGAATTAATTTGCAGTGGTATCTGAACTTGTTTCAGATTTCTTTTCTGATTTTTATTTACGTTTTCTATCTTCCCAGATTTTTAGTTTTTGTCAAGGAAAAAGAGAGAAAGTTTAGAATAATGTATATGTAAAATCTTGTTTTATTTTAAAATAAAAGATAATTAAAAGATATGACACTTGTTTTAATAATTCTACATTTGTCATTTTCATAAGGTAATATCTCAACACTTGTTTATTGCATGATAACATTAGCTTACACATGTAATTACATGTAATCTTAGACTTACATTTGTTATTTAGTATGATATATCTTACATTTGTAATTATACATGAGTTAATTAGTTTTTAAATGGTTATAAAGCTTTTATATTAAATTTATTAAATAATAAATACATTTCTTATCTATATAAATAAAATCTTTTTAAAGAAAATAATATAAAACAAACTATATTCTAAATAAAATCATATATAATATATTTTTAAATTGTTTGAAAATAATAAGTTTGCCCATTTTAAATAATTATATTAGAGAGATTATCAAACCAATATTTATCCATATATATTTTATTATCAGAATTATTTATTCAATTCATAAATCAGTATTCTTATTAATCAATCCAGTTAATTATCAATTAACAAGTGTTCAAAAATCCGGGTTATCACATTCCTCCCCCCTTTAAATCTTTTCGTCCTCGAAAAGGAACGAAGCCAGAATTTACTTATTTACTTATTATCAGATAAATTTTTCTTTTGAACATATTTTTAAAACACTTTTAAAATCTTTATAATATTACTAAATTAGTTTTTATAAAAATACTTTTATAACTCGATGTTTCAACAAGTCCATTCTCGTTCTCACAGAAATTCGGTCATACGTTGATCAGGCGTAAGACTGAAAATCTATAAGTACTTAGCAGACCCATTTTCAACACCCAGTGAAAATATTTTGAAAAATAATTTTATTGAAAATATAGAAAACAGTTTTGAAAATAGAGGAAATATCTTTGGTGAGAATGCTCTGGAAATCATCACCCCCATCCATGGTCACAGTTACATCACGGGTTACGTTGCCATCGCAGCAAAAGTCCATATAACTAATGACAGCATGGAACCCACAACAGATCGCAGTTACATCCAGGGTTACGTTGCTGTCGCAACAAAAGTCCATGTAACTGTTGGCTCTCAACGGCACACACGATTTCGCTGTCAAAATGAAACTTCTCCCACATAGGTCGCAGTCTACCGATATAAAATCAAACGCAGACTGTTGGCTCTCAGCGGCACAAACGACTTTCGCTATGTTACCATAGTGTCACAGTCTACCGATATAAAATCAAACGTAGACAGTTGGCTCTCAGCGGCACACATGACTTTCGCTATGGTCTGCAGTAGATCGCAGTGACATTGAGTTAAATTGTTGTCACAGCATAACTCAAATGCCTCTGTGGGCACCAGCCCCTCGACTTTCGCTACACAAATAATCCTCAGGAACTAGTTTTGTCCGGACTCCTCACAGGATCAACTTTAGAATCCCCCCTTGGGGTTCAAGGCAGTACCACCCAGTGGCACTCCTGAGAAGTTCATTTCAAGGAAGCGCCTTTTTCCCCAGAGCTATACTCAAAACATTTTATACTATACATTTATAGTATCTTCAAATCATACCCTTTATGATTTATATCAAAATCTCCTTTACACAAATCGATATCCAAAATCGATAATTCTCAAACTAGGCTTTCCAAATTCCCAAAATTGATTTTCCCAAAAATCAAAAGCCTTTTCCAAATTATATAGGTTCCCAAAACCTTTTCCAAAATCATTCTCATAAAACCCTTTATATATATATATAGATATATATAACATTGAAAATCTTTGGATCATTTAACACTTGTATAAAACCTCTTTTATACTTCAAATATTTTCAAAACCCTTTTCTTCTGGCAATAGATTCAACAAGGGAAGATTTATCTATATAACAAGGATATATAACTTTATTTTATTCCAAATCAAATATTTAATTCGAATATTTTAACAACCAATTACCTTAATATTTATTAGAAAGAAATATCATTTTATATATCAAAATATATTCTTATATAAAATCATTTAAAATCCTTATATAAGAAAATAACAATTACGCTCTCATATATATATATATACACTCAAATCGTTCTAGGGTACCATTGACCCTATCCTTAACGAGTAACCCAACAGAGCCAAGGTTTTCGCTTAACCTTTCCGCTCTGATACCAACTGTAACGACCCGGAGATTTCGAACCCGAAATTTCCAGATAGTTAGAAGAAAAAGAAAGAGATAGAAGAAAGAAACAGAAGAAGAAGAAGAATCAGAAACATCAACATCTCACATTCGCAGCGGATAAAATATAATAATAAATGATAACAGTTTTACAAAACAATATTATATCTGTCGATTACATTTTAATACATCAGGGTTAATTAATTGCTCTGGAAATCATCACTGTTTTATGGAGAGAAATTGTATTAAATTTAACCATTTAATCTTGTTAGGACTTAAGTATAATCAATGTTTAAGAAACCTGTAACGACCCGACTTCCTATGCCCAGAAAGTCGCATCATTATGAAGAAAGAAAGGGGTAGAAAATAGAAAAGAAGAGAAGAAAGAAAGAAACAACAACAACGATCTCACAGCGGAACGAATAAATTATATTAATAACATAAACTATTACATAGTATACAACACTTATCAGAGTTTACACAACTATACAACACATACTAGACAGTTATAAACATCTGTCTAGATATTACAACTCAAATACAATACAAGACTCTAACACAGATATCAACACAGCGGAATACTATATCTACGAACGCCGAATCCTCCTGCTCCATTGCTCCTCCACAATTCGTCAAAGCTAAACCTGAATCCCTTGGCTACTCGTAAAAATTTGAGTACCCAAGAGTTTATAAAACAGAAATAAACACTTGGGTCAGACATGGGTCTGGTGTGAGTAAACGGGTTAAAATTGTTTAACTTCAAAACCTTTTGAAAACAAAGGTATCACGTAAGACTTCCCACACATAAACATGGAAAAGTTTTTATCTTACGCTAACCAAAACATTTGATAGGAAATCCAGTTATATTATAATAGGGTCTAGGGTTTTCAAGTAAAATACAGAAATAGCTGAAATGCTTACATCTCACATTCCAACATAGTTGGGCACAACTAATACGTACGGCACTTATTGGAGTTTGGATTCCATACAATGGCAGGGCTACTGGGGTACCGCCCGTCACAGTACGTGGCCTAGATCACCGTACCGAGGAGTACGCCCGCTCCCCTGCAACACAAAGCCGGAACCATCCCTTACTGGATAATCCCGAACAAGATAATCCCGTAGTTGGCGCGACCAACCACACACTAAGCCGAATAAAATAAAGGGACCTCTAGACAGGGATCTATCTTGCTCTCAGTGGGTGCTACCCACGAAACCTTGCTGCACCTCCCCTGTTTTAGCCATTCCCGGTTGATGAGGCTTGAGGTTACGATTACCTTTAATCAGAACATATCACTTAGAATGCTCATCGTCCACCTGACGATGTGCTGAAAGCATTCAATCCATACAAGTTCGTTCCGGGTTCGAACGAAACCGAAGGCATTATCTCGTTACACTCGTTTTAGAATCACCCTCAGAGTTAACGACAATAACCCTTGCACTCTAAATCTTCATCTTCTCTTGAGATTCACGACCTATCGTAAATTTGGATCGATGTGGTATTCGGGTCTCCAGACCTGGAATTCCGGTATACGGAAACCCGATCCCGGTCCCATCGAAATCCAAAACGTATCTTTTAAGGCCAAGTTGTTTAAAGGTTTAACATTTAAACTTATATTCAGGATGATATAAACAGATAGATAAATAACATTATCACAATAGATAATTCATCTCAACATTCATCTCACAAAGCAGCATATATCATATATATATCAGAGACATACAAATCATCCAATATCAACCAATCACCCAATATCAATCATCTATAAGCAGAATTGATTAACTCCAAATCAATTTAATTAACCTTTAATTAAATTAATTATTACCCTTTAATTACTTGGATTACTATAATCCTGCTTACTATCATTAATTAATTATAAATTAATTAATTAAACATCTTAATGATCTTCCTTAATTAATCTTCCTAGATTAATCATCTTTAATTACATTCAAGTAATTATCCTTAACCATATTCAGTAATTAACCTTTAATTACTATCATTAATTACAATAATTAATGATCCTTTATTTATTAATTAATTATAATTAATTATATTAATCCTCAATTAATTACAATTAATTAATCATATTTAAATTAATTACTTTTATTAATCATCCTTGATTAATTCATTAATAATTAATCCTCTAATTATTTCATTAATTTATTACCTTCTAGTTAATTAATGTAGTTAATATGTAACGACCCGACTTCCTATGCCCAGAAAGTCGCATCATTATGAAGAAAGAAAGGGGTAGAAAATAGAAAAGAAGAGAAGAAAGAAAGAAATAACAACAACAATCTCACAGCGGAACGAATAAATTATATTAATAACATAAACTATTACATAGTATACAACACTTTACAGAGTTACACAGTATATACATCACTTACTAGACAGTTATAAACATCTGTCTAGACATTACAACTCAATACACTACAGAGATACAGACACAGCGGAACTACTATATATATCTACAACGCTGAAGCCTCCTGCTCCATTGCTCCTCCACAATTCGTCAAAGCTAAACCTGAATCCCTTGGCTGCTCGTAAAAATTTGAGTACCCAAGAGTTTATAAAACAGAAATAAACACTTGGGTCAGACATGGGTCTGGTGTGAGTAAACGGGTTAAAATTGTTTAACTTCAAAACCTTTTGAAAACAAAGGTATCACGTAAGACTTCCCACACATAAACATGGAAAAGTTTTTACCTTACGCTAACCAAAACATTTGATAGGAAATCTGATTGTATTATAATAGGGTCTAGGGTTTTCAAGTAAAATACAGAAATAGCTGAAATGCTTACATCTCACATTCCAACATAGTTGGGCACAACTAATACGTACGGCACTTATTGGAGTTTGGATTCCATACAATGGCAGGGCTACTGGGGTACCGCCCGTCACAGTACGTGGCCTAGATCACCGTACCGAGGATCACTCCCAATCCCCTGCAACACAAAGCCGGAACCATCCCTTACTGGATAATTCCGAACAAGACAATCCCGTAGTTGGCGCGACCAACCACACACTAAGCCGAATCAAAGAAAAGGGACCTCTAGACAGGGATCTATCTTGCTCTCAGTGGGTGCTACCCACGAAGCCTTGCTGCACCTCCCCTGTTTTAGCCATTCCCGGTTGATGAGGCTTGAGGTTACGATTACCTTTAATCAGAACATATCACTTAGAATGCTCATCGTCCGCCTGACGATGTGCTGAAAGCATTCAATCCATATAAGTTCGTTCCGGGTTCGAACGAAACCGAAGGCATTATCTCGTTACACTCGTTTTGGAATCACCCTCAGAGTTAACGACAATAACCCTTGCACTCTGAATCTTCACCTTCACTTGAGATTCACGACCTATCGTTAATTTGGATCGACGTGGTATTCGGGTCTCCAGACCTGGAATACCGGTATACGGAAACCCGATCCCGGTCTCATCGAAATCCAAAACGTATCTTTTAAGGCCAAGTTGTTTAAAGGTTAAACAATTTAACTTATCTATATTCATACAGATAGATAATTCACAATTCACAATTGATAATCACATTATCAATTAAACAGATGATTCATAACCAAATAGGTAATCCATATCAACATCATAATAGTTAATCTATATTATCATCATAATGCAACCAAGCATTTATATCACACAACATCTTATCTCATTTCTGAGATTACATCCATTCAAGACAATCAATGTCATCCATTCTTATATAAGCAATGATTTACTTAATCACAACATAATTAATCAATGTTAAAAACTTTGTTTAAAACATTATGGTAATAAAGTAATTAAAGAGAAATTAATCAATTTAATTAATTAATGATTAAGAATTATTTAATTTATAAGTAAGGATTAAGTTAATTAATTAAATAGGGATGAATTAGTTGATAATTAAGATCAATTAATTAAATAAGATTGATTAATTTGTAATTAGAGATTAATTAATTTAGTAATTAAAATAGTAATTAAGGATTAATCAAATGGTAATTAAGGATTAATTAACTAATAATTAAGGATTAATTAATTTATTATTAAGTTTTATTAATTGATAATTAAGATTTATTAATTAATAATTAAAGAATAATTAATCTATAATTAAGGTTAATTAATTTGTTTAAGAGTAATTAAGGAATGAATTACTCAATTGTAAATAATAAATGGATGTGATTAATTTAAGTTAATTAATTTGTAAATTAATTAAAGATGCTGATTAAGTATAAATACTTAATGAAATTTATAAGTGTAATTACTGTAAGTAATTTATAATTACAAGATGTAATTAATTTAAGGATAATTATTTAGGAGAAGTAATTAAGAATTTATTATTTGGTATAATTAATATAATTAATTTAGAAGTTAATTAATTAAGGTAAGTAATTACAGGATGATAATTACTGTTTAAATTTAATTAAGGTGGATTAATGGAGGTAATTAATTAAAGTTTAATTAATTAATATAATTAATTAAGGATTAATGTAATTAATTAGTGTAATTAATTAATGAAAGTAATTAAAGGTTAATTAATATAAATGATTAAGGTTAATTAATTTGTGAAATTAATTAAGGATAATTACTTTATGTAATTAATAATTAATCAAGAGTGATTAATATTTAATGATTAATTAATTAAATGGATTGTAATTAATTAAGGATTGATGAAGCAAGGTTAGGAATTAATTCTTAAGTAATTAATTTAATTTAAGTTGATTAAATTAATTATAATATGGATTAATAAATGGTTGCTTATGAATGATGGTTGAGTAGAATGTCTGATTGGGTTGATATCTATTGGATGATATACTATGATATTCTGTGATATGATATTGGATATATCTATGATAAATGTGCGATATTTATCTATGTTAATGCTATGTGAATTCAAGTATTAAATTGAATTGAATTGTTTAAACCTTTAAACAACTTGGCCTTAAAAGATACGCTTTGGATTTCGATGAGACCGGGATCGGGTTTCCGTATACCGGATTTCCAGGTCTGGAGACCCGAATACCACATCGATCCAAATTAACGATAGGTCGTGAATCAAGTGAAGATGAAGATTCAGAGTGCAAGGGTTATTGTCGTTAACTCTGAGGGTGATTCCAAAACGAGTGTAACGAGATAATGCCTTCGGTTTCGTTCGAACCCGGAACGAACTTGTATGGATTGAATGCTTTCAGCACATCGTCAGGTGGACGATGAGCATTCTAAGATAGATGTGTTCTGATTAAAGGTAATCGTAACCTCAAGCCTCACAAACCGGGAATGGCTAAAACAGGGGAGGTGCAGCAAGGTTAGTGGGTAGCACCCAAGTAGGACAAGATTACCTCTGTCTAGATGTCCCTTTCTATTTTCGACTTAGTGGTGCGGTTGCTGATCCCAACCGTGAGGTATCTTGTGCGGGAATTATCCAGTAAGGGATGTTCCGACCTTGTGTTGCAGGGGATTGGGAGTGATCCTCGGTACGGTGATCTAGGCCACGTACTGTGACGGGCGGTACCCCAGTAGCCCTGCCATTGTATGGAATCCAAAATCCAATAAGTGCCAACGGACTTGATTGTATAACCCACTTTGTGGCTAGTATGCTGGAATTTAATAATGTAACAATTTCAGCTATTTCATATTTATTTGAAAACCCTAGACCCTATTATAATACAATCGAATTTCCTATCAAATGTTTTGGTTAGCGTAAGGTAAAAACTTACCCATGTTTATTTGTGGGAAGTCTTACGTGATACCTTTTCTTTCAAAGGTTTTGAAGTTAAACAAGTTTAACCTGTTACTCACACCAGACCCATGTCTGACCCAAGTTGTTTATTTCTGTTTTATAAACTCTTGGGTACTCAAATTTTTACGAGTAGCCAAGGGATTCAGGTTAGCCTTGACGAATTGTGGAGGAGCAATGGAGCAGGAGGCTTCGGCGTTGTAGATAGATAGTAGTTTCCGCTGTGTTGATTTTGTATTGATCTCTGTATTGTTTTGAGAGGTAATAACTAGACAGATGTTTATAACTGTCTAGTATGTGATGTGTAATCTGTGTAACTCTGATAAGTGTTGTATATGATACTATGTAATATTTATGTTATTAATATAATTTATTCGTTCCGCTGTGTGAGATTCTAATGTTGTTTCTTTCTCTCTTCTCTTCTTTTCTATTTTCTACCCCTTTCTTTCTTATTAACGATGCGACTTTCTGTGGAGAGAAAGTCGTGGTCGTTACAGGTTAAAACAATTTCAATTCATTATCTTTATACACAAAGAAAGATAATTCACAACAGATAATTAACATTATCAGATAATCCATATAATTCAACTAACATCCGTATCATACAGCATATATCTCATCAGAGATATCAATCAATGCCAAGTATTCAATACTATCACCCATTCATAAGTAATGATTTATATCATCTCTAATTAATTTAAAGTGAATTAAAATTTATCACAATAGATAATCCATTTCTTCGATGGATTGGATAGTTAAGTATGAGCTGTTCGGATTGTGTAAAGAGGAACAGTTTTTCTTTGGAAATAGGTTGGGTTGATCACAAAAGTGACTTGTGATTGCTGAGTGTTCTCTTGGGTTGTCAGAGTTTTTCTGGATGTCTTCAGAGAAGTCAGAAGTTTTTCCGCATCTGAAGGAAGATGGAGGAGTGGAGATCATCGGAAAAATTAAATTCCAGAGATAACATATTTTATTTTGACTATCTTAAATTCTTAAAAATTACACCAGGTTAAATCAAACAATATTTGTTTGATAATCAAGTCCTGACAAGAATTAGATCATGGGGTAAGGATTTTAAATAAAAATTGAACTTGAGAAAAATAAGACAGGACAGAGCAAATTTTTAAACAGGATGCACACAGATAACATTCACATCAAACATCCACTTATATATACATGCAATACACATTTATATTCATGCAACCAATTATATTTTTAATTTTATAGTTACTCACCAGATCTGAAGAAGACAGAGCACTGTGATTAGAAAATAGCTTTTGGACCTTAAAATTTTGTTGCTGGAAATATCTTTGATTTAAAATTGAAACTTGCATTGCCTTTTGCTTTAAAATTTGAGTTGCATCTTTGTTTTAAAACTTGCTTTGTCCTGTCTTATTTTTCTCAAGTTCAATTTTTATTTAAAATCCTTACCCCATGATCTAATTCTTGTCAGGACTTGATTATCAAACAAATATTGTTTGATTTAACCTGGTGTAATTTTTAAGAATTTAAGATAGTCAAAATAAAATATGTTATCTCTGGAATTTAAAAACAATCAGCATTTTTACTGTGATAATCATGTTTGTAGTGATGAAATTCTCTGTAATATGTATAGTTTGGAATGCATGTATGTTTTGATATGTTATTGCCTGTTCTAGTAAGCCAGTTTTAAATCCTGATCAAAAATAAATGATTTCTTGTTCAAATCCTTATGAAAGATGGTTGCATGTGAATGTATAGATAGTTCTGCATATATATTGATATACAAGTGAAATTTTTGCTGTATGTATATATGGATGTTTTGTATGCATGTGTGATCATGTTCTCTGTTCAGTTTTTCCAGATTCCAGAATTCCTTTTAAATCATTTACCACTTGATCTAGCTTTTGTTAGGACTAACTTTATAAACAAAATATGTTTGAATTATCATAGACAAATGTTTAAAATTTTAATTAAGTCAAACTTTAAGCAGAGTGTCTCTGTAAAACAAGAAGAACAGTGTATGTTTAGGACAAGTGAAAATTTAAATATCTTAATTTATCAAGACAGGTTTATAAACTAAAAACTTATACCAAAACTTGATTTTTAAAGGAGAAATCATAATTTTTAGTTTAGTAATATAGGTGCAGTTCTGTGTTGAACAGAAAATAGGAATAGGGGATTTTTGGGTGATCTCGGGAATTTGAAGTGTCGAGTTTCTTCTGGTAGGTGGAGGAATGGTCAGTGATGCCGAGAAAAATATTGGGTGGCGTTGCAGTTCATCGTGGCGTAGGCGGCGAGTTTGTTTAGATTTTTAAACCTCTTTCTCAAATACAAATGCAAATCTGAAATCAGTAAACAAACTTTCCTCAAACCAAATCAAAGATCTGTAATCAACTCCTCAAACCAGAAATCAAAAATCAATACCCTGTAATTCTTTTTCCAAATCAACTCAAGCCTGTTGTATTCATTTGCAATCTGGGATCATCTCAAGTCTGTCTGCAAACATGCATTCTTTTCAAAACCTGCATTCTCTTCAACCTGGAAGCATGTTCAAACACTCATCTCTGCATGCAAATTTAAACAGCATGCAACCATATTTTACTTTAAGTTTTTAAAAGTTACTCACCTATTTTAAAAGAAGCAGAGCCTCCAGAACTGCTGATTCTAAAACCAGAGATAGATCTTACACGTACCCCTCAGAGATACATAAAACTCAATGAATTCCAATTGTTCAAACTGACAATTCAATCCTGAACTGTCACCATATGTAACGACCCGACTTTCTTTGCCCAGAAAGACGCATCGTTATGAAGAAAGAAAGGGATAGAAGAAGAAAAGAAAAGAAGAGAGAGAACAACAATACATCAGAAATCTCACAGCGGAACGAGAAATATATTATCACATAAGATATTACATAGTATCATATACATCAGAGTACACAATTTATACATCACAGAATAGACAGTTATAAACTTCTGTCTATTATACAACACAAGTACACCAGTACAATACAGACTAATACAAACACAGCGGAAACTCTATATATCTACTCGCTGAAGCCTCCTGCTCCTCAGCTCCTCCAGTATTCATCAAGACTAACCTGAATCCCTCGACTACTCAATACAAATCCAAAACGTATCTTTTAAGGCCAAGTTGTTTAAAGGTTTAAACAATTTTACTTATCTATATTCATACAGATAGATAATTCACAAACCACAATTTATAATCACATTATCAATTAAACAGATGATTCATAACCAGTAGGTAATCCATATCAACATCACAATAGTTAATCTACATTACCATCATAATGCAACCAAACATTCATACTACACAACATCTTATCTCATTTCTGAGATACATTCATTCAAGACAAATCAATGTCATCCATTCTTATATAAGTAATGATTTACTTAATCACAACATAATTAATGAAATCTGAGAATAAAATTAAATGATGTGATGAATGTTTATAGTAATATGGTTTGCATATGATTTTATCTGTGAATGCATGCTTGAATAAATAAAATGCATGTACTAAATCAGTATGTATAAATACATACTTCTCTGTTATTTAATGTGAGCAAACTCACTTATCTACTTATGTGTTTTGATATTGTGGTTGATCTTGAAGTATGATTGTTTGAAAATGTGTATGCATGATTGTTTCAAATCTTAAATACATGTTTATATGAATGAAGACACTGTGAGTAGTCTGGACATAAGTGATCATCCCTGTTCTTAGTTTTAGAGTTTAAAACTTAGATTAAAAATTCCAATTCCTCTCACTCTAATCTCTGTTAGGCTTAGGAATTTAAACAAATTTAGTTTGTTTAGTCATAAGCTATGGTTAAAAATTATTTTCAAGAAAAATAAACTTGTATTCTTCTGGAAATAAAGAAAAGACAGTAATCTTTAATTTTAAATATCATAGTATAGCCTCCAGAACCTTATTAAATATACGTACATCCTACTTGGGTCAGACACATAGTAAATATAACCAAATGAACTTGCTTATGTTAATGTATATAACCAAATGTAAATACATACAATTGACTGATTCAAATATTAATGAATTGTACACATGTTTGTACAAGGTTTAAAACTGTGAAAAATTGTGGAGAAACAAGCCGGTTTGGATTGGATGACAAATTTAAGGGCAAAGGTGAGTTAATCTCACTCAGTTGAATTTTATTTTAAATTTAAATGGTTAAATTTAAATAATTGATTGGATGCTTGCATTGATTGAATATGCTATATTATATATATAGTAGTATATAGCAATATATACATATTGGCATATGTATATATTTGAGTTGTTGATATTCCCGCATTTATATAGCGGATGAGACCCTATGCGCCGCATAATAGCGAATGATATTTTATAAACCCATATACCGCGATATTCCACCTTGAAGTGGAATTGGTATTGTGCTAACGTTTGTGGATGCAGGGAAACAGGTTGGAGGGATCCAACTGGATTCCTCAAAATTATTTAGATTATTTGATATTCTGTTCTATGAATATTGATATCCTGTGATGATTTTATTGATGATTGAAATATTGGATGATATGGTTGGATTGAATATTTCAATAAAAGGAGTTATCAAAATATATTGAATTGGATTTTGAAAGAAATAAAAGAGTAAATTTTAAGTAAATAATTCAAGTGAATTGGAATAAGGGAATTTCGAAATAACAAGGGAAATATTAACTTTAAATTAAAGTGATATTAAATTTAAAGAATAAAAGATTTATTTTGAATGTAAGGATTAAATTTAATTAAAGGCTAAAGAAGGAGTTTTGGAAGTTTAAAATTGGTATTTTCAGTTAAAAAGGGTTTTAACTCAAATAAAGGAATAAATCTAAAAGTTAATGTATTTTGAAATAAATGAAGTAGTAAAGGAAATTTATTTCAAAGTAAAGTAAAGTAAATTGGAAAATCAATTGGAAATTGATTTAGTTGTTTAAAATTGGAATTTTAAAAGAGAAGTGAGATTTTGGAAATATAAACTGGGTTTATAAAGTAAAATAAAATATCAGTGGATATTTGAATATAAATTCAAGGTGGGAATTTATAAAAAGATATGGTTTGGTTTAAAAATAAATGTTGATTTATTTTTAAAAAGATGGAAATGAGAAGTGTATTTCTCTGGATAGCCAAGTACGTTTTCAAAGCAATTTAAATATAAGTTAAAAGTTTTAAGTATGATTTAAAAAGCATGTTTTAGAAAATTGATTATTTCTAAATGTTAATTTTCAAAGTAGGTATTTTTAAAATCTATTATTGTAGTAATTATATAAAAGTGATTTGCTATTCTGTTTTAAAAAAAAAAAAAAGAAGAAGAGAAATTTAGTTTATATTTGTAAAGTGGTTTCATTTTAAATATTTCTTAAGTATATATTTTGTTAAGGTATTAAAGTAGTTTTTTTTAAATTTCAATATTATTAAGTATATTTATAGTAAAGTGTTTTAAGATTATTTTAAAATCTAAGTGTTTTGTACTTGGTGTTTCAGAGGAAATAAATATTTGGAAATGTATTCCGTAAGCGGAAACTGTTTTGAAATTGTTTTCAAATGAGTTTTGAAAATTCGGAATTATATCTTGGAAAGATATTTGGGCAAATAAATAATGTGGGAAATTATTTAATTGTGTGATGGTTGCTTGTGGATGTTAATTGATAGTTAAATAACCGACTATCAATATTGGCCAAATGCGCTGATCGTTTCGAAGAGACCGGGATCGAGTTTCCGTATACCGGGATTCTAGGTCTGGAGACTCGAATACCACTTCGATTCGGTTTGTACGTTTCGGGTAACGTGTTCGAAGTCGAAGATGGAGCAGTGAAGTGCAAGGGCTAGTCGCTACTAATCCTGAGGATATTTCCAAAATGGATGTAGTAGGAATAGTGCCTTCGGTTCCGTTCGGACCCGGGACGGACTGGTATGGACGAATGCTTGCGAAACATCGTCAGCGGACGATGGGCATTCTAAGGGATATGTTCTCTAAAAGGTATCGTTTAGCCTCGAACCTCATCAACCGGGAATGACTGAAAATCAGGGGTTATGCAGCAAGGCTTCGTGGGTAGCTCCCACTGGAGGGTAAGGTCATCCCTGTCTAGATGTCCCTTTTTATTTCGGCTTAGTGGTGCGGTTGCTGATCCCAACCGTGGGGTGATTTTATTCGGGATCATCCAGTAAGGGATGGTTCCGGCCTTGTGTTGCAGGGGAGCGGGCGTACTCCTCGGTACTGTGATCTAGGCCACGTACTGTGACAGGTGGTACCCCAGTGCCTAGTCATTCGTTGGAAATCCATTCTCCCTACGTGCCTGTACGGTTTTGATTGTGCCCAACTATTGTTGAAATGTGAGATGCAAGCATTTCAGCTAGATTCTATTTTACTTTCTGTAGACACTATTATAATATCAAAGGAATTTGATAAAAAGTGTTTTAGCTATCGTAAGGTAAAAACCCAACATGTTTATTTGTGGCGTGGTCTTACGAGATGCTTTTGTTTTCAAAGGATTTTTGAAACTTTAATAATCAATTGAGTGTGATTTTCTCACGCTGGTATTCCAGACTGACTCGGGTATTGTTTTATATGATGCTCGGGTCAGACCGAGTATTATAGATTACAGGAAATGATGCTATGGAGCTGGATGGCGATACGTACTTCCGTATTTGAGTTATATATTCCGCTGTGTATTCAGATTGTGAGGACAAGTTATGATTACTGTCCAGTTGTATGATATTGATGTGATGTACTCTGATGATGTATTGGGATGATGTATATATAAACAGATATAGATTTCTTTTTGTGTAAAGATCTGTTATTACCTATTATAGTTTATTCCGCTGCGTATGAGAGATTCTGTTGTTGTTTTCTATTTTTCTTCTTCTTCTACCTCTTCTTCTTAACTCAAATGGTCCGGTTTTTGTGTAGGAAAAACTCGGGTTGTTACAGTGGAAATTGTAACGACCCGACTTTCTTTGCCCAGAAAGACGCATCGTTATGAAGAAAGAAAGGGATAGAAGAAGAAAAGAAAAGAAGAGAGAACAACAACACATCAGAAATCTCACAGCGGAACGAGAAATATATTATCACATAAGATATTACATAGTATCATATACATCAGAGTACACGATTTATACATCACAATATAGACAGTTATAAACTTCTGTCTATTATACAACACAACTACATAAATACGATACATCATACACAGCGGAAACTCTATATATCTACACGCTGAAGCCTCCTGCTCCACAGCTCCTCCAGAATTCGTCAAGACTAACCTGAATCCCCTTGACTACTCATACAAATTTGAGTACCCAAGAGTTTAATAAAACAGAAAATAAACACTTGGGTCAGACATGGGTCTGGTGTGAGTAAACGGTTAGATTGCTTAACTTTGAAAACCTTTGAAAACAAAAGTATCACGTAAGACTCCCCACAAATAAACATGGGTAAGTTTTTACCTTACGCTAACTAAAACATTTGATAGGAAATCCGATTGTATTATAATAGGGTCTAGGGTTTTCAAGTAAAATACAGAAATAGCTGAAATGCTTACATCTCACATTCCAACATAGTTGGGCACAACTAATACGTACGGCACTTATTGGAGTTTGGATTCCATACAATGGCAGGGCTACTGGGGTACCGCCCGTCACAGTACGTGGCCTAGATCACCGTACCGAGGAGTACGCCCGCTCCCCTGCAACACAAAGCCGGAACCATCCCTTACTGGATAATTCCGAACAAGATAATCCCGTAGTTGGCGCGACCAACCACACACTAAGCCGAATAAAAGAAAAGGGACCTCTAGACAGGGATCTATCTTGCTCTCAGTGGGTGCTACCCACGAAACCTTGCTGCACCTCCCCTGTTTTAGCCATTCCCGGTTGATGAGGCTTGAGGTTACGATTACCTTTAATCAGAACATATCACTTAGAATGCTCATCGTCCGCCTGACGATGTGCTGAAAGCATTCAATCCATACAAGTTCGTTCCGGGTTCGAACGAAACCGAAGGCATTATCTCGTTACACTCGTTTTGGAATCACCCTTAGAGTTAACGACAATAACCCTTGCACTCTGAATCTTCATCTTCACTTGAGATTCACGACCTATCGTAAATTTGGATCGATGTGGTATTCGGGTCTCCAGACCTGGAATACCGGTATACGGAAACCCGATCCCGGTCTCATCGAAATCCAAAACGTATCTTTTAAGGCCAAGTTGTTTAAAGGTTTAAACAATTTAATTCAATACTTGAATTCACACAACATTTAACACAGATAAATATCACACATTTATCACAGATATATCCTATATCATATCAAAGAATATCACAACATATCATCCAATAGATATCATCCAATTTAGATATTCTACACAACAATCATCCATAAGCAACAATTATTAACCCTATGTTATAGTTAATTTAATTATCTTCAATTAAATTAATTACTTAAGAATTAATTATCTAACCTTGCTTAATCAATCATTAATTAATCACAAACCTTTAATAATTAATTACTTATTAAATATTAATCATCCTTGATTAATTATTCATTAATTACATAAAGTAATTATCCTTTAATTAATTCCACAAATTAATTATTCTTAACCATTACCAGTAATTAACCATTAATTACTTCATTAATTAAGTACATTAATTAATTACATTAATCCTTAATTAATTATATTAATTAATTAAACTTAATTAAATACCTCCATTAATCCACCTTAATTAATTATAAACAGTAATTATCATCCTGTAATTACTTACCTTAATTAATTAACTTCTTAATTAATTTTATTAATCTATTGATTAATTGCACCAAATAAATAATCCTTAATTGCTTTAACAAAGTAATTATACTTCAATTACTTTCCATTAAGTAATTCCTTTAATTAATTACATCCTGTAATTATACATTAAATACTTATATTAAGTAATTACACTTATTAATTTCATTAAGTATTAATACTTAATCAGCATCAAGATTTTCTTTAATTAATTTACAAATTAATTTACTTAAATTAATCACATCCATTTATTATTTACCATTGAGTAATTCATTCCTTAATTACCCTTTTAAACCAATTAATTAATCTTTAATTACAGATTAATTATTCTTTTAATTATTAATTAATAAACCTTAATTATCAATTAATAAAACTTATTAATTAATTAGTTCCTTAATTATTAGTTAATTAATTCTTAATAATAGTTAATTAACCTTTAATTAATCTTTATAGATTAATTATTCTTATTTATTAATTTATAAAACCTAATTATTAATTAATAAACTTAATTAAGTGTTCTTAATTACAAATTAATCAACCTCTAATTACTAAATTAATTAATTACAAATTAATTAATCTTTAGTCATTAATTAAATCGATCTTCATCATTGAGTTAATTAAATTAATTAATTACTCTTAATTAATTTCTTAACTAATCCTTAATCATTATTAATTAAATTAATTAATTATACCTAATGTCCTTAATTAACTTAATTAATATCAAAACATTAAAACTTTAATTATCTTAAGATAAAACATTATCTTATTAATGCCTTAATTATCATTAAAACATCTTATCTTAATAACTAACTCTTCTTAATTAAATTATTAACTAAAGTTTAAAATAAATAATCATTTAACTTGATAAATTAAAGTTAATAAAACATAACTTCCCTTAAATGCCTTAAACATTAACAAGTAATAGTTTAAACTAGTTTTCAATTTAAACTTTAAAACTTGTTTTTATAAAAACTTTTAAAATCTCATTTTACTTAAGTTTAAAATAACTTTAAATTTTACTTAATAAAATTTAAATTAAACCAATTTCAAAACTCCTTAATCAAATGTTAAGGAGAACAATTATTATTTATAAAATAATTTTATAAAAGAAAGTTTAAACAAATTTAACTTAAATTTCAAAAATCTTGTTTTTAAAACTTTTAAACCTTTAAAACTGTTTACAAATTCTCTGCTTCGAGTCGAACCCGAAGATCACTCGGTTTTACACCGAGTTTCCCCATTTTCTTCCATTTCCAAAACTTGGTTTATATTTTTTTCTTTTTCTTTTTCTACAGGCTTTATCACCTACTACTACTCGAGTATAAACTCGAGTCCTTACCCCCAAAACCCGAGTCCCCCTTCGAGAAAAATTCTTCCTTCCCGATGCCACAACTCTACTGACACCACCGTGCACAAGTGCACGTGCACACCGATCAGAACGCCTTCGACCTCTGCCGTGGTCGTCGACAAACCAATGACTCCTACCTCAATCCTTCCAGGCCACCAGATCAGCCTATCTCGTCTGAATTTGAGAATCGAGCAAGTCGATGAAATCATGGAAACCACCGAACGATCAAACTCCTTCGCTGACGACGATCTCGTCCACCGGAGCTCACATCCCTCCGTCCAGAGCTGCAACACCAACCCACGCGACGTTCCCATCCCTCGCAGTGAACTCCGATCCTCCCTCGACGACGTACGAATCCCTGACAACCTCGACGACTACAACAGGGTAAAAACCCTACTTTGCCATACTCTGGTCACTACGACCATCTGAAAAATCGACGATCATTTTTCCAGTGATCGTCAACCTTCAAACAACCCTTGACCAAAATCACAACCCTCAACTCACCGCCGATCAACAGAAATCAATCAAAATGCCCAATTTGATCAACTCAAAAATTCCCAATGATTATCAAACTAAAAATTATGATATCAATATTAAAAATCATGATTTTCTACTACAAATCCATTTATGCAATCCAAACATGAAATCGAATTCATTGATTTTCGACTTCTTTTTGATTTTTACTGTAATTTACCAGTTTCGAAATAAATATGCAATATAAACACTTGGGTTTATTTTTAAAAATACTATTACATTCATACCATCATCTCTTCTTTGGAGATCATAACCTAAATTTGGATATATAAGAAGAATTTGAATTCATTTGTTTTATCTTTAAGTCTGTGATCATAGCAGAGACTAATATACATAAACTCAGGCATATACTCATATCAACAGAGCAGTAAAATATATATATTCCAAATAAAACAACCATGCAAACCATATTACAATATTTCTATACATATTCATCACATGCATAAATATTAACATAGATTAAAAACTGTTTTTAAGAAAAGGTTTACTCACCTGTCAATTTAAAACAGAGAACATATGTTGTTCCAGGCTTTCTCCAGATTTGTTATTTGATTTTAAACTTGCTTTTCTTTTGCTTGTTGAGTTTTAAACCTTGCTGTTGATCTTTGAAACTGATTTGTATTTGAGAAAATTTGAGACTGATGTTGCCTTTGATCTCCTTCCTCTGATTTTTATTTGAATTTCCAGTTTCCATTTGATTTACAGAATTGTTTGCTTCCAGATTTTTATTTCCAGACTTTTACTTCTTTAGATTTGATTCGAATTGTACTTTTACTTTTTTTTTTTAGTAGAGAAAGAAAAGAAGATAGATTAGAGCTGAAGAAAGAAAATGCCAGATTTCTTCTATCTTTTAAATTTTTTTTTTTAAACTTTAATTACCAAAGAGAAAATAAAGCCACTTGTCCTCTTAAGAGTTAATTAACTTACACCTAAACATTCCAAGCTTCCATATGTTTACAAGTGTTAAACTTGTCTTTTATTAATTTATTTAAGTAATACATATGTATTTATAAAATATTTACATGTATATAAAATGTATTTATCTTTTATAAATAAGCTTTTAGATTTTAATAAATATACAAATGTGAGAAACAATTATTTAAATAACTTATGCTTTGATCAAATGAATATAACATATTTTTATATGCTTGAGTATTTTATTTTCTTTATATATATTTTTACAAACCAATTTATCTTATGTTTGAATTTTAAAATGAAAGAATATTAAAAACAATTGAACTTTTAAATTTAAAACTTAACTAAAAAAAAACTTAAAATATATGTTTATAATAAATAAGAAATTATTCTTGTTACTTAAATCTTAAAATATCATTTTCAAAAGTATTAAACCAATTTACAAATTATATATATATTAAAGTTTGAAAACATGTTATTAAATTCAAATTCAATATTCTTTCCATTCCAATATATACAAATATATATATTCTAAATGGAAAATACTTTTAACATTAGCTTTATAATTATCATATTTAATTTTAATACATAACTTCAAATAACAATATATATATACATATATATTATAATTTGATAACTTATCCTTTTATTAAATTAAAGACTCCCTATTTATAATATATATACCTATATATATATATTATAAATATAAACACTTATATTAGTTTTAGTAAGATAAATCTTCCTAATTAAAATTTTAGAAAAGATATTCCCAGTAGAATTCCCTTCAGAAAATTAGGTGTGATCAATTCCTCTCCAAAGAATCCTGGGCCGCTTCACCAAATTCTTCTTTCGGAGACATCCTTCTATTAAGCTGAACCATCGGTAACTCCACGAATCAAGTCGATACGTAATCTCAATCTCCAATAATACCAAGAGAATACTCAAATAATCGCAAGTCTCTTTTGCGATCAACCCGACCTAACTTCCAAAGATACTGTTCTTTCTTCACAAATCAGAACAGCTCATACTTAACTATCCAATTCATCGGATTAATTACAATTAATTATAATTAATTAATCATACTTAATTAATTACTTTCATTAATCAACCTTGATTAATTCATTAATTAAATAATCCTTATTAATTAATTAACCTTTTAATTAATTAAATAATTAATTTTAATCAACCACTTCATTGATTAGTCTTAATTAATCATAAACAGTAATTAACAATTTGTAATTACTTATCTTAATTAATTACTTTTAATTAATTAGATTAATTAATAAAGGTTAATATAATCTGAAAGACTCCGATCATCAATTGCTTATGTTAATTGATACTATGTAATATTACCTTATTAATTAATCTAACATTCCCAAAGTAAGGTAAAAAAATAATTCATTAATTAAATCTTGAAATTACTAATTACTTAACAAATAAATATATATATTCAAACAGAAAATATCTTATATTTTAACCCGTTTACTCACACCAGACCCATGTCTGACCCAAGTGTTTATTTTCTGTTTTATTAAACTCTTGGGTACTCAATATTGTATTGAGTAGTCGAGGGATTCAGGTTAAAATTGTTTAACTTCAAAACCTTTTGAAAACAAAGGTATCACGTAAGACTTCCCACACATAAACATGGAAAAGTTTTTACCTTACGCTAACCAAAACATTTGATAGGAAATCCAGTTATATTATAATAGGGTCTAGGGTTTTCAAGTAAAATACAGAAATAGCTGAAATGCTTACATCTCACATTCCAACATAGTTGGGCACAACTAATACGTACGGCACTTATTGGAGTTTGGATTCCATACAATGGCAGGGCTACTGGGGTACCGCCCGTCACAGTACGTGGCCTAGATCACCGTACCGAGGAGTACGCCCGCTCCCCTGCAACACAAAGCCGGAACCATCCCTTACTGGATAATCCCGAACAAGACAATCCCGTAGTTGGCGCGACCAACCACACACTAAGCCGAATAAAATAAAGGGACCTCTAGACAGGGATCTATCTTGCTCTCAGTGGGTGCTACCCACGAAACCTTGCTGCACCTCCCCTGTTTTAGCCATTCCCGGTTGATGAGGCTTGAGGTTACGATTACCTTTAATCAGAACATATCACTTAGAATGCTCATCGTCCACCTGACGATGTGCTGAAAGCATTCAATCCATACAAGTTCGTTCCGGGTTCGAACGAAACCGAAGGCATTATCTCGTTACACTCGTTTTGGAATCACCCTCAGAGTTAACGACAATAACCCTTGCACTCTAAATCTTCATCTTCACTAGAGATTCACGATCTATCGTTAATTTGGATCGATGTGGTATTCGGGTCTCCAGACCTGGAATACTGGTATACGGAAACCCGATCCCGGTCTCATCGAAATCCAAAACGTATCTTTTAAGGCCAAGTTGTTTAAAGGTTTAAACATTTAAACTTATTCAGGATGATATAAACAGATAGATAAATCATATTATCACAATTGATAATTCATATCAACATTCATCTCACAAAGCAGCATATATCATATATATATCAGAGATATTCAAATCATCCAATATCAACCAATCACCCAATATCAAACATCCAGTATTAATCAATTATCTAAATAGAATTGATTAACTCTAATCAATTTAATTAACCTTTAATTAAATTAGTTACTATTCTTTAATTACTTGGATTATCATAATCCTGTTCACTATCATTAATTAATTACAACTTAATTAATTAAACATCTTAATGATCTTCCTTAATTAATCTTCCCTGATTAATTATACTTTAATTACATTCAAGTAATTATCCTTAACCATATACAGTAATTAACCTTTAATTACTAACATTAATTACAATAATTAATGAACCTTCATTAATTAATTAATTATAATTAATTATATTAATCCTCAATTAATTACAATTAATTAATCATACTTAAATTAATTACTTTCATTAATCAACCTTGATTAATTCATTAATTAAATAATCCTTATTAATTAATTAACCTTTTAATTAATTAAAGATCTGTTAATAAATTTAGTTGCTTAAGTAGCCTATAACTTAACAGGTTTAAATACTAAATAAGAGCATTGCAGATTGGTTTTGAAAGTAGCTCAGGCAATTGGAATTTTGAGATGATTTTCAGGCATTGATTTGGTTTTAGAGATATGGTTTCAGGTATTTGAAATTTGAGAATCAAGCTTTTGCAGATTAATTCAGGTTTGATATTTTTGGTTTGAGGTAGTTTCAGATTTGTAGATACTTGGTTTAGAAAGGCATTTCAGTTTTTTGGTTTGAGAAAATCTCAGTTTGGTTTGAGGATTTGATTTTAGTTCCGGTTGAAGATGATTTCAGTTTTGATCATTTTCTGGTTTTGGTTTGGTCTTTGAAAAAATGAGATTAGAAAAGAAAAGAGAATGGAAAGGTAGGCTTTTATAACTTAAATTTAAGGTTTATTAAAAATTAAAGAAAAATGAAAAGAAAATGACACTTGTTTTCATCCATTCTTAATTACCTTACACATGTATTTATGATGTATATAAAATTTACACTTGTCCTTAATCATTTTATATTATTTTTTTAAAAAGAGTTTAAAAGCTTTTATATGTATTTCCTAAATAGATAAATACATTTATTAGTTATAAATGCTTTTCTATATTATAAATAAATGAAACCTTTAAAAGAAAATAAAATAAAACTCATTTATATCCTAATAAAATCATATACAATGTATTTCATTCATTTTTAAGTGTAAAAATATCTTTTGTATTTATTTACTATTAAATAAATACTTTCTAAATTTATATACAAAATCTCTTTAAGGAAGACAAAAATAAAACAAAAGCCTTATTTTAAATAAAAGTCTTGTTCGTATATTCTTATACCCAAATATATTAAAACAATACTTATTAATTTTAGAAATGATAAATCTATTAAAAATCAAATTTATAAAATAACATAATTTAAACAATTATTCTTATTACAAATCAATCTATACCATAATTAAAATATCTTATTATTATATTATTTGGTTATTTATATTAATATTATAAATTTAAATAATTTAAATTTAGAGATTAATAAATGATTGCTTATGAATGATGGTTGAGTAGAATGTCTGATTTGGTTGATATCTATTGGATGATATACTATGATATTCTGTGATATGATATTGGATATATCTGTGATAAATATGTGATATTTATCTATGTTAATGATATGTGAATTCAAGTATTAAATTGAATTGAATTGTTTAAACCTTTAAACAACTTGGCCTTAAAAGATACGTTTTGGATTTCGATGAGACCGGGATTGGGTTTCCGTATACCGGATTTCCAGGTCTGGAGACCCGAATACCACATCGATCCAAATTAACGATAGGTCGTGAATCTCAAGTGAAGATGAAGATTCAGAGTGCAAGGGTTATTGTCGTTAACTCTGAGGGTGATTCCAAAACGAGTGTAACGAGATAATGCCTTCGGTTTCGTTCGAACCCGGAACGAACTTGTATGGATTGAATGCTTTCAGAACATCGTCAGGTGGACGATGAGCATTCTAAGTGAAGTGTTCTGATTAAAGGTAATCGTGACCTCAAGCCTCATCAACCGGGAATGGCTAAAACAGGGGAGGTGCAGCAAGGCTTCGTTTGTAGCGCCCACTGAGAGTAAGGTCATCCCTGTCTAGATGTCCCTTTCTATTTCGACTTAGTGGTACGGTTGCAGTACACAACCGTGGGGTGATTTTATTCGGAATTATCCAGTAAGGGATGGTTCCGGCTTTGTGTTGCAGGGGAGCGGGCGTACTCCTCGGTACGGTGATCTAGGCCACGTACTGTGACGGGCGGTACCCCAGTAGCCCTGCCATTGTATGGAATCCAAAATCCAATAAGTGACGTACGATTTAGTTGTGCCCAACTATGTTGGAATGTGAGATGTAAGCATTTCAGCTATTTCATATTTATTTGAAAACCCTAGACCTATTATAATATAACCAGATTTCCTATCAAGTTTTGGTTAGCGTAAGGTAAAAACTTTTCCATGTTTATGGGTGGGAAGTCTTACGTGATACCTTTGTTTTCAAAAGGTTTTGAAGTTAAGCAATTTAAACCGTTTACTCACACCAGACCCATGTCTGACCCAAGTGTTTATTTCTGTTTTATATAAACTCTTGGGTACTCAAATTTTTACGAGTAGCCAAGAGAGTCAGGTTTGCTTTGACGAGTTATCTGGAGGAGCAATGGAGCAGGAGGCTTCAGCGCTGTAGAGATATAGTAGTTCCGCTGTGTTGATCTCTGAGTCATTGTTATCTGTGTTGTATCTTATATTGTAGAAACTAGACAGGTGTTTATAACTGTCTAGTATGTGTTGTATATGTTGTGTAACTCTGATAGTTGTTGTATATGATACTATGCAATACTAATTTACATAGGTATATATATTATAAATATAAACACTTATATTAGTTTTAGAAAGATAAAACTTCCCAATTTAAAATATTATTAACCTTTTAAAATGAATTGAACTTGTCAATTTATAAAATAAATCAACTAATCAATTTAATTATTAATAAAGATTATTAAATTGATATTGCCAAATTTCCGGGATATCACAATTTCCAAATAATATCGATATTACATTTCTCAAAATCTTTCGAAATCATTTTAAACAATTTCGGGATTTAAAATTTCCAAAAATTCTTTAAATGTTATTTGGAAAGACAAATTTATAATACTAAGTGTATTTAAACAAAGGTCAAAACAAATATCATTTTAAACATTATTTACTAAAATCCTAAAACAATTTACACTTGGCTTTATTTATAAACAATTCCTTTTAAAGGATTTTCTCATTTATAAACATCATTTATAAATTTAAAACAATATTAATAGTCTTGGTGGATGATTTATAAAATTCTTTTTAAAACCTTAAAACCATATATATTTTCCAAAGAAAATAAATAAAATTTTAATTCTTTTATTAAACTTAATATAACATTAATTATCCTGAAACATAATAAATCACATTTATAATCTTTTTTATAAATCTAAAACAATATTAACTATCCCAAAAGATAATTAATCAAATTTACAATTTTCTTTAATAAACAAATCAACTACCTTTAATAAAATAGTTAATTACTTCCAAAACACTTTCATCAAATTTATTTATTTATTTTAAACTTGGTTATTAAATTAATTAACCAACTTAAAATATTATTTGTTAAACGGTTTATTAAATTTAAATAATCATTAATTAAAATGATTATTAATTTTCAAATATCATTAATTAAAATAGTTAATTGAATTCAGAAATCATTACTTAAAATGATTAATTAAATTCAAATCTCACTAATAAAAAAGATTAATTAATTTTAAACATCATTAGTTAAAATGATTTATTAATTTAAAATATCATTAATCAAAATGATTAATAAATTTTAAACGTCTACTTCTGGGATAACACAAGTTCAAACACACACAAGGGTATAGGGATGATATTTGATAAATGACGGTATAACGGAAATTGCTATAATGACACTTAAATAGTTTAAATAGAATATCCAGATTAATTTCAATTAATCAATTAAAAAAATCTAACTATCATACATGAAATCAAAAATAGTTTATAGCATCATAGATATGATATAGGAAATTTGGATGTGAGTTAAACTCACATTTAAATGATTCTCCTTTATTATAATTAAATTTTCTTTAATATTTATCCTCTAAATTTTATGTATTTATTTGTTTATATTATGATGATTATTATTATTATTTTGCTACCATTTAGATTATATTAAACAACTTTTTATTACAAGTTTACTTTTAGCTTAACATTATTAAAAGATAACTTTTAACTTAATCCTTTCGCTGAATATCTTATAATCAAACTATGAAACTTAATTCACAAGGGGTTTGCTCCAAGATTCCCTAATTCTTATCTACTCAACCTATATCTTAACAAGGAAAATTTCTTATGTACTTATTCAATAATAGTTAATGCTCAAACTGGACGAGCATAACTAAACAAATCCTAAATGAGAACAATAAAATATTATCATTTCTAAACAGTAACTCAACTACACAACTATATTAATTTTGAAAATAATTCTTATATATAAAATATATTCCTAGGTGAAATTATTTCATTTACCATTTTAAAACAATACTGTATTGGTAGATATGTTCAAGTGTTTAGGAATCCCTATCGATAACGCTGATCAGCCGCATCGACCATAATTCATATACCACTCAATGGATCATACAACACAATATAAAACATGTTTATAACACTAACAAATAAGCAATCAATATATATTTATACTCTTAACTTATCCTAGGATTTTACTAATCTATCCATAGAGAGTTTACCCCACCAGGGCTTAGGGGTTCGCTAAACCTAAGCTCTGATACCATCTGTGATGACCCACCTTTCTAATCCCTGTGAACGACATTTAATACATCCTTGGTATTCATGTGCTATTTCCCAAGCATCCGAAAGATAAGATGTCTTGGAGTAAAATAAAGAACATAACAAGGTAGAATAGATAAACCTTATAACGGAATGGTTGCATATAATATAAAATGATATAGTGCAAAAGGTCATTCCTTATAAGGAGTTATCAGAGTTATAAAAAAAATACTACATCTAACATATTGATAGTTATACATTCTGACTTTTCATTTTTAAGACACAAAATACTCCTACATAATCTTACAATGGAAATAAATAACTAGATAACTAAGGAGCCGCCTACTCGATCACCGTCTCCAAAGAGCTCTAAAGAAAACCTGCTATTCTCAGACTACCCAAATATAATTGAGTACTTAAGAGTTTAGGAAAAATAAACAACTTGGGTTAGACAAAAATTCTGCTATGAGTAAAACTATGAAATAAATGGGGTGTATTTAAACAATAATATGTGGGACCACGCCGCTAATGCGGAACGGGTTTTCTCCCACATAAACACAACCAAGCATAACAAAAATGGAAATGAACAATAGGGAACAAATACAAACATAGATGATGGGTACAATTAGTATAACATTCAGACTTGAAAGAATGGAAACAATCTGAATAAGAATCCAAACTGGATAGAATGGATAAAACAAGACAATAGTCCAAACTAGATAGAATGGACTAAACAAGATAACTATCCAAACTTGATAGAATTGACAAAACCAATAATTGAACACCGTTGAAGAGTGTTTGACTCTTCCTGTTGGAATTAAAGAAAACAGATTCAATTGTTAGCATCAAATAAGAAAAGTAAAATTTCCAACAATGACTAGGAGGGTGCTCCCCCCTTACCGAAAGTATACCTCTAGAAATATACTTAAGAACTTCGATGGCTCTCGGACACGTCCAAGCCGGACACCTCCAATGGTTACCGAGAATCTAAATATTTCACATCTCAATGCGTAAAAACTGATTCCAATCTAGAGTGGAAGTGAAAATACCCTAATGGGAGCAACCCTACATAGCTTGGCTTCCACCCGCTCTTTGGGTTTAGCCATTTCCGACAAAGGATAACAAAGCTTAAGTGAGCAACACATCATCTTAGAATGATGAAATACAAAGAAGGCTGAGTTAACCAATAGTTGGGAAACCAACTATCGAGGATATAAAATGATCGTATATGGAAATTAAGTCTTGTGTACTTATCACCACTCATCGAATTCCAACTTGTACTGTTTCTTAGTTAATAATAATATCGAACAAGTCAAGGTAGTGTTACCTCAAAGTAATATCTCGCTATTATTCTTAACTTTTGAAATAGCGACAAGTCTACTTCTTCGACATTTAGTGCTAAGTATACACATAAATTGTTCTTATATAAGTGAATCGCTTTATGGAAATTAATTCATTTCCATAAACGAATCAAACTTTTTCTTTTAAAAACTCGAATTCATGCTTGGCCTCACATTACAAGTATTAGCATTAAAACACTTCGTTTAAGAGTTTACTAACTTCAAAGCATCAATTTAAAAAGGATTTAATAACTTAATACATCCTTATTACATTGATTAATTAACTTTAAACTTCATCACACAATTTTATTTTTTTGAACTTCAAATGTCTTTAAATAATAAAAAGGGTAAACCACTTTTAAACCTTATTAATTCAATTAATTAGTAAAATATAATTAATTAAATTAATAATTAATTAATTATCATTATTTAAAATGATTAAGAAAATAAAAACATCCTTGTTACTTTGATAAAATTATTTTGAAACTTTGTAAATTAAGTTGATTAATTAATTCCAATAACCTTTAATTAAGAGGGTAAATCACCTTTAAAACATCATTAATTCAATTAATCAATAAATTTAAATATAGTTAATTAAATTAAATAAATAATCAATTAATTCTTATTATTTAAAAATGATTTATTTACTATAAACATCAATAAAGGAAAGATTAATTAGAGTTAAAGCAAGTTGATAAATTTTAAAAATCATTTATTAAAAAGATTTATTAATTTAAAAGCATCATTAACAAATTGATTAATTATCTTTAATTCATCATTATTAAATGATTAATTGTCCTTAAACATCATTAAATAAAATGAGCGATGAAATTTAAACATTATTAAATTAAATGATTAACTAATTTAAACAATCAATAACAAAGTAATTAGTTAAATTTAAAATGCATCATTAACTAAGTAATTAGTTAACCTTAATCCTTATTAGTTGCTTAATTAATTAAATTAAATAATCAATATTAAAATGGTTAATTACTTTTGAAAACATTGTTAATCAAAATCTTGGTTAACTTGTTAAACAATTCCAAGCACGAAGATGAAACTAAACGGTTTCGATAAAAGGCGATTTTCCGAAAGCGGCGATACAGCGACTACCGCTTTACGGGCAGTTCGGCAAACAAACTTATGACATTAGCCATAAAACCAAACATCACATAGTAATTGTTTAAGAACAATACAAGGTAAATAATGATGATACAACATGTACTAAGCATTTACTAACAATTGTATTAACTTTAACTACCAACTTTTCATATAGCTAACCACATGCTTACTAACTTTCAAATGTGACAACTTTTCAAAGCATGAAATAAACAAACAACTAAACCATCACTTCACATATACAACAAGCATTCATAGGCTATTAACATGAACATTAACATAGTATAAAATTGGTTTAAGAAGGTGTAGTTTTACTCACCGAAAGCTTTCCAAACTATCACTAACTAAGGGTATGACCTAGCACTTCATTCCTAAGAAAAAGATGGAGTCTTGGACCCTTAATACACTAGGTAGGCTTGGCCTTGAAAGAATAAGGAAATGAAACTTGTTTTGGTAAGGTGGAGTGACTTTGGATAATCATCAAACTCTCAAAAATGAACTCGAAAATAGGTCATTTTTCAACTGATTTTTGGACATATTGCTCTTGGATATTGTAAAAGTAGTAAAAAGGAAAGTTTTAGAAAATTCTTTTCTCTACAATTTCAAATAAAGAATTACTCAATTTTGGATAGTTTTGAAGAAGTTATGATCAAAAGAAGAAGACCCATTTTCGGACTTGAAATTTTGGGTTCGAAAATGCTCCATAAAGAAATGAGATTTGGACATGCTTAGGCTTAAAACTGGAAGAAATATTTCAAATAAAAGTTGTAGCCGCTGGAATTTCCTACGGTGTGAAAAAAAGGAATGCTCCATTTGATTAAGTTATGAAAATATATGGCAGAGGTAAAGAGGTGAAATTGAAGAAGTGATAGGGGTAATTTTTTTTTGGCAAAGCCAGCGAGGTTGAATGGACCCCTTCCGTATATTGAAGAAAAAATACATTAAAAGAAAGATGGGCATACCCATCAAAAAGAAATAAAAGAAAATACATCAAAATCACATCCATATTGTTATCCCGCCTTTTGGCAAGGCTGAGATACCAAGGAATTGATCAGAAACCTTGAGTCACTCGTTATGGACATCTAGTGCACATAGGTCTACACTGGATATCGATGAATTTTTTCCAAGACCAGATTGAGCTATAATTGGTAAGACATGACTAGAAAAGCAAAGAGAGCCAATGTTCCAAGTTTCAAGTCAATCCGAGTTCATATGCTCAAGTTATGATGGATGCAAGTTGAAGGGAAAGGCCATGCTTCGTATCCATCATGGAAACCTTGCTTCGAATCCATCAGTATGCCTTGCTTCGAATCCATCAGTATGCCTTCCTTCGAATCCATCCTTATGCCTTGCTTCGAATCCATCCTTATGCCTTGCTTCGAATCCATCGAGTCAAGGTGGTAGAGTCTCCAGGATGACTCGATCAAATAGGAGAAGAAAGCGGATCAAAGCTAAAGTTTCGCTCCACGTCATCACAAAGTCAGCTGCCATGATCGATTCGAAGTGATCGATTCGATCGTATCGATTCGAATGAACCAGCCTGCCAAGAAACACCAATTTGAATCGATCATAACTCGAGATCTATAAGTCCAAATGCTATGAAATTTTCACAGAAGCTTGAGCACATGTTGAAGAATGTCCACACCAAATTTCAGCTTGATTGGATGATTTCTTGATCGATTCGAATGGGCTTCGAATCGATCCCAAAGTGGGCCCGGATTTCTTGAAAGCGGGCATGTGGGCCCCCTCACGTACCAGAACTGGTCTCCCCGAATTTTAAGAGCTAAAGAGCGCCCAGACTCTGCCAGATTTACTCAGAATCACCACGGTTGTCTTAAATTCAGACTTAGCTCACAAAACCAGTTGTACTGCGTTATAAGAAGTTGTAACCTCCAAGTGTCGAGCAATAAAATCATCAAACTTCATAGTGGACGTAGGCTACAAAGCCGAACCACTCTAAATCGCTTGTCTTTGCACTTTACATTTCTGTTATTTGGAGTTTTTGTTAGATAAATCCTCAGTTTTAATTTTCATTCTACGCGTTTATCTCTTCAAAGACTTCCGAAGAGTGTTATGCCTATTTTTGGTACAAACACTTTGGTGCTTTCACTGAGAAAAAACTGCGTTTTTTTCCTGCTCTATGGATCTACTACCGTCGTTGGATTGCAAAAATCTAAGGAGAAGATCCAGATCTGTTCATAAGTGGTTCCTTCTATTCTATTTAGATTGCTCTAGATCTAAGAGGAACTACATTCATATCGATCGAATTTCGTACCCACTTCAAACCCATCTGGACCGAGTGTTCATATCCATAAGCATAGCCTCACTTCGAATCCATTGTCTTCGTATCGATCAGAGACACAAGTCCCTCGCATCCATCTACTTCGTATCCATCAGGATGCGCTACTTCGTATCCATCAGGATGCGCTACTTCGTATCCATCCATCTGCCTCCAATTCATATCGATACTTGCATGAAGTTCGTATCCATCAATCTGCCTCTAATTTGTATCCATCCATTTGCACCCAATTTGTATCGATACTCAACTGCAGTTCGAATCGATCCAACTGCACCCAATTCGTATCGATACTCAACTGCAATTCGAATCGATCCAACTGCGCCCTATTTGTGTCGATCAACAGATACCACTTTCGTATCGATCTAGCCATGCGCATTTCATATCGATACTAATGGAGCTAATTCTCTGGATGGATACGAAAAGGATGGATTCGAACAAGAGCGATACGAAGGACTTTTTCAGGTTGCTTGATGGATACGAACAAGGGTGGAACGATACGAATTTTTTTTTTAAAAATATATATTTTCGGGTACGACCCGAACCCTAGCCGCAGCGCAGGGCACCCGCATAGTGAATTCAATCACCAATTTAGTGAAGGAACATTCCATCCGTGCTTCTAATTGTTCCATGACTGAACAAGACATAAGAGATCACAACAACAAATGTTGAGTTGCTATCAAGGAATGGGTGGAATGCTACTTCCTTCAATGGACCAGCTTTTAAACTCCTGAATTGACAACTATGGTACGATGGCTAATATGACGACTGCCCTACAATGTCAACTCTGCCAACTCAAACATAGCTGGTCACTTCTGAACCATCTTCAAATGCCCGCATCTTAATCATTCCATGTCCACATGACTAAAAGCATGACATACAACCTCAAGAGGACTTCCTTAATACCCTATATAGGTCTCCTATCTGGATGAAAGTTTGGGATAAACACCAATCTATTAGCCCATTTTAACCAACTTGCCGTCCAATCGGCATTACCAACCACTCAAACGTTGGGCAATCATGCATACATCATTCACCAGTGTTACAAGACCCCTTGGCAATAAAATGGACTTGATCATAATGTCGATTGGAGAAATTTTCCAATTCAAGACCTATCCGTTGAAACCATCCTACGTGCAGAACTTCCAATGAAAATTCAACACGCTGACTACGTCAGTGCACTTTGGAAATATATAACCCCCGACACTACCTCATGAAGTGAGAATTGCGCATGGCTTACACCAAGAGTGATGACTGCCATCAAATGTAGTTGTCTTCCCCCATTCCTCAAAGAACATTGTCAATCGTGGTTAGACATACCAGATCTACTTCTTATATTGTTGAAGTGAATGAAGAAGCTTGCATCCAACGAATTTATCCAAAGCCCGCAGCCATTTGCTGCCGATACCCATAAATGAATTCATCACCAGCGCTTATTTCCAGACTTTGACAAGAGAACTGGTGGACCGCCACCGACAACTACACCAACATGTCTAGGAAAATTTTGAGTTGATGAATCAGATGAAGGATCAACATAGCAAGATAAGGAGGGGACCTGCTCCATACTCTAAATCGGAAAACTCCTCTTCTCTAAATAGCTACCGTGAACGCCAACGCCATAAGGCTTCTCCGGGAAGGATAGCTCCGACAATATGTGTAAGCCCCATAAAACGAAGGACCGTGAACATCCGACCCCCATCAATCGAGGACTTTGATCAAATTGAGCCATTTGCGTTAGACTTCCAACTGAGAAGGGCTAGAATGAAGTGCAATAGCGAGCATACAACGCTGCCTCGCTTATCAATGAGATTTGATCTGATCTCTTTTGAATTATTTCTAATTCAATTTCATTTACGTTGTGAAATATGACCTACTTGAATTAAACTACTTGCAAATGATGCAGATAACCGAGTACTTAAGATTGGGTGCAAAACAACCTCCGTGGACCATGATCAAATCATTGAGGTATCATCGTGATGAGCATGATTCGACCACTCATCGGCTACTATATGCCCCTGACTGCGGGCAAGGCATCAAAGCGGAAGAGACCGACAAGGTCGGGACTTTAGTACAATAGCAAGATAAGTGGATGCCACCGACCATCCACTCATCCGCCTATGCAATTTAATTAGGAGATGTAAGAAAGACTTGGAGTTATATGTCCCAACAATGCCTTCTCCATCTCGTACTTGAAGCTTGCCAAAATACTTATGCTTCTTCTGATGCTCGATGAAATCAGAATCACATCAAGGGTGGACATGATGTCACCATCCATGCATCCAATCCTACATTAGACATTTGGGATTATTTAAGGGAACACATGTTTAAAGGTCCAACCCTCAATTTAAAGTCATCAACGACTGATTGTCTACTCACTAACCATCATGAGCTGTCATTTCAACTCTCTTCCTTAGCTCGATCGAAAGAATGCAAAGTATAAATTGGATGTGACTCGACTGTCTGCTCTCCATTTCTTGCACCCGACTTAAGGGAAAATATACAACTCAAAGTGGATGTAGTTCGACCATCCTTTCCTATGCTCGAGCACAAAGTTTGCCAGAACACTAATCTTACTCCTTAGGCTTAGAAAAAGTGGAATTCAAACGAACATGGACGTGATCCAACCATCTATACTCTAAATCTCATCCATCATTGAGGGGCCTATAAGTGGAAGTTAATCGGGATCCCACCGATCACTCGCTAAGTGAAACGCCGAGCTCAGGGAAAAGCCATCACATCAAGGCTAGAAATGGGTTGATACACGACAATCCCTCAATTCACTCCGTACTCCCAGAGTGCGAGGCGGAGTATAAACATTCCTTGACTTCGTACTCCCAGAGTGCGAGGCGGAGTATAAACATTCCTTAAACTCCGTACTCCCAGAGTGCGAGACGGAGTATAAACATTCCTTAACTCCGTACTCCCAGAGTGCGAGACGGAGTATAAACATTCCTTAACTCCATACTCCCAGAGTGCGAGACGAAGTATAAACATTCCTTAACTCCGTACTCCCAGAGTGCGAGGCGGAGTATAAACATTCCTTAACTCCGTACTCCCAGAGTGCAAGGCGGAGTATAAACATTCCTTAACTCCGTACTCCCAAAGTGCGAGGCGGAGTATAAACATTCCTTAAACTTCGTACTCCCAGAGTGCGAGACGGAGTATAAACATTCCTTAACTCCGTACTCCCAGAGTGCGAGACGGAGTATAAACATTCCTTAACTCCGTACTCCCAGAGTGCGAGACGGAGTATAAACATTCCTTAACTCCGTACTCCCAGAGTGCATGGCGGAGTATAAACATTAATCAACTCCGTACTCCCAGAGTGCGAGACGGAGTATAAACATTCCTTAACTCCGTACTCCCAGAGTGCGAGACGGAGTCTAAACATACATCAACTCCAAACTACCAGAGTGCGAGTCGGAATATAAACACTAACTCCAGATTCCTAGAGTACGAACTGGAGTATAAACATTAACTAACTCCGAGATCCCAGAGTGCGAACCGGAGTATAAACATCAACAAACTCCAGACTTTGAGAGCGCAAGCTGGAGTATAAACAACTCCAAGATCCCAGAGTGTGAACCGGAATATAAACAACTGACTCCAAACTCCTAGAGCGTGAGCTGGAGTATAAGCATCAAACAAATGCGGCTTCGAGGAGGGTAGATCCGTCCGCCTAACGACTTCAACCGTATCTCAACCAAGTTACATCACTTGTTCCCGGAGTGCGAACACAAAAAAAAAGGAAACTCATAATAGACGTAACAGACCGTCTAGTCAACAAACTCCAGATTCCCAGAGTGCGAACTGGTGTATAAACATCAACCAACTCCAGTCCTTAAAGCATGGTTTGGAATATAAATACAAGAAGGGATGCGATTCGACTCCCCTTCTATCAACTCTGATTCCTCGGCAAGTCCTGTAGTACAAAAAGCGGACATGGTTCGACTATCTGCTTTCCAATTCTTCCCCTGGCCTGGGGGCACACTTATCATAAAAAATCAGATGTGATCCGACCATCTAGCACTAAGCAGGCACAACATGACCATTCATGCATCAACTCTTATCCCCGACACGGGACCTCTAGAATAATCTTATAGGGATGTACTCCAACCCAACGAGACAAAATTTATTCCTTGATTCGACAGGGAGATGCAGATTCGCAAAACGGACCTAACTGAACCTCTTATTCTAAATGGATATGATTACCCATCCTACCGCAAATGAACGTGACACGATCGTTCATCCCCTAACTCTAGCCAATGATTTGGCGGGTTGTGCATGCAAACATGGACGGATGTGACCCAACCATCCGCCAATCAACTCCTTCCTGCAATTCAGTAGAGGAAACATCAAATTAAAGTTGTTCCAATGTGGCCGACTACACTTTGACTTATGCCATTGACTAGTGCCAGAGGAATTAGTTGAGGAAAATGCGGTTTGACCATTTTCTGCTAAAATTCTTAGTCCCCAGAGTGTGGACAGGGATATAAACATCAAATAGGTGTGACTAACGGCCCATCAACTGACTCTGATCCCCAGAGTACGACTACGAGTGTAGACAAATGAATGAATGTGATCCGACCATTCATTCACCAACTCCGACCTAAAGTCGACGGGAGGAGTATAAACTCGCTACGGATGCAATTAGACCATCCGCGTAATGCATCCACCAACCCGAGACTGGGGGCAAAAGAGTAATTATCCAAAAGTTAACTATGACAATTTGAGCCTATGACCCATGCCTGATATTCATAACAACTCTAGGTTATGACTGAAAGAATGCCTAGAGATAGAATCATCAGATCAATACCCGAACTCATGGGCGATTGATCATCATTCTACCCAAAATGAGTATCCAATCCTTTACTTATAAGAAAAATGAACAGAGAGTGGAGGACATACGTCAACTACTCAAATTTGCATAGGGTATGACAAAGCACAGCTTTCCACTTCCAATGATCAACCAACTGATGGACCTGACCATCAGACATGAATTACTCACATCCATGGATGCAAACTCCAGATACAATCAAATACTGAAGCATGTCCTAAACCAGGAATACAACTGTTTCATTATTGACCTGGGCCTATAGTGCTATGCTGAAATCCATGGATTCAAACTTGAGAACGCTTATGTTACTTACCAAAGAACGATAACAGATCATTCAAAAATCATATATGCCGATCGATGAAAGTAGATGTGGTTAATATGCTCGTGAGATCACAACTATCAAACGACCATATTGATGACTTGACAAAGGTATTCGGTGCTCTCTAAAAAATGCAAGGTGAAGCACAATCCTTTGAAATGCTCTTTCACCATTACATCAGAAAGATTCTTTGTTTTCATCATCAATTCTCATGGAATCAAGACTAATTTCTAGAAAATTCCGATGGTTAGAGACACCCATGTACCGAGGACAACCAATCAGCATTGATGGATCGCTTAAAGAGACCTTCCGTTTTACCCAAACCTTTAGATCGTGAAGATTTATACATCAATTGGGCCGTGTCAACACACGTCATAAGCATCGCAATGCTATGTGAAGATAAACGAATCCAAAGACTAGTATATGGCGAAGGCTGGCTATTGGCAAGCTCACCCCGTTAACGTCTGCATCGACCAACCGTTTCGATAGTTCCAATAGAAACCTTAGATGTCTGAAAAGTTACTCAAATGGAGTATCAAGCTAAGCCAATTTGATATCACTTATCTTCCTCGGAGAGCTCTCCATGGTCAAACATTAGCATACTTCATATCTGAATCCACCACATCAGACGACTATCCGAAGAACAGTGGAGAACCGTCCAACCGATGGTGAACGTACACCGACGAAACTTCCAATAATCAGTTTTCTAACATCGAAGTTGCGTCACTGACTCCTGAAGAACGATCGATCTGCTACACCCTGAAACTCAACTTCCCTGCAACAAATAACGGAGCTAAGTATGAAACCTTGGCGCTCTAACTTATAAGAAAACTACGAGTGGAAGCTTTACATGTCTTATGTGATTACTAGTTAGTAGTACGCCAAGTCAGGGAAGATTATCTGACTAGGGGGCAACGTCTTGCTCCTTATCTCAACCGGGTCCAAAAGCTACTAGCCGGCTTCGACTATTACACCATTACACACATCCTCGGAGGACAAAATGTAAAAACTAAGTCACTGGCCAAGCTAGCCAGTTCCGGGGATGCGCGGCAAAAAGACTTTATCCCATTTGAAATGCTTATTATTCCAAGCATTGACATAAGAAGATCAATTAGATCTTAGAGATGGATCTAGGAGAAGAGTCATGGATGACTCCCATCAAAGATTATCCACAATCGGGGATTCTTATTGAATAAACGAATAAGGAATGGCATATCCTCCGTGAAGCATCACTGCATGATTATGTATGGATCGTTTGACTCTATTGATACAAAGCATTACTTTTGTATCCATCGATCCGAGATCCAATATTACGTATCCACCGATACGAAGCATACATTCCAACCCTTCACATCGATTCAGGAGAGGATCGTTACGAAGGAGCATTCAAAAACAACCATCGAGCGTTGTTACAACTTGAATTTCATTTCGATCCAGGAGAGAATCGATACGAAACTTAATCCAAACAAAAACTAAAGAACTTGACAACGACTCGTGAACGTGCAAACGTTAACGGGAGCCATGTTAACATACGTACATTGAACAACAAATCACTAGCACTCGACACTCAGTTACAACAATGCACTACATAATCATTGGCAGTCAACAGATCAACATTTATATTACTGGAAATTGATCGAAGGTTACATCTTTTGACGAAAAGATATCAACTACTCAACGAATCAGATAGAACCTTTTCAGAATGAAGGATGCAACATTTCAAAGCACGTCATGTTCACACAAGACGTACTTTGGGGGGTAAATGTTATCCCGCCTTTTGGCAAGGCTGAGATACCAAGGAATTGATCAGAAACCTAGAGTCGCTCGTTATGGACATCTAGTGCACATAGGTCTACCCTGGATATCGATGAATTTTGTCCAAGACCAAATTGAGCTATAATTGGTAAGACATGACTAGAAAAGCAAAGAGAGCCAATGTTCCAAGTTTCAAGTCAATCCGAGATCATATGCTCAAGTTATGATGGATGCAAGTTGAAGGGAAAGGCCATGCTTCGTATCCATCATGGAAACCTTGCTTAGAATCCATCAGTATGCCTTGCTTCGAATCCATCAGTATGCCTTCCTTCGAATCCATCCTTATGCTTGCTTCGAATCCATCCTTATGCCTTGCTTCGAATCCATCAGTATGCCTTCCTTCGAATCCATCCTTATGCCTTGCTTCGAATCCATCCTTATGCCTTGCTTCGAATCCATCGAGTCAAGGTGGCAGAGTCTCCAGGACGACTCGATCAAATAGGAGAAGAAAGCAGATCAAAGCTAAAGTTTCGCTCCATGTCATCACAAAGTCAGCTGCCATGATCGATTCGAAGTGATTGATTCGATCGTATCGATTCGAATGAACCAGCCTGCCAAGAAACACCAATTTGAATCGATCATAACTCGAGATCTATAAGTCCAAATGCTATGAAATTTTCACAGAAGCTTGAGCACATGTTGAAGAATGTCCACACCAAATTCCAGCTTGATTGGATGATTTCTTGATCGATTCGAATGGGCTTCGAATCGATCCCAAAGTGGGCCCGGATTTCCTAAAAGCAGGCATGTGGGCCCCCTCACGTACCAGAACTGGTCTCCCCGAATTTTAGGTGAAATATCAGCCTCATACACATATAAATATAGCCCCTGGTCATTCAGAAAAGGGGTCGGAGAATTCTAAGAGCTAAAGAGCGCCCAGACTTTGCCAGATTTACTCAGAATCACCACGGTTGTCTTAAATTCAGACTTAGCTCACAAAACCAGTTGTACTGCGTTATAAGAAGTTGTAATCTCCAAGTGTCGAGCAATAAAATCATCAAACTTCATAGTGGACGTAGGCTACAAAGCCGAACCACTCTGAATCGCTTGTCTTTGCACTTTACATTTCGGTTATTTGGAGTTTTTGTTAGATAAATCCTCAGTTTTAATTTTCATTCTACGCGTTTATCTCTTCAAAGACTTCCGAAGAGTGTTGTGCCCATTTTTGGTACAAACACATATATAACCAAACAAAACCAAAAGAAAAAGCCTAAAAAGATCTTGCAAGCGAGAAAAACTGAGACTCTTCAGAGCAACGATTACCAGTAAACAGTCTAGCATTTCTTTCCATCCAAATCAAATAAGCAAACCTTTTCAACACTTTAATTAAAAGCATCCCTTTTGTATTTTTCCATCTAGTAGCTTTAAAAATAATGTACCATTCAACATCAGAGCTCGAACTGGGGTTATGCAAATGCAAAAACCTCAATATTCTCTTCCAAACATACATACTGTAAGTACAAGAGAAGAACAAATGTTTTATATCTTCAGCACCATGACCATAAAGAAGACAAATGGAAACCTGAAGCATCCCTTTGGACACGAGTTTATCTTGAGTATGCAAAGCATTCTTGATTATTTTCCATAATAGGATATTTTCTTTAGGCAAAGATGAATCACTCCAAATGCAGGAATGCCAAGGAAAAGGAATCATAGATGAAAAACCAAACAAAAACTTATACAACAGATTAATGGTGTGGTATTTACCTAACCATAATGAGTCAATCTCATTACTATAATAATTATTTTCAATAATAGACCATAATTTTCTAATTAAGAAAGAATTGGAACGAGGAAGAGAAATATGACCATCAGATAAAAAAATCACCAACCTTTGCATTATTAGTAATTCCAGAAATTACCCTGAGATTGATGTGAACCAAATCTGAAAGAATAACACCAGGGCCTGACCATGGATCATGCCAGAAAGAAAGCAGATCTCTAGACTTCGTGCCATTTTGAAAAACAGGAAGCAAAGTTGTTCTAGACCTGAGCAAATGTCTCGAAGCCCAACTACAGTCATTAGGGATTAACATATTCTAGAAATGATCAGACGTGATCAAATTGTATCTAACCCATTTAGCCCATAAATTATCATCATACTTCATAAGTTTATTTATATGAGCAAAAGAAGCCGCTACATTCTAATGCCTAATGTTCATAACTCCCAGACCACCTTTTCTTAAAGGACAGCATATGTATTTAAAGGAAATAGAAATAAGTTTTCTAGAGAAGGGATTTCCATGCCATAAAAAATGGTTAAGTGCAGAATTAATCATGGAGATCAGTTTAATAGGAAGAATGAAAATTCTAGCATAATATGGCACATGGAAGTAGCAATATGTTTTACAATAATAAGTCTTCCTGCAGTAGAAATCTTTGCAGCGGGCCAAGCAGAGATTTTGGCAACCAATTTTTCATATAAGGGGAGACATTGAGATGCTCTGATTTTTATTGTAGAAAGGGGAGCTCCAAGATACATCTCATCAATGTCAAAATGAGATAAGGAAGAAAGACTTATCAATGACATTGTGTCAGCTTCAACTATGCCAGCAATAAGAATCTTAGATTAATCCTTATTAATAGAAAGACCAGTGAGAATAAAATGATTCAAGCACCAGAAGAGAACTACTGATGGACTTACCCTTAGGTTTAATGAATAGCATAATATCATCAGCGAACATGAGAGTTGAAATTCTTGAATTCTTACATAAAGGATAAGTATCAATCTACTTCAAATCCATAGCCTTATTGAATAAAGAGTTAAGAAGCTCCATAACACAAATAAATATGTAGGGAGATATAGGATCACCCTGACGAATTCCTTGCGTGCCAGAGAAATAACCAAAGATGCTACCATTAAGACTTAAAAAGTATGTAACAGAAGATATACAAGTATATAACCAGGCCAAAAATGGTTGAGGAAAGTTCATGAAACACATAATATATATGATAGATTTCCATTGAAAAGTATCACAGGCTATCTAAATATCAAGTTATTGCACATTTAGTAGAGATGTTTTTTCTATTGTACCCTCTTAAAAGTTCATTTGATCGCAGAATATTATCAGTAATATCTCTATTGGGAAGAAAAGCACTTTGATTTGGGGATATGATCTTAGATAGCACAGTCTTCATTCTGGAGGCTAGAATCTTTAAAATAATTTTATAAATCACGTTGCAACACGCAATAGCTCTGAATTGAGTCACAATAGAAGGCTGTTGAATTTAGGGGATTAAGGCAAGCTTTGAAGCATTACTAGAAAACATTTTATTATGAGTAAAAAAAATTCTTAACTGCCTTAAGGACATCAGACCCAATAATATCCCAGGAAAATTTGAAGAAATGGGCATTAAAGCCATCTGGACCAGGAGCACTGGAAGAATTCATGCTAAAAACTGTATCTTTTATTTCCTCAGCAGAGATATAAGAGATTAGATAATGACTTCATCATCGGTAATTACAGGAAGAGAAACTTGAGAGAAACAAGGGAATGAAATGGAAGGAAGAGAAGGGTTTGCAAGCAGCCATTAATAATATTCCAAGAAACCAAATTGAATTGATGAAGGAGATGAGTAAAGGATGCCACCTTTATCAAGTATACTCACAATATAAGTGTGTGCCTGTTTGATCTTCGGAGAATCATGAAAGTAAGCAGAGTTTTTATCACCAAACTTTTTCCATTTAATCCTATATTTTTGCTTCTGCATTTTGTTTTCTTCTTGGAGAGCTTTAGTCAAACATTCAGATAGCCTATGTTCCTCATTATACAAAGCAACATCAGAAGGGTTGGAAAGTAACATTGTTTGAACTTGGATAAGATTATTTCTGGTAGTAGAGGAGAGGCTTGCTCCATTACCAAAAGTTGAAGCAGCCCAAATTTTTAGCAAGGTCTTCAATTTCTTGAGTTTAGCTTGCAAAACAAACATAGGGTTGCCATATATATTACATTTCCAGCAATCATAAACTACAGAACTGAAATCATTATGGTTAGTCCAATCATTAAAAAATGAAAACGAGGAATTTCAACTCATGGATTCCCTGCCTTAATCCAGAATTAAAAGGGAGTGATCAGATAAGGAAGGAGGGGGAATAAAAGTATGGAGATTTGGCAATTGAGATAAAAAAAACAAAGATTGTGGAATGATTTATCAAGTACATAGAGTTCTAGAATTAATTCTACTCTTATTATTCCAAGTAAAAAAGCAACCAGAAGAGTTAATGGGAATGAGGCTAAAAGAAAAAATTGCATAATTCAAAGGTCTTGTGTGTTGATAAGAGAGGGGAGCACCACCACTTTTTTCATGAGAAAATTGCATACATTTCCAATCACCAAAACAAATCTAAGGCTCATTTGAAGGATGAATAGAAGGAAGGATGTCAAGAAAGATTTGCGTGTGAGCAATGTTGTTCTCAGCATATATAGAAGTCAGATAGAAAGGAAGGCTAGAAGGAAGGTGAATGACTTTAACATGTATGAACTGTCTATGAATAGTGAGAGGAGTAATGGAAAAAATAAGAGGGTTCCAAATCATCATCAATCTTCCAAAAGAAGCTTGAGAGAGGTTGTGGATGAGATTCCATCTAGGATAAATAGTAGATGCAGCTAAAGAGGTGGAAGAATGATTTAATTTGGTTTCAGCTACAACCATGATTTGAATGGAGTGAGAATGGATTAAGTTTTTAATTTCCAATTGTTTGGCAATTGAGTTAGCACCTCTTATGTTCCAAAGTCCAATTTTGTCTATCATTTAAAAATGTTGTGAGGAGGAAGCTCTGGTAAGCGCACCAGAGTTAGAGACATGAGGAACATCAGATGGTTGTAAAGAGATTTTAGTTTGGTCCATAGTGTAACCTTTCCCACAATCCAGATCAATAGGGGAGCTCTGATGGGAAATAGTTTTCCTTGGTCTGTCCCTCTTTTTCTTAGAAGAATATTTAGAGATATGATGAGATGAAGGTGGCAAGTCTGGAAAACAAATAAAGGAAGATCAATTGAATGGTAAGGGGAGGAAAGTGGGGAGCTTCGGGGGGACAACAGGAATATGATTTGAAATAGAAGGATGGATATTTGATAAGGTAGGAGAAATAACATTTTCATTAGCATTAGAGGGAATGTGCATGTTCTGCATGCTGTGCATGTCCAGGTTTTGGTTTTGACTATGGGGAGAAACCAGGATATTATGAGGTGAAATAGGGGAGATGCACTGACTAGAATCCATTAAAGCATTAATGATTTCATCATTCAAAACAGAAAAAGGGTTTGACGTAAGACAACTGGTATGATTTTCTTCTTTTGCCATTGCATTTTCATGCATAATAGGCATTGCAGCAGAAATATTGACATTTGTTTTAGCTTGAATTGGATCAGCATTTTTGTTTGCTTCAGGACAATTATGGTAAGACCTTGGTTGAACCACATTAGCTATCAACGAGTTCATACAATGATCAGCCACTATTCCTTCTTTCTGGTTATTATCTGTCTTCCCATTATTCAGAGAAACACATATATCATTTTCATTACAGTGTGCTACCAACAGTTCTGGATTTTTCATTCTCCTCCATACTTTATAAGGAAATTTAAACTTACTTTTGCCATGAGTATACAATTTTCCATCTCCTTTCTTCCTGTTCGAATTACCCACTTTATTTTCATCTTTCAATTTTCCTTCAGAATCAATATTATGCTTTAACTTATCCACTTCTGTTTCATTATCATCTAGCATAGCAACCTAACACTGATCCGTAGCATGTCCAAATATCTTACATTTTGAACAAATAAGAGGCTTCTAGGAATACTCCATAATAACTTTTGGACAAGAATCATCACCGACAGAGATATAATTTGGTAGGTCACAATTAGGAGTTATTTGAATAAGACATTTAGCATATTCAAATCTTTTCAATTTCTCAGTGTTTTCATCAAAACAAACTAAATTCCCCAAATGACAAGCTAACCAGTTAATGCCTATCAATGTCCATGTCATTATAGGAATTTTATATAGATGAAACCAGATAGGAACACTTTTGATAGTAGATTGAGCTGAACCAAAACTTGGATTCCAGGACATAATAATAAACATCTGTCCACGAATAAACATCGGGTCACGTCTAAGGATCATCTCCTTATCCTCCAAACATGAGAATTTAAAATAAAAATTCTGTTTGTCATATAACATTTCATAAGAACCTTTTAATTTCTAGGATTTATCCAAGTGAGCTTTTAGTGCCAAGTAGTTTACATTTCCAGCAAGGAAGAATCCAACAAGAGAGTCTGACCATGATTTGAGGCCTTCATTGATGACTTCATGGGGAGGCTCAAGAGACACACCCGAGTATTTAAGATTGAAAAGCAAAGGCTTGTATGAACCATCATTCTTGGGTTTACCAGAGAATAAGGAGGACCATTGAAAAGAATATGGAAAATGGACTGGGGCAACAGAGGCAGAGGAAGAAGAAGAAAGCAAAGAAGAAAGAAAAACAGGTTGAAGAGGAGGGAAAGGATCAAGGATAGGAGGAGGGAGGAGGGGATGAGGAGGCATAAGGATAGGGACGACCACTGGAGAGAGAATGCAATGGTCAGGAATAGGTATGGAGGCTGCAGGTACAGATGGAGGGGGAGGGACGTGGGAGGGACGGGTAAGGGTAAGGGGAGGCCTTGAGCATACATGTTTTCTAGAAATGGGCTAAGTTTTATTGAGTGAAAGGGGTATTTATAAGCAAGAGAAAATGTAAATTACCTAAACACCCCTTATCATTTACCCTCCATATTATTTTGCCACCTCAACACCCTCCACCACACATGCCATTTCAGCGTCCATTTGGTCTCCCCCTCATCATGTCGAAGAAAACATGTTTAAACATGTTTTATACTCGGGTAGCCAAAATGTCAAATCATGTCTCATAAGGCATCTTTTAATATATACATGTATATACTTAAGTATACATACTATGTATAAACCAATATGTCATAGCTAGTTTACATTCTTAACCATTTAAATGTTGTTTCAAATATAAACAAGGCTCACAACATTTCAAACAACTTTTATACGATGAAACGTCGAAAATTCAAAAATCAGATTCCGGTCACATTTTGATTTTTCTTCGAACTAAATATTTTTGTAAACTAATTTTAAAAACTATTTTATCTTCAATATTTATTATTTAAAAGAGTTTTTATTTTAATCATAAAACCTATTATTTGAATATTTAGAATTAATTAAACATTCAAAAATTAATGTGGTGAAATTCCGCTTGTTACACTCTGTCTGCCCATCCGTCTAAGGGTGATATGCATTACCCATCTTGAGCTTAGTGCCTAACACATCCTGAAGACTCTTCCAGAATTCGCTAGTGAACAAAGCATCTCTATCGCTGACTATGCTACAAGGAATTCCATGAAGTCTAACTATGTTCTTCATGAACAACTTAGCTAAAACAGGTGTTGTCCTAGTTGACTTAAGTGGAATGAAATGGGCACTCTTGGTCAACCTGTCCACTATGACCCATATACTTTCATTTGCTCTATTTGACCTTGGCAACCCGTCTATAAAATCCATGAATATTGAATCCCATTTCCAAACTAGAGTCTCTAAAGGTTGTAGCAATCCACTCGGTTTATGATGTTCGGCTTTCACTTATTGGCAGTTTGCACACTGTCTAACCAACAAGCCAACATCCTTCTTCATACCTTCCTAGTAGAAACTCCTCTTTATATCTTGATACATCTTGGTCCCTCTAGGATGAATTGTAAACTTGGATCGATGACATTCTCCAAGAACTTCTTTCCTCAAGTTCTCAACATTTGGAACACAAAACCTTCCATTCTTTCTCAACCATCCCCTCTGGTCAAGACTAAAGTATTTCAGATCATCGATCTCAGTTCCAACCTCAAGCCTTTTAATTCTCTTAGCTAATAGTGGATCCACTTTCTGCTTAGAAGTTATCCTCTCGATCAACACTGGTCAAACTTCTAAAGAGGACAACGTGACAGTACTCTGACTAGAACTAGCAGTCAATCTTAACTGCACACTACATGTAGTCAAAGCTTCTAAATCCTTCCATCCTGCTATCATAGCTAACGCCACATTCTGATGTCTTCTGCTAAAGAGCATCCGCTACTTTATTTCCTTTCCCTGATGTATACTCTATACCACAATCATAAGCAGCCAAAAGCTCCAGCCACCTCTACTGGCTCATATTCAAATCTTTTTGAGAGAATAAGTACCTTAAAGACTTATAATCTGTGTATAGCCCAAATCTCTCCCCTAAGAGATAATGCCTCCAAATCTTCAATGCAAAGATCACTGCAGCCAACTCCAGATCATGGATAGGATATCTCGCTTCATGTGGTCTAAGTTGTCGTGACGCGTAGGTAATTACTTTACCCTTCTGCATCAACACAACTCCTAATCATGTCCCACATGCATCGGTATACACCACCAACCCTTAGTTTCCGTCTGGAACTACTTACACTGGTGCATTGGTTAACAAATGCTTTAACTTAAGGAATGCTTCCTCACATTTGTCGGACCATACAAACTTCACCTCCTTCTTGGTTAGCTTAGTCAAAGGCGCTGCTATCCGTGAGAAATCCTTAATGAATCTCCGGTAATAGCTAGCAAGTCCAAGAAAACTTCTAATCTCAGTCACCATCTCTGGTCTTTTCCAATTATTGACAGCTTCGATCTTAACTGGATCGACTTCCAAACCCTTCTCTGAAACTACAGGACCAAGAAATTTGACCTCTTTCTTCCAAAAATGACACTTGGAAAACTTCGCTTTTAGTTGATGCCGCCTCAACCTCTCAAGCACAACTCTAAGAAGATCTTCATGCTCCCTTTCATCTTTCGAGTACACCAAAATGTCATTTATGAACACCAATACGAACCTATTCAAGTGCTCTCTTAAAATTCGGCTCATCAAATCCACGAAGAAAGCAGGTGCATTCGTTATCCCGGATGACATTACTAACCACTCATAGGAACCATATCTTGTTTGAAATACTGTCAAAGGAATACTATCCTATGCCACTCTTAACTGATGGAAACCTATCTCCAAATCCAATTGGGAAAACACTATAGCTTCAATCAACTGATCAAATCGATTATTTATTCTCGGCAAAGGAAACCTATTCTTGATCGTCCTTTCATTTAGCTTGCGATAGTTGATGCATATCCTTAACACCTATCTAGTTTCTTCACGAAAACCGCAGCCGCTCCCCAAGGCGAACTGCTTGGCCTAATGAAATTCCGTCCTTCTAGATCCACTAGCTGCACCTTCAATTCATTCATCTTGGTCGGTGTCATCCTGCTAGGTGGTCTACTCACAGGTTCAGATCTTAGCACAAGATCTATTCGAAACTCAACAGCTCGTTTCAGTGATAGTCCTGTGACTGACTCAAAGACATCTGCAAAATCTCTTGCTACTCGAACTTGACTTAATTATTCTCCCACTTCTATTACACTTAACAAAGCACAACTACTCCGGTCAGAATTCTCTACTGAGAATATAATTCGGTAATGACTATCAGGGTGTTTTAGCGATATCTCCCCATCTTGGAAAAATATCCTAGCCTCATACCTTCTCAACCAATCCGTACACAAAATGATTTCGAAATCTATGAAATCGAAAACATATAAACTGCGTGCAAACTTATGACCTAACAAATCAAGTTCTAATTGGTCATATCTCATCCCCAGAGTTACATACCCTCCTATTTGATTCACAACCTTTAAGGAAGTATCAAGGTATGTAGGTTCTAAGCATAACCTAGCGACCAAAGACTGGGATATAAATGAATGTGATACATGGTATCAAATAGTGTCCTAATTGGCATACTCAGAATAAAAAATGTACCTTCCATCACAGTCTTCCCTTTATCAATTGTAGTTGGCTTAGCAGATGATGGTCAAATAGCAAAAATCTTTCCCTTGTCTGCCCTTACTGGCTCTGGACATTGATTCTTATAATGACCAACTTGATCATAGTTGAAGCACTTCACGTTCTTCTTATCTGCAGCCTTCTTCCCCTTGCCTTACTGGCACTCATTAGCATAATGACCCTTCTTGTCACACTTGTAGCAAACTAAATCAGCCTTTGCCTTCTTGGCAGCATCTCCCTTCTTGACTTTCTTCTTAAAGAACTTTATTTTCTTTCCTTGAGAACCCTGGGTTTCAACTGGCTTCTCTCTAGCACAAACTGCAAGCATCTCTTCATGGCGAATTTCCATCTCCATAGACAAATTACAAGGATCATGGATGTGTGTCAGGGTCGCTGTAGCAAGCTTAGGTCTCAATCCTCGAATGAACCTTTCATTTCTTTTGATGTCAATGCATATCGAGACAGCTCATCAAACTTAGTGGCATACTCGATAACCAACATCTCTCCATGATCTGGGTCCATAAACTTTCTCATCAACGCTGACTTAGCAACCTAAAATAAAAACCTCTGTTCAAATCTTCCTTTAAAATCTGCCGAAGTCAACTACTCCTCCGAAACCCTAGCAGTAACACTGTTCCACCAATGAAGTGCTGATCCTTGCAACTGCCTAGAGGCGAACCTTCTCTTCTGCTAATCATCTAAACCTAAATCAGCAAAGAAATGCTCACAATGCAATAGCCAATTCTCTATTTCTATGGCATCCTCCGTTCCCATAAACGGTTTCCCACCAAGACTGGGGTAGTCTCTGCTCAACTTAGCATATTTATTCCCAACTGGAGCCACATGATTAGCTCCTCCAACATTTCCAGCAAATCCTTCTTGCATCAGATTAATGAAGAACTAATACGTTGCCCCCATATCTACTGTTGGATTTCCAATACCCACATTGGCATCAGCATTTTGGTTAGCATTAGCCTGTCGACTTTGGTTCCTCCTGGTATTAGGTCAAACATTTCCATTAGTTATGATGCTTCCTCCACCGAGATTTCCTCTTCCGTTTCCTGCTTCCATATCTTCTATCTCGTAAATTTGCATACGAGCCTTAGTAAGATACTAAAGAACGTTCTAAGGGAGAGGGGAATACGTTCTTATATATATATATCAAATACAAGTACGTTACTATAGCGTTAACCCAAACCCCGATCTTATTTTTTGATTCATTGGATTATGCTTTTGATAATCTTTTAGGTTTAAATTACTTTTAAGTTTTCATAAACCTATGCTCTGATACCAACATGTAATATCACCCACTTAGAGGCCCAAAACTAATGGCTACGGATGCTGCAGTCATCCATAGTTATCAATCCTCGATGACCAAATATGGTAATGTTACGTACATTGATACACATAAACATATGAATATGGAAAAAATTTAAAACATCAAACAAGTTCCATATTCCATTTCAAAACATTTCAAATTCATTGCATAATCCTACAATCGCTATCCACATTCCATTTTAAAACATTTCAAATTTATTGCATAATCCCAAAATCGCTATCCATATTCATAGAAAATATATTTATTACAACATACGTCAAGAGCGACATATGAAGATGCCCCTTTGATTGATCAGAGTATATATATAGGCAATTTAGCAACATTGCCTTTACAAACAACACAACGGAATCAAAATAAAAGAGAACTCTAGATAGTTATAATGCCTCCTGCACGGCTCTGGAAGCTTTATTCATCTAAAGAGGTACCTGTAAACCTCAACTCTCAAACTACTCAAAATCAATTGAGTACCCAAGAGTTTAAAAATTCGAGTCAGACATAGAGCCTAGTATGAACAATAATTTGTCATCTCAAACCATTTAGATGTTTAGTGAGACCATGTCGCTTAGCGGAACGGATTTCCCATCACTAGTATCCTAAAACCTTTATAAAACCATATATTATGCTCCTGCATCCACAATGGTTAAAATATCTCCAAAATAATATGATATGATGATATGCAAAATAAGTGAATCAATTCTGGATTACCCATCCCCATTCATTTTGACTATCTGTCTCAGTTATAGTTTTTAGGATTACTATTAACCTAATAGTTTTCATGCGATGACTAATAACTGGTAAATTTTTGAGGACTCCCTATCCAATTGCATAGTTTTCATGGGACCACTATGAACCTATTGGCCCCTGCCAATATCTTTAATGTTTTTGGGTTCTCCATAATCCTATTGGTAACTCTAATATCTTTCTCTTATCCTTGTTTTCATGGGTTGACTAGGAAACTATAGACTTCTGTCATTATCTTAATCCGGATATAGTTTTCATAGGCTAACTACAAACCTATTGGCCCCTGCCAATATCAAATCATAGTTTTCTTAGGCTAACTATGAACCTGTCTTACTGACATCATCATTTTTACATAGTTTTCATTGGCTTACTATGAACCTATTAGCCTCTGCCAATATCTTTTCCTATACATAGTTTTCATGGGCTTACTGTGAACCTATTGGTTCCTGCCAATATCTTTAATTTATATTCACTACTGGGTCAACCTAGCTGGTTATTCCACCCTTCCCCAAGGTACTCTTATGGGTTTATTACAATGTGAATATATACATATATGAAGAAGCAAACATAATAACTTGGTTAATCCCTTTAACCTATTAATCAAAGAAGACTGCTTCATAAACTCCATTTCAAAATACTTTATTTATTTATATGCCATGGTTCATTAAAAATTAGTCTGGGTTATTTTTTTTGAAGACAAAGGTTTTCGAAACCTTCAAAACCTTGCTTTTGACCTCATTGGATAACCTCCTTCGAAAGCATATAAATCTTTTTTCAAAAAATTAGGCTCCTGCCTTTTGAAACACTTTAAAACCTCTCTTTCGAAACCTTTCGAATGTAATAAAGTAATACTCATTAACTCTTAGAAGCATAGCTTCGAAACCATTGAAAGTACCCCTTTCGAAACCTTTGGAAGTATCCCTTCCGAAACCATTGAAAGTCCCTCTTTCAAAACCATTGGGTTTACTCAAAACATCTTTTGGGTCAAAGTGAATATATATACAAAAGTACCCCTTTCTAAACCTTTAATCTTCAAAATTTTTTTAGGGAAATTCTAATGGCGTCAGCACTATCCTTTCGAAAGCTTCAAAACATTTAAGTAAAACGTTGAATGACAGCTTCAAAACCCCTGAATCCTTTTGAAAGTATTTAGGAAGAGGCTGTAACATCCCCCTACTTAGAGGCCCAAAACTAATGGCTATAGGTGTTGTAGTCATCCATAGTTATTAATCCTCGGCTACCAAATACGGCGATATTTGATACATGGATACACAGAAACAAGAATATGAAAAAAATATTATACAGCAATAAACTCCATATTCCATTTCAAAATATTCCAAATTGATTACATAATCCAGTACGCAAACCTCGTTCAGATAACATATAATTAATAAAAATACGTCAAGATCCAGGTAATAGCAGTCTCTCTGAGCAAGAACATGACCTAACTCAGCTTTTAACAGAAGCAATGGCCTCTGAGCTAAGCATGAAGAAACAAAAATTGAGGAAGGAGTGGGATTTGTATGGTGATAGAAATTCTAAACTGTATCATAGTACCCTAAAAATTAAAAATGCAAAAAGAAATATTCACCAGATAAAAGATGAGGAAGGAAGGATTTTAAACAAGCCAGATGAAATTGACAAAGCTTTCATTGATCATTATATCAAACTTTACTCCCCAAATGAAGCATGGAACCCTAACTCTCATGAGCTCATGTCTACTCCTTTGCCTGTCCTCTCTAAGTCTGATATCCAATTTTTGTCCTCAAAAGTAACTGATGAAGAAATATATAATGCTATGTTTGGTATGAAGAGGGATTCTTATGGTGGTCCTGATGGTTTTAATGCTGTCTTCTTTATTCATTGTTGGGATGTCATTGCTAATGACTTCAAGGCAGCCATGCATAATTTTTTTGAGCACAATAAATTGCCTATTCCCATAAATGCTACCAACTTATGTTTGGTGCCAAAAGGTAAGCATGCTGCTACTCTTAATGCATTTCGACCTATTGCTTGCTGTAACATAATATACAAGTGCATATCTAAAGTTATTGCTGCTAGGCTTAGACATGTGCTTCCTTCTGTGATTTCTGAGAACCAAGCTGCATTTTTGAATAATAGAAGTATCCTCGATAATGTGCTGGTTGCTCATGAACTTCTGAATGGTTATGGCAGAGCTCATGTTTCTCCAAGAGCAATGATGAAGCTTGATATAAGAAGAGCCTATGATACAGTTAGCTGGGAAGCTCTGACTGGTATTATGGGATTAATGGGGTTTCCTTGCCACTTTGTCAGCTGGATATATACATGCATTTCAACAGTCTCCTTCTCATTATGTTACAATGGTGGCACTGTTGGATATTTTAGAAGTCAGAGAGGAATAAGACAGGGAGACCCAATGTCTTCTTATTTGTTCATAATTGTGATGGAATTCTTTACTCAGCTTATTAACAGTCAAGTCAGGAACAACAATTTCAAGTTGCATCCCAAATGTAGGAATCCTCTCATTACCTCTCTTCTTTTTGCAGATGATGTTATACTGTTTATTAAGCCTACAGTTTCTTCTATGGAATGTGTCAAAGGCATCCTTCATACTTTTGAGAAGTGCACTGGTCTTCAAGTCAACAGAAGCAAGTTATTCCTAATGGTGGCAGGTCTCAATGACACTGACAATCAGAACATACACCATGAAAGTCAACTTCCTAATCTTCCTGAGGGTACCATGCATCTGGGTATCCCTTTGTGCTCTAGGAAAATTGGAGCAACTGCTTGTTTGCCTCTGTTCAAAAGAATAACTAAAGCTATGAATAGATGGGCAAGCAATAAGTTATCTCAAGCTGGCAGAACCACAATCATAAAATCTATAATACAAGCTATGACTGTTTATTGGTGCAGGTACTTTATATTACCTTCTGCTCTTTTAGCTAGCATCAGGAAAGCTATGAATCATTTTCTATGGACTGGGGATATGTATTCTACAAAACTCATTCCTATTACTTTTTCGAAATTGGAGAAACCTCTAAAATATGGTGGATTGGGAATAAAATGTATGAAGACTTGGAATCAAGCTTCATTTTCTAAGCACTTTGACAATCTGATTAATGAAAAACCTAATTTGTGGGTTAAATGGGCTAGGCATCATCATCTTGGCAATAATAACTTCTGGAAAATTGAACCCTCTCCTCTGTGTGGATGGGTGTGGAGATCTATCCTTAAACTCAGGGGCAGTTTACTTCCTCATGTCCAGCTTGTGCTTGGTCCTGATAGTAAAGCTAAATTCTGGTTTGAACCATGGGTGGGAAGAGGAATTATATTGCATGATTTGCTCTCCTATGAGCAGAGGAATCAATCTGGCATCCCTTTAAATGCCAAGGCTGTTGATTATTTATATAATGGTGAAATTGTTTTGCCTTACTCCTCCAACCCTATCATCAATCAGCTGTGGGCAGTTGTGCAAAGCAAGAAGTATCCTACTGGTGATGATGGGTATGTATGGACTGCTAATCTTGAGTGGCACTCCATTTCAAGAATCTATAAAGCATTGATAAGAGATGAGAGTAGCCCTATCTTTAGATGGCATGCTAGAGTCTGGAACACAAACACTTCTCAAAAACTGAACTTCCTTTTATGGAAAGTCCTAAGAAATGCTCTCATGACCAAGGATAAATTATGTAGGAGAGGTTTTGCTGTGGACTTGATGTGTAACTTCTGTAATAATCATATTAAAGATGGCTCTCACCTTTATTTTGATTGTATGGTTACTAAAAGAATCTGGAAAGCTATTCTCTTGTTTGGAGGATTTTCTGAGCCAATATTGAATGGTAGTGCTGAATGGAATAGAGTCTTCAGAAGAACAAGATGGAAGGAAGCCTCTTCTTATAGGCTGTTACTGATTCTGAAAGTATATGTGGATGTGATATGGGCTGAGAGAAATGCTAGAGTTTTTGAGAATAAAATGAAACTTGAAAGTGCCTTGATAAACATCATAATATCTAGAGTCAAGGAAAAGTCTTCCATGAATGTTGCTTATGGCTTTCTGGTTTAGGGTTTATTGCCTTTCCTTGTACTGTCTTGTTTGTTTTGTTTGAGTCTTTCATTCTCATTTCTTCTTAGTCTTCCCTGTTGCTTTTGAGAGCTCTAGCTTGTTATTGCTCACTTTTGTTTTTGTTTTTGTTTTTGTTTATGTGTGGTTAATAAATATGGTAAGGGTCCATTCAACCCTGCTTGCCTTTTAAAAAAAAATACACGTCAAGAGCGACATATGAAGCTGCCCCCTTGGATGATTAGAGTATATAATAGGAAATAAAACAAGTTTGCCTTTACCACCAAACACAGAGAAATAGAAGAACTCTAAGTAGCTAGCATGCCTCCTGCATGTCACTAGAAGCTTTATTTGTCTAAAAGAACACCTGAAACCTTAACTCTTAACCTACTCAAAATCAATTGAGTACCCGAGAGTTTAAGGGAAAAACAAAAACTTTGAGTCAAACAAAAAGCCTGGTATGAATAATAATTTACCATCTCAAATTATTTAGATATCTAGCGAGACCACGCCGCTTAGCAGAATGGGTTTTCCCCTAACTAGTATCCTAAAACATTTACAAAACCATATACCGTGCTCCTGCAACCACAATGGTTAAAACATAGTATTTCAAAACATTATGATGATATGAAAATAAATAAATCATATCTGGATTACCCATCCCCATTCATTCTAACTATCTATCTCAATAATAGTTTCTAGGGTCACTATTGACCTGTTAAATGTTTATGGGCTATCTGCCTGATGTCATGGTTTTCATGGGATCGCTACGAACCTATAGGTAACTTTAATATCTTTTCTCATATCCTAGTTTTCATGGGCTAACTAGGAACCTATTAACTATCTACCAATATCAAAATCTGGATATAGTTTTCATGGTCTAACTATAAAATTTTTGGCCCCTGCCAATATCAAATCATAGTTTTCATAGGCTGACTATGAACCTATCGCCCTCTGCCAATATCTTTCGCTTTACTAATTTTTCATGGGCTTACCATGAACCTATCGGCTCCTGCCAATATCTTATCATTTCGTAAATTATATTCACTACTGGGTCAACCTAGCTGGTTATTCTACACTTTCCCAATTTACCGTTATAGGTTAATTACAATGTGAATAGATATATGAAGAAGTAATACTTTCAAAAATCTTTATTAATGCCATGGTATTTCCTTTTAAAAGTGAGAGTGGTTTATTTGTTTTGAAACTTAAAACATCACTGTTGAAACCCCTGGATGACCTCCTTCGAAAGCAAGGAAAACCTCTTTTCAAAACACAACAAAAATACCTTTCGATGGTATCGAAATGTCCTTTAAAAAATAGCTTCATAATAAACGAAAGTACCCCTTTCGAAAGCATTGGGTTTATTCTTTAAAAATATCATTTGGATCAAAGGTGTTATATACGTCAGAACCATCTATTCGAAAGCAAAAGTCTTTACGTTAAAATTTTAAAGGATAGTGTCGAAACCCCTTTCGACTCCATTGCCTTCGAAACCCTTAACCCCTTTAGAAAGCATTTAGGAAGTGGCTTGGCTTTGGTTAAAACAAAGAAAACCTTTTGAAAGCATTGATAACTTCAATACACTCAAAAGGGATATAGCGGCTGGGTTTTGACTTGGTAGAAACTATTACTTTCAAAAGCACTTATAAAACACAAGGTACCCCTTCGAAAGCTTATACTTTAATGTACTATAGCAACCTTCTTCGAAAGTTATTTGTAATGCCCATTTTTGAAAACTTATGTCTCAACTATGTCGAAAGCTTTAAGTTAAACAAAGCAAATACTTAACTTTTGAACCAAACAGGGTTTCGACCTTATCGAAAGCATTCCTTTCGACACCATGGCTTTTGCCTTTCTTCCAATCCACTACGTACCATCTAAGTGATACCTTGTGTATTTGTTTCGACTAGCGGGTTTCGGCTAAGATGGTTTCGACTAAGATGGAATGGAGTTAATGGAGTCGAAAGGTACTGTCTAATTGCTTTATAACTACTTGCCTATTTGTAATAGTTTGATTGATTGCCTTAAAACTTTTCAAATACTTTACAAATAAAACTATCGCGTTTATTAGATCTAAATCAAAGAAATTATAATGTTTAAGCCATTCCATTTAACAAAACCAACATTTGTAGATAAGTCCCTCTATTGAAATAATTTATTTCCCTTAGTAAATCAATTAGGAAAAATCTCCAAAAATCATAGAAATTAAATTTCATCATTTAATCTAACATATTAAAATTTCAGACCCAATTTCTTCCTGAGATATTCGAAATAAATTTTTAAACCCAATTATATCACATTTCCTTTAGAGATTCATAATAAATTTTCTATAGCTCGGAAAATTCTAAAAGTTAAACCCATCTCCAAAATCATGTTTTACTTATCATAAAAAAATATTTCTATGGCATTCTAAGATCGTAGACTCTCGGTTTTATCCCAGAATCGTGCAAATTTATATGTAAATGAATCAAAATGAATCAAACATAATATAGTTCAAGCATATCATCATCCATATCATTATAAAAACAAATTTAATCATTAATATGAAAACATGTCATCATAGATTAAAATAGAAATGGTATGAAATTATTATTCACCTTAGATATGATAAGGAATTTGAGATTTGTGTTGATTAATCCTTCCTAGCTTTTGATCCTTAGCTTTAGATTGAATTCTTCCTCTTTTCCTCCTTGTTAATGGTCGGCTCTATTTTAGGTTTATGATTTGCGTTTGTGAAAATGAGAAATGAAATGTGAATGGGCAACTACAAAGGTGTATAGCCATGTATAATGAAGTGGCTATTTACTAATATGCCCATATGTAAATTAATTAGGTTATAAACCAATTTAAGCCCATTTATTTTATTATCAAGCATGGCGCGATATATGATTTATTCAATTCTCAATCCCCTTACCATCATTATTCTATTTAATTTATCTAATTACATTTTCTGAATAATATTATCAAAAATTAGGGATGTTACAGGCTCCCCCCTTAAAGAATTCCATCCTCGAATTTCAGTAAGAACTAAATACTCAACATAACAATCATATGTAACAACTCCTAACAACCATCTAGCCTATCCAACTAGAAATTATCAATATAAATCTAATATAGGCATACCCTTAAAGTAGATCAGGATAAATATCTCTAATCCTGTCCTCTGTCTCCAAGGTATGGTCCTTCTCGTTGTCGCTCCATTGAACTTTCATCAACCTGACTGTCTTGTTTCTCAATCTTTTCTTATCTTTCACTACAACCCGTCTAGTTGTCTAACAATAGTCAAATTAGGTTCTACTATAAAGTTTACCAACCTTGTCGGAGGAATAGTAGTCTCTGAATCATGCACATAATTACGAAGATGAGATACATGAAATACATTATGGACACCTGTCATACTGTTCGGCTACTCTACTCTATAAACGAGCTTTCCAGTCCTTTCTATAATCTGGAATGGACCTACATATCTTGGGGCTAACTTTCCTGACTTTCCAAATCGTATCACACCCTTCATCGGTGACACCTTAATAAAAACCTTATCTCCAACCGAGAACTCTAGGTCTTTATGCCTTTTATCTGCGTAACTCTTCTGTCTGTATTGAGCTTCGTTCATCCTTCCTCAGATTAACTTAATCTTTTTTTATGGCTCTCTAACCAAATATGGACCTAAGACTAATCTTTCTCTAGTTTCCAACCAACATGCTAGTGATTTGCATGGCCTTACATACAACGCTTCAAACGGCGCCATTCCTATACTAGTCTGATAACTGTTGTTATAGGAAAACTCAACCAAATATAGGTGATCCTCCCAAGATCCACCAAAGTATAATACACAAGCTCTCAATAGATCCTCGAGTACGTTATTGACTCTCTCCGTCTGCCCATCCATTTGAGAGTGATATACAGTACTCATATTAAGCTTGGTACACAATACTTCCTGTAGACTCTTCCAGAATTCACTAGTGAACAAGGCATCTCTGTCACTGATTATACTACTAGGAACTCCATGTAGTTTGACTATGTTCTTGATGAACAACTTAGCTAAAATAGGTGTTGTCTTGGTTGACTTAACTGAGATAAAATGGGAACTCTTGGTCAACCTGTCTACTATGACCCATATACTTTAATTTCCCTTATACCTTGGCAACCCGTCTATAAAATCCATAGATATCATATTCCATTTCTAAACAGGAATCTCTAAAGGCTGAAGAAACCCACTCGGTTTTTGATGTTCAGCTTGAAAGTGTACGTGTAGTACTAAGGATCGTGTAATATGGTATATAAATGCGGAAACTGGTAATAACAGTAAAACAAAAATTAAAGTAAGCACACCAGGAATTTTTATACTGGTTCGAACTTCTCGTTCTACGTCCAGTCCCAGAATACCCTCTGGATTTAAACTAAACCCCTCACTTAACCCGGAGGAATAGGTATACGACACCTAAGCAGCCGAACAGGAATTTTTCCGCCTCAACAGCCGAAGAGGACTTCAACTTAATACAAATAGTTTGTTGACGAATGTGTTCTGAATAACACTGACTGTCTTTTGATAGTACAACTTTCCTATAATCAAATCCTCAAGAGTATATATGTGTGTGAAGATTTAGAAGGAAAATAATCACGTAGAATCGAAGTATATAAATTAAATCAAGGATTCTAGTGATATTAAATAAGAATGAATGCTTTTATTTGCATAAATGAATAGAGAATAGATTTCAGAAATATAAACAAGAATCGGTGAATGTAGAAGTGAATTGAATATGTTTATATAGTTGTAGAATAGTTACAATCTTTCATGAAGAGTTTCAATCAAGAGTTGTGTCCATATCTGTTGGATTAAAGAACATTCCTCTTCATGAACAATTGCACCTCTTCAGAAAAAATAGCCATTGTGTTCTAGTCGGTTGACCGAGAAACCTGGGCCGGTCAGCTGAGTTTACAGATATAAATAAAACGGTGCATATCTGTGCACTGGACACAGAGTCGGTCGACCGAAGATTCTGGTCGGTCGGCCGACCTGCTGTTATTTGCATAGTGTACACTTATTTTTGTATAAATCATTTTGTGTGTATGTGTGACTACTTGAGGAATGATTTTAACAATATTCTAAGACTCAAAATAAAATATTCACACTAAAATTTAAATTATAGTCTTGTCTCCTTTGTAGTGTGCAATATATGGTTATTCTCCTTTTTGTCGCTTTCATATAGTATTCTCGTCGTATGATCTCTGAAGCTTGTGTCATGAATCAAAACTCATGAATCAACATTCTCCCCCTTTTTGATTGATGACAATACTTATGTGACGAAGTAGAACTTATCTATATTATAATTCTCCCCTTGAATATATGGCGACTTTTCTGCAAAAAATTTGTTTAGCTTATATACATTTCTCCCCCTTTGTCATCGACAAAAAGGAATACTTACTAGATGAAAAAGAAATGCAAATCAATGAATTTTAAGCATTACATTTTCCAACTAAAATAGGAATAATTAAAGATGTTTGCTTAGTACACAACATTTAATAATAAAAAAACATATTGTTCATAAAGAAATACTTGAAATTAAATTGTAAAACAATACGATTACTCCTCATCATCATCGGAATCCCAAAATTCTGGACAAATATTTTCTTCTGGAGGAATATGTTCCTTACCACGTCTTTGAGTGTGAGGAGCATGAGTTCCAGATGTACCAGAACTTGTGTTATCTGAAGTAGACCAAGAGAAATTCGGTGCGGGTCTTTTTCCGGGAGTAACAAAGGAGGCACCGACTTCGGAAGTACATGATAAGGCATCCCATAAATTTACGAAGAAGCCCTTGATCTTCTTGAAACAACCATCAATTTTTCGTAGTCGGCTATCCAAGGCTATTTGATTTTGTGCCAAAATGTCAGTGGCCGCTTCCGTACTCATTCCGGGAGTTGGTCGTTGAATTGAGGATTGGTGGGTTATACGTTCCGTAGAATGAGTAGATGGTTGAGGTGTAGAATAGTTATGACGTAGTTGTTCTCGAGGAGTAGTACGCCATTGGTGAAAAGTTGAAATTTTAGAAGGTGCATCGGGTAACTTCATTAGTTTTATGGTTCGTGAGTCAAAAGAACGAACTTTGGATGTTTCGGATTCCGGAGCATTGGTAACGAAGCTATTAACCAACCTCATTATGTATTCTCCATAATAAATATGGAGCATCTTTCCTTGGTTGAAAGAGAGAAATTCATCCATAAGAAGTTGTGCCCAATTTATTCGTATATTTCCGCACATAGCATACAAAGCTTTGAAGTTTTCGGGATATGCTAAGTGATATGAACCCCCTCTTGGAACTATAGACTTCATCATGAATCGATGGAAGAGTCGGGCTTTAGGTCGAAGGGATGAAGTTTGCCTTAAATCAGTAGCATCATCTTCAAAAAATAGATGACTTAGACGGTCACGGGTTGATATATTACAATCCACATCGTGTAACGAGATACCACCCGGTCTAGCATCCAAAATGTTGTTAATTTGATCAATGGAAAGGAAAATCGAAGTGCCACAAACCAATGTCCAAATACAATTTTCAGTGTTTCTTGGCGGATTTACAAAGTTGAGGTTCGCTAGAAATAACTTGACCATTATATGATTAATTTTTAAGTTATTTTTCCTATGGTCAAGAAATGTATCAAGACCACTCTCAAGGGCGACATTTTCAATACCGTAGGAAGCAAAATCAGGATAACTTACAAATGATTCTTCAAAAATTTTGGCATCTTGAAGTTTTATCCATCTTTGAAGAGCTATATCATTAACTAGCCATGAAGCAATTTGTGTATCCACTGGAGTAGATGAAGAAGAGCCACCGGTTGTCTTTGATTTCTTCTTGGGAGCCATTTGTTTTTGGAAGAAAGGATTAAAGATTTGAGAAGTTTTAATGGGGGCTAGGTTAAAAACTGTAATTGGGAAAGTGAGAGTGAAGAGGTAAGTTGAAAAGTGAATGGATGGGCTGTTAAAAAGAAAATAGAAGTAGCAGTTTTATACGTTCGGTCGACCGAATGACTGGGTCGGCTGACCGAGCTGCTAATCTGAAGGGTGCGAAAACTCTCGGGAAGGATTCGGCTGACCGACTCAGGGTATTCGGTAGACCGACCCTGTTGGAAATGTTTGTTTGAAATTCTCGGGAAGGGTTCGGCAGACCGACTCAGGGTGTTCGGTCGACCGACCCTGTTTGAAGTGAATTTTTTTGCAGTTTTATATATAATATAAATATAGCAATATATTTTATTATCAATGCACTATACATCTTATTTGTAATACCAATAACACATATATATATATAATATGCTTAGCCACCGTTTAAAATCTGCGTTCCCATGAGTTTAGAGATGGAACATTTTCTATCGGTGATCATCTTGGAGTTAATGGAGTTTGAATAGGATTTGACGATGATGAGGGTCTATAAGAAGGTTCAGCAACAGAATATAGGAAACTAATTCAAGAGCTAAATATAGGAACAGAATTTTAAGAATAAAATTGTTTTTAAATGTATGATTTATAATTCAAGAGCTAAATATAGTTTTTCTGAAAACAAAACAGATAAAACAAATTTTAAAGAGAACTAAAACAAGAAACACCCATAGCTCAAGTAGCTATAACACAACATCTAACAAACAAGTCAGAGGTTATGAGTTCGAGTTCTACTTTGGTCAGAAATAAAACAATTTTTGTTTTTCGATATTCTTGCATATTTTTATTCATTGTTGAAGATGATGGTTTGCTGCTATTGGAATTGTTGTTGGAATTATTTTTGTTTCCCTTGAATTTGTTTCTGTTGAATTTCAAAAACTTTTTGAAATTTTTGGCGATCATTGCCATATCTTCATTATTTGAGTCGGAATCATCTTTTTCTACTTGGAATGCCACATTTTTCTTTTCTTGTGCTCCATTTCTTTTTGCCTGCAAATTTACTTCGTAGGACATTAAATTACCTATCAATTCTTCTGGTTTTAATGTTGACAAATCAGTTGCTTCTTCAATAGCTAGGACTTTTCGTTCCCATTCGTCCGTTAAAGAATTTAAGATTTTTGTAACAACATCAAAATCAGTAAACTTTTGTTCTAATGATAATAAAGCATGATAAATATCCTAAAATCTAGAGTACATGTCATTTATAGATTCATTTGGCCTCATTTTAAAATTTTCAAATTGATGTTTCAACATAGAAATTTTGCTTAATTTAACTTTGTTCGTTCCTTCATGCGAAACTTTAAGAGTTCTCCAAATTTCATAACCTGAAGTGCACATGCTAACTCTATTGAATTCATTTCTATCTAATGCACAAAATAAAATATTCATAGCCTTTTCATTTGATGTAGCATCTAGTTTTTGTGTGTTACTCCAAGTTGAGTATTCTCCAGTAGGAGTTGTGTACTAACTTTGTATAATATTCCAAATATCAAATCCACTCGATTGCATATAGATTCTCATTCTAGTTGACCAATAATTGTAATTTATACCATTGAAAAGTGGAGGTCGTGAAGTCGATTGACCTTCTGTGAAACTAGAATTAGTGTTAGTGTTAACATCGTTAGTTTGTGTGGTTTCCATATTACTAGAAATAAATATCGAATAACTTTGTGATGGTTATAGGATGACCTTGCTCTGATACCAAATGAAAGTGTACGTTTAGTACTAAGGATCGTGTAATATGGTATATAAATGCGGAAACTGGTAATAACAGTAAAACAAAAATTAAAGTAAGCACACCAGGAATTTTTATACTGGTTCGAACTTCCCGTTCTACGTCCAGTCCCAGAATACCCTCTGGATTTAAACTAAACCCCTCACTTAACCCGGAGGAATAGGTATACGACACCTGAGCAGCCGAACAGGAATTTTTCCGCCTCAACAGCCGAAGAGGACTTCAAATTAATACAAATAGTTTGTTGACGAATGTGTTCTGAATAACACTGATTGTCTTTTGATAGTACAACTTTCCTATAATCAAATCCTCAAGAGTATATATGTGTGTGAAGATTTAGAAGGAAAATAATCACGTAGAATCGAAGTATATAAATTAAATCAAGGATTCTAGTGATATTAAATAAGAATGAATGCTTTTATTTGCAGAAATGAATAGAGAATAGATTTCAGAAATATAAACAAGAATCAGTGAATGTAGAAGTGAATTGAATATGTTTATTAGTTGTAGAATAGTTACAATCTTTCATGAAGAGTTTCAATCAAGAGTTGTGTCCATATCTGTTGGATTAAAGAACATTCCTCTTCATGAACAATTGCACCTCTTCAGAAAAAATAGCCATTGTGTTCTAGTCGGTTGACCGAGAAACCTGGGCCGGTCAGCTGAGTTTACAGATATAAATAAAACGGTGCATATCTGTGCACTGGACACAGAGTCGGTCGACCGAAGATTCTGGTCGGTCGGCCGACCTGCTGTTATTTGCATAGTGTGCACTTATTTTTGTATAAATCATTTTGTGTGTATGTGTGACTACTTGAGGAATGATTTTAACAATATTCTAAGACTCAAAATAAAATATTCACACTAAAATTTAAATTATAGTCTTGTCTCCTTTGTAGTGTGCAATATATGGTTATTCTCCTTTTTTCGCTTTCGTATAGTATTCTCGTCGTATGATCTCTGAAGCTTGTGTCATGAATCAAAACTCATGAATCAACACAGCTTTCACTTGTTGGCAACTGGTGCACCGCCTAACCCACTAGCCAACATCCTTCTTCATACCTTCCCAATAGAAGCTCCTCTTCATATCTTGATACATCTTGGTTCCTCCAGGACGAACTTGGACTGATGACATTCTTCAAGAACTTCCTTCCTCAAGTTCTCCACATTCGGAACACACAACCGTGCCTTCTTCCCCAACCATCCTCTCTGGTCAAGGCTAAAATCCTTTAGATCATCGATCTCAGTTCCAGCATCAAGTCTTCTGATCCTCCCAGCTAACACTGGATCCTTCTTCTACTTAGAAGCAATTCTCTCAACCAACACTGGTCAAACTTCTAGACATGACAACCTGGTGGTACTCTGACTAGAACCACCAGTCGACCTTAACTACACACCACAACTGGCTAAAGCTTCTAAATCCTTGCAATCCACCAACATAGCTAACACCGCATTCTAATGTTTTCAACTAAGAGAAACTGCTACTTTATTACCTTTCCCTGGTGTATACTCTATACCAAAATCATAAGCAGCCAAGAACTTCAGCCACCTCTGTCGTCTTATATTCAACTCCTTCTGAGAGAATTAGTATCTTAAAGACTTATAATATGTATATAGCTCAAATTTCTCCCCTAGGAGGTAATGCCTCCAAATCTTCAATGCGAAGATCACCACAGCTAACTCCAAATCATGAGTAGGATACCGCACTTCATGTGGTCTAAGCTGTCTGGATGCGTAGGCAATAACTTTACACTTCTACATCAATACTGCTCCCAATCTAGTTCCACATGCATCAGTATGTACTAGCTCTTGGTTTTCGTTTGGAACTAACAACACTGGTGCATTAGTCAACAAATGCTTTAACTTAAGGAATGCTTCCTCACATTTGTCGGACCAAACAAACTTCACCTCCTTCCTAGTCAACTTAGTCAAAGGTGCTGCTATCCATGAGAAATCCTTAATGAATCTCCGGTAGTAGCCAGCAAGTCCAAGAAAACTTCTGATCTTAGTCACCGTCTCTGGTCTCTTCCAATTATTAATAGCTTCGGTCTTATCTAGATCAACTGACAACCCTTTTTCTGAAACCACGTGACCAAGAAACCTAACCTCTTTCTTCCAAAAATGAAACTTAGAAAACTTCGCCTTCAGCTGATTCTGCCTCAGCGTCTCGAGCACCACTCTAAGATGAACTTCGTGCTCCCTTTCATCCTTAGAGTATACTAAAATGTCATCTATAAACACCAAAACGAAACTATCCAGGTACTCATGGAAAACTCGGTTCATCAAGTCCAGAAAGAAAGCAGGTGCATTCGTTAATCCAAATGGCATCACCAACCACTCATAAGAATCATACCTAGTTCGAAAGGTTGTCAAAGGGATACCATCCTCCGCCACTCTTAACTGCTGGAAACTTGTCGCCAAATCCAACTGGGAGAACACTCTAGCTCCATTCAACTGATCGAACTGATCGTCTATTCTTCGAAAATGATACTATTTTTAATTGTCCTTTTGTTCAACTTACGATAGTCGATACACATTATCAACGAACCATCTAGTTTCTTCACAAACACCGCAGTTGTTATCCCTCCTTTTGGCAAGGCCGTGATACCAAGAACTTGACTGGAGACCAAGGAAAGTCCATCCCGGAGATCGGTTATACGCAGGTTTGATATGGATATCGATAAATTTTGTCCGAGTCCGGATCGAGCCACAATTGACAAGACATGACAAGTGAAGCTATGAAAGCCAATGCCCCGAATTTCAAGTCAATCGGAGTTCGTATGCTCAAGATATGATCGATGCAAACTAAGGAAATCAACACAGTCGCATCATTTCATATCCATACTCATGCATCCATCTGTTCGAATCCATCGTATTCCACCTTGTTCGTATCCATAAGGTAGCCAGGGAACATCTGACTTCGTATCGATCTTATTCGAATCGATCAGAGGCGCGCGATTTCGTATCGATAAGAAGAACTGCACTTTTCGTATCCATCGACCAAAGGGCTTTCTTCGTATACATACAGCGTTGACTCTTCGTATCCACCCATCGATGTCATCTCGCATTCATCTATTCGTATCCATCATATTATCAGTTGTTCGTATCCATCAAGTTGGAACAACTTCGATCGATACGAACAAGACCACACAATCGATACGAACAGAGCCACAGTGCTCGATACGAACTGAGTCACTTCCATCGATACGAACTGAGCTGCATCTATCGATACGAACAAGGCTGCTTCCATCGATACGAACAAGGCTGCTTCCATTGATACGAACAAGGCTGCTTCCATCGATACGAACAAGGCAACAGTCTTCGATACGAACAAGGCAAAAACCTTGGGATGACTTAGTCAACTCGGCATCAAAAGTGGAGCGATCCAAAAATCAAGCGCCACATCAACTCGTAGGCGCATGCTCAACATCGATTCGAATAGAGCGATATGAAAGGATCAATTCGAACTAAACAGCCTACCGAAGACTTGAATTCGTATCGATCATAACTTGCGATCCACAAGTCCAAATGCAATGAAATTTTCACATGAGCTTACGTACAACTCAAAGAATGTCCATGCTAAATTTCGACTCGATTGGACTACATCTTGATCGATATGAAATTCGTTCGTATCGATCACGGACCGAATGCAAATCATGTCGAATCGGAAGCGTGGGCCCACCCACATGCCAGAAAAGGGCTCCCGAGATCTGAGCGAGATATTTGCATCCTACGCCAATAAATAACACCCTAGAGCTTACATAAAAGGGATCTTTTTGGCTCTTTGACGTCCAGACTCTAGTGAAAGCATTTTTGCACTACAAGACCGCTGTTGTACTCGGATTTCATCACTGTAATCCGCTGTAATCAGTTGTAATCAGCAAGAAAACATCAATAAAATCATCAATTTCATAGTGGACGTAGGCAACATGCCGAACCACTCTAAATCTCTGTGTTTCTACGTACTTTCTTATTTGTTTTTGAAGTGTTTGTTGGATAATCCTCTTTTTCCATTTAATTTCTTCATTTTTATCTCTTCAAACCCTCTAAGGAGTGTTGTGTCCAATTTTGGTACAAACACTTTGGTGCTTTCACTGAGAAAAAACCCAGTTTTTTCCTTCTGCTCATCGGATCTACTGCCGATATCGGATTGTAAACATCCAAGGAGAAGATCCAGATCTCAATTATAGATTTCTTCCATCCTATTCAGATTTGCTACAAGTCTAGGAGAGAGCTTCATCATCCATCATGGTTAACACAAGGACTACTTCCACAACTGTAGATCCTGAAGGACGGGACAGACAGAATCCCGTGCAATTGCCTCCAGCTAATCAGAATGCTATCGAACCATCAGATTCGCTAGGCCCTATCACCAGGGAAGAATTTCATACGCTGATGCAAGAATTGACTCAGAGCCGCCAACAGCTCACTCAACAGCTCCGTGCTAATGCGGAACTAGCCAACCAACTGAACCGTCAGCGATGAAGGAGATCCAGGAGGGATCAGGCTTCCCATTCCTCCATGGAGAGTTCAACCTCTTTTGATTATCATCACAGATCTACACGTCCATGGCTAGACAAAAGCTATACACAGGCCATTGGGCATCAACACATATTGAATGTTGGGCGACTGAGAGTTGGCCCGTCAACCAGCCACCAGACTGGACCCTCCTCCCGAGGAGGCGCTACCCCACATCATGTTACTGATAACCGTACTGCGACAGCTACTGATTTGGGCGCTGAGACCCAAAATCGGACAGATCCAAACCATCACCAGCGTGATTACCATCCTAAGCCTTATGTCCCCGAAGACATAGAACCAAGGAGGCGAGACATGGGCCGTTGACAGCGACCGGCCCCTCCTCGCATTGTGGAACCGACCACACCTTGGCCCAACCTGCTCAAAATGTCCAGATGCCCGACTTGTCAGCAATGATCCGTCAATTGATCCATGAAAGTCAAGAGCTTAGCAATGACGACTGGGGAATCTCTCGGAGTCATACCCCCTTTACTGATGGGATACTTTATGTGGAACCACCTCAGTGATTCAAGGTGCCGACTTTGCCCATTTATGAAGAGAACTCTGACCCTAATCAGCATATCCTGAAGTATAAATGGTTGATGAACGCTGCACGAGCCGACGATGCAGTCAAGTGCCAAAGCTTCACGATTTCACTGGGAGGCATAGCGACTATATGGTTTACCTAACTGCCACCTCGATCCATCTCATGCTCCGATCAATTGGCAACAAAGTTTATTGAGCAATTTCGTATGCATGTCGCGAGACCAAAGGATATTAATACTTTATCCAGTGTCACTCAAGCTCCTGGAGAAACACTCAGGCGTTATTTAGAGAGATTTTATGCTGCATGTGCTGTGATCAGCAACCCAAATGATAATTATATTCTTATGGCACTGACTAAGGGAATTGAGCCCGATTCTGAATTCAACAACTAGTTGGCCGAAAAACCCTCTGCATCATTGGACCATTTCTATTCCAAAGTAGCTCAATTCTTGAGAAGGGAGGATGCAAAACAGTCAAGGAAGAAGGATGATGTGGGGCCTGGTGTGGAAGGAATTCAAAGTAATATTGCTGTTAAACAATCCGGGGGGTGTTCCAGAAAAGTGCAATTGAATATTCAGAATAAGCAAGGTAAGCAAAAAGGCAATGGTAACCAAAATAGAAACGGGATCAGAAACGTGGTCCATGACGTAGAGCTCCAACGTTTGATACTTGCACTCATCTGAATACGTCGCTGGAGAATGTATATCTACAAACCTGTAATACTATTTAGTACGAGAAGCCTGCTTCGAAACAGTCATCGGAGAAGCAAATTCAGATGGGAAAATTTTGTAGATTCCACGAAAGCTACGACCATAACACAAATGAATGCCGTCACTTGCAGGATCTCATTGAAAAGTTGATAAGAGAGAGGAAGTTAGAACAGTTTGTGCGGGCGCCGCAGTCTGGAGGTGCGGGACTATCAAATCAAAATCATGTACCGAATCCGGCTAGACAGGAGGAACCCACTCGTACTGGTGGGAGTCTGGTGATAAACACTATTTGTGGTGGTCCTCATCCAGTAGACCGAAGCTGGAAGGAAATGGAGTCGTATGACAGCTCTATTAGGCATGCAGACTTTGAATGTTGTAGTAATTCTGAAGATTGGGCTCTAGCCAAATAGCAAAGAACGATGGCAGATGACATCGTATTTCGAGGTCGGGATGCCGACAGGGTCGAAGCCCCCACTATTGATCCGCTCGTCATATCAGCTCAAGTAGGACCTGCTTGGATGAAGAGGATCTTGGTAGACAGCGGAAGCTCTGTGAATATTTTGTTTAAACGAGCTTATGAACAGATGAGAATGGAGACTAAAGACTTAAAGCCATGTCAGTCTCGCATTCATGGTTTCAACGGGAGTGCAACTATACCCACTGGAGTGGTGGAATTACCAGTGAAGTTGGGAATTGGTGAACGTCGGAGAGTCCGAATACTGCAGTTTGTTGTGTTGGATATAAACTCCCCTTATAATGCTTTCTTGGGCCGACCAACCCTAGCCGAATTCAGGGTTGCCATCGCCCCATGGTGTTTGACTTTGAAATTCCCTACCGACAATGGTGTCGGAGTTGTTCAAGGGGATCGGGCCGTAGGGCGAGCCTATTATGTTGCTGAGCTGCGCCAGGCGCAGCGGAAAGAGAAGGGAAAGGGCGTAGAGGAATCTCTCTGTTTCCGCTTTGCTGATAATTGACAATTAGCACCTGGGCCCGGTCCAGGGCACCCTATCCAATTCCAAAGAGATCTTGACCCGAGAGATACCGAAAGTGAAGATGAAGGTAAAGACAGTCAAGCTTCTCCGGCCGAACTAACGATCGATGTTCCAATCGACGATAATGATGACTCGAAAATGATAAAGATTGGATCTCAGCTAAGCCAACAAATGCAAGAGGAATTGGTTGAATTTCTCCGGGTAAACCTTGATGTGTTTGCTTGGACGCACTCTAATATGTGTGGTATCTCGCTGGACATCGCGAGCCACACATTGAACATTGACCCGTGGTACATCCCGGTCAAGCAAAAAAGGCGTGGTATGGATCCAGAGAGATCTGTCGCCCTTAAAGAAGAGGTAGACAAGCTTAAGACGAATGGGTTCGTTCGAGATGCATTATACCCGGAATGGGTGTCCAACCCTTGCTAGTCTGAAAGCCAAATGGGAAATGGAGAACATGTGTTGACTACTCAGACTTGAATAAAGTTTTCCCCAAAGACAGTTTTCCACTTCCACGAATTGATCAACTTGTAGACTCAACGGCTGGAAATGAACTTTTATCCTTCATGGATGCATACTCTGGCTATAATCAAATACCCATGCACTTGCCCGACCAGGAGCATACCAGCTTTGTAACCAATATGGGACTCTATTGCTATAAAGTTATGCCTTTTGGACTCAAGAATGCTGGGCCACCTTTCAACGGTTAGTTAATCGAATGTTCGCTACCCAGATTGGAAAGACCATGGAAGTATATGTGGACGACATGCTAGTCAAGTCGCGATTTTCCACCGATCACATCAGAGACCTGGAGTCAATGTTTAATATCCTTCGAGAGTACAGAATGAAGCTCAACCCATTGAAATGTCATTTGGGGTGGCATCCGGAAAATTCCTTGGGTTTATCGTCAACGCTCGAGGAATCGAAGCCAATCCCAAAAAGATATGGGCAATCAGAAATCTTGAAAGTCCGTAAACTATAAAGCAAGTCCAGAGTCTTGTAATGACCCAAGATTTTAGGAATTTATTTTGAAAATATAAATAAGTTTAAAATAATTTTTAAACTAATTTTGAAAAGGAATTGATATGGCTTAATATGGTGTAGCTATATTTGTGCATGTGTGCACAAGAAATACACATGAATAGAAGCTTAATTCCTGGATGATATGAATGAACATATGTTGATGTGTATGAATATATATATATATATACAGATAAATAGATTAAATCCTTAAAAGCTATATGCATAAATATATATGGATTCTACTGGTTGTATTTGAGTGTATATGTGCATATGTGTTCAGTAAAAATAATGTATAGGCATATATATGTATTAATTATTTCTGTAAAACATATATATATACATATATGTATGCTAATCAAATGCAAGTGTTCAAATCAGTAAAATAAAAATACACAAATGTATTTTAACTATAGGCAGAAAGCAAGAATGAAGTTATAAAAGGAGCAATCCTTTTATAAATAAATAAGGGAAGCACATGCTATTTAAGTGAAAGCTAAAAATAGAAAAGTAAGATAAACCAGTGATATGTTTTGTATAGGCAGAATTAGGAAGACCCCTTGGCTTATATATATGATAAAATAATGGAAATCAAGTCACACCTTTAGCATGATATTAGATAAGAGAAAAAGCATCTTCTGGAAAAGCAAATTTCTGAAAATAACCAAAATGATAAAACCTCTTTTCTCTCCACAAACTTGAGCCGGGGAGGGTAGGATTTTGGGTTTAAACTAAATGCAAATGGCATGATTTAGGGTGGGCAAAAATGACTTTAGCTAGCACCTTAAACCCTAGAAGAACCCTGCATAAATAAGCAGTGATAAGAGGGGCCTTCTCTTCTTCCCTGATAGCTCTTGAAAAAAATATATCATATATATATATATAAGACAAGTGAAGAAAAGGGTTTGGGGGCAGAAGCTTATCAATCAACTAAGAAGTGAAGGAGAGCTAGGTGAGAAAACTCACTCAAAAATCTAAGGCACTAAGTCCTAATGAAGGCAGCCAGTTTATAAGTTGATCTTTCTTAAAATGTATTTTCATATGTGGTTATCTTTCTTTGATTTCTAAGATGAAAATGCTTTGATCTTTAGTGTGGTTGTTCTGCTTGATCTATTATATGAAAGTTCTAAGTATTATTAGTATATATGTTTTTATAAACCCAGATCTCTCTGATATGTTAATATTAGGAAAAATAAGTGAATACCTAGAGAATCAAATGATGAATATAGGCAAGTAGTGTTGGTTCTGGCTTAACCCAAAGAATATAAACATGTTGAGCTGCAATATACTTGTGTATAGGTGCTGAGGCTTGAGACAAAAAGGAATTAGGGGTGCAATAGGGTTGCCTATGAGCTGATGCTCCTAATTCAATGAAAGTATATAAATAGCCATATACATAGCAAATAAATTTGTGATTTAGTGAAACTTGGTCATTTTGAGTTTAACTTAATCACAGACGTTTGCAAGATGAAAAACTCTCTCAAAAGCCATAAGCCAATGTTAGTTGCCTATACCCCTTTTAAAATGCAAGTATATATATATATATATATATATATATATATGGATGCAGAATCTTATTTATTAGACACCTATGTTTAATTTCCTGCTTGTCTTTGTTTGGTTATGAAAGATATGAAATGCCATGACATGGATGTTTGTTTTAGTGAAATGATTCACTGAATGGTTTAGTCATGAAAAATCAAAAGAGTTATTATCAACTTAAAACTAACTAGGAAATGGGGTCAAGAGCACTGCAGGAATGACTTGTGTTCTTGAGCAATACAAGTTGACACATGGCTTGTTTAAGTCCAGAGATCTTTGTGTAGTGGAGTGAATTAGTCCATTACAATGTGTCCATTGATTCATATGATTGCAGATGAGACCAAGATAGATAAATATATCAATGTAAGAAAATTTGATATAAGGAGGAACTAGAGTTTTCCTGGATGAAATCTGAGTAGGGAATAAATGATTTAATTCATTTTGGTGATTTCCCTGTTTTGTATGGATGCTTATTTGATTTATGGCTGATTTGTATGAATGTATGCCTGTTCCATACCTTTATAAGGTTTCTGGAAAGAAAGATTTAAGTGTGCACATGCACACTGACACAGAACATGCACACTATGACTTACTTGTTTTCTAAAGGCAGGATATACTAATTTATATATGTTTCAACTTTAACTTGATTTACTAATTGTTTTAGTGGATTTTCTCATACCAGACATGTGTCTGACCCTAGTGTGCTAATGGCATATGGGGTGTCTCATTTAATATGGGGCAGCTTCAAATGCTTTTTCAGGAATTGCAGCAACTAAGTAGGAGTAGGAGGAAGGCTTTGAGAAGAAGATTGTAGCATGCTAAAATTAGTTAGATAAGAGCTTAAAAGATGAAATCTGCATGTATTGATATTTTTAAATTATCACTTGTATTAAGTACTGAATGATGGATGGATATTTTGCTAAGTATTTTGCTAAGGAATTGACTTGTAACTGGAGTTTATAAATTTGGATATTATCTGAAAAGTTGAAGAAGTTAACCTATGATTTTGTATGTAAATCTGAGCAAGAATACTATGATAAATAGGATGGTTATATTTTATAAATGTATTAGTCAATCTTGAGTCTTTGAAAAGGATTAATTATTGGAAATCTGGATAGTTGAGTCTCAATAAACAATATGGTTTATTCTTTCATCATGACATTTGCATACAAGAGTTTAAAGGCACAGAGAAAATGTGTTATTTGTCTGAATGTTTTCATAATGCAATTTGTACTATGCAAATGTTTTATACCTCATTCTTGAATAAAGGAAGAATCTGTATCTATAGGAGTTGAAAGCCATGTACATGATAGTTTGTATATATGCATGTTTAAACATATTTTGTTCAAATATTTGCACATCAGTTACCTTTGCATTTTAACACAAATCTGAACTCCTTTTACTAAAGCTTTGTTCAAATGCATTTTAAAGCCCTATGGCATATATCAGAACAAAGAGTCTGGTTTGTAGCAAACCATCTTACCATTAAAACCATGTTTTTGATCCTCAGTGTCTCAGGAAACTCATTCATGTTTGCATTTCATTTAGCATAGCATCACGACATCAAAGAATTAAGCTTTAGGAACATGATATCTCACTTAAAAATATTCTAGAAAAGAGTTTGTATCTAAGGCAGATTTTATAGAAAATCATACATAGAAAATGATATAAACTTATATCATTTTCAGGACCTAAGCACTACACCAAATATTTATATGTGATCATAACACAATTTCCTTGTTTCTAGGAATTACCCTTCATAGAGAATCCAGCAAGAAATCAAGAGTTAAAATCTTACAAATATATATATGGATGGAATTTTGTTGTATGAATTAAATTGAACTATGGGTGGATTGATTAAATTTAATCATCAAATTATCCTCTTGTTTACCATAACTCTGATTTAAACAAGAAGGACACATGCATCTTCATATGTATGTGCATATCTTTATGAATACACTGATATATTTATATTGGTAGAAATTTTGATCCTGGATAAATTGTTTATTTGATGAAAGGAAAAATGACTCTAGGCTTCAGAAATATATATATATATATATGATAATATATATATGTATATATCTCTATGTTAAAAAAATATTCCTTACAAATTAAGGTATAAAAAGAGAGGGTCATTTCATTTGGTATCAAAGCAAATGGTTGCATTGATTGTTGAATACTATAGAAATATATTATGTTTGTTTGTTTTGGATAAAATAATTTAGAGAGGAAAATATTAACTATAGAAAATACTCACAGTATAATAATACCAATTGCACATAACTTGGTTAGCAATCCATGGTAGGAAGGGGATCACATCATGCAGGAACAAGTGCACCACAAATGCTTGATATGCAAGAGTTTGTAAGGGTTTTAAGGGATCGAATTGGGCATAGGACTGAGAATCCACATGAGGAACTTTCAAAACTATTAAAGGCTTATACAAAGTTGGGAGGTAAGGGTTTTGAAGGGACTGAGAATGTGATGGAAATTCAAGCATGGTTGAGAACATTGGATAGGATTTTCATTGACATGCAGCTTAATGATCAAAGGACGAGGCAAGTGGCTTCAAGACAGTTGAAAGGAGTAGCTTTAAGCTGGTGGGAGGTGATCATAGCTGGGCGAATTGAAAATGAAATCACTTGGAATCAATTCAAGGAGATGTTGGAGGCAAGATTTGTACCAGCATCAGCTATGACCACTTTACTCGAAGAATTTATTAGACTCAGGCAAGGAACTCTGAATGTCACTGAATACACTCAAAAGTTTGAGGGGTTATCCAAATATGGAGCAATGCTAGTGGCAGATGAAGCATCCAAAAATGGTAGGTACATTAAAGGTTTGAACCCAGGACTTAGCAAAGCCATGTTACCTTATGCTGACAGGACTTTTGATCAAGTAATAGACTTGGCTTTGAAATTGGAGCAGCATGACAAGGAGAGGGAGAAGTTCAGAAACTTTAGGAGTAATAACACTAAGAAGGGTAAGGGGAGATATCACCCTTATGATAAGAAGAAAGAAGAGGCCAGTAACAAAGGCACTAGAGATACCAAAGCTAAGGAAACCAAGAAGAAAATTGTGTGTCACCACTGTGGTAAGGAAGGACACATCAAACCAAAATGTCCAGAATTAAAAAGAGGAGCTTTCAAGTGCTATCTATGCGGGAAAGAGGGGTATATGCAGAGAAACTGTCCTGAGTATAAACAGCAAGGAAAATTGGCAAATTTGGAAGTCAAAGGCAAATCCACAGTGGAGATTAATGTTGAAAATCACAGTCAAGTGGAAGGTACACTATTTATTTGTACCATACCCATAGCATTAGTATATGATACTGGGGCAACTCACTCTTTGATTTCTTATGAACTAGTTAAAATGCTAAAATTGAATTGCATATTGGTTGAAACTCCATTGCTTATACAAAGTCCATTAGGGAGTTCTAGTGTTTTAAATTTGATTTGTGTGGATGTGGAATTAAACATAGGAGGAGATACTTTTATTTCCAATTTATATGTTTTAAACTACCCAAATATAGGTGTTATATTGGGGGTAGACTGATTAAGGCAATTTAAAGCCATAATTAACTTAGATTCATCCACCATATCATTGCAAAACTTTAGAGGCCAGAGAATCACAATTTTGTGTGAAGTAGCTAAGGGAAGGAAATTGTATCATTTAATTGACTTGGAAAAAGATTTCAGTGAACTTACTATTGAAGAAATTCCCATAGTCAATGAATACTTGGATGTGTTTGGGGGGTTAAGGGTGTTCCATACCATAGGCCAGTAGAGTTTCAAATCAATCTCATACCAGGAGCAAGCCCAATAATTAAGAAGCCTACCAGAATGGGGCCAAGTGAGTTAAAAGAATTGAAAAATCAGTTAGAAGAATTAGAAAGTAAAGGGTTTATAAGGCCAGGTAACTCATGCTGGGGTGCTCCAGTAGTGTTTGTAAGGAAACAGGATGGTACTTGGAGGATGTGTATAGATTACAGAGAACTAAATAAGGTCACCATCAAAAATAAATACACATTGCCTAGGATAGATGATCTCTTTGATCAACTCAGTGAAGCTAAGATATTTTCTAGATTAGACTTAGCATCAGGGTTTGATCAGATGAAGGTTGAAGACTCAAGTGTTAAGTACACTGCATTTAATACTTAGATATGGTCTATATGAGTTTATGGTTATGCCATTTGGGTTGACAAATGCCCCCTCATACTTTGTAGATTTAATGAATAGAACCTTTAGAGATTATTTAGACAAATTTGTGCTGATTTTTATTGATGACATTTTAATTTACTCCAAAACAGTGGAAGAACATAAAAGTCATTTGCATCTGGTTTTGTCTAGATTGAGGGAAAAAGATTTAAAGGCAAAATTTTCAAAATGTGCATTTTTGAAAGAGGAAGTACATTTCCTGGGCCATGTCATTTCTGCCAAAGGAATTTCTGTGAACCCCAATAAAGTAATAGCTATTCAAGCATGGAAGAGGCCTAGCACAGTGAGTGAAGTAAGATCATTTATGGGGATGGCAGGATATTATAGGAGATTTATAAAAGATTTTTCAAAAATATCATCACCACTTACCAATTTAACTAGAAAGAATCAAGCCTTTGTGTGGACTGAAAAATGTGAACGAGCTTTTATCAAGATAAAGGAAGCCTTAGTTAATGCACCAGTGTTGAGAGTACCTGAAGGAAATGAGGGATTAATTGTGTATACTGATGCAAGTGGCTCTGGCCTAGGGGCTGTATTGATGCAGCAAGACCAAGTGATAGCCTATGCATTTAGACAATTAAAACCACATGAAACTAGATATGCAACCCATGATCTTGAGCTAGCAGTAGTGGTGTATGCACTGAAACTTTGGAGACATTATTTGTTAGGTGCCAAATTTAATTTGTACACAGATCACAAGGCATTGAAATATCTCTTCTCACAAAAAGATTTAAACATGAGGCAACATAGATGGGTGGAGTTCTTAGCGCCTATGATCTAGACATACTCTATACACCAGGTAAAGCAAACAAAGTTGCAGATGCCTTGAGTAGGCAACATGCTAAGATAGCTATGTTGATGATGAAAGAATTTAAAGATTTGTCTATACTCACTGACTTGGAAATTGAAGCAAGTAGTAAGGTACAAATGGTACCAGTTGAAGGAGATAAGAGTAAAGGAAAATTGAGTTTAATGTCTCTGCAATCAGATTTAATTTTGAAGATAGGAAAAATGCAAGAACAAGACACAAACTTATTGGAGAAGAAAATTCTCATATCAAAAGGGGAAGAAGTGACAAATTACCATATTGATAAAAAATGGTTATTTAAGAAACCAGAATAAAATATGTGTTCCAGAAAACATGGAGTTGAAGGAGGAAACATTGAATGAATATCATATGAGTAAGTACTCCATACACCCAGGCAGTACAAAGATGTATCAAAATTTGAAAAGAAATTTTTGGTGGAAGGGAATGAAGTCAGATGTAGCCAAATATATTGCAAGATGTATGACTTGCCAACAAGTCAAGGCAGAAACACAAAAGCCATCAGGGTTGTTACAACCTCTTAGCATACCACAGTGGAAATGGGAAGATATATCTATGGATTTCATAGATGGACTACCTAGATCTAAAAGAGGAAACACAAGTATATGGGTGATAGTAGATAGGCTAACTAAAGTGGCATATTTCATTCCAGTCAAATCAAAAAGGAATGCACCAAAATTAGCTCAAGTATTTATGAAGGAGGTGGTAAGATTACATGGCATTCCCAAAACTATTATGAGTGATAGGGATATCATCTTCACATCAAGGTTCTGGAAAAGTTTTCAAGAAGCCATGGGAAGTGAATTATGCTTAAGCACTGCCTACCATCCACAATCAGATGGGCAGACTGAGGTGGTGAACAAAGTTTTAGAGGACTTGTTAAGGGCATGTGCACTGGATTTTGGAGGTAACTAGGAAGATTATCTCTATTTAGCTGAGTTTACATACAATAACAGCTATAAAAGCACCATAAGGATGGCTCCATTTGAAGCCTTATATGGCAAGCCATGTTTATCACCTGTATGTTGGGTAGAAACAGGAGAAATAGCTATTTTAGGGCCTGAGTACATACAAGAAACTAAAGAGAAAATTGAGCTGGTAAGGAGGAGAATTGCAGCAGCTCAAGACATGCAAAAGAAATTTGCAGACATGAAAAGGAAGCAGGTGGAATATGAAGTAGGAAATTTTGTTTTCATCAAAATCTCACCTATGAAAAATGTACTGAGGTTTGGGAACAAGGCAAGTTAACCCCAAGATACATTGGGCCATACAAAATTCTGGAAATAATTGGTTCCTTGGCATTTAAGTTGGAATTACCAGAAAACATGCAAGGGATGCATGATGTTTTTCATGTATCACAATTAAGAAGGTGGGTTCATGACAAGGCAGAAATTCTTGAGACCCCAACCCAAGTGCAAATAAATCCTAATTTGATTTATGAAAAGGATCCAGTGGGAATTTTGGCAAAGGATGTGAAGAAGTTGAGGAATAAATCAATGAAACTTGTGAAGGTACAGTGGAGTCTTGATCCTAGTGATTGCACATGGGAATTAGAGGACAAGGTTAGGATGAACTATCCTAAGTTATTTTTAGATTAAAGGTAATTCTGATTTTTAATTTGTTTTCCTTTTGGATGCATGTATTTTTAGTTATTGTGATAGAACTAAAAATCTATTTGGTTGAGAATGTATTTATTCTCTGAATTAAGTTTAAATTTGATTTAAGCTTAGGAAAAATTGTGGGACACAATTTCTAAAAGGTGGGGTATATGTAATGACCCAAGATTTTAGGAATTTATTTTGAAAATATAAATAAGTTTAAAATAATTTTTAAACTAATTTTGAAAAGGAATTGATATGGCTTAATATGGTGTAGCTATATGTGTGCATTTGAGCACAAGAAATACACATGAATAGAAGCTTAATTCCTGGATGATATGAATGAACGTATGTTGATGTGTATGAAAAAATATATATATATATAGATAAATAGATTAAATCCTTAAAAGCTATATGCATAAATATATATGGATGCTACTGGTTGTATTTGAGTGTATATGTGCATATGTGTTCAGTAAAAATAATGTATAGGCATATATATGTATTAATTATTTCTGTAAGACATATATACACACATATATGTATGCTAATCAAATGCAAGTGTTCAAATCAGTAAAATAAAAATACATAAATGTATTTTAACTATAGGCAGAAAGCAAGAATGAAGATATAAAAGGAGCAATCCTTTTATAAATAAATAAGGGAAGCACATGCTATTTAAGTGAAACCTAAAAATAGTAAAGTAAGATAAACCAGTGATATGTTTTGTATAGGCAGAATTAGGAAGAACCCTTGGCATATATATGATAAAATAAAGGAAATCAAGTCACACCTTTAGCATGATATTAGATAAGAGAAAAAGCATCTTCTGGAAAAGCAAATTTCTGAAAATAACCAAAATGATCAAACCTCTTTTCTCTCCACAAACTTGAGCCGGGGAGGGTAGGATTTTGGGTTTAAACTAAATGCAAATGGCATGATTTAAGGTGGGCAAAAATGACTTTAGCTAGCACCTTAAACCCTAGAAGAACCCTGCATAAATAAGCAGTGATAAGAGGGGCCTTCTCTTCTTCCCTGATAGCTCTTGAAAAAAAATATATCATATATATATATATATATAAGACAAGTGAAGAAAAGGGTTTGGGGGTAGAAGCTTATCAATCAACTAAGAAGTGAAGGAGAGCTAGGTGAGAAAACTCACTCAAAAATCTAAGGCACTAAGTCCTAATGAAGGCAGCCAGTTTATAAGTTGATCTTTCTTAAAATGTATTTTCATATGTGGTTATCTTTCTTTGATTTCTAAGATGAAAATGCTTTGATCTTTAGTGTGGTTGTTCTGCTTGATCTATTATATGAAAGTTCTAAGTATTATTAGTATATATGTTTTTATAAACCCAGATCTCTCTGATATGTTAATATTAGGAAAAATAAGTGAATACCCAGAGAATCAAATGATGAATATAGGCAAGTAGTGTTGGTTTTGGCTTAACCCAAAGAATATAAACATGTTGAGCTGCAATATACTTGTGTATAGGTGCTGAGGCTTGAGACAAAAAGGAATTAGGGGTGCAATAGGGTTGCCTATGAGCTGATGCTCCTAATTCAATGAAAGTATATAAATAGCCATATACATAGCAAATAAATTTGTGATTCAGTGAAACTTGGTCATTTTGAGTTTAACTTAAGCACAGATATTTGCAAGATGAAAAACTCTCTCAAAAGCCATAAGCCAATGTTAGTTGCCTATACCCCTTTTAAAATGCAAGTATATATATATATGGATGCAGAATCTTATTTATTAGACACCTATGTTTAATTGCCTGCTTGTCTTTGTTTGGTTATGAAAGATATGAAATGCCATGACATGGATGTTTGTTTTAGTGAAATGATTCACTGAATGGTTTAGTCATGAAAAATCAAAAGAGTTATTATCAACTTAAAACTAACTAGGAAATGGGGTCAAGAGCACTGTAGGAATGACTTGTGTTCTTGAGCAATACAAGTTGACACATGGCTTGTTTAAGTCCTGAGATCTTTGTGTAGTGGAGTGAATTAGTCCATTACAATGTGTCCATTGATTCATATGATTGCAGATGAGACCAAGATAGATAAATATATCAATGTAAGAAAATTTGATATAAGGAGGAACTAGAGTTTTCCTGGATGAAATCTAAGTACGGAATAAATGATTTAATTCATTTTGGTGATTTCCCTGTTTTGTATGGATACTTATTTGATTTATGGCTGATTTGTAAAAATGTATGCCTGTTCCATATCTTTATAAGGTTTCTGGAAAGAAAGATTTAAGTGTGCACATGCACACTGACACAGAACATGCACACTATGACTTACTTGTTTTCTAAAGGCAGGATATACTAATTTATATATGTTTCAACTTTAACTTGATTTACTAATTGTTTTAGTGGATTTTCTCATACCAGACATGTGTCTGACCCTAGTGTGCTAATGGCATGTGGGATGTCTCATTTAATATGGGGCAGCTTCAAATGCTTTTTCAGGAATTGCAGCAACTAAGTAGGAGTAGGAGCAAGGCTTTGAGAAGAAGATTGTAGCATGCTAAAATTAGTTAGATAAGAGCTTAAAAGATGAAATCTGCATGTATTGATATTTTTAAATTATCACTTGTATTAAGTACTGAATGATGGATGGATATTTTTCTAAGTATTTTGCTAAGGAATTGACTTGTAACTGGAGTTTATAAATTTGGATATTATCTGAAAAGTTGAAGAAGTTAACCTATGATTTTGTATGTAAATCTGAGCAAGAATACTATGATAAATAGGATGGTTATATTTTATAAATGTATTAGTCAATCTTGAGTCTTTGAAAAGGATTAAGTATTGGAAATCTGGATAGTTGAGTCTCAATAAACAATATGGTTTATTCTTTCATAATGACATTTGCATACAAGAATTTAAAGGCACAGAGAAAATGTGTTATTTGTCTGAATGTTTTCATAATGCAATTTGTACTATGCAAATGTTTTATACCTCATTCTTGAATAAAGGAAGAATCTGTATCTATAGGAGTTGAAAGCCATGTACATGATAGTTTGTATATATGCATGTTTAAACATATTTAGTTCAAATATTTGCACATCAGTTACCTTTGCATTTTAACACAAATTTGAACTCCTTTTACTAAAGCTTTGTTCAAATGCATTTTAAAGCCCTATGGCTTTTATCAGAACAAAGAGTCTGGTTTGTAGCAAACCATCTTACCATTAAAACCATGTTTTGGATCCTCAGGGTCTCAGGAAACTCATTTATGTTTTCATTTCATTTAGCATAGCATCATGACATCAAAGAATTAAGCTTCAGGAACATGATATCTCACTTAAAAATATTCCAGAAAAGAGTTTGTATCTAAGGCAGATTTTATAGAAAATCATACATAGAAAATGATATAAACTTATATCATTTTCAGGACCTAAGCACTACACCAAATATTTATATGTGATCATAACACAATTTCCTTGTTTCTAGGAATTACCCTTCATAGAGAATCCAGCAAGAAATCAAGAGTTAAAATCTTACAAATATATATATGGATGGAATTTTGTTGTATGAATTAAATTGAACTATGGGTGGATTGATTAAATTTAACCAATCAAATTATCCTCTTGTTTACCATAACTCTGATTTAAACAAGAGGGACACATGCATCTTCATATGTATGTGCATATCTTTATGAATACACTGATATATTTATATTGGTAGAAATTTTGATCCTGGATAAATTGTTTATTTGATGAAAGAAAAAATGAGTCTAGGCTTCAGAAATATATATATATATATATATATATATGATAATAAATATATGTATATATCTCTATGTTAAAAAAAATATTCCTTACAAATTAAGGTATAAAAAGAGAGGGTCATTTCAAGTCTCAACGGAAAAGTTGCAGCACTGAGCAGGTTCATTTCAAAGTCCACTGACAAGTGCATTCCCTTCTTCGATCTGATTCGAAAGGGAAAACGAAACTTTTAATGGACTACGGAATGTGAGGGCGTATTTCGAGCACTAATTCAACATCTCTCTACACCGCCAACCTTGTCAAAACCTCTCGATCACGAGAAATTGTACATTTACTTGGCGGTATCAGAAAACACAATCAGTGCTGCCCTAGTTCGGGAGGAGGACCGAATACAAAAGCCAGTCTACTACATAAGCAAGCGGCTAACTGGAGCTGAGAGAAATTATCCAAAGCTAAAGAAATTGGCCTATTGTCTTGTTATTGCCCCGAGGACGCTCCGTCCATATTTCCAGGCTCACCCAATCACCGTTTACACCGACCAGCCGTTACGACAGGTCCTTACGCGGCCTGAGACGTCTGGAAGGTTACTCAAATGGAATATCGAGTTAAGTCAGTTTGACCTTACTTATACTCCAAGGCGAGCCATCCAAGGACAAGTTCTAACAAATTTCATTGTTGAATTTACCATTCCAGAGGTCTTGCCCGAAACCAGTGAATCTCCCAAGTATATCTGGAAGCTGCATACAGATGGTACATCAAATGACCGTTGCTCAGGTGCAGGGGTTGTACTTGAAACTCCTGAAGGTCGATCTATATGTTAAGCTCTAAAGTTCAATTTCCGTGCAACTAATAATGAAGCTGAATATGAAGCCCTACTGGCTGGATTGAAACTTGCAAGAGACTTGAGAATCATTGCAGTGGAAATTGATTGTGATTCGCAATTGGTCGTATGTCAAGTTAGAGGGGAGTACCAAGCTAGAGATAGAAGACTGGCCGATTACCTTGCTCAGGTTCATGAAACATTGAATCAGTTTGACTATTATGCCATCTATTATATACCACGAAAACACAACCAGAAAGCTGATTCGTTGGCAAAGTTAGCCAGTACAGATGAAGCACAACAAATGGGACTTGTTCCCGTAGAGACATTATCTTCGCCGAGCATTGATCAGGTGGAAACCGATTGGATATTTGATGTCGTTTCTGAGAGAGAGTCATAGATGACTCTGTTCAGAAATTATCTCAAGCATGGAACCCTGCCAGAGCGCAGGAGTGAAAAGAGATAGATTCTTAGAAAAGCTTCGCAGTTCACTATTTAGAATGGAGTCATGTATAGAAGAGGATACACTGTTCCTTTACTCCGGTGTATCGCTCACAATGAAATCAAACGAGTATTGCATGATGTGCATGAACGAGAATGCGGCGATCACACCGGGGGGCAAGCTCTTCCCAAAAAAGTACTTCGATATGGATATTATTGGCCGACTGTAAATCGTGATGCATCATATTATGCCAAGAAATGTGATAAGTGTCAGAAGCATGCTCGAACCCCTAGAGCCCCACCTACCGAGATAACACAGATGGTCAGCCATGGCCATTCGCGGTATGGGGCATCGATATTATTGGCTCTTTACCTCTAGCCAAAGGTGGTGTGAAGTACGCCATCATAGCAGTTGATTACTTTACCAAGTAGGCGGAAGCCGAGCCCCTTACTACGATCACAACGAAGAAGGTGATCAACTTTGTAGTGCGCAACATCATATGCCGATTTGGTCTCCCACGTACTATCATCACTTACAACGGGACCCAATTTGACAGTGCCGAATTTGAGTATTTCTGTCAACGATTCCATGTTCATAAGAAATTCTCCACAGTCGCACACAATCAAGCGAATGGACAGGTTGAAGCTGTTAATAAAGTTATAAAATCCATTCCGAAGAAACGACTGGAAAAGGCCGGGGGCAAATGGGTCGATGAACTTCATATGGCCCTATGGGCCTACCGTACAACCCACAAGTCCGCGACCGGTCACACTCCGTTCTCTCTCTCTTATGGTTCAGAAGCTGTTATTCCAGTCGAATTAGAGTACCTTCTCATCGTGTGACATACTACGATCCAAAGACAAATGCTATATTACTTGCTGAATCTCTCGATTTTTTGGATGAGAAGCGTGAAGAGGCTGACTTGAGGGCAGCCGCATATCGAAGTCGAGTCGCCCGATTATACAATGCCAAGGTCCAACCCCGAACCTTTGAATTTAGTGATCTCGTACTCAAAAGAATTTATCCGGTCCCTTCGCATATGAAGCCAACTTGGGAAAGACCATTTGTTATTGAACGAAAGCTCAGAGACGGCACATTCAAATTATCGCCGTTGACGGTCTCACTCTTCCGAGAGCATAGAACATCAAGAGTCTTCGTCGCTACTACACATAAAAGGCTCTGTTTATTTATTCAGTCTATTTTTCATTTGCAATTTGTTTCTGCATTACGAAATTTGAATTTGTAATAAGGCAACTGACTTTGCCGTATTTTCTTATTTCAGCAATAAAGTGCAATCTCTTCGAGCCAGAGCTATGATTTACTTGAAATACTTCATATGACCATCACTATGCACGGAGAGCTAAGTTCCATCATACGGTGGAATTTATTCAAATAGGGAGTGACTGTGATATGACCGGTCACTCACTAAGTGAAACCCGGGCTCAGGGACAAGCCATCACACTAAAGTCAAAAAAGGATTGATACACGACAATACTTTACATAACCCCGGATTCCCAGAGTGCGAACTGGAGTATGAACTTACAAATACGGTTTCGAAGAGGGTGGATCCGTCCACCTAACGACATCGCCCGTATTCGAACTAAGTTTGAGGAGGATGGACCTGTCCGTCTAACGACCTCACTTGATAACTCAGGGTGGATGTGATCCGACCATCCACGATCCTGATACATCTTTCATTCCCGGAGTGAGAACAAAATCTTAAAAACTCACAACAAATGTGATTGACCGTCTGTTTACCAACTCCGGATTCCCAGAGTGCGAACCGGAGTATAAACATCAACTGACTCTAAGTTCCTAGAGTGCGAGCTGGAGTATAAACATCGCTTAACTCTGAATTCCCAAAATGTGAACCGGAGTATCAACATAAACACCAACTCCAAATTCCCAAAGTGCGAATTGGAGTATAAATGTTAACTTAAAATCCCCGAAGAGTGGATTGAAGTTTGGACATGAGCCGGATTGGGAACGACCATCCGTAAAAATAACTTAAGTCCCCGAAGCATTGATGAATCCTTGAAACTCAAGCAGGCGTGACTGACTGCCGACGCACAAGTGCAATCCCCGGAGCGCGGATATAATCATCGATAAAAGAGCGAGTGTGATTCAACCACTCGAATTCTCCGCATTTTGGCAATCGATTCAATGATGCTGAGCATGATGCATTAAAAGCAAAGTACGACTGCTATCCGATCTTTTCAACTCATCCCTGAAACTGGGGGGAGAGTTTAAGTGTTAATCACTGACTGAAGCAGTACAACATCATAGTTCAACTTAATGTCCAGTCTTGACTTGTGGCCGTGACTTCAGAACTTGACGGATAAACTCAAACGAGATTCAAAAGTTGAAACTTCACAGGTATACTGAACAAGGAATTCAAATGCTGGAACAATTAAGAAAATGGACATACATCAAGTTCAAAGCAAAATAAAGTTTCATTTCAATTATTTGTGAAAAGAAATTATGTACAAGTTGATTCCAAAATTCCTACTAGCGGGGGCCGAACCTGCATCTATACACGGCCTACGAAAGAAAAACAAAAGTAGATTCCTATCTATCTACCAAAAATAAACCGAAGAAGCACGTCTACTCTCTCTTCTTTTTCAGCTTCTTCTTCAGTGTGGACCCACTGGAGCTGCCACTTAATTTTCTTTTCGAGCCTTTGCCCTTCGGCGGCTGATCTCCCGAAGGGGGCATGATATCAACTTCCTCATCCGAGCTCAAGTGAACGGGAATACTCCCTAAAGGTGGAGTTGGAGGAACTGGATCGATTATAGGAGGCGGGATAGGTACACTGGTATCAATAACTGTACCACCAGGTGATATCATCCTTAACGGGGCTGGACCAGGTGCCGCCATCCCACCTCCAAAACTACCACCACGAGCCGCTGCCTCCATTTCAGCATTGATTTCGGCTAATATTTCTTCATTAATTACTTGGGGCTCGCTGGATGCATCATTGGTTGGCATTGAAGACCCAGTAGCAGGTGCACTTCCACCCATAACAAATGGTAGGTCCGCAAAGGGGTCGCTGTGATGACCGAGGAGTTCCTCCATCATCTATTCGTCAAAAATAAGCATGCTCTCATGCGTTCCATCAGTCGGTTCAGTTGTAGTTATGATGGTCGCTTCAGTGATGATGGCCTCCTATACTTGATGTGATTCTTGAGTTGCAGGAGGCACGATTGGTGTAACTCCAGTCACTGGATAGAGAAAAAAAGAGAACTGTTAGTAACTACTTTGGATGACAATTCCGAATTTGGATAAACATAGAGAATGTTCAGAGTACCTTCCTCAGTTTGACTCATGGACGGCTGAACGGCTTCAGAAACTTGTTCTCTAACCGGAGACACTGCGGATGATCCGGATTGTAAGCAGGAACTGATTGGGAATCAACCACGGGTGCAGGTTCAGGCTGGGTTGGCATAGGAACTTCAGTACTTACCTCGTGGTGCTCAACACCTGAACCTTCTTCGGCCTCCGAGTGTTGGGTGCCGAGCTTTTCTTTTTCATGCGAAATCATCGACTCGTGGAGAATCTTTCATTCATTTTCATTCAGCATACGATTCTCAAGCTCAAACTCGTCGATTGATTCACCCAGATGCACCGCCTTCTCCTCCTTAACCAATCGGCCCCAGGAATTGTACAAATGTGTCGGGTAGTCGTCGAGCCAGGCTAGATTTCTATGCCTTAGTACGTTAGCGTTGTAAGTTATCAAAAGATCTTCTATATCCGTCTCTAGCCTGTACTCAGCCGATTTAATTTTCTCCTCGACCTCAGTCTCCATCACACGGACCTTAGCCGTTGCCGCGTCCCATTCGCCCCGAAGCATTACGGCCTGTTCACAAGCCTCTTGGGCCGCTCTATTTGCATCATCTTTTTCTTTGATGATTTCAGAAAATTTAGCTTTAAGCTCAACAAGTTCTTTCAGAGCAGCGTCCCGTTCAGCAGTGACCATGGTGTTTCGGTGGCCCATCTGCTCCACCAAGGCAACGTGTGTCTGCATCATCCTCTCCATGGCCAAGTTCGCCTCATCGGCCTTTTTGGTGGCCTATATCTCTGATTTCCGAGAGGACTCGGCTTCATCATTAAGCACTTGGACGATGCGGTCCTTCTGGGCGAGATCAGATTCTAACTTTTCGATTATTTTAGCCCGTTCGAAGGCCACCTTCGATGCTTTCTCTACAGCCTTCGCCCACTCTTTATACTAGGAATAGATATCATGAATGTAATCATGCATTGTATTCTCCGCCTCCGATGGAATTCTCTTTAAGTGAGGGGGAAAAATGTAGCCGTCAAAGCATATGTTGGGGAAATCTTTCTTTAGCTGAGCAATTTTAATAGCCCCTTCCCCAGTGGGCTCGATGATGGCTTGTTCAATGATGACTGGAGGCTCAACCTTAGTTTTATGGCATTCCGACTCGGACCAAGAAGCATGCAAAGATGGTTTATGACGAGGGGGCTCTATCGGTTGTTTTCCTTGGCCCGAAGGTTGTGTAGGTATTCTAGGAGGAGGAGAGCGGGATCAGGATCAATGTCTGTAGTCCCTATCCTTATCACTCTGATGACGTTCCTGGCTAGAGTACCCGCGATCGCGGCCTCTATCTTCCTCTCTCCTACGTGACTCATAATATGAAGAAGATTGGCGAGCTGAGCGAAGACTCCTTAACATCGACCCTCGTTCGGACATCGTACCTGTAAAAAAGAATGAAAAGCAGACTTAGTGGTTTCTTGAATTGAACAACTTATGATTGGAAATCGTGTAGTGCCGTGAAGTGTGTATGTATGTGCAACCCCCCGACCAACTGGAAATGTCGGCCGCACTTATAGGAAGCGACTCGCTTAGGTTAAGAGCACTATCAAGCTCCTCTAACCCGGTGTCGTATTGAAGTGACACATAATCCGAAATCGAAATATCGGCAAGCCCTTCAAAAGGACTCTCTGTTGGCGAGGAAGGAGCCTCTGAGATTCTAATGCCGGGAACCGGCAAGGAAACCACAACTGATTTCCACCTCGAAGACTTAGGACGTTTGTAAGCAGCGACCTTGCCTTTTCTTCTTCCTTTTGTCGCTTGAAATCCGGCCGAAGACCCAACAACAAGTTCATCGTCCGTGGGCGTTCTCTCTTCATCACCCCCTTCAGTTATTACGACCCCGGGTGTTTAGCATTTCAACTGCTTCTTCAGGGCTACCCTCTAAGTGTTCCTTCAAGCCTTATGCTTTGATTCCGCTCGATCAGTCCAACAATTCTCAAGTTTCTGTCGGTTAGAACCGAATTGATATCCCTCATTTCACTTGGAATTTCTTGAAGGACCCTTACTATTTCTTTGAAGTACCCGCCTTCAGGTCGTGAAATTGCGGCTGTAAAGAAAAGAAGATATTAGTTTTACATCAACTACTGTTATCTTGATAACTCTTGGAGAAGACTGCAACACTTACGTCGGACTAGCCATCGCCTGGCAAATCCTGGGAGCATCGGATGTAGAACCATTCTGTTTTAAAGTAACTCAGCCTTGTCCAGGACTTGGTTACTACTTGACAATTCCTGACTGCCTCCAGGAATGTAAAGGAGGACTGTCCCCCTACTGTTAAAGTTAAAAAGATATCTGATCTCTGTTGGAGCCAGTGGCCGAAAGAGATGCTCCATGAATACAATAAATAAACTGTTCAGCGTAGCGTATCCGTTGGGGTGTAGTTGTGATTGAGCGATTCCAAGGAAAGACAACACTTCCCTAATTTATTGGTTGAACGGAGGAAGTGTTCCTGCTGTGCACACATGACGATTGAAGGTAGTAAACCCCTCTGTGGGAGCATGTGGTCTATCATTTGGGCCCGGTAATAGTACATAGTCCAACGACAAACTATGCCTTAGGCATATACGACCCAACATGTCTTCGGACACGTTAGATGGCACAGAATCCTGTGGATTCATGATAAACCTAGCCCCAGGCTGCCCGTCCGGAGCTGGGTCTATAACTTCGGCCGTGATGGCCGGAATCTCTAGGACAAAAGGAGATGAATCCTGAAGCTCTTGCTGTTGTGAACTTGTGGATTCCATAGCTAATCAACTTATTAGAAACCATCATTAGACAATAAAAACCCAAGTGTTCCCCAGTGTGATGTGCGTGAATGTGAATGTGCAAGTGCAGTGCTACATGTTACTTGAGAAATTCTAAAGAGTTAAAGAAAACATGCAAACAACGAGGCTTCGAAGTTCAACTAGAGTCACCGTCATCGCTGACCGTCACAACCGTGCCATCCAGACTTGAGCAACCAATCCAAGTTAGAGTTTATTGAGTTCAATTAAGTTATAGTTCCATCGACGAGCTTCGAAGGATAGTCAAACATACAGTTTAACAGTTAAATTCAGTTATGCAAGGCTAAAGCTCGTCGAAGTCAAAGTTTAAGTATGTAAACGGTCATCAGTTCGTATCCATCAGGTCACAAGTTCGAATCGGTCGCCAGATGTACTGTTCGTATCGATCGAGTAGGTCAGTTCGTATCGATACTTCCTTTCGAATCGGTCCAAAGCTTTCACTTCATATCAATAAGAAACCTGTTGGCTTCATATCGATCGAACCACGTTGGCTTCGCATTAATCAGATTGTAAAAAGAAAACTCGTATTGATCAGAAGCGCCCAACTTCGTATCGATCCCCAACCTATGAAATTCGTATCGATCGCCTATTACGGGTTTCGTGTCCATTGAAAGCTACTCGATTTCGTATCGATCAACTCCGATCGATACGAACCACCATCTCTCCAAGATCGACATGAAGCTCACCATTTCCCTGATCAATGACTCACAAACACAAAGTTACTGTCGACACTCGATACGAAGCCAAGCCCTCTCTTCTACTCCATCGATACGAAGGTTCTTCTTCCTTAAACAGAAACATCCTAGGCCTTCCTCAACCTCGCACAAGATCAACTCCTCCAAACAACATTCGGTCACGAATTCGAATGGAATGACACGAGAATTCGAATCTCATTATTTATTTTTAGAGTTTGTTCGATTATTTACCTGATTTCAACGATTAGTTCAGGGTATTGATGTTTAGTTCGATTCGGAGGCAAGCACAATTTTCCTTTTCCTAGGTCTCTCAATCGATACGAAAGCTATGGGAAAGATGAGCAAGTAAATTTTCTCTAAGTGTGGAGCCACGTATATATATGGAGGGTAAAAAAACGATTCGACTCCTAGTCATCGCGACCGCTTCCAACCGGTTCCTTCCCAGGTCGATACGAATTGGCTATTCGTATCCAACAGCTTGTGCTTCATCGATACGAAATGTGCAACGAATATTTCTCCGAAACATTGGGTTCCATCGATACGAAGCACTTATTCGTATCCACTGTTTTCGACTCCATTCGAGACGCATCGATAAGAATTACACCGTTCGTATCCATCAACGTACAACCCATAAAGGCTCGTATCCATCGATACGAATATTGCACGGGGGACCATTCGATCAGTTCGCAGCATTCATTAGTCTATCAATACGAACTACGACCTTATATCCATCATTTGGAAAATTGCAAGAAATTCATGGCCATCGATGCGAAAATTGCGTTCCAACTTCTAAAATCATTCCATGAGAGGATCGATGCGATGAAATACACGGAAACAACCATCAAGCGTTGTTACAACTCGAATTTCACATTGATTCAGGATAGGATTGATGTGAAAGTCGATACAAAAAAAAACTGAAAACCTGACAACGACTCGGGAACGTACGAATGTTAACGGGAGTCAAGTTAACCTGCATTCATGAATAATGAACTAACATCCAATCTTTAAAATTCACAAGAATTGAATACTTGTCTGATGACAATTACAACAACAAACAAATAATCGCCATCATAAGGCAATCAGTTACAACAGCACACAGTACAACAGTTGGCAGTCCACAGTTCATAGTTTATGTCTCGATGGGTCAATCAAAGATTACAACTTCCAACGAGGAAACGATAACTGTTTAACAAGTTAGATGGAACTATCCAGAGTGAAGATTGCAGCTTTTCAAAGCACGTCGTGTTCTCACAAGATGTACTTTGGGGGGCAAATGTAATCCTGCCTTTTGGCAAGGCCGTGATACCAAGAACTTGACTGGAGACCAAGTAAAGTCCATCCCGGAGATCGGTTATATGCAGGTTTGCTATGGATATCGATAAATTTTGTCCGAGTCTAGATCGAGCTACAATTGACAAGACATGACAAGCGAAGCTATGAAAGCCAACGTCCCGAATTTCAAGTCAATCGGAGTTCGTATGCTCAAGATATGATCAATGCAAACTAGGGAAATCAACACAGTCGCATCATTTCGTATCCATCCTGATGCATCCATCTGTTCGAATCCATCGTATTCCACCTTGTTCGTATCCATAAGGTAGCCAGGGAACATCTGACTTCGTATCGATCTTATTCGAATCGATCAGAGGCGCGCAATTTCGTATCGATCGGAAGAACTGCACTTTTCGTATCCATCGACCAAAGGGCTTTCTTCGTATCCATACAGTGTTGACTCTTCGTATCCACCCATCGATGTCATCTCGCATCCATCTGTTCGTATCCATCATATTATCAGTTGTTCGTATCCATCAACTTGGAACAACGTTGATCGATACGAACAAGACCACACAATCGATACGAACAGAGCCACAATGCTCGATACGAACTGAATCACTTCCATCGATACGAACTGAGCCGCATCTATCCATACGAACAAGGCTGCTTCCATCGATACGAACAAGGCTGCTTCCATCGATACGAACAAGGCAACGGTCTTCGATACGAACAAGGAGAAAACCTTAGGATGACTCAGTCAACTCGGCATCAAAAGTGGAGCGATCCTAAAATCAAGCGCCACGTCAACTCGCAGGCGCATGCTCAACATCGATTCAAACAGAGCGATATGAAAGGATCGATTCGAACTAAACAGCCTACCAAAGACTCGAATTCGTATCGATCATAACTTGATATCCACAAATCCAAATGCAATAAAATTTTCACAGGAGCTTACGTTCAACTCAAAGAACGTCCATGCTAAATTTCGACTCGATTGGACCACATCTTGATTGATACAAAATTCGTTCGTATCGATCACAGACCGAATGCAAATCACGTGGAATCGGTCGCATGGGCCTACCCATGTGCCAAAAGAGGTCTCCCGAGAATTGAGCGAGATATTTGCATCCTACACCTATAAATAACACCCTAGAGCTTACATAAAAGGGATCTTTTTGGCTCTTTGACGTCCATACTCTGCTGGAAGAATTTTTGCACTACAAGACTGCTGTTGTACTCGGATTTCATCATTGTAATCCACTGTAATCCGCTGTAATCAGCAAGAAAACATCAATAAAATCATCAATTTCATAGTGGACGTAGGCAACACGCCGAACCACTCTAAATCTCTGTGTTTCTGCGTACTTTCTTATTTGTTTTTGAAGTGTTTGTTAGGTAATCCTCTTTTTCCATTTAATTTCTTCATTTTTATCTCTTCAAACCCTTTCGAAGAGTGTTGTGCCCAATTTTGGTACAAACAACAGCCGCTCCCCAATGCGAATTGCTTGGCCTGATAAAATTTCTTCCTTCAAGTTCCACTAGTTGCACCTTTAATTCCTTCATTTCTGTAGGTATCATCCTGCTAAGTGGTCTACTAATAGGTTCAGCTCTGTGCATAAGATCTATACGAAACTCTACTACTCGTTTCTATGGTAGTCCTATGACTGGCTCGAAAACATCTGTAAACTCTCTTGCTACCTGAACTTGACTTAGCTCATCTCCTATCTCCATATCATTAAACGAAGTTCTAATACTCCGATCAGAATTCTCCACTGAGAGTATCACTCGGTTATGACTAGTAGGGTGTCTCAATGACATTTCATTATCCTGGCAAAATATTCTAGCCTCATACCTACCCAACCAATCCATACCCAAAATGATCCCGAAATCTACGAAATCAATAAAATACAAACTGCATGCAAACTTATGACCTAAAAAATCAAGTTCTAACTGGTCGCATATCAACCTTAGAGTTGCATACCCTCCTATTGGATTTGCATCCCTTAAGGAAGTAACAAGGTAGGTGGGTTCTAAGCATAATCTATAACCTAAACATGGAGGTATAAATGAATGGGATGCACGGGTACCAAATAGTATCCTAACTGGTATATTATGAATCAAAAATGTACCTTCCATCACCATCTTTCCTTTGTAAGCTGCAGTAGACCTAGCTGATACAATAGTGAAAACATTTCCTTTGCCATCCATAACTGACTCCGGACACTAATTCTTGTAATGCCTAACTTGATCACGATTGAAGCAATTCACATTCTTCTTACTAGCAGCTTTCTTCCCATTTCCTGACTGGCACTCATTCGCAAAGTGACCCTTCTTGTCACATTTATAGCAAACTATCTCAGCCATTGACTTCTTTGCTGTATCTCCCTTCTGGGCTCCTTTCTTCTTAATGAATTTTCTCTTCTTCCCCTGAGAACCCTAAATTTCCACTGACTTCTCTTTAGCATGATCATCAAGTAACTCCTCTTGGCAAATGGCCATCTCCACCACCATATTACAAGGATCACGAACATGTGTCATGGTCATTCTAGCGAATTTGGGCCTCAATCCCCAAATGAACCTCTCATTCATTCCGATGTCAGTATCCATGGTAGCATATCCATATCGAGACAGCTCTTCAAACTTGGTAGCGTAATCCACTACTAACACCTCTCCCTGAACTAGATCCATAAACTTCCTCATCAGCTCAGACTTAGTAAACTCAGATACAAACTTATGCTCAAATATCCTTTTAAAATCATCCCAAGTCAACTGCTCTTTCGGAACTCTGATAGTAGCAGTATTCCACTAGTGTAGCGCTGACCTCTGCAACTATCTAGAGGCTAACCTTCTCTTTTGGCCATCATTTAGACCCAAATCAGTAAATATATGCTCACAATGCAATAAACAATTCTCAACCTCTATAGCACTCTCCGTTCCCAAGAATGGCTTCCCACCCAAACTCATGTACTCTCTACCCATCAAGGCATAATTATTCACAACTAGAGCCATAGGATTAGCTCCTCCTACACTTCCAGCAATACCAGTAGTAGTCCCAGCTTGCATTAAGCCAACAAAGAACTGCTACATCACCCCCATATCCACTGTTGGATTTCCAGCACCTACATTAGCATCAGCATTTTGATTATTAGCATTAGCCGGTCGACCCCAGTTTCTCCTAGTAGTGGGTCGAGAATTTCCATTAGTTGTGGTGCTTCCTCCACCGAGATTTCTACTTCCGTTTCCTGCTTCCATATCTCCTTTCTCGTAAATCTGCTTATGAGCCTTAGTAAGATACAGAAGAACGGTCTAAGAGAGCGAGAAATACGTACTTATATATATATAACTATATATCAAATACAAGTATGTTACTATAGCGTAACCCAAATCACGATCCTATTATCTAATTTAGTGGATTATGTTTAAAAATCTTTTACGTTTAACTTTCTTTTAAAGTTTCATAAACATATGCTCTAATACCAACTTGTAACATCCCTCTACTTGGAGGTCCAAAACCAATGGCTACGGATGCTGCAGTCATCCATAGTTATTAATCCTTGGAGACCAAATACGGCAATATTAGATACATGGATACACAGAAACACAAGAATATGGAAAAAAATTAAATAGCAACAAACTCCATATTCCATTTCAAAGTATCCCAGTTGATCACACAATCCCAGTACATAGACCACGTTCAGATAACATATAATAAATTCAAAATACGTCAAGAGCGACATATGAAGATGCCCCTCTAGATGATCAGAATATATAATAAGGCAATAAAACAAGTTTGCCTTTACAACCAAACACAACGGAAATAAAAGAACTCTAAGTAGCTAGCATGCCTCCTGCACATCACCGGAAGCTTTATTCATCTAAAAGAACAACTAAAAACCATAACTCTCAACATACTCAAAATCAATTGAGTACCCAAGAGTTTACGGGGAAAACAAAAACTTCGAGTCAGACAAAAAGCCTAGTATGAATAATAATCTACCATCTCAAACCATTTAGATATCTAGTGAGACCATGCCGCTTAGTGGAATGGGTTTTACCCTCACTAGTATCCTAAAACATTTATAAAACCATATACTGTGCTCTTGCATCCACAATGGTTAAAACATAGTATTTCAAAACATTATGATGATATGCAAATAAACAAATCATATCTGGATTACCCATCCCCATTCATTCTGACTATATGTCTCAATTATAGTTTCTAGGGTCACTATTAACCTATTAAATGTTTATGGGCTATTTGCCCGATGTCATAGTTTTCATAGGATCTCTATGAACCTATTGGTAACTTTAATATCTTTTCTCAAATCCTAGTTTTCATGGGCTAACTAGGAACCTATTGACTATTTGCCAATATCAAAATCCAAATCTAGTTTTCATGGGCTAACTATGAACCTATTGTCCCTTACCAATATCAAATCATAGTTTTCATGGGCTAACTATGAACCTATCAGCCTTACAAATATCTTTCCTTTTACACAATTTTCATGGGCTTATTGTGAACCTATTGGCCCCTGCCAATACTTTATCATTTCATAAATTATATTCACTACTGGGTCAAACTAGCTGGTTATTTTTCCTTTCCCCAATTTACGTTTATGGATTAATTACAATGTGAATAGATATATAAAGAAGTAATACTTTCAAAAATCTTTATTAATTCCATGGTATTTCCTTTTAAAAGCGAGAGTGGGTTATTTGTTTTGAAACTTTAAAACATAACCTTCGAAACCTCTGGATGACCTCCTTCGAAAGTGAAGAAAACCTCTTTTCAAAATACAACCAAAATACCTTTCTATGGTATCAAAATGTCCTTTAAAACATAGCTTTGAAACAAATGAAAGTGCCCCATTTGAAAGCATTGGGTTTATTCTTTAAAAACATCATTTGGGTCAGAAAGGTTATATACGAAAGTATCCCCTTCGAAACCCTGATAAAGTTGTTTTTAGGAAAAAAGTTGATGGTGTCGGAACCATTTATTTGAAAGCATATGTCTTTAAATTAAAATTTTGAAGGATAGTATCGAAACCCATTTTGACTCCATTGCCTTCGAAACCCTTAACCTCTTTCGAAAGCATTTAGGAAGTGGCTTGGCTTAGGTAAAAACAAAGACAACCTTTCGAAAGTATTGATAACTTCAATACACTCGAAAGGGAATATAGCGGCTGGGTTTCGACTTGGTAGAAATCATTACTTTCAAAATCACTTATAAAACAAATGGTACCCCTTCGAATACTTAAACTTTAATGTACTATAACAACCTTCTTCGAAAGTTATTTGTAAAGCCCCTTTTTGAAAACTTATGTCTCGATTATGTCGAAAGCATTAAGTTAAACAAAGCAAATACTTAAATTTTGAAAACCAAATAGGGTGTCGACCCCATCGAAAGCATTCCTTTCGACACTGTGGCTTCCGCCTTTCTTTCAATCCACTACATACCATCTAAATGATACCTTGTGTATTGGTTTCGACTAAGTGGATTTCGGCTGAGATGGTTTCGACTAAGATGGAGCGGAGTTAATGGAGTTGAAAGGTACTGTTATTTGAGGCGAAACCAACTTTCCTGAATTAAAGGCTGAAATTTAGCTACTTTTAGTAATTGCTTTATAACTACTTGCCTATTTGTAATCCTTTGATTGGTTGCCTTAAAACTTTTCAAATACTTTACAAATAAAACATCCACATTTATCAGGTCTAAATCAAAGAAATTATAATGTTTAAACCCTTCCATTTAACAAAACCAACGTTTGCAGATAAGTCCCTCTTTTGAAATAATTTATTTCCCTTGGTAAATCAATTAGGAAAAATCCCCAGAAATCACATAAATTCAATTTCATCATGTAATTAAACATATTAAAATTTTAGACCCAATTTCTTCCTAAAATACTCGAAATAAATTTTTAAACCCAAGTATATCACATTTTCCTTTAGAGATTCATAATAAATTTTCTATAGCTCGGAAAATTTTAAAAATTAAAACACATCTCCAAAATCATGTTTTACTTATCAAAAAAAAATTCTACGGCATTCTAAAATCATGCACTCTCGATTTTACCCCAAAACCATGCAATATCATATGTAAATGAATCAAAATAAATCAAACATAATATAGTTCAAGCATATCATCATCCATATCATCATAAAAACAAATTTAATCATAAATCCGAAAACATGTAATCATAGAATAAAATAGAGATGGTATGAAATTATTATTCACCTTAGATGTGATAAGGAATTTGAGGTTTGTTGTTGATTAATCCTTCCTACCTTTTGATCCTTAGCTTTAGATTGAATTCTTCCTCTTTTCCTCCTTTTTAATGGCCGACTCCATTTTAGATTTATGATTTGCATTTGTGAAAATGAGAAATGAAACGTGAATGGGCAATTACAAAGGTGTATAGCCGTGTATAATGTAGTGACTATTTACTAATATGCCTATGTGTAAATTAATTAACTTATAAACCAATTTATGCCCCTTTATTTTATTATTAAGCACGACCCTATATGTGATTTATTCAAATCTCAATCCCTTTACCATCATTATTCTATTTAATTTATCTAATTAAATTTTTGAATAATGTTATCAAAAATTAGGGATGTTACAGTGGCTTAATATAAGTTTAAAACAAAAACCACCCTTTGAAAACATTGTGACTTCATTATAGTCAGAAGGCAAAAGAACAGCGGTTGGGTTTCAACTTGGTCGGAACCACTATTTTCGAAAGCATCATTTTTATAAATAAAGGAACCCATTCGAAAGGCTATACATTAAAACATAAGATGGCAACCCCTTCGAAAGCATTTACAAACCTTTTTCGAAAGCTTATGTTTTGACTCCTTCGAAAGCTTTAATAAAACAAGGTAGGCGTTTTTGATTTTAAAACCAGGCAAAAGTATCAACCCCATCAGAAGCAATACTTTTGACACCATGCCTTCCACTTTTCCTCCATACCACTACGTACCATCTAAGTGATAACTTGTGTATCGGTTTCGGTTTAGTGGGGTTTCGACTTGATTGAAGGCGGAAGTTATGAGTCGAAAGGTACTTCTATTAGAGGAAAAACCTGCTTTTTTGAGTAAAAGCTGGTTAATGTCAATTAAAGAAAATTTTATCTAACTAATCTGCCCAGGTGTAAACATGCGATTGGTTGCCTTAACTTTTCAAATGCTTTACAAAAATAATCGCCTCTTAATTTTTGATAAACATCAGGATTAACTTTTACAAATAAGCCCTTCCATGAAACATACAATTAAATCATTTAGGTCCTCCTTTCAAAATAATTTAATTCTTATAGTAAATAACATAGGAAAAATCCTCAAAAATTATAAAAATTCACTTTTATCACGTTATCTAACATACAAAAATTTTAGACCCAATTTCTTCTTGAAATAATAGAAAATAAATTTAAATCCAATTTTATCATAGTTTCCTTTGAAAATTCATAATAATCTTTCCTTAGCTTTGAAAATTATAAAAATTAAAAACCAACTCCAAAATCATGTTTTACTCAACATAAATTTTTTTCGTGACATTCAAACATCAATTTCAATCGGTTTTGCCCTAAAATCGCATAAATCTCTATTTAAACCATTCTTGTTTAAATCAAATAGATTATAATTCAAGCATATCATCATCCAAAACATCATATAAACAAATTTAATCATAAATCCAAAAACATATATTCATAAAAATAGAGATGGAATTATTATTCACCTTAATTAAGATAAGGAGATTGGATTAAGATTAAGATTGGTTCCCCTTCTTTAATTCTTTATCTTTACTTTGAATTTCTCTTCTTTTCCTCCTAGTAATAGCCAGCTCCTCCTTTTATGTTTGCGTTTTATTTTTTTGCGAAAATAAAAAATGAACGTGAATGGCCTACGGAACGAAAATATATAAGGGTTATGGTAATAGGGTGCAGATTTCCCATTATGCCCTTATGTAAATTAATTAACTTATAACCCATTCTTAAGCCCATTTAAGTTAATAAGCTCGGCCTCTAAGTTTATTTTCAAATCTCAATCCCCTTGTCACTTAACAGTTACATTATTCTATTTAATTTATCTAATTAAATCCCTTGAATAATGTTATTAAAATTAGGGGTGTAACATCGAGATTGAGACGACAAATAAGAAACACCGTCAGGAACTCCATTTCTGGAGTTGAAGAAGGAGTGGGCTTGAGGGTTGCTAACCCTGACTGTAGGCTATGTTCAATGCAATGATGGCGAAAATGCTACAAAATTCCCAAGCGGTTGCTCGAAATGTTGTTGTTGGTCATGTGCTCAATGCAGGCGTCGAGGGCTGACTTTGTCAAGCTATGCAAAGATCACTCTTCCTTTGGAGACAAACCATTCTTGGAATAGAATCGACCATCAAAGGGTGGGATTGATTGGACATCTATAAGCATATCTTCGATGGCATGGAAGTAAATGACGCCATGAAAAGGAAGCTGGCCTTTAGATAGCTTCAAGGGTGGGCTATGAACTGGTGGAATGCCAATACTATTGGTACACCCGAGGATCAGTTTACTTGGGACCGGTTCAAGGCTAGGTTTGAGGAAAAGTTCATTCAGCAACTCAGAAGTCATTGTTGTTCATGTGATTTGCTGATTTGAAGTAGGGAGATATATCTGTCATTGAGTATATTGCTGAGTTCGACATTTTGTTGAAGGACGGGATGTCTTTCCTGACACTCCATTAAGGAAGAATGGGAAATTTGTCATGATTTTGGATGACTATTTAGGGGAGAAGTTGGTGAGTCACATCGATGAGCCATTCGAGAGACTTATCGAGAAAGCTCTTCGCTAGGAAAGTTTATACCCCAACTCCAAATCAACTTTTGTTGCTAAGGAAGAGACAAAACTACAACAAGGTGATGGAGGCAAGAACAAATGGAATGGAAAGAGGAAGTAATCTCAGCGAAATAATGCTCGGAAGAGAGATAAACGGGAGCCCATTTGTTTTGGTTGTGGGGATACGGGTCATTTAATCAAAGACTGCAAAGCTAATGGGAAAAGAAGTGTTACAACTATGGTAAGTCCGGACATATGTAGAAAAGTTATCCAGAACCTACATAACAAAAGCATGTTGTGAAGGCGCATACTTTGGACACTATTCCAACTTCGTCAAGTGCTCCCTTGGCGAAGGAGAAGGGGAAGCGCATTGTTATTCAAGGAATGCTTTCCATTATGATGTTCTTGCAGGTGTTTTATTTGATGATAGGGCTTCACATTCCTTCGTATCCAGTGACCTAGTAGATAGATTGGGATTGAAACCCGAAATAGTTGACCGACTTTTGATTGTGACGAACCCTATTGGAGGATCCACTAGTCTATGTATGGTTTGTCATCGTTTGGTCTATTGAGTCATGGATGCTCTTTTTTTATGATCATTTTGATTTGAATTTTGTGGGGTTTGAGATTACCTTGGGGATGGACTGGCTAAGGAAGTATGCGGTAGTAGTGGATTGCGAGAAGATTTTGGCGACGATCGGGGCTGTCTAGGGATAAACGGTAGTGATTGGTTGCCTATCGGAGGATGGGGTTATATTTAGCTTTCTATATTCTCTTGAGGTTCCATAGGATGGGTTATCATCTGAGCCTAATGTTAGAGAGTATCCGGATGTGTTTGAGGAGGTGATCGGATTACCGTCGTATCAGGATATTAACTATCGTATAGACTTAGTGAATGATGCTAGACTGATGTTATCCCTTTGAGGTGTATGGCACTTAGATAGCAAGAGTTGGAGGTGTAAGTAAATGACCAATTGAAGAGAGGGTTCATTCGTAGGAGTATATCCCAGTGGAGCACACCTATTGTATTCTTATTAAGGCGGATAGCTCTTCGAGGTTGTGTGTAGATTACCGTGAGCTGAATAAGGTGATGAAGAAGAACAAGTATCCACTCCCACGTATTGATGACTTGTTTGATCAGCTCCATGGTGCGAAGGTGATCTCCAAATTGGATTTGGCGATGGGATTTCATTAGTTGAGAGTAGAAAAGGAGAGCGTGTTGATCATCGGATTCCGTACGTCGTCTGGTTTCTATGAGTGGTTGGTTATGCCATTCGGGCTAACCAATGCTCCGACATATTTTGTTGATGTAATGAACCGTGTCTTCAAGGATTAGTTAAACAAGTTCATGCTTATGTTTGTGGATTATATTTTGGCCTACTCTAGGACTAAAGAGGAACATAAGGCGCACTTGAGGATTGTGCACGAAGTGTTGAGAAAACACGGGTTGAAAGCAAAGTTTTCGAATTGTCACTTTAGGAGAAGGGAAGTGTGGCTCTTGGGTCACGTCATCTCTGTGCAGGGCATCATAGTTGATCCTACTAAGGTGGTAGCAGTTAAGGATTGGATCCAATCCCAAGAATGCTACGAATGTGAGGAGTTTTGTAGGATTGGCGGGATATTATAAACGCTTTATTAAAGACTTCTCGAAGGCAGTCGCACCGTTGACCTATTTGATGAAGAAGAATCAGACTTTTGTTTAGGACACGAAGTATGAGCATGCATATGTCAGTCTAAAGGAGAGGTTGACGAGTGCACCAGTATTGACCATTCAAAGTGGCAATGAGGAGCTACAGTATACACAGATGCATGTGGTATAGGATTAGGTGCAGTATTGATGGAAAAAGGAAAAGTTGTCACCTACACTAGTCGATAGTTGAAGCTGCACGAGAGGAAGTATCCAACTAATGATTTGGAGATAGTGGTGATATTGTTTGCTTTGAAGGTTTGGAAGCACTACTTATTAGGAGAAATGTTCGAGCTATTCACGGACCACAAATTCTTGATGTACTTTTTCTCCTAAAAAGATATCAACCTTCGCCAGCAATGATGGTTGGAATTATTGGCCTTCTTGACTTTGGCATTTTTTATACGCCTGGTCAGGGAAATATGGTCGTCGATGCATTGAGTAGAAGACATGTAAGTTTGGGAGCAATGTTTATGGAGTGGAAACAATTGGAGTACATTGCTAGTTATGACTTCAAATCTCATTATGAGTTAGAGCCAGAGATGTTGGCAATTTTGACGATCGTTCGATTTTCCGCAACTGGAAGTCAAGCTAGCAGCGTAGTCGCCGACAGAGAAAGAGAAGACCAGATCTGCGAGCTCTCTCGAGGGAATCACTTTTAGCAAGCTTTTGAGTACCTACTATGATTGAGGGGATCAGTATTAGTCAGAGGCGAGATGCTAGACTAGTAGAGATCAAGGTGAAAATTGAAGGAGTAGAGACTGAGGATATGAAGCAGTATGGGCTCGACCGAGAAGGTTGGTTCTGTAAGGAAAGAAGATTATTTGTTCCCGATGTTGATGGATTATTAGATGAGGTGCTACAAGAGTGCCACTATTCTAGGTTAACCATACATCTCTATAGTAATAAGATGTACCATGTTTGAAACAGGCCTATTATTGAGAGGGTATGAAGAAGGATGTCAGGACATTTATCTCGAAGTATATGAACTGCCACTTGGTGAAGGCAAAGCAAAAGAAGCCAAGTGGTTTATTGCAATCGCTTGAAGTTCCCGAGTAGAAGTGGGATCAAGTATCGATAGACTTTATTGGTGGACAGCTGAAGATTCAAGCAGGGTACGACAACATTTGGGTCATAGTCAATTAGTTAACTAAGAATGCTAGATTTATACACATCAAGTCAAGTAGAACAGAAGAAAAACTAGCCGAGTTGTATGTGAAATGGGTTGTACGATTTTATGGTATGCTAAAGAGCATTGTGAGTGACCGAGACCTGTTGTTCATTAGTGGGTTTTGGAAAAGCTTATAATAGGCGTTGGGGACCAAGCTACATCTTAGTACAGCTTATCACCTGCAAACAGATGGGCAAACCAAGAGTAAATGATATATTGGAAGATCCCTTATAGGCTTGCATACTTGATTTCGGAGGCTCGTGGGATGATCACTTGCATTTCATGGAGTTCGCATACAACAACAGCTATCAACCTAGTATCGGTATGGCATCGTATGAAGCATTGTATGGCCGACCGTGTAACGTCCCTTCGTGTTCGTAGGAGGTGGGTAAGAAACTAATACTTAGACCGGAGATGATTAAAGAAAACTCAGAGAAGATAGATATCATTCAGCAAAGAATGAAATGTTACGAGCCATATTTTATGTATCGGAGGATTGTAAAATATTTTTATTTTATTCATATAAGGTTGTATGATTCTATAATTTTGGTATAAGACTCCTAGGGACATTATATACACCTAAGAATTTTCCTGAATTTTTATGTGACCATTTCGACCCTGGAAATCATGTTTGGGACATCACTTTTGATTGGGGTCGAATTAGGATCTCAAATTAGTTCCAATGCTTCAGGATGATGGTTTCACATTCCATAGAGCGGTTATAATAGGAAAATGGACTTACGATTAGGAAGTTATGCATTTTTTAAGTTTAGACAGCTGCTGGGCAGTATTAAAGCCCATAAGTTGGCCATCAGTCTAATTCGAGATTAGTATATATTGGGGGCTGTAGGAGCCAAATTAAAAAATATCCATCTTTCTCTAATCAGATCTAAACCCCCGTTACACTAATTTCATCCTAAATCACACAAATTACTCTCTAATCTTTGCCAAATTAGAGGAAGATCATAAATAGAAGTGAGAGATCATTGTTTGGTTTATTTGCATTGCTTTCTATTGCTATACACATCAAATCTTGACTTAGATTGGTTGATTTTGGTAATTGATGAGTGGTATATGCCTTCTCACTATCATGCATGTTTATATGAAGAATCGCATGTTTTAACATGATTTTTAGTCTTAAAAACTTTCTAACTTTAATTACATGTTATCATATGCTTATGACCTAAATTTGTTAATATTTGAAATGGTTTTAAAAAATGGTTTATTAATTCTCCTTATTTATATTCATAGGTTCATGTAATATGTGGATTTAGATTAGAATTATTTTGTTTATCACATTCTTGTGTTTTGCTTATATGAATGGATGTGTATACACATTATTAAATGCTTGTATGTTATGATTTGATGTTGTTTGCTATGTTTTGCATGCGTAGGAAGATAGGTTAGAGAATTTGACATATTGGAAGAAAAGGTGGTTGATATTGGATGAAACATGGGGAAGAGGCTCTGGAGCATGGAGGGAACTAGTAGCTCAAATTGCAAGTCCAAATAGACTAAGTGGACAAATCGATATCGAGTCATTTAACTCGGTACCGATTCATTTCTATAGCTCGGTTGGGTTAGCGATTTTAGGGATCTCTAGTTGTTGGCTAGTCGAGATGGACTAAGGCAAGTTTTAGGAGATTGGCTTAGTGTTGGTTATTATGCCGAGTTGTTTTTAGAACTTGGAGGTGAATGCTTTGTATTGGGGGCGAGTTGTTTTAATGAATGGGTCGGGGTCTAAAGCACTTGAGAAGGAAGTACTAAGGGCAGAGTGATTTTCTTAGTCAAAATTGGCTTAATAAATGACTCGGTGCCGAGTCATTTTGACTCGGTACCGAATTGTTTTGGTGAATGTGTGAGGGTCAGGCTTGTACAAGGAGGAAGTAGGGGACTCTATAGATCATGCTAGAGGTGTTAGCATGTTCGCTTGAGTATTGTATGGCGATGCAAAAGCATGATAAAAGCTTAGTATCTTCGGTTGGTGACTCGTGAAGGGAGTAGGTACCGAAGATAGCAGCTCGATAAAGGAGGGATCCATGGATGGGGAACGTGAAGGTTTTTGAATAATGGAAACTAGATTGAGCAAAAGAAGGGCTCAGATCCGAATGGAGCAAAGGAGGGCTCGGATGTATGTGCTAGGGAATCGTTGATACTCAGAGTTTTTTCTATTATACTCGAAGCAGGGGTATTATAAGTGGGGACGCCCATGGATCAATGGAGTGGATCTGAATAACTTAGACCAGTGGCTTTGGGTCTGGTGTCTAGATTTGGGCTACGAGACACGTATCAAGCTTTGGGCTGCGTAATACGAGAGTACACTGAAAATTAGGATTTCTATTGGTCTCTAGAAATAAGTTAGCCATACAAGTTATCATATATTCAAAGTACATGGAGTGATAGTGGGGATTGCTTAATGGATGCTATGGTTGCTTTCTAAGCTATCACTTGGAGATATCATTGAGGGTAGGCATTGGAGATAGGAATACATAGAGAGCTGATATCCTTATTTTTGAGTAGAGTACCTTTATGTTATTTGTAGAATAGCGTATTATGATGTTATGTGTTAACTCTTTGGTTGCTGTTATAGGTCAGATATGATTCATGTACCTCTGTTCCCTACCATATTTACCTTCATAGTATTATGAGATTCATCTACCGCTCACACCAGACTATTGCCTGACCCAAATTTGTATGCTTTGTTTCTTATTATCTTCGGTACTCTTAAATGAGTAGACTAGATAATAGATCTAGGAAACGCGGTAGTTGTAAGAGGACAAGCAGAATGGAGCTATCTCATATTATATACTTATATAGATTTCTATGTTTATTCTATTATGTAACACCCCATAAAATTTTTAGTAACATTATTTAGGATATTTAACTAGTTAAATAAAATAAAATAATGTAAGATGATTAACGGATTGAGATTTGTGATTAAAAAGGGGTAGCCATGCCTTGTTAAACAAGAAAACTAAAGAATAAAAAGGTTAGCATATATGCAAGGGCAAAATAGGAACAAGCAACATCCTTATACCCTAAACCCCTTAGGAGTTCATTCTACACGTTCATTCTATTTTCACAAAAAAATAGAGCTAAGCCCGGCCACCATTAGGAAGAGCAAAGAAGAAGAATTCAAGAGGAAGAATCAAATCAATAAATCAAGAACAAATCTCACATCCTTAATCAAAAAAGCTATGGTGAATAATGACTACATCTCAAATTTTTAATGGTTTTCGGTTTTTAATAGGAAATCTGAATTATTTGCAAATGTTTCACCACGTTTTGGATAACAAAATGTATATCTATATATTGTTGATGATTTAGGCTATTTTATATGCATTTTATGATGAAGAATTGATTTAGAAAACCTATTATATGACATCCAATTGCCTTGCTAAATTAGATTTAGATCATAAATGATAATTTAGAGATGGGTTTCAATTTTCATAATTTTTTGAATTTATGTGGATTTTACATGAATTTTCTAGTGAAGAAAATGCTATTTTGGGTTTGAAATTTATTATGGCCAAATTATATTGGCTTAGGGTCTAAAATTTATATATGTTAAAAAACATATTAAAATGATTTTCTGGAATTTTTGTAGAATTTTCCTAAGTACTTTAATGGATATATAAAATTATTTAAGGTATGCGACTGAAATGTTTTATATATTTTTAAAAATAGGAGAAGGGGTATTCTGTAAATAATTCAAAATTCTATTTCTGAAATTGGCAGTACTTTGGAAAAGAAAATTTTGCAGCCAATCATAATTTGATACACAAGGCATGTTAGGTGAAAAGAACTATTTATCTTCATGCATTTTACTGTTTCGTTACTTTCGGCACCCTACTTCCACCTTGATTGGCTTCTGACTTAGTAGCTCCGCCTCCATGCCATCGAAATAAAGGTATATAGTATCAATAACTTGGTACATAGTGAATTGGACAAAGGCGGAAGGTACTGGGTCGAAACCAGAGGTTTCGAAGGGGCCGAAGCACTACTTTGCTATCAAATTAAAATGCGCCTGCTTTGCTTCTGACTGAATAGCTTTCGACTAGGTCAGTGATTTTAGAAGAATTGTTTTAAGAGGTTGCGCCTTTATTTTTAAATAATTGCTTTCGACTAGGTCGAAACCCCTGACTGCCACTTTTTACCTTTCGACCCGGAATAGTTTCGAAAGGGTTACCTTATTTTAAATCAAGCCGCTTCTCCAAAGCTTTCGAAGGGATGGTTTCGACACCATCACTTGTTTACCTAGGAATATTTTTGAAAGAGATGCTTTCGACTTAAATGTTTTAATGACGCTTTTGCTTTATAAAAGGTAGAACCCAAATGGTTTCAAAAGAGATGGTTTTAATGATTTCGAAAGGTGTTTCCACATGTTATAAAATGGAACCCAAATGCTTTCAAAAGGCTTGATGTTTTGATGCTTTCGAAAGGTTTTAAAAGAAGGGTTTCTAAGGGGTGGTTCCCCAATGGTTTCGAAAGGTCTAAAAGGAAAGGTTTTCCAATGGTTTTGAAAGGCTATGTTTAAGTGTTTTAAAGATAGGATGTCCAAGGTTTTAAAGCTTTCGAAGGAGATGTTTTCGATGCTTTCAAAAGGATAAATATGAATGATTTCGAAAGGTATGATTTCAAAAGGTATGTTGTAGCCTTTGGCTTAAGGTTTTACTCGTATTGAAAGGGATACATTCAAAGGATTCCAAAGGGTTACTTTCAAAAGTTTAAACGTTTTCATCAATAAGGTTTGTGTAAAGAACATGTAACATGGCAAGGAGATCTGAGTAAAGCAAAGAGTATATATAAATAATTTTCCTTGTATATGTATGATTTAAGGTTTAAATCCTTTTGAAAAGGTTTTCAAGGAAAATTTAAATGGTAGTTAACCCTAAGAAAATGACTCGGATTAGAAGACCAAATGGGACTAGTGTAGGGTCGCGCCCTATACTCATTAGCTCTTAGTCCTAGTTAATTTAGTCCAAAATTCCAGTGTGTAAGGCTTTGTCACAAGTAAGACTAAAGTCGTGTTACACACAGAAAGGAAACTAAAAAGGAAAGATGGGTTATTGGTAAGCCCGCAAAACCATTAGGATCATTTAGACCTAGAGAACTAAGGACGGACCATCCAAAAGGGGAGTATCTAACAGATGTTAGATTTTTATGTTTTCTGGTAGGCCCGAGTCAGCCAAAGGCTAGTAGTTAGCCAAACAAAACTACAGTGTATGGATAGATAGTCCATATGATAACTGATTTGTACATATACATGATATTGCATTACAGATTTAACCAGTTTTGGTTGTAGGTTATAATTTCCAAAAGATATGTTTGTAAAAAGGATATTAGTGAGGGGAAACCCATTTCGCTAAGCGGCATGGTCTCACTTAATATCAAATAACCGAGATGTATAGTATTATTCACACTAGGCTTTATGTCCGACTCGAATTTATTTTTCCTTAAAATCTTGGGTGCTCAAAAATTGATTTGAGTAGGCTGAGGGTTGATGTTTACAGGTTTTAGTAGGTTGGCGAATGAAGCTTCCGGCGACGTGCAAGTGGATAACGGATGGCTAATTAGGAGTTTCTGGTATATTTTGAATTAATTCCGCTGTATTTTATATATAGTACTTTGGTCAACCAAGGGGACATCTTCATATGTTGCCCTTGGCATAATATTGTAATAACTATATTTTATCTGAACCTGGGGAAGCGATGGGATTATGTAATTTGAATATGGAACATGTTTTGGAAGCGTAATCAAATTTTTTTTTTTTAAATTTGTGATTTTGTTTCATATTCATGCGCTTCTGATATTATGAATACCATTAACATATCCGTATTTAGCTGCCGGAAGTTGATACTATGGATGACTGCAGCATTTGTAGTGCTTAGCTTTGGGCCTCTAGATAGGGGACATTACACTCGGTATTAGAGCCTAGGTTTATGAAAAACTTTAACTAAAAAGATGATTTTGAAAGGCATAATCCAAAGGAATTAGTGATAAGAGTGGGGTAAGATTAAAATTATAGTAACATACTTGTATTTGCTATATATAAGTATGCGCTTTATCTCTAGTCTCCTGTCTCTATTAGGTTATTTTTCTATATCTCACGAAGGTTCGAATGCAGATATGGATTCTCAAAGAGGTAATGTTGGAGGAGGAAGCACCGTTACGGATGGAAATGCTAGAACTAATACTAGAAGGAACCCAGGTCAAGCACGAGGTGGAAATATTGGTGCTAAAGTCCCACAAGTTGACATGGGAGTCATGTATCAGTTTTTCGTGAATATGATGCAAGCGGTGGTTGTTGCTGGAGTAGTTGGGGGAGAAGCCCAAGAAGCTTCAGTAGTCAACAATTATGCTGCTTTGAGTAGGAACTGTTCTAGGTTGGGAGGAAAAACATTCGTTGGGACTGAAGACGCCATAGAAGTGGGGAACTGGTTATTGCATTGTGGGAGGATTTTCACAGATCTAGGGCTCAGTAATGAGCAGAAAAGAAGGCTCGCTTCGAGACAGCTTCAAGGAACAGCTTTATACTGGTGGAATAGTGTGACGACTGGAGTGGATGAAGGAACTATGACATAGGATGAGCTTTAGAGGAGGTTCGAGGAGAGATTCATGTCTGTGATGGCAAAGTCTACCTTGCTTAGAAAGTTTGCTGAGTTAGAGCATGGAGAGATGATGGTATTAGAGTATGCCACAAGGTTTGAGGAGTTAGCAAGATATGGTCATGCCACTGTGGATACCGTGATTCAAAGAAACGAGAAGTTCATTATGGGGTTGAAACCTGGATTGGCTAGGGCTACATTGCTTCATATCAGGGATCCTTGTGATGTTGTAGTGGAGATGGATTTAAGGCACGAGGAAATTATTGCTTCTATGGAGAAGAATAAGGCGAAGGAGATCTAGGTAGGGCAGAGTCAGAAAAGGAAGTTCTTTCCTAAAAAGGAAGCCCAGAAGGGTGGAGCCGTGAAGAAAGGAAAGTTGGAAGTTGTCTGTTTTAAGTGCTACAAGAAAGGGCATTTTGTGAATGAATGTCATTCTGGAGAGGAAAAGAAGGTGACTAGGAAGAAGAATATTAGATGCTTCAACTATGATCAAATGGGTCATTACAAGAGCCAATGCAAGGACCCTGCTAAGGATAGAAAGGGCAAAGTATATGCATTGGAGCCGGCTACTTCGAGACCCACAGTAGAGGAAAAGGGAAAGTAGTATTAGGAGGTATGCTTATGATTCTTGGTATGGCAGTTAGTGTTCTATTTGATATTAGTGCATCGCATTCTTTTATATCTCGTTGTTTGGTAGATAAGCTTAACCTAGAACCCTCATACCTTGTTACTTCCTTGAGGGTTGCAAATTGATAGGAGGGTATGCAACACTTGGGATGAGACCACCTAAAGTTTGACTTATTAGGTCATACTTTTGTTTGTAGTTTGCATGTGTTTGATTTCATAGGATTCGAAATTATTTTGGATATGGATTGGATAAGTAAGTACAATGCTAGGATATTTTGCCATGATGGGAGAATATCGCTTAGGCACCCAGACTGTTGGGAGCAGATTGTATATACCATAGAAAACCCTTCCTGTGAGGTGAATACTTTGTTGGGTGTTGTGGTGATAAAAGACGAGTTGAATTGAGTTTTCGTGGTTAGAGAATTCATGGATTTCTTCGAGCCGGTAGTTGGATTATCACCTAAACGTGCCATTGAGTTTCGGATAGAATCGGTGCCTGGAGCAGAACCAGTAAGTAGACCGCCAAGCTGGATGATACCCACCGAAATGAGGGAGCTCAAGGTGCAGTTGGTGGATTTGGATGGCAATAATAATATCAGACCTAGTAGTTCACCTTGGGAGCAGCCGCAGTGTTAGCTAAGAAGCCAGACGGATCTTTAAGGTTATGTATCGATTATCGTAAGTTGAATGATAAAACGATAAAGAATGATATCCATTCCCTAGAATTGACGATTTGTTCGATCAGTTGTGTGATGCCAAGACATTATCGCAGTTGGATTTAGCGACAGGTTTCCATCAGCTTAGAGTGGCAGAGGATAGTATTCCTTTAACGACGTTTAGAACCAGATATTAATCGTACGCATGGTTAGTGATGCCGTTCGGACTAACTAATGCGCCAGCTTTCTTTGTAGATTTGATGAACCGGATTTTCCGAGAGCACTTGGGTAGGTTCGTATTGGTTTTCATAGATGATATTTTGGTGTACTCTAAGGATGAAAGAGTTCATGAAGTTCATCTTAGAGTAGTGCTTGAAACGTTGAGGTAGCATCAACTGAAGGCAAAGTTCTTCAAATGTCATTTCTGGAAGAAGAAAGTGAAGTTTCTTGGCCATGTAGTTTCTGAGAAAGGGTTATCAGTAGATCCAGCTAAGATTAAGGCCATGAATAGTTGGAAGAGACTAGAAATGGTGACCAAGATAAGAAGTTTTCTAGGATTGGCTGGTTACTATCAGAGGTTTATTAAGGATTTTTCGCGGATAGCGGCACCAATGACTAAGCTAATTCTAAAAGATGTGAAGTTCTTTGGACCGATAAGTGTGAGGAGGCATTCCAGAAACTAAAACACTTATTGACTAATGCACTTGTGTTAGTTGTTCCAGAGGGGAATCAGGATTTGGTGGTGTACACAAATGCATGTGGGACTGGGTTAGGAGCTGTGTTGATGTAGAGGGGCAGAGTAATTGCCTATGCTTCTCGACACCTTAGACCGCATGAAGTCAGGTACACAACCCATGATTTATAGTTAGCTATGGTAATTTTTGCATTGAAGGTGTGGAGACATTACATTTTAGGAGAAAGATTTGAGTTGTATATGGATCATAAGTCATTGAAGTATTTGTTCTCTCAGAAGGAGCTGAACATGAGGCAGCAGAGGTGGTTAGAATTCTTGGCTACTTATGATTTCGGCATTGAGTACACACCTGGGAAAGGCAACAAGGTTGTAGATGCGCTTAGCAGGAAACATCAGAATGTGGTGTTAGTAACGATAACAAATTGGAAAGATTTGGAAGCGTTAGCGACTTGCACGGTGCAGCGGAGAACTAAGAGTAGTTCAAGCGCAGAAACTGCTTTGTTACCATGTTTGGAAGTTCGACTAGTTATGATTGAAAAGGCTGCTTTTAAACAGCTAGAGGATCCAGTGTTAGCTGAATGGATCAGAAAGTAGACGGATGGAACAGAGAGTGATGACTTAAAAGATTTTAGTCATGACCATAATGGGTGGTTGAGAAGGAAAGGAAGATTGTGTGATCCAAATGTGGGAAACATTAGGAAGGAAGTTTTGAAGGAATACCATCGTTCGAAGTTCACTATTCATCCGGGAGGAACTAAGATGTATCAAGATATAAAGAGACGTGGGAAGGTATGAAGAGGGATGTAGGCTTATGGGTGAAGCATTGTTTGAACTGCCAATGGGTAAAAGCCGAACATCATAAGCCAAGTGGGTTGCTTCAACCTTTGGACATTCCTGTATGGAAGTGGGATTCTATTTCTATGGATTTCATTGACAGGTTGCCAAGATCTAATAGAGGAAATAAAAGCATATGGGTCATTATGGACAGGTTAACCAAGAGTGCCCATTTCATTCCAATTAAGTCAACCAGAACGGCACCTATGTTAGCGAAGTTGTTTATGAAGAATGTAGTTAGACTGCATGGAATTCCTAGTAGTATAGTGAGTGATAGAGATTCTTTATTCACTAGCAAGTTCTGGAAGAGTCTACAGGATACCTTAGATACCAAGCTCAAGATGAGTTTTCGTATAACAACAGTTATCAGGCTAGTATAGGGATGGCACCATTTGAAGCTTTGTATGGAAGGCCATGAAAATCTCCAGTTTGTTGGTTAGAGACCGGGGATAGGTTGGTTCTTTGTCCGGATTTGGTTAGAGAAGCTGTAGAAAAGATTGAGTTAATTTGAGCTATAATGAAGGAAGCTCAATCTAGGCAGAAAAGTTATGCAAATAGAAGACAGAAAGACTTTGAGTTTTCTATTGGAGGGCATGTTTTCATTAAGGTGTCGTCGATGAACGGGGTGATTCGATTTGGGAAATCAGGGAAGTTGGCACCGAAGTTCGTTGGACCATTTCCTATTATTAAGAGGATCGGGAAATTTGCATATAAAATAGAGTTACCGAGCAGTTTGGCAGGAGTCCACGATGTTTTCAATGTTACTGATCTAAGGAAGTGTATTCGAGATCTGGATACTACTATATCACCGACTGTGTTAGATGAATAAGTCGAAGAGCTGAATTTGACCATAGTTAGAAAGCCAGTTTGCATAGTCGCAAGAGATGAGAAGAGGCTCAGGAACAAGACAGTCAGATTAGTTAAAGTCCAGTGGAGCGACGATCATAGAGACTATACTTCGAAGACTGAGAATAGGATGAGAGATACTAATCCTGATATGTTTAATGGTATGTTTTACCTTTGATTGTTTTGACGTGTACTTATCATAAATTCGAGGACGAAATTCTTTAAGGAGAGAATTTTGTAACACCCCGTAAATTTTTTAGTAACATTATTAAGGATATTTAACTAGTTAAATAAAATGAAGTAATGTAAGATGATTAACAGATTGAGATTTGTGATTAAAAAGGTGTAACGACCCTGAATTTTTGACATTTGAAATGTGAATATTTAATTGAATTTAAATATTCGAGTGATAATTTAATTTGAAATTCAAATATCAGAATGAATTTGGCGATTAAATTATTGAATTTAACTATTGAAACTGGGTAAAAAATGTAAATCTTCAGTTTTGAGCTGATTAAAAATAATATGAAGTTTTAGAAACTTCATATTGATTATACTGAAGATAATAAAAGTTCCGGAGTTGAATTTGAAACAGTTTGTTCAGTTTTGAAATTATCGTTTGAATCGATATTTAAAAATAGCGTTCAGGGGCACGGTCTCGGAATTCGACGAAACCAGTTCCATTAGATCCGTAATATTGTATTATTATCGGATTTCAATTTTCGTAATGTTTGGAGTGATCGTGTGATCGTACGATAAGCAAACGCGTTGAAATTAAATCAAATTCAATTTAAATTTAAAATTTAAATTTTTGGTCAACATCAGCCACCCTACATTTTTAGCAGACCTATTCCCTGTTAAAACACGTTCTCATGTCTCCTTCGTACCCTCCCTTCTCTGTTAAAATACACGAGCAAAGAAAAGAAAACCATCTCGTTCGAAATCAAATAATGGCCGAATAGAAAACACTCTCGTTCAAACAAAAATCGAGCTCAGATTCAAATGAAATTTAAATGGCCGCTTACCCTTACCTTTTCAAATCGAGATTTCCTTCTAATTAAAATCGCAAGCTACTTCCTTCTTCCCTCTTCTGCTCAAAATGAAATTCCAATTTCGTTTCACTTCTATCCCGTTTCAAATACCAGATCCACCCCAAATCAAAAACGAGGGAGGACGCGGGCTGGTACTCGAATCGCGATGATAAAGGGGGTTCGCAGCTCGTTCGCGTGGGACTGTTTGACGTAGGGTTCACGATGATGGAAGTCGCGAGCTAGACATGGCAATAGCCTCGTCGATGGTAGCAGTAGTGATCGCAGATATCTGGAGGGCACGGCGGCGCGAGGGGAAGCGAATGGCTTCGATTTTCGAGTCTGTGGCGATGGTGGCGAATCGCGATGAGCGGGGGCTCGATGTTTTTGGGTTCGAGTTCGATCACGGCGAGGCGATCGAGAGGAGCTGTTCGTGGTTTAGGGTTTTGGGCTCGAGCTAGAGCTCGTCGAAGTCACATGTTGTCTAAGTTCGACGAAGTCAGGTTGCAGTTGTCTGATGAGTTAGCTTCGCTGGTGGTGGCCTCAGTCGTGAGTGGGGATGTTTTTCTTCGAAGCTCGGTAGGGCTGTGGCAGCAAGACGTCTTGGCAGGGTTCGATCGAATTTGGGTTTCAAGTTCGAATTTGGGTTGTGAAGGATTTTGCAGTAAGGTATAAACTGCATTTATTTTTTTCAATTTATTACAGTAAAATAGAAATATATATACACACCAGATTTTGGAGAATATATGGGAATTTTTAAAATGTTAAAGGAGTTTAAAAACAGAAAGCTCTTTCTTTTTCTGGTTTGGAAAGGAAAAAAATATGTACAGGTCGATTTGATTTTTAAATGCAGAAGTAAAATTTATATGCGAGCAGACATAATATATATAAGTGAAACTGTTAATATATGTGTATATAGGAGTTTGAAAGTATAGGAATTTTAAAACGATATGAAGTTTATAAATAATTAGATTCTTGAAATCTATAAATTGTTTTGGTTGCTGAAAACAATTATGAAAAGGAAATTTAATAATTAGTTAATTCAATCCATAAAAATGGAAATTGAATTGTTCGATTTAATTCGAATATTAATAAATTGTATAAAATTGTTTATACAAGGTTTGAAACCGGGAAGAAGTGGTCAAAATGAAAGTGGATTGCAAAATAAAAGCTAAGGTGAGATCTTCTCACTCAAATGAAAGTGGATTTTCTTTTACAGTTATTGATTGATGATTGACTGTTTGGATGTGTATTAGATATAGTAGGATATATCTATATATATATATAGCAATATATACATATTGGCATATGTATATATTGGATTGATTGATTTCCCGCCTCGTATAGCGGATGAGACCCTATTGCGCCGTTAGTAAGCGGATGATATTTTATAAAACCCATATACCGCGATATTCCACCTCGAAGTGGAATTGGTATTGTGCTAACATCTGTGGATGCAGGGAAACAGGTTGGAGGGATCCAATAGGATTCCTCAAAACATTTGAATTGATTTCATATGTTGTTTAATTGATTATTTATAATCTGTGTATGATTATATCTGTGATTGAATTTGTTGAGAGCTATAATTTAGCCGAATGTGTTTTTGGTATCGTTGGATACCAGAAATAGATGAAATTGGATTTCTGAAATTAAAATTGAATTTTAGATGGTTTGGAGGAATAAAAGAATTTATTTTAAAGGAGATAAATTTATTTGAAATCAAAGTGATAATTGATTGGGTATTTAAAATAAATCTTTGAGGAATCGATATGAAAACTTATTTAATGTTGAATGAAAAATTGATTTTTGTGTTGAAAATAAATTTGGGAATCGATTTGTAAAATGATTTGGTAATTGGGATTAAAAGTTAAAATCAATTTGAAATGTGATTCGGTGTTGAAGTAAATTCAGAAATCAATTTGAAATTCGATTTGGGATTTGAAATAAAATGGAGAAATCAATTTTTAAAGTTGATTCGGGGTTGAAAATGAATGTTTGGAAAACGATTTGAAAATCGTGTAAAAGTAGATTTTTAGGAACGTAAATTCAGAATAGAAGTTGTAAAGGAAAGGGAAATTTGTTTTAAAAATAAATATTGATTTATTTTTAAAGTGTGGAAAATATGGTTTGAAATCGGATTTTCAAAGTGATCAAGTGTGGAAATAAATTTACAAATTTGAAATGTAAATTTGAAATAAATCGATAAGGATTTATCTAATTGGTTTAAATGGACCATAATGTGATTTGAAATTGATTTTTCAAATGTGAAGTGTGAAATATGATTTGAAATTGATTTTCAAACGTGAAGTATGAAATTCGATTTGAAATGGATTTTCAAATGTGAAGCGTGGAAGAATATATATCTTGTGAAAAGATTTGAAATTTAATAAATAATTTGGGAAAAATTAATTGAATTGGATGTTTGTTATGAATGTTATAGATAGTTAAAGAACCGACTATCAATATTTGCCTTTGAAATGACACTTGATTTGTTTTTAAAACAAACGCTCATTATTCGGTTAAGCCGGGAGAGGACCTTTGTGTCATATAACCCATTCCGAATAGTGATACGTCGCGAATGGATAGCATTTGATGACCGGTGTGAAGACCGGATATTTGTGAAAATGAAAGGACAACCTGTCGAATGTCTCTGCACCGAGTTGCTCCGGTATAGAGATTTATATCACTGTTTTTGTGATGGGAAGTCCGGACGTGATTAGTGAATATCCGGATTGCAAGGGCTTCTTTGGAAGTGCCTTCGGTTCCGTTCGATCCCGGAACGGACTTGTATGGATGTGTGTCTGGCGTTACACTTTGAGATGTAAAGCTGGTTTCTATCAAATACATTTCTGTTGGTGGCGGAGAATTTATTCTCTTAGCTTAACACCCTTCTATGAGACGTACGAGCTCAGAGGTTATGTAGTTGATGGTTACTAGTGATACATTCCCAATTTGGTAATGTGGCACACGAAGTGCTGTTGATCAATTGTGGATCAAAGCGTTTCTTTGTGAAGAAGCGTGGCTTTGTGAAGAAGCGTGGCTTTGTTAAGAAGCGTGGCTTTGTTAAGAAGCGTGGCTTTGTGAAAAAGCGTGGCTTTGTGAAAAAGCGTAGCTTGTGGACGAGACTTCGTCGAGCCTCACAACCCGATAATGGTCGAAACAGGAACGTGCGGCAAAGGTTTGTAGGGGTAGCGCCCCTAGGGTATGCCATTTCCTTCTGGATAAAAGGTGATATCATGGTATGGAGCCCAGATATTTTACCTATGTTGATTATATTTTGTGGCTGTTGCTTTTCGATTGAGGATCCTCGGATAAAGGTCGGTAACGACCGGGGGATGGCATAGCTCGTGTGTTAGTTACCTAGTTACAGCTCGGTTAGAGCGTGAGGTAGCGTCGGCCTTTTGTTTGCGGAGATCCGGTTAGGATCCGAGGCGTCTTTCCAGAGGCGTTCTATTTCGGTGTAAGGAAGTTCCTTAGCCTGATCATTTGTTGGAAATCCAAAGAAACAATACGAACCCAGTACGGTTTTTAATTGTATTACCTGCTATGGAATGTGGCGGTAACCTGCTACTGAACGTAGTAGTTATAGTAGACATACAACAATTGTTGTATGTTGGCTAAGATTGATATTATAATTTCGAAATGTTTTCCACACTAGACATTAATAATAATATCAACTGTTTTTGCGTAGTAAGCATTTTTGACTATCATAAGGGGAAATCTCCTCCAATTCTGCGTTTGCATTGTGTGTGTGGTGGGAGGCCTTATGGTAGTTTCATTTTCCAAAAGCATTGCGAAGTTGTTTTATTTTCTTTGCGAAAATAACTGTTTTACGATCTCACACCAGTCACCATGACTGACCTGGAGTTTATTGTTCCCTTTCTAAACTCTGGGTGCCCATAATTTTCCACACGGGCAGCCTAGAGTTGTTTTATCAGGATTCTGGATATTCTGGAGCTTTGGAGATGAGTTGGATGGCGAAGCGTACTATCGTACTTGTTATTTATTCCGCTGTGTATTCTGTATGGGGACAAGTTTATATAACTGTCCATTGTTGTAAACTCTGATGATTGATGTATGTATAAACTGATATAGTCTTTTGTTTTAAAGATTATTGATTTACCTATTATATATTGTTCCGCTGCGATATGTGAGATTCTGATATTGTTCCCGTTCTGTGTTTTCTGTGTTATTCTTCTTTCTTTTTCTTCTATCTTTTCTTCTACCTCTTCTTTTAACCCTAAAGTTTCGCGTTTTCGCCATTCGATTTTTCGACATTTGGTACAGTGGACGTATCGGTGTCGAGTTTTCGGAAGACGGATTTGCGGGTCTTTACAAGTGGTATCAAAGCATCCGGTTAAGCGACAACCCTGCTCTGTTGGGTGTTACTCATTAGAGATAGAGTCAGTATTACTCTAGAATGAGTGTGAGTGTAATAATAGATATGAGCGCGTATTTGTTAGTGAATACAAAATTTGTTTTGTATTGTGTTGACTTATCGGTTGATTGTTTATAGATTCTGGTCGATGCAGGGTGGCCAACTGCAATCGATAGGGGTTTCTAAACTCTTAAACAAGATAAACCGACATAGTATTGTTTTAAATAGGGTAAATGAAATAATTTTGCCCAAAACTATTTTTTGTATAGAAAGGAAATAATTTTCTGTGAATTATTATAGTATATGGATGCTTGGTTGTTAGGAAGAGATAATATTGAATTATTATCATTGTTATATGGAATTGAATTAAAATAATAACCAAATATTTGGAGATAAATTCATTTGACAAATGAAATTTATAAATATGAATTGAAAGATAATGAAATAAAATCCATATACGAATGAGATTTGGAAATGTGAATTGTAATTTGGAATAGAATTCCAAGGAAGTATTTGAAACAAAATTCATTAATGGAATGTAAATAAGTTTGATAACTTATAAAATATTTGAAATCTGATTGGAATAAGATTCAAATTGAAAATGAATGAATGTATGAATGAACAAATGAAGCTACATTTGTAAATGAATGAATTGGAATTTAATAATGAAATGAAATTTGATTTGAATCAAGTTGAATAAAAATCCAAACTTGGAGGAATAAAATAAAATGGATTAGATTCAAGTAAACTAACTTGATAAATTATTAATTCATGAAATAGTGAATTGGAAGTTGAGCTAGTAAATCAAAATTGAATTGTGAGTTGAATGAAATGGTTTGAATTTGTATATAAATTCAAGTAAGTTAGAAAGAAAAACAAATTGAAATTTCCTTGTTATTGATAAAATAAATTCGAGACGAATTGAATATGGAAATTTGAAATTTTGAATGGATGAGTGAATATACTAATTAAATTAGTAGATGGAATAAATTTGAATGGTTTTCAATGAGATTTGATTTATGGAATGTCATTTAAAATTGAATGGAATCAATTGGAAATGAAGTACTATACATATATGACATATTATGTTTTCCAAACTAAGGATATGAAAAAGTACCTTCCATTGAAAAATTGTGAAGGTATTGGAACTCAGTATGAGTATCCGTTTGATCATGATGGGATCATATTGATTGATCACGACGTATGCTAGCGTAATTCGAGGGGTGTGATACCCACAGTTACAAGCGATTCCACTGAGATAGTGGCGCAGCCGCCGTGTAAACCGCGATCTAGATGCCACAGCGAAATTCGAGGGGTGAGATGCCTACGGTTACAAGCGATTCCACTGGGATAGTGGTGTAACCGCCGTGTGAACTACGATCTATGGCAACAACCATGGCGAAATTTAAGAGATGAGAAATCTACAGTTACAAGTGTTTCTACTGGGATAGTAGCGAAACCGCCGAGTAACTGTGATCCATGGGGGAACGTGCTTTCCATATCCATTTTAAAAATGATTTTTAAGTGTTTTCACTGGGAGGTAGAAAAATTTGGAATTTATCAAAATGTTCACTTAACGACAAGTGATTTCAAATTGAATTGAGATAAAGGTAAATGAAACCCAATATTTAGAATTAGAATATGAATCGAATTCAAGTAAAATTCGAAATGAAAATCTGAATGAAAATCTGAAGATAAAATGAATTCCAAATAGAATTGAAATTGTCAATTGAATTCAAATGGAATTGAAATGCAAAGTTGAACGAAAATGAATGTATAACTTTGTTTGTGAAGTGAAAACGAATATAAGAAGTATGTAATACTTATATTGAACTTAAGAAATGAATGAATGAAATTCTTAAGTAAAACGGGTATTGAGAATCCAATAAGTAAATTTGGCCATTGTTGTTAGGTAAAACATACAGGGTATATGAAATTGGATTAAATTTTGAAGATAAATTGAATTTGCTCGACAAGAGGTATGTATTTCAATTTCGGTATGAAATTTGATGAGTTTCTGATCTTGCCACTTGGCATTTTGTTTTCTTTTGAGATCTGAGAGTCCGTAGGGACGTTTTGTAGTCGTACCGTATTAGCCGCGCAAAGGAGACGCTGGCGAAATTTTTCGAAAATTTCGAGTGTTAGAAAATTTTTGAGAAAATATTGAAAGTTTAAAATTTGAATTTAAATTTGAATTGAGAAGTTAAACAATGTTGTTTGGAACTTATAATTGAAGTTGAAAAGTTAGTTGAATTAATAACGAATCTTTAGTAGAAAGATTTGTTTTGAAAATTTGATAAAACTATTTAGATTGTGAAAAACAGTAGACGAGTTAAGGACCATTTTTCCTAACTTGTAATTTCGGGACGAAATTCTTTTAAGGGGGGAAGATTGTAACGACCATGAATTTTTGACATTTGAAATGTGAATATTTAATTGAATTTAAATATTCGAGTGATAATTTAATTTGAAATTCAAATATCAGAATGAATTTGGCGATTAAATTATTGAATTTAACTATTGAAACTGGGTAAAAAATGTAAATCTTCAGTTTTGAGCTGATTAAAAATAATATGAAGGTTTAGAAACTTCATATTGATTATACTGAAGATAATAAAAGTTCCGGAGTTGAATTTGAAACAGTTTGTTCAGTTTTGAAATTATCGTTTGAATCGATATTTAAAAATAGCGTTCAGGGGCACGGTCTCGGAATTCGACGAAACCAGTTCCATTGGATCCGTAATATTGTATTATTATCGGATTTCAATTTTCGTAATGTTTGGAGTGATCGTGTGATCGTACGATAAGCAAACGCGTTGAAATTAAATCAAATTCAATTTAAATTTAAAATTTAAATTTTTGGTCAACATCAGCCACCCTACATTTTTAGCAGACCTATTCCCTGTTAAAACACGTTCTCATGTCTCCTTCATACCCTCCCTTCTCTGTTAAAATACACGAGCAAAGAAAAGAAAACCATCTCGTTCGAAATCAAATAATGGCCGAATAGAAAACACTCTCGTTCAAACAAAAATCGAGCTCAGATTCAAATGAAATTTAAATGGCCGCTTACCCTTACCTTTTCAAATCGAGATTTCCTTCTAATTAAAATCGCAAGCTACTTCCTTCTTCCCTCTTCTGCTCAAAATGAAATTCCAATTTCGTTTCACTTCTATCCCGTTTCAAATACCAGATCCACCCCAAATCAAAAACGAGGGAGGACGCGGGCTGGTACTCGAATCGCGATGATAAAGGGGGTTCGCAGCTCGTTCGCTAGGGACTGTTTGACGTAGGGTTCACGATGATGGAAGTTGCGAGCTAGACATGGCAATAGCCTCGTCGATGGTAGCAGTAGCAATCGCAGATATCTGGAGGGCACGGCGGTGCGAGGGGAAGCGAATGGCTTCGATTTTCGAGTCTGTGGCGATGGTGGCGAATCGCGATGAGCGGGGGCTCGATGTTTTTGGGTTCGAGTTCGATCACGGCGAGGCGATCGAGAGGAGCTGTTCGTGGTTTAGGGTTTTGGGCTCGAGCTAGAGCTCGTCGAAGTCACATGTTGTCTAAGTTCGACGAAGTCAGGTTGCAGTTGTCTGATGAGTTAGCTTCGCTGGTGGTGGCCTCAGTCGTGAGTGGGGATGTTTTTCTTCGAAGCTCGGCAGGGCTGTGGCAGCAAGACGTCTTGGCAGGGTTCGATCGAATTTGGGTTTCAAGTTCGAATTTGGGTTGTGAAGGATTTTGCAGTAAGGTATAAACTGCATTTATTTTTTTCAATTTATTACAGTAAAATAGAAATATATATACACACCAGATTTTGGAGAATATATGGGAATTTTTAAAATGTTAAAGGAGTTTAAAAACAGAAAGCTCTTTCTTTTTCTGGTTTGGAAAGGAAAAAAATATGTACAGGTCGATTTGATTTTTAAATGCAGAAGTAAAATTTATATGCGAGCATACATAATATATATAAGTGAAACTGTTAATATATGTGTATATAGGAGTTTGAAAGTATAGGAATTTTAAAACGATATGAAGTTTATAAATAATTAGATTCTTGAAATCTATAAATTGTTTTGGTTGCTGAAAGCAATTATGAAAAGGAAATTTAATAATTAGTTAATTCAATCTATAAAAATGGAAATTGAATTGTTCGATTTAATTCGAATATTAATAAATTGTATAAAATTGTTTATACAAGGTTTGAAACCGGGAAGAAGTGGTCAAAATGAAAGTGGATTGCAAAATAAAAGCTAAGGTGAGATCTTCTCACTCAAATGAAAGTGGATTTTCTTTTACAGTTATTGATTGATGATTGACTGTTTGGATGTGTATTAGATATAGTAGGATATATCTATATATATATAGCAATATATACATATTGGCATATGTATATATTGGATTGATTGATTTCCCGCCTCGTATAGCGGATGAGACCCTATTGCGCCGTTAGTAAGCGGATGATATTTTATAAAACCCATATACCGCGATATTCCACCTCGAAGTGGAATTGGTATTGTGCTAACATCTGTGGATGCAGGGAAACAGGTTGGAGGGATCCAACAGGATTCCTCAAAACATTTGAATTGATTTCATATGTTGTTTAATTGATTATTTATAATCTGTGTATGATTATATCTGTGATTGAATTTGTTGAGAGCTATAATTTAGCCGAATGTGTTTTTGGTATCGTTGGATACCAGAAATAGATGAAATTGGATTTCTGAAATTAAAATTGAATTTTAGATGGTTTGGAGGAATAAAAGAATTTATTTTAAAGGAGATAAATTTATTTGAAATCAAAGTGATAATTGATTGGGTATTTAAAATAAATCTTTGAGGAATCGATATGAAAACTTATTTAATGTTGAATGAAAAATTGATTTTTGTGTTGAAAATAAATTTGGGAATCGATTTGTAAAATGATTTGGTAATTGGGATTAAAAGTTAAAATCAATTTGAAATGTGATTCGGTGTTGAAGTAAATTCAGAAATCAATTTGAAATTCGATTTGGGATTTGAAATAAAATGGAGAAATCAATTTTTAAAGTTGATTCGGGGTTGAAAATGAATGTTTGGAAAACGATTTGAAAATCGTGTAAAAGTAGATTTTTAGGAACGTAAATTCAGAATAGAAGTTGTAAAGGAAAGGGAAATTTGTTTTAAAAATAAATATTGATTTATTTTTAAAGTGTGGAAAATATGGTTTGAAATCGGATTTTCAAAGTGATGAAGTGTGGAAATAAATTTACAAATTTGAAATGTAAATTTGAAATAAATCGATAAGGATTTATCTAATTGGTTTAAATGGACCATAATGTGATTTGAAATTGATTTTTCAAATGTGAAGTGTGAAATATGATTTGAAATTGATTTTCAAACGTGAAGTATGAAATTCGATTTGAAATGGATTTTCAAATGTGAAGCGTGGAAGAATATATATCTTGTGAAAAGATTTGAAATTTAATAAATAATTTGGGAAAAATTATTTGAATTGGATGTTTGTTATGAATGTTATAGATAGTTAAAGAACCGACTATCAATATTTGCCTTTGAAATGACACTTGATTTGTTTTTAAAACAAACGCTCATTATTCGGTTAAGCCGGGAGAGGACCTTTGTGTCATATAACCCATTTCGAATAGTGATACGTCGCGAATGGATAGCATTTGAAGACCGGTGTGAAGACCGGATATTTGTGAAAATGAAAGGACAACCTGTCGAATGTCTCTGCACCGAGTTGCTCCGGTATAGAGATTTATATCACTCTTTTTGTGATGGGAAGTCCGGACGTGATTAGTGAATATCCGGATTGCAAGGGCTTCTTTGGAAGTGCCTTCAGTTCCGTTCGATCCCGGAACGGACTTGTATGGATGTGTGTTTGACGTTACACTTTGAGATGTAAAGGTGGTTTCTATCAAATACATTTCTGTTGGTGGCGGAGAATTTATTCTCTTAGCTTAACACCCTTCTCTGAGACGTACGAGCTCAGAGGTTATGTAGTTGATGGTTACTAGTGATACATTCCTAATTTGGTAATGTGGCACACGAAGTGCTGTTGATCAATTGTGGATCAAAGCGTTGCTTTGTGAAGAAGCGTGGCTTTGTGAAGAAGCGTGGCTTTATGAAGAAGCGTGGCTTTGTGAAAAAGCGTGGCTTTGTGAAAAAGCGTAGCTTGTGGACGAGACTTCGCCGAGCCTCACAACCCGGTAATGGTCGAAACAGGAACGTGCGGCAAAGGTTTGTAGGGGTAGCGCCCCTAGGGTATGCCATTTCCTTCTGGATAAAAGGTGATATCATGGTATGGAGCCCAGATATTTTACCTATGTTGATTATATTTTGTGGCTGTTGCTTTTCGATTGAGGATCCTCGGATAAAGGTCGGTAACGACCGGGGGATGGCATAGCTCGTGTGTTAGTTACCTAGTTACAGCTCGGTTAGAGCGTGAGGTAGCGTCGGCCTTTTGTTTGCGGAGATCCGGTTAGGATCCGAGGCGTCTTTCCAGAGGCGTTCTATTTCGGTGTAAGGAAGTTCCTTAGCCTGATCATTTGTTGGAAATCCAAAGAAACAATACGAACCCAGTACGGTTTTTAATTGTATTACCTGCTATGGAATGTGGCGGTAACCTGCTACTGAACGTAGTAGTTATAGTAGACATACAACAATTGTTGTATGTTGGCTAAGATTGATATTATAATTTCGAAATGTTTTCCACACTAGACATTAATAATAATATCAACTGTTTTTGCGTAGTAAGCATTTTTGACTATCATAAGGGGAAATCTCCTCCAATTCTGCGTTTGCATTGTGTGTGTGGTGGGAGGCCTTATGGTAGTTTCATTTTCCAAAAGCATTGCGAAGTTGTTTTATTTTCTTTGCGAAAATAACTGTTTTACGATCTCACACCAGTCACCATGACTGACCTGGAGTTTATTGTTCCCTTTCTAAACTCTGGGTGCCCATAATTTTCCACACGGGCAGCCTAGAGTTATTTTATCAGGATTCTGGATATTCTGGAGCTTTGGAGATGAGTTGGATGGCGAAGCGTACTATCGTACTTGTTATTTATTCCGCTGTGTATTCTGTATGGGGACAAGTTTATATAACTGTCCATTGTTGTAAACTCTAATGATTGATGTATGTATAAACTGATATAGTCTTTTGTTTTAAAGATTATTGATTTACCTATTATATATTGTTCCGCTGCGATATGTGAGATTCTGATATTGTTCCCGTTCTGTGTTTTCTGTGTTATTCTTCTTTCTTTTTCTTCTACTTTTCTTCTACCTCTTCTTTTAACCCTAAAGTTTTGCGTTTTCGCCATTCGATTTTTCGACATTTGGTACAGTGGACGTATCGGTGTCGAGTTTTCGGAAGACGGATTTGCGGGTCTTTACAAAAGGGGTAGTCGTGCCATGTTAAACAAAAAAAACTAAAGAATAAAAAGAGAATAAAAAGGTTAGCATATATGCAAGGGCAAAATAGGAACAAGTAACATCCTTATACCCTAAACCCCTTAGGAGTTCATTCTACACTTTCATTCTATTTTCACAAAAAATAGAGCTAAGCCCGGCCACCATTAGGAAGAGCAAAGAAGAAGAATTCAAGAGGAAGAATCAAATCACTAAATCAAGAACAAATCTCACATCCTTAATCAAAAAAGCTAAGGTGAATAATGACTACATCTCAAATTTTTAATGGTTTTCGATTTTTAATATGAAATCTGAATTATTTGCAAATGTTTTGCCACGTTTTGAATAACAAAATGTATATCTATACATTGTTGATGATTTAGGCTATTTTATATGCATTTTAAGATGAGAATTGATATAGAAAATCTATTATATGACATCCAATTGCCTTGTGAATTTAGATTTAGATCAAAAATGATAATTTAGATATGGGTTTCAATTTTCATAATTTTTTGAATTTATGTGGATTTTACATGAATTTTCTAGTGAAGAAAATGTTATTTTGGGTTTGAAATTTATTATGGCCAAATTATATTGGCTTAGGGTCTGAAATTTTTATATGTTAGAAAACATATTAAAAATGATTTTCTGGAATTTTTGTAGTATTTTCCTAAATGCTTTAATGGGTATATAAAATTATTTAAGGTATGGGACTAAAATGTTTTATATATTTTTAAAAATAGGAGAGGCGGTATTTTGTAAATAATTCAAATTGCTATTTCTAAAATTGGCAGTACTTTGGAAAAGGAAAATTTGCAGCCAATCATAATTTGACACACAAGGAAAGTTAGGTGAAAAGAACTATTTATCTACATGCTTTTTACTGTTTCATTACTTTTGGCTCCCTACTTCCGTCTTGATTAGCTTCCGACTTAGTAGCTCCACCTCCATGCCATTGATAAAAATGGACATAGTATCAATAACTTGGTACATAGTAAATTGGACAAAGGCGGAAGGTACTGGGTCGAAACCAGAGGTTTTGAAGGGGTTAAAGCACTACTTTGCTTTCAAATGAAAATGTGTCTGCTTTGCTTTCGACTGAATAGCTTACGACTTCGTCTGCTTTCGACTAGGTTAGCGATTTTAAAAGAATGGTTTTAAGAGGTTGCACCTTTGCTTTTACATAATTGCTTTCGACTAGGTCGAAATCCCTGACTGTCGCTTTTTACCTTTCGACCTAGAATAGTTTCGAAAGGGTTACCTTATTTTAAATATGCCGCTTCTCCAAAGCTTTTTAAGGAATGGTTTCGACACCATCACTTGTTTACCTAGGAATACTTTCGAAAGAGGGTCTTTTGGCTTAAATGTTTTGATGACCCTTTTGCTTTATAAAAGGTATAACCCAAATGGTTTCGGAAGAGATGGTTTTAATGATTTCAAAAGGTGTTTCCACATGTTATAAAATGGAACCCAAATGCTTTCAAAAGGCTCGATGTTTTGATGATTTCAAAAGGTTTTAAAAGAAAGGTTTCAAAGGGATGGTTCCCAAATGGTTTCGAAAGGTCTAAAAGGAAAGGTTTTCCAATGGTTTCGAAAGGCTACGTTTAAGTGTTTTAAGGATAGGATGTCCAAGGTTTTAAAGCTTTCGAAGGAGATGTTTTTAATGCTTTCAAAAGGATAAATATGAATGCTTTTGAAAGGTATGTTTTGGCCTTCGACCTAATGTTTTACTCGTATTGAAAGGGATACTTTCAAAGGATTCGAAAGGGGTACTTTCAAAAGTTTAAACGTTTTCATCAACAAGGTTTTGTGTAAAGAACATGTAACATGGCGAGGTGATTTGAGTAAAGCAAAGAGTATATATAAATAATGTCCTTGTATATGTATGATTTAAGGTTTAAATCATTTTAAAAAGGTTTTCAAGGAAAAATTTAAAGGGTAGTTAACCTTGAGAAAATGACTCGGATTAGAAGACCAGATAGGACTGATGTGGGGTCGCGCCCTATACTCATTAGCCGTTAGCCCCTAGCTAATTTAGTCCAAAATTACAGTGCGTAGGGCTTTGTCACAAGTAAGACTAAAATCATGTTACATATAAAAAGGAATCTAAAAAGGAAAGACAGGTTATTGATAAGCTCGCAAAACCATTAGGATTAGTTAGACCTGGAGAAATAAGGACAGACCGTCTAGAAGGGGAGTATCTAACAGATGTTAAATTTTTATGTTTTCTGGTAGGCCCAAGTCAGCCAAGGGTTAGTAGTTAGCCAAACAAAACTACAGTGTATGGACAAATAGTCCATATGATGACTGATTTGTACATATACAAGATATTGCATTACAGATTTAACTAGTTTTGGTTGTAGGATTATTTGCAAAAGACATGTTTATAAAAAGGATATTAGTGAGGGGAAACCCGTTCCGCTAAGCGTCGTGGTCTCACTTAATATCAGATAACCGAGATGTATAGTATTATTCACACTAGGCTTTACGTCTGACTCGTAGTTTATTTTTCATTAAACTCTCAGGTGGTCAAAATTTGATTTCAGTAGGCTGAGGGTTAAGGTTTACAAGTTTTAGTAGGTTGGCGAATGAAGCTTCGGTGACGAGCAGGTGGCTGACGGATAGCTAATTAGGAGTTGCTGTTATATTTTGTATTGATTCTGCTGTATTTTATATATAGTACTCTGGTGAACCAAGGGGACATCGTCATATGTCGCTCTTGGCATAATATTGTAATAACTATATTTTATCTGAACCTGAGGAAGCGATGGTATTATGTAATTTGAATATGGAACATGTTTTTGAAGTGTAATAAAAAATATTGTTTATTTAAAATTTGTGATTTTGTTTCATATTCGCGTGCTTCTGATATTATGAATACCATTAACATAGTCGTATTTAGCCATCGGAAGTTAATACTATGGATGACTGCAGCATCTGTAGTGCTTAGCTTTGGCCCTCTAGATTGGGGATATTGCACGTTATGTAGCACTAGGGAGCTTTAACAGTGACTGCTTATTTTCTTGTTATGAGACAGTTGTTGGATTTATTTTCAGTGTATAAACTCTACTACATTTGTATATATATCTCTATGTATCTGCGTTTTGATGATCTGTTCACATAGTTATTATTGTCTCTCCTATTATATCTATGATATTATATTTTATCCATGCGCTGTGCGATATTCGATTGGTTATATGCTATATTTGCTTCCTTCACAATCTTGATGATCATCCTATATCAATCGGGCATGACTGTAGCGCACTATTTTGATATTGGTTCCGGTGGTATTGGGCGATCACCACATGAAAGTTGCTCAGGATAGGAAGATGAGCTATCTTGAGAAACACTAATAGGAGACGTAGAGATTTGGATTTCTCCATTGCTGATATGGTGTTTGTGAAGATTTCTCCTTTGATGAATATGATTATGTTCGGTAGTAAGGGAAAGTTGGCGCCAAGATTTGTAAATCCTTTTTTGATAGTAGAGAGGATTGGGAACCTAGCCTATAGGGTCGACTTACCTCAGAAGATTGCAGGTGTGTACAATGTCTTCCATGTTTCTCATTTATGGAAGTTCATGCACGACTCAGGTGTGACAATTGCACCGGATCTACTTGATTATATCGAGATTGAACTAGAAGCTTTGAAACCTCGTAGGTTGGTTCGTATTATTGGACGCAATAGGAAATAACTTAGGAGGAAGACGGTGGAGTTAGTGAAGGTTAAATGGGATGAAAGTGAAAGCGATTGTATGTGGGAAACCAAGGAGAGCATGATGGCCACATATACAAGCTCTTTGTATGGTAAGGCCTACAATTTATTTTATTTACTATTACCTTTGATATCATATAGGGTAGTTCAGTATCTCATATGCTAATAAAGGCTTACCTACACTATTGGTTGCATGGCTTCTTATTTGATATGTATGATGATTGCATATGATTTTTAGGCATGTGGGTTAACTATGTTTGACTTATTTTGGGATTTCGGGGGCGAAATTCCTAAATGGGAAGAGTGTAACGACCCGTGTTTTACGTATTAAAGGATCGTAAAATAGTTTTATTTTATTCATACAAGAACGTATGACTCTAAAATTTTGGAAAATGACTCTTAGGGACATTTCTACTTCTATGATTATTTTTTCAAATTTCAATATGACTATTTTGACCCTCAAAACCTTATTTAGACTATAACTTGTAATATGAGCCGAGTTAGGATCTCACACCATTTCTTTTGCTTCAGAATGATGTTTTTCCATTTACTGGATGGTCATAATAGAAAATTGGACTAACCGTTTGAAAGTTGTAACTGTTTAAGTTTTGGCTTCTGTTGGCCTGCATTAGCGGGTAATTAACTAAGTCTGTGCTTATGCCCATTAACCCACCTCTAAAGCTGTGCTAAAGGGAGGCTGTAGGAAGTGATCTAAGTCATTTCCATCTTCCCAAAATATCTCTGAACATCCATTAACTGTAATTTCATTAAAATGCTTACCTTTTCCATACCAATCTTAGCATAAATATAAGAGGGGTAATTAGCATATGGAGGTTGGAGATTATCATTTTTGCTAATTTGTGTTCATTGCTTTTCTGTCCACTTTAGATCTAAGGAGAAAAATTGGTATTCTGGTTGTTTAGTAAGTGGTTCTTGACCTCTCACTCTATTATGCATGTTTATATAGTTAAAATTAGTGTTTTTAACATGATTTTGTTCCTAAAACATTTTCTAATTTTAACCGCACTCTAATATATGTTTATGGCTAAAATTTAGAGGTTTTAAATAGATTTTAAATAATTTTGCAACTCCTTTTGTTCATATTCATATGCTAGGGTAAAAGTTGGATTTAGGTTAGGATATGCTTGATTATAATGTTCTTAGGTATTGCATGTATTGGATGTATATGTATGATATTCCATGTTTGTATGTTGTGCTTTGATATGGTTTGCTAGTGCTTTTAGGTAGTTAAAAAAGAAGTGGTCGAATTGGCAAATTGAGGGTAGAGATGGTCGGAATTGGATGAAAATTGGAGGGGAGGTTTTGGAGGAAGAGATGAGCCCAGGATTCAATTTGCACCAAGTTTGGAGCTAAGTATAGGAGTCGGTACCGAGAGCTCATGTCGGTATCGAGAGGTATTAGGCATGGGGAATCATGTCAGTTGGTGATAGTACTTTATGTTGGGGCTCAGGGTGATGAGTAGAAGACGAGTGCAAGAAATTGGCTGAGTATTGGACTTCATACCGAGAGCTTTGGAGGGCATGGAAACAGGAGCTTTTAGTCTTAGCACTAAGAACTTTGGAGTTGATGCCGAGAGCTTTAGGAGTAGTAGTCAGGATCCAAGCACTAGGAAGATGGAGCACTAGAAGAAGGAAAGCTAGAGTTGGCTTAGTACCATACTCGGTACCAAAAGCATTTGGTCAGTACCAAGAGGTTTTATTTTGTGGAGTTGGGGTAGAATCTCTAAGAGAGGAAGTAGGAGCTCTACATGTCATGCTGAAGATATTTGTTTATTCACTTGGGATTTGATAGCGATGTAGCAGCCCAATGATTGCTTCAGGACTTTGTTGATGGCAACTTGATGGTGAATGGAGTTTGTTTCCGATGATGGCGACTCGATAGAGAATGGAGTTATGAGAATGTTTTTCCACGATGGGAAGGTTCTAGGAAGGGTGACCCTTGGGTAGAACATAAGAATGGTTTTATCGTGGAATGAACGAATGTGGAATGGTTCCTCGAGAATAATGGAAGCCAGATGGAGTACGGAAAGGGCTCGAATGCCCGTGTGAAGGGATCGCTGATACTCGAAGTGTTTTCTGAAGTTCTCCAAGTTGGGATATTATGAGTGCGCTCATGGATAAGTTGAAAGGCTACCTTGGGTCGAAGGTTTGGATTCGTATATGCTAGAACGGTGGATTTGGGTCTAGTATCAGCTTCGAGCTAGAGATGAGTACACTGAAAACTAAGATTTCCATTAGTCCCTGGCATGGGAAATGCCATATGAGTTATTATATGTCTAGAGCATATCGAGTGATAGTGAGGATTGTTTGATTGATGTTATGGTTGCTTTGGTTGTTCTCTTCTATAGTCTATCACTCTAGGGATGTCATTAGGTATAAGTATTGGAGATAATGATACCTAGACACCCATCATCATACTTGGTTTGCAGTACACCTTTACTGCATTTGTAGAGTAGCATATTATGTTTGTTATGTGCTAACTTTTTGGTTGTAGAGAAAGGTCGAGTATGGTTCGTATACCCTTGTTCCTTACTATATCAACTTGTATAGTTTTTTGAGATTTATTTACTGCTTACGACGGACTGTTGTCTGACTTGAGATTTTATGCTTTGGTTCTTATTATCTCGGGTGTCTTAAATGAGTAGATTAGGTAGCAGGTTTAGATATAGTGTAGTAGCTGTCCAGAGGACGAACTGGATGGAGTTATCTCATATTATATATGGATTTCTATGTTGATTTCGCCATGCAACACTGTAGAGACTTGACTGTGCTTGCTTATTAGTATTATTTAGAGACAATTATTTGAGTTTATTTTCATTTGTATAAACTTAATTACTTAATGTATAAATCTGTGAATCTATACTCTAATATTTGGATCACTTAGTTATTGCCGTCTCTCTGGTTTTATATAAATGATGTATATTATATTTTATTCCATGCGTTGTGAGATATACAACAGGTCTATGATGTTTTACTTCATTTTCAACCCTTGATGATTGTCCTACATTGGTCGGGCACATTAGCAACACACTATTTAGTTATTATTTGGTAGCGGTGATGTGGGGCGGTCTTCACAAAGAATTTGACAAAAATCTTTTTTTTTAGAATTCTTTAAATTGTTTGAATGGGTTTTTCAAAGGATTTATTGTAAAATTGTCATTTTGAAAAAAATGAGGGTATTTGAAAATTCATAATTTGAAATTTTGTTGATTTAAAAGTTTTTGATTTAAAGGTTTTTGATAAAAAGGGTTTTTCATTTTTGAAATTCTTAGTTTAAAATTGATTGAGTTGAAAAGTTTGGATTTAATTTTTTTTATAAAGGGTTATTTCATTTTTGAAATAAATTAAAAATAGAGCATAGGTTGGGGTCTATGGGTTTTCCTATTGTGTAACTTTGGAATTTTCATTTTAAAATTCTTTTTAAAGGGTAAATAAATGGAAATGGTACTTGATTCAAATGGAGTATAGAGAATAGAAGGGTAAGAAAGCTCGACAGTTTAGCTAGAAATAACATTAGGAATTTACATATAAATAGGATTAGTAGTCTAGTTAGAAATAATATAGGAGAAGAACAATAAGAATATGATAGGAAGAATGGATAAATTCCATAGATACTTAGTAACTATGCATATTTTTTAGATAGATGATTGGATAGATGTTGTAATTGCTCATATCTTTTAGAAATCCTCCTCGGATGCTATTATAATCTCTTTCAAAGGTGGAAGTGAAAATATCATGAGTAGTAAGAAAATAATAGGATGGAAGTTATCCTTGTCAACTCCACTTTTCATTGTTTAAACTTACGGAAGATATTTTTGAAAAAAATGGTTTGGTATGATAATTGACTTTTTGAATGTTTTGAGTAAAATGTCCTAATTTTAAAAAGAATAAAATTTCTATTGTAGAAAGTCCTTGAAAATGTAAAGATGGTTAGAAAAGGGAAATTTTTCATGACTCCTTCTTGAAGACCAAGTAATTTTTGAATTTGATAAAAAGGTTTCTAAACATATATTTTTATAGATAAAAGTTTTGGATTAGGTACTTCATGATTGTGAAGTTTTAGTCATAAAAAGAACGATGAAACCTAAACCAAATTTTAATATGGAGTAGACATGGACCACAGCCTAGATAAGATGGGGTAAAGGATTTGGCTATGAATAAAATTGTTAAGAATGCTTGTATGGTAGAAGTAGAGAATCCCCACTGAATATAAGGAATGCTGACTAGGAATATTTTATTAGAGATGTGTGGAAGCCATGAGAAGAACTCTCAAAGGAATAAGGAATAGTACCAAAGTATATTTTTATGAGTCCTAGGGTTTACTCGCATGAAGGGTCGAGGAAATAGAGGAAGTAAATACCAAAGTTTGAGAATACTATCAAGAGATTATGATTGAGAGACGATATTAGAATGGTTGGAGAAGAGTGTAATAAGATAAAAAAACCACATAAAGGATGTTGGTTGGCTCAAGGTTAGAGAATGCAAGTTAGGTGGTAGGAAAATTATTCCACCACGCTAATTTTCCAATGAGTTATTCTAAGGGTTAGTTTGGCTCACATCCCTGATAAGTTTCAAAATAGAGAAAAAATCCTTCCCAAACTTAACTTACATTTTCGGTCCCTGTTTTCAAATTTGTGCGCGCAAAAAGACCAAAATACCCCTTACATTTTTAACATTTCAAACGCGTATAACTTTATGTAGAAAAATCGGACCAACATACCGTTTTCACCAAAAAATCACAAATTTTATGATCTTTAAAATGAGATCCATTGTTGATACCAAAAAAGCATATTTGAAGTAAGAGTGCAATTATTCCATATATTTGCGGAGAATTCTGCAAATTTTGAACATCGTCAATTTTTCTTCAAATGCCAGCAACTATTGCATATAGTTGCTGAATTGTCTACAACTATTGCATATAGTTGCTGAATTGTCTGCAACTATTGCATATAATTGCAGACATTTCTGCAACCATTGCATATAATTGCGTACTCGTCTGCAACTATTGCATATAGTTGCTGAATTGTCTGCAACTATTGCGTATAGTTGCACATTTCTGCAACTATTGCGTATACTTGTAGACATGTCAGCAATTATTGCATATAATTGCTGAATTTTTTTGTTTTTTGGCAAAGCCAGCGGGGATTAATGGCCCCTACCATATATTTATACCATGTAAGAAGCTCTTACAGACATAACGAACAACATAGAAACAGAGAGGAAGTAACAAAGAAAATGAAAAATAAAGAAAAACAACAAAAGGACAAGAGGATGAAGCTAGGAATTGTGTCAAGCATGAGTTGCAGCATTATCAATTCTTGCCCATTTCAAAGCTTTAGTAGTCTTGAGAATTATTAAGTTTAGGAGATCCTTCCTATTCTTTCTGTCAGCAGTGAAGATCCTTCTATTTCGCTCCTTCCATATTTCATATACAAATACTTTAATTATTATCAGCAGCATTTCAGCTTTTTCAGTTTTCCATCTGGTGGCCTTGTAGAGATTGGACCACTCTTCTTTGCTGTCCCATCTTGGTTGGTCATAGTTTCCTTTTGTCTTTAGCCTTTTCCATATATAGTACGCAAATGTGCAATTGAAGAAAAGATGTAGAGTGTCTTCTTTTCTGGCATTACATAGAACACATTGAGTGTTATTGACTAAACCTTTGTAGTTAAGATTTGAGAGAGTATGTATTGCATTCTTCATGACTTTCCAGAGCATGTGGTTTAATTTCTCATTGGTTCTTCTTCTCCATATTCTTTTATGCCAAGGGAAGGTTGGAAGGGAGGTGTTATCAGATATAACTGAAAGGGACGCGGAAGATGATCTTAAGGCTATTTAACACTAGAGGGGGGGTGAATAGTGTTTTAAAAATTTCTTTAAAACTTCTTTGATTTAAATTGAATTAACTAACTTAATGCAAATACACAATCACAGAATCACAAACAAATGCAAATATAAATAAAAAGCAAGTAAAGGAAAGAACACACCAGGAATTTTATACTGGTTCGGTGTTACCCTACATCCAGTCCCGCACAACCCGTACGGCTTTCTATTCAATAATAATCTAGATTACAATCCCTCGATTCCAAGGCAACGAGGTACACCCTCCAGATTCTCAGGTCTCTGGGTAGAACCACTTGATTCACAGGACACAAGTTCACCCGATCGATTTCCAAGGACACGATCACACCTTTATAACCCCACACAAGTTTCTTTGAGTACAAATGTATCTATAACTCTGATAAGCACTGAGATTCTTTGAAGAGAGTGGCAGAGAATCAAACTAGAGATATTCTGGTTTGATTCACTTAAGATTTCGGCAGAATATGGATAGGATGATTAGAAAATAAGATAAGAGAATAAAGAGGAGAGAAACTAATGAAAGTAGTTACTGGAAAACGTCCATAACAGTCTCTATTTATAGAGAATGAATGGATGTGTCCATTCGAAAAGGTTTAAGCGAATAGACACTTCTTTTGAAAACAACCTTTGCTATAACGGGAAGCATGTCGACATGACGAGTAAATAGGATGTCGACATGGTCTAGTAAAAATGATGATTTGCTTTACTTTGAAAATGATGATTTAAAACATATGCAACTTTATTCAAATGGACTCTATGTATTTGTAGAAGGTATTTAGAAGTAGAAATACTTATGAATGTATATATGTATATATACTAAAATATATTTAAAATCAAAGTAAATAAACTAAAGTAAATATAATATTAAAATAGATTTTGAGGCTAAAATATCAAGGACAATTTTGAAATCAAAATATAACAAAATGATAAATATGATTTTGAGGCTAAAACATTTTTGGAAATGTGAACGAAGGTTTTTCTTTTGAAAAGGAATATTTGAAAATCATTTTATAAAACAAGAGATAATTTTGAAAATCATTTTGAATCAAAATTAGTGGATAACAAAATAGGGCTACTATCCGTTCCACTAGATATTTCGTGAGTTCCATCTCACTAGGGTTCCATCCCTTTAACAAGAACGAAGTGGATTCCATTCCACGAGTAAATTGGATAAAAAAGAATGATAGTGCTTTCAAGGAGTTTTAACAAATATCTAACCTAACTATATTATTTGTCTTGAACTCTTGAATATCTTGAATCTCATGAGTCTTCAATCTTGAACTCTTGATCTTTGTCTTCATCAATTTTGTTTTCTTTACTGTACAGTCTTCTTTTGTTGATACCTGCATATAGATTTCCTGCACATATATATTTTATAACACTTCTATAGTTGTCCTCAAAACCACTATCCTATGGACTAACATTCTCCCCCTTTTTGATGATGACAACCTTTGTTTATAAAATATTTATATTCTCCTTATAACTCCCCCTAAATCTAATAACTCCCCCTTAATCTATGCCTAACTAACCTATTTTATACTTCTCCCCCTTTGTCATCAACAAAAAAATGACACTAACTGCAAACTATATAACTCTCAGTCTAATATCCTCTATGATGATAGTGTTATCATCAATACCTACTCATAAACCTAAAACTATAAAACTCCCCCTTAAATTAATACTATATAACATGTGATTATAATGATAGTGTTATCATAAATAATCAATACTTAACTCTAAAAACTAGAACTTAATCCTAAATTACTAACTATCCTAACTAAGAATCTATGATAATGCTTATAATAGTTAGAAATCAAATATAAGAACATAAATTATTTATTAAGTATATTTCAACACACTCATCAAAACCAATCATGTCAGACAAGTCAAACAAATCAATCAAGTCAAACAAGTCAAACAAGTCAATCAAGTCCAACAAGTCAATCAAGTCAATCAAGTCAATCAAAACATCAAAAACTAATAATCCTATATTATAAGACAATACTACAAACTCCTCCTAAATAAAATGCACTCGTTATGTATACATGTATGCAACATGTAGTTTGTAATGCAGTATGAAATGTATGACATATGCAATGTAGCATGAGATGATATGCAGAATGAAGTGTAACTTGTGATGCAAATGATTATGATATTTCATGCATTGTAATTTATGATGTAATATGCAATGAAATGTGATATGAAATAGGATGCATAATGATATGTAATATGAAACAAAATGATAATGAAGAAAAAATAATAATAATAATATGCAAAATGATATGATGATATATATACTACGGTAAGTGACATTCAGATTATAAGATAAACATGAGTGATAAGTAATATCTAATTAACAAGCATATATATATATATATATATATATGTGTGTGTGTGTGTATGTCTATGTATGTATACATATATCAACCTATTTATTATAAAACACTTCAACCAAACAAAGGTAAAACACACCAATTACTAAACCTAAGTTAAGGAAACTAATGAATGTGACTGAAATAGTTGTAAAGACAATAGTTTAAAGGTAATAAATGGTATTAAAACTGTAACATAATCGTGAAAGGTAGTAACCAAACTTAATATCAAAATTAAATGCTAAGGAATAAGGACTTATACTATATATGATTAAATATGGTTTTTATAAAGATTAATAGCCTACTTATTTAATTATAATTATTTTAATTACTATAATCCAAACTTCCATGTTCTTAACTTAATAATTAAAACCTTTATATTAAATTTCTATTGACTAAAATATTTAGAAACATGTTTAAACATTTTTTTTAAAGTATCATAATGAAATATTAAAAATAACAAAGATTAAAAAAACTAAAATAAACATGTGTTATATTAAGGCCTTTTTCATTTAAATTTTAATTAATTACTAAAGAATATCTAAACATTAATTTTAAATATTCTAATATAAGTTAGAAAATAACTCTAAAAAGAATAGAGAAAAGTACTTAGTTTAAATATCATGTTTTTTTATAATTTAAAATTTCAAACAGAAAAGACAGCATTTACAAAATGCTATAAAAGGTTTTTGCAATGAAATATATTCAAAACATTATAAAATAGAAACTGTAGCTTTTACCAAATGCTGTGTAAAGTTTCTGAAACTCTACAGCGTTTCAAAGCACAAAAATGCTATAAAAATGAATTTGCAGTGCTTACAAAACATTACAGAAGAAAAGAAGCATTTTAGAAATACTATCTAAAATTCCGGTCATGTGATGTGGTGCAATCTTATTAATTGAAGAAATATATAAATAGAGCCTTATTTTAACATTCTAAATTCATTCTACTAATTTCTTAAAAATATAAAATTAGTGTCTTAAAAGAAATAGAGTATGAGAAGTAAAAATAACATTAGAAAAGTTGAAATCATGAATGAATGTATGCTTTTCTACTTAGTATAGTTGTAATAAATTAGTTGTAGATTTTATTTGAAAGAAAACACATTTTAAAAGATTTTTTAAAAAAAATTTAGACTTGTATAACGATATTTATACTATGGTGTGTCGATATATGGATCAAAATATCAAAACTTATAAAAGAGATAAATTTCTATACCTAACTAAATGCATAGATATATATTTCTAAATGCAACAATAAAGATGAAATAATAGTAAAGCGTACCAATTTTTGCATTCCAACTTTCTAACTTTGTTGTTCCTCCATTGTTGTGAACCACACATTTATATCTTTCTGAATTTGACGATGAGATATGTTCTATTGCGACGGGCTCGTTTTTCTGATCAGCGTAGTATATTCATTTGCTGAATTTGAAGACCGTATGAGAAAGATACAGATGATTTAGTAATTTGACCAACTTGGCGCCAAAACTTTGAATTCGAATTTTGAATGAATGGACACTTCAACCACTATAAATAGGCCCAACGGTCACCACTTTTCATAAAAATTTCTCCTCTTCATCTTCTTCCTGTTTTGTATATACTATCAAACTTCTAGAAGGCATATCTCCTTCGTTTCTTAACGGAATTGGATGAAACCAGCGGCAAGTCGAAGAGGAAGGCAAGGGCTACGATCTAGTAATAGTTTGGTGTCGAATTTGGATGGTATTGTGATGCAACAGCCCGAGCAGTAGAAGAAATGTAGAAGATCCCGTACACAGTTTTTCAATTTTGGATAGCCAACTTCAAACTTTCATATCTCACTCAATTTTGATCGGAATTTGATGATCCACCCATCAAAACGACCGCGAGAACAAGAACTACAATCTGAAATGGAGTGGGAACAAAATACTCAAATCTCTGGATGCATTTTGAAGAATACCTTTGACAGTTTTGCCTTCTTTTTCTCTTTGTTCACCAAAACTTCATTTAACCATAACTTGGTCATTTCTTGACGGATTCACACGAAACCAGCGACATTGCAATCATATGGAGAGAAGTATAGTATCAAATCAAGTTGTAGATAAGAACCCAAAGTTTTGAATTGATCTGGTACCCAATTCATTGTCAATTTCCATTATATATCCATTTGTACATAACTCTTCTCCTACAAAACAAGATAACTATTTAAAGAATCAAGTGACTTTTCAAAATAACTAAATATAATTTTAAACAACAATATCATGATGATTCTGTGACATATTCATATGAAAACAGTGTTAATAATTTTTTTTTTTTTAAAAAAATTGCCATTTTAAAAATTTTCAAAATTCAGATTATGAAACTTTTGAAAACCTCGCTCTGATACCAAATGAAAGAGACGCGGAAGATGATCTTAAGGCTATTTAACACTAGAGGGGGGGGTGAATAGTGTTTTAAGAATTTCTTTAAAACTTCTTTGATTTAAATTGAATTAACTAACTTAATGCAAATACACAATCACAGATCAAATCACAGAATCACAAAAAGATGCAAATATAAATAAAAAGCAAGTAAAGGAAAGAACACACCAGGAATTTTATATTGGTTCGGTGTTACCCTACATCCAGTCCCGCACAACCCGTACGGCTTTCTATTCAATAATAATCTAGATTACAATCCCTCGATTCCAAGGCAACGAGGTACACCCTCCAGATTCTCAGGTCTCTGGGTAGAACCACTTGATTCATAGGATACAAGTTCACCCGATCGATTTCCAAGGACACGATCACACCTTTATAACCCCACACAAGTTTCTTTGAGTACAAATGTATCTATAACTCTGATAAGCACTGAGATTCTTTGAAGAGAGTGGCAGAGAATCAAACTAGAGATATTCTGGTTTGATTCACTCAAGATTTCGGCAGAATATGGATAGGATGATTAGAAAATAAGATAAGAGAATAAAGAGGAGAGAAACTAATGAAAGTAGTTACTGGAAAACGTCCATAACAGTCTCTATTTATAGAGAATGAATGGATGTGTCCATTCGAAAAGGTTTAAGCGAATAGGCACTTCTTTTGAAAACAACCTTTGCTATAACGGGAAGCATGTCGACATGACGAGTAAATAGGATGTCGACATGGTCTAGTAAAAATGATGATTTGCTTTACTTTGAAAATGATGATTTAAAACATATGCAACTTTATTCAAATGGACTCTATGTATTTGTAGAAGGTATTTAGAAGTAGAAATACTTATGAATGTATATATGTATATATACTAAAATTTATTTAAAATCAAAGTAAATAAACTAAAGTAAATATAATATTAAAATAGATTTTGAGGCTAAAATATCAAGGACAATTTTGAAATCAAAATATAACAAAATGATAAATATGATTTTGAGGCTAAAACATTTTTGGAAATGTGAACGAAGGTTTTTCTTTTGAAAAGGAATATTTGAAAATCATTTTATAAAACAAGAGATAATTTTGAAAATCATTTTGAATCAAAATTAGTGGATAACAAAATAGGGCTACTATCCGTTCCACTAGATATTTCGTGAGTTCCATCTCACTAGGGTTCCATCCCTTTAACAAGAACGAAGTGGATTCCATTCCACGAGTAAATTGGATAAAAAAGAATGATAGTGCTTTCAAGGAGTTTTAACAAATATCTAACCTAACTATATTATTTGTCTTGAAATCTTGAATATCTTGAATCTCATGAGTCTTCAATCTTGAACTCTTGATCTTTGTCTTCATCAATTTTGTTTTCTTTACTGTACAGTCTTCTTTTGTTGATACCTGCATATAGATTTCCTGCACATATATATTTTATAACACTTCTATAGTTGTTGTCATCAAAACCACTATCCTATGGACTAACAATAACATAATAGGCCATCTTAGTTGTGTGCGGTTTGCTCTCACTGTTCAGTAAGTACACATCAGTCTCTGCATAGGTGTATTGTCTCCCTGTGAGAGGTCTCCAATATTCAGTCAAAGAATTGCTTAGTTCTCTTGGCAGCGTTACCCTACCATTCCTTATATAACTTATAGCTCTGGCATTGACAGGTATGGTACTGCTAGAGACTAGATCATAGGATAAGGCCTTATCAAGTATAAGACCCTGCTGAAGCCATGGTTCTCCCCAAAATTTTGCTGTGCTATTGTTGCTAAGATGCAGAATGTAATGAGGTTTGAATATGTCTCTTATTTTCAGGACTAATTTCCACACCCAGCTATTAGCTTTCCTCGGCCTGATTTTCCATATATCTTCACCTTTTAGATTGTGTTTGTAACACCACTGCACCCACAGGTTATCTTTTTTATTTATGAAATTGTCAAAGTGCTTTGATAAGGCTGCATAGTTAGTATTTCTCAGGTTTTTGATTCCCAACCCTCCTTTTTTCCTGGGTAATTCAATTTTTTTAAATGCAATAGGAGGCAAAGCTTTATCGTTCATGTTACCAGACCAAAGAAATCTAGTTATAGCTGTTTTGATCATTGCTATCAGTTTTGATGGAAGGAGGAAAGTTCTACTCCAATAGATCATCATAGAAATGACCAGCGAGTTGACAATAACTACTCTGCCAGGCTGAGATATGAATCTGTTTTCCCATCTAGACATAACCTTAGTTATCTTTTCATATAGAGGTAGACATTGGTTATAGGAGATTTTCCTGGTAGACATAGGAATGCCAAGGTATGTCATAGGAACTAAAGGAGGATTCATCTTGATTACGGCATAACATAGTTGGATTTGATTTTTAGGAAGGCCAGCTATAAGTATGTGCGACTTATCATAGTTCATCTCAAGGCCGGTGAAGGATTTGAAGGAGTTTAGTGTGCTCATTATGGAAAGCAAGGATTTTTTTGTTGGCTTTGTGAATATCATGAGGTCGTCAACAAAGGCCAGGCATGTGATTAGAGGAGAAAGACATTTCGGACGAGGAATGAAGTTCTTTTGGGTCACTTGATATTTGAAAGCTTGAGTGAGAGTTTCCATCATCATTATGAATAAGTATGCCGAGATTGGATCCCCTGTCTTAGTCCATTTTTAGCTTTAAAGTAGCCAACATTATGGGAGTTGATAACTATAGAGTATCTAACAGTAGATATGCATTGAAATACCCAGTTCCTGAATTTGCAAGGAAAGTTCATTTTGATCATTACAGTCATCATGGCATCCCAGTTGATAGAGTCAAAGGCCTTTTTTAGGTCTATCTTAAGAGTGGCTCTGGGAGATATGTTTTTGTAGGAGTATCCATTCATTATCTCATGAGAAAGAAGGATGTTGTCTATTATGCTTCTGGAAGGGAGGAAGGCAGATTGGTTTGGAGAAATGATGTGAGGCAGAACAATTTTCATACGAGCAGCAATTATTCTAGATATGGATTTATAAATAACATTGCAGCATGCTATTGGCCTAAATTGTGCTACAGTGGTGGGGGATGGGACTTTTGGGATGAGGATTAGATTAGTTGAGTTTATGGAGGATAAGATTTTACCAGTTGTGAAGAAGTTGTGAACAGCTTTTTTAACATCTGAGTGTACAATATCCCAGCATGAATTGTAGAAAGTGGAGTTGAAACCATCTGGGCCTGGAGAGGCAGACTTTCGCATTGTAAAGAAGGAGGCTTTGATCTCTTCATCCGTTACAGGAGCCTGTAACATCTCTTGCATCTCTGAGGATATGGTCGGTAGGGAAATGTTGCTGAGAAAGGCAGGATCCATGGTTGGAGGGGAGGAGCCAAGCAGGTTAATGTAGTAGTTCAAAAAGGCATTGTCAATGGAGTTAGGCGTAGTTAAAGAGTTTCCTTTCATGTCATTTATAATGTGAATGTTTTCTCTCGTTTGCTTTATCTTCAAGGAGGTATGATAATATTTCGTGTTTCTGTCACTTAAGAGATTCCAGTCTTCTCTTAGTTTTTGCTTTGCCATATTTGTTTCAGTCATTATAGCTTTTTCCAGGAGAACTGTCAGGTCTTGCTCCTTCTGTATCATGGTTGGATCCAAGTTTGAGTTGAATATTTCTGATTGGACCTGCTGTAGCTGATAGGCTATTCCAGTAGAGAGTTTGCTGCCTTGACCATAAACTTCCTTAGCCCATGCCTTTAATACTGCTTTTGTGTGCTGTAGTTTTTTTTGAAGCTTATGCATTGGGTTCCCATAGACTCTTGCATTCCAAGCTTTTTCTACTACCTGCATGAAGGAGTTATGCTCTATCCAAATATCAAAAAATTTAAAGTTAGATTTTTTATTTATGGCAGCAGTCCCCAAGTTAAGGATCAAGGGACAATGATCGGATAATAAGGGCATAGGAATGTCAAGGTGTAAGGAAGGCCAGGTTTGAAAGGCTTTGTAGTTGGAGAAGGCATGATCAATCTTAGAGAGAGTTCTAGGCCTTGTCTTAGATTTATTGGACCAAGTGAAGAAGGAACCTGAAGCAGGGATGTCAAGAAGATTGCAAGAGTTCATGGTGTTTTAAAGCGGGATCAGATCAGTCATAGAAAGGGGATTCCCTCCATGCCTATGAGAGGATTGGAAGCAACAGTTGAAATCTCCAATGACAACCCAGGGATGGGTGTCTTGCCTCAGATGAGGGAGGTAATTGTGGAGAGCAGTTCTTAGATGGGGGCTATTATCTGCATATATGAAGGTTATGTACATGGAGATGTTGGAGAGGGAAAGGGTCAGATGAGCATGTATGAATTGTCTGTTGTAGATTATGGGGTGAAGTTGGATATAAGAGGGAATTATATAGTATTAGGAGTCTACCATATGGAGCTTGTGAGAGATTGGTTATGTATTTCCAAGAGGGGTTTATCAACTTAGCAGCTCTTTGTGTCAAGGAATCATTGAGCTTTGTTTCAGAAATTGAGATTAGTGATAGGTTTCTTTCAGATATCATGTTTTTAATTTGATAGATTTTTTCGTCTTTGTGGCCTCCCCTAATGTTCCATGCTCCTATGTTGTACTGCATCATGTAAACTATTTGGAGGAGGTGGGTTTCCTTCTTGTTCTTCTAGCTGAAGAGGTTGTTGCAATGGTTTCTGGATGTAATGAGGGATTGTCGGATTCATCAGAGGAGGTAGAGGAGAGAGGTGGGGTAGTAGGAATAGGATTTGGTTTTATTCTGGGTTTCTTTTTGGTTGTAGGTTTGGTAATGGTGGGTTTGATGGATGAATTCGAAGTGGAGGGTAACCTTTTGGTAGATATGACAGGAGTTGTCGCAATGTCAAATAGGGAGGAATTGCCTATTTGAAGTAAGCTTAGCTCGACGGAATAGTGGTGAGAGGACAAGGGAGGATCTGGAGGAGCAGATGAGGCAGAGGATGGTAGTGTAGTGGTGAAGGAAGGTGGGGATGAGATGGCTGAAGGGTTAGGGGAAGAAATGGGAGAAGAAGAAGATTTGGAAATGTCAGTAGTATCATTTGCATGTTTGGTGATCACGTCTGCATGTATATGGGTGTGAGTTGTATGCGCGTGGGTATTTGCATGGTTTTGGTGCACATGCACAGAGGAAATCTTCTCTTTCGTGTTTGTATCGTATTTCTTTTTTCCTTTTTTTTGCTCATGTCTGTTTCGTGTATTTCTGTCCTCTGATCCATGCATCTTGTAGATTTCAATATAGTTACTTCATTTTCAGAATCATTTTGGTCAGTATCACCTTCTAGGTCCATGGTGCTCAGTACATGAAACTTGTTTTTTTGTTGGAGATTTTGTAGTTCACTGAGGTTTTGTTTTTGCATGAGATTTTCACTGTTTGCTTGGCTTTGGACCTGATTTGCTGTATTGAGAACTGCAGGGGAGATAGTATTTGAAATGTTTTTATTTGCCTCACTCTCGTGTCTTGTATACTGTGCAATAGAGTATTGATTCTCTTCGTTTTGTACTGGCAATTTTTTATTTTCAGAAAGTTGTCTGCTGGGTCCACCTACTTCATGACTTCGGCGCTGTTGTTGCTGTTGCATAGTACTAGTTGCTGTTTTCGTAGTCCTTGTGGCACCTTTTTCCTGTAGATTTTCTCTATCACCATACTTTTCAATTATTGTTTCCTTGAGCTTGATATTTCTTGTATTTCTCTGTACTTTCTGCCATATTTTATTAGTATTATTTTCTGAATTATCTCTGTTGCTTTCCATAACAACGTTTGGCCCTATGTTTTTATCTTCCTTGCTTTTCATAGAATTGCTTTGTTTCTCTGCCAGTTTTGATTTGTTAGCTCCATTGTTTTGACAGTCTTTTGAACAGTGCCCAAATGCTTTGCAATAAACACAGATGTCTGGTTTCCACAGGTAGCTAACATACACCATTTGCAAGGATCCATCGGGGCATTGCACTAGAAACTGATCTAAAAGTTCTTCATTTGGGGATATGTCTATTAAGCACCTTGCATTATGCAATCTTTCAACTTTTTCAGTTGTTTCATGCAAGCAGATCAGCCTACCCATTCTACTCGCCAACCAGTTGATACCAGTAGGTGACCATGCAAAAATTGGAATATTATTCATTTGTATCCACACTGGCACCGATTTGATCAGACCACAGACATTACTTATTGTGGGTTCCCATTCCTTTATTATAAATAGTTTGTTTCTCATAACTATAGGGTCTCCTCTTATAATTCTCTCTCTGTCTGATGTATCAGAGAATAGAAACAGAAACAATATCCCATCAGATTTAACTTTTACATTACCTTTTAGTTTCCATCTTCTGAGTAGAAAATCAACCACAGAAGTGTATGAAAGTGGTGCATCCAGAAAGAAACCAACTAGGTAGTCGTGCCAGACCTCTTTGCCAGCTGCTATCACATTTTCTGGGGGAACAATAGCATCACCAAGATATTCTAGATCCATATGAACAGGTGTGTACTTCCCAGCAGATCGAGGTAGATTCTTGAATAAGGAAGTCCAAGCATGTTCAGAGGGTTGGGGGGGAACAGTAGATGATTTATAGGTAGATGAGTTGGGTTTTAAGATTGATGAAGAGGGTGGTTGAGAAGTTTGGGGCTGTGGAAACGGATCAGGAATGGAGTCAGGGAGCGGTTGTGGTGGGGGTGGTAGTGGATCAGGTGGGGGGTCAGGGAGCAATAGGGATGGGGGAGGGACAGGAAGCAGTTGGGGTGGTGGAGGGTCATAGGTTTGAGAGGAGAAGGAAGAAGGGACTGGGAAAAGGAGGGGAGCGGTTGCCATGAAATGTCAAAAAAAGAAAAAGAAGTTATAAAAACTGATATAATTGCTGAATTGTCTGCAAATATTGCATATATGTCTGCAATTATCTTTAATAATTGCATGTATGTCTTAAAATATTCTAATTAATTGCATGCTCATCGGCAACTATTCATATAAAAGCATTTCAATCCAAAACTAGACATTTATAGCTACAAATAACAAAATAAAGAATTTTAGTTCAATTATGAAGATTAAATTCATCATTCTTTACAATTATTCATAATATTTGCATAGTTATCAGCAATTATTCTCAATAATTGCATTTATTTCTGCAATTATTCTGATTAATTACATTCTTATCAACAATTATTCATGTAAAATCATTTCAATCCTAAATTCATCTTTCTCTGCAATTATTCATAATAATTGCATGGTTATCAGCAATTATTCTCAATAACTGCATTTATTTCTGCAAACATTCAGAATAATTGCATTCTTATCAGCAATTATTCATGTAATCATTTCAATTCTAAATTCATGTAAAATCATTTCAATTCTAAACTCATATGTCTCAGCAATTATTCATAATAATTGCATAGTTATCAGCAATTATTCTCAATAATTGCATTATTTCTGCAAATATTCAAAATAATTGCATTCTTATCAGCAATTAGTCATGTAAAATCATTTCAATCCGAAATTCATCTTTCTTAATTACATTCTTATTAGCAATTATTCAGGTAAAATTGTTTCAATCCTAAATTTATCTTTCTCTGCAATTATTCATAATAATTGCATATTTATTAGCAATTATTCTCAATAATCGCATTTATTTCTGAAAATATTCAAAATAATTGCATTCTTATCAGCAATTTTTCTTGTAAAATCATTTCAATCCTAAATTCATCTTTCTCTGCAATTATTCATAATAATTGCATAGTTTTCAGCAATTATTCTCAAACAATTGCATTTATTTCTACAAATATTCAGAATAATTGCATTCTTATCAACAATTATCCATGTAAAATCATTTTAATCCAAAAAAAGAACCTTGTTGCAATTATTCATAACTGCAAATATTAATAATCTCATATTTTGTAAAAAAGCTTGATTCATCTTCAATTTAATTGCAGTTTGCCATTTAAATCGAAAAATAAACCTTTGATTTTGTAGAGTCTTCAATTTAATTTCTTGATTCTCATATTTTGTAGACTCAGATCGGTTTTTCATTTGATCAGAAGAAACTGAAGCAGAAGAACTGGAGCTCGACAATGAAGCGTAGGGGTAATTTGGGGAAAAAATAGGCGGAAAACAAAAACAGGGACGTAGAAAGTATACTTTTTATCATAGGGATCCGCTTTGAATTAAGTTCCGTTTTAAGGATGTGTGCCTAATATTCACTTATTCTAATGTGCAAAATTTATATCATAGTCAGGTGTTACAATTGATGTAATGGGTAGACCTTATTTATTTGAATTCATGGAGGTAAGTTAAGTCATAGTTAAATAACATACCAAAACTGTCCACCTTAATATAGTAAGGAGTGTTAGGGCCATAACATCACTAGCACTAGTTGATGATGAATGCCAGCTTCCGGCAAAATTTTCTTTTAGGTTTTTGGGTTGTAATCGCTAGTTGTCTCCCTTAGGTTATTGGAAAAAGCGTACAATATGGTATAAGGTTTATTTATATTTTATCACTATGTTGATTTTATGGGTGGGATTAGGCTGCTGTGTGTGTGTGTTTATATATATATATATATATATATATATATCTCCGTGTGTGTATGTGTGTTAAGAAATAGTGTAAATAAGGAAATCTCATAAGGATACTTAACTAGTGATAAAATGTAAGTAAGAATGGAAGCTTATAAAATAAACTAGGAATTTAACTTAGCAACTATAATTAAAAATTCTTCAATCTCAAAAACTTTAGGATTTTGGGAAAAATAAATTTTAGGGAGCGGAGGACAAGGAAAGGTTGCTATGATATGTCATTATCCCTATGCCTTTAATGCTAAAATTTATAAATACGCTTGTAGGTAGTTTGTTGTTTAGAATAAGAAAAAATGTTTCCCATATCTAAGATTAACTACAATATTAGGGTCAATCATATGCATTAACCTATAGGCTGAGTCACTATTATGTTAAAACGTGGCCTGATTTGTTTTAAGAACGGAGAGGCAAATGTTTTGGAAAATTGTGCTCGAATTCTTTTAAATTTTTTATTTAAATGCTTTTGGGAAGTTGGGTTCAAATGTTTCTAGAAATGCTTTTGAAACAAAATTATTAAAATATAATAAAATATGGTGTTTGAATGCTTTTGGGCATTGGATTTTTCAAATTATTTTGCAAGTTTGATTGGAAAAGGAAAATGATTTTGATGGAAAATGAAAAAATTTCAATTTTCTAGTTGCAAATGCTTAATGTATGGTGGATCGACGTGATAGTGAATACGAATTTTACTGTCCGGCAAGGGTGACAGTATACTAAACATAGATAGTAACAAGGGAAAAGACTGTTTTAGTTTGGAATTTCTATTTTTATACCTTGTTGATAGTAAACAAAAAACTGCACTTAGGATAATTACATTTTAACATCCAAAAAATGAACCTCCATATGCAAATTATACTTGGAAAAGTTGGAAAAGTTTTGGGGACAAAAGAGAAGGCTCCAAGGTACAACTGAATAAACATCCAAGAGAAGGGTGGAATCATATAATTTTCCATCTAAATTTCTTTTCAAAATAAAAGTATGGATTCATAATAATTGAATTTTCAAAAAAAATTGGATGTTAGAAATTATGTACTAGGTTTGGATAGTAGGGATTGGATGTAAAATTGGTTGAACCACACTTCTACCTGTGGGAGTGTGGAAATTTTTATGTGAAAATTGATTTTTAATTTTTGAAAGCTTACATACATATAGAACTACCAATATATCTAGGTTGTTTACATCATGTTTTCAAAATGTTTTAAAAAGAATACATTCATATAAGAGGCATCGATTTAGAGTCATTCTGAATGCATGTCTTATATGTTATGATACACCATGCACTTCTATATGTTTGGTTGAAAATTGCAGTACACTAAATGATTGGATAGTTCAGATTGGTTGCATGCTATGTTACATGATTCAACCCTTGTGGAATTTCGATGACGAAATTCTTTTAAAGGGGAGAGAATATAACACCCATAAAATTAACAAAAAGTAAGACAATTAATAAGGCTCCAAAAATGGAAGTTGAGAAAACGACGAAATTTTGCCACGAAATTGGTAACATTTTGTTTATGGCAATTTTCTTATCAACTTTTATATCTGGAGTATTGCAATCGAAACTCAAACGAAGAAGTTATTAGCGTTTGAAGTTTCCTGAGTGAAAATGACTAAAAATGAAAATGGAAATAAATAAACATTAAAATGCAGACCCTATCGGTCGACCCCCTTCTAGGGAGCGGTTGACCATCTATAAGGGAGCAGTCGACTGGTCATATGGTGGCGGCTAGGGCTTGAACTTTGGCCAAACAACTCAGATTTAATTGTTTTAATCTAAAGATTATGGTTGATTCGAGCATTTATAAATACAGGTCTAATACCACATTTCTTCTCATATTTTCTAATTAAAGCAACGAAACTCTTCATTTTTCCTTCTCCGTTATTTCTAAAAATTATAAAATGTTACACACAACTCTTCCATTTTCCCTTCTCTGTTATTTCTAAAAATTATAAAATGTTACACACACACATATATATCTCTGTGTGTGTATGTACATACACAAATCAGGGAAGGGTGGAAAATAACAAAGAAGAAAAGAAGAAGAGAATTAACGTTGCGAAAGAAAAAGGTAAATTACTATAGTTATAAATTTATATTCCCATTAACCCCAAATTTATTCTCAAATCTGTAATTCTAATAGTATGTATACCATGTTATACATATTTTTTGGATTAGAATGGAAACGGAGTCAAGTAAAAGAACAAATTTAAATTTAGGAGATTTGGAAATCTATAAAAGTAAGTGGAAATTATATAATTTATTTATAACATTGAAATTTATATCAATGGATTTTATTTAATTATTATGCCTAAAAAAGATTTGATGAATTGTAGGCTTAAAACAAACATATAGGAATATTCCCTACATATTCGATAAAATAGGCAATTGGGATAGGAATAATATGTACAACCTAATATGGAAATTTGAATTCACTCGCAATTATTTATTATTGTTGAATATTTGTTTATTCCAGATTTATAATTGGATTGTAAATTAGTTGCCTTAGTTGACTTAGAATGTGAATTTATATTGTTTAAATTATTTGAAGTGTGGTATAATTTAATTATATCTATTTCTGCATAATTTCACAAATTATCCAATTCCTAAAATATGTATAAAAACACGTTGTTTGAATTAACAAGGAATATACCAAAAAGGAAAGAGAAGTGTAAAGTACAGATATTCTTCTTCGTAATTTGCACTATCTATTTTAATAAAAGAAAAGGATATAATACCTTGTAATTTCAAATGGAGCAAAAGTCTCATTTTTTGTGTAATTTCTAGAAAGTTATAACGATAATCCTTTTTAAAAGGACAACTCTGATAAATTAAAACGCCGAAAGGAATGTTCTAGTTTAGGATTTAATAACTAGATAATAAGAAGATACACACACACACACACACTCACACACGTAAAACCACGCATATTGATTAAAAACAAAAACATATATATAGCGTAATTTACGACAATATTCATATTAGTTATTATAGCATATTAAATTATAGGATTAAAAAGGATGGAACAAGAATTCCCAAGTTTATGGACGTTAACAACAAATTTAATAGGCAATAAATTTGTAGTTAATAGAGGGTTTAAGGAATTAAATAAGGACAGATTAGAGAATTTAATATGGAACCGATGAGGAAATTGAATAGGCAGAATAAGTGGATTTTGAAATGGATAAATAAATATTATTAGAGATTATCCAATTTTGACATTGATGACTAACAATTACGTATACTAGACATTTATTAGACAAAGAAGGAAACAAGGAAACCAAAGCCTAAGCGTCTAAGTAGGATAATTTCGTACCAAACAAGTAAGTATTAATATTATTAAATACACGTAGAAGGCAATCTAATTTTCATAGTAGGAAATTACTAAATTCAATCATATGTTTAGAACGAGTGGGAACTAGTGGGCCTAGCCCAATACTTCGGCTTTGAGTGTTAAGTTTGTTTTAATGGGTTGGGATGCTAGGTCAGCAGAGTTACACAACATAAGTCTTCCATTCACCAAGAGGCTACCAACAGTTGTAACAACCCGGAAATTTTAATGATTTAAATAATGTAATTAACTAAAATTTTCATGAAAACATATAATAAAATTTTGCAATGAAAATTTGATATTTGGTATGCGTCTATTTAAGCATAGCAAGTGGCGGATTTTCATCAGAAAATATGAAAGTTTGTTTGGTTATGAAATTTCAAATTTAAAATTTAAAATCAGTTAATTGATGGAAATAAAATATTTTTGAAATCTGAATATTTTTACATAAGAAAACTGTTTACCATTTTTTGAGAGGAACGTCATATTTCTTTCCACCAAATTTGGACTGTTCTAGCTCCGTTTATCTTATTTTCGGCGTTTTAGCAGCATTTTGGTAGAAAAAATCGAGTTTTGATAGGTTGGTCGTATCGCTGATATTTGTATACCATTCTATTCGTCTTGTTGTGCTGATCACTGCAGTGTATTCATTTGTTTATTTCAGCGTCCGGTACGCGGTGAAATCTGCAAAACAATTAGCCGTATCGGTTCCGTTTTTGGGCATTTTGGGTTCTATATCCTTTCGTTTGTCTCTAGTAAAGCTAATAGCCATTAGCTTTTATTTATTTTTCTAAATTAAGGCGTGACCTTTTCTTTTCCCCACTGGTTCCAATATTATGCTGGTTCGTTCTATCTTTCTTTTTCTCCCCTCCTTTCTGTTTCATTTCTTTGCTTCTTTTTTTTGTAAATGGGTAAGATTTTATTAAAGGCATTACAGCCCAAAATTCAAATCAATACAGAGCCCTAGAATGAGCTGTGTAGGGTTACAAAACAAAGCCGACAAAATCTTACAAACTCAAAAAATACCATAAATAAAAGCTACACAACTTCAGATTCATGGCGGCCGATAGTAGCTCGTACTTAGGATTTCTTCCGATGCTCGATTCTGATCCTCTCCTGCAATTCGAACTTCTCCTAGTTCCCTCGAGGTATTATTCCAATCCTTGATTCTCCTTCGTATCAATTTCATGTCATTTCTCACAAGCTTGCTGACCTCTATGTGATTTCTCTGTGTCTTCTAAAATACTCGACGATTTCGTTCCTTCCCAATGCTCCAAACGGTCGTAGTAATAGCAATACTGGCCAATTTGGTTTCCACGTGTACAACGTTTCTCCGCTGAACCAGGTGAGCTACTTCTTCCTCTAGAGTACTTGTATCCTTCTGTAGATTTGTTTGTCTTTTGCAAAGTTTCCATACTTCAGTCGAAAATTTGCAGACAAAGAAAAGATGCTCATGCGATTCTTCTTCTATATTGCATAAGACGCATTTATTTTCTATCAAAATCCCCCATTTGACAAGTCTATCCTTAGTAGGTAACCTGCTAAGAATTGATTTCTAAGTTGAGAAAGCCATTTTCGGTGTATTTGCCCGATCCCAAATGATTATATCATATATATATATATTTAACAAAAGAGATATATGTTGCATTCATATTGCTGTGAAATTGTTCGTCCTCATTGGCAACTTGCTCGTTCTTCCTTTTGGCCATAGCCTCGCACCAACCCCGCCGAACTCCTTCTCCCTACCACCACAACTCCGGCGACCCGACCCAAGTGCCCATCTCCAGCCAAGCTCTCCATCACCCGCCTCTACCCACGCAACCCACCTGACAGCCTTTCCCACTGCCGATCCACCGCCTTTCACCTCCCCTCACACGCAAGCCTCGCCTCTAACCCTGCTCACCGCCCCTCTCCTCCCCTGCCAAGCCTACACCCTTCGCCATATCATCTCGGCCATACACCCCCTCCGAGCAGCCTCCTCCCCATCGAAGCCACCCACTATCCTCCGTCTACACAGTAGCCGACAACACCCCTCTGACCACACCAACAGTCAACCCAAACTCCCAAACCGACTAACTAACCTCCTCCACCCTCTAACTCCTACCGCCATACAACCCGACCCGCCTCTTCTCTCGTGCCTTACCTCCATCATGCAACACGAGCAGCCGAAGCCACACAGACCAAGCAGCAGCTTTACCCAGCCCTAACAGCCCACGCCATCCACTCGACAACCCTCTGCCTTCAAACCAAATGCCACTGGCCACCTCTACGACTACACCACGGCAGCCTGTCCAGGCCTTGCTTCCCAGTAGCCTGCACCATCTCCAGCCGAGCAGTTGTGCCTCTGCTTCTAACCGGCAGCATTCCCTTTCTTTGAATAGAAAAAGTATAAAAAAAGTGTATATATATATCACATATAACTATATATTTTTGATTCTTGATTTCAAGTCTAGTTCATTTGCTTTGTTTTCACCGCCGTCCGGAAATTGTCACAGCAGTTCGTTATTTTGCTTTGCCGCTATCCGGATCCGCATCCATGTGTCATGTCCGTATTAATATGTGTGTCCATGTCACTTTTGTCGCCATCATTGTTTCCATAACCTCGAAAGGTGAGCGATCACTCACGATTGACATTCATATGCTTAGTAAATTTATATTCACATGAAATGACGATTTAAATATGTTGTTAAATTTGAGTTGGTTAGAAATTAAATTGTTGAATATGATATGTTATTATCTTAAATTGTTTATCAATGTTAATTGACATATGACACCATAACCTGTTGTATATATTATATTTAAATTGTTAATTATAATATTATTATTACAATTGTTATGTATGCCATTTATATTATTATTTTATTGTTCTCACATTGCAAGTTCCCTATTAGTTTAGGAAATCCCTATGGGTTGAAATGATACATACCCGAACGATATTATAGATTAGGGAAAATCGTTATGGGTTGAAATGATAAACCCAAGCGATTTTATTGATTTTGAAATTTTGGGATTGGGGGTTGAAATGATGTATATCCACAAATTTAAATTATTGTGGATTGAAATGATAAATATCCATATCACCTAACCATAGGATAGAGAATTATATACGGACACCGTTGATCTATTTTTAAATGATTTCCAAAAAAATTTGGAAAGGAGAAATATATGTGTATTGATTTTTTTTAAATATAATATAAAGATATTCTAATTTTAATATATATGTAAAATTTAGATTTTTAAAATTATATGTTTTGGAAATTTTAAATTTATAGGTTAAGTTTTAAAATGTAAATTACAAAATTTTACTTATAACTTTATTATTTTAAAATATATAAAATAAGATTTAAAATAGATTTAATAATAATAAGATTTAATTTAATAATAATTAATATAATAAAATTTAATAATAATTAATATAATAAAATTTAATAAGAATTTAATTTAACTAATATATATAATATGTTTTAAATATTTATTTACAATTTATATTAATATTTTAAACGGATTTTGTAATAACTTTAATAAATAGAGGTTGGAAAGATAAATTAAAGTTGACTTGAAATTTTAAGTTGGTTAATAATTGAATTTAAATAAGGATTTATTTGAAACTTATTGATTTTGAGATTTTAAAGGATATGATTTTATAACTTGATAACTTGATTTTGATTTAAAGGTGATTAAATGAATATTTTCAAATTTAAATAAAATTGAAATTGAATATTTAATTTGATTTAAATTTGTAATCAAAGATTTTATTTAAATGTTACAAAAATGATTAATTGAATATTTCAAATTTAAATAAAATTAAAGTTGAATTTTGAAATATAAATGAAATTTATCAAATTGAGTTATTGTAAATGTTTGAATATTTAAACTTTGAAACCTATTGAATTAGAAGTGGTTTAAATTTGTAGTTCAAACCTGGATTTGAAATCGATATAAATTAAAATGGTTTTAATGAGAATTTGAATTGAACCTTTAACCTTTGTAATTGAAATCGTTGAACAGAGATTGATTTAGACTGAATTTTGGAACTAAAGTTGATTTGAATTGATTTGTGAAATTGGAAGAAACAATTCTAATTTGAAACTATTTTCGATATAAACTCTTTTTAATATATAAACTATTTTTAATATATAAACTATTTTAATCTATAACCTATTTTTAAATATAAACTATTATTAATGTATAACTATTCCAATATATAAACTACTTTCAATATTCAAACTGTTTAAGTTGGAACTGTTATGATTTAAAGTGTATAATGATTTTGAAAGTGATATGATTTTGAAATGAATATGATATTTTGATATGAAGTATGAACTGTTTGAAATTTAAAATGACCACGGTGTAAAATAAGCGTTTGGTTGTTCAAGAGACCGGGATCGGATATTGCCATACTCTCTGCCAATACCGGAAACTTTAACAACTATGCACATGGTGGAGAATCCAGAACGAAGTAGGATGGTTTGGCAAATGATTCTGTATGAGGTATTAACGCAGCCCCGACCCCCTTGGCTCAGCTTGATATGACTAGAACAGGAGCTATACCGGGCCGTGTGAGGTTGCTCCTCCGATCGGGCACATTTCTTCGATACCATATTTATTACTCTGTGATTGATTTAGTGGCCACCCCTTGACTTGATTATGGGAGTGTGTTCTGAGGTGGGCGGTAGTAGTTGTTATGCGTTACCACCAGTCTAGGAGTGCAAACGGTAGAATCCAACCCTGGCATTGCCTCGCGTGCCTTGTCATATGCCTTATCGTGTCCACTACGAGTTTGTTTATGTCATACACTATGGAATGTCCTCTAATAGCCCTCCAGTTTATGGAGGAATTACGGTACTGTATAGACTACGACATTTATATAAAATGTGTTAAGGGGGATATGGGTACGTAACGCCTTAACGTAATTTTAATATTTTACTATACTATAGACATTATCTATGTAGCGCATTGTACTATGTATGTAGATAGTTCCATGTATCCTTAAAGGATGGAATCCCAAACATCCTTTAAGTTATATTGCATCTCACTTGATTTTATTTGCATTCATAAGATTGTTAATCCTGACTCGAGTGTTTTGTGTTTTGCTTTATGCTCGGGTCAGACTGAGTGTCACAACATTTGAGACTCACCTTTGGAGCTTGGAGCTTTGCCTGAAGATCTATCTTTATCTATCCAGCTTTCAATTATTTCAGTTATTTCCAATTGTTTATGTTCAGACTTGTCAGATGCTTTTGTATTAGTGACTTCTATGTACTTGGGATTTTCTATTGTATTTTGTTTAGACCCTGATGTTCTATAGTAGCTTCATGAACTACTATTTATTTATTCTGATGTTTATTGTTAAATTACTCTGCGTTTGTGATTCTGTGATTTATTTATTTACTGTATATGCTAAATTTTGCCAAATATAAAATAAAAATATGTTGTTTTGAGCAATTCGAGTCTGACATGTGTGGGTGATTGTCGATTTGAATGGTTCGAAATAGCGGGTCGTTACAGCAGTTGTGTACCCTTACTATTGATCTAAGATATCTCCAGCCGTAGGACCCATGGGGAAGGGATATGCATTATGGATAGATGAGGGAAATTATACCAAGGGTTCGCTTCAGATTTGAAGTATTAAATGGCACAGTAATCTTAAGGAATGGGGTCTGCTTCATTTCTAATAAGAGGTATTAATACTAAAGGGGCATTTTCCTTAAACTTAGGTTAGTCTAAATGGGATGTCAGCTGTGGAAGGTCGGTGGGCTATGTTAGTAGTTTGTACTGGTATTTAGCAGTTCGTCTAGCATATAGGCTATGACCACCAGTGGTCCCGAGCGAGCGGCAACAAGGACTTGGGTTATGCCTGACGGATTTGGCTTCCTCCTAGTGTAGAATTCATATGGGATAAACATAGACCTCAAAGTAGATGGTTAAATGAAAATGTTTATCAGAGGTAGGCTATTTAACTCTTAGATGAGTCTTTAAGATGCTGTAGTAGTGCCGCAATTAGATTATAAATTATAGATCCATATATAGTGGTCATCGGTCACTGTAGCTAGAACCGATTAACTAATGTTTGCATTGTAGAGTGCCCACTTTAGAGATTGAGGTACTAAATCGCCTGGGGTTTGCCTCCTCCCTATTAAAGAAGTATTAAGTAGCTAGGTTTTTGGTAGTGAACATTTATGGTTATACCTTGGAGAATGATTATGTTAGGTATATCGTATGTGCACATAAGATTAAACAAAATAGTAGCAATAAATAGACATAATTCTTAAATAGAAATCAATCGGCATATTAATTGTATAAATAAAGTATGTGATTTTTCCAATCGCCAGAATGTTGTTTTGACCCCCTTCTTATAACATTCCACATGATAGATTTAGAAGGACAGAATACTGGAGCAAGAGGTGAACTATAGATATTGAAGTCTTCTTATTCATGCTTGGCACGGACATGCAATTAAATATCCAAGGAATGATATTCTGAGATAGTAGCCATAGTAAATACATAAGTTGTATTATATTTTTCAATTCTACTTTAAGTTTATATTGATCGCACTCTTATATATTTTTGTTTATTACACATTACAAAAATCAACGATCCATACCCTAATGGATATGGATTTCAATTTAGTCAAAATTCAGGCACATTAAGGTGCGAGTTATTACACATTCACTCTTGAATGTTCTAATCAGTCGAGTGATTGGAAATTTGGTTAACTAGCTGAAAATTTGATCTACTGGAATAGCTTGAAAATAAAGTATAAAGCTTTGGGAAAATTTACGGTTACGTTTAGCCAACTGAATGTATTTTTTGTCGACTAAACTACTATACCAGGAATTTTTTATAGTTTTATATTTCTAGATTTTTGACGGCTGGAAATGATGTTTCATAACTCGTACTTCATTTATATAGAGATATCTCTTCTTCTTCAAAGGGAAGAAACTCTTTATCATTACTTTTCAACATACACATAAAGAGTTTGATTAGAAAAGATTGTAGCAAACCTTATCAATCTTTTTATATCAATTACTTACTCTCTATTAATTCTAAAAGCACCCAAAAGTGATTTTCATGGAGTTCACTCAAAACATTCATGTAACACCCCATATTTTGAAGTACTATAATATGAGAAATTAAATAAATAAAGGTTTAATTAAACTAAAGCATGAGATAAAATCAAGACAGGTTAATTAAGGAGGAGTAAATGAATGAAGGAAGAGGAGTTTGGGATTATTAAGACTGGGCTAGAATGGGGTTTTAGCTCAAAGCCCAAATTACTATGTCCTTACACTCCAACCCCCCATTCATTCTCTCATTTTCCACAAAATCAAAGAACAAAAACTAAGCAAAGGCCAACCATACTTTCAAGAGGAAGGAGAAGGAAATGAAGGTAAAGGAAGGAGCTTTCACCATTAAAGAGACTTTTAATCAAACTAAAGGTGAGTTACTCTTTCTCTAAAACCTTCCAAACCCATATGGGTTAGGATTGTGTACATATTTGATGGTTTTAATTATTAGGAACAAGTATATGCAAGCTAAATGATATTTGTTCATGACTTGGAAATTTAGAGATGATGATTTTGACGTGTTAGGGAAAATTCGAGAATTAAACCTTCTCAAAATCACTTGAAATTTTTATATGATGTGTGAAATGGTAATATAAAGATGGTTTATTAATTTTTTAATTTTATGAAATTATATGGAATTTTTATGAATTTTCCAAGTGAGAAAAGGCCTAATTACAACAAATAAATTATTTAAAATAATAAAAATAAACTTTTTGGCTTGGGAATTTTTAAGGAAGCAAAATATATTATTTTCGATTTTTGGTGAATTTTTTGGATTTTTCCCATGCATTTTTCGAATTATTACGAATTAATTAGTAAAGGAAAATGTTAATTATTAATGAGAAATGAATAGGTTAAATAAGTAAGTAATTAACAAATTCTGAAAAGAAAATGGAAAAGGTTTGATTAACCAAAGGGAATTCGACATATATCTAGGTTAGGTGAAAAGTAATTTCTTTAAACGGAAACAAATTAGTATTCTAGTTAATTGCAAGTCTGCCATAGCCAACTTGCGATAGCCCATATGATTATCAACATGCGACATCTTATATACGGATCAACTAGCGATAGCTTAAAAATACTCCAATATGCGATAGCTACTAAGAACATCAACATACGATGGCTAGTAAGAATATCAACCTGCGATAGCTGGTTGAAAGTTTAATATGCGATAGCTAAGTTGGAGTCAACTTGCACTAGCTAAGTGAGAGTCAACTTGAGAAGGCAATATAGGAATCCACTTGTGACAGTTAGGTTAGGATCAACTTAGTGAAGCTCGAAAAAACTCAACTTGTGATAGCCTTGTAATGGTCAACCCACGATAGCTAATAAAAGCTATCAACTTGCGACATCTTGGGGGAGTTCAATCTATGATAGCTTAGGATAAGTCAACGTGCAATAACTCTATGGGACTCAACTTGCGATAGCTAGGGTATGTCTGTATGTTATAGCTCATGGGAATTCAACTTGCTATAGCTAGGGTACGTCAATATGCAATAGCTCAAGGGAATTCAACTTGCGATAGCTAGGGTAATATTAACACGGATAGCAGCTATGTAAAGTTGATGAATATAGCTAAGAAATCGCCAAGTATAAACAAAAATTTTGTAGCATTTCGGGGTCATTTCCAAAGTGATGGTTGATCCTAAAGATGAAATGACTTTGGGAAATAATAAGTTAATGAATATTGACTTAATTAAAGAATGAAAGTGCGATAGAGCTTGATTAAGCTATGTAATGATAAACTGAATAATTTGTAAGAATGTAAATGCAATTAGAAGGGTTTTATGGCAATAAGATGTCTAAACATAACTCTTCATTTGATGATTTGAAATGCAGGGCCATAGTGGCAACATATGTCCAAATTCAACATGATATTTGATGGAAGGCATGGGTGGCTACCAAATGCCAAACCACAACATTATAATTGGTAACTTTTATGGAGTAAGGCTTGCATAGCATCAAAGTTTTTATTCACAACAAATGAGTGAGAAAGAAGAAGTAAGGCTTGCATAGTAACTAATTTTCTAATTCACAACAAATAAGTGAGATGATGGAGTAAGGCTTCTGTAGCATCCCATTATTTATTCACAACAAATGAGCGAGAACAATGGAGTAAGGCTTTAGTAGCATCAATTGTCTATTCACGACAAATGAGCAGGAAAAATGGAGTAAGCTTTATGTAGCATCCAATTATCTATTCATGACGAAGCATGGAATCGATAGTGTATGGCCTTTATGGCAATCTAATTATCTGATCATAATAAAATTGAGGTAAGACACCTAAGAATAACCCTTAAGTGTTGAGTGCTAGAATTGAACTGGTAAAGGTTAGGTCTCTGTGGCAATTTAAAATGAGACTATAAAAACTAGTTGTGCATGCTTGTGTAAATATCTCATACTTATGATGAATTGATGTTTATGCATGACTATGACATAATACTACTTTGAATTTTTCTATAATTGGTGACGATGGCTGGGATAGTGAAGGGAAAACTCGTTCCGCGCTTTAGCGACATGGTCACGCTATGTATGTTGCTTGTTAGGGTAAAGTTTTACTCATACCAAACTTCATGTCTTACCAATATTTTTACTATTTCCCAATAAAACACCATGGTACTCATTCGAGGAAGTTGAGTTTATGGACTAGACAGGTACCATTTTGGGAAGGACAAACAAAAATTTCGAAGATGTAGTATGAGGCTTATCTAGCAAATTAATATTTCGATATTTTAGTTCTGTAACCCATGAATTATAACTGGTTATGCGTTACGTTCGTATCTTCGTATGTCGGCTGTATTCTCTTGTATTTACTCTTACGTGGGAATAAGTTGGGTTAATATTGACATAATGGATTATGTAAACCAAATTTTATGTAATGAAAATGTTATTTAGCTACTTCTTTGCTTAAGTTGTGCAATAATACTAAGCTCACTTTGTTTCTTGAAAATGATTTTGGCAATGACTACAACATCATCAGCGTCTAATTTTTTGGTCTCGCAATGGGGGATGTTACAACTTGGTATCAAACAAGGTTGTGAAACACTTATGTAAAACAGAGCTAAGTGGACACTAAGTAGTAAAAGAAAAACATCTTAGGGAGGGTATGCACCTATATATAACGTACTTGTATTTTGGTATATATACACACACACACACATATATATAGTAGAATATATCCACTCCTTTACTATTGTTTGTAAGAGTACGTGTAGTACTAAGGATCGTGTAATATGGTATATAAATGCAGAAACTGAGCAGCCGAACAGGATTTTTTCCGCCTCAACAACCGAAGAGGACTTCAGCCTAATATAAATTGTTTGTTGACGAATGTGTTCTAAATAACACTGATTGTCTTTATATAGTACAACTATCCTATAATCAAATCCTCAAGTGTATATATGTGTGTGAAGATTTAGAAGGAAGATAATCACGTAGAATCGAAGTATATAAATTAAAACAAGGATTCTAGTGATATTAATTAAGAATGAAAACTTTTATTTGCAGAGATGAATAGAGATTAGATTTCAGAAATATAAAACAAGAATCAGTGATTGTAGAAGTGAATTGAATATGTTTATATAGTTGTAGAAGAGTTATAATCTTTCATGAAGAGTTTCAATCAATAGTTGTGTCCATATCTCTTGAAATAGAGGACATTCCTCTTCATGAAATGATCGCATCTCTTCAGTAAACTAGCCGTTATTCTCTAGTCGGTCGACCGGAAAATCTGGCCGGTCAGCTGAGTTCGAAATCGTACATAAAACAGAGAGTACCTGTGCACATAACACAGGGTCGGTCGACCGAGGATCCTGGTCGGTCAGTCGACCTGATCTTATTTGCACAGTGTACACTTATATATGTATAAATTAACATGGATCAATTTATGTGTGTGTGACTACTTGAGGAATGATTTTAACAATATTCTAAGACTCAATAAAATAAAATATTCATACTAATCTCTGGATTGTAGTCTTGTCTCCTTTGTAGTTCACAATATACGTTTATTCTCTTTTTGTCGCTTTCATATAGTATTCTCTTTGTTTTTCGTCGTATGATCTCTGAAGCTTGTGTCATGAATCAAAACTCATGAATCAACGTTCTCCCCCTTTTTGATTGATGACAATACTTATGTGATGAAGTAAAACTTATCTATATTATAATTCTCCCCCTAAATATATGGCGACTTTTCTGCAAAAAATATGTTAGCTTTCATACATTTTTCTCCCCCTTTGTCATCGACAAAAAGGAATACTTACCAGAAGTAATATGTTAAAGTAATGCGAATCATTGAAATTTAAATATTAAATATTCAAACCAAAATAGGAGCAATTAAAGATGTTTGCTTAGTACATAACAATAATGAAGGAAAAATATATTGTGCTCATAAAGAAATTCTTGAAATTAAATTGTAAAACACTACAATTACTCCTCATCATCATCAGAATCCCAGAATTCTGGACGAGTATTATCATCCAGTGGTGCCGGTTCCTTACCCCGTCTTTGTGTGTGAGGAACGTGAGTTGCCGATGTGCTGGAACTTGTGTTATCGGATGTAGACCAAGAGAAATTTGGCGCTGGTCTTTTTCCAGGAGCAACAAATGAAGCACCGGCTTCGGAAGTACATGATAAGGCATCCCATAAATTTATGAAGAAGCCTTTGATCTTCTTGAACCGCCCATCAATTTTTCGAAGTCGAGAACCCAAAGCTAGTTGATTTCGAGCCAAAATATCAATGGCAGCCTCCGTACTAGTACCAGGAGTTGGTCGTTGAATTGAGGTTTGACGAGTTATACGTTCCGTAGAATGAGTAGATGGTTGAGGTGTAGAATAGCTGCGACGTAGTTGTTCTCGAGGAGTAGTACGACATTGCTGAAAAGTTGTAATTTGGGACGGTGCATCGAGTATCTTCATTAGTTTTATGGTTCGTGAGTCAAAAGTACGAACTTTGGATGTTTCGGATTCCGGAGCATGGGTGACAAAGTTATTAATCAACCTCATTATGTATTCTCCATAATAAATATGGAGCATCTTTCCTTGGTTGAAAGAGAGAAATTCATCCATAAGAAGTTGTGTCCAATTTACTCGAATATTTCCGCACATAGCATACAATGCTTTGAAGTTTCCGGGATATACTAAGTGGTATGATCCTCCTCTTGGAACAATAGACTTCATCATGAATCGATGAAAGAGTCGGGCTTTAGGTCGAAGGGATGAAGTTTGCCTTAAATCAGTAGCGCCATCTTCAAAAAATAGATGACTTAGACGGTCACGAGTCGATGTATTACAATCTACATCATGTAACGAAATTCCGCCCGGTCGAGCATTTATAATGTGGTTAATTCGATCAATGGAAAGAAAAATCGAAGTGCCACAAACCGATGTCCAAATACAATTTTCAGTGTTTCTCGGTGGATTTACAAGGTTGAGATTTGCTAGAAATAACTTGACCATTATATGATTAATTTTCAAGTTATTTTTCCTATGGTCAAGAAATGTATCAAGACCACTTTCAAGGGCGGCATTTTCAATACCGTAGGAGATAAAATCAGGATAACTTACAAATGACTCCTCAAAGATTTTGGCATCTTGAAGCCTTATCCATCTTTCTAAAGCTTTGTCACTTACTAGCCAAAAAGCAATTTGAGAGTCTACAGGAGTTGATGAAGATGAGCCAGCATTAGTCTTAGATTTCTTCTTAGGGGCCATTTTTGTTTGAAGAATTTGAAGAAATTTGGGGAGGTTGTAATGGGGGCTAGGGTTAAAATCTGTTTTGAGAGAGTAAAAGTGAAGAGGTGAGATGGAAAAGGTGAGTGGATGGGTTAAAATATGTAGACTATTGCAACAGAAAGCACGCTCGGTCGGCTGAGTTACCTGGGTCGGTCGACCGACTTGAGTTTCAGGTTAGTGCTTAATCTTTCGGGAAGAGCTTCGGTCGACCGGTGCAGGGTACTCGGTTGACCGACTCAAAAAAATGTTATAGTTGATTTTCGGGATACAGGTTCGGCTGACCGACTAAGGGGGTTCGGTCGACCGACCTGGCAGAAATATTTTTTTAAAAAACTTCTCGGGATAGCTTCGGCTGACCGACTCAGGCTCTCCGGTCGACCGAAGCATGTGAACAAACAAATTTTTGCTGTTTTTCAACAAAAATTATAGAAATATAAATTATATTATTACATCATTTATATCTATACATCTTATTGAAAATAATAACATATATATATTAAAATATAGCCATGGTTCATCAGCATCTACGTTCCCATGAGTTTGGATACGGAACATTTTCTATTGGTGACCATCTTGGAGCTATTGGAGTTTGAATGGGGTTTGAAGGTGATGGAGATCTGTAAGAAGGTTCAGCAACATCATCCTTCTTAGATGAACAAATTTTCATGGCAATCTTTTCAAGAAAACTTAAACGTTTTGCTGTGACTTTTTGTTCGTAGTAGAGTTCCCGTTGCATATTCATTTGCTGTTGTTGGTAGTGATGTATTTCATCAATTTTTTGTTTGGTTGATGGAGATACTACCATTGTATTCTTCCCTTTCTTCTTTTCAGGTGTATAGCCTGTATGGGAGTCTTCCCATGGTTTCCACCCGTGTCGGGGGTCTTTATCTGGAGAGGAAAAGTCTAGAACACGGTTAGGCATTGGAAAAGTAGGATAGGGACCATTTTCGGGGATGCGATCAGAACAATCGTCGTTCGGAGATGTGTATGAAAGATGGGAATTTTCATAGTTATAGTAATCATTGTTAGAAGACATTTTTTCAAGTTTTGTTTTGTAAAATTTTTGTAGTATATGTTCTTAATCAATAAACATAGTACATATATATAACCATCTATTTTCTGAAAAATTAGTGGTTTAAAACAAATTTTAACTATAATCACAGAACTTTATAGCAAAACTGTTCGTAATTGTATGATATATAAGCTTTAGAGCTAAAAATAGTTTGTTTCTGAAATTAAAGATAATGGTACAGATTGTAAATAGGACTGAAACAAGAAACACCCATAGCTCAAGTAGCTATAATACAACATCTAACAAATAAGTCAGAGGTCATGAGTTCGAGTTCTGCTTTGGTCAGAAATAAAATAATTTTTGTTTTTCGATATTTTTGCATATTTTTATTCATAAATCTTTAAACGACATTATACCTAAATCACGTCTTAGTTTTATAAAAATATTTTCATTTAGCGGTTTAGTAAAAATGTCAGCTATTTGATTTTCAGTGTTGATAAATTCTAAATTTATTAATCCTTATTCCAAACAATCACGAAGAAACCGATGACGAATATCAATGTGTTTTGTTCGTGAGTGATTAACCGGATTTTTAGAAAGATTTATTGCACTAGTATTATCACAATAAATTATTGATTTTTCAAGATGACAATTAAAATCTTGTAGTGTTTGTTGCATATATACAACTTATGCACATGCCAAAGCAGCAGATATATATTCTGCTTCACACGTTGATAAAGAAACACAGTTTTGTTTCTTACTAAACCAAGAAACTAAGGAACGTCCTATGAAATGACACGTTCCACTCGTACTTTTTCGATCCGTCCGACTTCCTCCAAAATCAGCGTCGCTATAGGAAACTAATTCGAAAGGACATTCTTTCGGATAAAATAGTCCGAAATGTTTGGTTTTAGTTAGATAACGAATAATGCGTTTAACTGCTCTCATATGTGATTCTTTGGGATTTGCTTGAAATCGAGCACATAAACAAACACTCATCATAATATCGGGTCGACTCGCTGTTAAATAAAGTAAAGAACCTATCATACTACGATATAGCTTTTGATCAACACTTTTGCCATCTTCATCTCTATCAAGATGAATCGTTGTGCTCATAGGAGTTGGTTTGGCAGCAGTGTTTTCCAGACCGAAACGTTTGATTAAATTATAACAATATTTTTCTTGATTAATAAAAATTCCATTTTCAATTTGTTTAATTTGCAATCCAAGAAAATATGACAATTCTCCCATATGAGACATTTCAAATTCATTCGTCATTATAGTTGAAAATTCTTGACATAGTTTTTCATTTGTCGAGCCGAAAATAATATCGTCAACATATATTTGAATTATTAAAATATCTTTATTAGTTTTCTTAATAAAAATCGTTTGATCTACTTTACCGATTTCAAAACCAGATTCTAATAAATAGCCTTTAAGACGATCATACCAAGCACGTGGTGCTTGTTTTAAACCGTATAACGCCTTTTTGAGTTTATATACATGATCCAGAAATTTTTCATGATTAAACAAAGGTGGTTGTTCAACAAAAACATTTTCTTTTATGAATCCATTTAAAAATGCACTTTTAACATCCATTTGATACAGTTTAAAATTATGAAAACACGCGTAAGCTAATAATATTCGTATTGCTTCAAGTCGGGCGACCGGAGCAAACGTCTCTTCGTAATCAATTCCTTCTTCTTGATTATATCCTTGTGCAACTAATCTAGCTTTATTCCTCATTATATTTCCTAGTTCATCTGCTTTATTTTGAAAACCCATTTAGTACCGATGACTGATTGATCACTGGGTCTAGGAACGAGTTCCCAAACTTCGTTTTGTTCGAATTGATTTAGTTCTTCTAGCATGGCAAGAATCCAGTAGTCATCAGTTGAAGCTTCTTTTATATTCTTAGGTTCTATGTTAGAGAGAAAAGCTACATGACCAACTTGATTTAGTTGATGTCTGGTTTTAACATTCGTATTAACTTCTCCAATTATATTTTGCACAGGATGATCTCTTAAAATTCTAGGTGGAGATTTTATTATATTAGGAGTAACGTTTTTATTGGTTTCATGAATATCAAAATTTTCATTTGTATTACTATTTTCATTCTGAGTAGTTTCATCATCAGAATCAATAGTAGTAATTGGATTTATATTTTTAAAATTTTCGTTGAAAGAAACATGTAAGCTTTCTTCAATAATTTGAGTTCGTTTATTATAGATTCGATAAGCCTTGCTTCGTTCCGAATATCCAATGAATATTCCTTCATCGGATTTTGGATCGAATTTGCCTAGTTGATCTTTAGTATTTAAAATAAATCATTTAGAACCAAAAACTTTAAGATATGAAATATTTGGTTTTCTTCCATTTAGAAGTTCATATGGGGTATTCTTAGTTAATGGTCGAATAGAAACGCGATTCAATACATAACAAGCAGTAGCTACAGCTTCTGCCCAAAAGTGTTTCGATAAAGTGGTTCCATTTAGTAAAGTTCTTGCACATTCTTGTAACGTTCTATTTTTCCTTTCTACAACTCCATTTTGTTGTGGTGTTCTAGGAAATGAAAAATTATGGTTAATACCTTTCTTGTTACAAAATTGTTTAAAAACTTCATTTTCAAATTCGCCTCCATGATCACTTCTTATATTTTTAATTTTCTATGTTTTAATATTTTGAATTCTTTTAACAAAAACTTTAAAATTATCAAAAGTATCACTTTTATTTTTCAAAAAGAAAATCCAAGTATATCTAGAGAAATCATCTACAATAACAAAAACATATCTATTATGATTAATAGACTGCACTTGAGTTGGACCAAAAAGATCCATGTGTAAAAGTTCAAGTGGTTGTTCTGTAGATATTACTTTCTTTGATTTAAAAGAAGATTTTGTTAATTTTCCTAATTTACATGCATCACAAAATATGTTAGTTTCGAATTTTATATTGGGTAAACCTTTAACTAATTTATTTTTAGCTAGTGTTGATGGTATTAAAATTGATGTGACAAAATCTTTTGTGCCAAAGACAAGAATCGTTTTCTTTAGCCACTAGACACAAATTTGAATCATTATTAACGTTCATATTTAAGATGTAAATATTTTTATCTCTTTTTCCTTCGAAAATAGTGTTATGATTTTTATCAAAAATGTTACATTTATTTTCTGAAAAAGTTATATTAAAACCTTTATCGCATAGTTGACTAATACTTAATAAATTATGTTTTAAATTTTTAACTAATAAAACATCAGTAATGAGAGGCAAATTAGATGTACCGTTGCTATTGACATTGCCTTTGCCGATGATATATCCTTTTGAGTTATCTCCAAAGGTGACTGCTCCTACATTTGAGTATATAATGTTTGACAACATTTCTTTGTTTTCAGTCATGTTTTTTGAGCAACCGCTATCTAAAATCCATTTTCCTCTCTTCTTATGTGATACATGCAAAAAGTTTATAAAAAGTTGGTACCCAATCTTTTTAGGGTCCTAAGAGTTAGATCTTAGGAAGCCAAACCCATACGGGTTCAGAATTCCCTTTATAAACATAATTTTTGTTATTATGAACAGTTTCCATAAACATTTCGATATGTTTATTCCTTATCAATAAATTATTTGTTTTTGGAATCCATATCTTAATGGTTTTAGTATTTGAATAAACTGTTTTTTTAATATCTTTCTTAATTTTATTATTAATCCTACTTTTAGCAAAATTATTTTGTTTCTTAAATCCTAGTCCAGATTTATTGTTAGAGGATTGAGAGTTTTCTAGTATACTAGAAAGATTTTCTCTTCCTTTATTGAAATTAGAAACATTTTTAGAAATATCATCAAATTTTATTTTAAGACTAGATTTTTCTAACTCTAAATCCTTAATCTTAGATTTCAAACTATTATTTTTGAAAAGTAAAACATCATTTTTATTTTTCTGAATTTCTAGTTCTTCAGATATTGACGTAATTTGAGAAGATAAGTTAGAATTCGATTGTTGAGAAATTTCAAGTTCTTCTTCCAATATTATCTTCTCATCTTTCAACATATCTACTTCTAAAACTGTTCTATCTAACTTTCTTTGCAACTCCTTATTTTTCTTTTTAAGTTGTTTTGTTAAATTTACTAATTCAGAATTTATTTCAATTAAATCTTCAAAAGTAAAGTTAATTACATCGTCTGACGAAGCCATGAAGCATACATTTGCTTGTTCATTATCACTTTCACTCTCTGATGAGGATGATGAGTCAGTGTCGTCCCAAGTGACTGAAAAAGCTTTTCGTTTGGTTTTATCCTTCTTGAAGTTATTCTTTTTACGATCTGGACAATCCTTCTTCATATGTCCTTTCTTATGACATTCATAACAATCGATTGTTGAAAATGATGTTTGCTGCTATTGGAATTGTTTTTGTTTCCCTTGAATTTGTTTCTGTTGAATTTCAAAAACTTTTTGAAATTTTTAGCGATCATTGCCATATCTTCATTATCTGAGTCGGAATCATCTTTTTCTGCTTGGAATGCCACATTTTTCTTTTCTTGTGCACCATTTCGTTTTGCCTGCAAATTTACTTCGTAGGACATTAAATTACCTATCAATTCTTCTGGTTTTAATGTTGACAAATCAGTTGCTTCTTCAATAGCTAGGACTTTTCGTTCCCATTCGTCCGTTAAAGAATTTAATATTTTTGTAACAACATCAAAATCAGTAAACTTTTGTTCTAATGATAATAAAGCATGATAAATATCCTGAAATCTAGAGTACATGTCATTTATAGATTCATTTGGCCTCATTTTAAAATTTTCACATTGATGTTTCAACATAGAAATTTTGCTTAATTTAACTTTGTTCGTTCCTTCATGTGAAACTTTAAGAGTTCTCCAAATTTCATAACCGGAAGTGCACATGCTAACTCTATTGAACTCATTTCTATCTAATGCACAAAACAAAATATTCATAGCCTTAGCATTTGATGTAGCATCTAGTTTTTGTGTGTTACTCCAAGTTGAGTATTCTCCAGTAGGAGTTGTGTACTCACTTTGTATAATATTCCAGATATCAAATCCACTTGATTGCATATAGATTCTCATTCTAGTTGACCAATAATTGTAATTTATACCATTGAAAAGTGGAGGTCGTGAAGTCGATTGACCTTCTGTGAAACTAGAATTAGTGTGAGTGTTAATATCGTTAATTTGTGTGGTTGCCATATTACTAGAAATAAATATCAAATAACTTTGTGGTGGTTATAGGATGACCTTGCTCTAATACCAAATGTAAGAGTACGTGTAGTACTAAGGATCGTGTAATATGGTATATAAATGCGGAAACTGAGCAGCCGAACAGGAATTTTTCCACCTCAACAACCGAAGAGGACTTCAGCCTAATATAAATTGTTTATTGACGAATGTGTTCTAAATAACACTGATTGTCTTTATATAGTACAACTTTCCTATAATCAAATCCTCAAGAGTATATATGTGTGTGAAGATTTAGAAGGAAGATAATCACGTAGAATCGAAGTATATAAATTAAAACAAGGATTCTAGTGATATTAATTAAGAATGAAAACTTTTATTTGCAGAGATGAATAGAGATTAGATTTCAGAAATATAAAACAAGAATCGGTGATTGTAGAAGTGAATTGAATATGTTTATATAGTTGTAGAAGAGTTATAATCTTTCATGAAGAGTTTCAGTCAACAGTTGTGTCCATATCTCTTGAAATAGAGGACATTCCTCTTCATGAAATGATCGCATCTCTTCAGTAAACTAGCCGTTATTCTCTGGTTGGTCGACTGGAAAATCTGGCCGGTCAGCTGAGTTCGAAATCGTACATAAAACAGAGAGTACCTGTGCACATAACACAGGGTCGGTCGACCGAGGATCCTGGTCGGTCAGCCGACCTGATGTTATTTGCACAGTGTACACTTATATATGTATAAATTAACATGGATCAATTTGTGTGTGTGTGACTACTTGAGGAATGATTTTAACAATATTCTAAGACTCAATAAAATAAAATATTCATACTAATCTCTGGATTGTAGTCTTGTCTCCTTTGTAGATCACAATATACGTTTATCCTCTTTTTGTCGCTTTCATATAGTATTCTCTTTGTTTTTTGTCGTATGATCTCTGAAGCTTGTGTCATGAATCAAAACTCATGAATCAACATTGTTGTCGCTCTCTGTACTTCTGTTTCATACAAACACTAGGTTATGAGGAAGGAAAAAATGGATCTATGTAATCGATGTCTTATTATAGGAAGTACAAGAGTGAATGTTAGTGGAGGAGCTGATAGTATGCAGACCAATGGACAAGGAGGGAAGGAAACTCTGGAAGTTCATAACGAAGTCGATAATGAAATGCATATGCCAGCTGTAAAGAATTTAGATATGAATGCACTTTCCCAATAGTTATTGGCAAACTTGGGGCAAAAGACACTACCATCGCAGATCAATAACATACCAAGGGGCCTAATGCAGCCAGTTAGTGAAGACTTTGCCAAGATGAACAAGGATTTCAGGAGCCTGGGAGGAGAAATGTTTAATGGAACGAAACAGGCAATGGAGGCAAGTGAAATGGTGGTGATGTGTGAGAGGATTTGCGAAGACATAGAGATGATAGATGCTTAAAAGGTAAAGCTTGTATCTAAACAATTCAAGGGACTACCAAGTGTCTGCTGGGAAACTATGAGTAGAGATTCCTGAGCAAGAAATTACTAGGGAATGGTTTAGGGAGATGTCTGAAGAATAATATATTCCGAGATTAGAATTTTCAATAATGCTCCGGGGTTTGTAGAGTTGCAATAAGGGAGTCTGACAGTGCAAGAATATTTGCAAAGGTTTAATGTACTATCTAAGTATCGAGTTGATTTGATTACGACTCCAAGAAAGAAGGAAGAGAAATTTATCTTAGGATTGGGACTGGGATTAAGCGATAAAACGATGGTTCACCTAGCACTTTCATTTAATGAAGTGATAGACATGGCAAGGAGGTATGAATTGATGTACGATGAGACGTGGGGTGCAGGGGGAAAAACGCGAATGAGAAGAAAACGAAGTTTTCTCCATACTAGAAAAGCAAGAAGGACTAGCAGCAAAAAGTAAAAGATTAGGGTGGTGGAGAACGAAAAGATGCGGTAGAGATAACCTGCTATAATTGTAGGCAGAAGGGGCTCTATGCCAATAAGTGTTTAAAGCCGGTTGGAGTGGAAAAGGTCAAAATCTTTATATGTGATAGGCTCAGACACAAGTGGAAGGATTATCCAGAGCTGAAGCAGCCAAAGTTTTTCGTTCTGGAAGGACCTTTGTTTGGACCGATAGTCAAGAAGAAGGGAAAGGTTATGCACGAAGGTATAGTTTTTATTTTCGGTATGTCAGTTAGAGTTCTACTTGATTTTGGTACAACGCACTCTTTCATTTAAAAAGATTTGGTCAATAGGTTAGAATTATACAAAAAATATTTAATTATGTCCTTGCATATGGTTAATTCGATCAGTGGGTATGCCACTCTCGGATTAAGATGCACTAACCTTGTGTTTGATTTGTGTGGTCATATGTTTATTTGCAACCCGTATGTGTTTTACTTCATAGAGTACGGGGCAATTTTAGGTATGGATTGATTAGTGTGAACTAGCGCTAATAACTATCGTGCAGATATGATTATTTCCTCATAGAATCCAAGAGGTGGAGAGAGGCTTATGATAGCTTTAGATGTAATGAAGGAGAAGTTAGAGTTGATGTTATGTGCTATAGAAGATGACGATTAGATCAGTAGAGTATGGGTAGTATGGGAATTCACAGACCTGATATCGAGGGCACAACCTATTAGTAGACCAGTAGAATGCGGTTAAGGAGATGAAAGAACTGAAGAAGTATTTGGTGGAACATGAGGATAAAAGTTTCATCAGGCCGAGTAGTTCACCACGGGGAGTGTCTATGATGTTCGTAAAGAAGTCGGATGGATCTTTACGTTTGTGTATTGATTATCTAAAGTTGAATGAAATGACAATAAAGAATCATTATCCTTTTCCCAAGATAAACGACTTATTTGATTAGTTAAGTGGAGCTAATGTGTTCTTGCAGTTAAACTTGGCAAGGGGGTTCCACGAATTGAGATTGACAGAGGATAGCATTCCATTAACCGTGTTCAAGACAATGTACGATTCATATGAGTGGTTAGTGATGTTGTTTGGAACAATGATCATGTGTTTTTCATTGGTCATATGAATCATATCTTTTGTGATCAGTTGGATAGATTTATGTTGGTCTTCATTGATGATATCTTGGTATACTCTAAGGATGAGAGGGCTGGGACCATGAAGTCCATTTTAGATTGGTGTTAAAGATCTTGAGACAACATAAGTTGAAGGCGAAGTTTTCAAAATGTAACTTTTAGGAACAAGAGGTGAAGTTTCTTAGGCATGTTGCTTCAGAGAGTGGTTTAATTATGGATCCATTAAAGATAGAATTACTTATGGTTGGAGAGGCCAGAGACGGTCACCGAGATGAGAAGTTTCTTGGGTTTGCTGGCTACTACCACAGATTCATTAAGAATTTCTCACGTATAGCATCACTCTTGACTAATTTGACTAGGAAGAACGAGAAGTTCATGTAGACTGATAAGTGCAAAGGATCATTTCAGGAGTTAAAGAAGTTGTTGATGAACACTCCTGTCTTGATCGTGCTTGAAGGAAATTAGGAACTTGTGGTTTATACCGACGCTTGTGGAATCGGATTAGGAGCAGTGTTGATGCAAAGGGGCAATTGATAGCTTATGCGTTAAGGCAATTGAGGCCATATGAGGTTAGAATCTTACTCAAGGCTTAGAGTTGGCAGCCGTAATGTTCGCACTGAAGATTTGGAGACATTATCTTTTAGGAGAGCATTCGAGTTTTATACGGACCATTAGTCCCTTGAGTATTTATTCTCTCGGAAGGAGTTGAATATGAGGCAATAAAGATGGTAGAGTTCTTAGCTACATATGACTTTGGGATAGAGTATACACCAGAAAAGGGAAACATGGTTGCCGATGCTTTGAGTGCAAAACATCATAATGGAGTGTTAGCCATGTTGGAAGAATGGAAGACGTTGCAGACTAAGCCTATTGTAGAGTGCATTCTAGTTAGAATACTGGATCGAGTAAAGATTCAAATATGTTAACAAGTTTGAAGATATGTTCAGTATTTGTGGATATAATTACTACAAGGTGGAAAGAAAACCCATTGATAGCCGAAAGGATTAGATGATTGGAGATGGATGTGGATGTTGGGGATCTAAACGTATCCATGATAGATTCAAAGGTATGTCTTAGAAAGAAAGGATGACTATGTGTTTCAGATGTTGGAGACCTTTAGAAACTTGAATGAAAGTCATCGGTCTAAGTTTACTATTCCTCATGGGGCACGAAAGTGTATCGTGATATGAAGAGAGTTTTCTTTTGGGAAGGGATGAAGAGAGATATAGGTGAATGCATGAAGAAGTGCTTCACCTACCAGTAAGTAAAAGCTAAGCATTAGAAGTTGAGCGGTTTACTTAAACCTCTGGAAGTGCCAACTTTCCAACGTCGTAGATGGGAAATGGTAGTGTTTAGGTGATAGTTGATAAATTGAAAAATAATGCCCATTTTGTCCAGGTGAAGTAGACGAGAATGACAACTTGCTTAACAAAGCTATATATGAAGAATGCAGTGAGACTGCATGAGATACCGAGTAGCATAGTCAGTGATAGAGACCTATCATTCACCAGCGAGTACTAGAGAAGGTTGCAAAGTGCATTGGGTATAAAATTTAATTTAAGAATGGCTTACCATCCATAGACAGATGGTTAAATCGAGAGGGCGATTCATGTGCAAAGGAATTTGCTAAGAACATGTATTTTGGATTTGGAGGACCTTGGGAATATATTTGCATATGGTAGAGTTTTCCAATAATAACAATTACAAAATGAATATCGGGGTGGAACCATTCGAGGCACTTTATGGTAGACTATGTAAGTCACTAGCATGTTGGTATGCCATGGGAGATAGACTCACGCTGGGAATCGATTTGATAAGAGATGCTACTGAGAAGGTAGAATTGATCAGCACAAGAATGAAGGCAGCATAATCAAGGCAGAAGAGTTACTGATAAGAGGAGAAAATAGATCGAGTTCATAGTGGGTGATTATGTATTTGTGAAGGTTTCTCCGGTAAGAGGAGTTATGCATTGGAAAGGTGGGGAAATAGGCACCTAGATGTATAGGACCATTCCCAGTGATTGAGAGAATTAGTAAGCATTTATTATCGAATCGAGCTACCAAGTAGTTTAGCGGATGTGCATAATTATTTTCAAAGCTCACATTAGAGGAAATGTGTGCACGATCCAAATTCGGTGGTGGAACTGAGGGCAATTGAAGATTTATCTGTAGAGTGATCCGACTTATATTAGATGAATGAAGGTAATTGTAGGTCAAGATAAGAAAGAGTTAAGGGACAAAGTTATTAAACTTGTTCGCATCTAGTGGAGTGACGATGTTGGTGATTGTACCTAGGAGGTAGATGATAAGATTAGAAATAACTATCAAGATTTTTTTAAGAAGTATGTTTTTGCATAGAGTAGTAGAAACACTAGTATGATTATACGGGGATATATATATATATATGGTTATTAGCAATGATGTTAATACACAATGATTAATGAATAATGATGTAACGACCCACCTTTTCGACACTCGAAAGTTGAAACTTAATACATCCACGGTATTCAAATGCCGAGCATCCAAGTGCCGGAGAGGCAGATTGTTAGGGTAAAAAGAAAAAGGGAACGAAAAAGAAAAAGAATAGAGTGAAACATAAACTCACAGCGGAACGATCACATATAATATAACAAAGGCAGTAAAAGTTGTCACTCTAAGATATAAGGTATATCATAGTTAAAAACAAACCTCATCAGCCTGGACAGTTATAAATTCTTGACCATTCAATTATTGATGGATATATATATATATAATAATACAACAGAAAATAAAAATACTATAGCAGATGAACATCCAATCTACTCCATGAGCTCCATTCCCTGCCAACGAAAACCTAGAAAAATACTCTGTTTGGCTCGAGCATTATAATAAAATAACACCCATATCAATCTGGAAAACTAGCGTGAGAAATCTCAAGAAATATAGTGAACATATAAAAATTCTGTGAGACCACACCACTAAACATGGAATGGGATTTTACCTCACAAGAACAACATACATAGATGAAAGAATAGAAACAAGTCAGAACAAAATCAAACTTAAAAGAACGAAAACAAATAATTAGACATCGAAGAGAGTTCTAGGAACTTCTCGATGCAATTAAGAAAACGATTAGATTTGAATCAAATAAGAAAAGGGAATTTTCCAACAATGACTAGAAGGCTGCACCCCCTTTACCAAAATATACCTTTAGAAAATATACTTGAGAAGTACGATGTTTCTCGGAACTTCCAAGCCGGACCCCACCAACCTTACCGAGTATTTGAGTGTTTCGCATCTCCACGCATATACAACCAAAACCAATCTAGATTAAATGTGACAATACCCTAATGGGAGCAACCCCACATAGCTTAGTCCCCACTCGCTCTTTATTTAGTCATTTCCGGCAGATAATATCAAAATCGATCGTTGATGAATCAACTATCGGAAACAAACTAGTACAACTTCGAGGAAACCAATGAAGTCGGACAAGATAGTGCAGTGTTGCTTCCTGATGTGCATGTAAATGTGCATATTTTTATCTCCATATTTAATCTATTTTTATTTAATAAATGAGCATATTAGGGTATTTTATATGTTTAAACCAAAATTTCAATTATTTCAAATCATCATTTATTCATCTTCATATAGGGGGAAAATGGTCATTTTGTGCATGAATTAATTTGAGAATATTTATTTGCACATTTTATTTTTATTTGTAGGAAATTGGATGGAAAAATATGAAGAGGCTTCATGAAAATATGCATCCACGAGAGAAGGAAACAAGTGAAAATGGAAATAAATCATCTCATGCAACAAGGAGGACCCCACCTACCCACTTACCATGATCTACAATTAGGAGCTAATGCGTATGTCAGTGGACATTAAAGTTACATGCACGCTTAATGGAGGATTAATTAGAAGCGAATTATAAGTTGGTAGCCACACTTCCTATAGGGGTATTTTGGGTAGTCCCCTAAAATATGCATTGGGGTTTTAGGCATGTATAAATACCCCTTATGTTTCATGTAATGAGCTCTTAGCACCACCTTATAGTTAGTTTAGTGGTAGCCACAAAAATAAACATAAACCCTCTTTCTCTATTTAATGGCTTCTTAGCCTTTTCTCTTATGTAATTATCTTAATGCAATTTAATTCATGCTATTTTAATTCATGTTCTTTTCTTTTATGTTAGTAGCTTAGATTTAATTTATGCAAGTAGTTTAATTGTCCTTTTATTTTAATTAGATTGCATTTTCCTCTTGTTTTTGTTTCATGTTGCAATCTACATTTGTTGAAATGATAGCAAATACGAGGAGCTAAACCCTTCAATTTAGGGGTAATAAAGCTCTCTTAATCATGTAGATTCAACATTTTTGCTAATCTACGATCTCTTTTTGCATTTAATGGAATGTTTGATGTGGTAAAAATTTTATTGTTTAACTTTGAATTTGATAGCATAACCTATGTTGTTGATACCAAATGGGGTATGCTTAAACAAACATAAACACAAATTACCTCTTCATCTACATATGATTATGGTAATGAAGTGAACATTAGAATAAGAATTTGATGATCTATATTACTAATCAATAGTAAATAGACCATGCTTAGAATATATTTTATTTTGAATTTCATTAACATTTTCATGAGAGTTAAAAATTGGTTTAGAGGGCGTGTTAAAGTTTGATGGTTTATGTTGGGATAATTAATAGCACAAATAGGCCATACTTATGATAAACACATCAACTAAATTCACTAATGATCAAAAAAGAGAGATCATAATTTCATTATGTTGATTTATGCGATCATGAGAAGGAAATTACCTCTAAATTGCCTTCCACTCTCATATTTTTATTCACTTTCTTTTATTAGTTTTTTTAACATTTTTTTAGCTTAAATAACTTCAAATCTTGATTTGATTTGATTGAGTAGAATTTTTAATCAATTCAATTCCCTACGGATCGACCCGTACTCGCCACATACTTAATTGTATACCGTGCGCTTGAGGTTATTTTTATAAAAAAATTCGGCTAATTTCTAATCCGATAGATAGTCGTCGATTCAACAAGTTTTTGGCGTGTCGGGGAATAGACTTAATTTAATTTTACTCTTCGAATTATCTTTGTTCGATTTTATTATGTGTTCATTTTGTGTGTTCATTTGCATTTAAAAAAAAATTGTTGTTATGTGTGTAATTTTTGTGTTCATTGTGTTTGTGTGCCTGTTTTTTAGTTTCATTTGCATTTGCATTTCTATTTAAAAAGAAAAAAACATACACAATTTCATATATATATATATGTATGTATATTTTATTAATTTACATTTGCATTTTCATTTTTACATTTACATTTTCTTTTTCTTCTTTTGTTTAAAATTTAAAAAAAAATTGCATTGCCATTGCTTGCTCTCTCTACTGCATCTTTGTGCACATACAACCTCCCACCACTATTTTACTTCACCGTGTTACTTCACTACATCTCTATTTTGCAAATTACCATAATCACTATTTTACTTCATTGTCATAACTCCACCCGAAATACATCCTTAAAACCAGTCATCCGCGGCCTCTCCTCTGTCATCACTATCCTGCCACCATTTCATACAACTAAACCCATACAAACACCTAAACACAACTGCACATTTCCACTTCAACTTCCAACTCCATTTCCATTGCAACCATTCCCATTGTCACACCTCTGTTTAAACTTTCACAAGCCACTACCTTGCCCCATTGCCTTGCACCTTACTACAACTTTTAGCATCATCAACTCAGTACCATACAAAACTTCCCCACTTCCTCGCCAACCTGCAACATGCCATTGCTTGCTGTTATTCACCACACATATACAAAAAAGAAACTATGCACACTGCTTAATAACCCCACAGTTCATCCACTGTTTCCATCTCTGACCACCTCCACACCCACTCAACTCAAACCACAACAACCAAAACCATTACAGCAAGCATTCACTTCCTACCCCATTCAACAATCATCACCATCCCGCAATACCCAAAACTCCACTGTCTACTGCCATATATTGCCAATTTTTCATGTCACCTACTTCAACTATTACTGTCAGTATAACCCTCTGCCACAAGCACAGACCGTTGCAACACATTACCCAGTCATACAATTCACATTTCCATACAACCTACCAACCTCTGCTACAAGTTCACTACTGCACACCCACCCAGTACATCATTAACAAACATTCTCATCATTGCATAACCACTAATTTGTGCACATGTCAAAACTGCTGTGCACGTTCTCCACCAACCTGTTTCTCACATCTACCAACTTCCCTGCCGCCACCTTCACTACAAAACTGCACATCGGTTCAAAACTATCAACCCCACAGAAACCTCCCTTCTTTAACCTTACAATACTGCTATTTGCCTCTATCAACCACAAAGCAGTCATCACAACTGTAACGAACCGTAAATTTCAACTGTTTAATAACGTTATTAATTGAAATTTTGTGAAATTTTAAACGATAAAATTTTGAAATATAAATTTGATATTTGGAATGCGTTTAGTTAAACATAGCAACTGGTAAATTTTCGTCCGAAAATATGAAAGTTTTTTTCGCGCGTAAATTTACTTCAATTTAATCAGTTAAAAAGCGATGAAAATAAAATGTTTCCGAAACCTAAATATTTTTACATAGAAAAATTCTAAAGCATCTTTTGAGCAAGATGTCAGTTTGTCGTTTTTTCAAATTCGGACATCTTTGGCTCCGTCGATCTTATTTTTCAGTGTTTTTCTTGCATTTTTCCGCTATTAGAAAATTCAAAATTTTATAATCCAACCGTACCACTGATATCTGTATACCGTTTTGATCGTCTCGTCGTGCTGATCCCCGTAGCATATTCGTTTCTGTATTTCAGAAATCGTTATGCGACGGAAACCGTGAATCAGTTCGTCGTATCGGTACCTATTTTTGAACTTTTGATTCCACTCTTACCTTTCATTTGTCTACGAGTTAAATTTGAACAGTCATAACTTTCAACATTCCTAGAATTTAATAATCTGAACTTTACTATTCTGAACATTTAATTTATTGGTTGTATCGTTTCATTCATTCTCTCGTTTCGTTCCTCTGCCTTCCCTTCATTTTGCTTCTCTGTTTACACTTCTTAGTTTATATTCTAAAGTGTTCTGCCTGGCCTTCCATTTCTATCTCCACGTAACACTCAAGTCTACACTAATCTTCCACTTCACTTCCATTCCTCCAACAACATCACCACCACCTCCTTTATAACTGAATGAAGGCCTTCCACCCACACATGCATGCTTGCATTCATGCAACAGCACCACAGCCCACCCTGTTCTCCTCCGTGGCCACAACCGTGCTCCACCTGCTGTTCCTCTCCCTTCCCCCTTTCATTTTCCTTCACCACTAAGGCCGAGTCTATCACACCCATGCACTGCCTCTATCCCGACCACCTTGCGAAACACCGACCACCGCTTCCAACTTTTCCCCGCCTCTACCGCTCGACCGAACAACCCGCCAACCTCCTCTGTCTACCCACCGCCTTTGCACCAAGCTCCGACCCACCTTGAGCAACCACTAGCCGCTCTTCCCAGCCTTCCGCCATCGCTCACCCTCCCCAGCAAAGCACTTTCGCCTTCCCACGGCAGCCCGCAACCGCCTCCTCCCTCCTAACAGCAACCGCACTCACCCTCTCCTCCACCTCGAAAGCATGCCCTTGGCCTCCGCCCTGACCACCGACGCAGCTTCAACCACAACCACAGAACCCATCGTCTCGCCACCGACCTCCTCCCTTCAGGTGGGAAGCCACCTCCCGCTCGCGGCCACGCAGCCAAAGAAATCTGAGCCACCCTTCTTTTGCTCGACCAAGCTCCACCACTCGCCATAACCCAGTCACCGCCCATTTCCTCTCCTCCTTTCACCCGGGCCGAAGCAACCTCACTCAACCGATCTTAGTTGCAACCACCTTTGTTTTCCCTTCGCCTCAGTTTCCGAGTTCGAGTGTGAACTTTTCGTTGAGAATCTTTCGATAGTGTAAAATATGGTAAAGTATAATTGTTTATCTGCATATGTATATACAGAACTTAATTTATATATGCACACGTTAGTTTTATAATTTTGGATCAGTATATATATTATAATTTTGGATCAGTATATATATTAATATAATATACTTGTGTTTATATATGTCGTATGCTATATATAAATATACACCGTTACATATCCAGATGTCAATACATATATACCATCCTAAGGTGATTTCGATTTGTGTTATAAGAAGTTATGATGTGTAATAAAATATCAGTTTATATTTATAAGTGGCATTATATAAAGAGATTATATGTAAGCTATATGCAATTTATATGAATTTCTTATTTTATCAAGTACATACTCTGTTCAGTTTGGACATTAGTTTATAACAATATATAAAGTTTCGAAAATAAAAATATAAGTCTATCTTTGTTTGGGGTATCACCTGTTGGGTTTTAAACATTGGGTTATGTTAGTTGTACACCTATGTTTATATATATTATATATATATATATATATCCTGTTTTCCACTAGTATATATATGAGTCGTAGTTTTAGCTGTAATTATGTTTACATTACGTGTTTTATTTCTATGATCTACATGGAAAGTTTACAGACTATATATGTGTAAAATATAATGTAGGTTAATGTTATGATACGTGTAACATAATAGAAGTATAAGTTATATTAGTATTTTATTTTTTTACAGTATATATGTTTTTAAGGTTATTACAGGTCAGTTTATTTAATTTGGTTTTCTCCATATTATATGCATTAGATTATATATTAGTATGTATATATATATATAAACATTGATTTATAAAAAAATATTGCATGTGTAAATGTTTGGTTAAAAGTATATATATTTATTCATTTATTTGAATATGAGGTTTAAGGAAAATAATAGAATAAGATAAATCTCGTTAAATTTATCAAACAAAATTTTGATTTATTCTCATCGATTTCGGTTATCAGCCTTGATCGTCGAATTCGTGTCCATCTCACTTTGCTTTGGAATTCGTGCTTGGGTTCGTAACTCAATTTCATCGTCTCTTTCTCTAGCCTCGAAAGGTGAGCACTCACTCACGATTAACGTTCTTTTATTTATTAAATTTGATTTCAATTGAAACGACAATTGAAATATACTGCTGTTAGTTAATCACACTGTTATATATGCTATTTCCTGTATCAGTTCACTTGTGACATTTGACACCATTATCTGTTAATTATTTATGTGATGATAATACAGTTTGGCTGATAATTGGTTGATTGTTGATGTTTATATTGGACGTTAAATTGTTAGTGTTAAATGATAAATAGTATGCAAAATTGAAATGGATATAGGATAGTTAACAAATTTTAAAACTGATTAAATTTGATTAGTGAATATGACCCCTTTTAATTGTTAAATTAATTGACATGTAGAATAGTGATAATTACACTTTGAACCATCGACGTATATTGGATTAATTGTTGTAGTGTAAAATTGAAATTGAACGACAAGTGAAAAACCGTAATGTAATAATCTTTAATCTACATGAAATGATAGTGTAGATTCTAGAATTAATTATATTAATTCGTACAAATAACAATGTGAATTAATACGATTATTTCGGGATTATTTAAATTGATTATTGGATTGTTATTGTTTGTTGTTATTGCTGGTTTATTTACTTTGACACCATCCCAGTTATCACACTGCAAGTTCCCTTTGCTATGCTTTGATTTTGAATTGAATTGGAATCGGGTTGAAATGATAAATACCCAAATTGAACTTTGACCTAGGATAGGAAATTAAATAAAACCCGATTGGTCAATAATTTGATTTAAAATAAAACGGAGATTTTATTTGAATAAATAATATGGTTTTGAAATGAAGTTGAAATTTGAATTTTAATGAAAGGAAAATGTTAATATATAATAATCTGAAACAAAATATTAACAATGTAATTGATGAAAGAATGTTGTTTAATTTGAGAAATGATTGAATTAAGTTTGAAATGATTAAATAATTAAGTTTGAAATTATAATTAAGTTGAAATTATTAAACTTTGAAATTATTTAATAATTAAGTTTTGAATTATTTAATACTTAAATAAGATTAAATTATTTAATGATTAAATTGAATTGAAATTCTTTAATAAGAAAAATTGAACTTTTGAATAAGTGAATTTTACTTCGTAAATAATTGAAATTGAGTTTTCTTTATTAAGTAAGTATTGGAAAATTATTTAAGAAAGTAAATAAGTGAAATTGAATTTCTTTATCAAGGAATGCAAATGTGATTTTGAAATTAATGTAAGACTTGAAATTTAAAGAATTTGATTTGATGAATTTAATTTAATTAAATTTGTATGTTTGATATAATGAAGTTGAATTTAAATAATGGATTTAATGTTTTGGAAATTTAATAGAAATTGTTTTGGATGATAAATTATTTAATATGGAATGAAATAGATAAATTGATTTGAATGATAAATTTAAATAAATTAAATGATTTTGGAATGAAACTTATATACGAACGTGAATCAATTTTGAATTGTTTTAAATAAAGATTGAAATTGAATTATAAGATTTTGAAAAGATAATTTGGAAGTTTTGAAACGTAAATTTTGGAAATTGATTTCGAAAGAGAAATGAAATGTTGGTTTACGAATTGAAATTGAATTTGATTTGGTTTTTTGAAATATATAAACGACCAATCGGTGTAATAACTACGAAAGTTATTAAAGAGACCGGAATCGGTTATGGACATACTCTCTGTCTAAACCGAAACCACTTTAATAACTATACGCGGAGTGGTGATCCAGAATGAAGTGGTTGGAATGATGTACGTGATGACTGAAGAAAGAGAACGATAATGGATAGCCTTGACACTTGTGTCAAATTGGAAATGACTAAAATAGGAGCCGTGCCGGGCCAATGGAGGTCAGCTACCTCAAGTGAACACACTTCTTCGAACTACTCATTACTTGTTGTCGATTGGTGCACCCTTGATTTTGGGAGTGTTGTTTCACGGTGTTGCGATCGCTGCGGCAATGCGTTCTCACCAGTCCGGATCAGGCAAACGGTAGTATCACTACCTTGGGTATTGCCTCATGTGCCTTGTCATACTTGTATCCCTATACGCGACCACTACGATTTGTTTTGTACCTTTAGTATATGGATTGCCCTCTGGTGACTTCCGGTTTTGGGGAAACTACGGTCTTGTATATGCTCTTGGGAATAAAAATGTGTTAAGGGTGGAATGGGCCATGACTTAACACTATTTTGATATCTTTATATTACTGATAGACATTATCTACTTAGCGTACATTACTACCTAGTAGATACACAACACCAAAAAGGTTTATTTGTAACGAATATAGTCGTTACAAATGAAATTTATAACAGATATAGTCGTGAGCGGTACAGGCGTGAGGAAATTCGTTACAAATATTTATAACGGCCTCTACCCGTTATTAGATATATTACTTACCAACGGACTTTGTCGTTAGAAATCTAAATTTTTGTAACGAAATAGGTTGTTATTATTTGCATCGGTTTGTAACGGGTATTTTCCGTTACTTAGTTTCCCCTTTCATGGTGGAAGAAGGGGTTGTCATTCTAAATTATCACGACCTTGTCCGTTACAAATTTCATTATTAGTAACGCACTTGTTCGTTACAAATTTCATCAATAGTAACGACTATGCTCGTTATAAATTTCGTCATTAGTAACGCACTTGTTCGTTACAAATTTCATCAATAGTAACGACTACGCTCGTTATAAATTTCGTCTTTAGTAACGAATATATTCGTTACAGCTACCAAACCATGCAGACCTGCATTTTTGCTACCATTTACACTACAGAATTGTCTATTATAATACATTGGGTACATAGATATCAAAAATTACAGAATTTCGATAACAATAAGCAATTACGCATCCAAACATCCAACTTAAATTGCACAAGTTCATCATACATAACTAAAGAGTATGAAATCAAAATATTACAAATTCTAACACTACTTCAAAATAAATTCTAGATCCTACAAACAACGAACACGACACTCGGGCCAAATAACAAAACCTCCATCAATTATATCAAATAGCTTGTAATTACCATTTTGTGGTGCTAATTGCACGACAATAGTTTTTTCTTTTCTCCTTTCCAAACACTTCAGCAATGGGATCATTCTCAAAATCTTCCAAACTTCTACTTTCATTGCTACAATTGACACTAGAGTTTTCCTTTTGTCATTCCTCCGTTGCTTCAACTAATGCCTGCATAATACCCAAATAAATTATAAACAAAAGTTGAACTTGAAAATATTTTGCATATTGCATATTAAATAAAGAAATACATAGATTTGTAGGAATATAAGGTTATTTATAACTAACAAAGTTGAAAGTCCAATCTAAGTAAAGTGTGTATATATGTATGTACGGCAGTTGATAAACAAAAGAGGTGATAGGTTAAAACTAATTTACTAAATGTCCATTGATATCTCATAGTTAACACTTAAATGACAGAATACAACACAATTGCAGTGCAATACATCACCAGGACGAAATCCTCAAACAAAGCGGAGTTCAAGTTCAAACAACAGAACAAGTGGAGACACAAAATCACAACAGGACAGAAAAAAAATCAAAGAACAGGGCCATGGGAAACGTGAGTCACCAATTCATGACAAAGGCAAGGCACATGCGCACAAAAATCAAATATATAGCAAAAACATTTTGTATTTCATGGCAGTCAAACCACATTATTTTCATGGCAGGAAACTAGGGACAAGGAGTGCAAACTTCATCACATCACTTTCAGTCATAACTTAAAGAACTTCATCACCACCATCAACAACCACTACTGCCAAAAAAAACAACTTCACCTTCTTCCACAAAAACCCCAAACTACCTTGACTGAAATTAAAGGGCCAGTGTGCTAAATAGATGAGAGTATATCCTAGCTTATACACACACATGCAAGGATCGACTATGCAATCAGTGAAAAACATGTCCAAACCATTAGATCTCCCATTGAATTCAACCTCTTGTGTAAACTGTGTTAGGTTTTGCCTCATAACTGACCTCTGCGTGTGCTTGTGTATATTAAAAGAAAAAGATAAATAAAAAACATACATGGTCGTCCCAAGCATGATCTTGGTTGTAGATGATGGCAGCACCAAGACTCCTAGCTGGGTTAATGCCTGTGCCGGCGATTGGAATGGTCGCTAAATGGACAAGAAACACTGCAAATCCAATAGGCAGTGGTGCAAGAATCTGTATCCCATCATAACCAAATTCAGATTCTATGTTTATATATATTTCAAATGGTAAAAATAGAGTTACAAATAGTGGGACAAACACACTTATATCTGTAATATGTTTTGAGACAGATCAAAACTTGTTATTAATTTTGTAACGTGGACCAAATTGATTTGAAAAATCCTAAAATGAAGATGATAACTTACGGGAACATGGGAGTCCCTTGCGTTTCTCTTGGCATCGGTAGCGGAGAAGACGGTGTAAACAAGAACGAAAGTGCCTATGATTTCGGCACCCAAACCAGAGCCTTTGGTGTAGCCAGGTGCAACAACGCTAGCACCTCCACCTTTGGTCATGTAGAGGCCCTTTTGGTAGCCTTTTACGACTCCAGCTCCACAAATTGCACCTAAGCATTGCATGGTCATGTAGATATCTTAGATTTGTAGTGCTTTCTAGAGGAGATCGAATTCAATTCAAAACTTAAAATAAGTTTTTTGGAATGTCTAAATTGAAATTTTGTCGTGTTTCCTATTTTGTAAGCACCGTTCAGAAATAAGAAAATTTATCAACATAATTATATCCTCTGCATACTATAACACAGCAGTAGAAATTTCAATGGTTCAATCAATAATTACTTGATGGTCACGTAACAAAACATGATCAATAGCTTAATTTTGTTATGGAAATTTCCAATCCGAGACCGCTCGAACACAATTCCCAAACGCAGCGGAAAAGCTAGATCGCGATAGACGATGCAAAACAACCAATCGATAACCCAAATCAATCTCAACCAAAACCAAGATACGATCACAACACCGAGATAAGCAATATATAAGAGCAATAACAATAAGTAAATCACACACCGATTTATAGTGGTTCCACTAACAACTTGTTAGTGTACGTCCACTTTGAGAGAGAGCTTTTATTATTACCAATGAAAAGAGTACAAGAGATTGTTTACAATGATCAACTAATCACTCTAGAATATATTTGTGGAGAATAGGATTGAAGAGATTAGGATTCACCAAAACCCTAATAGAAGAATTAAACCCTAGATTAGAAGTGATTAGGATTCCTTCAATAGGCAGCTGAAAATAGCATTTATAATAGGGTAGAGATCAAAACCAAATGACCAAAATACCCCCCAATATCAGCACAAGCAAAATAGAAGACCCAGGCCCGAAACTGGAAAACTGCCGAAAAACGGTCGACTGGTCATTTTTGGACCAGTCGACTGGTCCAGAGACCCCATGGTCTCTGGACGAAACCGGTCGACCGGTAGAAATGGACCGGTCGACCGGTTTTGGGCAGCAGTGCACAATAGTGCACTGTTTGCTCCCGGAACTCCCCCCCGAGCTCCGCTACTCCGGCCGCTTCCTCCTATGCCTCGCTACTCCACTCCTCTTCAACTCCAACATATCGTGTCGCCAAAATTTAACACTCCACCTCGACACTATATCCATCTCCATCACCAATGGTACCATACCATCATCAACACCGATAGCTCCAACTATCGCCACTTCTACCTTCACCAAACATGAATGCTTCCTCAATGGGTTCCGGCAAGGCCACCCCCCATTGCACTTCACCAACGAGTTCAGGCACAAAGCCCCCACCTGCTAATGAAGTGTTGGAAACACCCAAAACCAACCGATCTCACCAAAGACCCGAACACTTAGGAGTGTAAACTAGTGTTCGCCAAGAAGATAGAACCACAATCTCACCCCAATACTCTTCTTCATCTACCAACCAAGCTCCTCTCTCACCCGTGCCACCCCATGGCACCTAGCACTCCTCTAAGCAAATCAAGTTCGAGCAATGCTCGAACTTCCCAAACGGCAATGCTTTAGTAAACATATCCGCTGCATTATCCTTTGTGTGCACTTTCCGAAGATATACTTGCTTATCCTCATCCATGGCTACCAAGAATGACTCCCTCACTTCAATATGCTTAGTACGTGAGCTAAACGCCAAATTCTCCGCCAAATGGATAGCGCTTTGGCTATCACAATGAACATCGATACTATCGTGTCCAACACCTAAGTCACACAACAATCGCTTCAAATAGAGTGCCTCCTTAGCCGCCTCCACCGCGGCTATCAACTCCGCCTCCGTAGTGGATAAAGCTACTACGGTTTGCAATCTCGATCTCCAACTTATGGCCGTGCCACCAAGTGTGAAGACATACCCGGAAGTTGACTTTCTCCTATCCCTATCACCGGCGTAGTCCGAATCACAATAACCAACCAACTTGCAATTCATTCTCCCACTACCGCCAAAAACAAGACCATGAGATGACGTACCTTTGAGATATCTCAAAATTAGCTTTACGGCTTGCCAATGCGATTTCCCCGGATTAGCCATGAACCGACTAACCACCCCGACGGCATTTGCAATATCGGGCCTTGTACACACCATGGCATACATCAAACTACCAACCGCACTTGCATATGGCACCGTTGCCATATAAGCCTTGTCCTTCTCCAAGATAGGTGAACCTTTACTCGAAAGCTTGACATGCAAAGGTAAAGGTGTAGTTGTCGCCTTTGCATTCTCCATGCTAAACGGCTAAGCACTTTCTTGATATAATCCTTTTGAGTTAATTTCAACTCAAAACACTTCCGATTCCTTTCAATCTCCATGCCCAAAATTTTCTTTGCTTCTCCAAGATCCTTCATCTCGAACTCCGATTTCAATTGTAATTTCAACTTGTTGATTTCATTCTTGTCCTTCGAAGCAATGAGCATGTCATCCACATACAAGAGTAAATACACCCAACAATCATTTCCCAACTTCTTGAAATAAACACAAGCATCTTTGATGCTTCTATCAAAACCATTTTCAAGCATAAAATGATCAAACCTCTTGTACCATTGTCTAGGTGATTGCTTCAACCCATATAGTGATTTCTTCAACTTGCACACCATATTTGACTTCCCATTTACCCCAAAACCTTCCGGTTGCTCCATGTAAATGTCTTCATCCAAGTCACCATGCAAAAAGGCGGTTTTCACATCAAGTTGCTCCAACTCCAAGTCGTGAATAGCAACTATGGCAAGTAATATCCGGATAGAAGTATGCCGCACAACCGGTGCGAATATCTCATCATACTCCTTTCCCTTCCTTTGTGCAAACCCCTTAGCCACTAGCCTAGCTTTGTATCTCCCATCGTCCTTCACCTTGTAAATCCATTTGCACCCAATAGCACGGTTTCCTTTAGGAAGTGGAACCAAATCCCAAGTTTGATTCTTCATTAACGATTGCATCTCTTCCTCCATGGCACAAACCCATTACGAGCTATCACTCGAATTCATGACGTCATCAAGGTCCATCGGCTCATCTTGGACTACTATAAGCGCATAGTCCATATTATCACAAAAGCTAAGATAATTCCAATCACCATATCTCTCGGGTGGTCTTATAAGACGACGACCCACCCGAGTAGCAATACCATCACCCGGACACCTTTCGGCTCTACCTTGAGTCGAATCTTCTCTAGAATCGTGCACATCACCTACACTACTAGAGGCACCTTGTGGACTATGTGATGTACCATCAACCGCTCCCTCGTCACAAGCATCTTCTACTACTCTACTCTCTCTACCCCTTGGACAAAATGTGGGAATAACTTCCTTCTCCTTCGATTCACCATGAACCAAATCTGGAACATCCGATGAGCTCTCATTCTCCTTGAACATTGCCGACTCATCAAAAGTAACATGACGAGAGTTTATTACCTTCTTCGTTTCCGGATTCCAAACCCGATAGCCTTTCACTCCTTCCGTATAACCAAGCAAAACCCCTTTGAAAGCTCTAGGTTCAAGCTTATCATTTCCCGGATCATGCACATAAACGGGACTTCCAAAGACACGAAGATAGCTCAAGTCAATACTCTTACCTCTCCACACTTCCTCCGGAATTTTGTTATCAATAGCCGAGCACGGAATTCGATTAATAATGTGTACCGTGGTTGACATAGCTTCGGCCCAAAATCCCTTAGACAAACCCGATGTCAATCTCAAGCATCGAGCTTTCTCTAGTAGAGTACGGTTCATCCTCTCCGCAACTCCATTTGATTGTGGATCTCCCGGTGTAGTAAAATGTCTCCGAATGCCATGATGCTTGCAATAATCTAAGAATTCTCCGGAAACATACTCCCCACCATTATCGGACCTAAGAACCTTCAAAGATTTACCACTCTCATTCTCAACAAGAGCCTTCCATACTTTGAACTTAGCAAATGCCTCCGACTTGGCCTTCATTACATACACCCAAACTTTGCGAGAAAAATCATCAATAAAAGAAATATAATACTTTGCTCCACCCAAAGAAGCAACCGGTGCCGGTCCCCAAACATCCGTGTGCACATACTCAAGAACGCTTCTTGAGTCATGTTTCCCTTCACCGAATGAAACCTTTGTTTGCTTCCCCATGACACACTCTTCGCAAAACTCTAGCTTGTTGAAACTCTCTCCACCAATCATCTCCCTTTTCCGAAGAATCTCCAAACCCTTCTCCGAGACATGACCCAATCTCAAATGCCACAACCTAGTCGCATCCAAGTCACGAGAACTATCAACGCCAACACAAGTTTCACCTTCTATGGTCACTCCTTGAAGCAAATAAACACCATGAACTCTAGCACCTTTCATAACCACAAGCGCCCCCTTCGAAACCCTCAAGCAATCTCTCTCAATAGTGATCTTGCACCCCAAAGAATCCAATTGCCCCAAAGAGATAAGGGACTTCCTAAGTCCCGGAACATAGCGTACATTTGTGAGAGTACGAACTACTCCGTCAAACATCCTAATTTGCACGGAACCGATGCCCCATAACAATCGAATTTCCCTCTCTAGCTTCGAAAGAAGAAAAACAATTCCTATTAGGCGTCATATGATAAGACGCCCCCGAATCGAGCACCCATTCGCTACCCGAAACATCCGATGCCACCGCCGTCAATACATCAACTTCTCCCTCACTATCAACACTCTCCACCGCAACCGATGAAGACGCCACTTCCTTCTTTCCTTTCTCCTTGTCCGGACACTCATTCTTCCAATGATCGGGCTTCTTACAAATATAGCACTTGCCTTTCTTTTCCTTCGACTTTCCTCTCCAACCGGGATTCCTAGATTTGGAACGACCCCGGTTATCCTTCTTCCAATGTTCCTTCTCCACAAACAAACCTTGACCATTCCCGGTACTACTACTTCCTACACTCAACTCCTTCATTTGATCTCGCAACTCCTCACTAAGAAGACCCGTCTTGACATCATCCAACGTCAATGTATCACGGCTATAGATCAAACTATTTGAGAAACCCGTATAACGGTCCGGCAACGAACATAACAATATCATCGCCTTTTGCTCTTCCTCAATCTTCAAATCTACCACCTTCATCTTCATTAGCAAATCATCAAACACATTTAAGTGCGCCTTTAGCGAAGTCCCCTCTTTCATCTTATAGGTGAAAAACGTTCGCAACAAGATCAATCGGTTAGTTAGAGATTTCTTCATATACAACTCCTCTAACTTCTTCCAAATTCCCCCAGCGGTGACCTCACCACTAATTTCGGAGATAACATTCTCTCCCATAGCAAGTTGAAGTGTAGTAAATGCCCACTCTTCCATTTCGTCTCTCTCAACCTCCGATATGTCCGCCGGCAACAAATGTGTATCAAACACCACCTTATGAACCCGATTCCTCCTTAGAACCGCTTTCATCTTCCATTGCCATTTTTCAAAATCATTATCGCCATTCCACTTATCAATAACCAATTGCGATCCCGAAGCCGCATACGAACCACGTACATACGGCGCTACACCACTTGGACTAACCATTGAGGGAACACTAGAGTTATTATCCGATTCCGGCATTTCAACAAACACCTACCGACTCCAAAGCTCCGATACCAAATGTTATGGAAATTTCCAATCCGAGACCGCTCGAACACAATTCCCAAACGCAGCGGAAAAGCTAGATCGCGATAGACGATGCAAAACAACCAATCGATAACCCAAATCAATCTCAACCAAAACCAAGATACGATCACAACACCGAGATAAGCAATATATAAGAGCAATAACAATAAGTAAATCACACACCGATTTATAGTGGTTCCACTAACAACTTGTTAGTGTACGTCCACTTTGAGAGAGAGCTTTTATTATTACCAATGAAAAGAGTACAAGAGATTGTTTACAATGATCAACTAATCACTCTAGAATATATTTGTGGAGAATAGGATTGAAGAGATTAGGATTCACCAAAACCCTAATAGAAGAATTAAACCCTAGATTAGAAGTGATTAGGATTCCTTCAATAGGCAGCTGAAAATAGCATTTATAATAGGGTAGAGATCAAAACCAAATGACCAAAATACCCCCCAATATCAGCACAAGCAAAATAGAAGACCAAGGCCCGAAACTGGAAAACTGCCGAAAAACGGTCGACTGGTCATTTTTGGACCAGTCGACTGGTCTAGAGACCCCTTGGTCTCTGGACGAAACCGGTCGACCGGTAGAAATGGACCGGTCGACCGGTTTTGGGCAGCAGTGCACAATAGTGCACTGTTTGCTCCCGGAACTCCCCCCCGAGCTCCGCTACTCCGGCCGCTTCCTCCTACGCCTCGCTACTCCACTCCTCTTCAACTCCAACATATCGTGTCGCCAAAATTTAACAAATTTGACAGTGAAAAAGAAATCAACAACCAAAAGAAGTTCCAACATACTGGTTAAAGCAACCACATCCTAAACTAGTGACTCCAGATTATTGCATTGCTTGAAAGATGAATAACAAGGCAATATTTACCCATATAACTTTTAGTTCTAACTATCAAAATATCATAGGTAATTGAATTGCTTTGCTTTGTTTGTGCTCAATTCATGTCAAATCTAGGCAGCAGCAGATTGCTCAGAGAATTCGAGTTGCCACCTTTGGTAACTACAAGAGAGTAAATCGTGTCTTTAACAAGTTCCATATTATTAAAATATTTTTCACGCTCTTGTGTTCTTGAAATATGAATCTATAAATATGTCACAAATTCAATGACATGAGTATCATCTATGAAATCTCAATTTAATCTTGATTACGGAAAGTGAAGGGTCAATTTCATGTATAGAGTTGGTAACAGCAAGAATAACCATATTTCAAATCAAAAATACAGAATCCTTTTAAGAATTTATATTATGAAAATAGAACCTTGATGTCATTAAAGAAATAAATTTTTATATTTATCAACTAACCAAATTGGTAAACTTTACAGGAGGGGTTTAAAAGAAGCATGTCCATCAAATTATTACATCATCAATTCTTTTATCTATACAATTAATCTATGAGTATACTACGTTGTATTACCTTTGATCTCTAGTTATAATCATCACTAATAATGGGATTTCTAAAACTATAAATGAAAATGATACAAGTACATGACTAAAAAATAATTTTTTTTTGCACAGCTCAAGTATAAGAATAATCTAGACTTCTCCCCGTTCTCAACCAGAAAGATGGATAAGAAACTAAACCGGAGCTCCTTTTCCAATACAACAGTGGGAGCATAATATTAGAAATGGTAGCCATAGTGGAACGAACGTAATGAGAAAGTAATATACCTTTGCATCATCAAATAGTTCCTGGACCATGAATCATAACACTGAATCATTGAAGCATGCACAATATAACATTTTGTGACATAAGGTATAAAATTATTGGGTTATGACTGACTTGGCTCACTGCGACACAGAGGGTTTACTCAAATTTTTTTCCTTTTACGCATTGATAACTACGATGAAAGCCCCATACACAGAGGGTTTATTCAATGTACATATATTGAAAAATACATAAAACTTTATGTTAGTTATTATTTTTTATTTCACTGCTGTACTACCCACCTGTCTACATAAAACTAGGTGACAACATTTACAGCAGTTATATAATTTAATATGTAGATGCGTTTGGTAAGGTAAAACCTGATAGGAACCTGGCAAGTTTTTTATATTACCATGGGAGGTTAAATATTGATATTACTGTATGAATTTTTTTACTGATGCGGCATGCACAAATCAACGCATGGCTTTAATCATTTCTACTTCGCCTTTTGCATATTGTATTTCAGTATTTTGTTTTTCTGCTAATTTAATCCATTCTTCACCATATCCACTGATAGGTCTACCATTTATTAACTGTACCGGTACATATCGTTTGCTGTAATGATATTCAGTCTGATTTAATAAATATTCGTAACCAAAGTTATGCTACATGCTATAATTAAAACTATAACACATACATTTACTTCGTCCATATCATATGTCTGTGTATATGTTATCCAGTTTTAGGCTTAAGCTAAAAATTTAAGGTGCAACAAATAATTATCACCTACTTTGTTGAATTATATAAACAAATAGCAGTCAGACTCAGTTAACGGGAAAAAAAATTGGTTGAACAACATCCACATTTTTGGGTATCCATATTAAAACTACTTAAATTGATCAATGGACATACACCTATACCACTCAAAATTACTAACTGCCCACGCTGTCCTCTAAGCATATACTAAGAAAAGCTCATACACTGAATTCATAGTCGGTTCACTGTCACAAAAAAGTGTAAGTTTTCATTACATTTCGAAAGAAAAAGAGATACTAAATACAAGCACGATTATTCTATATTCAACAGCAGTATACGAAATTTGGGTATTAACAAGCAACTCATAAACCTAGTTTCAAAAAATATAATCTTCTGTAATCATTAACACAATCAAAACAAACTTGGATAAAAATCCGTTAATCAAAAAATTATATCATTCATTTATAAATCAAGTATAAGAAATTAGATAAATATCAACTACAGTTTAATTTGCAGTACCTGGTTTTAGCTTGAGATTTAGCTTGAAATTCAATCGACACCGAGATTAGCTTGAAATTAAAAAATAGTGGATTTTAGGAGATAATGGATTTAAACTTGAAAAAAGAAAATAACAATTCAATTGGGCTGAAGGGGAAACCCTAGCCATCAACGAGAGGACAGTGTTAGTAGCGTTAGGAACCGCGGAATGAAGGATAAAAACAAATTTACAAAATTGTCCTTGATAGTTCACCTAATTTACATGAGCGCTGAATTTTGTCACACTAATAATCATGGCAAGTCTTTAACAATGAAATTATCCGTTACTAATTTATAACAAAAATAACCGTTACGATTTCTGAAAAATAAGTGTTACAAAATGGCTGTTTTGGTGTTGTGATAGTTTAACGGATCCTTAAAGGATGGTTATTCCAACATCCTTTGAGTTACTTGTATTTCAATTGCTATTTCACTTGAGTTGGATTTATTAATATAAGAATGTTAATCCTGGCTCGAGTGTCTTGTGTTTTTACTTTACGCTCGGGTCAGACTGAGTGTACCAGTATTCGAGACTCACCTTTGAAGTTGGAGCTTTGCTTGAAGATCCAGCCATCTATTCTGCTTCCAGTATTCGATGATTCCAGTGATGTATTCTGATTTGTAACTGATGTATCGTATTACTCTTCCATTGTATCTGGTTTAACTCTGATGTAACTTATACATTTATATAGTAGCTTCATGAACTACTATCTCTTTTATTTCCGCTGCATTTATTACTCTGTGTCTGTAATCTGTGATTATTTATTTACTGTATATGTTCAATTTTGCCAAATTTAAATTAACAACGCGGTATTTTGAGCAATTCAACTCCGGCATGAGTGTCTACCTATACACTTATAATGGATGCGAATGGTCCAAAATATCGGGACGTTACAACAACATATCAACAACAACTTCTCAATCAATCATTTCCTTTCCAACCTCTTAACAATCAAACCACCACCACGTCATCTCCATATTTTCACTATAACCATCTGCCTAACTCTGCCACATTCACCACATCTTCTACAACACTTCCATCCTACTATACATCACTGTTCCCTGCCTATGCATATCCTTACACTGTGCACAAAACTATGCAACTTGCTTACTTCAACTTACCCACCACACTGTTGCTTCAACAACCATTTATTCATCACTGCTTTCACTACATTCCTCTACATATTTGCACAGACAACCAACTATACAAACTCCATACACTACAACAGACCAACCACCAAATAGTCATTCCATAGTGCTTTCTCTGCCTGACCACTCCAACTGCTACAATCTTCACTTACCCAACTTCCTACCCAGCTATGAACATCCACAAATAATCAACCATCTCCTCAGATAACCACTTGCCATCAACCATTTCTAAACTGCCACCTCTGCCTGCATTGCCACTGATATAACCAATACATCACTTCACTTCATAACTCAATTGCATTTCCATTACTGCCACTGTATAAACATCAACACCTCCCTGTACAAACATCCTTGTACAAACAACAGCAGCAACTGAATCACCTGAATCAACTTCCCACCACCTTAATCAGTTCACTCTACTACCATCCTTCATACCACAACACTTCTCGGTTCAACTAATCACTGCAAACTACACTCTAAACTGTTCTCTACCTCAACTTGCCTCTGGGCGCATATCACTGCACATTCTCTAGCCATCAACTGTAACAACCCTAGATTTTTGTATATTGTTTAAAATTGACTTTCTTTTATTTATAAATTATTTTAAACTTTTTATATTTCAAACATTTCATTTTAAAAATATAAATGTTGATTATTAAGTGAATTATAGTTTCAAACTAGTATAAATTGGATATTTCACTGAAAAGTGAATATCTGTTCAAACTGGTCAAACTTTGACTTTAAATTTTAAATTTAAATATTTGAATTCTTAAATTTTATCTTTTATTATGGAAATAGATGTAATAACTTGAACACTGCTTTTCGTTTCGTTGAAAACGGAGTTAAACTGTAAAAGTTATGTATATTTCAATATTGAGTGCAATTTGTTTATTTTGTGCAATTTTGCCTATTTTAAATTTTGTAAATCATATTTTCTTTCTTATATTTTGTTTTAATATGTGTAAATATGTTAATTTATGTATATTTTCATCTCTAAATATTTTTAAAAATAATAATAGAATTTTTCCAAAATTTACTATGATGATTTCCTATTTTTAAAGGCTGTTTTCCTATTTTCTGCTATTTTCTTCATTAAAAGTTATATGTAAATTTAATTTTAAATATTTATTTTGCGAATACATTTTTATTTTATGTTATTATTTATGTTTAAAAAAATATATTACAAGCTCATATGAATTTTCTAAAGTTTATACCATTTATTTTCAAATTTTCTAGCCTAGTTGACAATCTTTGCTATTTTCTTGATTTAATTATTTATAATTAATATTTTTTTATTTATATTTTTTTTTGTTATATTTTCGTATTTTAACTGAATTTATATATGTTTTTCAGTTATATAAAAATTTAAAAAGAAATAGTGAATATATGAAGAGTTTGAAACCCTTGGTATGCTTAGTCCTTTTGCATTCCGACCTTTCACTTTCCAAACTCCATTCATCAATGCTTTGGCCGTACCTTTACTGCATCTTTCAGCCGCATTCCTCACTCTTTCTCACGAAAATTTTATCATCTTTCTTGAGAAAAAAACTCACGGCCATTTGTTTTACTAAAATTTGGTAAATTCTATCATCTTTCTTCTTGTTTTATGATTTTTCTATTGATTTTTGCATTGATCCTTCTTGTGTTTTGCTAGGCCTAGCCTCTACCACCACCACCATCCTCTCCACCATCATTTGCAGTAGCTCCTCCTCCAACCCCTCTGTCCATGTCAGGGCCATGGCATCCCAAAGATGAAAACACCACAAAAACTCTACACAAACTTGCAAAATCCCTTAAAAACTATGCATAGCCGACCTTGTTTGTCACCATCACCTTCATAGTTCACTTTGGCCACCCCTTAGCCACACCTCCAGCCATCACATCATCTCTGACATCAGCTCCAAACCTGTACCTGAAATGATCAGATCCGAAGGCCCTTGGCCGAGCCCAAGCAATGACAAGGCCGAGCCTTGTTGTGACCAAACATCACCTATTTTGCCTTAACCCTTTATCTTCTTCACTTTGTAACTTCTACCTTCATCACCACTTGTGTAGCCATGCTATTTTGATGCCATACCCGAGTTTAACATGATCATGGCTGAGTATATGCTCCACTCTGGTCAAGCAATTGAGTGGCTAAAGCAAGGTCTAATCCTATCTTCTCTTTATTGCTTTTATATTTCAGTTTGTTCAACATTGTTTGCATTGAATATTTATGTGTATATTGTCTTGTTTTGGTTATTGTTTACAAGATAAATATCAAGGCTCTTCATTCATTCAAATCAAAAGTCATGCTATATCCTGCTTGTTGTGCTTTCTGGAATCTATTCTGTGTGTTTTGGTCGCTAATCTCCAGCTTTAACAAGTGAGTAAATCTCACCAGACAAATATGTACTTATATAATGATAAACTGACATCACTTGAATCTGTAAATGCATATCATTCTGTTATAGCTGCTATATTATAATCTTATGATGTTCACCCATGCTTATTTATCTGTTATACCATATGTTAATGTTTATTATGTTATTCTATTTATTTATATTAGTTTATCACACTGCAAGTTCCCTGTTAGTATAGAAATCACTATGGATTGAAATGGTACATACCTGAATGGACTTTAGAATAGGAAAAAAATCGTTATGGGCTGAAATGATAGGCCTGAACGATTTTTATTTATTTTATTTAACTTGGGATTGCGGGTTTGAAATGATAGAACCCGGATTTTTCTTTTTAAACTGCGGATTGAAATGATACATATCTGTATCACTTGACCTAGGTTAGAAAACTATATATAGGCCCGTGGTTATTTTATAAAGTGTTTTGGATATTTTTAAGTATTTTAAAAATATAAATTTATGAAATTTGATTTAAATAGACTTTGAAATGTTTTAAAATAAAGAAATTATGATTTTTCTATGAGTTAAAAATGTAATTAATGAATGGTTAAATTGGATTATTGAAATATAACTTAAGTTTGGAATTTGGAATTTTGGTTAAAAATGATATTTAAGTTATATGAATAAAAATGAAAATTTAATTATATTTGGAAAATGGTAAATATGATAATTTGATTAAATTTGAAGTTAAGCGGTTTATTAAAGTATTATTGATTTTTCTATGAATTTAAGTGGTTAAATAAATGAATGTTTAAAAGTGATCTTTTAAAATATAACTTGACTTGGAAATGTGAAATTTGGTTTTAATTAAAGGTTTAAGTTAATTAAATAAAATTGGAAATTTAGTTAAATTTGTGACATGGAAATTTAAATTTGAAGTGCTAAGTATTTGTTGAAATGTGAAGAATTGGAAACTTTTACACTTAAATTTATTAAGTAAATTGTTGAAAATTGGATTTAATTATAAGAAATTTTTTGTGAAAAATATATATATGTTTAATGATATGTAAATGAACATTTTTAATGTTAAAAATATGGTTTTGAAATGTTTAAATGATTTAAAATAAAGTTTATTATTTGCTGGAAATACACTAAAATCTGGAATTAACTTTTAATAGCATTCAGAAATGCTATAGTTTCTGAATTGAACTAAAGTTGTGTTACAAAATGGCTGTTTTGGTGTTGTGATAGTTTAACGGATCCTTAAAGGATGGTTATTCCAACATCCTTTGAGTTACTTGTATTTCAATTGCTATTTCACTTGAGTTGGATTTATTAATATAAGAATGTTAATCCTGGCTCGAGTGTCTTGTGTTTTTGCTTTACGCTCGGGTCAGACTGAGTGTACCAGTATTCGAGACTCACCTTTGAAGTTGGAGCTTTGCTTGAAGATCCAGCCATCTATCCTGCTTCCAGTATTCGATGATTCCAGTGATGTATTCTGATTTGTATCTGATGTATCGTATTACTCTTCCATTGTATCTGGTTTAACTCTGATGTAACTTATACATTTATATAGTAGCTTCATGAACTACTATCTCTTTTATTTCCGCTGCATTTATTACTCTGTGTTTGTGATCTGTGATTATTTATTTACTGTATATGTTCAATTTTGCCAAATTTAAATTAACAACGCGGTATTTTGAGCAATTCAACTCCGGCATGAGTGTCTACCTATACACTTATAATGGATGCGAATGGTCCAAAATACCGGGTCGTTACAGTTGGTATCAGAGCTTTGGTAGCTCTAGGCAAAACTTAACATATAGGGTAAATGTATTTACAGAATCACTCTCATTCGAGTTTCAATCTCTTCCTTTGACTCAATTCCTTTGAAATTTTGGAACGTTCCCCTCGGTTCCGAAATTCATTCGTGTCCTTCACTATTCGTCTTCTTTCAATCCTGGAGCACCCCATAACTCCATTCTGAATGTTATCTATAATAGATCGGCGGTCTCGCCAATCTTAGAATGATTCGTAAAGGAGTAAAACTCCTTTACAATAGGCATTGATTTACCGGAGATTTCTGTATCCTCGGTTTACGATGCTATCTATCTCCTGCTATACCTGAATTCTATATCTTAAGATCGAATGTCGATTTACCTCGGAATTCTACACTGATCTTATTTTTGAAGTCACGGTCGACCCGGTTAAGGTTGCCCGCGATTTATATAAACTTATCAATCTTCCTACTTTACTATTAATCATCATATCTTGTTTCGAACTTATCTTTGAATCAAAATTCTCTTTGATTTGAGTCAATCAAATTTGAATCTCTATTCTTGCTTTGAAAATTTATTCCTGCATCGTCGAGCAAAGAAATGTATTTGTAAACTAATATATAAAATGTTTTAATATACATTGTGTTGTTTGAGTTGTTGATGTTGATTTGGGTTTTCGATCGATTCGTCTGATCAACGCTATCGATAGGATTTCCAAAACACTTGAGCAGAGCAAACTGACACAATATTGTTTTCAAATTTGGTAGATAAAATAAAAGTTTTGTATGATTATATTATATATAAATATAAGTTTTCTGAAATTAAATTGTTAATGAATCTGTTGTCAAAAATAGTAATATTTGATTTTCATTTATTGTTTTGTAAACCATTGATTATTGCATAATATAAATAAATGAATTTATAAACTTGGTTTACAAACTGATTTCGAATTTGAAATTAAATTTAATTAAGAATTTGAGAATTTAATTTCTGGTGATTTCAAACTTTGCTTTTAAAATTTTAAAGTATATATTATTGAAAGTATTTTCGAATAGGAATCGTTTTCAAAGAATTTTAAAATGTTGAAATCAGTGCTCTTCTCTTTGTCGCTGGAAAATAATTTCGGTGATGGCGGCCGCATCATCGACATTCATTTTCGAGTTTCGAAGTGGAGAAACCATTCTGTAGCTTTGCTACGGTTTTGTTTCGAAAAATATTTTGATTTGAATTTCTTAAGTATAATTTGATTTATATATATATATATGGGTATCTTATTTTAAAATTTAATTTGATTTGATATAAATATATTATATATATCTCTAAATTGTTTAAAGTTAATCAGAAATCTAATTCTTAAATTTTGTTTAAAGATGATTTTAATTATAAATAAAACCAAAATTTGGAATAAATATTTAAACTCGAATAATTGAATTGGGAAAACTTTATTTGTATATTGTTCAACTGCATTCTAATACAACTTACCTAAATCATTTAGAAGTTGAATATGTAATTGGATAATATATAATATAATTGAATTTATAAATAAAATCTGAGTGTGTATAATAAATGTTATACACTAAATTTTGATTATAAAGATGTTAATAGAGTTAGATAGGATAATAAGTAAAACTCGGTAAAGATGAAATAAATTTGTTTTGGAAGAATTAATAAATTTGTTTGAAAGAATTAATAAATTGAAATTTGATCAACTTATGAAAATACTTTGAATTTAAAAGCAATTAATGAATATAAATTAATTTAAGTCGAAACTTTTATGGTTTAAATTAATTTATATGGGTTAAATATATGTGATAAGATATATTAAGTAGAATAAATATAACAATAATTTGGAATAAAGAAGAATTTAAATTGCTGAAAAATATGATTATAATAAAAGACTATTCAAATTTATGGTTTTAGAAATTGTAAATTTGAGATAATTAGATAACAAGATAATGAATTTAGAAATAGTTGAGATTGATTTTAGTGAAATCAAATGGATTAAATCAATTATTGAATATCAATTAATAAAAAATTTGAATTTGTATGGTTTAAATTAATTTTTATTTTGTATTTCAAATCTATTTTCTTTCTGGTTGTTTCTATTCTCCTACCTCGTTCCTTTTCGGGGACGAAAAGTTTTGAGTGGGGGAGAGTGTAACGAACCATAAATTTCAACTGTTTAATAACGTTATTAATTGAAATTTTGTGAAATTTTAAACGATAAAATTTTGAAATATAAATTTGATATTTGGAATGCGTTTAGTTAAATATAGCAACTGGTAAATTTTCGTCCAAAAATATGAAAGTTTTTTTCGCGCGTAAATTTACTTCAATTTAATCAGTTAAAAAGCGATGAAAATAAAATGTTTCCGAAACCTAAATATTTTTACATAGAAAAATTCTAAACCATCTTCTGAGCAAGATGTCAGTTTGTCGTTTTTCCAAATTCGGACATCTTTGGCTCCGTCGATCTTATTTTTCAGCGTTTTTCTTGCATTTTTCCGCTATTAGAAAATTCAAAATTTTATAATCCAACCGTACCACTGATATCTGTATACCGTTTTGATCGTCTCGTCGTGCTGATCCCCGTAGCATATTCGTTTCTGTATTTCAGATATCGTTATGCGACAGAAACCGTGAATCAGTTCGTCGTATCGGTACCTATTTTTGAACTTTTGATTCCACTCTTACCTTTCATTTGTCTACGAGTTAAATTTGAACAGTCATAGCTTTCAACATTCCTAGAATTTAATAATCTGAACTTTACTATTCCCAACATTTAATTTATTGGTTGTATCGTTTCATTCATTCTCTCGTTTCGTTCCTCTGCCTTCCCTTCATTTTGCTTCTCTGTTTACACTTCTTAGTTTATATTCTAAAGTGTTCTGCCTGGCCTTCCATTTCTATCTCCACGTAACACTCAAGTCTACACTAATCTTCCACTTCACTTCCATTCCTCCAACAACATCACCACCACCTCCTTTATAACCGAATGAAGGCCTTCCACCCACACATGCATGCTTGCATTCATGCAACAGCACCACAACCCACCCTGTTCTCCTCCGTGGCCACAACCGTGCTCCACCTGCTGTTCCTCTCCCTTCCCCCTTTCATTTTCCTTCACCACTAAGGCCGAGTCTATCACACCCATGCACTGCCTCTATCCCGACCACCTTGCGAAACACCGACCACCGCTTCCAACTTTTCCCCGCCTCTACCGCTCGACCGAACAACCCGCCAACCTCCTCTGTCTACCCACCGCCTTTGCACCAAGCTCCGACCCACCTTGAGCAACCACTAGCCGCTCTTCCCAGCCTTCCGCCATCGCTCACCCTCCCCAGCAAAGCACTTTCGCCTTCCCACGGCAGCCCGCAACCGCCTCCTCCCTCCTAACAGCAACCGCACTCACCCTCTCCTCCACCTCGAAAGCATGCCCTTGGCCTCCGCCCTGACCACCGACGCAGCTTCAACCACAACCACAGAACCCATCGTCTCGCCACCGACCTCCTCCCTTCAGGTGGGAAGCCACCTCCCGCTCGCGGCCACGCAGCCAAAGAAATCTAAGCCACCCTTCTTTTGCTCGACCAAGCTCCACCACTCGCCATAACCCAGTCACTGCCCATTTCCTCTCCTCCTTTCACCCGGGCCGAAGCAACCTCACTCAACCGATCTTAGTTGCAACCACCTTTTTTTTCCCTTCGCCTCAGTTTCCGAGTTCGAGTGTGAACTTTTCGTTGAGAATCTTTCGATAGTGTAAAATATGGTAAAGTATAATTGTTTATCTGCATATGTATATACAGAACTTAATTTATATATGCACATGTTAGTTTTATAATTTTGGATTAGTATATATATTAATATAATATACTTGTGTTTATATATGTCGTATGCTATATATAAATATACACCGTTTCATATCCAGATGTCAATACATATATACCATCCTAAGGTGATTTCGGTTTGTGTTATAAGAAGTTATGATGTGTAATAAAATATCAGTTTATATTTATAAGTGGCATTATATAAAGAGATTATATGTAAGCTATATGCAATTTATATGAATTTCTTATTTTATCAAGTACATACTCTGTTCAGTTTGGACATTAGTTTATAACAATATATAAAGTTTCGAAAATAAAAATATAAGTCTATCTTTGTTTGGGGTATCACCTGTTGGGTTTTAAACATTGGGTTGTGTTAGTTGTACACCTATGTTTATATATATTATATATATAACCTGTTTTCCACTAGTATATATATGAGTCATAGTTTTAGCTGTAATTATGTTTACATTACGTGTTTTATTTCTATGATCTACATGGAAAGTTTACAGACTATATATGTGTAAAATATAATGTAGGTTAATGTTATGATACGTGTAACATAATAGAAGTATAAGTTATATCAGTATTTTATTTTTTTACAGTATATATGTTTTTAAGGTTATTACAGGTCAGTTTATTTAATTTGGTTTTCGCCATATTATATGCATTAGATTATATATTAGTATGTATATATATATATAAACATTGATTTATAAAAAAATATAGCATGTGTAAATGTTTGGTTAAAACGTATATGTATTTATTCATTTATTTGTGTCACATACCGAAATTTTCGACTTTCGAAAATTCAACATCGATACTCACTTTATCGACTGCTGAGCCATCGAATGCCGGAAACCCGAAAAGTTATGGTTTTAAGAAAGAAGAAAAAGGTAGAAGAAGAAGATAGAAGAAAAAGAAAGAAGAACAACAACAGAACAAGAGCAGAAACAGAAACAGAAAACAATATCAGAATCTCACATATCGCAGCGGAACAATATATAATAGATAAACACTAGTCTTTTAAAACAAAGAACTATATCAGTTTATACATACATCAATCAGAGTCAATATACAACAATGGACAGTTTTATAACTTGTCCTCATACAGAATACACAGCGGAATAAATACTATCAGATACAAATACTACGTCTCGTCATCCAGCTTGCTTCCAAAGCTCCAGAATATCCTGATAATATAACTCTAGGCTGCCCGTGTGGAAATTGGTGGGCACCCAGAGTTTAGAAGGGAACAATAAACTCCGAGTCAGTCATGGTGACTGGTGTGAGATCGTAAAACAGTTTATCTTTAAAATAAACAACAGGAAAACTTTAATGTCAAATTCGCAATGCTTTTGGAAAATGAAACTACCATAAGACCTCCCGCCACACACACAATGCAAACGCAGACTTGGAGGAGATTTCTTCTTATGATAGTCAAAGATGCTTACTACGCAAAAATCAAATTCTTTTTGATATTATTATTAGTGCATAGTGTAGAAAACATTTCGAAAGTAGAATATAAATCTTAGCCAGCATAGGTACCATTATAGTATGCTTGCTATAGCTACCATATTAAATGGCAGGTTCTACAACTAAAACCGTACTAGGCTCGTATTGTTTCTTTGGATTTCCAACAAATGGTCAGGCTAAGGAACTTCCTATCCACGATGGGTACGTCCCTGGAATAGACGACCCGAGAAATAACCTAACATTACGGTTAGATCTCTGCCAACACAAGGCCGGGTTACCTCTGCAAAAGTAGGTAACTACTGACACGCGTATGCCATCCCCCGATCGTCACCGATCTTCCCGAGGATCCCCGATTTCCAACAAACCACAAAGTAATAAATTTGCAGCAACCACAGAGGTTAAGTATCTGGGCTCCATACCATGATACCACCTTTATCCAGAAGGAATGACATACACTAAGGGGCGCTACTCCCTAGAACCTTGCCGCATCCTTCCTGTTTCGACCATTTCCGGGGTGTGAGGCTCGACGAAGTCTCGTCCACAAAGCTACGCTTTCTCAAAAAGCCCTGCTTCGGGTCAAACAAAAATGATCAACCTATGATCACAAAGATATAAGATCAAACAAATGATCATATCGCAAATGATCAAACACTGATCATTTCACAGCAACACTCAGTATGCCACGTTACCAAATTGGGATATATCGCTGATAAATTTCAACTACATAACCTCTGAGCTCGTACGTCTCAGAGAAGGGTGTTAAGCTAAGAGAATAAATTCTCCGCCACCAACAGAAATGTATTTGAAAGAAATCAGCTTTATATCTCAAATTGTAACGTCAGACATACAATCCATACAAGTCTGTTCCGGGATCGAACAGAACCGAAGGCACTTCTCACGAAGCCCTTGCATATCCGGATAATTTCAATCACGTCAGGACTTCCCGTCACTAAGGGTGATAAAACCTCTAAATCGGAGATCAGCTGATGTAGAGTAACTCGACGGTAATCCTTCCATTTTCAAAAATATCCGGTCTTCAACACCGGTCTTCAAATGCAATTCATAACGACGTATCACATATTCGGAATGGGTTATACGACCCCATGGTCCTTTCCCGGCTAACCCGAATAGTGAGCGCTTATTCAAAAATAAGTGTGGCATTCAAATTCATCCAATCACAACAAATACCTACTCAAGGTAATTATTGATAGTCGGTTATTTAACTATCAATAAAGATGCGCGACATCATCAGATTCCAAATAATTTTCCCAAATTATTTTATTTTCAAAAATATCTTTACTAGATATAGAATTTCCACACTTTAACCATTTGAAAAACAAATTTCAAATATTCACATTTCATTTTATCTTTGAAGATAAAATCTCAAAAACAGTTCATTTCATATTGGAAAAGCATTTCCCTACTTATTTAATAATAAGTATTTCACAAATCATTTATTTTCAACACTTGGAAAATATCCGATATACTTAAATCAAATTAAGTATATATTCATTCTTTAAGGAAATCATTTATTATAACAACATTTATTTGAGTCAAAACGAATGTTACGTAAAACATCGTTACGACGACTCAAAATCACTAGTATAGGGATTCGGAATTAAGATAGATATATAAATCCCAATACTACATCAAAACATTTTCTTTCGAAAATCATTTACTATAACAACAGTGTTATAGTCCATCATTTCCTTATATTTTCGAAAACGCCTATTTCAATAACAAGTGTTGAAATCTATGCTTTCGATTCACAATACATTTTAAAACATCTTTAAAATGTTTAACTTCATTTTTAATATCACTTCTTCAAAAATAAATCCATTTATTTAATAATATATTCACTGTCCAAAATCGTGAATATAATTCACTTAACCCAATTTCAATCATTTCTACACATTTTTATCTCAATAAAAATTCGCTATCCAAAATCGCGAATATATCTTCTTTAAAAATCTTCTATATTTAATTTCTCAAATTCAACTGATTTTGAATTTATAAACACGTTTATAAATTCTATTTCTATTTTAATAACAACTTCGACTTATAAATTTTCTTTATTTACTTCTATAATTTACTTATCAAGATAAGTGATTTCGGATTCATAAACAACGTTTATAAATCGCATTTATACTTTATAACAATTTCCACTTATAAAATCATTTCATTTAGCAATTTCTATTCATATCTCATCTAAGTGTAAAAGTCAAATTTATAAGTAAATTTCTTATAAATCATTTATTCTACAGTCTCTATTCACTTTATAACTACACGTTATAAATCTATTTATTTCATTCACTTATACTTCTTTTTAACACTTATAAAAAAAATCGTTTTATAAGTCCAATATTTTGATTTATAAATTATCAATTTTATAAATCTTTCTATACAAATCATTTATAGTTATTCAAAAATCCCACTTAAACCATTTTATAAATAAATCGACTTTTATTTCAAAAACGACACTTCGGTTATATTTCACTAAAAATTATAACTTTTATAACTTTAAAATTTTACGTTTATAATCGATTCAAAAATTCCATAAAACGTATATTTTCAAAAATCACTTTAAAAACCTTTTTAAAGTAAAAGTCGTTATTTTTACATTTCCAAAACTGAATCCGATGATGCCACAACACCAATCAGTCCATCACAACAGTCAAATATCATATATCATCATATGATAACAGAATATACATCAATATCTGTAAATAAGTAAATACAGTTGAGGAATCCAGTTGGATCCCTCCAACCTGTTTCCCTGCATCCAAAGATGTTAGCACAATACCAATTCCGCTCCAGTACGGAATTATCACGGTATATGGGTTTTATAAAAATCCGCTTACTAACGGCGCAATAGGGTCTCATCCGCTATACGAGGCGGGAAATCATCAATCCAATATATACATATGCCAATATGTATATATTGCTATATATAGATATATATCCTATAATATCTAATATCACATCCAATATAGCAATCATATCAATCAATAATAACTGCAAAAATTCCACATTCAATTTGAGTGAGAAGATCTCACCGTGATTTTCTGATAGCAATTTATAGCGTTTATTTCGAATAAAATTAAACGCGCGTTTAATTTTACCCGAAATTCAAACTAGCTCCAAACGACTTAAATCCAGTTGCATCGCGTAGTATTCGACGACACGATTCCAACGCATTTTGTTTCGTCATTTTCTGATAATGTATGAAAGAGATATTCATTTTTAAAGTTACCCGAATTAATAATATAATTTAATTTACAAATAAATTTTTCTTTAAACCTAAACAAATCAAGACCGTTGCTTTTGAACCAAGGAGATCTGGCCGCGCATCCCCCTTTCTCCCCCCATCAGTTTTTTTCACGCGCGACATTCCCAGGTTCGAACGAACCCATGCCGCCCTTAAACCCTAATTTTCGCACCCCCATTCGAGCACCTCCAGTATGATCAACGACCACCACCACGTGCGCCGCTCCATGCTCCACCCACGGCCAAAATGCGGTCAGACCCGGTGCTGCCTCCTCCCTCGAAAAACATGCCGAACGGCAGCACTTCAAACTCGAATTGACGACGATCCTTAGCACGAAAATCCATCATCACCGTTGAAGTCGTAGGTCTTGAGACGATTTACAACTTTGCAGTTGACACTTTCTTGAATTGATTTGTGGATAGTGAAATATTTGTGGAAGAACGAGATGCGTTCTCAGCCACTAAACGTTTGGGTGGCGGCTGAAGAGAATTGAAACCCTAGGCTCGGTTTCTTATTTGCAAAATGAAAGAAAGGGGTGCTTTTATAGAAAATTTCACGATTTACTATTCATCGAATTTTTTCGAACTCCGATTCGAGCGTGTCGGCTGACGTTTCTAAGGTTTACCCCGCGTTCCGAACGCAATGGAACAGGTTTCGGAAGCTAATTCGATCGTCTGTGTGAGATATGACAAGAAACGATCAATTTAAAATTAAACCGATTTAAATCGATTTCGAGGCGTTTTGACTTGTACCGGACAAATGGTAAATCCAAAAATTACAAAATTTGAAATCTTACAATAGTATCACATTACGGATCCGATGAAACTGGTTTCGTCGAAATCCGACACTGTTTGAAAAATGAGTATTTTAACTCGACGATTTAAAATTAAAACGATATCGATGCGTTTCGAGCTGCCACGGTCAAACGACAACTCCGATGGATACGAAAATTGAAATCCGATAATAACTAACTATTACGGATCCAATGGAACTGGTTTTGTTCAATTCTGAGACTGTTCGAAAATTGGCTATTTTTACAGTCGATAATTAAATATTAAAATATTCGATTTTCACAATTTAACTCCAAATTCAATTTTAAAAGTTCTATAACCTTTCTATAACTCCAGTATGATTAAATAAAATTTTACAAATCATTTTAAATCATTTTAAACACGATTTTCAATTATCTCTGGAATTTCACTATTTAATTTATCGATTAAATTATCAAATTAAATCCAATATTCGAAAAATAAATCATTCGACTTATTAAATTCATTTATTAATATTTAAAATCAATTAAATATCCGAATTTTAATTATCAAAAATTCTGGGTCGTTACAGACTTCCCCCCTTAAAAGAATTTCGTCCTCGAAATTACCAAGTAAGGAAAAATGGTCCTTAACTCGTCTACTCTTTTTCACAATCTAATAGTTTTATCAATTTATCAAAACAAATCTTTCTACTAAAGATTCGTTACCATTCAACTAGCTTTTTTCTAACTTCAATTATAAGTTTCAAACAACATTGTTTACTTAACAATTCAAATTCGAGTTTAAATTCAAATTTTAAACTTTCAAAATTTTCTCAAAATTTTCTAACACTCGAAATTTTCGAAAAATTTCGCCAGCGTCTCCTTTGCGCGGCTAATACGGCACGACTACAAAACGTCCCTACGGACTCTCAGATTTCAAAAAGAAAAAGAAAAAGCCAAGCGGCTAGAGAAATAAGTCATCAAATCTCATATTCGAATTCAAATACTTACCTTTTGTCGAGCCATTCAAATTTATCTTCGAAATTAAATTCCAATTCCTTTATACCTGTATATCCTACTAGCCATTATATCTAGTTACAGCATTCAAACATTTTGCAAATTCGATTACAAAATTTCAATATGTACTTCTTATATCATTTTTACTTCACTGTTGAAGTTACACCTATTCATTTTCCTTCAATTTTACAGTTCACATTCATTTGAATTCAATTCACAATTTCAATTCAATTTCAATTCTATTCATCTTCAATTCTGAAATATTGAATTTCATCAATTAACTTTCGTTTACAACTTCTTATTTTAAATTAGTTTCAATTACTAATTCATTACAAATTCTAATCTACTTATTCAAATTTGTTTTCAATATTCAGTTTCAATTCCAGTTTTATTCTTTCGTTCATTCCCAAAATTTATTTTCAATTCACTATTTTGGTTTATAATCACTCATATTAAACTGGATTTCAAATTCCATATGAATTTAATTCATTCCAAACCATATTAATTTGTCATTTCTTCAATTAGTTTCAATTACTAATTTTATTTCAATACTTTACTCTATAAATTCGAAATGAATTTTTTCAACATTCAATTTACTTTCATTAAATTGATTCACTTGTACTTACATTAATTTAACTCCATCCTTTAAGTTAAATTTATTCTATCAAAATCCAATTTGTATAAGTTATCAACTTTAATAATGTTCCATAGGATTTTTATATAGTATTCCAGAGTTTACCAACATTTCAAAAATCATTTTTGAAAACAATTCAAATTATCCTTTGAATTTTCTAAAACAAAAACCCAAATTTTTCCAAACACTTTCATTTAAAACAATTTGGCAGCAATTTCTCTTTTGGAAACCCGAAAATGAACACCAATGATGCCGCGGTCATCATCGAAGTTATTTTCCAGCGACCGAAAAGAGTTTAGAGCTTTTCATCTCTCCAAAATACTTTTCAAAACCTTTGAAATTCATTTTCAAATCAAAAAGGAATTAAACTTTCCAAATCTCCAAAATTTTCAAATTCTTTTCAAAACATTTCCAAATACTTCTCTGGAATTCCGTTTCAAATTATAAGTCACATTTATAATTTATATTCTCAAATTTCATTTGTATATGGATTAATTTCTTATCTTTGGAGTTATGATTTCAATTTCTTTATTTAATTTTAATGATAATAGTTTAATATTATCACTTCTAACAACCATGCAACCATATACTATAGTACTTCATAGAAAAATCATTTCTTTTCTATAAAAAAATAGTTTTGGGCAAAATTATCTCATTCACCTTATTCAAAAACAATACTGTGCCGAATTGTTCTGTATAAGTGTTTAGAGATCCCTATCGATAGAGTTGTACGGACAATACCGACCAGAATCCATATACCACTCAACAAACCAATCATCACAATATAAAACAATTTTATATTCAATAACAAATACGCACTCGTATCTATTATTACACTCAACTCATTCTAGAGTACTACTGACTCTATTTCTAATGAGTAACACCCAACAGAGCAGGGTTGTCGCTTAACCATATGCTCTGATACCACTTTGTCACATACCAAAATTTTCGACTTTCGAAAATTCAACATCGATACTCACTTTATCGACTGCTGAGCCATCGAATGCCGGAAACCCGAAAAGTTATGGTTTTAAGAAAGAAGAAAAAGGTAGAAGAAGAAGATAGAAGAAAAAGAAAGAAGAACAACAACAGAACAAGAGCAGAAACAGAAACAGAAAACAATATCAGAATCTCACATATCGCAGCGGAACAATATATAATAGATAAACACTAGTCTTTTAAAACAAAGAACTATATCAGTTTATACATACATCAATCAAAGTCAATATACAACAATGGACAGTTTTATAACTTGTCCTCATACAGAATACACAGCGGAATAAATACTATCAGATACAAATACTACGTCTCGTCATCCAGCTTGCTTCCAAAGCTCCAGAATATCCTGATAATATAACTCTAGGCTGCCCGTGTGGAAATTGGTGGGCACCCAGAGTTTAGAAGGGAACAATAAACTCCGAGTCAGTCATGGTGACTGGTGTGAGATCGTAAAACAGTTTATCTTTAAAATAAACAACAGGAAAACTTTAATGTCAAATTCGCAATGCTTTTGGAAAATGAAACTACCATAAGACCTCCCGCCACACACACAATGCAAACGCAGACTTGGAGGAGATTTCTTCTTATGATAGTCAAAGATGCTTACTACGCAAAAATCAAATTCTTTTTGATATTATTATTAGTGCATAGTGTAGAAAACATTTCGAAAGTAGAATATAAATCTTAGCCAGCATAGGTACCATTATAGTATGCTTGCTATAGCTACCATATTAAATGGCAGGTTCTACAACTAAAACCGTACTAGGCTCGTATTGTTTCTTTGGATTTCCAACAAATGGTCAGGCTAAGGAACTTCCTATCCACGATGGGTACGTCCCTGGAATAGACGACCCGAGAAATAACCTAACATTACGGTTAGATCTCTGCCAACACAAGGCCGGGTTACCTCTGCAAAAGTAGGTAACTACTGACACGCGTATGCCATCCCCCGATCGTCACCGATCTTCCCGAGGATCCCCGATTTCCAACAAACCACAAAGTAATAAATTTGCAGCAACCACAGAGGTTAAGTATCTGGGCTCCATACCATGATACCACCTTTATCCAGAAGGAATGACATACACTAAGGGGCGCTACTCCCTAGAACCTTGCCGCATCCTTCCTGTTTCGACCATTTCCGGGGTGTGAGGCTCGACGAAGTCTCGTCCACAAAGCTACGCTTTCTCAAAAAGCCCTGCTTCGGGTCAAACAAAAATGATCAACCTATGATCACAAAGATATAAGATCAAACAAATGATCATATCGCAAATGATCAAACACTGATCATTTCACAGCAACACTCAGTATGCCACGTTACCAAATTGGGATATATCGCTGATAAATTTCAACTACATAACCTCTGAGCTCGTACGTCTCAGAGAAGGGTGTTAAGCTAAGAGAATAAATTCTCCGCCACCAACAGAAATGTATTTGAAAGAAATCAGCTTTATATCTCAAATTGTAACGTCAGACATACAATCCATACAAGTCTGTTCCGGGATCGAACAGAACCGAAGGCACTTCTCACGAAGCCCTTGCATATCCGGATAATTTCAATCACGTCAGGACTTCCCGTCACTAAGGGTGATAAAACCTCTAAATCGGAGATCAGCCGATGTAGAGTAACTCGACGGTAATCCTTCCGTTTTCAAAAATATCCGGTCTTCAACACCGGTCTTCAAATGCAATTCATAACGACGTATCACATATTCGGAATGGGTTATACGACCCCATGGTCCTTTCCCGGCTAACCCGAATAGTGAGCGCTTATTCAAAAATAAGTGTGGCATTCAAATTCATCCAATCACAACAAATACCTACTCAAGGTAATTATTGATAGTCGGTTATTTAACTATCAATAAAGATGCGCGACATCATCAGATTCCAAATAATTTTCCCAAATTATTTTATTTTCAAAAATATCTTTACTAGATATAGAATTTCCACACTTTAACCATTTGAAAAACAAATTTCAAATATTCACATTTCATTTTATCTTTGAAGATAAAATCTCAAAAACAGTTCATTTCATATTGGAAAAGCATTTCCCTACTTATTTAATAATAAGTATTTCACAAATCATTTATTTTCAACACTTGGAAAATATCCGATATACTTAAATCAAATTAAGTATATATTCATTCTTTAAGGAAATCATTTATTATAACAACATTTATTTGAGTCAAAACGAATGTTACGTAAAACATCGTTACGACGACTCAAAATCACTAGTATAGGGATTCGGAATTAAGATAGATATATAAATCCCAATACTACATCAAAACATTTTCTTCCGAAAATCATTTACTATAACAACAGTGTTATAGTCCATCATTTCCTTATATTTTCGAAAACGCCTATTTCAATAACAAGTGTTGAAATCTATGCTTTCGATTCACAATACATTTTAAAACATCTTTAAAATGTTTAACTTCATTTTTAATATCACTTCTTCAAAAATAAATCCATTTATTTAATAATATATTCACTGTCCAAAATCGTGAATATAATTCACTTAACCCAATTTCAATCATTTCTACACATTTTTATCTCAATAAAAATTCGCTATCCAAAATCGCGAATATATCTTCTTTAAAAATCTTCTATATTTAATTTCTCAAATTCAACTGATTTTGAATTTATAAACACGTTTATAAATTCTATTTCTATTTTAATAACAACTTCGACTTATAAATTTTCTTTATTTACTTCTATAATTTACTTATCAAGATAAGTGATTTCGGATTCATAAACAACGTTTATAAATCGCATTTATACTTTATAACAATTTCCACTTATAAAATCATTTCATTTAGCAATTTCTATTCATATCTCATCTAAGTGTAAAAGTCAAATTTATAAGTAAATTTCTTATAAATCCTTTATTCTACAGTCTCTATTCACTTTATAACTTCACGTTATAAATCTATTTATTTCATTCACTTATACTTCTTTTTAACACTTATAAAAAAAATCGTTTTATAAGTCCAATATTTTGATTTATAAATTATCAATTTTATAAATCTTTCTATACAAATCATTTATAGTTATTCAAAAATCCCACTTAAACCATTTTATAAATAAATCGACTTTTATTTCAAAAATGACACTTCGGTTATATTTCACTAAAAATTATAACTTTTATAACTTTAAAATTTTACGTTTATAATCGATTCAAAAATTCCATAAAACGTATATTTTCAAAAATCACTTTAAAAACCTTTTTAAAGTAAAAGTCGTTATTTTTACATTTCCAAAACTGAATCCGATAATGCCACAACACCAATCAGTCCATCACAACAGTCAAATATCATATATCATCATATGATAACAGAATATACATCAATATCTGTAAATAAGTAAATACAGTTGAGGAATCCAGTTGGATCCCTCCAACCTGTTTCCCTGCATCCAAAGATGTTAGCACAATACCAATTCCGCTCCAGTACGGAATTATCGCGGTATATGGGTTTTATAAAAATCCGCTTACTAACGGCGCAATAGGGTCTCATCCGCTATACGAGGCGGGAAATCATCAATCCAATATATACATATGCCAATATGTATATATTGCTATATATAGATATATATCCTATAATATCTAATATCACATCCAATATAGCAATCATATCAATCAATAATAACTGCAAAAATTCCACATTCAATTTGAGTGAGAAGATCTCACCGTGATTTTCTGATAGCAATTTATAGCGTTTATTTCGAATAAAATTAAACGCGCGTTTAATTTTACCCGAAATTCAAACTAGCTCCAAACGACTTAAATCCAGTTGCATTGCGTAGTATTCGACGACACGATTCCAACGCATTTTGTTTCGTCATTTTCTGATAATGTATGAAAGAGATATTCATTTTTAAAGTTACCCGAATTAATAATATAATTTAATTTACAAATAAATTTTTCTTTAAACTTAAACAAATCAAGACCGTTGCTTTTGAACCAAGGAGATCTGGCCGCGCATCCCTCTTTCTCCCCCCATCAGTTTTTTTCACGCGCGACATTCCCAGGTTCGAACGAACCCATGCCGCCCTTAAACCCTAATTTTCGCACCCCCATTCGAGCACCTCCAGTATGATCAACGACCACCACCACGTGCGCCGCTCCATGCTCCACCCACGGCCAAAATGCGGTCAGACCCGGTGCTGCCTCCTCCCTCGAAAAACATGCTGAACGGCAGCACTTCAAACTCGAATTGACGACGATCCTTAGCACGAAAATCCATCATCACCGTTGAAGTCATAGGTCTTGAGACGATTTACAACTTTGCAGTTGACACTTTCTTGAATTGATTTGTGGATAGTGAAATATTTGTGGAAGAACGAGATGCGTTCTCAGCCATTAAACGTTTGGGTGGCGGCTGAAGAGAATTGAAACCCTAGGCTCGGTTTCTTATTTGCAAAATGAAAGAAAGGGGTGCTTTTATAGAAAATTTCACGATTTACTATTCATCGAATTTTTTCGAACTCCGATTCGAGCGTGCCGGCTGACGTTTCTAAGGTTTACCCCGCGTTCCGAACGCAATGGAACAGGTTTCGGAAGCTAATTCGATCGTCTGTGTGAGATATGACAAGAAACGATCAATTTAAAATTAAACCGATTTAAATCGATTTCGAGGCGTTTTGACTTGTACCGGACAAATGGTAAATCCAAAAATTACAAAATTTGAAATCTTACAATAGTATCACATTACGGATCCGATGAAACTGGTTTCGTCGAAATCCGACACTGTTTGAAAAATGAGTATTTTAACTCGACGATTTAAAATTAAAACGATATCGATGCGTTTCGAGCTGCCACGGTCAAACGACAACTCCGATGGATACGAAAATTGAAATCCGATAATAACTAACTATTACGGATCCAATGGAACTGGTTTCGTTCAATTCTGAGACTGTTCGAAAATTGGCTATTTTTACAGTCGATAATTAAATATTAAAATATTCGATTTTCACAATTTAACTCCAAATTCAATTTTAAAAGTTCTATAACCTTTCTATAACTCCAGTATGATTAAATAAAATTTTACAAATCATTTTAAATCATTTTAAACATGATTTTCAATTATCTCTGGAATTTCACTATTTAATTTATCGATTAAATTATCAAATTAAATCCAATATTCGAAAAATAAATCATTCGACTTATTAAATTCATTTATTAATATTTAAAATCAATTAAATATCCGAATTTTAATTATCAAAAATTCTAGGTCGTTACAATTTGAATATGAGGTTTAAGGAAAATAATAGAATAAGATACATCTCGTTAAATTTATCAAACAAAATTTTGATTTATTCTCATCGATTTCTGTTATCAGCCTTGATCGTCGAATTTGTGTCCATCTCACTTTGCTTTGGAATTCGTGCTTGGGTTCGTAACTCAATTTCATCGTCTATTTCTCTAGCCTCGAAAGGTGAGCACTCACTCACGATTAACGTTCTTTTATTTATTAAATTTGATTTCAATTGAAACGACAATTGAAATATACTGCTGTTAGTTAATTACACTGTTATATATGCTATTGCCTTTATCAGTTCACTTGTGACATTTGACACCATTATCTGTTAATTATTTATGTGATGATAATACAGTTTGGCTGATAATTAGTTGATTGTTGATGTTTATATTGGACGTTATATTGTTAGTGTTAAATGATAAATAGTATGCAAAATTGAAATGGATATAGGATAGTTAACAAATTTTAAAACTGATTAAATTTGATTAGTGAATATGACCCCTTTTAATTGTTAAATTAATTGACATGTAGAATAGTGATAATTACACTTTGAACCATCGACGTATATTGGATTAATTTTTGTAGTGTAAAATTGAAATTGAATGACAAGTGAAAAACCGTAATGTAATAATCTTTAATCTACATGAAATGATAGTGTAGATTCTAGAATTAATTATATTAATTTGTACAAATAACAATGCGAATTAATACGATTATTTCGGGATTATTTAAATTGATTATTGGATTGTTATTGTTTGTTGTTATTGCTGGTTTATTTACTTTGACACCATCCCAGTTATCACACTGCAAGTTCCCTTTGCTATGCTTTGATTTTGAATTGAATTGGAATCGGGTTGAAATGATAAATACCCAAATTGAACTTTGACCTAGGATAGGAAATTAAATAAAACCCGATTGGTCAATAATTTGATTTAAAATAAACGAAGATTTTATTTGAATAAATAATATGGTTTTGAAATGAAGTTGAAATTTGAATTTTAATGAAAGGAAAATGTTAATATATAATAATCTGAAACAAAATATTAACAATGTAATTGATGAAAGAATGTTGTTTAATTTGAGAAATGATTGAATTAAATTTGAAATGATTAAATAATTAAGTTTGAAATTATAATTAAGTTGAAATTATTAAACTTTGAAATTATTTAATAATTAAGTTTTGAATTATTTAATACTTAAATAAGATTAAATTATTTAATGATTAAATTGAATTGAAATTCTTTAATAAGAAAAATTGAACTTTTGAATAAGTGAATTTTACTTCGTAAATAATTGAAATTGAGTTTTCTTTATTAAGTAAGTTTTGGAAAATTATTTAAGAAAGTAAATAAGTGAAATTGAATTTCTTTATCAAGGAATGCAAATGTGATTTTGAAATTAATGTAAGACTTGAAATTTAAAGAATTTGATTTGATGAATTTAATTTAATTAAATTTGTAAGTTTGATATAATGAAGTTGAATTTAAAAAATAGATTTAATGTATTGGAAATTTAATAGAAATTGTTTTGGATGATAAATTATTTAATATGGAATGAAATAGATAAATTGATTTGAATGATAAATATAAATAAATTAAATGATTTCGGAATGAAACTTATATACGAACGTGAATCAATTTTCAATTGTTTTAAATAAAGATTGAAATTGAATTATAAGATTTTGAAAAGATAATTTGGAAGTTTTGAAACTTAAATTTTGGAAATTGATTTCGAAAGAGAAATGAAATGTTGGTTTACGAATTGAAATTGAAATTGAATTTGATTTGGTTTTTTTGAAATATATAAACGACCAATCGGTGTAATAACTACGAAAGTTATTAAAGAGACCGGAATCGGTTATGGACATACTCTCTGTCTAAACCGAAACCACTTTAATAACAATACGCGGAGTGGTGATCCAGAATGAAGTGGTTGGAATGATGTACGTGATGACTGAAGAAAGAGAACGATAATGGATAGCCTTGACACTTGTGTCAAATTGGAAATGACTAAAACAGGAGCCGTGCCGGGCCAATGGAGGTCAGCTACCTCAAGTGAACACACTTCTTCGAACTACTCATTACTTGTTGTCGATTGGTGCACCCTTGATTTTGGGAGTGTTGTTTCACGGTGTTGCGATCGCTGCGGCGATGCATTCTTACCAGTCCGGATCAGGCAAACGGTAGTATCACTACCTTGGGTATTGCCTCATGTGCCTTGTCATACTTGTATCCCTATACGCGACCACTACGATTTGTTTTGTACCTTTAGTATATGGATTGCCCTCTGGTGACTTCCGGTTTTGGGGAAACTACGGTCTTGTATATGCTCTTGGGAATAAAAATGTGTTAAGGGTGGAATGGGCCATGACTTAACACTATTTTGATATCTTTATATTACTGATAGACATTATCTACTTAGCGTACATTACTACCTAGTAGATAGTTTAACGGATCCTTAAAGGATGGTTATTCCAACATCCTTTGAGTTACTTGTATTTCAATTGCTATTTCACTTGAGTTGGATTTATTAATATAAGAATGTTAATCCTGACTCGAGTGTCTTGTGTTTTTGCTTTACGCTCGGGTCAGACTGAGTGTACCAGTATTCGAGACTCACCTTTGAAGTTGGAGCTTTGCTTGAAGATCCAGCCATCTATTCTGCTTCCAGTATTCGATGATTCCAGTGATGTATTCTGATTTGTATCTGATGTATCGTATTACTCTTCCGTTGTATTTGGTTTAACTCTGATGTAACTTATACATTTATATAGTAGCTTCATGAACTACTATCTCTTTTATTTCCGCTGCATTTATTACTCTGTGTCTGTGATCTGTGATTATTTATTTACTGTATATGTTCAATTTTGCCAAATTTAAATTAACAACGCGGTATTTTGAGCAATTCAACTCCGGCATGAGTGTCTACCTATACACTTATAATGGATGCGAATGGTCCAAAATATCGGGTCGTTACAACAACATATCAACAACAACTTCTCAATCAATCATTTCCTTTCCAACCTCTTAACAATCAAACCACCACCACGTCATCTCCATATTTTCACTATAACCATCTGCCTAACTCTGCCACATTCACCACATCTTCTACAACACTTCCATCCTACTATACATCACTGTTCCCTGCCTATGCATATCCTTACACTGTGCACAAAACTATGCAACTTGCTTACTTCAACTTACCCACCACACTGTTGCTTCAACAACCATTTATTCATCACTGCTTTCACTACATTCCTCTACATATTTGCACAGACAACCAACTATACAAACTCCATACACTACAACAGACCAACCACCAAATAGTCATTCCATAGTGCTTTCTCTGCCTGACCACTCCAACTGCTACAATCTTCACTTACCCAACTTCCTACCCAGCTGTGAACATCCACAAATAATCAACCATCTCCTCAGATAACCACTTGCCATCAACCATTTCTAAACTGCCACCTCTGCCTGCATTGCCACTGATATAACCAATACATCACTTCACTTCATAACTCAATTGCATTTCCATTACTGCCACTGTATAAACATCAACACCTCCCTGTACAAACATCCTTGTACAAACAACAGCAGCAACTGAATCACCTGAATCAACTTCCCACCACCTTAATCAGTTCACTCTACTACCATCCTTCATACCACAACACTTCTCGGTTCAACTAATCACTGCAAACTACACTCTAAACTGTTCTCTACCTCAACTTGCCTCTGGGCGCATATCACTGCACATTCTCTAGCCATCAACTGTAACAACCCTAGATTTTTGTATATTATTTAAAATTGACTTTCTTTTATTTTTTAAATTATTTTAAACTTTTTATATTTCAAACATTTCATTTTAAAAATATAAATGTTGATTATTAAGTGAATTATAGTTTCAAACTAGTATAAATTGGATATTTCACTGAAAAGTGAATATCTGTTCAAACTGGTCAAACTTTGACTTTCAAATTTTAAATTTAAATATTTGAATTCTTAAATTTTATCTTTTATTATGGAAATAGATGTAATAACTTGAACACTGCTTTTCGTTTCGTTGAAAACGGAGTTAAACTGTAAAAGTTATGTATATTTCAATATTGAGTGCAATTTGTTTATTTTGTGCAATTTTGCCTATTTTAAATTTTGTAAATCATATTTTCTTTCTTATATTTTGTTTTAATATGTGTAAATATGTTAATTTATGTATATTTTCATCTCTAAATATTTTTAAAAATAATAATAGAATTTTTCCAAAATTTACTATGATGATTTCCTATTTTTAAAGGCTGTTTTCCTATTTTCTGCTATTTTCTTCATTAAAAGTTATATGTAAATTTAATTTTAAATATTTATTTTGCGAATACATTTTTATTTTATGTTATTATTTATGTTTAAAAAAATATATTACAAGCTCATATGAATTTTCTAAAGTTTATACCATTTATTTTCTAATTTTCTAGCCTAGTTGACAATCTTTGCTATTTTCTTGATTTAATTATTTATAATTAATATTTTTTTATTTATATTTTTTTTGTTATATTTTCGTATTTTAACTGAATTTATATATGTTTTTCAGTTATATAAAAATTTAAAAAGAAATAGTGAATATATGAAGAGTTTGAAACCCTTGGTATGCTTAGTCCTTTTGCATTCCGACCTTTCACTTTCCAAACTCCATTCATCAATGCTTTGGCCGTACCTTTACTGCATCTTTCAGCCGCAGTCCTCACTCTTTCTCACGAAAATTTTATCATCTTTCTTGAGAAAAAAACTCATGGCCATTTGTTTTACAAAAATTTGGTAAATTCTATCATCTTTCTTCTTGTTTTATGATTTTTCTATTGATTTTTGCATTGATCCTTCTTGTGTTTTGCTAGGCCTAGCCTCTACCACCACCACCATCCTCTCCACCATCATTTGCAGCAGCTCCTCCTCCAACCCCTCTGTCCATGTCAGGGCCATGGCATCCCAAAGATGAAAACACCACAAAAACTCTACACAAACTTGCAAAATCCCTTAAAAACTATGCATAGCCGACCTTGTTTGTCACCATCACCTTCATAGTTCACTTTGGCCACCCCTTAGCCACACCTCCAGCCATCACATCATCTCTGACATCAGCTCCAAACCTGTACCTGAAATGATCAGATCCGAAGGCCCCTGGCCGAGCCCAAGCAATGACAAGGCCGAGCCTTGTTGTGACCAAACATCACTTATTTTGCCTTAACCCTTTATCTTCTTCACTTTGTAACTTCTACCTTCATCACCACTTGTGTAGCCATGCTATTTTGATGCCATACCCGAGTTTAACATGATCATGGCTGAGTATATGCTCCACTCTGGTCAAGCAATTGAGTGGCTAAAGCAAGGTCTAATCCTATCTTGTCTTTATTGCTTTTATATTTCAGTTTGTTCAACATTGTTTGCATTGAATATTTATGTGTATATTGTCTTGTTTTGGTTATTGTTTACAAGATAAATATCAAGGCTCTTCATTCATTCAAATCAAAAGTCATGCTATATCCTGCTTGTTGTGCTTTCTAGAATCTATTCTGTGTGTTTTGGTCGCTAATCTCCAGCTTTAACAAGTGAGTAAATCTCACCAGACAAATATGTACTTATATAATGATAAACTGACATCACTTGAATCTGTAAATGCATATCATTCTGTTATAGCTGCTATATTATAATCTTATGATGTTCACCCATGCTTATTTATCTGTTATACCATATGTTAATGTTTATTATGTTATTCTATTTATTTATATCAGTTTATCACACTGCAAGTTCCCTGTTAGTATAGAAATCACTATGGGTTGAAATGACACATACCTGAACGGACTTTAGAATAGGAAAAAAATCGTTATGGGCTGAAATGATAGGCCTGAACGATTTTTATTTATTTTATTTAACTTGGGATTGCAGATTTGAAATGATAGAACCCGGATTTTTCTTTTTAAACTGCGGATTGAAATGATACATATCTGTATCACTTGACCTAGGTTAGAAAACTATATACAGGCCCGTGGTTATTTTATAAAGTGTTTTGGATATTTTTAAGTATTTTAAAAATATAAATTTATGAAATTTGATTTAAATAGACTTTGAAATGTTTTAAAATAAAGAAATTATGATTTTTCTATGAGTTAAAAATGTAATTAATGAATGGTTAAATTGGATTATTGAAATATAACTTAAGTTTGGAATTTGGAATTTTGGTTAAAAATGATATTTAAGTTATATGAATAAAAATGAAAATTTAATTATATTTGGAAAATGGTAAATATGATAATTTGATTAAATTTGAAGTTAAGCGGTTTATTAAAGTATTATTGATTTTTCTATGAATTTAAGTGGTTAAATAAATGAATGTTTAAAAGTGATCTTTTAAAATATAACTTGACTTGGAAATGTGAAATTTGGTTTTAATTAAAGGTTTAAGTTAATTAAATAAAATTGGAAATTTAGTTAAATTTGTGACATGGAAATTTAAATTTGAAGTGCTAAGTATTTGTTGAAATGTGAAGAATTGGAAACTTTTACACTTAAATTTATTAAGTAAATTGTTGAAAATTGGATTTAATTATAAGAAATTTATCGTGAAAAATATATATATGTTTAATGATATGTAAATGAACATTTTTAATGTTAAAAATATGGTTTTGAAATGTTTAAATGATTTAAAATAAAGTTTATTATTTGCTGGAAATACACTAAAATCTGGAATTAACTTTTAATAGCATTCAGAAATGCTATAGTTTCTGAATTGAACTAAAGTTGTGTAAAAAGAGCTATTACAGCATTTTTGAAATGCTGTAGTTGTTGTGGTTGAACTTATAGGCTAATATTGAACTCAGGTCTATTATAGCATTCTCTGGAAAAGCTATAGTGGTCTGCAGTCTTTGCTGAAATCAAATAAAACCTTTGTTTTGAAATCTGAGTTACCGCAGCACTTCTGAAATGCTGTCTTTTCCATTTTGAACTATAATTTAACTAAAAACTGAGTTTTAACAACAGTTCAAATGCTGTCTTTGCTGAACAAAAATGTTTTCAAGTATAACTTATAACAGCTTTTTCTAAATGCTGCGAAAGGCTAAAATTTTAATAATTATGGTTTTTGACTTAGTAAACGAACTCAGAATGGTTTGAAACTTTGGAAATTGAATACTTGATTTGAAAATATAATAATTACACTTTTAAAAGGTTTAAATGAATTATTTTGATTGGAATATAAACTATTTAAAGGTGATTTGAAATGATAGTAAATGAACAATATCTTTGAATTTAAAAAGTATTTAAAGTTGAATATTTGGATTTGAAATTATAGGATATTTTATTATATTAAAAATGATTTGAAATGAAGTTTTGTAAGGATATGATATTTTATTATATTAAAAATGATTTGAAATGAAGTTTTGTAAGGATATGATATTTTATCATATAAAAATGATTTGAAATGTAGTTTTGTAAGGATATGATATTTTATTATATTAAAATGATTTGAAATGAAGATTTGGAAAGATTGATATTTGATATATTAAAATGATATGAAATGAAGTTTTGGAAAGATATGATATTTTGATATATTGAAATGATTTGAAATGAAGTTTTGAAATGATATGATATTTTAAATATATTGAAATGGTTTGGAATTGATTTAATCTTTATTTTTGATAAAGATTTGGATTTGAAATGATATTCTATTTTGAAGTATAAACTGTTTTTAAATTATAACCACGGGTTATAATAACGATTGGTTGTTAAAGAGACCGGGATCGGATATGGACATACTCTCTGTCGATACCGAAAACCACTTTGACAACTTTGTGCGCGGTGGAGTTTCCAGAATGAAGTAGGATGGTGGCGACGATCCTAAGGTATATACATGGACCCAACTCCCGTGAGTTGGCATAAGGTGGCTAAAAAAGGAGCGATTGACGGACCAAGGAGGTAGCACCTCTGATCGGACACACTTCTTCGATACCATTCTATTACTTGTGATTGATTTGGTGCGCACCCTTGATTTGGGAGTGTTGTTCGAGGTGGGCGGTAGTGGCTGCTATGCGTTACCACCAGTCCGGATGCGTAATTGGTATATCTACCCTGGCATTGCCTTGTGTGCCGTGTCACCTACCATATCGAGCTTTACTACGAGTTTCTATTTGTGTCGTACCTATGGAGTATCTTCTCGTAGCCTCTCGGGGTATGCAGGTACTGTGTAGACTATTGGCATATTACGTGTTAAGGTGGAAAATGTAAAGCCTTAACGCTATTTAAAAGTATGTTTATTTTATGATTAGACATTATTGTAATAGCGAATATTACTACATAGTAGATAGTTTAACGGATCCTTAAAGAATGGGCGATCCCAAGCATTCTTTAAGTTACTTGTACCTTTATTACAGTTCACTTGAGTTAGTTTACATTATATAAGTATATATTGTCCTGACTCGAGTGTTTTGTGTTTTGCTTTACGCTCGGGTCAGCTTGAGTTATTCACAGATTTGGATTTCCACTCTCTTGGAGATTTGAATCGCTGGAGATTATCTGCTTGTCTTGTCCTATCTATTTCAGTTCCGTTGTTCTACTCAGCTTGTACTTGGTTATTTTATTGAGACTTCTATTGTACTCTATTTCTTCTGTTATATCTTATGTAACTTTGATATATTTATATAGTAGCTTCATGAACTACTATTTCTTTTACTTCCGCTGCATTATTTTACTCTGTGTCTGTGATCTGTGATTATATTTATTTACTGTATATTCTGAGATTTGCCAAATTTTATTTACAACGCGGTATTTTGAGCAATTCAATTCCGGCATGAGTGTCTACCTATACACTTATAATGGATGCGAATGGTTGAAAATATCGGGTCATTACAGTTGGTATCAGAGCTTTGGCTTTGAGGCAAAACTCAACATATGGAGTAGATTTATTTACAGAATCACTTTCATTCGAGTTTGAATCTTTTCCTCTTGATTCGAATTTCCTTTGAATTTTTGGAACATTCCCTGCAGTTCCAAAATTCATTCTTGTCCCTCGCTATCCATCTTCTTTTGATTCTGGAGTATCACATAACTCCACTTCGAATGAGCTTTATAGTGAATTGGCGTTCTCGCCAATACTCTAATGACTTGTAAAAGGGGGAAAACTCCTTTACAAATTAGCATTGATTCACCAGAGATTTATATCTATTCTTGGTTTAAATGCTAATATCTTTTGTTATTCCAAACCCTATCTCTTGAGATCGGATGTAGATTTACCCCAAAAAAAATAAAAAATATATATATTTACATTTGATCTTTTTCATTAATTCACGGTTGACCCGGTTAAGGTTGCCTGCGATTATCTAAGCTTACCCATCTTCATATTTTGTTAATTAATCATCTTGTTTTGTTTCCAAAATATCCTCAAACATTTTGAATTGTACTTGTAAATCTATGTTTGTTTTATATATTGTGTTGTTGATGTTGATTTGGGCTTCCGATCGATTCATCTGATCAACGCTATCGATATGATTTCTAAAACACTTTGACATAACAAACTGACACAATATTATTTTAAAAATTTGGTTAATAAAATAAATTTTGATATAAGTAAATATTATGGAACTTAATAAATTGATTTAAATTGATTATTTGAAATGATAATACTTGATTTATCATTCTATAAATGAATTTATAAATAGTTGTTTATAAATTTGATTTGGGAACTGAAATGAATTTAAATCAAGAATTTGAGAATTTAATTTCTGCTGGTTTCAAACCTTATGTTTAAAGTTTTAAAAGGACATATTATTTAAAGTATTTTGAATAGAAATTTGTTTCCAAAGAATTTTAAAGTTTTAAAATTTTAGTGCTCTTCTCTTTGTCGCTGGAAAATAATTTCGGTGATGACCGCGGCATCATCGACTTTCATTTTCGAGTTTCGAAGTGAAGAGACCGCTCTGTAGGCTTGCTACAGTGTTGCTTTGAGAATTTAATTAATTTGAACTTCTAAAATATGATTTGATTTATATATAGATATATGATTTAAAATTGATTTGACATATTATGTACATATATTTATTTATCTCTAACTGGTTTAAAGGAAATCAGAAATTAATTCTTACATTTTTTTTCTTCTTAAAGAATAATTTCAATTATAAAAAGAAAAAGAAAAAATTTGGATAAATGATTCAAACTTGAGATAATTGAATTGGAAAGTTTTACTTGTATAACACACAATTTCATTTCCAATATAACTTACCTAAATTACACAGAAGTTGAATATGAAATTGGATAATATACAATATAGAAAGGATTTTATAAATAAAATTTGAGTGGTTATAATAAATGTTATACACTTAAATTTTAGTTATAAAAGATTAACAGAGGTAAATAGTGAAAAAGGAATTTAAAGAGATTTTATTTAAATAACTTAATAATCAAATTTGATTTACTATGGAACCTTAAGTCTAACCTAGGAATTTTAATAAAGGTTATTTCCCAAAATGAATATATTGTATAATAAATAATTTATCTTTGAATAGATAAAATAAAAAAAATACATTTGAATTGGACATTTTGTAATAAAGTTTATTTAACTTGAATTCATAGTTTAATTGATGTCTAAATGAATAAATGTGTAAAGAAATTTGATTGTTATATTTGCTATGATAAATAATTTATTTATGAAATAGATATGTCTTGAAAAATGAATAATTATGATTTAAATAGTTAAAATGTATTTTAACATCACTAAAACTTGATAATTGAGAATTTGGTTTTCAAATGGAAGTTTAAGGAATATCTATTTATGAAATGGGTATTTTAAATAAAGTGTTAGGTTATGTGTTAAATTAAGAGCTAACTAAAATAGTGAGCTTTTGACTTAATAAACGAAGTATAGTTTAATTTGGATATTCCATTCATAAAAGTTTGTTTTAATAAGTCATAAGTTAAATGATATCCTAATGAATACTTCTGAAATTAAACTGATTTGAAATACTAATATATCTACTATAGCATTTTATAAGTGCTGCTGTTTTTGAAAATACAATGTTTTGGAAATTTTATAATTGAATGAACTTAGAAATGTTACAACTTTGAAATGAATATTATTTGACATTGGACTTAAATGGTTTAAATGAAGATTATTTTTAAAAGGTGTTATGATTTTCTAAGTATTATGCTTTTTTTAAAAAAAGAATAACATTTCCAAAGTGTTATGATTTTAGTAGTATGATTTCCAAATGATAAACATCCCTAAATTATTATGATTTCAAAGCATTATGGTTTCAAACTTATTATCTTATTTTGTTTTCAAACTGTCTATTGGTTGTCCTTATTTTTCCTTATCTTGCTACAGACTGGTATAGGCATCTTTCTATACTCTTTCTATTTAGAAATCTTTCTATAATCTTTATAATCTTTGGTACTCATTTTGAATCTGAGCACTGCTTTCCACCCATAGACTATCAGTTTAGCGGAAAGAGTAAATCAGATTCTAGAATATCGTTTCGTGCTTGTGTTCCTGATTCTGGAGAATCTTGGGAAGATCATCTCCACCTTGTTAAACCTACCTATAACAATAGTTATCAGGTATAATTTCAACCTCTTTGTCATCTTGGCTTAATCTTATTTCACACTATCTTTTTCTATGCTTTCCCGTACCTCATTCCTTTTCGGGGACGAAAAGTTTTGAGTGGGGTAGAGTGTAACAACCCTAGATTTTTGTATATTGTTTAAAATTGACTTTCTTTTATTTTTAAATTATTTTAAACTTTTTATATTTCAAACATTTCATTTTAAAAATATAAATGTTGATTATTAAGTGAATTATAGTTTCAAACTAGTATAAATTGGATATTTCACTGAAAAGTGAATATCTGTTCAAACTGGTCAAACTTTGACTTTCAAATTTTAAATTTAAATATTTGAATTCTTAAATTTTATCTTTTATTATGGAAATATGTAATAACTTGAACACTGCTTTTCGTTTCGTTGAAAACGGAGTTAAACTGTAAAAGTTATGTATATTTCAATATTGAGTGCAATTTGTTTATTTTGTGCAATTTTGCCTATTTTAAATTTTGTAAATCATATTTTCTTTCTTATATTTTATTTTAATATGTGTAAATATGTTAATTTATGTATATTTTCATCTCTAAATATTTTTAAAAATAATAATAGAATTTTTCCAAAATTTACTATGATGATTTCCTATTTTTAAAGGCTGTTTTCCTATTTTCTGCTATTTTCTTCATTAAAAGTTATATGTAAATTTAATTTTAAATATTTATTTTGCGAATACATTTTTTTTTATGTTATTATTTATGTTTAAAAAAATATATTACAAGCTCATATGAATTTTCTAAAGTTTATACCATTTATTTTCAAATTTTCTAGCCTAGTTGACAATCTTTGTTATTTTCTTGATTTAATTATTTATAATTAATATTTGTTTATTTATATATATTTTTTTGTTATATTTTCGTATTTTAACTGAATTTATATATGTTTTTCAGTTATATAAAAATTTAAAAAGAAATAGTGAATATATGAAGAGTTTGAAACCCTTGGTATGCTTAGTCCTTTTGCATTCCGACCTTTCACTTTCCAAACTCCATTCATCAATGCTTTGGCCGTACCTTTACTGCGTCTTTCAGCCGCATTCCTCACTCTTTCTCACGAAAATTTTATCATCTTTCTTGAGAGAAAAACTCACGGCCATTTGTTTTACAAAAATTTGGTAAATTCTATCATCTTTCTTCTTGTTTTATGATTTTTCTATTGATTTTTGCATTGATCCTTCTTGTGTTTTGCTAGGCCTAGCCTCTACCACCACCACCATCCTCTCCACCATCATTTGCAGCAGCTCCTCCTCCAACCCCTCTGTCCATGTCAGGGCCATGGCATCCCAAAGATGAAAACACCACAAAAACTCTACACAAACTTGCAAAATCCCTTAAAAACTCTGCATAGCCGACCTTGTTTGTCACCATCACCTTCATAGTTCACTTTGGCCACCCCTTAGCCACACCTCCAGCCATCACATCATCTCTGACATCAGCTCCAAACCTGTACCTGACATGATCATATCCGAAGGCCCATGGCCGAGCCCAAGCAATGACAAGGTCGAGCCTTGTTGTGACCAAACATCACCTATTTTGCCTTAACCCTTTATCTTCTTCACTTTGTAACTTCTACCTTCATCACCACTTGTGTAGCCATGCTATTTTGATGCCATACCCGAGTTTAACATGATCACGGCTGAGTATATGCTCCACTCTGGTCAAGCAATTGAGTGGCTAAAGCAAGGTCTAATCCTATCTTGTCTTTATTGCTTTTATATTTCAGTTTGTTCAACATTGTTTGCGTTGAGTATTTATGTGTATATTGTCTTGTTTTGGTTATTGTTTACAAGATAAATATCAAGGCTCTTCATTCATTCAAATCAAAAGTCATGCTATATCCTACTTGTTGTGCTTTTTGGAATCTATTATGTGTGTTTTGGTCGCTAATCTCCAGCTTTAACAAGTGAGTAAATCTCAACAGACAAATATGTACTTATATAATGATAAACTGACATCACTTGAATCTGTAAATGCATATCATTCTGTTATAGCTGCTATATTATAATCTTATGATGTTCACCCATGCTTATTTATCTGTTATACCATATGTTACTATTTATTATGTTATTCTGTTTATTTATATCAGTTTATCACACTGCAAGTTCCCTGTTAGTATAGAAATCACTATGGGTTGAAATGATACATACCCGAACGGACTTTAGAATAGGAAAAAAATCGTTATGGGCTGAAATGATAGGCCTGAACGATTTTTATTTATTTTATTTAACTTGGGATTGCGGGTTTGAAATGATAGAACCCGGATTTTTCTTTTTAAACTGCGGATTGAAATGATACATATCCGTATCACTTGACCTAGGTTAGAAAACTATATACAGGCCTGTGGTTATTTTATAAAGTGTTTTGGATATTTTTAAGTATTTTAAAAATATAAATTTATGAAATTTGATTTAAATAGACTTTGAAATGTTTTAAAATAAAGAAATTATGATTTTTCTATGAGTTAAAAATGTAATTAATGAATGGTTAAATTGGATTATTGAAATATAACTTAAGTTTGGAATTTGGAATTTTGGTTAAAAATGATATTTAAGTTATATGAATAAAAATGAAAATTTAATTATATTTGGAAAATGGTAAATATGATAATTTGATTAAATTTGAAGTTAAGCGGTTTATTAAAGTATTATTGATTTTTCTATGAATTTAAGTGGTTAAATAAATGAATGTTTAAAAGTGATCTTTTAAAATATAACTTGACTTGGAAATGTGAAATTTGGTTTTAATTAAAGGTTTAAGTTAATTAAATAAAATTGCAAATTTAGTTAAATTTGTGACATGGAAATTTAAATTTGAAGTGCTAAGTATTTGTTGAAATGTGAAGAATTGGAAACTTTTACACTTAAATTTATTAAGTAAATTGTTGAAAATTGGATTTAATTATAAGAAATTTATCGTGAAAAATATATATATGTTAAATGATATGTAAATGAACATTTTTTAATGTTAAAAATATGATTTTGAAATGTTTAAATGATTTAAAATATAGTTTATTATTTGCTGGAAATACACTAAAATCAGGAATTAACTTTTAATAGCATTCAGAAATGCTATAGTTTCTGAATTGAACTAAAATTGTGTAAAAAGAGCTATTACAGCATTTCTGAAATGCTGTAGTTGCTGTGGTTGAACTTATAGGCTAATATTGAACTCAGGTCTATTATAGCATTCTCTGGAAAAGCTATAGTGGTCTGCAGTTTTTGCTGAAATCAAATAAAACCTTGTTTTGAAATCTGAGTTACCGCAGCACTTCTGAAATGCTGTCTTTTCCGTTTTGAACTATAATTTAACTAAAAACTGAGTTTTAACAGCAGTTTAAATGCTGTCTTTGCTGAATAAAAATGTTTTCAAGTATAACTTATAACAGCTTTTTCTAAATGCTGCGAAAGGCTGAAATTTTAATAATTATGGTTTTTGACTTAGTAAACGAACTCAGAATGGTTTGAAACTTTGGAAATTGAATACTTAATTTGAAAATATAATAAATACACTTTTAAAAGGTTTAAATGAATTATTTTGATTGGAATATAAACTATTTAAAGGTGATTTGAAATGATAGTAAATGAACGATATCTTTGAATTTAAAAGGTATTTAAAGTTGAATATTTGGATTTGAAATGATAGGATATTTTATTATATTAAAAATGATTTGAAATGAATTTTTGTAAGGATATGATATTTTATTATATTAAAAATGATTTGAAATGAAGTTTTGTAAGGATATGATATTTTATCATATAAAAATGATTTGAAATGAAGTTTTGTAAGGATATGATATTTTATTATATTAAAATGATTTGAAATGAAGTTTTGTAAGGATATGATATTTTATTATATTAAAATGATTTGAAATGAAGATTTGGAAAGATTGATATTTGATATATTAAAATGTTTTGAAATGAAGTTTTGGAAAGATATGATATTTTGATATATTGAAATGATTTGAAATGAAGTTTTGAAATGATATGATATTCTAAATATATTGAAATGGTTTGGAATTGATTTAATCTTTATTTTTGATAAAGATTTGGATTTGAAATGATATTCTATTTTGAAGTATAAACTGTTTTTAAATTATAACCACGGGTTATAATAACGATTAGTTGTTAAAGAGATCGGGATCGGATATGGACATACTCTCTGTCGATACCAAAAACCACTTTGACAACTGTGTACGCGGTGGAGTTTCCAGAATGAAGTAGGATGGTGGCGATGATCCTAAGGTATATACGTGGACACAACTCCCGTGAGTTGGCATAAGGTGGCTAAAAAAGGAGCGATTGACGGACCAAGGAGGTAGCACCTCTGATCGGACACACTTCTTCGATACCATTCTATTACTTGTGATTGATTTGGTGCGCACCCTTGATTTGGGAGTGTTGTTCGAGGTGGGCGGTAGTGGCTGCTATGCGTTACCACTAGTCCGGATGCGTAATTGGTATATCTACCCTGGCATTGCCTTGTGTGCCGTGTCACCTACCATATCGAACTTTACTACGAGTTTCTATTTGTGTCGTACCTATGGAGTATCTTCTCGTAGCCTCTCGGGGTATGCAGGTACTGTGTAGACATTGGCATATTACGTGTTAAGGTGGAAAATGTAAAGCCTTAACGCTATTTAAAAGTATGTTTATTTTATGATTAGACATTATTGTAATAGCGAATATTACTACATAGTAGATAGTTTAACGGATCCTTAAAGAATGGGCGATCCCAAGCATTCTTTAAGTTACTTGTACCTTTATTACAGTTCACTTGAGTTAGTTTACATTATATAAGTATATGTTGTCCTGACTCGAGTGTTTTGTGTTTTGCTTTACGCTCGGGTTAGCCTGAGTTATTCACAGATTTGGATTTCCACTCTCTTGGAGATTTAAATCGATGGAGATTATCTGCTTGTCTTGTCCTATCTATTTCAGTTCCGTTGTTCTACTCAGCTTGTACTTGGTTATTTTATTAGGAATTCTATTGTACTCTATTTCTTCTGTTATATCTTATGTAACTTTGATATATTTATATACTAGCTTCATGAACTACTATTTCTTTTACTTCCGCTGCATTATTTTACTCTGTGTCTGTGATCTGTGATTAAATTTATTTACTGTATATTCTGAGATTTGCCAAATTTTATTTACAACGCGGTATTTTGAGCAATTCAATTCTGGCATGAGTGTCTACCTATACACTTATAATGGATGCGAATGGTTGAAAATATCGTGTCGTTACATCAACCAGTCAATGGCCTATGTTAACTCTATTAACCACTGCACTGCCATACTACTCACTACTACAAACACTTCCCTTACATCACAACATAACTACTAACAACCACTACCCTGATTCAGCCACTTCACTTCCTCATCAAAGTCCATCATCTCCAAATGTCAATAGCCTCCTTCCCACCACCATCCTCTGCCACCAAACTTCCACAAACCCCAAGCTTCATCACGAAATTGCCAACATCATATCACCTTGGCCAATCGCCTGTAAACAATCATGAAACTCTACTTCCATCCCATACCCACCAAATCAAACCCAATCACATTGCCAATTTATTTTTTAATTCGTGACTTCAATTTCACTATTTCCTTTTTTTATTTTGTTTTTCAGTGAAGAACTAGCGGTTAATTTTCGATTTCGATTTTTTTTTATTTCGTACAGAAGAGAACAAGTTCATTATAAAAAGAATTATATTTGGTAGTGGGCTTGCAATTCTTTTTTAGTTGGGACGGGCATTATTTGAGTTAGACTAAAAAACGTTCTAGCAAGTGTTTTCAATTGTTTAAATTTCTTTTGTTTTAAGTTTCTTCTTTGTTATATAAAAAATTATACAAAAAAATCTGCAAATATCTTATTCAAGTTTTCAGGTTGCAGAAGTAGAAATCCAAAGGAAGAACCGCTTGCCAAAAAAATGGCTTTCTTACCTATAAATTTTTTTATTGCCGCTTTAAAAATAAATTGCTAATAATTCTGCACGCACTGGTATCGTGCTATTATCCCTTGTTTTTATTTGCTTTGCATTGTTGGTTGCTTGCATTTTAAAAAAAATTCAAAAACAAAAACAAAACAAATTTCATTCGTAGTTGCATTGTTAAATTACGTTTAATTTTTTTTGCATTCATCTCATCTTGTTTTTCTTTTCTAAAGGCAAAACCTAAATCCACATAAGATGGGGGATTACATCACCCCTTTCTTGGCCCACAAATTGCATTTCATCTTAGAATTTGATCAATAATAACGGTTAGACTTTTGACTCAAGGGTGTCACGAGCTCACCTAGGGCTTAATTGTATCTTAACAAGTTGTCCTCTTTCGATAATTTAATTTCTTGGTGTCTAGGCTACGGCAGAGCAATAATCAGTTATAAATATTACAGTGATTCGTAAATATTATATTGATGGTTTCTCTGAAGGTATTTAAACCATCGGTTGCATTGCTTTGGTGATTCGTGGTGCACCGATAACTCATGTTCGTTACTTGGCTGAGAACTATTTTGTTGAATTAAGACAAAGTGTGATTACACAATTTTGGGTTAGGAGCTATTAAAGACAGAAAATTGTAATTAAGTCCCTGCATTCATTTAGTTGCATTAGTTCATGCATATTTAAAAGGAATAAAAATTTCCAAAACAAAAAATATTGTACATTTTATTTAACTTAGCTTTTTTTTAAAATATCTTTTAAAATCTTTTCATTTGAAAATTTTCAATCAAAATAAAAAATTCAATAAAAGTTTTAAGTTAGTTTTTTTAGAAAAGAAAAAAAATCCAAAAAAATAATAATCTTTTCAAAAAAAAAAAAAAATTAAAATTCAAAAAAACAAAACAAAAATCAAATTTCCTTTTTGAAAACTAAATTCCTTTTGGTAAATATTTTTCCTTTTTAATAAAAAACAAAAACATTTTTCAAAATGTTTGAATTTTCTTACTCGCCGGAATTTTACAATAGTTGTGAAAATTAATATAATCCATATAATTTCACATCAAATTCTTATGGATATTTTAATAACAACACTGTACAAACCATTCGAATTTTGAACCACAAAGTTTTCAAAATGATGACCAACCCTCAACTCTTGAAAATAGTATTGAAACGATTTGGTTTCTACTTGAACAACAAAATCAAATGATAAATAACTTGAGTAATTCATATTAGTGCAATAACTGAAGTCAAGGATTTCAAAATAATCAAAATTTGAATTCATTTCAAAATTCAAATGATTTCGATTATAACTCATGTCAATACAACTTCGAACTCCAAATGAATTTCAAAGTCAAAATGAAAATGTGAAGCACTTTTTAAATGATGTTGGCAATGAGAATAGTTTCAATTATGGTGCAATGGACAATTTTTGTTCTCAACAATTTCAAATTGAAAATTCTCAAATTAATAATTATAATTTTGATTTTGTTAAGCAAATGGAAGAAATTCACAAAGATCACACGGATTTGTTGTTTGAAACATGTATGAGACAATGTGAGCAACAAAATCAAAGCCCAACGTGTGACGAGTCAAGTGATAATCCATCTTTTACCAAAATTGACGATTTTCAAATAACAACTTTTGAAATTGAAAATGACAATCTTAATGAAGTTGTTGAAAATGTGGTAATTGAGTTGGATTTTAATTCTTTTGAGAATGTGGAACCAAATTTTAAATTCGATCTTCCTTTTTCCGATTTTGAAAAATTAAATACAACTTTAGATTTGAAATTGATACATGCGATGAAGTTGTTGATAATCCAATGAAGGAAGACAAATTTAGTAAACACAAATTTTTTAGACCTTTTGAAAATGAGTTGTTAAATTCTGAAGGGGTAGATTTAAATCACCATTTCGATTTTAAAATCAATAATTTGAAGAATTTGTCAATGATGAGCTTGAATTTAAATCTGGTGAAAATAAACTTGAACTTCAATCAATTGTTTTATCTACCTTGAAAATCATTGAAAATAAAATAACTCATACGATTTTTAAGAAAACGACATTCGTTTTTCCAAATCAACATTCAACTTTGAAATTTTTTATGGTTTGGTTTCTTGTGCTTCAACTATGTCTCTCATACTTGACGAGACAAATGAATTGGCCTTTTGAAGACCGTTTCATTTAACCTTTGACGATATATTTTCTGATGTCGTGCAAATAATGATCGTTTCATTTTCATGTAAATATAGGTCATATTTTTATTTTTATTTCATTTTCTCCTTTCACTTGGGTCGACTATGGGGACACAATCAAAATTAAGTGTGGACGGGAGTCTCATCTTCATTTTTATTTTTCATGGTTTATTTTTTTTATTTTCTTTCCAAAATTCAAAACTAAAAAAAAAACAATAAAGAAATCTCAAAACCAATTTTCTTTTTAGCATTTGGATTTAATTTTTCGAAGAAGCACTATAGGATAAGTATAGGATTTTGGCTATTAAATTGAAATTTTTGAAAATTTATTTTTCACAACATAAAAAAAAATAAAGTTTGATTACAAATATGATGGTTTAACTAGTATATAGGAAGGTTCATGGGTGATTGTTATGAAGTATATCCTAATTGTAATCTTTGTTTCAAAGAGTGGTTGATTTAAAGTAATAGCGATAACATTTTAAATCTTCTAAGTTAAATGGTGCCAAGATAATGTTGCAAAAATCTCTCTTCATAAAAAAAGTAAAAAAAAGAATTTTGCATATATGTATAAATTTTATTAACACCTATAGTTAATAGGTGTACACACAAGTGTGTACACTTGCCATGCTCTGTACCCTTTTCACGTAAGCCCGAAACATAGTGCATGATTGGTATATCAAGGTCCGACACCAAGCAAACACCGAACCAAAGTTTTAGTTCGATCACCTAACCGACTCCAAGCAGATTCCATAGTTTCAAGGCCTGCCACCAAGCAAGCGCCGAACCCAAGTTTTGGTCTGGTCATCGGACCGACTCCAAGAAGACTCCGGATTTTCAAGGTCCGACTCCAAGAAAGTGTCGAACCAAATTTTTGGTTCGGTCATCCAACCGACTTCAAGCAGATTCCATACTTTCAAGGCCTAACTCCAAGCAATCGTCGAACCAAAGTTTTGATTCGGTCACCCAACTGACTCCAAGCAGATTCCATATTTTCAAGGCCCAACTCCAAGTAAGCGCCAAACAAAAGTTTTGTTTCGATCATCAGACCGACTCCATGCAGACTCGAGATTTTAAAGGCCCGACTCCAAGCAAGCGTCGAACCAAAGTTTTGGTTCGGTCATTGGATCGAGGATCCTGGCTTGCTGTTGGACTGTCGACCTTGACTGACGGTAGAGCGTGTCAGTATCAGCCCCACGAGACGGTATGGACAAATGTTAAGATGATCATATCTATCAATCCGTAGCTCGGATTAAGACGCGATTTCGACCTATGTCCATATCTTAATCTCGAGAATACCTTAAAACCAGTTTGAGTCTGTTCCAAAAAATAACGATTTTGCCTTTGACTCCTCATATTCACCATGTAGTGGGCGAAAATGCCCACAACATTTGCCCCCCAAAGCATACTTTTATGAATACTAAGTGTGCTTTGTTTAATCCAAGACTGTTTTCTTAGTCTTGCAATGGTTATATTGATGTCTGAATATCTATATCCCATCTTTTCCTTTGATTATTCGATGAGCCTCCTTTTGCTAGTTTGATGTTGGACTTTGTTCATTCTGAGGAGGACTTTCTAAATTTTTGAAGCCGTCTTTGATTAGTCTTCATCCGACAGGATGCTGTTTTTCTTGGACTTTCGGTTTCCTATCTCGAGGCTTCATATAGTATGCGGACCAACTATTGTATACTTTGCATTATCAACTTTGGATCTGTGATGTGTTACTCCGGTTATGTTCATTGTTTAGTTGAGTCAAGTTATCCTAACCATCTCATGTGATCGCCAAGTTTGTGTATTTCTCTACTAATCCCTTCTCGCTTTGACAAGACCAATCATTGATGAATTTGATAGAGTAAGAATCTCTGTTGAAGGGTCTTTGTATATAGGAGATGATGCGGAGTGTTATCGAGTGAATGTTGGTTATGACTTCCTTAGCCCATGTTTTGTATCTTCTGTCTAGACGTTTGTACAAAGATATGTATATTTTATATAAATTTTGGTTGGAATCCTCATACTTGATAAGGTGTAATTAGTTTGTGCACATACAGTCTGGTAAATTGAGGACCAATTTTACCAACTTCTTCAATGGCTTGGTTTGATAATCCTCAGTGTACTTGTACAGACTAGATTGCTGGTAAGTTTTGATGGATAAGTGTTGGGTTATTGAGAAGCTTGGTAAAGGAGCAAAGATAGTCGGACCACGAAATTGGGTTGGTGGAGTTTATTGGACCGAAAAAATTTGGTTCGAGAGTGGAAGATGATAGCGAACCACTTGGTCTGGTACATGAAAAAAGGCCGGACCGAGGTGCAAAAAGGGGTCGGACAAAAGTGTTGGTAGGTTGCAAGGTCCAAGGTCAAAACAATGATCTGGTGCACTGCCTATGCCAATCATAAGCTTGTGTTTGGTGTCTAGCAATTGTGACTGAGTCAAAATTCTGGTTTAGCACTAACACAGGACTATAACTAAACCAATCTTTGAGAGAGTGACATTGGCTTTTCTGTCTGGGGTCTACAAGAAATTGTCCATACTTGGAACACTTCATTATTCTTGTGCAAAGTCATGGTTGTGGAAAAATGTGAGTTATGGATGGCTCGATTAAAAAGCATAGTCTGATTGTGGGTAAGAGTGATTCATTATTGCTGGTTTGAGTTATGCCAAGTGTTGATGTTGGATTCCCCCAGTATGTGGTGTTTAGCTGGAATAATCTTTGGACATTGGAAACCTTGATTAGTATCGGTTTATTATTTCCTGTTGATCAGGTAGAATCAATCTTTTAATTTAGACGTCCAGTTCGTAACCGAAGTAGTGAACTATCAATTTCCCTTGGACTCACCTACAAACCAATGGTCTCTTTCGACCCTATGTCATCAAGGACTTTCATCCTTGCCTTGGGATTAGTCAAAAGTTATCGTCCCATTTTTACTTGGGGTTTTATTTTATCATAGTAATGTGTTAGAGTCATCTTGCATGCCTTCAGGATTAATTTATTAGGTAAAGATATCAAGTTATTTGAGTTAAAATAGGTTTTTGAAATAAATTGACTAACGTTCTGAGGGTTAGAGATTGAAACACGCAGGTTTAGAGGGGATCATATCATTTAGAGTAATTTACTTTTGCTAGGGTTTAAAGAGTAGTCTGGGGGACGTGGCAGTCCATAAATACTTATCACATCTTTCAACGCACTTCCCGACGACGTCATCAAGAGTCAGTCGGGAGCGCTTACTGTTTGTCAGGGTGTGTCCCCAATATAGCTCTTTTAGTTGCTTCTTACAACTTGTTGCTTTATATCATGAACAGGTTTTAAACTTGCGAACTTAAGGTCATGATTCCAATGTGCCATTACCAAGTTGAGTGGTAGTGTATGTGTATAATCAAGGGGTGGGGTGTGTTATGCCCCTAAGTATTTTTTATCGAATTTAGCTTATCTTACAAAAGTTAGTCATACCTTTGCACTGAGTTTTTATAAGGTTCCATAAGTGTGGTCATCTTTGGGAGAATACTTACAGTTTCTTGAGCGAAGTTGGCTAGAAAGGATATTCTAATTCTTGTGGCAATGTTGGATTGATGTTCTGCTATCTCTGATGGAGTTGAGTCGATGTCTGTTTCCTCTAGTAGAGTGGAAGCGAATGAATATCCTGCTGTGGTTGGTAGAGTGGAATTCATATTTCTACCATCTATATGTAATGCCACAAGACTAAAAGAAATGGTTAGAAGCTTCTCGTTTAAGTACAACGAACTATATTCTCCATCAAGAGAGTCCTTCTAAACTTAAGATTCGTGGCACGTAAGTTACTTGCCCTGATTGTGGATTTTGGTGACATATGGTTTGTCAGCCCAACCTATGTTCCAAGAGAGTGTAACTTTTGCGACTGCCGTACTTAAGATTTAGAGCCGGGATTCGCACATAGTAACTACCCAGGCCATTATGGCATGTATCGTGAGTATTATTCGATTTACTGTGGTCTGGCTAGTGTGGGTGCTGATCATCAACTACGAACTATCCCTGGCTGCAGCCATGCCTAAATCGTGGGATTTATTATCGGTTCGCAGTTGTCGACGAGCCGAACGCCAATGATAAACTGCCTAGGCTATAATCGTGCCTAATCCGTGGTTTATAGTCGGTTTATCATTGCTGGCTGGGGAGCCGATCGTCAGTAGTGAGCTACCCAGGCTATTTTCGTGCCCTTGGTCATGGTTATCTTGCTTTCACTGCTGCCAATGAGAGCTGGCGATTGATCGCAATAGGAAAAATATCAAACAAACAATCGAGCAAAACGTTAATTTTTATAGTGGTTTGGCCAGAATATGCCTACGTCCACTGTCTTTCTTTTATTGTTTCAGGTGATATTTGCTTTTTACAAGCTAAGAGAAGTAATGATGGAGATGCTAGAGATTCCTTTCTCAAACACCTTTTCCGTCAATTGTCGAGGGAATGTAAGCTCCATTGTGGAGATCATTATGAACAACAAATGGTCCTTCCCAAAATGGATCTAGTGCGCCTGGACGGGGAAAGAATTGCTTGAGAATAATATCTCCCTCTTATAACTCTTGGGGCTTCACCTTAGATTTGTATTGTTTTGCCACTTTACGTATGTGTGCGGCGGTCTTGAGAGCGGTGTTATTCCTTCTTTCTTCAATCAGGTCTATGAACATGCTGAGAAGCTCCTCGTTTACTTCCGGATTATAGTGTGTCCTACGATGTGAAGGTACAAATGTTTCGAACGAAAGCATGGCCTCAGCTTCGTATTCTTAGAGCAAATAGAATATGTCATGTTGCTGTTTTGTAGGAGGCTTGGTAGGCCCACAGTGTCGTGGGTAGTTCGTCAACCCACGCTCCTTTGGATTTATCTAGTTTTTCCTTAATTAGTGTTTGCAAGACTTTGTTGACAGCTTCAACCTTCCCATTGGCCTGAGGCAACTCCTGTTATGAGTCAATCCATCCTAGGCTTCGAATGCATTTATTCTTTGAGTTACTCAAGCTAGATTTGTGCCCGAATGCCCGATTGGTATGTCATTGCCAGGGAAAGGGGCGGTCATCGGCAGTGAACTGCCCAGGCTAGTGCCCTTAGTCATGGCTATCTTATTTTCACTACTGCAAACACATGCTTATGATCTAGGTTGCTAATCATAAAAGAAGTAGTAGTTATAATAGCATAGGTGTTAAGTAAATATAACTACATATGTGTTAAGTGAATATAACTGCATATGTGTTAAGTGAATGCATTAGTCTCTTGTCTTGGTCATAGGGAAAGAGTAGTTTAGACCAAACCTGCCGCTTCGAAAGAAGCGCAAAGTACCAGGTTGTGTAGTATGCCTAGTTTAAGATATTCTCTTGGATAGGAATTCTTGCTTAGTATTTTTGTAAGACTCTGTGGAACCTAGGAGCCGATGGCATTGTCCTGAAATGACAACAACCGAGTTGGATAAAAACGAAAGAAGAGATTTGTTATGGTACCTCCTTTATAGGACCATCTGTTATCATGCGTATGACATGTTTATGCAAGCATATTGTGTGATCGGAGATCTCCTTATAAGGATTTTCTATAAGTACTCTATTTGATAATGGGGGTTTTACTGGGCCAAGATTCTTATTTGGCGTTTTAGTGCTGCCTCCTAGCGGTCATTGGTCTAGTCATTTTGTCAAGTTGACTTCGGCTAGTTTGGTGGACTTATAGTGGATGTCCCTAGTGTGCATCCTGCTATCCTTAGTTCTTAATCAATTTGAATTATGTTTTATGATTATTGGATCATAATGGAGTAGTGAAGCTAGTATCTTGATTGGTGACTGTAATGTCCTAACAATTTACTATATACATAGTAGATTCGTGTTGAATTGTGATATGAGGAGTGGTGGTGGTGGTTCCAGATATCTCTCGCCTTTCTGCTGCGGACCAAATATATTGGAATTGCTGGAGCTCGGTCTTTCAAAGCCTTTCTGTATAAACTATTATGTCATCCAAGTTCTCGACAGATGTCGATTCCATCGTGTCCTCTTCCTTACCCTTTGAGGTAACACCATACTCAAATGGATGGCTTCTCTATGATCATTGATCATTCGACCTCCGAAGGTAGAGAGTTGTATCTCTTCCATTTTGCTATAGCATTTGTATTGCAAGCTGTGCTAGCTTCCCTGGGTGACCATCTATTTGAACTCTTAACAGTGATGTTTCCTCATCTTTATGTGCCTTGCTGACCCAATGGAGAGGTCATTCATAGTTGTAGGGGCTAGTTTGATTTTTTATCTTTACTTCGTGTAGCGTGTAAGCACCCTTGGGTCGATCAACATATGCAACGGATTTACGAATCCTTCCTTCACCTTTTTCCAAGGATGGAGATCCAAGAGTAGATGGTAGAGCCATGCAATAGCTTAAGATTGATTAGAATGAAAGAAAATTAATTATATAGTACCACCTTTGTGCCTCTCGTTTATCAACAAGTGTGGAGATCTTAGCAAGTGTCTAGGGGGCGGGTTAGCCCATTATAAAGGTTTGTAGTGGGCACTCAAAAGTTTTTATTTTCCTGGAAGGTGGACTAGTAACTCTTAGTCTTATATCCTTCTCGTTTCATATTTGTTGAACATATCCCTAGGTAAGGAGAGCTATTGACATTATTTGAATCATGTCCGATACGCATTGGAATAGTGATGCCTTCATGCATGATTGGAGTGAAGAAGTGTCTTGCTTGTTATATCTAGACTTTGAGTATTTAATCATCATGACTTCGGTCCTCAATTTGTGATATTTCAATCCATCAGTGGGATCCTAATTGTAGTACTTTGATTTGATGCTGGATGGAAAAAGGGTTGTGCTTGGGGTTCATTTGGTTATGTGGAATGCCCCCTTTGTTTTCTAGACTAGGACTTTCCTTGTATTATGACATTGAGGTCGAATACATCTGTCTGCCCTAAGCGTGTCAAGAGTTTATCCACCAAAGCTTTATGTTAAGCAGTGAAGTGTTTACTGATTTCAATCACAACCATGTCGAATTTACGTTCGATAATTTTTAGCACTGGGAGGTTATTAGATTAGTCTTCCTGCTTTTTCACATCTGGATAGCTGTTGCATTCTTTGCTGCGGAGTTCTCTCACTTTAGGCGGCATATTGGGAAGTTGTTCTCCTTCTCTTCCTAGAGAGTTTGTACTTTTCGAGAGAGATAATTAAATTTTCGGAAAGGATTGGGAGATTTTTTATCTTCGAAGGGTTGATGGTCCAACTCTTAAAATAAAATGAGAATCTTAAGATAGGAGGTATAACTTCTTAATCTGAGAAATGGTGATTACAAACTTGAAAAAAGAAAAAGAGAAAAACTCTAATTTCAAAGTGACAATGACTTTAGATCAGGAGAAAGGATTTCGAGTTTGGAAGAAGAAAAGGATTTTCTTAGAACCGTAATTTTATATTTTATAAGTGGAATAGATTCCTCTTATACAAAAGAGGAAGATAGTTTTCTTATGTTAAAGAAGCAATGCTTTCGAATGGAAAGAGAATAAGATTTGATTTTAGATCTGAAAAATGACTAGGTGTTTTTTTGGTCAAAACAGTGTTTTTTGATCTGAAATGAGAAAAAGAAGATAGAACGATTTTAGATCTAACAAATAAGTACATGTTTCTTTTTTGTCGAGAAACAGTGTTTGCAGATCTGAAAGGAGATATAGTGATTTTAGATCTAAGAAGTGAATACATGTTTCTTGTTGGTTAAGGAACAACGTTTGGAGATCTGAAATAAGAGAAAACAAAGATAGAATTTTTTTTATCTTTAAGGAATAGTGATTGGAGATCTAAAAAGAGAAATAGATTTTGCTAAAGAAACAGTTTCAGATCTGGAAGATATAGAGTATTTTATTCCAAGAAACAATGATCTCAAACTGGGAAAGTAAGAAAAAGAGAATCTCTCATGCCAAGGAGATAATGACTTTAGATCTGAAAAGAAAAGGGTATGAATTTTATTAAAAAAAATGCAATTTCAGATCTCAAGACTAAAAACAGGTTTTCTTTTGTGAAAGAAAATAATGATCCAAATCTAAACAGAGGGAAAAGGGGGTTTCTTATGCCAAGAAACCATGTTTTTGGATTCCAAATAAGAAAAGAGAGGTGGTTTGATTTTAGATCCAAAGAATGGGTACATGTTTCTTTTTGGTCAAGGGACATGTGTTTGTGGATCCAGAATAGTAAAAGTAATATCTAAGGATTTCAGATCTAAGAGATGACATTTTTTTGCTAATAAACAGTGTTTGTGGATAGTAAAAGTAAGATCTAAAAAGTGGACAAGAGAATTTCTCTATGTAGTAAAATGGATGTTCAGATTTGAAGAGAAAAAGAGGATTTTTTGTTTTATGCAAAACAGTCAGGGTAGATCTGAAAAGAAACATAAATTTCAGATCTTAGAAAAGGGGAGAGAGTTTCCTAAGAGAAGAAACGATAATCTCTAGTCAGAAGATTAGAAATAGTAGGTTTCAAAATAACAAGAAAAGTAAGAAAGAGAGAATTTCCTTTTAGAAAAGGAAAGTTCAGTTCTTAGTGAAAGCACCAAAATGTTTGCATAAAAATGGACAAACACTCAAATCATTGTTGTAGAGCTGTGAATATTGTTTGTAGTATATAGCTATTGTTTGATGAAAATTAGTCGTGGATGTTTAAGGTAGAAAATCAGTAATTTGCAATAAAGAATATGTAAATGACTTAAATGTAAAAAGACACAGAACTTATAATGGTTCGGCCTGAATGTGCCTACGTCCACTGTTCCTCTTTTACTATCCCTTTCATTTCTGATTACAAGTACAAGCTTTGAATACGAGTAAACATGCTATTAGAACTAAGATTTTTTCCTCTCGAAGTTGTCTGCCATTGTTGCTGAAAGTTTCGCTCTTCAGCATCCTCCCTTATTATGATGCCATGTGCTTGGTATTTATAGAATGAAGATATAAGGAAAGGCAGCTGAGTATATAGTATTTGGAATTTGGTTCAACCTTCCTTCCTCCAAGATTTGGTTCAACCTTCCTTACATGATTGTCAAGTTATTCCACTTGTGACGACCGCCATACACCTCCAAGAACCCCGGAATGCATCATGAAGAAATCTCCGAAGTATCGTCGTGCCATGACGAAAATCTCCAACTTTTGTTTTTTGATCAGTTATACCCGAGTTGAGCCCCAAACAAACCTCCACCCGACTACAAGCAGCATTACTCCCAGCCGACTCCAAGTAAACGCTTAAATTTCTCATGCCCGACTCCAAGCAACCACCGAACCAAAGATTTGGTTCGGTCGCCAAACAGACTCCAAGCAGACTCCACATTTTAAAGGTCCAACACCAAGCAAACACCGGACCATAGTTTTGGTTCGGTCAACGGACCAACTCTAAGAAGACTCCAGATTTTCAAGGCCCGACACCAAGTAAACACCGGACCAATTCCAAGCAGACTCCAGATATTCAAGGCCCGACACCAAGCAAACACCGAACCAAAGTTTTAGTTCGGTCACCCAACCGACTCCAAGCAAATTCCATAGTTTTAAGGTCTGCCTCCAAGCAAGCGCCGAACCAAAGTTTTAGTTCGGTTATCGGACAGACTCCAAGCAGACTCCAGATTTTCAAGGTCCGACTCCAAGCAAGCGCCAAACCAAAGTTTTGGTTCGGTCATCCAACCGACTCCAAGCCGATTCCATACTTTCAAGGCCGACTCCAAGCAAACGCTGAACCAAAGTTTTGGTTCGGTCACCCAACCGACTCCAAGCAGATTCCATATTTTCAAAGCCCAACTCCAAGCAAGCAATAAACAAATGTTTTGGTTCGGTTCTCAGACCGACTCCAAGCAGACTCGAGATTTTCAAGGCCCGACTCCAAGAAAGCGCCAAACCAAATTTTTAATTCGGTCATTGGACAGGAATCCTGGCTTGCTGTTGGATTGTCGACCTTGAATGGCGGTAGAGCATATCGGTATCGACCCCACGAGACGGTGGTGGACAAATCTTAAGATGATCATATCTCTCAATCCGTAGCTCGGATTAAGATGCGATTTCAACCTATGACCATATCTTGATCTCGAGAATACCTCCAAACTAGTTTGAGTCTGTTCTGGAACAATGACAATTTTGCCCTTGACTCCTCATATTCACCATGTAATGGGCGAAAATGCCCACAACATCTACAGTCGATAGGTGAACACATTTGTGTGTTCACTCGCCACGCTATGTATCCCCCTCACATAAGCCCGCAAGATAGTGCATGGGTCAGATATCTGGCCTTAGTTTTCTGAGTTAGGCATATGTAAATATTATTAATATCAATAAAATCTTCAAATAAAGAGAGAGTACGCAATTAAAATCCAAGCACTATTTTCACCTAGTTGATTTGACTAGTTATTCAAAAAAAATGAAAATACCACTTTGAAAAACTTTAATAATCAACTAAGGATTTATTTCATAGTTGCACTATGTTTAGCTTTGAATTTGATAGCCTATATTGTTGACACCAAATAGGGTATGCTTAAATAAATATAAACACAAATGACCTTTTCATCTACATATGATTGTGGTAATGAAGTGAATTTTAGAATCAAAATTTAAAGGTCTATATTACTAATCAATAGTAAATAGATCATGCTTAGAAATGAATTTATTTTCAATTTCATTAACATTTTCATGAGATTTAACAAGTGGTTTAGAGGGTGTGTTAAAGTTTGGTGGTTTTTGTTGGGCTAATTAATAGCACAAATAAGCCATACTTATGATAAACACATCAACTAAATTCATTAATGACCAAAAAAGAGAGACCGTAATTTCATTATGTTGATTTATGTAATCATGAGAAGGAAATTATCTCTAAATTACCTTCTACACTCATATTTTCACTCACTTCCTTTTGTTAATTTTTACATTTTTTTAGCTTAAATAAATTCAAATCTTGGTTTAATTTGATTAAGTAGAATTTTTAATCATTTCAATTCCGTACGGATCGACCCGTACTCGCCATGTACTAAAATTATATGCCGTGCGCTTGCGTTTATTTTTATTACAATTTTTTGGCTATTTTCTAATCTGATAGAAAACCGCCAATTCAACCGCAGATCTTGACTCAACAGCATTCTTAATTTTAAGGATAGCAAGATTTTAAATGCCACAAACGAGTAACAAAATCGTCTTGAATCGACGAACACAAAGAAGATAGGAGGATCGATATTCAATAAATTAATTATCGATAATAAACAAATGATCGTATATAAAAATTAAATCTCTTGAAACATTTGACCCACACTTATGCTTGATTGTTACATCACAAATATCACATTTAAAAAACATTCTTTAAACTATTCTTTTTCAAAAGCAAATTATATTTCTAAGTGTATTAAACAGAAGGGTCAAAAAAAATGTCATTAAAACATCGTTTACTATAAACCTAAAACAATTTACACTTAGCATTATTTTTAAACATTCCTTTTTAAAGATTTTCTTATTTATAAACTATCATTTATAAATTTAAAAAAAATATTAATATTCGGAAGATAATAAATCAATTTAAATTTTCTTTATAAATTTAAAACAATGTTAATCATCCCAAAGATAATTGATACAACTCTTTTATAAACTTAAACCCATACTAATTATTTCGAAAGAAGATTAATCAATTTTATATCCTTTTTATATATTTAAAACAACATTAATTTACACAAAGGAAAAGAAATCAAATCTATAAAAAAATTATAAATTTAACACAATATTAATTATCCTAAAAGATAATTAACCAAATTTATAATCTTTTTATAGTTAAAACAACATAATTTTCCCGAAAGATAAATAATAAGATTTATAATCTTTTTATAAATTTAAAACAACATTAATTATCACAAATGATAATTAATCAAATTTATAATCTTTTTATAAATTTGAAACAACATTAATTATCTTGAAAGATAATTAATCAAATTTATAACTTCTTATAAATTTAAAATAAAATTAATCGGCCCCACCGTGAAGATCATTGTCTTTTGCTTGCCTAGGCGAACCCCAATTATCGAGCCTCCTTGTAGTAGATCGAACTCCACCAAAACAACCCAAATCTCTTCGTCTTCGAACAAAATTTGCAATGGTACCCTTCGTTCGATCCACCACGGCTCCAAACGCCGACCATATCCAAACCTAGCACGACCTATAAAAGTTGATAAATGCCAAACTGTGTCGCACACATCAATATCCATATCGGTTTATAGAACTCATCAGCACGAATCCAACGGGACTAGTTTCATAATTTTTCATTTACTAAAAAATTTGATTTTGATTTTAGAAGTTGGACACTCATTTTCTTTTTACTGTAAGGAGGGAAATAAAAAGAGAGAGAGAGAGGAAGATGAAAATGTGAAGGGGAAAAGTTTAGTGAGTTTATCTAATTTTATAACTAGATCTAAATACTTTACTTCAAAGACAAGCTAAACAAAATTTCCAAGCAAATCAAAATTCCCAAGCCACCTATCACATCACCATTAAATTATGTTGAGAATTTTGATATGATTTAAACAGTTTTGAAAAGAATGTTTTGTCGTATTCTGCTACATAATATTCCATTTGCGTACGAACTGCGAACGATAGAAATAAAAATACAACCGTGCACCAAAATGTGATACGATCACAAATCAAAAATAAAATACACAAATTATTTCATTGTGTGAAAATTCAATAATACCATCATTTTCCATAATACACGTCAAATGAAAATATAATTATTTTCCAAATTAACAACTGTGGAAAAATCTTATAAATAGAAATAAAAATATGTCATTAAAAATCAAGTCGTTTTTATTAACAATTGATTTTTTTGTTATTTATTCAAACCATTTATTATTGTAAATAAACTTACAAAATGAATTCGCCATTATAATTTATTAATTAAAAGGAGTTCAATATGGCTATTAAATTCATTTAATTAATATTATTTCACAATTCAAATATCTAAATAATCGCTATATTTGAATATAAGTTAATAAAATTTAAAAAAAAAATCAATTTCATAAATATTTAAAATTAATTAAATATTCAAAATCAAAACGATTAAATTTTGGGATGTAACATTCTCACCCCTTAAAAGAATTTTGTTCCCGGAATTCTCAAAGGAAGAAAATATCCTTTTACCCTTAGGCTTTTAAAGACTTATTAATTAGAATGAGTTATCAGACTTTTAAAGTCTCTTATGTTACGGAAAATTTCGGCAGCACCCCCTTTGCGCGGTTGGTCTGGAAAAACACCAATTCATCACAACTAGCTCAAATCAACAAAGAAAAAAAACCCAAAAGTGGCCTCCCATATCTGGAGCATAAAATATCAATCAATCACCAATTTCTAAGTCTACTACACGCCTCTTTTACGTTTGATTTATTGCAATCAACTTATTATCTCGATGCGAATGTAGACGCATAAAATCAAATAGTACTCTCTGGCTTCCCTGTACCTATCTTGTACTTACACAATTCAAAAGACAATCCTGATAAATAAAGCAAAATACACCGGCAACATAAATATTCTAACAACCGTGTGCAATAAGGCAATATGATGCAGCTAATAATAATGATGCAACTTTAGTGTGATATAAAGTCACAAACAAAAGCAATGTAATAACCATATGCAACAAAAATACAGAGAATACTCTGTTATAAAATACTAAGCATCCAACCTTTCAAAAGATAAATTTAGAACTAAATGCCTGAGTTTTTATATCCAAAATATACTTTTCAAATTCCTCCAAAGAGAAATATATATCAAAACAGAAATCAATTATGACAAGGAGGGGGCTCCTCCTACCGAAGCAAGGTATAAACATTATATCAAAACAACATAGAGCATCGAATGGTATTCCGATTCCTCCTAAAACAATAACTAGAGTAAACAAATATTCCCGATGAGTCTTCCAAATCGAAAAAACTCCCAGTCGCCCAAATTTAGTCCTAACCAAAAATATTTAAAAAAATCACTTCACAAATACTCTTTTCAAATGCTCTGAAATAATAATACTATATCAATATTTTTTAAACTAATACTATTATTATTTCTTTCTCAAATTCTTACGAAATCACTTTTTCTTTCAAAAGCACTGGGATTCAAGTCATAATAAACAACAACTGTATAAATTGTAGTCTATAAAATCACAATATCAATCAAATAAAATTCCATAAATGAATAAAATGAAACTTAATATCATTTAAAATGTTAAATGACTAAAACAAAATTTAGGATTTTTCTTAGGTCTACATCTTTCTCGATTGTCCAAGGGTATAGACAATTTTCTAAGCGTACCATTGCGTTCATCAACCTTCGGTTATTTCTTAAATGATTATATAAGCTACCTTAGAACAAAATTGAAAGTCGCTCCTAAACTTCCCTAAGCCACAAAACATAGTATACAAATATACTGAAGTCCATTACATGTGCATAAATCATCCGTACAAAATATCTGATTCGATCACTTGCTCGGATACATAGACTTTACTTCTGAACTAGTATTGCTCAGTCAACCTCACTAGTATGGACTTAGATCAGGTTCCTTAATTAGGAACCTCCATTCTCCTTACATAGATATATACTATGATATAAAATCTTAGTATCATATCAAGAATTTAAATCAAGTGAGAGATCCTTTTTCAAATTAGTGTGAATACCCTGAAGTTATGTACTCGAATCGTAGATCAAGAAGCATGCAAATAAAACGATCTATGTACAACTTACTTACTTAATCTTATTGGTTTCTTAACTACACCAATCTTCTTCTAAATCACTTTCATTTTCATTTATAGTATTTCATTCAATACTATAATTATTTATGAATTACTTCATAAATTTTCACTTAGGTTTATAAACATTAAATTTAAAACCTACTCCACCCTTATTTAATTGTATAATACTCTTCTACATCCTAAGAGAATATACAAAATGTCAATTTTAATTAATTAATTAATTAATTTTAAAATTAAAATGAAGGCACATACATAATATGGGTCTTAATACTGAGTCAAACTTTCGACCTCTTAACCTTAGAGTGTTATAAGAAATGATGTTTATGGGTCAGCCCAGTAACATCAAATAGTTTACATAACTTAGATGTTTAAATAAAACTACGATTTTAATAAAACAACGCTTATTAAAACCTTCCTATCCTATCTAACCCATTTAAAACTTAAGTTAAATTATCTCTTTTCTATCCAAGAGTCAAAAAATTCCATTATCAAATTATTTATTGAAATGCCATTTATTTTAAATTAATTTCCTTTAAGGAAACTTAAGAACTCAATACCCGATTTTTATTTCAAAACTCCTTTTTGAAATAATACAACATATATTTCTATATATAAAATAACTTTAACAATTTATTCACCAACACTCGCTTTGAATTCGTTCGGATTTAAACTCATTTTCAATCACATAATGACAAAGAGAATAATTTACTAAGTGCACTACAACATTCGCTACAAATATTCGATCGTCACTCACGAAATTATTCAGATTACCACAAACTAATCGAGATGTTTTCCCCGAACTATCCAAAGAAAATGTATTTAACTTAAAATTTCTCTTTGAACCATTTAGACTTATAAATACTACCAATTAATATTACCATTACTTTTCTCAAAAAAAAATTTAAGTCATTTTAAGCAATATCAGGATTTAAATTCTTCAAAACTCTTTTTTACTTATAAAACACCATTTATAAATCATATAAATCATTTTATATACCATAATTGTAAAAAATATACTTTTAAAAACATCTTATATTATAATAACTTTCCTTTATTGTAATAAATTTTTCACAAATATTTATTCTCTAAATGCCATATCTTCCCATTTAGAATATATTAGACAACTTTATTAAAAGATGACTTTTAACTTAATAATTTCACTGAACACCTTATAGTCCAATTGTGAAACTTAATTCACATAAGGTTCGTTATAATACACTAACAATTATCCAAACAATAAATGCACATAAACAGGTCGAGTATGAATTAACAATCAACAAACGATAAACAATGCTCCTAAACTATTCGAGCTCGACAAATCAAACAATAATGATAATAAAGAAATATTATCATTAACAAACAAGAACACCATAAATAACTATATAAATTTCAAAATTATGTCTTTATATAAATATATAATCCTAGGTAAAATATTTCATTTACCAATTTTCGAAAATCAATATCATGTCTGCTTGCATTGTACATGTGTTCAGAAATCCCTATCGACACCGTGGCGCCCCACGTCTCGACCAGAGTTCATAAACAACTCAACCGACCACTTAACACAATACATTTTTATAGCAATAAAAAATACGCTCTTATATATAATAATCTCAACTCACTCCAAGGTGTCACTTACCCTATCTCAAATGAGTTTACCCTAACAAAGCCAAGGTTCTCGCTTAACCTTCAGCCTGATACGAAATGTAACGACCCACTATTTCAACCTTCAAAAGTCGGGAACACATTTCGGGTATTGAAATGCTGAGCATCCAAGTGCCGGAGAGGCAGATTTTTAGGATAAAAAGAAAAGAAGAAGAACATGGAGAAACAGAATCTTACGGCAGAACAATTGTACATAATATAACAAAGGCAGTAAAAGCTATCAACCAAGATACAAGGTATATCAGAGTCAAAAACAAACCTCATTAGCCTGGACAGCTATAACTTTCTGACTTTACAATTGCTAATGGGTATATATAATAATACAACGGAAATAAAAATACTACGATAGGTGAACATCCAGCTTTACTCAATGAGCTTCATGTCCCACTAATGACAACCTAGAAAAATACTTAATCTGACCCGAGAATTATAATAAAATAACACCAGGTTCAGTCTAGAAAACCAGCATGAGAAAAATCCAAAAATATGTTGAACATAAATAATTCTATGAGACCGTACCACTAAACACGGAACATGTTTATACCTTATAAGCAAAACATACATAGATGAAAGAATAGAAACAAATCAGAACAAAATCAGACTTAAAAGAATGGAAACAAATAATTAAACATCGAGGAGAGTTTAAAGAACTTCTCGATGCAACTAAGAAAACATTTCAAAGATTCGAATCAAATAAGAAAAGGGAATTTCCCAACAATGACTAGAAGGGTGCACCCCTCTTACCAAAAGTATACCTCTAGAAAATATACTTGAGAACTATGATGGCTCTCGGAAACCTCCATGCTGGACCCCGCTAATCTTACCAAGTATCTGAGTATTTCACATCTTTGCATGTATACAACCGAAACCAATATATATTAGATGTGACAATACCCTAATGGGAGCAACCCCACATGGCCTGGCCCCTACTCACTCTTTATTTAGTCATTTCCGACAAAGAATATCAAAATCGATAGTCAATGAATCAACTATCAGAAACTAATTATTATTGCTTTAGGGAAAACAATGAAGTTGGACAAGATAGGGCAGTGTTGCTTCCTATCTTGACTTGATAGCATTCTTAACTTTAAGGATAGCAAGAGTTTAAATGCCCCAAATGAGCAACAAAATCGTCTTTAATCAATGAACACAAAGAATATAGCAGGATCGATAGCCAATAACTCAACAATTGCGAATAAACAAATGGTCATATATGAAAATTAAATTCCTTAAAACATTTGACTCATACTTGAGCTTGATTGTCACATCACAAATATTTATAAAAACACTTTTAATAAAAACATTCTTTAAAATATTCTTTTTAAAGAGAAAATTACATTTCTAAGTATATTAAAAAGAAGGGTAAAAAACAAACGTCATTAAAGCATCGTTTACTGTAAACCCAAAATAATTTACACTTAGTTTTATTTTTAAACATTCCTTTCTAAAGATTTTCTTATCTATAAACTATCATTTATAACTTTTAAACAACATTTATTATCCTAGAAGATAATGAATCAATTTAAAATATCTTTATAAATATAAAACAATGTTAACCATCCCGAAAGATAATTAGTACAACTCTTTTATAAATTTAAAACTACATTAATTATTCCAAAAGAATTAACCAAATTTATAACCTTTTTATATATTTAAAACAACATTAATTATCCCGAAGGAAAATAAATCAAATTTATAAACTTTTTATAAATTTAAAACAACATTAATTATCCCAAAAGATAATTAATCAAATTTATAATCTTTTTATAGTTTTAAAACAAAATTAATTATTCTGAACGATAATTAACAAGATTTATAATCTTTTTATATATTTAAAGCAACATTAATTATCCCGAATGATAATTAATCAAATTTATAATCTTTTCTAAATTTAAAACAATAATCAAATTTATTAACTTTTTATTAATTTAAAATAACATTAATTATTCTAAAAAGATAACTAATCAAATTTATACCTCCCTTTATAAATTTTAAACAACACTACTTCTTTATTCCAAAATTCTCAAAAATATAGGTTAACCAACTTTCATAGTGCAAAAACAGGACCGAACATTTATTTTGTTAAAATATAAGCACAAGTGCAACACACATAAAGATTTAAGAAGATGATATTTTGTAAGTGACGGTATACCGATAATCGCTGTAACGACACTTATACAAGTCAAGTAATAAGTCATAAATACTTCAACCAAACATCAATATAAGCTATAGAAGAATATAAGTAAAATGACTATATAGTAAATTAATAATGGCGAGAAAACCCTTAGGGTCTCTCTACAAAAGTTCCCAGCAAAACAATGGTTATTTATGCAATCCGCTTTTCAAGTGGGAATTCAAATCCAAACAAACAATCAAATTATAATAACAAACATATTTTTATTAATAATTAGCAATCAATAGCTAATATATCATTTATTAATTAATCCACATAATAATCTTTTTACTTTGCAAGCACAGAACGATGATTTATTTTGCTCGATAGATGTCCAAAATATTCAATTCAATTATAGCAGAATGGTGTTTTATTCTGCTAAATAGATATTACAAATGAAGTATAACTAATCTAACTACGTTAAATGTAATTAAATTAAATCACCATAATTTTATCATTAATTTATTCTTTATTAAAACTATCAACCATCATCCAAGCATTCAACAATAATCTATAGTAACTCGATATCATATAGTTTATTTAGATGTGACTAAACTCATCGAAATTCTAGTTGACGCTTTCGCGTTCTGATTTGATCTAAAATCGAATGGCGTTCGATTTTAGCTAAAAATTCTACTAGCTCCCAATTCAACAAATAAACTCAGATGCATGGATATCGCTCCTATGAGCGCAAAGCAACAACCTGCGTCTCGATTGGACCTTGTAAAAGAGAGACATTCATTTTATAAGATTTTAAGTTAAATAATTAAATTAAATCGCTTAATCGCCTAATTAAATACCTTAATCCCAACAAATTCAAGGCTGCATCTACACTGATACTCAATACTCTATGGCTGTGCACGCACAAGCACCGATGTGGAGCTACTCTCAATGTAATTCAATTCCTCCTTCACTATCGAGCATATCTTCGCGAGCTTGATACGTCAGACCCCAAATTTCCAAGCTAGGCCCCACTATGAAGATCTCGACCTGAAGCTTGCCTAGGCAAATCCTAATTATTGCACCTCCTTGTAGTGGATTGAGCTCCACCAACACAACCCCAATCTCTTTGTCTTCGAACAAAACTTGCAACGGCACCCTTCGTTCGACCCACCGTGGCTTCGAACTCTGACCATATCCAACCCTAGTAGGGCCTATAAAGGTCGATCAATGCCAAAATGTGCCACACACATCAAAATCCATGCGGGTTTGTAGATCCCATCAGCACGAATCTAATGGGACTAGTTTCATAATTTTTTGTTAACTAAAACATTTGATTTTGATTTTATAAGTTGGATGCTCATTTTCTTTTTACTGTAAGGAGGAAAATAAAAAGAGAGAGATGTGATGATGAATATGTGAAGGGGAAAAAGTTTAAGTTAATTTATCTAATTTTATAACCAAATCCAAGTATTTACTTCAAACACAAGCTAAACAAAATTTCCAAGCAAACCAAAATTCTCAAGCCACCTATCACCATTAAGTTACGTTGAGAATTTTAATTTTTGATTTGATTTAAAGAGTTTAAAAAATAAGGTTTTGTGGTTTTCCACTATACAATATTTTGTTCGCGTACAAACAACGAACGACATAAATAAAAATACGATCGTGCATTAAAATGTGACATGATCACAAATCAACAATAAAATACATAGATTATTTCACTCTGTGAAATTTTAAAAACACACGTTTGCTGTAATATACATCAAACAAAAACATAATTAGTTTCCAAATTAAAATTTATGGAAAAATCCTATAAATAAAACTAAAAATATGTCACTAAAAGTCAAATCGTTTTTATTAATAATTGTTTTTCTTGTTATTTGATGTGCATGTAAATGTGCCTATTTTTACCACCATATTTAATCTATTTAAATTAAATAAATGATCATATCGGGTATTTTAACTTGTTTTAACCAAAATCTATATTAATTCCAAATTGTCACATATCCATCTTCATATAGAGGCAAAACGGTCATTTGTGTGCATATATATATCTTTGAGAAAAATTAATTGGAAATTTGTATATATTTGTGTAGGAATTTGATCTCAAATAGGAGTGGTTTCATGAAGACACATGCATGCACAAAATGAATACAAAGAAATAAAGATGGAAATAATTCAAAGTGAAGAACATGGAGGACCCCACCTATCCACCTACCTTAATGTACAAATTAGAGGCTAATGCATATGCTTATGAAATTGATGGCTTCATGTACACTTAAATGACGTTAGTAGAAGCTAATGATTACTTGACCTCCACACTTTCTCAAGGGTAGTTTGGGCAATCCCCAAATTATGGATTAGGGTTTCATGCTTGTATAAATAACCCATTATGTTCATGTAACCTCTTCTACCTTCTACCACCTCTTAAGCCCTCTTATGGAGGTCATCTCTTCTCTTAGCTTTAGTTGAGAATAATTGTATTTTCTTTCTTTTCATGGCTACTTGCCATTTGTTTTTATTTCCATGTAACTTTCTTTTTCTTATTCAATTTAATTACTTGTTCATTTTACTTTCCTTGTTCATTTACTTTAATGTTGGTAGTGTAGATTTACATTCATGCAAAGTAGATTAGTTTTAATTCTTGTTAATTAGCATCTCTTTTTCATTAGCTTTCATTTTCCTTTCTTTTTGCTTTCATGTTGCTAGCTACATTTGTTAATCAAATGACAAATATGAAAGGCTAATCCCCTTCAATTTTGGGATAATGAAGCTCTCTAATTATGTAGCTTCAAATAGTTGTTAATTCATGCTCTCTTTTTGTGCTTAGTAAGAATGATTGAAGTGGTTTAATTGTTGTTTTTGCTTTGAATTTGATAGCCTATATTGTTGACACCAAATAGACTATGATTAAACAATCACTAACACTAATTGCCTCTTCAACAAAATATGATTATGGCAAAAGAAAGTGATTTGAAATTAAAATTTGATGGTCTATATTTCTAATCAATAGTTAATAGGCTATAAAATAAATTTCATTTTCATTGTCAAGTTTCATGAAAGTTAGCAAGTGATTTAAGGGTTGTGTTATAGTTTGATGGCTTATGTTGGCTAATCAATAGCACAAATATGTCATACTTATGATAAACACATCAATTAAAGCACTAATGACCATAAAAGAGAGATCATGATTTCATACGTGTTGAACTACATGATCTAGAGAGTGGATTTATTCTCTAAATTGTCACTTAACTCTTATATTTGCTTATCTTTTCTTTTAGTTAGTTAGTTAATTCTCTAGCTTAACTTTCACTTGAAATTGGTATAATTTGATTGAATTGAATTTTTAAAATCATCAATTCCCTGCGGATCGACCCGTATTCGCCACGTACTACAAGTGTACGCTGTGCACCACGTACTACAAGTGTGTTTGTTTTTGTTTTCTAGTGTTTTGTTCATTTGCATTTCATATTTTAAATAAAAATGCACAAAACAAAAACAAAACAAAAAATTATTTCATTTATTTTCATTTACATTTACAATTTTTGCTTTGATTTTACAACTTTTGCTTCTGCATTTGCAAACAGTTCCATTCACTGTTCAATTTGTTGTTACACTTCTGTGCACCACTGTGCACTGAACATTTCACCACTTTGAAACTGCTACTACATTAATGTGCACTGCAATCAGTCATACACCCTTCTTCCCAGGCAGCCCACTACACCACTGACCATCTCTGCTACTACTTCAATAACCAGTAGCCATCCCCACACAAACTCCCTGCCAATACAAGCTTCTGCCCTGCTCATCCCCACACAGCCATTTCAACATCACACTTCCATAACAAAACTCCTCGACAAACTGTGCATTTTTGTGTGTACAACTCTTACCCCATCATAAATCTCCACTTCCCACTGTCTAGCAACACCACCATATCACAACTTACACTTGCCTGTCACCCTTGCTGCAATCTTCATATTTACAAACATCTTCCTCCACATACAACTCTCCACATACCCTTCAACTACCTTACATTTACCATACTGTTTCACACCCAAACCACTGCTATACAACATACTACCTTATCTATCACAACTGTCACATCACCAAAACATCATGCACACCATTGCTGCCAATTAACATCACCAATTCTACCAATCATCACTGCAAGTGTCAATTACCCCTCCAAACAAATCTCTGCCATCACTTCTCCATTTGATCATTGCACTTCTCTACTTCTACATTTGATCGTTGCTTCATTTGCATCATTTGATCACGTGACACCTACTGTCACCTTCAAACTGCATACATCTCCAGTTCATCAACATACTTCAACAACCAAACTTCCCTTCCAACCTCTCACTTCCACAATCGCTACAACCCAGAACTGATGTCCCACATACAAGTCCGTCCATACTTACACATTACCTCCACACTTGTGACCTCCACCAAATCCAATTGACTGCGACTCTCAAACCATCCTAAACCTCCACATCATCATACAGCAGCTCTCCCCCTAAACCACTCTGCTACAACTCGATAACCTTCCACACTGCATTTCACCATTACCATCACCTAACTTCCCAACCCACGTTGGCGACTACATACCTCACTGTAATCCCCCTAACATCACACAAACATCATAGCCCTCCTTTACAACACACTTCGACATAACACATACTACAACCAACATCACCACTCTGTGCCTCATCATTCCTCCCGCTTGACAACCTCCCCACATATATAGTTCACTATCCATACAAACATACCCACTGCCTGTACATACGAACCAACAACATTTCAATACTCCTCTACAATCTTTCATCCCTACCATCAACCCCTACCTGTCTGCCTTCCACACTTCATTTAAGTCATTCCTTCAATTCAAACCATCACACTCCATCACTCTACCATTCTTCAACCATATCAAATTCCCTGTACAAACATCCTGCTTCAACACAACCCCAAACTCCTTTCTTACATCCTGACCATCTCCTTCATTACATCCTTGCAATCTACAAAACAGTGCAACTACAAACCACACACATTGCTGCAACAGATCGCAACAACAAATCACAAGCCTACCAATACAACAGACTACAAACATCAAAACTTCCCACTGTCTGTAACCTCTTCAACCCTGTACAGCCGCAACCACACTCCAATCGACAGCCCCAAATCGCAACCCAGCCCCAAACACCATAGCGAAGCGCCTCCAACAAAACGCGACCACGACTTCGCCTCCTTCTCTCTGCCCATTGCTGACAATCTCAATCATCACTTCGAACAGCTGCAACCTCACTTCAATCCCATCGCGACATACAACAACTCGAAAACTCTTCAATTATGCCTTAACCCAATCCCCAAATTGCAACATCAAATCGCCTCACCCACATTCCAAATTCGCGACTGCAATCTGATTTTTGATTTTGGACTGTCAGAACTTTAATTGAGAATTTTTGTTCGGTTTTGAAATTTCGAGATAATGTCTTTGTGAAGTCGGTATATGAAATATGACTGAGTGATTTTCGATATTTTTACGCGACTTTGTCAATTGGGTTGAGGGCGTTTTGGGCCATGTTATTATATTATTATTACTATTTTTTCCTTTCTTTTGTTTTGTTTAGTTTAGTTTTTTATTTTGTTTGTTCAAGTCTAAAAAAATGTCTTCATTTAAGTGTAAATTCATTTAGATTTTGTTTTCGTTCTATCTCGAAAAAAATTCTGTTTTCATTTTGGTTTGTGAATGTTGATTTTTTTTTTTAGTTAAATTGTGTTGTGTTGCATTCTATATCTTATTTTATATCAAAAAAGGGGGTTTTGGTTCCGTTATCATTTGTGATGAGTTTTTCAATTGTTTTTTTTGGGTTAATTTATTTTGTTTTTCATTTATTTTAGATTCTTCTTTGATATAAAAAAAACTGTATATATATCTTGTTTTTTATTTTTAGGTTGCCAAAGTAGAATTTCAAAAGGAGAAGAACTGCTGCCCAAAATAAACTGCTTGCTTAAAAAAAAAATTTGCACCCATATATATTGTTTTATTTGCTTTGCATTATTGATTGCTTGCATTAGAAACAAATTCAAAAAAAATTCATTCGTAGTTGCATTGTTAATACACGTTTAATTTCTGCTTTGTATTTCATCTTAGAATTTGATTAATAATAACGCACTTAATTGTATATTGACAAGTTGTCTTCTTTGAACAATTTAATTTCTTGGTGTCTAGGCTACGGCAGAGCAATAATCAGTTATAAATATTACGGTGATTCGTAAATATTATACTGAATTGTTTCTCTGAAGGTACTTAAACCTTCGGCTGCATTGCTATGGTGATTCGTGGTGCACCGATAACTCCTATCTGTTACATGGCTGAGAACTATCTTGTTGAATTAAGACAAAGTGTGATTATACAATTTTGGGTTAACTTAGGATAAATAATTTGTAATTAGACCCTTGCATTCATTTAGTTAAATTAGTTCATGCATATTTTAAAAAAAAGACAAAAAATTCAAAATCCAAAACTAAATAAATTGTAAATATTTCTTAACTTAGTTTTTTTTCCTTTTCCTTTGAAAATTTTCAAATCAAAATTCCAAAAATCCAAAAAAAAAATTATTTGCTTGTTTTTCTTTGAAATTTCAAAAAATCCAAAAAAAACCAAAATCCAAAAAAAAGTATAAAACCTTTTCAAAACCAAAGAAAAAAAATTTAAAAAACCAAAAAAAAAAACAAAACAAAAATTAATTTTCCATTTTGAAAAGTAAATTCTATCTACAAATATTTTTCCTCTATAAAAAAACAAAAACGTTCTTGAAAATGTTTGAGTTTCCCCACTCACTTGAATTTTACAATAGTTGTGAAAATCAATATAATCCATATGATTTCACTCCAAATTCGTATGGATATTTTAACAACAACTATTCTTTAAACAATTCGAATTTTGAACAACAAAGTTTTCAAAACGATGACCAACCCTCGAATCTCGAAAATAGCATTTCATCTTTACTTGAAATGTCTACACCACAAAATCAAATGATAAATGATTTGTGTAATTCATATTTGTGCAACAACTCGAGTCAAAGATTTCAAAATTTGAATTCAATTCAAAATTCAAACGATTTCGAGTATAACCCATGCCAATTCAATTTTGAACTCCAAAATGAATGTCAAAATCAAAACGAAAATGTGATCCACTGTTGGGTACGTTTATACCACCACCGAACCATGCTCCTACCGGACCATTCGGTACCGAGCCAACAAGCTCCAAGCTCCCACCGAATCATGCTCCTACCGGACCATTCGGTACCGAGCCAACAAGCTCCCACCGAACCATGCTCCTACCGGACCATTCGGTACCGAGCCAACAAGCTCCAACCTCCCACCGAATCATCTCGAACCGGACCAACAACACCAACTACCGAACCATGCTCCTACCGGACCACCTACCACCGGACCGAGACATTCCGAACCAAGCTCCTTCCGGACCAACAATACCAGGCCAGATCGCGTCAGCCCAGGCCCACCAGCAGCTATATACATCCAAGACCCCTACCCCCAGCCTCACTCTATAAATAGAGGGGCAGGGGTACAACAATGAGAGACAAGTTTGAGAGCTCAAGCACGGAGAGAACTTTCAAACAACTTTCTTTTACTGGTATCAAAACTTTGTACTTGTAATCTAAACAAGAAAAGAGAAATAACATATAAAGTGGACGTAGGCACATTCTGGCTGAACCACTATAAATCTGCGTGTCTTTTACAGTTTAGCCCCTGCTTTTCATATATTTGCATAAATCACCCAAATCACTAAGAACAACATAAAATCTATTAAATCATACGACTTTGAGGTGTTTGTCCATTTTTTGTGCAAACATTTTTGGTGCTTTCACTGAGAATTGAACTCAAGAGCTTCAGCTTCATCCACTTAACCTTCTTCCTAAAGCATCGTTCATTGCTTGGAAAACATGCCTCCCAAACAGAAGAAAGATGTTAACAAAGGGAAAAACATCGCAACCAGCAGTCTTCTAGATCCAGTGGTCACAGATCAAGTAAATCGTCCCCCTCCAGTAGTAGTACCAAATGAAGGACAGGCTAATCCGACCACTCCTGCCGCAGAACAGCCGACAGCAATTACTAGGGCAGATCTAGACAGGGTTGTGGCTGAAGTGACTAACCGCTTCACGTCCCAGCAGGAAGCCTTGGTGGACCATCTCATGTCACGCTTAAGGGATGCTGAAGAGTCCAACCGCAACACTAATTCATGGGGTGAGTCCCAGTCTGGAGGATCGCAGAGACAACAAATATCTTCCTTCTTCGAAGGAGCTAACGGCATAAGCAGCCATGGTAGGAGCCGAAATCGAGCACAGCCCGAAGTTAGGCCTGAAGAAACGCTTGGAACCAAACCCAACGGGGGAGGTATTGGGAGGAGGTCAACTGTAGCTGAGCCGGTTATACTGCCTAACCACGGAAACGCCAGCGAAAGGGGCCGAGCTAGAGTCCAGCCCGAAATTGGACCCAAGGAAGTGCTTTGATCAGAACCCAGCAGGGGAAGATCAAGGCAAGGGCCAACTGTAGCTGACCCTAGCATGCTCCCAGAAGACCAAAGGCAGCCACTGGAGAATATGAGGAATGATAGACGATACCATCCCTATAGGTCATCTGGACGGAATCAATCCCACAGAACAGAACCGAACTCGTTTCTATCTGCTCCAAATTCTGATGAAAGGATGGCACGCTTGTTCAGAGAATGCGTCCAACGGGAGCAAAAGGATCGAGGGATAGGCGCTAGGGTAACCAGCCCTTTCGCCCGCAATATCGAAATTGCTATCACCCCCCGAGAATGGAAGATGCCAACAATGGAACCTTACAAAGGAACCTTCGACCCCGTTGTACACTTACAGAGATACACACAACATATGCTCATGAGTGGAGCAACAGAGGGAGTACTGTGCAAATGCTTTCCACTATTCTTAGCAGATCTCGCTACCTCCTGGTTCTGTCATTTACCCCAAGGATCCATCAGCTTGTGGGAAATGTTGAAAGAAAAGTTTATTAGTCAGTTCCGCATTCATGTGGAACAACCTAAGGACGCTTATTCCTTATCCAGCATCAAACAGAAACCTAGAGAGAAACTGCAGCAATACCTAACCCGATTCAATGCCGCAGTGGCCGCAGTCCAAGATGCCGATGAGAAGCTTATCCTAATGGCCCTCTGTAGTGGTGTGCATCCGGACACTAAATTTGCTAGAAGGTTGACAAAAGAAAAACCAGCTACTTTACCCGATTTCTTCCATGAAGCCGGGAAATATATGAGGCTTGAGGATGCCGCCGTTGAGGGGCAGTCAGGACAACAAAATAAGGCAACTCACAGCAACGCGCCTGCTGTGGCAAGGGACGTTCGAAGAAATGATTCCAGAGACAATGTCGGGGGCAAGAAGGGAGAAAAGCGCCTATATCGGCCAGGACCGAGATTCGACACTTATACTCCTTTGAACGAAACCGTCGAAAACATCTTCCTTGCCACCCAAGGCGAAGTTAGATACAAACGCCCACCATACAAGAAGGAATCAGATAACGCGTAGAAGTCTGGAAAGTTCTGCCGCTTCCACGAATCTCATGGGCATGATACCAATGAGTGCCATCATCTCCGGGACTTGATTGAAGAACACATCAGAAGGAAGAAACTGGAATGCTATGTAAAAGGTCAGGACAGGACTCCAACTCCTGCCAATGAGAACCCAAGGCTACCCTCACCGGAGATCGGCAGAGGAAACCGCAACACTAGCGACTCTAGTCAAGAGAAGATAGTGGTCCATACCATCTTGGGAGAACGCACATCGCCGACAGAAGCTGGGCAGAGATGGAAAGATATGGAAAGTCGCTTAGAAACAATGAAGACTGTGTTAATTCTGTTATAGAAGAGCGCCACCCGAAGCGGAAAGAGAATCATGACATCACATTCGGTAGGCATGACCTAGAAGGAAGGCAATACCCTCACATGGATCCCATGGTTATCTTTGCCCGGCTCGGTCCTGCCGAAGTTTTCCGAATTCTAGTAGACACTGGAAGCTCAGTAAATATCCTATTCAAACATGCATTCGACAAAATGAAACTATCAATGAAGGATGTATCTCCCTGTAATAAACCACTACACGGTTTCACTGGAGATGCGAAGATGCCCCTCGGACAACTGGACCTCTTTGTTGAAATTGGAAGCCATCCCCGCTCCGTTGTACGGAAACAGACGTTTGTGCTAATAGAAAACCACTCGGCCTACAACACCTTCTTAGGAAGGCCAGCCTTGTCTGACTTCCAAATTGTCCTAGCCCCATGGTGCCTAAAGATGAAATTTCCAGCGGACAATGGAGTAAGAGAAGTAGAAGGAGACCAGGACGTTGCTCGAGACTGCTATGTGACTGAACTTCGCAAAAACCACAGGAAGGGTAAAGGGAAAAGTGTAGAGGTTGCCCTCTGCACAAAAAGTTTGGAAGCATAGCAACTAAAGAAAGCCCCTCCTCTTCGATATACCAGCGACCCTTTCAATGAATTAGACCCCAGGGACAAAGAGGAGGAGGCCACCACCGAGCCTGCGGAGGCTATGGAATTTGTATCTGTAGACAAGCACGACTCGGGTAGACTATTGAAAATCGGGTCCCAACTAAAAGCAGAGTTGAAGGAGCAACTCATCGACTTTCTCCGCCACAACTTGGATGTATTCTCATGGTCACACGCTGACATGACCGGAATCTCCCCCGACGTAGCATGCCATGTACTAAACATTGATCCTACCAAGGTGTCCGTAAAACAAAGAAAGAGAAGTATGGGGGCAGAACGATCAGCAGCCCTCGATGAAGAAGTAAAGAATCTACTTGCCAATGACTTCATACGAGAAGCCATCTACCCAGAATGGATCGCCAACCCGGTACTAGTAAAGAAGGCTAATGGGAAGTGGCGAACATGCATTGACTTCTCCAACTTAAACGACACATGCCCAAAGGATTGCTTCCCGCTTCCCCGAATCGACCAACTTGTAGACAGCACAGCTGGGCACGAACTCTTATCTTTTATGGACGCATACTCAGGATATAACCAAATTCCTATACATGCTCCCGATCAAGACCACACTAGTTTCATCACTGACCGGGGTTTATACTGCTATAAGGTAATGCCTTTCGGACTTAAAAACGCAGGAGCCACCTACCAGCGCCTCGTCAACAAGATGTTTGCAGGGCTAATAGGATAAACTATGGAAGTGTATGTGGATGACATGCTGGTAAAGTCAAGGAAAGCCGACAGTCACGTAAGCCATCTGGGTGAGATGTTTCAAGTACTTCGCCAATATGGAATGAAACTCAATCCTCTAAAATGCTCCTTCGGAGTATCATCAGGAAAGTTCTTGGGATTCATCGTCCATGCCAGAGGGATTGAAGCAAACCCTGAACAAGTCCGAGCGCTAAAGGATATCAAGATACCCTCCACTCGAAAGGAAATGCAAAGCCTGAATGGGAAAGTGGCCGCCCTAAGCCGATTCATCTCCAAAGCAACGGATAAGTGTGTCCCCTTCTTCGAAGCTCTGAAGAAAGACAGAGGAAAGTTTGAATGGACTGACGAATGCTTAACCACTTTCCTTAACTTAATCGAACACCTCCAGAAACCGCCGGTACTCTCGACTCCAAGCGAAGGCGAAGAGTTATACCTATACCTTGCCGTGTCATCTCATGCCCTAAGCGCTGCGTTGGTAAGGGAAGACAACCGCACGCAGCGGCCAGTTTACTTTGTAAGTAAGAGGTTTACGGGGGCAGAAGTCAGATATCCTAAACTTGAGAAGCTAGCATACTGTTTGCTGATCACGTCACGGAAACTGCGTCACTACTTCCAGTCCCATTCCATCAAAGTTCTGACCGATCAACCACTGAGGCAGGTACTCCATCGTCCCGACACTTCCGGGCGACTACTTAAATGGTGCATTGAACTAAGTCAGTATGATATCACCTATCACCCTCGCACCGCCATCAAGGGACAAGCCATGGCCGATTTCATTGCAGAATTCACCACCAACGAAGGTAAGGAGCAATCGGAAATAGCAGAAGACATTAAGTGGAATCTCTTCGTGGATGGGGCGTCAAACGACCAAGGCTCGGGGGCAGGTGTGGTAATAGTCACCCCTAGGGGAAATAAGCTGCACTATGCTATAAGGTTGGAGTTCGCTACCACCAACAACGATGCAGAGTATGAAGCAGTGATAGCTGGATTAGAACTTGCCTTAGAAATCGGAGCCAATTCTTTGTGTCTTCATAGCGATTCTCAACTTATTGTTAATCAAATACTAGGAGAATTCCAAGCTCGAGAAGAACGACTCATAGCATATTTAAAGAAGACCAAGTTACTTCTCAATCGATTGGACCACTACTTAGTCAAACACATCCCTCGGGAAGAGAACCGAGAGGCCGACGAATTGGCGAAGCAAGCAAGCGTGAGAGACGGCGCCATTTCTGGAGCAGTAGCCATCTCAAAGCAACTGACCCCAAGTTTTGAGCAAGTGAATCTGATAGCTGCAACCGAAGAAGCGACTTGGATGACTCCCATCTGAGACTACTTACAAAGCGGCACACTACCCAACGGGCGTAACGAAGTCAAGAAAATCTTGAAGAAAGCTTCCCGCTACACCATACAAGAGGACATCCTCTATCAGCGCGGATTCTCTAACCCCTTATTAAGGTGTGTCGCTGGAAGGGAAGCCAAGGAAATCTTATCCAACATTCCTCAAGGAAGCTGCGGAGATCACACCAGAGGGCAAACTTTAGCAAAAAAGATACTCCGATATGGATATTTCTGGCCCACCTTGAGCAAGGACGCCTTAGATTTCGTCAAAAAATGTGATAGATGCCAGAAGTTTGCTAAGATTCCGCGGCTACCAACAACTGAGATTACTCAAATGACCAGCCCTTGGCCCTTTGCAGTATGGGGAATTGACTTAATCGGCGAACTACCAATGGGCCGAGGCGGGGCCAAATATGCTATAGTGGCAGTCGACTATTTCACCAAATGGGTGGAAGCAGAACCTCTGAATAAAGTATCTTCAGCAAAAGTTATTAACTTCTTGATCAAAAATGTTCTGTGCAGGTACAGAGTCCAATTAAAAATCATATCAAACAATGGACTTCAGTTTGACAGCGAAGAATTCGCCAACTGGTGCCGAGAGCACGGAATTCACAAAAGCTTCTCGTTCGTAGCGTATCCCCAGGCAAACGGACAAGTCGAAGCCATCAACAAAATTCTGAAAACTCTAATAAAAAAGAAACTCGAAAAGTCAAAGGTCGCTTGGGTGGATGAACTCCCTACGGCACTGTGGGCCTATCGCACATCTTTCAAAACCTCGACATGGCATACTCCTTTCTCTTTGGCATACGGATCGGAGGCTATGCTCCCAGTTGAAACCATCGTGCCTTCCCACCGTAGGATCCACTATAACCCAGAAGAGAACGAAGAACTCCTTCACATGTCTTTGGATCTAGTTGAGGAGAGAAGAAATGATGCAGTCCTTAAAGCAGCAGCCCACAAGCAAAAAGTGGCAGCACAATACATCTCCAAAGTCAAGCATCGTACCTTACAAGAAGGGGATCTTGTCCTCAAGTGAATCTTCCCTCACCCCGGAGCACTAGATCCAATCTGGGATGGACCATATGTAATTCATAAAGATCTCCACAATGGAGCTTATATTTTTTCAACAGTGGACGGAGAAGTGTTCCAGAGGGCATGGAACATCCAACACCTCCGTCGATACTTTTCTTAACTTGTACTGCCCATATGAAGTGAATTAACAAAGAGAATCAGTGGACGTAGGCATTTTCGTGCCGAACCACTTTAAAAAACCTTGTCTCTTTTTTAACTTGTTCCTTTATATCTTGGCTGCTTGTTAACTTTATCCTTTTCCATTGAACAAAATATTATGCGTATAGCATTTCCATTCAAAGCACTCCACAGCGCAACTTCACCTGGACAAGACCTAACAGGTACTATGCGAATCTATGCCCTCGCCAATGAGACACTTTTGCTCCGGCATCCCTCTGCTGCGGGTTAACTCATTGCTCGCGACGGCCCTTAAAGCCAACTGTAATGAGCCGATTATAAGCCACCAAGAAGGCCGACTATAGCCGAGGCAGCTCATTACGGCGTTCGGCTCGCCGACAACTGTGAACCAACTATAAGCCCCAACATAAGGTGTGGCCAGCCAGGGGCAGTTCACGGTTGACGATCGACACCCACGCTAGCCGACCACAGTAAATCGAATAATACCCACGATTACGGGCCATAATGGCCCGGTTAGTTACTGTGCGCGATCTCGGCTCCGATGTGTCTTAAGTGCGGCTGTGGTAAAAAAGAATTAACTCCCCGCGGAGGCGTAAGATGGGTGACAAATGTCTCCAAGACCCACAGCTAGGGAAAGTGACTACAAAGCCCGTTTGCCACGAACTTAAGCACATTGAAGGCCTTCCGTGATTGGAAGTTTTACTATTTCACATATTTTAACTTTGTTTAAGAAACTTTTCCCCTATCCTCTGTAACAATCCCTGAAGTACAGGACACAGAACAAGAGACATTCGCTAATAGAAGCAGATACTCACAGCAAGATACTGGACCGCATTCCATACTTGGTCACACAAGACATTCAAAGCTGCCATCTACAAGCAAAATATAAAGGGCCGTATTTCCTTCTTTCATGTGTAAACACGTGACTATAATTTATTCACACCTCACACTAACATTGCAAGTCATGAAATTATGTTTTAAACAAGAACCTGACATCAAACACAATTTAATTACAAGAATATGCATAGCTATATTTCTCATACAACATGTCAAAATAGCGAAAACATTCAAAAAAAACGACAAAATCAGCTTAAGTTAAAGAATTACACGTCAAGAATAGCGTTGTTTATTACAAGTAGCATAATTACAATCTAAGAGTTACGTTACTGTTTTGAAACTAACATATACAACAATGTCAAGTCTACAAAAAGATATCCAGGTCTAATCAAGGAGCCGGCTGCGTCGGAGTCTTATCCTTGTCCTGTTGCCCACCTGTCCGGTCAGAGAAAGAATTCATTAGTGATAAGCGACCAAGTTAACGGAAAGACTAGAAAGGAAGACTTACCAACATCTGCTCCTTGATCATCATCCTCTACTTGCACACCTGCCTCCTCAGCTGCAAGCAACTGCATGCCCTCCTTCACCGCCACCTTCTCCTCCTTGGTAAACTGGGCGGTAACCACATCCATCCTGAAGGCCACACCACCCTCCTTATCCGCATCAGCCCTAGCCTCCTCCAGAGCCTGGAGATAAACCCTAGCCATGACCCGGGGATAATCATCCATCCAGGAGAGGTTGCCCTGCTTCCAAGTACGGAAGTACATATCCTGGAGCATTTCGTCCATCATCCCCTCGTTCTCCTCAAGCTCCCTCGTCCGGGCCTCGGAAGCCGACAACCTTACAACGGCAGCATCTCTCTCCAATTGGTATCTCGAGCAGTTAGCCTGAAGGGATTTCTACATCGCCTCCATTTCCTCCTTCAACTTGGCTTGAGCAAGCTCTACAGCCTCAAGCCTCCCAGATGACTCCTTTATCTGCTCAAGATCCACTTTCCGAACCTCATCCACCGTGGCAATGGCCATATCGATCCGTTCCTTGCAAATAGCCTCCATTTTCCGCAGTTCGGCCCGACTGGCCTCTTCCATAGTTTTCTTTAGTCATCCGGAGGCGGCCTCGTGCTGAGAGATCTGGATGGCCTGATCGGCGAGTTGCTTGGCCTGGTCGGAAACCACTAACCGCAGTCTTATGTTGGCACTCCCAATTTCCTCCCCGGCCTTGACCAGTCGGGCATGATGCCCCATCAACTTCCTGGTCTCCTCAGCAACCCGGTTGATATTTGCCTTAGCTTCGTCCCCCATAGCGACAATCCGAGTAGTAAGCAAATCAAGGTCCAGGGACTTGGCCTCATCAAGCACCCTTACCATAGGATTGCAAGGAAGAAGGTGCTCACCAGTAACCTCATCAAAAGAGATGTCATGAGATGCCGGGTCCAGGTCCGGATGACCTGCAAACGGATTGCGTACTAAGCCAGGATGATCTATTGGGATGACGGTTGGATTCTCAGACGAATGAGGGGAGGGCATAAGCTCAGTATCCTCCTCTGTAATGTCGTGAATAGGCTGGAGTGGGGCCAGGGGTTCAAGAAGAGGTTCAAACGAAGATCGACTCCTCTTCCTCTTCTGTATTTCTTCTTCGATAACTCCAAGAAGAGGACGATAGCCGACTATGTCTCCCGGGCGGTTAGTAGAAGGCTTCGGCTTGGCGGAAGCTTTAGAGAGCTTGTATTGTTCAAGCCTGTGCCGAAGATCTAAGGTCTTGGCCATTTTACCCGCTCCTGATATTAAAACCAAGTGTCACCAACATGTATTGAGCCATCATTCAAGAATTAAAAGAGTAAAGAGAAATTCACCTTGAACCGCCGAAGTTGCTTCAGTAGAGGCGCTCCCAGAAGATAAATCGACATCGGTCCCAACTTTATCGGCTTTCTTGGACTTCTCCGTCCCCTCCAAACCTTCAAAGGCTTGGCAGAAAGCGTCATCCGTCCACTCTTGCATCTCGCCTGCTTGCCCAGAAGACAAAGCCCTGACACCGTCGCCACCTTTAGCGCCTTCTCCTCCATCTTCGCCTTGCTCCTCCTCCACATCTCCCTCCTCCGGGATATCTGGACATGTGCTGGGAGAGGGACCGTCAGACTTTTTGAGCTTCTTCCCCCCGGCAACCGGGTGTTTCGGAAAGGGCCTCCTTTTACTGCTCTTCGACTCGGCCCCTTCTTTAGCTTGGGCAGCCTTCTCTTCAGCCGTGTCCCTCTGCTTGACCACGGACTGCTGTGGAAGGATCAAGTTGTACTCCAAAAGTGTAGCGTTCCTGATCAGGTAAGCAGCCGACCTATCTCTTCCAGTAATAGCTTCTATTTCTGCTGCCGTCTGAACCAGGCGATCATTTTCCACGACCGCAAAACCACCTGTCGCTAGCAAAAAATAAAAACACATAAGAAGGAGCATTGCAACCAGAACGGGAATTAAAAATAAAGCTTTGACTTACATCCGGAGGTGAAGCGCCGAATAGAAACAGAATCATCCTTGACAAAAAACCATTCCTTCTTGAACATGCTGTACTTGGAGTATAAATCCAGGACCGACTTAAAGGACACGGTCGATTCCAAGCTGATGTAGGGAGACCCCTTCTTATAGCCTCTCAAGTTGTACAAATACCGGATCTCCCGGTTGGAAGGAGGACGCCCATATCTCCTCTGGAAGATGACGAAGAGACTCACCAGAATGGTATAGGAGTTGGGCTGAAGCTGGAATGGAGCTACCTTTAGATATGTGAGAAAGCTGACTACCCAGGCGTTGAGAGGCGGGATGGCACTACACATGCAATGGTATCTGCTGTAGGCAAAATATCCTTCGGGTGGATCATACGGCATCACTCCCGCATCCGGCAATAACATGCGCGCTCGGTCGATCCCGAAAGAGCGAGATATAACATCAAGTTGCTCACCCTTGAGTGAGCTAGGGAAGCAATCAGAAGGCAAGTTAAGAAGTTCCTGAGGACCGTATCCATCCACCAATGATCTCGGGGTGGGCCCATGACGGGCAGATCCCGGCTGAGCCGGGGGCACTGAGGAAGGCTCTTCTCTATCCTGAGATCTTTTCTTCTCTGATCGGGTTTCCACTCTTTGAGACATTTATCTGCAGACACAAGAAAGTATATCGTTAAGACACATAAACTATGTAATCTAGAGTTTCACTGGTGATTCAGGTACAAAGGTCCATTCGGTAAAGGGTTCATTCAACACTCGGAATCCCCGAATTCATTCAGTAAAGCCCAACTAAAGATTCATTCGGCATTCTCAGTATAGATTCATTCGGCATAGATTCATTCGGCATTCTCGATATAAGATTCGTTCGGCATTCTCAGTATAGATTCATTCGGCATAGATTCATTCGGCATTCTCGGTATAAGATTCGTTCGGCATTCTCAGTATAAGATTCATTTGGCTTCCTCAATAAGGTCCATTCGATATAGAAAATTTTCAAGTTCGTTCAGTATCGAGTTCGTTCGGCATTAAAAGTCCTTAGGTTCATTCGGTAGAACAAAGAGACTCAATCTTAAAAACTGGTTCGGCAAAAAAAAATTTACCTGGTCCGGCAGCTAAGATTGATTCGGCAGTTCAGAATTTGACTCGGCTATTTTCGTTCGGTAAGGTATGACGAAGGCATATGGCTCCTACTTATAGAGGACGGTTGATAGCCGGACCAGCCGGTTCGGTTCTCGGGCCGAATGTGGTCGTCCAAACTGGAACAAAGCACGACATACGCTAAGCGTATGCCCTACTTTGTGCGGCAAATGTTGGGTACGTTTATACCACCACCGAACCATGCTCCTACCGGACCATTCGGTACCGAGCCAACAAGCTCCAAGCTCCCACCGAACCATGCTCCTATCGGACCATTCGGTACCAAGCCAACAAGCTCCAAGCTCCCACCGAACCATGCTCCTACCGGACCATTCGGTACCGAGCCAACAAGCTCCAAGCTCCCACCGAATCATCTCGAACCGGAGCAACAACACCAACTACCGGACCACCTACCACCGGACCGAGACATTCCGAACCAAGCTCCAACCGGACCACCTACCACCGGACCGAGACGTTCCGAACCAAGCTCCTTCCGGACCAACAATACCAGGCTAGATCGCGTCAGCCCAGGCCCACCAGCAGCTATATACATCCAAGACCCCTACCCCCAGTCTCACTCTATAAATAGAGGGGCAGGGGTACAACAATGGGAGACAAGTTTGAGAGCTCAAGCACGGAGAGAACTTTCAAACAACTTTCTTTTACTGGTATCAAAACTTTGTACTTGTAATCTAAACAAGAAAAGAGAAATAACATATAAAGTGGATGTAGGCACATTCTGGCTGAACCACTATAAATCTATGTGTCTTTTACAGTTTAGCCCCTGCTTTTCATATATTTGCATAAATCACCCAAATCACTAAGAACAACATAAAATCTATTAAATCATACAACTTTGAGGTGTTTGTCCATTTTTTGTGCAAACATCCACTTTTCAAATAATTTTGGCAATGGTAATAATCTCAACTACGATACGAGTGAAAATTTTTGTTCTTAACAAATCCAAATCGAAAATTCTCAAGTTAATAACTATAAATTGGATTTTGTTGAACAAATGGATGAAATTTACGATGATCACACGGATTCGTTGTTCGAAACGTACAAAAAATTACATGAAACACAAAACCAAATCCCAACGTGTGACGAGTCAAACGATAATCCATCTTTTACCCAAATCACTGATTTTCAAATAACAACTTTTGAAATTGAAAATAACGATCTTAACAAAGTTGTTGAGAACACGATAATTGAGTTGTATTTTAATTCTTTTGAGGGTGTGGAACCAAATTTGAAATTCAATCTTCCTTTTCTCGATTTCAAAATTTTGAATACGACAACTTTGGATTTTGAACTTAATATATACGATGAAGTTGTTAATAATCAAACAAAGGAAGACGAATTTAACGAACGCGATTTCTTTGGACTTTTTAAAAACGAGTTGTCGAATTCTGAAGGGGATGATTTAAATCACCATTTTGATTTTGAATTCAATAATTTTGAAGAAGTTTTCAATGATAAATTTGAATTTCAATTTGGTGATAATAAATTTGAATCAATTGTTCTATCAACCCCGAAAATCATCGAAAATAAAACAACTCGGTTTTCAATAAAACGACATTCGTTTTTCTAAATCAACATTCAACTTTGAAATCTTTTACGATTTGGTTTTTCGAGCTTAAGCTATGTCTCCTATACTTGACGAGGCAAATGAATCGGTTTTTGGAAGACCGTTTCATTTACGCTTTGACGATATACTTTCTGATCTCGTGTAAATACCATTCACCTTCATGTAAATATAGGTCATCTTTTTATTTTTGTTTTATTTTTCTCCTTTCACTTGGGTTGACTGTGGGGACACAATCAAAATCAAGTGTGGGGGGAGACTCATCTTCATTTTTAATTTTTCATGGTTTATTTTTGCTTTTTCTTTTAAAAACTCAAAAAAAATCTCAAAAACAAATTTTCTTTTGATTTATTTTTAAAGAAACACTATAGGATAAATATATGGTTATGGTTTATTAAATTGAAATTTTTGAAAATTTATTTGTTTCAACAAAAATAAGAATGAAGTTTGATTACGAATAATGATGGTTTAACTAGTATATAGGAAGGTTCATACGTGTTAATTATGAAATATCCTAATTGAAAATCTTTGTTTTAAAAAGTGGTGAATTTAAAGTAAAGGATATAAATTATTTTTTTGTCTTCTAAGTTAAATGGTGCTAAGATGATTTTGCAAAACTCTCTCCCTTTTAAAAAAAATAGAAAAAAATATATATAAGTATAAAAAAACATTTGTATATGTGGATATATATTTTTTAACACCTAGAGTCATGTGTTCACACTCGTGTGTTCACTCGCCATGCTCTGTACCCTTCTCACGTAAGCCCAAAAGGCAGTGCACGATCGGTATATCTGGCCTCAGTTTATCTGAGTTAGGTGTATGTATATAAAAATTATTTTACTAATAGCGCCTACAGTCAATAAGTGTTCACAATTGTGTGTTCACTCGCCACGCTTTGTATTCCCCTTACATCAGTCCGCAAGGAAGTGCATATACCTGGTCTCAGTTTATCTGAGTTAGGCATATGTAAATATTGTTAATATAAATAAAATTTTCAAAAGAAAAAAAATGGAGAGAGTAAGCTAATGAAATCCAAGCACTATTTTAACTTATTTGATTTGACTTGTTATTGAACTGAAATGAAAATACCACTTTGATAAACTTTGATAATCAACTAAGGATCCATTTCATAATTACACTTTGTTATCAACCGAAACAACAAGTTAAACTATTGTCTATATGTTATTATAACTTGATTTTTGTTGGAAATTTTTGACGAGTAAATGACTTAAATTTTCAAGATAATGACAAAAACCTATATTTAACTTATTTGTGTCTATTTAAAAATAAATCCTTCATTTGTAAATATTTCAAAAACTCGCATTCATCTCTTTGTAAATAAATCTTGCATTTTGTAAATATTTTTATCCTGCATTTGGATTTTATTGGTAGTATCTTCTGAAAACCCTCATGAGACAACACTCATCCTACTGGGAACACCCAGAGGTTTAACGGCTTGTTGCATACGCTCAATGCAATCGTGCTCCCTACGAAAACGGATTTATCTTAGTTTTTCCTTTATTCGAGGACGAATAAAAAGATAAGTGTGGGGGTATTTGATGTGCACGTAAATGTACATATTTTTACCACCATATTTAATATATTTAAATTAAATAAATGATCATATCCGGTATTTTAACTTGTTTTAACCAAAATCCATATTAATTCCAAATTGTCACATATCCATCTTCATATAGGGGCAAAACGGTCATTTGTGTGCATATGTATCTTTGAGAAAAATTAATTGGAAATTTGTATATATTTGTGTAGGAATTTGATCTCAAATAGGAGTGGATTCATGAAGACACATGCATGCACAAAATGAATACAAAGGAATGAAGATGGAAATAATTCAAAGTGAAGAACATGGAGGACCCCACCTACCCACCTACCTTAATGTACAATTAGAGGCTAATGCACATGCTTATGGAATTAATGGCTTCATGTACACTTAAATGATGATTAGTAGAAGCTAATGATTATTTGGCCTCCAAACTTTCTCAAGGGTAGTTTGGGCATTCCCCAAACTATGGGTTACGGTTTCATGCTTGTATAAATAACCCATTATGTTCATGTAACCTCTTCTACCTTCTACCACCTTTTGAGCCCTCTTATGGAGGCCATCTCTTCTCTTAGTTTTAGTTGAGAATAATTGTCTTTTCTTTCTTTTCATGGCTACTTAGCCATTTGTTTTTATTTTCATGTAACTTTCATTTTCTTATTCAATTTAATTACTTGTTCATTTTACTTTCCTTGTTCATTTACTTTAATGTTGGTAGTGCCGATTTACATTCATGCAAAGTAGATTAGTTTTAATTCTTGTTAATTAGCATCTCTTTTCCATTAGCTTTCATTTTCCTTTCTTTTTGCTTTCATGTTGCTAGCTACATTTGTTAATCAAATGACAAATATGAGAGGCTAATCCCCTTCAATTTAGGGGTAATGAAGCTCTCTAATTATGTAGCTTCAACTAGTTGTTAATTCATGCTCTCTTTTTGTGCTTAGTAAGAATGATTGAAGTGGTTTAATTGTTGGTTATGCTTTGAATTTGATAGCTTATATTTTTGACACCAAATAGACTATGCTTAAACAATCACTAACACTAATTTCCTCTTCATCAAAATATGATTATGGAAAAAGAAAGTGATTTGAAATTAAAATTTGATGGTCTATATTTCTAATCAATAGTTAATAGGCCATACTTAAAATAGATTTCATTTTCATTATCAAGTTTCATGAAAGTTAGCAAGTGATTTAAGGGGTGTGTTATAGTTTGATGGCTTATGTTGGCTAATCAATAGCACAAATATGCCATACTTATGATAAGCACATCAATTAAAGCACTAATGACCATAAAAGAGAGATCATGATTTCATACGTGTTGAACTACATGATCTAGAGAGTGGATTTATTCTCTAAATTATCACTTAACCCTTATATTTGCTTCTCTTTTCTTTTAGTTAGTTAGTTAATTCTCTAGCTTAACTTTCGCTTGAAATTGGTATAATTTGATTAAATTGAATTTTTAAAATCATCAATTCCCTACGGATCGACCCGTATTCGCCACGTACTACAAGTGTACGCCGTGCGCTTGCGGTTATATTTTAATTTGAAATTTTTCGACAAATTTCTAAACCGATAGAAATTTTGTCGATAAACATTATTTATTCGAACCATTTATTATTGTAAATAAATTTATAAAATGAGTTCATCATCATTATTTATTAATTAAAAGGAGTTCATTGTGGCTATTAAATACATTTAATTAATATTTATTTCACAATTCAAATATCTAAATAATCACTATATTTGAATATAAGTTTGTTAACTTTTAAAAAAATTATTTAAATATTTGAAATTAATTAAATATTCAAAATCAAAAAGATAAAATTCTGATATGTTATAGATGATTTACATTAGTGGGGAACTAGTGTAATTGTTGTACTGTGGGTTCATTGTTTTTATGATAGTGACCGTTATCCTGCCTTGTTTGAATTTCATGGGTGAAATTATTATAAGGAGGGGTGACTATAACACCCCATATTTTGAAGTTCCATAATATAGGGAATTAAATAAATAAATGTTTAATTAAAATATAGTATGAAATAAAATGATGACAAGTTAATTAAGGAGGAGTGAAGAGTTAGGGGTTTATTAAGACTGGACTAAAATGAGGTTTTAGCCCAAAGCCCAATTATTAAATCCTTACACTCCGACCCCCATTCATTCTCTCATTTTACACAAAACCAAAGAAAGAAAAATAAGCTAAGGATAACCATATGTTCAAGAGGAAGGAGAAGAAAATTAAGGTAAAAGATAGAGCTTTCGCCATTAAAGAGACTTTTAATCAAGTTAAATCAAACCAAAGGTGAGTAACTCTTTCTTTAAAACCTTACAAATCCGTATGGTTTAGGGTTGTGTACATGTTTGGTTTTATTGACAAGGAACTAGTATATACATATTAAATGATATTTGTTCATGACTTAGGAATTTAGAGATGACGTTTATGACGTGTTGGGTAAATTACAAAATCAATACTTCTCTAAATCACTTGAAATTTTCATATGATGTGTAAAAATTTAGTATAGAGATGGTATTTTTTATTTCATATTTTTCTGAAATTATATGCAATTTATATGAATTTTCTAATTTGATAAAAGGTTTAATTTTGGAAAATTAATTATTTAAACTAATAATAATAAAAAATTTCGCTTAGGAATTTTAGGAAAGTGAAATATACTAATTTGGATTATTGGTGATTTTTTCTGATTTTCCCAATCATTTTCGAGTTATTATGAATTAATTAGTAAAGGAAATGGTTAATTATTAATGGGAAAAGAATAATTTAATTAAGTAAGTAATTAACAAATTCTGAAAAGAAAACTTAAAAGGTTTGGTAAACCATTGAAAATTCAACATATATCTTTGTTAGGTGAAAAGTAATTTCTTTTAATGGAAAAAATAGCTTTCTAGTCAATTACAGAACCACCATAGTCAACTTGCGATAGTCCATATGATTGTCAACATGTGATCGCTTATATATGTATCAACTAGCAATAGGTTGTAACTACTCCAATATGCGATGATTACTAAGAACATCAACATGCAATAGCTACTGAGAACATCAACATGCGACGGCTACTAAGAACACCAACATGAGATAGCTAGTTGAAAGTTTAATATGTGCTAATTAAGTTGGAGTCAAGCTACGACAGCTAAGTGGGACTAATCCTGCAAAAGTCAATGTAGGAATCAACTTGTGATGGTTTGGTTAGGATCAACTTATAGTAGCTCAAACAAACTCAATTTGTGATAACCTAATTATAGTAAACCCATGATAATTATTGAAAGCTATTAACTTGCGATGGCTTAGGGGGAGTTCAACCTACGATAGCTTAGAATAAGTCAACATGCGATAGCCTTAAGGGACTCAACTTGTGATAGTTAGGGTATGTCAATATGTGATAGTTTAAGGGAATTCAACTTGCGATAGCTAGGGTAATACCAACATGGATGGGCCAAGGATACTCAACATGCGATAGCTATGTAAAGTTTGTTTGAGATCATGAATTTAGATAAGAAATCGCTAGGTTTAAATGAACTTTTATAGCACTTCAGGAGACAGTTCCCATGGTGATGATTGATCCTGGAGATGAAATAACTTTGAGAAATATCAAGTTAATGAATGATAATTTAGCTAAAGAATTAAAGTGCGATCGAGCTTGATTAAGCTATATATGATAAATTGAATCATTTGTAAGAATGTAAATGCAAATGGAAGACCTTCGTGGCAATATGATTTCTAAAAGTGGCTCCTTATTTGATGATTAGTGATGTAAAACCTTAGTGGCAATCATATGTCCAAATTCGACACTATATTTTATAGAAGGCCCGAGTGGCTACCAAATGAAAAAACCATGGCATTATAATTGGTAACATTGACAAATTAAGGCATATGTGGCATCCAATTGTCTATTCACGACAAATGAGTAAGAACGATGGAGTAAGGCTTGTATAGCATCCAATTGTCTATTCATGACAAATGAGTGAGAACAATCGAGTAAGGCTTGCGTAACATCTAATTGTCTATTCTTGAGAAATGGGTAGGAACAATGGAGTACGGTTTATGTAGCATCCAATTATTTATTCTTGATAAATGAGTGGAGACCTAATTATCTGATCATTATAACATTAAGGCAAAACACCTAATAATAACCCTTAAGTGTTGAACTGTAAAGGTGAGGCCTGTGTGGCAATTTAAAATGAGACAATAAAAATTAGTTGAACATGTTGTGTAGAAATCTCGCACATACGATGAATCAATGTTCTTGCATGACTATGATGTACTACTATTGTGAAGTATTTTGTAATTGATGATAATGGTTTGAATAGTGAGTGAAAACCTATTCCGTGCTTTAGGGCGTGGTCTCATTATATGTTTGCACCAAAAAATGGGCACAAACACTCAAAAATATAATAGTTGAGATTAAATGATGAATAAATGAAAGTAAAGCAGAGAAATAAATGAACACAAATATTTTATAGTGGTTCGGCAATCTTGGCCTACATCCACTTCATATTTTTATTAATTTTGTACTTGATTATGATTACAAGAATGTTTGGATCAGTTGGGATCTATTAGTAGAAGAGTGAAGAATAAAAATGGCAGAGCCTAGACAGCAGAAAAAAGGATCTTATTTATGGAGAATGGTTGCTGTATTTAAAGGGGAAGACATGCATGGATCAGGCTGAAATCTCGCCAGAAGAGTCTCCAGATTCGTGTGGGCCCACACGAGCAATCAGTAGTCTAAATCCTACAAAAATAACGATCGTGGCCGATCATTATTTTTGGCTCCAATCAATGTGCGATCATTCATGGGTGGTCTCATTGGCCTCCAGGCCTTGCTCCTAAAATATGGTGCCATTCTGATCTATAGTTTTTGAGATATTTCCCATTATTTGTAGAACACCAATTGTTATGCTGATCGTCCAATAATGATCGGTGTCTCTTTATGTTTTTCTTGAGTTCTGTTGTGCGATCGATTAGGCTCTTCATGATGTAGATTACTTTCTCTCTAGATTTTGTGCAATTCCGACAGATCATTTATGAGATATCATCCAACCTTCATTGAATATGTATCGTTTTTGTGATTCGTAAAATCATTCAAATAACAATCGACCACTTTTTCCAAGATTTGGGAGTTTTCTCATGCGATCATTTTTGTGGGCTCCACTCTTCAATATATTATTGCTTTGAAAGTTTTAAGTGCATTGGCTTTGTAGGTTTTGAGATATTAATCGATCTTCGTCGATTTACTCTGTTTATTGATCATTCCAGATTGATCCATATAAATCCTTCATTTGTCCATAACTCGAGCGTACAAAGGTTAGTTAATCAAACCTCCATCTATATCACAGGGATGAGATGGAGACGATGATGGGAACGATGTAGGAGCAAAAATGAGGAGATGATGCATAATTTCCTTAGGCAACTGGGACAAGATGGAGTACAGAATCAAGGATTTGGAGTAGCCAACAATCTGGATCATGGAGTTGAAGTAGCAAGAACCATTGGAAATCAAAATGGAGGGCATGAAAATGGAGCAAATAAGCAGGATAACAGAGTGGAGCGGCCGGGGACAGTCCCCAGCCAACAGGGAGGGATCAGCGCCAATCCTTCCAAAAGGGTCGGCATCGATCCCTAAGGGCTCGGGGGCACGCCTTTGGGTCTGGTCGAAAAGAATGCTGGTGGGCCTACGGTCGATCCTGTGGAGTCTGGTGCGAAATAGAATTCGGATGCTTGTCCGGAGGAGTCGTTCCTAGGTTGCCCAGCGGAATCAGAGGGCAGGTTGGAAATGATGATTGGTGGCTACCTTTGGATGGCAGTGATAGGTTTGCGTAAATGATCGGACAAGCTATGAGATGAAAATTGGAATCCAGGACTTGGAGCAGAAACTAGCAGGCTTGAACATGGATTGGAGCGGTCGTGGGCAAACCCTGACCAAGGAACTAGGGGCACGGCTCTGGTTGAGTTTGCAAGGAATCAGACAATAGTAATGGAATATAAGCAGCCATCATATGTAATAAATTGGAGCGAGCCCGTCTCAAGGGCACAGATCATCATCTCATGATCGGGGTAGCATGAAATAAGTAAATAATAACAATAAAACAGCTAAGTCACTTACACATGTACGGGATCGAGGTTGACCCCTAAGCATGCTCTGAGATGATGATAAACCTCCATAATAAATGGATCTTTTGAATCCCCATTAATGCGATGAAAATATAGGTCGCAGGTTTTCTGACTCGAGCGATGGGGCAATAACCGCAAGGTAGGAGTCCCTTCGTCGGAGAGAAATAGGATGGACTTGTACATGGATTAAGTCCTCGACTTGGGTCAAGGCCGGAGAAGAATACCCCAACAATCGTGCTATGTCTCGATCGGAGAGATGGGACTAGAGAAGCAAGAAGTAGGCCGCTTCGCTGGAGCGACATGATCGGTGTACTTATCATTGTGCCCTTCTCGTCGGAGAGTGAGTGAGTTCAACAAAGGTCCGGAGAGACTATGGTCGACCCGAAGAGGCCATGATTCATACTTATTAGTCGTTGTTTCCCCTTTCGCTGGAAAGCGAATGGATAGGGTCTAGCAAGGGTTCAGAGAGACTAAGATCGACTTAAGAGGCCTTGACATTGCATTATGTTCAGGGACACTAAAGCGAATTGCAGGAAATGATGCCACTTCGCTGGACAGCGACAGGATCGACTTACTTGTCATTGTTCCTCGTTTGCAGGAGAGTGACAAGATGGGGTCCAACAAGAGCTTGAAAAGGCAATGATCAGTCCGAAAAGACTATGAACCAGGCTATTGATCTGACGAGACCTAGGAATTGGCTAATGATTCAGAGAGATCGAGGTTTTGGATTTGGCAAACGATCCGGTAAGATCAGGGACTTGGTTATCGGTTTTGGATGGACATGGGCTTTGTTACAAATTTGGAATGGATTTAGAATTAGCTATTGACTCGTAGCAGACGTGGATTTCATTAACAAACTCCCGGGTGGACATGCAATGGCTTATGGCAATTGGGCCTAGCAATGGATCAGATTCTGGATTGGAAAATATGGCTAACAATGGATTCTGGACTTCGGACTTATAGTGCTTCAAAACACACCTTCCTATCGTAAGCTTGTTTTGGAGGGAAAATGTTATACTGCCTTTTGGCCAAGGCAGTATATCATGGATTTGGCCAAATGGATTTCATGATTATTAAGGGAGGAAGCCTGGAGAGATGATTATCAGGCTTGGAGATCGGTTATAAACAAGGCTATGAACGATGGTAGAGAAGATTCGGATGAATGACACTCTAGAATTGGCCAAGCATGGAATTAACACTTCCCTTATGCAAGGGACTAGAATAATTCTCTTAGGCAAGGGATTGGATCAGATTAATATTGCTATGGATCGCCTTGATTGGCAGCACAATTCGACGATGATTGCTCAATAACTCAACGAACAACGCATCAACTCGGGAATCAAATTGAGAAAAAAGAAGTAGGCAACATGTCGCCACATGGCATGGAGAAGGGATTGGGGCCGACCCCCCTATAGGGGTGCGATCAGTCTGGATTTTTGTGTGTCGGATCATCTTGGCCTAGAGATTCCAAATCCGAATTTTGAGCAAGATATTTGGACGTATTCTCCTATAAATACAACACACTTGGCATTCATTAAGAGGTCTTTGGGCTGGCTATTCTTCATCACTCTTTTCTCTTCCTTCATTAATTTTCTAAGACAAGAACAAATGTTCTTGTATTCTTATAGTACCAATAATAAGATTATTGGAGTGGAAATAGGCCAGATTTTGCCGAACCACTATAAAATTCGTGTGTTCATTTACTTTTCTACATTGAAGCTGTGATATGTGAACTTATATTATTATCTAATCAGTACTGTTATTGGATTAGTGGTGCTTTCAAATTACCTGGGTGTTGGTGGCTTTTTTTGATACCAACAGGGCACATGGGCATAATCTAGGAGTTTTTTTGTGAAACTAAATGAACCCCTATGCATGTATAAGATTATACTCGGTAATGAGGGAGGGGACACTTGAGCTTTATGCTCGATAATTTTCCTTAATTATAATCTTATTTTGGTGTTGATTTGTCATTTGTTTGGATGTTTGAGAGTTGTTGCATGCCATGTATATGTTGGTATGTTTGGTTGGTGTGCGCATTATTTCATGCTAATGTATTTGTATGCTAATATTGAATTTGCATGGTACATCTATGATTGACTATCGTGTATACTATTATGTGTATTTAAGCATGTTATTTTGTGGATGTATGTATGGGCATACATGCTAGAGTTTCATAGGTGCGGATACACTGTTACTTATGTGTGCATACACCACCGTGGGTGTATGCACGTGCTTAAGTGTATTGTTGTTGGTTGCTAGGTTATTTAGTTGAATTTTTCTTTAACGAAATTGCAAAGATAAATTCTTTTAAGCGAGAAAGAATGTAATAACCTGTTAATTAACCCTTAATAATTTAATTAATTATGGAATTAAAAAGGATTTCTATGATGGGTCAAAGTCAACTCTTAGAGATGAATGAATCAGGACTCAACATTTCTACAGTTGAGTCCAGAATATTATATAGAGTAAATGTTTGAGACTTTGGATTTTGGGTTAGATACTAGGAGTCTATTTATAAATTATCCAAAAACTAAATTCTACATATGAACAAATTAGACCCCAAGACCTATTCCATTATGACCAGAATGCCTTTCCAAGAAGGAAAAAGATAGGAATTTACATGTAAGAGTTATGGGATTTTTTGTTATGAAAGAAATAGGTTTTGTGAATTTCCTTCACTATTCATTTCATAAAATCTTTCATCCTAAAATCCTAAAGATTACAAGCCTTAAACCATCTCAAACCCCATAAAATAAATTTCCTAAAATCATATAAAAATCAGTAAACTTCAAGCAGAGGATTCTCTGCAAACCCAATTCGTGTGGAAGCTATTAGAGAAGATTTGGATATTGGGCATAAAGAGAGAGAAGCTTTTGTGATGGATTATCTTTCTACATGAGAGCTCTTGCTTACTTTGGCGAGTGAGACTTATCTCTAACCTATACAATCTTTCTTATGTTTTAACTTTATATTTCATTGCTAAGTTGGTTTGGGGATTGTAGTTAAGATCTTAATAACTGATTTATAGGATGTTATCTTGTTATTAATGGCTTTAGTAACATGTAATTGAATCATTATCTAATATATCACCATATAAACTTGTAGGTAAAAACGTTACTAAGCTCCAAAGTGTAAATCTCATCATTATATAATGTTTGTTGGACATTATGATTATTGTTTTTATATGAATGACAAAAATTTGTATATAAACCATAATAGAGTGGCACTATCATAATTTTATTAGTACTAAGTTAAACAATTAAACCTTAAGATGCATGATGAAATATCACATAGAAACAATAGATGTAATTAAGTATGAATAGGACCTTAATTAATGATAAAAATGGTTTAATTACTTTTATCAATCATGTTTGCATAAAAAATGGACAAACACCTCTAATCGATTTGTTGTAGAGCTATGGAAATAGTGTGTATAACACAGCTTTTATATTAGTATGATAATTTATTTTCGAAAAGCGTATCACATGTAAACGATGCAAAAAGTAAATTACAGTGAAGTAAAGAACATAAAGGTTTATAGTGGTTTGACCAGAATGTGTCAGCGTTCACTGTTCATTTTAATTATTATTTCTACAGATCTTTAATAATGTTTGAGATACAAGATGCAAAGTTATGAAGCTCAATAGAAAGTAAGATATAGCTCAAGAAAGTCTGTTTGGCTATTCCTATTCGGTTGTCACTATTTGGGAAGGTTAGGATGTTCCTGCTAGCTGTTCTTATTAGGTTGTTCCTGCTAGCTGTTATTACTAGGCTGCTCCTGCTAGCTGTTAATGCTAGGCTGCTCCTGCTAGATGTTAATGCTAGGCTGCTCCTGCTAGCTAATCTTGCTAGGCTACTCCTGCTAGCTGATTCTGCTAGGTTGTTCCTGCTGGCTGATACTAGTAGCTCTAACTTGTCTACCATTATTGATGTAAGCTTGGCTCTTTGGAATTGTCCTCCATTGTTGTTAGATGCTTTGGTATTTATAGAAGTGAAGGTATAAGGAGGTCAGGTCAATAGTTTCCTTGTATAACATGCCCATACAAAATATTTTTGAATATGTTGATTTTATTCCAAATATAACTTGCTCAGTTCGGCTAGGAGCCCAGTCCGAAGTAGATTGGTCTGGTACAAGTGTATGTGGAAATGTTGTTGCCTATGTTCGCTGGCTTCCCTGTCTTGCTCGGCTCCTATCGGTTCGGTAGGCTCTCTATAGGTTTGGCTGGTGTATCTTTAGGGTACATGGCTCGGTCCGGTATGTGCTCTCCATAGGCTTGATTCGTTGTGTCTTAGGGCATGTGGCTCGGTGTGCATATCCCTCCTTGGTACAGTTCTTTAAACAATGCCACCCCCCTTAACCTGGCAAGTGATCTTGTTCGGTACCATAGGTATCGAATCCTGTTCGGTACTGCTAAACCAAAAATTGGTTCAACACCAAAAATGCTGCACAATATAGTATTATTCGAAATGGTCCCAATTATGCCTATGAGCTTTAATATAGTCATGAGGCTATTAAAAGGTTCACATCATATTTTCAAGGTAAAATAGGCAATTCACGTAATTGTGCATAGCCATAACTTGTCTAATAAACCAAATAAGCTTTAATTTAGGCAAGGGCTTAAGTGGCCTTGTTCAAATAGTCAATATGCAAGTCCAAGTCGAAAGATAAGTTATATGCACGTCCATTCTCTTAATAATAGTCAAAAATACATATGTTGAAGGCATTATGCTATGCAAAGTTTATTGTTCAAGTCCTTATATGTAAAAAGTTACAATTATCTCAAGAAATTCCCAAATCGATTTAGGGTTTACAACTTTATAATTTGACAAATAAGGAAAGAAAAAATTCGCCCCTCACATGTAGTCATGGGGTCTGTATTTGTAAGGGTGGCAGCAGGCTATATGGCTGCCACATGTCCTTCAATATGTTTTGTGAATTACTGATATTCGATATCCCTTTGTATTCCTAATATTCGACATCCTTTCTTATACTGACGACATTCAGCATCCTTTTTTTATATTAATGCCATTCTATTTCTATCTTATATTAATGATATTCAGAATCCCTTTGTGTACGGTTGATATGTGGCATCCTTCATAATTATTGACATTCGGTATTCTTTATGTCCTTTGAAGTTCGAGATCCATTGCTGCTTGTAAAGATTGAGACCACTTGCCGCTTGTGGATGCTTTACAACAGTCATGGTTATAAAGGCTTAATACCTTTTTCCAGTTTCAAAGTTCCGATATACCCTCTTCTTGACAAAGTATTCGATATCTCTTAATGATGCGAGACCCTTTTTCATTCTTCATTCTATTAGCACTTTATGTTGTAGTGGTTCAGCAACTCCCTTTGATTATCTTTCATGTTAGATATCCTTTATGCCATATTATCTTGGTACCTGTTGATATATGATACCACTTTGGGCTTGTTATATGCTCGTTATCTTTAAAAAAATTGGGACACGATATCTCTTCTTCCTTACATGCTTGACAACTTCTATAGTTGTTGAAGCTCGATACCTCCTCTTCCTTTATTCAAGTTCGATAACACTTATAACATGATGTCCTTAGAGATTCGATACCTTAATGTGATATCTTTTTGATTGTTAAGGTTCGATAACCTTCTTGGTGTGCTCATATTAGGTACCTTCTAGGCTTGCCAACTGCTTGGAATTCAATACTTTCAGAGACTCGCCATCCCTTCTTAAGCATTCGATGCCTTTGGTTATAGAGGTTCGACCTCTCCCTGTGGTTGCTTGAAGTTTGACACCCCTTATTGAATACTTAATTTCTTTTCTTTCATACACTCGACATCTTGATTATTGCTATGTTCTTCTTTGGTGTTTGACACCTTTATTTGTAGTAACAATGTCAAATTTTAATATTTCTCTTGCTTTATGTGTTCGGCATCCCCTGTGGCTTGATGACTCGATGCTAGATGCTTGCTTTGTTATCGACTTGGAAGTTCTATATATGATCATAGGTTTATTAATTCGACATTCATTTATAAGCTCGATATGCTTTCTTTAGATGCTCGATATATGTGTGTATAGTAACACCATCTTCCATTGCTTCCATATCCCCTTGTTAATTTTCTTAACATAGAAATCAAAAAATATGTGTATAATATTTGTCCCCCTCCTTGCATAAAAGAAGTTTTTTACACTTAGTGTAAAATCAATTATCTTCCCAATTTTTTGTGAAATTTTATCTTCAATCCTACTTTTACTGAAAATCATGAAATCAATGATGATAATTTCATTATTTACTTTATATTGAATTTTAGACAAATCCTTTTGAATTTGGAAAATACATGGATTAATTTGTCTTCTTCTTCATATAAAGGAGCTTTTATGTTTCAATGTAAAGCTGAGTTTTAAGTAATAAGACTAGAAATCTGCTTGATAAGAAGACCGTAAATTTAAATAGCAAGAAGATCATAAATTCATCTAATAAGAATCCTATAGATTAGTTTTATAAGAAGTCCCGAAATTCAATTAATAAAGAATCAGAAATACATTTGGATGGAAATCCAAAAATCCATCTGGTAAGAAATCTATAAATTCCCTTTTAATAAGAAGGGTAGAAATCCATTTGGCAAGGAGATCATAAATTCAGTAGTTAAGAAGATCGAAAATTTATCTAATAATAATATCATAGTTTCACTTGAATAGAATACCCGAAATCCATCTGGCAATAATACCATAGTTTCTTTTGAATAAAAAACCAAAAATCCATCTAGAAATAATATCATAGTTTCATTTGCATAGAAGACTAAAAATCCATTTGGCAATAATACGTCCCAACTAAATAGGAGACTGGAAATTCAAGCGATAACGGAGATTCTCGTTTTTTGCTGGAGTATTTCTGACCAAGAAATTCACAACTTCTCAGATGTCCATATTTGATGCTGAGACCCTTAGTTCTAAGCAATTCATAGTTCTTGTTAGTTCCTTTAAAGTTTTCCTTATTCTTAGCTTAGTGTCGGATTGATCGTGCTTCACTGCACTTCCTTTAAGGAGGTTGCTTTGATCCATTTCTTATGATAAAGTCATACCTGTCTGATTGATTTCCTTTGCCCCTTATCACTCTTTGGGTGATGATTTAGGCTTTGATTCCTTTCATCCCTAATCACTTTTTGGGTGATTATTAAGGCTTTGATTCCTTTCGCCCCTTATCACTCTTTGGGTGATGATTTAGGCTTTGATTCCGTTAGCGATATAGATTCTTTCTAGAGTTTCCATAAGTAGTGAAAACGAAAACTTTCCTTATCTTCTGAAGTGTTTCCTTTCTAAGGCTTTTCATCTTCAACCCAGTTGACATTTATCCATCCTTTTGCTTGATATCTAAGTGTTAACAGATTAGTGCCCCAAACAACTAAACAAAATAGTCTTTGAGTATAACATAAATGGAGGTAAACAACGAAGTCCTCTCCCTTCGTAGCTCCAACTGCTTCCATATGCTAAATGTTGCGCCTCACATGTGTTCAAGGGTTGGTTTTTCTAATGTATTGTTTCACAACCAGTGTCTTAAATACGGGGGTTGACTGCATATTGAATGTTTGGAGTGAAATGACTATGGTTCATTTTATCAAGCTCTGGTCTCCTGCTCCGTGCGCCTAACACTTGACACATTAGTCCAGCGTCTTGCTCCCGCTACTGGAATGTTTCTTTCGTTATCTTAGTGGGCCACGTCATATCCCCCGACAATGGATCAACCTCGTGTGCACCGGTTGATATAAACTCAGGCGGTCCCGTTTCAACAACCAATTATGGTTCCAACATCAGCATTGACTTCCGGTGAGACATCCTCCCTTGGTCCATCATGCGCTATACCATTGGTCCGGTTTGGTTAGTTCTGCATCAGTTCGATTTGATTCGAACCATAGCTAATTCAGCTTGTGGAGGTCCAGACTTTCATGGCTCCTTCCTGCCTTACCTGCTCCCTTGCATCCATTTTTGATGGGTTGCAAACAGAACTCCAGACTTGGTCTCTCTGGACCTAAATTAGTGTTACTTGGTCTATGAGTCTAAGGAATGCTCCATTTCTCCAAATACTTAGCTAGGAAAGGAGCTACTATATCTTCCATCATCATTTGCAATCGCAACTAGACTCTTCTTTAGTATCTATACCGAGTTGCCTTCCTGATGCTGTGCATTCCAACCCCTGCACTTTGCCATCTCGTAGATCCTGAAATCTTTAGGGTCCTTGGTAGTCTTATCTCTAAGGAGAAGGTAATGTTAAGCTAAGGTCCAATTCCTCACTCCACTTGTTCACGTTTGAATGAATTATCTAATGATTCGGGTCTTCTTATCCTTCGATTTGGGTGACTGTCAATGATAGCTCGACCTTTCCATTTAGGGGAAATGATTTCTTTCATCTTCCTTATGATGACTTGATCTCCAGTTACAGGTGTTTGCGCCAAAATTGGTCACAAACCTTAAAAATAGTGAAAGCACCAGTGTATATATACAGATCCACAATATCCAAGCAGAGATCTCAGATCCAAATAAAGTAGAGAATAAAAATGAAGAAAATAGTAAAATTAAAATGAGCAAGAAAGAAAAGAACACAGGGTTTATAGAGGTTTGGCTATCTCCGGCCTACGTCCACTTTGAATCGATCCTTTTATTCCTTTTATACTGTAGTTACAGTTACAAGCTTTTAGAATCAATAACAAAAATGGCAGAGTTTTGCCTAGAAAAGAAGAGAAAGATCCACTTTTTAGTTGCCATAGGACTGTTATTTATAGGTGTAGATCCGAAAATATCCACCTCAAAACCTGGAATACCTTCTCTCTTGTGCAGGTGGGCCCACCAAATCGATCCAGAGTGATTTTGGATCGATCCAAGTATAATTCATATCAATGCAAATTGGCTCCAATCAAGCTGAGATCGATCATGAACATTCTTGAGTGCATGAAGCTCCTGTGAAAATTTCATAGCATTTGGAATTGTAGAATGGGAGTTATGATCGATCCAAGTTTGTATTTGCGAGTGGGCTGGAACCTTCGTATCCATAGACTTCGTATCCACCACTTCGCATCGATCCAAGTCATGCACTCTTGACTTCTTCGTATCGATCCTTGCTTTGCGTCTTCTTCATATCCATCGGCCGTTCTCCCTTGCTCATATCGATTCCCTCTCAACCTCTTCGTATCGATCAATAAGTGATCGATACGAAATGTCCATCCAAGTCCCTGAAATAGTTGCTCCACTCTTCGTATCGATCCCAGCCTTGATCGATACGAAGTGTATTGACGTACTTTGCCATCCAATCGATACGTGCGTATCGATCTGAGCTCTATACCTATGAACCTATTTCCGGCCTAAAGTTGATCAATCAATGCAGAGACCAACGATACGTGATGCATCGAGTCGAAGACCGATCGATCCGAACCCATCACCTTGATCGATACGAAGATATCGATCCAGAACCATTTCCCACCAATATTGATCCATCCATATCTCAAGCATGCGAACTTTGATTGACTTGAAATTTGAAATGTAGCTTCTCCAAGCCTTGTTCATCGTTCCCTATCGATCCCGTCTTGATTGGAGCTCGGTCAAATTTTGACGGTACAATTATAGCCATGTTTTCCTATCGATCTCTAATCCCATATCCATCCGTTTTAGCCAATTTTGTTGATATCCCGGGACCCGGCCTTGACCAAAAGGCGGGGTAACATTTGCCCCCCAAAACATGCCTTTCGATAGGAAGGCATGTTTTGAATAGCTTGAAGTCCAACATCCAAAGTCCATATTCCATCCATAGTCATATCATCCGATCCATAATCCAATCCATTACCTAGCCATCCTATCCAAGTGCCATAGCCACATCCTTACCCAAATCCACGACTTCTCTGAGTCGATGTCCGATTCCAAATCTAGTAACCAAATCCTTAGCCAATTCCATAGCCATCCGGACCCGTCAACCGAGTTTTAGTCCATCCATATCCAATAACGAATAACCAAATCCATGACCTCTCCGGGTCGATATCCAAATCCGGGATCGATCCGGGCCCTTAGCCAAATCCTTAGTTGTTCATAGCCAATATCTGAATCCACAACCTCTCTGGGTTCTTGCCAAGCATAATCCACACTCAAAGACCTATGTTAAGCAGCGTCGTGGTGTTCCTGGTTCAATGTCCCTAAACGCTGAGTGATGCCGTAGCTTAAGTCCTAAGCCAAATCATGGTCGCTCTGAACCCTTGCCGAGCATAGTCCATACTCGACGACCTAGAATAATAAACGATGGATAATGCTGGTCTCTTTGGACCCTTGCCGAGCATAGTGCATACTCGACGACCTTTTACCAAAAACTAGACAAAAGTCTAATCAAAATCCAATGCGAAAACAAGAAAATCGAAAAATCCATATCAAAAATCCAAATCAACGTCCAAACCAAAAGAAAAGTGTCCAAGCCAAAATCCAAACCAAAAAACAAACAAAACCAGGAGTTCAAACCAAACTCCAAAACCAAATCAGAAAAAAGCAAGTGTTCAAATCAGAAAGAAAAGGCAGATTTCACAAACTAGGGTATCGTGGTTTGTCATCATCCTAAAGCATGCCTAGGGGCTATCTCCGTCCCCGTACATGAGTAAGTGACTTAGCCGTCCGCCTAGAGTCTGCTACTTATTTCATACCATCCTGATTAGTCGATAACCAATCGACCATCATTCCCGAGCCTTGCACCGTCATTGTGTAAGGTAGACGATGGCTGCTCCTATTCCACCGCCACATTCCGGGTCCCAACATACTGCCACAACTGACCATTCCTTACATGCTCCTCGACTATATCCTTTAGATGCCTACAGTTGTTGGTATCATGCCCGTCCAAGTTATGAAAGAGACAGTGCCTTCCGGATGCCCTCTCACGTTCTGATGGTTCTCTCCTTGCCAGCCTTCGGTAGGGAAGGCGATCCCGAGTTTCCATGTATATCCCCTCCAACATTTCATTCAATCCTGTGTAAGTGGAGAATTTTGGTTCTCCCCAGCATTTCCTTGCCCTGCCAGAGTTGTTATCCAACTTCCTCTTTCCTTTATCCTTACCTTTACTCGAGCTTTCCCCAGATGGTCCTCCATCCTTAACCATATTTACTTCCTTTAGCTTCAAATCCAAACTCCCGTCCTCCTATCGAAGAAATCTTTCGGCCTCGTGAAAGAATTCCCCGAGATCCATTGGTGGATCCCGTATCAATGATACTTTGAAATCCAAGTTGTCCCTGACTCCTGACACTGCCGCCATTAAAACCATCAATGGATCCGACCGATCCACTAAAGCAACCATTGCATTGAACCGAGTTAAGAAAGTACTGAGTGATTCCCATGTCCTTTGTTTACCAATGTCGGTGTCATCACATTTTTCAGCCTCTTGATATGAACCCAAAACTGCTTCAAAAACCTATCCACCAATTCTGTTAAGGTCCTAATAGATCCATCTTCCAACTGCCTAAACCACATAGCAGCTATATCCATCAGGTACAGAGGGAAACACCAGGCTATAACTTCCTCCGATGCCCCCAGCACTACCATGTGTCTCATGTATCTCATCAAATGATCGGTAGGATCAACCCTGGCGTTGTACACCTCTAGAGTAGGTAGCTTGAACTCTGGTGGATTCCTAGCCATTCTGATATCATTGGTAAACAGACTCCTGTTTTCTCCTTCCAGATCTCTGTTTGCTAAAACTCCGCGCATAGTTCGCTTGATAATCTCAGCTAATCCAGTGTTGTCCACCAAGGGTTGCCCCCCGAGTCCCCGAGGGAATTCTGGTACATACTCTTCATCACATACTCTTATGCTCCTGCCGGCATCCTATTGTGTGGTGTCACCTGGAATCCCTCCATGAATTGGTCTATCATTGCATGGTGGTGTTCCCCTGAGTCTGGATCCATCCAAATTGGTAATTGTGTGCTGATTGAGGGCTGCACCCTGTTGAGCTGCTCCATCCGATTGCCTGTTGAGTCCTTCTGTTCCAGCTCCGTAGATCTGAACTCCAGTAGCTACAGCTGTTTCTGCCTGTCCAACCTATCTGAGAAGGTTTGCATCATTTCCTCCTGCCTTCTCAACAATTCTTCCTTCATAGCTCCCATCATCATCTCATCTCTGGTGATGAAAACCGAGGTCTGATTTGCTCCTGAGGAAGCCTCCCGACTCCCTTCATGCCGACTCCTTTCCGCTCTTTGTCTCCTTGTTGATTGCTTTGTCATGGTTCCTTTTAGATCTGATCCTATAGCTTTCCAAATCTGAACTCCAAATCCGATATAGCGAGTGCTAGTCTTTCTCAGTGAAAGCACCAAAGTGTTTGTGCCAAAATTGGTCACAAACCCCAAAAATAGTTAAAGCACCAGTGTATATACACAGATCCACAATATCCAAGCACAGATCTTAGATCTAGATAAAGTAGAGAATAAAAATGAAGAAAACAGTAAAATTAAAATGAGCAAGAAAAAAAGAACACAGGGTTTATAGTGGTTCGGCTATCTCCGGCCTACGTCCACTTTGAATCGATCCTTTTATTCCCTTTATAATGTAGTTACAGTTACAAGCTTTTAGAATCAATAACAAAAATGGTAGAGTTTTTCCTAGAAAAGAAGAGAAAGATCCACTTTTTAGTTGCCATAGGACTGCTATTTATAGGTGTAGATCCAAAAATATCCACCTCAAAAACTGGAATACCTTCTCTCTTCTGCAGGTGGGCCCACCAGATCGATCCAGAGTGATTGGTGATCGATCCAAGTATAATTCGTATCGATCCAAATTAGCTCCAATCAAGCTGAGATCGATCATGAACATTCTTGAGTGCATAAGGAAGTTCCTATGAAAATTTCATAGCATTTGAAGTTGTAAAATGAGAGTTATGATCGATCCAAGTTTGTATTTGCGAGTAGGCTGGAACCTTCGTTTCCATAGACTTCGTATCCACCACTTCGCATCGATCCAAGTCATGCACTCTTGACCACTTCGTATCGATCCATGCCTTGCCTCTTCTTCGTATCCATCAGCTATTCTCCCTTACTCGTATCGATCCCCTCTCACCCTCTTCATATCGATCAATAAGTGATCGATATGAAATGTCCATCCGAGTCCCTGAAACCGTCGCTCCACTCTTCTTATTGATCCCAGCCTTGATCGATACGAAGTGTGTTGATGTACTTTGCCATCCAATCGATACGTGCATATCGATCTGAGCTCCATACCCATGAACCTATTTCCTTCCTAAAGTCGACTGATACATGCAGAGACCATCGACACGTGATGCATCGAGTCGAAGACCGATCGATTCGAACCCATCACCTTGATCGATACGAAGATATCGATCCAGAACCATTTCTCACCAATATTGATCCATCCATATCTCGAGCATGCGAACTCCGATTAACCTGAAATTTGAAATGTATCTTCTCCAAGCCTTGTTAATCGTTCCCTATCGATCCCGTCTTGATTGGAGATCTCTTAAATTTTGATGGTATCAACCATAGCTATGTTTTCATATCGATCTCTAATCCCCATATCCATCCATTTTAGCCAATTTTGTTGATATCCCGACCTTGACCAAAAGGTGGGGTAATAACAAGCATGAGTATAACTCTTAGATCAGTCCCAGTGATCATTTTATCCTCCATTAACAACAATTTCAATGAGGGAATAAGAAGAGTTTGTTGCAGCTACCCTTAGTTCAACATCATCCTGTTTGGTTTGATGCCGAACCGCTTCTTGGGTCTAGGTTCGAACTGAACTCTTTATCATTTCAACCCTCGAGCGTTCCTTCTTCAAGCTCTTGGACTATCTTGATTGGATTTTTTGTCAGATTGTGACCTCATTCGTTTTTTGGATCCATTAAACTGGGATCGCCCTTGTGTTCAAATGTTACGGCCAATAGTTTGCGCCTGCCACAAGTGTGTCATAAGTTGGACCACCATTGCTTGATGTTGGGCAACGAAACATTCATTTAGCTTCGCCATAACTCTATCCATGTTGTCTCTGGTAATTACGTCCACTAGTACCAAAGTACTAACATAATGATCATCTTGATTGGCAATTGTTTGGTTGGGTGTGCTGGTGTTCCCTATATTTCCATTGGTAGCACCAACCTTATTTTTTGATCTCAAAGGCATGTTGAGAATCAGTTCTCAGTGGAAGCACCAAAATGTTTGCATAAAAATGGGCAAACTATAACATCTCCTACCTTGAGGCCTGAAGTTAAGCGCTACAGATGCTGCAATCATCTATAGTATTAACTTCCGATGACCAAATACGGTAATGTTAATGGTATCTATAATATCAAAAGCACATGAATATGAAACAAAATCACATATTTCAAAAACAACTTTTCTGATTACATTTCACAAAACAAGTTTCATATTCCATTACATAATCCCAATCGTTTCCCAAGTTCAAATCAAATATAATTATTACAAAATACGCCAAGAGCGACATATAAAGATGCCCCCTTGGATGACCAAAGTACTAAATAGTTATGACTGACTTAATACAACACAGCGGAATAAAACAAACAAAACAACTCCTAAATAGCTAACTTTAGCCTCCTGCTCATCTTCGGAAGCTTTATTCGTCCACCTACTAAAACCTAAAAATCCTCAAGCCTCGGCCTACTCAAATCAATTTTGAGCACCCGATAGTTTAAGAGGAAAACATAAACTTCGAGTCAGACATAAAGTCTGGTGTGAATGATACTATACATCTCTATTATTTGATATTAAGTGAGACCACGCCGCTTAACAGAATGGGTTTCCCCTCACTGATTATCCCTTTAAAACATATCATTTTGCAAATCATAATCCTGCAACCAAACTGGTTAATCAAACTGGTTATACCAAAATAGAAAATATCATATATGCTCAAAACAGGTAATAAATGAACCAGCTGTTAGAACAAAATGTAGTTTTGTTTGGCTAACTACTAACGTTTGGCTGACTTGGGCCTACTAGACAAACTAAATAAATTATCTAACAACTGTTAGACATACTCCTAGGTGGTCTGTCCTTAAATTACTCCTTCAAGGGTCACCTGATCCTAATGGTTTTGCAGGCTCACCAATAACCTATCTCTATACAAATATTCCTTTCTGTGTGTAACCATCATTTAAGTTTTACCTGTGACTAAGCCCTACAAACTGAAATTTTGGACTAAATTAGCTAGGGGCTAATAAGTAATGTATAGGGCGCGACCCTATACCAGTCCCATCTGGTATTCTAATATCTGATTCATTTTACTTGGGGTTAACTACCCATAAATTTTCCTTGAAAACCATTTCTTTCAAATTGATTTAACCCTTTAAATCATTCGTTAAACAAGGAAAATATACGCTATGCTTTACCCAGATCACCTTGCAATGTTATACATACAAAGCTTTGTTGATTAAAACATTTAACCTTTGACAGTACCCTTTCGAGCCCATTGAAAGTCCCTCTTTTGATACAAGTGAAACCTTAGGCCGAAAGGCCAAAACATTCCCTTTGAAACCATTCATAATCAACCTTTCAAAATCATTAGAAAACATCACCTTCGAAAGCTTTAAATCCTTAGACGTCCTATCTTTAAAACACTTAACATTGCCTTTCGAAACATTAGAAATCTTCCTTTTAAACCTTTCAAAACCATTGGGAAACCACCCCTTCGAAACCTTCATTTACACCTTTCTAAAGCAGTGAAATCCTTTATAAACATCAAACCTTTCGAAAGCAATTGGGTTCAGTAAAACATGTACAAACCCTTCGAAACCATTTAAATACATTTCCTTTGAAACCTTTGGGTTCTACCTTAAAACAGAACAAAAGGGTCATAAAACAATTAAGTCAAAAGCACTCTTTCAAAAGCAATTCCTAAGTAAAGAGTGATGGTGTTGAAACCAACCCTTCAAAAGCATTAGAGAAGTGGCTAGATTTTAAAAACAAAGTATCCTTTCGAAACCATTTGCTTCGAAAGGTAAAAAGCAGTAGCAAGAGGCTTCAACCCCTTCGAAAGCATTCGCTTAAAGCAAAAGGCACAACCTCATTCGAAACCATTCCTTTAGAACAATTTGACTTAGTCAAAAGCTAACCAAATCGAAAGCATTCCTTTCGAAAGCAAAGCGGGCGCATTTTCATTTGAAAGCAAAGTAACGCTTCGACCCTATCAGAGCCCATTGTCTCGACTTCATACCTTCCACCTTAGTCCAATTCGCTACGTACAAAGTATTGATACCAAGTGCATTGGTTTCGACTGAGAAGGATGCAGAGGTAAGGCATCGAAAGGTGGGTGCCGAAAGTGGTGAAACGTGTAAAAAGCATGTTTAAACTGATTTTTAGCTTTTTAAAGTAATCTTTTCAACTAACCTGCCTTGTTTGTCAAAATATTATTAGTTGCTAATTCCTTTTCTAAAAGTGTTACCAATATTTCGAAAATAAACAATTTAATTTTTATAAAATACCCCTTATCCCTTTAAATAAATATATAAAACATTTAAGTACCATACCTTAAATAATTTTATATATTCATTAAAACACTTAGGAAAATTCTACAAAAATTCCTATAAATCATTTTTAATATATTTTCTAACATATATAAATTTCAGACCCAAAACATATATAACTTAACCGTAAATTGTTTAAACCCAAGTATCCATTTTCCTTACTGGAAAATTAATATAAAATCCAAATTGATTCAGAAAATTATGAAAATTGAAAGCCATTTCTAAAATATCATTTCTGATCTAAATCTAAATTCGCAAGGCATTTGGATGTCATTTAATCGGGTTTTCACAATAAAATATGTCATAAAATCTATATGAGTTATCTTAAATAATCAACAAACATATCTCTCCATTTCTACAATAAAAAACATGGCATATAACTTTGCAAAATAATTTGGATTTCAGCATAAAACCAAAAACAAGAAAAATATGAGATGTAGTCATTATTTACCTTAGCTTTGAGATTAAGGAGTTGAGATTTCATCTTGATTAAGTTGCTTAAGCTTTTCCTCTTGAAATCCTAGCTTTATCTTCTCTTGTCTTCCTAAGGGTGGTTGGCCTTAAATTTATATTTTGTTTTATGAATATGAAATGAATGTGATAGTATGGCTTTAAGGGGTTTAAGGTATTAGAACATGCTTTATTCCTACTTTGCCCCTAATCTACTTACCTTAATATTTTATTTCATTTTAACTCTTTAGTTCATTTGTTAACATGGCACGGCTACTCTTACTAATCACAAATCTTAATCCCCAAATCATTACATTATTTTATTTAATTTAGCTAATTAAATGTCCTAAATAATGTTACTCGAAATTAGGAGTGTTACAGTCTCCCCTCTTTAAAGAATTTCGTCCTCGAAATTACGATAAGGTACACAATCAAACAATCAAAAAGGTAAGACATACCATCAAACAAGTTAGGATAAGCGTCTATAATCCTGCTCTCAGTCTCCCAAGTATAGTCTCTCTTATCTTCGCTACACTAGACTTTAACTAATCTAACTGTCTTATTCCTTAGCCTTTCCTCATCTCTCATGACTATACGGACTGGTTTTCTTACTATAGTCAAGTTCGGCTCTACTACTAAGTCCTCTAACATAGTAGGTGCTATAGTAGTCTCTGGGTCTCTAATACACTTTCTTAGATGAGAAACATGAAAAACATTATGGACTCCTGCCAAATTGTTCGGTAACTCTATTCTATATGCGATTTTCCCGATCCTTTCTATAATACGAAATGGTCCAACAAATCTTAGTGCCAATTTCCCTAATTTCCCAAATCGAATCACACCCTTCATCAGTGACACCTTAATGAAAAACATCATCTCCAACAGAGAACTCTAAGTCTTTCTGTCTTCTATCCGCATAACTCTTCTGCCTAGACTGAGCTTCCTTCATTCTAGTTCTTATCAACTCAATCTTCTCTGCAACTTCTCTAACTAAATCCGGACAAGAACCAACCTATCCTTAGTCTCTAACCAACAAACTGGAGATTTGCATGGCCTTCCATACTTCAAACGATGCCATCCCTATACTAGCCCGATAACCGTTGTTATACGAAAACTCAACTTGGTCTTCCCATGATCCTCCAAAATCTAACACACAAGCTTGTAACAAATCCTCCAAGCTTTTGTTAACTCTTTCCATTTGCCAATCGGTCTGTGGATGGTAAGCGGTACTCATCTTGAGCTTGGTACCTAATACCTCCTGTAGTCTCTTCCAGAACTCGCTGGTGAATAAATAATCTCTATCACTTACTATGCTACTAGTAATTCCATGAAGTCTAACTATCTTTTTCATAAATAATTTAGCTAAAACAGGTTGCGTCCTAGTTTACTTAACTGGAATGAAATGGGAACACTTGGTGAACCTGTCCACTATGACCCATATACTTTCATTTCCTATGTTTGACCTTGGCAACCTGTCTATAAAATCCATACAAATAGAATCCCACTTCCATATTGGAATATCTAATGGCTAAAGTAACCCACTTGGTTTCTGATGTTCGGCCTTTACCTATTGACAGTTCAAACTACTTCACCCACAAGCCTACATCCCTCTTCATACCTTCCCAAAAGAAACTCCTCATCATGTCCTGATACATCTTAGTTCCTCTGAGATGAATAGTGAACTTCGAACGATGGCATTCCTCCAAAACCTCTTTCCTTATGTCTCCTACATTCGAAACACACAACCTTCCTTTCTTTCTCAACCGCCCGTTTTGGTCAAGATTGAAATCCTTTAAGTTATCGCTCTCTCTTCCATCCCTTAACTTCTTGATCCTTTTAACTAATACTGGATCCTCCATCTATTTAGAAGCAATCTTTTCAGTTATAACTGGTCGAACTTCTAAACATGACAACATAGCAGTTTCTTTACTGGACTCAGCTTCAGATCTCCACGACACTCTGCAAGTTGTCAACGCTTCCAAATCCTTCCACTCAACTATCATTGCCAACACTGCATTCTGATGTTTTCTACTGAGTGCATCTGCAACCTTATTTCCCTCTCCCGGTGTGTACTCAATACCAAAATCATAAACGGCTAAAAATTCTAACCACCTCTACTGTCTCATATTCAGCTCCTTCTGAAAGAATAAATACTTCAATGACTTATGATCCGTATATAACTCAAATCTTTCTACCAAAAGGTAATGTCTCCACACCTTCAATGCAAATATCACCGAAGCTAATTCCAAATCATGCATTGTATGTCTAACCTCATGCGGTCTAAGCTATTGAGAAGCATAGGCAATCACTTTACCTCTTTGCGTTAACACATCCCCTAACCCAGTTCCACACGCATCCATATATACTATCAAATCCTGATTCCCTTCTGGAATAACCAGTACATATGCATGAGTCAATAAGTGCTTCAAGCTCTAGAATGCTTCCTCACACTTATCGGTCCAAACAAAATTCACATCCTTTCGCATTAGCTTGGTCATTGGTGCTGCTATTCGCGAAAAATCCTTTATGAACCTCCTATAATATCCAGCCAATCCAAATAAACTCTTTATCTCAATCACTGTCTCGGGCCTCTTCCAATTATTCACCGCTTCAATCTTAATCGGATCTATAAACAACCCTTTCTGTGAGACTAAATGACCAAGAAACTTCACTTCCTTCTTCCAGAAATGACACTTCGAAAACTTTGTCTTTGGTTGGTGCTGTCACGGCGTCTCAAGCACCACTCTAAGATAAACTTCATGCTCCCTTTCATCCTTATAGTATATCAAAATATCATCTATGAAAACCAACACGAAGCTATCCAAGTGCTCTTGGAAAATTTGGTTCATCAAATCTACAAAGAATCTGGCGTATTAGTTAGTCCGAACGGCATCACTAAACATTCGTACGATCCATATCTAGTTCTAAACGCCGTCAAAGGAATACTATCCTTTGCTACTCTAAGCTGATGGAAACCTTAGCTAAATCTAGCTGAGAAAATACCTTGGCTCCACTCAACTGGTCGAACAAATCGTCAATTCTATGCAACATATATCAATTTTTTATCGTCTTCTCATTCAACTTACGATAATCGATACATAACCTTAATGATCCGTCCGGCTTCTTAGCAAACACTGCGGCTGCTCCCCAAGGAGAACTAGGTCTAATAAAAATTCTTGACTTCCAAATCTACCAACTCTCTTACTCCCTCATCTCAGCAGGTGTCGTCCTGCTTAGTGGTCCACTCACCAGTTCTTCTCCAGGCACCAAATCTATCCGAACATTAGTGGTTCATTTCAGTGGCAGTCCTACTACATGTTCCAAAACATTCGCGAATTCTCTAACCACAAAAACTCGATTCAACTCGTCTTCTACCTCCACAACATCCAATGAAGCATTCACCTCATAGCTAGGCTATTCTAAGGTATATACAATCCGATCACTACAGTCAGGGTGTCTATGTGATATTTTCCTAGCATGGCAAAATATCCTATCATCGTACTTATTTAACAAATCCATACCCAAAATAATTTCATACCCTACAAAGTCCAACACATGCAAACTACAACAAAGGTATAACCTAACAAATCAAACTCTAGATGGTCACACTTCATCCTAAGTGTCGCATACCCTCCTATGGGATTTGCAACCCTTAAGGAAGTAACTAAGTATGAGGATTCTAGGTTAAGCTTATCTACCAAACAACGAGATATAAAAGAATGTGATGCACCATTATCAAACAGAACGCTAACTGACATACCCATGAATCTGAAGCATACCTCAAAACATAGATTTTCCTTTTTCCTCTGTTGTTGGCCTTGAGGTAGCTGGCTCCAATGCATATACTTTGCCCTTCCCATCCTTAGTAGGCTCCTTGCATTGGTTCTGGTAATGACCAATTTGATCGCAGTTGAAACACCTCACCTCTTTCTTCTACGCAGCTTTCTTTCACTTGCCTGTCCGACACTCATGAGCATAGTGTCCCTTCTTGTCACACTTGTAATAGACTACTTCTTCCTTTCCCTTCTTAACGGCTCCACCCTTTTGAGCTCCTTTCTTATTGAAGAACTTTCTTTTCTGACTCTGCCCGACCTGGACTTCCTTTGCCTTATTTCTCTCCAAAAAAGCAAGCATCTCCTCATGTCTTAAAGTCATCTCTACTACAACATCACAAGGGTCTCTGATATGCGGTAATGTAGCCTTTGCCAACTCAGGCTTCAACCCCTTAATAAACTTTTCATTTCTCTTGATATTAGTATCAACCGTAGCATAGCCATATCAGGCTAGCTCCTCAACTCTCCTCGCATACTCAAGCGCTTCATGTCTCCCTACTCCAATTCAGCAAACTTTTTGAGCAGTTAATACTTAGCAATCTCTGACATTAATATTTCCTCAAATCTCTTTTTGAACTCGGCCCATGTCATTGTCTCTTCATTAACTCCAACCGTCACACTATTTCACCATTATAAAGCTTCTCCTTGAAGCTGTCTTGAAGTAAGCCTTCTCTTATGCTCATCATTGAGCCCCAAATCTACAAAGATCCTCCCACAATGCAGCAACCAGTTTTCTACTTCAATAGCATCTTCAGTTCCGATGAATGGCTTTCCTCCCAGCCTAGCATAGTCTCTACTCAAAATAGCATAATTGTTGACCACCAGAGCTTCTTGATTCCCTACTCCAACCACTCCAGCAGCAACATCTGCCTGCATCATGTTGACAAAGAACTGATACATTACTCCCATGTCAACTTGCAGGACTCCAGCACCCACATTTCCAGCTTGTGCCTGACCTGGGTTTCTCCTGGTATTTGGTCTGGCGTTTCCATTTGTTGTAGTGCTTTCCCCAAGGTTAACTATTCCACTTCTAGCATCCATATCTGTATTCAAGCCTCATGAGATACAAAAGGATAGCCTAAGAGATGTAGAAGAATAGAGATAAAGCATATACTTATATATAACAAATACAACAAGTAAGTTACTATAGCGTTATCCTATACCCCAATCTTATCTCTAATTCCTTAGGATTATGTTTTCAAAATCATTTTAGTTTAAAGTTTTTCATAAACCTATGCTTTGATACCAAGTTGTAAAATCCTTTAGCTGGAGGCTCTAAGCTAAGCACTACAGATGTTGTAGTCATCCATAATATTAACTTCCGATGACCAAATACGGTAATGTTAATGGTATCTGCAATATCAAAAGTACACGAATATGAAACAAAATCATAGATTTCAAAAACAACTTTTTTGATTACATTTCACAAAACATGTTTCATATTCCATTACATAATCCCAATCATTTCCTAGGTTCAGATCAAATATAATTATTACAAAATACGCCAAGAGTGACATATAAAGATGCCCCGTTGAATGACCAGAGTACTAAATAATTATAACTGACTTAATACAACACAGCGGAATAAAGCAAACAAAACAACTCCTAAATAGCTAACTTCAGCCTCCTGCTCGTCTTCAGAAGCTTTATTCGTCCACCTACTAAAACCTGAAAATCCTCAACACTCAGCCTACTCAAATCAATTTTGGAGCACCCGAGAGTTTAAGGGGAAACATAAACTTTGAGTTAGATATAAAGCATGGTGTGGATAATACTATACATCTCTATTATTTGATATTAAGTGAGACCACGCCGCTTAACGGAATGGGTTTCCCCTCACTGATATCCCTTTAAAACATATCCTTTTGCAAATCATAATCCTGCAACCAAACTGGTTAATCAAACTGATTATACCAAAATAGCAAATATCATATATGCTCAAAACAGGTAATAAATGGTCCGGTTGTCCAAACAATATGTAGTTTTGTTTGGCAACTACCAACGTTTGGCTGACTTGGGCCTACCAGACAAACTAAATAAATTATCTAACAACTGTTAGACATACTTCTGGATGATCTATCCTTAACTTACTTCTCCAAGGGTCACCTGATCCTAATGGTTTGGTGAGCTCACCAATAACCTATCTCTATACAAATATATTCCTTTCCGTGTGTAACCATCATTTAAGTCTTACCTGTGATTAAGCCCTACACATTGGAATTTTAGACTAAATTAGCTAGGGGCTAATAGCTAATGTATTGGGCACGACCCTATACCAGTCCCGTCTGGTATTCTAATAGCTAAGTCATTTTACTTAAGGTTAACTACCCATAAATTTTCCTTGAAAACCATTTCTTTCAAATTGATTTAAATCTTTAAATCATCCTTTAAGCAAGGAAAATATACTCTATGCTTTACCCAAATCACCTTACCATGTTATAAATACAAAGCTTTGTTGATGAAAACATTTAACCTTTGAAAGTACCCTTTCGAACCCATTGAAAGTATCCCTTCGATACAAGTGAAACCTTAAGCCGAAAGGCCAAAACATTCCTTTTGAAACCATTCATAATCAACCTTTCAAAATCATTGAAAAACATCACCTTCGAAAGCTTTAAAAGCTTAGACATCTTATCTTTAAAACACTTAACATTGCCTTTCGAAAACATTAGAAACCTTCCTTTTAAACCTTTCAAAAACATTGGGGAACCACCCCTTCGAAACCTTTATTTAGACCTTTCGAAAGCATTAAAATCCTTTATAAACATCAAACTTTTGAAAGCATTTGGGTTCAAGTAAGACATATAGAAACCCTTCGAAACCATTTAAGTACCTTTCCTTTAGAAACCTTTGGATTCTACCTTAAAACAGAATAAAAGGGTCATTAAAACTAAGTCGAAAGCACTCTTTCGAAAGCAATTCCTAAGTAAAGAAGTGATGGTGTCAAAACAAACCCTTCGAAAGCATTATAGAAGTGGCTAGATTTTAAAAACAAAGTATCCTTTCGAAACCATTTGCTTCGAAAGGTAAGAAGCAATAGCAAGGGTCTTTGACCCCTTTGAAAGCATTTGCTTAAAGCAAAGGGCGCAACCTCATTCCAAACCATTCCTTTAGAACAATTTGACCCAGTCGAAATCCAACCAAGTCGGAAGCATTCCTTTCGAAAGCAAAGCGGGCGCATTTTCATTTGAAAGCAATGTAACGCTTAGACCCCATCGGAACCCATTGTCTCGACTTCATACCTTCCGGCTTAGTTCAATTTTTCTACGTACCAAGTATTGATACCAAGCACATTGGTTTCAATTGAGAAGGAGGCGGAAGTAAGGCGTCAGATGGAGGGTGTCGAAAGTGGTGAAACATGTAAAAGGCATGTTTAAACTGATTTTTAGCTTTTTAAAGTAATTATTTCAACTAACCTGCCTTGTTTGTCAAAATATTATTGGTTGCTAATTTATTTTCTAAAAGTACTGCCAATATTTCAGAAATAAACAATTTAATTTATTTACAAAACACCCTTTCTCCTTTTAAATAAATATATAAAACATTTAATTTTCATACCTTAAATAATTTTATGTATTCATTAAAACACTTAGGAAAATTCTATAAAAATTAATATAAATCATTTTTGATATTTTTTCTAACATATATAAATTTCAGACCCAAAATATATATAATTTAGCCGTAAATTATTTTAAACCCAAATATCCATTTTCCTCACTAAAAAATTAATATAAAATCCAAATTAATTCAAAAAATTATGAAAATTGAAACCCATTTCTAAATGTCATTTCTGATTTAAATCTAAAGTCGCAAGGCATTTGTATGTCATTTAATAGGGTTTTCACACTAAAATATGTCATAAAATCTATATGAATTATCATAAATCATCAACAAACATATATTTCCATTTCTATGATAAAAAACATGGCAAATAACTTTTAAAAATAATTTGGATTTCATCATAAAACTGAAGAAAAAAAAGAGATGTAGTCATTTTTCACCTTAGCTTTGAGATTAGGAGTTGAGATTTGATCTTGATTAAGCTACTTAAGCTTTTCCTCTTGAAATCCTAGCTATATCTTCTCTTATATTCCTAAGGGTGGTCCGCCTCAAATTTATATTTTGTTTTTTGAATATGAAATGAACGTGAGAGTATTGGTATTTCTTGGCTCATTATTATAATGAATGTGAGAGTATTGGTATTCTTACAGGTCATTGATATAATGTTTGGGATACAAAATACAATGATATGAAGCTCAATAGAAAGTAAGATATAGCTTAAGGATGTCTTTTCGGCTATGCCTGTTTGGCTATTCTTAGCTGCCTATTCCTATTCGGTTGTCTCTGTTAGGCAGTTCTGGTTAGGCGATTCCTGTTTGGATGTTCCTGCAAGGCTGTTCCTGCTTGATTGTTCCCGCTATTTGTTCCTGCTAGGTTATTCCTACCATGTGGTTCCTACTCGTTGTTACTACTAGGTTGCTCCCACTAGTTGATCCTGCTATGTTGTTCATGCTAGTTGATTCTACTAAGCTTTTCTTGCTAGCTGATCCTGCTAGCTTTGACTTTTCTGCCATTACTGCTATAAGATTGGCTCTCTAGAATTATCCTCCATTGTTTTTGGATGCTTTGGTATTTATAGGAGTGAAGGTATAGGGAGGTCGGGCCGATAGTTTCCCTATATAACACACCTAAACCGAATGTTCCTAAATATGCCAAATGTAACTAATAGTTTCCTGATATACGCTTATTTTATTCCACATATAACTTGCTCGGATATAGCCTAGTCCGGTGTAGACTGGTCCAATTCAAGTTTATGTAGCCATGTCGTTGGCCATGTTCGCTAGTTTCCTTCCATGCTCGGCTTCCCTTTATTCGGTAGGTTCTCCATAGGCTTGGTTCGGTGTGTCCTCAGGGCGCATAGCTCGGTCTGGTATGTGCTTTCCATAGGCTTGGTTGTGTCCTTAGGGCGTGTGGCTTGGTGTGTACATCCCTTATTGGTCTGGTTCTTTGAACAATGCCACTACTCTTAACCATGCAAGTGATCTTGTGTAGTACCATAGATACCAAATAGGATTTCCTGTTTAGTACCTTGGGGTACCGAATAGGACTTCATGTTCGGTACCTTGGGTACCGAACAAAGGGAGGGGTGGCATTACCTTTGCTTTCTCTCCTTGCTTCCTTATACTCTACCTTGGTTTTCCTCCAACCTTACATTAGAAATGATTAGGCACTCAAATTCCCTACTGGACCATTCCTCATGTTCCATAAAAATAATATGCTTGCCAGGACTCAAAACTTGGTGGGTTGGCTGAAAGGCACAAGTCTTTACCATTGTGCTACACATGCTCTTATGCCATAACTCCTTTATTTCAAGTTAGAATTGAATGAAACTTGGACTAGTAGCTTTTTATCATTAAGTAGAGTATTCCAGTGTCTTTGAATATTCCATTTGCCTGAATTAGGAAGTGCCTTTTCAAGGTGGGGCCGAAGTTATTTTGGTAGTGGACAAATTATAAGATGATCATATCATGCAATTCATAGCTCGGATTGAGATGTGGTTTTGACCGAGGTGCATGTCCGAAACTTAGGAACATTTTACAAGTACCTTGACTATATTTTCTGACTATGCCAAATTTGCCCCTGGCACTTCGTTTTCCCTTGTGATTACATGATGATGTCTTTATTATGCATTTTCCAGCCGATTCTATGCTCCTTAATGTAACAACCCGTAAATTTTAATGGTTTTATTTATTTAATTAATTGAATTTTTGTGAAATTTCAAATAATAAAATTTTGAAATAAAAATTTAATATTTGGAATACGTCTAATTAAACATAGAAAATGGTAAATTTTCATTTAATAATATGGAAGTTTATTTTCTTGTGTAATTTTATTCCAAATCAAATCAGTTAATATTTGATGATAATAAAATGTTTTCCAAACTTAAATATTTTTATACAGAAAATTTGTAAATCATCTTCTGAGTGAGACATCATCTTTCGTTTCTCCAAATTTGGACTGATATTGCTCCGTTTATCTTATTTTCGGCAAATTAGCAGCATTTTCGGTACCGGTATCGACTTTTGATCGGACGATCATACTGCTGATATCTGTATACCGTTTTGATTGTCGCGTCATACTGATCTCAACAGTGTATTCATTTCTGTATTTCGGTGTCCGTTGCACGACAAAAATTGCAAAACAGATATCCGTATCGGTTACGAAATTTCAACTCTCTGCTTCCTCTGTCTTTTCAATTTCCCACTGTGTAAACCAATAGCCATGGGCTTTTAATATTCCTAGAAATTCAATTTTATACTTTTGTTATTCCCAGAGTTGTTTGCCCTTTCATTTCCGGTTACGCTGGTTTCTTAAAACAAATAGTAAAATGAAATGTATATTTCAAATCTGTGAACTTTGTGTGATTCATCTTTCTTCCTTTCTTCCTGCTTCCTCAACCTCAGCTCGTCCTCCTTTTGTTTGAGTCTCGACTACCCACCTCAATGACCAAGCTCACCGTGCTTCCACCCCATACTTCATCGACAGCAACCATAGCTCGGCCTCCCTGCCTTTTCCACGCAACTCCACCTCACCCAAACTTCGCCACCCATTACCTCGATAGCCACTCGCTTGTAACCTTGACCGGCCTCCGCCTTCAAAGCAACCCGCCACAGCAGCTCGTCCGGACCTTCCCTCAGCCGGCGTAGCCACCTTCCGCACGCGTGCGCAAACCCCACAAACTGACGCAGCCCTTGGCGACAGCCCTTCCTCCTCTGGCCGCACATTTTCTGTTGAGGTATATATAATATATATGTGTTATAGTTTTCATAAAAATACTAGTTTATATCAATACATTTATAAAGTTGATGGTTTGTTTTTGCTGTGTGTATATTTAGTCGGTTGTACGAATTTGGTTATATTTATATCAGGCTGCCTATAACATATATAGACACACACAACCTGTGTAATGATTATAAAGTATATTTTATATTTGCTGTTTTGTATAAATATGCATGACAGCCTATATATATGTACTTTTTTGTTTAGCCTTGTTAAAGTAAGTATCATATGTATTTGTTTATGAAATCCTAATTTATGTTGAATATATATTTTGGTCTGTTATATATATAAGAGTTTGTATAAGTTCTGTTTTATAAAAAGGTATATGAACTGCTGGTATATGAACTGAAAACTGTTGTATATATATAAGTTATATAAAGTTGTATATCAACTAGTGTTATAAAATATAAGTTTATATGGGTATATATATATGATCTGTTTTAGTAGTATATATATATTTTATAAAGTAAGTTATTTTGTGCATATAAGTTAGGGTAATATTGTGTATATATATATATATATATATTTCGACACTTGTGTTATAAGTATATCATACAGTTAGTTTATATATGTGGTATTATATATATGCTTTCCCTGTATTTGTTTATAATCCATCAGTTCAACCGAACTATGATATGAACAAGTTGGTTAAATTAAGGTATTATATATATTTGTAGGTAAGTATATATATATATATATTAGTAAATAATATGTTTACAATGTCTAGTTTATGTTTGTTGCTGTTGGATTTATATGTTAATAAGGTTTATATATATGGTTATTAGTGAATATATATATTAGTTAACATATGCCATTGTTTTGTTGTCCTCAACAGTGCTAAGTTATATATGATATGTGTATGTAAACAATATTGATTTTAAGTACAAACATGATACGTTGATATGTATATACACACACATATATGTGTTTTGGATAAATGGTTTAAAAGTGATTGGTTTATGCTGGTAATTTGAATTCTCAATGAACATACATTATATAGGTAAGTATTTTGTATTTTAATAAGTATATATATATATATTTCAAATTAAATTATGAATATACATTTGTCTTATTCTATGTGTTTATTTAAAATAATGATTCTTGATATACATATACATTTAATTTAATATGTGTTTGGAATTTAATATGTATAGTTATACATATGAGTCCACTTATACCCATTTATCTTCATCGACCCAATCCTTGTTATCAGCCTTGATCATCGAATTCGTGCTTGGATTCGTAACTCAATTTCAGTGTCCGTATCTGTGTGTGTATCTGTGTCATCTCCTGTTCTTTCTAGCCTCGAAAGGTGAGCAATCACTCACGATTAACGTTCTTATATTTATTAAATTTGATTTCAATTGAAACGACAATTGAAATATGCTACTGTTAGTTATTTACATTGCTATATATATGCCATTATCTGTATCTGTTCACCTGTGATATCTGACACCATTATCTGTTATTTATCACTGATATATATGCCTGTTATATTATTATCATATCTGTTATCACTCTGCAAGTTCCCTCTTATTATAGAATTCACTATGGGTTGAAATGATACATACCCGAACGATCTGTAGAATAGGAAAAAATTGTCATGGGTTGAAATGATAAACCCAAGCGATTTTCATTTGAATTGAATTTGGGATTGCGGGTTGAAAAGATATATACCCGTATATATATTTAAATTGTGGATTGAAATGATAAATATCCATATCACTTGACCATAGGATAGAGAATTATATACAGACACCGTTGGTCTATATATAAATATTTTGAAAATGATTTCTATGGTTTTGAAAAGAAACATATGGTTTTAATAAATATTGATTTTAAAGATTTATTATAGTTGATTTAGTAAAGTTGATATATAATATGTTTAAGTATTTATTTAATATCTATATTTTCAAATATAGAGTTTATAATGATTTGAAATTGATTTGAAATTTTATTTATTTAAGAATTTTACTTAAATAAGTTTGATTTGAAATTTATTAAATCTGAAATTTTAAAGCTATGATTTTATAACTTGAATTTGATTAAAAGTGACTTAAATGAATATTTCAAATTTTTATAAATTTAAATGGGATATTTTGTTTATTTAAATTTGTAAATTGAAGCTGTATTTAGATATTATTGAAATGATTAAGTAAATATTTCAAAACTAATAATAGTAAAGTGAATTTGATATATATATAAAATTATCGAATTTAGTTTTGAAATGTTGAATATATTGACTTTGATATATATTGAAATTTGAATGGATTATTTTATGGTTCAAATATGTATTTGAAAATCGATAATTTGAAATGGTTTATTGAGAAACTGAATTGAATTGAAATTTGAGGATTTGAGATTAGATTAAATTTAAATTTTGGAATCCGAGTTGATTTTGAATCGATTTGTGAAATTTGAGGAAACTATTTTATTATATAAAGTATTTTAAATTATATTTAAAACTATTTTATATTATTTTATAAACTATTTTTAATATAACTATTTTTAATATAAACTATTTTAAATATACTAATTATTTTAATATAAATTGTTTTTAACTTATAACTATTTTATATAAATTATTTTATAACTATTTTATTTTATATACTATTATTAACATCTAAACTGTTTGAAGGAAAGTGTTATGATTTCCAAAGTTATGAATTTCAAAGTATTATGATTTTCAAAGTATTATTATTTCAAATTGTTTTGGTTTCGAAAGTATTATATCTTTGAAAGTACATGATTTTGGAAGTGAATATTCTTGAAATGGAAATGATATCGTTTTGATATGTTTTTGAAATGGAAATGATATTTTGGTTTTGAAGTATAAACTATTTTGAAATGACCGCGGTGTTATAATAATGATTGGTTGTTAAAGAGACCGGGATCGGATATGGGCATACTCTCTGTCGATACCGAAAACCACTTTAACAACTGTGTACGCGGTGGAGATTCCAGAATGAAGTAGGATGGTGGCGATGATCCTATATGAGGTATATACATGGACCCGACTCCCGTGAGTTGGCATAAGGTGGCTAAAATAGGAGCAATTGACGGGCTAATGAGGTAGCTCCTCTGATCGGACACACTCCATCGTATGCCATTCTATTACTTTGTGATTGATTTGGTGCGCACCTTCGGATTTCGGGAGTGTGGCTCGAGGTGGGCGGTAGTGGCTGCTATGCATTACCACCATCCCGGAAGTGTAATTGGTATATCTACCCTGGCATTGCCTAGTTGTGCCGTGTCACCTACCCTAGCGCGCCTTCTACGAGTTTGTTTTGTACCATACCTATGGAGTGCCCTCTGACAACGCCCAGTACGGGAGAGATTACGGTACTGTATAGACTATGGGAATATATAAAATGTGTTAAGGTGGAAAATGTAAACCCTTAACGCTATTTTAATAGTTTACTTTACTTTAGACATTATTATAATAGCGTATATTACTACATAATAGATAGTTTAACGGATCCTTAGAGGATGGTTATCCCAAACATCCTTTGAGTTACTTGTATTTCAGTTGATATTTCACTTGAGGTGGATTTATTGATATAAGAATGTTAATCCTGACTCGAGTGTTTTGTGTTTTGCTTTACGCTCGGGTCAGACTGAGTGTACGAGTATTCGAGACTCACCTTTGGAGTTGGAGCTTCGCTTGGAGATCCATCTATTGATTCTGCTTTCAGTCATTCAGTTGATTCCAGTGATGTATTCAGATCTTGTATTTGACTATTGTATTGAGACATCTATGTATTCGTGACTTCTGTTGTATCTTGTTTAACTCTGTTATATATATATAGTAGCTTCATGAACTACTTTTCTTTTGTTTCTGCTGCATTATTGTTATATTACTCTATGTCTGTGATTATTCATTTACTGTATATGTTGAGTTTTGCCAAATTTAAATTAACAATTTGATATTTTGAGCAATTCAAGTCCGACATGTTGGATGCGAATGGTTGAAAATTTCAGGTCATTACACTTAACGTCTTTTCTTATTCACCATGTTGTGAGAAAAATACCCACAATAAATCATTTGAATATGTACTTTGAACTTGTAAATAAGTTTATAACTTTAAAATGATAATAGTGCAATTTTAGCACTAAATCCCTGTTTTTGATGCTTTGCAAGTTAAATTAGGATCTTTGGATAATATAATGAAAGTTTTAATTTTATAATAGATGAACCAATCTACCTTAGAATTTAAAAAAGTGATGACTTTAATATTTGGATTGAATTTTGGTATGACACTTGCTTTGATTATGTTTGAATGAGTAAAAACTACATTAGGATGGTAAGGAATGAGTTTTAATAATAATCGTGTATTTATACTAACATGTTTTGTTGATTGACATTTAATGCCTCAAAGTTATTTGTCTAGTTACCACCATAAAGAGGTACCATCCGAAAAGAATATTATCTTACAACAAATACCTAAACACAAGTAGCAAGACGCACGTGGGAGAGACTGAAAATCTTTTCCATATCTAGAAAATGGTCTTCTTGTGTTGGACACAAGCAATCAGTCGACGGGCTAATTGAACTGTTCGACCGGTTAGAGTTTAATTCATGGCCAAAATAATGTAAGCCATTTTGGCATATACTTTATTGACTGTTGGGAACCCACTAATCGGTTGAACAAGTGATCAAATGACTGGTGGGAAACAACTTGTTGCCAACATAAGTGATCTGTCAACTATTTATTCAACCTATCAACTTGCTACTTATGAAATTATTTCCCTGACCAGTTTGTGGGCGAAGACTCAGAAAGTTCAAACGATGTGATGTAGTTCGAGAAGGTGCGTCGGTACTGTTAAAAGGAACGAGGACTAGGGTTGATGCTTGTGACACGTTTCGATACATATGACAGTTTGGAAAAATCATCTACTGATGAGAATAGTCCTTAGAAAAATGTGTGGATGGTGCTAGATGATATGGAGATTAAGTTTGAAGCTTCTGATGCATTTCAATTTGTATGATGATTTTCATAGATTCATTTAATGGTTTTTGAGACCATACAACTAGGATATCTAAGATACGATTCCATATGACATGTTGTGTATGTTTATGAATTTTTTCAAGATTGGTATTTTTTCGAAACATTATTATCAGAAGTCCGTTGATATATTTTCTTTGGTAATTTTGAAGCACATAAAGTATGAATTATAAAGGATAACAAATCTTTCTAATGCATACTAGCTTTATACAAAAAATATTGACATTAACAACCAATTATTTCTAACTTAGTAATCATTACATCATTAAGCTTGCATATTTATTTTCAAATATAAAGTGCATAATTTCACCATGGGTTTAATCTATATTTAACATATAAATTTAAATATGTACAATTTGCTAGGATAATATGTCCAACCTCATATAAAATTATGTTAAGAGTAAAATATTATTTCAAATTTGGTTCAAACAAATGACGTTCCAATATTTGCATTGGTACATTTATGACATTATCCAATACTAATTTAATTTGAAAAATATAATAGTATCTTTGAAGCATTATCCTTACAAATAACATTATTTGATGGGAAAAATCCATATAAATATTAAAATTGTGAAGTCTAATTTTTGAAACAATCAAATACTTTTCCCTTTACTTTAAATATTCATATTAAAATAATAATTGAAATAATACAAAAATTAACACAATTCAAGTGAAATAATCAATTATTGCAATAGAAAATATTTGCGGATACACATAAAAATACTTTGGATGACATTTTATTAATTATTACTATAAGATCGCATAGCATAAAAAATATTGTCAAAGAAGCGAAATATGAAAAATTAATTATTATTATTATTGTCAAAACTAAGTTTTATATAGAAACTCTAATAATTTCTATATATATTAATTTGTAAAATAATAAACTGTATTATTGAGAATAACAAAGAATTTATAAAATATGCACTTATGCACAGGAGTAAAAATATTGAAATGAAAAGAGTGAACTAAAATTTTGGTAATGAAGTTAGTTTATTCTATTATGAACCAAAATTTGTAGAAATAATAAATTACTTGTTGATATGTTACACATTCATTTCCACAAAAAGCAAAGTCAAAAACTTTTTTATTAATTATGTCCAATAAAATTCATTGACATGTTCTTGCAAGTTCTTTCAAATATTAACTTAATGGAAATAACTTTCATACCACTCATCTTTTAGCAAATGGACATCACTATATTTCCCGATTTATTCATACCTGAATGTGTTTTCAAACATATTTTTAACTTAAATTTTTTCTTCATTCAATAATATCCTACTTTCATCTTGTCTTTTTTCATATAATCAACATTCATTACTTTATGCTCTTCGCATAGCATCATAGCACCAATCATTGACCATGGATTTATTTTAGAGTACCAAGGAAAATGTGGACCATGAGTTTTATTAGGCATATCAATCCACCATAATATGAATATTTGTAATACATTTGATTTGTATATCTAACACCAGCTCAACATAATATTTATATTCAAATTTGATTATAATGTGTGTACGACAAAAATTGTAATCAAGCTTTATATTATTGCCTTTAGTATAATCTATTTGATGTGATATGATATTTCTAGTGCCAAAGAAGAAGAAGATATCATGTGGAGGAGCATAGATAAAGCGAGAAGAGATTGAGTGAGAAGGTAAGTGACCAGAATGGTGTAGCATCTGCTATAGCTTTCTAATGGATAAGTAGGATTACCAATTGACTGGTAGCAGTTATAGTCTACTGGTGATCCTAAAGTCGACTAAGTTTTAGTCTATTTTACGGCCGAATGCACCTATGCTTTTGGAGTCAACTAAAATTACATTCCAGTCAACTAGACCAGTTGACTGGAAAAATGCTCCAATTGACCGATGGCGGTAATTTTGGAGGAATTCAAGGCTCAAAATTTAAAGGGCGGTTTCATCCTTTTTTATTGTTTTGGAGTTTCTACCATAGATCCATCATATCTTCTGCATTTATTCCGACTTAACAACAGAGTACCTGGAAAGCATTATATATAGACATATGGTTTACTGTTGTATGTACCTTTAATCCAACTAGAAAAAGGATTTTGTTAATTCTTCTTCTAGTTTAAGCCTCTAAATTGAAATCAGTCTTTTAATTCTTTTATTTATTAAATTAGTAAAGATCTCCATTCCCCAAATTGGATGTGCACTATCTCAAGATAGTGGAACCACTAGAAATCTCATGTATGCTTTACTTTTCTTTATTGCTTCTTTGATTTGAGTATGTTGTTTTGGGATATTAGCCTATTGTTTGGTCTACCTTGTCATTAGTACATTCCTATAGTTATTTATGTTGTGTTAGGGTTTGGATTATTGGAATTTTCCTTAATAGTATGATATTACAACCATTGGATTAGTAGAAGGAAGGTTTTAAGTAGTATGGTAGGAGATAAAGGTACCATAGTTGAAGCAAGACTCTATGTTAGCAGATCATAGTTGCATCAGGATCTCAATTGGCAATAAAGAAGTGGAACACGGATAATGACTTCGAGAAGTAGCAATGAAGGATAAAGGTAGTTATAAGGAGAGATAGGGTTCGTCAGATAGTGTTTGACACTTAGAAGTTATCGGCTGATCTTTCAATCGCAGAGAAGGAGGAGATGGAAGAACGTGCTTTTACTACTCTATGGTTGGTCAGAAGAGAATAATAACTTGGAGATTAGCAGTGATACCAATGTTAGAGGAATTCAGACTAAGCTAGAGAATCTCTGTCTAAAGAAATCACTAACTAATCATTGAATTTTGCTAAAGACATTTTTCACCACGAAGATGAGAGAGGTGTGAGTCAGCGGAATAGGGATCTTAAGGCTAAATTAACACTAGAGGAGTGGTGAACAGTGTCTAATGGATTATATGAATATATTTCAAATTCTTTAAGATTCTACTTGAAATGATGTAATTAACAATCATAGAAACAATCGCAGAACCAAAGTGCAAATAAAAGTAAATGTAGTAAAAGTAAAAAGGAAAATACACACTGGGATTTTATACTGGTTTGGAGTTACCCTACAACTAGTACCACACAAATCCTTGTACGGATTTTTCTTCAACTAGTAAATGCAAATACAATCTCAGTTTCAAGGCTATAAAACACACCCTCCAGAATCCCGACCACTGGGTAGAGTCACTTGATTTCTGGGCTACAAGCACACCTACTAGATTCATGGGCTACTACGCATACCCAATTGATTTTAAGGGCTACAATCATACCCACAAGCATATCAGTATGATATCATAGAGTTTTGCAGACTAAGATCTTCGATCTTGATTACAATTGATCCTATAACTCATGAACAACACTTGATCTTGGTTTGAGTGAGAGAGATGAGAGAAATCAGAGAGTAAATAACAGAGAATCAAATTAATTGTGTTTGAATTTGATTATGGTTGAATTTGAGAAGAATTGGAGTAGAAATTGATTTGGAAATCAAGAGAGTGCAGAGAGGAGAATAAGAAAGTAGATGTTCAAAATTCGTTTGGAAGTCCGGTATATATAGGGAAACAACGATCATGCCCATTCTGTAACGACCCGTAAATTTTAGTGGTTTTATTTATATATTTAATTGGAATTTTGTGAAATTGTAAATAATAATATTTTGAAATAAAAATTTAATATTTGGAATACGCCTATTTTAACATAGCAACTGGTAAATTTTCATCTGATAATATTAAAGTTTATTTTCCTGTGAAATTCTATTTCAATTTAAGTCAGTTAATTATTGACGAAAATAAAATGTTTTCCAAACTTGAATATTTTTATACAATAAATTTCTAAATCATCTTCTGAGTAAAACATCAGTCTTCGTTTCGTCAATTTTGGACTTTTCTAGCTCCATTTATCTTATTTTCGACTGAATAGCAGCATTTTCGGTACCGATTATCGACTTTTGATCGGATGATCGTACCACCAATATTTGTATACCGTTTTGATCGTCTCGTCGTGCTGATCTCAGCGGTATATTTATTTCTTTATTTTGAGGTCCGGTACGCGATGGAAATGATAAACGGTTCGTTGTAACGGTACCATAATTTCTGACTTTACTCCTTCCTTCAGTTCAAATTTCTAGCATGCTCTCCAAACCATAATAAATTGCTTTACTTATTTTTCCAACTGAATCTTTGCGGTACCGTTGTTCCTATATTAAACCTCTGAACAATTCAACCTATTTCTATTCCTACCCTACCGTTTCTCCTTCAATAAATTAAATATATTACTAAAAGTACAAGTTAAAATATATATGAGCAGGCTTCACATTTTCTCAGATCTGAAGCTTTCATCTTCCTCCAATTCCATCTTTCTCTTCTCGTTAAAACCTGAGACAACTCATCACGCATGCCCAGACCCGAGCACATCCCCTTCCTTCCCCCCTGCTCTCCCTCACCTGCTCCTCCAACAACCACAACCGAGAACTACTCCGCTTCACCACTCCAAAGCAACCTCCGCCCTGATCTCTACCGAAGCCCTTCCAACCAAGCGCAGGTACTAGCGGTACGTCCTCTCTCCTCCACCCTTCCTCCTCGTGAAGAGCACAACCACCGTTCGCCTCGTGTTTTCCCCAAGCCTACCACTTCGCCCACGCCCTTCCTCCACTCCGCCCTCCTCACTACCACACAACCGCCTTCTCCCTAGTCTCGCTGAAGCTACTCGTCTCTGCCTCTCTCCGCCTCTGACCGTACACCATCACCACCATCGATTCCACCTCCTCCACGCGACCCCCAGATCTGGCCGAACTCCACAACTGTCGTTTCACCCATACCCGCTCCGCCATCCGAGGCAACATCCCTCCGCCTCCTTCCTTCACAGCATAACATGCATTTAAGGTACTATATATATAAATCTTGTATAATATTATATAGTTATATAGATTTGTTTATTATATATATAAGTTGCATATCCTTGTTGTACACATATGGTTTAATTTAGTCTGTTTTATGTTAGGATTCGTATATTTTCATATAGCATATATATTGTTAAGTTGTATTATATGTATAGTTATGATTTAATACGTTAGTTTATAATATTATATAAGTAAGTTATATACGAGTTTTTTTTTTGAAAAAAGGTAAATTTTATTGATGCCTCAAAGACCGAAACAAACTTACAAAGTCTTGATACAAAAAGACAAAGACATGAAGCCTAACCGGCAAAAGTAAAACATATATCCCTCAAAAAGCTAAAAAGTAGGCTCTACTTCAGAACTCAACTTCGAAAGCTCAGAGACAAAGAATCATGGCGGATCCACTTTCCAATTTTGAAGGATACTTCTCTCCAGCTCTGTCGCACAGGTAAAAAACTTGCCTTTAATTCTTTTCACAAGAATCCTAACATCTTGTTCAATTGCAATCTGAATCTGGTGATGGTTCTTAGCAGTTCTCTGGAAGACTCGTCGATTCCTTTCTTTCCAGAGATGATAAACAGTAGTTGTGAGGCAAATAAGCTGCAGTTGGGTCAACAAATCTTCTTTCTTGCGGGAACTCAGGTAAATTAATTCATCTTCTAGGGAAGAAGTTGCATGCAAGACTTGATTTTTATTCTTAATTTGACTTAAAACACGAGTAGAGTATTCGCATTCAAAAAAAAGATGATTGTGAGATTCAGGGTGGGAATTACATAGTTGACAGTTGAGGTTGACTTCCATACCCCATCTAGCAAGTCTGTCAGCCGTGGGGAGTCTTAAATTAATGGTTTTGAAAGTCGTGAACGCCATCTTTGGGTTGTTAGATCGAGACCATATAGGATCTGCCCAAAATCTGATAGTATGCTTAGTACGAGTTTTATATTACTATATATGTATATAAAATTATTTTAGTACTACAGAACATGCTGTGGTATATATAAAGTTTATATATATTGAATAAATTGTACTCGCATGTATATATTATTTATATATATAGAGTTTCAAAAAAATATAAGTTGTTTAGTATATGTTATATATAAACTCACCCTTGGTTTGTACTAGGTGACTTTAACTGTATGCTTTCTGTGGATGACCGCTGTGGTGGCAACCCTCTTTCTATCTCTGACATAGCCCCTCTCAACCTTGCCATCAGTGCCTCAAATTTACATGAAGCTGCTTTTGTTGGTCCTAAATACTCGTGGAATAACAAAAGTCGATCTGGCGTAAGAACCATGAGTAGATTGGACTTGACCTTTCTCAACACTAAGGCCTTAACTCTATACCCCAACTCTCTTAATCATATCCTCCCCCCTCTTCTCTCAGATCATTCTCCGGTTTACTTAGCCCCTCAGTGTGATGCCATTAAAAGAAATTCAAGTTTTAAATTTTTTAATGCCTGGATCAATGATCCAGAATTTATGCCTTTAGTTATTAAAGTCTGGAAACGCCCTCAGAGTGGTAACAAAATGTCTATTTTGCAGCGCAAACTGAAGGCCACCAAGGAAGCGTTAAAGACATGGGCCAAGAACAAGTATGGTGATGGGAACAAGTACTCTACTGTCCTACAGAGAGAGCTATCAACTATCCAGTTGAGGATGCTTGATGACCCAGGTAATATCAGTTTTTCAGAGCAGGAACATGTGCTAACCAAGCGTCTTTCTGATGCCCTGGTTGCAGAGCAAAGCATGAAGAAACAAAAGTTGAGGAAGGAGTGGGATCTGTATGGTGATAGGAATACTGAATTGTATCACACCTCCCTTCAAATTAAAAATGCTAGAAGGAACATCGTCCAAATTCAGAGTGAAAATGGTAACATTTTAAGCAAGCCTGATGACATTGATAAAGCTTTCATTAACCATTACACTGCCCTATTTTCCCCCATTGAATCCTTGTCCCCTGATACTCACGAGCTCTTGTCAACCCCTATGTCGGTTTTGTCTGCTGATGATATCCTGGTTTTATCCTCACCTGTGACTAATGATGAAATATATAACGCTATATTTGGAATGAAGAGAGATTCATGCAGTGGCCCTGATGGCTTTATTGCTGTTTTCTTTACTCACTGTTGGGACATTATAGCTGCAATGCATAATTTCTTTTCTCATAATAAATTGCCGTTACCCATCAATGCTACCAATCTGTGTTTAGTGCCTAAAGTTAAACATGCTGCAACATTACATGCCTTTCGTCCTATTGCTTGTTGTAACATTATATACAAATGCATTTCAAAGGTCATTGCTTCTAGGCTCAGGCTTGTGCTTCCTACTGTTATATCTGAGAACCAAGCTGCATTCTTAAACAATAGATGCATTCTTGATAATGTGCTGGTCACTCATGAGCTTCTTAATGGGTATGGTCGTACCCATGTTTCTCCTCGAGCAATGATGAAGCTTGACATTAGAAGAGCATATGATACTGTGAGTTGGGAAGCTTTGACTGGTATTATGAGTTTAATGAGATTTCCTTGCCATTTTGTTAGTTGGATATATACTTGTATATCCACTGTTTCTTTCTCCTTATGTTACAATGGGGGTACTGTTGGATTTTTCAGAAGCAAAAGGGGTATAAGGCAGGGAGATCCAATGTCTTCCTATTTGTTCATTATTGTCATGGAATTTTTTACTCAACTTATTAACAAGCAAGTTAGACTAAATAAATTTGAGTTGCATCCCAAATGCAGGAATCCTAACATTACCTCTCTGCTCTTTGCTGATGATGTGATTCTTTTCATGAAGCCTACTGTATCTACTATAAACTGTTTCAAAGGCATCCTCACCACCTTTGAGAATTGCACTGGTCTTCAGGTTAACTGCAGTAAGTCATACCTCTCGGTAGCTGGTCTTAATGACAATGACAAACAATCCATTTATCATGAAAGTCAATTACCCAATCTCCCTAATGGTACAATGCACTTGGGTATTCCCTTGTCCACTAGGAAAATTGGTTACACTGCATGTTTACCTCTTTTTGAAAGAATAACTGAGGCTATGAACAGGTGGGCTAGCAATAAGTTATCTCAGGCTGGTAGAACCACTATCATTAAATCGATTATTCAAGCCATGACTGTGTATTGGTGCAGATGCTTTATTTTGCCAACTGCACTTTTACTGAGAATCAGGAAGGCGATGAATCACTTTCTATGGACTGGAGATATGTATTCTACAAAACTTATTCCTATTGCTTTTGCCAAATTGGAAAAACCACTTAAATATGGTGGGTTGGGGTTCAAGTGTTTGTCTACTTGGAATCAAGCTGCCTTTACTAAGCACTTTGATAATCTGATCAATGATAATCCTAATTTGTGGGTCAAGTGGGCAAAGAAACATCACCTTGGCAATAAACATTTTTGGCAAATGGTTCCTTCACCTCTGTGTGGCTGGGTATGGAGATCGATCCTCAATCTTAGAAGCATTTTACTCCCTCATGTCCAGCTGTTAATTAGCTCTGGATGTGATGCAAAGTTCTGGTATGATCCTTGGGTTAGTAGAGGAATTATTTTGTATGATTTGCTTTCTTATGAGCAGAAAATTCAAACTGGCATCCCTATGAATGCTAGAGCATTTGATTACTGTGTTGATGGTGTGATTGTGTTGCCTTACACTTCCAACCCACACATTAATCTTCTATGGGAGACTGTGAAAGGCTACAAATTACCTCTTGATGGTATTGGTTATGTGTGGGATGCGAAGCACGAGAGGCATTCCATAGCTTGCATTTACAAAGCCTTGAAAGGAGATGCTAATAACCTGGTTTTTAGATGGCATTCAAGAGTCTGGAATAGCTTAACGTCACATAGACTCAATTTTTTATTATGGAAGACTCTCAGGAATGCTTTGATGACCAAAGTTAAATTATGCAGAAGAGGTTTAACTGTGGACTTGAGGTGTGTATTCTCCAATGTTGATGCTGAAGATACTGCCCACCTATATTTTGTATGTGGGTTTACTACTTGTATTTGGAAAGCATGTCTCTCAAGTTGTAACGACCCGCAAAATTTAATGGTTTTAAAAGTATATTTAACTGGAAATTTGTGAAATTTTAAACAATAAAATGTGAAATTAAAAATTTATTATTTGGAATACGTCTATTTTAATATAGCAACTGGAAAATTTTCATCTGATAATATTGAAGTTTATTTTCCGGTGAAATTTCATTTCAAATCAAACCGGTTAATAACAGTGAATTTAAAAGTTTTCCAAAACCAAAACATGTCAACAGGAGAAAATTTATTCAGATCATTCTGAATCAGACTGCGAAATTCGTTTTTCCAAATTTGGACTTCTATTTCTCCATTTATCTTATTTCTGAGCAAATAGCAGCATTTCCTGGTACCGAATATCGACTTTTGATCGGATGATCCTATCGCTGATATTTGTATACCGTTTTGATCGTCTCGTCGTGCTGATCTCTGCGGTATATTTATTTCTGTATTTCGAGGACCGCTATGCGGCGGAAACAACAAACTGCTCTTTGTAACGGTACCCAAATTTTGAATTCATTTTCTTTATGTGCGTTTCGAATCTGAAATGTGATGTCCAAGCAAGCAATAAATTGTTTTAAATACCCAATGTATCACCACACTTTGGAATTTCACTATTGTTTCCTCATTATTTTTGGTTCGCGTCTGTTTGCGTGGCTCTCCCTATGCATTTCGTTTGAAAAAAAAGATTATTATACAACAGCCAATTATTTCTATTCCCACTTTCGATAAACGTGGGTTTGCCTTTTCAGATTCATTTCAGTTAATTTTCTATTGCTTCTATAATTTCGTTTCTTCATTAGTTCTTCTATTTACAAGGCGTCTGCCACTCTTCTTTTATATATATCACGGCTGTTCGATTTTCATTCTCTACTTCACCTTCACTAGAGGCTCGGCCACCTAGCTTCCCTTCCTCTAGCCGAATACACAACCTCTTCGGCAACCATCCACTCGCCATTGTTCAGCCTACCTCCACGTTCGGTCACAACCCTTGCTGCAACCACCATCCTCCTTGCCTATCTCATCACCACCAAACCCTGTTGCCTTTTACCTCCACCTGTTGTCCCGTGACCATCAATCATCATCTCCGCCAATCATAGCATCCCACACCCGAGATCAACCTGACTCCGCCCAGCAACGGAACCACCCCGCCTTCAGCCGCAACCCGATCCATCTATCCTCCTTCACCGTTCCTTCCTCTCTTATCGGCTTCCTGTAACCGCACTCATCCCCTCCCCTTATCGGCAGCCTCACCCACCACGGCAGCGCCCCACGATCACCTGAAACCTGTAACTCCACCTTGACTTCGTCACCCAGCCTCCATTGAACTGAGGAATACCCTAGTCGGTTGCCTCTGCTGTTTTATAAAGGTATTTATATATATACAGATTTATCAAGTTATTTATATACAGGTCTTATTATCCATATTATATATATAGCTTATATTGTAGTTGATTATATGAGTTTATTTAATACATATGTTCTAGCCGTTTTTTATAAATGAAGTTGTTATAATATATTGTTTATAGAAAAAAAAAGACTAAGCTTAGTGTGTGTAATAGATCTACAACTTTTAAATTTGTTACAATGTTGTACCTGTTGCTAGAAATTTTAAAACGTGTATATATAGATATATGTATTAGTTATATAATCTCTTAGGTTTTGTTTTATATACTGATATATATTATGAAATTATGTTAAGTACATACGTATATTTAGATGTAAGTTCAATATATGTATACATATCTAGCTCATATATGGAAGTTTCTACAATATAAACGTTTATATACAATATATAGGTGTTCGTATTTATATTGATTTTATTATATATAGACTGTTTAAAAGCATAAGTTTAGATCAAATTTTATAATATAAGTCATAGCAGTACTAGTTATGGTATCATGTTTATGCAATCTGAGATGTATAAAAATCAGTTTTTCAATATATAAGTTATATAAGTATATAAGTATTATATTGCACTGTTTAAAGGGTTTATATATTTTCCATGTTCATCTATGTTTTAAAATATTGAGTTTAAAAGTATGCTGAAGGTTTACACATATAATAGTTTGCATATAAAGCCTGATATATATACACGCTTTCTGGAAACATATATATTTCACACTATAATGGATTTGCAATAGATTTGACATATAAGTTATACATATTTTATGGGTTGCATTTGTCTATTTTGTGTCTTTTATCAAGGTTCGTATAACATTACATCTTTTGTTGGATTTGGAATATCTATTAAGTCATTTTTAGTAGATGTTCGAGTCTTGTTATAATAGATGTGCAAGATATTAGTTTTAATATATTAAAGGCTGTTCATACTTAGCAATTTTTGATATACTTTGATTTTTAATATTTAAGTTTTAAGTATAATGATTTTGAATTTTATTTAGTTAATATTTGTCTTAAATCAAAATGTTGACGTTATTAGTATATTAATACAATATACTTTTCATTTCAATTTTATTAACTGATTCTGATTAGCTCTCATCGATTCTTATCTATCAGCTTTGACTGTCGAATCCGTATTCTGCTTACATCGCTTTGAGATCTGTTGTTGGATCGATCGATAGACTATATCGTGACTCAAATCGTAGCTTGTCTTGTTATCTATTCTCTCTAACCTCGAAAGGTGAACAATCACTCACGATTAACGTTCTTTTATTTATTAAATTTGATTTCAATTGAAACGACAATTGAAATATGCTGCTGTAGTTATTTAAGTTGTTATATATGCTATTATCTGTAACTGTGCACCTATGGGATATGACACCATATCCCGTTGTTCTTATTCTATTGTTATTGATGATATATGCCTGTTGTTTTATTTTATATTATCTGTTATCACTCTGCAAGTTCCCTGTTAGTATAGAATTCACTATGGGTTGAAATGATACATACCCGAATGGACTTTAGAATAGGAGAAAATCGTTATGGGTTGAAATGATAAACCCAAGCGATTTTCATTTGAATTGAAATTGGGATTACGGGTCGAAATGATATCTACCCGTATATATTTAAATTTCGGATTGAAATGATAAATATCCGTATCACTTAACCATATGATAAATATATATACAGACACCGTTGGTCCATATATATAAATATTTTGAAATTGAATTCTATGGTTTTGGGAAGAAATATATGGTTTTAACAAATGTTGATTCTTAAAATTTTATATATGAATGGTAATGATATATATAGATTTAATAATGATATTTAATTTAATTAAGATGGATTTAATACATATAATATGTTAAGTATAAAATTTATATTTCAAAATAGATTTTGGTAAAAATTTGAATAAGTTAAGGTTGGGAAAATAATTTGAATTTAGTAAAGAATTTTATTTAATTAGACCAATTTAAAGCTTATTGAAATTGGGATTTAAGATATGATTTATAACTTGAGTTTGATTTAAATAATCTAATGAATATTTCTTGTTTAAATAAAGTTTAAGGAAATATTTAGTAAAAATGTAATTTAAGGCTAGTTAAATGATATTGAATTTATTAAGTGAATATTCCCTGATTAAATAATAATGAAGTTAAATCAAGAGCTATATGAAACCGTTAAATTTAACTTTGAAAATGTTGAATATTAAAGCTTTGAAATATATTGAAAATTTAAATGATCTGTTTAGAAATGAATTAAATTGATGAATTGAACTTTGAATAAATTTGAGTTTGGAATTGAAGTTGATTTGAATCGATTTGTGAGACGTTAAACACTTTACTTATAAATTAATTATATATATACTATCTTGGAAAATAGTTTTATTTGAAATAAAATGATATTTGGGTTTTGAAGTATAAATTTAATTGAAATGACCACGGTGTTAAAATGTATATTTCCACCTTGTAGATAGTTCTGAAGATCCTTAGAGGATGGTTATCCCAAACATCCTTTAAGTTACTCGTATTTCAGTTGATATTTCACTTGAGTTGGATTTATTTATATAAGAATGTTAATCCTGACTCGAGTGTTTTGTGTTTTGCTTTACGCTCGGGTCAGACCGAGTGATACAGCATCTGAGACTCACCTTTGGAGTTTGGAGCTTCCTTTGGAGATCCATCTATCGCCTCAGCTTTCAGCTCTTCTAGTTGATTTGTTCAGAGAAGTCATCTGTTGTACTGGAGACTTCACTGTATTTGATATATTCTGTTGTATTTTATTTTAACTCTGATGTTTATATAGTAGCTTCATGAACTACTATTTTATCTATTCCGCTGCGTATTATTGTATTACTCTGTGTCTGTGATTCTGTGATTGATTTATTTACTGCATATGCTGAGTTTTGCCAAATTTAAATTAACAATCTGATATTTTGAATTATTCAAGTCAAACATGTGTGGATTTATTGTCGATTTGAATGGTCCAAAATAGCGGGCCGTTACAGTTGGTATCAGAGCTTTGGCTCTAGGCGAAACTTAGCATATATTGTAAATTTCTTTACAGAGTCACTTTCGTTCGAGTTTAATCTCTTCCTTTTGACTCGATTTCCTTTGAACTTTGGAACGTTCCCTACGGTTCCAAAAATTCATTCTTGTCTCTCTCGATTGGTATTCTTTTGATTCTGGAGTATCCCATAACTCCACTTCGAATGATCTCTATAAGAATAGGATCCCACCAATCTTTGAATGATTTGTGAAGGGGTGAAACTCCTTCACAATTGGCATTGATTCACCGGAGATTTCTATATCTTTGGTTTAGATGCCGCTAGCTCTTGCGATCGAATGTTGATTTTTCTTGGAATTCTGCATCGATCTTGTTCCTGAAGTCACGGTTGACCCGGTTAAGGTCGCCCGCGATTTTATATAAGTATATTCATCTTCTATTTTGAAATTAATTATCTCATTTTCGTTGAACTTATCTTCGAATCAGAATCCTATTTGATTAGAGTCCCTCTAAGTTGAATTTCTATCTTTGTTTTGAAATCCATTCTTGAATCATCCTTTTGAAAAATCGGGTTTATTCGTATTTTGGAAATTGTTTATATATTGAAATTTTTATAAGTATGATTATATTCTATATATAAAAGTGAAAATGTTTTCGATAAGGATTATATATACCTTTTAAAAATAAGAATTTGGATTTTTGAAAGGATTTGAAATTATATAAGAAATTGATTTATATAAAAATGATATATAACTAAAGGGTTTGAAATTTGAAATTCGAGAATTGAACTCCGGTATTTTGGAATTGGTTTTAAGATTTTGAAATATATAATAATAATATGATTTAAAAGTATTTTCCGAATAAGAAATGTTTCAAATGATTTTAATGAGTTTCGAATGATTTCAAAGAAATTTCAAAAGAAGTTTGAGAAATAGAAGTCCAGAACTCACTTATGTCGCTGGAAAATAATTTCGGTGATGAGTGCACGCATCATCGACATTGATTTTCGAGTTTCAGAGTGAGGGATAGGCCACTTCAGTAGCTTTGCTATGCGAGTGATTTTGTGAAACCATTTTGATTTCAAATTCCGAAGTAAGATTTGATATTCGAAAGATATATGTATATATATATATATTTGAAATGATTTAAAGTAAACCAGTGTTCAGTCCTCGAGTTTCGAATTTGATATAAACCTATCTTTTGAAATTGATTTATTGATTTGTTGTTGATTTCCAACTCTTGAATTTGAAAATGATTTCTTCAACTATTTCGAAGGTTCGAGCACTTCCAAATCAAGGTTAACTTTTCAAAGCTAAGAAATTTTGAAAAGTATAAAGTATATAAGTTCGGTATGTTTGTTAAGGTCTGTAGTAATATGATTTAAATAAGTTGAAACTGTTTTGTTAAGTAAATGAATAAGGCAATTTTAAAATTTTCTAATATGAAATTTAGATTTGAAATGTTTCGAAAAGAATTCGGTCTTCAAAATATTTTGAATAAAGTTTAGTTTAAATGTTTTAACTTAGTAACATCTTTATGAAACTATATATTTAACAAGTTGGAATAAAAATATAAGTTGTACGTATGCTGTTTTATTCGCATAATTGAATTGATCCAAGTTTGAGTACACAAGTTCGAGGTGAATTACACCATTTCGTGTTAGGATTTTTCATTCGATTCTTGATGGCGAATATTTGTTATGGATTTTGGGCTTGATTCTAGAATTCTCTATCGTAGTATATGGCTATGCAAGGAGACTGATGGCTTCTAGTCGAGAAACCATATCGAAGTCCGCATTAGGGAAGTCGAATGGACAATACTAGTTCGAAAGCGAACTTGTGTGATCGAGCGAACGATCAAATGTGATTCTGTGAAATGATGGCGTATGTACATCTTATATTCTATTATCATTGATATATTTTGACGCTGAAATTGAAAGCTGTCAGGGTAGAATATCTTGCTTACTAAAAGAAAATTTCCAATTTAAATTACAAAGATATATAACCCATAAAAGCAAAGATATTCAATCTCATATGGCTCTTCATACAGCGAAATTTATTTTGTAAAATTTGATCCTTATATAAGATAGACCTTACGTAAGTATAAGATGATTTTGAAAACATTTGATTTTGGAAATGAATTGGCTGACTTAAATTATATTGATTTGGAAATTTGGATTTATTTTCTAAAATCTATTATTTTGGAAACTTTGAGACTAAAGATATTTAATTTGAGAAGAAATAATTTGGGGAAATTGTATAGGATTTTGAAATTGAACTGATATTGAAACAAATTGAAATTTGAGAACCTTATGTTACCAAACACTTGATTTGGGAGTTGTCGAACTTATATAAAATTGATTTGTATGAATATGAAATTGATTCGAAAACTATGGATTTGAAAAGGGTACTCAATCTGAAAAGTGAAATCTTATATAATGTCTATATAAGTGTGATTTGATATACTTTTGATTTTGGAAAGTATTTGATTTGAAAATTAAATCTTATATATAATGGATTTTATATAAGTATGATATTTGAAAGTGATTTGAAAAGGTACTATATGATACATATTTTCGAAGTAAAGATATGGAAAGTGCCTTCTGCTTGATATCCGATTTGTGGCCACATCTTGGATTCATTCTATCGATATTATTCTCTCTGATTTTTGGTTTTCCGGATATGATACTCGAGTGTCCTTCGAATTCCATGGCGTTACCCATGGTCTTATTGTTCTCTCGTGACTGCATAGCGCAACTGCCTGGCTGAGTCTTGCCTAGGGGTACGGATTGTTTCCTGGGGGATCCAGGCGTAACCATTGTGTTTCCTGCAATCTGTGTAGGTCGCGAATAGTAGCGCAACTGCTTGGCTGAGTCTTGCCTGGGGGTACGGATTGTTTCCTGGGGGATCCAGGCGTAACCATTGTGTATCCTGCATTCTACTAGTCATCATGGCGTAACTCGCAGGGCTGAGAAAGCTTACGGATATGGATTGTTTCCTGGGGGAACCAGGCGTAACCATTGTGTATCTGCGAACCATGGTTAGACAAAGGTTTTGTTCGTTTTGTTTGGATTGTACTTTCCATATCTGTTTTTAAAACATTTTCCAGTATTTTCACTGGGTGTTGAAACAAGTCTACTAAGTACTTGGAGAATTCTAGTTTTGCGCCTGATCAACGCACTACTAGAGTCTACAGGAACAAGGATAAACTTGTTGAGACATTGAGTTATAAAAATATTTTCGAAAGGAAATTTGTTTCGTTATAAAGGAAATTTATTATAAAAGTATTTCCAACAAAGAAATTTTGTATTAATATTCGAAATTGAAATTCTAATGGTTTGAATTAATTATTCATACCCGATACTATTCTTTTGAATCTACCTTATCTACTCAGCTTTATTTATTTTCCTATATTCTGTTTTTCCAAGTCCTCCTTCTTTTCCTTGTTGACTATATCCTTTTAAATATTGTTTATTTATATATTATATGGTTTAATAGAAAAAAAAATTTTAGTGTTATAAATATTTTAAAAGTTATTAATTAAATACAACATATTTAAAGAAATGATTATTGATTTATTAATAATGTTGAAAAGTATCTTGAGATAAATTAATAAATTTATAAATTATGGATTTAATGTTTTCAAATAGCTTCTTTGTAAATATAATTAATAACGTAAATAATTGTTTTCAAATAGTTTTCACATAATTATAAAGTTGTTATTTAAACATATAAATGGTATTTATAAAGGAAGAAAGAAATTTTACAAATGGAAAGTATTAAATTATATAAGATAATTGAATTGCAAATGAAGTTTTCAAATTTTAAGTAAAATTTATATAGTTTTAAATTAATTGTTTAATCTTAACTTTCAATCTATTTTTCTTTCTGGTTGTTTCTATTCTTCTACCTCCTTTCTTTTCGGGGACGAAAAGTTTTGAGTGGGGGAGAGTGTAACGACCCGCAAAATTTAATGGTTTTAAAAGTATATTTAACTGGAAATTTGTGAAATTTTAAACAATAAAATTTGAAATTAAAAATTTATTATTTGGAATACGTCTATTTTAATATAGCAACTGGAAAATTTTCATCTGATAATATTGAAGTTTATTTTCCGGTGAAATTTCATTTCAAATCAAACCGGTTAATAACAGTGAATTTAAAAGTTTTCCGAAACCAAAATATGTCAATAGGAGAAAATTTATTCAGATCATTCTGAATCAGACTGCGAAATTCGTTTTTCCAAATTTGGACTTCTATTTCTCCGTTTATCTTATTTCTGAGCAAATAGCAGCATTTCCTGGTACCGAATATCGACTTTTGATCGGATGATCCTATCGCTGATATTTGTATACCGTTTTGATCGTCTCGTCGTGCTGATCTCTGCGGTATATTTATTTCTGTATTTCGAGGACCGCTATGCGGCGGAAACAACAAACTGCTCTTTGTAACGGTACCCAAATTTTGAATTCATTTTCTTTATGTGCGTTTCGAATCTGAAATGTGATGTCCAAGCAAGCAATAAATTGTTTTAAATACCCAATGTATCACCACACTTTGGAATTTCACTGTTGTTTCCTCATTATTTTTGGTTCGCGTCTGTTTGCGTGGCTCTCCCTATGCATTTCGTTTGAAAAAAAAGATTATTATACAACAGCCAATTATTTCTATTCCCACTTTCGATAAACGTGGGTTTGCCTTTTCAGATTCATTTCAGTTAATTTTCTATTGCTTCTATAATTTCGTTTCTTCATTAGTTCTTCGATTTACAAGGCGTCTGCCACTCTTCTTTTATATATATCACGGCTGTTCGATTTTCATTCTCTACTTCACCTTCACTAGAGGCTCGACCACCTAGCTTCCCTTCCTCTAGCCGAACACACAACCTCTTCGACAACCATCCACTCGCCATTGTTCAGCCTACCTCCACGTTCGGTCACAACCCTTGCTGCAACCACCATCCTCCTTGCCTATCTCATCACCACCAAACCCTATTGCCTTTTACCTCCACCTGTTGTCCCGTGACCATCAATCATCATCTCCGCCAATCATAGCATCCCACACCCGAGATCAACCTGACTCCGCCCAGCAACGGAACCACCCCGCCTTCAGCCGCAACCCGATCCATCTATCCTCCTTCACCGTTCCTTCCTCTCTTATCGGCTTCCTGTAACCGCACTCATCCCCTCCCCTTATCGGCAGCCTCACCCACCACGGCAGCGCCCCACGATCACCTGAAACCTGTAACTCCACCTTGACTTCGTCACCCAGCCTCCATTGAACTGAGGAATACCCTAGTCGGTTGCCTCTGCTGTTTTATAAAGGTATTTATATATATACACAGATTTATCAAGTTATTTATATATAGGTCTTATTATCCATATTATATATATAGCTTATATTGTAGTTGATTATATGAGTTTATTTAATACATATGTTCTAGCCGTGTTTTATAAATGAAGTTGTTATAATATATTGTTTATAGAAAAAAAAAGACTAAGCTTAGTGTGTGTAATAGATCTACAACTTTTAAATTTGTTACAATGTTGTACCTGTTGCTAGAAATTTTAAAACGTGTATATATAGATATATGTATTAGTTATATAATCTCTTAGGTTTTGTTTTATATATTGATATATATTATGAAATTATGTTAAGTACATACGTATATTTAGATGTAAGTTCAATATATGTATACATATCTAGCTCATATATGGAAGTTTCTACAATATAAACGTTTATATACAATATATAGGTGTTCGTATTTATAGTGATTTTATTATATATAGACTGTTTAAAAGCATAAGTTTAGATCAAATTTTATAATATAAGTCATAGCAGTACTAGTTATGGTATCATGTTTATGCAATCTGAGATGTATAAAAATCAGTTTTTCAATATATAAGTTATATAAGTATATAAGTATTATATTGCACTGTTTAAAGGGTTTATATATTTTCCATGTTCATCTATGTTTTAAAATATTGAGTTTAAAAGTATGCTGAAGGTTTACACATATAATAGTTTGCATATAAAGCCTGATATATATACACGCTTTCTGGAAACATATATATTTCACACTATAATGGATTTGCAATAGATTTGACATATAAGTTATACATATTTCATGGGTTGCATTTGTCTATTTTGTGTCTTTTATCAAGGTTCGTATAACATTACATCTTTTGTTGGATTTGGAATATCTATTAAGTCATTTTTAGTAGATGTTCGAGTCTTGTTATAATAGATGTGCAAGATATTAGTTTTAATATATTAAAGGCTGTTCATACTTAGCAATTTTTGATATACTTTGATTTTTAATATTTAAGTTTTAAGTATAATGATTTTGAATTTTATTTAGTTAATATTTGTCTTAAATCAAAATGTTGACGTTATTAGTATATTAATACAATATACTTTTCATTTCAATTTTATTAACTGATTCTGATTAGCTCTCATCGATTCTTATCTATCAGCTTTGACTGTCGAATCCGTATTCTGCTTACATCGCTTTGAGATCTATTGTTGGATCGATCGATAGACTATATCGTGACTCAAATCGTAGCTTGTCTTGTTATCTATTCTCTCTAACCTCGAAAGGTGAGCAATCACTCACGATTAACGTTCTTTTATTTATTAAATTTGATTTCAATTGAAACGACAATTGAAATATGCTGCTGTAGTTATTTAAGTTGTTATATATGCTATTATCTGTAACTGTGCACCTATGGGATATGACACCATATCACGTTGTTCTTATTCTATTGTTATTGATGATATATGCCTGTTGTTTTATTTTATATTATCTGTTATCACTCTGCAAGTTCCCTGTTAGTATAGAATTCACTATGGGTTGAAATGATACATACCCGAATGGACTTTAGAATAGGAGAAAATCGTTATGGGTTGAAATGATAAACCCAAGCGATTTTCATTTGAATTGAAATTGGGATTACGGGTCGAAATGATATCTACCCGTATATATTTAAATTTCGGATTGAAATGATAAATATCCGTATCACTTAACCATATGATAAATATATATACAGACACCGTTGGTCCATATATATAAATATTTTGAAATTGAATTCTATGGTTTTGGGAAGAAATATATGGTTTTAACAAATGTTGATTCTTAAAATTTTATATATGAATGGTAATGATATATATAGATTTAATAATGATATTTAATTTAATTAAGATGGATTTAATACATATAATATGTTAAGTATAAAATTTATATTTCAAAATAGATTTTGGTAAAAATTTGAATAAGTTAAGGTTGGGAAAATAATTTGAATTTAGTAAAGAATTTTATTTAATTAGACCAATTTAAAGCTTATTGAAATTGGGATTTAAGATATGATTTATAACTTGAGTTTGATTTAAATAATCTAATGAATATTTCTTGTTTAAATAAAGTTTAAGGAAATATTTAGTAAAAATGTAATTTAAGGCTAGTTAAATGGTATTGAATTTATTAAGTGAATATTCCCTGATTAAATAATAATGAAGTTAAAACAAGAGCTATATGAAACCGTTAAATTTAACTTTGAAAATGTTGAATATTAAAGCTTTGAAATATATTGAAAATTTAAATGATCTGTTTAGAAATGAATTAAATTGATGAATTGAACTTTGAATAAATTTGAGTTTGGAATTGAAGTTGATTTGAATCGATTTGTGAGACGTTAAACACTTTACTTATAAATTAATTATATATATACTATCTTGGAAAATAGTTATATTTGAAATAAAATGATATTTGGGTTTTGAAGTATAAATTTAATTGAAATGACCACGGTGTTAAAATGTATATTTCCACCTTGTAGATAGTTCTGAAGATCCTTAGAGGATGGTTATCCCAAACATCCTTTAAGTTACTCGTATTTCAGTTGATATTTCACTTGAGTTGGATTTATTTATATAAGAATGTTAATCCTGACTCGAGTGTTTTGTGTTTTGCTTTACGCTCGGGTCAGACCGAGTGATACAGCATCTGAGACTCACCTTTGGAGTTTGGAGCTTCCTTTGGAGATCCATCTATCGCCTCAGCTTTCAGCTCTTCTAGTTGATTTGTTCAGAGAAGTCATCTGTTGTACTGGAGACTTCACTGTATTTGAGATATTCTGTTGTATTTTATTTTAACTCTGATGTTTATATAGTAGCTTCATGAACTACTATTTTATCTATTCCGCTGCGTATTATTGTATTACTCTGTGTCTGTGATTCTGTGATTGATTTATTTACTGCATATGCTGAGTTTTGCCAAATTTAAATTAACAATCTGATATTTTGAATTATTCAAGTCAGACATGTGTGGATTTATTGTCGATTTGAATGGTCCAAAATAGCGGGCCGTTACACAAGTGCTGGTTTCAATGATCCTATTCTTCATGGTGATGCTGAGTGGAATAGGATTTTCAGGAAGACAAGGTGGAAGAATAATGCAACCTTTTGGCATTTGTTGATGTTGAAAGTTTATGTGACTGTAATTTGGGCTGAGAGAAATGCTAGGGTATTCGACAACAAAAGGAAGACTGCTGCTGAATTGATTAGTGTAATTACGACTATGGTTAGGGAGAAGTCTTCTCATCATTCTGCTTATGATACCATGGACTAGGGTGTCGGTGTTGGTTCTTGTGTTCTTGCTTGTGTGTGTGTGTTTGTCTTTCCTTTTCCTTGTTGCTTCTCTGTCTTCTTGGGTGCTGTTTTGCCCTGCTTTGTTTTTATTTGGTGTTTGTGTGTTTAATAAAAATGGATAGGGACCATGCAACCCTCCTTGCCTTTCAAAAAAAAAAGTGATGCAAGTTGTATATAAATATATTCTAAGTATAAATTGCTAGCACAGTTTCATTTGCTGTTATATATAAATGGTTATATGAATTTTTTTTTGCTTACATATATGTAAATATATACTTGTATAGTGCTGGAGCTTTTAATCTTACTTTGGGTGCTAAAGCATTTATGTATATATAATTTTGTTTTAAGCTTTGTTCGTTATTAGATAATATGTCGAGTCATTTATATATGTTGGTTTGTACATTTTTCCCTGTTGATTTTATACAGCTATATGTCCTATTTATACATAAAGATCTACATTGGTATAGAGTATGTTGATATATTAAGTAATTTGTAAAATTATATAAAACTGAGTTGTATTTATAGATTATTTATAACAGATCTGAAAGTAAATTTAAGCGTGTCTAAAGTATTTTATATATTATATAAGATTTATGTACATTAGTTTATATTGGTCATAGTTTTATAGGTCTTCTGAGTCTGCATATATATGTTGGTATGTATTGGGTATATAAGGTGTTATATTATATAAATTATTATATATATACACTAGTTTATATGAATTTTGTATATTAGTGGACAAGTTTTGGTAATCAGTGGAATTTCTATAACACTGTATGCATATTTTATATAGATATTTAGAAATATAATATGCATATACATGAGTATTAATTTGAGAAATAATACATATTTTAATTTTGATAATGTGTGATTTTTAAGTATATTTTAAAGATTTTTTTTATCTTATTTTCATATGAGTTAATAGTAGACCTTAAATTTCAAATATTTTTTTTCTCATCAAATTCCTATTCACCAGCCCATTCATCAAATTCGTGCCAACCTAGCTTTGCTTTGAAATTCATGTTGGATTCGAAATTCATCTCGTTCTCGTTCATCTCTAGCTTCGAAAGGTGAGCAATCACTCACGATTAATGTTCTTATATTTATTAAGTTTGATTTCAATTGAAATGTCAATTGAAATATGCTGATGTTAGTTATTTACATTGTTATATATGTCATTATCTGTATCTGTTCACCTATGACATCTGACACCATTATCTGTTATTTATATTGTTGATATATGCCTGTTACTGTTGTTATTTTATTATCATATTTGTTATCACTCTGCTAGTTCCCTGTTAGTATAGAATCACTATGGGTTGAAATGATACATACCCGAACGATCTTGTAGAATAGGAGAAAATCGTTATGGGGTGAAATGATAAACCCAAGCGGTTTTCAATTAATTGAATTTGGGATTGCGGGTTGTAAAGATATATACCCGTATATATATTTTAAATTACGGATTGAAATGATAAATATCCGTACCATTTGACCATAGGATAGAAAATTATATACAGGCATCGTTGGTCCATATATAAATGTTTTGAAAATGATATCTTTGGTTTTGGGAAGAAATATATGGTTTTGATAAATACTGATTTTAAAGATTTATTAAAGTTGATAAGTAATATATTAAGTATTTATGTAATATCTATATAGAGTTTTTTTAACGATTTGAAATTGGGTTGAAGTTATATTTATTTAAGAATTTTACTTAAATAAGTTTGAATTGAAATTTATAAAATTTGAAATTTTGAAGCTATGATTTTTGTATTTGATTTAAAGTGATTTAAATGAATATTTCAAGTTTAAATAAGTTGAAGGAAATATTTAGTTATTGAAATTTAGGGTTTGTTTTAAATGATATTGGATTTATTGAGTAAATATTTCAAAACTAAATAATGATAATAAAGTGAATTTGATATATATATATGAAATGATCGAATTTAGTTTTGAATGTTGATTATTTAAAGCTTTGAAATATATTAAAAATTGAAATGGCTTATTTTATGGTTCAGATATGTATTTGAAATCGATAATTTGAAATGGTTTATTTAGAAACTGAATCGAGTTGAAACTGATGATTTGAGATTTGATTAAATTAAAATTTTGGAATTCGAGTTAATTTGAATCGATTTGTGGAATTTGAAGAAACTATTTTATTTTATAAAGAAATTTTAAATTATATTTAAAACTATTGATACTTTACTTTATAAATTATTTTAATATAAACTATTTTAATATAAATCATTTTTAATATAAATTGTTTTATTTTAAACTATTTTTAACTTATAACTATTTGTATAAACTATTTTATTATATATACTAATTTTAATATCTAAACTGTGTAAAAGAAAAGTGTTATGATTTCCAAAATGCTATGATTTCAAAGCGGTGATTTCCAAAGTGTTTTGATTTTAAAAGACTATGATTTCGAAAGCATTATAACTTTGGAAAAGTACTATGATTTTGGAAGTGAATATTTTTGAAATGAAAATGATATCGTATTGATTTGGTTATTGAATTGAAAATGATATTTTGGTTTTGAAGTATAAACTATTTTGAAATGACCACGGTGTTATAATAACGATTGGTTGGCAAAGAGACCAGGATCGGATATGGACATACTCTCTGTCGATACCGAAAACCACTTTGACAACCGTGTACGCGATGGAGATTCCAGAATGAAGTAGGATGGTGGCGACGTTCTTAAGGTATGTTACGTGGACCCAACTCCCGTGAGTTGGCATAAGGTGGCTAAAACAGGAGCGATCTCGGACCAGTGAGGTAGCACCTCTTCTCGGACACATTTCTTCGATATTATACTCTTACTTGTGATTGATTAGATGGCCATCCTCCGATTTGGGAGTGTTGTTCGAGGTGGAACGGTAGTGGCTGCTATGCGTATCCATCAGTCCGTGTGCGTAATTGGTATATCTACCCTGGCATTGCCTAGTTGTGTCGTGTCACCTACCATATCGAGCTTTACTACGATTATGATTTTAAGATCCGACCGCGTTAAGGTTCTCCATCCCCTTAATGCTATTTTCTATATGATTATACTTTAATGATTAGACACTACTATATATAGCGTATATTACTATATAGTAGATAGTTTAACGGATCCTTAGGGGATGGTTATCCCAAACATCCTTTAAGTTACTTGTATTTCAGTTGATATTTCACTTGAGTTGGATTTATTTATATAAGAATGTTAATCCTGACTCGAGTGTTTTGTGTTTTGCCTTACGCTCGGGTCAGACTGAGTGATACAACATTGGTGACTCACCTTTGGAGTTGGAGCTTCGCTTGGAGATCCAGCTATCTATCGATCCTGCTTTCAGTTATTCAATTGATTCCAGTGATGTATTCAGATCTTGTATTTGATTATTGTATTGAGACATCTATTGTATTCGAGACTTCTGTTGTATCTTGTCTAACTCTATTATATTTATATTGTAGCTTCATGAACTACTATCCTTTTGTTTCCGCTGCATTATTATATTACTCTGTGTCTGTGATCTGTAATTATTTTATTTACTGTATATGATGAGTTTTGCCAAATTTTATTTAAAATCCATTGTTTTGAATTATTCAAGTCCGGCATGTGTGGATTTATTGTCGATTCGAATGGTCCAAAATACTGGGTCGTTACATGTGGTATCAGAGCTTTGGTTTTAGGCAAAACTCAGCATATGTAGTAAATTCGATTACAGAATCACTTTCATTCGAGCTTGAATTCCTTCTTCTTTGACTCGGTTCCTTTGAATTTTGGAACGTTCACTTCGGTTCCAAAGTCCATTCGTGTCTCCCCATTCGTGTCTTTTGATTCTGGAGTATCTCATAACACCACTTTGAATGATCTCTATAATAAATCGGCGGTCTCGCCAATCTTCGAATAATTTGTACTGGGGTGAAACTCCTTTACAATCGGTATTGATTCATCGGAGATTTCTATATCCTCGGTTTACGATGCTGCTATCTTATGCTATACCCGAATTCTACCTCTGGTAATCGAATGTCGATTTGCTTCAGAATTCTACATCGATCTTATCTATGAAGTCACGGTTGACTCGGTTAAGGTTGCCCGCGATTTATACAACTTTATCCATCTTCCTGTTTGAAATGCAATCATCTAACCTTCGTTTCGAGCCTATCTATTTTAGATTAGAATTCTCTTTGATTAGAGTCCCTCTATATTTGGATCTCTATCCTTGTGTTGGAATCCAATTCTGGAATCATCGTGTGAGGGAGTGTATTTGTAATTAATATAAAATAGTTTATGTTTATAGTGTGTTGTTTGAGTTGTTGATGTTGGTTTGGATTTTCGATCGATTCGTCTGATCAATGCTATCGATAGGATTTCCAAAACACTTGAACAGAGCAAACTGACACAATATAATTTTCAAATTTGATAAATGAAATAAATTTGTATGATTATATTATAAATATATAAGAAAATTTTTCTAGAATTAAAAGTTAAATAATTTGGTTGTTGAAAATGATAATATTTGATTATCATTTTATTGTTTTGTAAGTCATTGACTATTGCAAAATGACTATTGTTTATAAATTTATTTCGAATTGAAATGAATTTAAATTGAGAATTTAAGAATTAAATTTCTGGTGATTTTAAACTTTGTTTTAAAGTCTTAAAATGTATATTATTTAAAGTATTTTCGAATAAAATGGTTTTCAAAGAATTTCAAATGTTTAAATCAGTGCTCTTCTCTTTGTCGCTGGAAAATAATTTCGATGATGACGGCCGCATCATCGACATTCATTTTCGAGTTTCGAAGTGGAGAGACTATTCTGTAGCTTTGCTACGGTTTTGTTTTGGAAAAAAAATACTTTTGATTTGAATTTCTTCAGTAGAATTTGATTTATATATATATGTAGGTACCTTATTTTAAAATTAAATTTTATATAAATATATTATATATATCTCTAAATTGTTTGAAGTAAATCGGAGATTTAAATTCTTAAATTTTAGATTTAAGATGATTTCAATTATAAACTAAAGTCAAAATTCTTGGATAAATAGTTAACTGGGAATAACTGAATTGTAAAATCTTATTTCTATAATACTAAATTACATCTCAACATAACTTACCTAAAATTTTCAGAAGTTAAAAATGTAATCAGATAATATACAATATAAAATGACCTTTATAAATAGAATTTGAGTGGTTATAATAAATGTTATACACTTAAAATTTAGTTATAAACATTAATTGAAATAAATAAGAATTATAAGTTAAGTGGATAATATATGAGACAAATAAATTTGTTTTGAAGGAATTAATAAATTGAAATTTGATTAAAGTATGGAAATACCTTTAATTTAAAATCAATTATTGAATATAAATTGATTTAAACTGAAATTATATGGTTTAAATTAATTTATATGGTTTAAATATATGTGATAGGACATATTAAGTGGAATAAACTTAATAATAATTTGGAATAAAAGAATTAAATTTGTTGAATAAAATAAGAGTATAATAAATGATTATACAAATTGATGATTTAGAAATTTTAATTGAGGATGACTAGATAATAAGATAATGAATTTAGAATAGATAGATTGATTTAACTTAAGTGAACTCAAATGAATTAAACCAAATTGTTGAATATTAATTAGTTTAATTTGAAATTTATACGGTTAATTTAATTGTTTTATGTGTATTTCAATCTAATTTCTTTCTCTGGTTGTTCTATTCTCCTACCTCCTTCCTTTTCGGGGATGAAAAGTTTTGAGTGGGGGAGAGTGTAACGACCCGTAAATTTTAGTGGTTTTATTTATATATTTAATTGGAATTTTGTGAAATTGTAAATAATAATATTTTGAAATAAAAATTTAATATTTGGAATACGCCTATTTTAACATAGCAACTGGTAAATTTTCATCTGATAATATTAAAATTTATTTTCTTGTGAAATTCTATTTCAATTTAAGTCAGTTAATTATTGACGAAAATAAAATGTTTTCCAAACTTGAATAATTTTATACAATAAATTTCTAAATCATCTTCTTAGTAAAACATCAGTCTTCGTTTCGTCAATTTTGGACTTTTCTAGCTCCATTTATCTTATTTTCGACTGAATAGCAGCATTTTCGGTACCGATTATCGTCTTTTGATCGGATGATCGTACCACCAATATTTGTATACCGTTTTGATCGTCTCGTCGTGCTGATCTCAGCGGTATATTTATTTCTTTATTTTGAGGTCCGGTACGCGACGGAAATGATAAACGGTTCGTTGTAACGGTACCATAATTTCTGACTTTACTCCTTCCTTCAGTTCAAATTTCTAGCGTGCTCTCCAAACCATAATAAATTGCTTTACTTATTTTTCCAGCTGAATCTTTGCGGTTGTAACGACCCGTAAATTTCAACTGTTTTAATACGTAATTAGTTGAAATTTTGTGAAATTTTAAACGATAAAATTTTAAAATATAAATTTGATATTTGGAATGCGTCTAGTTAAACATAGCAACTGGTAAATTTTCGTCCGAAAATATGAAAGTTTATTTCGCGCGTAAATTCACTTCAATTTAATCAGTTAAAAAGGTGATGAAAATAAAACATTTTCGAAACCAAAATATTTTTACATAGAAAAATTCAAACCATCTTCTGAGCAAGATGTCAGTTTGTCGTTTTTCCAAATTCAGACATCTTTGGCTCCGTCGATCTTATTTTTCAGTGTTTTTCTTGCATTTTCCGCCAGTAGAAAAATTCGAATTTTTATAATTAAATCGTACTGCTAATATCTGTATACCGTTTTAATTGTCTCGTCGTGCTAATTTTCGCAGTATATTCATTTGTATATTTCGGGGTTCGGTATCCCACGAAATCAGTAAAACGATTACTATATCGGTAACCGTTTTCAAACCTTTCATTTATCTTCTGGCCGAAAATTTAGAACGCCGCTCACCTTTATTAATTAAATTGCTGAGTCCAATGCTTGTGACGTTTGTTTTTCCAAAGTTTTTAAAAAAAACTTCCGTTTTTAAAATTCTAATCGGTTCACATTGCCTCGTCTTCACACTTCTCTCCTCTGTTATATTTTATGAAAGGTTTTATTTACAAGCTGCATACTTTCAGTTTCATTTAACATTGTTTCGTTCTCTTCCTTATTTGCTGTGAAACTATTTGCTTCACCTTTTTGCCAAATCCACATCTTTTCCCTTCCTTTCTTTTTCATTCTGTTCATGGCTTTTGAGAATGATAATAAAAGGTTTGTATATAATTGCATGAAGATGCTCGTCTCACCACATGTTCCGCCTGCTTCTTCCCAAACCGATCGAGGTCTCAACACGCCCATAGCAACGACCTCCGACCACATCAACTCCTCCGCCCTTTCTCTCTTTTCCCCGCCTCGGCGTTCCCACAACTACCCACACAACTCCTTCCCATCATCCAATCCACCGAAAACCGCCTCCAGCCTTGTACGACCGAACACCCGACAGCCACACCAAGCACGCACAGGCCTACACCACTCCATCTACCCGAAGCAGTTCGCCCACCTCACTGCAGATCCAACCCTGACCGAACCATGGTGCAACCCTCCAACACCATAGCCACCAAACTCTCCACTGCAGCAGATCCGCCCCCTCCCCTGGTAGATCGTCCAGCCTAGTCACCATCTGCCAGAGCCGCCTCTCCCTCCTCCCTTGCCCGCGACCTGACACTCGGCTGCCCTTCAACCCTCTTCACAAGCACAGCAGTCTTTTTCCAGTGCCTTGATCCACCTTCTCCTCATCACAACCGAGTATTATTTTCTTCTTGTATAGGTGAGTATTAGATTTCCATGTATAAAGATATCAGTTAGTTTATATATGTGTATATACTGGTACGAACTCGTTTTATTAGTATTGTATATGTATACATATATATACATATATATATATATATATATATTTTGAATATGAGGGTATTCGAACCATTCATGTGTTGTCCATAAATATATATGGACGGAAGCTTATATTCATTGATTAAACACATATATTTTGTTGTTGAATCTTAGTTTTACACTGTGAGTATATATATATTTTTATAAGTTATAAAACATGTGTCATTTACATCTAATATATATAGAGATATGGTTTGTTGTGCCTGGTACTTTCGTATTATATTTTATATCCAAAGTATGCATTGCATACATATTATTCGTTATATAAAATTTTGTTTCTGGTTTTTAAATGTATAAGTATATTAGTATATATATTAGTTCATATATATATATATATATTTTTTTATAAATATAGTCTGCATTAGATCTTCGTGGTCTGCATATTTGTTATGTATAGTTATGTTTGTGTTTTTTTAAGTATGTAAAATCTGTAAGATTTGGTTATATGTAAAGTTATATAAGTTATTATTTGAAACCTGGTATTTTTCAAGCAACGTATATATATATATATTGTTTAGTATGTCATCGGTTGTTATAATATCCGAGCCCATGTTAGTTTTATAAATTATCTGTTGACTGTTATAGATATATATTTTACATTGGTTCAAGTATTTATATATACAAATTTATTTCATATGTGTTCGAAAGAAATATGGATTTGAAAATATATGTTTTGAAAGTATTTTTTAACAAATAATAATATATATATATACTTATGAATGTTTGTTCACTAGTTGTACATATGTATTAGCTTGTAAATTTTAAATTATATCATGGAATTGTATTCATAGCATTATATGCTCGGCATATCCAAAACCTATTGGTATTTTGATTATCCTGAATATTGGGTTTAAATATAGATATTTTGGTTTCTTTAAATTTCTAAAATATAATATATAAAGTGATTTGGATATGTATTATGGTTTTGAATATAATATGTAATTTAAATTGAATACTGGTTTAAGAAAGATAATAATATAATATACTTTTGTTTCAAATTTTATCTGCATCGATCCAGTTCTGATTTGATTTCGTCCATTTCTATTTATCAGCTTTGAGCGCCGATCCGTGTCAATACTAGCTTCGCTTTGAAATTCGTATTTGGATTCGCAATTCAATTTCAGTGACCTTTTCAGTGCGTATCCATGTCATCTTCTCGTGCATCTCTAGCCTCGAAAGGTGAGCAATCACTCACGATTAACGTTCTTTTATTTATTAAATTTGATTTTAATTGAAACGACAATTGAAATATGCTGCTGTTAGTTAATTACACTGTTATATATGCTATTGCCTGTATCAGTTCACCTGTGACATTTGACACCATTATCTGTTAATTATTTATGTGATGATAATACAGTTGGCTGATAATTGATTGATTGTTGATGTTTATATTGGACGTTAAATTGTTAGTGTTAAATGATAAATAGTATGCAAAATTGAAATGGATATAGGATAGTTAACAATTTTAAAACTGATTTATATGTTAAATTTGATTAGTGAATATGACCCTTTTAATTGTTAAATTAATTGACATGTAGAATAGTGATAATTACACTTTGAACCATCGTCGTATATTTGATTAATTGTTGTAGTGTTAAAATTGAAATCGAATGACAATTGAAGAACCGTATAAATATTAGTGTAATAATCTTTAATCTACATGAAATGATAGTGTAGATTCTAGAAATAATTATATTAATTCGTACAAATAACAATGCGACTTAATACGATTATTTCGGGATTATTTGAATTGATTATTGGATTGTTATTGTTCGTTGTTATTGCTTGTTTATTTACTTTGACACCATCCCTGTTATCACACTGCAAGTTCCTTTTACTATGCTTTGATTTTGAATTGAATTAGAATCGGGTTGAAATGATAAATACCCAAATTGAACTTTGACCTAGGATAGGAAATTAAATAAAACCCGATTGGTCAATAATTTGATTTAAAAATAAAATGAAGATTTTATTTGAATAAATAATATGGTTTTGAAATGAGGTTGGAATTTGAATTTTATGAAAGGAAAATGTTAATATTTAATAATATGAAACAAAATATTAACAATGTAATTGATGAAAGAACGTTTTTAAATTTGAGAAACGATTGAATTAAGTTTTGAATTTTAATAATTATGTTTGAAATTATTAATAATTAAGTTTTGAAATTATTTAAATAATTAAGTTTGAATTATTTAATAATTAAATAAGATTGAATTATTTAATGATTAAATTGAATTGAATTCTTTAATAAGTGAAATTGAATTTTTGAATAAGTGAATTTTACTTCGTAAATAATTGGAATTGAGTTTCTTTATTAATTAAGTTTTGGAAAAATTATTTAAGTAAGTAAATAAGTGAAATTGAATTTCTTTAACAAGAAATAAAATGTGATTTATTGAAATTAATGTAAGACTTGAAATTTAAAGAATTTGATTTGATGAATTTAATTAAATTTGTAAGTTTTGATAAAATGAAGTTGAACTTAAGAAATTGATTTAATGAATTGGAAATTTAATAGAAATTGTTTTGAATGGCAAATTAACTTAACGAATATTAAACGAAATCGATAAATGAATTTAAATTGATTTGAATGTTAAATTAAATTAATTTAAATGTTTTCGAAATGAAACTTATATACGAACTTGAATCAATATTTCAATGGTTTTAAATAAAGATTGAAATTGAATTATAAGATTTTGAAATGAAAATTTGGAAGTTTGAATCGTAAATTATTGGAAATTGGTTTTGAAAGACAAATGAAATGTTGGTTTACGAATTGAAATTGAAATTGAATTTGATTTGGTTTTTGAAATATATAAACAACCAATCGGTGTAATAATTACGAAAGTTATTAAAGAGACCGGGATCGGTAATGGATATACTATCTATCTAAACCGAAAACCACTTTAATAACTATATGCGGAGTGATGATCCAGAATGAAGTGGTTGGATTGATGTACGTGTTGAATGAAGAAAGAGAACGATAATGGATAGCCTTGACACTTGTGTCAAATTGGAAATGACTAAAACAGGAGCCGTGCCGGGCCAATGGAGGATTAGCTACCTCAAGTGGACACACTTCTTCGAACTACTCATTACTTGTTGTCGATTGGTGCACCCTTGATTTTGGGAGTGTTGTTTCACGGTGTTGCGGACGCTGCGGCGTTGCGTTCTCACTAGTCCGGATCAGGCGAACGGTAGTATCACTACCTTGGGTATTGCCTCATGTGCCTTGTCATACTTGTATTCCATTTATACGCGACCACTACGATTTTGATTTGTACTTTTAGTATATGGATTGCCCTCTGGTGACTTCCGGTTTTGGGGAAACTACGGTCTTGTATATGCTTTTGGGAATAAAAATGTGTTAAGGGTGGAATGGGCCATGACTTAACACTATTTTGATATCTTTATATTACTGATAGACATTATATACTTATCGTACACTACTACCTAGTAGATAGTTTGACGGATCCTTAAAGGATGGTTATTCCAAACATCCTTTGAGTTACTTGTATTTCAATTGCTATTTCACTTGAGTTGGATTTATTAATATAAGAATGTTAATCCTGACTCGAGTGTCTTGTGTTTTTTCTTTACGCTCGGGTCAGACTGAGTGTACCAGTATTCGAGACTCACCTTTGAAGTTGGAGCTTTGATTGAAGATCCAGCCATCTATTCTGCTTTCAGTATTCGATGATCCAGTGATGCATTCTGATTTGTATCTGATGTATCGTGTTACTCTTCCGTTGTATCTGGTTTAACTCTGATGTATCATATTACTCTTCTGTTGTAAACTCTGATGTATTTTATATATTCATATAGTAGCTTTATGAACTACTATCTCTTTTATTTCCGTTGCACTTATTACTCTGTGTCTATGTTCTGTGATTATTTATTTACTGTATATGTTCAGTTTTGCCAAATTTAAATTAACAACGCGGTTTTTTGAGCAATTCAACTCCGGCATGAGTGTCTACCTATACACTTCTAATGGATGCGAATGGTCCAAAATTCTGGGTCGTTACAGTTGGTATCAGAGCTTTGGTAGCTCTAGGCAAAACTCAACATATAGGGTAAATGTATTTACAGAATCACTCTCATTCGAGTTTCAATCTCTTCCTTTGACTCAATTCCTTTGAATTAACAACGTTCCCTCGGTTTCGAAATTCATTCGTGTCCCTCACTATTCATCTTCTTTCAAATTCTGGAGCACCCCATAACTCCGCTTTGAATGATCTCTATAGTAAATCGGCGGTCTCGCCAATCTTCGAATGATTTGTAAAGGGGTGAAACTCCTTTACAATAGACATCGATTTACCAGAAATTTCTGCATTTACGGTTACGATGCTATTTATTCCCTGCTATACCTGAATTCCATCTCTTGTGATCGAGTGTTGTTTTACCTCGGAATTCAGAATCGAACTTATTCTTGAAGTTACGGACGACTCGGTTAAGGTTGCCCGTGAATTAAATAAGCTTATCCATCTCTCAATTCTGTTAATTGAATTATCTTATCTCTTGTTTCAAACCTATCTTCGAATCAAAATTCTCTTTGATTTGAGTCCATCAAAATTTGAATCTCTATCTTTGCTTCGAAATCTATTCTTGTATCGTCAAGCGAGGAAGTGTATTTGTAAATAAATATTAAAATGTTTTGTACATTGTGTTGTTTGAGTAGTTGATGTTGATTTGGGTTTCCGATCGATTCGTCTGATCAACGCTATCGATAGGATTTCCAAAACACTTGAACAGAGCAAACTGACACAATATTATTTTCAAATTTGGAAAATGAAATAAATTGTTTAATTATATTGTGGAAATATAAGTAAAATTTTTTTGGAATTTAATAAGTTAATTAAATTGGTTGTTTAAAATGATAATATTTGATTATCAATTATTATTCTAAATGAATTTATAATTATGGTTTATAAATTGATTTGGAATTTGAAATGAATAAAATTCAGAAATTTGAGAATTTAGTTTCCGGTGATTTCGAACTTTGTTTTTTAAAAATTTCAAAGTATATATTACTGAAAGTATTTTCGAATAGAAATCATTTTCAAAGAGTTTTTAAAATGTTGAAATCAGTGCTCTTCTCTTTGTCGCTGGAAAATAATTTCGGTGATGGCGGCCGCATCATCGACATTCATTTCCGAGTTTCGAAGTAGAGATACTATTCTGTAGCTTTGCTACAGTTTTGTTTTGAAAAATATTTTGATTTCAATTTCTTCAATATATTTTGATTTACATATATATAGGTATCTTATTTTAAAAATTTAATTTGACCTGATATAGATATATTATATATATCTCTAAATTGTTTAAAGTTAATCAAATATCTAATTCTTAAATTTTGTTAAAGGATGATTTTAATTATAAATAAAACCAAAATTTGTAATAAATATTTAAACTTGAATAATTGAATTGGTAAAATTTTATTTGTATATTGTTCAACTGCATTCTAATACAACTTACCTAAATCAATCAGAAGTTGAATATGTAATTGGATAATATACAATATAAAATAATTTTATAAATAAAATTTGAGTGTGTAAAATAAATGTTATACACTAAATTTTGATTATAAAGATGTCAATTGAGTTAGATAGGATAATAAATAAAACTCAGTTAATAATGAAATAAATTTGTTTTGAAAGAATTAATAAATTTGTTTTGAAAGAATTAATAAAGTGAAATTTGATCAACTTATGAAAATACTTTGAATTTAAAAGAAATTAATAGATGTAAATTAATTTAAATCGAAACTTTTATGTTTTAAATTAATTTATATGGGTTAAATATATGTGAGTAGATATATTAAGTAGAATAAATTTAACAATAATTTGGAATAAAGAAGAATTTAAATTGCTGAAAAAAAAATGATTATAATAAAAGACTATTCAAATTTATGGTTTTAGAAATTGTAAATTTGAAGATAATTGGATAATAAGATAATGAATTTAGAAATAGTTGAGATTGATTTTAGTGAAATCAAATGGATTAAATCAATTATTGAATATCAATTAATTTAAATTTGAATTTATATGGTTTAAATTAATTGTTATTTTGTATTTCAAATCTGTTTTCTTTTTGGTTGTTTCTATTCTCCTACCTCGTTCCTTTTCGGGGACGAAAAGTTTTGAGTGGGGGAGAGTGTAACGACCCGTAAATTTCAACTGTTTTAATAACGTAATTAGTTGAAATTTTGTGAAATTTTAAACGATAAAATTTTAAAATATAAATTTAATATTTGGAATGCGTCTATTTAAACATAGCAACTGGTAAATTTTCGTCCGAAAATATGAAAGTTTATTTCGCGCGTAAATTCACTTCAATTTAATCAGTTAAAAAGGTGATGAAAATAAAACATTTTCGAAACCAAAATATTTTTACATAGAAATATTCAAAACCATCTTCTGAGCAAGATGTCAGTTTGTCGTTTTTCCAAATTCGGACATCTTTGGCTCCGTCGATCTTATTTTTCAGTGTTTTTCTTGCATTTACCGCCAGTAGAAAAATTCGAATTTTTATAATTAAATCGTACTGCTAATATCTGTATACCGTTTTAATTGTCTCGTCGTGCTAATTTTCGCAGTATATTCATTTGTATATTTCGGGGTTCGGTATCCCACGAAATCAGTAAAACGATTACTATATCGGTAACCGTTTTCAAACCTTTCATTTATCTTCTGGCCGAAAATTTAGAAAGCCGCTCACCTTTATTAATTAAATTGCTGAGTCCAATGCTTGTGACGTTTGTTTTTCCAAAGTTTTAAAAAAAACTTCCCTTTTTAAAATTCTAATCGGTTCACATTGCCTCGTCTTCACACTTCTCTCCTCTGTTATATTTTATGAAAGGTTTTATTTACAAGCTGCATACTTTCAGTTTCATTTAACATTGTTTCGTTCTCTTCCTTATTTGCTGTGAAACTATTCGCTTCACCTTTTTGCCAAATCCACTTCTTTTCCCTTCCTTTCTTTTTCATTCTGTTCATGGCTTTTGAGAATGATAATAAAAGGTTTGTATATAATTGCATGAAGATGCTCGTCTCACCACGTGTTCCGCCTGCTTCTTCCCAAACCGATCGAGGTCTCAACACACCCATAGCAACGACCTCCGACCACATCAACTCCTCCGCCCTTTCTCTCTTTTCCCCGCCTCGGCGTTCCCACAGCTACCCACACAACTCCTTCCCTTCATCCAATCCACCGCAAACCGCCTCCAGCCTTGTACGACCGAACACCCGACAGCCACACCAAGCACGCACAGGCCGTACACCACACCACTCCATCTACCCGAAGCAGTTCGCCCACCTCACTGCAGATCCAACACTGACCGAACCATGGTGCAACCCTCCAACACCATAGCCACCGAACTCTCCACTGCAGCAGATCCGCCCCCTACCCTGGTAGATCGTCCAGCCTAGTCACCATCCGCCAGAGCCGCCTCTCCCTCCTCCCTTGCCCGCGACCTGACACTCGGCTGCCCTTCAACCCTCTTCACAAGCACAGCAGTCTTTTTCCAGTGCCCTGATCCACCTTCTCCTCATCACAGCCAAGTATTATTTTCTTCTTGTATAGGTGAGTATTAGATTTCCATGTATAAAGATATCAGTTAGTTTATATATGTGTATATACTGGTACGAACTCGTTTTATTAGTATTGTATATGTATACATATATATACATATATATATATTGAATATGAGGGTATTCGAACCATTCATGTGTTGTCCATAAATATATATGGACTGAAGCTTATATTCATTGATTAAACACATATATTTTGTTGTTGAATCTTAGTTTTACACTGTGAGTATATATATATTTTTATAAGTTATAAAACATGTGTCATTTACATCTAATATATATAGAGATATGGTTTGTTGTGCTTGGTACTTTCGTATTATATTTTATATCCAAAGTATGCATTGCATACATATTATTCGTTATATAAAATTTTGTTTCTGGTTTTTAAATGTATAAGTATATTAGTATATATATTAGTTCATATATATTATTATTATTTTTTTATAAATATAGTCTGCATTAGATCTTCGTGGTCTGCATATTTGTTATGTATAGTTCTGTTTGTGTTTTTTTTAAGTATGTAAAATCTATAAAATTTGGTTATATGTAAAGTTATATAAGTTATTATTTGAAACATGGTATTTTTCAAGCAACATATATATATATATTGTTTAGTATGTCATCGGTTGTTATAATATCCGAGCCCATATTAGTTTTATAAATTATCTGTTGACTGTTATAGATATATATTTTACATTGGTTCAAGTATTTATATATACAAATTTATTTCATATGTGTTTGAACGAAATATGGATTTGAAAATATATGTTTTGAAAGTATTTTTGAACAAATAATAATATATATATATATACTTATGAATGTTTGTTCACTAGTTGTACATATGTATTAGCTTGTAAATTTTAAATTATATCATGGAATTGTATTCATAGCATTATATGCTCGGCATATCCAAAACCTATTGGTATTTTGATTATCCTAAATATTGGGTTTAAATATAGATATTTTGGTTTCTTTAAATTTCTAAAATATAATATATAAAGTGATTTGGATATGTATTATGGTTTTGAATATAATATGTAATTTAAATTGAATACTGGTTTAAGAAAGATAATAATATAATATACTTTTGTTTCAAATTTTATCTGCATCGATCCAGTTCTGATTTGATTTCGTCCATTTCTGTTTATCAGCTTTGAGCGCCGATTCGTGTCAATACTAGCTTCGCTTTGAAATTCGTATTTGGATTCGCAATTCAATTTCAGTGACCGTTTCATTGCGTATCCGTGTCATCTTCTCGTGCATCTCTAGCCTTGAAAGGTGAGCAATCACTCACGATTAACGTTCTTTTATTTATTAAATTTGATTTCAATTGAAACGACAATTGAAATATGCTGCTGTTAGTTAATTACACTGTTATATATGCTATTGCCTGTATCAGTTCACCTGTGACATCTGACACCATTATCTGTTAATTATTTATGTGATGGTCATACAGTTGGCTGATAATTGATTGATTGTTGATGTTTATATTGGACGTTAAATTGTTAGTGTTAAATGATAAATAGTATGCAAAATTGAAATGGATATAGGATAGTTAACAATTTTAAAACTGATTTATATGTTAAATTTGATTAGTGAATATGACCCTTTTAATTGTTAAATTAATTGACATGTAGAATAGTGATAATTACACTTTGAACCATCGTCGTATATTTGATTAATTGTTGTAGTGTTAAAATTGAAATCGAATGACAATTGAAGAACCGTATAAATATTAGTGTAATAATCTTTAATCTACATGAAATGATAGTGTAGATTCTAGAAATAATTATATTAATTCGTACAAATAACAATGCGAATTAATACGATTATTTCGGGATTATTTGAATTGATTATTGGATTGTTATTGTTCGTTGTTATTGCTTGTTTATTTACTTTGACACCATCCATGTTATCACACTGCAAGTTCCTTTTACTATGCTTTGTGTAACGACCCTTATTTTACGGATCGAAAAGTTTGTCAAAATCTAGGATTTTCAGCATTTTCTAGTTGTTTCAGATTTTTGTTGAAATTTGCCTAAGTCCTAGGTCGTACGCGACCTAGAGGTTAGTTAAAAGTTGTTGGCGACTTAGGAGATAAGTCGTGAGAGACTTAGAGAAGGTCTGCGACCTAAGGGGAAAGGCGAGTTAAGAGTTAGGTCGTAGCCAGATTAAGTGGTAGGTCGCACTGTCTTGAGTCGCACCTAAGTGTTAAGTCGTTCAGGTGATAGGTCGCGAGGTGGTTTAGGTCGTAGACGACCTAAGAGAGAAGACTTAAGAGTTTTTGGCGAGTTAAGGTTTCGAGCGACCTAAAGGAAGCGCGAGCTAGGAGATGTACGACCTAGTGGTTAGTGTGTTAAGTCGTAGACGACTTAAGTTTTTGACCGAGATAAGCGTTAGGTCATTATGTACTAGGTCGTCTGGTAGTTAGTATAGTTAGGTCGGTTGGAACGACCTATAGAATGTTAGTGACCTATAGGATGTAGTTAGTATAGTTAGGTCGGCAACGACCTAGAGGAGCTGGGATAACAGGTTAGCGACTTAGTAGTTAAGTCGTTGGACGACCTAAGGGGTTAGTATCTGGTCGTGTGGGCTAAGTCGGAGTGGTTGGCTAAGTCTTAGGTCGCGTATTGGCTTAAGTGTTAGGTCGCGTGGGTTGCTGAGTGGTTAGGTCGCAAGGTTTTATAAGTCGTAGGTCGTACCTATTGTTAAGTCGCGATCTGTGTTAGGTCGTAAGTCGCATGTAAGTGGAAGCGCATGTGTTAAGTCGCGCGTTGCGTTAAGTCGTAGGTCGCTGGGTGCTTGGATGCGCAGGAGTGTTAGGTCGTAGGAGTTGGGGCGCGCGTGCATCTGTTAGGACGGAGAGGCTTAGGTTGGAGAGGCTTAGGTCGGAGACGACCTATGGAGATAGCCGAGTTACGACCTAGGGAAGATTTCTGCTATAAATAGAGGGGGGTTGTTCTCACTTTTTGGGATCCGGATTTTGAAGCGACGAAGTGCTGCCATTTTGAGAGCTCGACTTCTACACTTCTTCACTTCTTTTCTCCACTCTAATCTAGTGCTTCCTTTCATCCAAATCGAAGATCAAGATCGAAGATCCAAGAGCTAAAGTTGAAGATCTTCATCCTTTGAAGAGAGATTTCTTCGTTTGAAGCGGATTCGTGATAGATCAAGCTTGATCCTTCGCTGTCCAGATCTGAAGCGTGTAGATTTGGGTTTGTTTTGGTGATTTGGTGAGTGGTGATTATCTCTCACACGGATCCAAAGGAGTATATTGGATTGTTGGCTTGATTTGGTGTTAAAATAGTGATTTCTATGCATTTTTGTAAACCTAAGTGTAGATCCATGTAGATCCATTGTTCATGATGATTTGACAACCATTTTTGTATATAATTAACCTATGCAAGTTCATTCATCAAGTTGTAGAGATAATTCTCATGTTTTCATGCTTATTGGACTTTCAACTCTTTAATTACGAAAATGCCATTATTGTTATAATTGTCCACTTAGATCATATTTGAATGCTTGATTGCTTGGATTAATGTTTGATTTGGTTGATTGTTATGAATTAGATGATTGATGGTTTGATTTAGACCGAAGACGATTCAAAAGCTAAGAGAAAGGCTCTTGAATCGGGTAAGCTGCTCGTGGCATATGTAGCGGGATGATGAAGCTCTTATGCGTAGATTTGATGATGTGATGTTGAGATGAGGCTTTGCGAGGATGTGATGAAGTGAGGCAATCATGTGATGAAGACTTGGTCTAATCCAGACGGGATCATTCCAAGCATGTTGATAACTCGGTGATATGGTTCGAGTTGAGGATAATGAATGGATATGAGAATAGTCGTCGAGGAGGATGACTAGGAGGCTTGGATAGCATCGTTGTTGAAGGTTCTAGCATGCTCTAAGCAAGAGTACGTTTGGGCAGATTCGATAGTCCCAACGGCCAACTGTTGATGGTCGAGTACTCTGGGCAGATTCGATAGTCCTAGGCACGGGCTGCGACGACGTGCGGGAGTTATGACTAGAACCGGGGTTTCCATTAGCCCTTGACGGACGGCTGAAAAATGTGTCGGTCATTCAATTAACGGTGATATCGAAGCAATGATAACAGTGATAGCAAGAGTCCTGGATGTTTGGTTGTATCATCATTTGGACTCAAGAGCGGTATTTTCTGGGTGCTTATCTGATTTAGGCCTTGGTACTTGGAAAACATCGCCCTTGACTCGAATGATTATTACTTTACTTTAAATTGTATGCTCTGCTATGTTGCTTCTGCTTAGTGTGTGTCTGGGGGCTATCACTGTAGAAAGAGGTGGAGTGGGAGGGTTGTATTCCTATTCCTTTTCCTTTATGCTCTTTTGGTATGTTGTTAGTTAATTTACTGCTCACTAAGACTGTTGTCTGACTCAAGGCTTTATGTTTTAATTCTTATTGCCTTGGGCTGTTCGTCCATTTTTGGGACGGGCAGACTAGGTAGCAGGTGACAGGTGCTGTTCTCTTCTCACGATGCTGATATCGAAGACGAACTGGAGGGTTGCATATTATCTTCTTAGTATATGTACTGGATGTTCCGCTGTTTTGTATTCTCTGAGTGTTATGTAGTGAGGCTTGATGTATTGGCTATTTGGATGCTTGTATTCAACTATTGTGGAGTTTTATATGATGTCATTTTGTTCTGTAAAGCTTCACTATACATATGTTCTATTGTATTTTGTCCATGCGCTGTGAGTAATACGATAGAAATCTGTTGTTTTAATCTACCCTGACAATCGTCCATGGTCGCCTGGCACACTTTACAGCGCACTATCTCTAGATTTGGTGCAGGGGTCATGGGCGGTCGTCACATTTGGTATCAGAGCCAGGTTAATCGATTTTACCCAACGCTCGCTGACGTAACTACGTATGAGAGACGTAATTGTATTTTGATGGATGAATACTATATATAATATAGTAGCTTAGTAGAGTTTGAGTCCTTTATGCAGTTGTTTCTCTAGAAGTTCTAATCATTCCTTTTTATAGATATTGAGAATGAGTCGAAGAGGGAGACCAGCTGCTAGGGAAGGCCGTGCTACTGAGGGGGCTGCTGATTATGCAGCTATGTTCGAAGCTATGATGACTTCGATCATGAGGAGGATGCCAGCTCCAGGGACGTCAGTAGATGTTGGAGTTCAAATCCAAACTCCGAAACCAGTGGATTTTGCTAAGTTGTGCAAGGATTATACTGCTCTTGGAGGAAAGGTTTTCTTGGGAACAGAATCAACTATCGAAGTCCAGAGGTGGATAGATGCTTGTAGAAGGATCTTTGGTGATTTGGGAATTGATGATGCAACTAAGAGGAAGTTGGCATCAAGGCAGCTTCAAGGGAGAGCCTCTGATTGGTGGAACTCTATTACCATCAATACTGAGGAGGAAGAGATTACTTGGGAGCAATTCCAAGCTAGATTTGAAGCTAAGTTCATTTCTACAGCTCAAAAGTCTGTTCTGTTCAAGAAGTTTGTGGAGCTCAAGCAAGGTGGAAGATCAGTCCTTGAGTATGTTTCTGAGTTTGAAGCTTTGTCTAAGTATGCTCGGTCATATATTGAATCTGCTTATCAGAAGAATGAGAAGTTTGTGACCGGCTTGGATAGTTATCTTGGGAGACAGTTGGTGGATCATTTGGACGATTCATTTGAGAAGCTTGTGGAGAAAGCTCTTAGGCATGAGAGTCTGTTTCCTAAGGAAGGATCTGTTGTTGCTGTGACCAAGGAAGAGTCTAAACCCCAGCAGGGTGGAAACAAGAAGAGGAAGCAGCAGCAGCAGCAGAAGGGTAAGGATGGCCAGAAGAAGCCGAAAGGCGAGGTGACTTGCTACAACTGTCAGCAGAAAGGCCATCTCTCCAGGGATTGCAAGAATCCGAAAGCGCCGGCGAAGTGCCACAACTGTGACAAGCCATGGCATTTCAGGAAGAATTGTCCAGAACCGAAAAGGGACAAGCAGATTGTGCAGGCTTATGCTTTGGGAGCTGTTCCGTCGTCTTCGAAAGCTCCTACCGCAGAAGAGAAGGGAAAGAGTGTGGTGGTTCAAGGTACTCTTTTCCTATGTGGTGTTCCAGTTAGAGTTTTGTTTGATGCTGGAGCGTCGCATTCGTTTGTTTGTAATGAACTCGTAGGCCGGTTAGGTTTGGAACCGGATATTGTTGATAGGCCATTGGTTATGACTAATCCAGTCGGGGGTTCGTCTTGTTTGTGTATGTTATGCCGTGGTCTGATTGTGTCGAGTCATGGTTGCTCTTTTGTTTGTGATTGCTTTGTTCTGAACTTTGCGGGGTTCGGAATTATTTTGGGTATGGACTGGCTTAGGAAGTATGCGGCAAAGGTTGATTGCGAGAGGTTGGAAGTGACAGTCGAGAATGTGGAGGGGCGAAAGGTTGTAATACGATGTAAGCATGAGGAAGGCGTCTTCATGAGCTTCATGTATTCGCTGGTTGTTCCACGGAATGGACTGTCATCGGTGCCAATCGCTAATGGATTCGAGGATGTCTTTGACGAAGTCAAAGGGTTGCCGCCGCATAGAGAGATCGAGTTTCGTATAGATCTAGTTGAAGGAGCCAGACCTTTTGTGATGCCTTTTAGGCGGATGGCGCCTAGGGAACAGCATGAGTTGAAGGTGCAAGTTGATGACCTTTTACAGAAAGGATTCATTCGGCGTAGTGTGTCCGAGTGGGGTGCACCAGTTGTGTTTGCAACCAAGGCAGATGGATCGTTGAGATTGTGCATCGATTATCGTGAGCTGAATAAGGTGACTAAGAAGAACAAGTATCCATTGCCGAGAATAGATGACTTGTTTGATCAGCTTCACGAAGCTAAGGTGTTTTCTCAGATGGATTTGGCAACGGGATTTCACCAGTTGAGAGTGGCTAAGGATAGTGTGCCGAAGACTGCTTTTCGGACACCATCTGATTTCTTTGAGTGGCTGGTAATGCCGTTTGGATTGACTAATGCGCCAGCATATTTTGTGGATCTTATGAATAGAGTGTTCAGAGATCAGTTGAACAAGTTCGTACTTGTGTTCGTGGATGATATTCTGATTTATTCCAGAACGGAAGAGGAGCACAAGACGCACTTGCGTATTGTTTTGGAAATCTTGCGGAAACATCAGATGAAGGCTAATTTTTCGAAGTGTCACTTCTGGAAGAGTGAAGTGAGGTTCTTAGGCCATGTGATTTCTGGAAAGGGAATAGCGGTTGATCCCGCTAAGGTGGCAGCAATCCAGGATTGGGTTAGACCTAAGAATGCATCTGATGTGAGAAGTTTTCTTGGATTAGCAGGATATTATCGACGGTTTATCAAAGACTTCACCAAGGTAGCTGCACCGTTAACAGGATTAACGAAGAAGAACCAAGTGTTCAGTTGGGATGCTAAGTGTGAGCAAGCTTTTGGAATCCTGAAAGAGAGATTGACAAGTGCTCCTGTTTTGACTATTCCAAGTGGGAATGATGAGATGGTGGTTTACACCGACGCATGTGGTACTGGACTTGGAGCAGTGCTGATGCAGAGGGATAAAGTTGTTGCGTATGCAAGTCGACAACTGAAGCTGCATGAAAGGAATTACCCGACTCATGATTTGGAGTTAGCGGCGATTGTATTTGCTCTGAAGATGTGGAGACATTATCTGTTGGGAGTTCGATTCGAGTTGTTTACGGATCATAAGTCGTTGAAGTATCTTTTCTCCCAAAAGGATTTGAATCTTCGGCAGCAACGTTGGCTAGAGTTTTTAGCATCATATGATTTTGGTATAGCTTATACTCCGGGAAAAGGTAACGCAGTGGCAGATGCGTTAAGTCGAAGACATGCAAGATTGGGAGCCATGTTTTCAGAATGGAAGAGTCTCGAGTATTTAGCTGGATTTGACTTCAGGCCTAGATGTGAATTGGAACCTGAGATGTTGGCAAACTTATCGATAAGACCTTCTCTTGTGGAAAGGATTGGTGAGAGCCAAAAGCGAGACGATAAGCTTGTCAAGATTATCCGTGATTTGGAATCTGGATTGGAACCAGAAAAGGATAAAGGATTCGAGGTCGATCGAGAAGGTTGGCTTCGAAAGCAAGGACGACTAGTTGTTCCCGATATAGATGAATTGAGGAGTGAAGTCCTGAAGGAAAGTCATCACTCGAAGTTGACAATTCATCCAGGTGGAAATAAGATGTATCGGGATATGAAGAGAACCTACTACTGGGAAGGTATGAAGAAGGATGTTGGAAATTTTATTTCCAAGTGTATGAACTGCCAACTGGTAAAAGCCGAACAGAAGAAGCCAAGTGGATTGCTTCAGCCATTAGAAGTTCCTACATGGAAGTGGGAGCAAATATCGATGGACTTTATTGATGGATTACCTAGAACCAGAACGGGAAATGAAGGGATTTGGGTCATTGTGGATCGTCTGACTAAGAGCGCAAGATTCATTCCTATTCGATCGACTAGGACTGCATCAAGGTTGGCTGAGTTGTATGTTAAGTGGATAGTTCGATTCCATGGTATTCCGAAGAGTATAGTGAGCGATCGAGACCCACTGTTCACTAGTGGATTTTGGAAGAGCTTCCAGGAAGTTTTGGGAACCGAGTTGTGTTTGAGTATAGCCTATCACCCTCAAACAGATGGTCAGACCGAGAGAGTCAATCGGGTTTTGGAAGATCTCCTCAGAGCTTGTGTTTTGGATTTCGGAGGATCATGGGAAGATCATCTTCATTTGGTGGAGTTTTCATACAACAACAGTTACCAGTCAAGTATTGGTATGGCACCGTATGAGGCATTGTATGGAAGACCGTGTAACTCTCCGACATGTTGGTTGGAAACTGGAGAAAAGCCGTTACTTGGGCCAGAGATGATTCGACAGACTTCAGATTGTATAGAGATCATTCGGCAACGAATGAAGGCAGCTCAAGATCGTCAGAAGAGTTATGCTGATAAGCGTCGTAAGGATTTGGAATTCGACGTGGGAGATATGGTTTTTGTGAAGATTTCTCCACTGAAGAATGTTACTCGATTCGGGAAGAAAGGAAAATTGACTCCGAGATTTGTTGGACCATTCTAGATCATCGAGCGAATTGGAAAGCTCGCCTATAGACTGGAGTTACCTGAGAAGATGTCGAGTGTGCACAATGTTTTTCACATATCATATCTACGGAAGTATGTGCACGACTCGAGTACGGTGGTTTCTGCTGATAGCTGTGAAGATTTCGAAGTTGATCCAGTCGATAGAAGACCTCGTAAGCCGCTACACTAAACAGCTTAGGAGGAAGGTAGTTAAGTTGCTCAAGATACAATGGAGTGACGATGATAACGACTGTACGTGGGAGGTGGAAGAGAGGATGAAAGCAGCTCATCCTGAACTCTTCGAGGTATGGCCCTAAGGTGTCGTCTCATCTCACGATATTGTAACTTGTTCTAAGTCTTAGAATTCTGTACGCTAAGCTAGAATTGGATGCATGGTTTGTTGATTGTTATGGATGACAGGCGTACAGAATAGTCTTTGATTGCTTTGATTGTGTGGAATTTCGGGGGCGAAATTTCTAAGGGGGAGAGAATGTAACGACCCGTATTTTACGGATCGAAAAGTTTGTCAAAATCTGGGATTTTCAGCATTTTCTAGTTGTTTCAGATTTTGGTTGAAATTTGCCTAAGTCCTAGGTCGTACGCGACCTAGAGGTTAGTTAAAAGTTGTTGGCGACTTAGGAGATAAGTTGTGAGAGACTTAGAGAAGGTCTGCGACCTAAGGGGATATGCGAGTTAAGAGTTAGGTCGTAGCCAGATTAAGTGGTAGGTCGCACTGTCTTGAGTCGCACCTAAGAGTTAAGTCGTTCAGGTGATAGGTCGCGAGGTGGTTTAGGTCGTAGACGACCTAAGAGAGAAGACTTAAGAGTTTTTGGCGAGTTAAGGTTTCGAGCGACCTAAAGGAGGCGCGAGCTAGGAGATGTACGACCTAGTGGTTAGTGTGTTAAGTCGTAGACGACTTAAGTTTTTGACCGAGATAAGCGTTAGGTCATTATGTACTAGGTCGTCTGGTAGTTAGTATAGTTAGGTCGGTTGGAACGACCTATAGAATGTTAGCGACCTATAGGATGTAGTTAGTATAGTTAGGTTGGCAACGACCTAGAGGAGCTGGGATAGTAGGTTAGCGACTTAGTAGTTAAGTCGTTGGACGACCTAAGGGGTTAGTATCTGGTCGTGTGGGCTAAGTCGGAGTGGTTGGCTAAGTCTTAGGTCGTGTATTGGCTTAAGTGTTAGGTCGCGTGGGTTGCTGAGTGGTTAGGTCGCAAGGTTTTATAAGTCGTAGGTCGTACCTATTGTTAAGTCGCGATCTGTGTTAGGTCGTAAGTCGCATGTAAGTGGAAGCGCATGTGTTAAGTCGCGCGTTGCGTTAAGTCGTAGGTCGTTGGGTGCTTGGATGCGCAGGAGTGTTAGGTCGTAGGAGTTGGGGCGCGCGTGCATCTGTTAGGACGGACAGGCTTAGGTCGGAGAGGCTTAGGTCGGAGACGACCTATGGAGATAGCCGAGTTACGACCTAGGGAAGATTTCTGCTATAAATAGAGGGGGGTTGTTCTCACTTTTTGGGATCCGGATTTTGAAGCGACGAAGTGCTGCCATTTTGAGAGCTCGACTTCTACACTTCTTCACTTCTTTTCTCCACTCTAATCTAGTGCTTCCTTTCATCCAAATCGAAGATCCAAGAGCTAAAGTTGAAGATCTTCATCCTTTGAAGAGAGATTTCAGCGTTTGAAGCGGATTCGTGATAGATCAAGCTTGATCCTTCGCTGTCCAGATCTGAAGCGTGTAGATTTGGGTTTGTTTTGGTGATTTGGTGAGTGGTGATTATCTCTCACACGGATCCAAAGGAGTATATCGGATTGTTGGCTTGATTTGGTGTTAAAATAGTGATTTCTATGCATTTTTGTAAACCTAAGTGTAGATCCATGTAGATCCATTGTTCATGATGATTTGACAACCATTTTTGTATATAATTAACCTATGCAAGTTCATTCATCAAGTTGTAGAGATAATTCTCATGTTTTCATGCTTATTGGACTTTCAACTCTTTAATTACGAAAATGCCATTATTGTTATAATTGTCCACTTAGATCATATTTGAATTTGATTGCTTGGATTAATGTTTGATTTGGTTGATTGTTATGAATTAGATGATTGATGGTTTGATTTAGACCGTAGACGATTCAAAAGCTAAGAGAAAGGCTCTTGAATCGGGTAAGCTGCTCGTGGCATATGTAGCGGGATGATGAAGCTCTTATGCGTAGATTTGATGATGTGATGTTGAGATGAGGCTTTGCGTGGATGTGATGAAGTGAGGCAATCATGTGATGAAGACTTGGTCTAATCCAGACGGGATCATTCCAAGCATGTTGATAACTCGGTGATATGGTTCGAGTTGAGGATAATGAATGGATATGAGAATAGTCGTCGAGGAGGATGACTAGGAGGCTTGGATAGCATCGTTGTTGAAGGTTCTAGCATGCTCTAAGCAAGAGTACGTTTGGGCAGATTCGATAGTCCCAACGGCCAACTGTTGATGGTCGAGTACTCTGGGCAGATTCGATAGTCCTAGGCACGGGCTGCGACGACGTGCGGGAGTTATGACTAGAACCGGGGTTTCCATTAGCCCTTGACGGACGGTTGAAAGAATGTGCCGGTCATTCAATTAACGGTGATATCGAAGCAATGATAACAGTGATAGCCAGAGTCATGGATGTTTGGTTGTATCATCATTTGGACTCAAGAGCGGTATTTTCTGGGTGCTTATCTGATTTATGCCTTGGTACTTGGAAAACATCGCCCTTGACTCGAATGATTATTACTTTACTTTAAATTGTATGCTCTGCTATGTTGCTTCTGCTTAGTGTGTGTCTGGGGGCTATCACTGTAGAAAGAGGTGGAGTGGGAGGGTTGTATTCCTATTCCTTTTCCTTTATGCTCTTTTGGTATGTTGTTAGTTAATTTACTGCTCACTAAGACTGTTGTCTAACTCAAGGCTTTATGTTTTAATTCTTATTGCCTTGGGCTGTTCGTCCATTTTTGGGACGGGCAGACTAGGTAGCAGGTGACAGGTGCTGTTCTCTTCTCACGATGCTGATATCGAAGACGAACTGGAGGGTTGCATATTATCTTCTTATTATATGTACTGGATGTTCCACTGTTTTGTATTCTCTGAGTGTTATGTAGTGAGGCTTGATGTATTGGCTATTTGGATGCTTGTATTCAACTATTGTGGAGTTTTATATGATGTCATTTTGTTCTGTAAAGCTTCACTATACATATGTTCTATTGTATTTTGTCCATGCGCTGTGAGTAATACGATAGAAATCTGTTGTTTTAATCTACCCTGACAATCGTCCATGGTCGCCTGGCACACTTTACAGCGCACTATCTCTAGATTCGGTGCAGGGGTCATGGGCGGTCGTCACACTTTGATTTTGAATTGAATTAGAATCGGGTTGAAATGATAAATACCCAAATTGAACTTTGACCTAGGATAGGAAATTAAATAAAACCCGATTGGTCAATAATTTGATTTAAAAATAAAATGAAGATTTTATTTGAATAAATAATATGGTTTTGTAATGAGTTTGAAATTTGAATTTTATGAAAGGAAAATGTTAATATTTAATAATATGAAACAAAATATTAACAATGTAATTGATGAAAGAACGTTTTTAAATTTGAGAAACGATTGAATTAAGTTTTGAATTTTAATAATTATGTTTGAAATTATAAATAATTAAGTTTTGAAATTATTTAAATAATTAAGTTTGAATTATTTAATAATTAAATAAGATTGAATTATTTAATGATTAAATTGAATTGAATTCTTTAATAAGTGAAATTGAATTTTTGAATAAGTGAATTTTACTTCGTAAATAATTGGAATTGAGTTTCTTTATTAATTAAGTTTTGGAAAAATTATTTAAGTAAGTAAATAAGTGAAATTGAATTTCTTTAACAAGAAATAAAATGTGATTTATTGAAATTAATGTAAGACTTGAAATTTAAAGAATTTGATTTGATGAATTTAATTAAATTTGTAAGTTTTGATAAAATGAAGTTGAACTTAAGAAATTGATTTAATGAATTGGAAATTTAATAGAAATCGCTTTGAATGGCAAATTAACTTAACGAATATTAAACGAAATCGATAAATGAATTTAAATTGATTTGAATGTTAAATTAAATTAATTTAAATGTTTTCGAAATGAAACTTATATACGAACTTGAATTAATATTTGAATGGTTTTAAATAAAGATTGAAATTGAATTATAAGATTTTGAAATGAAAATTTGGAAATTTGAATCGTAAATTATTGGAAATTGGTTTTGAAAGACAAATGAAATGTTGGTTTACGAATTGAAATTGAAATTGAAATTGAAATTGAATTTGATTTGGTTTTTGAAATATATAAACAACCAATCGGTGTAATAATTACGAAAGTTATTAAAAAGACCGGGATCGGTAATGGATATACTCTCTGTCTAAACTGAAAACCACTTTAATAACTATACGTGGAGTGATGATCTAGAATGAAGTGGTTAGATTGATGTACGTGTTGACTGAAGAAAGAGAACGATAATGGATAGCCTTGACACTTGTGTCAAATTGGAAATGACTAAAACAGGAGCCGTGCCGGGCCAATAGAGGATTAGCTACCTCAAGTGGACACACTTCTTCGAACTACTCATTACTTGTTGTCGATTGGTGCACCCTTGATTTTGGGAGTGTTGTTTCATGGTGTTGCGGGCGCTGCGGCGTTGCGTTCTCACCAGTCCGGATCAGGCGAACGGTAGTATCACTACCTTGGGTATTGCCTCATGTGCCTTGTCATACTTGTATTCCATTTATACGCGACCACTACGATTTTGATTTGTACCTTTAGTATATGGATTGCCCTCTGGCGACTTCCGGTTTTGGGGAAACTACGGTCTTGTATATGCTTTTGGGAATAAAAATGTGTTAAGGGTGGAATGGGCCATGACTTAACACTATTTTGATATCTTTATATTACTGATAGACATTATATACTTATCGTACACTACTACCTAGTAGATAGTTTGACGGATCCTTAAAGGATGGTTATTCCAAACATCCTTTGAGCTACTTGTATTTCAATTGCTATTTCACTTGAGTTGGATTTATTAATATAAGAATGTTAATCCTGACTCGAGTGTCTTGTGTTTTTTCTTTACGCTCGGGTCAGACTGAGTGTACCAGTATTCGAGACTCACCTTTGAAGTTGGAGCTTTGATTGAAGATCCAGCCATCTATTCTGCTTTCAGTATTCGATGATTCCAGTGATGCATTCTGATTTGTATCTGATGTATCGTGTTACTCTTCCGTTGTATCTGGTTTAACTCTGATGTATCGTATTACTCTTCTGTTGTAAACTCTGATGTATTTTATATATTCATATAGTAGCTTCATGAACTACTATCTCTTTTATTTCCGCTGCACTTATTAATCTGTGTCTGTGTTATGTGATTATTTATTTACTGTATATGTTCAGTTTTGCCAAATTTAAATTAACAACGCGGTATTTTGAGCAATTCAACTCCGGCATGAGTGTCTACCTATACACTTATAATGGATGCGAATGGTCCAAAATTCTGGGTCGTTACAGCGGTACCGTTGTTCCTACATTAAACCTCTGAACAATTCAACCTATTTCTATTCCTACCCTACCGTTTCTCCTTCAATAAATTAAATATATTACTAAAAGTACAAGTTAAAATATATATGAGCAGGCTTCACATTTTCTCAGATCTGAAGCTTTCATCTTCCTCCAATTCTATCTTTCTCTTCTCGTTAAAACCTGAGACAACTCATCGTGCATGCCCAGACCCGAGCACATCCCCTTCCTTCCCCACTGCTCTCCCTCACCTGCTCCTCCAACAACCACAACCGAGAACTACTCCGCTTCACCACTCCAAAGCAACCTCCGCCCTGATCTCTACCGAAGCCCTGCCAACCAAGCGCAGGTACAAGCGGTACGTCCTCTCTCCTCCACCCTTCCTCCTTGTGAAGAGCACAACCACCGTTCGCCTCATGTTTTCCCCAAGCCTACCACTTCGCTCACGCCCTTCCTCCACTCCGCCCTCCTCACTACCACACAACCACCTTCTCCCCAGTCTCACTGAAGCTACTCGTCTCCGCCTCTCTCCGCCTCTGACCGTACACCATCACCACCATCGATTCCACCTCCTCCACGCGACCCCCAGATCTGGTCGAACTCCACAACTGTCGTTTCACCCATATCCACTCCGCCATCCGAGGCAACATCCCTCTGCCTCCTTCCTTCACAGCATAGCATGCATTTAAGGTACTATATATATAAATCTTGTATAATATTATATAGTTATATAGATTTGTTTATTATATATATAAGTTGCATATCCTTGTTGTACACATATGGTTTAGTTAATCTGTTTTATGTCAGGATTTGTATATTTTCGTATAGCATATATATTGTTAAGTTGTATTATATGTATAGTTATGATTTAATACGTTAGTTTATAATATTATATAAGTAAGTTATATACGAGTTTTATATTACTGTATATGTATATAAAATTATTTTAGTACTGCAGAACATGTTGTGGTATATATAAAGTTTATATATATTGAATAAGTTGTACTCGCATGTATATATTATTTATATATATAGAGTTTCAAAAAATATATGTTGTTTAGTATATGTTATATATATTAAGTGATGCAAGTTGTATATAAATATATTCTAAGTATAAATTGCTAGCACAGTTTCATTTGCTGTTATATATAAATGATTATATGAATTTTTTTTTGCTTACATATATGTAAATCTATACTTGTATAGTGCTGGAGCTTTAATCTTACTTTGGGTGCTAAAGCATTTATGTATATATAATTTTATTTTAAGCTTTGTTCGTTATTAGATAATATGTCGAGTCATTTATATATGTTGGTTTGTACATTTTTCCCTGTTGATTTTATACAGCTATATGTCCTATTTATACATAAAGATCTACATTGGTATAGAGTATGTTGATATATTAAGTAATTTGTACAGTTATATAAAACTGAGTTGTATTTATAGATTATTTATAACAGATCTAAAAGTAAATTTAAGCGTGTCTAAAGTATTTTATATATTATATAAGATTTATGTACATTAGTTTATATTGGTCATAGTTTTATAGGTCTTCTGAGTCTGCATATATATGTTAGTATGTATTGGGTATATAAGGTGTTATATTATATAAATTATTATATATATACACTAGTTTATATGAATTTTATATATTAGTGGACAAGTTTTGGTAATCAGTGGAATTTCTATAACACTGTATGCATATTTTATATAGATATTTAGAAATATAATATGCATATACATGAGTATTAATTTGAGAAATAATACATATTTTAATTTTGATAATGTGTGATTTTTAAGTATATTTTAAAGATTTTTTTTTATCTTATTTTCATATGAGTTAATAGTAGACCATAAATTTCAAATATATATATATTTTGTTCTCATCAAATTCCTATTCACCAGCCCGTTCATCAAATTCGTGCCAACCTAGCTTTGCTTTGAAATTCATGTTGGATTCGAAATTCATCTCGTTCTTGTTCATCTCTAGCCTCGAAAGGTGAGCAATCACTCACGATTAATGTTCTTATATTTATTAAGTTTGATTTCAATTGAAATGTCAATTGAAATATGCTGATGTTAGTTATTTACATTGTTATATATGTCATTATCTGTATCTGTTCACCTGTGACATCTGACACCATTATCTATTATTTATATTGTTGATATATGCCTGTTACTGTTGTTATTTTATTATCATATCTGTTATCACTCTGCAAGTTCCCTGTTAGTATAGAATCACTATGGGTTGAAATGATACATACCCAAACGATCTTGTAGAATAGGAGAAAATCGTTATGGGTTGAAATGATAAACCCAAGCGGTTTTCAATTAATTGAATTTGGGATTGCGGGTTGAAAAGATATATACCCGTATATATATTTTAAATTGCGGATTGAAATGATAAATATCTGTACCATTTGACCATAGGATAGAAAATTATATACAGGCACCGTTGGTCCATATATAAATGTTTTGAAAATGATTTCTTTGGTTTTGGGAAGAAATATATGGTTTTGATAAATACTGATTTTAAAGATTTATTAAAGTTGATTTAATAAAGTTGATAAGTAATATATTAAGTATTTATGTAATATCTATATAGAGTTTTTTAACGATTTGAAATTGGGTTGAAGTTATATTTATTTAAGAATTTTACTTAAATAAGTTTGAATTGAAATTTATAAAATTTGAAATTTTGAAGCTATGATTTTTGTATTTGATTTAAAGTGATTTAAATGAATATTTCAAGTTTAAATAAGTTGAAGGAAATATTTAGTTATTGAAATTTGGGGTTTGTTTTAAATGATATTGGATTTATTGAGTAAATATTTCAAAACTAAATAATGATAATAAAGTGAATTTGATATATATATATATATGAAATGATCGAATTTAGTTTTGAATGTTGATTATTTAAAGCTTTGAAATATATTAAAAATTGAAATGGCTTATTTTATGGTTCAGATATGTATTTCAAATCGATAATTTGAAATGGTTTATTTGGAAATTGAATCGAGTTAAAACTGATGATTTGAGATTTGATTAAATTAAAATTTTGGAATTCGAGTTAATTTGAATCGATTTGTGGAATTTGAAGAAACTATTTTATTTTATAAAGAAATTTTAAATTATATTTAAAACTATTGATACTTTACTTTATAAATTATTTTAATATAAACTATTTTAATATAAATCATTTTTTAAATAAATTGTTTTATTTTAAACTATTTTTAACTTATAACTATTTGTATAAACTATTTTATTATATATACTAATTTTAATATCTAAACTGTGTAAAAGAAAAGTGTTATGATTTCCAAAATGCTATGATTTCAAAGCGGTGATTTCCAAAGTGTTTTGATTTTAAAAGACTATGATTTCGAAAGCATTATAACTTTGGAAAAGTACTATGATTTTGGAAGTGAATATTTTTGAAATGAAAATGATATCGTATTGATTTGGTTATTGAATTGAAAATGATATGTTGGTTTTGAAGTATAAACTATTTTGAAATGACCACGGTGTTATAATAACGATTGGTTGGCAAAGAGACCGGGATCGGATATGGACATACTCTCTATCGATACCGAAAACCACTTTGACAACCATGTACGCGGTGGAGATTCCAGAATGAAGTAGGATGGTGGCGACGTTCTTAAGGTATGTTATGTGGACCCAACTCCCGTGAGTTGGCATAAGGTGGCTAAAACAGGAGCGATCTCGGACCAGTGAGGTAGCACCTCTTCTCGGACGCATTTCTTCGATATTATACTCTTACTTATGATTTGACTAGATGGCCATCCTCCGATTTGGGAATGTTGTTCGAGGTGGAACGGTAGTGGCTGCTATGCGTATCCATCAGTCCGTGTGCGTAATTGGTATATCTACCCTGGCATTGCCTAGTTGTGCCGTGTCACCTACCATATCGAGCTTTACTACGATTATGATTTTAAGATCCGACCGCGTTAAGGTTCTCCATCCCCTTAACGCTATTTTCCGATATGATTATACTTTACTTATTTAGACACTACTGTATATAGCGTATATTACTACATAGTAAATAGTTTAACGGACCCTTAGAGGATGGTTATCCCAAACATCCTTTAAGTTACTTGTATTTTAGTTGATATTTCACTTGAGTTGGATTTATTTATATAAGAATGTTAATCCTGACTCGAGTGTTTTGTGTTTTGCTTTACGCTCGGGTCAGACTGAGTGATACAGCATTTGAGACTCACCTTTGGAGTTGGAGCTTCGCTTGGAGATCCAGCAATCTATCGATCCTGCTTTCAGTTATTCTGTTGATTCCAGTGATGTATTCAGATCTGGTATTTGATTATTGTATTGAGACATCTATTGTATTCGAGACCTCTGTTGTATCTTGTTTAACTCTGTTATATATATAGTAGCTTCATGAACTACTATCTTTTTGTTTCCGCTGCATTATTGTTATATTACTCTGTGTCTGTGATCAGTAATTATTTTATTTACTGTATATGTTGAGTTTTGCCAAATTTTATTTAGAACACGGTATTTTGAGCAATTCAACTCCGGCATGAGTGTCTACCTATACACTTATAATGGATGCGAATGGTTGAAAATACTAGGTCGTCACATGTGGTATCAAAGCTCTGGTTTTAGGCAAAACTCAGCATATAGAGTAAAATTCAATTAGAGAATCACTTTCGTTCGAGCCTGAATTCCTTCTTCTTTGACTCGGTTCCTCTGAATTTTGGAACGTTCACTTCGGTTCCAAAGTCCATTCGTGTCTTCCCCATTCGTGTCTTTTGATTCTGGAGTACCCCATAACTCCACTTCTAATGATCTCTATAGTAAATCGGCGATCTTGCTAATCTTCGAATAAATTTGTACTGGGGTGAAACTCCTTTACAATCGGTATTGATTCACCGGAGATTTCTGTATCCTCGGTTTACGATGCTGCTATCTTATACTATACCCGAATTCTACCTCTGGTAATCGAATGTCGATTTGCTTCAGAATTCTACATCGATCTTATCTATGAAGTCACGGTTGACCCGGTTAAGGTTGCCCGCGATTTATACAACTTTATCCATCTTCCTGTTTGAAAGGCAATCATCTAACCTTCGTTTCGAGTGTATCTATTTTAGATTATAATCGTCTTGGATTAGAGTCCCTCTATATTTGGATCTCTATACTTTTGTCGGAATCCAATTCTGGAATCATCGTGTGAGGGAGTGTATTTGTAATCAATATAAAATATTAAAATGTTTTATATATTGTGTTGTTTGAGTTGTTGATGTTGATTTGGGTTTTCGATCGATTCGTCTGATCAACGCTATCGATAGGATTTCCAAAACACTTGAACAGAGCAAACTGACACAATATAATTTTCAAATTTGATAAACGAAATAAAATTGTATGATTATATTATAAATATATAAGAAAAATTTTCTGGAATTAAAAGTTAAATAATTTGGTTGTTGAAATGATAATATTTGATTATCATTTTATTGTTTTGTAAGTCATTGACTATCGCAAAATGATAACTGTTTTGAATTTATTTGAAATTGAAATGAATTTAAATTGAGAATTTAAGAATTAAATTTCTGGTGATTTTAAACTTTGTTTTAAAGTCTTAAAATGTATATTATTTAAAGTATTTTAGAATAAAATGATTTTTAAAGAATTTTAAATGTTTAAATCAGTGCTCTTCTCTTTGTCGCTGGAAAATAATTTCGGTGATGACGGCCGCATCATCGACTGGTGAATAGTTAACTGGGAATAACGGAATTGTAAAATCTTATTTGTATAATACTCAATTACATCTCAACATAACTTACCTAAAATTTTCAGAAGTTAAAAATGTAATTGGATAATATAAAATATAAAATGACTTTATAAGGAAAGATTTGAGTGTTATAGTAAATGTTATACACCTAATTTTATTATAAAGATGTTAATAGAGATAAACAGAATAATAAGTTAATTAAATAATAGATGAGACAAATAAATTGTTTTGAAGGAACTAATAAGTTGCAATTTGATTAACTTATGGAAATACCTTGAAATTAAAAGCAATTACTGAATATAAGTTAATTTAAATTGAAATCTGTATGGTTTAAATTAATTTATATGGTTTAAATATATGTTGTAACAACCCGTGATTGCGGTTACCAAATAATAAATTAAAATCTGTAACGCCCCACTCTGAGACCCACTGTAACAAAGAGTATTACGGGAGTAATACTGTCTGTTAAAGCGGAGAATAGAGTATAGTGGAAGCGACCATTTGTAATCAAGCTATAACTATCTACCGAATACGTCGAAAGGTGGAATCTATTTAAAATTTTCTCAATCAGGTGGTTCGACATATTCGGTAAATACTTATAACGAAATTACAAATGGCCAAAGATCTATCAGGACAAAGCATAATAACATAATAAGATAGCATCACAGAACAGAATCACATAACAGATATAAAATCCCAGAACAATACATCATCAATACAGATCCAAATATCATAAGTGGGTACAAAGCCACTGCTCACACATGTGAGTCAAAAATATGTACATATCAAAGTTTGAATAATAAGAGAGTAGCGGAATAGTGGACAAATAAAAGCGCTATCTATCAGCATAGCAGATAATGTCCAAGCGGAAGCATAGAAGCTAAGTCCAGAGACCTAACCTGAAACAACTCGGTCTGACCCGAGCGAAAACACTCGGGTCAGGCTAGCTAAACAATCAGTAATAACTGAGATATATAATAATGCGGTACATAAGTAAAACAGTACTTATCCAAAGAGAAGTATATTATGAACCACATGAATATAATGACGATCCCTAATCATCAATAAACAATAAAAATCTCCAAAGAGAAATCAACACCGAAGTGTAGAATAAATAAAATCGCCTCATATCATCGGCGTAGCCAAAGCTATAAAAAGATGCCCATAGGCAATAATCCCAAGAGTGACCAGAGTCTGTGATCAATGCCCAAGCAAAGATCGATGCTCCAAAGAGCCATGGGGATATACTGAAAAGTCTATGAAATCCAACACTGAAAAGCAGTGTCCAGAGACACTGTGAATCCACAAGGTAATCGCACTTACATCGTATGGTTCCATAGAACCAACACCGAATGGTGGTACTCGAATGGATATAAAAATCATCAAATAATACCAATATTGCACGTGCACTGACCAGAGTCGTTGTTGCCAAGTTCTGTAAAGTTGTGATCGATCACTCGCACAGATGCGGAACGCGCGAAACGGCGAAATCCTTCCCAGAAGGATAAAGGCCCAGAGGCACACGCCGAAAAGTAAACTGCTCCATAGAGCAGGTGTCCAGAGACGGTTGCCCAGAGGCATGGTGACCCAGAGGTCCAGTACTGGCCGCCCAGAGGCAAATGTGTCACTAACTTCTTGGAGAGGAACCCGTAAAGTGTTAACAATGAGTCCCATACCCCACGTTCGCACTAAACGGTTTCCTAACCAATAGCAAGCTCACACTCCAAACAATAAAAAGTCTACCTCATATCATCGGTAAACTAGACCCAAAGGTCAAAACGATCAATCGAATAGGTCGGGGATTAACCGGAAAGAAAATACACACAGTTTCCATAGGCCGGAGATTTCCTAACCGTTTAAGCACCTTTCCACTTCGCTCGACGTGCTAAAAGTGAGTGTGAGATTTTTATTATAGAAAATAATGGTGTAAAACGGATTTATAATTGATTTTCGAAATCACTTTTAAAACGGTCTTTTGAAAGGTCTCCTATTATGGAGTAGTTAATTTAATAATTAAAATAATATTATATAATAATTTTCAAAAGCCATTTTGGAGTGAAAAATCCTTTTAAAACCTTTTTATAAAGCCCGTGTACGAAATCCAGAGACAAATCTCAAAGAAATCGACGAAAACCAGAAAATCATCAAAACTATTCCAAGTGTTTGTAACCATTCAAAAACAGCTGTGAACTCAAGTTCGATAATTTATTTGGACCAGCAAACTATGTCCAAATGTCATGAAAATTTGTAGGCATGTAGTCCAACATCCCTACTTTAAGATGCAAAAAGAATTTCTGGATTCCGAGTTGAGACGAAGTGGCAGCAACGTCTCAAAGTTGGACCCAGAACAAGATTTACACTGTTTACAAACAGCGACTAGAGTTCAACTTCAACACGAAATTCGAAGTAACAAACGAACTCCAATGTTGTCCAAATTTTCCTGAGATGGAGTTCGGAATTCCACCTTTCTAACGAGACCAAAAACGTCGAATTCCGACTTCCGATGCGAACGTGGCGGCATCGCGGAGTGGCGCTCAAAAGCTGGAAACAGAAGGGATATTTGATTTTCATTCTAAGTGTTTGACCATTCAAAAACTGCTGCGAACCCAAGTTCGGCAATTTATTTAGACCAGCAAACTGAATCCAAATGACATGAAAACTTGTAGGCATATAGTCCAACATCCCTACTATAAGATGCAAAAAGAATTTCTGGAATCCGAGTTGAGACGAAGTAGCAGCAACGTCTCAAAGTTGGACCCAGAACAAGATTCACACTGTTTACAAACAGCGACAAGAGTTCAACTTCGACACGAAATTCGAAATACCAAAAGAATGCCGATGATGCCTAAATTTTACAGAGGTGGAGCTCGAAACTCCACCTTTCCAACGAGACCAAAAACATCGAATTCCGACTTCGGATGCGATCGTGGCGGCATCGCGAAGTGGAGATAAAAAATCTGGAACAGGGTTTTAAAAAAAATTATTTATTATTCTTTTTTTTTTTTTTTCCTCAGGACAGTGGTAAGAATGTACAATTTTGACCAAATTAACTTCGAAATTTCATGAAACTCAAAACATGAAAGTTTTAGCTCTAAATCTAAGCTTTCCAGAACATCCAAAATTATTAGATTTGGATAAGAAACGAGAGAGATACATGCAAAACAATATCAGATTGAAACTCAAGATAACTTGTTAAAGACAGAATTGGTCTTCTGTCTTTGAACGCATTTCAGGTCATATAAATGGCAATATTACAGAAAACTCACTGAACAAAAATTGTAGCATATGTTTTAAGCTTTCCGGAACATCCAAAATTATCTAATTCGGATCAAAAACGAGTAACTTATGGCCAAATCAATTTCAGGGTTTTATTTTATCAACCCTGTAGTTTGTTGTCAGGTCAGCGACAAACAAACGTGATTTCGACCATTGAAACCACAAAATTAGGCAAAGCTCAAAACATGAAAGTTATAGGCTACAGAATAAGCTTTCCAGAACTTCAAGAAAATCTTAATTCCGATTTAAGATGAATGAGATATGTCTAATTTACTAACAGCAATAAACTAATTATAATTTCAGCTAGCATATATTACCTCTTTCCAAGCAATGAAAAGAAGATCAAAGAGTTTCACAATCTAAATTCACAAAAAAAAGAGGATTACAAAATAATTTCAGAAATTAAAGAATGAATTAGAGGTGGGTTTTGTGATTGCTATTACCTCTTTTAGTAGTTTGGATTAACTCTCTTTGATTTGGTGTAGATTGGAGTCTTGCTTAGGAGGCCATGACTAGGTTTTGGAGCTTTCTAATTATGTTTTAGTGGTTATGAAATGAAGTGTTGGCTGAAATGGGAGAGTAAAAGATACTTTATAGGCTAATGGTTAGGGTTATTGGATCTAATACCCATTAGGACTTTGTATTATTCATGTGCATACATATATAGGCAATTTTCTCTAAGTACACTCTACATACAAATTACTAAATACATTTCAAACCATAGAAAATTATGAAAATATGTTAACAATTACTTTTAGCCATTTCATAAAACCCTATATCAACAATATTTTACATTTTAACCCCTAATTTTTCCAAAACACCGTTTATAGTTAATATTAGCCAAAATCACCATTTTGCAAATAAATTGCAAATTAATTTCCCAAATCAAATATTGCACTATTTTACACATATAAAATTTTTCAATAATATAAATTACAAATTTCCCTAATTAATTTCCTTGAAATGCTCCATTTTACACTTAAGCCTAAAATATTAATTTATTCAAAATGACTAAATTTTGAACAAATTAGCCACATTAAAAATTCATTAATAGCTCCAATTAAATTAAAATCCCAATTTTAATTTATTATTTGGTAACCGCAATCACGGGTTGTTACAGACTCCCCCCTTAAGAAAATTGCGTCCCCGCAATTCCTTAAATATAGAAGTCGTCTATAACATCTAATCCACAAAAGGAATACAGAAGACGGAGCTCGATTTCGAATATCACACATAGAAAGAGTCTCAAGAATATCGTCGATGAAAACCAGAACGAATCTATTGATGTATTCCCGGAATACTCGATTCATGAGATCGACGAAGAAAGCTGGAGCGTTCGTCAAGCCGAACGGCATGACCAACCACTCAAAAGAACCATGACGAGTGCGAAATGCTGTAAGAGGAATGCTGTCTTCCATGACTCGTAGCTGATGGAATCCGGTGGCAAGGTCAAACTGAGAGAAGACCTTCGCACCGCTCAACATGTCGTAACGGGAATTAGAGTTAGACATGATTCAATGATAGATAATTAATTAAGGAATACTACGGAATATAACGGATTCCTATACATATTCCTAACTTATCTATCAATAAACATAAGGAAGGGATTTGATTTAATTCAGATCTAATTTAAAATGTATTGTACTAAGTGTATCTGTTCTGTGTTTATTATGCTTATTCCTGAAACCAGGCTCTGATACCAAACTGTAACGCCCCACTCTGAGACCCACTGTAACAAAGAGTATTACGGGAGTAATACTGTCTGTTAAAGTGGAGAATAGAGTATAGTGGAAGCGACCATTTGTAATCAAGCTATAACTATCTACCGAATACGTCGAAAGGTGGAATCTATTTAAAATTTTCTCAATCAGGTGGTTCGACATATTCGGTAAATACTTATAACGAAATTACAAATGGCCAAAGATCTATCAGGACAAAGCATAATAACATAATAAGATAGCATCACAGAACAGAATCACATAACAGATATAAAATCCCAGAACAATACATCATCAATACAGATCCAAATATCATAAGTGGGTACAAAGCCACTGCTCACACATGTGAGTCAAAAATATGTACATATCAAAGTTTGAATAATAAGAGAGTAGCGGAATAGTGGACAAATAAAAGCGCTATCTATCAGCATAGCAGATAATGTCCAAGCGGAAGCATAGAAGCTAAGTCCAGAGACCTAACCTGAAACAACTCGGTCTGACCCAAGCGAAAACACTCGGGTCAGGCTAGCTAAACAATCAGTAATAACTGAGATATATAATAATGCGGTACATAAGTAAAACAGTACTTATCCAAAGAGAAGTATATTATGAACCACATGAATATAATGACGATCCCTAATCATCAATAAACAATAAAAATCTCCAAAGAGAAATCAACACCGAAGTGTAGAATAAATAAAATCGCCTCATATCATCGGCGTAGCCAAAGCTATAAAAAGATGCCCATAGGCAATAATCCCAAGAGTGACCAGAGTCTGTGATCAATGCCCAAGCAAAGATCGATGCTCCAAAGAGCCATGGGGATATACTGAAAAGTCTATGAAATCCAACACTGAAAAGCAGTGTCCAGAGACACTGTGAATCCACAAGGTAATCGCACTTACATCGTATGGTTCTATAGAACCAACACCGAATGGCGGTACTCGAATGGATATAAAAATCATCAAATAATACCAATATTGCACGTGCACTGACCAGAGTCGTTGTTGCCAAGTACTGTAAAGTTGTGATCGATCACTCGCACAGATGCGGAACGCGCGAAACGGCGAAATCCTTCCCAGAAGGATAAAGGCCCAGAGGCACACTCCGAAAAGTAAACTGCTCCATAGAGCAGGTGTCCAGAGACGGTTGCCCAGAGGCATGGTGACCCAGAGGTCCAGTACTGGCCGCCCAGAGGCAAATGTGTCACTAACTTCTTGGAGAGGAACTCGTAAAGTGTTAACAATGAGTCCCATACCCCACGTTCGCACTAAACGGTTTCCTAACCAATAGCAAGCTCACACTCCAAACAATAAAAAGTCTACCTCATATCATCGGTAAACTAGACCCAAAGGTCAAAACGATCAATCGAATAGGTCGGGGATTAACCGGAAAGAAAATACACACAGTTTCCATAGGCCGGAGATTTCCTAACCATTTAAGCACCTTTCCACTTCGCTCGACGTGCTAAAAGTGAGTGTGAGATTTTTATTATAGAAAATAATGGTGTAAAACGGATTTATAATTGATTTTCGAAATCACTTTTAAAACGGTCTTTTGAAAGGTCTCCTATTATGGAGTAGTTAATTTAATAATTAAAATAATATTATATAATAATTTTCAAAAGCCATTTTGGAGTGAAAAATCATTTTAAAACCTTTTTATAAAGCCCGTGTACGAAATCCAGAGACAAATCTCAAAGAAATCGACGAAAACCAGAAAATCATCAAAACTATTTCAAGTGTTTGTAACCATTCAAAAACAGCTGTGAACTCAAGTTCGATAATTTATTTGGACCAGCAAATTGTGTCCAAATGTCATGAAAATTTGCAGGCTTGTAGTCCAACATCCCTACTTTAAGATGCAAAAAGAATTTCTGGATTCCGAGTTGAGACGAAGTGGCAGCAACGTCTCAAAGTTGGACCCAGAACAAGATTTACACTGTTTACAAACAGCGACTAGAGTTCAACTTCGACACGAAATTCGAAGTACCAAACGAACTCCAATGTTGTCCAAATTTTCCTGAGATGGAGTTCGGAATTCCACCTTTCTAACGAGACCAAAAACGTCGAATTCCGTCTTCCGATGCGAACGTGGCGGCATCGCGGAGTGGCGCTCAAAAGCTGGAAACAGAAGGGATATTTGATTTTCATTCTAAGTGTTTGACCATTCAAAAACTGCTGCGAACCCAAGTTCGGCAATTTATTTGGACCAGCAAACTGAATCCAAATGACATGAAAACTGGTAGGCATATAGTCCAACATCCTTACTATAAGATGCAAAAAGTATTTCTGGAATCCGAGTTGAGACGAAGTAGCAGCAACGTCTCAAAGTTGGACCCAGAACAAGATTCACACTGTTTACAAACAGCGACAAGAGTTCAACTTCGACACGAAATTCGAAGTACCAAAAGAATGCCGATGATGCCTAAATTTTACAAAGGTGGAGCTCGAAACTCCACCTTTCCAACGAGACCAAAAACATCGAATTCCGACTTCGGATGCGATCGTGGCGGCATCGCGAAGTGGAGTTAAAAAATCTGGAACAGGGTTTTAAAAAAAATTATTTATTATTTTTTTTTCTTTTTTTTTTCTCAGGACAGTGGTAAGAATGTACAATTTTGACCAAATTAACTTCGAAATTTCATGAAACTCAAAACATGAAAGTTTTAGCTCTAAATCTAAGCTTTCCAGAACATCCAAAATTATTAGATTTGGATAAGAAACGAGAGAGATACATGCAAAACAATATCAGATTGAAACTCAAGATAACTTGTTAAAGACAGAATTGGTCTTCTGTCTTTAAACGCATTTCAGGTCATCTAAATGGCAATATTACAGAAAACACACTGAACAAAAATTGTAGCATATGTTTTAAGCTTTTCGGAACATCCAAAATTATCTAATTCGGATCAAAAACGAGTAACTTATGGCCAAATCAATTTCAGGGTTTTATTTTATCAACCCTGTAGTTTGTTGTCAGGTCAGCGACAAACAAACGTGATTTCGACCATTGAAACCACAAAATTAGGCAAAGCTCAAAACATGAAAGTTATAGGCTACAGAATAAGCTTTCCAGAACTTCAAGAAAATCTTAATTCCGATTTAAGATGAATGAGATATGCCTAATTTACTAACAGCAATAAACTAATTATAATTTCAGCTAGCATATATTACCTCTTTCCAAGCAATGAAAAGAAGATCAAAGAGTTTCACAATCTAAATTCACAAAAAAAAGAGGATTACAAAATAATTTCAGAAATTAAAGAATGAATTAGAGGTGGGTTTTGTGATTGCTATTACCTCTTTTAGTAGTTTGGATTAACTCTCTTTGATTTGGTATAGATTGGAGTCTTGCTTAGGAGGCCATGACTAGGTTTTGGAGCTTTCTAATTAGGTTTTAGTGGTTATGAAATGAAGTGTTGGCTGAAATGGGAGAGTAAAAGATACTTTATAGGCTAATGGTTAGGGTTATTGGATCTAATACCCATTAGGACTTTGTATTATTCATGTGCATACATATATAGGCAATTTTCTCTAAGTACACTCTACATACAAATTACTAAATACATTTCAAACCATAGAAAATTATGAAAATATGTTAACAATTACTTTTAGCCATTTCATAAAATCCTATATCAACAATATTTTACATTTTAACCCCTAATTTTTCCAAAACACCGTTTATAGTTAATATTAGCCAAAATCGCCATTTTGCAAATAAATTGCAAATTAATTTCCCAAATCAAATATTGCACTATTTTACACATATAAAATTTTGCAATAATATAAATTACAAATTTCCCTAATTAATTTCCTTGAAATGCTCCATTTTACACTTAAGCCCAAAATATTAATTTATTCAAAATGACTAAATTTTGATCAAATTAGCCACATTAAAAATTCATTAATAGCTCCAATTAAATTAAAATCCCAATTTTAATTTATTATTTGGTAACCGCAATCACGGGTTGTTACATATGTGATAGGATATATTAAGTGGAATAAACTTAATAATGATTTGGAATAAAAGAATTAAATTTGTTGAATAAAATATGAGTATAATAAATGATTATACAAATTGATAGTTTAGAAATTGTTAATTTAGAATGACTAGATAATAAGATAATGAATTTAGAAATAGATGAATTGGTTTAACTTAAGTGAACTCAGTGGATTAAATCAAATTGCTAAATATTAATTAGTTTAATTTGAAATTATATGGTATAAATTAATTGTCTTATCTTGTCTTTTAATCTATTTTTCTTTCTGGTTGTTTCTACTCTCCTACCTCCTTCCTTTTCGGGGACGAAAAGTTTTGAGTGGGGGAGAGTGTAACGACCCGTAAATTTTAACTATTAAATAACGTAATTAGTTAAATTTTGTGAAATTTTAAACAATATAATTTTGAAATTTAAATTTGATATTTGGAATGCGTCTAATTAAAGATAGCAACTGGTAAATTTTCGTCCGAAAATATGAAAATTTATTTCGCGCGTAAATTTACTTCAATTTAATCAGTTAAAATTGATGATAATAAAATGTTTTCCAAACCTAAATATTTTTACATGGAAAATTTGTAAATCATCTTCTGAGTGAGACGTCATCTTTCGTTTCGTCAAATTTGGACTTCTGTTGCTCCGTTTATCTTAATTCGGTTAGAATAGCAGTATTTATGGTACCGATTATCGACTTTTGATCGGATGACCCTACCACTGATATCTGTATACCATTTTAATCGTCTCGTCGTGCTGATCTCTACGGTATATTTATTTCTATATTTTGAGGTCCGGTAGGTGACGAAAACGATGGTAACGTTCCATTGTAACGGTACAAAATTTGTGACTTTCCACTTCCTTACCTTTTCAAAATTCAAACGTACTATCCGTACCCTTTTATTTTAGCCTGACCTTTTCAAATTCAAATGTGCTATTCGTTTGGAAACTCCTTCCTTTAATCAAGATCCGTTCATATTTTGTACTTGGTCCACTCGTCTGTTCGTTTACATTATTCAAGGGGACAACTCATTTGCCTAAAACAAATTCATTTTCTTCTGCCCACTTGGTACTGTTCTCCTCATTTATTTCCTCCATTCTTCTTTCCAATAGAACAACACCAACTCTCCACGCGTACAGCCATGTCCATCTCCACCCATGTCCTTCCACCTGACTACAGCCGAGACTTCCATTGACCTCTGGCTGCAACTCCTACCACACAGCCCTCGAACCCCACACCACTCACTGCATCCACCCGAACTGCTCGAGCACGTGAACCCATTAGCCTCACATCTCACTTCTCACCAGATCCACCAACCACGTCACCAACTCCACGTCCAACCCCTTCGCCTGACCCATTCGCCTCCATGCCAACACCACGGCAACCCCAGGCCGAGAACCACCACCGAAACCCATGCCAGATCATTACCACAACCCTATTCGCCACCAGCCACCACCACGTCATCACACACCCTGACAGCCAAGGCCGCTTCTCTGACCTGCACAACCTCCTACACATCCTCTCTCCACCTTCAACACTGACCCAAACCCTCACAGCCAGATCTGCCCTAACCCATGTCAACCGAGCATGCACACAAAAAAAAAACCACATCGAACTTATCTCCAACCCATCAAACCCGCCACCATCACGTAGCACTCACCAGATCCGCAAGCAACACCTACTAACCCCTGCTAACCTCCGATTCCCTCAGCCAAGCAGCCCATGCCGCAACCCCTCCTCACGCAGCTCATTCGAGCCTCTCCCCAAGCCGCATCTTTCCATCGATCACAAGCCTCTTCCACCTGCGTGTCAGCCACCCAATGAGATGTGCCTTCACTTCTTTCGCCCGACAACCCAGTAGCTACTCCACCCATCTCTTAAATCTGCTATGTAAGTATTGTATATTAGTTTACTGTATTAGTTGAATATATATATATATATGTATATGTATATATATAAGCAGAGTATTATATATATGTGATTTCATATAAAAGTATATTTGTATAAATAGTTTACTGTATTGTTTGTATGTATATATATTTTGGCTTTGCTGATTTTTGGTTTATGATGTTATGTTTATATATATTATTTTATAAAGCTGTTTATATGTTTGAGACTGTACAAACTTGTTGTTTGTTATATATATATATTTCCAGTTTATATAATTAGTACAATATAAAGTATATATATGTGTGTTAGTATGGGTACGTGAGGTTATATATATTAGTAGGTTATTTTATTTACATATATTGTGTTCTGTTGTACAAAATTTTCAATTGTTCTATTATATATATATTTCGAAAGATTGTTTACTGGCTTGCTTTTATATATATATATATATTAATAAAAATGATTTTTAAAAGTATGGGTTTAATTTAAAATATATATATACAGTGTAGCATTGCAGTATATAAGTACTGACCGGTCTTATCAAGGTCTACTTTACGGTAAAGGTTTTATATAGTATAAAGTTGTTTCTCTTCTAATTGCAGTTTGGATATGTGTTGCTTTTGTGTAAGTGTATATTTTTTGTATATCAGGGTACCTATATCTCAATTTCAAATTTGTTTAAATTATTTATCTAATATGTGTATAAGTCTGTAAGTTATGTATATACATTGATTTGTTACAGATTTTGAATTCTAACAAATGTTTTAAACTAAATATTGAATTTAATAAAGTAATAATAATAATAATAATGTACATATTTTCAGTTTATATCAAAACTGATTCTAATTACTTCATCGATTCTTATCTATCAGCTTTGTTGATTAATTCGTGCCAACCTTGCTTTGCTTTGAGATCAGTCAATTGAATTAGTCGATTGTCAAGTCCGTGATCCAATCGGTAGCTTGTCGTATTGTCCAATTTCTCTAGCCCTCGAAAGGTGAGCAATCACTCACGATTAATGTTGTTATATTTATTAAATTTGATTTCAATTGAAATGTCAATTGAAATATGCTGATGTTAGTTATTTACATTGTTATATATGTCATTTTCTGTATCTGTTCACCCGTGACATCTGACACCATTATCTGTTATTTATTATTGTTGATATATGCTTTTTACTGTTGTTCTTTTATTATCATACCTGTTATCACTCTGCAAGTTCCCTGTTAGTATAGAATCACCATGGGTTGAAATGATACATACCCGAACGATCTATAGAATAGGAGGAAATCGTTATGGGTTGAAATGATAAACCCAAGCGATTTTCAATTGAATTGAATTTGGGATTTCGGGTTGAAAAGATATATACCCGAAAATGTTTTAAATTGCGGATTGAAATGATAAATATCCGTATCACTTGACCATAGGATAGAAAATTATATACAGGCACCGTTGGTCTATATATAAACGTTTTGAAAATGATTTCTATGGTTTTGAAAAGAAATATATGGTTTTTATAAATATTGATTTTTAAAGATTTATTAAAGTTGATTTAATAAAGTTGATAAATAATATGTTAAGTATTTATTTAATATCTATATTTTTAAATATAGAATTTATAATGATTTGAAATTGATTGAAATTATATTTATTTAAGAATTATACTTAAATAAGTTAGATTTGAAATGTATTGAATTTGAAATTTAAAGAAGTGATTTACAACTTGAACTTTGAAAGGGTGACTTAAATGGATATTCCAAACGTAAATATTTAAATGAGATATCTTGTTTATTTGAATTGTAAAAATGAAATTGTATTCAAATGTTATGGAAATGTTAAGTTAATATTTCAAAACTAAATAATTGTAAAGTGAATTTGATATATATATAAATTTATCGAATTTAGTTTTGAAATGTCGAATATTTAAAGCTTTGAAATATATCAAAACTGAAATGGCTGATTTTATGGTCCAGATGTGTATTTGAAATTGATAATTTGAAATGGTTTATTTAGAAGCTAAATCGAGTTGAAACGGATGATTTGAGATTTGATTAAAATAAATTAAATTTTTGGAAATCGAGTTAATTTGAAATCGAGTTGTGGAATTTGAGGAAACTAATTTATTCTATAACGAAATTTTAATATCTAAACTGTTTAAAAGGAAAGTGTTATGATTTCCAAAATACTGTGATTTCCAGCCTATGATTTCGAAAGCATTATAACTTTGGAAAGTAATATGATTTTGAAAATGGATATTTGAAGTGAAATGATATCGTATAAAATTGGGTTTTGAAATGATAATGATTTTGGTTTAAAGTATAAACTATTTTGAAACGACCACGGTGTTATAATAACGATTGGTTGGCAAAGAGACCGGGATCGGATATGGACATACTCTCTGTCGATACCGAAAACCACTTTGACAACCGTGTACGCGGTGGAGATTCCAGAATGAAGTAGGATGGTGGCGACGTTCTTAAGGTATGTTACGTGGACCCAACTCCCGTGAGTTGGCATAAGGTGGCTAAAACAGGAGCGATCTCGGACCAGTGAGGTAGCACCCGGACGCATTTCTTCGATATTATACTCTTACTTGTGATTTGACTAGATGGCCATCCTCCGATTTGGGAATGTTGTTCGAGGTGGAACGGTAGTGGCTGCTATGCGTATCCATCAGTCCGTGTGCGTAATTGGTATATCTACCCTGACATTGCCTAGTTGTGCCGTGTCACCTACCATATCGAGCTTTACTACGATTATGATTTTAAGATCCGACCGCGTTAAGGTTCTCCATCCCCTTAACGCTATTTTCCGATATGATTATACTTTACTTATTTAGACACTACTGTATATAGCATATATTACTACATAGTAAATAGTTTAACGGACCCTTAGAGGATGGTTATCCCAAACATCCTTTAAGTTACTTGTATTTTAGTTGATATTTCACTTGAGTTGGATTTATTTATATAAGAATGTTAATCCTGACTCGAGTGTTTTGTGTTTTGCTTTACGCTCGGGTCAGACTGAGTGATACAGCATTTGAGACTCACCTTTGGAGTTGGAGCTTCGCTTGGAGATCCAGCAATCTATCGATCCTGCTTTCAGTTATTCTGTTGATTCCAGTGATGTATTCAGATCTGGTATTTGATTATTGTATTGAGACATCTATTGTATTCGAGACCTCTGTTGTATCTTGTTTAACTCTGTTATATATATAGTAGCTTCATGAACTACTATCTTTTTGTTTCCGCTGCATTATTGTTATATTACTCTGTGTCTGTGATCAGTAATTATTTTATTTACTGTATATGCTGAGTTTTGCCAAATTTTATTTAGAACACGGTATTTTGAGCAATTCAACTCCGGCATGAGTGTCTACCTATACACTTATAATGGATGCGAATGGTTGAAAATACTGGGTCGTCATAGACATTTATTGTATTCGAGACTTCTGTTGTATCTTGTCTAACTCTGTTATATTTATATAGTAGCTTCATGAACTACTATCCTTTTGTTTCCGCTGCATTATTATATTACTCTGTGTCTGTGATCTGTAATTATTTTATTTACTGTATATGATGAGTTTTGCCAAATTTTATTTACAATCCATTGTTTTGAATTATTCAAGTCCGGCATGTGTGGATTTATTGTCGATTTGAATGGTCCAAAATACTGGGTCGTTACACATTCATGAAGAGATACGATGAAAAGATACTTCCATTCAAATTTAAATTTTGAAAATTACGGCCACTACATTGATGTACATAGATAGAGTATGTCAACATACTCTTTACAAAATTGAAAAATGCTTTAATAATATTATTTTTAAAATCTGTGGCTTTGTAAAATAATTTGATACTTGCAGAATCGTTTAAATATATTTTATACACACTTCAATAAAAATATAATTTAACGTAACTCTATAAAATAATTTTGAAAGATTTAATAAGAGTATTCAATATAGTGTAAATAATATATATAAAATCAATATAGTTATAAATTATAAGTAAATATCTAAAATAAAAATATAAATATCAAAAATAAACACAAGGAAGATACCAAAAAAATATACTAGATTAAAAAATACTTAAAAACTTAATATTATATCTTTGTAAATATAAAAGGTTATGAAATTATTTTGAGAAATATTTTGAATAGATGTTTGAAAAGATTATTTTGAAAACTAGGATATTTGAAAAATATTTAAAACTTATTTGAAATAGAGAGAAAGAGAGATCAAGAAACTTACTTAAAAATTGTATGATTCTATTACTTATCTGGAATATCTTGAAATCTTGAACTCTTCTACTCATGAGTCTTCAATTATCATCATCTTGAATCTACTCTTGATATCAGCATCTTGAATCTACTCTTGATATTGTACAGTCTTCTTAATCAACACCTGTCTAATAACCTACACTATATACTATATATAACTTGATAACACATTAGAATTTATATTTTATATAACTTCTATAGTTGTTATCATCAAAACCAACACCTAAGGTACTAACAATCTCCCCTTTTTTGATGATGACAACTCTATATATAAAATATAATATAACTCCCCCTGGGTTACAAAGCTCCCCCTTAATCTATGCCTAGATTTTATATATTTCTTCCCCTTTATCATCAACAAAACTAATTCTACCACCTAAAACTATAACACTAACGCTAATTCTTACTCTAATTATAACTCTAACTCGCCCTAAATAAAATACTAATTGATATATATAAGAATTATATGTAATGATGGTGAGAATGATTGTATAAATACAATAAGTGATATGTAAAATTTGAAAATCATAAAATAATCATAATCAAGCTAAATATTTCCAATCCAACAAAGTTAATGTCACACACTATTCACACAAATTAAACCAATCAAATCCAAACCAAATCAAGTATTATTATTTATATATAATCAAACATATTTAAACTAGACATTTCGAGGAACCTCAATCCATCCATCAATGCCAAAGATTGGATCCACTTTGATGGCATCCCATTCTTCATTTTTTGTTGATGGTACACTTTGGATTGGTGGTTGGTTCTTCTTTGTTCAAGGCAAAAATCATCTACCGAATCGCGTCAAAATGCCTTTCTTACTCCTTGATCGTCTGCATTTGACTCAATTTAAGTGCCTCCGGTTTCTTAGGGTGAAAGAAAGAATGTTCTTGAAAGATTCAAGAATGTGTTCGAGGTTTTTGCAAAGTTTTTGATGTGGGGAAGCCATTATTAAAGAGATAAATTTATATATGAAAAAGAATGAAGATAGAGACTGAAAATAATGGTTTTTTAGAGTGTATAGGTATATATATAGGTAAGAAGTCATTTGAAATGAATTGTTTGGTAGGTTTTTTTTAAAAAAAAACTGGCTGTTATATGTCGACTATGCAATATATTTTTCAAAACTAATTTATTTTACAATTATATTGTTATAACCTATACTTTTATATTTGTATGACTTTCCAGAGATAATAGACAATGTATAATAGTAAGAAATAGAACGTTCATTGATTATAAGGATGAGTATAAAGAATAAAAGAAAGATACATGAGATTCAACATAGACTTAAAACTAAAAAATTGAAATATAAAGATAGATTAAACATAGAAAGATGTGGATGAAGATGAAGATGGACCACCATGCTTGCGAATGATCTTTCTAAAGAATTTATCCATTTTATTGGAAACTAAGGTAAATCTCTTTGAGAATGATTTTTTAAGCTTTCTTTGGTTGTGAATGATCTTCTCTTGATTTTTGAGAAGATCTTTGTTAGATGGATTAGGTGGCATATTGATACTTTCCAAGAAAGTATCCTCCTTCTCTTCTTGTTCTTCCTCCTTGACTTCCATTTCCTCTCCTTCCTCTTCCTCTTCCTCTTCCTCTTCCTCTTCCTCCTCTTCTCTTCTTGATTCTTTTCCTAAGCCAACCTTTGTTCCTTTTCTGCAAGCGTTTCATAAAGCTGGAAAAAGGATGAAATAGGCATAAGTGAAATGTTGGCCTTGTCAAATATTTTTCGAGGAATTTTTTCCTCTCCTTTAAGGTCAACACCAAAACAATTGAAAACACGAGTAAGATACACACCATGAAGTAGTATGTTTTCATGTATAGAAAGGATTTTAGGAAAAGTTAATCCAAAACGACTTGAGACCAATTTATGTAATTTTGACCATAAATGGTGAAAAGAGCTTTGAAATTTTTTTATGTCGGATTATTATAATTACCCGTTCTAGGAGCGATACATTGTTTTAAAAGAAGGCTTAAAATTATTGGTTTTAGACGCAAGTTTTTGTTTTTAAATTCAAAATCATCATCACTTTCGAAAATGTCATGGATTACTTGACGATTTTGAAAATCAATTTGAAAAGTTGAAAGGTCCATTCCATTAGATTTGAATCCAAGAATGTGACCCAAAAGTTCAATTTTTAAAATAATTTATGTCCACTTGATACTACCCCAAACTTCTCCTTCTCTTCCATCATAAAACTTTCCTTTTGGTAAAACATCTTCACCAGTTTTGGATAACAAACGAAATTATTTTGAGAAGCATCAATTAAACCAAGAATTTTATTTTGCAAACAAAGATTAGAAATATTTTAAATAGGAAAATCATCAAAAATAGCAAATCTTTCGGGAAATTTTTTTCCAAAAGATATACACTCAAAATAGGCTTGCATGGCTTTTTGATAATTAAAAAGATGTTACTTTATTTTCTTAGAAAGCCTCATGGTTGCCTTAGTATTGCTTGAGTATGCCATTGAAGTATAGTTTGAAGAGATAAGAGAGCTTATGATTTTTGATTTTGAAAATGAAAGTAAAAAATGAATGGATGGAGATAGAGTAAACAAATAGAGAACCAAAGGACATGTTCCCTAGTCAAGAGACATCTTTTAAGAACATAGAAGTTGGTGAAAAGGTGGAGGGAAATTCAGATTTTGAAATTGAAATAGAAATTCAAAATTTGCCTACATATGTTGGAATATGCATGTGGGGTATGTCGACATATAGGTCAAATTTTCAAAAATATTTTTTTTAAATATATCATATTTTATTATATATATCTATTTTTAGTTATTTTATTTATAGAAAAATAATTTTAAATATATTTTATATTATTATATTACTAAATATATAAAACATTTAAACTTAAAATATAATCACATATTATTCAACCAATATAATTATTAATCTGTAGGATATTCCTAACGACCAATAAAGGAACCAAAAAATTCATTCAAATAAATAAAAATTTTGATATATTAAAAGCATACCTTTTTCTGATCCATTTCTCCATTTTGTTCTAAATTATGTTTTGCTATGAAGCACATGTTAGTAATTTCTGTATCCAATTCATTATCACTTGAGGATGTGTCTGAATCGTCTAATGTTGCAGTATAGGCTCTTCTTCGTTTTCTGGATGAATCAATGTTTGGTGTAGTTTTCAGTTTATCGGGATATGGAAACTCGTTATAAATGGCCAGGTTCATCGCAGTTATAACATCTAGTTCCATTTCCGCTTCTACTTCCTTAATTTTTGTCGTCATTCCTTTTAAAATTGAACAACTTCCTATATTTCAAAAAATTTCAAAAATTCCTTGTCATGAAAGCAATTTATTCATCGTCATCGCTATCTGAATTCCGATTATCCATCTTGCATTAAAAGCTATAAATTTCTTCTCTATTGCTTTGCTTTCTTTCTTGCCCCGCATTTGTGCTTCAAAAGACATTAAATTGCTAATTGACTCTCCAATTTTTAGAGTGCTAATGTCATTAACCTCTTCGATTGCAAGAGTCTTTTGATACTATGTAGGAGTAAGTGAATTGAGAATTTTTCTAACTCGATCCTCCTCAGAAAAACTTTTACCCAGTTCGTTAAGTGAGTGTACTATATCTTGAAATCTAATATACATATTAGATATGGACTCATTTGGACTTGAACAATTGAAACTGGTTTATTAACATGGAAATTTTGGTCTGTTTAATCTTACTTGTGTTTTTATGTGTAACTTGCAAAGTTCTCCAAATTTCAAATGCAGACTTACATATAAATACTTTATTAAATTCATTTCTATCTAGTGAACAAAATAATATATTCATAGCCTTAGAGTTACTTTATGCAACTGCTTTTTAGGTCAGCAGTCCATTGTGGAAAATTAGTCTTGGGTTCAGTGTACTTAGTTTGTGCAATATTCCAAGTGTCTAAACCAATTGACTATACATAAATTTTCATTCTAGATGACAAATATGTGTAATTAATGCCATTAAAAAGTAGAGGTCTAGCAGTAGATTGTCCTTCAAAAAATGAGTTACTAATAAGTATATCAACAATGTTATTACAAGTACTATTACCAGTGTTGGTAGCCATTTAACTTTTTCAAAAATTAGATGATGAATACTTTAAAAACTAATGCTCTGATACCAAATATGATTTAGTGGAATAGGAATCTTGAGGCTAAATTAACAATAGATGGGGGTGAATAGTGTTTAATGGATTATATGAATATTTTTCAAATTCTTTAAGATTCTACTTGGAATGATGTAATTAACAATCACAGAGACAATCACAAAACCTAAGTGTAGATAAAAGTAAATGCAGTAAAAGTAAAAAAGGAAAGAGCACACTAGGATTTTATACTGGTTCAGAGTTACGCTACATCCAATCCAGCACAATTCCTTGTATGGATTTCTTTTCAACTAGTATATGAAAATACAATCTCGATTTAAAGGCTACGACATGCACCCTCTAGAATCCCGACCTCTAGGTAAAGTCACTTGATTTTTGGGCTACAAGCACACCCACTAGATTTATAGGATACTAAGCACAAACAATTGATTTTACGGGCTACAATCATACCCACAAGTATAGCAGTATTGATTTGATAGAGTTTTTCATACTCAAATCTTTGATCTTGATTACAATTAATCCTATAAATCTTGAATAGCACTTGATCTTAGTTTGAGTGAGAAAGATGAGAGAAATCAGAGAGTAAATAATGGAGAATCAAATTAATTGTATTAAATTTGACTCTAGTTGAATTTGAGGAGAATTTGATTTAGAAATCAAGAGAGTGAAAAGAGAGGAGTAGAATAAGTAAGTAGATGTTCAAAATTCGTTTGGAAGTTCGGTATATATAGGAAAACAACGATCATGTCCATTCCCGAAGAGATATGACGAAAAGACACTCCCATTCAAATTTGAATTTTGAAAATTGCGTTCACTATGTTGACATACGTAGGTAGAGTATGTCGACATACTCTTCACAAAATTGAAAAAAACTATAAAAATATTATTTTGAAAATCTGTTGCTTTGTAAAATAATTTGATACTTTATAGAATCATTTAAATATAGTTTATACACATTTTAATCAAAATATAACTTAATAAAACTTTATAAAATAATTTTGAAAGATTTAATAAGAGTATTCAATATAATGCAAATAATATATATTAAATCAGTATAGTTTTAAATTATAAGTGCATATCTAAAATCAAAATATAAATATAAAAAATAAACATAAGGAAGATACAAAAAAACTTAAAAACTTAATATAATATCTTTGTAAATATAAAAGGTTAAGAAATTATTTTGGGAAATATTTTGAATAGATGTTTGAAAATATTATTTTGAAAACTAGGATATTCAAAAAACATTTAAAACTTATTTGAATTAGAGAGAAACGGAGATCATGAAAGTGTTATTAGGGTTTCAACAAAAATTCTATGACTCTATAACTTATCTAGAATATCTTGAAATCTTGAACTCTTCAATACTCATGAGTCTTCAATTATCATCACCTTGAATCTACTTTTGATATCAGCATCTTGAATCTACTCTTGATATCAGCATCTTGAATCTACTCTTGATGCTGTATAGTCTTCTTAATCAACACGGGTCTAATATCCTACACTATATACTCTATATAACTTGATAAAACGTTAGTATTTATATTTTATATAACGTCTACAATTATCATCATCAAAACCAACACCTAAGGTACTAACAAGAGGGTACTTCAACGAAGATGCATCTTAGTTTCTTCGATGAACTTCTGATGAAGATGAAGACTATGGATTTGAAGATGAATGAAGAGCAGATGGGGATGGTTCTTTTGTGTTCCCTTCCAGAGCAATACATAGGTTTCGCTAACAGTTAGATATGGTAGGGATACTTTAACAACAGTGAAAGAGTTAGTAGTATGACCTAGTGGTAATTACATAATTTGCTACATGTATCTAACTCTATAGTCAATCTTGTTCATACTAATGGTGTTAGTTTCCCTTTATATACTTTTTTATCATATGGTATAATTAATTAAGTAATTAATTTAAAGTATTTAATAAGAAAATCCTTATATGGAATGTTATGTGATTGTAGTTGTAAATAATTACAATCGTTGGTAATTAATCACAAAATTAGATTGACATTTTGTTTTAAATATTCATGGTCAAGGTGTTTCGAGAAAAGGATATCGATTCATGTGTTGGGACTAGAGTGTGCAACACTCTTTAAATATTGGGCAATGTATTACCCATGGTTGCAGAGGACACCAAGGGGTTGCATACTTGTAGTTTTCGATAATAATAGAACGACTCATGCAAGATTTTTCTATAAGTTGATAACAACTAGGTCAAACATAAAATCTCAGTGTGACAATGTTACACAGATCTATCGACTTAAGAATACTATGGAACTTCAATGTGAATACTCTACTTTGCTTATAGTAAAATCATGGCATGACGATCCATCGAGCGACTATAATTGGGTCTAAGTAGAAGCATTGGAAGTGAAGCACTGATCAATAAAGAGTTTGTTGCCTTAGTTTTATAAGGTTAATATCACGGTCAACCGTAGTCAATTCAATGTAAAAATCTCTGGTCAGAGTATAATGATTAACAATAAATGTTATTATTGAATCAAGGACTTTATTTATGGAATAATCAAGTTGAATGTGGATAGTAATGGATTTTTGACCGATACCAAATTCCATACATCCTAATGTGATATAGTGTTGGCGAAGAGAATATAAATAATTCTCACCATTGGTACTGCTTAAAATAATATAAAATATGATTTTTCTAAGGTTTGTAAGCGATGAATTCAGCCAAAATGATGCATTGCTAACTAGGGTGACGTGCAAACATTAATATTTGAATTGTTCAATATTAGTCGCTGACAAAATAACACCTCTGGGTCACACAACCACATTTGTAAATTATCCGAAAGACCACCTGATTTGATTAGTTTATTAAGTGTTATAAATTAAATAAATGTTTTAAGAAATACAAATTATTAATTTATTTGATGTTTTAGGTGTTGTTAGTAATTATTTGGATGTATATAAATGTTATACATATGCATATTAATATATGATATCAATATATGTTTAAACAAGCTTTAAATATTATTATTTACTTAAATAGGCATTTGGATTTTTTAGTCTACATGGGACAAGATCGTGGCTGACCATAAGAAAGAAGAAATGATCTAAATATTGATTTAGATCTAATTAAGGAACTAAAGAGGAAGGTTTTAAAAGAGGGAATGGGAAAGGTTTTCATTCTCTCTATAAAACAAATCTTCCTCATTAATTCATCCTTTCAATCTTCTTTATTTCCTCATCCTCTGTCATGGCTGCACCTTTTCTTCTTTTTCTCTAATTGCCTAAATATTTTGTAACGATCTACCTTTTCAATCCTTAGAAATCAACATTAATACATCCACGGTATTCACGTGCTGCAATTCCAAGTGCCGGAAAGATGGATTGTTGGGGTGAAAAAGAAAAGAAGATAGAACATAAAATAGAATCTTACACGAATGGAATAATTTATAATACCAATAATCTTCATAATGGAAATTTTTGAAATACATATCAGAGTCTAACTTAGATTCAGCCTGGACAGTTATAAATCTCTATCCTTTCAAATGTTGACAAGCAACAAATAAATGTAGTAGATGAAGCGGATAATAGAATACATCCAATAGATGAAAATCCTTTGGAAACTCCAAGCGTCTCCAACTAAACCTGAAACTACTCGGTTCTGACCCGAGTATTAAAAAACACCAGAATCAGGCTTGATAAACCAGCATGAGATACTCGAAATTCTAAATGTATAGATCATTCTGATGTTAATCAAAACCTTTGAAAAGAAGGGTATCTCATAAGACCACGTCCACCCATAAATACGTATGGTTTTTATCCTATGATAACCAAAATACTTTATACCGAAAACACTTATGTATTATCTTGATATCAGATGTATGTTTGTAAAAGTCACGACCATCACCGTTACCATTAAGACCGAGCTCCATCGCTTATTCTTTGGGGAGGATGAGCCTATCAAGGAGAAAATAAGGAGTTCGAAAAGCTTCGAAGCAAGAAAAAGTGGAGAAAGTACCACCGATTTGGTTCCAAGAAGATAGCAATAAGTTTGAAGTGTCGCAGAAGCTCTACAGAATTTATGGGAGCTTGGGAAGGTGGGAGCATTAGTAATAGTGAGTACTCGAGTTATCTTTAATTATTCAACTCCTTAAAATATTATTAAGTATGATTAGTTAGTGAATTTATATGCTTGGTTGAGAATTAGATGATTATATGGATGTTAAGATGGTTGATAACTTGGTTGTGAAATTCTATAACCAATTGATGTGAAAATAATATTCAAGTTAGGTAATGGTTAGTAAACTAACCCTAGTTAGTTAATAAATTCAAATGAAAAGTGTAAGAAGATGTTTAGCTTATTTAATGATTAAAATGATAAAATATTGTTTTAAATAAGTTAAAATAGTTTTAATATGGTTTTAAGACATATTTGAAGTGTTTCAAACAAGTTTCAGAACAATTTACCAAATGGTCAAAATCGAGCTCGTCGCGTAGCGGCAGTTCGTAATATTCGATCCGTAACTTTAAATCAATGTGTAGGATTCAAACTAAGTCAAAAATCTTTGAAATAAGAAATTTACAGATCCTTATAACCGTATTTTTCAAATGAAAAAGAAAAATCAAGATTTCATTTGATAGAGTTTGAGTTATGTCCAAAGAAAGTTTTTAGAAAAATCGTTGTTTTGCAGTTTAAAACCTGAATTGGAAATTGATTTATAATGAATATTTTTAATTATTTAAAAATATGAAATAAATTTTATAAATCTATTAAAATGGTTTAAAAGATATTTTTGTGGTAAAATGGAAGTTTATGAAATAAATTTTGGGTTTAATTCAATGTAACCTTAAAACACTATTTGCAGCAGTTTTTAATAACTATTGAAATATGGCTTCAAACTTTAGTATTCTTTCCCAAATATTTTATAAAAGTTTCAATAAATAATTAAGTGTTTTAAAGATGATTTGAGGATTTTATAATATATTTTAAAGATTTTAAATAAATGATTTAAAGAAATGATATCAAAATCAAGTGATTTAATCTTAGCTCTAAAAGCCAACGAGTAGACTAGATTTTTCTATTCGTCGGATCTGGTGAGGTGCTTAAATTAAGGAGATGTTCAGGAGCAACCAGTGCCTTGGCTCACCTGGCCTCTCCTGGGCGAGGGGTAGATAAGGTCGAAATGTCGAAAACGAGTAAAGTATAAAAGATTAAATTTTCCAAATTTAAACAACTTGAATTGCATGGAGATAATCTTCTAACACTTGGTGTTAAATTCTGAGGAGGGAACCCATACTATCCGTATGAATTTAAAAGATGATTTCACCGCTATTCGACGAATGGTAAAGGTTGAATACGAAAATTGATATTGGGTAGAATTAGTATAATTTCCATGATCCTTTTTACTAAGTAATGTTTTCCAATAGGAGATTTAAATAAATGATTTGGAATTAATTTAATTCCTATACTTGAAATTAATTGTTTTGAGTTTGTAGTAAACTAGGTCTTAAATAGCATCGTTTTTGACCCATTTAAAAGTTTTGTTTTGGAAATATGAAATCTTTGATTAAGATTTAATAAATGATTTGGAATTGTTTTCCTAAGTAAAAGGGTAAAATGATTTAGAATTATTTCGAAGTTTAAAAAGTTTTAATTAACCAAAGTATTTGATAAAATGAGGCTTAATGATTGTATATGCTATGAAAAAGATAAAGTAAAATTTTAATGAATCTATCTCCAAGAGTAACTCAATTTGAATAGAAAGATTAATTGATTGGATATTGTTTGACAAACACCTATATACCTGGTATCTTTTTAATCGATGATTGGTCTGAAGGAACCGGGGTTGGATTTGGGTAACTCCTATCGGAAAACCACTTTGAACCAATGTATACATTCGAAAATGAATATATCTTGATGATGAAGACATGTTGAAGATGATGATTATTGAAGACCGAAGATCTTCATAGCGGAAGGATTGCTTGTTGACATTCTCCGGGTCGCTCCCAATATAGAGATATTTATTATAGTAGTGGTCGTGTCATGTTTTGAAATTTTCGTATTGCAAGGACCACTCGCTACTGATCCTAGGAGTGATTCCCAAAAGGACGTGGTAGGAGGAGTGCCTTTAGTTTCGTTTAGTCCCAGAACGAACTTGTATGGACTAATGTCTGACATTGCATTTCTGATATCATAAACATCGAATTTTACAAACATACATCTAATTGGTGGCGGAGAGGGCAACTTCTCTTAGCTTAACTCCCTTCTCTGAGACATACGAGCTCAGAGGTTGTATATTCGTGGAAGTCAATGGTAATCGAAGGAGTGGCAATGTGGCTTCTAAGTGGAATGTGCTTTGTGGAAGAATAAAGTGTGGCTTTATGAAAAACAAAGTATGGCTTTATGAAAAGAAGAGCGTAGCCTCTCTAGCCTCACAACCCAGTAATGATATGGGATACTATGTGGTCTGCAAAACACAACTACGGGCTATCAGATGAAATGGGGAAAAGGCTATGCCTTCCATGCATAGAATAAGTGACGTTTGAGTCCTTGGATGTGTAGCCATTGGATATATGTTTATTGCAACTAAAACACCGCATTAGGCCACTAGTTCCTTGTAATGTTGGAAATCAAATGCCAATATGAGCTTTACAGTTTTGATTGTAGTCCCAAAATAGTTATAATGCTTTGTAAACATTTCAGCTACCTCTTTGGTATCATATATTCCGTCCAAGTATATTCCATTTGACCTAGTCCGGATATATTACCATAGACTTAGTCTGGGTATTGATACTTGGTTTATATATATTTACTTGAAAATGTTTTCAAAAGAATGTCATTAAAGATAATATATAAATGTTTTCAGTATAAAGTATTTTGGTTATCATAAGATAAAAACCTGTCTGTATTTATGTGTGGTCGTGGTCTTATGAGATACTCTTCTTTTCAAAGGTTTTGATTAACATCAACATGATCTATACATTTAGGATTTTGAGTATCTCACGCTAGTTTATCAAGCCTGATCCAGGTATTTTTAATACTCGAGTCAAATCCAAGTAGTTTCAGGTTTAATTGAAGACGCTTTGAGTTTCCAAAGGAGAGCTGGAGATCTTCATCTACGTATGGACATATTCTATTATCTGCTTCATCTACTACATTTGTTTGTTGTTTGTCAACATTTGTAAGGACAGAGATTTATAAGTATCTACGCTGAATCTAGGGTAGTCTCTGATATGTATTTCAAAAATTTCCACTATAAAGATGATTGATTTATGAATTACTCCATTCGTGTGAGATTCTACTTTCTGCTCTATCTTCTTTTCTCCTTCATGGGCTCGGCCTCCCCATAAAACAGGTGATGGAGCTCAGTTTTGATGCTGATGGTGATGGTCGTGCACTTGATTGAGGAAGAGGAGGTGTTTAATTCGACTTGGAGGTGTAATACTATAGTATATATGTATAAAATTTTATTATTATTTCTACATAATTTCATTAAGAAAGAAGCCATTAAAAGCTTGAGGAAGAACAAGAAGAAGGTGTGTGAATGAAAGTGAGAATGTGTGTTGCTATTTATAGAGTTTAGGAAGTGTTGTTTCCAAGCAATGGTAAATGACTAAAATTCCCCTTCTACCTCATGCTTAGCTTGGCCAAATATACCCTCCCCCATCACTTCGTCCTTTGTCTAACCTTGGTCCTAAAGACATCCTTTTTCATTGGTCCACATACCCCCCTTTCATCTTATGTAGTACAGCCTCCCCCTTCTCCAACCTCCTCCATCACTTCCATCACCTCTTGTCCCATTATTTAGCTCTTAATTAAGCAAGGTATCTTAGTACTTTAAGTTGACATTAAGGAGGCTTGCTATGTTTGTGTGAGATTTGGTTAGGTTTTGTTTATTTTTTATGTGATTTGATTTGATATTTGCTTAAGAGTAAAGTATATATAAAAATATATTAATCTTTTTTAATTTGACTAATTGTATGGTTTAAAATGTGTATTAATATGTTAACGATGTTGCATGACTCGAAACAACTTTTGTTCGTTCAATCATTAAAAATTGGGAAACCGATTACTGGTCACATTTTCACTTATAATTTAAATTACATATATATGTAAACGAAATTTGAAAATAAATTTCTAATCATTTTTAATTAATTAAAACAAGATCATTAAAGCTATAAACCATTAAATAATATTAAAGTTCAATTTATTAAAACACGACGTCGATTTGTCAAAGTGCGACGAAGTTTGTATAATTTTATAAAACAAGTATATATGTTTATAAAACCAATATAAACCATTTTTATTATTTTATAACAAATCAAAATAGATTATTTATCATTCAAAACACTTATTTGACCATATATTCAATTTTATTGAAAACCAGCTTTTGTCACTTTTACGATGAAAATCTAAACTCTCTATTTTGTAAATAGGTTCTAAAATAAGTTCATCATTCTTATTTATTGTACAAAACATGATTATTGTTTTGAAATAAACCTATATTTGAATATTTTAAAATTAAACATTTCTATTTCAAAAGTGATAAAATTACGAGTCGTTACATATTTTTACCTCAAATAATGTTAAGTTGATTCTTTGGGTTAAGTTAATTTCATTTTTAAACTAGTGTATTCAATGTTTTACTATTTATTTTAATGTATTACTTTAAATTTAAATTTTAAATTTTATATATATATATATGTATGTATGTATGTATGTACAAACACACACACATAGATATATATACACATATATAAATACACACACACACGTATGTATGTATACACACACATACACACACATATATATGGAACGTTTAATTAACTAATCATATCAATGAAGCTATATATTAATATTGACAATGCTTATAATGATTTTGTTCACCTATGTGTTTATGTGAAATTTTCCAATTTAAAATTAAAGCTGAGATAATTTTGATTATGAATTAGTATAAATCACTTTTCATATACAAATTAGATATGGTATTAATTAGCAGTTTTAAAAGTGGAAGGTGGAATCAATTAAATGTATCGACCTTTTCTCTTTCCTTTTTAGACTCATATTTGATTTAATCTTGATCTAATATGTACATGATTCCCATCTTCTCTTAAACACTAAACATTCACTTGCTTTGAAGATTTCTGATTTTATTGTATAAATTTGTTTTCAAATACACACTTGCTTTGAAGATTTCTGATTTTATTGTATAAATTTGTTTTCAAATACACACTCTCTTTGTAATGACCAAGAATTTTAGTCATTTGATTTTGAAATATTAAATTAATTTTAAATATTTAAATGTTAATTTTTTAAGTCAAACAACTTAAAATTCGAATATAGGGATTTATTTGAATATGTGAATTATGAATTAAATATTGAATTATTTAATAATTGAATCTTGAGTTTAATTCAAATAAAATTATTTCAAAGCTTATTTCAATTATGTTAAAATAAGAAGGAAAATAGTAAACTTTCATATTATAATTAAAAGTGATTAAGTTGGTTTAAGTAAACTAAAGTATGATCAAAAGGTTAACTTTTGCACACGTCCGGTTTAGGTCCCGAGAATGGTTCTATTGACTTTGAAATAGGGTTATTTTGCTAAGAACGACAATCGGCATGACTCGATTGGAGTTTGAAATTTTTGGGTATGTTTAGTGCCGTAGATTATAATTTAATAAAAACTACCCTATTTTAATACACTTATACCCTTCACGTTCGCATCCTACTTCAGCCTATACCTACACCATACATCATCGAAGTTAAAAGCCCCCGTCGCTTTTCAGTTTTCATCCTGAAAACAAAGGCAACTCACTCCTTCAAAAATTGCAAAAATCAATATCAAATTCGTTTTTCAATAAAAAATACGAAATTGCTTCTTTGACTTTAAATTGGCCTAAGCTTCAAATTGATGTGAGTTTTGTGGTGTTTGGTTGTGTATTAGGAGATCAACTATAAACGTCACGAAGGGTTATGGAGCTAGGGTTAGGGATTTCATGAGCCATGGTGGACGAGAGGAAAATCAGAGATTAGACTAGAGTTTGTTGGGGAAAGTTAGACCTTGGATGAAATTTTAGTGATGTCCGGACGTGATTGGGGTGGTTCGACCTGCTGTGTCACAGGTGGAAGATGGGGACCTGTCGCATTTTTGATGGAGTGGTCGGAGGTGAATCTATGGTGATGGGCAAGTGGCTTTTATGGAGTGGAGGACTATGGCGCAAACAAAATTTGGTTTCGTCGGGGATTGATGAGTTTTGGATGGTGAAGTGAACGGCCGTGCACTTTGATGGTGTATAGGATTCAGAGAAGGGATTAAGGAGGGAGAAGAAGAATTAGGGAGGAAGAGTTTAGTTAATTAGGTCCAAATTGAATGTGGACAGTCGCGTTGGGTTCGTATTAATGAGATCTAGGATATGGAATTAGATTGGTGGCGTTTGGAGCTCGTTGAATTTCCCACCGAATTCGAACGTCGTTTGAATTCAGACGGAACTAGAACGTGGAAGCGACAACTGGAACAATGGCGAGTTAAACTCACCTTTTTGGTAAATTGGAATGATAAAACAATATTGTATAGTAGTTATAAATTTTTGATTGCTTATTAGATGATTTACTGCTTATTTAGTCGGTTTGAAAATATTCCACCCCTGGAGCATATGAACTTTGTATATGTACACGCCTAGTAGTTGTAACGACCCGTATTTTAACCATTTAAAATGTTAAATCAAATAAGATTTTTGAATAAAATTGTTAGAAAAATATATTTAAGATTTCATTGATTCAAACTAAATTATAATATATAAGTTATGAGCTTAATTAAAATGTCTATTAGTGATATATATTTGCAGTAAGGTAAGAAAAATAACATAGGATAGTGTGTGTTTAATGATATTGGTTTGAATAAAATTGATAACTTCTTGAATGTAAATTTCCAATTGATTGGAATAATAAATGTTAAAAAAATGTTTCTTTATTAAAGAAGAAATCATATGTTTATTCATTTGAAATGTTTGGTAGCCGAAAGATTGATTACAAGTGTAAGAAATCAATTATTTAATAAAAAATTAATAACTTTTCGTTTGTATACAATAATTCCATAAATACGTTAAATTACTATAAACATGAATTGAATTGTCTCATTTCTTTTTTTTCAAATTTAACTTTGGGATTAATTACAGTTAATGCAATTGAAACATTTCGAATAAAAGGAAAGAGAACATTAATTGTAATTAATGAACGTAATAATATAAACATACGCTTGAATTAAAATAAAAGAGAAAGTTGAGGAAATAAAAAGGAAACAAATGTTTTAATCGAAAAAGGAATTGTGACGCCCCACCTCTATACCCACGCTAGCCAAGAACACTACGGTGTAGTGCTGTCAACTAGCACGGAGAATAAGGCTGTTGAGGAGCGACCATCTATGTAATTGCCTTGTGCGAGCACCGATATGTCAGATAATAAAACATTGCATTTCATCTTTAGAGGAAACCCGACATACCGATACAAACTCAAAGCTACTACACAGTGGCTATAATAGTTTAGGACAATGGATATAAAAATAACACAGATAACATAAATGCGGAATACAGATGGAACGAAAAGTCTCATATATACAATAACTGATATCGGTTACAATACATTTGACACAATACAAATTATACAACTACAATTGTCGACTCAAGAAGTTATATATATACAAGTACATTATCGACTAATATACATGAATACATTATCATCTTAAAACAGACACACTGACTACTACAACAAGTCGAAGACCACTTCAAATGATATAAAAAGTCTTCATAGCTCTAGCAGCAACCCAAAGCTAAAAATCTACAACCTGTAAATACTCGGTCTGACCCGAGTATTACATTCAAAAGAAAATAATACCCGGATCAGTCTAATTCAAACTCAGTTATTAGCGCAGAGAAGCAATAATAATCAATCTCAATATAGATGACAGTCACAGAAATCTCGTATATCCAACTCTCGATACGAGAATTGGATAACGGCAGATATAACACTAAACAGTGTTAATCCACAAAACAGAAATCCAAAGCAGTTTAAGCAATTGAAATGTCAATTAAAAAATATCAATGCTAATTGGCTGCAGTACACGCTAACGTGTACTGCCTCGCCAATACAGCCTACGGATTACGCAACAGGTCGATGAATTAAGAATAAAAGAGATATCGATTAAAATCTGTCAATTCGGTGTGGCTGCAGTGCACGCACGCGTGCACTGCCTCGCCACAACAGAATATAAAGTCACCACAAGGGACAAGGGTAAAACTGCTACGAAAATGCAGCCACCACTTGTATTTAAGGGCAAGGCTGCATCAGTGAAATGAAACAGTGTACCCAGTGAAAGAGGCAACAAGTGGAACAAGTTCAACATGTCGCAAAGCAAGGCACAGGGAAATAGCAAACTGAAGGCGAGAGCACCAAAGATATGGCACTACAACACTCAACAGAAAAGACGCAGATCAGCCTCATTAGAAGATGAGGTCATCAGTGAAGCAAAATGACAAAAATGCAAATGATACAAGGCATCAATGCAGTGTATCAGATTCGAGAACAAGGCAGTGCAGCAGTCAGCAACTAAAGCATGAATGCTGTTGTGGAGACTAGAGCATAGAAATGCCCAGACTCAAGTGGAATCAACAAACCAAGGAACTGACATCAAGGATGAATGTAATTCAAGTGACAGTGTAACCCAAAATGGGGACAGAGAAAAGATTCAAGTAAATACAAGCTACAACAAAATCTCGAGTATCATCAACAAAAGGATACAACATATATGCAACTGTAACACTAGACAGTGCAAGTGACAATGCAGCAACAGGTTGATACAAAGTCAAAGTGAACAATGGAATGCAAGTGACCACAAGACTCAATTGTACTCGAGTATAAATGCAACAGTATGCAGACGCTCTCAGGCTAAAGCCAGGTGAGAAATCACAGATTAAAGTAACTGAAGTAGCAAGATTTACCAACAAACTCAAGTGTCATTAGAAAAATAATTCCAAATGTATTTCAGTTCAGTGATAGGTATGTAAGCAAATGCACCAACATATACACAACATCACACCACAAACGACATAAGATCTAAGACTACATTTATATACATATTAGATGACAGCAGGTGATATTGTATATATGGGGATGCAATTGCGCAAGTACAAATAAAAAAAATCATAATGAGGCCAGTGTCTCAAGAACTAAGCATAAGGTGACTTGAGAACAAAAAGGGGGTAGACATCATGCTACAGAATTTAAGCTTTCAATACTAACCAAAGTTCAAATTGAAAGTTTAAGGCACAGGGCAGATAAGCTCAAAAATCTTGAGTTATCAGAGAAGTAAATGCCCCAGAAACATACAGTACAACACAAGTAAATGGGGCAGCTAGCACATAAATGAAAGTACATCTACAACTGATAGTGAAACTCAAGTTCAATTTTTAAATCAGCAGTGTATGACCCAAAACATGAACAAGGGTAAAAACTGTGAAGTAACTCAAAGATCAAGTCGAAGACATAAAGTCACTGTAACTAGGAAATACAATGTATACCGAGCTGTAAATCGATGACCTCAGACCATCAAGTTCAACGGTCGAACGTCATCAACCTAGGGATGAACAGAAGTGCCAAATTCAAGGATGACCAAGTCGAAAATGTCCAGTGATCGAAGTCAAATACGAGTATCAGGGGTCCAAAAGTAAAGCAGTTTCAAGTTATAAATCTATAAGAACAAATCAGGCCCGAAGTCATCATGAATTCACAAAAGCCAAACTGTGAAACCCAACATCACGAGAACAAATGCCTCCGAACAAAATCCAAGTAAACAAAATTGGACAAGTCAGAGAATCGAACAGCAAAAACCCAAACCACGATAACTACGAAACAGAAACGAACGAAAATCATAGGGTTTGAGTGAATTAGATGTGAGCGGTAGCACTCACCATTTTTTTTCGACGAGGCAGTGAAGCCAAAGCTTTAGCATGCGAAGCGAAGGTGACTCGATCAATTGAGGAGTAGCCGTGCAAGGCGATGTCGAACGACGAAGAAGAGTAGCCATTAATTTGGATGTTTGGGGACGAAGACGAAGAAACCAGGCTGCCATTTTTATTTTCTTTTGCTTTGATCTAGGGTTTTTCACGAAATAAAAAGGGGGGAACGGGTTTTCGCATGGACAAAAGAGAACGGGTCGAATTTCTTTAAGAATGGGGCGGCATCGAGAAAAAGGGGACGGGTACATTTGCTTTGCAAATTTTTCACGGCTTCAAACATTTGAAAACGTGGGCCGAGAATTTATTTTAAAGCCTGTCAACATTTAACAGATTTTTCAAAAGAGTTTCAACTGGTTAAATTAAAATTCCAAACAGCAATTTGCTAGGAAAAGCAATCATCTAAAGACGATAATTAATCGGTACGAAATACTGGGTTGTTACAGACTTCCCTCCTTAAAGAAATTGCGTCCTCGCAATCATAAGGAATAAACAGACAAAAGGTAACAACCATAAGATCATGGCAATGTCGAATGCATAAGCAAAGCAAATGTCAGCAAGGAAGTATAGGAATTATGGAAGTATCAGATATAGAATCAAAAGGTTCGATTGCTTCAAGTCAAAAGAATCAACATCGTGGGGATCAAGGAATCAAAATCAGACGACTATCAAAAGCAAGAATCAATCGAGTTCCGGCATTTAAAAGAAAAGGGAAGACAGAGCAGAATTCACATACTGCACGAATTGAATGTGAGTAAATCAAATTACTCACCTGAATCGTCAGAGAAAAAGACGAAGCTCGAATCTCAAAATCGCAAATATTCAATCATCTAAAACGATAATCGAATTTTCACAAATATCTGATTATCAAAAACGATGAGCAGAAATAACAAATATTCGATTATCAAATCGAAAAATATTTAATTATCTCAAACGATAATCAAATTTCACAAATATCTGATTATCAAAAACGATAATCAGAAATCACAAAGATTCGATTATCAAATCGAAAAATATTTAATTATCTCAAACGATAATCAAATTTCACAAATATTTGATTATCAAAAACGATAATCAGAAATCACAAAGATTCGATTATCAAATCGAAAAATATTTAATTATCTCAAACGATAATCAAATTTCACAAATATCTGATTATCAAAAACGATAATCAGAAATCACAAATATTCGATTATCAAATCGAAAAATATTTAATTATCTCAAACGATAATCAAATTTCACAAATATCTGATTATCAAAAACGATAATCAGAAATCACAAAGATTCGATTATCAAATCGAAAAATATTTAATTATCTCAAACGATAATCAAATTTCACAAATATCTGATTATCAAAAACGATAATCAGAAACACAAATATTCGATTAATCAAATCGAAAAATATTTAATTATCTCAAACGATAATCAAATTTCACAAATATCTGATTATCAAAAACGATAATTAGAAACACAAATATTCGATTAATCAAATCGAAAAATATTTAATTATCTCAAACGATAATCAAATTTCACAAATATCTGATTATCAAAAACGATAATCAGAAACACAAATATTCAATTAACGAGTCCGGAATTAACCGAAGTAGTAAAAGTATGGTTCCATACTCCTTACTTTTGCTAAATCGTTTAAATCTCTTTATCGTTTCCTTGAAAGTGCAGAATTGTGTGTTTTAAAAATAACATTTCACATTCTCAAACGGACAAGTCTGGAATTAAGCGAATCAGTAAAAGAAAGGGGTCATAGTCCTCGATTTTTCTGAAATGTTTAAATCGCTTCCTCGTTCTTTTGAAAATGTAAGCTGGAAAAATTTTGAAAACAATTTTAATTTATATTTTTGAAACAACTTTTAAAAATAAAGAATTTTGAAAACACGTGATTAAATTAGCAATATCAGTATTGCAGGAGAACCGCTTGTAAATCCATTTCAAAATTGACGAGTACTGAAGTTAACACGTCAAAATCTCATCAAAATAACTGGCATCAAAATATAATGCCAAATGAATTTTCATTCATCAAAAATGTCACAAGAATCTTCTCAAAGATAGAAAGGGATATCATACCCTAAACTTGTATTCATAACAAGTCAATAACACATGAATTCACCAATACACAAAAATTGACAAAACTTGTCAATAGAAATCACGAAAATTGGTGAAGCACAAATTCTAGAAATCATCACAAGAAATCCAGAAATCATAAAAAGGGGGAAAAAGCCTATCAGAAAACGGGAGTATGAAAACTCCAAAACACCGGTTTCACAAGACGAGACGCTATCTCATGGTGGCTAACCATTAAAGTTTCACACAGGAATGGTCCGAAGACCGTGGGTCGCTATCCCACGCGTGTGAGTCGGAATCACACAGATTGAGGTCTAGGCTAACCTCGCAGAGAAAGAGACATCGCACATTTGCTAGTCTAAACCATAAAAAGGAAAAGGGAAATGCCTATCACAAAATGGGAGCATGAAAACTCCAAAATACCGGTATCACAAGATGAGACGCTATCTCATGGAAGCCATCCATTAAAGTTTCACACAGGAATGGTCCGAAGACCGTGGGTCGCTATCCCACGCGTGTGAGTCGGAATCACACAGATTGAGGTCTAGGCAAACCTCGCAGAGAAAAAGACATGGGTGAGTGGAATCACACAAATTTAAGGTCTAGACTAACCAAAAAGAAAAAAGGTATGTGTGAATGGAATCACACAAGTGGTGTCTAGTCTAACCTTGCAAACAAAAAGATATGTGTGAGTCGGAATCACACTACTGCGGTCTAGACTAACCTTGCGGACAAAGAGATATGTGTGAGTCGGAAACACACTACTGCGGTCTAGTCTAACCTTGCGAACAAAGAGATATGTGTGAGTCGGAATCACACTTCTGCGGTCTAGTCTAACCTTGCGAACAAAGAGATATGTGTGAGTCGGAATCACACTACTGCGGTCTAGACTAACCTTGCGGACGAAGAGATATGTGTGAGTCGGAATCACACTACTGCGGTCTAGTCTAACCTTGCGAACAAAGAAATATGTGTGAGTCGGAATCACACTACTGCGGTCTAGACTAACCTTAAAATGATCGTCATGATCAACGAGAAGTGTCAATTACACTAGAAAATTGTCACAAAAAGTTCAATCGAACAAGTCCAGGAGTTAACCGACGAAGTAAACGCAAGCGTTTCATACCACTTGTTTTACTAAGCCGTTTAATTCAATTTCTCATACGAGTGAAATAAAGGCTTGTATATACTAATAGATTGGAAAACGGTTTAGGAAAAAGAGCTTTGTAGTAAAATAGTTTTGAAATCGTTTGGAAAAAGGATTTTAATATTTACTACTAGTATAGAAAACCTTTATATTTTTAAAGTGACAAATCACAAAAATGATTGTAGAAACAATCAATCACAAGAATTCACATACGAAGATGTGAATGGAATCCAAAGAAATCGATACTGAATCCATCAGAAAGTATGTTCACAAAAATCCCGAAGAAAATGTCATCAAAGTTGCTAATAAATGATAGCAACAAATCGGGGAAATGATCAAGAATCGATTAAATTAGGAAACCAAGTCAGTTCACTAAAATTTCACGTTCGAAGACGTGAATAAAATCCAAAGAATTCGATTCCAAATTCATCAAAGTAGGAATACCCAAAAATTCCAGAAATAGAAGTTATCAAAATCGACAAAGGTGATAACAACTAATTAGAAAAGAAGAATCGATTATCAACTGGAAAAACAAAGCAAATCGAGCAGAAATGCATAAATGACTTCAACAAAAGTAAGAATCAAGTCAATGTCGAAGTCAACAATTAATAGCCGCAGTCGAGTACAAAATGAATCAATCATCATTATCAAAGAAACCAACGGCAAACAAAATCAGAGTCTTAAAAATCAAGAAATTAGCAATTTCTCAAAAACAAAGTGACCGAAGTCGAATGGAATTCAAGATGAGGAAAACACAAAATATCAAGTTCAAAATCGCTGGGATTCAAACTAGATGTGAATGAGAAATCAAAATTACTCAATTTTGCAACTGGTCCAGCTATTTTTTCATCACAGTGTAACAGGTACACAATGACACTCATAGCATAGAACAAAAGTGGAACAAAGTCCAAAAGTCAAAATGGCTTTAATTTGCCAAATTAAAACAAAATCAACATCGGCTAAATCAATTCAAAGCCGAAAACACATGAATAAGCGTTAGGAATTCATACTTAACAGTCAAAAATAATCATATGTAAAGATGAGAGATAAAACATCGACAAATAGTTGTAACACATGCTCCATCTAAGTTATGTTTTATAATTGTCCTAAACCCCAGGATCTGATACCAAGCTGTGACGCCCCACCTCTATACCCACGCTAGCCAAGAACACTACGGTGTAGTGCTGTCAACTAGCACGGAGAATAAGGCTGTTGAGGAGCGACCATCTATGTAATTGCCTTGTGCGAGCACCGATATGTCAGATAATAAAACATTGCATTTCATCTTTAGAGGAAACCCGACATACCGATACAAACTCAAAGCTACTACACAGTGGCTATAATAGTTTAGGACAATGGATATAAAAATAACACAGATAACATAAATGCGGAATACAGATGGAACGAAAAGTCTCATATATACAATAACTGATATCAGTTACAATACATTTGACACAATACAAATGATACAACTACAATTGTCGACTCAAGAAGTTATATATATACAAGTACATTATCGACTAATATACATGAATACATTATCATCTTAAAACAGACACACTGACTACTACAACAAGTCGAAGACCACTTCAAATGATATAAAAAGTCTTCATAGCTCTAGCAGCAACCCAAAGCTAAAAATCTACAACCTGTAAATACTCGGTCTGACCCGAGTATTACATTCAAAAGAAAATAATACCCGGATCAGTCTAATTCAAACTCAGTTATTAGCGCAGAGAAGCAATAATAATCAATCTCAATATAGATGACAGTCACAGAAATCTCGTATATCCAACTCTCGATACGAGAATTGGATAACGGCAGATATAACACTAAACAGTGTTAATCCACAAAACAGAAATCCAAAGCAGTTTAAGCAATTGAAATGTCAATTAAAAAATATCAATGCTAATTGGCTGCAGTACACGCTAACGTGTACTGCCTCGCCAATACAGCCTACGGATTACGCAACAGGTCGATGAATTAAGAATAAAAGAGATATCGATTAAAATCTGTCAATTCGGTGTGGCTGTAGTGCACGCACGCGTGCACTGCCTCGCCACAACAGAATATAAAGTCACCACAAAGGACAAGGGTAAAACTGCTACGAAAATGCAGCCACCACTTGTATTTAAGGGCAAGGCTGCATCAGTGAAATGAAACAGTGTACCCAGTGAAAGAGGCAACAAGTGGAACAAGTTCAACATGTCGCAAAGCAAGGCACAGGGAAATAGCAAACTGAAGGCGAGAGCACCAAAGATATGGCACTACAACACTCAACAGAAAAGACGCAGATCAGCCTCATTAGAAGATAAGGTCATCAGTGAAGCAAAATGACAAAAATGCAAATGATACAAGGCATCAATGCAGTGTATCAGATTCGAGAACAAGGCAGTGCAGCAGTCAGCAACTAAAGCATGAATGCTGCTGTGGAGACTAGAGCATAGAAATGCCCAGACTCAAGTGGAATCAACAAACCAAGGAACTGGCATCAAGGATGAATGTAATTCAAGTGACAGTGTAACCCAAAATGGGGACAAAGAAAAGATTCAAGTAAATACAAGCTACAACAAAATCTCGAGTATCATCAACAAAAGGATACAACATATATGCAACTGTAACACTAGACAGTGCAAGTGACAATGCAGCAACAGGTTGATACAAAGTCAAAGTGAACAATGGAATGCAAGTGACCACAAGACTCAATTGTACTCGAGTATAAATGCAACAGTATGCAGACGCTCTCAGGCTAAAGCCAGGTGAGAAATCACAGATTTAAGTAACTGAAGTAGCAAGATGTACCAACAAACTCAAGTGTCATTAGAAAAATAATTCCAAATGTATTTCAGTTCAGTGATAGGTATGTAAGCAAATGCACCAACATATACACAACATCACACCACAAACGACATAAGATCTAAGACTACATTTATATACATATTAGATGACATCAGGTGATATTGTATATATGGGGATGCAATTGCGCAAGTACAAATAAAAAAAATCATAATGAGGCCAGTGTCTCAAGAACTAAGCATAAGGTGACTTGAGAACAAAAAGGGGGTAGACATCATGCTACAGAATTTAAGCTTTCAATACTAACCAAAGTTCAAATTGAAAGTTTAAGGCACAGGGCAGATAAGCTCAAAATCTTGAGTTATCAAGAAAGTAAATGCCCCAGAAACATACAGTACAAAACAAGTAAATGGGGTAGCTAGCACATAAATGAAAGTACATCTACAACTGATAGTGAAACTCAAGTTCAATTTTTAAATCAGCAGTGTATGACCCAAAACATGAACAAGGGTAAAAACTGTGAAGTAACTCAAAGATCAAGTCGAAGACATAAAGTCACTGTAACTAGGAAATACAATGTATACCGAGCTGTAAATCGATGACCTCAGACCATCAAGTTCAACGGTCGAACGTCATCAACCTAGGGATGAACAGAAGTGCCAAATTCAAGGATGACCAAGTCGAAAATGTCCAGTGACCGAAGTCAAATACGAGTATCAGGGGTCCAAAAGTAAAGCAGTTTCAAGTTATAAATCTATAAGAACAAATCAGGCCCGAAGTCATCATGAATTCACAAAAGCCAAACTGTGAAACCCAACATCACGAGAACAAATGCCTCCGAAAAAAATCCAAGTAAACAAAATTGGACAAGTCAGAGAATCGAACAGCAAAAACCCAAACCACGATAACTACGAAACAGAAACGAACGAAAATCACAGGGTTTGAGTGAATTAGATGTGAGCGGTAGCACTCACCATTTTTTTTCGACGAGGCAGTGAAGCCAAAGCTTTAGCATGCGAAGCGAAGGCGACTCGATCAATTGAGGAGTAGCCGTGCAAGGCGATGTCGAACGACGAAGAAGAGTAGCCATTAATTTGGATGTTTGGGGACGAAGACGAAGAAACCAGGCTGCCATTTTTATTTTCTTTTGCTTTGATCTAGGGTTTTTCACGAAATAAAAAGGGGGGAACGGGTTTTCGCATGGACAAAAGAGAACGGGTCGAATTTCTTTAAGAATGGGGCGGCATCGAGAAAAAGGGGACGGGTACATTTGCTTTGCAAATTTTTCACGGCTTCAAACATTTGAAAACGTGGGCCGAGAATTATTTTAAAGCCTGTCAACATTTAACAGATTTTTCAAAAGAGTTTCAACTGGTTAAATTAAAATTCCAAACAGCAATTTGCTAGGAAAAGCAATCGTCTAAAGACGATAATTAATCGGTACGAAATACTGGGTTGTTACAGGAATTTAATGTAATAAAAAGGAATACTTTTAATCGGACTAAATGGATGTTTTAGAAAATAAAATAAATTGAATGTTTTCATTTTGTAATTAAGTATAACTGTGTGAAAAGAGAAAAATTAAATTTTGAACAACATTTTACGGTCATTAAATAGCAGTTGGAGACATTATGAATGTAGTTTTAACGCTAACTTTAAATTTTAAAATAAATTAAATATTTGAGTTTTTGATTGTGCGTTGAGAAAGACGTTGTTTTTAAATTTGAGTTTGGAGTCCCGAGCTATCTCTATTTATGTGTAGCGGCAGTCTCCATGACGTTGATTGGTGTGTTCAAATTTTATTTGTTATGTGTTAATAAAAATTTAAATGGGTGCAAGTTAAGTATTTTAGAGGTTAATGAATTAAATGGGTGGAGAATATGTTTTAGAATTAGATCCCAAAAGTTTGGTAGCAGTGTATGGCTGGTCCTCTTTATTTACTTTATATTACCTTATTTATGCTGTTATATTTTTAATGTTGTATATTTTCTTAATTAATTACACAAATTTGCGTGCAGAATTTATTTTCATTTATTGTTTGTTAATTAAATCTTTAATGGATGTCAATTTTAGTATGTTTGGGGTTAACAAAATTAATTGAGTGAACAAATGTTTATGAAATTTGAATTCTAAAAGTTTGATTACAGTGTACAGTTGGTCCGTTCATTCCCTTTCTAATTAATAATTGCCACACTATTTTCATGTTTTCCTCATTTGTTCCATTAATCCTTTCCATTTAAATTGTCTGAAGCTTTTTTCATTTCGCAAACATGAGCTACTTTTTATATTTTTAATTCTTTTCTTCACCTTTTTTAATACTTGCTACTTTTACAAAGGCTGTTCATATTTACTTTATTTCAATACCTGATTTGTTCATATTTACTGTATTATATTTTCGTTCATTTTCAAACTTCATTTCCTGAAGACTCGTTTCATTTATTTCTAATTAACAGCAACCTTTCTTTTCAAATTTCAATGGCTCTAAACCTAACTCTAACCTTATAAATAATATATGACGCAAACGAAGCCCCAGCCTTCATTCTAACTTCTTTTTTTCTTTTTTCTTTTTTCTTTTTCCTCTTCAAATCTTCTTCTTCTCTCTTTTTTCTTTCTTCTTTAAATTTTTTCCTCTTCAAATCTTTTCTTTTTTCAACCTTTCCTTATCTTTTTCAAATCTTCCTTTTCCTGAATCATTTTAATATAAGCTTACAATTTCAAAAGCTCTCATTTTTGCAAATTCAAAAGCTTTCTTTTATGAACCATGAGTTTCATTTTTCATTTTTCCTACACATCATGCACTCATCTTAGTTTGTTCTTCCATTCCTGGAGCCTCATCTTGAGAAAAACGTGAGTGTGAAACTTTTTTTTATTTAATATATGTACCAATAATTATTTTAATAATATTTCTTATAACGTGAATAACTTTTGCATACAAACACGGATTCGCACGCGATTTCTTTCATAGGACTCATATCGAAATTCCGGACAACATGAAACTGGTTTGGTTGAATTTGGAGATAGTTGAAATTTTGGGCTTTTGTTGGATTTTAATGGGCTTCAAATCAAAGGTGAGTGATTTAAGCCACTCACACAATACTAAATTTTCTGATGTTAGTTAAATTGAAATCATGAAGTGGTAAAATTTTATTGGTTGTCGTTTGGTAGTTTAAATTGACATTTGAATTTAATTTGAATTTTATATTGAATTAAATTGACATTTAAATTAATATTGAAACTTAATTGCTAGTTAAACACCGACAATTGATAATTAGTAACTGTTGTAATATATTGGTTGATTTGGATGTTGATTGTAATGGATGCCTATTGATTGATATGTTGTATATATGGTTGTTATTTATATTGACTTATCCCTGTTATTACGCCATTTATGATTTAACATCCTATAAATTATAATTTGAATTATTTCAAATAAACTAAGAAATAGGTTGAAATGATATATACCTATGTCATTTAATTTTGGGTTGAAATGATATATATCCATCCTTGTAATTAAAATTGAATTAACTGATCACTTCTCCATAGGGTAGAAAATTATATACGGACAGCGGATTGGTTAAATTAAATGTTTCAAAATCTTGAATTTTAAATTGGTTTAAATGATATTGTTTTGAAGAAATAAAAAAAATTGGTTTGTATGAATTAAATTATTTTCTAAGTGCGAGCTTTCAAATGTTAAAATTAAAATTGTTAAATAAAATTGTTTAAAGATTTAATTTGAAATCTTAAGTTGAAATTTGAGAAATGACTTATATCTATCGAAAGTGAATTATTTTTAAAATTTTTAAATTTTAATGTAAACTTTGAATTTACTTTAATGAAAATGGTTTAAATTGGTATTTCCAAGTTTGGGCGTGAAATAGATTTAATCTAAATTGTTTTAAAATGAGAATGTGAATTGGGACTTTTTGCCTTCGAATAAAACTGTTTAAATTAAATTTGAAGTTTAAAATCGTTAAATAAAGATAGAGTTAAATGGAAATTTTGAATATGAAGTTGACTTGAAATGGGAAGTCGAAAATTGAATTCGTTACGATTTGGAATTTGAACCTTGTCGTGAAAGAAAGAAACGGTTTTAATATAAACTATTTTAATAATCAAATTATTTTAATATATAAACTATTTTTCAATATTAAAGCTATTTTATATTTAAAACTATTTCCAATCCTTAAATTATATTAATTATTCCAAATTATTTTTCGGTATTTAAACTATTTTAATTATCCAAACTACTTTCAATATTCAAACTATTTTAATTGTTCAAAACTATTTTCAATATTCAAGCTATTTTAAAGGGGTACTATTTAGATTTAAATCATGGATTTAAATACAAATATTTTAATATGAAAGCATAACCTATTTTGAATTCGAAATGATTTTGAAGTGAATTTGATATTTTGATATGAAATATGACTTGTTCTTGAAATTTAAAAGAACCAACCAGTGTGGAAATTACGTTTGATTGTTAAAGAAATCGAGGTCGAATATTGGCATACTCTCCGTCAATACCAGAACCACTTTAACATCCATGTACGTGGTGGATGTTATCCAGAATGTAGAGGTTGAATTGGCGGCATTTTCTGGATTTGAAGAAAGACAACGATGATGGATAGACCCCAACACTTGTGTCAATTTGAAATGGCAAAAACAGGAGCCATACCTGGCCAATGAGGCAAGCTACCTCTAGTGGACACACTTCTCAGTATAACCATCTTGACTTTGAAACTTGATTGGTGCGCACCTTCGAATTTTGGGAGTGTTGGATGCGGTGGGCCATTAGAGGTTACCACCAGTCAGGAAACACGAAACGACAGTATCCTACCTTAGGCATCGCCTTACGTGCCTTGTCGTACTCTTTATCCTTTTTTGCGACCACTACGATTTTATTTTAGCACGATACCTATAGGGGACTCCCTGGCTACCGACGTTACTGGTTGTGTTACAAGACCTGCGTTGGCTACCTGCTTAAAAATGTGTTAAGGGGGATCAATGTAAAGACTTAATGCTAAACCCAAGCGATTTTCATTGAATTGAATTTGGGATTGCGGGTTGAAAAGATATATACCTGTATATATTTAAACTGCGGATTGAAATGATAAATATCCGTATCACTTAACCATAGGATAGAAAATTATATACAGACACCATTGGTCTATATATATATATTGAAAATGATTTCTATGGTTTTGGAAAGAAATATATGGTTTTAATAAATATTGATTTTAAGGTTTATTAAAGTTGATTTAATAAAGTTGATATATAATATGTTTAAGTATTTATTTAATGTATATATTTTCAAATATAGAGTTATAATGATTTAGGTTGGAAAGATAAATTTGTAATTGATTTGAAATTATATTTATTTGAGAATTTTACTTAAATAAGTTTGATTTGAAATTTATTTAAATTTGAAATTTTAAAGGTACGATTTTATAACTTAGATTCGATTAAAAGTGACTTAAATGAATATTTCAAATTTATATAAATTGAAATGGGATATTCTGTTTATTTTAAATTTGTAAATTAAAGTTGTATTTAGATGTTATTGAAATGATTAAGTAAATTTTCAAAACTAAATAATAGTAAAGTGAATTTGATATATATATGAAATTATCGAATTTAGTTTTGAAATGTTGAATATTTAAAGCTTTGAAATATATTGTAATTGAAATTGCTAATTTATTGTTCAAATATGTATTTGAAATCGATAAATTGAAATGGTTTATTGAGAAACTGAATCGAATTGAAATTGATGATTTGAGATTTGATTAAATTTGAATTTTGGAATTTGAGTTGATTTGAGTCGATTTGTGAAATTTGAGGAAACTATTTTATTATATAAAGTATTTAAAATTATATTTAAAACTATTTAGTATTATATTATAAACTATTTTTAATATAAACTATTTTTAATATAACTATTTTTAATATAACTATTTTGAATATAACTATTTTTAATATAAACTATTTTAAATATACTAATTATTTTAATATAAATTGTTTTAACTTATAACTATTTTATATAAATTATTTTATTTTATATACTATTATTAATATCTAAGCTATTTGAAGGAAAGTGTTATGATTTCAAAGTGTTATGATTTCCAAAGTTATGAATTTCAAAGTATTATGATTTCCACAGTATTATTATTTCAAATTGTTTTGGTTTCGAAAGTATTATATCTTTGAAAGTACTATGATTTTGGAAGTGAATATTTTTGAAATGGAAATGATATTATATTGATATGTTTTTGAAATGGAAATGATATTTTGGTTTTGAAGTATAAACTATTTTGAAATGACCGCGGTGTTATAATAACGATTGGTTGTTAAAGAGACCGGGATCGAATATGGGCATACTCTCTGTCGATACCGAAAACCACTTTAACAACTGTGTACGCGGTGGAGATTCCAAAATGAAGTAGGATGGTGGCGACGATTCTATATGAGGTATATACGTGGACCCGACTCCTGTGAGTTTGCATAAGGTGGCTAAAACAGGAGAAATTGACGGGCTAATGAGGTAGCTCCTCTGATCGGACACACTCCATCGTATGCCATTCTATTACTTATGATTGATTTGGTGCGCACCTTCGGATTTCGGGAGTGTGGCTCGAGGTGGGCGGTAGTGGCTGTTATGCGTTACCACCGGCCCGGAATTGTAATTGGTATATCTACCCTGGCATTGCCTAGTTGTGCCGTGTCACCTACCCTAGCACGCCTTATACGAGTTTGATTTGTGTCGTACCTATGGAGTATCCTCTGGTAGCCTCCCAATCTGGAGGTGCTACGGTACTATATAGACTATTGGCACTATATATGTGTTAAGGTGGAAAATGTAAAGCCTTAACGCTATTTTTAAGTAAGTTTACTTTACTATAGACATTATTATAATAGCGTATATTACTACATAGATAGTTTAACGGATCCTTTGAGGATGGTTATCCCAAACATCCTTTACGTTACTGTATTTCAGTTGATATTTCACTTGAGTTGGATTTATTGATATAAGAATGTTAATCCTAACTCGAGTGTTTTGTGTTTTGCTTTACGCTCGGGTCAGACTGAGTGGCTCAGTGTTCAAGACTCACCTTTGGAGTTGGAGCTTCGCTTGGAGATCCAGCTATATCTATTCAGCTTGTAGTTATTCAATTGATTCCAGTGATGTGTTCAGATCTTGTATTTGACTATGTATTGAGACAACTATGTATTTGTGACTTCTGTTGTATCTTGTTTAACTTTGTTATATATATAGTAGCTTCATGAACTACTATTCTTTTGTTTCCGCTGCGTTATTGTTATACTACTCTATGTCTGTGATTCTGTGATTATTTTATTTACTGTATATGCTGATTTTTGCCAAATTTAAATTAACAATCTGATATTTTGAGCAATTCAAATCCGACATGTATGGATGCGAATGGTTGAAAATTTTAGGATGTTACATGTGGTATCAGAGCTCTGGTTTTAGGCAAAACTTAGCATATGTAGTAAATTTAATTACGGAATCACTTTCGTTCGAGCTTGAATCTTTTCCTATTTGACTCGATTTCCTTTGAATTTTGGAACGTTCCCCTCGGTTCCAAAATCCATCCTTGTCTCCCCTATTCGTGTTTTCTTGATTTCGGAGCAACCCATAGCTCCACTGAATGATTTATAAATGAAATTCCAAAACACTTGAATAGAGCAAACCGACACAATATTATTTTTAAATTTGGTAAATGAAATTAATTTGTATGATTATATTATAAATGTATAAGTAAGATTTTCTGGAATTTAATAAGTTAATTAAATTGGTTGTTTGAAATGATAATATTTGATCATCATTTATTGTCCTATAAATGAATTTATAAATAAGGTTTGTAAATTGATTTGGGAATTAAAATGAATTTAAATTAGGAATTTGGGAATTTAATTTCCGATGATTTCAAACTTTGGGTTTTAAAGTTTTAAAGTGTATATCATCTAAAGTATTTTCAAATAGAAATATTTTTCCAAAAAATTTTAAAGATCAAATCAGTACCCTCCTATTTTGTCGCTGGAAAATAATTTCGGTGATGACTGCAGCATCATCGACATTCATTTTCGAGTTTCGAAGTGGGGAGACCATTCAGTAGCTTTGCTACATTTTTGTTTTAGAAATTAATTTGATTTGAATTTCTTCAGTATGATTCGATTTATATATATAGGTATATTATTTTAAATTTAAATTGATTTGATATATATATAGTATATACATAATTATCTCTAAATGGTTGAAGGGAATCGGAAATTTAATCCTTGAGTTTGTGTTAAAGGTGATTTTAATTATAAAATGAAGCTAAAATTTTGAATAAATATTAAATTTGAAATAATTTAGTTAGGAAAAGTTTACTTGTAGAATACTCAATTACATTCCATATATAACATACCTAAATTATTCAGAAGTTAACTATGCAATTGGATTATATACAATGTAAAATGATGTTAAAGGAATTTATTAATAAATTTGAGTAGTTATAATGAATGTAAATATACTTAATATATGTTATAAGATATATTAAGTGGAATAAATTTAATAATAATTTGGAATAAAGAAGAATTGAATTTGTTGAATAAAATATGATTATAATAAATGATTATTCAAATTTATGATTTTAGAAAATTGTTAATAGAGGATAATTGGATAATAAGATAATGAATAAATGAGATAAATTAAATAAATTTTGTTTTGAAGGAATTAATAAATTTGAAAACTAAATCAATTGAATGAAATATCTTTTATTTAAATTTTAATATTGAATATTAGTTAATTTAAGTTGAAATTTATATGGTTTAAATTAATTGTTTTATTTGTATTTCAATCTATTTTCTTTCTGGTTGTTTCTATTCTCCTACCTTCTTTATTTTCGAGGAGGAAAAGTTTTGAGTGGGGGAGAGTGTAATGACCCGTAAATTTTAACTGTTTTAATAACGCAATTAATTGAATTTTTGTGAAATTTTAAATGATAAATTTTTGAAATAAAAATTTAATATTTGGAATACGTCTGTTTAAACATAGCAACTGGTAAATTTTCATCTGATAATATGGAAGTTTATTTTCTTGTGAAATTTTATTTCAATTTAAATCAGTTAAATTTGATGATAATAAAATGTTTTTCAAATCTGAATATTTTTACATAACAAATTTGTAAATCATCTTCTTAGTGAGACGTCAGCTTTCGTTTCTCTAGATCTGGACTGCTATTGCTCCGTTCATCTTATTTCTGACATTTTTGCAGCATTTCGGTACCGATATCGACTTTTGATCGGATGATCGTACCACTGATATCTGTACACCATTTTGATCGTCTCATCGTGTTGAGATCCGCGGTATATTCATTTGTGTGTTCCGGAGTCCAGTAAGTCGCGGAACCCGTGAAACGGTTCGCCATATGGATACCCGTTCGTATTCTTTGTTTACCTGTATCTTTTTGTTGTCCCTGAGAGAACCAAACAACTATTTGCTTTTAATAAATTACTGAATTCAACTCTTTGACTGTTCATTCACTTTCATTTATTTGATTCAGTTGGAAATATAAAAAGAAAATAAACGTGTAGTGCCTACTCATTTTCTCAATTGTCTATTGTATTGAAAAGCCTGCACAGCTAGTCTCCTTGCGCTCTTCATTTCTTTTCACCTATTATCTTTTTACCTTCCTTGCTTTTGGCCCGACAGCACCCATCAAACTTCCCTCACGCATCTCCTCCATATCCTCCATCGTCAACTCGCAAACCGCCACCTCGTGCTCCACCCCATCCCACTCTTCCCGATGCAGTAAAACCCAAGGCCGAACCTGGACTTGCCTTGCTTCTTCCATCCCGAGCTCCACGTTCAGCCGGCTTCTGCATGGAACCGCCAATAGCCTGCTCCTTCCCCTTCCTTTCACCCTATCTCAGTTTCTCTCCTCCCTTCGCTTGAAACCACCGTTGTTGCTCGGCCATTCTCTTCCAAGGCACAACCTTGTTTCATTCTTGGTCGTGCACAGTTTCTCTCCTAATAACGCATGGGTAAGTATTAATATTTATAGAGTTAGTGTTATATGTAAGTATATATTTTATATATATTACAGTATATATATGTTATATATTTATATACATGAATTTTATAAGCTATATTGTAAGTGGTTGTTCGTTTATATATAGATATACGTTTGTATATTTGAATGTGCCTATATGCTACAACATATATATAAGTTACAACATACTTTATATTTGATGTTTATATATATACAGATTTATATATATTTTATGAGCAGTTTAGTTACTAAGAATTTTCTATTATATAAAAATAATAGTGTATAAGTTTATGAGATTTGTTGTGCATATATATAGCTTATATATAAGTTTAGTTTTTTAAATTATATAAATTATATAATATGTTGCGTAAACCCTGTTGACTGTTTTCCAGTTGAATGCAACATTAATACAGTTCATAACATGATAGTTTACATATGTAAATTTTATTTTGTTGATGTTTATCTTGTATACATATGACAGCCTGCATATTTATACTAAGATATATATATATATATATATATATATGCATGTTAGTTTTATATTTAAGCTATATTATGTTTGTAAACAATTATGTTTTGTTTCATATATATAAGTATTTTATCTCTGAATATATATATATATATTACATATATAGATTAGTTAATATATATGCTGTAGAGTTTGTAATTTACTCATGTTTACAGTAAGAGTTGTATATATATAAATTTATATTAGGTTGCTGAATTAAAGTTTTATGCATATGTTGTATGTAGAAACAGTTTTGATAATAATGTAAACAATCTCTTATATATATTGGTATGTATAATATATTCTGTTGAATTTTTAAATATTTCAGTACTGTTTAAGTATATATATATATATTATAATAAAGTGGTTATATTGATTTTATGATAAATATTGATTGAAGTTAATATATATTTTATTTTAACTATATGTTAAATTGATCTTTGAGAATTTATATAAATATATATTTTAAATTATCATTGGGTTGTATAAAGTAATTTATTTTGATAAGGGTAAGCATTAGAAAAATCTTGTATATCCAGTTCTGATTTGTCCATCAATTCCTGTTCTCAGCTTGATCGTTGAATTCATGCCATCTTACTGTGCTTGGATTCGTAACTCAATTTCAGTGTTTGTATTTGTGTTCGTATCTGTAACGACCTGGAATTTTGGTCGTTAGATTTTGAACATTTAATTCGTTTTAAATGTTGAATGTGAATTATAATTTGATTTTGAAATAAGGAGATTTTGGTTAAATTAATTGAATTGGTTATAATTTCAAATATGGCAATTCAATTGGGTTTGAATAATAATAACTTAATATTTGAAATTGGGATAAATTGTGAATCTGGATGTAAATGGGTATGAAATGGTTTCTAAGATTTATTTTGAGTCTAGTTGATTTGAATTTTAATGTTGGACTTTTGGATGGAACCAAAAAGTCGATAAGTTAAACTTGGAATTTTATATTAATTTAATAATGGAATTTAATAATATAATAATGCAAATAATCAGATTTTGATTTAAAATGAATCGGGATGATTTATAATGTGAATATAAATTCTATATGATTTATAATTAAGTTAGTAAAGTTTTAAAAGTGAGATTTTAAATGATTTCGACGATTTTGGAAATCGGTCGAATTAATCGACGAGTTAAAATAGCTTTCTGGGGCACAGTCTCGGAATTCGACGAAACTAGTTCCATTGAATCCGTAATAGTTAGTTATTATCGGATTTCAATTTTCATAGCGTTTGGAGTTACCGTTTGCTCGTACGGGTGAGAAACGCGTTGGAAATTAAATCGATAATTTATTATTTTAAATCGATTCAAAAAGCTATCTTCCACATATGATTGAATTAGCTTACAAAACACGTTCCATTGTGTTCGGAACGTGGGTAAAACCTTATAATCGCCTGGCGGCATGTCTGATTCGGAGTTCGTTTGAAATATCGTTTTAAAATGAATTTAATATTAAATGATATTTTTAAACGTGTATATATATATATATGTTTTTTGGGCCGAAACCCTAATTTTCTTTCTCAGCCGCCGTGAAAATGATTCAATGGCTGGAAAGTAATTGCGTTTCTCATTAATTTTCTTTCGATTCATCGAGTTATAGCGGAAACTTCCAACTGGAAGATCGAAGAGCTCATCGAGAGCTTCAGATCCAACGGTCAAGATCGATGGAAGCGGAGTAGATTCGCCAGAATCTGGCCATGAAGGCCGCGCATACGTGCGCAGTTTTTGAGGGCATTGTGGCACCGAGCCTCGCGTGGTTCTAGACGTCGGTGGAGCTCGAGTTGGCGCTTGTCTGGGCATGGGTGGATTGACTTCTAGTCGCTGATAGGGGACGCGACCATCTGGGTTGTCGCGAGTTTTGGGTTAGGTGAGCGCGTACGAAATCGCGTGAGGAAGATGATGTTAACTGCCTGTTTTCTTTTGAACGAATGGCCAGATTTTGTTGGTAAATAAAAAAAAGAGAAATTGTTTATAAAAATCATATTCAATGTTTAAAATCTCATATCTATTGCTTGCTTTATCAGAATTCAACGGAACAAGAAGCGCCGGAATCGCAGCGACGCGATCTACGTGCTGCAGCAGGTCCGAAGATGTTTGGAGCAAGTGGAAATTTTAGATTAAATCAAACAAGCTCGATTTAATTTAAAATTTAAAGGCTCGGCGTTTCGAAATTCAAGGTGAGTTAATCTCACTCACATCTGGAATGCTAGTTTATTTAAATAGTGGATATTTAAATGGTTGATTGATTGGTTGAATGTGATAATTATTATCAAATTGGATCGATATTTTTTTTGGGTGGTAACATCTGTGGATGCAGGGAAACAAGTTGGAGGGATCCACCTGGATTCCTCACAATATAGAAATTATTTCCATAATTTGTGATGAATTTTATTTATACCCTGTGATCGATTAATTTGGGAAATTTTGTTATGCTGTGTTATGGTTGGATAATATAATTTGGTATTTTAAAATATCAATAAAATGAAATGGGGATGTAAAAAGGGAAATGAAAAAGGATTTTTGAGATATGAATTTAAGGAAATTAAATTCAAGAAATTGGATTGGAAATTGAAGTGTTTTGAAATGGTGTTTTTAAAAAGGAAATGAGGAATGGAAATTTATAAACGGCGTTTATAACGAAATTGAATATTTATCGGTGGATAAATTTTCAAAGATAGATTTTTGGTGGGAATTTTTATAAGAGGGGCAAATTGTTTTAAAAATAATAGTGAGATTATTTTTAAAAGGATGGGAAGTTTATTTTTTTTCTTGGGAAATGAAGTATGTTTCAAAAGAGGACTTTCAAAGTATAAACTAGAAAGGTGAAAAATGTGTTTTTAGAATATTTTAGGAAAATTATTATCTTTAATCTCCTTTAAGTGAAAAATAAGTATTTATTAACTAATTATGGTATTTACTTATTTTAAAGATAAATTGGTATTATGTTTTCTAAGAGAAATTTTATTATAAGTATTTGATATAATAACTTTATGTTAAAAGAAATTTTTGATTTAAGTTACGCAAGAAAACTTTTATAGATTTTCAAATTTTATTTTGAATGGAGAATTTGGTAACTGATTTTAAATAATTCAAATATATATCTTGGAAGTGATTTTCCAGGAATGGAAAATGTGTTAAAAATAAAAGGTGTTTATTTTTAAAGGGTTGAAAGAAATTTACGGGATTCAAATGTAAATTTGAATTGAGATAAATCAAGCAGGATTTATAAGAAGAATTCTTTGGGTTATTCTGAAATGGAGGTGAATTTCCCTGAAAAGCGAAGTACGTTTTTAAAGCAGATTTTTGAGCAGAAGTTAGAAGTTTTGAAATTGTTTTTAAAAGAATGTTTTAAGAAATTATTTGAGTTGTGAAAATTTTAAAAGTAAATATTTACTAAATTAGTTATAATAGTAATTATTATAAAGGGTTAATTGGTATTATGTTTTGAAAGAATATTATTAATATTCATATTTTATAAAATGGATTTATTTTATAGATAGTTTGGTAAAACTTTTATTTGAAACTTATGTAGAAGGTTGTAACTCTTATTTTAAAATTTAGTTCGACTTAACTTTTATTTTAAAATTAGTTTTTATATTTTATAAAAATAGTTTTACCTTAAATGTTCTTAAAATATATTTTGGATAAAGTGATTTAAATTATTTTAAATCTTAAGTGTTTGTACTTGGTGATTTCAGTGGAAATAGAAAATGTTTTACGAAATTTATTTCCGTAAAAGGAAGTGGGTTTAAACTGTTATCAAAGGATTGAAAATAGAAATATATCTTCCGAAGATATTTTGAGGAAAACATGAATTTGGGAAATTATCTATGTTTGGTGGATGTTTGTGAATGTTTTTGATAGTTAAATAACCGACTATCAATATTGGCCAATGCGCTGACCGTTTTGAAGAGACCGAGATCAGGATTAATTTCTCAAAAACCACTTCGATCCGGTTTGTGCGTTTTCGTGGGGAAAACGAGTTCGGAGTCGAAGGTGGAGCAGTGAAGTGCAAGGGCTAGTCGCTACTAATCCGGAGGGTGATTCCAAAATGTATGTAGTAGGAATAGTGCCTTCGGTTCCGTTCGAACCCGGAATGGACTTGTATGGATGAATGCTTTCGGAACATCGTCAGGTGGACGATAGGCATTCTAAGGGATATGTTCTATAAAGGTAACGCTTAGCCTTGAGCCTCATCAACCGGGAATGACTGAAAATCAAGGGTTATGCAGCAAGGCTATGTGGGTAGCACCCATTAGGGTGAGGTCATCCTTGTCTAGATGTCCCTTTTTATTCAGCTTAGTGGTGCGGTTGTTGATCCCAACCGTGGGGTGATCTTACTCGGAATTATCCAGTAAGGGGTAGTTCCGATCTTGTGTTGCAGGGGATCAGGTGTGGTCCTCGGTACGCTGATCTAGACCAGGTACTGTGACAGGTGGTACCCCAGTGCTTAGTCATTAGTTGGAAATCCATTTCCCTACGCGCCTTTACAGTTTTTGTTTGTAGAACCCACTTTTTGGCTAGTATGCTGGAATTTAATCATGTAACAATTTCAGCTATTTCAAGATCTATTTGTATATAGACACTATTATAATATCAGACGGATTTGATAAAAGTTGTTTTGGCTATCGTAAGGTAAAAACCCGACATGTTTATTTGTGGCGTGGTCTTACGAGATGCTTTTGATTTCAAAGGATTTTTGAAACTTTAATAATCAGTTTGGATGTCTTTTCTCACGCTGGTATTCCAGACTGACTCGGGTGTTATTTTATTATAATACTCGGGTCAGACCGAGTATTACAGGTTCAGTATTAGATACTTTGGAGTTCAGGAGTGGAGCTGGAGACAAAGACGTATTACTCGTACTTGTTTATTTCTGCTGTAGTGTTTTGTTTGAAATTGCCAGCAGTTGTGAGGCAGGCTGATATAACTGCCAGGCTGGTAATTGTTCTTTACTGGTGATATACTCTGATGATGTATTATATAAAACAGATATGGTTTCATTTTGTGTAAAGATCTGTTATTATTTATTATATTTTGTTCCGCTGCGATTGTGAGATTCTGATGTTGTTTAGTTCCTTCTTTCTTTTATCTTCTTTCTTTTTCCTCAACAATCTGTCTTTTCCGGTACTCGATCGTCGACATATTATACAGTGGTGTATTTTGTGTCGATTTTCGAGAGTCGAGAAGGGCGGGTCGTCTCACGTGGTATCAGAGCTTAGGTTAGCGATAACCTAGGCTTTGGTAGGGAAAATTACTCATTAGAAATAGAATCAGTAGTACTCTATAATGAGTTTGAGTGTAATAATAGCTATAAGCGCGTAATTGTTAGTGAATATAAAACTGTTTTTATATTGTGTTGATTTATCGGTTGAGTGTTTATGAATTCTGGTCGGTACGGGAAGTTCAACCGTAATCGATAGGGGTTTCTAAACTCTTAAACAAGGTAAACCGACATAGTATTGTTTTTAAAGAGGGTAAATGAAATAATTTTACCCAAAATTATATTTTGATATGAAAGAAATGATTTTCTGAAATTATTATATATATTTGGATGTTTGGTAGTTAATATTATAATCAAATAGGAATCTAAAATTTGAAATAGTTATAACCAAAGAGAATTATATAAGTATGACTTATCCAAAGAAATATAACTAAGATTTGATTTAAACCAGAATCTAAATCCCGGGAATTTTGAAAAGTGTTTTAAATGTATTAAAACAAAGGTTTGGGAATTTAAGATCTTGGAAATGGTTGAAATGTTCTCCAAAACATTTGGAGGAAATAATGGAGTATTATTTTGGTGAAATATTTTTGAATGGAAATTGTTTTGAAAGGGAATTTGTGGAAGTAAGAAAGCACTGAACTCACTTCAGTCGCTAGGAAATAATCCTGGTGATGTTGGCCACATCATCAAAATTCATTTTCGAGTTTCTAAAGTGATGGATTGCTACCGTGATGATTGGTTATGATATTTATTTGGACTTGTCGGGTATACAAGTTGTTTTAGAAATTTCAAGGGGGAAATTTGTTTTGGTAAAACCAAGTATTTTGGAATCAGGGGATTTGATTTGATATACAAAGAGGGTATGTGTTGATTATTATTTCAAAATGGTTTTGGAATAAAACCGAGCAATTGAATTCTGGGAATTCTACTTTAAAATAATAATAATGTGTAGAGTTAAGATGAATCAACTAATGAACTTATAAAGTGAAGTTGATATTAATAAGAAAGGAAAATTTTAGTCCTGGAATTAAAATTTAACTTGAGTGAATGAAAGTGGATAAAATATATTTGAATTTAACACAGGATAAGATAAATAAAATTGAATTTGGAATTGATTTGATTTGGATAAAGTTGAAATGTAAAATGATTATAATTGTGGATTATAATTGTGAAATGAAAATTTATGTCCTTAAGATATTAAGTGTTATATATAATCTGGAATTGTGGTTATAAGATGAAAATGACTCAAATGAGCAATATAAGATTTTAAGTGAATAAGTTGGTGAACTTATAAGTAGAGAAATGGAGTGGTGAAACCAAAATAAAATGGTTGATATTTTATGGAAAATCCAAATTTAAATACTAAATGAAATATAAAGTGAGATAAGGCATAGTGAAATATGAAATGTGGATGGACTTAGGTTAATAAATAAGTGTTGAAGCTTATATATTAAGAAGTAAATTTAGTTGAGTTTGGGTTGAATTGAACTAAAATCAAAAATTCAGTTGTGTTATAAATAATATTAAATGGAATTAAATTCCTATTTAAGTTAGTAAAGGAAGTGATATGAATTTAAGTTGGCTAAATGAAGTTAGTTGAACTTGAATTAAATCGGTAAAAGATTAAATGAAAGAAATTTTAATCAAGTTGGAATGATATTGGATAAGTTAAATTCTCACTCAACTGAATTCAAAAGAATTGTTTGAAGGTGAATTTAGTGTAAGCTAAACTTAATAACAAAGGGTAATGGGATGAATAACATTTTGGTAGCTTATTAAAATTTGAAAAGCAGAATAAAACCCAGTTCTGGATTAGAATAAGTGGAATGAATTGAGAAGGTGAATAAAAATTAAATGAATTGCAAGTAAACTAGTTGAATTAAAATTTGTAATGGATTGGAATTTGATTGGATGAGAATCAAATTAAAATAAACTAGAATTGATGCAAGAAGAAATGAAGTTAATGTGAAGTTGAAATAACTTAAGAAAATTATGAAGTGTTTGTTGTCGAGTTTTATGAAATGGTTTTGAATGAAACTTGTTTGGATAATGAATTGAAATGCAACTGAAGGGATTTATATTAATAATGTAATAGAAATGAGAATGTTGGGTTGTGAATAATCTAGAATGGAATAATATTAATATGAATTTAAGTTGGATAATTTAAAATGGTCATAAGCTTAAGAAATGGTTACTTGTTTGAATAACAACAAACTTGCATAGGAATTGGTCGTTTTGTTGTAAACGAAAGTGAATTGATTTGAAGAAGCAAATAAAGTTAGTTTTGAATTAATTGGTATAAGTGCAATATAATTAAGTGGTTTTGAATATAAATGAAAGTGGATTATTAAAGAAATGCAAGTATATCAAATTGAAAATAAAATTTGATTGTGAATCAACTTGAAATTGAATTGAAGTAAATTAATGTAAGAAAAGCATATGTTAACCATATTGAAGTGAATTATGAATGTGATGCAAATTAATCAATTTGGAATTGGGTAAGGAGAAATTATGTAAGTGGGGCTTATAAACAAAATTGATATGGATATGAGATTAGTTGAAGTAAATATGAATTGAGAATAGTGAACTTGTATGTAAAACATTCAAGTGAAAGAAATTGAAGTTTGGATTTGTAAAGAAAACTAAAATAGTATTGAAAACTTATGGTTGCTTATAAAGATGGTTAGAATGTAGGATTATGGAAATGTGTTGTATGGGCTATGAAATTGAAGTGTTTGGCTAAGATTAATGAATGAAAGGTTGTTAAAATCTCATACTATTGAAACTCATGTGTTTGTTGAGTAAGTATAGGTACGGGAGGCAATCGATAGAGTTGGAGCGCATATATGCAGTATAAATTAGCCGCTTGCTTTTAAAATGCTTAAATAAGGTACGCCTACGCAATAAAATTGGAAAATGATATATATATATATATATATATATATATAATTGTGAAATATTTTGTTTTTCGACCGTGTGGGTCGATGTATATATACTTATATCTATTGTGATATTGTAAAAGGCTCTCCGTACAAAGGAGATGCTGTCAAAAAATTTCGAAAATTTTGGGAGTTAGAAATTTTTTGAAAGTTTTGAAAAATTTGATTAACTAGAAGTTGATTTTGAAACGATGTTAGAAATCAAAGTTTTTGAGTTAGAAATGAAAGCTAATGGTTTTGGATTAAACTAAAGGATTTTGAGAAGTAGACGTAAGTTTTAATTAAGTGGGTTTTGGGTAAGTTAATGGGTTTGGAAGCATTTTCCTACCTTAGCAAATTTCGGGGACGAAATTTTTATAAGGGGGGAGGAACGTAACGACCCGAATTTTGGTCGTTAGATTTTGAACATTTAATTCGTTTTAAATGTTGAATGTGAATTATAATTTGATTTTGAAATAAGGAGATTTTGGTTAAATTAATTGAATTGGTTATAATTTCAAATATGGCAATTCAATTGGGTTTGAATAATAATAATTAAATATTTGAAATTGGGATAAATTGTGAATCTGGATGTAAATGGGTATGAAATGGTTTCTAAGATTTATTTTGAGTCTAGTTGATTTGAATTTTAATGTTGGACTTTTGGATGGAACCAAAAAGTCGATAAGTTAAACTTGGAATATTATATTAATTTAATAATGGAATTTAATAATATAATAATGCAAATAATCAGATTTTGATTTAAAATGAATCGGGATGATTTATAATGTGAATATAAATTCTATATGATTTATAATTAAGTTAGTAAAGTTTAAAAAGTGAGATTTTAAATGATTTTGACGTTTTGGAAATCGGTCGAATTAATCGACGAGTTAAAATAGCTTTCCGGGGCACATTCTCGGAATTCGACGAAACCAGTTCCATTGAATTCGTAATAGTTAGTTATTATCGGATTTCAATTTTCGTAGTGTTTGGAGCTACCGTTTGCTCGTATGGGTGAGAAACGCGTTGGAAATTAAATCGATAATTCATTATTTTAAATCGATTCAAAACGCTATCTTCCACATATGATTGAATTAGCTTACGAAACACGTTCCATTGTGTTCGGAACGTGGGTAAAACCTTATAATCGCCTGGCGACATGTCTGATTCGGAGTTCGTTTGAAAAATCGTTTTAAAATGAATTTAATATTAAATAATATTTTTAAACATGTATATATATATATACGTTTTTTGGGCCGAAACCCTAATATTCTTTCTCAGCCGCCGTGAAAACGATTCAATGGCCAGAAAGTAATTGCGTTTCCCCTTAATTTTCTTTCGATTCATCGAGTTATAGCGGAAACTTCCAACTGGAAGATCGAAGAGCTCGTCGAGAGCTTCAGATCCAACGATCAAGATCGATGGAAGCAGAGTAGATTCGCCAGAATCTGGCCATGAAGGCCGCGCGTACGTGCGCAGTTTTTGAGGGCATTGTGGCACTGAGCCTCGCGTGGTTCTAGGCGTCGGTGGAGCTCGAGTTGGCGCTTGTTTGGGCATGGGTGGATCGACTTCTAGTCACTGATAGGGGACGCGGCCATCTGGGTTGTCGCGAGTTTTTGGTTAGGTGAGCGTGTACGAAATCACGTGAGGAAGATGATGTTAACGGCCTATTTTCTTTTGAACGAACGGCCTGATTTTGTTGGTAAATAAAAAAAAATTGAGAAATTATTTATAAAAATCATATTCAATGTTTAAAATCTCATATCTATTGCTTGCGTTATCAGAATTCAACGGAACAAGAACCGCCGGAATCGCAGCGACGCGATCTATGTGCTGCAGCAGGTCCGGAGATGTTTGGAGCAAGTGGAAATTTTTGATTAAATCGAACGAGCTCGATTTAATTTAAAATTTAAACGCTCGGTGTTTCGAATTTCAAGGTGAGTTAATCTTACTCACATCTGGAATGCTAGTTTATTTAAATAGTGGATATTTAAATGGTTGATTGATTGGTGTAATGTGATAATTATTATTGTTTCCTGGAGACTTGACCAGGCAACTAAGTACTCGGCATTAGCATATTGTCCAGCATTAGCAAGCGCTTGGCATTCAAGAAGCGATCGGCATCCAGGAGCGCTCGCCATTCAAGAAGCGGTCGGCATCCAGGAGTGCTCGGCATCCAAGAAGCGTTCGACATCCAGGAGCGCTCGGCATCAGGAGACGTTCGGCTAAAGGCAACGTTCGGCCAGATACTTCGTTCGGCCAGAGACATCGTTCGGCCAGAGACATCGTTCGGCTAAAGGCAACGTTCGGCTAGATACTTTGTTCGGCCAGAGACATCGTTCGGCCAGAGACATCGTTCGGCCAAAGGCATCGTTCGGCCAGAGACATCGTTCGGCCAAAGGCAACATTCGGCCAGAGACATCGTTCGGCCAAAGGCATCGATCGGCTAAGGGTTTCGTTCGGCTAAAGGTAGCGTTCGGCCAGATACTTCGTTCGGCCAAAGGTAGAGTTCGACTTCGATTGCTATTCGGCCTACTCTTCCCACACAACAAGCGCCTCGTTCGGCATGAGGAGAGTGGTTCGGCATCCGACCGTTCGGCCTGTTTGGTTCGGCATACAGTGACCACTCCATTTGGGCCAAGGTGTTTGGCTGCCAGGCCCGCCTGGGAAGTCCAACCCATCTTTGTCTATAAATAGAGGGGCAGGAGCACAGTGAAAAAGGACCTTTTTTGGAGAACACTGGGGAGACTCTGCAGCTTTCAAGACTTATCCTCTTTACTTAGCAATTGTATTCAAGTGCTTGGTCTACGGATTGTATCTGTAATCAATCACCAAGTAAAGCAATAAAGTTTAACCTCAAAGTGGACGTAGGCAATTACGCTGAACCACTATAAATCCGGTGTTCTTACTTTCTGCATTTAAATTAGCATATTCTTCCTTATTTAATTTAACTTCATCATTTACATCTCTACACAATCTTTCTCAACGAGGTTAGTGACCAATTTTGGTGCTAACACTTTGGTGCTTTCATTGAGAGTTGAATTCTCATACCTCAAGGATCTGCTTTGAAGCTACTGGATTGAATAAATCCCCCAAAGAAGATCCGACTCATTGATAGGACATCCGTTGATTCTACTCATAGTTCATACTAATAACTCTATAATGGCAAGACCACGTACCAGATCAACTTCTCATAATGCGGACACCTACGAGACTGCTAGCGTGCAACAAGTAGGACCTAGCAATCTGCAAGCAATTCTAGGTGCAGGGACTACCGCCCAGGACCAAATGCCTGTTGTCACCAGAATAGAGTTCAACGACTTGATGAGACAACTCAGGGAAAGCAGGAGACAACTCGAAGAGCAGATGCAAGCTAACGCCAACCTCATGGCACAACTCACTCAACAACAGCACCAGAATACTGGGGGCAATCCCGCTCCTTATTCCTCATCCGACAGCTCAACTTCCTCCGATGAACCTCCTAGGCGTAGACGCCGTAAGACTGAAACTGCACGGGCAAGTGCTGCTGTCCGAACAATTGGAGACCGTGAACAAACCGGAGCTGGAAACTTAGGAGCTGGAGTGCAGGTGGAGGCTGGAGGCCCAGACCATCAAAACGCTAACGATGTCGAACCTCAAGATGCACGTTTGGCAGATCGCCAGCAGAGGAGGCATCAACATGATCAGTCATGTAGAACAGACTCCAACCTTCCACCTTCTATACAAACACCAAACCTAACAGCCATGATCAGGCAATTGATGAAAGAGAATCAAGGCTTATCGAACGACGATTGGGGAGTATCAAGAAGTCATACTCCGTTCACAGACATTGTTCTACAGGCACCGTACCCTAGAAAGTTTAGTATGCCAACTATCCCGGCTTATGAGGGAAAGACTGATCCCAGACAGCATGTCATGAGGTACGAGTGGATGATGGATTCAGCTAAAGAAAATGATGCAACCAAGTGTAGATGCTTTCCAATTACTCTATCTGAGATCGCTACTATGTGGTTCACACGACTCCCTCCGTGGTCCATATCCAGTTTCAAGGAGTTGGCGAAGAAGTTTATAGAACAATTCAGGATACACACCACTCGTCCAAAGGACGTGATGTCTCTATCAAGTGTAATCCAGACTCCTGGGGAGTCATTGAAGGAGTATTTACAAAGATTCCATGTTGCGGCGACTGAAGTCGGTAATCCCAATGATCATGCAATTCTAATGGCTGTGATGCGAGGTGTGGATCCGGATTCTGAGTTTGGAGACTGGCTGGCAGGAAAACCTCCGACTACGCTAGAGCGTTTTTACTCAAAGGCACACCAGTTCATAAGAAGAGAGGAAGCCAGGTGGGTAAGGCGAGATAAGGCACCGGGACCTGTCCAAGAGTCCGTAAAAAGCAACATTGCTGTGAAGCAGTCCGGAGACAACTCGGGAAAAGTCCAAGTCAATGTCCAGAACAATCCCAGGCAGCCTAAGGAATCCGGAGGAAGAAGTCAAGGGAAGAAGAGAGAAGCGGAGAAGCGGAAGCCGAGAATTCCAAGCTACAACGAGTATACCCCGTTGAATGCGTCTCTTGAGAACATTTACCTATCAACCTGCAATACCTTTCAGTATAGAAAGCCACGTCCAATGGAGTCAACCGAGGAACAGAAGCGGACTGGGAAATACTGCCGCTTCCATGAGACTTATGGGCACAATACGGAAGAGTGCAGAAACCTACACGACGCTATAGAGAAGTTGATCAGGCAGAAAAAGTTACAGGAGTTTGTGAAGGATCCACAGGAAGGGGGACAGGGAACATCCAACCCAGGTCGTGCACCAGCTCCGCGTCATCCCGAGGAGCCTGCCCGGACTGTGGGTAGACTAGTCTTAAACACGATCATCGGCGGACCTCACCCCGCAGATAAGAATTGGCAAGAGATGGAGCGGTATGCTAGTACCCTGAAGCACGCAGATTTCGAGTGTTGTTCCAACGTAGAGGATGGGACCCCTGCTAAATAGCTACGCGTGATGACAGACGATATAGTATTCAGAAACAGAGATGCTGACCAAGTGGAGGCTCCTACCATCGACCCGATGGTCATATCTGCGACAATCGGACCAGCTTATGTGAACAGAATTTTGATTGATTGTGGAAGTTCTGTCAACATCATCTTCAAGAAGGCTTATGACCAAATGAAGATGGAAACGAAGGATTTGAAACCGTCTAAAGCTCGTATACATGGCTTTAATGGCGCAACGACCGATGCAGTAGGGTATGTTGAGTTACCAGTTGAACTGGGACAAGGCGAATGTCGGAGGGTGCGAATCCTACCCTTCGTAGTTTTGGATGTGGATTCTCCGTACAATGTGTTCTTGGGCCGACCGGCCCTGGCTGGGTTTAGGGCAGCATTAGCCCTGTGGTGCTTAACTTTGAAGTTCTCGACTGACAAAGGTGTAGGTGTTGTTCATGGCGACCAGGCGACTGGTCGTGCCTATTATGTGGCTGAGCTCCGAGAGGCCCATCGGAGGGAGAAAGGAAAGGTTGCGGACAATCCCGTCCGCATCCATAATACTGATAATTGACAAGTAGTGCCCGAGCCCTGGCTCGGGCACAATTCTTGGATCTTCAGAGACATAGATCCGAGAGACGACGATGAGAAACCCAGGGAAGAAAAGGCAGCGCCGACTGAATTAATAGTTGATATTTCAGTCAGCCGAGACGATCCATCGCGAGTACTGAAGATCGGATCACAACTCGGCCCTGCAATGACTGAAGACCTTAGTGATTTCCTCCGAGCGAATCTTGATGTTTTCGCCTGGACGCATTCTGATATATGCGGGATTTCTCCTGCCATTACGAGTCATATGTTGAACATAGACCCGAAATACGTCCCGGTTAAACAAAAGAGGAGAGGAATGGACCCAGAGAGGTCCGCTGCTCTTAGAGAGGATGTGGATAAGCTCAAAGCCAATGGGTTCGTCCGCGACGCCCTCTACCCTGAATGGGTATCGAACCCCCGTGCTGGTGAAAAAAGGCGAACGGGAAATGGAGAACTTGCATAAATTATTCCGATTTGAACAAAGCATGCCCCAAGGACAGTTTCTCGTTGCCTTGGATTGATCAGTTGGTCGACTCCACTGCAGGACACGAGTTGTTATCATTCATGGATGCAAACTCAGGATACAATCAAATCCCGATGCATATTACGGACCAAGAACATACTAGTTTCGTCACAGACGTCGGGCTATATTGCTATGTAGTAATGCCTTTCGGATTGAAAAACGCAGGAGCAACTTATCAGCGTTTGGTGAATCGAATGTTCAAAGACCAGCTTGGTAGAACAATGGAAGTATATGTGGATGACATGCTCGTGAAGTCACAACAGTCAAAGACCACATTCGAGACTTAGCAGAGATGTTCGATATACTCAGATATTATGGGATGAAGATCAACCCTCTGAAGTGTTCCTTCGGCGTTGCGTCGGGGAAGTTTTTGGGATTCATTGTTAACGCAAGGAGAATTGAAGCTAACCCAGAAAAGATTCAAGCTATTCGAGATGTGCAAGTGCCCAGAACTATAAAACAGGTACAAAGCTTGAATGGGAAAGTGGCCGCGCTGAGTCTATTCATATCCAGAGCCACGGACAAATACATCCCTTTCTTCGATATAATAAAGAAAGGGAAGAGGAATTTCGAATGGACATCTAACTGTGAGGAAGCATTCCGAGATCTGGTGAGGCATCTGGAGAGCCCTCCAGTGTTGCCAAAGCCAGTAGACCACGAGATGCTGTACGTATACTTGGCCGTATCCCCACATGCTATAAGTGCGGCTTTGGTCCGCGAGGAGGACCGAGTCTAAAAACCGGTGTATTACGTTAGTAAACGTTTAACGGGGGCAGAAAGAAATTACCCTAAAATTGAGAAATTGGCATATTGCTTAGTGATTGCATCACGTAAGCTGCGCCCATACTTTCAAGCACACTCAATCAGTGTCTATACCGATCAGCCCCTACGGCAGGTACTCCAGCGACCAGAAACTTCTGGGAGATTGTTAAAGTGGAATATCGAGTTGAGCCAGTTCGATATTACCTACTTGCCATGAAGAGCCATACAAGGGCAAGCATTAGCAGATTTCATTGCTGAGTTTACTATATCCAACGAACCAGATAATCACAGTGTCATTCCCCCCATTTGATGGAAATTGTACACCGATGGGGCATCAAACAACCGTTGCTCCGGAGCTGGCATAGTTCTTGTAACTCCAGAAAATCGATCGATCTGTTACGATTTAAAACTCGATTTCCCGGCTACGAACAATGAAGCATAATATGAAGCACTGGTTGCTGGCTTAAAACTCGTTGGAGAACTTGGGGTTAAATCAGTTGAAATCTTTTGTGACTCGTAGTTGGTGGTCTACCAAGTGTGGGGAGATTACCAAGCAAAGGGACAGAAGCTTGCTCCGTACCTTGTTTTGGTTCAGGAACTATTATCGAGTCTCGAACATTATGACATTTCACATGTCCCGCGTGAACAAAACAAAGAAGCCGACTCATTGGCTAAATTCGCAAGCACTGGCGATGCACAACAAATGGGATTGTTTCCCGTTGAAACCTTGCATGCTCCAAGCATCGACACGATGAAAGTTGATTTCGTGTTTGAAACAGGAATCGAGAGAGAATCATGGATAACCCCATTCAAACTATACCTGACGACCGGGACTTTACCAGAAAAAAGGAGCGAAAGACGACAGGTCATTCGAAAGGCCGCGTGATATGTGATTCAGGATGGACTAATGTATCGAAAGGGGTTCTCGGTCCCCTTATTACAATGCATCGCTCATGATGAGACAAAGCGGGTCTTGAAGGAGGTTCACGAAGGAGAATGTGGCGACCATACTGGGGGGCAGACACTAGCAAAAAAGATCCTCCGCTATGGATACTATTGGCCAACCGTAAATCGGGACGCTGCAGACTACGCGAGGAAATGTGACAAGTGTCAAAGATATGCGAAAATCCTGAGAGCTCCACCAACAGAACTCACACAAATGGTTAGTCCTTGGCTATTTGCAATCTGGCGAATCGACATAATCGGCTCTTTGCCTATATCCAAAGGTGGTGCGAAATACGCGATAGTTGCAGTCGACTACTTCACAAAATGGAACGAGGCAGAACCTTTAGCCACAATCACCTCTAAGAAGGTCATTAATTTTGTTGTACGAAACATTATATGCCGCTTTGGTCTCCCTTGAACCATCATTACGGACAATGGAATGCAGTTTGAAAGCAGAGAGTTCAAAGAGTTCTGTTTAAAGTGTGGCGTTGAGAAGAAGTTCGCCGTCGTTGCACATCCAAAAGCTAACGGACAAGTCGAGGCCGTAAACAAAATAATCAAGGCCATACTGAAGAAGCGTTTGGAAAAAGCCGGAGGCAAGTGGGTAGATGAACTCCCAACAGCATTATGGGCCTATAGAACTACCCACAAGTCCGCGACTGGCCACACTCCATTCGCCTTGGCATACGGCTCGGAAGCCGTTATACCCGTGGAACGTGAAGTTCCATCGCATCGAGTGAAATATTATGATCCCATGACGAATCAGGATCTCTTGTTGGAATCACTGGACTGCATCGATGAAAAACGTGAAGAGGCTGAATTAAGGGCGGCAGCACATAGGCACCGAGTCAAGCGATATTACGACGGCAGAGTCCGCCCAAGAATTTTTGATGTGGGTGATCTCGTTTTGAAACGAGTTTTCCCGGTACCATCACGTATGAATCCCAACTGGGAAGGTCCATACGTCGTTGAACGGAAGCTTGGAGAGGGAACATTCAAGCTAGCGACCGTCGACGGCGTGACACTCCCCCGAGCGTGGAACAGTGGACATTTGCGACATTATTACATTTAGCCTGTTTCTTTTTTGTTTTAGGCACAGTTATTTCCTGTATGTTTTCGTTTCGTAATCACTTAGTTTCTTTTTTACCGTGTAATCAGGCAATTTAGTTGGTTTTCATTGATAAAGGCTTGAAGCCATCTTTTCCACAAATTACTAATGTTTCTATATCTCACAGTCGGGTGATGAATTGCTGGAGTTACATTATTCTGTATGATGTACGAACTCGTATAAACGACTTCAATCTCCGAGTCCCCTGAGTGCGGACCGGAGTACTCTAAGTCCCCAGAGCGCGGACTAGAGTATAAACGATTTCAATCTCCGAGTCCCCTGAGTGCGGACCGGAGTACTCTAAGTCCCCAGAATGTGGACTAGAGTATAAACGATTTCAATCTCCGAGTCCCCTGAGTGCGGACCGGAGTACTCTAAGTCCCCAAAGTGCGGACTAGAGTATAAACGATTTCAATCTCCGAGTCCCCTGAGTGCGGACCGGAGTACTCTAATTCCCTAGAGTGCGGACTAGAGTATAAACGATTTCAATCTCCGAGTCCCCTGAGTGCGGACCGGAGTACTCTAAGTCCCCAGAGTGAGGACTAGAGTATAAACGAATTCAATCTCCGAGTCCCCTAAGTGCGGACCGGAGTACTCTAAGTCCCAAGAGTGCGGACTAGAATATAAATGATTTCAATCTCCGAGTCCCTTGAGTGCGGACCGGAGTACTCTAAGTCCACAGAGTGTGGACTAGAGTATAAACAATTTCAATCTTCGAGTCCCCTGAGTGCGGACCGGAGTACTCTAAGTCCCCAGAACGCGGACTAGAGTATAAACGATTTCAATCTCCGAGTCCCCTGAGTGCGGACCGGAGTACTCTAAGTCCCCAGAGTGCGGACTAGAATATAAACGATTTCAATCTCCGAGTCCCCTGAGTGCGGACCGGAGTACTCTAAGTCCCCGGAGCGCGGACTAGAGTATAAACGATCTCGTTCTCCAAGTCCCCTCAGTGCAAACCGGAGTACTCTAAGTCCCCGGAGCGTGGACTAGAGTATACGCGACTTCAATCTCTGAGTCCCCTGAGTGCGGACCGGAGTACTCTAAGTCCCCGGAATGCGGACTAGAGTATAGACGATTCGAATCTTCGAATTCCCTAAATGCGGATCGAATTACTCCAAATCCTTGGGGCACGGATTTAGAAAGAATTCTAAGTACCCAAGAATGTGGAACAAGAAATATGCCACTCCAAAGAATGTTCGAACATTGTAAGAATGGATTGGGAAATTATGCAACTCACAAGAACTTGAGTTTTGACCACAGTTGTTCAGAAAGCTAAAGAAACAAAAGAGTCATTCAAGTGACAAAGAAACTAAACTTTATTTAATAGTCCAAAATGGGGTTACACAGCTATTCCTCCAAAACTTGGAGTCAAAAATCTATCTACACAAACTACGGAAACGAAAAAAATGAAAGTAGTTACAAGACCTAAACAAAATCTCGTTGAACGAGTATGGCAACTATTTCTTCGGTTTCTTCTTGTCTTCCTTTGTTTTCTCAGATGACTCCTCTCCTTCACGCTTCTTATTAAATTTTTTGCTTGCCAAAGAAGCGGAGTTAGGAGTGGGAGAAGGAACATCCAGCGGTTTGGATTTGCCGGGGAGAATGATTTTCAGAGGTCTGTTCCGTGGGTCGGTAAGTTCCAATATTTGAGGCTCGACTTTGATCTCGACCTTCTTTTTCTCCTCTTTTGCGAGTCGCTCCTTCATGCTCATCTTCGAAGTATGTTTGGAGGCGCCAGTGATCTCGATTTCATCACTCCCTTCGACGGGAGGTGAAGTGGCAAACTTGTCATCATCTAGCGCCCCGATCACTTGAGCGTTAGGGCCAGGAGTTACTCCCGCATGAGCAACATCGCTTGTTTTCTCTGCCTTCTCCTTGGCGTTGTCGCTCCTCGGAGTTGGTTCAGGATCAGAGCAGCCTGCATGAAAACATAAAGAATGAACGTTAGGACAAATAACCACTACCAGAAAGTGACAGATCTTTTAACTTCTAAAAGAAGAATTTTATACCGGGTTTTGGCTGGCTATCAGTTGCACGTGGAGTTTCACCCTTTAGAATAGGGGATAACACATGAACGCCAAGCCCAGGATCTTCTGGATCATAGCCGGCATGCTGCTCAAATGGGTCAAGTGTTGGCCGACCGGCCGATTGAGCAGAAGGAGGAGCAGAAGAAGAAGGAGCTGGAGCCTTAGCCCCAGATGGACCAGCTTCGTCGTTTTTCTCTTTTGGTAGGGGAGAACCTTTGCTATAAAGAGCCAAAGCTGCAGATAGGTCTGCTGGCTCGTTCCCCCTGAGAAATTCTTTCACCAGAGCATCCTCATCGACTTCCTCAAAGCCCGACTCGATCTTTCTGATCGTTATTAAAGTTTCCCAGGCTTCAGGTAGAGATTCAAGATAGCCCTCGCCTAGGAATGTCAAGTCGCGGTGCATAAGAACGCAGGCGCTGTACTCGGCGATCAGCGAGTCAAACATGCACTTGACCTCTTCTCTACCCGCCTCTGCAGCTGCCTCGAGACGAGAGTCAATCTCCTCAGAAGCTTTTCTCCCGCCCTCCTCACGGGCTTCGTCTTTCATTATCTCAACCTTAGCAAACTCATCATCGAGCTTGGTTTTTAAGAGCCGTGTAGCAACAATTTCGTCGCAGTATCGTTGGGACTCTTCTAGAGCGGCTATTTTCTCCTCTTTCTCCGTAGAGAATAGACTTTCAACTCTCTGACTTGCAGGGCGAGCACGTCCCTTTCTTTCTGGATAGAGTCTTTTTCTAAGGCAAGAGCTCCACTGCGCTGGACTGCTTCATCAAGTTCCTTTTTATGGGTCGCCTCTAGACGAGTGACGGCCTCGGCAGTGTCTTTTGCACTCTGCTCTGCGGCTTCAAGTTTCGACTTATACGAAGCAAGCTCTTCATCTTGACTCTTGATGATGTCCTTGTCAAAGCCATCTTCCAACTTCAAACGATCAATCTCCTGTTGGCGCTCAACAGATACTTTCGAGACTTTTTCGACCAAGTGTACAAACGCGTCATGTTGAACATAGACGTCGTTGTTGTAGGCGATGGCACTCTGCTTGACGTGCCCTGGGATATGATGAATAGCTGGGAGGAATTTCAGGCCGTCAAAGCAGATTTTTGGGAATTTGGCCTTAAGATCGACCATCTTCTCTGCTATAGTTGGGTCAGCCGCAGGAGTAGGGGGAGGAGGCTTTGAAAGTTCTGTTCTTTTCTGATGCTCCTGAGTTTGCCTTGTGCTCAACGAACTCGAATGTTGTTCTCGGGAGACATCGGGTTGAGACCTCTTCTGCGAAGGCTTTTCTCTATCTGACTCAGTTTGAGGAGGAGGATCACGAGAATATGAAGACTGGGAATATGTTTTCTCTCGATGAGATGAATCGCGAGAACGGTTGTCTCGATCCTCGTAATCGTCTCTGTCCCTACGTCTACTTGAGCCTGAATCCCGTCTGGGATGGTGAAATATAGAAGAACCGTGGAGGCGATCGAGTCCGTGGGAGCGCCCCATGTCACCTGCAAAGAATAAAAGTAACAACGAGTTAGGAAAAATCGGGGTAATGGAAAAACTTGAAGTGTATGGTGAAGTGCGTGTGTGCATGTGAGTCCTAGTGTTCCCCCCGACAGACCGATTCCTTTATGTTTATTGATTGGGGTGTTATCTCCCTGAACTGGGGGTTGAACTCCCGCGTTGCTTCTAGCGGGCGAATGAAACTTAAGGGCTTTCGGATCGTCGAAACCATATTTGAGTAGATCGTCGGGAATGGTGAGGTTTGACAGACCCTTTAAAGAACTTTCCATGTGCTGTAAAGAAGTCTCTTTCTCTGATGGGATGAGCGTAACTTTGGAAGTTCCGCTAACTTTCTCCTTCCGTATCTTGTACGTCAATTTCTTTTTCCCCTTCGAAGGGGAAGATGACGTTTCAATATCATGCACTTCGATCGCCGGGTCCCAAGCAGGACCCACATTCTCGCCTTATGTCTCAGGAGCTTCATCCTCTTTGTTTTCTCCCCCTTCAAGTGCATCGGGGGTATGGCGTGATGACGATTCAGCTTGTTTTTTCCCTTTAACGGATGCGGACTTAGGAATGGAAACGCCCTCAGGAAGGCTAATCCGGCGACCTCCTGCTAATAGTCCGAACCTCGACAAGGATTCATTTGAAATGATGGTTCGGATGTCCCGTTCCTCGGCAGGAAGAGCTCTAATTGGCTCGACGATCTCAGAATATCCTCGGCCCTCAGGACGCGGGTTGATACCTGAAAAGATGAAACAAGAAGTTAGAAAAAGCATAGATCCGATTGAACGCAAATGTCGATTCAGGGAAGAGGCTTACTGCCTTCGACCCATCTCCTCATGAAACCAGGAGGGCAGCGCACATAGAACCATTCCTGTTTGTACAGGGCAAATTTGCTACATGCTCCGGTCAAAATCTGGCATTTGTGGTACGGCTTGAGGAACATGAAGGAGGGGCTATCTTTCCGCTTCTTGATCATATAGATATATCTGATGTCGTCGGGAGTTGGAGGCCTAGAGAAGACGGCCATGAAAAGTAGGTATGTCCCGTATATGAACGCGTGACCGTTTGGATGCAGCTGCGACGGGGCGATGTCTATGTATTGCAACACGTCCCGAAGAAATAAATTGAATGGAGGCACGTTACCCATCCAGCACATAAACTTATTACAAGCAGTATACCCGACTGGGGCATATGAGGACGATCATATCTCGACGGGACCAACACATCGGCGAAAGGTATTCCGTGGAGGGAGCATATTCGCCGAAGCGCGACTTCGTTAATCTTCGAAGCCTGTGAGTCGATCGGATTGTCCAAGAGAATCGATGCCTCCAGGGCGTCAGGAGCTAAGTTATGAGCAGGGGAAGTCAACGGATTTGAATTGTCCGCGACTTCTTGCCTTGAAGATGGCCCGGGCCTATCAGATATAGTGGCGGAGCTAGATTTTTTAGACATCTCCAATAAATAGTGAATCTGGCTAAGCGCCTGTGAAAACTATACTTGAAAAATGTTCAACGTTAGAATTAACAACACGAATATTCCCCCCACGTGGTGTGTGAACTAGTGCAAGCAATCGTGTATAAGCGTTGAAAATTTGAAGGTCGCAAAGTTACTGATATAAAACTGAGCGTCAAATCATCGCCTTCGAAGACCGTCATCGTTGACCGTCTCCAAAAGCCTGCCTTGTGGTGATTACAGTTTCAGATTCAGAAAACGTTAAAAGAAGCTATCCGATTATGTTAATTTATGTCTATTGAAGCTAGGGAGTTAATAGTCCAGGTCAGTTTGATATGCTAGTATGCTAGAGTCCTTGTCCTTGTTTGGTTATGTGATTAGGCAAGGCAATTGATTGTTCGGCTTAAGTGTGGGTCGGGATTTATGTTGTTCGGCACTGATGATTGTTCGGCATTTGTATTGTTCGGCCTAAGTGTGGTTCGGCATTTATGTTGTTCGGCACTCATGATTGTTCGGCATTTCCATTGTTCGGCCTAAGTGTGGTTCGACATTTATGTTGTTCGACACTCATGATTGTTCGACATTTGCATTGTTCGGCCTAAGTGTGGTTCGGCATTTATGTTGTTCGGCACTTATGATTGTTCGGCATTTGTATTGTTCGGCTTAAGTGTGTTTTGGCATTTATCTTTGTTCGGCACTCATGATGGTTCGGCATTTGTGACTGTTCGGAAAAGCATCGTTCGGCCAAAATTTTGTTCGGCCGAGACAACGTTCGACATCCTATCTGACTCATACTCCCTCCATATCCTTCCATTGCACTGCCCGGCATATGACGAATCATGCCGAGCCAAGGTTACGCCGAGTGCCAACGCTCGACACACCATCCTTAACAGTGACCTCATTCCCCTCTTCTTCCTCCATCCACACCGAACCATGAGGACGAATCGTTCGGCGAGTCATACCGGACCATCTTGTTCGGCATTCTAGCCAACTCCTACTTTCATCCACATCATTTGGCCCTAAAAAAAGTCCTAATCAAAGTTCGATTCCTTCATCCATGCAACACCTATGGGCTACAGTTACAATTTATGAACTCGAACCTCGTGTTAAAACCTCTTTGTTCAGGGAAAGGATTTAGTTAGAGGGATTGTTACCTAGTTAGTAGATCGAAACTTGGAGAAATCTGGAGTTGAGGGCGCGGTTATAATTAATGCCGAATAGGTTAGGAAGAATTGTCAAGTCTTTGAAGGCTGTTAACAGGTGAATTTCTCAAGTACAAGTTAGAAGAAGTGAGTGTAAAAAAAAAGAGAAGAAGATGGAGCAGGCCGGCCTTTATATAGGGAATAAGGAGAAGTCGAAGAGACGATGACCGTTTGAACCGGTCAAAACGAAGTCGTTCGGCAGACACGAAGTGCTCGGCTTCAGCTGTACTGTTCGGCCTTCACATAACGTTCGGCACACACCACCTGGTAATCACAAGATGACACCTTCGAGAGAAATAAGACAAGGATCGAAGCGGAACACAGAGAGCATGAAATCCAAAGCGTATCACGTTCGGTCACGTGGTACACTTTGGGGGGCAAGTGTTTCCTAGAGACTTGACCAGGCAACTAAGTACTCGGCATTAGCATACTGTACGGCATTAGCAAGCGCTCGACATTCAAGAAGTGATCAGCATCCAGGAGCGCTCGGCATTCAAGAAGCGGTCGGCATCCAGGAGCGCTCGGCATCCAAGAAGAGTTCGGCATCCAGGAGCGCTCGGCATCAGGAGACGTTCGGCTAAAGGCAACGTTCAGCCAGATACTTCGTTCGGCCAGAGACATCGTTCGGCCAGAGACATCGTTCGGCGAAAGGCAACGTTCGACCAGATACTTCGTTCGGCTAGAGACATCGTTAGGCCAGAGACATCGTTCGGCCAAAGGCATCGTTCGGCCAAAGACATCGTTCGGCCAAAGGAAACATTCGGCCAGAGACATCGTTCGGCCAAAGGCATCGATCGGCTAAGGGTTTCATTCGGCCAAAGGTAGTGTTCGGCCAGATACTTCGTTCGGCCAAAGGTAGCGTTCGACTTCGATTGCTATTCGACCTACTCTTCCCATACAACAAGCGCCTCGTTCGGCATGAGGATAGTGGTTCGGCATCTGACCGTTCAGCCTGTTTGGTTCGGCATACAGTGACCACTCCATTTGGGCCAAGGTGTTCGGTTGCCAGGCCCGCCTGGGAAGTCCATACCATCTTTGTCTATAAATAGAGGGGCAGGGGCATAGTGAAAAAGGACCTTTTTTGGAGAACACTGTGAAGACTCTGCCGCTTTCAAGACTTATCCTCTTTACTTAGCAATTGTATTCAAGTGTTTGGTCTACGGATTGTATCTATAATCAATCATCAAGTAAAGCAATAAAGTTTAACCTCAAAGTGGACGTAGGCAATTACGTTGAACCACTATAAATCCGGTGTTCTTACTTTCTGCATTTAAATTAGCATATTCTTCCTTGTTTAATTTAACTTCATCATTTACATCTGTACACAATCTTTCTTAACGAGGTTAGTGACCAATTTTGGTGCTAACAATTATCAAATTGGATCGATATTTTTTTTGGGTGCTAACATCTGTGGATGCAGGGAAACAGGTTGGAGGGATCCAACTGGATTCCTCACAATATATAAATGATTTCCATAATTTGTGATGAATTTTATTTATACCCTGTGATCGATTAATTTGGTAAATTTTGTTATACTGTGTTATGGTTGGATAATATAATTTGGTATTTTAAAATATCAATAAAATGAAATGGGGATGTAAAAAGGGAAATGAAAAAGGATTTTTGAGATATGAATTTAAGGAAATTAAATTCAAGAAATTGGATTGGAAATTGAAGTGTTTTGAAATGGTGTTTTTAAAAAGGAAATGAGGAATGGAAATTTATAAACGGGATTTATAACGAAATGGAATATTTATCGGTGGATATATTTTGAAAGATAGATTTACGGTGGGAATTTCTATAAGAGGGGCAAATTGTTTTAAAAATAATAGTGAGATTATTTTTAAAAGGATGGGAAGTGTATTTTTTTCCTGGGAAATGAAGTATGTTTCAAAAGAGGACTTTCAAAGTATAAACTGGAAAGTTTAAAAATGTGTTTTTAGAATATTTTAGGAAAATTATTATCTTTAATATCCTTTAAGTGAAAAATAATTATTTATTAACTAATTATGGTATTTACTTATTTTAAAGATAAATTGGTATTATGTTTTCTAAGAGAAATTTTATTATAAGTATTTGATATAATAACTTTATGTTAAAAGAAATTTTTGATTTAAGTTACGCAAGAAAACTTTTATAGATTTTCAAAATTTTATTTTGAATGGAGAATTTGTTAACTGATTTTAAATAATTCAAGTATATATCTTGGAAGTGATTTTCCAGGAATGGAAAATGTGTTAAAAATAAAAGGTGTTTATTTTTAAAGGGTTGAAAGAAATTTACGGGATTCAAACGTAAATTTGAATTGAGATAAATCAAGCAGGATTTATAAGAAGAATTCTTTGGGTTATTCTGAAATGGAGGTGAATTTCCCAGAAAAGCCAAGTACGTTTCTAAAGCAGATTTTTGAGCAGAAGTTTGAAGTTTTGAAATTGTTTTTAAAAGAATGTTTTAAGAAATTATTTGAGTTGTGAAAATTTTAAAAGTAAATATTTACTAAATTAGTTATAATAGTAATTATTTTAAAGGGTTAATTGGTATTACGTTTTGAAAGAATATTATTAATATTCATATTTTATAAAATGGATTTATTTTATAGATAGTTTGGTAAAACTTTTATTTGAAACTTATGTAGAAGGTTGTAACTCTTATTTTAAAATTTTGTTCGACTCAACTTTTATTTTAAAATTAGTTTTTATATTTTATAAAAATAGTTTTACCTTAAATATTCTTAAAATATATTTTGGATAAAGTGATTTAAATTATTTTAAATCTTAAGTGTTTGTACTTGGTGATTTCAGTGGAAATAGAAAATGTTTGGGAAATTTATTTTCGTAAAAGGAAGTGGGTTTAAACTGTTTTCAAAGGATTGAAAATAGAAATATATCTTGCGAAGATATTTTGAGGAAAACATGAATTTGGGAAATTATCTATGTTTGGTGGATGTTTGTGAATGTTTTTGATAGTTAAATAACCTACTATCAATATTGGCCAATGCGCTGATCGTTTTGAAGAAACCGGGATCGGGATTAATTTCTCAAAAACCACTTCGAAACAGTTTGTACGTTTTCGTAGGGAAAACGAGTTCGGAGTCGAAGGTGGAGCAGTGAAGTGCAAGGGCTAGTCGCTACTAATCCGGAGGGAGATTCCAAAATGGATGTAGTAGGAATAGTGCCTTCGGATCCGTTCGAACCCGGAATGGACTTGTATGGATGAATGCTTTCGGAACATCGTCAGGTGGACGATAGGCATTCTAAGGGATATGTTCTATAAAGGTAATGCTTAGCCTCGAGCCTCATCAACCGGGAATGACTGAAAATCAGGGGTTATGCAGCAAGGCTATGTGGGTAGCACCCATTAGGGTGAGGTCATCCTTGTCTAGATGTCCCTTTTTATTCGGCTTAGTGGTGCGGTTGCTGATCCCAACCATGGGGTGATCTTACTCGGAATTATCCAGTAAGGGGTAGTTCCGGTCTTGTGTTGCAGGGGATCGGGTGTGGTCCTCGGTACGCTGATCTAGACCAGGTACTGTGACAGGTGGTACCCCAGTGCCTAGTCATTAGTTGGAAATAAATTTTCCCTACGCGCCTTTACGGTTTTTGTTTGTAGAACCCACTTTGTGGCTAGTATGCTGGAATTTAATCATGTAATAATTTCAGCTATTTCAATATCTATTTGTATATAGACACTATTATAATATCAGACGGATTTGATAAAAGGTGTTTTGGCTATCGTAAGGTAAAAACCCGACATGTTTATTTGTGGCGTGGTCTTACGAGATGCTTTTGATTTCAAAGGATTTTTGAAACTTTAATAATCAGTTTCGATGTATTTCTCACGCTGGTATTCCAGACTGACTCGGGTGTTATTTTATGATAATACTCGGGTCAGACCGAGTATTACAGGTTCAGTATTAGATACTTTGGAGTTCAGGAGAGGAGCTGGAGACAAAGACGTATTACTCGTACTTGTTTATTTCTGCTGTAGTGTTTTGTTTGAAATTGCCAGCAGTTGTGAGGCAGGCTGATATAACTGCCAGGCTGGTAATTGTTCTTTACTGGTGATATACTCTAATGAAGTATTATATAAAACAGATATGGTTTCATTTTGTGTAAAGATCTGTTATTATTTATTATATTTTGTTCCGCTGCGATTGTGAGATTCTGATGTTGTTTAGTTCCTTCTTTCTTCTATCTTCTTTCTTTTTCCTCAACAATCTGTCTTTTCCGGCACTCGATCGTCGACATATTATACAGTGGTGTATTTTGTGTTGATTTTCGAGAGTCGAGAATGGCGGGTCGTCTCAGTATCTGTGTCATCTCCTGTTCTCTCTAGCCTCGAAAGGTGAGCAATCACTCACGATTAACGTTCTTATATTTATTAAATTTGATTTCAATTGAAACGTCAATTGAAATATGATGTTAGTTATTTACATTTCTATATATATGCTATTATCTGTATCTGTTCACCTGTGACATCTAACACCATTATCTGTTATTTATATTAATGATATATGCATGTTATATTATTATCATATATGTTATCACTCTGCAAGTTCCTTGTTAGTATAGAATTCACTATGGGTTGAAATGATACATACCCGAATGATCTTGTAGAATAGGAGAAAATCGTTATGGGTTGAAATGATACACCCAAGCGATTTTCATTAAATTGATTTGGGATTGCGGGTTGAAAAGATATATACCCGTATATATTTAAATTGCGGATTGAAATGATAAATATCCATATCACTTGACCATAGGATAGAAAATTATATACTGACACTGTTGGTCTATATATATATATATATATATATATATATATATATATTTTGAAAATGATTTCTATGGTTTTGGAAAGAAATATATGGTTTTAATAAATATTGATTTTAAGATTTATTAAAGTTGATTTAATAAAGTTGATATATAATATGTTTAAGTATTTATTTAATGTATATATTTTCAAATATAGAGTTATAATGATTTAGGTTGGAAAGATAAATTTGAAATTGATTTGAAATTATATTTATTTGAGAATTTTACTTAAATAAGTTTGATTTGAAATTTATTTAAATTTGAAATTTTAAAGGTATGATTTTATAACTTAGATTCGATTAAAAGTGACTTAAATGAATATTTCAAATTTATATAAATTGAAATGGGATATTCTGTTTATTTTAAATTTGTAAATTAAAGTTGTATTTAGATGTTATTGAAATGATTAAGTAAATTTTCAAAACTAAATAATAGTAAAGTGAATTTGATATATATATATATATATGAAATTATCGAATTTAGTTTTGAAATGTTGAATATTTAAAGCTTTGAAATATATTGAAATTGAAATGGCTAATTATTTATGGTTCAAATATGTATTTGAAATCAATAATTTGAAATGGTTTATTGAGAAACTGAATCGAATTGAAATTGATGATTTGAGATTTGATTAAATTTGAATTTTGGAATTCGAGTTGATTTGAGTCGATTTGTGAAATTTGAGGAAACTATTTTATTATATAAAGTATTTTATATTATATTTAAAACTATTTAATATTATTTTATAAACTATTTTTAATATAAACTATTTTTAATATAACTATTTTTAATATAAAATATTTTTAATATAACTACTTTTAATATAAACTATTTTAAATATACTAATTATTTTAATATAAATTGTTTTAACTTATAACTATTTTATGTAAATTATTTTATTTTAAATACTATTATTAATATCTAAACTGTTTGAAGGAAAGTGTTATGATTTCAAAGTGTTATGATTTCCAAAGTTATGAATTTCAAAGTATTATGATTTCCACAGTATTATTATTTCAAATTGTTTTGGTTTCGAAAGTATTATATCTTTGAAAGTACTATGATTTTGGAAGTGAATATTTTTGAAATGGAAATGATATCGTATTGATATGTTTTTGAAATGGAAATGATATTTTGGTTTTGAAGTATAAACTATTTTGAAATGACCGCGGTGTTATAATAACGATTGGTTGTTAAAGAGACCGGGATCGGATATGGGGATACTCTCCGTCGATACCGAAAACCACTTTAATAACTGTGTACACGGTAGATATTCCAGAATGAAGTAGGATGGTGGCGATGATTTTATATGAGGTATATACGTGGACCCGACTCCCATGAGCTGGCATAAGGTGGCTAAAACAGGAGCAATTGACGGGCTAATGAGGTAGCTCTTCTGATCGGACACACTCCATCGTATGCCATTCTATTACTTGTGATTGATTTGGTGCGCACCTTCAGATTTCGGGAGTGTGGCTCGAGGTGGGGGTAGTGGCTGCTATGCGTTACCACCGGCCCAGAAGTGTAATTGGTATATCTACCCTGGCATTGCCTAGTTGTGCCGTGTCACCTACCCTAGCGCGCCTTATACGAGTTTGATTTGTGTCGTACCTATGGAGTATCCTCTGGTAGCCTCCCGATCTGGAGGTGCTACGGTACTGTACTATAGACTATTGGCACTATATATGTGTTAAGGTGGAAAATGTAAAGCCTTAACGCTATTTTTAAGTAAGTTTACTTTACTATAGACATTATTATAATAGCGTATATTACTACATAGTAGATAGTTTAACGGATCCTTAGAGGATAGTTATCCCAAACATCCTTTAAGTTACTGTATTTTAGTTGATATTTCACTTGAGTGGGATTTATTGATATAAGAATGTTAATCCTGACTCGAGTGTTTTGTGTTTTGCTTTACGCTCGGGTTAGACTGAGTGGCTTAGTGTTCGAGACTCACCTTTGGAGTTGGAGCTTCGCTTGGACATCCAGCTATATCTATTCAGCTTGCAGTTATTCAGTTGATTCCAGTGATGTGTTCAGATCTTGTATTTGACTATTGTATTGAGACATCTATGTATTTGTGACTTCTGTTGTATCTTGTTTAACTCTGTTATATATATAGTTGCTTGATGAACTACTATTCTTTTGTCTCCGCTGCATTATTGTTATATTACTCTATGTCTGTGATTCTGCGATTATTTTATTTACTGTATATGCTGAGTTTTGCCAAATTTAAATTAACAATTTGATATTTTGAGCAATTCAAATCCGACATGTATGGATGCGAATGGTTGAAAATTTCAGGATGTTACACAAACTTCATTTCCTGAAGGCTCATTTCATTTGTTTCTAATTAACAGCAACCTCTCTTTTCAAATTTCAATGGCCCTAAACCTAACTCTGACTTTATAAATAATATATGATGCAAATGAAACCCTAGCCTCCATTCTAATCTTCTTTTTTTCATTTATTTTTTTTCCTCTTCAAATCTTCTTCTTCTATCTTATTTCTTTCTTCTTCAAATCTTTTTCCTCTTAAAACCTTTTCCTTTTTCAATCTCTCCTCCTTTCCCTGAATCATTTTTAACGTGAGCTTGCAAATTCAAAACTCTCATTTTTGCAAATTCAAAAGCTTTCTTTTATGAAACATGAGTTTCATTTTTCATTTTTCCTACACGTCCTGCACTCATCTTAGTTTGTTTTTCCATCTTTACTTAGAGCCTCATCTTGATAAAAATGTGAGTATTAAATTTTGTTTTTTTTAATTTAATTTGTACCAATTTTATTTTAATGATATTTCTTATAATGTGAATTACTTTTGCATACAAATTCGAATTCGCACGCGATTTCTTCCATTGGACTCGTATCGAAATTCCAGACAACATTAAACCAGTTTGGTTGAATTTGGAGACAGTTGAGATTTTGGGCTTTTGTTGGATTTTTAATGGACTTTAAATCAAAGGTGAGTAATTTAACCCACTCACGCAATACTAAATTTTTCGATGTTAGTTAAATTGAAATCATGAAGTGGTAAAAATTTATTGGTTGTTGTTTGGTATTTTAAATTGACATTTAAATTTAATTTGAATTTTATATTGAATTAAATTGAGATTTAAATTAATATTGAAATTTAATTTCTAGTTAAACACCGTGTAACAACCTACCTTTTTGTATGCTTAAGCAGACACACGTGCCAACTTAAACCATATAGAAGGGTGGACTTTTATGGGATAAATAAGAAAAAGCGGAGAACTAAAAGAAACAAAATAGAATCTTGCAGCGGAACGATAAAATATAATAATCAAATAACAGTTCATGAAGCTGTTTTACAAAACATTTGATTATACTTATACAATACATATCAGAGTTAGTATTGGGAAATAAATGGTAACATTTGAAATTGTAAGAAATAAAGGCTTATTAATTCAATATCACTTAAAAAAAGCTCAAACTTGAAATATTCGTAAATCAAACTTAAAACATCATCAAGTTATACATAGCTTAAATTTTAGAATTTAACCATATATAAAATAATATTTATATAATATCAAAATTTAATATTTATTAAACCGTATATTTCTTTCCAAACCATAGAAAATCACTTTAAAATATTTTATATATAGACCACGGTGCCTATATATAATTTTCTATCCTATGGTCAAGTGATACGGATATTTATCATTTCAATCCGTAATTTAAAAATAAAAGTTTACGTTTATATATCATTTCAAACCGCAATCCCGAATGAAATGAAAATGCATAATAACTTGCAGTTTATACAATGTAAAATATAGCATCCATTCATCCAAATATCAATAAAAAACCATTTATTACAATCATCATCCAATTTAAACAAAACATCAATATAAAGCATATAAAATATAACAAGCTTCAACAAATAGTTTATATTCAATAAAAATTAATAACTGTTCAACTGGCAGTTTATATGCAATAATAAATAAATTTAACTGGCAAATTATATGCAATAATAAAATTAAATAACAATTAAATTTAACTAAATGCTATCTAACTGAGATGATGATTAAATATATGCCCAAACAATCATAGATAAATTTTAAATCACATCAAAAATTTAATTTAACAAACATAAGAAATCTTAGAAGTTGTGAGTAGGTTAAAACACTCACCTTTTGAATTTAAATTGAATTTAAATCCAATTTAAATTCAAAAATTTGACAGTCTCCAAATTCGTCCAAACTAGCGTCAAAGTGTTTGAAATTCAGATACGATCCTAACGCAAAAACCCGTGTGTGAATTGGAGTTCGTATGAGGAAGGTATGCGTGTTTGAATGATTTGAAATCAAAATTAAAAATAAATAAAAACAAAAAAAACAACGAACCAATTTCGGCTATACAGAAACTCAGATCCAAGAACGAACTGCAGATCTGAGATGCGTACACCAAGAGCTTCGATATAAAAATTTCTGAATTTTTCTGAGGAGTTTGAATTTTCAGCTTTGGATTTGATTTGGGATTAGATCTGGAAATATAGAATTTTGTCTGCCATTGAGGAAGAGGAGGAATAAAATGAATTTATGTATAGACAAATGAGAATTAGGGAGGCTTGGGTTTATAGCAGGATATTTATAGAGAAAGTTGACGTTTCTATAAATTTCCATTCACACTTTTGTTATTTTATATTACAATCATTAAAATTTCTTATCTACATTGATTGTATAAATTTTCCATTAATTGCATATTACTTCCGGTTACTATATCATTTAATTCGTTAAATTATCACTAATTATTTCCAATTATTGTGCTACTTAATTTCTCTTGATTTCAAATTGATTTCCACATTTTATTTAATTCAATATTACACTGGATGAAATCAACATTTGATTCAAAATCTATTACACTAATATTATTAGATTTCCTTTAAATCTCTATTAACATAATATTTAGCTGTTTGATTTCAGTTATTTTCAATTTAACCTATTATTGTACACAAATTTCCAAATTCATCAAATTCCAACTAAGGTAGTAATTAATCTCATTAATATTCATTAAAGTACAACTAATTTCAATTTGATTCCCCTATTAATTATTAACCCAACTAAACGGGTAACTTATAATGAATTCATTGACCAATTAATTAGGTAATATCCAATAATTGTTATCAAACCTTAATTACACATAGGAATTCACTATTCACAAACAAAAATCACAATTCTTGTATAGTATTGATTTTATTCAAATTGTTACGTATTACTTTCTTAGTTAAAAACTTTTGAATTGATTCCCCAATTCCCAAATTTATATTAATGTAACATTTCCTTTAGATTCATTGCAATGATCTCCAAATTCAATTGAATGAACTAAATATATGCATAACTCATAAAAATTTGTGGTCACAACTCTTAATCACCTTTTATAAGTTGATTATTTCCACTCCAACAATCATGAGTTATTATATATATATATATATATATTAATTAATTAATTCAACGTTTAAGTTCGTTTTCCTATATTAAATTTATTACCCAGTATACATTTACTCTATTCCAACAAATTGGAATTCCACTCAATTACTATAAACAATCATTGCATTATTACCTTAAAATAAGTTTAGATGTAAATTAAAAGTTGATAAATCTATAACTTAGTTACCTTTTTGTCTTATATTCCATTACACTATATACTCCTATTTATCTTACTTTGTATTAAAGGCTATGTTTTCAAAATGTGAAATATTGTTAATTACCCACATAACTTTAGGTTTTAAAACCAATCTATAAATTTACCTTAATTCCCATCAATCCTAACTTTACCATCTTTTTCAATTAATAGGGTGTGCACTAATTTAGTCATTGCGTTAATTCTTATTAATATACATTAAGGTTCCTTTACTCTAATTTATTTCCAACGAAATAAACAGGTAACCTTACAATACACTAAGGTTTATTATTTCCAACAAATTATCATAGTTGCCTACATAATATTTACTTTACTATTATACACAAACGTTACTATTTTCATATGTCAAATCTTTATGCAATGGCCATATTATAATTATATTTATTATAACATTTATAACTTAAATGTTTGCCTTTGGTTTCTTACATTAATAAGCCTTTATTTCTTACAATATCAAATGTTACCATTTATTTCCCAATACTAATTCCATTCATCAACTGTTTGCACCAAAAATTGGCACAACACTCTTCGGGAGTTATTTGAAGAGATAAAATGAAGAATATAAATGTAAAACAGAGGTTATCTAACAAAAACTCCAACACACAGGAATGTAAAATGCAAAGACAAGCAATTTAGAGTGGTTCGGCGTAACGCCTACGTCCACTATGAAGTTTTGATGATTTTATTGATTCTCTTTCAACGATTACAAGCTATTACAGCAAACAACAGCGGACTACAGATCAGAATTCGAAATTGACAACAAAGGAATGACGCAAGTCTTGATCCGGCAGAGTCTGGACGCCTCAGAATCCAGATCCCCCTTTCTGAATGCACTGGGGCCCTATTTATAGGCGTAGGAGGTTCAGATCTCGCCCAAACTTAGGGAGACTTGGTCTGGCACGTGAGGGGGCCCGCGCGACCGTTTCCAGAAAGTTTTGCCTCGATCTGCGATCGATACGAATCCATTTCGTATCGATCAAGATGATGTCCAATTGAGCTGAAATTTGGCATGGACATCCTTCAGTGTGCACGCAAGCTTCCCTGAAAATTTCATTGGATATGGATCAGTAGATCACGAGATATGGTTGATACGAAATGAGATTTCTCGAAAGCCGTCTGGCTCGTCTCCATGGTTTCGAATCGATCCCCCGTATCGATCACTGCACGTGCCCCTGAGATGATGCGGCGCGCGTACTTCGTTTCGATCCGGTATTCACTCCTTGCTGACCGCTTCGACTCCATGGATCTCGCCTTGTTCGCATCGAGAGATGACACGTCACCCAGGTTTGTTGACTTGATGGATTCAAATAAGACCTCATTCATGGATTCGAACAGCAGTCATCGATGGACACGAACTACTGATGGTCGATGGTTTCGAATAGACCTTTCCTTGATGGATACGAACCTCGTAGCTTCTCAATGGATACGAAGTCAATGGATGCGAACTGGAGCCTTTTGATAGATACGAAGTAAGGCTTCTATGATGGATGCGAAGCAAACACTGGCCAATCGTTACGAGGCATAATACCTGTTGATGGATACAATGTCCATCGATACGAATTCGATGGATTCGAACACTGCCAACCTGATCAATACAAACTGCGCACCCTTGGTGGATACGAAATCAACCATAGTGATGGATACGAAGGCTGGGCCGTTTCCTCTAGATTGAATCGATCATAACTTGAGCATATGAACTCGGATTGACTTGAAAATTGAAACGTCGGCTCTCTTGACTTTGCCTACCATGCCTTATCAATTATAGCTCAATCTAGACTCGGACAAAATTCGTCGATATCCATAGTGAAACTGCGTATAGCCGATTTTCTAGACGAACTGTCTTTGGTTTCTAGTCAAGTTCTTGGTGTCACGGCCTTGCCAAAAGGCGGGATAACAGTTGCCCCCCAAAGTACGTCTTGTGGAAACATGATGTGCTTTGTAATGCTGCAATCTTTACTCTGAATAGCTATCGTTTCTTTGATGAAAGCTGTAACCTTTGACCGTTCTCCTTGATAATGTAAACTGTTGACTGTCGACTGCTGTACCATGTACTATTGCATCTGATTGCTGTACGCTAGTGATTAACCATTTTTTGTTGTAATCATTATCAAATGAGTTTCAAACTCCTGTAAATCTGGAATATTGAAGATTAGTCTGACATATATGCATCTATGCTAATCTGACTCTCGCTGACGTTCACAAGTCGTTGTCAGTTTATCTTATATTGAATTATGTATCGATCCTCTCCTGAACCGATGTGAAATTCATTGTAACAACGCTTGATGGTTGTTTTTGAATGCTCCTTCGTAACGATCCTCTCCTGAATCGATGTGAAGGATTGGAATGTATGCTTCGTATCAGTGGATACGTAATATTGGGTCTCGGATCGATGGATACAAAAGCAATGCTCTGTATCGATGGAGTCAAACGATCCAGACATAATCATGCAATGATCCTTCACGGAGGATATGCCATTTCTTATTCGTTTATTCAATAAGAATCCCCGATTATGGATAATCTTCGATAGGACTCATCCATGACTCTTCTCCTAGATCTAAGATCTAGTTGATCTTCATATGTCAATGCTTGGAATAATAAGCATTTCAATTGGGACAAAGTCTTTTTGCCGCGCATCCCCAGAACTGGCTAGCTTGGCCAGTCACTTAGCCTTTTCATTTTGTTCTCCGAGGATGTATGTAATGGTGTAATAATTGAAGTTGACTAGTAGCTTTTGGACCCAGCTAGGATAAGGAGCAAGATGTTGGCCCCTAGTTGAATAATCTTCCCTGACTCGGTATAATACTAACCAATAAGCACATAATATATGCAAAGTTTCCACTCCTAGTTTTCTTGCAAGTTTGAGCGCCAACGCTTCATACTTAGCTTCGTTATTTGTTGCAGGGAAGTTGAGTTTGAGGGCGTGGCAGATCGATCGTTCCTCAATAGTCATTAACGCAACTTTGACGTTAAAAAGCCGATTATTGGAAGTTCCATCTGTATACGTTCTCCATCGGTAGGACGGTTCACCACTGTCCTTCGGATAGTCGTCTGATGTGGTGGATTCAGGTATGAAGTATGCTAATGTTTGATCATGGAGAGCTCTCCGAGGGAAATATGTGAAATCAAATTGGCTTAGCTTGATACCCCATCTGAGTAATTTTCAGCCATCTAAGGCCGTTGTTGGACCTATCATAACGGCTGGTCGATATAGACGTTAATGGGGTGAGCTTGTCAGTAGCCAGCCTTCATCATATACTAGTCTTTTGATTCATTTATCTTCACATAACATTGTGATGCTTACGGCGTGTGTTGACACGGCCCAATTGATGTATAAATCTTCGCGATCCAAAGGTTTGGGTAAAATGGAAGGTCTCTTTAAGCGGTCTATCAGAGCTGCTTGATTGTCCCCGTTACATGGGTGTCTCTAACTGTCGGAATTCTCTAGAAATTAGTCTTGATTCCATGAGAATTAATGATGAAAACAAAGAATCTTTCTGATGTAATGGTGAAAGAGCATTTCAAAGGATCGAGTTTCATCCTGCATTTTTTGGAGAGCACTGAATACCTTTGTCAAGTCATCGATATGGTCGTTTGATAGTCGTGATCTTACGAGCATATTAACCACATCTACTTTCATCGATCGGTCGATATGGTTTTTGAATGATCTGTTAATCGTCTTTTGGTAAGTAGCATAAGTGTTCTCAAGTTTGAATCCAGGGATTTCAGCATAACGCTATAGGCCCAGGTCAAAAATGAAACAGTTGTATTTCTTATCTAGGACATGCTTCAGTATCCGATTGTATCTGGAGTTCGCATCCATGGATGTGAGTAATTCATGTCTGATGGTCAGGTCCATCTGTTGGTTGATCATTGGAAGTGGAAAGCTGTGCTTTGTTATACCCCATGCAAATCTGAGTAGTTGACGTATGTCCTCCACTATGTTCATTTTTCTTATAAGCAAAGGATTGGATACTCACTTTGGTTGGAGGGCTTCATGGATAAACCCACTGGTTTTGAGCAGATTCGCCTCCTCTTTAAGTGCAACAGATCACTCCGGATCCATGTCGCATCGTTTTTGTTCACCGAGACATGCCTTGGGTCGACATTTAATGTAGGGTTCTTCATGGCTGGCGAGAGTCCATATATATATATATATATGAGATCGAGTCCAAGCGAACACATCAAGATTCACCTGAAGTAAAACAGTTGACTCTTTCTTCATCATTGTGCAGAGTTGTGATCTGATCTACAATACTCGTGATGGGTTGTAGGCACCTCATGTGTTTATTTGCAATGGTAAATGATCAGGCTTATAAGAATGTTGAATTAAAGGATTAGTAGGATTTAGTCTTTTACTGTATGCTGCTACATAGCTGGCTCCAGCTTTGAGATTGAATTTACTCGTGTTTCTGAATGATGCGCTTTTCATTTAATGTACCCGCGATCCATTGCTTGTTGGGAAGGTCAGAATGATGATCAGTCGCCCATAAGTCCCGGTATTGATCTGATGACTCTATCTCTAGGCATCCTTTCGGTCACAACCTAGAGTTGTTATGAATATCAGGCATGGGTCATAGGTTCAAGTTGTCATAGTCAACTCTTGGATAATTACTCTTTTGCCCCCGGTCTCGGGTTGGCGGATGCATTACGCGGACGGTCTAATCTCGCCTTAGTTGTGTCTATACTGTAGTTCAAGCTTTAAGAACCAGAGTTGACTGATGAATGGTTGAATCATATTATCTTATCTTCTTGTTCGTGCCCCCAAGTCTGTGGAATATCTCGATAAGTGGTAAGGTAGATAATGTCCGCTTCAATTTTGTATTCTATCCCATTGAACCATGGGATCGAGTTAACCGATGGAAGGCTGAGTCGTGCCTATCCTGTATTATGTTCTAGTTCTTTCCTCTCAGCGGAATACATTGTTATTTTGCCAACATTCGGACATAAGCTAGATTCTGGACGGTCAATGACATTCACTTCGCTGCTTAGGTCACCGTACTTTGGGCAAAAACTGAAGAGTGAATCGTCCAATTAGATCCAATGCAGGATTGATGCTTCCCTTGTCGAATCTAGGGTAAGAATCAGTGTGCAGATGTTTAGGTTGCACTTGTTTTGAATTGCTCTTTTAGTCGGATCATGGTAAGAGTCAATGAATGAATGGTCACATTGCATTCATTTGGAGTTGGGTGATCAACCATGTCCATTTCAACTTACGTTCTCCCGTCAGATCCAGGGATAAAGTCAGCTCAAATGCAGTTATGTCATGCTCATTTGGTCTTATGCTCTTCCTAACGGATCGAAGGAAGGCGATGGAGGACGAATGGTCAAGTCACACTCATTCGTGGTTTATTCTTCTATCCGTGCTCTGTTGGTCAAAGGTATTCGTTGGACATTCGGGTCACATCAATTTGTAGTCAAAGAGGATCGATATTGACTGTCGATTCAACGGCACGATGTAGAATGCTTGTACCTCATTTCCTATCGATCCAACGGTATGATATGAAAGGTGTAGATCGATATTACCCGTCGATCCGGCGGTACAATATAATTGGTTGCCCAGAACTTCGGGCATCATTCTGATTGGCTAGCATTAAGGTCTCCTTGTAGTCATTTCCTTAAGTTGTAAAGGATGCTAAGCTAGAGATGTAGCGAGTCACCTTTCTCTTCTTTCGGTGATTTGTACTTCTGCCCCCAGTCTCGGGTTAGCAGAGTTAGTTCGTGGATGGTCTAGTTGCACCTGTAGTGAGTTTACACTCCTCACATCGAGTTCAGGTCAAAGTTGGTGAATGAATGGTCGAATCTCATTCATTCGTTTATCTATTCTTGTATCCACACTTTGGGGATCAGAGTCAGTTGAAGGGCCATTCATCACACTTATTTGATGTTTACACCCCTGTCCACACTCTAGGGACTAAGAGTTTTAGTAGGAAATGGTCGGACCGCGTTTTCCTAAATTAATCCCTCTAGCACTAGTCAATGGCGAAAATCGAACTGTGGTTGACCATATTACAACAACTTTAATTTGATGCTTCTCCCACTGAACTGTAGGAAGGAATCGATTGGCAGATGGTTAGGTCACATCCGTCCATGTTGCACGAACAGCCCGTTGGATATAGGGGAGAGTTAGCGAATGAACGGTCGCACCACGTTCGTTTGCAGTAGAATGGGTAGTAACATCCATTTAGGATAGCACATTCAGCTAGGTTCGTTTTGCGAATCTGCGTCTCCCCGTCGAATCAAGGAATAAATTTTATCTTGCGGGGTTGGAGTGCATCCCTATAAATTTACGTTATGGGTCTCATGCCGGGGACAAGAGTTGAGGCATGGACGGTTGTGTCACGCCCGCTTAGTGCTGGATGGTCGGATCGCATCCAATTTTGTGTGTTAAGCGTGCCCCCATGTCAGGGGAAGATTGGAGAGCAGACGGTCGAACCACATCCGCTTTTTGTATTACAGAACTTGATGAGGAACCATAGCCGATAAATGGATAGTCGAATCACATCCCTTTTGGTATTCATATTCCAAACCATGCTTGGAGGGCTGGAGTTGGTTAATGGGTTGTTAGTCATACCCATTTGGTGTTTATACTCTGGCCTGCGCTCTCGGGACCGAAGCAAGTTGATGAGTTGTCATTTGCACCCATTTGGTGTTTATACTCCAGTCCACACTCTGGGGACTTAGAGCTAGTTGAAGTTTATTCTCTAGTTCGCACTCTGGGAATCTGGAGTTGTTGATGTTTATACTCCAGTTCGCACTCTGGGAACCTGGAGTTGATGTTTATACTCCGTTTCGTACTCTGGGAATCCGGAGTTGATTGATGTTTATACTCCAGTTCGCACTCTGGGAATCTAGAGTTGATGCTTATACTCCGACTCACACTCTGGGAGTTCGGAGTTGATTGATGTTTATACTCCAGTTCGCACTCTGGGAATCTGGAGTTGATGTTTGTACTCCGACTCGCGCTCTGGGAGTTCGGAGTTGATGTTTATACTCCACTTCGCGCTCCGGGTATACGGAGTTGGATATTTATACTCCGACTCACGCTCTGGGAGTTCGGAGTTGAATGTTTATACTCCAGTTCACACTCTGGGAATCTGGAGTTGATGTTTATACTCCGCTTCGCACTCTGGGAATACGGAGTTGAATGTTTATACTTCGACTCGCGCTCTGGGAGTTCGGAGTTGAATGTTTATACTCCGACTCGCGCTTTGGGAGTTCGGAGTTGAAAGTTTATACTCCAGTTCGCACTCTGGGAATCTGGAGTTGATGTTTATACTCCGCTTCGCACTCTGGGAATATGGAGTTGGATGTTTATACTCCGACTCGCGCTCTGGGAGTTCGGAGTTGGATGTTTATACTCCGACTCGCGCTCTGGGAGTTCGGAGTTGAATGTTTATACTCCGACTCGCGCTTTGGGAGTTCGGAGTTGAATGATCAGGTATGCGGATGGTTGTACCATATCCACCTTGAGTAGGCAAGCGAAGTCATTAGATGGACGGATCCCTCCTTTTTGGGTTTAGGTTGAACACGGGCGAAGTCGTTAAATGGACAGATTCATCCTCCTCGAGCCCATGTCCGTAAGTTTATACTCCAGCTCACACTCTGGGAGCCGAATTTAGTTAGTGGATTGTCGCGTATCAATTCCTTATTGCCGCAGTGTGACGGCTTGTCCCTGAGCTCGGGGTTTCACTTAGTGAGTGATCGGTGGGATCCCGATTAACTTCCACTTATACACCCTTCAACGAAGGATGAGATTTAGTTTATGGACGGTTGGATCGCGTCCATGTTCATTTGGATTCCGCTTTTGCCAGGCCTAAGGAGTAAGATTAGTGTTCTGGCAAGCTTTGTGCTCGAGCATAGGAAGAGATGGTCGAACTACGTCCACTCTGAGTTGTGTATTTTCCCTTAAGTCGGGTGACTCAATTAGAGAGCAGACAGTCGAGTCACATCCAATTCATACTTTGCATTCTTTCGATCGAGTTAAGGAAGAGAGTTGAAATGATAGCTCGTGATGGTTAGCGAGTAGGCAGTCAGTCGTTGATGACTTTTAAATTGAGGGTTGGCCCCTGATGAAGTCGGTTTAAGGCATGATTGTTTTGCCTAATCACATACGCAAACTGGGGAGTGAACGGCCAAATCATATCCACTTTAAACAAGTGTTCTCAAATAACCCCAAGTGTCTAATGTAGGATTGGATGCATGGATGGTGACGTTGCGTCCACCCTTTGTGTGATCCTGATTTTATCGGGCATCAGAAGAAGCGTAAGTATTTTGGCGAGCTTCAAGTACGAGATGGAGAGTACATTGTTGGGATATATTACTCCAAGTCTTTCCCAGATCTCTAATTAAATTGCATAGGCAGATGAGTGGATGGTCGGTTGCATCCACTTTGTACTAGAGTCCTGACCTTGTCGGTCTCTTTTGCTTTGATGCCTTGCCCCCAGTCAAGGGTGTATAGTAGCCGATGAGTGGTTGAATCATGATCGTCATGATGATACCTCAATGATCTGATCATAGTCCGCAGAGGTTGTTTTACACCCAATCTTGAGTACTTGGTTACCTGCATCATTTTCAAGTAGTTTAATTCAAGTAGGTCATATTTCGCAATGTAAATGAAATTGAATTGGAAATAATTCAAAAGAGATCAGATCAAATCTCATTGATAAGTGAGGCAGCATCATATGATCGCTATTGCACTTCAGTCCAGCCCTTCTCAGTTGGAAGACTAACACAAATGGTTCAATTTGATCAAAGTCCTTGATCGATAGGGGTCGGATGTTCCCGGACCTTTGCTTTGTAGAGCTTGCACATATGTCGGAGCTATCCTTCCCGGAGCAGCCTTATGGCGTTGGCGTTCATGGTAGCCATCTAGAGAAAAGGATTTTTCTGATCTAGAGTATGGAGTAGGTTCCCTCCTTATATTGCTATGTTGATCCTTCATCTGACTCGCCAACTCAATATTAGCCTAGACATGTTGACGGCATTCATCACCCATGGAGAAATCCATGTGCCATTCCCACTTCATAGTGTAGTGTCGGGGGTTGTATCATAACACACCGACATAGTTAACATGTTGAATTCTCACTGGAAGTTCTGCATGTAGGATGGTTTCAACGAATAGGTCTCGACTGGGAAATATTATCCAATCGGCATTATGATCAGGCACATTTTATTGTCAAGGGGTCTTGTAACACTGGTGAATGATTTATGCGCGATTGCCCAATGTTCGAGTGGTTTGCAACGCCGATAGGACGGTGAGTTGGTTAAAATGGGCTAATAGATTGGTGTTTATCCCAAACTTTCATCCAGATAGGGGACCTATATAGGGTATTAAGGAAGTCTTCTTAAGGTTGTATGCCATGCTTTTAGTCACGCAGACATGGAATGATTAAGGTGCAAGCATTTGAAGATGGTTCAGCGATGACCAGCTATGTTTTGAGTTAGCAGAGTAGACAGTGTAGAGGAGTCGTCATATTAGCCATCGTACCATAGTTGTCAATTCAGGAGTTTGAAAGCTTGTCAATTGGAGGAAGTTGCATTCCACCTTAAAAGCGTGATATATTAGTCAACTCCAGTTCTTGGTATATTAACTAGGTCCTCCAGCCTCTGGGAGTACGGTTGAGTAGCATTTCTTTACCCATTCCTTGATTGCAACTCAACATTTATTGTTGTGATCTCCTATGCCTTGTTCAGTCATGGAACAATCATAAGCATGGATGGAATGTTCCTTCATTAAATTGGTGATTGAATTGACAATGCGGGTGCCCTGCGCTGCGGCTAGGGTTCGGGGGGTTTCCCTCGAAATTTTTTTAGGCTCTTTTTAGGAAATCTGGGTCGTACCCGAATTTTTTTTTTTGAAATTTCATATCGATACGAATTGGACACAGATGGATCGATACGAACAACGTGCGGGTATCGATACGAATTGGAGCAGTTGCGATCGATACGAACAGAGCGATGCGAAGCAGATCAAGTCGAAATGATCGATTCGAACAGAGCGGTGCGAGGCAGATCGAGTCAAAATGATCGATTCGAATAGAGCAATGCGAAGCAGATCGAGTCGAAATGATCGACACGAACAGATCGAGTCGAAACGATCGATTCGAACAGAGCGGTGCGAAGCAGATCGAGTCAAAATGATCGATTCGAACAGAGCGATGCGAAGCAGATCGAGTCGAAATGATCGACACGAACAGATCAATGCAAAGCAGATCGAGTCGAAACGATCGATACGAATTTTAACATATTTTCCGGATACGCAATGATGGATTCGAAAATGACCATATTTTCATGGATACGAAATTCGCCATATTTTCTGGACTCGAAAACATGGATACAAAATTCATCATATTTTCTGGATACGAAAACATGGATACGAAAATCACCATATTTTCATGGATACGAAAATATGGATACGAAAATCTTGATGAATGTAGTTCCTCTTAGATCTGGAGCAATCTGAATAGAATAGAAGGAACTACTAATCGACAGATCTGGATCTTCCCCTTGGATGTTTGCAATCCGGTATCGACAGTAGATCCAATGAGCAGAAGGAAAAAACTGTGTTTTTTCTCAGTGAAAAGCACCAAAGTGTTTGCACCAAAAATGGGCACAACACTCTTCAGGAGTTATTTGAAGAGATAAAATGAAGAATGTAAATGTAAAACAGAGGTTATCTAACAAAAACTCCAACACACAGGAATGTAAAATGCAAAGACAAGCAATTTAGAGTGGTTCGGCGTAACGCCTACGTCCACTATGAAGTTTTGACGATTTTATTGATTCTCTTTCAACGATTACAAGCTATTACAGCAAACAACAGCGGACTACAGATCAGAATTCGAAATTGACAACAAAGGAATGACGCAAGTCTTGATCCGGCAGAGTCTGGACGCCTCAGAATCCAGATCCCCCTTTCTGAATGCACTGGGGCCCTATTTATAGGCGTAGGAGGTTCAGATCTCGCCCAAACTTAGGGAGACTTGGTCTGGCACGTGAGGGGGCCCGCGCGACCGTTTCCAGAAAGTTTCGCCTCGATCTGCAATCGATACGAATCCATTTCGTATCGATCAAGATGATGTCCAATTGAACTGAAATTTGGCATGGACATCCTTCAGTGTGCACGCAAGCTTCCCTGAAAATTTCATTGGATTTGGATCAGTAGATCATGAGATATGGTCGATACGAAATGAGATTTCTCGAAGGCTGTCTGGCTCGTCTCCATGGTTTCGAATCGATCCCCCGTATCGATCACTGCACGTGCCCCTGAGATGATGCGGCGCACTACTTCGTTTTGATCCGATATTCACTCCTTACTGACCGCTTCGACTCCATGGATCTCGCCTTGTTCGCATCGAGGGATGACACGTCACCCAGGTTTGTTGACTTGATGGATTCGAATAAGACCTCATTCATGGATTCGAACAGCAGTCATCGATGGACACGAATTACTGATGGTCGATGGTTTCGAATAGACCTTTCCTTGATGGATACGAACCTCGTAGCTTCTCAATGGATACAAAGTCAATGGATGCGAACTAGAGCCTTTTGATAGATACGAAGTAAGGCTTCTATGATGGATGCGAAGCAAACACTGGCCAATCGTTACGAGGCATAATACCTGTTGATGGATACAATGTCCATCGATACGAATTCGATGGATTCGAACACTGCCAACCTGATCGATACAAACTGCGCACCCTTGGTGGATACGAAATCAACCATAGTGATGGATACGAAGGCTGGGCCGTTTCCTCTAGATTGAATCGATCATAACTTGAGCATATGAACTCGGATTGACTTGAAACTTGAAACGTCGGCTCTCTTGACTTTACCTACCGTGCCTTATCAATTATAGCTCAATCTGGACTCGAACAAAATTCGTCGATATCCATAGTGAACCTGCGTATAGCCGATTTTCTAGACGAACTGTCTTTGGTTTCTAGTCAAGTTCTTGGTGTCACGGCCTTGCCAAAAGGCGGGATAACATTCTCATCAACATTCTCATTTGTTTCTTATATTACACTTAAAACCAAGTATGCCAATTTACATTATTTCAATTAATGGCAATATAATTTTAAATTGTTAATTTTAATTACAATTGCTACATCTAATTTCTAACATTGTATCACATCCCCAAAATGTAACATTTATTTATTTTTACTAAATTTATTTCCAATTCCATCCACAAATTAAATAGGTAACTTATAGTAATTGTTTATATGCCAAGGTTACACTTAAGTTAATCCAGCTTCACCCAATTATTACAAATTATATACAAATCCTTTAATTTACCCCACTTTTATACTTATTTACTTATTTTATTGATTTTACTTCAATTGTCAACAATTGGTTGCTACAATTCATTCTTAAACTTTTATTTCATTATAAATTATAAAATTTTATTTCTTTCTAAATTTAATTACAAAATTAAATTAACCAAATTTATTCATCAAAATTTACGGGTCGTTACACACCGACAATTGATAATTAATAACTGTTGTAATATATTGGTTGATTTGGATGTTGATTGTAATGGATGCCTATTGATTGATATGTTGTATGTATGGTTGTTATTTATTTTGATGTATCCCTGTTATTACGCCATTTATGATTTAACATCCTATAAATTATCATTTGAATTATTTCAAATAAACTAAGAAATAGGTTGAAATGATATATACCTATGTCATTTAACTTTGGGTTGAAATGATATATATCCATCCTTGTAATTAAAATTGAATTAACTGATCACTTGGCTATAGGGTATAAAATTATATACGGACACCGGATTGGTTAAATTAAATGTTTTAAAATCTTGAATTTTAAATTGGTTTAAATGATATTGTTTGAAAGAAAATAAAAAATTGGGTTTATAACTGTCACGACCCGACCTTCTATCACCAGAAAGTCGCATCATTAATAAGAAAGAAAGGGATAGAAAAGAGAAAAGATAGAGAAGAAAGAACTAAACAACATCAGAATCTCACAGCGGAACGAATAAATTATATTAATCACATAAGATATTACATAGTATACAACATCTATCACAGTTACACAACTTATTCAAACAAAAACTAGACAGTTATAAACACCTGTCTAGTTATTACAATTCAATACAACACAGAGATACAGATAAACACTAACACAACGGAACTAATATATATCTATACGCTGAAGCCTCCTGCTTCATTGCTCCTCCAGAATTTGTCAAAGCTAACCTGAATCCCTTGGCTACTCGTAAAAATTTGAGTACCCAAGAGTTTCAGAAAAACAGAAATAAACTCTGGGTCAGACATGGGTCTGGTATGAGTAAACGGTTAAAGTTGCTTAACTTTAAAAACCTTTTGAAAAACAAAGGTATCACGTAAGACTCCCCACACATAAACATGGGTAAGTTTTTACCTTACGCTAACCAAACATTTGATAGGAAATCCAGTGATATTATAATAGGGTCTAGGGTTTTCAAGTAAAATACAGAAATAGCTGGAATGCTTACATCTCACGTTCCAACATAGTTGGGCACAACTAAATCGTACGGCGCTTATTGGAGTTTGGATTCCATACAATGGCAGGGCTACTGGGGTACCGCCCGTCACAGTACTTGGCCTATATCAGAGTACCGAGGATCCACCCTAAATCCCCTGCAACACAAGGCTGGAACCATCCCTTACTGGATAGTCCTGAATAAGATAACCCCGCGGTTGTAGCTAGCAACCGCTCACACAGCCGAATAAAAAGGGACATCTAGACAGGGGTTCATCTCATCCAACTTGAGTATGACCCACTTAGCCTTGCTACACCTCCCCTGTTTTAGCCATTCTCGGTTGATGAGGCTTGAGGCTGCGATTACCTTTATAGAACACATCTATCTTAGAATGCTCATCGCCCACCTAACGATGTTCTGAAAGCATTCAATCCATACAAGTTCGTTCCGGGTTCGAACGAAACCGAAGGCATTATCTCGTTACACTCATTTTGGAATCACCCTCAAAGTTAACGACAATAACCCTTGCACTCTGAATCTTCATCTTCACTAGAGATTCACGACCTATCGTTAATTTGGATCGATGTGGTTTTCGGATATCCAAATCTGGAAACCCGATCCCGGTCTCATCGAAATCCAAAACGCCATCTTTTAGGTCCAAGTTGTTTTAAAGTTAAAACAATTCAATTCTATTATCTATATACACACAGATAGATAATTCATATCATCATCATAAACAAATAATTCACATTATCATCACATTTCAACCAAAGCATCCATTCACACAGCATCACTTATCTCATATCTGAGATCTCAAACCATTCAAGGCAATCAATATCATTCAACGTCCATAAGCAATGATTTATTAATCACCATCTATAATTAATTTAAAGTGAATTAAATTAATTGCTTCCATCTCTAATTAATTTAAATAAATTAAATTTACTACTTTCATCACATAAATCTTGCTTACTTAATCATTAATTAATTACAAATCAATTAATTGATCATCCTCTAATTATCCATCTTAATTAATCATCTTGATTAGTTATTCTTATTTACCTAAAGTAATTAGCCTTTAATTAATTACACAAATTAATTATCCTTAACCCTTCTAAGTAATTAACCATTAATTACTTCATTAATTACATTAATTAATGATCCTTAATTAATTACTTCCATTAATGAATTAACTATAATTAATTACATTAAACCTTAATTAATTACATTAATTAATCAACCTTAATTATAAACAGTAATTACCATCCTGTAATTACTGACCTTAATTAATTAACTTCTTAATCAATTATATAAATCCTTTGATTAATTACACTAAGTAATTAATCTTTAATTACTTCTACTAAGTAATTATACTCCAATTACTTCCCATTAAGTAATTCCCTTTAATTAATTACATCCAGTAATTATACATTAATTACTTCACTAAGTAATTCCACTATTCAATCTCATTAAGTAATTTTACTTAATCAACCATCAAATGATTATCTTTAATTAATTAACAAATTAATTAACTTAAATTAATCACATTCACTTCCTTAATTACAATTGGTAATTCATCTGTTAATTACCTTTAAAACAAATTAATTAATCTCTAATTATAGATTAATTATCCATTAATTATTAATTAATAAATCTTAATTATCAATTAATAAAACTTAATAACAAATTAATTAATCTTTAATTAATCAGTTAATCAATCCTTAATAACAATTAATTAACCCTAAATAAATCTTTAATTAAAGATTAATTATCTCTTAATTATTAATTAATAAAACCTAATTATTAATTAATAAAACTTAATTACACATTAAGTATTTCTTAATTACCAGTTAATTAATCTCTAATTACTTAATTAAGTAAATTCTAATTACAAATTAATTAATCTCTAATCATTAATTAATCAATCATAATCATTAGTTAATTAAATTAATTAATTATTCTTAATTAATTACTTAATTAATCCTTTATCGTTAATTAATTAAATAAATTATACTTAAATCCTTAATTAACTTAATTAATTCCAAAATCATTAAAAATTTAATTATCTTAAGATAAACCATAATCTTAATAAATGCCATAATTATCATTTCATTTGAAAACATTTTATCATTACAATTAACTTTACTTAACAAAATTTAGATTAAACAAATTTTAAAACTTCTTAACAAATGTTAAGAAAACAATTGATATTTATAAAGTAATTTTATAAAGAAAGTTTTAACCAATTTTGTTTTTAAATTTCAAAAATCTTATTTTAAAAACTGGATTTTAGACTTACTTCGGGTCATACCCGAATGCCACTCGAGTTTAAACCCGAGTTCTTCCCCTACTTCCATTTTTCAAAACTTAGATTTAAATTTCAAAGTTTTAAAAACTTACAGGCTATACACCCAAATCTACTCGAGTATCCACTCGAGTCTCAAACCCAAAAACCAGATATCTACTTCGAGTCACCCCACAGCAAAATCCACAACAACACACTAACACACCCCAACTACTCCGTGCACATGCACCGTTGCCAGAATCACGTTTGACCACTGACGAACCTTCCGGCACATCACTCATCATCGTTGCAACAAGAATCGACCATCAAAACACTCGCACACGCCCCTGATCGAAAACGAGCAATCCAGTTGAAAACTGGAACTAGAACCCTCACCAGAAAACGCCTCAAACAGCCGACACCGATCACCGAAACACCAGAAACTCTGGCCACACCTCCATAAACCTTCCATGCTGCCTTCCACCAAGTCTCGTGCCACTCGATCACCTGGAGTCGATGCAGTGACCTCAAATTTGACCTCAACAAAAACTAGGTTTAAAACCTAGTTCGACCTACCGCCACTGCCATGGCGAACAGTCGCCACTCTCTCCATTTTTCCCAACATCCCTGATCGCCACCCTAGCCTTGACAGAAACCCAGACTTCCCAGATCACTTAGATCATCATAAAATACTAAAAAACCCATTTCTAGTCATATCCAAATGCACATTCATTTTAACACTAAAAATTATGATTTTTGTTTTAAAAATCTTAACTTTCAAAGTGGATTCGAGTTATAATCCTGAAACAACAAATTACAATGATCGATTTTAGCATGGTTTTAAGAATTCCACTGTCTTTCCATTTTTTCCAGTTAAATATCCAAATATTTTGCTTAACTTCATTTTTATGTTTTAATCTATGACCAAACAAACATTTCTTGTTTGAAAACTAAGTCATAATAGAGATTAGAGGAAAAGAGAATGGATTTCGAACTAAATTTAAACTCTGTAATATGAAAACAGAGAAGATGAATACAACCAGACATACACACATGAATACATTCATATATATAGAATTCCACACTTATATATACATATGCAGGGCATCATCATCACAAAGATTTCACAAGCAACAACCATTAACTTACTTAAACTTTTAATAAAAATGTTTACTCACCTGTTTAATAGACAGAGAGCTTGTATTTTGAAAACAGGAAGGCTTGAAAAACTGGAATTTGAAAACTTGCATACTTCTGTTGTTTTGATCCTTGAAACCTTTGAAATAGCTTTGATCTTGATGATATATAAAACTGGAAAACTTGATGCTCTGAAACTTGAAAGTTTGAAACTGGAATGCTTTAAGCCTTGATTTCAGGCTTGCAGATGTTACAGGCTTGTTGTTTGAGATGGTTACAGAGATTGATTTCAGTTTCTTCTTGAGGAAAAGGTTACATGTTTGAAAATATTTTGAGGAGATGTTTTCAGGTTTGATGATTTCCTGGTATGCTAAGTTGTGTTGAACGAATGAAAGAAGGAAGATTGATAAATAAGAAACAAGTATACAAGGCTTTGTTTCTTGCTGGTACAATTTTGATCAGAGATTTTTCTTCTCTGGAGGCTGAAATGATATATTTGTGCTAGCGTTAATTAACATTGTCATACTTATCCCCTTTCCAATTTCGTGTATACAAATATGATTTCTTCTTGCCTGCAAATATATGTATTCCTATAGACTATATCTCTAGAATTATCTTATGTTCATTTCATATTTTTACATAACCATTTATTTATTTGAGATATTTATTTCTATTTAGCACTTAATGTATTTAACTAATGTATTTGTTTCTATTTTAACCTTAAACTACCCAACACTTCATTTATAATTATTTATTTTTATACTTATGAATTACTTTTTAGAGAAAATAAAATAAAACTATTTATATTTATATTTATGTATAAGACAATACATTAATAATGTTATTTGAAAATAATAATTTGTCAAATTTAAATAATTTATAAAAGAGATTATAAATTCCTATTATTATTAAATGAATTAATATATCATATTTATTAAACAATATTTTAAAACAAACCTTTTAATTAATCTTAAACTTAAGCTAAGATATAATTTAATCAATTAAACATTTGTCGTAAATATTTTAAAACCATATATTTTAAATTAAATCATAATCTCCAAATTACCAAAATATATTAGAATTTGAAAACAAGATTTATTTATTTATTAAATTCAAACCAAAGATTTCTATTTACAATATACACAAATATATACACATTATAAATAGAAAACAATTTATTAGCATTTAAAAAGAAAAAATCATCAATTAAATATTTATTAAAAGAAGATTATTAAATCAATTTAAATTTATCAACAAAAATTATCAAATCAATTTAAATTTCAGTACAGATTATTAAATTGATATTGCCAAAAATTCCAGGATATCACATTCCTCCCCCCTTAAAAGAATTTCGTCCCCGAAATTTTAAAACAAAGTTAATTTAATAATCTCATTAATGATTTAATTTTAAAAACACAAGCATATATTAATCATATGCTAACAACCATAGCAACCAACTCATCCAATCAACAAATCTAACTATCCAGACAAAAATGTGGATAGAATTTCCTAGAGTTTCCCAAGTAAAAATACCGGGATACTCGCCCTACAGAATCCAAACAAAACTATACTACTAAGCTACATAGCTCCTACTCATCTAGATCTACAAAATTAGACAGGATATCAGACTATAGACAAGTCTGACTCAATAAAAGATCCTCTCCAGATTTACCCAAAATCCAGAATACAACTCTACTCCACCATCATCAGTAGATTACAACTTACTTCTCCTATCCGGAAAAGACAAAACAAAAACACTGGCCAATCTGGCCTCAAATCCAGAAAAATTTCCTATAGAAATTCTCTAATCCCAAAACACTGCAACTTCCGGTTGCTTCCACTTTAGAACAACTGCCACCTTGCTTCCGCTGCACAACTCTGATCTGGAGTAGATGAGCATGTCGATGAATTCGAGCAAAATCTTAACCAACACCTCCTAGACACACAGTTCATCAGATCCACCACAATCGAAAACGTTGGTTATCTCAAAGACATAACCAATTGCTCAAAGAAACAGATGAGTCCTCAATCAAGGGTACTGCCTTCAGCTACCCTTAGCTGGAAGAAACTCGAAACTAGATACAGAAGAGAAAACACAAATGCTCCACCAAATCTTCTTTAGAAACCATCCATCTCCTTAGCTGAACCACCGGTATCTCTTCCAGACCCAGGTCAATGGAAATTAAACTTCCTAATGTGGACAAACTACTGGCTTCCTTGAAAAATTCTGGACAAATCTTGGACAATTCTATAACTCATACATCCTCTAGGGATGCCACAAATCCATGCAAAAGATTATCCAAGAGAATCACTCAAACTATCGCAAGTCTCTTTTGCGATCCCATCCAGACCAATATCCACAGATACTATTCTCTCTTCACAAATCAGAACAGCTCGTCCTTGACTAACCAATCCACCGAAGAAATGGATCTACTCTGCTTCTTCTGAATTCCACCACTAGGGTACTATTAAGCCAAAAGATCTTCCTGCTGGCACAAAACATCTCCCAGTTGCACTGCTGCCACAGATGCCAAAAACTTCCTAATCCAAAGCTCCTTTGAGAAACTCGGACATCAAACCAAACACAACATCCAGCTGAAACTCGGTCTCATCATCGATGCACACACTCCCTCAAACTTGTTCCAAAGAAAACATTTTCGAAAACATCCATAGTCATTGCATCTCACCACGCAACTACTACTTCCTGAGGTTGCCAACATACCATCACTTGATCCTGCCTAACCGACAGATCCAAACTCTAAAAAATCAACTCACACGAGCGCGATCAAACTTTCACTTTAATGATGAACTCCGAACCTTAACAGGTTTCCTTCAGAGATCAATGAAATCCTTCCACCATAGCAAAGCTCACTCGAGACGATATTGGGTCTATAGTCTCGACAAATACACTTCCAACCACAATACTCAGACTTCTTCCATTGGTAGTCGTGCTACACACACCACTACCTTATCTACCTTTATAACTTATGTTGGAAAACCCGAACAGGTAACCCAACAGATAAGTAGAAATATAGATATACATATATATTTTCAAAATTACAAATACGCTCTCTCAAGAAAGACACCATTCCAGAGCCTAGGTATTCGCTCAACCTATGCTCTGATACCAACTGTCACGACCCGACCTTCTATCACCAGAAAGTCGCATCATTAATAAGAAAGGGATAGAAAAGAGAAAAGATAGAGAAGAAAGAACTAAACAACATCAGATTCTCACAACTGAACGAATAAATTATATTAATCACATAAGATATTACATAGTATACAACATCTATCACAGTTACACAACTTATTCAAACACAAACTAGACAGTTATAAACACCTGTCTAGTTATTACAGTTCAATACAACACAGAGATACAGATAAACACTAACACAGCGGAACCTTGCCACCAAACCGCGAAGCGAGAACTCCCTATCATGCTGTAATATAGCAAACCCGATCCTGGTCTCATCGAAATCCAAAACGCCATCTTTTAGGTCCAAGTTGTTTTAAAGTTAAAACAATTCAATTCTATTATCTATATACACACAGATAGATAATTCATATCATCATCATAAACAGATAATTCACATTATCATCACATTTCAACCAAAGCATCCATATCACACAGCATCACTTATCTCATATCTGAGATCTCAAACCATTCAAGGCAATCAATATCATTCAACATCCATAAGCAATGATTTATTAATCACCATCTATAATTAATTTAAAGTGAATTAAATTAATTACTTCCATCTCTACTTAATTTAAATAAATTAAATTTATTACTTTCATCACATAAATCTTGCTTACTTAATCATTAATTAATTACAAATCAATTAATTGATCATCCTCTAATTATCCATCTTAATTAATCATCCTGATTAGTTATTCTTATTTACCTTAAGTAATTAGCCTTTAATTGATTACACAAATTAATTATCCTTAAACCTTCATAGTAATTAACCATTAATTACTTCATTAATTACATTAATTAATGATCCTTAATTAATTACTTCCATTAATGAATTAACTATAATTAATTACATTAAACCTTAATTAATTACATTAATTAATTAAACTTTAATTAATTACATTAATTAATCAACCTTAATTATAAACAATAATTACCATCCTGTAATTACTTACCTTAATTAATTAACTTCTTAATCAATTATATAAATCCTTTGATTAATTACACTAAGTAATTAATCTTTAATTACTTCTACTAAGTAATTATACTCTAATTACTTCCCATTAAGTAATTCCCTTTAATTAATTACATCCAGTAATTATACATTAATTACTTCACTAAGTAATTCCACTATTCAATCTCATTAAGTAATTTTACTTAATCAACCATCAAATGATTATCTTTAATTAATTAACAAATTAATTAACTTAAATTAATCACATTCACTTCCTTAATTACAATTGGTAATTCATCCCTTAATTACCTTTAAAACAAATTAATTAATCTCCAATTATAGATTAATTATCCATTAATTATTAATTAATAAATCTTAATTATCAATTAATAAAACTTAATAACAAATTAATTAATCCTTAATTAATCAGTTAATCAATCCTTAATTACAATTAATTAACCCTAAATAAATCTTTAATTAAAGATTAATTATCTCTTAATTATTAATTAATAAAACCTAATTATTAATTAATAAAACTTAATTACACATTAAGTATTTCTTAATTACCAGTTAATTAATCTCTAATTACTTAATTAAGTAAATTCTAATTACAAATTAATTAATCTCTAATCATTATTTAATCAATCATAATCATTAGTTAATTAAATTAATTAATTATTCTTAATTAATTACTTAATTAATCCTTTATCCTTAATTAATTAAATAAATTATACTTAAATCCTTAATTAACTTAATTAATTCCCAAATCATTAAAACTTTAATTATCTTAAGATAAACCATCATCTTAATAAATGACATAATTATCATTTCATTTGAAAACATTTTATCATTACAACTAACTTTACTTAACAAAATTTAGATTAAACAAATTTTAAAACTTCTTAACAAATGTTAAGAAAACAATTGATATTTATAAAGTAATTTTATAAAGAAAGTTTTAACCAATTTTGTTTTTAAATTTCAAAAATCTTATTTTAAAAACCTTTTTAAAAACTGGATTTTAGACTTACTTCGGGTCATACCCGAATGCCACTCGGGTTTAAACCCGAGTTCTTCCCCTACTTCCATTTTTCAAAACTTAGATTTAAATTTTAAAGTTTTAAAAACTTACAGGCTAAACACCCAAATCTACTCGAGTATCCACTCGAGTCTCAAACCCAAAAACCCGATATCTACTTCGAGTCACCCCACAGCAAAATCCACAACAACACACTGACACACCCCCCAACTACTCCGTGCACATGCACCGTTGCCAGAATCACCTTTGACCCCTGACGAACCTTCCGACACATCACTCATCATCGTTGCAACAAGAATCGACCATCAAAACACTCGCACACGCCCCTGATCGAAAACGAGCAATCCAGTTGAAAACTAGAACCAAAACCCTCACCAGAAAATGCTTCGAACAGCCGACGTCGATCACCGGTGTAACGGCCCGATATTTTGGACCATTCGCATCCATTATAAGTGTATAGGTAGACACTCATGCCAGAATTGAATTGCTCAAAATACCGCGTTGTTAATTTAAATTTTGCAAAACTGAACATATACAGTAAATAAATATAATCACAGATCACAGACACAGAGAAATAAATGCAGCGGAAATAAAAGAGATAGTAGTTCATGAAGCTACTATATAAATGTATAAGTTACATCAGAGTTAAACCATATACAATGGAAGAGTAATATGATACATCAGATACAAATCAGAATACATCACTGGAATCATCGAATACTGAAAGCAGAATAGATGGCTGGATCTTCAAGCAAAGCTCCCACTTCAAAGGTGAGTCTCGAATACTGGTACACTCAGTCTGACCCGAGCGTAAAGCAAAACACAAGACACTCGAGTCAGGATTAACATTCTTATATTAATAAATCCAACTCAAGTGAAATAGCAATTGAAATACAAGTAACTCAAAGGATGTTTGGAATAACCATCCTTTAAGGATCCGTCAAACTATCTACTATGTAGTAATGTACGATAAGTAGATAATGTCTATCAGTAATATAAGGTATCAAAATAGTGTTAAGTCATGGCCCATTCCACCCTTAACACATTTTTATTCCCAAAAGCATATACAAGACCGTAGTTTCCCCAAAACCGGAAGTCACCAGAGGGCAATCCATATACTAAAGGTACAAATCAAAATCGTAGTGGTCGCGTATAAATGGAGTACAAGTATGACAAGGCACATGAGGCAATACCCAAGGTAGTGATACTACCGTTCGCCTGATCCGGACTGGTGAGAACGCAACGCCGCAGCGCCCGCAACACCGTGAAACAACACTCCCAAAATCAAGGGTGCACCAATCCACAATAAGTAATGAGTAGTTCGAAGAAGTGTGTCCACTTGAGGTAGCTAATCCTCCATTGGCCCGGCGCAGCTCCTGTTTTAGTCATTTCCAATTTGACACAAGTGTCAAGGCTATCCATCATCGTTCTCTTTCTTCAGTCATCACGTACATCATTCCAGCCACTTCATTCTGGATCATCACTCCGCGAATGTTAGTTATTAAAGTGGTTTTCGGTATCGACAGAGAGTATGTCCATATCTGATCCCGATCTCTTTAATAACTACGTATTATTACACCGATTGGTCGTTTATATATTTCAAAACCAAATAAAATTCAATTTCAAATAAAATTCATAAACCAACAATTCATTTGTCTTTCAAAACCAATTTCCAATAATTTACGTTTCAAAAACTCCCAAATTATCATTTCAAAATCTTATAATTCAATTTCAATCTTTATTTAAAACCATTCAAATATTGATTCAAGTTCGTGTATAAGTTTCATTTCGAAAACATTTAAATAAATTTAATTTAACATTTAAATCAATTTAAATTCATTTATCAATTTCATTCAATATTCATTTAGTAAATTTGCCATTCAAAACAATTTCCATTAAATTTCCAATTCATTAAATCCATTATTTTAAATTCAACTTCCTTATATCAAAACTCACAAATTGAATTAAATTAAATTCATCAAACCAAATTCTTTAAATTTCAAGTCTTACATTAATTTCAATAAATCACATTTTATTTCTTGTTAAAGAAATTCAGTTTCACTTATTTACTTACTTAAATAATTTTCCAAAAACTTACTTAATAAAGAAAACTCAATTTCAATTATTTACGAAGTAAAATTCACTTATTTCAAAAGTTCAATTTTTTTCTTATTAAAGAATTCAATTCAATTTAATCATTAAATAATTCAATCTTATTTAATTATTAAATAATTCAAAACTTAATTATGAAATAATTTTCAAAGTTTAATAATTTCAAACTTAATTATAATTTCAAACTTAATTATTAATCATTTCAAAGTTTAATAATTTCAAACTTAATTATAATTTCAAACTTAATTATTAAATCATTTCAAACTTAAATTCAATCATTTCTCAAATTAAACAACATTCTTTCATCAATTACATCGTTAATATTTTGTTTCAGATTATTAAATATTAACATTTTCGTTTCATAAAAAATTAAAATTTCCACTTCATTTCAAAACCATATTATTTATTCAAATAAAAACTTCGTTCATTTTTTTTAAAATCAAATTAATGACCAATCGGGTTTGGTTTAATTCTCTATCCTAGGTCAAAGTTCATTTTTTGGGTATTTATCATTTCAACCCGATTCCAATTCAATTCAAAATCAAAACATAGTAAAGGGAGCTTGCAGTGTGATAACTGGGATGGTGTCAAAGTAAATAAACAAGCAATAACAACAACCAATAACAATCCAATAATCAATTTAAATAATCCCGAAATAATCATATTAATTCGCATTGTTATTTGTACGAATTAATATAATTATTTCTGGAATCTACACTATCATTTCATGTAGATTAAAGATTATTACATTACGGTTTTTACTTGTCATCTATTTACAATTTCATACATCATCAATTTAACAACATACATTCAGTGGTTTAAAATGCAATTAAACAAATCATACGTGTCAATAAATTCAACAGTTAAAGGGGTCATATTATACAAGTGTCAGTTAATCAAATTTAACATTTAACTATTCTATATCAATTTCAATTGCATACTATTTATCATTTTAACATTAACAATTTAACGTCCAATATAAACATCAACAATCAATCAATTATCAGCCAAATTGTATTATCATCGCATAAATAATTAACAGATAATGGTGTCAAATGTCACAGGTGAACTGATATAGGCAATAACATATATAACAGTGTAATTAACTAACAGAAACATATTTCAATTGTCGTTTCAATTGAAATCAAATTTAATAAATAAAAGAACGTTAATCGTGAGTGAGTGCTCACCTTTCGAGGCTAGAGACGGACGAGAATGAGATGAGTTACGAAATCCAGGCACGAATCCAAAACGAACAAGGTTGGCACGAATTTGACGACAAAGCTGATAGATAAGAATCGAATAAGAACAAGATAATCAGGCGATATAAACTGAAAATATGCATTATTGTTCTATTATATATATTTATACATTATACTAAAATAACCTGAAACTAAATTACTCGTATATAATACCTATACCGACCTTGTATATACCTGCAGACTAACATATATATGAACCGATGCACGTACAATGAAACATGCAGACCATGTACATATGTAGAATACATATATAACCGTTATATACATTATACTAGTTACAAACTCATACATATACTGCTACGCGAAACAATAGACTGTAACCCTTATATAAATATATATGTAGCATACATGAAATAACAAGCAACCATTTGGAAGAAAACTGAAATATCAATATACATATTATAAGCGTTAAAAAAACGTTTTTTAAAATAGAAATTATAAAACAATATGCTTAAACTTTACTCTTTTTTTTATAAACTTACAATTTTAAATCTGTACATTTCAATACACTGCAAACCCCAAAATTTTGTTCGGCTGATAAATTTACAACATTTTATAATAATGTAATATAGTTAACAATATATACAAACTAATAAAATAAAATATAGTATATTAAAAATTTAAACTTGTGAAATAAAACACATATGAAAAATATATTAATACTTTTAAAATCATCAATATATAGCGAGCAGAGGCACTATGCGTATCCATTTGGAAAGGGGAAACATACTCATGCAACCTATATCTATATATCCCTTTGGCCAACCTATACTTACACTATATATATAACTATAGACATGCAATACTCTACACATAAATGAGAAGAAAAAGGCTTATGACTTATACATAATAGAATGCAACTTATATACATGCTGTAGTCAAAAGAAACCCAACCAAAGCTCAACCACTACAGCTACAGACACATATAAACTATACATTATTATAAAACCTACTTAACTCACTAACGTTTTCTTTTCTTTTTTCTTTTTTTTTACTGCAAAGATGTAACAACAACTGACTAAGCTTTAAACAAAATATTCCATATATGTTAGCTACTACATCCATCTATATCAAATTTCAACCTATACAAACTAACAGAGGATCAAAATTTTATGTGCTCAAATTGTGTATAAAACATATACTAACTTTCCAATAGCAGATCCATATAACCATGTATATATACTAGATCCATGAACAACTATATATACGCACCTATATGAAAGCACAGAGGAGGACAAATCGGCACAGCTAGGTGGAGGAGCAGAGGCCGCGCGCAGGAGGGGAAGGAGAGGTTTTAGTCCGAGGTTGCTATACGGCGAGGTGGATCTGGGCAGCCACGAAGGTGGGTCGTTGAAGCCGGAGGAGGGCAAGGTGGCGCGAGCGGTTGTTGGTGGGCGGTGGTCGGAGAGAAAAAGAGGTCGGAGGAGATTTTATGTTGGAAGCTCTCATGGCGTGAGAGAGAGAGAGGAGGGAGGGGTAGCTACAGGTAGAATATGAAAGGGAAATATGCGGCCAAACAGAGGAGATGGAGGAATAGAAATGAACGGTTCCAAATGAATGCACACGAAACCAACTTGTGTTTATTTTCAAAAACTTTGGAAAAATGGAAAGTCAAGCTCACGAATCCAGGACGTATTAAAGGCAGATGACTATTTGATTTCGACAGTTGAGGAGATGGAAGGCCAGGAGTTTTAAAAAAAGTTTTAAATGGGTACCGATACGAAATTTGTTTACAGATTTCGCCGTTCGCCGGACGTCGAAACACACAAACAAATATACTGCAGAGATCCGTACGGCGAGACGATCAAAACGGTATACAGATATCAGTGGTACGATTGAATTATAAAAATTCGAATTTTTATACTAGCGGAAATGCAAGAAAAACGCTGAAAAATAAGATCGATGGAGCCAAAGATGTCCGAATTTGGAAAAACGACAAACTGACATCTTGCTCAAAAGATGGTTTAGAATTTTTCTATGTAAAAATATTTTGGTTTTGGAAACGTTTTATTTTCAACGCTTTTTAACTGATTAAATTGAAGTAAATTTACGCGCGAAATAAACTTTCAAATTTTCGGACGAAAATTTACCAGTTGCTATGTTTAACTAGACGTATTCCAAATATCAAATTTTTATTTTAAAATTTTATCGTTTTAAAATTTCACAAAATTTTAACTAATAACGTTATTAAAAACCGGTTAAATTTATGGGTCGTTACACTCTCCCCCACTCAAAACTTTTCGTCCCCGAAAAGGAACGAGGTAGGAGAATAGAAACAACCAAAAAGAAAATAGATTTTGAAATACAAAATAACAATTAATTTGAACCATATAAATTCAAATTTAAATTAATTGATATTCAATATTTGATTTAATCCATTTGATTTTAAAATCAACCTCAACTATTTCTAAATTCATTATCTTATTATCCAATTATCTTCGATTTACAATTTCTAAAACCATAAATTTGAATAGTCTTTTATTATAATCATACTTTCTTCAACAATTTTAAATTCTTCTTTATTCCAAATTACTGTTAAATTTATTCTACTTAATATATCTACTCACATATATTTAACCCATATAAATTAATTTAAAACATAAAAGTTTCGATTTAAATTAATTTACATCTATTAATTTCTTTTAAATTCAAGGTATTTTCATATGTTGATCAAACTTCAATTTATTAATTCTTTCAAAACAAATTTATTTCATTATTAACTGAGTTTTACTTATTATCCTATCTAACGCTATTAACATCTTTATAATCAAAATTTAGTGTATAACATTTATTATAAACACTCAAATTTTATTTATAAATTCAATTTATCTTATATATTATCCAATTACATATTCAACTTCTGAATGATTTAGGTAAGTCGTATTAGAATGCAGTTGAACAATATACAAATAAAATTTTCCCAATTTAATTATTCAAGTTTAAATATTTATTCCAAATTTAGCTTTATTTATAATTAAAATCATCCTTTAACAAAATTTAAGAATTAGATTTCCGATTAACTTTAAACAATTTAGAGATATATAATATATTTATATCAAATCAAATTAAATTTTATAATAAGATACCTATATATATGTAAATCAAAATATACTGAAGAAATTCAAATCAAAATATTTTCCCAAACAAAACCGTAGCAAAGCTACAAAATGGTTTCTCCACTTCGAAACTCGAAAATGAATATCGATGATGCGGCCGCCATCACCGAAATTATTTTCCAGCGACAAAAGAGAAGAGCACTGATTTCGACATTTTAAAAATTCTTTGAAAACGATTTCTATTCGAAAATACTTTCAGTAATATATACTTTAAAATTTTAAAAACAAAAGTTCGAAATCACCAGAAACTAAATTCTCAAATTTCTGAATTAAATTAATTTCAAATTCCAAATCAATTTATAAACCATAATTATAAATTCATTTTGAATAATAAATGATAATCAAATATTATCATTTCAAGCAACCAATTTAATTAACCCATTAAATTCCAGAAAATTTTTACTTATATTTTCACAATATAATCAAACAAATTTTATTTCATTTTCCAAATTTGAAAATAATATTGTGTCAGTTTGCTCTGTTCAAGTGTTTTGGAAATCCTATCGATAGCGTTGATCAGACGAATCGATCGAAAACCCAAATCAACAATAACAACTCAAACAACACAATATCTAAAACATTTTTAAAATTAATTTACAATACACTTCCTCACTTGCCGATACAAGAATGGATTCAAAGAAAGGATAGGGTTTCAAATTTTGATGGGCTCAAATCAAAGAGAACTTTGATTCGAAAATAAGTTTGAAACAAGATATGATGATTAATAGCAAAGTAGGAAGATTGATAAGTTTATATAAATCATGGGCAACCTTAACCGGGTCGACCGTGACTTCAAAAATAAGATCGTTGTAGAATTCCGAGGTAAATCGACATTCGATCTCAAGAAATAAAATTCAGGTATAGCAGGAGAGAGATAGCATCGTAAACCGAGGATACAGAAATATCCGGTAAATCAATGCCTATTATAAAGGAGTTTAATCCTTTACGAATCATTCGAAGATTGGCGAGACCGCTGATCTATTATAGATAACATTCAGAATGGAGTTATGGGGTGCTCCAGGATTTGAAAGAAGACACATAGTGAAGGACACGAATGAATTTCGGAACCGAGGGGAACGTACCAAAATTCAAAAGAATCGAATCAAAACGGAAGAGATTGAAACTCAAAATGAAAGTGATTCTGTAAATACATTTACCCTACATGTTGAGTTTTGCCTAGAGCTACCAAAGCTCTGATACCAACTGTAACGGCCCGATATTTTGGACCATTCGCATCCATTATAAGTGTATAGGTAGACACTCATGCCAGAATTGAATTGCTCAAAATACCGCGTTGTTAATTTAAATTTTGCAAAACTGAACATATACAGTAAATAAATATAATCACAGATCACAGACACAGAGAAATAAATGCAGCGGAAATAAAAGAGATAGTAGTTCATGAAGCTACTATATAAATGTATAAGTTACATCAGAGTTAAACCATATACAACGGAAGAGTAATATGATACATCAGATACAAATCAGAATACATCACTGGAATCATCGAATACTGAAAGCAGAATAGATGGCTGGATCTTCAAGCAAAGCTCCAACTTCAAAGGTGAGTCTCGAATACTGGTACACTCAGTCTGACCCGAGCGTAAAGCAAAACACAAGACACTCGAGTCAGGATTAACATTCTTATATTAATAAATCCAACTCAAGTGAAATAGCAATTGAAATACAAGTAACTCAAAGGATGTTTGGAATAACCATCCTTTAAGGATCCGTCAAACTATCTACTATGTAGTAATGTACGATAAGTAGATAATGTCTATCAGTAATATAAGGTATCAAAATAGTGTTAAGTCATGGCCCATTCTACCCTTAACACATTTTTATTCCCAAAAGCATATACAAGACCGTAGTTTCCCCAAAACCGGAAGTCACCAGAGGGCAATCCATATACTAAAGGTACAAATCAAAATCGTAGTGGTCGCGTATCAATGGAGTACAAGTATGACAAGGCACATGAGGCAATACCCAAGGTAGTGATACTACCGTTCGCCTGATCCGGACTGGTGAGAACGCAACGCCGCAGCGCCCGCAACACCGTGAAACAACACTCCCAAAATCAAGGGTGCACCAATCGACAACAAGTAATGAGTAGTTCGAAGAAGTGTGTCCACTTGAGGTAGCTAATCCTCCATTGGCCCGGCGCAGCTCCTGTTTTAGTCATTTCCAATTTGACACAAGTGTCAAGGCTATCCATCATCGTTCTCTTTCTTCAGTCATCACGTACATCATTCCAACCACTTCATTCTGGATCATCACTCCGCGAATGTTAGTTATTAAAGTGGTTTTCGGTATCGACAGAGAGTATGTCCATATCTGATCCCGGTCTCTTTAATAACTACGTATTATTACACCGATTGGTCGTTTATATATTTCAAAACCAAATCAAATTCAATTTCAAATAAAATTCGTAAACCAACAATTCATTTGTCTTTCAAAACCAATTTCCAATAATTTACGTTTCAAAAACTCCCAAATTATCATTTCAAAATCTTATAATTCAATTTCAATCTTTATTTAAAACCATTCAAATATTGATTCAAGTTCGTGTATAATTTTCATTTCGAAAACATTTAAATAAATTTAATTTAACATTTAAATCAATTTAAATTCATTTATCAATTTCATTCAATATTCATTTAGTAAATTTGCCATTCAAAACAATTTCCATTAAATTTCCAATTCATTAAATCCATTATTTTAAATTCAACTTCCTTATATCAAAACTCAAAAATTGAATTAAATTAAATTCATCAAACCAAATTCTTTAAATTTCAAGTCTTACATTAATTTCAATAAATCACATTTTATTTCTTGTTAAAGAAATTCAATTTCAGTTATTTACTTACTTAAATAATTTTCCAAAAACTTACTTAATGAAGAAAACTCAATTTCAATTATTTACGAAGTAAAATTCACTTATTTCAAAAGTTCAATTTTTTTCTTATTAAAGAATTCAATTCAATTTAATCATTAAATAATTCAATCTTATTTAATTATTAAATAATTCAAAACTTAATTATGAAATAATTTTCAAAGTTTAATAATTTCAAACTTAATTATAATTTCAAACTTAATTATTAATCATTTCAAAGTTTAATAATTTCAAACTTAATTATAATTTCAAACTTAATTATTAAATCATTTCAAACTTAAATTCAATCATTTCTCAAATTAAACAACATTCTTTCATCAATTACATCGTTAATATTTTGTTTCAGATTATTAAATATTAACATTTTCCTTTCATAAAAAATTCAAATTTCCACTTCATTTCAAAACCATATTATTTATTCAAATAAAAACTTCGTTCATTTTTTTTTAAATCAAATTAATGACCAATCGGGTTTGGTTTAATTCTCTATCCTAGGTCAAAGTTCAATTTTTGGGTATTTATCATTTCAACCCGATTCCAATTCAATTCAAAATCAAAACATAGTAAAGGGAACTTGCAGTGTGATAACTGGGATGGTGTCAAAGTAAATAAACAAGCAATAACAACAACCAATAACAATCCAATAATCAATTTAAATAATCCCGAAATAATCGTATTAATTCGCATTGTTATTTGTACGAATTAATATAATTATTTCTGGAATCTACACTATCATTTCATGTAGATTAAAGATTATTACATTACGGTTTTTACTTGTCATCTATTTACAATTTCATACATCATCAATTTAACAACATACATTCAGTGGTTTAAAATGCAATTAAACAAATCATACGTGTCAATAAATTCAACAGTTAAAGGGGTCATATTATACAAGTGTCAGTTAATCAAATTTAACATTTAACTATTCTATATCAATTTCAATTGCACACTATTTATCATTTTAACATTAACAATTTAACGTCCAAAATAAACATCAACAATCAATCAATTATCAGCCAAACTGTATTATCATCGCATAAATAATTAACAGATAATGGTGTCAAATGTCACAGGTGAACTGATATAGGCAATAACATATTTAACAGTGTAATTAACTAACAGCAACATATTTCAATTGTCGTTTCAATTGAAATCAAATTTAATAAATAAAAGAACGTTAATCGTGAGTGAGTGCTCACCTTTCGAGGCTAGAGACGGACGAGAATGAGATGAGTTACGAAATCCAGGCACGAATCCAAAAAGAACAAGGTTGGCACGAATTTGACGACAAAGCTGATAGATAAGAATCGAATAAGAACAAGATAATCAGGCGATATAAACTGAAAATATGCATTATTGTTCTATTATATATTTATACATTATACTAAAATAACCTGAAACTAAATTACTCGTATATAATACCTATACCGACCTTGTATATACCTGCAGACTAACATATATATGAACCGATGCACGTACAATGAAACATGCAGACCATGTACATATGTAGAATACATATATAACCGTTATATACATTATACTAGTTACAAACTCATACATATACTGCTACGCGAAACAATAGACTGTAACCCTTATATAAATATATATGTAGCATACATGAAATAACAAGCAACCATTTGGAAGAAAACTGAAATATCAATATACATATTATAAGCGTTAAAAAAACGTTTTTTAAAATAGAAATTATAAAACAATATGCTTAAACTTTACTCTTTTTTTTATAAACTTACAATTTTAAATCTATACATTTCAATACACTGCAAACCCCAAAATTTTGTTCGGCTGATAAATTTACAACATTTTATAATAATGTAATATAGTTAACAATATATACAAACTAATAAAATAAAATATAGTATATTAAAAATTTAAACTTGTGAAATAAAACACATATGAAAAATATATTAATACTTTTAAAATCATCAATATATAGCGAGCAGAGGCACTATGCGTATCCATTTGGAAAGGGGAAACATACTCATGCAACCTATATCTATATATCCCTTTGGCCAACCTATACTTACACTATATATATAACTACAGACATGCAATACTCTACACATAAATGAGAAGAAAAAGGCCTATGACTTATACATAATAGAATGCAACTTATATACATGCTGTAGTCAAAAGAAACCCAACCAAAGCTCAACCACTACAGTTACAGACACATATAAACTATACATTATTATAAAACCTACTTAACTCACTAACGTTTTCTTTTCTTTTCTTTTTTTCTTTTTTTTTACTGCAAAGATGTAACAACAACTGACTAAGCTTTAAACAAAATATTCCATATATGTTAGCTACTACATCCATCTATATCAAATTTCAACCTATACAAACTAACAGAGGATCAAAATTTTCTGTGCTCAAATTGTGTATAAAACATATACTAACTCTCCAATAGCAGATCCATATAACCATGTATATATACTAGATCCATGAACAACTATATATACGCACCTATATGAAAGCACAGAGGAGGACAAATCGGCACAGCTAGGTGGAGGAGCAGAGGCCGCGCGGAGGAGGGGAAGGAGAGGTTTTAGTCCGAGGTTGCTATACGGCGAGGTGGATCTGGGCAGCCACGAAGGTGGGTCGTTGAAGCCGGAGGAGGGCAAGGTGGCGCGAGCGGTTGTTGGTGGCCTGTGGTCGGAGAGAAAAAGAGGTCGAAGGAGATTTTATGTTGGAAGCTCTCATGGCGTGAGAGAGAGAGGAGGGAGGGGTAGCTACAGGTAGAATATGAAAGGGAAATATGCGGCCAAACAGAGGAGATGGAGGAATAGAAATGAACGGTTCCAAATGAATGCACACGAAACCAACTTGTGTTTATTTTCAAAAACTTTGGAAAAATGGAAAGTCAAGCTCACGAATCCAGGACGTATTAAAGGCAGATGACTATTTGATTTCGACAGTTGAGGAGATGGAAGGGCAGGAGTTTTAAAAAAAGTTTTAAATGGGTACCGATACGAAATTTGTTTACAGATTTCGCCGTTCGCCGGACGTCGAAACACACAAACAAATATACTGCAGAGATCCGTACGGCGAGACGATCAAAACGGTATACAGATATCAGTGGTTCGATTGAATTATAAAAATTCGAATTTTTATACTAGCGGAAATGCAAGAAAAACGCTGAAAAATAAGATCGATGGAGCCAAAGATGTCCGAATTTGGAAAAACGACAAACTGACATCTTGCTCAGAAGATGGTTTAGAATTTTTCTATGTAAAAATATTTTGGTTTTGGAAACGTTTTATTTTCAACGCTTTTTAACTGATTAAATTGAAGTAAATTTACGCGCGAAATAAACTTTCAAATTTTCGGACGAAAATTTACCAGTTGCTATGTTTAACTAGACGTATTCCAAATATCAAATTTATATTTTAAAATTTTATCGTTTTAAAATTTCACAAAATTTTAACTAATAACGTTATAAAAAACCGGTTAAATTTACGGGTCGTTACAACCGGAACACCAGAAACTCTGGCTACACCTCCTTAAACCTTCCATGCTGCCTTCCACCAAGTCTTGTGCCGCTCGATCACCTGGAGTCGATGCAGTGACCTCAAATCCGACCTCAACAAAAACTAGGTTTGAAACCTAGTTCGACCTACCGCCGCTGCCACGGCGAACAGTCGCCACTCTCTCCATTTTTCCCAACATCCCTGATCGCCACCCTAGCCTTGACAGAAACCCAGATTTCCTAGATCACTTAGATCATCAGAAAATACTAAAAACCCATTTCTAGTCATATCCAAATGCACATTCATTTTAACACTAAAAATTGTGATTTTAGTTTTAAAAATCTTAACTTTCAAAGTGGATTCGAGTTATAATCCTGAAACAACAAATTACAATGATCAATTTTAACATGATTTTAAGAATTCCACCGTCTTTCCATTTTTTTAAGTTAAATATCCAAATATTTTGCTTAACTTCATTTTTAAGTTTTAATCTAGGACTAAACAAACATTTCTTGTTTGAAAACTAAGTCATAATAGAGATTAGAGGAAAAGAGAATGGATTTCGAACTAAATTTAAACTCTGTAATATGAAAACAGAGAAGATGAATACAACCAGACATACACACATGAATACATTCATATATACAGAATTCCACACTTATATATATACACATGCAGGGCATCATCATCACAAAGATTTCACAAGCAACAACCATTAACTTACTTAAACTTTTAATAAAAATGTTTACTCACCTTTTTAATAGACAGAGAGCTTGTATTTTGAAAACAGGAAGGCTTGAAAAACTGGAATTTGAAAACTTGCATACTTCTGTTGTTTTGATCCTTGAAAACTTTGAAATAGCTTTGATCTTGATGATATATAAAACTGGAAAACTTGATGCTCTGAAACTTGAAAGTTTGAAACTGGAATGCTTTAAGACTTGATTTCAGGGTTGCGGTTGTTACAGGCTTGTTGTTTGAGATGGTTACAGAGATTGATTTCAGTTTCTTCTTGAGGAAAAGGTTACATGTTTGAAAATATTTTGAGGAGATGTTTTCAGGTTTGATGATTTCCTGGTATGCTAAGTTGTGTTGAACGAATGAAAGAAGGAAGATTGATAAATAAGAAAGAAGTATACAGGGCTTTGTTTCTTGCTGGTACAATTTTGATCAGAGATTTTTCTTCTCTAGAGGCTGAAATGATATATTTGTGCTAGCATTAATTAACATTGTCATACTTATCCCCTTTCCAATTTCGTGTATACAAATATGATTTCTTCTTGCCTGCAAATATATGTATTCCTATAGACTATATCTCTTGAATTATCTTATGTTCATTTCATATTTTTACATAACCATTTATTTATTTGAGATATTTATTTCTATTTAGCACTTAATGTATTTAACTAATGTATTTGTTTCTATTTTAACCTTAAACTACCCAACACTTCATTTATAATTATTTATTTTTATACTTATGAATTACTTTTTAGAGAAAATAAAATAAAACTATTTATATTTATATATAAGACAATACATTAATAATGTTATTTGAAAATAATAATTTGTCAAATTTAAATAATTTATAAAAGAGATTATAAATTCCTATTATTATTAAATGAATTAATATATCATATTTATTAAACAATATTTTAAAACAAACCTTTTAATTAATCTTAAACTTAAGCTAAGATATAATTTAATCAATTGAACATTTATCTTAAATATTTTAAAACCACATATTTTAAATTAAATCATAATCTCCAAATTACCAAAATATATTAGAATTTGAAAACAAGATTTATTTATTTATTAAATTCAAACCAAAGATTTCTATTTATAATATACACATTATAAATAGAAAACAATTTATTAGCTTTTAAAAAGATAAAATCACCAATTAAATATTTATTAAAAGAAGATTATTAAATCAATTTAAATTTGTCAACAAAAATTATCAAATCAATTTAAATTTCAATACAGATTATTAAATTGATATTGCCAAAAATTCCGGGATATCACAGTATTAATTAAATTATTTTCTAAATGCGAGCTTTGAAATGTTGAAATTGAAAGTGTTAAATGAAATTGTTTAAAGATTTAATTTGAAATCTTAAGTCGAAATTTGAGAAATGACTTATATCTATCGAAAGTGAATTATTTTTAAAAGTTTTAAATTTTAATGTAAACTTGGAATCTACTTTAATGAAAATGGTTTAAATTAGTATTTCCAAGTTTGGGCGTGAAATGGATTTAAACTAAATTGTTTTAAAATGAGAATGTGAACTGGGACTTTCAGCATTCGAATAAAACTGTTTAAATTAAATTTGAAGTAAGATTAAAATCATTAAATTGAGGTTGACTTAAATAGAAATTTTGAATATGAAGTTGACTTGAAATGGGAAGTCGAAAATTGAATTCGTTATGATTTGATATTTGAACCTTGCCATGAAAGAAAGAAACTGTTTTAATATAAACTATTTTAATATATAAACTATTTCAATAATCAAATTTTTTTAATATATAAACTATTTAATAATTAAATTATTTTAATGTATAAACTATTTTAATTATCCAAACTATTTTTCAATAATAAAACTATTTTATTGTTACGACCCGTAAATTCAATCAAATTTTAATAGGAATTTTTTTATTAAATATTTTAAAATTTAAATAAATTTGAATTTAAATATTGATTTTTGGGATATTGAGTAATATGTTTTTCCAAATTCAATGAAATAGAAAATTTTCTAAAATTTCAAATTTTGGTCTAACTTGGTCAAAGTTTGACTTTTGGTTGACAAATTTTAATTTGAAATTTTATTCTTTTTTTATGAAACTAGACTGAATTCCAATCTCCTCCCCACTTTTCGTTTCTTTAAAATCCGAATCCTACATCTTTAAATCTGCAATTTTCCGCGTAAAAATGCACGTTTTTATTTGTGTGTATTATCTTGTTTCTTTTATTTAGGTTTAGGTTTGGGCTTGATCTATTGTGTAACGACCCAAAATTTCAGTCATTTGAAATTTGGATATTTAATTGATTTTAAATATTCACAAGTTAATTTTATAAGTTGAATAACTTATATTTGAAATATAGTGATTTAATTGGATAATTAAATTGTTAATTTAATATTTGAAATTGTGTAAATAATTAGAATTTGGATTTAATGTGAATAAAAATGATTTATAAAGTTGAATTAAATTCTATTTGAATTAGAATGATGTTAGAGAACTTTTGAAATTGATTAAAAAGTTAATTTATAGAAATTGAATATTTTAATATTTAATTAACGTGTAAAAATAGTCATTTTTGAAATAGTCTTGGATTTCGATGAAACTAGTTTCATTGGATCAGTAATGTTATATTATTATAGGATTTCAAATTTTGTATCAATCGGATTTACGGTTTAGTCGTGAGAAGCTGAAACGCGTAGAAATTTGTTTACGCAAACTTTAAATTTAAAATAAGTCGATTCGAAAACCTAGGTTTCAAATACAATCGAATTGGCTTCTGATATATATTCAATTGCATTCGAAATAGGGGTAAAACATTATAAACGCCAAGCGGCACGCTTCGTTTGGAGTTTGAAAATTTTCGAATGAATAGTGTCGCAAAATTTTCTATAAATGGCCAACTTTTTTCACCATTTTCACAAAACCCTAATTCATCTAGGGCTAGCCGCCAGTTTTATTTTAATGGCAATAAACATTCTATTCTTCTTCCCTTAATTTCTTTCAATCCATCGACCTATACGAAAAGGCTTCAACTAAGAAGTTGTAGAGAGCGACGAGATCTTTCAATCCATACGGCGATGACGAGTTTTCATGCAACGATGTGGTGGCAATTGGCGTTCGAAGTCGCGCGTTTCATGCACGAATTCCGAGGCATGGGCGGCGATTTGGGGGTGCGGTCAGAGGCATGTGATGGAGCTCGCGACGAGCTTTCGTGTGGTTATCCTTGATCTTTGGCTAGGTGAACGACGGTGGAGCATAATTCGATGAAAAAGCGGCGGCTAGTGGGTTTGTTCGGCTGGGGTTTTCACGCGATGGAGAAGAAGGTACAATGTGCAGCCCAGATGTGGAGGAAAAAGATCGAGCGGCTAGGATCAATCTAGGTTAAAATAATAATAAAAGATTTGTAAATTTTATAAATTCGTATAAACTTCTAAATGCTATAACTTCTTCATACGAGGTCCGTTTTTGACGAAACAAGTTGAGTTGGGTTCGTATTGACGAGCACTACATTTTAGAGCTAGTTTGGAGTTGATTGGAGCTAGTTTAAATTTTGGATAAAATTAAACGGCTGTTTCATTTTATTCGGAATAAAACACTGCAACTGCTATTGGAAATCAAAGTGAGTACAACTCACTCTTTCTGACTCGCTGATATTTTAATATAAGTGAGAATAAAGTTATTTGGTGCTGATTGATAATTGTTTGGATGATATATGATATGTTATCTATATATTGATTGATTTGGATATATTCCTGCATATTGGAGCAGATGAGACCCTATACGTTCCCGTGTATTAGCGGATGACCTTTTGTACACGCGTCTACCTCGAAGCGGACATTGTACACATATTCTCATATGTATATTTGTTGCTGGTGACAGGTTGGAGGAATCCAACTGGATTCCTCACCAGTATTGGTTTTATTTACAGATATTGTGATATATATACAGTTATCATGTGATATATGATGTTTTGAATGCTGTGATTGATGTATTTAGTACTATTGCAGCATTGGGCCTATTTTTGGTAATTCTAAAATATTAAAATATGATTTCAAATTAAAAAGGATTTTCAAGTGATTTTGAAAATAGATGTTTTATTAATTTTTGAATTGTTAAGGAAATGAATTTATTTTAAATAAATAAGAAGTTATAATTTTTATGTTATAAAAATTATGATTTTTGTGAAATGGAATCAAAATGTGATTTTTAAAATATGAAGTTAATCATTTTGTAAATTGAGTTAAATTGAGAATTTTGATTTATTATAAATGGGTTATATATATATATAAGATTTATAAAATTTAATTTTTATAAATCAAAATGATGGAATTATAAAGGATTTTTATAAGTGTTAAAATGAAGTTATAAATGAATCTTATAAGTGAATAAGATTTATAATTTAATAAGTTATAAAAAGAATGAACTTGCAAATAAATGAATTATAAGTAATTAACTTATAATTGGATTTTGGCATATAAATGAGATAAATAGAATTTGTTAATAAAAGAATTTTATAAATTGGAGTTTTTAAAAAATAAAAATGTGAATTTATAAACATTGTTTTATAAATCCGAAATCAATTGAATTTGATAAGTTAATTATAGAAACTTATTAAAGGAATATAATTCATGATTTTGGATAGTGGATAATCCTTTAATAAATGTGTAGAAATAATGAATTTGGTAAATGAATTATATTCACGATTTTGGATAGTGAATAATCTTTTAAATTAAAAGACAGGTTTTGGGAAGTGATATTTTTAAACAAAGTAACATGGTTTGAAGATGTTTTTAAATGTGTTAAGTATCGAAACCATAGATTTTAACATTCATTGTTGAAATAGATGTTCTCGGGAAATAAGGAAATGATGGACTATAACACTGTTGTTATGGTAAATGATTTTCGAGAGGAGATGTTTTGTTTAGTGTATGGGATTTATATATCTATCTAATTATCGAATCCCTATACTAATGATTTTGGGTTGTCGTAACGATGTTTTACGCAACATTCATTTTGACCCAAATAAATATGTTAAGAGAATGTTTTCCTTAAAGAATAGAATATATACTTAATCCTGATTTAAGTATATGTAATATTTTCTAGGTGTTGAAAATAAATTGATTTGTGAATTACTTATTGTTAAATAAGTATATGGAAATGTTTTCCAATGTTGAAATATTGAAATGGTTTTGAGAGTACATCTTTGTTAAAAGATAATTTGAAGTGAATATTTGGCAAGTGATTTAATTTATAAAAGATTAATTAAAAGGGCCTAGTGATTACTTATGGTGATAGATATTTGTTTGTTGTTTTCTTTGATAGTTAAATAACCGACTATCAAATTTGGCCATTTTAGTTCCTCGATTTGATGTGGGAACTATTTAGTCGTACACTTAGTACGTAGCCATCTGTGTAGGCTTGATTATCGTTTGTGTTGCGGATGTTGATTCGTGTAGTGCAGATTTTTACTCCAATCTATCGAGCTTCCTTCTTGGCCGAAGGATAGCAAGTTGAAAGTTGGAACGTGATAAGTCTATGAGACTTAGTTTCTGTGTGAGGTTGAGAAATGCTTTTGTGTTGTTGGTGCGAAGAGACCAGGATCGGTTTATCCGAAAACCACTTCGGACCAACGTATATGCATTCGATTTGTGCAGGTTATCGATGATATTGTGATTTAGGATTTTCATAGTGGAGGACTGCTTGTTGATCATTTGGGGTTAAAATCCTAATATACATCCAGTAGCAGTAGTCTCTTCATTATGAAATATCCATTGCAAGGGTTGTCGCTACTAATCCTAGGGATTTCCCGATAGGATGTGGTAGGAGAGTACCTTCGGTTTGTCATGTTCCTGGACAACTTATATGGATGTTTGTCTGACATTGCATTTCTAAGATTATGCATATTGGTTTTTACAAACGTACATCAGTTGGTGGCGGAGAAGGAAACTTCTCTTAGCTTAACACTCTCCTTGAGACGTACGAGCTCAAGGGTTGTATTTTTGTGGAAGGCTATTAGTAGTCAATGGAAATGGCCGTGTGGCATTCAAAATGATGTGATATGTGATATGTGAAAGGTAATCGTTACCTTAGGCCTCATCAATTGGAAATGACCAAAACAGGGTTAGATGCGGCAAGGCTGAGTGGGTTGCTCACAAGTAGGATATGATCATCCTCTTCTAGATATATTTCTTCCCGCTATGACATTCGGGATATAAATTATTGTGGTCTGTATGCTATGAGGGCCCTCGGAATGGTTGGAGGATGATATATTCGGTACTATCTAGTTACAAAGATAGGCCAGTCTTGTGTTGGTAGAGGATCCTTTGTGATGGTCCTCGGTACATTCCTCTAGAAATGTACTACCGGAAGGTAGTCCCTTCACCTGGTCATTTGTATGGAAATCCAAACTCCGCTACGTGCCTGCCATTTTGATTGTATTACCCATTTTGGGCTATATGCTGGAATTTAATCAATGTAACAATTTCGGCTATGATTAATATTATTTGTATACTAGACACTAGTATAATATCAGATGATTAATATGAATGGTTTTATTTATCGTAAGGTAAAAACATGTCCGTGTTTATGTGTGGGCGTGTCTTACGAGATACTTTTGTTTTGAAAGGAAAAGTTTGATAATTTAATAAATTCAGTTGAGTGTGTTTCTCAGGCTGGTTTACCAGACTGATCCTGGCGTTCTTCCCTTTCAATGCTCGGGTTGGACCGAGTATATTTACAGGTTCAGATTTGGTGCTTTTGGAGCTTCAGCAAGAGAGCTGGAGGCCTTCATTTCGTATACACGTATCTGTTTTGATTATCCACTATGCGCATTGTTGTTGTTGTATATTGTCAGCAATTGTGAGGACAGGTTATTATAATTATCCAGGCTGATGATGTATGATTGTTTGTTGAACTCTTATACAGTTTTTATTTTGTAAAGATCATAGATATGATATTATATGTTATTCCGCTGTGATGTGAGATTCTGTATTGTTCTGTTTGGTTTTCTCTTCTCTCTCTCATCTCTTCTCTTCTTCTCTCTTCTTTTCTTTCTCATGACTTTCCATCAGTCTGTGCTTTTTGGGTCGGACATGTGTGATTTATTGTCGATTCAAAGGGTACGGATTTGCGTGTCGTCACATTTAGTATCAGAGCTTAGATTTTGTATATTCCTAAGCTTTGATGTGTACTCAGTATAGATAGGGTCAGTAGCACCCTAGATTGAGTTTGAGTGTATTATACATATGAGCACGTATTTGTTAGCGATGTAAACTGTTTTATATTTTTGTTTACTTATCCATTGAGTTGTATGTGAATTCTGATCGGCATATGGGACGCCATATTATCGATAGGGATTTATAAACACTTAAACGAGGCAAGTCGACATAGTATTATTTTAAATTGGGTAAATGAAATAATTTTACCTCGATTATATTTTATATATCAAGGAAACAATTTTTCAGGAATTATTATAGTGTATATAAATTGATATAAATATATATGAGTTAATAAAAGCTGTTTAAATAATCTAAATAAAACAACAATTGTAAAAGAATATATTATATAAGCAAATGAATTATAAAGTATGGAATTATAATTAAAATGATTTACAATTATGAAATAATCTTATATATAAGAAATGAAACTATATGAGTTATAAATAAAAATGGATTTAAACTATGAATTTGAATTAATTTGAAAATTTGAATCCCGTTGATTTTGAAAGTTGTTTTTCAAAGTTAAAGAGATTATATTATTATAAATCTAAATAAGATAAATGAATTTGAAATGAATCTTATGTAAGTGAAGTTGTAACAACTCGCATATTTATCAATTTTATATTTAAATAATTTATTTAAATATTTTATCGTTAGTCAGATGTTAGTCCGAAAAGCTACTTTTTGCATACGGTCAAATTAGGACTCAAGACCACCTCCATTGAGTTCAAAATGCCGTTTTCAACCTTTTTGAGTATAAACTTTGATATGTTTGGAGCTAGCTAAAATTTTGACCTTTTCCACTTGAAGTTTGAGTTTGGGTTCAACCCACTAGCCCACTAATACCTCAAACTGAACCCCTCTCCCCTCATTCATTTTCATTCCTTATATTTCAGCTCTAAAGAGAACAATGGGGGAAAAGATTGGAAATGGAAATTCCTAAGCCCTAATTTCATTTTGCAAATCCAAGTTTAGCTCCAAATTTCCGAAGAAGTCTAGGTAAGCATCTCCTTCTTCTTCTCTAACTCATTCTCTCTTCAATCTCAGAAATTACCTAAACCTAACTTAGGAAATATGTTTCTTTTGAGCATAGATTGAAGCTTCTTGAGTTGTTATTAAAGAGGGATTGATATTAGCTTGTTCTTGTGCTTCTCATTTTTGCTTTTGGGTTTAAAGGTGAGATTTTTATCTCACATCTTAATCTATATTTATCTTCGATTGTTAGGTATGAATTCCTAACACTTATTCTTGTGCAAATTCTTTTGGTTTGGATTGATTCGATGAATATTCCAATTTTTAGTGTTTTGAGTTCAATTCTTTGAAAATCCTAACTTTGATGTTTTGATCATGTTTTCGGTGATGAATCGGAGTACCTATAGGGCCGTAGTATCGATTGACAAAAGCCTCGTAGTCCATTGCTCGACTCGGTGAAAGTGTGGGAGATTTCTCTCCCACTAGGCTGAAAAACGATTTCAGCACGTCACCAGACGTCTGCAGATAGGCTCAGACGTCTGGAGACTGTTTCAGGCAGTTCCTGAAACTTGCTGCAGACGTCTGAGCATTTACCCCAGACGTCTGGAGCCTGTGACCTGCTCTATTTCGCATGCTTTTTCCTATTTAGCTTGGGATTTCAATTTCTATCGGATCAAGGTTATCCAATTCGTCGTTATCATTTATTTTCTTCATTGATGACTTCTTCTCGAGATTTTTGAGAATGTCGCTCGCCTCTCTTGTCTTCACTAAGTCGTACCGTTTTGACGGGGCGCTGCCCTGCAACCCGCCGGGGGCGCTACCCCCTGGACCCCCGCGACCTGACCGGGCAGGTCGAACCCCGTACACCTCTGCGTAGGTGATCTTATCCGAAAAATAATCAACAGAGTTTCTACTATGATGGTTTTGGGATTGATTTCTTTGGATTCTATTCACGTCTTCGAATGTGAATTTTTATGATTGATTGTTTCTACAATCACTTCTATGATTTGTCACTTCGAAATATAAAGGTTTTCTATACTAGTATTAAATATCAAAACTTCTTCATCAAAACGATTTCAACTCTATTTTTCAATATCAAACTCGTTTATAAAACTGTTTTTCCAATCTATTAGTATATACAAACCTTTACCTCATTCGTATGAGAAAATATAATTAAACGGCTTAGCAAAACAAGTGGTATGAAACGCTTGCATTTACTTCGTCGGTTAATTGATGGACTTGTTCGATTGAAACTCTTGTGACAATTTTCTAGTGGAGATCTACAATCTGTTCGTAAATATTTGAGTTAAGCAAGTGGTTATGGGACATGAAGCTAAACTCTTATATTTACTAGCTTAGTGTAATCGACACTTCTTTATGATCGATGATGATCATTTTATGATTTAGACTAGCAATGTGCGATGTCTCTTTGTCAGTGTGTCAAAGGCCTTCGGGCCATCCGTGTGTTCGGAAAATTAAATGGATAGCTTCCATGAGATAGCTTCTCGTCCGTGTGTTCGGACTTGCCTTCGGGCCATCCGTGTGTTCGGAAAATTAAATGAGATAGCTTCTTGTCCGTGTGCTCGGACTTCCCCCTTTTTATGTGTTTTTTAGATTTCTGGCGATGATTTCTGGAATTTTGTGCTTCACCAATTTTAATGATTTTCATTGATATGATATCAGTCTTTGTGCATTGGTGAATTTGTGTGTCATTGACTTGTTATGAATACAAGTTTAGGGTATGATACCCTATTTTATCTTTGAGAAGATTCTTGTGATATTGATTAATCTCTTGTTGATTATCATTTACATACTTTTAGTAGTATGCCATTATAGTTATTACATGTTTATGCCATGTCTTTTACTATATACCATATCATCTGATATTTATAGCTAGACTGATCCATTTATTATTTTCTTATAAATAATACTCGGGTCAGACCGAGATGTTGCAGGTGCTTCTGCTTGACTTCCCTTCAGGATTAGTCTGACTTTTAGCCAACTACATAGTTTTGTTGTTTTGGTTGTACACTTTTGTGATATAGACCCTATGATGTGTACTTATTCTTTTATATAGCACGTGATGCTATTCTTTTGTATTATCGTGGATCTTTCTGACAACTACTCTGATGTACACTTTCATGTGTTGTATATTTAATCATATCTTCTTCCCCCTTTGTGATATGGATGTCTGTGACTGATTTATGTTATGTTTATTTCTATATTTGTTTCCGAAGATTATATATAGCCACTGTGTGATAGCTTTGAGTTTGTATCGGTATGTCGGATTTCCTCCTCAAATGATATGCATTCTATACTATCTGACATATCGGTCCTCGCACAAAGAAGTTACATGGATGGTCGCTCCTCAACAGCCTTATTCTCCATGCTAATTGACAGCACTACCCCGTAGTGTTCTTGGTTAGCGTGGGTATAAAGGTGGGGCGTCACAGAAGTGAAATAGTAAAATTATATAAGTAAGAATGTATAAATGTGATTTATAAATAATAAAAGGATTTTTAAAATAATATAAAGCATTGAATTCACTACTGTTGCTGGGAAATAACAAGGGTGATGACTAGAGCATCCTCGGTATCATTTTCGAGTTTCTGTGTAATAGATTTGCTACCAATAGTAAATTGAAATTGAAGTTTTGTTGTGATAAACAAATTTGAATTTAAAATCCAAGTTGAAATTGATAAATATAAGTAAGATGAGTTTCGGACTTATAATATGAAATAGAAAATTTAATTTCAGTTAAATTAAATATATTAAATTGGATTTAAATTGGATTATATAAGTTATTGAAATGAAAAAAATTAACTTAAGTGGTAACTGATTATATAATACGAATTTGGAAGTTTGAATATATAAGTTTTATAACTTATAAAGTGAGAAAATGTAAGGAAAACCAAATGTTAAAATGGTTAAACAATTTTGTTAAGCAAAACAGAATCTGAATTTGAATAGTGATATGAAATTTGACTTAAGTAAAAGTTAAATAAAATCGAATTTGAATTAAATTAGAAACGAACTTAAGTTGTATAGTGAAAGCAAATGTAAGTGAGAATGAAATGAAATATAACTTAAGTGATGTTGAATGAAGTTGAATTTGATATCAAAATGGATTAATGAAATGAATTAGTAAAATGAATTAGCTATTGAATAATTAAATGAAAGTCAATTAGATATTAAACCAATTGGAAATTAAAGGTATTAAACCAAATTGAATGCAAACGAAGTAAATATGAATGTTGAATGTAAATTAAATAAATTTGGTTATGTTGAATATGCATTAGTTATTAGATGGATGTTAGTTGATTGAATAGAGATTCATTAAATGTTAATGAAATTGAATTAATAAAATTGAAAGCTATAAATAATTGAATTCAAATTGGTAGTAAGTGAATCTAAATAGAATTGAATTTAATTTGATTTGGAAATGAACCAAAATGAATGTAAATTAGCGAATGTAAACTAATTGAATGTGAATAAATGAATGTTAGTAAAATCCAATGTTAATGAATCAAATGTGATTAAATTGAAAAATAAATTCAATTAATATTAATGAGAAGTGAATGTATGTTGATTTGATTATGGATTGATTGGATAGATATTGGTTTGTTGGATGATGGTTGGATTTGTTGCTTTTGGTTGCATTTTCTATATTGGCATATATAGTAGTTATATTGGTATATGTTGTATATTGATATTACTTTCCACATATGTTTCTCATTTGTTTGTTGAGTGTTTAGTAGGTGCGAATGGCGTATGCTTCGCATTTGGAGCTCGCTTTCGCGCTATATTAGTCGTATATGCTTGCTAATAATATATAAGGTACATATCTCAGATTACATATCGTACTTTTATATTTTTTCCCTACGGGATGCTCATCCTCGAAGATGAGATGTATATTTGTGATATATATATATATATATATATTATGATCCTACTATGATCGAATCGCGCAAAGGAGACTATGCCGAATTATTTTTAAAATTGAAGGCGTTAGAAAAATTTTGAGAATGCTGGAAATTTTTTATAACTAAAATTTTGATATTGAGTTAAAAGTTAAATGATATTAGTTGGTTTTGAAAAAATAACTATGGATGGATTTAAAACTTAGAGAAGTTTTATAAGAGGTTTAACTAATGGATTTTGGGAAAGTTAAACACTTAAGAGATTTGGTAAATCTAAATTGAACGAGTTGTTTTTGAAAAGTTAGTGGATTTTGTGACTTTTTCATACTTGGTAATTTCGGGGATGAAATTATTTTAAGTAGGGGAGAATGTAACGACCCAAAATTTCAGTGATTTGAAATTTGGATATTTAATGATTTTAAATATTCACAAGTTAATTTTATAAGTTCAATAACTAATATTTGAAATATAGTGATTTAATTGGATAATTAAATTGTTAATTTAATATTTGAAATTGTGTAAATAATTGGAATTTGGATTTAATGTGAATTAAAATGATTTATAAAGTTGAATTAAATTCTATTTGAATTAGAATGATGTTAGAGAACTTTTGAAATTGATTTAAAAGTTAATTTATAGAAATTGAATATTTTAATATTTAATTAACGTGTAAAAATAGTCATTTTTGAAACAGTCTCGGATTTCAATGAAACCTGTTTCATTGGATCCGTAATGTTATATTATTGTAGGATTTCAAATTTCGTGTCAATCAGATTTACGGTTTAGTCGTGGGAAGCTGAAACGCGTAGAAATTTGTTTAAGAAAATTTAAAATTTAAAATAAGTCGATTCGAAAAACTAGGTTCCAAATATGATCGAATTGGCTTCCGATATATATTCCATTGCATTCGGAATAGGGATAAAACATTATAAACGCCAGGCGGCACGCTTCATTTGGAGTTCGAAAAATTTCGGATGAATAATGTCGCAAAATTTTCTATAAAAAGCCAACTTTTTTCACCATTTTCACAAAACCCTAATAGATATAGGGCTAGCCGCCAGTTTTATTTTAATGGCCACAAGCTTTCGATTCTTCTTCCCTTAATTTCTTTCAATCCATCGACCTGTACGAAAAAGCTTCAACTAAGAAGTTGTAGAGGGCGACGAGATCTTTCAATCCATATGGGTTATATATATATATATATATAAGATTTATAAAACTATATTTTTATAAATCAAAACGATGGAATTATAAAGGATTTTTATAAGTGTTAAAATGAAGTTATAAATGAATCTTATAAGTGAATAAGGTTTATAATTTAATAAGTTATAAAAAGAATGAACTTGCAAATAAATTAATTATAAGTAATTAACTTATAATTGGATTTTGGCATATAAATGAGATAAATAGAATTTGTTTATAAAGGAATTTTATAAATTGGAGTTTTTATAAAATAGAAATGTGAATTTATAAACATTGTTTTATAAATTCAAAATCAATTGAATTTGATAAGTTAATTATAGAAGCTTATTAAAGGAATTTCATTCACGATTTTGGATAGTGGATAATCCTTTTATAAATGTGTAGAAATAATGAATTTGGTAAATGAATTATATTCATGATTTTGGACAGTGAATAATCTTTTAAATTAAAAGACAGGTTTTGGGAAGTGATATTTTTAAACGAAGTAAAATGGTTTGAAGATGTTTTGAAATGTGTTAAGTATCGAAACCATAGATTACAACATTCATTGTTGAAATAGACGTTTTCGGTAAATAAGGATATGATGGACTATAACACTGTTATTATAGTAAATGATTTTCGAAAGGAGATGTTTTGTATAGTGTATGGGATTTATATATCTATCTAATTATCGAATCCCTATACTAATGATTTTGGGTTGTCGTAACGATGTTTTATGCAACATTCTTTTTGATCCAAATAAATATGTTAAGAGAATGTTTTCCTTAAAGAATAGAATACATACTTAATCATGATTTAAGTATATGTAATATTTTCTAAGTGTTGAAAATAAATTGATTTGTGAATTCCTTAATGTTAAATAAGTATATGGAAATGTTTTCCAATGTTGAAATATTGAAATGGTTTTGAGAATATATCTTTGTTAAAAGATAATTTGAAGTGAATATTTGGCAAGTGATTTATTTAATAAAAGATTAATTAAAAGGGCCTAGTGATTGCTTATGGTGCTAGATATTTGTTTGTTGTTTGCTTTGATAGTTAAATAACCGACTATCAAATTTGGCCATTTTAGTTCCTCGACTTGATGTGGGAACTATTTAGTCGTACACTTAGTACATAGCCATCTGTGTAGGCTTGATTATCGTTTGTGTTGCGGATGTTGATTCGTGTAGTGCGGAGTTTTACTCCAATCTATCGAGCTTCCTTCTTGGCCGAAGGATAGCTAGTTGAAAGTTGGAACGTGATAAGTCTATGAGACTTAGTTTCTGTGTGAGGTTGAGAAATTATTTTGTGTTGTTGGTGCGAAGAGACCAGGATCGGTTTATCGGAAAACCACTTCGGACCAACGTATATGCATTCGATTTGTGCAGGTTATCGATGATATTGTGATTTAGGATTTTCATAGTGGAGGACTGCCTGTTGATCATTTGGTATTAAAATCCTAATATACATCCAGTAGCAGTAGTCTCTTCGTTATGAAATATCCATTGCAAGGGCTGTCGCTACTAATCCTAGGGATTTCCCGATAGGATGTGGTAGGAGAGTACCTTCGGTTTGTCCTGTTCCTGGACAACTTATATGGATGTTTGTCTGACATTGCATTTCTAAGATTATGTACATTGGTTTTTACAAACGTACATCAGTTGGTGGCGGAGAAGGAAACTTCTCTTAGCTTAACACTCTCCTTGAGACGTACGAGCTCAAGGGTTGTATTTTTGTGGAAGGCAATTAGTAGTCAACGGAAATGGCCGTGTGGCATTCAAAATGATGTGATATGTGATATGTGAAAGGTAATCGTTACCTCAGGCCTCATCAACTGGAAATGACCAAAACAGGGTTAGATGCGGCAAGGCTAAGTGGGTTGCTCACAAGTAGGATATGATCATCCTCTTCTAGATATATTTCTTCCCGCTATGACATTCGGGATATAAATTATTGTGGTCTGTATGCTATGAGGGCCCTCGGAATGGTTGGAGGATGATATATTCGGTACTATCTAGTTACAAAGATAGGCCAGTCTTGTGTTGGTAGAGGATCCTTTGTGATGGTCCTCGGTACATTCCTCTAGAAATGTACTACCGGAAGGTAGTCCCTTCACCTGGTCATTTGTATGGAAATCCAAACTTCGCTACGTGCCTGCCATTTTGATTGTATTACCCATTTTGGGCTATATGCTGGAATTTAATCAATGTAACAATTTCGGCTATGATTAATATTATTTGTATACTAGACACTAGTATAATATCAGATGATTAATATGAATGGTTTTATTTATCGTAAGGTAAAAACATGTCCGTGTTTATGTGTGGGCGTGTCTTACGAGATACTTTTGTTTTGAAAGGAAAAGTTTGATAATTTAATAAATTCAGTTGAGTGTGTTTCTCACGCTGGTTTATCAGACTGATCCTGGCGTTCTTCCCTTTCAATGCTCGGGTTGGACCGAGTATATTTACAGGTTCAGATTTGGTGCTTTTGGAGCTTCAGCAAGAGAGCTGGAGGCCTTCATTTCGTATACACGTATCTGTTTTGATTATCCGCTATGCGCATTGTTGTTGTTGTATATTGTCAGCAATTGTGAGGACAGGTTATTATAATTATCCAGGCTGATGATGTATGATTGTTTGTTGAACTCTTATACAGTTTTTATTTTGTAAAGATCATAGATATGATATTATATGTTATTCCGCTGTGATGTGAGATTCTGTATTGTTCTGTTTGGTTTTCTCTTCTCTCTCTCGTCTCTTCTCTCTCTCGTCTCTTCTCTTCTTCTCTCTTCTTTTCATTCTCATGACTTTCCATCAGTCTGTGCTTTTTGGGTCGGACATGTGTGGTTTATTGTCGATTCAAAGGGTACGGATTTGCGTGTCGTCACATTTAGTATCAGAGCTTAGATTTTGTATATTTCTAAGCCTTGATGTGTACTCAGTATAGATAGGGTTAGTAGCACCCTAGATTGAGTTTGAGTGTATTATACATATGAGCACATATTTGTTAGCGATGTAAACTGTTTTATATTTTTGTTTACTTATCCATTGAGTTGTTTGTGAATTCTGATCGGCATATGGGACGCCATATTATCGATAGGGATTTATAAACACTTAAACGAGGCAAGTCGACATAGTATTATTTTAAATTGGGTAAATGAAATAATTTTACCTCGATTATATTTTATATATCAAGGAAACAATTTTTCAGGAATTATTATAGTGTATATAAATTGATATAAATATATATGAGTTAATAAAAGCTGTTTAAATAATCTAAATAAAACAACAATTGTAAAAGAATATATTATATAAGCAAATGAATTATAAAGTATGGAATTATAATTAAAATGATTTACAATTATGAAATAATCTTATATATAAGAAATGAAACTATATGAGTTATAAATAAAAATGGATTTAAACTATGAATTTGAATTAATTTGAAAATTTGAATCCCGTTGATTTTGAAAGTTGTTTTTCAAAGTTAAAGAGATTATATTATTATAAATCTAAATAAGATAAATGAATTTGAAATGAATCTTATGTAAGTGAAGTGAAATAGTAAAATTATATAAGTAAGAATGTATAAATGTGATTTATAAATAATAAAAGGATTTTTGAAATAATATAAAGCATTGAATTCACTACTGTTGCTGGGAAATAATAAGGGTGATGACTAGAGCATCCTCAGTATCATTTTCGAGTTTCTTTGTGATAGATTTGCTACCGATAGTAAATTGAAATTAAAGTTTTGTTGTGATAAACAAATTTGAATTTAAAATCCAAGTTGAAATTGATAAATATAAGTAAGATGAGTTTCGGACTTATAATATGAAATAGAAAATTTAATTTTAGTTAAGTTAAATATATTAAATTGGATTTAAATTGGATTATATAAGTTATTGAAATGAAAAAAATTAACTTAAGTGGTAACTGATTATATAATATAAATTTGGAAGTTTGAATATATAAGTTTTATAACTTATAAAGTGAGAAAATGTAAGGAAAACCAAATGTTAAAATGGTTAAACAATTTTGTTAAGCAAAACAAAATCTGAATTTGAATAGTGATATGAAATTTGACTTAAGTAAAAGTTAAATAAAATCGAATTTGAATTAAATTAGAAATGAACTTAAGTTGTATAGTGAAAGCAAATGTAAGTGAGAATGAAATGAAATATAACTTAAGTGATGTTGAATGAAGTTGAATTTGATATCAAAATGGATTAATGAAATGAATTAGTAAAATGAATTAGCAATTGAATAATTGAATGAAAGTCAATTAGATATTAAACCAATTGGAAATTAAAGGTATTAAACCAAATTGAATGCAAACGAAGTAAATATGAATGTTGAATGTAAATTAAATAAATTTGGTTATGTTGAATATGCATTAGTTATTAGATGGATGTTAGTTGATTGAATAGAGATTCATTAAATGTTAATGAAATTGAATTAATAAAATTGAAAGCTATAAATAATTGAATTCAAATTGGTAGTAAGTGAATCTAAATAGAATTGAATTGAATTTGATTTGGAAATGAACCAAAATGAATGTAAATTAGCGAATGTAAACTAATTGAATGTGAATAAATGAATGTTAGTAAAATCCAATGTTAATGAATCAAATGTGATTAAATTGAAAAATAAATTCAATTAATATTAATGAGAAGTGAATGTATGTTGATTTGATTATGGATTGATTGGATAGATATTGGTTTGTTGGATGATGGTTGGATTTTTTGCTTTTGGTTGCATTTTCTATGTTGGCATGTATAGTAGTTATATTGGTATATGTTGTATATTGATATTACTTTCCACATATGTTTCTCATTTGTTTGTTGAGTGTTTAGTAGGTGCGAATGGCGTATGCTTTGCATTTGGAGCTCTCTTTCGCGCTATATTAGTCGTATATGCTCGCTAATAATATATAAGGTACATATCTCAGATTACATATCGTACTTTTATATTTTTTCCCTACGGGATGCTCATCCTCGAAGATGAGATGTATATTTGTGATATATATATATATATATATATATATATATATATTATGATCCTACTACAATCGAACCGCGCAAAGGAGACTATGACGATTTTTTTTTAAAATTTAAGGCGTTAGAAATTTTTTGAGAATGTTGGAAATTTTTTACAACTAAAATTTTGATATTGAGTTAAAAGTTAAATGATATTAGTTGGTTTTGAAAAAATAACTATGGATGGATTTAAAACTTAGAGAAGTTTTATAAGAGGTTTAACTAATGGATTTTGGGAAAGTTAAACACTTAAGAGATTTGGTAAATCTAAATTGAACGAGTTGTTTTTGAAAAGTTAGTGGATTTTGTGACTTTTTCTTACTTGGTAATTTCGGGGATGAAATTATTTTAAGTAGGGGAGAATGTAACGACCCAAAATTTCAGTGATTTGAAATTTGGATATTTAATGATTTTAAATATTCACAAGTTAATTTTATAAGTTCAATAACTAATATTTGAAATATAGTGATTTAATTGGATAATTAAATTGTTAATTTAATATTTGAAATTGTGTAAATAATTGGAATTTGGATTTAATGTGAATAAAAATGATTTATAAAGTTGAATTAAATTCTATTTGAATTAGAATGATGTTAGAGAACTTTTGAAATTGATTTAAAAGTTAATTTATAGAAATTGAATATTTTAATATTTAATTAACGTGTAAAAATAGTCATTTTTGAAACAGTCTCGGATTTCGACGAAACCAGTTTCATTGGATCCGTAATTTATATTATTGTAGGATTTCAAATTTCATGTCAATCAGATTTACGGTTTAGTCGTGGGAAGCTGAAACGCGTAGAAATTTGTTTAAGAAAATCTAAAATAAGTCGATTCGAAAAACTAGGTTCCAAATACGATCGAATTGGCTTCCGATATATATTCCATTGCATTCGGAATAGGGATAAAACATTATAAACGCCAGGCGGCACGCTTCGTTTGGAGTTCGAAAAATTTCGGATGAATAGTGTCGCAAAATTTTCTATAAAAAGCCAACTTTTTTCACCATTTTCACAAAACCCTAACAGATATAGGGCTAGGCGCCAGTTTTATTTTAATGGCCACAAACTTTCGATTCTTCTTCCCTTAATTTCTTTCAATCCATCGACCTGTACAAAAAAGCTTCTACTAAGAAGTTGTAGAGGGCGACGAGATCTTTCAATCCATATGGGTTATATATATATATATAAGATTTATAAAACTAAATTTTTATAAATCAAAACGATGGAATTATAAAGGATTTTTATAAGTGTTAAAATGAAGTTATAAATGAATCTTATAAGTGAATAAGGTTTATAATTTAATAAGTTATAAAAAGAATGAACTTGCAAATAAATTAATTATAAGTAATTAACTTATAATTGGATTTATACAAAATACATATTTGCAAAGTTAAAAACTTTTATTTATCGGTCTTTATCTTTTAATGGCGTCTTCCTCTACCACCCCTCCTATCGCTCCCAACGCTCCTCCCTCCATAACACTGATCGCCTTCGTTCCCAGTAAGTACAACAATATTCTAGATCGTCCTTCAGCCGGCTCAGCCGCATCTATCCTCCCTCATTCGTCACCCGGAACACCACTGCCCCCTCCGGTCCATGATAAGCCCCCTCACATTGATATCCCTAAACCCAGAACTTTTGCACAGGTGATGGCCGCGTCACCGCAGCCCCCTCTTCTGCCCAACCCTCCAACCAAGCGTTGCTTCCCACTACCAACTTTCATTAACGTGCATGGCACGGTTGACTACCTGAAGTCGAAGAGCCATTGCCTCAGATGCGCGGGTCTCAGACACGTGGCCAAAAACTGTAGGGAAGCGAAGATTTGCTATAAATGCGGATATTTCGGGCACCCACAATCTCACTGTCCCGAAAAAAGCACCAAATCCACTCGTGCTCGTGATGCTAGCTCGATTAAACCCATTCACCTTCCAGCTAAAAACAAAACCAGCTCAGCTACGTGGGCCCCAAAGTCCAATCCCAAATCAAATCAGCTGAATCCCTCCCGCTTCCCCATACATTCCCACCACTCTCCATCTCCCAATAACCGGCCTCATTTCTCTATACCTCCCCTCTTTTCAAAAAACAGCTCAAAAACATTTCGTAAAATGGAACCATCCCTTTTACTCATAGCAAATATTGTCAGTGGTGTTTGGTCGATCGAAACCCTTCATCACGTCCTCAGCTCAAACTTCCAACACCACGACTGGCCTCTATGGTTCCTGTCAAATGATAGCTTCTTGGTCTCATGTCCCTCTTATGCTGTCCGGGAGCAGATCCTCCAACGATCGACTATCCATAGAGCAGACGCGGTCATTCATTTTCAGTTATGGTCTGAACCTGAAAATGTGGCTCTAACCCTAGATCCACCTTCATGGGCGCGGGTCTCGGGTTTCCCTGAACTCTTAAGATATAACGCGGATGCCATCTCCGAGGCGGTCAATCCAGTGGGCAGATTCTTGGAACAGGACGACTGTGAATGGGCCAACTTGGACCATCGATACTTGTTCATTAAAATGCAGTTCTATAATGGTATCGTCTCTCCCTCCTCTTTCGTTGCTGTGTTAAATAATGTGGAATACCTGCTGACCATCGAGAAATGGGATCATGAGCACCCCAACAGGAGACCCGAAAATCATTTGCTCGACATTGACTATGAGAGGGACTTCCAACACTTTGACCGTCACATACCAACAGACAATCTTGACCCGGATGACAGATTCGACGTATTGAATTTTGAGCCTCAACTTTCTAACTCCCCTCCGGCGCTGGATCAACCCAATGTTCAGTCAATCGAAGTTGTTGGTCCAAGGGGCTGGGACCCTTGGCCGGCTCAAGAGCAAGCATGGAATCCTTATGATGACCTAGATCTTTCGACTCCCCGCCCTCAACATTTTGCAACGCCCCTAATACCACCGTCCCCGCCTCATTCCCCTCACCTTGCAGCTCCTTTACCAGATGAACATCCCTCTCTTCACATTTCCCTGTCCCTCGGCCTGCAGAACATAGCCACGCGGCTCCGCCTGAGGAGATACATTGGTCTCAGCCAGTCACTCCAACGACCGTCCGTAGGAGCTCCAGATTGGATAAAGCGGCATCTCATCCTGGTAGTTTTTACAAACATGTTGTTTTTTCTTCCCTTAATAAAATTCTAAATAAAAAGATGGCACGTTGCATCGGCGTGAGTTTGCATGATGAACACTACACCTCCATGCAAGCACTAGAATCGGAGCGCTTGTCGCTATCCCAATGAAACTAATTTCTTGGAACGTAAGGGGGTTGGGGGACCCCAGCAAACGACATGCGGTCAATCTTATCATTGCCCCTCAAAAAATAAATATTCTATTTCTGCAACAATCTAAATTATCGGATCCTAACCCTAACCTTCTCAGGCAAATAGGTGGGACATTCCTTTCAGGATGGGACCATCTGAATGCTGTTGGCTCTAGTGGAGGCATCTTGACAGCATGGGATGAATCTATGTGGTCCCATTGCCAAACTTTCTATCACCCATCGGCCTTACACGTTGCCCTTCGTCACTTGCACTCAGGAACGATCTTTTTCTTCTCCAATATTTATGGCCCCACTAATCCTCGTGAACGTTGTAATCTATGGTCAGACTTTCTAGACTTTGCCTCTTATATTAATGGTCCCTGGGTGGTTGGGGGAGATTTCAACACCACCAGAACCGCAGAAGAAAGAAGTTCGGGCATCCTTTCCTATGACTCAGAATCTTTTAATTCCTTCATCAACCGAGGCTCCTTGATTGATCTACCCATCAACAACCGCCTATTCACCTGGTCGAATCGCCGATCTGATCCCTCGTTGGCTAAACTGGACCGCTTCCTCTTCAATCCAGCCTGGGATGATCTTTACCCGCTCTCCATAGTATCTGGTCTTGCCACAATCATCTCGGATCACTGTCCACTTCTCCTTGACACTGGCTTACCCACCTGTCCTATTCGGCCCTTCCGCTTCGAACGACTTTGGCTTCTGGAGCCATCATTTGATTATTTCATTAGAAATATTTGGTCCCAGCCCTCCCCTATCCTCTCGGCCTCGGCCCGTGTTGTCTCCAAACTTAGATCTCTCCGTAAGATTATTAAACCATGGGCTAAGACGATTTGGGGTTCCATTCGCTCGCGTATTTCAGCTATCCAAAAGGAAATCCTGGACCTCAACATCCTTGAAGAATCGGGCCCTCTTTGTGAATCTGATTGTACCCGCCTTAGAAATCTGGAAGCGGATTTGGCCAGATTGTCTCTGCAAGAGGAAATTGGTTGGAAACAACGTTCCAAAGCAAAATGGATTGATGAGGGTGATAGAAACACAGCTTTCTTTCACCGTCTAGCTAATTGCAGGTGGAGATCCACCTTTATCCCTGAAATCATCCACGATGGCTCTTCTATCACTGATCAATCTGCTATTTTGAATCTATTTTCCTCATATTATCGCAACATTTTGGGTAATCCCCATCCCCCACTCCCCCAAATTGACTGGAACCTGCTTTATCCTGACTTCTCTCCTATCCTCATTGATCAACCCTTCTCAGAGTCGGAAATCTGGGCTGCGCTGAATGAAATGTCGGATGATAAAGCTCCTGGACATGATGGCTTCGGCCCTTTTTTCTTCAAACATTATTGGGAAACCGTCAAGTTCGACATTATTGAGATGTGTTCAGAATTCCATGCTGACCCTTCATCAGTGGCTCGCCTCAATTATGCTAACATCATCCTCCTCCCCAAAACCCCTGGTGCTTCTTCCCTCCCTTCCTTTCGCCCTATCAGCCTTCTAAATACCACCTTCAAAATCATAACCAAGATTCTTGCCAATCGCCTTCAATCTGTCATCTCCCCTCTCATCGGAATGGAACAATCTGCATTCATCCTTGGTCGTAACATCATGGACTGTGTCGCCTCCACTCAAGAGGTTATTTCCTTCTGTCATCAAACTTCAACACCTGGCCTCCTTCTCAAATTGGACTTCTCTAAGGCATTCGACATGGTTAACTGGCAATTCATCCTGAAGCTCTTGGAACATAGGGGCTTCACCACTAAGTGGTGTAGTTGGATACAAAACATCCTTCGTTCTAGCCATTCCTCAATCTCGATCAATGGTGCCACCGGAGGCCTATTTAAATCTGCTCGTGGTCTGTGTCAAGGAGACCCGCTCTCTCCACTGCTCTTCGTCCTTGTTGCATACGTGTTTAACCGAATGATCAAATTGGCCACTTCCCATAACCTCTTTGAAGGCATTAAGCTCCCGAATTCAGACATTGCCATATCCAATCTCCACTTCGCTGATGACACTATACTCTTTGCATCTCCCAAAATCAATCATATTCATTACCTCAAAGTTGCCCTTTACTCCTTCGAACTCATATCTGGCCTATCCATTAACTTCAGCAAGAGCTCCATCATCATGCTTAGCGACTCCGATCATCTTGGCCCCACATTTTCAAACCTTCTCAACTGCAACATCGCGCAATTTCCCATCTCGTATCTGGGCTTTCCCCTGCGCCCAACCAAGCTTCATAGGGCGGACTGGCTCCCCCTCATCACCAAAATAGAAAGTAGACTTCATTCCTCGAAAGCACACTCTCTTTCGTCTGCTGGCCACCTGGTCCTGGTTAAATCGGTCTTGTCAGCTATCCCTTCCTATTGGATGTCGTTTTATAAACTCCCATTATGGGTCATCAAAAGAATCGACATGCTCAGAAGCTCTTTTCTTTGGAATGGAGGTAAAGTAAAAAAAGCTCGTTAACTGGAAGACCGCTTGCCTGCAAACTTGTAACGGCGGTCTTGGAATTGTTAACTTACACCACTTCAACCTTGAGCTTCTAGCAAAATGGCTCTAGCATTTTCTCTCCCCCGGTTCCTTCATTTGGAAATCTTGGATCTCCACCCTTCACTACCAATCTAATCCTCACCTCGTCCTTCACGCCTCTCCTTCCCCAAACCTTCCGCATTCTGGTCTAGTGTCCTATCCACCCTTCCTCGCGTTAAACCACTCTTTCAAGTCACAATAAGCAACGACGCTAACTACATCTTCTGGTTGGATATCTGGAATGGTCACTTACCCCTTTCCTCCTCCCTTCCCAACCTCTTCTCTCATTCGGCCACTGCCCATGCCACAATATCTAAATTGATCAATCTGGGCCCCGATCACCTTCTCCCTCAATCCTATTTTGACCTAACTACCTTAGCTGAGTTTCACTGAGCTGCTTCCATCCTTCAGTCCTTACAACTCTCCCTCATGCCTGATAAGATTCTTTGGGCCCCTGACCCCACTGTTGGTTTTACCGTCGCCTCTTTCTATGCTCACCTGAACAACCCTGGTCGCCTCTTCAACTTCCCCAGATTCTGGAAATATAAGCTCCAACCACGCATGCTATTTTTCCAATGGTGCCTCATCCAAGGCCGAGTCAATACAAGAGATAGAATTTTCCGTTTCAACATTGCGCCAGATCCATATTGTGTCTTCTGTACTGAAGAAGTTGAAAGTATACATCACCTCTTCATTGACTGTGGCTTCTCTTATAGAGTCTGGGCTACAACATCAGCATATCTTCTTGGCTTCGTCCCGACATTCACCTCTTTTTTCGACTACTGGCAGTACAACCCCCCAAGCATGCTCCTAGATCCCCTAGTGATTATCTTCAGTTGGTGTGTTTGGGTCGAGCGCAATGCTCGTGTATTTAACAAGACCGCATCTCACTTCGATGGAACATGTAGACGCATTATTTACTACTTCGTATCTTTTACAAGACATAGTCTCTCAGCACCGTTCAGGCTCAGGCTCCCGCGCCTCAGTTCTTCACCAACTGAATCGGCTGGTAGCACCTCTACAACCCCGACCTGAAGGCATCATGGGCATCATCCGTAGCTTCTGTCTTCATTACTAACTATGTACTGTACTCTTTTTGAAGCTGTCTATTCTGTGTGTCTATTATGGAACTTTATATCCATTTTGGCCAGCGATCGGGCTTGTTGATCGCGCTATATACTTAGTTTATTTTATATAACCGGCTATGTAGCTACGCGCTACACATTTGTCTTTCTCAAAAAAAAAACTTATAATTGGATTTTGGCATATAAATGAGATAAATAGAATTTGTTTATAAAGGAATTTTATAAATTGGAGTTTTTATAAAATAGAAATGTGAATTTATAAACATTGTTTTATAAATTCAAAATCAATTGAATTTGATAAGTTAATTATAGAAGCTTATTAAAGGAATTTCATTCACGATTTTGGATAGTGGATGATCCTTTTATAAATGTGTAGAAGTAATGAATTTGGTAAATGAATTATATTCATGATTTTGGACAGTGAATAATCTTTTAAATTAAAAGACAGGTTTTGGGAAGTGATATTTTTAAACGAAGTAAAATGGTTTGAAGATGTTTTGAAATGTGTTAAGTATCGAAACCATAGATTTCAACATTCATTGTTGAAATAGACGTTTTCGGTAAATAAGGATATGATGGACTATAACACTGTTGTTATAGTAAATGATTTTCGAAAGGAGATGTTTTGTATAGTGTATGGGATTTATATATCTATCTAATTATCGAATCCCTATACTAATGATTTTGGGTTGTCGTAACGATGTTTTACGCAACATTCTTTTTGATCCAAATAAATATGTTAAGAGAATGTTTTCCTTAAAGAATAGAATATATACTTAATCCCGATTTAAGTATATATAATATTTTCTAAGTGTTGAAAATAAATTGATTTGTGAATTACTTATTGTTAAATAAGTATATGGAAATGTTTTCCAATGTTGAAATATTGAAATGGTTTTGAGAATATATCTTTGTTAAAAGATAATTTGAAGTGAATATTTGGCAAGTGATTTATTTAATAAAAGATTAATTAAAAGGGCCTAGTGATTGCTTATGGTGCTAGATATTTGTTTGTTGTTTGCTTTGATAGTTAAATAACCGACTATCAAATTTTGCCATTTTAGTTCCTCGACTTGATGTGGGAACTATTTAGTCGTACACTTAGTACGTAGCCATCTATGCAGGCTTGATTATCGTTTGTGTTGATGATGTTGATTCGTGTAGTGTGGAGTTTTACTCCAATCTATCGAGCTTCCTTCTTGGCCGAAAGATAGCAAGTTGAAAGTTGGAAACGTGATAAGTCCATGAGACTTAGTTTCTTTGTGAGGTTGAGAAACACTTTTGCGTTGTTGGTACGAAGAGACCGACATCGGTTTATCCAAAAACCACTTCGAACCAACGTATATGCATTCGATTTGTGCAAGTTATCGATGATATTGTGATTTAGGATTTTCATAATGGAGGACTGCATGTTGATCATTTGGGGTAAAATCCTAATATACATCCAGTAGCAGTAGTCTCTTTGTTATGAAATATCCATTGCAAGGGCAGTCGCTACTAATCCTAGGGATTTCCCGATAGGATGTGGTAGGAGAGTACCTTCGATTTGTCTTGTTCCTGGACAACTTGTATGGATGTTTATCTGACATTGCATTTCTAAGATTACGTACATTGGTTTTTACAAACGTACATCAGTTGGTGGCGGAGAAGGCAACTTCTCTCAGCATAACACCCTCCTTGAGACGTACGAGCTCAAGGGTTGTATTTTTGTGGAAGGCAGTTAGTAGTCAATGGAAATGGTCATGTGTCATTCAAAGTGATGTGATATGTGATATGTGAAAGGTAATCGTTACCTCAGGCCTCATCAACCGAAAATGACCAAAACAAGGTTAGATGCGACATGGCTAAGTGGGTCGTTCCCAAGTAGATTATAATCATCCTCTTCTAGATATATTTCTTCCCGCTATGACGTTCGGGATGTAAATTATTATGGTTTGTATGCTATGAGGGCCCTCGGAAAGGTCGGTAATGAACGGATGATGAAATATTCGGTAGTATCTAGTTATAGAGATAGGTCGGTCTTGTGATGGTAGAGGATCCTTTGTGATGGTTCTCGGTACATTCCTCTAGAGATGTACTGCCGGAAGGTAGTCCCTTCACCTGGTCATTTGTATGGAAATCCAAACTCTGCTACGTGCCTGCCATTTTGATTGTATTACCCATTTTGGGCTATATGCTGGAATTTAATCAATGTAACAATTTTGGCTATGATTAATATTATTTGTATACTAGACACTAGTATAATATCAGACGATTTGATATGAATGGTTTTAGTTATCATAAGGTAAAAACATGTCTGTATTTATGTGTGGGCGTGTCTTACGAGATACTTTTGTTTTGAAAGGCAAAGTTTGGTAATTTAATAAATTCAGTTGTGTGTGTTTCTCACGCTGGTTTACCAGACTAATCCGGGCGTTCTTCCCTTTCAATGCTCGGGTCAGACCGAGTATATTTACAGGTTCAGATTTAGTGCTTTTGGAGCTTCAGCAGGAGAGCTGGAGATCTTCATTTCGTATACACGTATCTGTTTTGATTATTCACTTTATGCATTGTTGTTGTATATTGTCAGCAATTGTGAGGAGGGGTTATTATAACTATCCAGGCTGATGATGTATGATTGTTTGTTGAACTCTGATTGGTGTATGTATATACAGTTTCTGTTTTGTAAAGATCATTGATATGATATTATATGTTATTCCGCTGTGATGTGAGATTCTGTATTATTCTGTTTGGTTCTCTCTTCTCTCTTTCTTCTCTTCTCTTCTTCTCTCTACTTTTCTTTCTCATGACTTTCCGCCAGTCTGTGCTTTTTGGGTCGGACATGTGTGGTTTATTATCGATTCAAAGGGTACTGATTTGCGGGTCGTCACATATTGGGCTTGGTCTAATGGGCTTGAATACCAGGAGACTCCTGAAGGGCCATATATCTATTCCTAATGGACACGTACCTGTTGAGAAGTTCCTGTACGTATTTCTTTCTGCTCTTCCTCTTTCTCATTCTTCTACCAGAAAATAATTATAGTAATCTTCCTCACTCTCCCATCCAAAGCCTAACCTAGCCTAAACCCTAGTCCTTCCTCTTTTCCCTACCCTTCTCGGCCACACCATCCACCCCACGCCTACCCTACACGCGCCACACCCATCCACTCGGCTATCCTCCTCTACAACACCACACCCGTCACCTACTCGGCCACACCATCCACCACATGCACCTATCCACCCTCCTTCCTCTCGGCCTACACCCCACACACACCACACACGCCACCCACACACACGGCCACCCACACCCACTTAGTCGAACCCATATAGCCTAGGCCGAACCCTATAGCCACCCTCCTCTCTTCATATAAAAAAAGAAAAAAAGTTTGCTTCAAAGTTCATAGCTTGATTCGGGTTTGGATTTGCTAGCTTGGATCTGATTTCCGTTCGTGTTCCTTGTATCCATTCGTCGTGTTTCGTCATGTCTATTCTTTGTTCTTGTCAATTTCTCTAGCCACAAAAGGTGAGCAATCACTCAGACTGATATTCTTATTTTAAGTGAATCAACACCATTTGAGTTGATAGTAAAATGTTAGGATTGTTCTATTTAACATGATATATATTGTTATGCTCATTAATATGTTATATGCTATGTTATGCTATGTTATTTTATGTTTATTTTATTTCACACCGCAAGTCCCCTAACTATGGGTTGAAATGATACGTACCTGAATGATCTGTTAGATTACGAAAAATCATTATGGGTTGAAATGATAGACCCAAGTGATTTTATTGATTTGAATTTGGGATACGGGTTGAAATGATAAATACCCGGAAGTTTAATTAAAATTTTGGGTGGAAATGATATATACCCAATCACTTGACCATAGGGTAGAAAACTATATACAAACACCGTTGGTCGGTTTTAAAATTTATTTTAAATTATTTTCTAAATTTTAAAGGGTATTTTGATTCAATAAATTTGATTCTTAAAATTTAATTTAATGATTTTATTTTAAAAATTAACATTTCGGAAATAATAATATTTTATATGTTTTAAAGTTTAATTTTTAAGCTAAATATGATTTAAAGAAAATTTTAAGATTTTAACTTATAATTTATTTGGTTCTAAATATATAATTTTAAATAATTTAAAGGTTAATTTAATAAAATATTTAATATTGTTTTAAGAAATTTAATTATAGATTTAATTAAATATAATAAATATAATTTAATTTAACATAATAAATATAGTTTTATTTAGTATATAAAATATAGTTTTAATTTAATAAATAAATGCAGATCTTATATAATAACTTTAATAAATAAATTTAAAAAGTTAAGTGGAGAATAATTTTGTAATTAAATTTTATTTAAAGGATTTAAAATTTAAATAAGATTTAATTTAAGTTTTATAAGTATGATTTTGGAATGTAATAATTTGATTTAATATGAATTTTAAAATAAATGTTTTAAATCTAAGATATACTTGATGTTAAATATTTTAGTACTGATTAAAATTATAATTTAAGATTTTTTATTCAAATGTTTTTATAAAATGACCACGGTGTGAAAAATATAACGATTGTTTGTTAAAGTGACCGGGGTCAGATATTGTCATACTTTTTGCCAATTCCGAAATCACTTTAACAACTGTGTACGCGGTGGAGGATCCAGAACAAAGTAGGATGGTTTGGCGAAGGCTTCTGGTATGAGGTAAGAAATGCAGCCCTGACCTCCGGTCAGCTTGGGTGACTGAAACAGGAGCCATCACCAGGCCAAGTGAGGTCGCTCCTCCTATCGGACATGCTTCTTCGATACCATATCTTTTAATTTGTGATTGATTTGGGGCTCCTTTGATTATGGTAGTGTTTTTCTGAGGTGGGCGGTAGTAGTTTCTATGCGTTACCACCAGCCTGGTGGAGTTTACAGTGTTGTATAGACTACGGCATTTATAAAATGTGTTAAGGGGGATATGGGTAACGCCTTAATGCTATTTTCAGTATATTATACTTTACTGATAGACATTATGTATAATAGCGTATTTTACATTTTTTTACGGATCCTTAAGGGATGGGTGATCCCAAACATCCTTTAAGTTACCGTTGCATTTTATTGTACAGTTCACTTGAGTTGGTTTACTTATATAAGTATGTTAGTCCTGACTCGAGTGTTTTGTTTGACTTTATGCTCGGGTCAGCCTGAGCGTCTCAGCTTGAGTATCACAGCCTTGGATTCACCTTTTGGAGCTAGAGATCTGCTGGAGCTTAGCTACCTATCTATTATTTCCTATTTTAGTTATTTCCTTTCCAGTCGGTTGCTTATGTATTAGTGGACTTATGTATTTGGACTTTTAGTTGTATTTGCTTTGAGACTCTGATATTATGTATCTGTTTGAGACTATGTATTTAGTAGCTTCATGAACTACTATGTTTTATTTATTCCGCTGCGAGATATTCTACTTGTTCTGTGTCTATGATTCTGTGATTGATTTTATTTACCCCAAAATAATTAACAATCTATTTTTTTTGAATTATTCAAGTCAGACATGTGTCGTTTTATTGTCGATTTGAATGGTTCAAAATAGCGGGTCATTACATTTATATTTAAAACTATTTCCAATCTTTAAACTATTTAAATTATTCCAAATTAATTTTTAGTATTAAAACAATTTTAATTATCCAAACTACTTTCAATATTCAAACTATTTTGGTTGTTCAAAACCATTTTCAATATTCAAGCTGTTTTAAAGCGGGACAATTTAGATTTAAATCATGGATTTAAATACGAAGTGAATCTGGTATTTTGATATGAAATATGACTTGTTCTTGAAATTTAAATGAACCAACCGGTGTGGAAATGACGTTTGGTTGTTAAAGAGATCAGGGCCGAATATTAGCATACTCTCCGTCAATACCGGAACCACTTTAACAACCATGTACGCGGTGGATGTTATCCAGAATGTAGAGGTTGAATTGGCGGCGTTTGCTGGATTTAAAGAATGAGAACGATGATGGATAGACCTCGACACTTGCGTCAATTTGAAATGACTAAAATAGGAGCCAAACCTGACGAATGAGGCTAGCTACCTCTAGCGGACACACTTCTTCCTATTACCATCTTGACTTTGAAACTTGATTGCTGCGCACCTTCGGATTTTCGAAGTGTTGGACGCGATGGGCCGTTAGGGGTAACCACCAGTCAGGAAACGCGAAATGTTCGTATCCTACCTTGGGCATCGCCTCACATGCCTTGTCATACTCTTTATCCTTATTCACAATGTGACGCCCCACCTCTATACCCACGCTAACCAAGAACACTACGATGTAGTGTTGTCAATTAGCACGGAGAATAAGGCTGTGGAGGAGCGACCATCCATGTAACTTCTTTGTGCGAGCACCGATATGTCAGATAGAATAGAATAAATATCTTTTAAGGAGGAAATCCGACCTACCGATACAAACACAAAGCTATCACACGGTGGCTATATATAATCTTCGGAAACAAACATAGAAATAATCATAACATAAATGAGTCACAAACATCCATATCACAAAGGCGGAAGAAGATATGAATAAATATATAACACATGAAAGTGTACATCATAGTAGTGGTCAGAAAGATCCACGATAATACAAAAGAATAACATCACGTGCTATACAAAAGAATAAGTACACTACATAGAGTCTATATCTCAAATGTATACATCCAAAAACTACTAATCTATGTAGTTAGCCAAGAGTCGGAATAATCCTGAAGAGAAGTCAAGCAGAAGCACCTGTAACATCTCAGTCTGACCCGAGTATTATTTATAAGAAAATAATAAACGGATCAGTCTAGCTATAAATATCAGATGATAAGGTATAGGATAAATAATATGGCATGAACATGTAACAACCATAATGGCATACTACTATAAGTATGTAAATGATAATCAACAAAAGATCAATCAATATCACAAGAATCTTCTCAAAGATAAAATAGGGTATCATACCCTAAACTTGTATTCATAACAAGTTAATAACACATAAATTCACCAATGCACAAAAACTGATATCATATCAATGAAAATCATGAAAATTGGTGAAGCACAAAATTCCAGAAATCATCACCAGAAATTCAGAAAACACATAAAAGGGGGAGGCCTAACACATGAACGAGAGCATGAAAACTCACCTACGCGTAAACACATGAATGAGAAGCTATCTCATGGAAGCTATCCATTAAATTTCCACACAGAAATGGCCCGAAGACCATGGGTTGCTACCCCATATATGTGATGGCGAAACATCACAAAAGCGGGATCTAGTCTCCCTCACAGACAAAGAGACATCGCTCAATCGCTAGTCTAAATCAGAAAAATGATCGTCATGATCATAAGGAAGTGTCAATCACACCAAGCTAGTAAATATATGAGTTTAGCTTCATGTTCCATAACCACTTGCTTAACTTAAATATTTACGAACAAGCTGTAAATCTTCACTAGAAAATTGTCACAAAAAAAGTTCAATCGAACAAGTCCAAGAGCTAACCGACGAAGTGAACGCAAGCGTTTCATACCACTCGTTTTACTAGGTCGTTTAATTCAATTTCTCATCCGAGTGAAGTAAAGGCTTGTATATACTAGTAGATTAGAAAACGGTTTGAGAAGAAAGAGCTTTGTAGTAAAATAGTATTGAAAGTGCTTTGATGAAAGAGTTTTGATATTTATTACTAGTATTGAAACCTTCATATCTTTAGAGTGACAAGTCACAAAACGATTGTTGAAACAAATCGAATCACATTAATTTCATATACGGAGATGTGAGAAAAAGCCCAAGGAAATCCGCTCAAAATGCATCAAAGTGGAAGTCCCCATGCGACCAAACGTGGCCGAGTTAAAGAGAAAAGGAACAACCTAAAGTTAAATAGGTCGAACAACCTAAGTGTTGAAAGGAACGCGACCTAAGTAAGACTCGCGACCTAACATGGTCGACCTAAAACAGGGGACCAGAAGACTCGTGACCTAGAGGCCAGCGACCTAACTTGGCAATAAGTCTAACGACCTAACAGATGCAGGCCAAGCGACCTAAAAGAGGTGCGCGACCTAACGGTGACACGCGACCTACGACCTAACTGGGTCGAGTGACCTAAAAGTTCAACACTCGAGCGACCTAAAAGTTTAACGCTTGAGCGACCCATCAGTAATAAGGTCTACCGACCTAAATTAAAACAGTGTGTTGAGCGACCTAACGAGAGACGCGACCTAAAAGAGGCGCGACCTAAAAGAGGCGCGACCTAACTAAAACTAGCTGGGGGTTCTAAGGTCGGAGACGACCTAACGAAGTCATGAAGCGAGTTGGCGACCTAAGTGTTCGCGACTTAAGAGTGGCCGAGCGACCTACGACCTAACTCCTTCGAGCGACCTACGACCTAACTGCAGGCGAGTGATAATAGGTCGGAAACGACCTAAGGGATGCGACCTATAGCCTGCGCGGCTTTTCCGCGCGAACGACCTATCAAGGCCAGAACGACCTAGAGCCAGATTTTGCCAAAAACGCTGAAAATTAGAGTTTCTCGCCAATCCAATCCAATCCAAATGCAAATATGCATGCTAAAGTGATGGGGGATCATTCCCAACAACCCAATGACAATTATAGGCGAGAAGTGAGATTAAAAATCTCACCTTTTCACTAAAATGGATGAAGATGGAGATTGAAAGCAAGGAGAAGCAATCCAAAGCTTGAATCCACTATCTTCTTCTTGAATTTGGAGTTGAATGTTGGCTTTGCAATAGAATTTGAGTTTGGAGTTTTAATTTCCACTTCCCACCACCATTTTTGATGAAGCTTGAAGTGTTTTAGAAAGTGAGGAAGAGGAGGTGGGTTGGGGGCTGAGTTAGAAGGTGCAGTCCAACCAAAGTCAAAGGCGGGAAAAAGTGACGAAAATTTCATTATCCCCAAACCTATCGAAGTTTACACTCAAAAAGATCGCAAACGTCATTTTGAGCTCAATTAAGGTGGTCTCGAGTCCTAATTTGACCGTATGCAAAAAGTAGCTTTTTGGACTAACATCCGACTAACGATAAAATATTTAAATAGAAGGTTTAAATATAAAATCGATAAATATGTGGGTTGTTACAGACTCCCCTCCTTAAAGAAATTGCGTCCTTGCAATATATACGGTGGAAATAAGAAGTAACAACCATAAAAGCATATTAACACAAAAGAAATTGGAATTAAGAAGTTTACCTCAAAGAGCATGGGAAAGTAGTTCCGGATGTGCATGCTCGATGAATTCTCTAGTTTCCTAAGAGAAATCCTTAGGATTTGAGGACCATTGAACTTTAACAAGCGAAACATCTTTATTTCGAAGTCGTTTAACCTCCGAAGCAATAATTCGAATAGGATGCTGCTCATAAGTTAATTTAGGTGAAACTTCAATCTCTTCCACAACACCAGGCTCAAGCATCGAATCGGAATCCCAAAGGCACTTCCGTAATTGAGAAACGTGAAACACGTCATGCATGGCAGAAAACTGAGTCGGTAATGAAAGGCGATAAGCCAAGGAACCAATACGTTCAGTGATAGGAAATGGCCCAATATATCGAGGCGCTAACTTTCCCGATCGACTGAAACGTACAACACCCTTCATAGGTGAAACACGAATAAATACGAGATCTCCCACAGAAAATTCTAATTTTCTTCTTCGGTTATCGGCATAGGATTTTTGTCTACTCTGGGCTTCTTTCATCCTATGTCGAATTAGTTCGATCTTTTCTGTGGAATCTCAAATAAAATCTGGTCCTAAAACCAATTTCTCACCGGCCTCAAGCCAACAAGAAGGAGATCGGCATGGTCTTCCGTAGAGTGCCTCGAAAGGAGCCATACCAATACTAGATTGGAAGCTGTTATTATAGGAAAATTCAACAAGTGAAATATGATCTTCCCAACTTCCACCGAAATCAAGAACACATGCACGCAGAAGATCTTTAAGTGTTTGATTTACACGCTCAGTTTGCCAATCGAACTGAGGGTGATATGAGGTGCTAAAATTAAGCTTCGTTCCCAAAGCTTTTTGAAGACTCTTCCAAAATCCACTAGTAAACAAAGGATCTCGATCACTAACAATGGAAGTAGGGACTCCATGCAGTTTAACAATTTCTTTAATAAAGAGTTTGGCCAGAAGAGGAACGGTTCGGTTCGACCGAACGGGAATAAAATGGGCAGATTTAGTAAGTCTGTCAACGATCACCCATAAACTATTATGACCCGAACGAGAACGGGGAAGGCCATCAATAAAATCCATGGAAATTTGATCCCACTTCCAAACTGGAATTTCCAATGGTTGCAATAACCCACCAGGCCTTTGATGTTCAGCCTTAACAAGTTGGCAAGTCATGCAACATTTAACAAAGTTAGCAATATCAGATTTCATTCCCTCTCAGTAATAAAGTCGCTTCATGTCTGTGTACATTTTACTGCCACCGGGATGAATGGAATATTTGGAATGATGAGAATCTTCTAGTATATCTTTACGAAGATCACTAATATTTGGTACGACCAGTCTACCAAATTTTTGAATGCCGCCACGAGAATCAATATCAAAGTCTTTCAAGGCTTCAATATCTATTTTATCCTTAAGGTTTTGGCTAAGCAAAGCCAATTCAGGATCCAGCATTTGAGCTTCAAGAATGCGGTCTAATAGAGAAGGATGAGCCTCAAGGCTACATAAAACAAGAGATGAACATAGATCGGAAACACGATCTCGGATTTCACAAGTGGATAAAAGTTCAAGATCGTTCCATTCAGATATCATCATGGAAACAACCACTTGTTGCTTGCGACTAAGTGCATCGGCAACTCGATTTCCCTTTCCGAGAGTATAAAGAATGTCAAGATCGTAAGCGGCAAGGAATTCGAGCCAACTCTGTTGACGCAAATTAAGTTCCTTTTGAGAAAACAAATATTTCAAAGACTTATGATCAGTATAAAGTGTAAATTTCTCTCCCAAAAGATAGTGTCGCCAAATTCGAAGGGCGAAAACGATAGCCACGAGTTCTAAATCATGTGTGGCATATTTAGTCTCAGCCAGCTTCAATTGTCTAGATGCATAAGCAATAACACGTTCTTTTTGCATAAGGACGGCTCCCAAACCAACGCGACTAGCATCGGTATAGACAACAAAATCTTGATTCCCTTCGGGAATCACAAGAACAGGAGCATCAGAAAAAAGTTCTTTTAATTTCTGAAAAGAAGTTTCACATTTGTCCGACCAAATGTATTTAACACCTTTCTTTGTTAAGCAAGTAAGAGGCACGACAATCTTAGAAAAGTCTTTTATAAAACGGTAGTAATAACTTGCCAATCCGAGAAAGCTACGGATTTCAGTCACGCTCTCCGGTCTCTTCCAATTTTGAATCGCTTCAATCTTTGAAGGATCCACTGATATTCAGGATTCGGAAATAATATGACCGAGAAACTTCACACTAGATTGCCAAAAATGGCATTTAGAAAATTTTGCTTTTAGTTGATTGCTCCTAAGAGTTTCCAATACAATTCGAAGATGCTTTTCGTGTTCCTCCTCGGTTATAGAATACACAAGAATATCATCAATAAAGATGAGAACAAACCAATCGAGAAAATCTTTGAAAACTCTATTCATAAGGTCAACGAAATAAGCCGGAGCATTCGTTAAACCGAATGGCATAACTAGCCATTCATAAGACCCATAGCGTGTACGGAACGAAGTCAAAGGAATACTATCCTCTGCAATACGAAGTTGATGGAAACCGGTAGCCAAGTCTAATTGTGAAAAGACTCTAGCACCACTAAGTTGGTCAAACAGATCATCAATCTGAGGCAATGGATATTTATTCTTAATAGTAAGATCATTAAGCTTGCGGTAGTCGACGCAAAGCCTAAGTGTACCATCGGACTTACTTACGAAAATAGCTGAAGCTCCCCAAGGCGAGGAACTAGAGCGAATAAGTTGCTTCGTCTCTAACTCGGATAATTGTTTTCGCATCTCTTCATTCTCTTTATTAGACATGCGATAAGGAGGACGAGTAATAGGCTGAGCTCCAGGTATAAGATTAATTTTGAACTCAATTGCTCGCTTAGGTGGTAGTCCTAAAACGGGCTCAAAGATGTCGAAAAATTCACGAACGACGCGAATAAGAGAAATGACATCCTCCTCGTCATCATTATCATCATCACGAGGATTTAAAGAATATAAAGATGCAACCAAAGCGGAATACGAATCTTTAAAAAAAATAGAAATCTGATTAACAGATTGCGGATGACGGAGATAAATAGTCCTCTCAGGACATAGGATATGAGCTTCATAATGAGTAAGCCAATCCATACCCAAAATCATTCCAAAACCTAAGTAACGCATGACATGCAAATCGGCTAGGAAAGAAAAATCACACAAATTAATCTCCACATCTTTACAAAGCAAACTAAGAGTTGCGGATCCACCAACCGGATTCGCAATTCTTAAAGAAGTCATTAAAGCAACAATACTTAAAGAAAAAGTATCGACAAGTTCCTTTGATATAAAAGAATGGGATGCACCCGTATCAAAGAGAACTCTAATAGGGTTATCATGAAATATAATAATGCCATCAAGGACAGAATGAGACATACCTTGACCGCGAGATGTGTTGCCAGGGGCTTGAGCAACGTTTAACTTTCCCTCCTTGTCTTGAAGCCTAGGGCATTGGTGCATAAAATGATCTGGACTTTTACAATAGCGGCAAGAGCGGGGCTTTGAACACTTGTTCGAAAAATGGCCCTTAGCACCACAGTTGAAGCATTTCTTATCACTGGGGGAAAATGCCTTTGCAGCAGTAGTTGCTTGTTTACCCTTTTTGTTGGGATAAGGACCTTTGAACTTGTTGGGCCTTTTCTTGTTGTTGAAGTTTGGTTTGGCAGCTACCACTTCAACATCACTGTCCTTATCAGCTTCTTTAAGACGAAGAGCGATATCAATCAGTTGATCGAAAGAAACTTCAAATTTTAGAAGTAATGGCTTCTTGAGATTCTTGTTTAAGCCATAGACGAACCTCTGGTTCTTCTTCAATGGGGTGTTGATGTATTCAACCCCATATTTAGATAGTGATTCGAAGGATGCGACATAATCTGTCATGGAAGGTTCACCTTGAACAAGGTCTATGAAACGTCGAGCCAATGTCACTTTCTCTGCTTCTGGTACGAATTTTAATTCGAAGCGTTCCCGGAATTGCTCCCAGGTAAGATCAGCTTCATTAATTTCAGAAATAAGAAGTTCGTACCAATCCAATGCTCTCTCTTGGAGCATACTGGAGGCCACCTAAACACGGTGAAGATCGACAAGATTCATGCGAGAAAAGATCCTATCGCATGTTCTCAACCAAGCCTGGACTTCAATAATAGTTTTAGAACCTTTGAACGGTTTCCCACCTAAGTTGGTATAATCGTTTCACAAACGTGCAAATCCAGACTTAGGATGAGTAGGTTCCTGATTAGGACCAGCTGCTTGAGCATTCTTTACTAAATCAAGAAGCTGTTGAGCAGTCATGAAAACTCCATCCTGGGGAGTAACAGTAGATGGTCCAGCTCTGGGACGGCCTGGTCTAGACATTCTCTTCTTTAAGAAAGAGAGAAGAAGAAAAAAGTTATATACCAATTGAATATCAAGCAATCTTGATAGATGAAACAAGGTATCATAAAGAAAACAGGATCAATCGGTTCGAAGACTCGAACCAAATCTTGAAACACAACTCCTAAGATGGACTTAGGACGATGATCCTTGTTAAGTTATTCTACATTGTTCTGAAGTTTCGCTCTGATACCAAGCTGTGGCGCCCCACCTCTATACCCACGCTAACCAAGAACACTACGATGTAGTGTTGTCAATTAGCACGGATAATAAGGCTGTGGAGGAGCGACCATCCATGTAACTTCTTTGTGCGAGCACCGATATGTCCGATAGAATAGAATGCATATCTTTTAAGGAGGAAATCCGACATACCGATACAAACACAAAGCTATCACACGGTGGCTATATATAATCTTCGGAAACAAACATAGAAATAATCATAACATTAATCAGTCACAGACATCCATATCACAAAGGCGGAAGAAGATATGAATAAATATATAACACATGAAAGTGTACATCAGAGTAGTGGTCAAAAAGATCCACGATAATACAAAAGAATAGCATCACGTGCTATACAAAAGAATAAGTACACTACATAGAGTCTATATCTCAAATGTTTACATCCAAAAACTACTAATCTATGTAGTTAGCAAAAATTCAGAATAATCCTGAAGAGAAGTCAAGCAGAAGCACCTGTAACATCTCGGTCTAACTCGAGTATTATTTATAAGAAAATAATAAACGGATCAGTTTAGCTATAAATATCAGATGATAAGGTATAGGATAAATAATATGGCATGAACATGTAACAACCATAACGGCATACTACTATAAGTATGTAAATGATAATCAACAAAAGATCAATCAATATCACAAGAATCTTCTCAAAGATAAAATAGGGTATCATACCCTAAACTTGTATTCATAACAAGTCAATAACACATAAATTCACCAATGCACAAAAACTGATATCATATCAGTGAAAATCATGAAAATTGGTGAAGCACAAAATTCCAGAAATCATCACCAGAAATCCAGAAAACACATAAAAAGGGGGAGGCCTAACACATGAACGGGAGCATGAAAACTCACCTACGCGTAAACACATGAATGAGAAGCTATCTCATGGAAGCTATCCATTAAATTTCCACACAAAAATGGCCCGAAGACCATGGGTTGCTACCCCATATATGTGATGGCGAAACATCACAAAAGCGGGGTCTAGTCACCCTTGCAGACAAAGAGACATCGCTCAATCGCTAGTCTAAATCACAAAAATGATCGTCATGATCATAAGGAAGTGTCAATCACACCAAGCTAGTAAATATATGAGTTTAGCTTCATGTCCCATAACCACTTGCTTAACTTAAATATTTACGAACAAGCTGTAAATCTTCACTAGAAAATTGTCACAAAAAGGGTTCAATCGAACAAGTCCAAGAGCTAACCAACGAAGTGAACACAAGCGTTTCATACGACTCGTTTTACTAGGTCGTTTAATTCAATTTCTCATCCGAGTGAAGTAAAGGCTTGTATATACTAGTAGATTAGAAAACGGTTTGAGAAGAAAGAGCTTTGTAGTAAAATAGTATTGAAAGTGCTTTGATGAAAGAGTTTTGATATTTATTACTAGTATTGAATCCTTCATATCTTTAGAGTGATAAGTCACAAAACGATTGTTGAAATAAATCGAATCACATTAATTTCATATACGGAGATGTGAGAAAAAGCCCAAGGAAATCCGCTCAAAATGCATCAAAGTGGAAGTCCCCATGCGACCAAACGTGGTCGAGTTAAAGAGAAAAGGAACGACCTAAAGTTAAATAGGTCGAACGACCTAACTGTTGAAAGGAACGCGACCTAAGTAAAACTCGCGACCTAACATGGTCGACCTAAAACAGGGGACCAGAAGACTCGTGACCTAGAGGCCAGCGACCTAACTTGGCAATAAGTCTAACGACCTAACAGATGCAGGCCAAGCGACCTAAAAGAGGTTCGCGACCTAATGGTGACACGCGACCTACGACCTAACTGGGTCAAGCGACCTAAAAGTTCAACACTCGAGCGACCTAAAAGTTTAACGCTCGAGCGACCCATCAGTAATAAGGTCTAACGACCTAAAGTGAAACAGTGTGTTGAGCGACCTAACGAGAGACGCGACCTAAAAGAGGCGCGACCTAAAAGAGACGCGACCTAACTAAAACCAGCCGGGGGTTCTAAGGTCGGAGACGACCTAACGAAGTCATGAAGCGAGTTGGCGACCTAAGTGTTCGCGACTTAAGAGTGGCCGAGCGACCTACGACCTAACTCCTTCGAGCGACCTACGACCTAACTGCAGGCGAGTGATAATAGGTCGGAAACGACCTAAGGGATGCGACCTATAGCCTGCGTGGCTTTTCCGCGCGAACGACCTATCGAGGCCAGAACGACCTAGAGCCAGATTTTGCCAAAGACGCTGAAAATTAGAGTTTCTCGCCAATCCAATCCAAATGGAAATATGCATGCTAAAGTGATGGGGGATCATTCCCAACAACCCAATGACAATTATAGGCGAGATGTGAGATTAAAAATCTCACCTTTTCACTAAAATGGATGAAGATGGAGATTGAAAGCAAGGAGAAGCAATCCAAAGCTTGAATCCACTATCTTCTTCTTGAATTTGGAGTTGAATGTTGGCTTTGCAATAGAATTTGAGTTTGGAGTTTTAATTTCCACTTCCCACCACCATTTTTGATGAAGCTTGGAGTGTTTTAGAAAGTGAGGAAGAGGAGGTGGGTTGGGGGCTGAGTTAGAAGGTGCAGTCCAACCAAAGTCAAAGGCGGGAAAAAGTGACGAAAATTTCACTATCTCCAAACCTATCGAAGTTTACACTCAAAAAGATCGCAAACGTCATTTTGAGCTCAATTAAGGTGGTCTCGAGTACTAATTTGACCGTATGCAAAAAGTAGCTTTTTGGACTAACATCCGACCAACGATAAAATATTTAAATAAAAGGTTTAAATATAAAGTCGATAAATATGCGGGTTGTTACACACAACCACTACGATTTTGTTTTAGTATGGTACCTATAGGGGACTCAATGGCTACCGACGTTACTAGTTGTGTTACTGGACCTGCATTGACTTCCTGCTTATAAATGTGTTAAGGGGGATCAATGTAAAGCCTTATTGCTAGGAAAAATATTTATTTTATTAATAGACATTACATATATAGCGTATCTTTCTACATATAGATAGTTTGGATCCTTAGGAAATGGAAAATCCTGTAACATCTCTTAAGTTAATGCACTCACGTTGTACATTTGATAGGAGATGGAAAATCCTGTAACATCTCTAAAGCTATTACACTCATATTTAGTTGTTATTGATTTGACTTACATAAGAACTTTAATTTAGTTCTGACTCGAGTGTTTTGTCTTTTCATTATGCTCGGGTTACCCTGAGCATTTCAGTGTTAAAGACATTATTTCTTGAAGATGAAGATGGAGTTTTCTAGACCATATTTACTATTATTATTCCGCTGCATTATTTTGGTATGTTTGTTAATTGTACTCTGATTTTGTTGTAAAAATTGTGTAATCAAATGTATATTGTAAAACAGCTTCATGAATTGTTTATTTGATTATTATATTTTGTCATTTCGCTGTGAGATTCTGTGTCTTGCTTTCCTTCTTTTCTCCTATTTTCTTATTAAACCTCATTGATAATCTGCCCTTGTGAATGGTTTGAGTTAGACATGTTTGGTTTATTGTTGATTTAAACCGTTCCAAAAGGCAGGTCGTCACAGTTGGTATCAGATCTTTGGTTTAGAGATACCTTAGCCTGTTAGGGTAACTCATTAGAGATAGGATTATTAATATTCTAGAATGAGTCTAAGTGTGTGTGTGTGTGTGTGTGTCTGAGAGAGCGTATTTGTTAGTGCTATAAAATGGTTTTGTATTGTGTTAATTTGTTCTATTGACTATTTATGAATTCTGGTCACTACATAGGACGCTATGGCATCGATAGAGATTTCTAAACACTTGAATAGGGCAAATTGACACAATATTGTTTTGAAATTGGTAAATGAAATAATTTTTAGCTAGTATTATATTTTGTATTTAAAAGAAAGATTGTTCATAAATTGATATTGTTATTTTTGGTTTGTTGTATTTAAGAAATGATAATATTCAATTATTGTCATTTATTGTTGGTTAGTCAAGGTTCTTAAAAACTATTAACTATTATATGTTATAAGAAAATGTAATTTTGTAAATATGGTTTATAAATTATGATTTACCAATAAAATGAATTTAAATTGAAATTTTGAGAACTTAAATTCTAGTGTTTGAAATTGGTTTTCAACGATTTTGGAAAAATAATATTAGTGTTACTTGGAAGTATTTTTGGATAGAAATATTTTCAATGGGATTTGAAAGAAATGTTTTAAAAGAATTTAAAAGGAAATAAGTTCTGTACTCTCCTCTTCTGTCACTGGAAAATAATTATGGTGATGACTACGACATCATCGACGTTCATTTTCGAGTTTCTAAGTAGGAAGACCACTATAGTAGCTTTGCTACACATTTGTTTTGATAAAAATTATTTGATTTATATGTCCCAAGTATGATTTGATATATAATATGATACATGTATATATTGTTTCAAGATGATTTGAAATGAAACCTGGTATTTAGTTCTTAAGTTTTCTATTAATTAGTGACTTTCAATTATTGAAAAGAAATGGAATTTTCGACGATTTTAAATGGTCGAAAACTTCCAAATTGAAATCTAAAATTTAAGCTAAGTGTTTAATGAAAATATAAAGAAATTGAAGTTTTGTAACTTGTAAATTAAAAGATAATGGAATATCATACAAGTAAAAACTTAAGTAATAAAAATGTTTCAAAATGAACATATGTCTACAAAGAAAAGAACTAAGATGTACACGAAATGTTATAAACTTAAGTTGATGTTTTGAAATGCTTAATAATTAAATTAAATAGTAAAAAAGTGAATATTATTTAAGTAAACGATTATAAAATTAAGAAATGTTGAAATGATTCAAAAATAGAATTAATATTAAATGGTACTATATATATGAAGAAATAAATGTGAATTAAAAGGGTAGAAAAACTTAAGTATGAAATGATTCACCAAAAATATTAATGTTCTATGGAAATCAAGTTATATAAATAATAAATGTGAATTAAACTGCAAAGAAACAAATGTAATACTTTAAGAATTTATTCATTGATGATTTTAAATATTGAATGGAAAATTTTGTGTAAGTAAATGAGTATAAATGAATAAAAGGTGTTCTTGTATGAATGAATGAGAATTGAAAATAAATGAAAAAGTAAATAATGTGTAAAAAGAAACCAATAGAATGAAATATGTAAGTTGTGTGTAGATCATTTTATTCACGTAATAGTTTCTATCCAGAGTTGAATACATGATTTGTGGTAATTCACACTAGTCCGAGTTAAGATTTTTCGCTCAATTCTTAACGGCGAACATCTGATACAAATTTTTGTTATGAATTTGAAGTTTTCTATCATAGTTTATGGCTATGCAAAGAAAATGGAAATTTCAAATCAAGAAATCGGATTAGAGTCCGCACTAGAGTAGTCGAGATAACAATACTAGTTCAAAAGTGAAATTTATGTATTCAAGAAAGTGATCAGAATTGGTATTCTGTACAAAATGATATATGTACATCATATAAACCTAAATGATATTTAAATTCTATATTGTTTAGCTTATAGGAAGTTTGGGAAATGACACTTCAAATCGTTTGGGGTTGTACGAATAATCTATTGAGTAATTATCTAAGGCTGTTGAGCGTCAGGTACACATGGTAGTTTATTTATCACCCTTGTACGATAAAAAGTTTCTAAAACTGAACAAACCATTAGTTTTTGAATGGTATGGATGTGTGATGGATTCTTTGGTTGCATATAATGGTCGTACTACTTTTGTTTTCATATGAGTATTATATATTGTATGTTGCTTGTGCTATTAATTGAAACAACTAAAATATTACTCTTTTTACCTAGTTTTAACTCTTTTGGATTGTGTAATAAGATACAGGTTTATGGAAGCAATAGCAGTTGCTTTTGGTTTCATAAATAAAGTTTGTTTACCCGACAAATAGGTACATTTTCAGATTATGGTTTTTGTAATGGTATTTTATTATTTTTCCCATGGTTTGGGATGCTTTATTATTGAAATATGGTATATACAATGTAATTATTGATATTGTTATTTTTACGGACCTTGCCGCGCAAAGGAGATGCTGGCGAAATTTTTTCGTAAGTAGGACTTAGAAATTTATCGTGGAAGTTGAGTTATTTACAAATTTATATTAAACTAAATATGTAAGTTTAATTGTTTGTAAATTGACTATTTCAAACAAAATGTATCAAATTTCTTGATTCTTTCTTGTTCCTTTTCGGGGACGAAAAGTTTTGAGTGGTAAAGATTGTAATGACCTATATTTTAACCTTTTAAAAATGTTAAATTAAATAAGGTTTTTGAATAACATTGTTTGAAAAATATATTTAAGATTGCATTGATTCAAACTAAATTATAATATATAAGTTATGAGCTTAATTTAAATGCCTATTATGGACATATGTTTGCAATAATGTAAGAATAATAACATAGGATAGTGTATGTTTAATGATATTGGTTTGAATGAAATTGATAACTTTCTAAATGTAAATTTTCAATTGATTGGAATAATAAATGTTATTAAAGAATAATAAATGTTTCTTTATTAAAGAAGAAATCATATGTTTATTCATTTGAAATGTTTGGTAGCTGAAAGATTGATTACAGGTGTAAGAGATCAATTATTTAATAAAAAAATTAATAACTTTTGGTCTATATACAATAATTCCATAAATATGTAAAATTACTATAAGCAGAAATTGAATTATCTCATTTCTTTTTTTTAATTTAACTTTGGGATTAATTACAATTAATGTAATTGAAACCTTTCAAATAAAAGGAAAGAGAACATTAATTGTAATTAATGGACATTATAATAGAAACATACGTTTGAATTAAAATAAAAGAGAAAGTTAATGAAATAAAAAGGAAACATCTGTTTTAATCGAAAAGGGAATTTGATGTAATAAAAAAGAATATTTTGAATAAGTTTAAAAGAATGTTTTGGAATATAAAATAAAATGAATGTTTTCATTTTTGTAATTAAGTATAGGTTTGTGAAAAGAGAAAAATTGATTGAAACAGCATTTTACAGTAATTAAATAGCAGTCGGACACAGTGCGATGGTAGTTTTAACGCTAACCTTCAATTTTAAAATAAATTAAATATCTGAGTTCCTAATTGTGCACTGAGAAAGTTTTTGTTTTTATATTTGAGTTTGAAGTCCCGAGCTATCTCTATTTGCATGTACTGGCAGTCTTCATGACGTTAATTGGTGTGTTCAAATTTTATTAATTATGTGTTAATAAAAAATTTAATGGGTGCAACTTGAGTTTTTAGAGGTTAATGAATTAATTGAGTGGAGAATACGTTTTAGAATTAGATCCCAAAAGTTTGGTAGCAGTGTATGGTTGGTCCTCTTTATTTACTTTATATTACCTTATTTATGCTGTAATATTTTTAATGTTGTATATTCTCTTAATTAATTACACAAATTTGTGTACAGAATTTATTTTCATTAATTGTATGTTAGTTAAATCTTTAACGGATGTCAATTTAGTATGTTTGGGGTTAACAAAGTTAATTGGGTGAACAAATGTTTTTGAAATTTGAATTCCAAAAGTTTGTTTACAATGTAGAATTGGTCCATTCATTCTCTTTCCAATTAATAATTACCACACTCTTATCATTGTTTCCTCATTTGTTCCACTAATCCTTTCCATTTACATTGTCTGAAGCTTTTTTCATTTCGCAAACATGAACTATTTTTCATATTTTTAATTCTTTTCTTCATTTCTTTTTAATACTTATACTTTTAAAAAGACTGTTCATATTTACTTTATTTCAATACCTTGTTTGTTCATATTTACTTTATTCTATTTTTTTCATTTTCAAACTTCATTTCGATGCCTCATTTCATTTATTTCTAACTAACAACAACCTCTCTTTTCAAATTTCAATGGCCCTAAACCTTACTTTAACCTTATAAATAATATATGATGAAAATGAAACCCTAGCATCCATTCTAATCTTCTTTTTTTCTTTTCTTTTTTGCTTTTTCCTCTTCAAATCTTCTTCTTCTCTCTTATTTTTTCTTCTTCAAATCTTCTTCCTCTTTAAATCTTTTCCTTTTCAAACTTTCCTCTTCCTTTTCAAATCTTCCTTTCCCCGAATTATTTTAACGTGAGCTTGCAAATTCAAAAGCTTTCTTTTATGAAACTTGAGTTTCGTTTTTTCGTTTTTCCTACATATCCTGCACTCATCTTAGTTTGTTTTTCCATCTTTGCCTGGAGGCTCATCTTGAGAAAAACGTGAGTATTAAACTTTGTTTGTTTTTTTATTTAATATGTACCAATTATTATTTTAATAATATTTCTTATAACGTGAATAACTTTTGCATACAAACTCGAATTCGCATGCGGTTTCTTCTGTTAGACTCATATCAAAATTCCAGACAACATTACTTTGGTTTCATTGAATTTGGAGACAGTTGAGATTTTTGGCTTTTGTTGGATTTTTAATGGGCTTTAAATCAAAGTTGAGTGATTTAACCAACTCACGTAGTACTAAATTTTCTGATGTTAGTTAAATTGAAATCATAAAGTGGTAAAAATTTATTGGTTACTGTTTGTAGTTTAAATTGACATTTAAATTTAATTTGAAATTTATATTGAATTGAATTGACATTTAAATTAATATTGAAATTAAATTGCTAGTTAAACACCGACGATTGATATTTAGTAACTGTTGTAATATATTTGTTGATTTGGATGTTGATTGTAATTGGATGCCTATTGATTGATATGTTGTATATATGGTTGTTATTTATTTTGATATATCCCATTTATTACCCCATTTATTATTTAACATCCTATAAATTGTCATTTGAATTATTTCAAATAAACTAAGAAATATGTTGAAATGATATATACCTATGTCATTTAATTTTGGGTTGAAATAATATATATCCATCTTAGTAATTAAAATTGAATTAACTGATCACTTGGCCATAGGGTAGAAAATTGTGTACGGACACCAGATTTGTTAAATTAAATGTTTCAAAATCTTGAATTTTAAATTGGTTTAAATGATATTGTTATAAAGAAAATAAAAATTTGGGTTTATATGAATTAAATTATTTTCTAAATGCGAGCTTTGAAATGTTGAAATTGAAACTGTTAAATGAAATTGTTTAAAAATTTAATTTGAAACCTTAAGTTGAAATTTGATAAATGACTTTTATCTATCGAAAGTGAATTATTTTTAAAAGTTTCAAATTTTAATGTAAACTTTGAATTTACTTTAATGGAAATGGTTTAAATTAGTATTTCCAAGTTTGGGCGTGAAATGGGTTTAAACTAAATTGTTTTAAAATGAGAAAGTGAATCGGGACTTTCCGCCTTCGAATAAAATTTTTAAATTGAATTTGAAGTAAGTTTAAAATCGTTAAATTGAGGTTGACCTAAATGGAAATTTTACATCGTCCAACGGTAGACCATGCCTTAGACATATTCATCCTGGTAATAATACATCGTCCAACAGTAGACAATGCCTTAGACATATTCGTCCCAGCATATCTTCGGAAACGTTAGACGGCACAGAATCCTGTGGATTCATGACAAACATGGCACCAGGTAGCTCGTCAGGAGCTGGATCTATAACTTCGGCCGCGATGGCCGGTATCTCTAGGACAAAAGGAGATGAACTCTGAATCTCTTGCTGTTGAGAACTTGTGGGTTCCAAAGCTAATTAGCTTATTCAAAACCATCATTAGACAATAATAAGCCCGTGCATTCCCTAGTGTGAAGTGCATAAGTGTGTTGTGTAGTGCAGTGCTACATATTATTTGAGAAATTCTACGGAGTTTGAGAAAATATGCAAACGACAAGACTTCGAAATTCAACTAGAGTGACCATCATCGCTGACTGTCACAACCGTGCAATCCAGACTTTAGAGACCGATCCGAGTTACAGTTTTTTAAGATTTTAGTGAGTTGCAGTTCCGTCGACGAGCATCAAAAGATAGTCAAATATGCAGTTTAATGATCAAGTCCAATTATGCAAAGTTAAGGCTCGTCGGAATCAAGTGTTCGAATATGCATAAAGTAGTTGAATTCGTATCCATCAAGGGTGGAATGGGATCGTTCTTCCGAAGCTTAAGTTCGTATCGATCAAAAGCTTGGACCAATAGTTTGTTCGCATCGATACATTCGTATCGATACTATATTCGTATCGATACTCTATTCGTATCGATACTATATTCGTACAGATACTGTATTCGTATCGCTCGATTTGTTTCACACACCGCCCCCTTTCCCAGATCGATACGAGGCAATTTCAACCTTCTTCTATCGATGCGAAATCGATACCAGAGATCGAAAGTCTGTAACTTTCGCATCTCCACCAGTTGCCCATCTTCTTCTCCAAGCCACCAAGGCGCCATTGGAGAGTGCCTCTTCGACCTTACTCCGGCTCCATCCCAATGTCAACAACATCGGAACTGGCCGATGTCCTAGATGGAATGGCGTTGAGACTCGAGTCTCGTCATTTTTTAAGAAGTTTTGATCGACCATCTACCTAGTTTAAAGAGATCGATCCGAAGGATTAGCAAGACGTGATGGTTTGAGGATGAAGGCTATTTTCTGTTTCTCAGCTTTTCTCGATATGAAGGCAAGAATAAAAACAGAAGGCAAGTGAGAAATTTCTTAAGTACAGAACGTATTTATATGGACACGAAAACAAGAAGAGAAAAACAATTCGTCTACTAGTTATTTCGACCGGATTGAACAGGTTTCTTCTATCGATACGAAGATGGCTATTCGTATCCATCCATTCGAGCCCATCTAAAGTGCATAAATAGAACTACTCTATTCGTATCCATCAACTTATAGCCCGTTAAGGCTCGTATACATCGATACGAATAACACCCGGATAACTGGCTGGACTATCTGCATCCATCATAAATCCCTCGATACGAAAAGAGACTCTACAAGCTACAAAGAAAAGGCTCATGCGAACTGTTCGAATCCATAAAAAAAACATCGATGCGAAAGGAACGTCCAAACTGCACTAGTGCAACATGGCTCCATCGATGCAAAATGTTTATTTCGCATCCATCAATGCGAATTACATTGATACGAGAACAATCTTTCGACCTTCTACGTCGATCCAGGAGAGGATCGATACGAAGGAACATTCCAACAACAACCGTCAAGCATTGTTACAACTCAAATTTCACATCGATTTAGGAGAGGATCGATACGGAATTCGATTCAAGAAAATTGACTACGACTTGTTAACGTGCGAACGTTAGCGAGAGTCAGGTTAACTTATATGCATATATGTCGGACAAATATTCAATTTTCAAAATTCACAGGTCGAATGCCCACCTGATGACAATTACAACAACAAACAGCTAATCACTATCATACAACAATCAGTTAAACAGTACACGGTACAACAGTTGGCTATCAACAATTCATATTACTGATAATCGGTCAATAAGTCAGACAGAACTGTTCAAAATGAAGGATACACCTATTCAAAGCATGTCATGTTCTCACAAGACGTACTTTGGGGGGAAAATGTTATCCCGCCTTTTGGCAAGGCCGTGATATCAAGGAATTGACTGAAAACCAAAGACCGCTCATCCCAATATCGAGTATACGCAGGTTCACTATGGATGTCGGTAAATTTTGTCTGAGTCTGAATCAAGCTACAATTGATATGACGAGACAAGCAAAGCTATGAAAGCCAACGCTCCAAATTTCAAGTCAATCCAAGTTTGTATGCTCAAGATATGATCGATATAATTTAATCAATCCTCTTGTTCGCATCCATCAAGTGACCAAAGAAAACCCGACTTCATAACGATTAAGTTCAAACTGATCAGAGGCGCCCAATTTCACATCGATCAGGAGAATAGTGCTATTCGTATCCATCAAGCCTTCGTTGTTCATATCCATCAAGCCTCCGTTATTCGTATCCATCAAGCTTCGAATGTTCATATCATTCGAAAAGTATTGTTTCGCATCCATCTGTTCGTATCCATCACGTACACTCAACTTCGTATCCACCTAGCCTGTTTTGATTTCGAATCCATCGATTGGAGTAAATTTGTACCAATTAGTCCAAGATTGATACGAACAGAGTGAAGGCAATTGATCGATACGAACATAATGGTTGCAATCGATGTGAGCATACCTCCAATGTATCGATACGAACATAGCATAATCTGGTCGATACGAACAAGGCACTGCCGATTGATACGAACAAGGTGCATGCACAGGGAAGACTCAATCATTCAGCATAAAAAGAGGATCGATCCTAAAAGCAAGCGCCAAGTCGAATGGCATCACGTGCATGATCATCGATGTGAAATGATCGATTCGAACAGCATCGATGCGAAGAGAATAGCATACGAACAACGCAAGCTTGCATCAATCATAATTCACAATCTACAAGTCCAAATGCTATGAAATTTTCATAAAAGCTTGCGTACAACATAAGGAATGCTCATGCCCAATTTCGACTCGATTGGGTCAGATCTTGATCGATACAAAATTCGTTCGTATCGATCACAGACCGAATGCAAATCTCGTGGGATCGATCGCGTGGGCCCACCCACGTGCCAGAAGAGGTCTCCCGAGATCTGAGCGAGATATTTGCAACCTACGCCTATAAATAGTAGCCCAAAACCTACAGAAAAGGTATCTTTTTGGCTCTTTGACATCCAGACTCTGCCGAATTCATCATTGTATTCGAATTTCACTGTTGTATTCGAGATTTACTATTGTAATCCGTTGTAACCAGCAGAGAAAAGTTAATAAAAGTCAACCATTTCATAGTGGACGTAGGCAACACGCCGAACCACTTTAAATCCTGTGTTTCTACATACTTTCACGTTTGTTTTTGAAGTGTTTGTTAGATAATCCTATTTTCTCATTTAACTTCTTCATTTTATCTCTTCAAATACTTTCGGAGAGTGTTGTTCCCAATTTTGGTACAAACAGAGACCGGGGTCGAATATTGGCATACTCTCCGTCAATACCGAAACCACTTTAACAACCGTATACGCGGTGGATGTTATCCAGAATGTAGAGGTTGAATTGGCAGTATTTGCTGGATTTAAAGAAAGAGAACGATGATGGATAGACCCCGACACTTGTGTCAATTTTAAATGACAAAAACAGGAGCCAAACCTGACCAATGCGGCTAGCTACCTCTAGCAGACACACTTCTCCTATTACCATCTTGACTTTCAAACTTGGTTGGTGCGCACCTTCGGATTTTGGGAGTGTTGGACGCGATGGCCGTTAGGGGTTACCACCAGTCAAGAAACGCGAAACAATAGTATCCTACCTTGGGCATCACCTCACGTGCCTTGTCATACTCTTTATCCTTATTCGCAACCACTACGATTTTGTTTTAGTACGGTACCTATAAGGGACTCACTGGCTACCGACGTTACTGGTTATGTTATAGGACCTGCATAGACTACCAGCTTAAAAATGTGTTAAGGGGGATCAATGTAAAGCCTTAACGCTAAGAAAAAATATTTATTTTATTAATAGACATTACATATATAGCGTATCTTACTACATATAGATAGTTTGACGGATCCTTAGGAGATAGAAAATCCCATAACATCTCTTAAGTTATTGCACTCATGTTTTACACTTGAGAGGAGATGGAAAATCCCGTAACATCTCTAAAGCTATTACACCCATATTTACTTGTTATTTATTTAACTTACATAACAAATTTTAGTTCCGACTCGAGTGTTTTGTGTTTGCATTGCGCTCGGTTCAGCCTGAGCATTTCAGTGTTGAAGACATTATTTCTTGAAGTTGAAGATGGATTATTCTAGACCGTATATACTATTATTATTCTGCTACATTACTTTGGTATGTTTGTTGATTGTACTATGATTTTGTTGTACAATTGTGTAATTAAATGTATATTGTAAAACAGCTTCATGAACTATTTATTGGATTATTATATTTTGTCATTCCAACGCAAGATTCTATGTCTTGCTTTCCTTCTTTTCTCCTATTTTCTTATTATACCCCGTTGATAATCTGCCCTCATGAATGGTTTGAGCTAAACATGTGTGGTTTATTATCGATTTAAACCATTCCAAAAGGTGGGTCGTCACAGTAGCGGATGACCTGAATTATATGATTATACATTGTATGTGATGCAGGGGGCAGGTTAGAAGGATCCAATAGGATTCCTCACCACTATTGATTTATATATGTGTGTGTGTGCGCGCGCGCTGATATATATGAGTTGTGATGCAGGGGGACAAGTTGGAGGGATCCAACAAAATTCCTCGCCATTGTTGAATTGTTTTCAATAATGTTATTGTTGAATGATTTTGAAATATCAAACCTGATTATTAACCCTATGGGTTATGACATTGTTATATGTTCAACTTAAACCCTGTAGTAATAGGAAATTAATATCGATATAGGTTAAGCGTTTGGAAGCTATTGCCTTAAATTAGAATTTTAAAATACTATAAATTGTCATTTGAGTTTAAATTTGTTTTTAAGATGGAGAAAGATTTAAATCTTAATTTGAGTTTTCAGAAATATTTTTATTTTTAAATGAATAAAATTTCTATTTTACTCCAACCTTGTTATATGTCCTTTCTGAATTATTTAGAAACGATTTTAAGTGTCCAACTATTGTTTAATACTGTTTTAAAGTAATTTTTAAATGAATAAAATTTCTATTTTACTCCAACCATTCTATATGTCCTTTCTGAATTATTTAGAAATGATTTAAAATGTCCAACTATTGTTTAATATTGTTTTAAAGTTATTTATATTTAATATTGTTTTATGGTTATTTATTTATATTTAATATTGTTTCAAGGTTATTTATTTATATTTAATATTATTTTAAGGTTATTTATTTATATTGAATACTTTTTTAAGGTTATTTATCAATATGTTAATATTTTGAAAGGTTAATTGTTTGAATAATTAATATGATTTGAAATTAATAATATAATTTATTAGTAATGTTCTGGAAATTTAATATTACTATTTATAATAATGGTAAAGATTAATTATTATTGTTTTATTAATAATGTTTCGAAATTATTAATTATTATTTTTAAGATGTTTTGAAGTTAATTATTATTATTTATTTAAAATGTTTATTGTTAATAATTATTATTATATAATAGTGTTTTGGAGTAAATGATTATTATTTATTTATAAATGTTTTCTAGATTTATAAATAGAGTTTTATAAACAGACTTGAGTTTTATAAGAGGAGTTTTATAAATAGTTTTATGGATTTATAAAAGAGATTATAAATGATTTTTAGAAATTATAAAGGGGAATGTAAATGATTTAAAAATTTATAAATAGAAACCATTTAAGAATTTTATAAATAGAAATCATTCTCAGTGTTTGTAAATATACTTATACCATTGAGATAAGTATATGATTGCATTTTCTAATTGTGAAAGTGTAGTGCTTTGTGAATATACTTATACCGTCGAGACAAGTATATGGATATTTTCCAAGTACTGAAAATATAAGGATTTCCAAATATATCTTTGTAAAAGTATTTTTATACAAGTAATTTACAAAGTGATTTTAATTAAAGAAAGAATTAATTATAAAGGCTAGTGGTTGCTTATGTGCTTAACCAATATTGGTTTTCCTCTTTGGAAATAAATTCCTGAATTAAATATTTGTTTATTTGATAGTTAAATGACTGACTATCAAATCTAGCCAATTTTGATTTACGAAGAATGATTGTAAATTCGAGTTCCCCGGTGAGGACTCGAATACTTACTTCCAAGAGAATCGAGATTGAGTCAACCAGAAATTATCGGTTGTTGGTTTGAGGTGACCGGTATCAAAGATATTATTTGAAAACCACTATGAACCAACAAATGCATTTCGAAGCGAAGACATCTTGAAGATGACAGAGTTTGAAGACGGAGCTATTTGAAGTGCAAGGGCTGCTTGCTACTAATCTTGAGGGTGATTCCAAATGGATTTAGTAGAAGTAGTGCCTTTAGTTTGTCCATATCCTAAATACCTTGTATGGATGAATGCTAGCATTGAATTACTACTTGGAGGGTAGTGTTAGCATTCCAAGTGGGAAGTGCTATATAAAAGGATAAAACGTAGCCTCAAGCCTCATCAACCGAAAATGACTAAAATAGAGGGATATAGTAGGGCTAAGTGGGTCGCTCCCCTTAGGGTATAATCATCCCTATTTATAGTCGATATTATCTCTCATTTGTATGGTTCGGGGCCCATTAACCAAGGGGTGATCATATTCATTACTAGTTAAGCGGCAGGCTAGTTATGTGTTGGCAGGGATCCCTACGAGGTCCTTATAACACCCCTAATTTTGAACAACATTATTCAAGAGATTTAATTACATAAATTAAATAAAATAATGTAAAGACTAAAGTGGTTAAGGGATTAAAATTTGTATAATCATAAGGTAGCCGTGCCTTAATTAGTGCATAAACAAATGAAAAATTAAATTGAAGTAAGTAAGGGGAACAAGATAAGGGAAAAATAGGAATATGCTATGTTCTTATAGCCTAAATCCTTATTCCATTTTCATTTAGAACATTCACAAAAAAAAAATAGAAGCATGGTCAACCACCATTAAAAGAAATCAAAAGGAAGATAAGCAAGGAAACAAGTAGGAAGCTTTAAGGGATTAAACAAGAACAAATCTCAACCTTCGTAACCCTAAGCTAAGGTGAATAATGATTCTTACATCTCAGTTTTATTGCTTCCATTTTCTAGATAAGATCCGAATAAATTTTGCAAATAATATGCCATGATTTGATTGTTTAAATGGATATATATATATATATATGCTTGTGATGAATTATATTGTTTCATATGGATTTAATGATAATTTTAGATTTTAAAAAACATATTAAATAACATCCATATGGCTTGCCTTTTTGAGATATGGTCAAAAATATTACAAGTAGGTTTCAAGTTTTAAAATTTTCTAAGTTATTGTGGATTTATTATGAATTTTCAATGAAAGAAAATTGCTAAAATTGGGTTTAAATTATTTTTGGCAGTTATATGTTAGCCTTGGGTCTGAAATTTAAATATGTTAGAAAACATATTAGAATTGTTTTCTGGGAATTTTTGTAGAATTTTCCTAAGTATTTTATTATGGATATAAAATTATTTGAGGTATGGGACTTAAATGTTTTGAAAGGTGAAGGGCTAATTTGTTAAATGTTTTAAATTGCTAATTACTGAATTCAGCAGCACTTTTAGAAAAGATTTTGAAAAAGAATTGGCAACCAATTATATGTTCACAAATAAGGCAAGTTAGTTGGAAAGAAATTACTTTAAAAGGCTAATAATCAGTTTTGCAAAATTTACTTCTTTGCCACTTCCTCCAGCTACCTTTTGACCCCATACTTCCACCTCTAACCAGTTTGAAACTAATACACATAGTATCAACTCTTTGGTACATAGTGGATTGGAGAAAAGCGGAAGGTATAGGGTTGAAACCAGGCTTTCGAAGTGGTAGAAGTCACTTTTATTAACTTTGAATTATTTTGTTTACAACTGATACTTTCGAAAGGGTTGGGGTTAGCTTTCAACTTAACCAACTTGCTTTTGTTTATATAAGAAGGGCTTTCGAAACGGTTGCCACCATTTTTTTAAAATAAAGCTTTCAAACGGGGTCGAAACTCATGCTGCCGCATTCAACCCTTCGAACCAATGCTTTCGAAAGGGTGCTTTTGCCTTTAAAATTTAAAGCTGCTTCCCAACTTTTCGAAAGGGTTGGTTTCGAAACCACTCTCTTTCTTTTACTTAGGACCAATGCTATCGAAAGCAATGCTTCCACTTATCTTCTTTTAAGACCCTTAGTATATTAAAAGTTAAACCCAAAGGTTTCGAAAGGAATGATTGTAAATGGTTTCGAAGCTATGTTACAAAACTTTTACTTGAACCTAATACTTTCAAAAAATATGTTTTAAGCAAGGAATTTTAATGCTTTCGAAAGGTTTATAGGTGAGTTTTGAAGCAGAGATACCCATTGTTTTTGAAAGGTTTACTTTGAGTATTTGAGTGGGAGGTTTCCAATGCTTTCGAAAGGCAAGTCTAAAGGGTTTTGAAAAGAGGATATCCAAGGTTTTCATAAAGCTTTCGAAGATTTATTCTCAATGATTTTGAAAGGTCTATTTTCATAGTTTTCAAAAGGTATGTTTTGGCCTTTCGGCCTAATGTTTCAAGGTATAGTAGTTAACTTATTTTGAAAGGGGTACTTTCAATTGATTCGAAAGGGATTGTTTAAAGCTTTAAAACAAAGGTTTCGAATGGTTTACCTTGGCTCCATGCCTAAAATATTTTAAGTTAAAAAAGGGTTTTTAGATTACTTTGGATTCATAGATAACCCCAATAGATTTCATCAACATTGTTTTATGTAAAGTATATATATCATGGTATAAGTATTTTGAGAAAAGCAAAGTACATGATTTCCTTATTTTATAAAATTATGATTTCAGAGGTAAATCATTCGTAAAGGATGTTTACATAGAAATAGAGTTTTAACAGGGTAGTTAACCCTAAAGTAGGAAATGAAACATGAATAGGGTAGTTAACCCTAAGCTTATGACTTAGAAATTAGAAGACCAGATGTGACTAGTGTAGGGTCACGCCCTATACTTTAGATATCATCCCCTAGCTAAATAAGTCCAAAATTCAAGTGTATAGGGCTTGTCACATGTAGGACTAAATTGAAGTTACACACCGAAAGGAATATACAGGGTAAAGATAGGTTGTTGGTGATCCCGCAAAACCATTAGGTTCAATTGATCCTAGAAAAAGAAAGTTAAGGGCAGTCAACCCAGTATTGTGTCTAACAAAATTGTCTAGTAGGCCCAAGTCAGCTAGTGGTTAATAATTAGCCAAGTAAAACTATAGTGTGGATAGATAGTCCATTGATTTCCTGATTTTATGCATATATGTTCTTGCTATTATTGTTATAATCAGTTTGATTGTAGGTTTTTTATTTTCAAAAGATATGCTTTTTAAAGGGATATTAGTTAGGGGAAACCTGTTCCACTAAGCGGTATGGTCTCACTTAATATTAGTAAACCAAGATGTAATAGTATTATTCACACCAAGCTTTATGTTTGACTCGAAATTTATGTTTTCCCCTTAATCTCTCGGATGCTCAAAATTTAATTTGAGTAGATTGAAAATTGAGGTTTTTAGGTTTTGTAGGTTGGATGAATAAGCTTCCGAAGATGTGAAGGAGGCAAAGTTAGCTATATAGGATCTACTTAGTTTTATTTCCGCTATGATGTGTTTATGACAAACATGTTCATTTAGTACTCTGATCATCCAAGGGGGCATCTTCGTATGTCGCTCTTGGCGTAATTTGTAATAATTATGTTTAATCAAAACCTGTGAAACATTTTGGGATTATGTATCTGAATATGAAATACGGATTTGAAATGTAATCAAAAAAGGATTTTTAATTCTGTATTGATTTTTATTTCATATTCATGTGCTTTTGATGTTATGGATTCCATTAGCATTACCGTATTTGGCAACGAAAGTTAATACTATGGATGATTGCAGCATCTGTAGTGCTTAGCTTCAGGCCTCAAGATAGGTAATGTTACAATCCTCGGTGTTATTTTATCTAGAGATACCCATGATGGGTGGTACCCCACTAGCCCAGTCATTGTATGGAATCCATTCTTCAATAAGTACCGTACGGACTTAGTTGTGCCTAACTACGATGAAACGTGAGATGCAAGCATTTTAGCTAAATTCATATTTTACTTGACCCTTAGACGCTATTATAATATTAATGAATTCTCTATAGAAAATATTTTGGTTATCGTAAGGTAAAAACCTGTCTGCGTTTATGTGCAGCTTGGTCTTACGAGATACCTTTATTTGAAAGGTTTATGATAAACATTAAATCCCATTTGGGTGTGTTTTTCTCACGTGGATTTACCAAACTGATTTAGGCGTTCTTCCCTTTTAATGCTCGAGTCAGACTGAGCATACTTACGGATTGCTTTGGATGCATTGGAGCTCAAGAGATAAGCTGGAGGCCCAAGATGTATCTACGTATTTCTTTGTGTTCTGTTGTGCCGTCTGTTGGTTGTACTTATCAGCAATTGTAAAGGTAGGTTGTTATAATCGTCCAAACTGAAATAGGTCGGTGTACTCTGATTGATGTCCATATGTATATTATAGTTTCTGTTTCTTTTGTAAAGATCTATTTCATATTATAGATTATTCATTCCGCTGTGAGATTCTGTGTTGTTTAGTTTTATTCTTACTTTCTTCTTTATTTCCCCTAACTATCATGTTTTTCGGCATGCAATACAGTTAACTTATTAGTGTCAATTTTTAAGGGTTGAAAATCGAATTCGTTACACTCACTTACATTATATATATATATATATATATATATATATATATATATATATATTGTAACGGCCCAAGATTTAATCACTTTAATTATGGATATAAAAATATATTTTTAATAATTAATTAGTGGATTTTATAACTTAAATGAACTCCATTTCATTAATAACTAGTGTTGGTGAAATTGTTTTCCAAATTGTTTTACAAAAATATTCAGTTCGAAGAAAAATAAAAAAATCGACCGGAATTCGTCTTTCGATTTGTCACGACCAGATTTTCGACCCTCGAAAATCGACATTAATACGTCCACTGTATAACATGTTGAGCAATCGAGTGGCGGAAATACCAGATCGTTAGAGGAAATGAAGAAAGAGGTAGAAGAAAATAAAAACAACAACATAGAATCTCACAATCGCAGTAGAACAATATATAATAGCTAATAACATGTCCTTATACAAATTAAATGGTTTAAAATAGGTTAAAGTGATTTAATATAGTTATTATAGGTTAAAATAGTTTAATAATTTGAAAATCTTAATAATTAGAAATTTTAAAATAATATAATTTTAAACAGTTTATATAAAAATATGAATTTGGAATTAATATCAATTTAAAATTATTATTTTATTTCAACACATCTGAACCATTTCAATGTCCAAATCAACAAAACCCAATTTTGAATCTTTCAATTCAAATTTTAAATAAACTATTAAATTCTATATCGATTTCAATCCATGTTTGAAATATCAATTTAAATTATTCCAATTTTAATACATTTCAAAGTTATATTTCAAACAATTCAAATAACTCAATTCTGATAAATTTCACTTATATTTCAAATTCAACTTTAAAATTTCAATTAAATTCCTTTAACGGTTCTTTTAAAACAATTCCAAATTTAACATAAAACTCGAAATTCGATAAATAATTCAATATTTATAAATCAAATTTTATTCAAAATATCATTTAACTAAGTTCAAAAATTAAGGATTTAAAATCATTTAATTTAACCAATCTGGTGTCCGTATATAATTCTCTACCCTAGGGTCAAGTGATAGGATATTTATCATTTCAATCCGCAATTTAAAATTTTACAGTTATATATCATTTCAAACTGCAATCCCGAATTTAAATAAAAATCCATAAAACCGGTCGGGTCTATCATTTCAACCCATAACAATTTTCCCTATTCTATAGATCGTTCGGGTATGTATCATTTCAACCCATAGGGAACTTGTAGAGTGATAACAATATATAATGTAAACATAACATCCAATCATCCAATATCAACAATCAAACATCCATCATAATCATCATTCAATTCAACCAACATTATAAATAAATAACTAATTATCATTTACAAGTAATTAACTAGCAATTTCGATTCAATAGTAAATTAAATGAAAATTTAATTCAAGTAAAATTTAAATCAACTGGAATGATGATTTAAATATACCAAACAGCAATAATTAAATTTCTAATCATATCACAAATTTAATTTAACTAACATAAGAAATTTTAGAAGTTGTGAGTGGGTTAAAACACTCACCTTTGAATTTCAAATCGAATTGAAATTCAAAATAAGCCTAAAATTTGAATAGTCTTAGAATTCGTCCAAAGTAGTGTCAAAATGTTCGAAATTTCAATACGATCCCAACGGAGAAAACCGCGCGTGAATCCGAGTTCGTATGCAAAAGTTATGATCGTTAGAACATGTAGATTTAAAATTGAAAAAAAAACAAGGGCAATACCATAAATAGCGTTACCATCACAAAACCCTAGCATACAGCACGTCGACTATCTCGATCTTCCCCTTACAGCCGCCACTCCATCAACCTTGAACTGCCGCCGTTAGATGCCGTTTCACCACGATCAAGATAGACCACCGCGCTGCCGTCGTCCACGCGCCACCTCACCTCAACCGCGGCCACCTCCGGCCCATCACAGTTACTTCGCCACCGCCAACTAGGATTGGCACTCATGGCCACTTCGTGACCCCCTGACACAAACGAACCCCACCGATGCAAGCTACTCGACAACAGTGACACCCTCATGCCCTTTGATCGGCATAAAGACGTAAATCCACCGTACGATCAAACTCCTACCAATAGACGACCGGAAATTATTCACCCAATTCTGGTGACACAGAAATCAAGATCGAAAAACAAACAACAAATTTAACTTGCGCTCGTCGAGAGCTTCAAATCGATATTTTTTGAGGAGTTTAAATTTTGGATTTGAAATTGAAATTGAATTTGCAATTTGGGAATTTGTTTCTGCCACTAGAAGAAGGAGATAGCCAGAGAGAATTGTACGTACTGAAATCAGAACTATGAGAAACAACTAGGGTTTATAACGGACTATTTACAGGCAAAGCTGAAAATAGAAAGAATGGATCAGATCGATTTGGACTGAAACGATAAACGACCCGAAAAGCTCGTTCTATCTCCAGAACGAAAATGGATCAACCCATATATCAAAATAGATGTTTTCGATAATTTTAAACTCAATGGAACAGGTTTCAAGTCCTATTTCCATCGTATGGAGAAGTTAGCTAAAAATTAGCTTATTTCAAATTGATTTCAATTAAATTAATTTCTACGCGTTTCGAGTCCGTACGATCAAACGACAAGTCTGATCGCTACGAAACTTGAAATATTAAAATAATTCACCGTTACGGATTCGATGAAACTAGTTTCGTCGAAATCCGAGTCAGTGGCCAAAATGGCTATTTTCACGTTAATTAAATAAATTAATATTAAATTAATTAAATCACTTTTTCAATTCAAATTCAATAATTTACAATTTCTATCTTTTTAGATTACTTACTACTTTATAATCTTTTAAAACAAATTTCCATATCAATTCAAAATTCAATACTGCACAAATTACAGTATTTAAATTCAATTTCAAATAATACGGTAATTATAAATTTTAAATTTCAATAAATCCATTTATTTGATTGTCAATCTTGTTATTCAATCAATTATCATCTTATGGGTTTAATTAACATTGGTTTATATCTTAGTACATTAATATTCCCCAATTCCATCTTAATTCCTATTAACGTAATATTTAATTTCGTTTAATTGCAATTGGTTTCCAATTTAATTTAATAGACCAAATAAATACGTAACATATAATAATTGTTACCATTTACTAATAATCACACTTATAAGTTCATTATTTACAAACAAATGTTACAATTTCTTACATAACACCGATTTTATTCAATTTCCATAAATTATATACTAGTTCGCTAACTAGTACAACATTTACATTCATTTACTTATATTCAAATTATAACCAAGTATAACCTTTAAACTATTTCAATTGATTGGACTATCGTTAAAATATTTAATAATTAACTTACATTTACATCATTACATTTCACTCTAGTTATCATCTTAACCCACATTGATGTAACAGTTATTTACATTTAGTTGTGATTGATTAATTGGTAACTGGTAACAATTGTCACCATTTCCACATTTTATAACATTTGTTAGTTTATTATTTACCACCAACTGTTATAACAACTTATACAACACTACCTTTATCAATTACAATTAATTACACCCTTTTAAATTATCAATTTCTCTTTAAATCCAATGATCAATTTACACACACATCATTAATACAATCAATTTTCCATCTATAACTAATTATAACTTTCTAATCATTTCAATTAATTAGAATTACATTCAAAGCAATTGTGAATTACCTTAAATTAACACTATTACCTTTTAATCCAATTACATTCTTATTATTAAATCACAAATTTTTATTTCTTCCAACATTAAGTCGCAAAGCTTTATTAAATTAACAATTTTTAATCATCGAAATTTACGGGTCGTTACAACTAACCTTCTTTTAGTGTTACTTAACCCTTAATCACTTACTTAATTATCAAATTAAGTACTAATTATATTTAATTAATTTATTAAGTAATAAAATATTTATTTAACTAAATGTAATCCCTTTTTGTATTACTAATTAAGTTTGAAAAACTTTTACAAAACCATTTCACAAGAAAACGTTTTAAAACGAAAATCGGAAATTTTTTCGAACTGCGTCCATAGCCACTATCGCTATGAGCGCAGTTTGCTTAAACATACTTTAAGTGAAAATTTTGATTGATTCTTTTCTATTTCATGTTTTGAAACATAACTTTTAAAGTTTTTGAAACATATAAATAAAGGTAGAAACTCTGAAACAATTTCCAAACTTTTAAACAAGAAAAACATAGTTTTTGATTTTCGAATCGGATCTCACGTCCATCGCAACACACAAAGTTGTTAACATTGACTCAACACAACATCCTTTGGTTCTTGGATCATAACCCTACATCCGTACTGCCATACTTTTTAACATCGCAATGAAACACATATAAAAATATATGTTTACATGCTTACTAACTTGACAATACCGCATTCAAATCTCAAATTCAACACCAAACACCTACATCCATCAAATCAACATCAACCAACATAATAACCATTCAATTTACACATCATATTATCATCACAATAACACCTCATAGTAAATTCAAAAAAACATTTCCAAAATAAAGTAGTTTACTCACCAAAACTCCGCAAATACAAAGCTAACTTCGACTAGACTTTGGAAACAACACACGAGATACGAAAAGTGACGATTTTTCTAGAGTTTTGAGCTTCAAATGGCTCGACCTAATGGTATGGGGCTCGGCCTAGTAGTTTGGGGTGGGTGTGGGCTTCGTTTCTTGAAGAATAATGTGAAGAAATGAATATAGGAAAGTTTAAATCGGAAGAGATTCAAAGTAAAAAAGTTAGGATTTTTAAATACTTAGAAAGGATTGGAATATGGAGTTTTAGAAAATGAAGGAGAGAATGTAAATAAAAATGTGTGTATGGGTGTGTATTTATAGACGAAGAAAAGTAGGAAATTACCATTTTATCCTTAGTTTAAAATATCATAACATGTCATCATTTTGACATGTCACATCACCACCTTTCTCCCCCTCATATGTCACATCTCCCCCGTCTCTAGTCACGTCCTCTATGCCATGATGGGTAATGATGATGGTACTTAAGGAAATGACAAGAGATAATGATATGATTTAGTATATATAAGTTATTATTTTAAAACAATATCTTGTCACATCACTTGCTAAACATAATTAACATAACATAATATACTATTAGTTTATTATTATTGTCTAGTTAATTAACTCTTATATATGTATATATAGTGCACAAAGACGAACAACGTCCCGACAAATTTTCGACGTCGAAAGGTCAAAATTTCGGAAATTCGGTCACATTTTCCATTTTTCTACGAACTATTTAATTTGGTAAACATATTTTGAAAATGATTTTTCCATTATTATTAATTTATTAAAATGAGCTCATTTATCAATAAAAATCCATTTATTAACTATATAAATTATATATATATATATTTTCCTAGTTAAAGCAAAAAAACCCTGGGTCGTTATATTCTACCCCCCCCCCCCCTTAAAAGAATTTCATCCTCGAAATTTCTAATAAGAGTTAACACAAAAGGAATCTAATATTCATACCATAAAATTCGTACAAAAGGTATACAAGCAACCAAAACAACAATACATCCATGACACGCACACATCAACTATCCTAACATCCATCCAGGATAAGCTTCCTTTACGTGATCCATAGTTTCCCAAATGCAATCTCTGGGTTCATCGCTCCACTAAATCTTAACCAGTCACATCACTTAGTTGCACAATTTCTTCTCATCTTGATCCACAATACTGACCGGATGCCTAACTATCATTAGGTTCGGTTCTATTTCCAACTCATCCCGAACTGACATTTCCACCACTGAAGATGGATCATGCACGCTTTCCCTCAAATGGGACACATGGAACACATTGTGAACTCCTGACAACTTTTCGAGAAACTCAATTTTATAAGCGAGTGGTCCAATTCTTTCCATGATCTTGAGTGGTCCAATGTATCTCAGTGCCTGCTTTCCAGCTTTTCCAAATCAAACGACTCCTTTGATGGGAGTTATCTTCACATACACAACATCACCGACTTTGAATTCCAAATCCTTTTTTCTCTTGTCAGCATAACTCTATTGGCGATCCTGAGCTTCCTTCATCCTTTTTCTAACCATTTCAACTTTCTTCGTCGCCTCTCGAATCATATCTAGACCAAGCATTAAACAATCTCCAGATTCTACCCAGCACACAGGCAATTTGCATGGTCTCCTTTACCGAGCTTCATAAGGCGCTATTCCAATGCTAGCTTGATAGCTATTGTTATAAGAGAACTCAACAAGTGAATATGATCCTACCTGATCCTTAGAAATCAAGAATGCAGGCTCTCAGCATATCTTCCAAAATGCGATTAACTCTTTCAGTCTGACCATCGGTTTGAGGATGGTAGGTAGTACTTAGACTTAATTTTGTTCCCAAAGTTGTTTGCAGAGCTCCCCAAAATTGGCTCGTGAAGTTAGGATCTCGATCGCTTACTATGCTTATTGGAACTCCATGTAGATGAACAATTTCCCTCTTATAAATTTCTGCCAGTGAAGCTATCATTCTAGTTGGCTTGATGGGGATAAAATGTGACACTCTTTGTTAACCGGTCCACAATGACCCACACTCCTTCCTTTTCTTTCTTGGTTTTGGGTAAACCATATATGAAATCCATTGATATCATCTCCCATTTCCACTTAGGGATCTCCAAAGGTTGAAGTAATTCAGGTGTTTTCTTATGATCTCCCTTAAGTTTTTGGCAACTCGCACATTTTCTCACAAAGGTAGAGACATCCTTCTTCATTCCTGGCCACCAAAAGACTCTCTTCGTGTCCTTATACTTCTTATGGGCTCTAGGGTGAATAGTCAATCTAGATTTGTGACATTCCAACAACACTTCCTGTCTCAGTCCATCTATATCCGGAATGCACAATCTTCCCTTGATTCTTAAAACACCTTGGTGATCCATCTCAAAATCTGTACATCGACCTTCCTTGACTCCTCGAATTAACTTCTCCATAGCACTATCCTTCCTTTGGTTCTCCATTATCCTTAGCTGAAGAGTCGGGGTAACTTCCAAAAGGGAAAAAACTGCATTCCTGCTTAAGGCGTCCGTAACTACATTAGCTTTTCCCAGTGTATAAAGAACGTCCAAGTCATATGCCGCCAAGAACTCTAACCATCTTTTTCTGTATCAGAATCTGGTCTTTTTGGGTAAAAAGACACTTCAAGGACTTATGATCAGTGTAGCGCTCGAACTTTTCCCCTAATTGAAGAAGAATAAAATCCTACTTACCAGAATATCAAAAGAAAGAAGAAAGAAAGAGATCAAGAAGAAGGGAAAGAATTTTACCCAACAAACAATGCCTCTATATTTTCAATGTGAAGACCACAGCTAATAACTCTAAGTCATGCGTAACATAGTTCTTTTCATGTGCCTTCAACTGCCTCCTAGCATACGCAATCTCTCTTGCATTCTGCATCAGACCAGCTCCCAATCCAACTACACATGCATCGGTAAACACCATATACCCACTATTTCCATCAAGGACAGCAAGAACTGGCGCATTGGTCAGCCTCTTCTTCAATTCTCCAAATGCTTCCTTACATTTTGGAGTCCATTCAAACTTTTCACCTTTCTTAGTCAACCTAGTCAAATGTGAGGAGATTTTATAATAAGCCAGAATGAATTTTCTATAGTAATCGGCTAATCCTAAGAAACTGTGAACTTCGGTAGGAGTCTGAGGTCGCTTCCATTCCTGTACTGCTTCCACCATTATCAAGCCATTGAGATACCATCTCTCAATACAATATGCCCTAAAAATCTTCCTTCGATTGCAAAAAATGGCATTTAAAAAACTTTGTTTTCAAAACATATCTTCTCAAGGTTTCTAAAATTACTTCCAAGTTATATCTATGTTCCTCTTCCAATTTGGAGTAAATTAAAATGTGATCGATAAAAACAAGCACGAACTTATTTAGAACCTCCTGGAAAACACGATTTGTAAGATCCACGAAATATGCGGTGCATTGGTCAGCCCAAAAGGAATAACCAACCATTCGAAGAAAAAGTCTACATCGCTTAACGCAGTTAAGGGTATACTATCCTCAGCAACCCTTAATAGGTGAAATATAGTAGCTAGATCCATTTGGGAAAATACCGTAGCTCCATGAAGTTGGTCAAATAAGTCATCGATATGGGGCAAGGGATATTTATTTCTAATAGTCAACTTATTCAACTCCCTATGGTCCATACAAAATCTTATGATCCATCCGACTTAGCCGCAAAGACTACTGCTGATCCCCAACTCGACTGATTAGGTCTAATCAATCCCCTCTCTAACAAGTCCTATGTTTGCTTTACTAACTCCTCTCTTTCCCTCGGAGTCATTCTTCTCTTATGTTGAACTATGGGACTTGCACCAGGAACTAGATCAATGTGGAATTCTATCTCCCAATGTGGGGGTAAATTCCTAACTTCTTCAAACATATCAGGAAAGTTCTTAACAACTCTATGGATCCTAACCCTTCTTGAGATGCTTCCAAAGTATACAGGAAACTTCACATATGAATACCAGGGTCCTCACAAGGTACTTTAGCAATATTTCCCAATTTGGTTACTAATGTTACCATTCTTTCTCTACAGTCTAAGATAGCCCCATATATCGATAGCCAGTCCATACCGAGAATGAGGTCAAATCCCTTAAAACCTACGATATATAGATCACAAGTAAAATGATGGGAAAGATAAGAAATTGGCACGTCTTCACACACTAGTTTCAAATAGGTTACACCTCCTATAGAATTAGATACGCAAAAAGGGTTTTCTACAATATTTGGGATAAAAAGAAATTTCTTTACAGCTTCTAAAGAGATAAAACTATGGGAGGCACCAGTATCAAACAAAACTCAAAAAAAATACCATTATTTAATATGGAACCTTCAAGTAGGTCATTTTCCTTCACATCTCCTAAGGTTGATGGCTCGTCCTTAACCACATACACTTTAGCCTACTGCACCTTCTTCATGAGTGGGCAGTCCTTTATTATATATCCAGGCCGTTGACAGTTGAAGCATAATGTCTTCTGGACCATTGGACAGATAGGTCCTGCTAGCTTCTTGGGAGTTTCAAAGTCTTTACAAAATTGGCAATATGACCCTTCTGCTTACAAAGATAACAAATGGTATCCTTAATCTTGTTCCCCTTATTCCCTCCTGGATTTCCCTTTCCTTTACCCTACTTACTACAATTTGGGTTGAACTTCCTTTTGTTTGAATTGTTGTTGCCGGCATTACCATTTGTTGATGCTGGGGTACGCTTCTTCTTGTCCAAGACTTCATACCTTAATGCCATGTCTACCAAGTCCAAAAATGAACCCTTAACATGGGTAGACATCCTCTCATGGAAATTCTCCCTCATTCCCAAAACGAACATCTCATTTTCTTTAGTGGGGTGTTGATCATTCTGGTCCAAAACAAGATAGCTCATTGAAATTCATCTCGTATTCTACTACAGATGAATCTCTCTACTTCAAGTCCAAGAAATTTCTGTACGTCCAAGTCTTACCAACTCTGGGCAGGAGCTGATCTTCAAATGCTTCCTTAAAACGAGTCCAAGTAAACTCCCATTTTGGAACATTGGCTGTGAGCGAGTCCTACCAAGCTGCGACTCCTTCTTACAATTGCCATGATGCTAAAAATCTCTTCTGCTCATCTGATAGATTCGGACCTTTGAAAATCTTTTCACAAGTGCGCAACCAAGCCTGAACTTCCATGATAGACTCGGTTCCCTTAAATAGTTCCCCTTCCAGATTTATGTAATCCTTACATAAAGTTGCAAAATTCACCCTTGGTTGCCCTGGTGTTAGCTCTTCAACGGTTCCAACCCTTCCAGTCTGAGTCCGACCATTGGTGGTCGTAGTGCTGCTAGTTCCTCTACCTCATCTGCCTCTAGTGCTTATTTCTTACTACCTGGGCATTGCAAGATGAAAGTCTACGAGGTGGATCGTGTAGTGTATATGCAAGTATATGTGACAAAATATATGATGCAACTAAAATAATATTAATCTAAGTAAATATAGAATAAGCACACCAGAATTTTATACTAGTTTGGACCTCCCGTCCTACGTCCAGTCCCGAAGCTCCCCTTCGGAATTCGACTATCAAAAACACTCGCTTCGCCCGGAGGAATAGGTTTGGTTACAATGAGTTGTTCTTGTCAAATGTGTGTTCTAATATAACACGGAAGTTGACTAATTAGTACAATTGCTTCCAATATATTTCTAAGGAATATTGTCTATGAAGAACTGAGTATATGGAAGAGTGAATACAAGTAAAGATTGCTAGAGTGCAGAGATCAAGAATATAGAATAGAGTATAGAATTAGAAAGCGTAAGTTAGTGAAGTAAGTTAGTGTTCTCTTGATTCTTGATGCTATATATAGTTGTAGATAGGTATCTTGAGTAGTTACATCCTTAATGAATCCTCTAAGGTTGCTTCTGTTGATGGTGAAGAGTTATGGCGAAGAGAAGTGGAGATGTCCATTCACATGTGGCAGTTGTAGTTCATTTCTGAAGTTCGAGTTTGAATTCAGACGTCTAGTATTTGTTTCAGACGTCTGATACTATATATTTTTTGAATATAGTAGAGGATCAGATGTCTGAGTGCTATTACCAGACGTCTAGTTTAGCCTGTTTGTTGTTCCAGAGAACTATTTCAGACGTCTGGCTTGTGCACCCAGACGTGTGATATGGTGCATGTCAGTTTTTGTGCATCCTTTCTTTTACTTCCTTGTACCTATCGACTTGTAGTCTCTTGTAGTGTCCTTTGAGCCTCGTTCTTGTCTTTCTAGTGATGTTGTTCTAGCAAGTACCTGTATATATAAATATGTATGTATATTCGATTTCTATTGTATAGTTGTTGTCATCGAAACCGTAGATTGGATTTCCTAACATAAGATACTTCATAGAATACCTTGGACGAGATAAATTCCAAAAAGGAGAGCACTAATCAAACTATCAAAGCTGATCTACCTATCAGGGATATATATTTATATATATAAGTAAAATTACAAATACGATTTCTCGGAGTTGACCCTAACCCAAAGATAACTAGTGGTTCACTTAACCTAATGCTCTGATACCAAATGTAATGAACTGCCTTTCTTGCATTCGAAAGAAGAGTTATTATATGTTAAATAAATGAGAAAGATAAGAAGATGTCTAATCAAACACCAAGCCTTATCACGCAGGGAACGAGATATAATAGAAAATGTAGTATATTACATAGTCATAGCCAAAATATTACATTAGAGTTCAATAATACAAGTTCCAAACAAAGTCTACAACTTCTTGTCCATAAAATACTTAGACCCTGCATACATACACAGCGGAATAATTTATACTAATAATATCTATTCATGAAGCCACCTGTTCCAGCTCCTCCAACATGTTTTTGAGAGAAACCCGGATCACTTAACTACTCATAAAAATTGAGTACCCAAGAGTTTAGGAAAAAGAAAAGAAACTTTAGGTTAGACATGGGTCTGGTGTGAGTAAACTCAAATAATAATACTTTTATTTGAAAACTCCTTTGAAAAACAAAAGGTATCGTAAGTCCATGCAGCACCTAGACATGGATGGGTTTTTACCTAACGATAACCAAAAACACTTTCTATTTAAAACATGTGATATTATGATAATGCCTAAGGGTTTGAAATAAATATTGAACATAGTTGAAATGCTTGCATCTCACATTCCAACATATTTAGGTATACAACTAAAATCGTAAAGGCACGTATTAAAGATTGGATTCCATACAATGACAAGGCTATTAGGGTACTGCCTACCACAGTACACCTCTAGATTAGCGTACCGAGATCATACCGAATGATTCCTACCAACACAGGACTAGCCTATCCCTTAGTGGATAGTAACGAATATGATCACACCTTTCATTGGGATCCGAAACCATTTTGGACTATAGTATATCTAAGTAGGGACTCGTTCTAGATGGAAATGATCATACCCTAATGGACGCGACCCATATGGCCCTACTGCCTATCCCATGTTTTAGTCATTTCCAGTTGATGAGATCTGAGGCTACGTCAGTACCTTTCACATATAGCACTTCTCTCTTGGAATGCTGACATTGCCTTCCCAATGTTGACACAATGTCAGCATTCATCCATACAAGTCATTCGGAAGATGAACGAACCGAAGGCCCTACTTCCACTACACCCATTTTGGAATCACCCTCAAGGTTAATGGTAAGATAGCCCTTGCACTTCAAGTCTTAAATCTTGATCATGTCTTCGATAGATTCAATTCGAACGCTTTACGTTGGTCCGAAGTGGTTTTCGGATAACTATTCATCATCTGATCCCGGTCTCTCCAAACCAACATTCGATAATTTTAAATGGTTAAGTTATTTGATAGTGAACAACTTCACTATCGAGTGTAAGATTTACATATGGACATACAATCCATATACTTAAGTTATCATGACCCGCTTATCGAAATTAACCTCTTGTGTTTATCATGTTATTGATATTCAGCATTTGTGCTAAAAAAAGTCAACTTATTTTCCATAGAACATGTCAACGTTTTATAATCACTACTTTAATTCATTTGGCTACTTAATGGTCCAGAGGATGAGATCCTTTGATTTAAAATCACTTAACTTGAAAAGAAGATTGCTTTAATACATAACCAATTAAGTTGAAAAATAGTTTTTGAAAAGATTAAAGTATATTTAATTGGCGCAAACCCTAGTTATATCTTAACTAAATCAAGATTAATTTGTAATTAAACTTTAATTAACATAATGAACTTAGTTAAGTTGTAACGACCCACTTTTCCATACCATTCAAGTTGACAATAACCACACATGTCCCACCCAAATAGAACAGAAAGACGGTTTGTTATGAGGAAGAAAGAAGAATGAAGAAGAGAAGAAGAAGAGAAAAGAAACTAAAAACAACACAAAATCTCACAATCACAACGGAATAACATATAATATAATATCAAAGATTTTTATAAAAGAGAAACTGTTATATACATATATCCATCAGAGTACAACAACAATCACAATTATCACCCTGGACAGTTATAACAGCCTGTACTCACAATTGATAATTTCAATAACAAAACAACGAAAAATAAACATATACCAAAATACAACTTGAAGACCTCCAACTTGCCTACTGAGCTCCAGCGCATCCAAAGCAATCTATAAATATGCTTGGTCTGACCTGAGCATTATAATAAAATAACACCCGAATTAGTCTGGAAAACAAGCGTGAGAAAACACACCCAACTGGATTTTTAAGTTATAAAAACTTCTGAAAACAAAAGTATCTCGTAAGACCACGCCGCACATAAACATGGATGGGTTTTTACCTTACGATAACCAAAACATTTCATATAAAATCCTTTGATACTACAATAATGTCTAAAATGCAAATACTTATTAATAATAGATAAAATTGTTACATTATTAAATTCTAGTATACTAGGTTCTACAATCAAAACCGAAGGCGCTTATTGGAGAGTGGATTCCAACTATGAAAGGGTAAGGGTTTACCCACCGAATCCGTACACCTCTAGATAAAATGTACGAGAGGCTGCAATCGCAATTGCACCTCAGCTACTCAGGACCGGCACTACCCCATACTGGATAACACCTAATATGATCACCCCATGGTTGATAAACAACAATCATAGGCCTTAAAGCATACATAGAGATATCAACACTAGATCTTGGAATGATCATACCCTAATGGAAGCAACCCACATAGCTCTGTTGCATGTCCATGCTTTAGTCATTTTCCCGGTTGATGAGGCTTGAGGCTACGATTACCTTTACTTAGCACTTCCCACTTGGAATGCTAACACTGCCCTCCAGGCAACAATGAAATGCCAACATTCATCCATACAAGTTCGTTCTGAGACTAAACGAAGCACTTGAGAGCTCCGTCTCTGGATTTCCATCTTCTTCGTGATGTCTTCACTTCGCAACACTTAAGATGGATCGAAATGGTTTTCGGATAACATATCTGATCCCTGTCTCTTTGAAACAACATTCGACAGTTTCCGGTACACTCAACCCTAGTTCTTTAGGAAATAAACAGACAAAGATAAGAGTGGAGATCACCTCCTAACTGTTAGTTGATGGATTTCCTTATCATTGTCCTGAGAGAACGAAATGAGATTTATACGCACAGTACAGCATCATCGGAGATGACTGTGTCATATAACTCATGTGTTTCTCCTAGATATTTCCAAAGTTACTTTTGGGTCTAAATTCGATAGTCGATTATTTAACCATCGAATAAACAACATTCAAATCATAGATTTCATTTCCCATGGAACCCACTGAGCCTCACATTTATAAATTTAAAATACTTTTCAAATACTTGGAAATCACTTCCATATACTTATCTCAACAAAATAAGTATATTCACAAAAAGCAATATTTTCGATATTTAGAAAATATAACCATATACTTATCTTAACGATATAAGTATATTTTCAAATCATTCATTTTGGAACTTGAAGTACCTTTTCCATATACTTACAAAATGGTATAAGTATCTTAACCGATCACTTAGAATGATTTACTTATTTCAAGGTCATAATTAAAATGATAAAACATAAGTATCCTTTAAACAAAGGTATAAATATCCCAAAATACCCTCCCTTTCATTAACTTTCTTTTGTTTTTATTTTAAAATATCTTTTTAATAAACTCCCACAATCTATTTATAGAATTCTATATAAATTCCAAAATTTATTAAACTCCTTTGCATAATTCTTTTTATAAAAGAAATCCTTTTATAACAATTTATTTATTTATAATAAATAAACTAAAACAACAAAAACTTAGCTTTAATCATTTTTAAATAATATAAAAAAATATAACTAAAACTTTTTAAATAATATAATAAATAAACTCTTAAACCTATAAACATCTCTAATAGATAAATGAAATAAAATAACTTTAAACACCTTTTAAATAAAATTAATTATCTTCAACAATATTTTTAATGAAATAATCATCTAGTTTTATATAACTAATAACCGAATAATTATTATCTTCAAAAGTATTAATAAAATAATTTATTTTAAAACACTATAGATAATATAATAATTAACTTACAAAAATAATTTTTACCAACGTTTGTAATTAATTATTAATAAAGCTCCTTGTATATATATAGTAGTAATTAAAACATTTTTCTTCCAATTTATAAATTAGAAGTTAATCAAATCCAAAATTTCCAAATCTAGAAAAGGCTCGACAATTCTAGTGGTACTTAACAAACTACCATTACCTTCCATTAAACTTTTCAAGTCAAGTTGTTGGTATTTACATAATCAAGCATATATGTAAACCAATCCATCATTAACGATCAATTGACACTTAAATAAATGTCCAAATTAATATAATAGTAGAATGGGGATGTATTCTGCTAACCAATATCATTCAAAGATGCACAATTTACATTTATTAAACGGTGTTTTCGGCCAAATAGATAACACCAAAAGTATACTTACATTAACTACATTATAATTTTTAACAACGTAATTATATTAATCCAAATCAATATCAATTTATCACCACATATATAATTCATTACTTAAAACACGTTTGAATACAAATTTAAAACTCAAACTACCTAATAGCATTTGAAGATGCTATATCGCGATCCTAGATAAATTTCAACTAATCTAATAGCATTTCAAGATGCTATATCGTTATCCTAGACCAAATTCAAAACAACAAGTGAATCCAATCAATTCAAGCAGATGTAAATAAATTTAATCTACACAATATTATACTAGTAAATCAGAAAGGTGAGTTCAATTCACAATTATTCCAGCTGTCGCTTTTGGGTTCAGTTTGGTCTATAGTCGAACAACGTTCGACTATAGCTCCAGATTCAGCTAGTTCCAAATGCAATTAATTCAACCCATCACATAGAGGATGACGACACGAATCCAATGCGACAGACGGCGTCTCAATCAGATCCCACTACTAACAAGGCCTGGCCCTAACTACAACGAACCCAACCCGCACACACAACACTCCTTCTTCCTCATATCTTTAAACAGGCTACTGACTTTGATTCCCTTGTGCGCACGTGCACGCACGCCTCCGATCATCAACCCCTCCATGACATCTGATAGCACCGATGAACTTTTCCTCGCCTTCACTACACAATGCACCGAAATACCCATGTCCCAGCATCGGCAAACAAAAAGCGACCTGATCCTCCATATCGCGACAAATCCAAAGTCACATTTCACTAAGGAGCGTTGTGTGCCCCCATTTCTGCACTGCCAGAGCTTCTCGACCCCATGAACCCCAAAATAATCTCCGATTCATAAATCGTTGCCTATATCGCAAGAGAAGTTGAACCCTAGCACCACCGCCCCTTTGTCGATCACCCAAAACATGACCAGACAAAATAAAAAGAATATGAGATTGTAGAGTTCATCAACATAATTCCAATGATGTTTGTTTTGAAATTTTCCATTCAGAAACGAATTTGATTTTTAATTTTAAAACATACGGCCATTTTGTTCTTTGCTTTAATAACATGGAATTGAATGGGGGAGAGGGAAGTGAACGAATGAAGAAAGAAAAAATATGGTAAGTGCTGAGTTAATTTTATTTTATAACCAGATAAACTTGGAATGAAACGAGGATGTTTTTTCTTTTCTCTGCTTTTCTTTGATCGGGTGAAAAGATAAAAGAAGAAGGTACGGGGCAGCAAAAGCAGGAACTAGTACGAATTGTCTAAGTTTGGATATATATATATATATATTTTAAATTTTTCCGGTAACGCGCTATACCACTTTCTATTCATGTACTCGGAATGATAAAAAAAAATTATGATCGCGCTCAGAATAGCGATGTGATCCCAAAACCATAAAAATATACACCGGTCATTGAGTTCTATAAAATCACAAAAACACAACCATTTGCCGATAAAATGACAAACGAGAATTTCAATAATTTACAAATTAAAAATTATGGAAAAATAAAATAAATTAAATTAAAAATACACCAATGAAAATCGAGTCGTAATAATTAAAATTAATTTCCTGATTATTTATTTGAACCATTTATCACAGTAATTAAATTTATAATTGAATTCAGCCTAAATATTTGTTAATTTAAAAGGAGTTAAACAAGTCCCTTAAATCAATAGAATTTATATTCAAATTAAGAATCCCAATATTTAAATAACTATTCATATGTTTATTCACAATTCAAGGGTTTTAAATAACCTCTATAATTTAATTCAAGTTTTAAAGCCTTTAAACCAATATTTTAATAATTAAAATTAATTAAAATATTTAAAATCAAATCACTAAAATTCTGGGTCATTACATAAGTCCTAATTGACTTCTTAATGCATCTTAGTTAAGGTTTAAACAATTCATTATTAGTTAAACCCTAATTAATTAAAAGTCAATTAAATAATCTGTAACGACCCCGAATTTTAATTACATTTAATTGATAATTAAATGAATTTTTGAATAAAAATAGTAAAATAAATTTGATTTAGGTGATGCGAGTTTCCCCGATATCCAAGTATATCTGTATAAATCGTTTAAAAATTTAAAAATATTGTATATATGAGAACATATATCTGTATTTGAACATATCTGACTAAATTTGAAATAATAATATATATTTTGATTTGAATTTAAATTGTTTAATTAATTAGTAATCAATATTGATTTAGTTAGGTTATGGATTAATTATGAATTATTGGAAATAATGTATTCGAATTAAAATTGAATTGGAGTTATAAATAACGTAAAGGTATTTGAATTCAATCTTAATCTATGGATTTTAGAAGTTGTGTAAGTATAACAAAATTCTATTAATAAATATTTAAGTTAAAAATTGAAATAGAAATATATACATATAAATATAAGATAAACTATATAAAATATAGAGTGAACAAATTTGTAAAATTATAACGAATAAAAATAAAAATAGAACTTTATTTGGTTTCAAAGTATTAAGGCCAAAACAAATAAAAGAAAATATGTGTACATTTCTAAAGGCTAAAACCAGACTTTTCTTTAAGGCAATGTCTAACATCAAAAAAATAAAACAAATAGGTTATATTCATGTACAAGCTGAAATGTAAACCTGGAAGTAAACAAGAAAACGAAAACAAGACAGTGTAAATACAAACAAGTTGTACAAGCCTAATTAATACAAGTACCTACAGCTGAAATGAAAGGAAAAGAAAATTGATATAGGTACATACGAAATAAGATAAAGAATGAGTGTTTGTAGACACGAAGGAGGCTAGCATTTAATGTTATTATCTCTAGTACATAATATTGATCATATCAGCCTCCAAAGAAATGAAATATCTCTGACCAAACCAAGTATCACTTGTACAAATTGTATACCCAGTAACTCATTTCCATATATCAAGTTCTTCATTTTTCTTGGTTCGTCCATCACAACTAAGTAACTTCTGAAGTAAGGTTCAAACATAAACAAAAAAATTCAGTTTAAAACAACAATCTATTCAAATCAATACAACTCAGAGATTTAAAGAAGGTCTCAGCAAGCAAAAATTCAAAAGCCTGATTCAAATTTGAAGGCTCTGTTCAATTTCTCTGGAAACAAGGTGAGCAAACCACTTGACCTTGTTTTAATCTGTTGATATTTAGATTAGTACTTGTAGTATGATATAAAATGTGCTGGTAAGATTGTGTGGATATGCATGTATGGATGTATGATTGTGTATCCATGTCTGTGTATATGTAAATACACATCTCTGTTGTATTTACAGGTTCATGTTCACTAAAAATTTATTATCTCCTCATCTAATCAAAATTTAGTCATGATTATTAAAGGAAAAGTATATGTATTCACTGAATTCAAAATTTAAAAATGGTATCAAGTTGGAATAATTGGTAGATAATTAGAAAAGGTGAAACTACAGTGAAACTTCTTTTAAAACAGAAAATTCAATAAACTTAATTTTGTATTTTGATCCCATAATTGGATTTGTGCTAACAAATGATGATTTTTAAAACTTTAATCAGGATTTTTAAGTATGTATGTATGGAGAAACCATAAGATGAACGGAATTGCATATTTCACAAAATTCTGGTGATCGGAGGGTTTTTAGATCTCGGGGTTGATGTCGAAGGTGACTTGCATGTTGATGATCACTGGAAAAATGCTCGAGGCATTTTTAGTTGGTCGAGGCGGCGACGTAGAGGTGGAATAGGGTTTAACGGCTGTTAAACTTGGGGTTGGAGTTTGGACTCGTTCGCGCTCGTTGATGTGTCGAGTGCGACCGGACTTTGAGGAAGGGTTCATGGGACGTCGGGGCACCTTTGGTCAAGATGGCGGAGTTGCTGGTGGCCAGTGGCGATGGGTCGAAGGATTTTAGTCGACTGGGTTTTAAGTTCTGGGCGATCGATGGGTCGATTTTTGATTTCGGGCTGGAATCGTCGAACTGGGCGTTGGGTTGGTCGAGAGTGATGTCGACGACTTGTCAAAGGCTACGGCGATGGTCGGCGATGTTTCGTTTGGGCGTACACGTGCACGCTTGCATTCGCGTGTCTGGTTATGAAGAAGCTTTGGGGAAGAAAGCCTTGACTCGAGACGAATTCGAAGGGGTTTGGGTAATGTCTCGAAGTAGCAGGAAGGGGAGGGGTGACTCGGTGCTTTAGTTCAGAATACTCGAGTTTTTGAGTAATTTTGCTCGAGTGTTGTTGTAGTTTGCAAACAGGTTTCAGAATTTAAGGGAAATTTGGTCCGGTAGTTTAAAGCCAATGCAAGTGGATTAATCAATTTCAAAAAGGTTGAAGCCAAGTTTAGAGGGTATATACAAATTTAAAATGATTTTCAAGAAAAAAATTGTTTTAGCAGGGTGTCCAAGTTTTAAAAACAAAGAAATTTGAATTTGTAAATAATTCAAGTTTTTAAAACAAAGATAAAAGAGTTTTAAAATATGAAATATCTAACTAAAAGTTATTCATTAACTTAGAAAAGTTTTAAAAAGTTAAAAGTTATATCTGAATGCTTAATTAATAAAAATTGATTTCTAAAGTATTTTATTTAAAATAAAGTTAAAAATTAAGATTCAGAAATCAATCACGATAGAAATTTATCTTGCGTAATTAAGACCTTGATTAAATAAAGGTAAATAAATGTGAAGGTAATTAAACCAATTCAATTATTATTAATAATTTAAGAGTGTTGGTTAATGTAGCTAATTTAATTAAAGTTGATTAAGTGATTAGGAATAATCACGTATTGTAATTCACTAAGAATAATTAATTAAAGGGTAATAAATTAGGGGTTGATTAATTTCTTAATGAACTAATTAAGGGAAAGTGATTAAAGGACAATGGAATAATTAAAGGTTAATTTTTTTTAATTAAAAGTTGATTAATTTATAAATGATTAAAGACAATTAATTAAATGATTTGAAATCAATGAAAAGTTAATTAACCATGATTGATGACCCATCTGATTTAAATTAATCAGATAATTAATTGAGTTCACTTATGGATGTTTTGAATTCTATTGATTGTTGAACTGTTTGATATTTCTAATATGATGCTTTGTGATACACCCTGATTTATATTGTGATAAATTATCTGTGATGTAATTCATTATCTGTGATATTTATATATCTGTGGTCTGTGTATGAACGATAAGCGTTATAGTTATATCGCTTATCAACTATATCTTGTATTTTGATATGAGATGATTCATTGTGTTGCACTATTGTGTGAAACCCCTGGACTACACTTTTACACACACAAATATGGATGTCACGAAGAAATCGGTTAAGTCACAGATAATTTAAATCTGATGTTTTTGAAATTGGAATTTTTAAATTCAATTGATTTTGAAATTGGAAATTTGGGTTTAAAGTGAAAAGCTTTTGAAATGGAATTTCAAAGATAAAAGTTATTTTGAATAACTTAATCGAGTTTTGAAAATTTAAATAATTTGATTTAAATTTGAATTCAAGTTTGAAATTGAATCCTATGATTTGGGACTAGGGATTGAAAATGTTATAAATGTGTTTTCTATGAATTTGAACCATTTTAAAATATTGGTTTGAGAATTTGAATTTAACCCAAGAACCTTAACTTGTATGAATGAATCAGATTTCCAAAATGAAACTGTTTGTTTTCAAATGATAAAAGCTTTCAGATAAGTAATGAAATTCCAGTTTAATTAAAGGAATTTCAAGATTGAATTGAAAATGGTTTTCCAAGTTATGAATGAATTCTTTTTGAAAGCTATGAATTGGATCTGTTTATTTTTAACAGATTTAAAATAATGATTGGTTTAAATCATTTGAAATGGAATTGTTTTGAAAACTGTAAGTTAAATCTTTGATTTAAAGATTTAACGAGTTAATCAAATTGAAATGGGAATTAATTTGCAAAATCTGTGAATGAATCTTTTGTTTAAAAGATTAAAGTGTGGAAACTATTTAAACCGTAAAGGTTGAATCTTTTTGTTTAAAAAGATTTGAAAATGGTAATTTGTTAAACCATTTGAAAAGAAAGATTTTGGGTAATAAGTTGCGACTTAATTGAAATCCCAATATCCATATGTTTTTAAATATTTCGCTCACTATTCGGTTTAGCCGGGAGAGGACCTTTGGGTCGTATAACCCATTCCGAATATGTGATACATCGTATATGGATAGCATTTGAAGACCGGTGTTGAAGACCGGATATTTTTGAAAACGGAAGGATTAGTGTCGAGTTACTCTGCATCGGCTGATCCCCGATATAGAGGTTTTATCATCCTTAGTGACGGGAAGTCCGGACGTGATTGGAAATTATCCGGAATTGCAAGGGCTTCGTGAGAAGTGCCTTCGGTTCTGTTCGATCCCGGAACAGACTTGTATGGATTGTATGTCTGACATTACACTTTGAGATATAAAGCCGATTTCTTTCAAATACATATCTGTTGGTGGCGGAGAATTTATTCTCTTAGCTTAACACCCTTCTCTGAGACGTATGAGCTCAGAGGTTATGTAGTTGAAATTTATCAGCGATATATCCCAATTTGGTAATGTGGCATGCTGAGTGTTGCTGTGTGATGATCAGTGTTTGATCATTTGTGATATGATCATTTGTTTGATCATTTATCTTTGTGATCATAGGTTGATCATCTGTTGACCCAAAGCATGGCTTTGTGACAAAGCGTAGCTTTGTGGACGAGACTTCATCAGGGCCTCACAACCCGGAAATGGTCGAAACAGGATCGTTGCGGCAAGGTTATGAGGGTCGCGCCCTTTAGGGTATGTCATTTCCTTCTGGAAAAGGGTGGTGTCATGGTATGGAGCCCAGATACTTACTCATGTGGATACACTTTATTATGTGTGATGTTGGTTATCGAGGCCTCGGATAAAGGTCCCAAAGGACCGGGGGGTGGCATATTCGTGAGTTACCTGTTACAGGGGTAACCCGGCCTTGTTTGGCAGAGAGCAGTTTGTCTCTCGGGGCGTCCCGCCAGAGGCGTTCCCATACGGCGGAAAGGAAGTTCCTTAGCCTGACCATTTGTTGGAAATCCATTTCTCCAATACGGAACTTGTACGGTTTTAGTTGTAGAACCTGCCATTTACGTACGGTGGTCACCACTGTTTAGATGGTAGCTATAGTAGGCATACGATACTGGTCGTATGTTGGCTAAGATTAATATTATACTTTCGAAATGTTTTCTACACTATGCACTAATGATAATATCCAATGATTTGCGTAGTAAGCATGTTTGACTATCATAAGAAGAAATCTCCTCCAATTCTGCGTTTGCATTGTGTGTGTGGCGGGAGGTCTTATGGTAGTTTCATTTTCCAAAAGCATTGCGGATTTCAATGTTTAAAACCTTTTGTTGTTGTTTAAAGATAAACTGTTTTTGTTGCTCACACCAGTCCCATGACTGATCCGGAGTTTATTGTTCCCTTCCTAAACTCTGGGTGCCCACCATTTTCCACACGGGCAGTCTAGAGTTGGGTTTCTTCTCGGATATTCAGGTTTAGTAGATTATCTGGAGCTAGTTCATTCATCGGAGTTGCTTATCTTGGAGTTGTGGATTCATTCTTGGCTGAAGATCATTTTGGAGTTATCACTTCTATTGATATTGTTCCGCTGCTGATGTTATCATTTCTGTTTTCCGCTGTATCATTATTTATCTCTGATATTGTTGTATCATATTGATATCATTGTTGTATATCATTCTGGATATTGTATTCATTGGAGTGTATATGATATCATTGATTTCTTTATTCCGCTGTGTTATTTACTTAATTGTGTTATAGCTCCGGCGAATCGGATTTGAACGGTCGAATCTGCGGCATTCTAGTACAATGTGAAGTACGGATGTTGATTTTCGAGCGGGCAAAACCCGAGTCGTTACATAATCACTTATTAAACAATAATTTATTAACTAATTAACTTAACTAAATAATAATTAATCATTAAATTACTTCTTATCTTCATTAATCATTAATTAAAACTTTATTAATCACTAATTAATCATTAACCTTCTTTTAGTGTTACTTAACCCTTAATCACTTACTTAATTATCAATTAAGTACTAATTATTTTTAATTAATTTACTAAATAATAAAATATTTATTTAACTAAACTTAATCTCTTTTTATATTAATAATTAAGTTTGAAAAACTTTTACAAAACCATTTCACAAGAAAACATTTTAAAACGAAAATCGGAAATTTTGTCGAGCTACGTCCACAACGACTATCACTGTGAGCGCAGTTCGCTTAAACATACTTTAAGCGAAAACTTGCTTGATTCTTTTCTATTTCATATTTTGAAACATAATTTTTAAAGTTTTTGAAACATAGAAACAAAGATAGAAATTTTGAAATAATTTCCAAACTTTTAAACAAGAAAACATAGTTTTTTATTTTCTAATTGGATCTCACGTCGGTCGCAACACACAAAGTAGTTAACTTTAACTAAAAATAGAAGATACTTTGGTTCTTGGATCACAACCATACATCCATACTACCATACTTTTTAACATCACAATGAAACACATAAAAAATACATGTTTACATGCTTACTAACTTGACAATACCGCATTCAAATCTCAAATTCAACACCAAACACCAACATCCATCAAATCAACATCAACCAACATAATAACCATTCGATTTACACATCGTATTATCATCACAATAACACCACATAGTAAAGTCAAAAAAATTCCAAAATAAAGTAGTTTACTCACCGAAACTCCGCAAATACAAAGCGAACTTCGACTAGACTTTGGGAAAAAAACATGAGCTTCGAAGTGTGAAGATTTTTTTTGGAGTTTTGAGCTTCAAATGGCTCGACCTGATGGTGTGGGGTTCGGCCTAGTGTCTTGGGGTGGGTGTGGGCTTGGATTCTTGAAGAATAAAGTGAAGAAATGAAGATAGGAAAGTTTAAACTAGATTCGGAAGAGATTTAAAGTGAAAAGTTAGGATTTTTAAATACTTAGAAAGGATTTGGAAGCCACGGAAATTTTAGAGAGGAAGTTTTAGAAAATGAAAGAGAGAATGTAAATAAAAATGTGTGTGTATGGGTGTGTATTTATAGATGAAGAAAAGTGGAGAAATTGCCATTTTATCCCAAGTTTAAAATATCATAACATGTCATCATTCTGACATGTCACATTACCACCTTTCTCCCCCTTATATGTCACATCCCTTAAGCCATGATGGGTAATGATGATGGTACTTATGGAAATGACAAGAGATAATGATATGATTTAGTATATATATAAGTTATTATTTTAAAACCATGTCTTGTCACATCACTTGCTAAACATAATTAACATAAGATAATATACTATTAGTGTATTTTTTGTTAATTAACTCTTATATATGTATATATAGTGCATAAAGACGAACAACATTCCGCACAACTTTCCGGTGTCGAAAGGTCAAAATTTCGGAAAACATCCTTCGGTCACATTTTCCATTTTTCTACGAACTATTTAATTTGGTAAACTCCATCATTATTAATTTATTAAAATGAGTTCATTTATCAATAAATATCCATTTGTTGATTGTATAAATTATATATATATATATATATATTTGCCTAGTTAAAGCGACCAAAGCCTGGGTCGTTATAATAATATTAATTAGGATTTGATACTTACTCTATGTATCAAATATATAAGCGAAATGTGGTATTGTAGATAATATAACATGTATAATCATTTCTATTACCAATGCATAAGGAATTCATTTTACATGCTCTATATTAAATAATATAGCATAGTCTATGTGTATATCATTATGGGACATTCACAATATCCTTTTACATTAATTAAAAAAGTGCCTTTTCAAATCTTATACGAAGAGTCAAACAACTAAACTAAAGCAATTTTAACAAGAGTACATCACTAACAATCATAAGTTTGTCATTTACTTATAATTTAAGAAATATTTTGGTACCTTAATGTTCTTTCTTACAGACACACGCTTCTTCTACAGTTTGACATAAATTCAAACTGTTCGATTTTTCTATCAAGATATTTGCTCGACTCTAATGCTTGTTGAATGATACTTTTGCATTAGTTCTTAGATCTTATCCAATAACCTACAAACTCAGAGTCGCTCTCGTTTACTTTGAGACATTTTGATTATTAAGTGTAAAAAACATATTCTGAATCATTATTTAGAATTTCTGTTTCAATATACATATACCAAAACTCAGAATCATATTGAGTGATAATTTAGTGAATAAAATTTGAATTAACTTAAGTATGCTGAAAGACAAATATGTTACGTTAATTTCAAAATTTGAAATTTACGATGTTATTCGACAACCGTAGCTTACCATAATCCAACTGCATTAGACTTCTTCTTAGAGACTTTTGCGGTTGGTGGATCATATCCCTTAGGGTATAACCATCAAAAATATATTTTAATAATATACTTAGAATCCTTTCTGGATTTGCATATCATGCCATATGGTAGAGACAATACTCTTAATGGCTTATTACCACCGAGGAAATTCTTTTCTCAACATCGATAAGAAAATTATAGTTTCTCTTTAATGTGTAAGAGTTCATATTAGACATTTTAATTAGTTGTATCTATTTAGGCATGATCAATTTCATTTCTTGTAATCGATTTTATCTTTGGATTGTATCCAAATCCATTTTATTACCAATAATTTCCAAAATAAATTCCTCCATCTTGAAGTTGGTGTTTCCTGAAACAATAATTGTTTCTTAGTGTAACAGAATTGGTATTTATAAACATTTTCTGAATTTCCTATATGTATAAAACTGATTTGGTTTTTCAGTTTATGAAACTTGTGCTCATAACATAAATTGGTCAATCAATATTGATTGGACCCAAACTCATTTGGGGTAGTCGATACAAGATCCCTTACGAACAAGCATTTTGTACAGTCTCTCGACTCACACAACTTGTTAACTCCTTGACTTAGGATATATAAGGGTTATTTCATCAACACTTATCTTGTATGATTTGTAGATATTGTTTTAGATGAAATTACATTTAACCTTATATACTTACTCTTATGTACATATCCTTACAAAAAGAAGTTAACTCAACTTAATTCATCATTAAAAATATTTTGTCCAACAATGCCTGGTTACTCTATACCAATACATCACTATGTATCATGGGAAGGAATGACTTTTGAGATTGAATGTTATTTATTTTAGGTACATTTGGAACTCATTCTTGATACACTCACTTATTCGACCAAATCAAATTATTTTGTTTCCTTGCATGTTATGTTTTCTACTCCGGTTTCATATTCGATGAACTTATCATAAATATACTATTTGTGTATTAATCACACATGTTTTATTTCTATGATAATTCATTTGTGAATATAACGAAGTATGTGGAGCCACTTAGTAATCATTAGACTTTAAACTGCATACTTCTATATGTATCAATTTGATGAGTTCATTAACTCTTTTATCGCTCTCAATGAATAGGCACTTCACCCATATTCTTTTGCGATACAACTCATTGGTATCATATGGTTCATAATTACAAGATTATAGAATTATATATCAAAGCTGTAGCTTAGTCCATAATTTCAAATTTTGAAAAAGTTTTTGATACTTATGTATTTTTAAATGCATCACTTTTGTTATAAATACAATTACTATAGATATATTTTATAAAAAATATTCATGGTGCTCATATCAAAATAAAACTATCTATTTTTAGTCAATACCGAAAACAACTATTATTTCATAAATTACACTCAGTTTATTTATGAAAACATTTTTCATAACTTGATGTGTCCATTAAGAAGTAATATATTGTATGCCCCACTATTTCCGCCATTACTATAATAGTGTATGAAATATAAATCTCCATTCAACGGCTTATTTTGAAAAAAAAATCATACATTGTAACAGGTTTGCAGTCGAGAGTCTCCAATTAAATATATTGAAGAAGAAATAAACTTTAAAGAAAACAATTTTCTACATGAAAATACATTTGGAATATAAATTACATTTCTCATTCCATATCAGGAATCTTTAAGGATTTTATACAATTATCGTTTCTAGTGTCTCTTCATGAAGCAAAGATGATCATTCACTTTCTTTATCCCAACACTACTAAGTTATAACTACTCTCGTACATCCGCTTTTCTTTCAAAATGGTTGAACCATTAAAAAAGGATACCATTGTTAGAACACCATAACAAACTGTTTACAAAAATATATTTAGTCATTCTTAACATTTGTGGATGTCAAATAAGTTACACTCTACATAAACTGATCAAACTGACATTTCGATGATTGAATTCCTAGGTTCATCTTCCAGCTCTGGGTCTAGTGCTACATCCAAAACAACTAGATCCTTATTGTAATCTATCATACTAAATACATGATCTTGCATTATGGTTTACTTGCTTATTTCAAATGAACTAATTTCAACAAAGTTACGTACATGAAGAATCATGACTGTTCGCCATATAACATTTATATGTGGTCGAATATGGATCAAATATCCATATTCTTACATTGTTTTAGAGTTCAAAACTCGGAAAAGATAATACACAGTCTATGGCAAATAAACACCTAAGCGACCTAGGCATGAATGTTTCAGTAGTTATATAAATTAGCTCTTGCATGTGTCTTGAAGTGAAAACACGCCAAAAGATCTATTGCTAAGTATATTTTATATATCAATCTTAACTAGTTTCTTTTATATATTAACTAATAAACATTTTATCAATTATATTGGTTATACAAATTTATCAAAGTGGATTATTGTAACTTTTATAGCACATGTTCTTATAGTATTAGAAAGGTTGAATGTTTTCAATCTCCTTTTATAATAAGGCCTCCAGTAGATTTTGATATTCCAAAAAACTTTAAGATAAATATAAAAATCTTTCAATTCCTCTAGTGAATGTTAGGACTCGCTTGCCTTAGGATTCTGACCTTGAGATTGCTTAACAAATCGTAGGCCTGTAAATGATGGATAACTCCTTATTGTGGTTTGTAGAATTGTGGATCTTAAGGCTAATTAAACACTAAAGAGGGGTGAATAGTGTTTTCTAATTATTATAAATCTTTTTATAGTTATTTTAAGATTATTATTAAACAATGCAGAATGAACAATCATAGATGCAAACACAGATAAGTATAAATGCAATAAATTAAAAAATAGACGATTAGAGAGATCACATCGGGGGCCAAGGTCGGCCAGTGAGACGATGGGGGATAAGCTTCATCGTTGATAGGGAAACAGCTGGATCACCGGCTAAGGCCCCTAAATGACCGCTCAGTGATAAAGGAGGTAGGGGTGTAGAGACAGCCAAGAAGTTTGCCTAGAAGCATCCCTTGAAAGAGTGCGTAATAGCTCACTGACCGAGCGCTCTTTCGCCGAAGATGAATGGGGAAACGTGCTCAATATCATTTGATTGAAAAGTTTCCTCGACTCCTTATTGTTTGAAGAAACCCTCCCCTTCAATTGGTCTTTTTTCCTGAAAATCAGACATGAGATTACAAATCAAGTCTTTCCCTAAGATTTCGAATAGCTGATTTTTATACTGGTTCGAAGTTACCTTATGTCCAGTCTCATACAATTGCTTATACAGATTTCTTTTCAAAATGCCAGTCTTTCAACAGGTTGAAGGCAAATCCAATACAATCTCGATTTAAAGATTACATGACACACCCTCCTGATTTTCCATGCTCACGGTATACCCACTTGATTTGGACAGGCTACAAGCACATCCACTCGGATTTTTGGGCTACCAAGCATACCCAATTGATTTGAACGGGCTACAATCACATCCAAGCAAATACAACTAGAGTTTGATGATTTTTCCAAAGAAAGTTTCTTGATCTTTGGTTACAATGGATCCAATAGCATCTTGACAAAACTTTGATCTTTGATTGAGAGAGAGATGATTAAATATAGAGAGTAAATAGTAGAGAATCAATACAATGAAGATTGCATTGGTTTTGGTTGAAATTATGAGATGTGAATAAGTTTTTCACTAGAATTTTTGGTAGAGTAAGAGGAGAGAAGATAATAAGAAAGCAGTTGTTGAAAAATTCTTTTGAAACCCCTTATATAGAGAATAAACAGACATGTCCACTCGCACAGAGTTATGACAAATAGATGCTTCATTTCAAAATTTTAATTTCAAATTTGCGGAATGTATGTCAACATACTATATAAGGATATGTCAACATATCCCTTTGAAATTTGAAAATTCTTTTATTTTAAAATGTTTTGAAAATCTCATGCTTTGTAAAATATTTTGATACTTTGTAAAATAATTTAAACATAGTTTACAAAAATTTTAAACTTTGATAAAATTTTATAAAATATTTTTACAAAGTTTACTACCCGGGACTTTAATAATATTCTCTACTATATGTTTAAACTTTGATAAAAACATTTTACAAAGTATAGAATATTATAAAATATTTTAAACTTTGATAAAACATTTCAAAAACATTTTAAACTTTGATAAAAAGATTACTACTAGGGACTTTAATAATATTCTATACTTTATATACTATATTATAGTCTTAAGATCTTCATATTTTGGTCTTTATAGCCATGGGTCTTCATGTCCATTCTTTGAGTCTTTATACTGTACAGTCTTTGATTCAACACCAATATAATATCCTGCACTATACGCTATATAACTTGGCAAAACATTAGTATCCATATTTTATATGTATGTAGTTTTGTTATCAAGATTGTTATCATCAAAATCAATAGTCGAGGTATTAATAATCCCCCATTTTGATGATGACAACCATTAATATCCTGTATATAAAATATGATATAACTTTCCTTGAGTTAGGAGACTCCCCTTGAATATATGGATATGTATACTTTATATTTTTCTCCACCTTTGTCATCAACACGAATGGGTGAAAAGGTAAAAACTCCCCCTAAATGAAATACCTAGAAACTATAGATTCATAATCAATAAAATCTAATATATATATATGATAAAGAACACACTATTCTATATTAGGTATGATGATGCATGATAATAAAGTAGATTTTATTTATATAATTCAAACAAATCCAATTATGTACAAGTATCAAAATAAATCAAACATACAAATTCAAATAATCCAAACCAAATCCTAAAAATATATGTGTGTGTGTGTGTATTTACATATCAAATCCAAATCTAATAACTAAACATTTCAAGGAACTTCAACCTAATCGTCGGACCCAAAGATTGGATCTGCTTTGATGGCATTTCAATCTTCATTATCCTTATTAACAGTGCACTCTAGGTTGTTGAATGGTTTGCCTTTAATTAAGTAAGTGATCATACATCGAATGGCATCAAAATGCTTTTCTTGTTCCTTGATCATCTGCATTTGACTTAACTCTAACTGCCTATGATTTCTTAGGACAAAAGAGAGAATATCCTTGAAGGATTGAAGCGTTTATTCAAGATTTTCACATAATTTTTTAAGTGAAGAAGGAATATTTGTAAATATATGTTTGAGAATGAAAAGAGAGTACAGAATAAGATGATGAGTGAGTTTTCTGGAAGAAATAGGCTTACATAGGAGTAGAAGTCATTTGGAATGAATGGATGGATGGTAGTTATTTATATTTTGAAATTTAAAATTTTGTAAATTGCCTATTATATGTCGACTTATAGGTATTATGTATGTCGACATATCGACCTAAATTTTCAAGACTAGTATATTTGTTATAGTTTTTGTTTTTCTCTTATACCATTATATATATATATATAACTTCCAAAGACTAATAAACAACATAGAACAGTAACTAATATATTTCATTACTTAGAATTGAAGGACACTTGGATTTCAATTATTACTAAAGAAAAGTACATACAAACAACATGAACTTGAACTAAAAACACAAATTACAAAGCTAGATTTTATAAGCAAACAACTAGATAGGCTTAGGAGGATGTAGATGATGACGATGAAGAGCTGCTGTGTTTGCGAATAATATTTCCAAAGTATTTATCCACTATATTGGAAAGAGAAGCGAACTTCTTACTAAATGAGCGCTTAAGATTCTTTTCGTTTTTAAGAAGCTTTTCTTAGTTCCTATGGATCTCTTTGTTGGAGTGGTGAAATGGTTTGTCAAAACTTTCTAAGGAAGTTCCCATTTCTTCCTCCTCATCCTCTTCTTTTTCCACTTCCATCTCATTCCCTTCTTCTTCTTCTTGTTGGATTTCTTGTTCTTCTTCCCGTGCTAACCTTTGCTGCTTTTTGGCAAGAATCTCATATGGTTCAAAAAATGGTGGAATATGCATAAGAGAATGTTGGCTTTATCGAAAACTTTTCAAGGAATGGATTTTTCTCCTCTTAAATCGACAACAAAATATAAGAAAACTCTAGTAAGATACACACATAGAAGAGTGTGTTCTCATGTCTAGAAATGTTCTTTTGAACACAGTCATCTAAAATTACCTATGCCCAATTGATGTTTTAATGATCCTATATAGCAAACAGAGCTTTAAAATCTTTTTCTGTAGGGTAACTATAATTACCCGTCCTTGGAGTGATACTTTGTTGTAAAATGAGACTCATAAATCTCGATTTTGGTGGAATATTCTTGTGTTTAAATTCAAATTCTTCATCACTTTCAACTTCATGATTTTGTTCATCAATTTGCAAAGTGGTCTTAACCAAAATTATGGACAACACCCCGAAACTATTCCGGCTAGTGTGGTTAATCCGGTTTGAATAAAGGGCTTGATAGCCTTAAGAATTGCCTTTGTAATTTGCTTCTATATATATCCTTCAAATCAAACCTTTCGACGTTGTTGAAAGGTTAGGTACTTCCTTGAGTTTGATTCCTTTCATCTCTAATTAAACTTATATGTGGTCTCCTTTTGGATTAGATTGGATTCTTCTGAGTTTATCCTTTTAAAGGTGTAAGTTATCTTAATGTTTAGGCTGGTTATCAAATTTCTTTTTGAATATGCAGCAGCTTTCGGCCTTGTCGAAAGGTTTGATGACTTGGGTTATAATGTCGAAAGATTAAGGTTATTGGGACAGTTATAGCATAAGAGCTATCGACCTAGTCGGAAGGTTTGGAGCTATAAGTTAATTACTCCGGAAGATTAAAGTTAGTGTTTGGACTAGATGCATTATCAATCTCGTCGAAAGGTTTAGTCCTTCGATTCAATGATTTCGGAAGGTTTGATGAATATTGATCAGATTTGGTTGTCAACTTAGTCAAAAGGTTCTGATTGAAGAGTTGAAAGCTTCGAAGGGTTGAAGTAGTTGCTTATGACAGAAGTGCTGATGATCCTGTTGATAAGAACATTCTGAAGGGGTTTTACCTGAAAATATGAGTTAATCCAACAAAGATTCAAGTATATGGTAAAGTAATTAACAAAGCCAAGGACTTCTCTTTGTATCCAAGAAAAAGCTTTATTTTTTAAATTTCCCAAATCAACATTGAATTAGGTTTACAATTCTCTAATTAGGAAGATACAAGACAAGAATGAAAGAAACCGGAACCCCCAGCTGGACCCCTTGGGTCTTATTTATAGATGCAGGCGACCCTCCTTTCGAATTCATGCTCTCGACTGGGTCGGAAGGTCTCCCTTTTATATGCCACCTTAAACGCTTCGTCTTCGTAGAAAGGTTTGCTTTTTTATCTACTATTATGAACCTTCCACCTTTGTCGGAAGGTTTGTTACTCTTATGTCTCCATGATCCTTTCGCCTTTACCGAAGGGTTAGTCCTCTTTATACTGTTTATTGTGAACCTTTCGACCTTGTCGGAAGGTTGCTCCTCTCTTCTTTACTGTGAACCTTTCGACGTTGTCGAAAGGTTTTTCTTCTGTTGTTTTTTGTGAACCTTTCAACGTTGTCGGAAGGTTGCTCTTCTTCAATGATGTCGAAAGGTTGTCTTTCATCCTTTGTTGACTTGTGAGTGCAGCTTTCTTCATAACCTTTCGTTATTGTTGGAAGGTACCCTGGATGTGCTTCAACCGGTTCGAAAGGCTTATTATGCTTTCGAAAAGGTCATTAAGTACTTGCTTAAACTTGCTTTGACTTCTCCATCCCCTTCGGAAGATAAGAACACTTTGAATGCCGAGGAATGAACTTTTTTGACTCCTTTGAAACGTCTGGGACTACTATACACTGTTGACTGCATCACTTCGACTCTTTCAAAAGGTTTGAACTGAACTTCTTTTCTTTAATCTTTGTTGGGAGACCTTCGTCTTAGACGGAATGTTGATTTTTAGTGTAACATTTGCCCTCCCCCATTCGAAGGGATGCTCTTGACTTTCCAAGTCATCTTTGTCGACAACTACAAAATTTTCCCGCCTCTTAGCCTTCCCGCGCTAATCTATAACGTCCATTTAAACCTTGATCTAGTGGCTGAGAATTTAGGCGACTTTTCTTATATAATACGCTTCTTCTCTTTCTTCCTCTTTTACTTGAATCAAAATTATCGCGCACGAGTAAAAGAGTTCTCTCAAAATTTCCCAAATCTCATTTCAAAACAATAAGGTAATCTATTAAATTTGATTTGTAAATTTTAGTCTAAACTTCACCCTTATCGGTTTTCAGTTGAATTTCCAACTTTTATTTCCAAAATTTGGATTCAATTTTAGTTCTCTGAATAAAATTTCTTTCAAACTAGTTCTAACAATATTCGTTTGTGGTTTTTGATTTGAAGTCATATGGTGTTTGATAAAGGTAATCCACAAATCGAGATTAACTTTAAACCCAAGGCCTCTAAATTTGGCTTTTAGCTTTTAATTCCTGATTCTTGACCTAACTTTTTTTTCCAAATCGAATTATATCAATTCCAGATGAAAGCAGTTTTGTTAATGGGTTTATTTTACTTGTTCTTCAAGAAGAATTTGATAACTGCATTTATTATCGGGTTTGGGTTTGGGTAAACCCAATATGATAACCTGGAACCTACTTGTGTCAAATGCGATTATACAAAATGACTTTTCTACCCTTACGAAAGAGATTAAGGGAGCAATAATGAATTTGCCCTCTTTGTACCTTTTGATGAGGTCGAAAGGTATTGTGATGCTAATTTTACCATCGCTGTCGAAAGGTTAGATAATTAAATGATCTAATCTTTCGATAACAAGCTCTCGACAAGATTGAGGAGTTTCAAACCTTTCGACCACCAGCTTTCGGCAAGGTTGGAACTCTTCAACCTTATAACTGCTTCCACCCATCCTTGTCAAAACGTTTAAAGTACACATGAATCAAACCTGAAATCTTTCGACTTCGATTGGTAGAACGCGTTTTAACAATATTTATCGGACCTTTCGACAACATCATCAGCTCTTTTATTTTTACCATAGAACTTTGAATTATTAGTTTTGACCATGTCAAAAGGTTTTACTATTCATCCTTATGTTACATTCGAAGTATATCCAAGCTTCCATAGAGCTTTCGACGTTGTCGAAAGGTGATGAATGGATTAATATTTTAACCAAACCTTTCTACTAGGTCGATAGCTTGAGGAATTCATATTATTAACTAATTACTCCTTAGGCCCTCAATAATTTCGAAGTATGATAGCTTAGGCTGATGCTATCTTTTTTTCCGACATTATCGAGAGCTTGGGATACTAACCTTTCGACTTCGTCGAAAGTTTGAATTTTTGACCTTTCGACACTGTCGAAAGCCTAAACTACTTAGTGTTTTTACCATTTTAAGATTTCATGTATGCTTTTTCTTGAGCTATTTAAGTAAAAAATTTATAAATAATTAAGAGTTTTAACTAAAACATTTTCACCAGGCAGAATCATGAGTTCTCCTAAATTTGGAGCTATTGCCAAGCATTCTTCTATTGTATCTCAAGATGAAGTCGATACTATTCTTAAAGATTTTGGCATTATTGGAATTGAAGCCAGCCCTCCACAACCAACTGATACTATTGATAACCCTCTAGAATAGTATTTCACTTATATGGCTGTCCACATCTGACATGGTGGATTTCTTACCTTTCTTGAGTTTCTGCTTTCTTATCTATCTTATGTTGGAGTTGCTCCGATACAATTATCTCCGAATGTTTACACTCATCTTCTATCGCTGGAAATGTTAGCATTGGAGTCTTGACTTCCTTTGCTTAACACTAAAGTTCTAAACTCCCTGACCAAGTTGGTAAGGTCAGGTAATCTCAATAAGTAGATTTTCAAAGTGAATGTGTACAAGAAGCTTATTTCAGATAGCATTAACAAGTTCAAAGACTGGGAGAATCGGTTCTTTTTCATCAAGTGTTTTGCTAGTGTACGCGGGACTTTTGCCTTCCCTCTTAAGTCTGTTTCAATGTCATCTCCATTTTTCTCCATGTATTCTGTGAAGTAATCTCTGATCTTTTTCAGGTGAACCTCTTAAGAAACTTAGCGACACAAACCAAAGAATCATCAATTCTTTAACTGCCGCTCCAGAACAACTTAGGAGTACGTTAATGCTCCTAACTCTTTTGAACCTAAGAAAACATTCTTTGCTTCCAACTGGCCAAAAGATTCTTGGAACCCCACCAGTCATTATGCACAATTCTCGAGAAAATCGCTTCTTCTCCTCATGAGATGCTGAACTTTTTACTTCATTGTCGCCCATTCGTTCTGACATTTCAGGTATACTGCTAGCTTATTACTCTCCTCTTTTTATCTATGCAATTCTTGAATGGCTCTGACTGATTTTATATCTGTTTGAATTTGATTTAGCTCCCTCCAACGACGTTGTATCTTTTGGCTGTGCTGTCCCTCTTTCATCATCTTCTAGAGCTAAATCTATCTTGGAGGCTTTCATAAATCCAAAAGATCTTTCAAAAGAAAACTAACGAAGCCTTCTAAGGACGTTCCTCCAGCGAAAGTGGCTAAAATCATTGATGTAGAGGAAGAGGAGGAAAGCATATCTCTTGAAAAAGTTTCCAAGAGCCCTATCGTTGAAGCCTCTAAGAACAAGCCAGAATAATCTCCGCTTACTTTTGATCCCTTTCCAAACATCTCGACCTCCGACTCCCCGGCTGCACTCGAGCAGATGCAGCTGTCCTTGTTGATGACTCATTCTGTAAAGAAAACTCTTCTAGAGTCGTCATCTTATGCTCCTTCGCCTATGAATTTTGAAGAATTCATTGAGTTCATCTTACATTCTGGATCTTCTACTTCTTCCTTTCTGTCGTCGTTCGCTCCAAACATAGCGAAAAATTATCGTTCTCTTGTGGAACAGCAACTTTTGGTAAACTCTCACCCAATTGATTTTATCATTGTTGGATTTCTCAATTTGCTAATTCATGTTTCACTTTTTGTTACAGATTTCCAAGAACTAGATAGCTCTAAATGATCAAGTTTCAAAGTATCTGAATCCTCTAGGTTGCAGATGGAGAATTCTAAGCTCAAAAATAAATTATCTTTTTTGACCACCGCTCAAAACGAGGCTTCCATTGAATTGGAGTGAATAAAGGCTTCCCTCTCCAGGACTGAAGCTGATCTAGAGGCGGAGAGACGAGCTCACCAACTCACCTCTGATGGAAAAATTAACAATGGAGCTCTTATTGAAAGATTTAGAAGATGAAAAAGCTCGACTGGTCCCTAAGAATGCTTCTTTAAGAAATAAATTCAAAAAGACCAGGGCTTCGCTTAAATTGGCCGTTCGTACCCTCTCCAACATCAAGGGGCAAGTCTCTTAGTTTGTTGATGTTACCTTAGGGCCTATGATGCTAAAAAATTATGAGGATGCCCTTATGCTTGCATACACTGACAATTACGAGAAATGTCCTGACTTCAGCTTCCCTTCTCTCGACCCAACTTTAGCTGAAAGTTTAATGGACAAAATTAACCAGATAAGCGGGGCACCGGTCCTGAGGGAGAGGAGAAGGTAACTAATATTGCTAAAATTCTCTCTTTTGATGTCCCCACCTTCGAAATTGAATCAGATTCTGAAGAGGAAGGTGACAAAGATGATGATTCTGAGGAAAATGATGGTGATGATGATAACAACAATGACAATGATGATGACGATGACGATGACGACAATGGACCTACTAGAGGCCAATGCCTTGATGGAGATAAATGGGGTCCCTTTGGTGCCACTGAAAAAGATGGTGGTGATCAAGCTGAACTTCCAGAGAAGGAGCCATCTTCTCATAAGGATATGCGACCTTCATCCCTTGGGATATTTGCTCTTCCTGAGATGGAAACTACTCTCACCCATGCTGAAGATCCAAAAGAAAGAAGAAGATCTCCCAGAATTGCATTCCAGTTTCATAGGTATGGGCTTCTTTGCTTAAATGTCTTGCACTTCGAAGATTAAAATTAGTGTTAAATTTGTTTTAGATAAAGAAGAAGTCTGCTTTTCCCTATAGAACAAAACTTGACAGAAAACAGGCAGAAATTAACAAGTTATATAGGGAGTTAGACAAATTGTTAAAGGAGCACAACGCTTTATCTTAGAAATATCATAGCCTTGACAAAAGCACCTCTGCATTAGCATCCTTTAAATATCAGAGAGATGCCCCTTTATTAAAGAGAACGCGCCACCGATATGACGCTCTCTTAAAGCAAAATCGAGAGTTACTAACTCTGTTCTGGATGATGATTGAAGAGAGAGATATTTTAGTTGACTTCTTATATAAAGCATATTATAGACATTCTATCATGGATTTTTCGTACTTAGGTGACTTCAGTGGGGGTTTACTCAGATGTTTTCATAAAAGATATTTAGATTAATTTGGATTTGACCCGCACCCCGGGGCTTGCTGGAACTTACCGTGGATCAGATCAATTTCTCAAGACCTTCCCCCTGAAAAGCTTAAGTATTACAAAGACAAAATTGTTTCCGAATTCTTTCCTAAGTCTATTTTGTACGAACCATATGAATGACTGTAAATATGTAACAAGCAATTGATTTATGAATGCATGTTTTGGTTATGCTTTCTATGCTTAGCTTATTTTTACTGTGCTGTTTCAGAATACCAGTTCTTTAGGTCGGGTTGTCCCAAGAGACCACTTAAGTCAGCATGTGAATCTGAGGAGAGTTTACTCTAAAAATGGACTAATTTTAAGGACTTCGAAGTTAGCAAGATATTGTTTTCTTTGGGATTTGCAAAAAATATACTTGGAATATCCCTGTCTCCGCTTCGAATTCCTTCGTGAAGAAATGGAATTATTCTTAAAAGAAATCCGAACATTCCATTCTAAGTTAATTTTTGGTCGTGATAGTCCACCAGCCGGAAAATGGAATTATAGTAAATGTTCGCCGGTTATAACTCCTGAAGGAGTCACTTTACATTTTGACACAATAGTCATGCTTTCAACAAATACCTTATGCAAAGTTAGGAATGTTGTCTCTCAACTTTAGATGTGACGATTGCTGTATCGCTTGACTTTGCTTCTATTTTGAGTTGTAACCCATCACTACAGTTTAACTCAATTTTGATCTCATTCCATTTATTTTGATTTAAATAGGAGATAGGGTCTGCTATGATCCGTCGTTCTCAAAATTTACTTTCTCGCGTTGACGCTACCAGAGATAGATTATTAAGTAGGAGTGGTGAGATCATGGCCCCTGATGAAGCCCTTCTTGAGCATTTCGATTGTAACATTGAAGCCATGAAGTGGCATAAAAGGTATCTCATCCAAAAGATCATAGCCAGCAATCATAAGGATCGCATCGACTATCTTGAGGCTGAGATAAAGAGAAAGGATGAAGCGATTATTATGCTTAAACGACAAGTGAAGTCGAATCCTATAACTGACTTCGATGAATAGATGTCTAAACTTATCCAGCGGATAAGCGATTTAGAGCTAAAATTGAGAGATAGTCAAGCTCAATGTGCCTTTTTAGAATTCCTCATAGGGGAAAAGATTCCAAATGTTGATCTTCCAGCCCTTCAAACAACCCTTTCAATTGTCAGGCCTACTAAGTCAAAACTTCTCGCAGCTCAGAAATTTCAAACCATGCTGAACCCTCCCCCGGGTTTAGATGATAATGTAGTTGGAAACTGGTGTCGGAGGGTGAAGTTTGAAATTGCCAAGTATTTCGATGAACAGTGGAAAATCAAGTGTTCTCAGACTATCAATGACTACACCGCTAAGAATCAAAAGCTTGAGCGTCGTAATTATGTGCTCGACAAGCGGGTTGCTGAGTTAGAAAGGGAAAATAAAATGGTCAAAGCTGCAAACAGAGCTTTTAATCGTGCTATAAGACCAACATTGGTGCAATTGACGATGAGAATACAATTAGTAGAAAGGAGAAAAGGCTTAAAGAAATTCTCCACGCAGCAATTAACCATGTAGTTAATCTTTCAGTGGCGGAGACCCTTAATAAAGCATCTCAAGATTTGTAATTTGTTTATGTATTTGGGCTATGTAAATATATCTAGTACATAACTTTGTTGCTTGTAAATGACTACATAACTCACATAAATTATGGGAATTTTGTAAATATCATCTGATTTGTGATTCTTTTGTGGTGTAATCCTTGATATACTTTTGAATTGCTCATTTAGCGACTTTTGTGCTTGCCAAATCCTTTGCTGTTCCCATGCCATTCCGACTTTCCTGCGAAACATGTAGCAAACAATGCTTCTAATTGTTAGTTTTTAAATTGACACATTTGTCTATGTATATAATTTACTTAGATTAGCAGCTCATTTTGCCATTTGTATGAAATATAACTTATTCCAAATGTTAAGATCTCATCTTTAACCATAATGAGAAATAATGATGGATTTAACTCCTTCCACTCATTCGGAATCCATAAGACTTGTTGGAAGTAGATCCTGCCTTATCGTACAATAATGAATGTTAAAATTATAACTTATATTAAATGAAGAACCTGATTCAGGGGTTCATGTCTGAACTTTTGAAGTAGTAACTTTCTCACCCATTATTTTGACATGGTTAGAAGCCCGAATTCCCCATTCGGGGAGTCTTAATAGTATTCTCTTTGACAATATTCTTTGGCCCAGATTTGAGCACTCGAGATGAATAGAAGTCCAAAAATATTATCCCTAGACTAGGGCTTTATTAAACAACAGTCTTTATATCCAGATTCAGATATAATATATTAGAGATTGATAATGACTAAAAACCCAGATTCGGGTATTCAGATGACGGGATTTTTATATAGAAGACTCGAAACTCATGTTCGAGTTTTTGTAGTGAAGTTCTAAAATGAGTGTCTTAGAACATGGATTTGGGTATTAGATTGTGAAGTTCATATATGTGAGAATCTTGATGCCCAAAATACCATTTCTGGTAATGAGTGATAATAGGTTATAAATCCATATATACTAATCTGGTATTAATAACAGAAGACCAGAAGACAGTTTTCGGCCATTAGTAATAGATGACCAGGGAATCAATCTGGCAATAAGTAACAGAAAACCAGAATACCATTTCTGATAATAATTAATAAAAGACCAGAATACCATCCCTGATAGTAAGTAATTATAACGACCCGATATTTTCAACCATTCGCATCCATTATAAGTGTATAGGTAGACACTCATGCCGGAGTTGAATTGCTCAAAATATCGCGTTGTAATTAAAATTTTGCAAATCTCAGAATATACAGTAAATAAATATAATCACAGATCACAAACACAGAGTAAAATAATGCAGCGGAAGTAAAAGAAATAGTAGTTCATGAAGCTACTATCTAAATATGTCAGAGTTACATAAGATACAACAGAAGAAATAGAGTACAACAAAAGTCTCAATAAAATAACCAAGTACAAGCTGAGTAGAACAACAGAATTGAAATAGATAGGACATGACAAGCAGATAATCTCCAGCGATTCAAATCTCCAAGAGAGTGGAAATCCAAATCTGTGAATAACTCAGGCTGACCCGAGCGTAAAGCAAAACACAAAACACTCGAGTCAGGTCAATATATACTTATATATTGTAAACCAACTCAAGTGAACTATAATAAAAGGTACAAGTAACTTAGAAGATGCTTGGGACCGCCCATCCTCTAAGGATCCGTTAAACTATCTACTATGTAGTAATATTCGATATTATAATAGTGTCTAAATAAGTAAATTATAATCATATAGAAAATAGCGTTAAGGGGATGGAAAACCTTAACGCGGTCGGATCTTAAAATCATAATCGTAGTAAAGCTCGATATGGTAGGTGACACGGCACAACTAGGCAATGCCAGGGTAGATATACCAATTACGCACACGGACTGATGGATACGCATAGCAGCCACTACCGTTCCACCTCGAACAACACTCCCAAATCGGAGGATGGCCATCTAATCAATCACAAGTAAGAGTTTAATATCGAAGAAATGTGTCCGAGAAGAGGTGCTACCTCACTGGTCCGAGATCGCTCCTGTTTTAGCCACCTTATGCCAACTCACGGGAGTTTGGTCCACGTAACATACCTTAAGAACGTCGCCACCATCCTACTTCATTCTGGAATCTCCACCGCGTACACAGTTGCCAAAGTGGTTTTCGGTAAGACAGAGAGTATGTCCACATCTGATCCCGGTCTCTTTAACAACCCAACGTTATTATAAGCCGTGGTTATAAGTTTAAAAACAGTTTATACTTCAAAATAGAATATCATTTCAAATCCAAATCTTTATCAAAATAAAGATTAAATCAATTCAAAACCATTTCCATATTTTTAAAATATCATATCATTTCAAAACTTCATTTCAAATCATTTTAATATTCCAAATATCATTTGAGTTCAAATCTAAATATTCAACTTTAAATACCTTTTAAATTTAAAGGTATACTTCATTTATTATCATTTCAAGTCACCTTTTAAATAGTTTATATTCCAATCAAATAATTCATTTAAACCTTTTAAAAGTGTAATTATTATATTTTCAAATCAAGTATTCAATTTCTAAAGTTTCAAACCATTCTGAGTTCGTTTACTAAGTCAAAAACCCTAATTATTAAAATTTCAGCATTTCACAGCATTTAAAAACAACTGCTATAGGTTATATTTGAAAACATTTTTAATTCAGCAAAGACAGCACTTAAAACTGCTGTTAAACTCAGTTTTAGTTAAATTATAGTTCAAAACAGAAAAGACAGCATATCAAAAGTGCTGCGGTAGTTCAGATTTCAAAACAAGGGTTAAATTTGGTTTCAGCAAAGACTGCAGACCATTATAGCATTTCCAGAGAATGCTATAATAGACCTGAGTTCAATATTAGCCTATAAGTTCAATTACAGCAACTACAGCATTTCAGAAATGCTGTAATAGCTCGTTTTACACAATTTTAGTTCAAAACAGAATCTATAGCATTTCTGAATGCTATTAAAAGTAAATTTCAGGTGTTAGTGTATTTCCAGCAATTAAATAACTTTAATTTAAAACACATAAACATTTTAAAAATCATATTTTAACATTTAAAATGTTCATTTACATATCGTTTAACATATATCTTTTCATAATAAATTTCTTATAATAAAATCCAATTTTCAACAATTTACTTAATAAATTTAAGTGTAAAAAGTTTCCAATTCTTCACATTTCAACAAATAACTTAACACTTCAAATTTAAATTACCATTTCACAAATTTAACTAAATTTCCAATTTTATTTAATTAACTTAACCCTTTAATTAAAACCAAATTTCACATTTCCTAGTCAAGTTATATTTTAAAAGATCACTTTTAAACATTCACTTATTTAACCACTTAAATTCATAGAAAAATCAATAATACTTTAATAAATCACTTAAATTCAAATTTAATCAAATTATCATATTTACCATTTCCAAATAAAATTTAATATCCATTTTATTTATATAACTTAAATATCATTTTTAACCAAAATTCCAAATTTCCAACTTAAGTTATATTTCAAAAATCCAGTTAAACCATTCATTAATTACATTTTTAACACATGGAAAAAAATCATAATTTCTTTATTTTAAAACATTTCAAAATCTATTTAAATCAAATTTCATAAATTTATATTTTTAAAATACTTAAAAATATCCAAAAACACTTTATAAAATAACCACGGGCCTGTATATAGTTTTCTAACCTAGGTCAAGTGATACGGATATGTATCATTTCAATCCGCAGTTAAAAAGTAAAGAAAAATCCGGGTTCTATCATTTCAAACCCGCAATCCCAAGTTAAAATAAATTAAATAAAAATCGTTCAGGCCTATCATTTCAGCCCATAACAATTTTTCCCTATTCTAAAGTTCGTTCGGGTATGTATCATTTCAACCCATAGTGATTCTAATCTACAGGGAACTTGCAATGGTGATAACTGATATAAATAACAGAATAACATTAAATAACAGTAACATATGATATAACAGGTGTATAAACATCATATGATCATAACATAGTCAAGTATAACATGATAATATATTTCTACAGATTCACAGGGTGTCAATTTACTAGTTATATAGGTACATATTGTCTGGTGAGAATAACTCACCTGTTTGTGCTGGAGATATCAAAACCAATGACACAATGGAAACAAAAGCACGATGACAAGACTATGGACTTGAGTGGAGAGCAAGATCCAAAGCTACAACTCTTGTATTACAACCCAAAACATACATCAAAACAAACACAATTTCAACGCACTTGAAATGGAATAACTTTTAAATGAAAAGAGATTTGAATGTCAAATCTTTTGCCTTGTTTTCTACAATGCTTTGCATGGCCTAGGGGTTTATTTAGGTCAGGTTTGACATAACTTTGGCTCAGGTTTGATCATAGGATTGCATGGCATATAGGCTAGAACATGTGGAGGAAGTTACAACACAAGAATATCAAGAGACTAGGCAACATAGTGGAGTTTGGTTCAACTTTTGGCTCGGTCTATGGGTCAAATGGCTCGGCCATCATCTGGTACAGGTCTGGACAGAGGTTTGGGTGATGAGTAGCAGCAGCCAAAGGTCATGTAGCAAGTGGTGGTGGTGGCTAAGGGGGTGGCCAAAGCAAGATATGGAGGGTAGGTGATGATATGTGTGTTCTAGGCAATGTTTTGTGGAGTTTTGTGGTGATGGCTTCAAGTGGAAGGTCATGGCCTGTCTTGGTCAGAGAGAAGGGAGTGTTTGCTGTAGTAGATGGAGAAGGTGATGATGGGGATGAAGGTGGTAGAGGCTAGGCCAAGCAAACATGTGAAGAGATCAAGGCAAAATTGCATAGAAAAGTAAGAAAAAGTAGAAAGAAAAGAGGGAGATTACCAATTTTTTTTGCAAGATAGAGGCCATGATTTTTTTTAGGGTTTTGGAGCTTTAAAAATTCATGAATGACAGGAGGAAGTCAGCTGAAAAAAAGTAATGAGGAATAGTTAGGGCAAAATAGAATAAAAGATGTATTGATTGAAAAAGAAACGGTAGAATTCAAAAGGACTAAGCACACAAAAGGTATCAAACTCTTCATATATCTTTAATTCCTTTTTATAACTTTATATTTCTGGAAAAAATAATAATCCCAGATAAAATTTCGAAATTTTATCAAAATATAATAATTTATATAAATATTTATCAGTTATATAAAGTTAAATTAAGAAAATAGCTAAAAATAGTAAACTAGTCTAGAAAATTTGAAATTGAATAGAATAAATTTTAGAAAATTCATATGAGCTTGTAATATATTTTTAAACATAAATAATAACATAAAATAAAAATATATTCACAAAATAAATATTTAAAATTAAATTTACATATAATTTTTAATGAAGAAAATAGCAGAAAATAGGAAAACAGCCTTTAAAAATGAAAAATAAATACAGTAAATGTTGGAAAAATTCTATTATCATTTTCAAAATATAAAGAGACAAATATATACATAAAATGACATATTAACACATATTAAAAAAAAATATAAGAAAGAAAATATGATTTATAAAATTTAAAATAGGCAAAATTGCACAATAAAACAAATTATACTAAAAATTGAAATGTACATAACTTTTACATTTTAACTCCGTTTTCAACGAAACGAAAAGTAGTGTTCAAGTTATTACATCTATTTTTATAATAAAAGATAAAATTTATAATTTCAAACTTTTAAATTTTTAAGTTTAAAAGTCAAAGTTTGACTATTTTAACCAAAATTCACATTTTCTGGAAATATTAAATTTAGTCATATTTGGAATTCTAATCCACATACAAAATCAAAGTTTTTATATTTACAATAACAAAATTTATTCTTTTTCATAAATAAAGCTTTTGAATCTGGAAAAATCAATATAAAAATAATTGTAAAATACAGGATTGTTACAGTAATAGAAGACCAGAATACCGTTTCTGGTAATAAGTAATAGAAGACCAGGATACCATTTCTGTTATTCTGATATTGAGTAGTAGAAGACCAGAATACCATTTCTGGCAATAATTAATAGAAGACCAGAATACCATTCCTGGTAATAAGTAATAGAAGACCAGAATACCATTTTTGGTAGATGTTCATGAGAAGAAGTTAGTGAATTCTTTCTGATTCTCTTGTTGAATGCGCCATCTTCAGGCTTTGATGATATTTTGTATGTTTTTCCTTTCTCTGGCTCGAGTTTCTTTACTCATTTGTTTTGGCCTATTTCAGGCAGGGACTCTGTCTTCCAATTCTTGTGCTTATTTAAGCAGTTGCCATTTTAGGCGGTGCCAATTTCTGGCAGTTTCCCATTTCAAGCAAGGACTTTTCTTAGTCCCCCGGATATTTCATTCGGGTTTCCAGTGCGCTCGGCTAGCTTATTCTCAAGCAGGACCCGAGGACTTACCCGACCTCCCTCTAGGAGGCGCCTTAACCTGGCCATACCGTGACGCGGCTAAGGGCTTGTTCGGTACCTTGTCCAGGCCATAGCGTGGCGGGACCAAGGGATTACCCGTCCTCCCTCCAGGAGGTGCCTTATCATGGCCATAGCGTGTCCCAGATAAGGGCTTATGCTGCTTTAACCTGGCCATCTCTGACTTTGGTGCGGCTAAAGGCTTATGCCCTCCCTCAAGGAGGTGCCTTGACCTGACCATCTTGGCGCGACCAAGGGCTTTCTACCATTATTGATAGCCTACCATTTTAGGTAGTCCAAGTTTAAGGAGAATTTTACTCCCGACCATGTAGACTTCTCTTATTTTGAGAATAGAAATTTTATTCCATAACTTGTTCAATCCTTTACAAACTGTTTAAGTTTTCCTTGTCTTAGGAAGTGTAGGACCATCTTTTCAAGCACCTTGCAATGATTTGTATCTTGTCCATTTATTAGATGAAAGTTGCAAAATAATCCCTTAAGTTTTCTTTCAAATCCTAGCTTCTTTTTCTGTGAAGGCCAATAATTCAGTTCTTCTTTTGTCCGAATATAGATGTCTTCAATCGAGGTAGTAAGATTATATTCTTTATGAAGTCTTGTATTTTGAGCCGTCTTTGACCGGCGTCTAATTCTTTTGTGATTTGGTTCAAGTACTTCTTCTTGAGGAGTAGGTTTCCTTTTCATTGTTCGTTGATCCACTTTCAAGGGCCTTTCTTTCAATCTTAAGGTTTCGGTCTGAAATTTCTTGGTAATCTTTATATTTCCACTTGGTAATTCTTTTACTATCCTCAACTCTTCGGTTGTGGATTCTTCTATACGTTCATAGTTTTCCCTTGAACGGTGTGCCTCATTTATAATCTTACTCCATTTATATGAAAAACTATAATAGTCCTTTATCATTTCTTTTTCAAAGATAGTCTCATGGGAATATGATTGAATGGTCCTTCTCATTTGGAAAAATAGGTCTTCTTTCCTCGAATTCTCCTTTTTGAGAGCAAAGATTGGGGTTGATCCCAAATAGAACGGGTTGATACTCCATTTTAAAGGGTCATAGGGCATAACTTGTATTTTCCTCTTAGTGACTTGTAGAGCTTGAAGCCAGAGGGTTTGCTCTTCAAGTAAGTGCAAGTTATAATCCACCTGACAATAAGACCTTACTTCCAAAGATTCTATGGACCCTTGAATCGATTTTCCTTTGCAAAAACTTTCCCTTGTTTCGAACATTGAATCTATTCCTTATCCTTTAAATGCAGTTAGAAGAATCGTCGGTCTTTTATCAAAAATAGATCCTTTCTTGTTCAAAAAGAGGAGTTGATACACATTAAGGAATTTATCCAAGTAGAAGAGTAGGTGGGGAACTCAATAAGGTCGGAGGTTTAGGCCCTCCTTCTAGCACCAAAATGTTAACCAAATTTATGGTCAACACCCCAAAACTATTCCAGCTAGTGTGGTTAATCCGGTTTGAATGAAGGGCTTGATAGCCTAAAGAATTGCCTTCGTAATTTGCTTGTATATATCCTTCGAAGCAAACCTTTCGACATTGTCGAAAGGTTAGGTACTTGCTTGAGTTTGATTCCTTTCGTCTTTAGTTAAACTTATATGTGGTCTCCTTTTTGGGTTAGATTGGATTCTTCTGAGTTTATCCTTTTAAAGGTGGAAGTTATCTTAAGGTTTAGGCTGGTTATCAAATTCCTTGTTGAATATGCAACAGCTTTCGACCTTGTCGAAAGGTTTGATGACTTGGGTTATAATGATGAAAGGTTAAGGTTATTGGGATGGATATAACATAGGAGTTGTCGACCTAGTCGGAAAGTTTGGGGCTCTAAGTTAATTACTCCGGAAGGTTGAAGTTAGTGTTTGGACTAGATGCATTATCAATCTCGTCGAAAGGTTTAGTCCTTCGATTCAATGATTTCAGAAGGTTTTAGTGAATATTAATCTGATTTAGTTGTCAACTTAGTCCAAAAGGTTCTGATTGAAGAGTTGAAGGCGTCAAAGGGTTGAAGTAGTTGCTTATGACAGAAGTGTTGATGATCATGTTGACAAGAACCTTCCGAAGGGGTTTTACCTGAAAATATGAGTTAATCAAACAAAGATTCAAGTGCTGGTAAAGTAATTAACAAAGCCAAGGACTTTCCTTTGATCCAAGAAAAAGCTTTATTTATTAAATTTCCCAATTCGACGTTGAATTAGGGTTACAATGCTCTAATTTGGAAGATACAATACTAGAATGAAAGAAATCGGATCCCCCAACTGGACACCTTTGGGTCTTATTTATAGATGCAGGCGGCCCTCTTTTCGACTTCATGCTCTTGACTGGGTCGGAAGGTCTCCATTTTATATGCCGCCTTAAACCCTTCGTCTTCATCAAAAGGTTTGCCTTTTCATCTGCTATTATGAACCTTCCACCTTTGTCGGAAGGTTTATTACTCTTATGTCTCCATGATCCTTCCACCTTTACCGAAGGTTAGTCCTCTTTATACCGTTTATTGTGAACCTTTCGACCTTGTCGGAAGGTTGCTCCTCTCTTGTTTAGTGTGAACCTTTCGACGTTGTCGGAAGGTTGTTCTTCTGTTGTTTATTGTCAACCTTTCGACATTGTCGGAAGGTTGCTCTTCTTCGATGACGTCGAAAGGTTGTCGTTCATCCTTTTTTGACTTGTGAGTGCTGCTTTCTTCATAAATCTTTCGTTATTGTCGGAAGTTACTCTGAATGAGCTTCAATCGGTTCAAAAGTCTTATTATGCTTTCAAAAAGGTCATTATGTACTTGCTTACACTTGCTTTGACTTCTCCATCCCTTTCGAAAGACAAGAACACTTTAATGCTGAGGAATGAAACTTTTTTGACTCCTTCGAAAGGTCTAGGACTACTATACAATGTTGACTACATCCCTTCGACTCTTTTGAAAGGTCTGAACTAAACTTCTTTTCTTTAATCTTTGTTGAGACACCTTTTGTCTTAAACGAAAGGTTGATTTTTATTGTAACAAGTGGAGAGGTCAATTTCACTAGATTTGCAACCAAGAATATGACCTAAAAGTTCACAATTTAAAATGATTTGAGTATCATTAACACTACTCCAAACTTGATCTTCTTCTCCTTGATAAAAATTTTCGTTTGAATTCGCATAAATCTTTTTGACCAAATTCAAATAACAAACAAAATCATCTTGAGAAAATTCAATTAGACTGAGAATTACATTTTCAAAACAAAGATCATGTAAACCATAAGAGGAAAAATCTTTGAATTTAGCAAATCTTCCAGGAGAAACTTTTCCGAGAGTAGTATACTCCATAACGCTTCAATGGAATCTTTCTCATTTAAGAGAAAGCTTTTAGTTTTCTTAAAGAGCCTTATGGTTTTAGGATTTTGACTAGAGGAATCCATTTTTGAGTTTTCAAGGAGATAAGACAATGAAGAGATATTTGAATTTTGAAATAAAGTGAGTGAATGAATGTGTAGAGATATATTAAATTAATATAGAGTGAAGAGTCATGTTCTCTAGTCAAAAAGATGCCTTTTTAGAACATGGAAGTAAGTGCAAAAGAGAGTAAAATTAAAATTTGAATTTTGAATTGAAATTTCAGTTTTCTGGCATGTATGTTGATATATGACATGGGGGTATGTCGACATATAGCCCAGTAATTTTCAAAAAATAAAATTATGCTAATATATTCCTATATACACACACACACTTATATTCTTATATTCATCCAATATTATTATTAATCTATATGTTATTCCTAAAACCAAAACCAACGAAAAAATGAAATAAAAAATATTAAATAAAAGGTACAGGTTTTGCCACTTTTTGTTGATTAATTTTAACTAGTCAGTTGTTGCGGTGAATTACATATTTACAATTTCAATTTTAGGTTCATTGTCGCTAAAGGAAGTGTCCGAGTCATCCAAAGTTGCTGTATAAACCCTTTTTCTTTTTTTGGATGAATCATTTGCTGGTGAATTCTTTAATTTATTCAGATGTGGGCAGTCTCTCGAAAAATTACCGAGTTCATAACAGTTGAAACATCTAGTTATGGTCCCAGTTCCAAGCATTTTGTTTTCATGTTTCTAATAATTATTCATCTGTTTATATTTTAGAAATTTTCTAAAATTCCTGGTCATGAAAGAAACATCCTCGTCATTGTCATCGTCTGAATCCTGATCGTCGGTTATTGCATTGAAAGTGATGGATTTCTTTTCTATCGCCTTGCTTTCCCTTCTTCCTTGCAATTATGATTCATAAGACATTAAATTGCTTATTAACTCTTCAATTTTCAGAGTACTAATATCATTACCCTCTTCAGTTGCAAGGGTTGATTCTATTTTGAAGAGAGTGGATTGAGGATTTTTCTAACTTGATCCTCTTTAGAAAAGTTTTTACCTAATGCAACTAATGAATGCACTATATCTTGAAATATAAAGTACATGTCAGAAATGGACTCATTTGGATTCATTTTAAACAATTGAAACTAAATAGTTAACATGAAAATTTTAGTTTGTATCACTTTACTAGTGCCCTCATGTGTAATTTACAGTGTTCTCCAAATTTCATAAACAGACATACAAATCGAGACTCTATTAAACTCATTTTTATATGGTGAATAGAACAAAATATTCATGGCTATAGGATTATTTTGTGCAAGTTCCTTTTGATCAGTAGTCCATTGTGAAAAATTAGTCTCGGGTTTAGTGTACTCATTTTGTGTGACATTTCAAATATCTAAACCATGAGATTGCAAATAGATCTTCATTCTACATGACCAATAAGTTAGTTACTATCATTAAAAATAGAGGTCTAGCAATAGATTGTCCTTCGGTAGAAGTGTTAACAAATGTACTAATAGTGGTTCTAGCCATTAAAACTTTTCAAAAACCAAATTAGGGGTTTTTGAAAATCTAGTGCACTGATACCAAGTGTGGATTGCAGAATTATGAATCTTAAGGAAAATTAAACACTAGCGGGGGGTAAATAGTGTTTTCTAATTTTTGTAAATCTTTTTAAAATTGTTTTAAGATTATTATTAAATAATGCAGAATGAATAATCAAAGATGCAAACACAGACAAAAATAAATGCAATAAAGTAAAAATAGAGAATTAGAGAGAACACACCAGTGATTTTTATACTGAATCGAAGTTACCCTACATCTAGCCCCATACAATTGCTTGTATAGATTTCGTTTCAAAATGTCAATCTTTCAACGAGCAGAAGGAAAACCCAATACAATCTAGATTTCAAGGCTATAAGACATGCCCTCATGATTTTCTAGGCTTAGAGTACACCCACCTGATTTGGACAGGCTCCAAGCATACCCACTCGAATTACCGAGCTACCAAGCACAACCAATTGATTTGAACGAGGTGACAATCACATCTAAGCAAATACATCTAGAGTTTGATGGTTTTTTCAAAGATAATTTTTTGATCTTTGGTTACAATGGATCCTATAGCCTCTTATATAGCATTTTGATCTTTGATTGAGAGAGAGATGATTGAAATCAGAGAGTAAATAGCAGATAATCAATACAATGAAGATTGAATTGATTCTGGTTGAAGTTGAGAAGATTTGAATAAGTAATTCACCAGAAATTTTGGTAGAGCAAGAGGAGAGAAGATAATAAGAAAGTAGTTGTTGAAAAATTCATTTGAAACCCCTATATACAGAGAATAAAAAGACATGTCCATTCGTAAAGGGTTACGACGAATAGAGACTTCATTTTAAAGTTAGGATTTCATATTTGCGGTACGTATGTTGACATACTATATAAGGATATGTCAACATATCCCTTTGAAATTTTAATGTTCTTTTATTTTAAAATGTTTTGTAAATTTTATGCTTTGTAAAATATTTTGATACTTTGTAAAATAAGTTAAACATAGTTTATAAAAATTTCAAACTTTGAAATACTTTTATAAAATATTTTTAAATATATTTTTAAAAAATATTTTGATTTTAGAAATAAGGATAAGAAAATGGGAAATAAAGATCAAAGATTAACTACCGGGGATTTTAATAATATTATATGACTATACATACTGTACTATAGCCTTAAGTCTTCATATTTTAGTCTTTATACTCATGAGTCTTCATGTCCACTCTTTGAGTCTTTATACTGTATAGTCTTCGATTCAACACCTATATAATATTCTGTGCTATATACTATATAACTTGGAGAAACATTATATGAATGTGAATTTGTTATCAAGGTTGTTATAATTAAAACAAATTACCAAGGTATTAACACTTATCAGTTGTATCATATACAACTCCTGAAACTTGCTTCTTGCCCTAATCTCGATCTCAATCTTTATTTGCTCAACAAATACAGAGAGGTTATTCACACTCATCCACCATTTTGCGATGGCCTAAGTATGATGAAAATACCTTGAGTTTGCTCAAAAAATACATGCATGTATCCTACCTCGTCTAACAATATATCGATAATACTATGCATAACATCCCTAGCTTGAGTTTGCTCAATAACTAGCAAGTATGCAAGTATTCTATCAATATATAAATGATCGAGGATAACTTATATTAAAAATTCATAATCTTTTAACATATTTTGACTAATATTTATTTATGGAATAATGTACTTTTTATGAAATACCCTCGTGATTCAACTGTCGAACATATCTGAAATCACGATATACGTACCAAATATATGTATTTATTCCACGAATCAATTTGGGTTTATTTCACTTCCACTTATATTTAATAAAATCATATTTAATTTAATCTTAATTTTATTAATTAAAATTTAGTTAGCACTTTAATTAATTTAATTTTATTCATTATAAACTTTTTAAAATGAATAATGCATATAACATTTATTGTATTTATATATACATATCATTATACACATATTATATATTAATTAACATTGAATTAATTTACATAATTAAAAAAATCTTAAATAAAATAAAATTTTCAAATTTTCAAATTTTTTTATTATTCACCCTAGATTTCTTTGACATAAATACACATATTATATATATATATATATATATTTTAATTACTTAATTATTAATTTAATTAATTAAATAATTAAAATAAAATTTTCAAAATAAATTTATCTATTTTGTAAAAGAATTTTTGAAAATACTTTATAACATTTCTAAAATTTCATTTATATTTTAAGCTTAACTTTTATACTTAAAATATTGTTTAAATTTTTAAAATAGAGTTTGAAAATTAGCCCATGGCCTAAAATCAATTTAGGGCCTTTATATTTAAGATAATGTTTGGGACTACATCATCCATCGGGCTAGGCCAGTGGTCAGGTAGGGCAGAGTACTTGATTGCACAAATTCAATCTTAGACACTACCTTTCTAGACACTCTACTAAATGGGTAGGCTTTAATAAGTTAGTCATAATATTGCTAATTAAGATCAAATACGCCATTAGAGCTTTGATACCATTGAAGGAATCGAGCAAGTTAGGAGCGAGTTAAATGGGTGAATTCCAAAAAATTCCATTTTGGATCATTAACGAGCCTATAAAGTCTAATTGATTTAGATCCGATCTAAAATTAAAATTTAACCTTTAACCTCTGTAACCATTATTTTAAATGAATACTTTTAAAATAAATTCAGTTGGTATTATAATGATGTTTCCATAGGTCTGTTTTAAAATTTGAATTAAAACACTTATTTAAAGGAATTGTTTAAACTTTATATAATTTGTTAAAATTTAACCTTTAACCTTTACAAACCATTATTTTAAATGAATGTCTTTAGAAAAATAGAATTGGTAATGATGTTTTCATAGATCTATTTTAAATTCGAACACTTGTTTGAAGTAATTATTTAAACCCTAAATAACTTGTTGAAATTTAACCTTTAACCTATAACCTTTCCATTATTTTAAATGAATACCTCTAAAATAAATTCAATTAGTATTATAAAAGGAATGTTTTCATATTTCCTTTTTTTAATGTAAACAATTTTGAGTATGCAAATTAAATCAGACAATACAAGCATATATAAATTCGTTAAAACATATAAAAGGTCTAATCAACAAATGAAATGATGTATATATAAATGACAATGAAATTAAATAATTCATTAAAGAACTAGCATGTGATTTGCACCTTGAATGAAGAATAACTCTTAGATTTAACCCAGTTAGCCTTCCAATTTTGTAATCTAGAGACGAACACAACTTTGTACTGGTTTATTTATTTTGATTTACTTTAGGAATTTTATGGGTTTGGAGCGGTGGGATTTTTTGCTAGAATGAACAAGAGAGAAGTTTCCAAGATAATGATAATTCATGTGTTTAAACGGGCATTTAAGAAGAGGAAAGATGGAGGACTTTTCTCCCTCTTTAACACACTAATTTAATACTATTCAAAAAAATTGAACACTCAAGCCTTCTCTTGCCATGTTATTTTTTGTTGAAAATGAAGGGGAGGAGGGAGAGGAACATTGAAAATTAATTGTGTTCAAATTGGCATTTAAGAAGAGGAAAGGTGGAGGATTTTTCCCCTTCCTTTACTCACTCAACAAAAACCATTTCAAAACAGTTTTGAACATTCAAATTCTCACCCTTTTGCACTTGATGGTCTACAATGATAGAGCCTCTTCAAAAATTCCCAAACCCATATAGTAATTAATCGATTTAAATCAAATTTAAATATTCTACTGACATCGTATATCGATACGCACATATATAACTATCATATGAGCATCTCAATAAATATTAGTGGCTCCAAAATTAATTTTTTAATAATTAATATTTCATAAATATTGATTAATTTAATTATTTACAACAATTATAAATTAATTAAATCATGTAGTGTTTCGAAGTATTAATCATTACGGTTGTGCAACTCAAAGGTGTAAATTCAGTCAGCGAGTAATATTAGACAATTCAAACATTACAGTGTGGCGCTCTTCATTCAAGATCATATGCATTTGCAGTGAGGCATTCTTCCCAGTACTTCCACATCGACAAGGTGGCGTACTTCATTCTAGATCACTCCCAGTTGCAGCGAGGCGTTCATTTTGGATTTTCCTTATTTACATCGAGGAGTTTTCTCTCCCAGATGGAGATGTCTTCAGATTTTATCCGCACTAAGTTGATTCATGGTTTTTGGGTAGTTCTAACACTTCATTACGGGTGGTTGCCTTACCAGAGCTCGATAATGAGGTGTAATAAGAGGTGGCCTTACTCGAGTACATTCTAGTTGTACCTGAGTTCTTTTCATTGTTTTTTACTTTGATTAGCTACATACCAAGCATGTTGACAGCACCTTTGTTTCAGTGTTATATATATACGCACATGTGTGCTCTCCTCTACTTTAGAGGATCACACATTTCTCTCAAAACATTAATGTTCGCATGTCACCTTAGCTAGTGGTTTGATAGTTTGATTGAATTTATCATTTACACATATTTTCGGTAAAAACCCAATTTTATTATTTTAAGCAGTAGCCAGTAGTAATGATTGTTTACATCAATTCTCTTCATCAAAATTGTATCACTTTAGGACTTGTAAATTTTGGTTTATTGGTCAAAATTCCAATATCATTAACCGCGCTACTCTAATTAGTGACTTTGACTTTGAGTTGACTACAGTGGATCGTGATACTAATCTTATAACAACTTGTACCTTAATTGGCCTGAATTTCGACTAAGTTGAAACCTGAGTCCATTGGGGCATGGGTTGTTGGTTTTGGTAACCTGTAATAAACACAACTATATCAAAGTTCTATCAATATAAACTCACAACGGAATAGAAAAATATAATAGAACATAAATACCAACTAACGCTACTACCTTGAAATAGTATTCCTTGGATATCTAGCTGCCTTGTCAGTGCCGAGCATGAATAAGAAGACTTCACCATCTACAGTTCTCGTCTTGCACTAGTATTCCGTCCTTCTAAATCTATCCTGTGGGTTGTAATAAGAAGCACGTCAAACAACGTTCTGGTGACTGTAATTCATGCCGACTGATTTTCATTTAAGCATTGTCTATTATTTACAGCCAATCCATTCAATCCTATGTACACGTATGATATGCCGAACCTCCTCCAAGGTTAAACTATATATATGCCTATATATATATATATATATATTTAAACGTTGTACTACCCAAAAAAATTCTTTCCACTTAATACTTCTTAAATAGGGAGGGGGCAGACTCAACAACCATTTAATACCATGATCCCCGAAGTGAGCCCTCCGCAACGTAAACGCTAGTCAATCGGTCCTAGCTATAGAGATCGATGACCCTTATATATGGATTTATAATTTATAATTTAACTAGCCCACCTCCGACATACAAACAAATAACCAACTAACATTAAGGCATGCTCATATCCCATACGGATTTTACACTAGTAGGAAGCGAAATCTGTCAGGCATAACCCATGCCTTTGCTACTAACCGCCCAGGACCGCTGGTGGCCACAGCCTACATGCCAGCACTATTACAAAATACTGGTCCAAAAAATACTAACATAGCCCACCGACCTTCCATAGTTGACGTCCCGTTTAGACTGACCTAATGTAAGTCAAGAAAATGCCCCTTTCATTTACTTAATACCTCTTACTAGAAATGACGCAGACCCTATTTCGTTAAAAGTACTAGGCCATTTAATACTTCAAATCCAAGGAGAACCCTTGATATATTTTCCTCTACTTATCTGCAACGCATAGCCCTTCCCCCATGGGTCCTTCGGTTAGATATGTCCCATATTAGTAGTAAGTATATACAACTATTGGTAGCCTCTAGGTGAAAGACAGACTTGTAACTCTACTGACCTAGCATCCCAACCCACTAAACCACACTAACCATCATAGGCTTAAACATTGGGCTAGGCCTACGAATTCATGCTTGTTCTAATCGTATAATTAAGGTTGTATAATGTATAATTTCCCGCTATGAAAATTATACTATCTTCTAGCATTTAATTTCTACTTTATATGCTTATTTACTATATTATGTAAATATTAATTATCCGTAATAAATGGTCAATATTGTTCTAATTGGAAAATCTTTAATAACATTTATTTATTCGTTCTAATTCAACCTATTATGCCTATTCAGTTCTCCATAAATGCCATCATAAATTATTTAACCAGTCCCATTAACACATTTTTGTCCCTATTTAATTCATGTAATTCTCTATTAACAGCACATTTATTACCTTAATAATTTTGGAGTTACTATCTCTTTTCCATCTATACATCATAATCCTATGATTTACTGCACTATATATAACTAGACATCCTAATTATAACTAATGCAAATATCGACATATGTTATGCTATAAATATATTTTTATTTTTAATCGGTAAGTGCGGTTCTACCTGTATGTGTATATACACACACACATTCCTATTTCTATCTACTAATCGCTAAATTGAAATATTCCTTTCCATGTTTTAATTTATCAGAGTTATCCTTCCAAAGGGATTGTTGTTATAACTTTCCATAAATTAACCAAAAGTGAGGACTTTTCTTCTTTTGAAATTAGAAAGAATTACATCTTTCCTTTTATAGAAATAGATAGTGCAAACTATGAAGAAGTATATCCATATTTTACACATCTCTTTTCTTTTTGCTATATTCCTTGTTAACTCAAACGACTCACTTTTTATACATAATTTTGGAATTGGATAATTTATGGAAATTACATGGAAATAGATACAATTAAATTAGACCACGCTCCCAATAAATTAAAACATAGAAATTCACATTTCAAGACAAATTAGGGGAACTAAACTAATACTAACTTTATATAACCCAACTATAAATCTGCAATAAACTTTACAACTTTATCAACATGAACAGATTCAGGGATTGGTTTTCAAAATTTCCAAATTAGGGTGTAAATAACATTCCTATTAAAATTAAATAACTTACAGAATATGTAGGTGAGATTTCATCTTCCTAAGCCTACAGCTATATGGATCTTGCATAGGCATAATATATCAATAAAACTCAACGATATAAATTTCAATGTTATAAATAAATTATATAATTTCCCACTCACCTTTCAAGCTTTCTAAATCTTCCAAATCTGAATCCATTCCTTTACTTGACTCCTTCCCCGTTCTAATCCAAAAGTCTCTAAATCTCCCCAATCTGAATCCATTTCTTTACTTGACTCCTTCATTTTAATCTAGAAGACTATGTATAACAAGGTATATACGTACTATTAGAATTATAAATCTAAGAAGGGATTTGGGGTTATGGAGAATATAGATTTATAATTATAGAAATTACCATTTTCTACAGTATTGGCTCATTCCTTCTCTTCTTCTCTTTTATTTTCTACCCTCCTCCAATTATATATATGTAATTAATAGAAATAGTGGAGAAGGAAAATGACAGAGCTTCGCTGTTTTGATCAGAAAATACAAGAAGGGGATTATGGAGTTAGGCTTGTATTTATAGGCACTCGTAGCAATTGTAACCGTTAGACTAAAATAATTAAATCTGGGCAGTTTAGCCAAGGTTTAACCCCAGCAGCCACGCCCTCGACCAGTTGATTGCTCTCTATAAGCAGTCAATCGACCCAAGTAAGGGGGTCGACCGTTGGGGTCCCATATTTAATGATATTTATTTCCTTTTTCTCGTTTTTAATTATTTTCGTTCTGGAAACTTCAAACACTAACTACTTTTTCGTTTGAGCACCGATCGCATGAAACTTTATAAATGAAAGTTCATTAGAAAATCATCACGAACACAATGGTGCAAGTTTTATAGCCAAATTCCAGTGTTTGCACAAATTCAATTTTTGGAGCCTTATTAATTACTGGTTAATTATCATTAATTTTTATGGGCAGTTACAAACCTCTTATAACCAAGGAGACGAATTCTCTATTGAATAGTGTTTCACTTCCAATGAAACTAGACCCAACTATAGTCGCGTGATGCGTTGCTATGCCATGATTTAACTATAATCAAAGTGGAGTATCCACATTGAAGCTCCATGGCATTCACAAATCAGGGGAATTATGTAATATCGTCACTTCAGGATCTCTTGTTTGATCTTAATTATAACTAACTAATAGGAAAATCTTGAGTGGGTAACTCCATAATTATGTAATGACTTAGTACATAATCTTTTGGTGCTCCCATCAGCCATGAGTGATACACTATCTAACATATGGAGAGCACTATATGTTCTAGTCTTAACGGATGAATTGATATTCTATCTTGAAACATCTTAACTAGAAATATTTAAAACAATATGTTATGTTTCAACGTGATAAAAATTTCATAATTACAACAATTTGTAATTATTATCACATAACAAATTATTTAAGGATTTTCTATTTATATATACTGTAAACTAATTACTAAATTAATTATATCATAATATAACAAAGTATATTATAGAAATCAAACTAATTTATTACAACAAGATTGGTTAATCAGTTAGATCTATGTAATAAATTACATAATTACCCCTAGGGCAAACCCCTAACTCTATCATTATTTACATAATATATAGGTCGGTAGATTTTCTCTTACCCCCAAACTAGGGCGGTAGTGATTGCTTGGTCAGTAATCGTAAGGTACAAACACAAGTCTTCTCCATTAATGGGCTTGGATAGTATGGGGTGAAGCTAGATGTCATTCCAATTCTTTGAAGGCCTTGGTGCACTCTTCGTTCCAGACCAAAAATTCCCCTTCTTGTCGAGGTTAAAGAAGGGTACACGTCGGTTAGTTGCCTTTAGCACAATATGACTTAGCATCGCGATCATCCCATTTAGGCTCTGCACTTATTTTACTATGCGCGGTACCAGCATATCCTGGATTCCCTGAATTTTTTCGAGTTTGGCCTCTATCCCCTTAGCGCTCACTGTGAACCTCTAGAATTTTTCGAACTAGACAATGTAGGAACACTTCTTAGGGTTAAGCTTCATGTTATATTGGCAAAGGATGTCAAAGGTTTTAGCTAGGTTCTTTGAGTGTCCTTAGCTTTCTCAGATTTCACTAGCATATCCTCTACATAAACCTTTATGGACTAACCTATTTATTGGACAAATATTATGATAGGGAGTCACTGATAGGTCGCACCAACATTGTGGAGCCAAAATAGTATTACTCTGTAGCAGTAAAGCCTAACATTTGTTATGAAAGATGTGTACTCTTGGTTTGGCTCATGCATTGTGATCTTGTTGTATCTAGAGTAGGCATCCATAAAAGCGAGTAGCTTGTGTATGATAGTTGCATCCACAAGTTGATCAATTTGGGGCAACAAGAAACTATTCTTTTAGCAAGCCTTGTTAAGATCTGAGAAATCAATACAAGTTCTCCAGGCCAATTTGGCTTGCGGACCAATGTTGGGATGGCTACCAAGACAGGGTATTCAACTTCATGAATTAATCCATTAGTGAGGAGCTTCTCCATTTCTTCTGTGGGGGCTTATATCTTTCTGGATTGAGTAGCCTTCTATTTTGACGAACAAGGTGAGCTTTTGGACCGATGTTGAGGACATAGCAGATGATGGAAGAATCTATACCGGTCATATTTGCATGCCCCCAAGCAAACACATTTTTCTTTTTTTGAAAAACATATTAACTCATCCCTTATCTTCGAACTTTATTCCGTGCCAATTTGAACAACCTTGTTGGGATCGTCGGCTTAATTGATACTGTTCCAATCGGAGTTGCCACCCACCGTTGAAGTTTGAATCTCCCATATGGAGTTCAAGTAGGTTGTCATTATTTTCATCAAGGCTTTTTTCTAAGCTGCACTGGTCCAGTCATGAATCATGTGCTCTATGAATTCCTCGGGCGGGACAAACATCCGTACTTGAACTTGGGAGCGATGATTGTCTCTGTCTCTCATAGATGAGTTTGTTGCCTTTGAGAGGAGAGTTGCAACATCTACTGTTGAATACTTCTTTGAACATCACATTGGTGGAGTTGTCACTATCAATAAAGACATGATGCACCTTTGTACTAGCGATATTAAGAGATATGACCATGTGATCATGATAAGGAAAACCAACTCCTCTCTTGTCCACCGTATTATAGGCGATGTTGACCGCTTCTTCCTCAACCTTAGGAGCCTTAGGGGCTCGAAGGTCGACTAGTATATTTGACTGTTGGACACGAGCTCTCTCCTATGTCGGGCCTACACCCCTCTACTAGTGCGGGCTACCACAAATTGACAATATCTCTATGTTATTTGTAGTTATTTTGTTGTTCCCTTCGTGTTGGGGAAAGATGGATTAGGCCGGTTGTTGTGTTGTTCTACCTGCTGCGACACATACTGCACCAATATGCATTTTTGGATCAACCATTTTGTTTCATCCTTAAGATATCACCACTCATTGATGGAGACCATTCCTTCAGCGATTGTCTTCCCTTGGATTATCTTTGTTATTTTTCCTGCTTTCCTCACCGTTAACAGGGATGTCAGCCTCTTCTACCCTTACTATGTCATTTGCCATCCGGAAAAAATAAATTAAGGATGAAGAAGGTTGATTTTGTAGTTCATTTCGTATCCGAGAGCAGTACCTAACTCTTGAACAAAGGTAGACTACCATGGTATTCTTGTTCGCTCCCCTAGCATGAGTTGATTCTTTACTGAAGTAGTTGACATATGCGTGGAAGGACTCGATTGGTCTATATTTTATGTTTCCTAACTTGCTCGCTAAGGTAACTCTGGTCTTTGACACAAAGAAGCAAGCTTTGAAGTCAGAATACAACTGGGCCTACAAATGCACATTATAGGCTTGGAGATGAAGGAACTGGTGGGAAGTTAGTCCAGTTAGGACGGAGGAAAAAAGGAGGCACCTGGCATGGCTGAAGAGTTGGAAAGCATGGGCTATTGAATTAAAGGTGGTAATGTGTTCAGGCATGTGAATGCTTCCATCATACTTGTCCATGCAAGGCAAAGCATAACTTTAGTGGATGTAGGTGCCTAAGATCTCTTAAGAGAAAGGATCTATGTTCCCATCGTTTGACAGACCCTCGTTGCCCATGCACTAAGTTTGGATTCGGTGCATTTACTAGCATAAGGCGGCCATTTTTTCTCGGAGACTAACCTTTGCCTACCGTGGATGGCACTGGCCCCTTACTGGGGAGGGACTCCTCCATTATCTATCAGGTGAGGAGGATCGATGATAGTGGTATGGCATAGGGGAACGATGATGTTGGATCGGTGTTAGGGACCTACTTATAATGACTAAGGATGATCTTTGTGGTAGGCATGCAATTCATGAGACCTAGGCCAGGGCACCTCCGGTTGGGATTAGGAGTGGACTGATGGTTCTTTGGGTTCTGAATTTCTACCTCACCCTCACCATTAAGATGATCAAAGCGCAGGTTAAATGCCCCATTCGTTGCTTGAAGGGAATGAAACACGAGTATTCTTTCTATTGATAGGGAATGATGATCTGCTTAGAATTCTTGATACATTACTGGTTCAGGTATTGGGACGTCATAGGAAATTCCCTGCTCATGGGCAGTACGCGCATCACAGTGGTGGACAGAAGCACCTCCGACGAGGGTCTCTAACACGACATTCTCATTAACATTATGCATTATGTTGTACATGCTAGGAATAGCAGGCCATATGGGGGTCCAGTCAGTCATTGATGGGATAGTCGAACAGAAATTTATGGTTATGTGGGCATCTATTCTAGCCCTGAGGTCATTCATATTGCAATCATGTTGCCCTATACCGCTCAAGCCATTGATTATGCTAAGCCATACGTCATTGCCTAAATAAGGGACGAGGCACACAAAATTAGCCTTGGTTGCCCCATAGGTCTTGTGGCCGTTTGATTTATTAGTTTCATTCTTACCGTGTAGCTACATGATATGAATGTGGAAGAAATTTATAAAGGAGTTAAGTGATGAAAAATTAAGAGCTTTTATGGGAGGTAGTCATTCTAGTGCCAAGCCAACTTTGAATTATGATTAAGAGTTGATATTAGCAAACTTTACTTACTAATATCTTGATTTAAAATGTATAAGGAATTTAAAGTACATAGAAATGTAAAAGAACACAAGATTTAGAATGGTTCGATCAAAGTAGATCTACTTCCACTATGAGGATTTTCTTATTACTTTGCTTCTCTTACAATAGCCTAGATTACAAGAGATAGTAACAAAAAATTAGATGCTTAGGAGCTTATATTGTCCAAGCTTTGTAAAAATGCATGTGTTGATCTAATTTATAGTAATTGAAATAAGTTTATAGTTGAAATTGCATTATTATGTCCCTGAAATTATTCTGTGCGGTTGATGAAGATGCTTGGTTGATATGCACGTCAACTAGGATGCCAATTGGACTGTGTGGTGCAGATGATGCCAACTGACGATCTGTACTAGAGCATGTTTTGGTCAGGCATAGACAGCATGGGATTAAGGAGAGGTTGCATAGAGGTGCCTTGGTAACAATAAATGACATGGAGTGGTTACTATATAGTGACACCTTTATTGGATGAACAGTGGCGTAAGTGTTGGTCTTTTCATAGGGACAGTGCATGCGAAGCTTCTTTCACAGTGGTAGTGGCGAGCGATTGGTGTTGAAGACGGATGGGGGCCTGGCTAGAGAGTGGGTCGATGGTTGGGCCACTCGACTATGGAAAGGTATTTTACATGAACCATTATCCGTTGCCTCGCTTGGTGGTGTTTGTATTGGATTTGTTTCACCATTACATGTGCTAAAGTCGAGCAGATTAATTATTGAGTGAACCCAGCTGCTTGGGTCGGGTGTAGGCCATAAGACGTGAGTGATCCAAAGTGCTAGACTCCATAAACATATGGGCCAAAAGGTAGTCTGAAGGTGATCTGTTGATATCATGCAGACTAGTCATGCAGAGGGGGCTAGCTCACTCCATACTTGTGAGAAAATCGAGTAACATATACAATCCATTGGTCACAAGTGTGCCATCGAAAAGAAAACCGATGTAATTCAAATATAGTAAGAAAAATTTATTAGAATAACCTCATAAATGTCAGTTGTTGAAATTAGCATAACATATTCACTAATCAATATGCTTAATCTAATATAGATTCTACTTGCAAATTTATCACTAGCATGACTTTGATTTTTGTACGTCAACGTTAAAGCAAAAAATTATAAATAATGATTTAGAATAGACTCTTTGCATGTGATAAACAAAATGTCACAAGTAAGTGGGATCAATGTTTGAGTTTGCAAGTTACAGGTATGATCCAATATCTGTGTAACGACCCACCTTTTCGGACGGTTTAAATCGACAATAAACCACACATGTCAACTCAAACTATTTAAAAGGGAGGATTGTTAATGGGGTAAATAAGAAAAAAAGAGAAAAGAAAGGAAAAATAAAATACAGAATCTCACAGCAGAATGACAAAATATAATAATCAAATAAATAGTTCAAGAAGCTGTTTTACAAATAACATTTGATTACACTTTGCAATACAATCAGAGTTATACATACAGCAGAAATAAATAAATAATCCAGCGGAACAGCATGATGCAGTGGAATATATATAAAATAAATAGTATACAATCTCCATCTTCGTCCTCCAAAATAAAATGGTTTTCAATACACTGAAAAGCTCATACTGACCCGAGCGTAATGAAAAGACAAAACACTCGAGTCAGAACTAAAAGATCTTATGTAAGTTAAATCAACAGTAAATAAATATGAGTGTGACGGCTTCAGAGATGTTTACGGGATTTTACATCTCCTATCCAATGTCTAACGTGCATGCAATAACTTAAGAGATGTTCAGGATTCCATCTCCTAAGGATCCGTTAAACTATCTATAGGTAGTAGAATACGCTATTACAATATGTCTACAGTAAAGTAAAGTATTAAAATAGCATTAAGGCATTACCCATATCCCCCTTAACACATTTTATATAAATATCGTAGTCTATACGGTACTGTAAACTCCACCGTAAACTAGTGGGCTATCAGGGAGCACTCCATAGGTATGACATAAACCAAACACGTAATGGGTTCAATAAGGTATATGACAAGGCACACGAGGTAATACCCAGGGTAGGATACTACTATTTTGCGGATCCGGACTGGTGGTAATGCATAGCAGATACTAGCACCCACCTCGAGACACACTCCCATAATCAAAATCGAGGGGTGGCCACCAAATCAATCACAAAGTAATAAATATGGTATCAAAGAAATGTGCCCAATCGGGGGTGCGACCCCACTTGGCCCGGCGTGGCTCCTGTTTTAGTCATATCAAGCTGACCTGAGGGGAAGGGCCGTGTTTATACCTCATACAGTAGCGTTCGCCAACCATCCTACTTCATTATGGATTCTCCACCACATGCACAGTTGTTAAAGTGGTTTCGGTATTGGTAGAGAGTATGACAATATCCGATCCCGGTCCCTTTAACAACCAAACGCTTATTTCACACCGGTTGGTTCTTTTACATTTCCAAAACCGATTCATATTTGATATCAAAATATCATATTCAATTCAAAAATCATATCACTTCTGAAATCATATTCTATTTCGGAATCATATCACTTTCGAAATCATATTCACTTTCGAAATCATTATTCACTTTAACTCATATTCATTTCAAAATAATAACCACAAAATAGGTTAAATCCTCATATCAAAATATTTGCATTTAAATCAATTAAATCTAAATCATAATAGTTCCAACTTTAAATAGTTTGAATATTGAAAGTAGTTTATATATTGGAATAGTTATACGTTAAAATAGTTTATATTTTTAAAAGTAGGTTATAGATTAAAATAGTTTATATATATTAGAAATAGTTTATATATTAAAATATATTATATATTAAAAGTTGTTTATAAATTTAAAATAATATATATTAAAACAGTGTATAATTTAAAAATAGGTTATAGATTAAATTAGTTTATATATTAGAAATAGTATATACAATAAAATAAGTTGTATATTAAAAATAGTTAATGTATTAAAAATTATTAATATATTGAAATGTTTATATGAGAAAATAGTTTATATGTTAAAAGAGTTTGTATATTAAAGAGTTTATATCGAAAATAGTTTCAAATTAGAATTGTTTCTTCCAAATTCACAAATCAATTCAAATCAACTTTAGTTCCAAAAATTCAGTTTAAATCAATCTCAGTTCAACGATTTCAATTCAAAAGGCTAAAGATTTAAATTCAATTTCTCAATAAAAACCATTTCAATTATATCAATTTCAAGCCCAATTTCAGTTTACTTATTCAAACCACTTAAATCAAATTTAACTCGATTGTTACATTTTAAGATCCAAATCTTCAAAATAATTCTAATTTCCGAATTAAAGTTATGTACCGATTTTAAATTTACATTTCCCAATTTAATTCTTAAACAATTTCTTTTTAACCATTTCAATTTCAACCTTCACAGCTTGAATTAGAAAAATAACTAAATTCATATAAATCTATAAATTTATTCCCTTTAAACAATAACATTAAATCAAAATTCCAAATTCAAGATTTTAAACCATTTAATTTAACCAATCCAGTGTCCGTATATAATTTTCTATCCTATGGTCAAGTGATACGGATATATATCATTTAAACCCACAATAATTTAAATTTATGGGTATATATCATTTCAACCCACAATCCCGAGTAAAATTCAAAATTCATAAAATCGCTCGAGTTTATCATTTCAACCCATAACGATTTTTCCCTAATCTATAAGACCATTCGGGTATGTATCATTTCAACCCATAGTGATTTTCCTAACAATAACTAAGGGAACTTGCAGTGTGATAACAACATATAAAATAAATATAATATCCAATCATCCAAATATCAACAATTAAACATCCATCACAATCATCATTCAAATCAACCAATAAATCACAACAAATAAACTGGTTATATTCATCAGGTAATTAACTGGCAATTAAATTCAATATTTAATTTAAATGGCAGTTCAATTCAAATAAACTCAAATTAAATTTAAATGACAATTAAAAATACCAAACTGTAATCAATAAATTTCCAAATCACATCATAAATTAAATTTAACCAACATAAGATGGTTTAGTATTCGTGAGTGGGTTAAATCACTTACCTTTGATTTCAAATCGATTTCAAATCCAATTAAAGCCCAATATTTGAACAGTCTCAGAATGCTGCCAAACTAGTTCCATACTATCCGGAATTTCGCTAAGATCACAACGCAAGAAACCACTTCCAAATCCGAGCTCGTATGAAAAAGTTATCGATGTTAGAATATTTTGAAATTTAAATTAAATTTAAAATAAAATACAGGGCATTAAAGTAATTTTGTACCTCTCTCTAAACCCTAGAATCGAGCGCATGCTACAGCATCCCGACCAACCCACTAGCCGCCGCCGTTCATCATGATTTCACCGCCACTAGACCAGCCTTCCACCTGATCGAGCTTCGTCATCGCAGAGGCCACCTCCGGCCGCACCCTCCAAGCCCAGTGCGAACCCCTCCGGCCTACCCACATGTCAGCACCGCCACCGCCCTTAACATGCCATTCAAGGGAATTCTAATGATCCTTGACCCAAAGCAAACCCATGGATCTACTCTGCAGGTCGCCCTCTACAAGCCCATACCTCCCGATCGTCGTAAAATTGACGATCCGCCGTTGAAACACAAGCCCTAATATGGACGGCCGAGCTTCTTCATCGTTTTCTGGCCAAACGATGCGTCAAATTGAAAAACAAATTACAACAGAAGATTTCACTTGTCGAGAGCTTTCCAATGATATATAATTTGATATGGTTTAAGGAGTTGAATTTTCGATTTGATTTTGATTTGAACTTGAATTTGGGAATTAGGGTTTCTGCCATTGGGAAGGAAGGAAGGAGCAGATAGAAATGTATGTACAGAAATAAGAAAAAGGCTGCTAGGTTTTAGAAAAGAAATCTATTTATATGGACAAGGCTAGATAAGAATGAATGGACAAATCGAATTGGGTCGAAATGATAACGATGGCCCGGAAAGCCCGTTCCGTTTTTGAAATGAAAGTAGGTCATCCAATATATCAAAACAAATGCTTTTGATATTTTTAAACTCAATGGAACTAGTTTCAAACCCAAATTCCATTGTATACAGAAGTTAGCTTTTAAAATCAGATTATTTTAATTGAATTCATTAAATTGATTTTTACGCGTTTCGAGCTCGCACGATCAAACGACAACTCTGGTCACTACGAAACTTGAAATCCTACAATAATTCACTGTTACGGACCAGATGAAACTGGTTTCGTCGAAATCCGAGACCGTGGCCAAAATGGCTAATTTTCATGTTAATTAAATAAATTACTATTAAATTGGTTTAATCACTTTTCAAATTCTAAATTAAAAGTTAACAGCTTTATCATTCTTGATTACATAGAATTTGATAACCTATTAGAATAAAATTTCCATATTAAATCCACTATTTAAATATTACATTAATTCCAAAGTTCAATTGCAATTGTAATAAATTCCAGTAAATTATACTTTAAATTCAATCAATCGTTTTATTTCGAATTCCACTCTTATTATTAAATCAACTATCACCATAGGGAAATAATTAACATTGTTTTACATTTTATTACATTTATATTTTACAGTTATCATTTTTATCATATTAATTATAATATTTCAATTTCCTTAATTCCATTAATTACCCATTTAATTCCTTATTTACAATTATATCCAAATTAACTTTACAACAATTTCAATTAATAGAAATTACATTAAAATAGTTATCAATTTCATTAAATTAACATTATTAAATTACATTCTAATCATCTTTTCCATTTGTAAACCATAAATTTTTTATTTTTCATATTGTTTAATTTCAAAATCTTGTTTAACTTAATATTTTTTAATTACTGAAAAATACGGGTTGTTACAATCTATTAAGACAATGTCATTCAACAAGAATTAGAGTTGAGCAAATATTTTGATGGAGAAATCAAATAGTTGATTTTAGCTAAAATGCGGAGGAAGCGTGTGTTTATAAGAAAGAATAGTACAAGGCAATAAAACATTTCTACACCTATGTGAAGATGGTGAGATTGTGCCAAATGATACACATATGCACCATATTTAAATGTTTTATATGGAGTATATGAGATGGATTCCTTATGCTGGACAATAGGAATTATCATATATGCTAAAGTTGTCTGCTATATCGCATTTTACTTATGTACTCGGTGCATTGAGCGAGTACTAAATCCAAATTAATGTCGTAAAATCATAGTTATGAGTATTCACGAGCATTTATGGAATACTAGAAAATTGTTTATTTAAATAGCGAACTCTTTACGAAGGAGTAATCGAACTCGAACCTCATAAGTGTCATCGAATATAGTATGTCAATCCTAAATTCACGTTCAAGCTTAATAATGAGCTTTGGGTTGGGACCGTTACAAATGAGCAGTGGTGGCTGATTCTACCAAAAGACTAAGTATATCGCATTTAAAAGCACCGTAACGAAAGAAGTATAAACATAATCTCAAATTCAAAACTGGGCTAGAGGTGATTCCAAATATTGAGAATCCCATGACATTGTTTTGTGAACACAATGTTGCAATACAAATCATAAAAGAAACAAAGGCTTATAAGATGTTTAGACACATACTCCAAAAGTTCTATATGATAAAGGCATATTATCCAACGATGGAGAGATGTTGGATGACAAAGTAAATAGTAATATAGTATAGCAGATTTGTTCAAGTGAATAGTTGGAGGAACGAATAAAGGTTACATAATTTATTAAGTGGGAGATTGAAAGAGTTAGTGGTATGCCCTAGGAGAAATTATGTAATTTGCTACATATATCTAAATCTATAGCTAATCTGCTTCATAGTAAGGTTGTTCATTTTCCTTTATATACTTTATTATATTCTGATATAATTAATTAAGTAATTAACTTAAAGAATATAATAAAAATCCTTGAATGAAATATTATGTGATTGTAGTTTCAAATAGTTGTGATCATAAATAATTAATCATAAATTAAATTACATTTTGTTTCGAATATTCCTGGCAAGATGTTTCGAGAAAAGGATATCGATTCATCTGCTGAGACCAGAATGCGTAACACTCTCCAAATATTGGAGAGAGTATTACTCATGGCTGTTGGGGGCACCAAGGGGTTGCGTACTTGTAGTTATTCGATAATTATAGAATGACTCATCCGAGAGTTTCATGTTGATTGATAACGACAAAGTCAAATAGGAAATCTTAGTATGACAATGTTACACGGTTCCCTCGACTTGAGAATACTGTGAAACTTCAATGCGAATACTCCACTTTGGTAATAGTTAAATCAAAGCATGACGATCCATCGAGCGACTATAGTTGGGTCTGAGTTTAAGCATTTGAAGTGAAGCAATATCAAACAGAGAATTTATCTCCTCGATTATATGAGGTTAGTACCAGGGCAGTTAACTCAAAGAAAAAAATCTCTAGCCATAGTTGAACAGTTAATAATAAATATTATTATTAGACCAAGTGTAACATCCTCACACTACGCCATAAATGGCCTTCTGCAACACAAAAAAAATGTTGGCTCAGGACCGAAAAATGTTGCCATAGGTCTATGGCAACACTTTTAGGGTGATGCAATTTTTGCCGTTGCCTTAGACCTCAAAGGCAACATTTTGACTATCTAAGGCAACATAAGTAATATTGTTGCAATAGAACCCTATTTGGGTCTATGGCAACACCCATAGGTATCTGTAGCAACATTCCAAAAATGTTGCTATAGGGTATTAAATTTCTGAAGTTGTGGGGCCCGCATATTGTGGGGCCCACAATGTGGGTCCCACGACCCAACTGGGTCCATCCCTATGGCAACACCTTGAATGACTATTGCAACATTATTTTAAGCAACATTTATAACCCTGTGGCAACACTATTATGAAGCTACTGCAACACTATTATGAAGCTACTGCAACACTATTCAGAAGCCTACTACAACACTATTCTGAAGCTACTGCAACACTATACTGAAGCTACTGCAACACTATACTGAAGAGACACTAAGAGCTCATAGAACAGTACAATATCACATAGAACACTTGCATAATACACAGTACAATATCACATAAAACACTTGCATAATACACAGCATAATACACAGTACAGATAACAATTCATACAGCAGTACACATCACAATTCATGTCAGTTACCCTAAAATACTACAAAGCTACCCCAAAATACTACAAAGCTACCCCAAAATATCCAGTACAGATAACAATTCATAAATGAGACTTAAGAGCTGGTGCCTCCAGTCAGATTATCAGTCTCACTGGACATGATTGCGGAAGTTAGATCCTCTACATTGATGTTCATCTCTGGGTTGGCATCACCTAATTTCTTAAGCACCCTAGCCAAATTCTCTTGTACCTTCTGATTTACCTTGGATTCTAGCTGTGCTTCAATTTCTTCGACAAGCCTTTGCCTTAAGTCATGTACGTAAGCATTTGTTAGAGCCTCGGTTGATTGTTTTGCACACTTTGCACGCCTCCCTATAAGCAAAGGACGACCCTGTGATTTTCCATTCGAAATTACTGTTTCGACAGTATTTCCTCCTTCTCCACCGGCCATTGCCTTTTGAACTAAGTCCTACAAAATAAAACCACATCAAAATTACCCTACAGTAAATGCAGAGAATGCAGCAAATGCTTATATATGGATTGTGTACAGCAAATGCAGAGAAAGCCACATTTTGGAAAACAATTTGTTTATGTGCATGTAATTAGAAAACAATTTGTAACATATATACTAGTAAAAACTGGAAAACAATTCCGTCGACAGCCAGCTATGGCTTCGTCATCTGGATTCTGAGGCTTCAAACGGCCATTCATTTTATTTATGCACATATGTGTATTACTATAGACATATATTTTTATATAAACCAAGTTAGTAATCCCTTTAACCAAATTCATTTCTTCGTTTCCAGTTTTTGTGTCATTTCTAGCCAAACGCAAAAGCAAGTCCTCTTCATTCGACTAGAAAAGGGAAAAAATGGCTGAGGGTTCAAAATTCTTAATCTCACAATATACTCAATTACAATTTCCAAAGCAAACATCTATGCCATTAGTACGTTTGCGAAACTCTGGTTCAACAAGTGTTTCAAGGACAGTTTCAAGGACATGAGCATACATGCACATGAGCAAGACATAAACAATGTGCAGCATGTGCAAAACAGAACAAAATTATTACAAAACAGAATTATTACTTACAAGTTTGTACTTCATTACTTGAGGATTAGACACGTACTCACGCCCATCTGTTCTCTTATGACTTTTAAGAAAAAGTGCTGCATCGGATGGTGTCTCCTGATACAAGTTCAATAGATAGTTTAGCATACACTCTCTTCAGTCAAAAATGTAAAGTATCACATACCATCTTATGACGAAGCTGGGCGAACGACTTTGGACCAGCGGTGTGTGTGTCTTGATACGACTTACGACTATCAGAATTTTTTAGTGCTTTTTGCTAAAAAATACACAAAAAACAAAGTACTCGTTTATCTCACAAAAAAAAGTACTCGTTTATCTTGCGAAATAAATAATATGTACGTATACCTGAATCTCATCATCTGCCCAATACCTCAAGAGCACTTTAAAATCCTCCACTGGGATGTTGTCCGGCTTGTTTTCTAGCCTCTCCTCATCAGTCTTATAAGGTTTATAATGAGCAGTTTTTATGCGACTCTTGTACCCCCTCCAACAGTCACGAATAGACTTCAACACCCAGTTTTCACATTCATCCGGAATAATATACCGTTGCTTAAATATAAATCAAATATAAAAAAGAATAAATAAATCAAAATTCAGCTACATTATAGTTAATAGATCAATATTACTTATTAAAGTAAAATTCAGCAACATTATAGTTAATAATAGATTACCTTAACATAATCCCATAGAGATTTCTTCAACTTTTCAGGAACATCCGACCAAGATTTATACGTAAGTGGCACGGACCTTTTCAATGTTCCTAAAAAGTTGCTCAGTTCAGATATTACTTTGTCATCATCTGAAATAGGTTGGAACCACTGGTTCATCATAATTACAACTCTTTTGTCATTCGCCCTTGTATGAACATTAAACATCTTTGTGTGACCTCTGAGTCTTTTAGGAACTTTACCTTTAATTAAAATGAAAAGTCCCGTCAAATAATAACATAAATCATAATGTAAATTCGGTACTTAAATATTAATCCTACTGTAATATTAAATATTATTATCACATCAATTCAGTACCTGCTTCAACTTCTTCATTTTCAATGTCTGGCAAGACATTCTCCGCAACATACTTATTTGCCATACCACTTGCACTAGCTTTTGCAGCATTTTTCTTTTGTCGTTCCCGCAGAGCCAAATAATCAGCCATTGTTCCTTTTCCTTCAGCATCCTTCTCAGTTGAACTTACTACCAGGCTTGGGCTTGGGCTTGTGCTTCTCAACTTTTCCTTTTTCCTTTGCGATACCACTAGCTGAACGAGTTTGTGGTCCACTAACAGGCTTGGGCTTCTCAACTTTTTTAGTTCTCTAAATTGTATATATAAGTAGGAAATAAGATTGGATTTTATAGTTATTATCTTCATAAGCAGAAAAAATAAGATATGTAGCTATCACACACCTTTCTTGGACTTTGTAAAGTATCATTTTCACTATGCTCCTCATGCTCCGGATTATATTCCTGATCACTATCCACATCCTCTTGCATCTTTTCTTTTCCTTTAACTTTTTTTTGGTTTACATTTCTCAGTTCAGCTGAAATTGCAGGCACACCTAGAGAAGCAAGAACTTCGTTGTTCCTCATCACATTAACAGCTCTATGTATTTCATAATCTTTTAGGTTCACCATCAACTTAGCAGCTCTCTGTACTTCATAATCTTGTAGAGATAGTGGAGGTGTAGAATACTCATTTGGAGGTGGTGGAGGTGGTAGATGAACATCCTGCAAGTATATAATAAACAGGAACATCATAGTAAGTATGCTGCAAGAGTGGTACAAAATATTCAAATTACAATAAGATCATCATAATAAGAATTCTTCAAACCTGCATGCCATTTTCATCCATATCTTCTTCTTCCGATGTTGGTAAACGTGATTCCAACTTCCTCTTAACACTTGATGAGTTCAGATTCACTGTTGAATCGCTGATTTTTGGTTTTTTTTTCTGTGTCATCTTCTGAGGATTTACCTGATCAGCTAACTTTAGATTCTCGGTTGCATTGCTGGGTTCTGGATTATTCAGCCGTGCCGACTTCCGAGGACTTTTCACCTCAGCTAACTTTAGATTCACGGTTGCATCGTTGGGTTCTGGATTAATCAGCCGTGTCGACTGCCGAGGACTGTTCACCTCACCTAACTTTAGATTCACAGTTGCATTGCTATTCAGCCGTGCTGACTTCCGAGGACTATTGACTTCAGCTAACTTCTTGTTTTTTTGGTTCTGTTTTAGTTGATGAGCCGTCACGTACTGTCGTTTCACTGGTTTTGTAGCTGCAACAATACAATGATATTATAATCATAATCTTTAAATGTTATAATCAAAATATCACAATAAATTTTTTTTTGCTATATCAAAATATCACAATCTGTAAATGATATTAACTATCCATTTATATATACCTGTAACCAGATTCTGCCTTGGCCGCATGATTACATGCGGCTGCATTTGCTTCAATGGCTCAATTGCAGTATCGACAACGTTGTCGATATAAAAATCCAAGTTGCCACCAGTGTTAACTCCTTTGACTAATTCGTAGAGGTCCGCATCATTCGTCACTAACTTCCACCCACCCTTCTCACCATTTCTCATATAAATTCCTCCTATTTCGGTGTATTGAAGTTCATCCTTCACAAACTCCATGAGCACTGTGTACGAGAAGTAGTCAGGATCAACCCTCTTTACCACAGTATCGGTTCCACCAACATATTGTGCCTTCTGAAATGCACCCTTGTGATGAAATGTGAGCTGCATGAGTTCCCCCATCCTATACAAAATGGATACAGAATGGTGAGTTTACATTGGAAGCAAGATATGAAATAATAAAATGGGTAGGTATATTAAGTACATATGTGTATGCAGGTATATAAAGCACTAGAAACAACAAGGGAACACATAAAATCAGAATAACTTACAAGCAGTCAAGTAATTAAAAAGCAGTAAATTAATTATGAAAATCAATAGATACAGAAGTCGTCCCTTAATTAAGAACTAATACATAAATAGAAGTCACTTGATATTGCTACATAGAAATCAAGAGGAAGTTTCCTCTATGCTAGGCGGAATGAGGATTTGTGTTGCCGGGACGTCATCTCTATACCACCTAACATCACTAACTTGATTTCTTATTCCATTACCACATTGAATATCATGTAAAACTGGATCATCTTCATTTCCATTTTCATTTTCGACATCACACCAGTCCCTCGGCAATTTCTTGACAACGTTATAAAGTGCCGTATCAGTTGGATCTTGTATATAAAATACTTGTTGTACTTGTGAAGCCATAACATACGGATCAGATTTCTGGCACAATCTATTAAAATTAACTCGAGTCATCCCATACAAATCTTTCTCTTCTTGGTACCAGCAACACTTAAATAAAACCACTGAAATTTCTCCCCAATAATCAATTTCTAGTATTTCTTCAATTGCTCCGTAGTAACTAACATTACCAACCAATGGATTTTGATCTTTTGAACTTGCAAAGCTAGTGGTCAAGGCAGTCAAGAATACACCACTATTCTGTGTTTTACACTTAGCATCTCTATATTTTGTATGGAATCTGTATCCATTAATAACATATCCACTAAATTTCCTAGCTGTCCGATTAGGGCCCATTGCAAGCACTTCTAGCTCTTTCGAAATGTCCTCTTTCTTCCCAACCTCATCCTTCAGCCATTTCCAGAATTCTTCAGTATGTGCTCTCTCTCTTTTATATCTTCTCGATATTGCATGACCATCAATTAAAGCTCGATGTTCCCTATAATAATTATGATGGTATTAATATCAATAAAGAAATATTCTAATTCTTTAGTACTTGCTAGAATAAATTAGAACATAAAAACTTACTCTTTTAAATTATCTATTTCCTCGTTACCACAATTGAATAGAATGTACCGATGACATGCCATCCACTCAGATTCCTTTAGATGAATAGCTTTTCCGTCTTTATTTCCTCTTGTACCAATAGCATATTCCATATTTTGTGGACAACTTTCAAATTTAGGTACTGCATCACCACCGCTTAAGAATCTTGAGCAGAATGTCAAGCATTCTTCTGCCAAGTAACCTTCGGCGATGGAACCCTCCGGTTTAGATCTGTTGCGCACATAAGATTTGAGTTTAGCTAGATAACGCTCAATCGGAAACATACATCGAACGTGCACAGGTCCACCGTATTCAACTTCCTTGCACAAGTGAACCGTCAAGTGAACCATTATGTCAAAGAAAGCCGGTGGAAATATCATTTCAAATTGGCAAAGAATTTCGACAATTTCTTGTTGTTGCCTCTTCACATCTTCCAAATCAATTACTTTGCTCCAAAGACCTCTTAAGAATGCACCAAATCTTATCAGAGGCAATGCAACCTCAGGCTTCAGTGTTTTTTTCACAGCAAATTGCAACAAGTAGTGAAGTAGAAAATGAGCATCATGCGTCTTGTACCCTGAGATTTTCCTTTCCTTCGTGTGAACATACCGACTGATATTGGCTGCACAACCGTATGGCAATTTAACATTCTCCAGTACTGAGCAAAATATTTCTTTTTCTTTATTCGTCATGTCAAATATGGAAGCCCTAATTTCAAAGTGTTTGCCGTCATTTGATAAAACGGGATGCAGGACCTTCCTGATGCCCATTTCCTGTAAATCAAAACGAGCATTCAAATGGTCTTTTGACTTGCCACTAATATTTAGCAAAGTACCGAGTATGTTGTCGCATATGTTTTTCTCTATATGCATAACATCAAGGTTATGTCGCAATAAATTGTGGCTCCAATACGGTAAATTGAAAAATATTGACTTCTTTTTGAAAGGGGAATCCTTTTTCTTCCCAAAATTATTTTCAAAGTCACGCAACAGTTCTTCAATGTCTGTTCCTGATAAATTTCCCGGAATCTGTCCTATTTCAACTTCACCATTGAACCTCCTCTTATCAAACCTCCACTTGTGTTTCGGATCCAGAAATTTTCTATGATTCATGTAGCACATTTTTTTACTATGTTTCAAGTACATTGAAGAAGTCTCATAATGGCATACAGGACAACCCAATTTACCCTTTGTGCTCCAACCGGATAACATTGCATACCCCGGAAAATCGCTAATGGTCCACAACACATTTGCACGTAACATGAATTTTTGATCAGTAAAAGCATCATAAGTTTCTATGCCTAGATCCCATAATTCTTTCAACTCTTCAATTAGAGGCTGCATATATACATCAATTTTATTCTTTGGAGACTCTGGACCGGAGATGAGTGTTGAAAGAATTAGATTTTCGGGCTTCATGCACAACCAAGGTGGAAGGTTGTAGTTAACTAATACAATTGGCCATGTACTGTAAGTTGTACTCATTGTACGAAAAGGATTGAATCCATCAGAGGCTACACCCAATCTGATATTTCTATTTTCTGATGAAAAATCAGGATACATAGCATCCATCGCCTTCCAAGTCTCGCTATCAGCTGGATGTCTAAGTTTTCCGTCTTTTTTTCGGCCCACAGAATGCCATCTCATAATTTGTGAATACTCCTTGCATATAAACAGCCTTTGCAGCCTTGGTTTTAGCGGAAAGTAACGCATCAGTTTTGCCGGGACTTTGTGAATCAACTTCTCTGGATCATTGTCACGGGTGCCTTTCTTTTCCTCTTCCCACCTCGAAATACCACAAGAGTTACAGACATCTTTATCTTCATTTTCTGCCCAATAGAGCATGCAATCGTTTGGACATGCGTGTATTTTTTTGTAATCAAGACCTAAATCTTTAATGATTTTCTTCGCGGCTCTAAAAGATAAAGGTATGTGGGCCTGTGGAAAAGCCTCTCTCATCAACTCTAGTATATCCCCAACTGCAGACTCTATAATTCCATGTACACATTTTAAAGAATAAAGCCTGATGATAAAACTTAATCTCGAAAATTTTGAACAGCCAGGATATAATGGCTGCTTTCCATCTTCGACAAGGCGATAAAATCTTTTAGCATCGGCATTTGGTGCATCAGAATTCTCATCTTCACAGTTCTGCATATTTCCACGAGTACGGTGCAACATTTCACCTAGATTATCTCCAAAATCACCAGCATCACAGTCTATATCTTTATCACTGCTTCCAAAATTTGGGTGAGAAACCTCACAAATCCATTTCACATACAATGGAGATGGACCATTGCAGATGAGATGATCATAAATTATATCTGGATGACGCCACTTGCTATTTTTACAATTCTTGCATGGGCACGTCATTTCATCGCCTACGGCGAATTTAGAAAAACCGTTTTGTATAAAGGCTCTTATCCCGCTAATATATCCTTCACTAAACTTTGGAAGTTCTATCCAAATGTTTTCGCTGTCCATCACTACAATTATGAATATGAGTATTTTAACATAAAAAGATAAAATTTGTGTGTGTGTCCAACAAGAGGAAACCTAGACAAGTCGAATTGTTAATTCCGGCCGAATTAAGAATTTATAAGTAGTTTAAATCGAAACCCTAAAGTGATGGGAGAGAGTGTTATACCTCAAAATCAAAATTGAAGCCCTAAAGTGATGTGAACAATGCTTGAACCCCCAAATCGAAGCGAAATCACTGAACAAAGCTTGAACCCCCAAATCGAAGCCCTAATCGAACCGAAATCGCTTGAAACTTTGTAAGAAGACAGAGAAGAATGAAAATAATAAGTTATTTGCAGGGACTTTTTTTCTTCACGGCTCTAAAAGATCAAGGAGTGGTGTTCGGATTGCTGAGGTGTCACGTTCTCCAACGTAGGATTTGCCTTGGTAGATTGGCGCGGATCGGTGCGAAAGATATGCAAAGGTCTGCTATAGCAACGCTATAAAAAAATGTTGCATCAATTACACTTGTTTAGCTAGAGCAACACATTTTTATGGCTAAGGCAACATCAAAAATTCAACGTTGCAGTAGGACCAAAATTGTATAGCTATCGCAACATTTTACCTGGCAACACCTTGCAAAAATGTTGCAGAAGGCCATTTATGGCGTAGTGTCATTTTGAGGCCCGAAACTAAGCGCTATGGATGCTGCAGTCATCTATAGTATTAATTTCCAGTGACAAAATAAAGCTATGTTAATCATACCAGTAACATCAGAAGCACATGAAAATGAAAAAATTTAAACACAATTTAGTGGCACTTTCACAATTCATTTCAGAAATAATATTTCATATTCATTACATAATCCCATTCACAATCCCACGTTTAGAGAAAATATAATTATTACAAAATACTCCAAGAGCAACATATGAAGATGCCCCTTTGGTTAATTAGAGTCTAATACTACTTGACAGTTATAATTTCTATCATTACATCCATTCAAACAAAATAAACTACACAGCGGATTAAATAGATCTCCTAATATAGCTAGCTTGCCTTCTGCACGTCTCCGAAAGCTTATTAGTCTAACTGGAATCCTAAAATCCCTTACTCTCGAGCTACTCAAATGAGTACTCGAGTGTTTAAGGGGAAAAACAAAAACTTTGAGTCAGACAAACTATCTGGTGTGAATAATAAACTACCATCTCGAACCAATAGATATCTAGTGAGACCATGCCATTGAGTAGAATGGGTCTTTCCCTCACTAGTATCTAAAACAAAACACATTAACCATATACTATGCTCTACATCCATAATGGTTGGAACTTTAACATAATCATATGCAATCATGCCCTGGATTACTCATCCCAATTTATTAGACTATTTTTTTTAATTTCATTTGACTATCCATCTTAAACTTATGTGGACTACCCATCTCACATATAGACATTTTTGTGGATAATCTATTATGTTCCATATGGACTTCCCATCACACATGGCTTCGTTATCAAAGTTATATGGACTATCCATATCGCATATTTTATTTATTTAAAATGAAGTGGACTATCCATCACACTTCCCATAGTTTTTCTAGGCTGATTATGAACTCTTCATTAACCGTATAGAGGCTATCCATCTTTGGCATCATGTGGACTATCCATCATACATTCCACGGTTTTCCTAGGTTGTCTATGAACCCATCACTTATCAATTTAATTCAAGTTTACACCAAACGTTGAACCTATGTCAATTGGTGTCCCCAATTAGGCTGTGTACCCCAATGATCTATGTCAAAATTATAAAATAAAATACATTGTTATCCCCAATGAACAATGTCAAAATTATAAAATAAAATACATTGGTATCCCCAATGAACAATGTCAAAATTGTCATACATATGGCTCCCGACCATTTATACAGTAATATAAAGAACATATGGCATTCAAGTCGCCATAACAATATTGAACCTCTATCCAAGGTTAGAAAACAAAAACCTAATTTTATAAATAACATGGCTAACTGTCAAAATCATAAGGTTATCGACCTTCTTAAACATAGCCTATCTTGCCTCTTTAAAACATACTTTTCATTATCATAAAACAAAGCCTCGCCGACACTGAAATAAAGAGTAGTGACATCAATGCCGCTTGGCATTATCATCGAAATCAGTCACTTGCGGCACCAATACTACAATTTCAAAAAACATAGTACTTCGGTTCTATGCTGTAAAACATAGAGTGTCGGCGTTAACAACCCCCGATCTAAATTTCCTTTATACCGAAGTCAATTTGTAGTGGCATCATCACTATAAAATGGTTAATACCGAAAATACTGCTTGCGGCATCAATGCCTAGAGCTATGGCATCGGTATAAAAAACATGCAGCATTGTCGCCTTAATATAGTTGCTATTGAAATAGCGGTATGCAGAGTCATTTAAAACTATGGTGAAAACTTAAGTAATTGCTATATGGCATTGATATGCGACATTAAGACATGCGACATCATTGATACCGAAGTCATGAATGCCGACCTTACCCATACTTCTCACTTTAACCAAGTGGATTCATGCCATGCCAACTGAAATTGATATCATATGCATCCACTATAGCTAATATTGACAAGCATAGCTGCAGCATAGATGATTGTGGCATCAGTGACGATGACGATGGAAATACCGTAATTAATATAAAAACTATTTTATTTTTATTAAAAGCATTTTCTTTTCACCAACTATTATTTTTTTGTCAAATTTCTATTGGATAATAATATACTTTTGTCCAAATCTTTTCAGAAACTGCCACAACCAGTTTTACTCCCCCAAAACATATATCAAATTTAATTAATTAATATCCTTATTTAGTTATTAATTTAAATGCTTATCTAGCATAATAAATTCATAATAAATCACAGTCACTTGGGAGAAATCCCCAAAAAATTACAAAATTTTAGAAATATCATATTTTTACCATATAAAAATTTCAGTGCCAAAAACTATATCTAATTATTTTTAATAATTAAAACCCGAAATATACGCTATTTACACCTTAGGAAATTCATAAAATATTCATTTTAACTTGGAAAAGTATGAATTAAAAACCCATCTCCAAAATAATGTTTTAAGCAACATATCAAAAAATCAAATTTATTGGAGATTAAAAACTTAGATTTTACCCTTTAACCCATTCAAATAATTTGATAAAAATTCCATAATTCATTATTCTATCCAAAGAATGATCATACAACCAAAACATGGCATAAATTATCAAAATATCTCAGGTATTAGCCATAGCCTAATTTGAAAATAAACAGTAGAATGGTTCGCTTATTATTCACCTTAATTTTGATGTTGGAGTTGAGATTTGATGTTGTTTTAGCTTCCCCAGGCTCCTTCTTGAATTCCCCTTTTGAATTCGTCTTCCCCAGATTATTAATAGCCAGCCTTAAGAATTTCTTTTATTTTGATTGTTTTATTGTAGTAGAAATGAGGCTATATTCCTAATTTGCCCCTCCCATTCATTCTTTCTTTTATTAAGTTTAAAATAATCTTATTTGATTAATTAGTGAAGGCCCGACCTTATTAATAACCAAATCTTATCCTCTTATCCCACTATATTATTCTATTTAATCTATCCTATTAAATTTCCTGAATAATGTGAAACTAAAATTAGGGGTGTTACAGGCTCCCCTCCTTAAATAATTTTGTCCCTGAAATTTAGTAAGAACCACACAAAAAGTATATCAAACATGCAACCAACTGTAACATACCATGCTAGTATATCATACCAGCTACAAAGTCTATATAACAAATATAGAACATACCATCATAATAACTCAGGATTAGTATCCCAAATCTTGTCCTCTGTCTTCCCAGTACAGTCTTTTTCATTGTCACTCCACTGGACTTCCATCAATCTGACTGTCTTATTCCTTATCTTCTTCTCATCTCTCATTATAACACGAACTGGTTGCCTAACAAAAGTCAGATCCGGTTCTACTACTACAAAGTGATCGGAGAAATAGTAGTCTTTGGATCATACACATGCTTTCTAAAATGAGAAATATGAAAAAGATTATGGACACCTGCTAAACTACTTAGTAACTCTACTCGATACGTGAGTTTTCCGATCCTGTTTAAAATAGAAAGCGGTCCAACATGTTTAGGTATTAGTTTCCCTGACTTTCCAAATACAACTCTCATTGGTGATACCTTAATGAAAACACGATCTCCAACTGAGAACTCTAGATCCTTATGCCTTTAATCAGCATAACTTTTCTACCTAGACTGAGCCTTCTGCATCTGTGCTCGCATCAACTCAATCTTTTCCGTGGCTTCTCTTACATATTTGGACCAAGAACCAATCTGTCTCTGATCTCCAACCAACATGCTGGTGATTTGCATAGCCTTCCATACAAAGCTTCAAATGTGCCATTCCTATACTAGTCTAATAATTATTATTATAGGAAAACTCGAGTAAGTGCAAATGTTCTTCCCATGACCCACCAAAATCTAATACACAAGCCCTCGAAAAATCTTCAAGTACCTTATTGACTCTCTCTGTCTGCCCATCCATTTGTGAGTGATAAGCGGTACCCATCTTACGCTTAGTACCTGACACTTCTTGTAGACTCTTCCAAAATTCACTAGTGAACAAAGCATCTCTGTCACTAACTATACTACTAGCAATCACATGCAGTTTAACAACATTCTTCATAAAGAACTTAGCCAATACAGGTGCTATCCTAGCTGACTTAACGGGAATGAAATGTGCACTCTTGGTCAGTCTCCACTATGACCCAAATACTTTCATTTCCTTTGCTCGACCTTGACAACCCATCAACATAATCCATGGATATTGAATCCCACTTCCAAACTGTTATATCTAAAGGCTAAATTAATACACTTAGCTTCTGATGTTCGACTTTTACTTGCTGGCAATTTGCACATTGCTTCACCCATAAGCCTACATTCCTTTTCATACCTTCCCAGAAGAAACTTCTTTTCATATTCTGATACAACTTAGTTCCTCTAGGATGTATGGTAAACTTCGATCGATGACATTCCCTAAGAATTTCCTTCCTTAGGTCACCAACATCTGGAACACATAACTATCCCTTCTTGCTTAACCATCTTCTTTGGTCAAGAGTAAAATCTTTTAGATCATCAATGTTAGTTCCACTTTCCAATCTTCTAATCCTTTCGGCTAGTAATGGATCATCTCTTTGCTTAGAAGCAATCCTTTTAATCAATATTGGTCGAACTTCTAAACAAGGTAACATTGTAGTACTCAGACTGGAGCCATCGATCGATCTTAACTGCATACTACAAGTAATCAAAGCCTCTAAATCTTTCCATTCTGCCAACATAGCTAAAACCACATTCTGATATTTTCTGCTAAGTGCATCAGCAACTTTATTTCCTTTCCCTGGTGTATACTCAATACCAAAATCATAAACTGGCAAAAACTCCAGCCACCACTATTGTCGCATACTCAAATCTTTCTGAGAGAACAAATATCTCAAAGAATTCTGATCCGTATACAACTCGGACCGTTCCCCTAAGAGGTAGTGTCTCCACACTTTCAAAGCAAAGATCACCTCAGCCAACTTCAAATCATAAGTCAGATATCTAACTTCATTTGGTCTGAGCTATCGAGAGGCAGAGGCAATCACTTTACCTTTTTGCATCAACATTGCTCCTAATCATGTTCCACACGCTTCTGTATACACCAACAAATCTTGATTACCTCTGGTACATCTAACATGGACACACTAGTCAACAAATGCTTTAACTTAAGGAATGCTTCCTCATATTTATTGAACAAATAAACTTTACGTCCTTCCTATTTAGTTTAGTTAGAGGTGCTACTATCCGAGAGAAATCTTTGATGAATCTCCGTCACCGTCTCGGGTCTCTTCAACCATTTATAACTTCAGTCGTCGCTGGGTCCACTGATAACCCTTTCTCTAAAACTACATGACCGAGAAATTTCACCTCTCTTTTTCAGAAATGACACTTCGAAAACTTCATTTTTAGCTGATGCTATCTCAAGGTATCAAGCACTATTCTAAGATGAATCTCATGATCTCTTTCATCCTTAGAATATATCGAAATGTCATTAATGAACACTAACACGAACCTATCCAAGTGCTCTCGGAAAATCCGGTATATCAAGTCCACAAAGAAAGTAGGTGCATTATTCATTTTGAATAGCATCACTGACCACTCGTATAAACCATATCTCGTTTGAAACATTGTCAAAGAGATATGTCCACCACCATACTAAATTGATGGAACCCTGTCGCCAAATCCAACTTAGAAAATACTTTGGTTTCACTCAACTAATCGAATAAATCATTAATTCTCGATAAAGGGTATCTATTCTTTATCCTCTTCTCATTGAGCTTACGATAATCAGTAATAAACTCTACGACCCGTCTGGTTTCTTCACGAACACCACAGCCGCTCCCCAAGGTGAACTGCTTGGTTTAATAAAATTCTTCTCTTCTAAGTCCACTATCTGCACCTTTAACTCCTTTATCTTGGTAGGTGTCATCCTGCTAGGTGGTCTACTAATGGGTTTGGCTCTAGGTACAAGATCTATTCGAAACTCAATAGCACATTTCGGTGGTAGTCCTGTAATAGGCTCAAAAACATCGACCAATACTTTTACAACATAAACCAGATTTACTTTGTCTTCTACTTCCATTGCACCCAACCAAACACAAACATAAAAACTCACATTTTCTACTGAGTATAAAATTCGATCGAGGCTATTAGGGTGTCTTAATGATATCTCCCTATACAGGAAAAATATCCTAGCCTCATATCTGCTCAACCAATCCATACCTAGAATAAACCCAAAACTCACAATGTCAAACACATACAAACTGCAAGCAAAAGCATGACCTAACAAATCAATCTTTAACTGGTCACATTTCATCCCCAGAGTTGCATACCCTCCTATTGGATTCGCAACCCTGTAGGAAGTAACAAGGTATGATGGTTCAAATTCTAACTTATCTACCAAATAATGCGATGCACCTGTATCAAAAACAACACTCGAACTGGTATGCTATGAATCAAAAAGTGTACCCTCCATCACAAACTTTCCTTTCTCAGCAGTAGTCAATCTAGAAGATAATGGTTCCAAAGCAATGACCTTTCCCTTTCCCGCCTTAGTAGCTTCTAGACATTTGTTCTTATAATGCCCCACTTGATCCCAGTTAAAGCACTTCACATTCTGGCTTCCCACAACCATCTTGCCATCACCAGATCGACACTCATTAGCACAGTGCCACTTCTTGTCGCTCATATAACATTATAATATCAGATTTCCCTTTCTTAGCAGCTCCATCTCTCTGAGCTCTCTTCTTCTTAAAGAATTTCCTCTTCTTACTTTGAAAATTCTAGATCTCCACTGACTTTTCTTTCCCAAAAGTCGCAAGCATCTCCTCATTCCTTATAGCTATTTCCACCACCACATTACCCATATCTCGAAGATGTAGCATGGTTGCTTTAGCAATCTCTGGCTTCAAACCTCAGATAAACTTCTCATTCCGCTTAATCACAGTGTCGATGGTAGCATATCTGTACCTAGACAGCTCATCAAACTTCGTAGCATATTCCAGGACGGACATTTCCCCTTGCTCCAATTCCATGACCATTCTAAGAAACGCTGACTTAGCTACCTCAGATAAAAATCTTTCCTCGAATCTCCTTCGAAATGTTTCCTAAGTCAATTCCTCCTCTAGTACACCTACGGTCACCTCGTTCCACCATTTACAATGCAACTCCATACAACTGCCTTGAACCCAATCTTCTTTTCTACTCATCATTCAGGCCCAAATCATAAAAAATCCTCTCATAGTGCAGTAACCAGTTCTCTACTTCAATTGCTTCTTCACTTCCAAGAAAAGGCTTCTTACAAAGACTAGTATAATCTCGGTTCAACTTAGCATAGTTATTACCAATCGGCGCCATGGGATTAACTCCTCCCGCATTAGCAGCGTTCCCTCCAGCCAAACTAGCAGCTGCTCCAACATACATTATGTTAACAAAGAACTGATACATATTCCCCATATCTACTAGTGGGGTTCCAAGATCTACTTTAGCATTTGCATTTTGATTGGAATTTGCTTGTTGACCTTTGTTCCTTCTGGTATTGGGTCAAACGTTTCCATTAGTTATAGTGTTTCCTCCACCTAGATTCACTCTTCTATTTTCTGCTTCCATATCTTGCTTTCTTGTAATCTTCATACGAGCCTTAGTAAGATATAGAAGAACGGTCTAAGAGAGAGGGGAGAATACATGCTTATATATAGCAAATACAAGTACGTTACTATAATGTCGTCCTATATCCCAATCTTATTCTCTGATTCATTTGGGTTATGTTTTCAAAATCTTTTAATTTTTTAAGTTTTACATAAACCTATGCTCTGATACCAAACTGTAGGCCAGAAACTAAGCACTACAGATGCTACAGTCATCCATAGTTGTTATCTCGCCTTTTGGCAAGGCTGTGACACCAAGAACTTGACTAGAAACCAAGGGCAGTTCATCCTGGAGATCGGTTGCACGCAAACTCACTATGGATGTCAACGAATTTTTTTTGAGCCCGGATCGAGCTAAAATTGATATGACATTACAAGAAAAGTTGTGAGAGCCAACATTCCAAGTTTCAAATCAATCGGAGTTCGTATGCTCAAGATATTGATCGATCACGGTTGAGAAATCCAAACTTGCGTTGATCATATCTCTTGATCTACAAGTCCAAATGCTATGAAATTTTCACAGCAGCTTACAAATGACATAAAGAATGTTCCTGCCAAATTTCGACTCGATCGGAGAAAATCTTGACCGAGTCGAAATTCGTTTGTATCGATCGCGGATGGAAAAACTCCAACTTGCATCGATCATATCTCATGATCTACAAGTCCAAATGCTATGAAATTTTCACAGAAGACTACGTGCATGCTAAAGAATGTCCACGCCAAATTTCGACTCGATCGGAGCAAGTCTTGACCGAGTTGAAATCTATTCGTATCGATCACGGATCGAACCGAAACTTCACGGGCTTGGGCGCGCGGGCCTGGTCACGTGCCAGAGAGGGTCTCCCGAGATCTGAGCGGAATACCAGCCTCCTACACCTATAAATAGACCCCCAAAGCCAACAGAAAAGGGGTACTTCTTCCTCTTTGAGATCTCCAACGCCCGGACTCCGCCAGATCCAGATCTAAAACCCATTGCTGCTGCTACCAGCGAATTTCACTGCTGCAAATCATTGTTATTCACTGTAATTTGCTGAAATCAATTGTAAACATAAAAGAAAGATCAATAAAGAAAATTAATTCATAGTGGACGTAGGCAACACACCGAACCACTCTAAATTCTTTTGTCTCCCTGTATTTTAATTATTCTCATTTCTGAAATTTGAAGTTTTTGTTAGATAAATCCTCTTTTTACATTTAATTTCTTCACTTTATCTCTTCAAAGACTTCCGAAGAGTGTTGTGCCCAATTTTGGTACAAACAATAGTATTAATTTTCAGTGAAAAAATGCGACTAAGTTAATCAAATCGGTAACATCAATAGCAAATGAACATGAAAAAATTTTAGCACAATTTAATGAAAAAAATTTGCATTTCATTTCATAAATAATATTCCATATTCATTACATAATCCCGTTCGCAATCCAACGTTTAAAGACAATATAATTATTACAAAATACTCCAAGAGCTACATATGAAGATGCCTCTTTGGTTGATCAAAGTCTACTACAACTTGACAGTTATAATTTCTATCATTATATCCATTCAAACAAAATAAACTACACAGCGTATTAAATAGATCTCCTAATATAGCTAACTTGCCTCCTGCATGTCTTCAAAGCATATTCATTTAATTGGAAACTAAAATCCCTTATTACCAACCTACTCAAATGAGTACCTGAGAGTTTAAGTGGAAAATCATAAACTGCAGGTTAGACAAAAAGTCTGGTGTGAATAATAACCTACCATCTCGAACCAATAGATATCTAGTGAGACCTTGCCCCTGAGCAGATCGTGTTTTCCCCTCATTAGATCTTAACAAAAACACAATAACTATATACTATGGTCATGCATCCAAAATGGTTATAACATGTTAACATAATCATATGCAATCATGAAAATATACCCTGGATTACCCATCCCAATTTATTAGACTATCCGTCTTAATTTTAGTTGACTATCCGTCTTAAACTTATGTGGACTACCCATCTCACATAATTTTTTTTATGGATTATTTATCCCATCCCATATGGAATACTCATCACACATGGTTTCATCATCAAAGTTATATGGACTATCTATTTCACATATTTTATGAATTTAGAATGATATGGGTTATCCATCACACATCCCATAGGTTTTCTAGGCTGACTATGAACCCTTCATTAACCATATAGAGACTAGCCATCTCTGGCATCATGTGGACTAACTATCACACATTCCACGGTTTTCCTAGGTTGACTATGAACCCATCACTTACCAATTTAATTCAAGTTTAACCAAAACGTTCAACCTGTGTCTATTGGTGTCCCCAATTAGGTTGTGTACCTCTTTAACCTATAGCATCTCAAAATGAAATGCATTAGTATCTCCAATGATCTACTCAAAATTATAAAATAAAATACATTGGTATTCCTAATGGTTAGGGTAAAAATTATAAAATAAAATACATTGGTATCTCTAATGAACAATGTCAAAGTCATCATACATATGGCTCCCCACCATTTATATAGTAATATAAAGAACATACGGCATTCATGTCTCCATAACAATATCGAACCTCTATCCAAGGTTAGAAAACAAAATTTTGATTTTATAAATCACGTGGCTAACTGCCGAAATCATAAGGTTATCGACCTTCTTAAACATAGGCTATCTCGCCTCTTTAAAACATACTTTTAGTTAGCATAAAACAAAGCCTCATCAGCACTTAAATAAAAAGTAGCAGCATCAATGCCGCTTGGCATTATTGCTAAAATCAGTCACTTGCGGCATTAATACTATAATGTCAAAAAACATAATACTTCGACTTTATGCCGTAAAACTTAAGGTGTCAGCATTAATAACCCACGATATAAATTTCTTTGTGCCGAAGTCAAGTAAAAGCGGCACCATCACCATAAAACAGTTAATATCGAAACTATTGCTTGCGGCATCACTGCCTAGAGCTATGGCATCGACATTGAAAACATGCGGCATCACCGCCTTAATATAGTCGGTATCGAAATAATGGTATGCGGCATCATTTAAAATTACGATGAAAACTTGCGGCATTGATATGTGGCATTAAGACTTGCGGCATCATTGATAATGAAGGCATGAATGCCAACCTCACTCATACTTCTCACTTTAACCAAGTGGATTCATTCCATACCAACTGAGATTGGTGTCACATGCATCCACTATAGCTAATATTGAAAAGCATAGCTGCGGTGTTGATGATTGTGGCATCAATGACGATGGTGATGGCAAATATAAAAACTATTTATTTCTATTAAAAGCATTTTTTTCACGAACTCTTATCTTTTTTCAAATTTCTATTGGTTTAGTCCAAATCTTTTCAAAAACTACCACATCCAGTTTTACTTTCCTAAAACATATATCAACTTTAATTAATTAATATCCTTAATTAATTATTAATTTAAATGCTTATTTAGTATAATAAATCATAATCACTTAGGAAAAATCCTCAAAAATCACAAAGATTCAGAAATATCGTATTTTTTACCATATAAAAATTTCAGGGCCAAAAACAATATTTAATTATATTTAATAATTAAAACCCGAAATATACCCTATTCCGCCTTAGGAAATTCATGAAATATTCATTTTAACTTGAAAAATCATGAATTGAAAACTCATCTCCAGAATAACGTTTTACTCAACATATCAGAATATCAAATTTATTAGAGATTAAAAACTTAGATTTTACCCTTTAAACCCATTCAAATAATTTGATAAAAATTCCATAATTCATTATTCAATCGAAAGAATAATCATACAACCAAAACATGGCATAAATTATCAAAATATTTCAGGTATTACTCATAGCTGAATTCAAAAACAAACGATAGAGATGGTTCGCTTATTATTCACCTCAATTTCGATGTTAAAGTTGAGTTTGATGTTGTTTTAGCTTCCCTAAGCTCCTTCTTGAATTCCCTTTTTGATTTCATCTTCCCTAGATTTTTAATGGTCGGCCCAAAGACTTTCTCTTTTTTAGATTGTTTTGTTTTAGTAGAAATGAGAATAGGTGAGAGAGGGAGAGGGCTTAAGGGATGAAAATGAAGCTATATTCCTGATTTTCCCTTCCCATTCATTCTTTTTGTTGTTACGTTTAAAACAATCTTACTTAATTAATTAGTTATGGTCCCACCTTATTAATAACCAAATCTCAACCCCTTATCCCACTACATTATTCTATTTAATCTATCTAATTAAATTTCCTGAGTAATGTTAAACTAAAATTAGGGGTGTTACACAAGGTCTTTGTTTATGGACTAATCAATTTGAATGTGGATAATAATGGGTTTTGACCAATATCAAATTCCATACATCCTAATGTGATATAATGTTGAGGAAGAGAACGTATGTAAATTATTATCGCCATTGGTATCGCTTAAGGTAATATAAAATATGATTTTTATAAGAAACTTTATAAATGATGAATTCGACCAAAATGTCGCAACAATGTTGTAACAGCCCACCTCTATAACCATACTATCCAAGAGTATTACAGAATAATAATGTCAGATAATACTGAGAATGAGGCTATATAGGGTACACACGTGAATATTCCTTTAGACTATCATGATTTGTATTAAACATCGAAGAAATAAATCACCTAAACGTACACAATGTTGGTACAAAGGAATAAACATATGTGCCTCCAGGACAGAACAATACATAAGATACAGTTGATAATAGAGAACATGGAGACAGAATTGCAGCGATACATATGATATATATAATAAATAATACAATAAAAGTACATCTTATCTTAGATGATGTCTGTTTCACTGTTATTAATAACAATCAGTATGTAACTCAGTATCATGAATATACAATGAAATAATGTCACTTAAATATTATACAACAAGCCTAATATAAATATCCATTTAGCCTACTAAAACAAATGTTGGTCAAGTCATCTCTGTACTAGAAATGTCTCAGACTGACCCGAGTATTAAATAAATAACACACGAGTCAGACTATGTCTAATCAAGAATCTACAATAAGGGTAACAAAGTGTAAACAAGAATAACTATATAATATCACAACTAGAGATACTTAAATCATTGGTCGACATGTTAACATATGTATATAAATGTATGCTTGAAATAAATGTATGATATCATAGATAAAGACCAAGGCATCAAGTCTTTTGAGTAACTTAAATCCATATGAAACAACTAACTTTGATATCAAAAAATGTCATCACCCATATGGAAACACATCAAATCGAAAAGTAAGGAATAAACATAAATGGGTGAATCATACATATCTTGAAATCATCATTAAATACAGAAATATCAATAAATGAGATAACATCAAGTATAATCAGGCTAGCACAAAGCATTGCCTAAATATATCTCTCAATCTGGATAAAACATCATCATCGATACATACATACATACATACATACATATATATATATACATACATACATACATACATATATATATATATATATATAAGATAGGCTGGCTGTCAAAAGGCCGAGAATCCGCTATACATTGGACAAGCATCATAGGTATAATCTCATTTCCTTATATATAAACTATTTGATAGTACCGTGATGGGATATGACTGCACAACGGACACAAGGTCCCAAGTAGAGTCATACACACACATACACATACATACATACATATATATATACATAAGTTATATATATACGTATGTATACATATTTATTACAATGTATGGGTCCTATAACCCATATCTATACTACAGTAAGGTGTATCAATAGTATATGCCAATCTACTACTCTGTTAATACCAGAAGGGAGACTGATAGTACTAAGCAAGCTCCAAAGACATGAAGTCTCTACAGTCTTAGTTACCTCAACAGTCGTCGTGAAATGTATCTATCGGTGTGCTCGTTAACGTGAGGACTCTTAAGTCATGACATTGCTCTTGCCCCTTATAGGTAACAGACTGCTAGCCTATATGACACAAAGGCAAATGTGGGCGTAGGATTAGCACAAAGTTATACAATATAGTGTCATAGATTTAGGGCGTGACCCCATGTTTAGGTCTTTATGGTGGATTCTAGTCATCTAGCCCTCTTCAAAAAACATAATAGGAGTACATCCTAAAAGTGGAATATAGAACCAATACTTATAGACACGAAGTCTTTGTGATCGCGAGGCATAGAGCCATATCGCTAAATATAGGCACAAAGCCACATATCACTATGTGTATCACTTCACACTATCTATTTTATTCCCGTCACATGAGTGCCATCTACTTACAATGAATAACCAAATAACTATCACTATAGTGTCCCATGCCACTGTGTGATACTTAAAACGTTTATTCACTACTTATAAACTACACTCAATCCACCCATACTTCTATATAACGAGTTCAAAGAACTATTAAAGAAATGTTACCGAATGCTCTATCCCAAACGGTATTATAACTCCGTTTATTTAGATTTCTCATCACATAGAATTTATATCACAAAATTATACGGAAGGTTTTCATTGCCGCATTATACCCCAATCAAATCAATATCAATGGTGAATCTCTCATAATCATCAAAATCCATAATGAGAAGACGAGGATTCAGAGAACTCAGAAATCAAACATAAATGTGTGCATATATGTGTATATATATATATTAAATAAACAATTCAGTCCAAAACATTCCTTAAACAAGTTAACACCCTTTACAACATGATAATTTATATCTTCGAATCCAAAATAAAACATTACTTCATGTACTCCAAATCAATATACAGAAAAATTGAACAGGAAAACTATGAAATAGATTATCTGAATAAATATAATTATAAAACATCAAAATAGATATCTAATAAAATCATTCACATTATTTTATCTTATGTAAGAAAATAAATACTTAGGAATGGATAAATTTTATATATACTCTAGAATTAAATAATTAGTGAACTAAACTCAAATATAATATATTCTATACGATAAACAACGAGTTTTTTTATCTTTTATAAAATTAAATAGTAATTTAATAGACCTTAATCACATTGGAAGGTTCATTCCTGTCTTTTAATAAGTCAACAATAATTTAATCTGTTCATACTCGAACAATTATATATTAAAAACCCGAGTTATATATTTTAAAGTCTTATAAATCAATTTTAATGATTTAGAACATCAACTATGTAACATTTAATATTCGTGTATTTAATTACTAATAAACTCACTTTGTTTATTTATTAACTTAAAATAATATTTACATTTATATCCAATATATATATAGAGCATGTAGATATTATAATTTGGCTATATATAACACACACACATTTACTTTAGTTTATTTTATATTCGTATATCCATGCAATTATATATATTTAAAATTTAAGTATATGTAACAAATATTGATACAAACTCACACAAAGCTAGCGCACGCAAACACACAACACAAATACATACACATAAACACACACGTAAGAACACATATACATGCACAAATTCACAAAGAAATGGGTAGACCAGATGCTTTCACCGATCGACCGCATACGATCAACCGGTGGCCATAATTAGTCGATTTGTCGACGACCATTTTTGCCAATGATCGCCTATATCAGGCAATTTCTTCCCCTATATAGATCGTTTCATTACTAATTTGATGCCCACACTTAATTCACTTAAGCACAAACTCAAACAATACGAATATAGGTTAAGGCATAGATATGTGATTGGAAGACACTCACATGTTGCTGCATCTTCTTCTTCCTCTCCTCTTTAGCATGCATGCGCACATACAGTTCCACATCAAAGCAACAAGGCTTAATCTCCTCCTTACCATAGATGCATATATGTATGGAGATATTCATATTCATATTTGATAATTTCTTTTAGTTTATAAAATCTAGTCTTGAATTTAGAAGTGGGGAGGCTATTTTTAGTTTTGCTTCAGTAAATGAAAAGAATGAGCAAAGAAAGTACTCGTGAAGTAAAAAGGAGCAACTCAAGAAAAATTGAGAAAAAGAAAACACTAGAAGTAAAATTGGGCTTGGATCATTTGGGCTTGGACGTAATACAAAATAAATACTTTTTATTTGTATAGCTAAATTCTATTTAATTTTAAATAAATTCCAATTTTTATTTAAAACTATTTCTTTACAGAATCAACATTATATTTCACATTTTAACTTCTTTTAAATTTAAATATCATATTTTCACATTTTAATTCATTTTGTTAAATAATTGCAAAACCCAATTTTCAAATAAATTTATAAATTCCAACTAAATTACTATTATTAACTTTAATTAATTATTACTTAAAAATCGGGTTATTACAAACTTTCCCCTTTAGCAAGTCCTCGCAATTTCCCATAAGGAAAATCTATAACAAACCAATTATACTAAACTTACTCAAATTATTTAAATTTAAGTTTTAAATACCAATCATTTATTAAAAGTAAAAATTAGTTTTTCAAATTTTACAAAATATTTTATTTAAACAATTCACATGTCAAGTGTTAAGTAATTTTTCTCCAAGATTTCATTTATTCAATTCAAACATGATCCAAATTCAAAAAAAAATTCCATCAAGTACTTTAAATGACTTAAAAAAATCAAAATTTTACCAACCAAATTTCTACTAAAATCTCTTTTCTCTATTCAATGAAATATTTTGCAATATATTGTTTAATTCCAAACACCTTATTATAACAAAATTATTTCCAAATTCTACTTTACAAACTCTTTTTCATAAATTTATACAAATATTTAACACTTTTAAATAAATATATGGAGGGAAGTTTCAGATTTATTTTTCAAAATTTAACACTTCAAGGATATTCCTATATTACTTGTCCAAATAATTCTCAATTAAATAACTCATACATTCCAAAATCAAATATTTCATTCCATTATATTTACAATAATATTCTTAAAAAGAACACCTTCTGTATTCAAATAATTAATCAATACTATACACAAATGTAAAATTATAAGTTATGATATTATCTTTTGAAACATTCTTCCTTTTTCTTTAAATATTTATTAGTAATAAATTTTAATTTAGATTCCCAAATTTTCTTCTAACAACTTCCCAAATTTAATTTTATAACTTCATTACTCACATTTATACACTTTATTAGATCATTTATTGCATTATATTTTAATATTACAAAATTTTAATTAAACTTCACTCAATTATATGAAAATATTACATACATTCCTTAGTAAATATATACTTTCCCATATTTCAAAATAATTAGTGTTTACATTATACTCATGCTTACATTTAAAACTCCAAAACTCAATAACATTAATACATTTCTAATTATGCCAAAATATCTTCAAATATATACACACGCACATAGACATACATACTCATATTCACAAATTTTCAAACATAATAAAATATAACAATGTTGCCTCTCCATTTATTATAGTCATTACTAATATCAATTGGCTACAGACATTACTTAAAATGCAAATAAATATATATATACTATGTCATTCAAAATATTCATATTTCCCAAAACATTGTGTCCAAATATCTCGTTCTAGTGTTTAGAAATCCATATCGATAACGTTGCCACATTTATCGACCATGATTCTTAATCCACTCAACGGACAAGTTAACACAATTATATTACAAAAATATCCATAGGTATCACTTTCACAAATTATTTAATATACTTATTCAAGAAATTTTTTTCTAATTAACTTTAAATTTTATCTCAATACTATTATTTTAATATATATATATATATACACACACACTTTTCAAAAGATTACTTCTTATACTTGACTTCAAAAATCATATAATAATAATAATAAACTATATCTGCATATATATATATATATATAAAGTCTTTACTTTTATTCAACCTTTAGTAACTTCAAAGCAATTTCAAACTGCCTTTAAACTCACAAAATTTTAAAATTAAATTCAATACCAGCAATTTCAAATACCCAAAAAAACATAGGAGACCAAAATAAATGTACTCAATCAAAACTAATAAATAGATTCTCCATTGCGCACATTGATCAAAATCAAATCAAAACTCAACTACGTATCAAACCAAAAACCACAATGCAATATTAAACCGTCTAAAATCATAAATACAATTGCTATTGGTTGGACTAACTCATGTCATCCTTGCTACTCTAACCATTTTATACTTCATGCTTGAAGGAAAAGAGCTTAATTATATATTAAGTACTTATATATGTAATCCACATATACGTCCCTTGATGATTACCCCAGTAATCATTCTATATATACACACATACACACATATACATATATGTATATACACAGACTATCTCTTATTATTGAAAATTACCGAACACACTTAAGGGTCAAGGACTCTAATTCCCATCTAAGGTCTCGACTCATTTCTCTTATATATGTTGCATTGTTCTAAACCTTGCTCTGATACCAAATTACACCACCCCACCTCTATACCCATAATATCCAAGAGTATTATAGAGTACAATTATTAGATAATACGAAGAATGAGGCTATATGGGGTACACACGTGAATATTCCCTTGGACTAAAACTATTACATATTAAACATCGAATAAATAACTCACTTACACGTACACAGTTTTGGTACAAAGCAATAAACACATATGCCTCTAGGATAGAATAATACATAAAATGTAGTATATAACAAAGAACATAGAGTCAGAATCGTAGTGATAACATGTAATATACAATAAATAATACAATAAAGGTACATCTTATCTCAAATGATGTTAGTTTCACTATAATGTAAATAACAATCAATATGTAACTCGGTATCAAAAATATACAAAAAAATTATGCCACTTAAATATTATACAACAAGCCTTATATAAATCTCCATTAAGCCCACTAAAACGAATGTTGGTCAAGTCGTCTTTGTACCTAAAATGTTTCGGACTAACTCGAGTATTACATAAATAACACACGGGTCAGACAATGTCTAATCAAGAATCCACAATAAGGGTAACATAGTGTAAACAAGGAATAACTATATAATATCACAACTAGAGATACTCAAATCATTGTATTTTGCTTGTTATACTACTCATGAATTGGAGTTGGAGCAACTTGATGTGAAAAATACTTTCTTGCATGGTGACTTGGAGGAGACCATTTACATGAAACAACTAGAAGAATTCGTTGTAGGTGGAAAAGAAAATCGGGTTTGTAAGTTAAAGAAATCTCTTTATGAATTGAAGTAGATGCCTAGCCAGTGATATAAGAGATTAGACTCTTTTATGCTTTCACTTTGTTTTGATTATAGTATCAAAGACACATGTGTGTATTTCAATCATTTAATGAGCGGTGGTTGGGTGTATTTGCTCTTGTATGTTGATGATACGTTGATTGCTTCCAAAGATAAAGCTGAAATCGATAGATTGAAGTTGAAGTTAAAGACAGAATTTGAAATGAAAGAACTTGGGGAAGCATGAAAGATTTTCAGTATGGAAATCAAAGGGATAGTGTAACAACCTTCCCTTTATAACATCCAAAAGTCAGCGCCTTACATCAACGCTTGACTTTTGGATACCACGAAAGATGACTTGTCGGGAAAAGAAAGAAAGAAAAAGAAACAAAACACTATACCAGGGAAGAATGACACAATCTCACATTGGAATGATAATATATAATATACTGAATACACATGGACAAAATAGGAATAACAATATATAAGAGACTACATTAGCAGAAGTAACTGATAAATAATTAACAATATAGAGAGTCATAATAAAATATATAATATAATAAGTCTCATATACAAGTAACACCTAACATGTATTACTATAATAACAAGTAGATAAATATCCAAGTATCAACTTTGTCTCCAAAGCTCCAACTGCATCATACTAATGGTGTATCCCAAAAGCACCTAACTCTCAAACCAGTCAATTGAGTACCCAAGAGTTGTCATGACATAACAGACAATGATAAAACATGGGTCAGACATAAAGCCTAGTGTGAGGAGAACTATCTCAAAATATTGTATATTAAAACTATATACATATAGAATAGGAACTACTAAGGCGCAACCGGTCCTCTCCACAAACGTGACTCATAGGTAACCCAGATAGCCTACATAAAAGTAAAGTAAATCTATCCAAAAGACAAGAGATCATACCAGAACCTACTCTTCTCCTATAATCAACGAGTCAGCATAACTAATATAATGTGACTCTATGTAACAATATACCATGATACAGGTAACCCAGCATGCAAACGTAAGGTAATCACAATATAAATCTATCACAAAGTACGCAATAATAACGTCGGCCAACTAAATACAAACACAATATAGCAATGAGAAACAATAAAGAATACAAATTGATACTCATAATTACTGACAAATGTCCGCGGTAGACTCATGCCCAAGATAAATAGAGTTAGTAGTGTGGTCGAACTCGTGTAGGTCTCACCGTACCCCTTAGTGAGCATAGGTGATATATGACCCACTCTATATACCTAAAACTTGAGTCTACATTAGACATTGTTGCAATCCAATGATTCCCGCTGAGGGTCTAAAATAAATATAGTTCGGCACCTCAGTGTACCATAGACCCCGAGCCACATCCTAAGTGATGGGTATCATGTAGATCTCATCATACCCGTTAGTGGGCATAAGTGATATATGATCTACTCGATTTACTTGAAACCTTTGTGGATCTCACCGTACCCCTCAGTGAGCATAAGCGATATATGATCCACTCATAGATGATCATCATTATCTCCCTCTAAGCCATCATAGATCTCTTAATAAACTCGCATAATGTCTCTATAAAAGAGAACCATTGGCATATCTCCTATAGTATGCCATCGGGACCACAAAGGAACATCGATATCGTGTGTGTACACACACACATATCAAATAATTTGTCATGTATCCATATGTGTCTATCACAAACGAAGACCAATATCTCATCATCGTCTATCAATACAAATGGCCTATATGGTAAGACCAATAATAGGCATGGACACGATTATAAGACCAATATAGTGTATGATCACTAATATAAAATCAATAAAATGTACGGTCACTAATATAAGACCAATATAATTTATCAAACTATATATACACTAAGTCAAAGCCCAGGAGCACGGACTAACTCCACTCAATCGTACATGCTCACCAAACGTAACCGTGTAATCAATTACTACATCGATCTTTTACCCGATCATCATTGACTGCACACATATCACTATACCTCGCATCTGAATCCCGAGCTTCGCCTTGCATCTCTCTTTCCTGAGTAGCCCGAAGCTTCCCTGAGTCCTAACAAAGCCCCATACATGTTGCATCTAGATCTGGGGAGAAACCTCCATCAAATTGAATTCTAGTAGGGCTTTACTGCCCAGGCAAATGCACCACCAATCGACCGTGGTCCACCACTGGTCGACCGGTGGTTGTCTTTCCTAGGCAGTAAAGCCTAGGCAGAAAGCCTCTGAGTTGCCGGTTCAAGCCTTCACCATCTCCATCACTTCATCCAATAAGCCTCGTAGCTCCCACGGCCTACCTTTGCCGCATCGAACCTCTTTCAAAGTTTATTGGTTGATATTTTGGAAGTGATTTCTTAAGTGTTCGAAAACTGATTTCGATACGAATATCTCTCTTTTTTGTATAGAGTCACCCCAGGATGATTACAACAACCTAGGCTCTTCTAACACACCTAAATGACTCAACCAACCCTCTCGCTTCACATGATGCTCACGCATGTGTCGATACACCAGCTCATGCATGCATATGCACACACGTATACGTAAACGTATAAAACTTCACAAATCATGTTTCGAGTTTCACCGGGGTGATTACTCGACTTGGTATCCTTTCACAAAACTTAGCGCACCTAGCGGTCGTTATGGCCATATGGGATTCCTCACAACATATTTATACACATATATAATCGGTCACATAAATATATTCATTCATTCACATATACACAACTATTAATGACAAATTTAATTGCAATTCAAGAATTATGTTTATTATTATAGAGCTTCAAGTACAGGTATATGCATGCATAACCATATCCATATGTATACAAGTATATTTGAACAATGATTCGATTATTTCATAATCGAATCTTACTTAAAAGTTCTATATCCTTTTCTACTACTTTATAGAATCATTCTATTATTTTATAAAATACCAAACTAGCTTATAAATTATTTTAAAGCACTTATAATACTTAAATCCTTCATCAAGAATTAAGTATTTATCTTATAATTATGTTATAAAACCTCATAACTGTTAACCCGCCTTTTGGCAAGGCTGTAGGTAGGCGGATTTAACTAAGTCGACTTCTCGGTTATCGAGGATGGAATGTGGTAGGTTTGAGTCGATTAGATGGATAGGTAACGCAGCACGTTTGGAAGTCGCTACAGGAAGTCGTGCCGTTCAGCATGGAAGTTGCTCGGCAAGGAAGTCGCTACAGGAAGTCGCTCGGCATAGGAAGTCGTTCGGTACAGGAAGTGGGTCGGCACAGGAAGTCGTTCGGCACAAGAAGTCGCTCGGCACAGGAAGTCGCTCGCTACAGGAAGTCGCTCGGCACAGGAAGTCGCTCGGCATAGAAAGTCGCTCGGTAAGGAAGTCGCAACTAGAATTCGCTCGGCACAGGAAGTCGCTCGCTACAGGAAGTCGCTCGGCACAGGAAGTCGCTCGGCACAGGAAGTCGCTCGGCACAGGAAGTCGCTTGGCAAAGGAAGTCGCTCGGCATAGGAAGTCGCTCGGCACAGGAAGTCGCTCGGCATAGGAAGTCCCTACAGGAAGTCGCTCATACCATGATGAAGGATGCTGGCTCGGCTATGGTCCTGATGGGCCCGGACTACTCAGGAAGCCCAATAACTCGGGATTTATCTATAAATACAGCATGTAGGGCTTCAGAAAAGGGGAGCTCCATTCTGTCTCTCTTCATCTTCTACACTAAGGTTGCTCTGCCATTGTTGTTTTAAAAACTCTGGATTGTAATTGTAATTGATTCTAAGATCAATAAAAAGAAAACTTCTGGAGTGGACGTAGGCCGGAGTTAGCCGAACCACTATAAAATATGTTGTTCTTTACCGCTTTCATTTTAATTTTGACTGTTCTTCACATTATCACTCTCTACATACATTCTATCTGTTATTGGTGACTATTAGTTGGTGCTTTTGCTTGGATTTGGGTGTTAGTGTCCAATTTTGGCGCTAACATTTTGGTGCTTTCATTGAGAAGCAAGCACTCGGGGATTTCAGAGCTAGGATTTTGGATTCAAAATCTTAGGAACTTGGATTCTATGAAGTAATGGCTGGGCCACCAACAAGGAAGCAAGTGACAGAAAGGAGCAATCAAGAGGGAAGTCAAAAGGCTTCCTCTAGAGCTAGAGCAGGTCAAGCATCCATCTACATCACCAGAGATGAGATGGAAGCGATGCTGAAAAGACAAGAGGAGATGATGCAGGCTTTTCTCAGACAATTTGCACAAGCAGGAAATGCAGGAGCTCAGATCTGTGGAGCTGGATCAGAAGCGCTCAACCAACAAGCAGGGGGAGTGGCTCAACGGGGGCAGCCCCTAATCACCAGACGATTATCAATCTGGATGGACCTAGACTCGGGGGCACACCACCAGGAAATGCTGGACCAATCCATGGAGGGATACCAGATGATGCTGTGCAACCCGACACCAACAGGAGTGTAGGAGTACGTGATGAGGAGTATGTGCCAGGATTCCCTCATGAACTCGGGGGACAGATCAGAGGTAGGAGACAAGGATTATAGTTTGGCGACAATGACAGACTAGCGGAGATGGTCAGACGAGCTGTGAGAGGTGGATTGGTAAATAAAGACTTAGAGGATGTGCAGTCCCTTTACTCCTACTATCAGGCAAGCTAGGAACCCTTCGAATTTTAAGCTACCAACGTTGGAGATGTATGATGGGAGAACGGATCCCGCCGTTTACCTGACAAGGTACATGAGGCATATGGAGGTACTGGGGGCATCGGATGAGGTCATGGCTCGATGTTTCCCTTTGTATTTGACGGATACCCTAGCTATGTGGTTCAGACAGCTAGAGAGTGGTTCTATTGACACTTGGACAGAGCTGATTGAGAGGTTTATGAGGCAATTTCGGGTCCATAAAGTCAGACCCAAGAACGTAATGACCTTGACATCGATGAAACAATGGAAGGGAGAGTCGCTCAGGGATTTCTTAACCAGATTCAACGTAGCGGTAGCTTCAGTGGATCGACCCGATCCGTCGATGGTTTTGATGGAAGTAGTTTCAGGAATTGCAGATAATTCAGATTTCAAGATATCGTTGGAACGAGACCCACCGAGGGATCTCGAAGAGTTCTACCATGAGGTGGAAAGGTTCCTAAGGCAGGAAGATGCGCAGGCTGAGAGAGTAGGGAGAGAGGATGAAGCTTATGCAGTGAGGGGTGGAGGTCCACCCAGGGAGGATCCAAGTAAAGACGATAAAGGAAAAAGGAAAACAAATGGAAACAGTGGCACTTCGAAGAGGCCTCGAAGGGAGTCAAAGTTTTCTTCTTACCCAGATTTAACTGAGACTCTAGAAAGGATTTAATTGGATACTCGATGGTGCCTCCAATATCGAAGGCCGGCAAAGAGAGAGCCTTCTGAATACGAGCGGGCATCGGGAAAGCATTGCCTATTCCATGAGCTGGATGGGCACAACACAAACGACTACAGGCATTTGAAAGATATCATTGAGGAGCATGTAAGGAATGGTCATCTACAGTAGTATGTAAGGAATCGAGCTGTGGCAGTGGGATAGGAGCGACCACCGCCTAGCTCGAACGAAGATGGCACTGGGCCTAGGCAACGTCATCTCATTATCAACTAAACAGATTTATGGTTTTGAATAAGTAATAGAACTCAAAGTAATATGGCTAGGTCACTTACACACGTACGGGATCGAGGACGGTCCCTAGGCATGCTCTGAGATGAGAAAAAACCGTACTGCTTGAGTCTATGAAATCCTATTTTCTTTATATTTTTCTGCAAACTCTGGTTTCTTCTGTGGCACTTTGGACATTTAATTCCTTTTGTTGTACGAACTTCTGCTTTGATAACTGAATTCTATAACAATTGGATTTGGATCGGCATAATAAATAATACAGGTCTCGCGATCACGGTCCCAACCGGTGAGACGGGGCAGTGATCGCAAGTTACGAGTCCCTTCGTCGGAGAGCGATGGAATGGACTCGGAGAGAATATTAAAGTCCTTGGCCGGAGAGCCGAGACCGGTGAATATGAAAGTCCTTGCCCGGAGAGCCGAGGCCGGTGAATATCAAAGTCCTTGGTTGGAGAGCCGAGGCCGGAGAATATAAAAGTCCTTGGTCGGAGAGCTGAGGCCGGTGAATATCAAAGTCCTTGGCCGGAGAGCCGAGGCCGGAGAATATAAAAGTCCTTGGCCGGAGGATATCAAAGTCCTTGGCCGGAGAGCCGAGGCCGGAGAATATGAAAGTCCTTGGCCGGAGAGCCGAGGCCGGAGAATATGAAAGTCCTTGGCCGGAGAGCCGAGGCCGGAGAATATAAAAGTCCTTGGCCGTAGAGCCGAGGCCGGTGAATATCAAAGTCCTTAGCCGGAGAGCCGAGGCCGGTGAATAACAAAGTCCTTGACCGGAGAGCCGAGGCCGGAGAATATGAAAGTCCTTGGCCGAAGAGCCGAGGCCGGTGAATATCAAAGTCCTTGGCCGGAGAGCTGAGGCCGGAGAATATGAAAGTCCTTGGCCGGAGAGCCGAGGCCGGTGAATATCAAAGTCCTTGGCCGGAGAGCCGAGGCCGGAGAATATGAAAATCCTTGGCCGGAGAGCCGAGACCGGTGAATATCGAAGTCCTTGGCCGGAAGACCGAGGCCGGAGAACTTACAAGCCCTTGACCTAAGAGCTGAGGCTGGAACAGGGTAACACGACCCGGCGAGGTCTACGGATTCAAGGTTATACCCGGAGAGGTCATGAATTTAATAATATGGTCATGAATGGGATATGGACTTCGGATATCGGATTTGAGGCTATTCAAAACACACCTTCTAATAGCAGGGCATATTTTGGGGGGCAAAGTGTTAACCCGCCTTTTGGCAAGGCTGTAGGCAGGCGGATTTAACTAAGTCAACGTCTCGGTTATCGAGGATGGAATGTGGTAGGTTTGAGTCGACTGGATGGATAGGTAATGCAGCACGTTTGGAAGTCGCTACAGGAAGTCGCTATAGGAAGTCGCTATAGGAAGTCGTGCCGTTCGGCATGGAAGTCGCTCGACATGGAAGTCGTTCGGCAAGGAAGTCGCTACAGGAAGTCGCTCGCTACAAGAAGTCGCTCTCTACAGGAAGTCGCTCGCTACAGGAAGTCGCTCGGCATATGAAGTCGCTCGTTATAGGAAGTCGCTCGGCACAGGAAGTCGCTCGGCACAGGAAGTCGCTCGGCACAGGAAGTCTCTACCGGAAGTCCCTACAAGAAGTCACTACAGGAAGTCGCTCGTACCATGATAAAGGATGTTGGCTCGGCTATGGTCCTGATGGGCCCGGACTACTAAGGAAGCCCAATAACTCGGGATTTATCTATAAATACAACATGTAGAGCTTCAGAAAAGGGGGGCTCCATTCCGTCTCTCTTCATCTTCTACACTAAGGCTGCTCTGCCATTGTTGTTTTAAAAACTTTGGATTGTAACTGTAATTGATTCTAAGATCAATAAAAGGAAAACTTCTGGAGTGGACGTAGGCCGGAGTTAGCCGAACCACTATAAAATCTGTTGTTCTTTACCGCTTTCATTTTAATTTTGACTGTTCTTCACATTATCACTCTCTACATACATTCTATCTATTATCGGTTACTGTTAGTTGGTGCTTTCGCTTGGATTTGGGTGTTAGTGACCAATTTTGGCGCTAACAATAACCACTCTATAAAATAATTCATTCTTACTATTTTATAAAATCTCATACTTTTATGAAATACTTCTTTTGTATTATTTTATGAAGTCTCATATTTTTCATTAAATACTTCTTTTGTGTTATTTTAAAAAATCTCGTACTTTTATAAAATTCTTCTTTTGTATTATTTTACAAAATCTCATTCTATATTATAAAATATATCCTTCACTTATAAAATTATTCCTTACTTAACTAATACTTGTAAGTACTAATTAAGCTCGTTAAGTCTCTAATCATTTTAATAATAAGTGCAGGGCTCCTAACTCACTTAATTACCATACTATCTTCATTTTATAAAATATTCCTTTGTTTATAAAATGATTACTTCTTGTAAATAATGCTCACAAAGGCTAATTAAGGTTCATTTGGCCTCTAATCACTTTAATAATAAGTGTAGAGCTCCTAACTCACTTAAATAGCATATTAACTTATCAATTCAAATAGTTTAATTAATGTTTTGTAATGACATGCACATAATTACATTACTTAATTAATCACTAATCAAACCAAACTTCACACATAATTATTCAATTAACTCAAAATTTATTCTAGAGCTTGCTAACTTTTCCAAACATTTTTATTCCTCCTTTTTAATTTATTGGTCGCTTTACCTAGTTCCCGCTCTGTCCCATCCTTCCCTCTCTTGCTTTCTGACCTTCCTCCTCTCCCTTTGTCCAATCCTCCCCTTCTTTTTCTCCTCCTCTGCTTCCCCTTGATCCTCTCCCCTACACTCACTTCTCCCTTCTTGCCCAATCCCTCCTTATCCGCCATCTCTCTCTCCTTCTTGCCTGGTCCTTCCCCATTTGTTTCTTCTATTACTTTTGTTAATCTTGTTGCTCCAGTTCTTCTGTTGCCCGGTCATCTCTATTTCATGGTCATCCTTTCCATGCTGGTTCTTATTCCCCAAAATAATTATCTCTGAACTATGATGGTACTCCTTTGGTTCCTCCTTCTAAAGTCTTAAAAGAGGGTATTAAGGTATGGAATGACTATGTGGTTGCTTTTTTTCATTAGAGGTTCGGTGAACTTCATAGTAGTTAAATCTCATTAACAGAAATTGGAAACTCAAAGGATCTTTTGATATGCTTTCTGACAGACAAAACTTCTACTACAAATTTTCTTGCCTTGAGGATAGACGGATGATACTGTGTCTAGACCTTATGTTTATCAAGGGGCAAGTGATGATTTCCTCCGAATGGAACCCTAGTTTTTCCTCTGCTCAATCGAAGGTTCGTAGTCTTCCAATGTAGGCACACCTTTACTGCATTCCCTTAATGACATGGACTTTGATTGGTATTAATCGGTTAGCTTGCCATATGGGGCAGATTAATATGCTACGATGAAAATACTAAAAAGATGAAAAGGTTTGAGTATGCTAAATGTTCGGTTGATATAACCCATGATAAACAATTGTTAGACTTCATTTGTATAGGAGATGATGATTGCCCCAATGTTGTAGTGGAATATTTATGGAAACATCTCATTTGTACTCACTGCAAAGTGTTTGGTGATAGCACAAAGGAATGTGAAGCTGCTGTGGTGGTTGAGAAAGATTGCAATGTTGTTGAGGCAGTGCGTACTTAGCACATGAAGGAGATAAATGCAAATAATCATAAATTGATGGGTAAGCAAAAGGATATTAATTCAAATCCGAAAAACAAAGTGAAAGGAAGCAACAAGTTGTTTGATGCTAATAAACAAAAAGAATTTTTTTGGTAAAAATAAAGTCAAAAGGCAGTTCATGCCACTGTTCATTGTGTTGACACTTTGGCTGCATCCAAGGCTATTGCATGTAGTAACAGTTTTGATGCTTTATCTAATTTTGAAGATGGTGAAATTAATTTCAATGCTGCATGTTATCCCACCTTTTGGCAAGGCCGTGACACCAAGAAATTAACTAGAAACCAAAGACAGTCCATCCCAAAGATCGGTTATACAAAGGTCTACTATGGATACTGGCAAATTCTATACGAGTCTGGATTGACCCACAATTAATATGGTACAATGAGCAAAGCTGTAGAAGCCAACGTTCCAAATTTCAAGTCAATCGGAGTTCGTATGCTCAAGATATGGATCGATCAAAATCAAGGAAAAAGGCATCGGTTTGTATCCATCATGTTTTCTCCATTTCATATCCATCATGATTGATCCTCTTCGCATCCATCGACGGTTGACGTTTCATATCGATTCCATTCGTATGCACTTCGTATCGATCTCCCACCTACCTAGTTCATATCGATCAGCCAACGTATCGATACGAAACTAATGCTTTCCATCGATACGAAGTGGCCCACGGTAATCGATACGAATCCATCAAGTGCCATACGAAGCAGTATCCAAAGGATCGATACGAAGATACTAGCAAACATCGATACGAACTGGAACGGAGGCTAACGATATAAAGCAACTTCAAGGGAACGATCGAAGTGGAACACAGGGCATCGATATGAATTGACCCTCCATTCATCGATACGAAGAGCGCTTCCCGGGGTCGATACGAACAAAGCATGGAAAACAGGAAGAAGCGGTCGCTCGGCACGAAAAGTGGATCGCTCCTAGATTGTAGCTCCGTGTTATCTAAGTGCAGCTGATCGATACGAATTGCTATCGATCCGAAGTTGATCAATATGTGTATGATTGATACGAACATGCCAGCCCATTGCAAATCCAAACTTGGATCGATCATAACTCAAAATCTATAAGTCCAAATGCCACCGGGTTTTCACAAAAGCTTGCGCACCACCTCAAGAATGTCCTTGATCGATCTCCAACCAAATGGAGGTGTTTTTGATCGATAAAAAATGTACACGTATCGATCAGGGATCGATCCAAAAACACCCCGGATCGATCATGTGGGCCCACCCACATGTGAGAAGGGGTATTCAGATATCTAAGTCAAAATTTTCTAGCCTACGCCTATAAATAGCACCCCAATGCCTCTAGAAAATGGACTTTTGGCTTCTCTATGCTAATACTCTGCTGAAATCAATATTATACTTCAGTTGTACTATTGTAATCTACTATAATCAGCAAGTCAAATTCAATAAACATAAATCATTTCATAGTGGACGTAGGCAATACGCCGAACCACTCTAAATTTGTGTGTTTCTACATTTTTTCTTATATGTTGATTGGTGTGTTTGTTAGATCTACCTCATTTTACATTTACTTTCTTCATTTTATCTCTACAAACACATTCGAAGAGTGTTGTGCCCAATTTTGGTACAAACACTTTGGTGCTTTCACTAAAAACCCCAGATTTTCTCCTGCTCATTGGATCTACTGCCGATATTGGATTGCAAGAATCTAAGGAGAAAATCCAGATCTCAAGCCTAGAAGTTCTTCCATCCTATTCGGATTTTCCCCAAGTCTAGAAGAGAACTTCGCTATTCACCATGGTCGCTACTAGGACTACCTCAATCGCTGCAGATCCAGAAGGACAGGATAGGCAGAACCCTGCACAACTTCCCTCTACAGACCAGAACGCTACTGGACCTTCGGATCCACAAGGCCCTATCACCATGGAGGAGTTCTAGCTACTGATGCAAGAGTTGACTCAAAGCCGCCATCAGCTTACCCAGCAGCTCCATGCCAACGCGGAGTTTACCAATCGGCTGAACTGTGAAAGATGAAGGAGATCCAGAAGGGATCAGGCTTCCCACTCATCTACTAAAAGTTCGGCTTCTTCTTATTACAATCACAGATCCACGTGCCCATGGCTGGATGGAAGTTGTACACAGGCTACCGGACATCAGCGCACTTTGAATCTTGGGAAAACGAGAGTTGGTCCGTTACCCAGCCACCGGACCGGACCCTCCTCCCGAGGTGGAATGGTTCCTTATCACACTACTAACAACCGCGCCGATGCCGCTGCCATCAAGTTGGGAGCTGACACTCGAAACTGAACGAATCTGAACCATCGCCAATGTGATTATGCTCCTGAGCCTTACGTTCCCGAAGAACTAGAGCCAAGGAGGCAAGGTATGGACCAACGACCGTGCCCGACCCATCCTTGCATTGTGGAACCCGACCACACCTTGGCCCAGCATGGCCAGAATGTCAAAACGCCATACATCCCGACAATGACCAGCCATATGATCCATGAAAGCCAAGGCCTCACCAATGACGACTGGGGAATCTCCTAGAGTCATACCCCTTTCACTGATGATATCCTCTACGCTGAACCGCCTCGACGATTCAGAATGCAAACTCTACCTGTTTATGAAGGGAGCTCTGACCTAACCAGCACATTTTAAAGTATGAATGGTTGATGAATGTTGCATGGGATGATGATGCGGTCAAATGACGGAGTTTCCCAATCTCTATAGGGGGCATCGCGACTATGTGGTTTACTCGCCTACCACCCTGATCTATTTCATGTTTCAACCAGTTGGCTACGAAGTTTGTCGAGCAGTTTTGCATGCATGTCACAAGGCCTAAAGATGTAAATACCTTGTCCAGTGTCACTCAAGATCTTAAAGAGACACTCAGATGTTACCTGGAGAGGTTCCACGCTGCATGGTTGAGATTAGTAACCCTAATGAAAATTCCATTCTGATGGCACTGACTAAGGGGATCGATCCCGATTTAGAATTTGGCAACTGGTTGTTCAAAAACCCCCTACATCATTGGACCGTTTCTATTCCAAGGTAGCTCAGTTCTTGAGAAGAGAGGATGCGAAACAGTCTAGGAAAAAGGATGAGGCAGGGCCCAGTGTGGGAGGAATCCAAAGCAATGTTGCTGTGAAACAAATCGGGGAGAGTTCCGGGTAGGTGCAGTTAAATATACAGAATAAGCAGAATCAGCAGAAAGGCGATGGAAATCAGGGTAAGAAGCGGGATCAGAATCACGGACCGCAACGTAGAGCTCCCATGTTTGACACCTATACTCCTTTAAATACATCTCTGGAAAATGTGTACTTGCAAACTTGTAATACTATCCAATATAAGAAACCTGCTCCGAAGCAATCGTCAGAGAAACAAATTCAAATGGGGAAGTTTTGTAGATTTCATGATATTTATGTCCACAACACAAACGAGTGTCATCATCTACAGGATATTATCGAGAAGTTGATTCGAGAAAGAAAATTGGAGCAGTTCATTCGGGCGCCGCAGGCTGGAGGTGCGGGCTCGTCAAATTAAAATTAAATACCAAATCAGGTAAGACCGGAGGAACCCGAACGTACCGGCGGGAGGTTAGTGATTAACATTGTTAGTGGTGGTCCTCATCCAGTGGATCAGAGTTGGAGGGAAATGGAGTCGTATGCCAGCTCTAAGGCATGCGAGCTTCGAATGTTGCAGCAACTTCGAAGACGGGGCTTCGGCCAAACAACAGAAAATGATGACAGATGACATCGTATTCCGAGACAGGGATGCCAACAGAGTCGAAGCCCCCACCATTGATCCACTAGTCTTTCAGCTCGGATAGGTCCTGCTTGGATGAAGAGGATCTTAGTGGACAGTGGAAGTTCAGTGAACATACTCTTTAAGCGAGCCTATAATCAAATGAAGATGGAAGTGAAAGATTTGAAGCCTTGTTAGTCTCGTATTCATGGCTTCAATGAAAGTGCGACTATACCCACTGGGATGGTGGAGCTACCAGTGGAGTTGGGTGTTGGAGAGCGCCGGAGAGTCCGGATATTGCAGTTTATTGCATTGGATATTGACTCACCGTACAACGATTTCTTAGGCCGAACAACCCTAGCTGAGTTCAAGGCTGCTATCGCCCCTTGGTGTCTAACTTTGAAGTTCCCTACCGACAATGGAGTCAGAGTCGTTCATGGAGACCAGGCTGCTGGACGGGCCTGTTATGTTGCTGAGCTGCGGGAGGTGTAGCGAAAAGAGAAGGGAAAGGGCGTAGAGGAATCTCTCTACGTTCGCTTTGCAAATAATTGATAGTTAACGCCTGGGCCAAGGCCCGGGCACCACAACTAATTCCCAAGAGATCTTAACCAAAGAGATACTAAAAGCGAGGATGAAGTCAAAGACGGCCAGGCTTCTCCGGCAGAGCTGACGATTGATGTTCCAATCGTTAATGATGACGATTCTAGAATGGTAAAGATTGGATTTCAGCTAAGCCAACAGATGAAGGAGGAATTGGTTGAATTTCTCCGGGCAAACCTCGACGTGTTTGCCTGGATGCACACTGACATATGTGGGATCTCGCCGAACATCGCGAGCCACACATTGAATATTGACCCGCAGCATGTCCCGGTCAAGTAAAAAAAGCGTGGTATGGATCCAGAGAGATCTGCCGCCCTGAAGGAAGAGGTAGATAAACTCAGGTCGAACGGGTTTATCCGAGATGCATTATATCCAGAATGGGTGTCCAACCCTGTACTTGTCAGAAAACCTAACGGGAAATGGAGAACTTGCATTGACTACTTAGACTTGAATAAAGCTTGCCCTAAGGACAGTTTTCCACTTCCCCGGATTGATCAACTTGTAGATTCAATAACCGGACACAAGCTCTTATCCTTCATGGATGCATATTCCGACAAAATGGAATTTTATTTCATCCTCCTCCCCAGTGTTGACCCACTGGAGCTACCGCTCGGATGCCTCTTCGAGCCTTTGCCTTTTGGTGGACGTTGGTCTCCAGCCGAAGGAATTATGGTAATCTCTTCCTCCGAACAAATGGGAATTGGAATACTTTCTGGATACGGAGTCGGAGGAATAGGAACACTATCGATGTGGGAAGACGAGAGAGGCACGCTAGTATCGACAACTGTACCGCCGGAAGAAATCATTCGCAGAGGAGCTAGGCCAGGACCCACCATGCCACCTCCAATACCACTGGCCTATGTGGCCGCTTCCATCTCGGCATTAATCTCTACCATTATCTCTTCCTTATGAATTGTGTCAGCGTCCACGGGAATGCTGCTAGTTGGGCCCGAAGAGCAAGTTGTGAATGCGCCTTCTCCCATGACGAATGGCAGGTCGGTAAGTGGGTTACTTTGATGACCAAGGAGCTCTTCCATCATCTGTTCATCAAAAATAAAAGCGCTCCCCTACACTCCCTCAGTTGGTGCAGCGGCCATTGTTATGGTTGCCTCCGTCATAAGGGCCTCCTGCTCATGATGCTGCATTTGGGTTGTAAGGGGCATGGCTGGTGCAGCTCCTATCGCGATGTATAATCTATTTTTTCAGTATGGTCATAAGGTCATCAATGGATTCAGTATGGTGCTCTATTTTTTCATCTTCAACCAAGCGGCACCAAGAATTATATAGATGCGATGTATAATCTTTGAGCCAGCTCAGATTTTGATGCTTCAGAACATTGACATTATATGTGATGAGGAGATCCTCAATGTCGCCCTCTAGCTTGGCCTCTACCGCTCTGGCCTCAATCTCAACCCTAGCTTTGGCTTCTTGCACTTTTAGTACAGCCACATCCTACTCACTCCTAAGTTCCACAGCTTAATCACATGCAGCTTGGGCAGCCTTACTAGCGTCGTCCTTTTCTTTGACGACCTCAGCATACTTCGCCTTAAGCTCATTGAACTCCTTGAGCGCATTATCCCTCTCGGCTGTGACGGTGGCATTTCTGTGGCCCATATCATCGACCAAAGTTAGGTGCACTTGCCTCATCTGCTCCATCTTCTTGTTCGCCTCATCGACTTTCATCAAGGCCTCTGTTTCTGAGTTCCTCAGAGTGTCGTTCTCAGTAGTGAGCACTTGCACTATACAGTCCTTTTGAGCGAGATCGGTTCCCAGTTTCTCAATTGTCTTCGCCCACTCGAAGGCCATCGCCGATGCTTTCTATGTTCATCCATTCCCGATACTGGCCATAAACATCATATATATAGTCGTGTAGCGTTTGTTCTGCCTTATTGGGAATTCGTTTTAGATGTGGAGGGAATATGAAGCCGTCGAAGCAGACATTCGGGAAATCCTTTTTCAACTTAGCGATTCTAATCGCTCCTTACACAGTGGGTTTTATAACGGCTTGTTCAGTGGCGACAGGGGTTTCAATTTCGATCCTCTGACATTGTTCATCGGGTCTTGAAGTTTGAGAAGGTGGTACTTGACGCGAAGATTCTGAGGGTTGTTTGCTAGAACCAGAAGGTTCTGTTTGACCTCTAGGTGATGGAGAGCGCGACCGGGAATGGCGCATATACTACCTCTCCCTCTCCCTATCCCTTTCCCTCTCGTAGCGCTCCCTTTCTTGACTGGAGTAGCCGCGATGGCGGTCTCTATCGGCCTCACGTCTGCGAGACTCAGAATAAGTTAGATGGACGGCATGCAGAACGGAGGCTGCCAAGCATAGATCCCCGCCTTGTCATCGTATCTGTAAAATGAAAAGAGGAACATAGTTGGTAATCCTCAGAGATGAATAGCTTGTGATTAGAAATTATGTGGTGCCGTGGAGTGTGTGTATGCATGTGAAAACCCCCCAACCAACCAGTTGTAATAGTCGTACTCGGAGGAGTTGGCTCTCCTATGTCTAAGGCGCTTTGGAGCCGCTCTAATCCGGTATCTTGGTGCAAAGGCATGTCATTCGGAATGGGGATGTCTGCCATACCCGCAAAGGAGCTCTCCATCTGCAAAGGAGGAATCTCTTGACTAGTAGCATGCAAAGAGACTACGACGATTTTGCGCCTTACAGATTTTCGAGCAGTAGACTTGACTCTTCTCTTTCGCTTTAAAGATTGAGGACTTTGCGTAAGCCCTGCTGCGGGCTCATCTCTAACAGACATATTCTCATTACCGCCTTGTTCAGTAATTACTATCCCGGGAACTCCCCTTCGAGCTTGCCTCACCGGGGCCGTCCTAAGAACTCCTGCGAGTCCAATGCTTTGATCTCTGTCAATTAGCCCCACGGTGATCAGATTTTCATCTGTGAGGACTTCATCAATTTCTCTATGTGCAGCTGGCACCACTTGAAGAACCCTCACTATCTCCTTAAACCGAGCTCCTTCGGGCCGCAGAGTCGAAGTTGTAAAAGAAGGAAAGTGTTAGTCTCGGCATCGACTATAGTTATCCATTCAATCAACAAAAAGGTTAGAGCACTTACGTCTAACTAGCAACTGTCTGGCGAACCCCGGTGGGCACCGAATGAAGAACCATTCAGTCTTAAAATAACTCAACTTGCTCCAAGCCCCGGCCACGACTTGACAATTCCTAACTGCTTCTAGGAAAGTAAAGGAAGGGTTGTCCCCACGACTCTTTATATTGAAAAAGTATTTGAGCTCTTCTACCGTCGGAGGACGGAAGAGGTGCTCCATGAAGATGACAAACAAACTATTGAGCAAGGCATATCCATTCGGGTGTAGCTGAGATAGAGTGATCCTCAAGAAAATTAGAGCTTCCCGGATGAACTGGTTGAAAGGAGGAAGTGTCCCAGCTATACACATAAACCTGTTGCAGGCTATGTACCCTTCCGGGGGTTATGGGCTCAATCTTCTGTCCCCGGCAGTAAGACATCATCCAGCGACAACCCATGCCTTAGGCAAATCCTGCCTAACATATCTTCAGAAATATTAGAGCGGATAGAATCTTGTGTGTGTGCGATGAAGACTGTTCTTGGTAGCTCATCTAGAGTAGGGCTAATAACTTTGGTTGCGATAGCCGGCATTTCGATTACGGGGAGAGGCAGACTCTAAACATCCTGCGACTGTGAAATTTCGGGTTCCATAGCTATTGAACTCGGTAAAAATCATCATTAGACGACAATAAATCTATGTTTCCCCCAGTGCTAAGTGCATGAATGTGTTGTGCAGTGCAGTGCTACATAATACTTAAGAAATTCTACGGAATTTGTGAGATGTTCAAATGACAAGACTTCGAGATTCAACCGGAGTGACCGTCATTGTTGGCCGTCCCAACCGTGCCATCCAGATTTCAAAAAACGATCCAAGTTAAAGTTCGTCAAAATTTTCAAGTTACAGTTCCATCGACGTGCTTCGAAGGGCAGTCAGATATGCAGTGAAACAGTTAAGTTCAGATATGCAAGGCTAAAGCTCGTCGGAGTCAAGTGTTCGACTATGCAAGATTTCGTATCGATTAGAATCAAAGCTTGGATCGATCACCAGAAGCCCCATTCATATCGATCATGAAAGAAAGAACTTTGTATCGATCACCAGAAGGCTAATTCGTATCGATCCCAAGCCCTTCACCTCGTATCGATCACGAGCCGCGTCTTCGTATCGACAGAACCAATACTTCGTATCGATCGCACAGTCAGGTTTTCATATCGATTGCTCCGGATCGATACGAACTCCCACCATCTCCAATCGATACGAAGCCGCTCCCTTCCTCGATACGAATCTCCATCGTTTTCAATCGATATGAACTTCCATTGTTTTCGGACTGATACAAGTCACTCTTCCTCATCCATGATCGATACGAATGACTCCTTGTATCCATCTACCCTCCTTCTCCAAACAGCATAAACGCCATTCCTTCCTTCCTCGACCTTGCCATGGCGTAACTTCGGCCTCAACACCACCTGAATTGGCCACGACTCTGGACGATTTGGCATTAGAACTCGAGTCTCATCATTTTAATGTGAATTTGTTGATTAATTACCTAATCTAAGTAATTAGTTCGAAAGATTAGCGGGTTGAATGACTTGGGAACGAAGGTAGTTTCTCTTCCTCAAAGCTTTTGATCGATACGAAAGCGAAGTGTAGAAATGAAAGCAAGTGAAAATTTGGCTAAGTCCAAAATGAATTTATATGGATGCAAACCTAGGGAAACAACATTTCGTCTCCCAGTGCTAAAAACCGGTAGAAACGGTCTTCAATATCATCGATACGAAGAGCTTTCTTCGTATCCATCCGCCCATAACGGTCAGGGGCGCAGTTGTTCGTATCCACCAGCGATCGACCACATATGTCATCGATACGAACGCCACTGCCAAGTCATGTTTAGACTATTCATTTCTCATCGATACGAAATAACAATTGCGTATTATCCCTTTGAAGACTACAAGATGTCGTATTAATCTATACGAAGCATTTCAAAGACTTTCTTCGATACAAAGCAAGTATTCCAACTTCTCAGATCGATTTAGGAGAGGATCGATAAGAAGAAAGGACTTAAAACGACCGTCGAACGTTGTTACAACTTGAATTTCACATCGATCCAGGAGAGGATCGATACGAAACTTGATTAAAAAATACTAAAGAACTTGATAACAACCCGTGAACGTGCAAACATGAACAGGAGTCAATACATGCATGTATGACGAACTAATATTCAATTCTCAAAATTGACAGGAATTGAATGTTCACCTGATGACAATCAAAACAGTGAAGAACAAATTGTTATCACTCGACACTCAGTTACAACAAAAAACTGCATGATCGTTGGCAGTCAATAATTCAGCATTTATATAACTGGAAATCAATCAAAGGTTACATCTTTCGATGAAAAGACAACAACTATCCAGCGAATCAGATAGGACTCTTCAGAATGGAGACTGTAGCTTTTCAAAGCACGTCATGTTCACACAAGACGTATTTTGGGGGGAAAATGTTATCCCACCTTTTGGCAAGGCCGTGACACCAAGAAATTAACTAGAAACCAAAGACAGTCCATCCTGAAGATCGGTTATACACAGGTCTACTATGGATAATGGAAAATTTTATCCGAGTCCGGATCGACCCACAATTAACATGGTACAATGAGCAAAGTTGTAGAAGCCAACGTTCCAAATTTCAAGTCAATCGGAGTTCGTATGCTCAAGATATGGATCGATCAAAATCAAGGCAAAAGGCATCGGTTCGTATCCATCATGTTTTCTCCATTTCATATCCATCATGATTGATCCTCTTCGTATCCATCGACGGTTGACGTTTCGTATCGATTCCATTCGTATGCGCTTCGTATCGATCTCCCACCTACCTAGTTCGTATCGATCAGCCAACGGATCGATACGAAACTAATGCTTTCCATCGATACGAAGTGGCCCACGGTAATCGATACGAATCCATCAAGTGCCATCGATACGCAGCAGTATCCAAAGGATCGATATGAAGGTGTTGGAAAACATCGATACGAATTGGAACATAGGCTATCGATACAAAGAACCTTCAAGGGAACGATACGAAGTGGAACATATGGCATCGATATGAATTGACCCTCCATTCATTGATACGAAGAGCGCTTTCCGAGGTCGATATGAACAAAGCATGGAAAAGGGGAAGAAGAGGTCGCTCGGGGCTCCTGGATTGTAGCTCCACGTCATCGAAGTGCAGCAGATCGATATGAATTGCTATTGGTCCGAAGTTGATCGATATGTGTATGAACGATACGAACACGCCAGCCCATTGCAATTCCAAACTTGGATCGATCATAACTCAAAATCTCCAAGTCCAAATGCCACCAGATTTTCATAGGAGCTTGCGCACCACCTCAAGAATGTCCTTGATCGATCTCAGGCCAAATGGAGGTGTTTTTGATCGATACAAAATGTACACGTATCGATCAGGAACCGATCCAAAAACACCCCGGATCGATCATGTGGGCCCACCCACATGTGAGAAGGGGTATTCCGAGATCTAAGTCAGATTTTTCCAACCTACGCCTATAAATAATAGCTCAATGCCTCCAGAAAATGGACTTTTGGCTTCTCTACACTGATACTCTCTCGAAATCAATATTATACTTCAGTTGTACTGTTGTAATCTCCTGTAATCAGCTAGTCAAAGTCAATAAACATCAATCATTTCATAATGGACGTAGGCAATACGCCGAACCACTCTAAATTTGTGTGTTTCTGCATTTTTTCTTATCTATTGATTGGTGTATTTGTTAGATCTGCCTTATTTTACATTTACTTTCTTCATTTTATCTCTTCAAACACATCCGAAGAGTGTTGTGCCCAATTTTGGTACAAACACTTTGGTGCTTTCACTGAGAAAACCCAGATTTTCTCCTGCTCATTGGATCTACTGCCGATATTGGATTGCAAGAATCTAAGGGGACAAAAATACAAAGTTTTTTCAATCCTCGATCAAGATCAAAAAGGCTTTTTCCAATATAATATCTGTTAGTGACATGTATGGTAACCCTGCCTTTTGTGATGTAGAGATTAAAAATGCTTTCCTATCATATTACAAGCATCTTCTAGCAAACCTTTCCCCTATGTCCCCTGATACTGAATCCATCTCCCAATTTAATCTTCCAAAACTGTCCCTGCTAATAAAATTTCTTTGCTTCATTTGATCTTTGAAGATGAGATCAAGAGTGCTATATTCTCTATGTCCTCTAGTAGCTTATGTGGTCCTTATGATTTCAATGCCCATTTTTATAAATTCTATTGGGATATTATTGGTACTGATGTTATCAAGGCAACCAATTTTTTTCCAGAAACTACAACATGAACCCCGGAGTTAACTCTGCTATAATTTCTTTGATCCCCAAAATTGAGCAACCAGTTGATGTGCCCAAATTCATACCCATTGCTTATTGCAATGTCTTATACAAATGTGCTTCAAAAACCTTAGCCTCCAGGATAAAGAATGCTCTCTCCACTATTATCTCTAATAATCAGACTGCTTTCCTCCCTAATAAAAGCATTTCAGACAATACCCTCCTTTCTCAGGAACTCATGAGAGGTTACAAAAGGAAAAACATATCCCTTAATTATTGAAAGTGGATAACCAGAAAGCTTTTAACACTATTCAATGGAAGTCTGTCATTTATGATCTTTATCATATGAACTTCCCAGTCCCTTTCCTTGCTTGGATATATTGTTGTATCTCTTCTGCTAAATTTTCTATTAGCATCAATGGTGAATCTATTGGTTACTTTCCTGGAACATAGGGCATTAGGTATGGGGAACTAATCTCCCCTTATTTATTCATTGCAGTTACGGAGTTGTTAACTTGTATGCTAAATAAATCTATTGCCATTTATGTTTGATATCCACACCTTGTGTAAAACCCTAGTATTTCCTCATTTATGTTTGCAAATGACCTGATTATTTTTACCAAACCAACCCATAAATTAGTTTCCAATGTCCTTCTCACTCTCAATAATTTTTATTCCTGCACTGGCCTTAGAATCAACCCTCGTAAATCACACATTCTCTCTGCAGGAATCTCTGAAGATACCATCAGTATTATCTCTAGTATTTCTTTATTATCTCCCCTCTCTCTAAATGATGTCTACCTGGTGCCCCTCTCTTGTCTACTAGAATTTCTACCTCCCATTGTTTTCCCATGTATGGAAAAATCATCCACAAGCTTTCTGCATGGCATATTTCTTAGCTATCTTTAGCAGCAAGAATCACAATTGTTAAATCTATTGCCTCCTCCATGTGTTTGTACAATGCCAGATTTTTCATTCTCCCATCTAAACTAATTAACATGATAAACTCTACCCTTTACCATTTCATTTAGCATGGAAACCCCCAATCATAGAATATGATCAGCATATCCTTCAAAAACATTATGTTACTGGCTAATAAAGGTGGTCTTAGTATAATGAACCTCAAAACTTGGAAAAAAGGTGCTTGCTCCTTCCTTATCAATAAACTTATGACAAATGGCTAGGATCTTTAGACATTATGGATAAAGAACAACATGCCTAAAAACAGCTATTTCTGGACTATGGATGCTTCTCCTGATTGCAGTTGGGTTTGGAGAAATATTCTTAAGTTAAGATAGTCTTTTCTCCCCCCTCTTCCAATGCTGCATCTCTCGAGATTCTCATGCTTCCTTCTAGCATGACCTTGGTCTTCTTATGGTGTTATACTTTCTCTTTTAATCCCTTATAACCTGATAGCTTACACTGTGATCCTGTATAAAGCTAAAGTGGATTCTTTCTTTCATGATGGGTTTCTTCAACTTTCTTACTCCATCTCCCATCTTGTTAGAACTGTTTAGAACTCTATTATAGGAAGTTGTCTATCTGATAGGACTGATGGTCCTTTGTGGTCTGGTCGTGCTCATACTATATCCTCTGTATATTGTTCCACCGTTGATCACTCTGATATTCCTATTTTCCCGTAGCATACTAGACTTTAGAATCTGGGTCTCTACCAAAAGATAATCTCTCGGTATGGAGAGTTATTGTCAATGTTGTTCACACTCAAGACAACTTGCAAAGAAAGGGAGTGTTGGACATTTCTTCATGCGTTTTATGCCTGAATGCCAATGAGAATACTCATAATCTATTTTTCTCCTATGATTTCTCCTTTGAAGTTTGGTTCAAAATATTATCTCTTTTAAACCTTTACTATCCTTCTAGGAACTCTGATCAAGAATGGTTCACCATCTTCAAAGGCACAAGATGGAAGTCTTGAGATAGTTCTCTTGTTGCATGCTCTTAAGAGAACTGTTAGATTTCTTTAGGATGAAAGGAATAATTGCATTTTCAAATTGAAGAGCTCTTCTGTGTTGATAATTTTTAATAAAGTTAATTGTAGCATGGGTATCAGTTGTGAAAATCAAGTTGATACTTAGGCATTAAGTGTTTCTCTTGCTCTTAGGGTTAGGCATTCTGTTTTTAGGATTTTTGCTGTGTAATGTTTGCTGTTTTTTTTTGTATTTTGTTTTGTTTGGACTATGTTTTAAAATCCCTAGTTTATTTATAATTTAATATGGTATGGGCCCATTCGACCTCGTTAGCCTAGCTAAAAAAACTTTTTCAAACATGATGATAAAGGGTCCAAATAATTAATTAGCTAAAGGAAACGTGTTTAACATGAATAGAAGCCAAAACCATAACATAGAATTCTCCAAATCACATCAAAAAACTTCTTAATTATAACTAAACAATTATATTATTGTAAAAACCCAAAAATTAAACAATAATAATTAATTAACGAATTAATTAAATAATAAAATAAGTTTGTGAAATTATCAAAATTGAGCTACAGGAGTTGCATCATTGTGTGCGTGGTGATTTTCTGATCAATTTCCATATATAGTTTGTGAAAATTCAAGCTAAAAGGAAGAAGATACGAATTAAACAAGAATCAATATATATATATATAAGATCAAGTCGACCCTCACCATTACTAGGTCGACCTATAAGTCGACCACTAGCATGCATGGGTCGACACCAAGGTCGACCAGCCCTTGTATTTTGATGAGCATTCGTCCAGATTAAAAGATGCGTATTTTTCAACTTTTCTCCAATCATGTGCGTTCGTGCTTCCATCCGACGGTTCCCAATGAGCCTATGACATGGTTGCACCGGTTTTAATCTTCAAATCCAATGGTATGAGATCCCTAAACTACATTATAAATAAGACAATTTCTATATAAGTTATTTACAGCTAGTGTTTAAAGTTCTTTTCGGTCTATTTTATCCAGTTATTTTTATTCAGCTATTCTATTCAGTTATTTACTGTTATTTGAATTTATTTACATATGTTTTACGTTAGAATTTAGCATGTAAATTTTAGTTTCTTTTTATTCCTTTTTGCGCGAATAAAATATAAGAATATTAAAAAAAAAGAATAATTCGCAAATATGGATTAAAGCAGAAAATATTAAATTTACAGAAATTAGATGTAAAATAAGAAAAACTATAAATAAAAAGAAGAAAGACTGAAATAGGAAAATTTGAGACATTTACAAGCATGTTTATAACTAGTGGTTATAACTTAAAAGATAGAAAAGAAGAATAACAATTACAACGTAGGTTATAATTAAGCAGAAAGAACAGTAAAGGCTTATTTTAAAACTTAAATTAAGTTAATAAGAAAATATAGCAGAAAAAGGCTTATTTTAAGACTTAGATTAAGTTAATAAGCAAACAGAGTAGAAATAACAAAAGAGACTTATTTTAAAACTTACACTAAGATAATAAGCAAGAACAGAAATAGGGCCATGCCAATAGCATTCCCTTTCAGACTAGGACTGATGGTCTCACAATAGTTAGATGAGGCTGGGCAGGACCCTTTCAGACTAGGACTGGTGGTCTCGCAATAGTTAGGTGAGGCTGGGACACAGGGTAAATAAGTGGCCAATAGATAGAAGCTTAAATCGGGTATTTGGGCAAGGGGCACAACTAGATTTTGTTTGTTAGGACCCGTACGAACAGCATTCCCTTTTAGATTAGTACTTATGGTCTCACAAAACACTTAGGTGAGGCTGGGCAGGACCCTTTCAGGCTAGGACTAATGGTCTCACAACAGATTAGGTGAGGTTGGGCACGCTTATGCTGGCAGGGTGAGTAAGAGGTCACAAGAGGGAGGCGACAGTGAGTGTGTACCAACGATGACCGAGCGTGCGGCATCGATTAGGGTTTTAATTTGCTACTGTGTTCCAAGCGCTAAACAGGTGTCTTTTGTTGTGGGACCCACAGGATAGGACTAGCTCACAGTGGCACAACAGAGATAGAAGGCCGATCAACGGGTAGAATTAGGATTCAGCCTAATTAAAATAGGATTAGGATTTCAACCTAATCACAGCAATCTAAGACAAGTGCAACAATCACAATCAAAGCAAATAGTTAAACAGTATTTTATCTCGGTTTTATCTTTCCTTTATTTCCTTTTATACTAGAACTGTTGCTAAGACTATTATCTTTATCTTGCTTAAAAATACTAGTAGTGACTTTCACTCACCAGACTTTTAGTCAGACCCACTCCACTATTTCCCCTTTTCCCCCATAGGCCAGCAAAGGCAAGGACAGTAGACTTGAATTTCTTGGAGACCCATTTGCAAAGCTTTCTTATTCTTTATGTATTCTTCTTCTTTGTAGTTTTCTTTTCATTCGGCTTTTGATGTACTGGTACTTATGAGAGGGATGATTAATTTTATTGTACTCTGATGATGAGATTGTATTTTTCACGAGACATGTGTATTTGGTTTTTAAGACATATTCTGTTTTGAAATGAAGTTTAATTTTAAATGTCTATTTATTATTTAAATGTTTCCACTGTTTTTAATTATTTGTCTTGTGAATCTTAGTCTCTGTGAGGTTTTAGCTATACTTATAACGCACCACATTCTCTAGTGTGCCCTTTTTGGGTATACTAATGGGTGTGGGGTGTTTTAATTGGTGTCAGAGCCTAAGGTTACAGGATTCCTAAAAACTTGTTTTAAAAAGTAAAGTATTTTTCAAAGGTAACATATTTTAAAAGTATTTTTCAGAAAGAAACTCTTAGAAATAGTTTTCAGGTATAAAAGAGTTTTTATAAAAATTATCTCAATGTCCAGTTCAACCTTCTTTCGATTCTTTCGAGCCTAAATTTTTTTTCTTTGCATAGTATGGCTTACTGGTTCCATAGAGCTACGGTACCAGAGGTGCAAGGGCCAGCACCCAATATAGCACCAGCAGATGGAGATCCCTTTAATCCACCTACAGCGGCCAATATTTCTAAGCTATGCAAGGACTTCGCTAGTCTAGGAGGCAGAACGTTTTCTGACATGGAGGATTTCGTGGAGGTACGAGCCTGGTTAAGGGATACAGAGTGGATATTTGGGCTGTTAGGATTGGAGGACTGACATAGAGTTCAGCTTTCATCTGGGCAGCTAAAGGGAGAGGTTAAGGAGGTTCCTAAAGTAGAAAACTCTAAGAAGCAGTTGTGGAAGAATAAGAAGGACAAGGACAAGAGGAAAGAAGGAGAACCTCAAAAGAGGATCAGGAAAGGCGGGAAATGTCATAGTTGCGGATTGGTTGGGCATTTTGCAATGGATTGTAGGAAGGGCTCGATGAAGGGGAGGTGTTACAATTGTGGGCAACCTGGACACCTTAGTAGAGCTTGTCGTCAGAGGACAGGGCAAAGAGTAGGCGAACCTACAGCGTAGGTACAGGCTTTGGATGCAGTACCTTCTAGTAGTGGACCGAAACGAGGTAGGAAAGTCTTTGTAGAAGGTTTGATTTCTATTTTGGATTTTTCCATTCAAACTCTTTTTTATTCTGGAGCATCTCATTCTTTCATTTCTAGTTCCTTGGTTGATTGTTTACACTTAGATATTTCTCTAGTAGTAGACCTTATAGTATTTCAAACCCCATAGGAGGATCGGCACATTTATCCATGATTTGTAGGGGTTTGAAAATTTTTATATTAGGCGTAGAGTTTGATTGCGATGCTTATGACTGGAATATTCGGGATATGGGATGATTTTGGGGATGGATTGGCTATCAACTTATGGAGCGATATTAGACTGTGAGAGAAGAGTTATCAGACTAGAGACTTGCAGTAGAAGGACTCTCGAGGTTTCTTGAGAGCCACAGGGGTCAGTCATGTTGAGCTTCCTTTATTCCCTTGATTCATCACTAGGAGAGTTAGATTATGTTCCAGTCGTCAGACATTTCCCAGACGTTTTTGAGGAGGTTAGGGGACTACCCCCTAAGAGAGAGATCAATTTTAGGATCTATCTGAATGACCATGCTAAGCCAGTGGCATTGCCCGTGAGACATATGGCTCCTAGGGAGAGGAAAGAGTTAAGCAAGCAGATTGGGGAGCTATTGGAGAAAGGCTTCATCAAACAGAGCATATCTGAGTGGGGAGCACCAGTCGTCTCGCTATAAAGGCGGATGGTTCCCTTCGACTTTGCATAGATTATAGAGAGGTTAATAAGCTCACAAAGAAGAACCGTTACCGACTTCCACGGATAGACGATATTTTCGATCAGTTGGTTGGCTCTTCGGTATTTTCTCAGCTTGATTTAGCCACTGGATTTCATCAGCTTAAGGTCACTGACGATAGCATAGATAAGACAGCATTTAGGACACCTGATGGATTCATTAAGTGGTTGGTTATGCCATTTGGACTAACCAACGCCTCAGCCTATTTTGTAGATTTGATGAGCCGTGTTTTTCGAGATGTCCTAAATAAGTTCGTTGTAGTATTCATAGATGACATTTTAGTGTTTTCCAAGAGTATGGAAGAGCATGTTATTCATCTTGAGGAGGTTCTTCGTACACTTCATGTTCATCAGTTGAAGGCTAAGTTCTCAAAGTGTCAGTTTTGGCGTAAGGAGGTGCGTTTCTTGGGGGCATGTAGCCACAAGAGAGGGTTTAGCTGTTGATCCCTCTAAGGTTGTAGCAGTGCAAGATTGGAAGGCCCCCAAGAACGTTATCGAAGTTAGAAGCTTCAAAGGTTTGGCTGGCTATTATAGGAAGTTTATCAGAGATTTCGCTAAGATTTCAGCACCGCTTACTCGCCTCACTAAGAAGAATACGGCATTCGTGTAGGACGTAGATTGTGAGGATTCCTTCACGATGCTAAAGAGGGCACTTACTAGTGCACCAGTGTTAGTTTTACCCGATGGAGCTAAGCCTTTTACAGTATACACTAATGTGTATGGGACTAGTCTTGGAGCAGTATTGATGCAAGAAGGGAGGGTAGTATGCTATGGAAGTAGACAGTTGAGAACTCATGAGAAGAACTACCCTACCCATGATTTGGAGTTAGCTGCTATTGTTTTTGCGCTCAAGTCTTGGAGACATTACTTGTTAGGAGAGAGGCTCGAGCTTTTCACTAACAATAAATCATTGAAGTCATGTTCTCACAAAAGGGTTTAAACTTGAGGCAGCGGCGTTGGATGGAGTTTTTGGCATCATATGACTTTGAGATAGCTTACACCCCCAGCAAGGGAAACATGGTTGCAGATGCGTTAAGTAGGAAGAAATCAACCCTTAGTCCAATGTTCGTGGAGTGGAAAAGCCTAGAGTTTATTTCCACCTTTGATTTTAAGCCCTCTATGGACAGTACCCCTGGATTATTGGCAGCACTTGAGGTTAAGCCACCCTCATAGATCAGATTGGCTCAAGGCAACAAGAGGATTCAAAGCTTGTAGATATTCTAGAGAGGATTAGCAGTGGAGAGGTCTCTAGACATCTCTAATGCTATTCCATAGATAGTAAAGGGTGGATAAGAAGAGATGGAAGACTTTGTGTCCCCCGCACTGGTGATTTGACGAAAGCAGTTCTAGTAGAAGCACACCATTCTTGAATGACTATTCATCCGGGTGGTGATAAGATGTATAGGGACATGAAGAGAGTGTTTTATTGGAGCAGCATGAAGAAGGATGTGGCAGAGTTTGTAACTAAGTGTCTTGTTTCCCAAAGAGTTAAGGTGGAACAGCAGAAGCCTGGTGGATTGCTTCAACCATTGGATGTGCCCGATTGGAAGTGGGATAGTGTTTTAATGGACTTCATAGATGGTTTACCCCGATCTAGGAAGGGGAATACCAGTATTTGGGTGATTGTAGATCGTTTGACTAAGAACGCCCACTTCATTCTGGACAAGAGTAAGAGAACAGCACCTTATTTAGCATCCTTATTTGTTCGTGAGATGGTCCGACTTCATGGAGTCCCCTCTAGCATAGTGAGCGATAGAGACCCTATCTTTACTAGCAAGTTTTGGAGAAGCTTGCAAGAGGGTTTAGGGACGTAGCTTAGATTGAGTGTGGCCTATCATCCTCAGACGGACGGCCAAACGGAGAGAGTTAATAGAGTTCTTGAGGATTTATTGAGGATGTGCATTCTTGATTTTGGAGGAACTTGGAAAGAGCATCTTCTTTTAGTAGAGTTCGCATACAATAATAGTTTTCAGACTAGCATTGGGATGGCACCTTTTGAAGCTCTTTATGGAAGACCTTGCAAGTCGCCTTCGTGTTGGTTGGAATCTACGGAAAGATTGCTACTTGGTCCCGACATGGTTAGATAGACTTCGGAAAAAAATAAATTGATTAGGAGGAGAATGAAGACGGCCCAAGATAGGCAGGAATCCTATGCAGATAAGCGGGGAAGGGATATTGAGTTTGAAGTAGGAGACTTGGTTTTCATTAAGGTATTTCCGCTAAGAAAGGTAGTAAGATTTGGATCAAGTGGGAAACTTGCTTTCAGATTCGTAGGACCGTTCTCCATTGTCGAAAGGGTAGGGAAGATGACGTATCAGATAAAGCTACCAAAGAGGCTCGTGGGAGTTCATGATGTTTTCCATGTTTTGCACTTGAGAAAGTGCTTACATGGTTCAGCAGAGGTAGTGGAACCTAGTCAACTTGAGGAAGTTAAAGCGGAGAAAGAAGTATCGGTTCGTCGCATTCCTACCAAGATCGTTGAACGTGGTATCAAGAAGCTTAGAAAAAAGGAAGTCCCTTTGGTTAAGGTGCATTTGGGAGATAGTATTGAGGATGCTACGTGGGAGGCTGAAAAATTCATACCTCTTATCCATATCTTTTTGACAGTACATTTTGAATTTCCTATTTCCATCTTTAGTTTTGAATAGGTTCTTTCCTTTAGTATCCTTTAGGAGGGTAGATCTTAGGATTTAACCTATGGATGGTAGGAATGAATGTAAACATGTTACTAGAACATGTTATGTATGATGGATGCTAGTGGTTGCAAGTGTTTGCTAGTGGATGTTAATAGACGCATATATATACACTAGGCACTATTATCTCTTAGGGATCGGCCTAACTAGGTCACTAAAGCATGCATATGGATGTGTGCTCATTTTCATTCTTATTTTATTTCCATGGTTGCTATAAATGGATGGTTATCATATGATTTTTGCATCTGGATGATGATTGAAGCACACATATAGAACTATCAGTTATCATTAGGAAATTTGCATTCATTTGGATACATGGCACAGATATGATCGCATAAAAAGGAGGTCGACTGAATCAGTAGACCGCCTAATCTTTTGCATTAGTTAGAGACATTGACACCACACTATTGCATATAACATAAATTACATTAGAAAGCTTAAGGACAATGGATTTAATGGATGATGGTTGAATATATTATTGTAGAATTTGGATGAAAATAATTATTTCATTCTTCTGTCCTTAGAGATTTCGAGGACGAAATCCTTTAAGGAGGGGAGAATGTAACAACCCGAAAATTAAACTATAATAATTAATTAACGAATTAATTAAATAATAAAATAAGTTTGTAAAATTATCAGAATCGAGCTATGGGAGTTGGACCATTGTGTCTGTGGCGATTTTCTGATCAATTTCCATATATAGTTTGTGAAAATCCGAGCTAAAACGAAGAAGATATGAATTAAACAAGAATCAAAATATATATATAAGGTGAGGTCAACCCTCACCATTGCTAGGTCGACCCCTAGCATGCATGGGTCGACAACAAGGTCGACCCGCCTTTGTATTTGGATGAGCATTCATCCAGATTAAAAGATGATGTATTTTTCAACTTCTTTCCAATCCTGTGTGTTCGTGCTTCCATCCGACGGTTCCCAGCGAGCCTATGACGTGGTTACACCAGATTTAATCTTCAAATCCAATTGTCTGAGATCCCTAAACTGCACTATAAATAAGTCCCTAGGCCTAGCTATTTTTCTCATTCAGATTTTCTCCTATTTGGGTCAATTGCCTGAGGCTGGACCCTAAATAGAAAAAATTTCTAAGGAGAAAATCTTTTTGATAAAAATATTCTACGCTCTAGAAGTGGATCAAGGAAGACCAAGGACTAGAGCTAAGGACCACAGATGAGTGTTTAGTAATTATTTTAGATTTTTAAGTAATTTAAAATAATAGGGTTCTCAATAGTTATAGTTTTTCTGCAATTTTGAGACAATTTCTATATAAGTTATTTACAGCTAGTTTTTAAAGTTCTTTTCAGTCTATTTTATTCAATTATTTTTATTCAGCTATTTACAGCTATTTATTTTTATTTTCATTTATTTACATCTTTTTTACGTTTGAATTTAGCCTATAAATTTTAGTTTCTTTTTATTCTTTTTTGCATGAATAAAATATAAGAATATTAAAAAAAGAATAATTCGCAAATATGGATTAAAGCAGAAAATATTAAATTTACAGAAAGTAGATGTAAAAAAAACTGTAAATAAAATGAAGAAAGACTAAAATAGGCAAATTTGAGACATTTGCAAGCATGTTTATAATTAGTGGTTATAACTAAAAAGAAAGAAAAGAAGAATAACATTTACAACGTAGGTTATAATTAAGTAGAAAGAACAGTAAAGGCTTATTTTAAAACTTACATTAAGTTAATAAGCAAATATAGCAGAGATAACAGAAAAAAGGCTTATTTTAAGACTTAGGTTAAGTTAATAAACAAAGAGAGCAGAAATAATAGAAGAGGCTTATTTTAAAACTTACACTAAGTTAATAAGCAAGAACAGAAATAGGGCCCATACCAATAGCATTCCCTTTTAGATTAGGACTGATTGTCTCACAATAGTTAGGTGAGGCTGGGCAGGACCCTTTCAGACTAGGACTGATGGTCTCACAATAGTTAGGTGAGGCTGGGACACAGGGTAAATAAGTGGCCAATAGATAGAAGCTCAAATCGGGGGATTTGGAAAGGGGCGCAACTAGATTTTTCTTGTTAGGACCCATACCAACAGTATTCCCTTTCAGACTAGTGCTGATGGTCCCACAAAAACTTAGGTGAGGCTGGGCATGACCCTTTTAGGTTAGGACTGATGGTCTCACAACAGATTAGGTAAGGCTGGGCACGCTTATGCTGACAGGGTGAGTAAGAGGTCACAAGAGGGGGGCGACAGTGAGTGTGTACCAACGATGACCGAGCGTGCGGCATCGATTAGGATTGTAATTCGCTACTACGTTCCAAGCGCTAAACAGGTGTCTTTTGATGTGGGACCCACATGATGAGACTAGCTCATAGTGGCACAACAGAGATAGAAGGCCGATCAATGGGTAGAATTAGTATTCAGCCTAATTAAAATAGAATTAAGATTTCATCCTAATCACAGCAATCTAAGACAAGTGCAAACAATCACAGTCAAAGCAAACAGTTAAATAGTATTTTATCCCGATTTTAACTTTCCTTTATTTCCTTTTGTACTAGAACTGTTGCTAAGACTATTATTTTTATCTTGCTTAATATACTAGTAGTTACTTTCACTCACCAGACTTTTAGTCTGGCCCACTCCTCTATTTCTCCTTTTCCCCCATAGGCCAGCAGAGGCAAGGACAGTAGATTTGGATTTCTTGGAGACCCATTTGCAGAGCTTTCTCATTCTTCATGTATTCTTCTTCTTTTCAGTTTTCTTTTCATTTGGCTTTTGATGTACTGGTACTTATGAGAGGGATGATTATTTTTATTGTACTCTGATGATGTGACTGAGATTGTATTTTTCACGAGACATGTGTATTTGGTTTTTAAGACATTCTATTTTGAAATGAAGTTTAATTTTAAATGTCTAGTTATTATTTAAATGTTTCCACTATTTTTATTTATTTGTCTTGTGAATCTTAGTCTTTGTGAGGTTTTAGCTATACCTATAACGCACCACATTCTCTAGCGTGCCCTTTTTGGGTATACTAAGGGTTGTGGGGTGTTTCAATTATGACGACCTGCAAATTCATTCCGTTTGAGCTAACAATAAACTACACATGTCCAACCCAAACCAAACGAAAAGATGGATAATCATGAGAAAGAAAGAAGAGAGAAGAAGAAAAGAGAAGATGACGGAGAAAAGGAAACTAAAACAATCACAAAATCTCACTATCGCAGCGGAACAACGTATAATATAATATCAATGATCTTTACAAAACAAAAACTATAAAATACATACATCCATTAGAGTATTACAAATCACAATCACTAAACATCAGCCTGGACAGTTATAATAACATGTCCTTACAATAACTGATAGTTTAACAACAATGCAACGGAAAAATAAACATATACGTCATACGACCAGAAGACTTCTTGTTCATCTGCTGTAGCTCCAAAGAATCCAAATCTATATCTGTAAATATACTCGGTCTGACCTGAGCATGGAAAGGGAAGCATGCCTGGATTAGTCTGGTAAACCAGTGTGAGAAAACACATCTCAACTGAATTTTAAAGTTGTAACAACTTTCCTTTATTAAAACAAAGGTATCTCATAAGACTACGCTGCACATAAACACGGACGGGTTTTTACCTTACGATAACCAAAACATTACATATCAAATCCTGTTATATTATTCTAGTGTCCAGTGTACAAATAATATTAATCATAGCTGAAATTGTTACATTGATTAAATTCCGGTATACTTGCCAAAAAATGGGTTCTACAAACAAAATGGCAGGCAGGTAGTGGATAATGGATTTCCATACAAATGACCGGGTGAAGAGACTACATTCCGGCAGCACATCTCTAGAGCAATGTACCGAGGCCCAACTGATGGTCCTCTACCAACACAAGACCGGCCTACCTCTTCCAAGGTAGTACCAAATATGTATCATCCCCGTCGTTACCGTCCTATCCAAGGGCCCTCATAGTATACATCCATAATAATTTAAAACCCGAACATCATAGCAGGAATAAATATATCTAGAAGGGGGTGATCATATCCTAATAGTTGCGAACCACATTGCCTTGCTATATCTACCATGTTTCGGTCATTTCCGGGTGTGAGGCCTTAGGTCACGATTACCTTTCACATAGCACATCATCTTTCTCTTTGAATGCCATATTGTCATTCCATGATCACACAACTGATTTTCACAAACGTATAACTCCTAAGCTCGTACGTCTCAGGAAAGGGTGTTAAGCTAAGAGAAGTTGCCTTCTCCGCCACCAAATAGATGATACGTATCAATCAATGTAATTATAAATGCAATGTCAGACATTCGTCCATACAAGTTGTCTAGGAACAAGACAAACCGAAGGCACTTCTCTAGCCACATCCTATAGAAAATCACCCCTATTATCAGTAGTGATTACTCCTTACATTAGATAATTCATAACGAAAAGACCGCTGCTATTATATGTATATTAAGAGTTTATCCCCAAATGATCAACAAGTAGTCTTTCATTATGAAAACCCCAAATATCAATGTCTTCCAACACCTGCACATTCGAATGCATATACGTTGATCCAAAGTGGTTTTAGGATAAATCCGATCCCGGTCTCTCCGAATCAACAACGATAAAGAGGCCTAATTTTTATAGTCGGTTATTTAACTATCAAAGCAAACAAACAATATCTAGCACCACAAGCAATCACTAGGCCCGTTTGATTAATCTTTTATTACTTAATCAATCTCTAAATATTTACTTTAAATTATCTTTAAAAAAGATATATTCTCAAAATCATTTCAAATCTTCGATAAATGGAAAACATTTCCATATACTTATATTAACGATATAAGCATATTCACAAATCATTTCATTTTAACACTTGGAAAATACTTTCATATACTTATATCAACGGTATAAGAATATTTAATAACACTACCATTTGGAGACATGCCAAATAGATTTCTTTAACCGGACAACTCCAAAGTTCGTACGCCTTTGGACAGGTTTTGAGTATAGGAAGCAACGCTCCTACACCACCAAGCCTTTAGTATGATCATAAGAACCAATTCGTGTATTTCACGATGGAAGGTCAAAACATAATTTATTGGGTCAAAAACGAATGTTGTGTAAAACATCGTTACGACAAACCAAAAACATTAGTATATGGATTCGATTAATTAATATATACATATATATATATAAATCCCGTATACTATACAAAACATTTTCATTCGAAAATCATTTACTATAACAACTGTGTTATAGTCCATGCCTTCCTTACTTCCTGAAAACATCTATTACAACAATAAATGTTGAAATCTATGTTTTCGTTATTTATCACAATGTTTTCGTTATTTATCACATTTTTCAAAACCATTTAAATTCAATTTAAAACCATTACTTCCCAAACATGACTTTTAAAAAGATAAATTACATTTAAAACTATTACTTCATTAAAATATTTCTTTCAAACGTTCCTTTAAATAAAAATCCATATTTAAATCTCAACATAAGCCATTTCCATATTTATAAAACTATTTTTAAAAATATCCTTTTGATTTTACAAAACTTATATTTATTAAAATCCTTTATTTACAAAATTCTACTTACAAATCATTCTTTTATAAAAACTAATTCTACCATCAAAATCCATTTATAAATCCATTTCTTTATAAATCAAATTTATTTATAAAATCCATTTATAAAAACCTCTATAAATTTCAATTTTAAATCAACTTCTTTATTTATAAAAATAGCACCTTTATAAATCCTTTTTATAATGTATTCCAAAATCTTTATTCAAAGTATTACATAAAACTATAATTTCATAACATCAAAAACCATACTTTTATTTCTTTAAAACAAATCCTTTCTTTTAAGGATTTAACAATTATTAAAACATATATACTTTCGAAATCACTTCGAAATCCTTTTTAAATCAAAATCACCATTTTAGCATTTCAAAATACCAAAAATATGGCCTAGTGCTATTAAAGCACTAAATAAGTCAAATCATGTCAAAATCAATAACATGACATCCAACACATCATATCAACATATATATGAAAAGTAAATCAACAGTGATGAGGAATCCTATTGGATCCCTTCAACATGTCCCCTTGCATCATATACAACATATAATCATAAAAATATAAACCAACCGCGTCGAGGTAGGATTCATATACAAAGGGTCATCCACTCTTACACGGGAACGTAATAGGATCTCATTCGCTCCAATAGGTGGGAATATATAAACCAACTAATATGTATAGTATATCATCCAAACAAGCAATAGACATCAAAAATAAAATTATTGCTACTTATATAAAAATATAGGCAGTCCAGAAAGGTGAGTTTACTCACAAAAATGACAGAAATCTCCAAAGCGCTTCGGTTTGAATTAAAATTGAACGGTCATTCAATTTAACTCAAAATTCCTATTAGCTCTGAATTCATCCAATTCAACTTCATAGCATAGTGCTCACTGATACGAACGCAGCACAACTTGTTGTGCTCGATTTGGACCTCGTATGAGAAAGTTACAATTAACGTTTGATATAATTTAATTTTATAGTTAACAAAAATAATTTAAACTTAGCTTAAACCTTTCGCTCTCTCTGCTCGGGAACGCTCCACCCAGGCTTGCCTCATTCGTTTCCTTTTATTTAATCGATGTTCGATCGCGCCTCCAACCTCGACCAACGCCGCGCCCGAGCCACCCATGCGCGTGCCGCCACCGTCACGCTCCAACCCCCCACCTTAGCACGTGCGCGCATGAAATGCCAAGCCGAACCCAAAATACAGCAGCGAACGGAGCACGATTTTGGCCACATCGAGCAATGATTCGACGATCTGACTGTTGGATAGCTTCGTATGGTCGCTCTCTACAGTTCTCTAGTTGAAGTCATTGGCTAATTTCGCCTCTAGAAGCTCCGACCAACCACTGTCGTTGGATAGTTTAATTTACTGGTAGCTGAGAATATTGGAAGCTAGGGTTTTGGCAAATGAAGGAAGTTGAGGGCTATTTATAGAAAATTTTCCAAAGTTCTATTCATCCGTGAAAATTTCGGCCTCTAAACAAACTGTGGTGTCTGGCGTTCTATATGTTATACCCCTATTACGAACACAATGGAATATATATCGAGAGTCAATTCCATCATATACAGAATATAGCTTTTCAAAATCAAATTATTTTCATTCAAATTCCTTTAATTAATTCCCACGCATTTCGAACTCGCACGACCAAACGATATCTAACGAACCGCTTTTCCGAACCCCAGAAGTCGACAATAATACATCCTCAATATTCAAGTGCCAAATGACTAAGTGCCGAAAAGACAGATCGTTAAGGGAATGAAAGGAGATTGAAGATAAGGAGAAACTAAACAATCATATAATCTCACAACATATATTAATCAACATAATTCTTTACAAAGTCATTTCCAAAATGATACATCAGAGTTACACTAATACAATTCTACCCTTGGACGGTTATAACAACCTGTCCTTACTTAACTAATACAACATAATACAATACAGCGGAAACCAGATAATAACTAGCTATCGATAAAGCCTCCTGCTCCAAGCTCCTCCAAAATGCATCCGTAGAAACCTAAACTACTTGGTTGCCCATAAAAATTTGAGCACCTAACAGTTTTAAGGAAAGAAAATAAAACACCGGGTCAGACATGGGTCTGGTGTGAGTAAACTCAAAACAACTGGATTATTACTTTAAAAACTATTTTAAAATCAAGGGTATTTCGTAAGACCATGCCTCACATGAACACGGATGGTATCTTACGATAGCCTAAAAACTTTATATATAAATCCAATGATATTATAATAATGTCTATGGGTTCAAGGTAAATATATAAAATATCAGAAGTACTTGCATCTCACATTCCAACATAGTTAGGCATAATCAAAATTGTAATGGCTCGTATTGGTGATTGGATTCCATACTATGGCAAGGTAAGGGACTACCTTCCGATGGTACACCCCTAGAAAATGCACCAATGCCAACACAGAACTAGCTGCCCGTTAACATGGCATATCAGATTACCTTACCCCTTTTTGACACCGAGGCCTTATACTACCATGGTGTTTGCGCGCAAACCAACTCTAAAAAGGAACATTTAGAATGGGATAACAGCTCCTAATGGTAGCTAACCACATGGCTAAGTTGTAGTTTTTGCCTTTTTTTTATTTGTAAAGCTTGTGAGGTCACCTCCTTAACTTTTTATTTGCAAATCCACTTGGAATGCTAAAACTGCCCTTCAAGTATCATTACAACATTAGCATTCATCCATACAATTTCGTTCTGGGATTGAACGAAACCGAAGGCGCTACTTCTACTAAATCCATTTTGGAATCGCCCTTAGGATTAATAAAAATAGCCATTGCATTTTAAAACTCCGTCTCGATTCAATACTCTTTAAGATGTCTTCAGTTTGAAACGCTTATGTTGAATCGAAGTGGTTTACGGATAACATACCCAATTTCAGTCTCTTCGAAACAACTTTCGATAGTTTTCGGTGAATTCAACCCGGGTTCTTTAGGAAATAAACAGATAAAGAGAAGAGCGGTGATCACCTCCTAACTGTTACTGGACAGATTTCCTTATCATTTATCCTAGAAGAACGAAACAAGATTTATATGCATAGTATATCATCATTGGGGACGACTATGCCATATAATTCACGTGTTTCTCCTAGATATTTCCAAAGTTATGTTTTGGTCCAGGTTTGATAGTCAGTTATTTAACTATCAAATAACAAACATTCAAACATTTATTCAATTCCATACAGGATGTACTAAGCCTTTATTAATTTATCTTTCATTAATTAAAACAATTTGCAAAACTTGATCAAAAGATCTTTTTAAAACACTATTTCCAAAACCCTTTACATTCCTTTTATATTTGGCAAACATTTTTACTTATCTCAAAAATATAAGTATTTACCAAAAACATTTAAAAATTCCCTCTTCTCAAATTCCATATTAAATGGCCAAGAAATTCCCTTTTCAAAACATCACATACTATAAAACCATTCACTTTATATAATCCATTCACTTATCCCTTATAAAAATTCTTTTTATAAGTTCACTTCATATTTCAAATGGCCTTATAAATGTTCAAACTAGATTTAAACTTCTTTTATTAAAATATCTAAAATGATTTATAAACTCTATTCCATCTATAAAACTTTATATAAAATTTCCTTTATAAAATATCTTTGACATTACAAAATAACATTTATAAAATACCATTTTATATCACTTTATGTAAACCCTTTTATTTAGTAAAACCCTTGCTATAAGCAAGTTATTAGTCATAAATACTTTTATCAAATAATTATATAACTTGAAAATTGTTTTATAAACTTTCAAACGCCAAACTGATTGAAGAATTAGAGAAAATTTTAAAACCATACTTTATAATTTCAAAAGGAGGCTTAGAAATTCCATTAGTACTTACTTAACTTACCATTTAGTTTCCGTTTCACTTTCAATTCATTCAATAATTTATTTATATAAGTCAACATATATGTATATATACTTCATATTCAAACCAAGAAATAACATGTCAATATAAACTAACCAGTATAAACATGTCCACATAACATAATAGCAGGGTGGTGATTTATCCTACTAAATAGATGTCCCAACAATTCAATCAATTTATAGCAGAATGGGGATTTATTCTACTATCAAATGTCCACACAATCAAACAATCAATCTATAGTCAAATGGGGATTTTTTCTGCTAATATATGTCTAGAACAACCAAATCTATCATATTATAGCAGAACGGGGATTTATTCTGCTAATATATGTCCACAAAAACACGACCACTCATATAGTAGTTAATTCACAGTTGTTTTTTCTACTTAATGGTATTGACATTTGAATTCCTTATGCTCGGACCATCTTTGAAAAGAAGTACCTTAAAACCAATTTGATTCTTGGAAAACAAGGATTAAAAACTTCAAACTTCATTTAAAATGATTAATTACATGTTAAACTCATATTAAGTCATAATTAATCTTAACTAAATTTGAACTTAATTTAATTGTAAATTAAATAAATAATGAAACGTTTAATAAATAATTTATTTATAAGTCAAATCCTTAGTTAATCCTTTATTAACTATTAAATAATAATTTAAAACCTTTATTAATAATTAACTTCATTAATCTCAATAAATAAATTAAATGATCTTTAATTAAAGCTTAAATAATAAATTCAACCTTTATTATAAATAATTAATTATAATTAAGTTTTTACTTTAAACTTTAACTTTAATTTAGCTTGATTAGTAATTAATTAATGATTAAACCCTTTATTTAATTAATAATTCATTAAAAATAAATCATATTGTTAATTCATAATTATTCAAAATAATCTTACTTAATCAAAAATTAATTTAAAAATTAATCTTACTTTAAAAGATAATTAATTAGTACTAATCTTCAATTAATTATAATTATCAAACCTTGTTAATTCTTAATTAACTATATAATTATAAAAAAATTAATTAATTTAAAATTAATCATTAAACTCTTAATTAACTTACAAAACATTATTATTAAGTTTAAAACATTTTCAAAACAATTTACGTTTGAAAAACCAAATTTCAAAAGTCGGATTTACCGAATTCCATTTATAGCGACTATCGCTATGTAATCTGAAATTTGTTTACTAACTTCACTTACAATTTTGTTCACTAACTTCTCTCACTAGTTAAGTCTACTAACTTAACCCACCAGTTACATTTACTAACTTTTATTACTAATTCCACTTACTAATTTGCTTAGTAGTTCGACTTGCTAACTTATTCAACACCTACTAGTTCACTAACTAGTTTAATACCAACTAACTAATTAGTTTCGTTTACTACCTTCTAAAGTTAGTTTCCACTTACTACATAACAAATTAGTTCTCTTTCTAACTTAACTTCTCGAGTTTCTTACTAACTTAACAACTAGTTTAGCTTACTAGCTTAACAACTAGTTTAGCTTACTAGCTTAACAACTAGTTAAGAGGTCAATCGAGAAAAAATGCTATTCAATCAAAGGTCCAACTGATCACCGCATCTGTATTGTAAATGCGCAGTTACAAATAATCCCGCTAAAGTAATAGGAATTAGACCTAAGTAGATTCCAAATAAAGAAACTACAATCATTTCAATTTGTTTAAGGAGATAAAAAGAAAGGTATGATCTATCCCTAAATATTAATCTGAAAAATCCACGAATCTCAATGACCAAGAGTTACCAATATAGACCAAGAATTAACAATTGACATGAGAAGTTACCGTAGAATACCTGACGAATAAATATTTATTTTTATTAATACTTTCTTATTTGTTTTTAACTTTTGGATTACTAATCTTAAGCTATTTTTGTTTACTAACAATTAACTTATTTAGTTTATAAACAACTAAGAAGTTTACTTTACTAACTTGTTAACAAGTTTACACTTACATCATCACTTACATTTTCAAGTTCATATTAGATCCAAACCACACAAGCATATATCCAAGCATAATCAAAATCACCAAATGCAACAATGATTTACCAAATCAATATAATATACAACAATTAAATCATATTAAATGTTACAACATATAAAGTTGCATTCTTTCCAAAGGTTAAGGAGTTTTACTCACCGAAGCTTACTAATTTAAAGCAAACTCTACTATAACTCAAGCACAAACTAGATCTTTGCATATCCTTGGAAAATGAAGTACTTTTGGTAGCCTAGACATGCATAAGTGGTTCGGCCCTATGCATATATGGGTACGGCCATGGTTTGAACAAGGAAGTTGAGGTTTGTCTAAAGGAGGAGTGATTTTAAACTAGTATTAAAAGGATTTAACTTAAAAAACTTTGTTTTAAAAACTTATAAACATAAGTGGAAGCCATGATGCTTTGATGAATAAGATGAAAGTATTCATGAGAATGGGAAAACGAGATGGAAATTATGAAAATTTGGTTTTATATAAAATGACTTTAGAGAATTACTAAAATGCCCTTAGGGTACTTAAACCCCACAAAATGAATGCCACTTCATCTTCTATGTCCCCTCCTCCCTTCTTTAATTCAAAATTTCATTCCCTCCATGCTTTAAAAAGACCCAATAAGTACTAAAGTTTTAAACATGTTATGGTACTTAATTGTACCTATGTCTTTTAATGATGTGACATATATACTTATATTTTAATTCTTCTAACTTATTTACTTATGTATACATACATATATACACATGCATTCTTATGTCCAAGATATTTGTAAATGTTTGTAGGTGTGTGTGTACAAAAGTGTTTCGACGATCTCGACAACTTTTAGCTGACGAAAAGTCGAAATTTTGGAAAACGAATTCTGGTCACATTTTCTCTTTTTCATCGAACTATATATTTTTGTAAACAAAATTTTAAAACTATTTCACCATCATTAATTATCATTTAAAAGAGTTTTATTTTCATTATAAAATCTATATATTTAATATTTAAAATTAATTAAATATTCGCAAATCAAAGTAGTGAAATTTTGGTTCGTTGCATTCTTTCCCCTAAAGAATTTCGTCCTCGTAATTACAACTTAACCTAACCCAAAAAACACTTAACACTATACATCAGTTATTATGATGTACATAGATCATTCTTATACAAAAACATGACTTGACCACTACTCGAACACATAACTTCACTTCTGAACTAGTATCGCTCACCCGATTCTCTAGTGCGGACTCTGATCAGGCTTCTTGATTTGGAACCTCTGTTCTCCTTACATAGCTGTAACTATGATAAAAAACACTGGTCTCATACCAAAAATCCTCATCAAGTGCTCACCACCCAAAATTGAGTAATATATCCTTATCCGAAATGGCATTAAATACCTCAAAGCCTTGTACTCGAATCTTAGATCATAACTATATGAAAACGAGAGATGATCGACATCCAACTTACACACTTATTTAATTGGTTCTCCCTAATAACAATTTTATTTCCACTAAATTTTTTTTATGAAAACATTTCATAAAACTAAGCTTAGATTCAACTTGTTTAATACTCCGCTACATCCTAAGAGTATATACAAATTTTTTTTGTTTCAACCATTCTGTTTTATATTTATTTTCCTAAGAAAACAGAAGATCCAAATACCTGGTCTTATTTCAAAAACTTTTGAATTGAAACAATATATTTCAATTGTATAAAATATACACATATAGCCCGAGTAACTCCAAAATGATACTAAGGAACTGGGTACTACCAAACAGTATCATACATTCCCTTAACAAGAAGTGTAATACTCAAGAGAAGTGCTTACCATCCGAACACATCTCCTTTCCAATTTTAAGTAATTTTCGAGCCACTCGAACTAGTTAACTTAAAGATAATTCTTTTATTTCAAAATCTTGTTTTTTAAAATACTTTACGTTTTCTAATAAAACATTTATCACCCACTTGTTTTGGGTTCGTTCGGGTTTGAAATTATTTCGATTGTACAATGATAAAGGGAATAATTTACTAAGTGCACTATAACGTTCACCTAGGCAAACATTTGATCTTCACTTAGAAGATTATTCTGATTATCACAAAATAACTCGAGACTCGTTTCCCCTAACCAATCCAAAGAAAATACTTCTTACATAACATTTTCATTCCCAAAAATTTAATTCTTAAACCAAAATTTCTTTCAAATAATACTATTATTACTTTTCAAAACCTTGAAAATCCTTTTCCAAAGCCCCAGGATTTATGTCCTCAAGTTTCCTACTTAAATTCTTTTTAATTAAAAGGCACTTATAAATTCATTTTATTAGATCAACTTTTATAAAACCATTTTTTCAATATTTATTTCAAAATATTTTTAACTTTTTTTTATAAACATCTTTTATTAAATCAAATTTTTTTAACCCCAACATTAACGTCAAACGCCTTATAGTCAAATTGTGAAACTTAATTCACAAGGTGTTTGTTTCAAAGTTTTCCCAATTTCTATCTACCCAACACATATCTAAAAAAAGAAAGCTACTTATACACATTAATAATAGTCAATGCTCAAATCGGACGAGCATGACTAAACAAACCCTAAATTATAGTAACAAAAAATCATTATCTCCCAACACCCTACACTTTAAATAACTATAGCATTCTTCACTAATTTTGAAAATCATTTTTTTACATATAAAATATATTCTAGGTAAAATTATTTCATTTACCCAATTTTAAAACAATACTGTGTTCATTGGTCTTATTTAAGTGTTTAGGAATCCCTATCGACAACGTTGATCAAGCGCGTCGACCAGAACTCATAAGCCACTCAACAGATCAAACAACACAATACAAAACATTTTATATCACTAACAAATATGAGCTCTTATATATATAATACACTCAAACTCATCGTATGGCATTCCATTACCTTATCTCTTATTGAGTTGCCCCACCAAATCCAAGGTTCTCGGTTAACCTTGCGCTCCGATACTAAATGTAACGAACCGCCTTTCCAAACCTCAGACGCTGACACTAATACATTGTGATGACTCGCCTTTTTGGACGGTTTAAATCGACAATAAACTACACATGTATAACTCAAACCATTCAAAAGAGAGGATTGTCAATGGGCAAATAAGAAAATAAGAGAAAAGAAGGAAAAACAAAACACAAAATATCATAGCAGAATGACAAAACATAATAATCAAATAAACAGTTCATAAAGCTGTTTTATAATATACATTTGAGTATACAATTTTTTCAACAATCAGAGTACAAACAACGACATACCAATAATGATGTAGTGGAAAATTACTAATAATATAATATATCAAACTCCGTCTTCGTCCTCTAGAAATAAAGTCTTCAACGTTGAAATGCTCGGGCTGACCTGAGCGTAATGAAAAGACAAAACACTCGAGTCAAAACTAAAAGATCTTATGTAAGTCAAATCAACAATGTGTAAATATGAGTGTAATGGCTTCAGAGATGTTAATAGGATTTTACATTTCCTATCTAGTGTATAATGTGCGTGCAATAACTTAGGAGATGCTTCGGGATTTTACATCTCCTAAGGATCCGTTAAACTATCTATTTATAGTAGAATACGATATATATGTAATGTCTATCAGTAAAGTAAAGTATTAAAATAGCGTTAAGGCACACCCATATCCCCCTTAACACATTTTTTTAGGCATCGTAGTCTCTACAGTACTGTAAACTCCACCGTAAACTGGTGGGCTATCAGGGAGCACTCCATAGGTACGACACAAACCAAAATCGTAGTGGGCTCGATAAGGCATATGATAAGACACGCGAGGCAATGCCCAAGGTAGGATTCTACCGTTTTGCATGCCCGGACTGGTAGTAACACATAGCAGCTACTACCGTCCACCTCGAGACACACTCCCATAATCGAATCGAAATTGGCCACTAATCAATCACAAAGTAACAGCGATGGTATCGAAGAAGCTTGTCTGATAGGAGGAGCGACCCCACTTGGCCTGGGAAAGCTCATGTTTTAGTCATATCAAGCTGACCCGAAGGTCAGGGCTGCGTTCTTACCTCATACCAGTAGTGTTCGCCAAACCATATGTAATACCACAGATTTTTGATAACATTATTTAGGAGATTTAGTTAGATAAACTAAATAAAATAATGTGTTGATAAGGGGATTGAGATTTGATTTAATTAAGGTAGCCATGCCTTTTTAACTAATAAATTAAAAGAAGGGTTTAAAATGAATTAGAGGAGGGGTATTATGCAAAAGAGGCCATTCCTATATTGTCTTCCTTAGGTCGTGTATTTCAAAACACACGTTCATTCTCATTTTCAAAAATTTAAAAGCTTGGCTGGCCACCATTAACGAAGGAAGAAAAAGAGGAAACAAAAGAGAAGCTTAAGGAAAGCAAATTCAAATCAAACTAATTCAAATCTCAAGCTCCTTAATCATTAAAGCAAAAGCTGAATAATGTTTACATCTCTAAATAATTATGGTTTCATTTTTAAGGTTAATTCCGAATGATTTTGCAAAGATTTTCCATGTGTTTGAATGATAAAAAAGATTATATATACATGTTAATGATTTATGTATGTTCATATAGATTTTATGACATATTTTGCGATGAAAACCCTATTAAATGATATACGTTAACCTTGCGAATTTTTATGATGACCTAAAAAGTTAAATCAGAGATTGGTTTCTATTTTCATAATTTTTTGAATTTTTGTGGAATTGTTATGAATTTTCTAAGGAAGAAAAGGTTAATTTGGATTATAAAATTATTTAGGGAAAAAATAATAATTATAGTTTGGATTCGAAAATTTTATATGTTGAAGAGAACGTATTATTTGATTTTTTGTAATTTTTCCAGAATTTTTGAAGGTGTTTTAATAGTTATATAAAATTATTTAAGGTATGGGACTTAAATGTTTTATATAATTATAAAAGAGAAAGGGGCTTTTTCAAAATTATTCAAATTTCCAAATAAGGAAAGACGGCAGCATTTTTGAATATAAAATTCTGGCAACCAATCAGATTTAGACAATAAGGCAGGATTGGGTACAAAAGAACCGTTTTAAAGTACAAATAAATAGTCTTTCTTCTATTTCAACCCTTTCGGCAAAGCTTCCGCCTTCATTCCAGACCTTCCGACAAGGTTGAAAGGTATCAAACCTTTCGGCTAGGTCAAATACAAATGCACATGGAATCAGGCAACTGGTACGTAGTGAATTGGATGGGGTCGAAAGGTTTAGGGACGAAAGGTTATAGCTTTCGGAAGAGATGAAGTTTTGTTTTAGTTTAAAGAAAATACGCTTGCTAGCTTTCGACAAAGAGCTTTCAAAATTTTGAAAAGGTTTAAAAGAAAAAGGTATCGATTGATTTGATTTCTTGTTTCAAATGAAACATTCCGACAAGGTCGAAAGGTATAGCTTTCGACATGGCCGAAAGTATAGTTGCCGCTTCCTAACCTTTCGACACAGATGGAGTCAAAGGTTATCTTTTTTTCTAAAACTTTCCACCTCTCTCCATTGATTTCAAAGGGTTAGTTCCAACACCAACACTTCATTGTTTTCGAATGGTTTTGAAAGGTTTTATGAAGGTTTCAAAGCAGTTGCTTTTGACTCCAATGGTTTTTTGATCCTTTTGCATAATCAAAATGTTTTAAGTCGAAACATTTTAAAGGTTTCAAAGTAGTTAACTTTGATTGGTTTCGAAAGTTTTTCCACTGTTTTTAAATTGCACCCAATGTCTTCGAAAGGTTTTGAGTTTCATTGCTTTCGAAAGGTTTATAAATGATTTTATAGGGGAGGTACCCCAGGCTTTCGACTAGGTAAAAAAGAAACCTTCTAACAAGATCGAAAGGTAGGACCTTCCGACAAGGTTGAAAGGTATGGTTTTGCAACGTTTCGAAAGGCTGAGGTTTAAAGGATTTAGAAGGTAGATGTCATATGTTTTAAAGCTTATGAAAGGAAGGCTTTAAAAGGTTTAGAAGGAGTTACCTTTAGCAATTTCAAAAGGTTTATTAAAGGATATGAAGGAGTTACCTTTAATACTTTCGAAGGGTTTTATGAATGGTTTTGAAGGAGTTACCTTCTATATTTTCGAAAGGTTGTTTAAGGGTTTTAAACAAAGGTTTCGAATAAAAGAACTAGCCAGATAGCCTAAGTGTTTTAAGTTATAATGGACTTTAACTTATTTTAAAGGATACACAATTCTGATTGAACATCATCAACATTATTTTGAGTAAAGTATATATAACATGGAAAAAATAGCTTAGACTAAAGCTAAAGAGATATTTTCCTTGTATATATATGACTGGACAGATTAAATCATTTTGAAAAGGTTTCAAGGAAAATTTAAAGAGCAGTTAGCTCAAATATTGAAGAGCGGTTAGCTCAGATATTTTGAAGGGTAGTTAACCTAAAAGAAATTCGGGCAGTCAACTCAGTTTAAATTCGTACATTTAATCCATTGTGAGGGCAGTCATCCCAAAGGACGGTTAGTCCAGGACAATTAGTCCAGAAAGAGCAGTTAGTTGTGATATGAACATATAGTTCATTTATTAGCATAACGGACCTTGCTAAATTTTTAAGGACGGTTAGTCCACCCTTTTTACCTGTTTTGGGTAGATAGCCCATTACCTAGCATAAAAGATATTGCTATAATCAATTTTAGGACAGATATTTCAGAAAAGAGCAGACAGCTCAGAATTTAGAACAGATAGTTCAAATTTTAGACAGATAGTCTATTTCATTTCTTGTTTTAGCATAATGGATATTGCTATATTATTATTTTAATATGTTGATTAGCCAGTTTGGTTGCAGGAAAGGATTTGCAAAATATATGTTTTGAAAAGAGATATTAGTGAGGGGAAACCCGTTCCGCTAAGCGGTGTGGTCTCGCTATTTATTAGTAAACTAAGATGTAACAGAAATTATTCATACCACGCTTAAATATGACTCGGAGTTTTTATTTCCCCTTAAACTCTCGAGTGCTCAAAATTTGATTTAACTAGGCTGAGGGTTTAGGTTTTCAGGTTTTAGCAGATTTTGGCGAATAAAGCATCCGAAGACGAGTAGGTGGCTGACGGATAGCTAATTTAGGAATTCTATTTTAAAATTGTTTCCGCTGTGTATTAAGACAACTATGTTTATATTGCTTTGATCATCCAAGGAGGCATCTTCATACGTCGCTCTTAGCGTATTGTTGTAAATCTATATTTGATCAATGCTTGGGATTACGTTTGGGGTTTTTATAACTTGGATATGATTTATTTGAAATATAATCACTAAAATTATTGTTTTTGGAAATCTGTGATTTTGTTCATATTCAAGTGCTTCTGATATTATGGATACCATTAACACTGCCCTATTTCATCACCAAAAGTTAATATTGTGGATGACTGCAGCATCCATGGTGCTTAGTTTTTGGCCTCTAGATACGAGATGTTACAGCTTGGTATCAGAGCATAGGTTTATGAAAAATTTAACTAAAAATTGGTTTTGAAAAAAAAATTTGAGGAAATTAGAGAAAGATTTGGGGTTGGGTTAACGCTATAGTAACGTACTTGTATTTGCTATATATAAGTACGCGCTTTATCTCCAGTCATCTATCTTTGATTAGGTTATCTTTCTGTATCTCATGAGGTTTGAATACAGATATAGATGGTAGAAGAAGCAGAGTTAACCTAGTAGTGGAAAGCACCGAAAGGAATGTCGGACCAAATGCTGAGAGAGGTTAAGGTCATGCGAAAAATAATGGTGCTGAAGTCCCGCGGGTCAGAATGGAAGCCATGTATCAGTTTTTTAGGAATATGATGCATGCAGGAGTTGCAGCCGGAGTGTTAGGAGGAAATGCCGTAGGAGCAGGGGTTCCAGAAGTTCCAGTAGTTAATCATTTCGCTAAGAGAGCGGTGATTATGTGAAGCTAGGAGGGAAGCCGTTTATAGGAACAGAGGATGCCATTGAAGTGGAGAACTGGTTGTTGCATTGCGAAAGGATTTTTGCATATTTAGGGCTCAACAATGAGCAGAAGAGGAGGTTAGCATCTAGGCAGCTTCAAGGGACACATTGTTCTGGTGGAACAGTGTAACAGTGACAGTTGATGAGGAGAGAGTAACCTGGGAGGATTTCAAGTGGAGATTTCAGGAGTGGTTTATGTCAGTAATGGCAGTCTGCTTTGATTAGGCAGTTTGCTGAGATGGTGCAGGGTGAGATGTCTGTTGCTGAATATGCTAGGAAGTTTGAGGTGTTGGCCCGGTATGGGTATGCTTCTGTAGATACCGTGTTCAAACGGAATGAGAAGTTTATCAGAGGATTAAAGCCAGAATTGGCTAGTGCTACTTTGTCTCATCTTAAAGATCCTTCTGATATTGTTATAGAGATGGTTTTAAGGCAGGAAGAAGTCCTTGAGTATCTGGTGAAGAGCAAGGCAAAAGTGGTCCAGGTTGGGCAGAGCCAGAAGAGGAAGTTCTTTCCCAAGAAAGGTGCTCAAAATGGTGGAGCAGCCAATAAAGCGAAGTCTGAAGTTGTCTGCTATATATGCGACAAGAAAGGGCACTTTTCTAATGAGTGTCGCTCAGGGAAAGCGAATGATGTGGCTAAGGGGAAGAATGTCAGGAGTTTTAACTATGACCAGATAGTCCATTATAAGAACCAGTGCAAGGAGCCCATTAGAGATGGTAAGGGAAAGGTGTATGCATTGGAGCTGCCGCTTCCAAGCCAACAGCCCAGGAAAAGGGGAAGTCAATTCTTAGGGGAACGCTTCAAATTCATGATATGTATGTTAGCGTTTTATTTGATACTAGTGCATCGCATTCTTTTATATCTAGATGTTTGATAGATAAGCTTAACCTTGAACCGACATATTTAGTTACTTCCTTATGGTTTGCAAATCCAACAAGAGGGTATGCAACTCTAGGGTTAAGGTGTGACCAGTTTGAGTTTGACTTATTAGGCCATACTTTTGAGTGCAGTTTGCATGTGTTTGATTTTGTGGGGTTTGGGATTATCCTAGGTATGGATTGGTTAAGTGAGTACGATGCTAAGATATTTTGCCAGGGTATTCTTATAAGAAGTGCTAATGAATTCAAGACCATACTTAGATAAGGCCTCGAATGATGCAACATATTCAGAAACGGAGGACTTCCCTTGCTTCAACTCAAGGAAGTGACGGGCCAATAAAACTTTCTCAGATTCAGGAACGAATTGGAGTTCGAATCGTTCCCGGAACTGAGTCCAAGAAAGAACAAACTCATCAAGTTCGGCTATAAGAAGCTCGTACCAATCAAGGGCACGCTCTTGCAATAAGCTAGAAGTTACAAGAACTCGACCATGGTCAGAAAGATCCATGCGAGAAAAGATACGCTCACATGTGCGAATCAAAGCTTGGACCTCAAGAACGGACTCAGAGCCTTTGAATGGCTTTCCACCAAGATGAGAAAAATCACTGCACAGGCGTGCGAAGGCAGACTTGCGTGGAGAAGATGCACGAATAGGAGCTGGAGGCTGAGTGCTCCTAAATAACTCCAAAAACTGATCGGTAGACATATAAACGCTGTCCGGATGCGAGCCACTGGATTTCCCAGCATCCGAGCGTCGTCCTCTGCCCCTTCTAGCTATTAACTGAAAGATAAGATAAGATAAAGATTATTCGCAAGGTAGATATCATTAATTCAAATATGGAATACTACGGAATAAAATGCATTCCTAGACATATTCCTAACTTATCTATCCAATGTCATGAGGAAAGGGCTTTGTAATATTTGAAGCATACTAGGATGTATTGTACTAAGTGTTACTGCTCTGTGTTTATTATACTTAGTTCTGAACCTCGCTCTGATACCAAGTTGTAACGCCCCACTCCGAGAGCCTTATTAACAAAGAGTATTATATGGATAATACCGTCTGCTAATGCGGACAATAGAGTATAATGGAAGCGACCATGTGTAATCTTACTTTAACTATCTATTGAACACGTCAAAAACTGGAATCTATTTTTTTTCTCATCTCATGTGGTTCGACATATTCAATAAATACTTAAAGCAAAACTACAATGGCTAAAAGATCTATCAGAACAAAGAATAATAGCAAAATGCACATCATCACAGAACAACATCAGATAATAAGAAAATAGTCTCAGCACAATACAACATCAAGTACAGATCCAAATATAAAAGTGGGTACAAAGCCACTACTCACACATCCGTGAGTCAAAAGAATATACACAAAATAGTCATAATATCAGAGTATCATAAAGGATGGATAACAAGTAAAGCTATCTATAGTATAGCGGATATATCCAAAGCGGAAGCAACGAAGCAAGCTAAGTCCAAAGCGACCTAACCTGAAACAACTCGGTCTGACCCGAGCATAAAATACTGGGGTCAGGCTAGCTAAACAAATCAGTTAGATAAACTGAACAATAATCATGATAAGATAATGAGGCAACATATAACATAATAATCTCCAAAAGAGAAACATATATCATGGTAATAAAGACCAAAATCTCTCACATAGAGAAGAAACAAACATCTAAGTAGAGATGTAGAGGCAACATATAACATAATAATCTCCAAAAGAGAAGCATATATCATGGTAATAAAGACCAAAATCTCTCACATAGAGAAGAAACAAACATCTAAGTAGAGATGTATAACAAGCCTCATATCATCGGCATAACATAAACACAAGTGCCAGTGTAGGCATAAAACAAGTTCCACAAGGTAGTTGCGCTTATATCGTGTGGTTGCATAAAACCATCACCGAATGGCGCTACACGAGGGAATATAAATCACACAGGAAAACATTAGCGTGCTAGTACTGTACTCAATCACACAGGAAATATACCCCAGTGACACACCCATCACTTTAGCTAAGGGGCAACACCTAAAGGAGACAGTCCGAAGACACTATCCAGAAGGTGATGAGCCAGAAGGAGAGAGTCCAAAGACACTATCCCAAAGGCAAATAAACCCAAGGGAGACAGTCCAAAGACACTATCCCAGAGGTATCACTCAGGAAACACGCCGTAGTGGTAAAGGCTCGTAGACCAAGTACTCGTTTACCACTAACGGTAGGAATGTGTCACGAACTCTTAGCAAGGAACCCGTAAAGTAGTAACGTGAGTCCCATACCCCAACGCTCGCACTAAAGGGTTTACTAACCAATCGTAAGCTTCCACACTCAAAGCAGTAAAAAGTTCACCTCATGTCATCGGTAAACTAGGCCAAAAGGCCAAAACGATCAATCGAATAGGTCGGGGATTAATCGGAAAGATAAACGCGCGGATTCATGGTTCGAGTTTTACCTAACCATTTAATAACCTTTCCACTTCGCTCGAAGTATAGAAGAGTGTATATTTTACTTAGAAAATAGTTGAAGAAAACGGATTTTTAATCGTTTGAAAACCTCTTTAGAAATAGTCTTTGAAATTCTCCTATTATGGAGTAATTAATTTAATATTTAAAATAATACTAAATAATAGTTTCAAAAGCCAATTTGATGGAAAATCACTTTAAAATGATTTATAAAATCCGTGCATGAAATATAGAGACAAATCTCAAAGAAATCGGAAAAACTCAGAAAACTAGTCGAAATTATACTAAGTATAAAATCGCTGAAAATAGGTCAAAGTCACTAGTTCGACGGCAGATTTGAATCTGCAAACCGAGTCCAAATGGCATGAAAATTGTCAGGCATGTAGACCAACATCCCTGCTACAAACTGCAAAAAGAAACGGGCAATTCTGACTTGAAACGAATAAACGGCGTCGTCTCAAATTCGGACAAAAATCACAAAACTTTGCTGTGTCAAAACAGTGCAAAGGTTCCACTTCGACGACATGGTCGAAGGGTCATATGAACCTAGATCTTGATGAAATTTTGCAGGAGCATATTATAGTACTTCTATTTTGATATGCAACAAGAATCGTTCAATTCCGACTTGAAACGAAGAAATGGCAATGTTTCAAAGTTGGTCCAATGATAACTGAAAATGATCACTTGTAAAACAGTTTCTGGGTGCTAATTCGGTAATAGAAAAGAAGTATCTAACGCACCTAGATCTAAACCAAACTTTTCAGGAATGAAGATCTCGACCTCATCTTTCCAACGAGACCGAAATCGATGAAATCCGACATCGGACCCGCTCGCAGCGAGGTCGCGAAGTTGGACGTTTGAACTACAATTAATCAATGTTTTTCAAAACAGTTTCTGGGTGCTACTTCGGCAATAAAAACGAAGTATCAAACGCACCCAGATCTTAACCAAATTTTACAGGGTTGAAGATCCCGACCACATCTTTCCAACGAGACCAAAATTGATGAAATCCGACATCGGACGAGCACGGTATGGCGTCGCAAAGTCGGGGTTCTGCGCTGAAAACAACGGGAGAAAAGAGACTAAGGCCTGTAGCTATGTACTAATATGCCAGAGACGAAAACCCACAATTTTGGCATAGTAAACTTCAAATTCTAGCAAAATGAATAAAATAAAAGTTGTAGCTTAGTTTCTAAGCTTTCCGGAATGACCAAGACCGTCCAATTCCGATCAGGGATGAAAATTCTATGACTAAAACAATTCTCAGATCTAAATTCTATATCACTGTCGTTTTGCTCTCGGGATAGTAGTAAGAATCCACAGTTTTGACCAAATTAACTTCGAAATTTCATGAAACACAAAACATGAAACTTTTAGCCCTATATCTAATCTTTCCACAACATCCAAAATTATTAGATTTGGATAAGAAACGAGTAACTTATGGCCAAAACAATTTCTGGTTTTTATTTTATCAACCCTGTAGTTTGTTGTCAGGTCAGCAACAAACAAACGTGATTTCGACCATTCAAACCTCAAAATCATGCAAAGCTCAAAACATAGAAGTTATAGACTACAAAATAAGCTTTCAGGAACATCAAGAAAATCTTAATTCTGATTTAAGATGAATGAGATACGTTTAATTTACTAACAGCAATATACTAGTTTTAATTTCAGCTAGCATGTATTACAAGAAGAAGGTCAACAACTCTTCACTTCAACCCTACAAGTTTCAATCTAATATCAAAACAAGTATTTCCTAAATTAGGGTTTAGGAATTTCTGAAATTGAAGAGGAGAAGAGATGGAGAAGATGAAGATGGAGCTTACCTTAGCTTCACTTTGAATTTGGAGCACGAATTTGAAGTTTGCAATTGAATCTAGGGTTTTGAATTTTAATTTCCCTTTCCTCTCCCCATTTTCAGTTGCTTGAATGTTTAAGAAAATATAAATGAAGTGAAGAGGAGGGAAGAGGGGCTGAACTAGGTTATATGATGAGTTGGGTCAAACTCAAACCCAAAAAGCCCAACAGAAAATAGCAAAATTCAACTTACTCCAAACATATCGAAGCTTATACTAAAAAAAGTCGCAAACGCTATTTTGGACTCAATGGAAGCGGTCCCGAGTCCTAATTCGACCGTTTGCAAAAAATAGCTTTTCGGACTTAAATCCGATTAACGACGATATATTTAAATAAAATTATTTAAATATAAAATCGTAAAATATGCGGGTTGTTACAGATCTCCACTCCTTAACAAAATTGCGTCCACGCAATTCCTAGAGAAGAATTTGCAACAACTACATACTTACAACCAAGAAGACAAGAAAAATAAGCTTGAGATAAAAAGATATTCTCACCATTGCAAAGCAAAGATAGAAAACCCGGATAGGATCGCTCGATAAACTCTCTGGTTTCCCAAGTACAGTCATTGGGATTAGCGGACCATTGAACTTTAATGAGCGGCACGTCCTTGTTTCGAAGGTGTCTCACCTCCGAGGCAAGTACGCGAATAGGCTGCTATACAATAGATAAATCTGGTGAGATCTCAAGCCCTTGCAAATCAGGAGAGTCAATAATAGAATCTGATTCTCGGAGACACTTCCGAAGCTGAGAGACGTGAAACACGTTGTGAACTCCTGATAGATGAGCTGGAAGTGAAACTCTATAAGCCACAGGGCCAATACGTTCAGTAATAGGAAATGGTCCTACAAAGCAAGGAGCCAATTTCCCTGTCTCACTGAAGCGCATAACCCCTTTCAAAGGAGAAACACGAATAAAGATAAGAACACCAACCGAGAACTCGAGAGGCTTCCTACGGTTATCCGCGTAGGATTTCTGGCGGCTTTGTGCCTCTTTCATTCTCTGCCGAATAAGAACAATCTTCTCAGAAGAATCATGAACAAACTCCGGGCCAAGAATAAGCTTCTCCCCGGATTCTAACCAACAAGAAGGTGATCGACATGGCCTTTCGTATAAGGCTTCGAAAGGAACCATACCGGTACTGGACTGAAAACTATTGTTGTAGGAGAACTCTACAAGGGGTAGATGATCCTCCCAACTACCTCCAAAATCAAGAATACAAATACGGAGGAGATCCTCTAAGAATACGATTCACCCGTTCAGTCTGTCCATCAGACTGTGGATGATAAGCTGTGCTGAAATTAAGCTTTGTTCCCAAAGCATGCTGAAGACTCTTCCAGAAATGACTGGTGAATAAAGGATCACGGTCACTCACAATCGAACTAGGAACACCGTGAAGTCTCACGATTTCCTTGATAAATAACTTAGCCAAAAGAGAAGCAGTCCTATTAGATTTAATAGGAACAAAATGAGCTGACTTGGTGAGGCGATCGACAATAACCCAAATGCTAGAATGGCCCGATCTCGTACGAGGTAGGCCATCAATGAAATCCATCGAAATCTGATCCCATTTCCACAATTGAATCTCTAGAGGCTGAAGGAGACCAGAAGGGCGCTGATGTTCGGCTTTAATACGCTGACAAGTCATGCAATTACTCACATAACTCGCCACATCGCGCTTCATGCCTTCCCAATAATAAAGGCGATGCATATCGGCATACATCTTACTACTGCCAGGATGAATAGTATACTTAGAACGATGACAGTCATCAAGAATGTCATGCCTAAGTGCAGAATCAGAAGGCACAACAAGATGGTTCTTCTTGCGAAGACACCCATGAAGATCAATGCTGAAATCCCACAATGCCTCATCATGGGGTTCAGTCTCACAAAGCTGAATAAGATGCACAAGATCAGGATCACGCCGCTGAGCATCAGCAATACGATCCAATAAAGAGGGTCAAGCTTCCAAACTGAATAATACCACTGGAGAATCAGAGGATGGAGCTCGATCACAAATATCACAAAACGATAGAGTCTCAAGAATATCCCATTCGGCAAGCATCATAGAAACGACAGCCGAACGACTGCGACTGAGCGCATCAGCAACACGATTACCCTTACCAGGGGTATATTGGATATCAAAGTCATAGAAGGCAAGAAACTCGAGCCAACGTTATTGCCTCATATTGAGTTCCTTCTGAGTGAACAAATACTTCAAGGATTTATGATCGGTATAGAGAATGAAACGCTCGCCTAATAAATAGTGTCGCCAAATCTTCAAGGCGAAGACAATGGCGGCTAACTCAAGATCATGAGTGGCATAGCGAACCTCATTCGGACACAGTTGCCTAGAAGCATAAGCAACTACCCGATCCTTCTGCATAAGCACGGCACCGAGACCACTACCACAAGCATCGGTGTAGACAACAAGATCATGATTCCCCTCGGGCACCACAAGAATAGGAGCATTAGTGAGAAGTTCCTTTAATGTCTGAAAGGAAGCTTCACATTTATTGGACCAAATATAACGAATGCCTTTCCGAGTAAGGCTGGTGAGAGGAAGCACAACATGGGAAAAATCCTTAATGAATCGATGGTAGTAACCCGCCAATCCAAGGAAACTACGAATCTCATTAACATTCTCAGGCCTCTTCCAATTTTGGATAGCTTCGATCTTTGAGGGATCGACCGAAATGTCGTCGGAAGATACAACATGGCCTAAGAACTTAACCTTATTCTCCCAAAAATGGCACTTGAAGAATTTGGCTTTAAGCTAATGGTGACGAAGAGTACTCAAGGCAATTCTCAAGTGATTAGCATGCTCGGCTTCAGACTTAGAATGAACAAGAATGTCGTCAATGAACACAAGGATGAACTTATCGAGATACTCCCGGAATACTCGATTCATAAGATCAACAAAGAAAGCAGGAGCAGTAGGGCAGGTGGAAACACGGTGACCTTCCTTCTTGCAATAATGGCAGAAGAGAGGCTTAGGACAAGCTCGAATTATATGATCAGGAGAACCAAAATTGAAACACTTCCGAATGGAAGGTGTTCCAGCAGATTGAAAGTTAGAACCAGATTCAACGGGCTTATTCTTCTTAGAAGGGAGAAATCCCTACTTATGAAATGGAAACCTCTTCTTATTGGGGTTCTTGCGAACCTCAACATCATCACCACTATCACACTCCTTCTCGATGACCTCGAGATGAAGTGCCGAATCAACTAACTCCTCAAAAGAAAGCTTAAGCTGGAGCATTAAAGACTTCTTAAGATATTTCTTAAGACCAGAAACAAACTTCATATTCTTCTTATAAGAAGTGCTAATGAATTCAAGACCATACTTAGATAAGGCCTCGAATGATGCAACATATTCATAAACGGAGGACTTCCCTTGCTTCAACTCAAGGAAGTGACGGGCCATTCAGGAACGAATTTGAGTTCGAATCGTTCCCGGAACTGAGTCCAAGAAAGAACAAACTCATCAAGTTCGGCTATAAGAAGCTCGTACCAATCAAGGGCACACTCTTGCAATAAGCTAGAAGTTACAAGAACTCGATCATGGTCAGAAAGATCCATGCGAGAAAAGATACGCTCACATGTGTGAATCAAAGCTTGGACCTCAAGAACGGACTCAGAGCCTTTGAATGGCTTTCCACCAAGATGAGAAAAATCACTACACAGGTGTGCGAAGGCAGACTTGCATGGAGAAGATGCACGAATAGGAGCTGGAGGCTGAGTGCTCCTAAATAACTCCAAAAAATGATCGGCAGACATATAAACGCCGTCCGGATGCGAGCCACTGGATTGCCCAGCATCCGAGCGTCGTCCTCTGCCCCTTCCGACCATTAACTGAAAGATAAGATAAGATAAAGATTATTCGCAAGGTAGATATCATTAATTCAAATATGGAATACTACGGAATAAAATGCATTCCTAGACATATTCCTAACTTATCTATCCAATGTCATGAGGAAAGGGCTTTGTAATATTTGAAGCATACTAGGATGTATTGTACTAAGTATTACTGCTCTGTGTTTATTATACTTAGTTCTGAACCTCGCTCTGATACCAAGTTGTAACGCCCCACTCCGAGAGCCTCATTAACAAAGAGTATTATATGGATAATACCATCTGCTAATGCGGACAATAGAGTATAATGGAAGCGACCATGTGTAATCTTACTTTAACTATCTATTGAACACGTCGAAAAGTGGAATCTATTTTTTTTCTCATCTCATGTGGTTCGACATATTCAATAAATACTTAAAGCAAAACTACAATGGCTAAAAGATCTATCAGAACAAAACATAATAGCAAAATGCACATCATCACAGAACAACATCAAATAATAAGAAAATAGTCTCAGCACAATACAACATCAAGTACAGATCCAAATATAAAAGTGGGTACAAAGCCACTACTCACACATCCGTGAGTCAAAAGAATATACACAAAATAGTCATAATATCAGAGTATCATAAAGGATGGATAACAAGTAAAGCTATCTATAGTATAGCGGATATATCCAAAGCGGAAGCAACGAAGCAAGCTAAGTCCAAAGCGACCTAACCTGAAACAACTCGGTCTGACCCGAGCATAAAATACTCGGGTCAGGCTAGCTAAACAAATCAGTTAGATAAACTGAACAATAATCATGATAAGATAATGAGGCAACATATAACATAATAATCTCCAAAAGAGAAATATATATCATGGTAATAAAGACCAAAATCTCTCACATAGAGAAGAAACAAACATCTAAGTAGAGATGTAGAGGAAACATATAACATAATAATCTCCAAAAGAGAAACATATATCATGGTAATAAAGACCGAAATCTCTCACATAGAGAAGAAACAAACATCTAAGTAGAGATGTATAACAAGCCTCATATCATCGGCATAACATAAACACAAGTGCCAGTGTAGGCATAAAACAAGTTCCACAAGGTAGTCGCGCTTATATCGTGTGGTTGCATAAAACCATCACCGAATGGCGCTACACGAGGGAATATAAATCACACAGGAAAACATTAGCGTGCTAGTACTGTACTCAATCACACAGGAAATATACCCCAGTGACACACCCATCACTTTAGCTAAGGGGCAACACCTAAAGGAGACAGTCCGAAGACACTATCCAGAAGGTGGTGAGCCAGAAGGAGACAGTCCGAAGACACTATCCCAAAGGCAAATAAACCCAAGGGAGACAGTCCGAAAACACTATCCCAGAGGTATCACTCAGGAAACACGCCGTAGTGGTAAAGGCTCGTAGACCTAGTACTCGTTTACCACTAACGGTAGGAATGTGTCACGAACTCTTATCAAGGAACCCGTAAAGTAGTAACGTGAGTCCCATACCCCAACGCTTGCACTAAACGGTTTACTAACCAATCGTAAGCTTCCACACTCAAAGCAGTAAAAATTTCACCTCATGTCATCGGTAAACTAGGCCAAAAGGCCAAAACGATCAATCGAATGGGTCGGGGATTAATCGGAAAGATAAACGCGCAGATTCATTGTCCGTGTTTTACCTAACCATTTAATCACCTTTCCACTTCGCTCGAAGTATAGAAGAGTTTATATTTTACTTAGAAAATAGTTGAAGAAAACGGATTTTTAATCGTTTGAAAACCTCTTTAGAAATAGTCTTTGAAATTCTCCTATTATGGAGTAATTAATTTAATATTTAAAATAATACTAAATAATAGTTTCAAAAGCCAATTTGATGGAAAATCACTTTAAAATGATTTATAAAATCCGTGCATGAAATATAGAGACAAATCTCAAAGAAATCGGAAAAACTCAGAAAAATAGTCGAAATTATACTAAGTATAAAATCGCTGAAAATAGGTCAAAGTCACTAGTTCGACGGCAGATTTGAATCTGCAAACCGAGTCCAAATGGCATGAAAATTGGCATGCATGTAGACCAACATCCCTGCTCCAAACTGAAAAAATAATCGGGCAATTCTGACTTGAAACGAATAAACGGCGTCGTCTCAAATTCGGACAAAAATCACAAAACTCTGCTGTGTCAAAACAGTGCAAAGGTCCCACTTCGATGACATGGTCGAAGGGTCATATGAAGCAAGATCTTGATGAAATTTTGCAAGAGAATATTACAGTACTTCTACTTTGATATGCAACAAGAATCGTTCAGTTCCGACTTGAAATGAAGAAATGGCAATGTTTCAAAGTTGGTCCGACGATAACTGAAAATGATCACTTGTAAAACAGTTTCTGGGTGCTACTTCGGTAATAGAAAAGAAGTATCTAACAAACCCAGATCTAATCCAAACTTTGCAGGATTGAAGATCTCGACCTCATCTTTCCAACGAGACCGAAATCGATGAAATCCGACATTGGACCCGCTCGCAGCGAGGTCGCGAAGTTGGACGTTTGAACTACAATTAATCAATGTTTTTCAAAACAGTTTCTGGGTGCTACTTCGACAATAAAAACAAAGTATTAAACTTACCCATATCTTAATTAAATTTTACAGGATTGAAGATCCCGACCTCATCTTTCCAACGAGACCAAAATCGATGAAATCCGACATCGGACGAGCCCGGTATGGCGTCGCAAAGTTGGGGTTCTGCGCTGAAAACAACGGGAGAAAATAGACTAAGGCCTGTAGTTATGCACTAACAGGCCAGAGACGAAAACCCACAATTTTGGCATAGTAAACTTCAAATTCTGGCAAAATGAATAAAATAAAAGTTGTAGCTTAGTTTCTAAGCTTTCCGGAATGAACAAGACCGTCCAATTCCGATCAGGGATGAAAATTCTATGACTAAAACAATTCTCAGATCTAAATTCTATATCACTGTCGTTTTGCTCTCGGGATAGTAGTAAGAATGTACAGTTTTGACCAAATTAACTTCGAAATTTCATGAAACTCAAAACATGAAACTTTTAGCCATATATCTACGCTTTCCAGAACATCCAAAATTATTAGATTTGGATAAGAAACGAGTAACTTATGGCCAAAACAATTTCTGGTTTTTATTTTATCAACCCTGTAGTTTGTTGTCAGGTCAGCAACAAAAAAACGTGATTTCGACCATTCAAATCTCAAAATCATGCAAATCTCAAAACATAGAAGTTATAGACTACAAAATAAGCTTTCAAGAACATCAAGAAAATCTTAATTCCGATTTAAGATGAATGAGATATGCTTAATTTACTAACAGCAATATACTAATTTTAATTTCAGCTAGCATGTATTACAAGAAGAAGATCAACCACTCTTCACTTCAACCCTACAAGTATCAATCTAATATCAAAACAAGTATTTCCTAAATTAGGGTTTAGGAATTTCTGAAATTGAAGAGGAGAAGAGATGGAGAAGATGAAGATGGAGCTTACCTTAGCTTCTCTTTGAATTTGGAGCACGAATTTGAAGTTTGCAATTGAATCTAGGGTTTTGAATTTTAATTTCCCTTTCCTCTCCCCATTTTCAGTTGCTTGAATGTTTAAGAAAATAGAAATGAAGTGAAGAGGAGAGAAGAGGGGCTGAACTAGGTTATATGATGAGTTGGGTCAAACTCAAACCCAAAAAGCCCAATAGAAAATAGCAAAATTCAACTTACTCCAAACATATCGAAGCTTATACTCAAAAAAGTCACAAACGCTATTTTGGACTCAGTGAAAGTGGTTCCGAGTCCTAATTCGAACGTTTGCAAAAAGTAGCTTTTCGGACTTAAATCCGATTAACGACGATATATTTAAATAAAAATATTTAAATATAAAATCGTAAAATATGCGGGTTGTTACAGGTGCAGCGGCAGTGTTTGCTAAGAAGCGAGATGGATCGTTGAGGCTATGTATCGATTATCGTAAGTTGAATGAGAGGACGATAAAGAATCGATATCCGTTGCCCAGAATTGATGATTTGTTCGACCAGCTAAGTGGAGCAAAGGTATTTTCTCAATTGGATTTGGCAACAGGTTTCCATCAGCTCAGAGTAGCAGAGGATAGTATACCTTTGACGGCATTCTGGACCAGTATGGATCGTACGAATGGTTAGTTATGTCGTTTGGAATGAAGAATGCTACAGCTTTCTTTGTGGATTTGATGAACCGGATTTTCCGAGAGCACTTGGATAGGTTCATGCTAGTGTTCATAGATGATATCTTGATTTACGCTAAGGATGAGAGAGGGCATGAAGTTCATCTTAGAGTGGTGCTTGAGACGCTGAGGCAGCATCAGCTGAAAGCGAAGTTTTCGAAGTGTCACTTCTTGAAGAAGGAGGTGAAGTTTCCTGGTCATGTCGTCTCATAGGAAGGGTTATCAGTAGATCCGACTAAGATCGAGGCAGTGAATAGTTGGAAGAGACCCGAGATAGTAATCGAGATTAAGAGTTTCCTTGGGTTGGTTGGTTATTATCGGAGATTCATTAAGGATTTCTTGCGAATAACAGCACCGATGACTAGGCTGATGAGTAAGGATGTGAAGTTTGTGTGGACCGATAAGTGTGAGGAAGCATTTCAGAGCTTGAAATACTTATTGACAGATGCACCTGTGTTGGTAGTTCCAGGGGGGAATCAGGATTTGGTAGTCTGTACCAATGCGTGTGGAATAGGATTAGGAGCTGTGCTGATGCAGAGAGGTAAAGTGATTGCCTATGCTTCTAGACAGCTTAGAGCACATAAGGTCAGATATCCAAGGCATGATTTAGAGTTGGCTACTGTGATTTTTGCTTTGAAAGTGTGGAGACGTTACCTTTTGGGAGAAAGGTTTGAGCTGTTTACAGATCATAAGTCGCTGAAGTATTTGTTCTCTCAAAAGGAGCTGAATATGAGACAACAGAGATGGTTAGAATTCATAGCCGCTTATGATTTTGGGATTGAGTACACATTAGGGAAAGGCAACAGGGTAGTAGATGCACTTAGCAGGAAACATCAGAATCTAGTGTTGGCAGTGATGGCTGAGTGGAAGATTTAGAAGCATTGGCAGATTGCAGAGTGAAGTGGAGATCCGAGGTAGGGTCTAGTGATAATACAGTTGTATTGTCTTGTTTGGAAGTTCGACCAGTTTTGATCGAACGGATTGCTTCTAAGCAGATAGAGGATCCAGTGTTAGCTGAACGGATCAGTAAGCTAAAGGAAGGAACCAAGAGCGATGACTTGAAAGATTTCAGCCTTGACCAGAATGGGTGGTTAAGAAAGAAAGGAAGATTATGTGTTTCGAGCATATGAAACATAAGAAAGGAAGTCTTAGATGAATGCCATTGTTCGAAGTGCACTATACATCCCAGAGGTACCAAGATGTATCAGGATATGAAAAGGAGTTTCTTCTAGGAAGGAATGAAGAGGGATATTGGTTTGTGTGTAAGGCAGTGCTTGAATTGCCAACAGGCAAAGGTCGAACACCAGAAACCGAGTGGTTTGCTTCAGCCGTTAGATATACCAGTATGGAAGTGGGATTCAATTTCTTTAGATTTCATAGACGGGTTGCCAAGTTCGAATAGAGGAAATGAAAGTATATGGGTTATAGTTGACAGATTGACCAAGAGTGCCCATTTCGTTCCAGTTAAGTAAACCAGGACGGCACTTGTTTTAGCAAGGTTGTTCATGAAGAATGTGATTAGACTGCATGGAGTTCCTAACAGCATAGTTAGTGATAGAGATTCCTTGTTCACTAGCGAGTTTTGGAAGAGTCTGTAGGAAGTTTTGGGAACCAAGCTTATGATGAGTACCGCTTACCATCAATAGACAGATGGGCAAACAGAAAGAGTTAACAAGATCTTGGAAGATCTATTGAGAGCTTGGGGGATCATGGGAGGACCATCTGCATCTAGTCGAGTTTTCAAATAAAAACGGTTATCAGACTAGTATTGGGATGGCACCATTTGAAAATTTGTATGGAAGGCCATGCAAAACATCCATATTTGGTTAGAGAAGCTGCAGAAAAGATTGAGGTCATTCGAGATAGGATGAAGGAGGCTCAGTCTAGGAAGAAAAGTTATGCAGATAAGAGACAGAAAGATTTGAAGTTCTCAGTTGGGGACCAGGTTTTCGTCAAAGTATCACCGATGAAAGGTGTGCTTAGATTTGGGAAGTCGGGGAAGTTATCTCCTATGTTCATAGGACTTTTTCCTATTCTCGAGAGGATCGGGAAGCTCGCGATAGACTTGAGTTATCGAGCAGTTTGGCAGGTGTCCATGATGTTTTTCATATTTCTCATCTCAGAAAGTGTGTTAGAGACCGGGAGACTTCTATTGCACCGATAGTTCTAGATGATTTAGCAGTAGAACTGGACTTGACCATAGTGAGGAAGCCAGTTCGCATTGTTGCAAGAGATGAGAAGAGGCTTAGAACCAAGATGGTCAGATTAGTCAAAGTCCAACGGAGTGACGATGACAAAGACTGTACTTATGAAGTTGAGAGCAGGATTAGAGATACTTATCCTGACTTGTTTTGATGGTATGTTTTACCTTCTTGTTTGTTTTGAGCCTTATTGTAATTTCGAGGACGAAATTCTTTAAGTAGGGGAGTCTATAGCACCCCAGATTTTTGATAACATTATTTAGGAGATTTAGTTAGATAAACTAAATAAAATAATGTGTTGATAAGGGGATTGAGATTTGATTTAATTAAGGTAGTCGTGCCTTTTTAACTAATAAATTAATAGAAGGGTTTAAAATGAATTAGAGGAGGGGTATTATAGGAAAGTGGCCATTCCTATATTGTCTTCCTTAGGTCGTGCATTTCAAAACACACGTTCATTCTCATTTTCAAAATTTTAAAAGCTTAGCCGGCCACCATTAACGAAGGAAGAAGAAGAGGAAACAAAAGAGAAGCTTAAGGAAAGCAAATTCAAATCAAACTCATTCAAATCTCAAGCTCCTTGATCATTAAAGAAAAAGGTGAATAATGTTTACATCTCTAAATAATTTTGGTTATAGTTTTAAGGTTAATTCTGAATGATTTTGCAAAGATTTGGCATGTGTTTGAATGATAAAAAGATTATATATACATGTTGATGATTTATATATGTTCATATAGATTTTATGACATGTTTTGAGATGAAAACCCTATTAAATAACATCCGTTAGCCTTGTGAATTTTTATGATTATCTAAAAAGTTAATTTAGAGATAGGTTTCGATTTTCAGAATTTTCTGAACTTTTGTCGAATTGTTATGAATTTTCTAAGGAAGAAAAGGTTAATTTGGATTATAAAATTATTTATGAAAAAATAAATTATAGTTTGGATTCAAAAATTTTATATGCTGAGGAGAACATATTATTTGATTTTCTGGAATTTTTCCAGAATTTTTGAAGATGTTTTAATAGTTATATAAAATTACTTAAGGTATGGGACTTAAATGTTTTATATAATTATAAAGGAGAAAGAGGCTTTTTCAAAATTATTCAAATTTCCAAATAAATTTTTTATATAAAATTACTTAAGGTATGGGACTTAAAGGTATGGGACTTGAATGTTTTAAAAGTTATTATATAAAAATCTATATTTGTTATATTAAATTAAATTTTAAATAATTCCCTTAAAACTATATTAAATATTTTATTAAATTAAAATTTAAACCATTTAAAATATATTTTTAAAACTAAAAAGAATTATAAGTAAAAATCTTAAATTTACTATTTTAAACCTTTATTAACTTATAATTTGAAACTTTAAAACATATAAAATAAATTATTTTCCAAATATAAATTTTTTTATATCATTAAATTAAATTTAAAAATCAAATTTATAAATCAAACATACTTTACCATTTAGAAAATAATTTAAAACCGACCAACGGTGTCCATATATAATTTTCTACCCTATGGTCCAGTGATTGGGTATGTGTCATTTCAACCCAAAATAGTTAAATTTTTCGGGTATATATCATTTCAACCCGTATCCCGAATCAATAATTTCCAAATCAATAAAATCGCTTGGGTATGCTTCATTATAGCCTATAATGATTTCCTCTAATCTATAAGTTCATTCGGGTATGTATCATTTTAACCCATGGTGATTACAGGGATATAAACATCCAATCATCCAAAATGTCAACAAATAACATCCATCACAATCAATATCCAAATCAGCCAATAAATCACAACAATTAAATTGTTATCATTATCGGGTATTTAACTAATAATTTAAATTCAATGTTAATTTAAATGGCAATTTAATTCAATATAAATTCAAATTAAATTTAAATAACAATTTAAATTACCAAACGGCAATCAATAAATTTCTTACCACATCATAAACTTAATTCAACCAATATAAGAAGGTTTAGTATTGCGTGAGTGGGTTAAATCACTCACCTCTGATTTATAGCCTAATTTAAATCCAATAAAAGCCCAAAAATCCAACCGTCTCCAAAACAAAACAAACCAATTTCGTATTGTCTAGAATTTCGATATAATCGCAATGGAAGAACCACGTCCAAATCCGAGTTCGTATACAAAAGTTATGCTAGTTAGAACATTTAAATTTAAAATTAAATTAAATAAAATAGAATGGCAATTTGGTAATTCAATCATCTCTTACCCTAACCCTAATGCGAACAGATCGCACGAACTCAAGCATCCCTCATCTCAGCCGCCACGTACACGATGTTACCGCACCACCTACACACATCTTCACTCCGATCAGAGATCATGGTCGAGCTTGACTAGTCGCGCCACACGTTCCAGACCACATGCGAACACCTCCGCCTCTGAAAATAGCTTCACCACCGCCGCCTCCTTTTCATCGATTTATGGCAATTCTTGCAACCTCTGACTCGAACGACCCACATGGATCGAAAGCCCTTGACGCCCTCTACGACGTAGCACCTCCTGATCGACGAATGGGTGAAGATCCACCGTTGAAATGGAAAACTATAATGGACGGCCAAGAGTGTTTCACCCAATTATGGATAAATGGAGACTCCAATTGAAAAAAGAATTGCATACATTGATTATGTTCGTCGAGAGCTTTCCAACGATATATAATTTGTTATAGTTTGGACAGATTAAATTTTCAGATTTGATTTGGAAATGGAATTAGGGTTGTTTGCCATTGGGAAGGAGGAGATGAGAACAGAAATCTGTATGTATAGGAAATGAAATTAGAAAGCTACTAGGGTTTTAGGAAATATCTATTTATATAGACAGAGATAGATAAGAATGGATGGATAGATCGATTTGGGTTGAAATGATAACAATGACTCGAAAAGCCTGTTTCGTTCCTGAAACGAAAATGGGTCATCCAATATATCGAAATATAGGTTTTCAATAATTTTAGACTCAATGAAACTAGTTTCGAACCTCAATTCCATTGTATATAGAAGTTAGCTTTTAAAATCAAATTATATTAATTTTAAATTCCATTAATTGATTTCTACACGTTTCGAGCTCGCACGATCAAACAATAAGTCTGATCGCTACAAAACATGAAATCCTATAATAATTCACTGTTATGGATCCAATGAAACTGGTTTTGTCAAAACCCGAGACAGTGCCGAAAAAGACAAATTTTTCACGTTAATTAAATGAATTATTAATTTAAAATCAATTTAATCACTTTTAAATTCTAAATTAAAAGTTAATAATTTCCATCATTCTTGATTACACAGGAATTGATAATCTTTTACAATACAGTTTTCCATGTTAAATCCAATATTTAAATATTACATAAATTTCAGCTTTCAATTACAAATGGAATAAATCCATTCATTATAATTTAAATTCCAAATAAAATCTTTTATTTTGATTTAAATTCTTATATTTAATCACCATTACCTTTTGAATTAATTTAACATATATTTCCATCTTACTATTCTCAGCACTCAACAGTTAACGTCTTTTACCATATTATTTGCAAAAATTCAATTATATTAATTTTGTTGATTTCCAAATTAATTTCAAACGGATTAAATAATAAAATAATAATTAAAACAATTATTATACATTAGTAATTCAAACGCATTTCTAAGTCTACCGTTTACAAACAAAAGCTAATAAATTTATGTACTAATTAGTTTATTTCATATTCTATAATAAACTTATTTCAATTAATAACAGATAATTTAAACATTGAATCCAACATTTAATTTATTCCTTATTTACAATTATAACCAAATTAACTTTACAATTATTTCAATTGATTGAAATTGCATTAAAATAGTTTTCAATAACATTCAAACAACATTATTAAATCATATTCTAATTATTTTTCTCATTAATAAATCATACTTTTTAATTTCCCATGTTACTCGGTTACTTGGCTCGGCTATAAGATGATAATTATAGAGATTTTGATTGAATCGAGACCAAACTCAAGCCAGTGAGAGGTTGGAGATATATGAAATTGATTCAATTTGAATGGTTCGGCATGTGTGCATGGTTCGACCGAGGAAGGGAGGACGTGTGTCGTTCGGTCTTGTGAGATGGCATGTGTCGCTCGGTTGAAGAAAGGGGGTGGTAGGAACTCAATGCATATCGCTCGGTCAGGAATGGGAAAACGAGATGGCTCGGTCTAGGTGGTTAGCAGATGCCGCTCAGTCTGAATTGTTCGACATGCCTCGTTCGGTTGAGGTAGCTCAGCATTTCTCGTTCGGTCTCAGAAAGTTTTGTTCAGAGTGGCTCGACCAGTTTGGGGAGATAAAGTGGTTCGAATTGGATGGTCCAGCAAATATCGTTCGGCCTAGACGAGCTAGCAGGCATCGTTCGGTCGTGGTTGGGAGGCTATTGTCGTTCGGTCAGGAGTGGTTCGGCACGAGTGATTCGGTGTATCTGGTTCAGTGCAAGGTGAGGGAGATAGCCCACTCTTGAAGTCAACGGCGAAGTGAGGAGTTCGGAATTGTTCTGCTTCGAGACTCGGTGCAAGTTGTCCCGGTCTTGTGAAAGCTTGCTTCGAATCATTTGCTAGACGACCACCGATCAACTGCACTGGTTCGGCATTTCTCGACCGGCCGAGAGTCATTCGGCATGCCTAGACCGGCCAACCTAAGATTACCATATTTTGGCTGAGTCATCTTGGTTATGGGCCCACGCTGGTGAACCAGCCTATTTTCGTCTATAAATAGAGGGGCAGGGGTGCAGTAAAAAGGGACCTTTTTTTGGAAACTTCCGGAATACTCTGCCATTTTATGCACTAGTTTTCTTTCGGTTCAAACGGGTATTCGAGTTGTTTGTTTACGGATTGTATATGTATTCAAGTCTTTGAGGAAAGCAATAAAGATTATATTTACAGTGGACGTAGGCAGTTACGCCGAACCACTATAAACCTGGTGTTCTCGTTTTTGTTGTTCTCTTTGCATTCTACTATGATACTCCTCTGTTTTAATTTATTTTCTTCATTAATTTCTCTACACAATTCCACTCAAAGGTGTTAGTGACCAATTTTGGTGCTAACATTTTGGTGCTTTCACTGAGAAGGCGTTCTCAGGTTGTTAGGATCTACTTTGTCACTACTGGATTGAAGAAATCCCCCGAAGAAGATCCAAGTTCATTTATAAGAAGTTCATAGAATCTACTCAGAGTTTCACACAGATAGCTCTAAGATGGGAAGACCACGTACTAGATCAGCCTCCCACAACGCGGATGTCAACGAGACCGCCAACGTCCAACAAGTAGGACCTAGCAATCAACAAGTTAATCCATGTGCAGGGACTGCCACCGTCCTAAACCAAGCAGAAGTTGTCACCAGGGCAGAGTTCAACGAGCCGATGAGAGAACTCGTGGAAAGTAGGAGACAGCTTAATGACCAAATTCAAGCTAACGCCAATCTCATGACCCAGATTGCTCAGCAACAGCATCAGAATGCTGGAGGAAGCCCCGCTTCCTACTCATCATCTGACAGCTCTGCTTCGTCGGATGGGCATCACAGGCGTAGATGTCGTAGTATTGAAGCGGCACAAACAACTGTAGCAGAACAATCCAACAGAAATGGTCTAGGCACTACACCCTGGAACCGTGGCCCCTCACTTGCTCCGGGAAAATCGCACTCAAACTGGAGTGGGAAACTTAAGGTCTGGAGCATAGGTGGAATCTGGTGCACCACCATGCTAGGGTCGTAGCGAAGCGGGTCCTCAGGACATGCATTTGGGAGATCACTTACCAAGGAGGCACCGGCTAGAATGGTCACGCAGGATGGAGTCCAACCTGCCACCTCCCATTCAGACCTCGGATTTATCGGCTATGGTCAGACAGCTGGTGAGAGAAAATCAGGGCTTATCTAACGACGATTGGGGTACAGCTAGGAGTCATACTCCATTCACAGATGCTATCCTACAAGTTGAGTACCCCCAGAAGTTCAGTGTGCTGACTATTCCAGCCTATGAGGGGAAGATAGATCCCCGATAGCATGTAATGAGATACGAGTTGATGATGGACTCGGCTAGGGCAAATGATGCGACTAAATGTAGGTGTTTCCCATTACCTTATCCGGAATCGCCACCATGTGGTTCACCAGACTTCCTCCACGATCGATCTCCAGGTTTGATGAGTTAGCGGGGAAATTTGTGGAACGGTTCAAAATTCATACCACTCGCCCAAAGGACGTGATGTCTTTATCCAGTGTGATCCAGGCTCCAGGGGAGTCGTTAAAGGAGTATTTGCAGAGATTCCACGTCGCTGCTACTGACCACGCTATTCTCATGGCCATGATGCGAGGAGTAGGTCCGGACTCGGAGTTTGGCGATTGGCTTGCAAAAAAACCTCAGGCTACCTTGGAGCGTTTTTATTCAAAGGCGCACTAATTCATGAGAAGGGAGGAAGCCAGGTGGACGAGGCGAGGCAGTGTGCCAGGGCCTGGTAAGGAGACGGTGCAGAGCAATATTGCAGTAAAACAATCTGGCGACAATTCTGGAAAGGTCCAGGTCAATGTTCAAAACAAGCCCGAGCAGTCTAAAGGACCCGGAAGAGGAAGTTCCGGAAGGAAGAGGGAAGCCGAAAAGTGGAAACCAAGTATCCCGACCTACAATGAATACACTCCTCTAAACGCGTCTCTAGAGAATATTTATTTATCAACTTGTATTACCTTCCAATACTGAAAGCCGCACCCAAAAGAATACACTGAGGAACAAAAGAAGATTGGGAAGTATTGTCATTTCCATGAGACTTATGGGTACAATACCGAGGAATGTAGACACCTCCATGATGCTATAGAAAAATTGATTCGCCAGAAAAAGTTACAACAGTTTTTTAAGAATCCGCAGGAAGGCGGACAGGGGACGTCCGACCCTAATCGCGGGCAGGCTCTGCATTGACCTGAGGAACCTGTTCGGACTGGAGGTAGATTAGTCATAAACACGATAGTTGTTGGGCCCCACCCGGTATACAAGAATTGGCAAGAAATGGAGCGTTATGCTAGTTCCCTAAAGCATGCGAATTATGAATGTTGTTCAAACATGGAAGATGGGACCCCAGCGAAATAGCAGCGAATGATGACGGATATTCAGGAGAAAAGATGCCGATAAGGTGGAGGCATCTACCATTGACCCGCTGGTCATCTCGGCAACGATTGGGCTGGCGTTTGTGAAAGGATACTGATTGTTTGTGGGAGTTCTGTGAAAATTATTTTCAAAAAGGCGTACGACCAATTGAAGATGGAGGCGAAGAATCTAAAACCATCTAAAGCCCGCATTCATGGTTTTAATGGTGCAGCTACTGACGCAATAGGTTTTGTTGAATTACCGGTTGAGTTAGGAGAAGGTGAACGTAGGAGGGTACGGATCCTACCGTTCATTATGTTGGATGTTGATTCCCCATATAATGTTTTTCTGGGCCGACCGGCCCTTGCGGAGTTTCGGGCAGCTTTGGCCCCGTGGTGTTTTACTTTGAAGTTTCCGATGGATAAAGGAGTTGGGCTAGTGCATGGCGATCAAGCGAATGGTCGTGCATGTTATGTGGCTGAGCTGAGAGAGGCTCAGCGAAGAGAGAAGGGAAAGGTTGTGGACAACTCTGTATGCATCCAGGTTGCGCAAAACTGACAAGTAGTGCCCGAGCCTTGGCTCGGGCGGTAGGGTCGGATCTACATAGACATAGATCCGAGGGACGATGATGAAGAACATAAGGAGTCTAAAGCTGCACCGGTTGAACTGACGATTAACATTTCGGTCAGCCATGATGACCTGTCACGGGTGCTTAAGATTGGATCACAACTCACTCCCTCGATGACTGAGGATCTAACTGATTTCCTCCGAGCGAACCTGGATGTTTTCACTTGGACCCACTCTAATATGTGCAGGATTTCTCCCGCCATCGCAAGTCATATGTTGAACATTGACCCAAAATATGTACCTGTAAAACAGAAAAGGAGGGGTATGGACCTGGAGAGGTCTCCTGCTCTCAGAGAGGAGGTGGACAAACTCAAAACCAATGGGTTCGTCTGCGATGCCATCTACCCTGAATGGGTTTCTAACCCCGTACTAGTGGGAAAAGCAAATGGGAAATGGAGGACTTGTGTCGATTACTCAGACCTGAACAAGGCATGCCCTAAGGATAGTTTCCCTTTACCCAGAATTGACTAGTGGGTCGACTCAACAGCAGGACACGAGTTGTTGTCATTCATGGATGCGTATTCGGGATACAATCAAATCCCGATGCACATCCCAGATCAGGAACATACTAGTTTTATCACGGACGTTGGACTGTATTGTTATGTGGTGATGCCTTTTGGGTTAAAGAACGTCGGAGCGACTTATCAGTGCTTGGTAAATCGAATGTTTAATGACCATATTGGTAGAACAATGGAAGTCTATGTGGATGACATGCTCGTGAAGTCACGGTAGTCAAACGTCCACATTCGAGACTTAGTGGAGATGTTTGATATACTTAGATACTATGAAATGAAAATCAATCCACTGAAGTGTTCCTTTGGTGTAGCGTCGGGAAATTTTTTGGGTTTTATTGACAATGCACGGGGAATTGAAGTTAACCCAGAAAAGATTCAGGCTATTCGGGACATACAAGCGCCCAGAACTATAAATCAAGTACAAAGCTTGAATGGAAAAGTCGACGCGTTGAGTCGATTCATATCTAGAGCGAACGACAAGTGTATTCCCTTCTTCGATGTGATAAAGAAAAGGAGGAGAAATTTTGAATGGATGCCCGACTGTGAGGATGCGTTCCGAGCTCTGGTAGGACACTTAGAAAGTTCTCTGGTCCTGTCAAAGCCTGTAGACCATGAAGTGTTATATGTATACTTGGTCGTGTCTCAACATGCCATCAGTACGGCCTTGGTTCGCGAGGAGGACCGAATTCAAAGGCCAGTATACTATGTCAGTAAACGTTTAACGGGTGCAGAAAGAAATTATCCCAAGATTGAGAAGCTAGCTTACTGCTTGGTGATTGCATCACGCAAGCTCCATCCGTATTTTCAAGCATACCCGATTAGTGTTTATACCGATCAACCTTTGTGATAGGTGCTCCAATGACCAGAAACCTTTGGGAGGTTACTCAAGTGAAACACTGAGTTAAGTCAATTCGATATCACTTACCTGACGCGGAGGGCTATCCAAGGGCAAGTGCTAGCGGACTTCATCGCAGAATTCATCATATCAGACGAGCTAAGTGGTGTTGATGTCATTCCCCCGATTCGATGGAAACTATACACCGATGGGGCATCGAACGACCGTTGTTCTAGGGTTGGTGTTATTCTAGTAACTCCCGAAAACCGATCCATTTGTTATGCTTTAAAGCTCGATTTCCCAGCTACAAATAATGAAGCCGAATATGAAGCATTGATTGCTGGCTTAAAACTTACCAGGGAACTCAGAGTGAAATCGATTGAAATCTTTTATGACTCACAATTAGTGATATATCAAGTACGAGGAGACTATCAAGCAAAGGGGTAGAGACTTGCCCGCTACCTTGCTTGGGTTCAAGAACTGTTGGCAGACCTTGACTATTACGATATCTCGCATATCCCACGTGAATAAAATGGGGAAGCCGATTCATTGGTAAAAGTCGCAAGTACTAGTGATGCACAGCAGATGGGTTTGGTTCCCGTTGAAACCTTACATTCTCCGAGTATAAGCGAGATGGAAGTAGACTCTGTGTTAGAAACAGAAATTGAGAGGGAGTCGTGGATAACCCCGTTCAAGCAATACCTGCTACACGGGACTTTGCCCAAAAGAAAGAACGAAAGACAACAAGCCATTCGCAAAGCCTCACGATATATAATGCAGGATGGAGTGATGTATCGGAAAGGATTCTCAGTTCCTTTACTTCGGTGCATTGCCCACGATGAGATAAAGCAGGTCTTGAAAGAAGTTCATGAAGGAGAATGTAGCGACCATACTGGGGGCCAGACGCTAGCCAAAAAAATCCTCCGCTATGGATACTATTGGCCAACCGTTAATCGAGACGCCGCAGACTATGGGAGAAGATGCGACAAATGTCAAAAGTATGCGAAGATTCTGAGAGCTCCTCCGACGGAACTCACACAAATGGTTAGTCCCTGGCCATTTGCAATATGGGGGATCGATATAATCGGCTCCTTGCCAATCTCCAAAGGTGGTGCAAAATACGTAATTGTTGCGGTCGATTACTTTACCAAGTGGGCAGAAGCAAAACCCTTAGCTACGATCACCACCAAAAAGGTCATTAATTTCGTTGTGCGAAACATCATATGCCATTTTGGCCTCCCACGAACTATCATTACGGACAACGGAACTCAGTTTGAGAGTAGGGAGTTCAAAGAATTCTGCTAAAAATATTGAAATTGAGAAAAGGTTTGCGGTAGTCGCTCACCCTAAAGCTAATGGACAAGTTGAAGCCGTAAACAAAATAATCAAATCCATATTGAAAAAACGTTTGGAGAAGGCTAGAGGCAAGTGGATGGATGAGCTCCCGACAGCACTTTGGGCTTACAGAACCACCCACAAGTCCACGACTGGCCATACTCCATTCACACTGGCATATGGCACGAAAGCTGTTATACCCGTGGAACTTGAAGTTCCTTCTCATCGGGTGACTCACTATGATCCTAAGACAAATCAGGATCTTTTACTGGAATCGCTGGATTTTGTGGATGAAAAATGCGATGAAGCTGATTTAAGGGCGGCTGCATATAGACACCGAGTCGCTCGATATTACAAAGAAAAAGTTCGACCGAGAATCTTTGATGTGGGCGATCTCGTTTTGACGCGAGTTTTTCTGATCCCATCACATATGAATCCCACATGAGAAGGTCCATACGTCATTGAACGGAAGCTTGGAGAAGGAATTTTCAAGCTAGCGACCGTCGATGTCACGACGCTCCCCGAGTATGGAATAACGAGCATTTGCGCCGTTATTACACTTAGCCCATTTCTTTCGCATTTTAGTAGTAATTGTTTCCAGTGTGTGTTTCTTTTGTTGTCCTTTGCTTTCGGCATGTAATAAGACAATTCAGTTTGTTCTATTTGTTATGATCAATAAAGGCTTGAAGCCACTTTTCTATGAACTGTTGATGTTCCGTGTGTTATAATTCCATGGCAAAATTAAATCACATTATTCCGTCCGGCGTATGAACGCGCACACAAAATTAAAAGTCAATCGATAAAATAAAAAATCTCTGAGTCCTCGGAGTGCGGACTAGAGTATAAATGACTCAAAAAATCTCTAATCCCCAGAGTGTGGACTAGATTACTCTGAGTCCTCGGAGTGCGGACTAGATTATAAACGACTTAAAAAATCTCTAAGTCCCCGGAGTGCGGACTAGAGTACTCTGAGTCCCCGGAGTACGGACTAGAGTATAAACGACTCAAAAATCTCTAAGTCCCTGCAGCGCGGACTACAGTACTCTGAGTCCCCGAAGTGCAGACTAGAGTATAAACAACTTAAAAATCTCTAAGTCCCCGGAGCGCGGACTAGAGTACTCTGAGTCCCCGGAGTGCGGACTAGAGTATTAACGACTTAAAAATCTCTAAGTCCCCGGAGTGTGGACTAGAGTACTCTGAGTCCCCGGAGTGCGGACTAGAGTATAAACGACATAAAAATCTCTTAGTCCCCGAAGCACGGACTAGAGTACTATGAGTCCCCGGAGTGCGGAATAGAGTATAAAGGACTTAAAAATCTCTTAGTTCCAGGAGCATGGACTAGAGTACTCTGAGTTCCCGTAGTGCGGACTAGAGTATAAACGACTTAAAAATCTCTAAGTCCCCGGAGCGCGAACAAGAGTACTCTGAGTCCTCGAAGTGCGGACTAGAGTATAAACGACTTAAAAATCTTTAAGTCCCCGGAGCGCGGACTGGAGTACTCTGTGTCCTCGGAGTGCAGACTAAAGTATAAACAACTTAAAATTCTTTATGTCCTCGGAGCGCGGGCTGGAGTACTCTGAGTCCCCGGAGTGCGGACTAGAGTATAAACGACTTAAAAATCTCTAAGTCCCCAAAGCGCGGACTGGAGTACTCTGAGTCCCCAGAGTGCGGACTAGATTATAAACGACTTAAAAATCTCTAAGTCCCCGGAGCGCGGGTTAGAGTACTCTAAGTCCCCGGAGTGCGGACTAGAGTATAAACGACTTAAAAATCTCTAAGTCCCCGGAGCACGGACTAGAGTACTCTAAGTCCCCGGAGTGCGGACTAGCATGCAAATGATTCATAAAATCTCTAAGTCACCGAAGCGTGGACTAAAGTATAAGCAATTCGGAAATCTCCAAGTCATGTGGAAGCGAACAGGTGCTTACATGGCCCATAAGACTTTGAATGTCAAGTACTAGTTGGATGATAAGGTGAATAGCGAAAATCATCAAAAAACAAAGAAACAAAATTTTATTTATTTACTAATCGAAGATTCAATTCCATTACAACTTCTCCTAAACTCGAAGCAAAAAGTCTATTCACAACGACTATAAAAATAAATAGAAACGACTACATGACTTAGGTGGAGCGAGGTATGACGAGAAGATAATTACTTCTTTGACTTCTTCTCTTTTTTCGGTTTCTCCGAAGGTTCCTCAGCCAAGCGTTTCTTCTTGGAACCTCTGTTTCCTAGCGAGGCGGTATTCGGGGCAGGAGGAGGGACATCCAGAGGTGTGTTCCCCTCGGGGAGGATTATCTTCAAGGGCCTATTTAAAGGATTATCGAGTTCCATCACCTAAGGCTCAATCTTAATTTCGACTTTCCTTTTCTCCTCCTCCGCGATTTGTTCCCCCATGCTAAGTTTTGTAGTAGGTTCGGAAGAGCCCGTGATTTCAACCTCGTCATATTTGTCCGCAGGCGAGGGATCCTCGGTCTTGTCCTCATCGAGCGCTCTGATTACTTGGGTATCGGGTCCGGGAGTACTCCCAGTGTGAAGCTCTTCCACTATTTTTTCTTCCTTCTCCGTGGCTACATCGCTCCTTGGAGTTGGTTCAGGATCAGAATGACCTACATGGAGTAAAAAGGATAAGTGTTAGAATACATCTATTGTTTATCAAAAGTGACAGTCCTTTCAACCCCGAAAAGAAAAATTGCATAACAGTTTCCGGTTGACTCTCAGCTGTTATAGGAGTCTCGCCCTCTGGAATAGGGGAAAGAACGTGAACATCAAGCCTGGGTTTCTCTGGGTCATAGCTGACATGCTGCTCGAAGGATCGAGTGATGAGAAACCAGCCGGCTGGGCGGTAGGAGGAACTGGAGACTCGGTCCCAGATGGGCCAGCAGCGTCATCCTTCCCTTTCGATGAGGAGGAATCCTTTCCGTAGAGGGCATTGGTCGCAGATAAGTCGAAAGGCTCGTTCCCTCGAAGCACTTCGTTCACAAGAGAATCCTCATCAATCTCTTCGGTGCCCAGCTCCACTCGCTTAATTTTTATTAGAGTATCCCATGCTTCGGTTAACGATACGAGGTAACCCTCGCCCAGAAATGATAGATCTCGATGCATAAGAACTCAAGCATTGTATTCAGCAATAAGCGGATCGAATAAGCATTTAATTTCTTCTCTCCCGGCTTCAGCAGCTGCCTCAAGGCGAGAATCAATTTCTGTCAATGCCATTCTTTTGCCCTCTTCACGGGCTGCATCCTTTAACGCTTCGGCTTTAGAAAGTTCCTCGTCGAGCTTCGTTTTTAAGAGCCGTGTTGTGATGATTTCCTCGCAATATCGTTGCCACTCTTCCTGTGCAGTGGTTTTCTCTTCTTTTTCTTTAAGCAGCAGCTCCTCCAGTTCTTTAACTCGTCGAGCGAGGACATTTTTTCTTTCTGGATGGAGTCTTTTTCTAAGGCTAGAGCACCGCTATGTTGAACTGCCTCATCGATTTCCTTTTTGTGAGTGGCTTCCAGATGGCTAACTGCCACAGCTGTATTTTTGGCGTTTTGCTGAGCTGCCTCAAGTTGAGCTTTGTACGAGGAAAGCTCTTCGTTTTGGACTTTAATAATATCTTTATCATGAATGGCTTCAAGTTTCAAGTGATCGATTTCATGCTGACGTTGCATAGAAACTTCTGATAATTTTTCTGCGAAATGAACTAATGCATCGTGTTGGACATAGACATCGTTATTGCAGGCGATGGCACTTTGTTTGACATGCCCTGGAATTGGGTGAATCGCAGGAAGAAATTTCAATCTGTCAAAGCATATCTTCGGAAATGTGGCTTTAAGCTCGGCTAATCTTTCGGCAATCGACGGATCATGTGCAGAAGTTGGAGGAGTATGCTTGGCCGGGGCCACAGACTTTTTATGAGGCTCACGAGATTGCTTTGGCTAGACGAGCCAGAGTGTTGGTCGTGGGGAGCTTCAGATTGAGATCCCTTCTGAGCGGATTTTTCCTTACTATGCTCTGAGTGAGGGGGAGGGTCGTTGGAGTATGAAGAATGGTTGTATGTTTTTCTTCGCGAAGACAATGAGTCTCTGGACGGTAGTCCCTATCTCCATTGTCATTTCTTTCTCGGCGTCTACCTGACCCCGAATCCCAACTGGAGTGGTGGAATATAGAGGACCCGCGAAGGCGGTCAAATCCGTAAGTGCAGGGTGAAGTGTTAGTGTTCGTGTGTGTCCTAGTTTTTCCACCGACGGACCTGTTTCTTTTGCTTTACTTATTGGAGTTTTTTCTCCCTGATGATGAATTTGATCGCCTCCATCGCCTCTCACGGGCGAATTAAGTCCCATATCCCCTGGGTCACTGAAACTGTAATTCAGTAGGTCAACAGGGATGGTCAGGTCTGAAAGACCTTTCAATGAACCCTCCAGATGTTGGGGAGATGACTTTTTCTCAACCGGAGTGATTGTAACTTTAGAAGTTCTGCCTACTATTTTCATTTTTAATTTATAGGCTAAGCTTTTTTGCCTCTTCGAAGGGGGAAGCGTTTTAACGATGCCAGGCGTGTCCATTATTGGTGCAATATCGGAGCCTAAGTTCTCATTGGTCGTTTTTGGCACCTCGGCCTCCTTTATTTCACCTTCCTCGGATATGTTGGGGGTTCCTCTTGTAGGGGGCATCGAAGGCCCAGCTTTCCCTTTGCCTTTCTCCGTGGTGGATCCGGTTATAGCGGCGCCAGTTGAGAGACTAGTTCGACGACCTTCCGCCAACAATCCAAACTTTGAAGGCGATTCATTGGAAATAACGGACTTGATCTCCCGGTCTTCCATGGGAATAGCTCGGATGGCCTTGACGGCCTCAGAATACCCAGTACCTTCGGGAAGTGGGTTGATACCTTTAAAAGTCGAAAGAAGTTTAGAAAGAATGCACTTCGTGCCATAGACAAATATTGGTCCGGAAATGGAACTTACTCCCTTCCAGCCATCTTCTCGCAAAGCCAGAGGGGCAACGTACATAAAACCATTCCTGCTTATATTGGGAGAATTTACTCCATGCCCCTGTTAGGATCTGACACTTGGAAAGTGGCTCAAGGAATATGACGGATGGACTGTCAGACCGTCTTTTGAAGTGATAAATGTAGCGAATATCACCGGGAGTAGGGAGCCTGAATAAGATGATCATGAAGAGAATACAAGTGTCATTGATGAACGCGTGACTATTGGGATGTAGCTGTGCTGGGGCGATCCTGATATACTGTAACACTTCACGGAGAAAGGAGTTGAAAGGTGGCACGCTACCAACCCAGCACATGAATTTATTACACGCTGTATATCCAGCTGGGGGCAGGTGAGGCCGATCTTGCCCCGACGGAACTAAAACGTCGTCGAAAGGGATCCCATGAATTGTACACAACCGACGAAGAGCAGTTTCGCCGATTTTTGAAGCTTGTGAATCAATAGGATTATCCATGATGACTGCTCCGTCTATAACGTCAAGAGCCGGGCCAATAGCTGCAGCTGATGGATCCGGAATACCCTGCGTAGGAGTTGTCGGTGGACTCGAAGTTTCTACCACCTCCTGTTGAGAACTTGCCCCAGGCTTGTCTGAAACTGTGGCAGAGCTCGATCTTTTGGACATCTTCAACGAGCGTCGGATGTGGGTAGATACCTGTTTGAACTATACTTGAAAGACAATCGATATCAGATATAACGATGATAATACATCCCCCATGTTGTGTGTGAACTAGTGCTACGACTTAAACGTGAGTGCCGTAAGAGTTAAAAAATTTAAACACAAGTATGATGTGATAGAGTTTTGAGTGGTTGTCCTCGGAGACCGTCATCACTGACCGTCTCCTGCAGTTTATTATATGATTGGCATTAGAAGTTCTGGAATCAAGCATCAGAATCATAGAGTGTGAAGACTATTTGTCTGCATTTGATGGGTTAAGTTTGCATTGAATATTATTCAAGTTGTGGGGTTGTAAATTTAAATTGAGTCCCCGGGCTATTATGCTTTGTTACTAGTCATTGTCCGTTATTCAGTGCTTGGTTGTCGAGGTGAATTGTACACGTGAATGTTATGTTTGAATTAGAATAGTCTTCATTATAAATGCTGATCCACTATCCTATAGGATGACCGAACCATCATATCCTCCCTCTCTTCCTAACTACCGAACCAACTTCCTTAAACTATACCGAACCTCAGTCCCTAACAACCGAACGACCTCACTCGGACTTCGATCGACCCACTACCCTAGACTCGTGCCAATTCAGGGTGACTCACTAGATGTCAGGCCACACTCACTACATTCGTTCTCCTCACTCACTCCTTAACCACCTAACGACCCAATGGGTCTATACCGATCCACCTTCCTAATTTCCTACTGTCCCGTGCTCTCCCTTGAGGCCGAACGACCCCCTTGGTCGAGATACCGACCTGCTCTTCAGGATTCTGACCGACCCGCACTCACTCTTGAATTACCGAGCCCCTCTTCTCCTTATCTTTCTTCACCAAGCGACAACCTCCATCCTTCTCCTAAGTCCCGACATCCAAGTTAAGAGACGACGAATACTCCCCCTAGGCGATTGATACCAACATCCATCAAAGTCAGGCCGAGGCCCTAACCTAGAGTCCACTCTTATTCCTAATCCATCTCTTTCCCTCCTCTAAAATCATCTTCTATCTATTCTTATAACAAAAGAAGAGGGGGGACTATCCACCCGAGCATTGAAACTCTATATGACTTCAGGTTTGGAAAGAAATTCATACCTAAGGAGAGAGCTCGAGGTATGCGGTGGCTTCGAGGTGTTGGGTTGGGATTCGTTCTTGTTAGTGACCAATTAGAGTCACGAGGTAGGCAATTTGGGTTAGATGGAAGGCTAAGTAGCGAGTAAAGATCGGGAAGGAGTGAACAATGACTTTAGGAAAGTAGAGTAGAAGTGAGAAGAAGGAGAAGAAGTGAAGGCTGGAACTTATATATGGGAGAGGGGAGGTGAACAGGCTATCTCATGTAGACCCGGTCATTATGCATTGGGAAGTCGGTTATTGGACATGCGCACCACAGCTCAAGTAAACCAACCATGTAGGTCAGCCTTCGTATGCCGACCTGCCCCTTGTCCTTAAAAAAAGAGGAAGAAAACAAAATAAAATCAAAAATGTACAAGGTGCTAGGAAGGTCCGCCATGTTTCGACCTTCGTGAGATCGTATACGTTTGGTTTTTGAAAGTAGGAACTGATTATTGATTCAAAGCGTGTCGTGTTGCTTCACACGACACACTTTGGGGGGCAAATGTTACCCGGTTACTTGGTCCGGCTACAAGATGATAATTATAGAGGTTTTGATTGAATCGAGACCAGACTCAAGCCAGTGAGAGGTTGGAGATATATGAAATTGATTCAATTTGAATGGTTCGGCCTGTGTGCATGGTTCAGCCGAGGAAGGGAGGACGTGTGTCGTTCGGTCTTGTGAGATGGCATGTGTCGCTCGGCTGAAGAAAGGTGGTGGTAGGAACTCAACGCATATCGCTCGGTCAGGAATGGGAAAACGAGATGGCTCGGTCTAGGTGGTTAGCAGATGCCGCTCGGTCTGAATTGTTCGACACGCCTCGTTCGGTTGAGGTAGCTCGGCATTTCTCGTTCGGTCTTAGAAAGTTTTGTTCGGAGTAGCTCGGCCAGTTTGGGGAGACAAAGTGGTTCGAATTGGATGGTCTAGCAAATATCGTTCGGCCTAGACGAGCTAGCAGCCATCTTTTGGTCGTGGTTGGGAGGCTATTGTCGTTTGGTCAGGAGTGGTTCGGCACGAGTGATTCGGTGTATCTGGTTCGGTGCAAGGTGAGGGAGATAGCCCACTCTTGAAGTCAACGGCGAAGTGAGGAGTTCGTCATTTTTCTGCTTCGAGACTCACTGCAAGTTGTCCCGGTCCTGTGAAAGCTTGCTTCGAATCATTTGCTAGACGACCACCGATCAACTGGACTGGTTCAGCATTTCTCGACCGGCCGAGAGTCGTTCGACACGCCTGGATCGGCCAACCTGAGATTACCATATTTGGGCTGAGTCATCTTGGTCATGGGCCCATGCCGGTGAACCAGCCTATTTTCGTCTATAAATAGAGAGGCAGGGGTGCAGTGAAAAGGGACCTTTTTTCGGGAACTCCGGGAATACTCTGGCATTTCTGCACTAGTTTTCTTTCGGTTCAAACGGGTATTCGAGTTGTTTCTTTACAGATTGTATCTATATTCAAGTCTTTGAGGAAAGCAATAAAGATTATATTTACCGTGGACGTAGGCAGTTACGCTGAACCACTATAAACCTGGTGTTCTCGTTTTTGTTGTTCTCTTTGCATTCTACTATGATACTCCACTGTTTTTGTAACGACCCGTATTTTTACGGATCGAAACATCGTAGAACAGTTGACAATTGGTCGCATTGTTGATAAGTCGTCTAGAGTCTAAGTCTTAGGTCGTAGGAAGGTTTGGAGCGACCTAGGCATTGGGATAAGTCGTGGGGAAATTAGGTCGTATAGGGTGGCTTAGGTCGAGTAACCGACTTAAGAAGTGTACGACCTAAGAGATAGACGATCTAAGGCGTGACCGACTTAAGAATTTGGCGACTCAAGAATAGGCGACATAAGAAGTAAGCGACTTAAGGTTAGGACCGACCTAAGAAGAGTGACCGAGTTAAGGTTTTGAGCGACCTAAGGGATAGGTCGGCAGCGACCTAAGGGATAGGTCGGCAGCGACCTAAGGAGAACCAGTAGTTAGCGTGGTTATGTCGTAGACAACCTAAGGAGTTGAGTCGTAACCCAGTTAAGTCGCATCTTGGTTAGGTCGTAACTTTGCTAAGTCGCGTGAGTTGTTAGGTCGCGCGCAGTGTAGGTCGTAGTGTTTTTAGGTCGAGGAAGCGCACATGTTGTTAAGTCGTTGGGTCGTTAAGGCGCATGTGTTAGGTCGTGTAGTGATAAGTCGCGAGCGACTTAGGAGTTAGGCTGCTATGTCGTTAGGTCGTAGGATGAGGAGCTTTGATAAATCGTAGGTCGCTGGCATATTAAGTCGCATATGCGCATTGCTTTAAGTCGTTAGGCGTTAGGGCGTTGAACTGTTGAGTCGTAGGTCGGAGATAGGGATAAGTCGGAGACGACTTATAGAGGCAGACGACCTAAGTTTTCAGCCTATAAATACTCGCCATTTTCTCACTTTTTGGGATCCGGATTTCGAAGCGACGAAGTGCTGCCATTTTGAGAGCTCGACTTCTACATTTCTTCACTTCTTTTCTCCACTCTAATCTAGTGATTCCTTCCATCCATATTAAAGATCAAATCGAAAATCGAAGAGCTTAGATTGAAGATCTACATTCTTCGAAGATAGATTTCATCGTTTGAAGCGGATTCGTGATAGATCGAGCTAGATCCTTCGCTGTCCAGATCTGAAGCGTGTTGATTTGGGGTTGTTTAGGTGATTTGGTGAGTGGTGATTATCTCTCACACGGATCCAAAGGAGTATATCGGATTGTTGGCTTGATTTGGTGTTAAAATAGTGATTTCCATGCATTTTCCTAATCATATGTGTAGATCCATATAGATTCATTGTTCATGATGATTTGGCATCCATTTTACTACATGTTAACCTATGCAAGTTCATTCATCAAGATTATAGAGACATTGCTCATGTTTTCATGCTTTTTGGACTTTTGACTCTTTAATTACGAAATTGCCATTATTGTTATAATTGTCTATTTAGATCATATTTGAATGCTTGTTTACTTGGATTAATGTTTGATTTGATTGATTGCAATGAATTAGATGATTGGTGATTTGATTTAGACCGAAGATGATTCAAAAGCTAAGGGAAAGGCTCTTGAATTAGAAAAGCTGCTTGTGGCATATGTAGCGGATGGTGAAGCTCTTATGCATAGATTCGATGATGATGATGTTGAGATGAAGCTTTGCGAGGATGTGATGAAGCGAGGCATGATATGAGATAGTCTTGGTCTAATCCAGACGGGATCATTCCGAGCATGTTGATAACTCGGTGATATGGTTCGAGTTAGAGGATAATGGTTTGCTCGAGAGGCGCTTGAGCTAGTATGGAAATAGTCGTCGAGGAGGATGACTAGAAGGCTGAGATCCCATCGTTGTTGAAGGTTCTAGCATGCTCAAAGCAAGAGTATGTTGGGCAGATTCGATAGTCCCTGAAGGCTAATGATTGATAGTCAAGTACTCTGGGAAGATTCGATAGTCCTAGGCACGGGTCACGATGACGTGCGGGAGTTATGTCTAGAACCGGGGTTTCCATTAGCCCTTGACGGACGGCTGAAAGAATGTGCCGGTCATTCAATTAACGATGATATCGAAGCAATGATAACAGTGATAGCCAGAGTCATGGATGTTTGGTTGTATCGTCATTCGGTCTCAAGAGCAGTGTTTTCAGGGTGCTTATCTGATCTTGGTTTAGGCCTTGGGGGTTTGTACTTGGAAAACATCGCCCTTGACTCGAGTGATAATTGCTTTACTTTACATTGTATGCTCTGCTATGTTTGCTGCTGCTTAGTGTGTGTCTGGGGGCTATCACTGTAGAAAGAGGTTGGAGTGGGAAGGTTGTATTCCTATTCCTTTTCCTTTATGCTCTTTTGGTATGTTGTTAGTTAATTTACTGCTCACTAAGACTGTTGTCTAACTCAAGGCTTTATGTTTTAACTCTTATTGCCTTGGGCTGTTCGTCCATTTTGGGACGGGCAGACTAGGTAGCAGGTGACAGGTGCTGATCTTGCTTCCCACGGTGCTGATATCGAAGACGAGCTAGAGGGTTGCATATTATTTTCTTATTATATGTACTGGATGTTCCGCTGCTTTGTATTCTCTGAGTGATATGTAGTGAGGCTTGTTGTATTAACTATTCAGATGTTTGTATTCAACTATTATGAAGTTTTATTGATGAGATTCTATTCTGTGAAGCTTCACTATATATATATGTTCTATTGTATTTTGTCCATGCGCTGTGAGTAATACGATAGATTCTGTTGTTTTTAATTTACCCTGACAATCGTCCATGGTCGCCTGGCACACTTTACAGCGCATTATCTCTAGGTTCGTTGCAGGGGTCATGGGCGGTCGTCGCATTTGGTATCAGAGCTTTGGTTAATCGATTTTACCCAACGCTCTCTGATGTAACTATGTATGAGAGACGTAATTGTATTTTGATGGATGATTACTATATATAATATAGTAGCTTAGTAGAGTTTGAGTCCTTTATGCAGTTGTTTCTCTAGATGTGCTAATCATTCCTTTTTATAGATATTGAGAATGAGTCGAAGAGGGAGACCAGCTGCTAGGGAAGGCCGTGCTACTGAAGGGGCTGCTGATTATGCTGCTATGTTCGAAGCTATGATGACTTCGATCATGAGAAGGATGCCAGCTCCGGGGCCATCGGTGGATGTTGGAGTTCAAGTTCAAACTCCAAAACCGGTGGATTTTGCTAAGCTGTGTAAGGACTATACTGCTCTTGGAGGAAAGGTTTTCTTGGGAACAGAATCAACCATTGAGGTCCAGAGATGGATAGATGCTTGTAGAAGGATTTTTGGTGATTTAGGAATCGAGGATGCAACTAAGAGGAAGTTGGCATCAAGATAGCTTCAAGGGAGAGCCTCTAATTGGTGGAACTCTATTACCATCAATACTCCGGAGGAAGAGATTACTTGGGAGCAATTCCAAGTCAGATTTGAAGCTAAGTTCATTTCCACTGCTCAGAAGTCTGTTCTGTTCAAGAAGTTTGTGGAGCTCAAGCAGGGAGGAAGACCAGTTCTTGAGTATGTTTCTGAGTTTGAAGCTTTGTCCAAGTATGCCCGGTCGTATATTGAATCTGCTTATCAGAAGAATGAGAAGTTTGTGACAGGCTTGGATAATTATCTTGGGTGGCAGTTAGTGGATCATTTGGACGATTCATTTGAGAAGCTTGTGGAGAAAGCTCTCAGGCATGAGAGTCTGTTTCCTAAAGAAGGATCTGTTGTTGCTATAACCAGGGAAGAGTCTAAACCCCAGCAGGGTGGAAACAAGAAGAGGAAGCAGCAGCAGCAGAAGGGTAAGGATGGCCAGAAGAAGCCGAAGGGCGAAGTGACTTGCTACAATTGTCAGCAGAAGGGCCATTTCTCGAAGGATTGTAAGAATCCGAAGTTACCGATGAAGTGTCACAACTGTGACAAGCCGGGGCATATCAGGAAGAATTGTCCAGAACCGAGGAGGGACAAGCAGATTGTGCAAGCTTATGCTTTGGGGGCTGTTCCATCTTCTTCAAAAGCTCCTACTGCTGAAGAGAAAGGAAAGAGTGTGGTGGTTCAAGGTACTCTTTTCCTATGTGGTGTTCCAGTTAGAGTTCTGTTTGATACGGGGGCGTCGCATTCGTTTGTTTGTAGTGAAATTGTAGGTCGGTTGGGCTTAGAACCGGATATTGTTGATAGGCCATTGGTTGTGACTAATCCAGTTGGGGGTTCGTCTTGTTTGTGTATGTTATGTCGTGGTCTGATTGTATCGAGTCATGGTTGCTCTTTTGTTTGTGATTGTTTTGTTCTGAACTTTGCGAGGTTCGGAATTATTTTGGGTATGGACTGGCTTAGGAAGTATGTGGCAAAGGTTGATTGTGAAAGGTTGGAGGTGACAGTCGAGAATGTGGAGGGGCGAAAGATTGTGATACGATGTAAGCATGAAGAAGGCATCTTCATGAGCTTCATGTATTCGCTGGTTGTTCCACGGGATGGACCGTCATCAGTGCCGATCGCTAATGGATTCGAGGATGTCTTTGACGAGGTCAAAGGGTTACCACCGCATAGAGAGATCGAGTTTCGTATAGATCTAGTTGAAGGAGCCAGACCTGTTGTGATGCCTCTTAGGCGGATGACGCCTAGGGAACAGCAAGAGTTGAGGGTGCAGGTTGATGATGTTTTGCAGAAAGGATTCATTCGGCGTAGTGTGTCCGAGTGGGGTGCACCAGTTGTGTTTGTAACCAAAGCAGATGGATCGCTGAGGTTGTGTGTGGATTATCGTGAGCTGAATAAAGTGACTAAGAAGAACAAGTATCCATTGCCGAGAATAGATGACTTGTTTGATCAGCTTCACGAGGCTAAGGTGTTTTCTCAGATGGATTTGGCAACGGGATTTCACCAGTTGAGAGTGGCTAAGGATAGTGTGCCGAAGACTGCTTTTCGAACACCATCCGGTTTCTTTGAGTGGCTGGTAATGCCGTTTGGATTGACTAACGCGCCAGCATATTTTGTAGATCTTATGAATAGAGTGTTCAGAGATCAGTTGAACAAGTTCGTACTTGTGTTCTTGGATGATATTCTGATTTATTCCAGAACTGAAGAAGAGCACAAGACGCATTTGCGTATTGTTTTGGAAATCTTACGGGAACATCAACTGAAGGCTAAGTTTTCGAAGTGTCACTTCTGGAAGAGTGAAGTGAGATTCTTAGGCCATGTTATTTCTGGAAATGGAATAGCGGTTGATCCCGCTAAGGTGGCAGCAATCCAGGATTGGGTTAGACCTAAGAATGCATCTGATGTGAGAAGTTTTCTTGGATTGGCAGGATACTATCGTCGATTTATCAAAGACTTTTCCAAGGTGGCTGCACCATTGACAGGATTGACGAAAAAGAATCAAGTATTCAGATGGGATGCTAAGTGTGAGCAAGCTTTCAGAATCCTGAAAGAGCGACTGACAAGTGCTCCTGTTTTGACTATTCCAAGTGGGAATGATGAGATGGTGGTTTAGACCGACGCATGTGGTACTGGACTTGGAGCAGTGCTGATGCAGAAGGATAAAGTTGTTGCGTATGCAAGTCGACAACTGAAGCCGCATGAAAGGAATTACCCGACTCATGATTTGGAATTAGCGGCGATTGTTTTTGCTCTGAAGATGTGAAGACATTATCTACTGGGAGTTCGATTCGAGTTGTTTACGGATCATAAGTCGTTGAAGTATCTTTTCTCCCAAAAGGACTTGAATCTTCGGCAGCAACGTTGGCTAGAGTTTTTGGCATCATATGATTTTGGTATAGCTTATACTCCGGGAAAAGGTAATGCAGTAGCAGATGCGTTAAGTCGAAGACATGCAGGATTGGGAGCCATGTTTTCAAAATGGAAGAATCTCGAGTATTTGGCTGGATTTGACTTCAGGCCTAGATGTGAATTGGAACTTGAGATGTTGGCAAACTTATCGATAAGACCGACTCTTTTGGAAAGGATTGGCGAGAGCCAAAAGCGAGACGATAAGCTTGTCAAGATTATCCGTGATTTGGAATCTGGATTGGACCCAGAAAAGGATAAAGGATTCGAGGTCGATCGAGAGGGTTGGCTTCGAAAGCAAGGACGACTAGTTGTTCCCGATATCGATGAATTGAGGAGTGAAGTTCTAAAGGAAAGTCATCACTCGAAGTTGGCGATTCATCCAGGTGGAAATAAGATGTATCGGGATATGAAGAGAACCTACTACTAGGAAGGTATGAAGAAGGATGTTGGAAATTTTATTTCCAAGTGCATGAACTGCCAGTTGGTAAAAGCCGAACAGAAAAAGCCAAGTGGATTGCTTCAGCCGTTAGAAGTTCCTACATGGAAGTGGGAGAAAATATCGATGGATTTTATTGATGGGTTACCTAGGACAAGAACGGGAAATGAAGGGATTTGGGTCATCGTAGATCATCTGACTAAGAGTGCAAGATTCATTCCTGTTCGATCGACTAGGACTTCATCAAAGTTGGCAGAGTTGTATGTTAAGTGGATAGTTCAATTCCATGGTATTCCGAAGAGTATAGTGAGCGATCGAGACCCATTGTTCACTAGTGGATTTTGGAAGAGCTTCCAGGAAGTTTTGGGAACCGAGTTGTGTTTGAGTACAGCTTATCACCCTCAAACAGATGGTCAGACCGAGAGAGTCAACCGAGTTTTGGAAGATCTCCTCAGAGCTTGTGTTTTGGATTTCGGAGGATCATGGGAAGATCACCTTCATTTGGTGGAATTTTCATACAACAACAGTTACCAGTCAAGCATTGGTATGGCACCGTATGAGGCATTGTATGGAAGACCGTGTAACTCTCCGACATGTTGGCTAGAAACAGAAGAAAGGCTGATGCTTGGGCCAGAGATGATTCGACAGACTTCGGATTGCATTGAGATCATTCGGCAACGAATGAAGGTAGCCCAAGATCGGCAGAAGAGTTATGCTGATAAGCGTCGTAAGGATTTGGAATTCGACGTAGGTGATATGGTCTTTGTGAAGATTTCTCCACTGAAGAATGTTATTCGATTCGGGAAGAAAGGAAAATTGACTCCGAGATTTGTTGGACCATTCCCGATCATCGAGCGAATTGGAAAGCTCGCCTATAGATTGGAGTTACCAGAGAAGATGTCGAGTGTGCACAATGTTTTTCATGTATCATATCTACGGAAGTATGTGCACGACTCGAATACAGTGGTTTATGCTGATAGCTGTGAAGACTTCGAAGTTGATCCACTCGATAAGAGACCTCGTAAGCCGCTTCGTGTAGTGGAAACCGACACGAAACAGCTTAGGAGGAAGATAGTTAAGTTGCTCAAGATACAATGGAGTGATGATGATAACGACTGTACATGGGAGGTGGAAGAGAGGATGAAGGCAGCTCATCCTGAACTCTTCAAGGTATGGCCCTAAGGTGTCATGTCATCTCACGATATTGTAACTTGTTCTGGTGTTAGAATTCTGTACGCTAAGCTAGAATTGGATGCATGGTTTGTTGATTACTATGGATGGTAGGCGTGCAGAATAGTCTTTGATTGCCTTGTTTGTTTAGAATTTCGGGGGCGAAATTCCTAAGGGGGAGAGAATGTAACGACCCGTATTTTTACGGATCGAAACATCGTAGAACAGTTGACAATTGGTCGCATTGTTGATAAGTCGTCTAGAGTCTAAGTCTTAGGTCGTAGGAAGGTTTAGAGCGACCTAGGCATTGGGATAAGTCGTGGGGAAATTAGGTCGTATGGGGTGGCTTAGGTCGAGTAACCGACTTAAGAAGTGTACGACCTAAGAGATAGACGATCTAAGGAGTGACCGACTTAAGAATTTGGCGACTCAAGAATAGGCGACATAAGAAGTAAGCGACTTAAGGTTAGGACCGACCTAAGAAGACTGACCGAGTTAAGGTTTTGAGCGACCTAAGGGATAGGTCGGCAGCGACCTAAGGAGAACCAGTAGTTAGCGTGGTTATGTCGTAGACAACCTAAGGAGTTGAGTCGTAACCCAGTTAAGTCGCATCTTGGTTAGGTCGTAACTTTGCTAAGTCGCGTGAGTTGTTAGGTCGCGCGCAGTGTAGGTCATAGTGTTTTTAGGTCGAGGAAGCGCACATGTTGTTAAGTCGTTGGGTCGTTAAGGCGCATGTGTTAGATCGTGTAGTGATAAGTCGCGAGCGACTTAGGAGTTAGGCTGCTATGTCGTTAGGTCGTCGGATGAGGAGCTTTGATAAATCGTAGGTCGCTGGCATATTAAGTCGCAGATGCGCATTGCTTTAAGTCGTTAGGCGTTAGGGCGTTGAACTGTTGAGTCGTAGGTCGGAGATAGGGATAAGTCGGAGACGACTTATAGAGGCAGACGACCTAAGTTTTCAGCCTATAAATACTCGCCATTTTCTCACTTTTTGGGATCCGGATTTCGAAGCGACGAAGTGCTGCCATTTTGAGAGCTCGACTTCTACATTTCTTCACTTCTTTTCTCCACTCTAATCTAGTGATTCCTTCCATCCATATTGAAGATCAAATCGAAGATCGAAGAGCTTAGATTGAAGATCTACATTCTTCGAAGATAGATTTCATCGTTTGAAGCGGATTCGTGATAGATCGAGCTAGATCCTTTGCTGTCCAGATCTGAAGCGTGTTGATTTGGGGTTGTTTAGGTGATTTGGTGAGTGGTGATTATCTCTCACACGGATCCAAAGGAGTATATCGGATTGTTGGCTTGATTTGGTCTTAAAATAATGATTTCCATGCATTTTCCTAATCATATGTGTAGATCCATATAGATTCATTGTTCATGATGATTTGACATCCATTTTACTACATGTTAACCTATGCAAGTTCATTCATCAAGATTATAGAGACATGCTCATGTTTTCATGCTTTTTGGACTTTTGACTCTTTAATTACGAAATTACCATTATTGTTATAATTGTCTATTTAGATCATATTTGAATGCTTGTTTACTTGGATTAATGTTTGATTTGATTGATTGCAATGAATTAGATGATTGGTGATTTGATTTAGACCGAAGATGATTCAAAAGCTAAGGGAAAGGCTCTTGAATTGGAAAAGCTGCTTGTGGCATATGTAGCGGATGGTGAAGCTCTTATGCATAGATTCGATGATGATGATGTTGAGATGAAGCTTTGCGAGGATGTGATGAAGCGAGGCATGATATGAGATAGTCTTGGTCTAATCCAGACGGGATCATTCCGAGCATGTTGATAACGCGGTGATATGGTTCGAGTTAGAGGATAATGGTTTGCTCGAGAGGCGCTTGAGCTAGTATGGAAATAGTCGTCGAGGAGGATGACTAGAAGGCTGAGATCCCATCGTTGTTGAAGGTTCTAGCATGCTCAAAGCAAGAGTACGTTGGGCAGATTCGATAGTCCCTGAAGGCTAATGATTGATAGTCAAGTACTCTGGGCAGATTCGATAGTCCTAAGCACGGGTCACGATGACGTGCGGGAGTTATGTCTAGAACCGGGGTTTCCATTAGCCTTTGACGGATGGCTGAAAGAATGTGCCGGTCATTCAATTAACGATGATATCGAAGCAATGATAACAGTGATAGCCAGAGTCATGGATGTTTGGTTGTATCGTCATTCGGTCTCAAGAGCAGTGTTTTCAGGGTGCTTATCTGATCTTGGTTTAGGCCTTGGGGGTTTGTACTTGGAAAATATCGCCCTTGACTCGAGTGATAATTGCTTTACTTTACATTGTATGCTCTGCTATGTTTGCTGCTGCTTAGTGTGTGTCTGGGGGCTATCACTGTAGAAAGAGGTTGGAGTGAGAGGGTTGTATTCCTATTCCTTTTCCTTTATGCTCTTTTGGTATGTTGTTAGTTAATTTACTGCTCACTAAGACTGTTGTCTAACTCAAGGCTTTATGTTTTAACTCTTATTGCCTTGGGCTGTTCGTCCATTTTGGGACGGGCAGACTAGGTAGCAGGTGACAGGTGCTGATCTTGCTTCCCACGGTGCTGATATCGAAGACGAGCTACAGGGTTGCATATTATTTTCTTATTATATGTACTGGATGTTCCGCTGCTTTGTATTCTCTGAGTGATATGTAGTGAGGCTTGTTGTATTGACTATTCAGATGTTTGTATTCAACTATTATGAAGTTTTATTGATGAGATTCTATTCTGTGAAGCTTCATTATATATATGTTCTATTGTATTTTGTCCATGCGCTGTGAGTAATACGATAGATTCTGTTGTTTTTAATTTACCCTGACAATCGTCCATGGTCGCCTGGCACACTTTACAGCGCATTATCTCTAGGTTCGGTGCAGGGGTCATGGGCGGTCGTCACAGTTTTAATTTATTTTCTTCATTAATTTCTCTACACAATTCCACTCAAGGGTGTTAGTGACCAATTTTGGTGCTAACATCCCACAATATTAAATTTCAAAATCTTATTTAATTTAATAGTTTTAATTATCAAAAATACGGGTCGTACACTCTCCCTCGCTCAAAACTTTTCGTCCTCGAAAAGGAACAAGAAGGAATTAAGAAACTTGATATAATTTTATTCAAATTATTCAATTTATAAACACTTTAAATTTACATCATTAAGTTTTAACATAACTTTGAAAATAACCACGTTTTCGCAAAATTTTCTAAGTCCTAAATTCACGAAAAATTTCGGTAGAGTCTCCTTTGTGCGGATAGGTCTGGAAAAATAATAATATCAATGATTACAATATATATATATATATCATATTTTAGTAATAAAACATCCCAAACCATGGAAAAACAATAAAATATCATTCAAAAACCATAATCCGAAAACGTACCTATTTTTCGGGCAAACAAACTTTATTTATGAAACCAAAAGCAGTAGTTATTGCTTCCATAAACCTGTATCTCACTTACATAATCTAAAAGAGCTAAAATTATGTAAATGAGTAATGTTTTAGTTGTTTCAAATCAATAGCACAAACAACATACAATATATATAAATCATATGCGAACAAAAGCAGTACAACCATTATATGCCACAAAAGAAATCAATCAACCACTTTTAGCAACCAAAACTAATGGTTTGTCCAGGGTCGGAAACTTTTCATCGTCCAAGAGTGATAAATAAACTACCAAGTGTACCGTATGCTCAACAGCCTTAGATAATTACTTAATAGATTATTTATACATCCTTAAACAATTTGAAGTATCATTTCCCAAACTTCCCATAAGCCAAAACAACAAAGAATGTTATTTAAGTTTATGCAATTGGTTTCTTCTTTTTCTTTTCATCATATACTTTTCATTTATTTTCATTCATTCATACAATGTCTTTTTTTCTATTAATTTGCATTTATTTACTTACATAAATTATTTCTCATTCACTATTTGAAATCGTCAATAAATCCATTATTAAAGTAGTACATATATTTCATTGCAGTTTATTTCACATTTATTATTTTCTTATAACCTTGATATCCATTTTAATATTAATATTCATCATTGAATGATTTCAGTCATTTTCTTGAGTTTATAATCATTTACTTAAATAGTATTCATTTTTTTTCTATTTAATTTAATTACTAGCATTTAAAAATATTTACTTATGCTTAAAATATTTCTTGTACATCATAATTCTTATTTGTAGATATAACTCCATTACTTAAGTTTTACTTGTATAAAATTCTATTATATATTCATATTAACATTTCAACTTTTAAACATTTCTGGTAAGTTTTATATATGTATTGAGTGTTATACAAATTATCTTATTCATTTTAGTTAGCAAAAATATTTAATAATTTACATCTTGAAAATTTTATTACCCTTTAAATTACAAGTGACAAATCTCTTATTTCTTTACAGTTTCATTAATCATTTAGCTTCTAATTTCTCATTTCTCATTTAGAAGTTTCCAACTATTAAAATTTCACTTTATTCCTACAACTAAAAATCATTAATTTAATAGGAACTTAAGAACTAAATACCGGGTTCATTTCAAATCATTTTGAAATAATATATATATTCATATCTTTTATATATATCAAATCATACTTAAGAAAATAAAATTAAAATTTGTTTATCAAGACAAATGTTTAGCAAAGCTACTATAGTGGTCTTCCCACTTTGAAACTCGAAAATGAACGTCGATGATGTCGTGATCATCACCAAAATTATTTTCCAACGAGAGAAGAAGGGAGTACAGAACTTGTTTCCTTTTAAAATTCATTTAAAACATTTCTTTCAAATCACATTGAAAATATTTATATCCAAAAATACATCCAAATAATATTAATGTTATATTCCAAAATCTTTGAAAACCTATTTCAAAACTTCGGAACTTAAGTTCTCAAATTTCCAAATCATATTCACTTTATTTGTAAAACCTATTTTACAACCAATATTTATAAAATTTCACTTCCTAACAAACAAACATATCACATACAATTATATCCATCCATAAAAATTATTCTTTTATATACGAAATATAATACTAGGTAAAATTATTTCATTTACCTATCTTTCAAAACAATATTATGTCGGTCTGCCCTAGTAATTGTTAGAAATCCCTATAGATGTCATAGCATCCTATGTACCGACCAAAATTCATAAATACTCAATAGAAAAAATTAACACAATACAAAATATTTTTATATCACTAATAAATATGCTCTCATATATATATATATGTGTGTGTGTGTGTGTATATGTATATATATACACTCTTAAACTCATTCTAGGGTATTAATAACCCTATCTCTAATGAGTGAACCCCGAACAGGCTAAGGTATCTATAAACCAAACTCTGATACTGACTGTGACGACCCCTTTTTTGGACGGTTTAAATCGAAAATAAACCACACATTTCTAACTCAAACCATTCAAAAGGGAGGATTGTCAATGGGGTAAATAAGAAAATAAGAAAAAAGAAGAAAAAACATCATAGAATCTAACAGCGGAATGACAAAATAAAATAATCAAATAAACAGTTCATGAAGCTATTTTATAATATATATATTTTATTACACAATTTTTACAAAACTCGGAGTACAAACAACAACATACCAATAATGATGCAACAGAAAAATACTGATAATATAATATATCAAACTCCGTCTTCATCCTCCAGAAATAAAGTCTTCAACACTGAAATGCTCAGGCTAACCCGAGTGTAATGAAAAGACAAAACACTTGAGTCAGAACTAAAAGATCTTATGTAAGTTAAATCAACAATGAGTAAATATGATTGTATTGGCTTCAGAGATGTTTACGGGATTTTACATCTCCTATCAAGTGTATAACGTGTGTTCAATAAATTAAGAGACGTTTCGGGATTTTCCATTCCTTAAGGATCCATTAAACTATCTGTATGTAGTAGAATACGTGATATATGTAATGTCTATCGGTAAAGTATTAAAATAGTGTTAAGGCATTACCCATATCCCCTTAACACATTTTTATAGGCATCGTAGTCTATACAGTACTGTAAAGTCCACCATAAACTGGTGGGTTATTAGGGAGCACTCTATAGGTATGACACAAACCAAAATCGTAATGGGCTCGATAAGGCATATGTAAAGCCACGCGAGGCAATGCTCAGGTAGGATTCTATCGTTTTGCACGCCTGGACAGGTGGTAACGCATAACAGCTACTACCGCCCACCTTGAGACACACTCCCATAATCAAATCGAGGGTGGCCACCAATCAATCACAAAGTAACAGATATGGTATCGAAGAAGCGTGTCTGGTAGGAGGAGCGACCTCACTTGGCCCGGGATAGCTCCTGTATTAGTCATATCAAGCTGACCCGATGGTCAGGGCTATGTTCTTACCTTATACCAGTAGCATTCGCCAAACCATCCTATTTCGTTTTGAATTCTCCACCACGTGCACAGTTGTTAAAGTGGTTTCAGAATTGGCAGAGAGTATGACAATATCTGATCCCGGTCTCTTTAACAACCAAACGCTTATTTCACACCGTGGTTATTTTATAAAACATATTTAATAATAAATCCATAAAACAGTTTATACCTTCATATCAAGATATCCATATACTTATTCCAAAATTATAAATATATTCATAAATACCGAGGAAGATTTCTTCCAATCAATTTCGAAAATAATTTATAAATCTCTCTTAAACCATTTATAAACTATTTATATGCTTTAAAACCATTTATAAAGCTATTTATAAATTCCAAAACAGTTTACAACTCTTTCCCTTTTCATAAACCTCTATGCAAATTCCTTTAAAACTCTTCCACATCCCTTTACACAAGTTCTTTTATAAAACCCTTTATAACCTTTATAGCTCTTTTATAAAACCATTATAAAATCTTTTATAAAATCTTTTATAAAAATCCTTTAAATCAGATTTATTTACAAATTATTCTCTACTTAACTTCTTAAATTTTATTTATTAAAGTTATAATATAAAATTCTTTATTTATTATATTAAATTAAATTTTAAATAAATCTCTTAAAACTATATTAAATATTTTATTAAATTAAAATTTAAACCATTTAAAATATATTTTTAAAACTAAGTAAAATTATAAGTAAAAATCTTAACTTTACTTTTTAAACCATTATTAACTTATAATTTGAAACTTTAAAACATATAAAATAAATTATTTTCCATATATAAATTTCTTTTATATCATTAGATTAAATTTCAAAATCAAATTTATAAACCAAACATACTTTACCATTTAGAAAATAATTTAAAACCAACCAACGGTGTTTGTATATAATTTTCTACCCTATGGTCAAGTGATTAGGTATGTATCATTTCAACCCAAAATAGTTAAATTTTCCGAGTATATATCATTTCAACCAGTATCCTGAATCAATCATTTCCAAATCTATAAAATCGCTCGGGTATGTATCATTTCAACCCATAACGATTTTCCCTAATCTATAAGATCATTCGGGTATGTATCATTTCAACTCATAGTGATTACAGGGATATAAACATCCAATCATCCAAAATGTCAACAAATAACATCCATCACAATCAACATCCAGATCAGCCAATGAATAACAATAATTAACTGGTTATCATTATCAAGTATTTAACTAACAATTTAAATTCAATGTTAATTTAAATACAATTTAATTCAATATAAATTCAAATTAAATTTAAATGACAATTTAAATTACCAAATAGCAATCAATAAATCTCTTATCACATCATAAACTTAATTCAACTAACATAAGAAGGTTTAGTACTGTGTGAGTGGGTTAAATCACTCACCTTTGATTTATAACCCAATTTAAATCCAATAAAAGCCCAAAAATCCAACAGTCTCCAAAACTAACCAAACCAGTTCCACATTGTCCGGAATTTCAATACAATCGCAATGGAAGAAATCACGTCCAAATCCGAGTTCGTATGCAAAAAAGTTATGCTAGTTAGAACATTTAAATTTAAAATTAAATAAAATAAAATAAAATAGCAATTTGGTAATTCAATCATCTCTTCCCCTAACCCTAACGCAAATAGATCGCCCGAACCCAAGCATCTCTCATCTCAGCCGCAACATACACGATGTTGTCGTACCACCTACACACGTCTTCGCTCTGATCAGAGACCATGGTCGAGCTTGGCTAGTCATGCCGCACGTTCCACACCCCATGCGATCAACTCCGCCAATAGCTCCGCCGCCGCCGCCGCCCCCTTTTCATCGATTTATGGCGATTCTGGCAACCTTTGACTTGAATGACCCGTATGGACGAAAGCCGTTGATGCCCTCTACAACGCAGCACCTCCCGATCGACGAATGGGTGATCCACCGTTAAAATCGAAAAACTAGAATGGACGGCCGAGAGTGTTTCGTCCAATTCTAGACAAATGGAAACTCCAATTGAAAAACTAATTTCATACATAGAATACATTCGTCGAGTGCTTTTCAATGATATTTAATTTGATATAGTTTGGACAGATTAAATTTTCAGATTTGATTTAGAATTAAGGTTTGGTTGTCTGCCATTGGAAAGGAGGAGATGAGAACAGAAATTTGTACGTACAGAAAATGAAATTAGAAATCTGCTAGGGTTTCAGGAAATATCTATTTATATAGATAGAGATAGATAAGAATGGATGGACAGATCGATTTGGGTTGAAACGATAACAACGACCTAAAAAGCCCGTTACGTTTCCGAAACGAAAATGGGTCATCCAATATATCGAAATATAGGTTTTCAATAATTTTAGACTCAATGAAACTAGTTTCGAACCCCAATTCCATTGTATATAGAAGTTAGCTTTTAAAATCAAATTATATTAATTTTAAATTCTATTAATTGATTTCTATGCGTTTCGAGCTCGCACGATCAACGATAAGTCTGATCGCTACGAAACTTGAAATCCTATAATAATTCACTGTTATGATCTGATGAAACTGGTTTTGTCGAAATCCGAGACAGTGCCCAAAAAGTCAAATTTTTCACGTTAATTAAATGAATTATTAATTTAAAATCAATTTAATCACTTTTAAATTCTAAATTAAAAGTTAACAATTTCCATCATTCCTGATTACATAGGAATTGATAATCGTTTACAATACAATTTTTCATGTTAAATCCAATATTTAAATATTACATAAATTTCAGCGTTCAATTACAACTATAATAAATCCATTCATTATAATTTAAATTCCAAATGAAATCTTTTATTTTGATTTAAATTCCTATATTAAATCACCATTACCTTATGAATTAATTTAACATAAGTTTCCATCTTACTATTCTCATCACTCAACAGTTAATGTTTTTTACCGCATTATTTGCAATATTTCAATTATATTAATTTTGTTGATTTCCAAATTAATTTCAAGCGGATTAAATAATAAAATAATAATTAAAACAATTATTACACATTTGTAATTCAAATGCATTTCTAAGTCTATTGTTTACGAACAAAAGCTAATAAACTTATGTACTAATTAATTTATTTCATATTCTATAATAAACCTATTTCAATTAATAATAGATAATTTCAACATTGAATCCAAAATTTAATTTATTCCTTATTTATAATTATAACCCATTTAACTTTACAATTATTTCAATTGATTGAAATTATATTAAAATAGTTGTCAATAACATTCAAACGACATTAGTAAATCATATTCTAATTATTTTTCTCAATAATAAATCATACTTTTTAATTTCTCACAATATTAAATTTCAAAATCTTATTTAATTTAATCGTTTTAATTATCAAAAATACGGGTTGTTACACACATTCACGGTATTCACGTGCCAAACAACTAAGTGCCGAAAAGACAGATCGTTAGGAGAAAGAAAGGAGATAGAAAATAAGATGAAACTAAACATTCACAGAATCTCACAATACAATGAACAACATATATTAATCAAAATAATTCTTTACAAAGTCATTTCCAAAATGATACATCAGAGTCATACTAATACAATTTTACCCTTGGATAGTTATAACAGCCTGTCCCTACTTAACTAATACAACATAATACAATACAGCGGAAACCATATAATAACTAGCTATCGATAAAGCCTCCTGCTCCGAGCTCCTCCAAAATGCATCCGTTGAAACCTGAACTACTTGGATGCCCATAAAAATTTGAGCACCCAACCATTTAGGGAAAGAAAATAAAACTCCGAGTCAGACATGGGTCTGCTGTGAGTAAACTCAAAACAACTGAATCATTACTTTAAAAACTCTTTTAAAATTAAGGGTGTCTTGTAAGACCATGCCGCACATGAACACGGATGGGTTTTTACCTTACGATAACCAAAATACTTTTATATATAAATCCAATGATATTATAATAATGTCTAAGGGTTCAAATTAAATATATAAAATAGCAGAAATGCTTGCATCTCACATTCCAAAATAGTTAGGCACAATCAAAATCGTAACGATTGTATTAGTGATTGGATTCCATACTATGGCAAGGTAAGGGACTACCTTCTGATGGTACACCCCTATAAAATGCACCAATGCCAACACAAAACTAGCTACCCCTTTAATATGGCATACCGGATTACCTAACCCTTTTTAACACCGAGGCCTTATACTACCACGGTGTTTGCGCACAAACCAACTCTAATAAGGAACAAACAAGAATGGGATAACGGCTCCTAATGGTAGCTAACCACATGGCTCTGCTGCATACCCTGTTTTTGCCTTGTTCTGGTTTGTGAAGCTTTTGAGGTCACGTCTTTACCTTTTTATTTGCAAACCCACTTGGAATGCTAAAACTGCCCTCCAAGTATCATTGCAACATTAACATTCATCCATACAAGTTCGTTCTGGGACTGAACAAAACCTAAGGCGCTACTTCTACTAAATCCATTTTGGAATCACCCTTAGGATTAATAGAAATAGCCCTTGCATTTTAAATCTCCATCTTCGATTCCATACTCTTCAAGATATCTTCAGTTCGAAACGCTTATGTTGAATCGAAGTGGTCTTCGGATAACATACCCAATTCCAGTCTCTTAAAATTAACTTCCAATAGTTTTCGGTGAACTCAACCTCGGTTCTTTAGGAAATAAATAGATAAAGATAAGAGCAGAGATCACCTCCTAACCATCACTGAACAGATTTCTTTATCATTTATCCTAGAAGAACGAAACAAGATTTATACGCACAGCACATCATCATTGGTGATGACTATGCCATATAACTAACGTGTTTCACCTAGATATTTCCAAAGTTACATTTTGGTCCAGGTTTGATAGTTGGTTATTTAAAATAACAAGCATTCAAATATTTATTTAATTCCATACGGGATGTACCAAGCCTTTATTAATTTATCTTTCATTAGTTAAAACAATCTGCAAAACTTGATCGATTAAAAGATCTTTTTAAAACACTATTTCCAAAACCCTTTACATTCCTTTTATATTTGGCAAACATTTTTACTTATCTCAAAAATATAAGTATTTACCAAAAACATTTGAAAAATTCCCTCTTCTCAAATTCAATATTAAATGGATAATAAATTCCCTTTTCAAAGCATCACATACAATAGAAATCATTAACTTTATAAAATCCATTTACTTATCCCTTATAAAAATTCTTTTTATAAGTTCACTTCATATTTCAAACCTCCTTATAAATCTTCAAACTAGATTTAAACTTCTTTTATTAAAATCTCTAAAATGATTTATAAACTCTATTCCATGTATAAAACTTTATATAAAATTTCCTTTATAAAATATCTTTGACATTACAAAATACCATTTATAAAATATCTTTTTATATCACTTTATATAAACCTTTTATTTAGTAAAACCCTTCTATAAGCAAGTTATTGGTTATAAATACTTTTATCAAATAATTATATAACTTGAAAATTGTTATATAAACTTTCAAACCCCAAACTTATTAAAGAATTAGAGAAAAATTTAAAACCATACTTTATAATTTCAAAAAGAGGCTTAGCAATTCCATTGGTACTTATATAAGTTACCCTTTAGTTTCATTTTCACTTTCAAGTCATTCAACAATTTATTTATATAAGTCAACATATATGTATATATACTTCATATCCAAACCAACAAATAACATGTCAATATAAACTAATCAGTATAAACATGTCCAAATAACATAATAGCAGGATGGTGATTTGTCCTACTAAATAGATGTCCTAACAATTCAATCAATTTATAGCAGAATGGAGATTTATTCTACTATCAAATATCCACACAATCAAACAATCAATCTATAGCAGAATGAGGATTTATTCTGCTAATATATGTCCAGAACCGTCAAATCAATCATATTATAGCTGAACGGAGATTTATTTTGCTAATATATGTCCACAAAAACACGACCACTCACATAGTATTTAATTCACGGTTGTATTTTCTACTTAATGGTATTGACATTTGAATTCATTGTGCTCAAACCATCTTTGAAAAGAAGTACCTTAAAAACAATTTGATTCTTGGAAAACAAGGATTAAAAACTTAAAAGTCCATTTAAAATGATTATTACATGCTAAACTCATATTAAGTCATAATTAATCTTAACTAAATTTGAACTTAATTTAATTATAAATTAAATAAATAATGAAATGTTTAATAAATAATTTATTTATAAATTAAACCCTTAGTTAATCCTTTATTGACTATTAAATAATAATTTAAAACATTTATTAATAATTAACTTCATTAATCTCAATTAATAAATTAAATAATCTTTAATTAAAACTTAAATAATAAATTCAACCTTTATTATAAATAATTAATCATAATAAAGTTTTTAATTTAAACTTTAACTTAAATTGAACTTGATTAGTAATCAATTAATGATTAAACCCTTTATTTAATTAATAATTCATTAAAAATAAATCATATTGTTAATTCATAATTAATTAAAATAATCTTACTTAATCAAAAATCAATTTTAAAAATTAATCTTACTTTAAAAGATAATTAATTAGTACTAATCTTTAACTAATTATAATTATTAAACCTTGTTAATCCTTAATTAATTATATAATTATAAAAAAATTAATTAATTTAATATTAATCATTAAACTCTTAATTAACTTTCCAAAACATTATTATTAAGTTTTAAAAAAAATTAAAAACAATTTACGTTTGAAAAACCAAATTTCGAAAGTCGGATGTACCGAATTGCATTTATAGCGACTATCGCTATGTAACATGAAATTTGTTTACTAACTTCACTTACAATTTTGTTCACTAACTTCTCTTACTAGTTAAGTCTACTAACTTAACCCACCAGTTACGTTTACTAACTTTTATTACTAATTCCACTTACTAATTTGCTTACTAGTTCGACTTGTTAACTTATTCAACACCTACTAGTTCACTAACTATTTTAATACCAACTAACTAATTAGTTTCATTTACAACCTTCTTAAATTAGTTTACACTTACTACATAACAAATTAGTTCTCTTTCTAACTAAACTTCTCAAGTTGCTTGCTAACTTAACAACTAGTTCAGCTTACTAGCTTAACAACTAGTTTAGCTTACTAGCTTAACAGCTAGTTAGCCTACTTATTAGTTTCTAACTTTTGGCTTACTAACCTTAAAATAGTTTTGTTTACTAACTGTGAGGCCCCACCCCTAGACCCACATTAACAAAGAGTATTGCTGAGTAATACTGTCTGCTAATGTGGAGAATAGGGCTGGTTAGGAGGGACCATCCATAGTTTTGTCTTAAACATCTATTAAATACGTTGATTTGGTGCTCTAGATTTTTTCTCAAGTGGATCAACATATTCAATAAATGCTTAATACAAAACTATGGTGGCTACAGGATCTATTCAGAACAAAACTCAATATAAAAAATAACACAGATCACAGAACAGCGAGCACAGTCAGATGTATATATATACATACATCACGTACAATACATAGTGTCACCTATGGTTGACGATACAACCACAATATATACATAAATCAAGTCCTAAAAAAAGAATAAGTACATAGCCAAGTACACAACAAAATATACTCCACAAAACTAGGCATCAAGTCCTAAATCGATAGATGGGTCCAAAGATAACAGCTAAGCAAAGGCAAGCAACCTAACCTGCAACTCGGTCTGACCCGAGTAATGAATACACGGGTCAGTCTAACTTGAACATGAATATTAGCAAATGATAAGGGGAATATATTTTCATAAGGGAAACATTCCTTTAATAAAAAGGAATGAAATATGAATATAATTCTACTCAATTTCTAAGTGATGGAATGCATAAGTTATTTTAAGAAATAACTCATAAATGACATCTATTCAACATGGTAGTTTCCTTCTTAAAAGCCTCTTGAAATATAAATCTCGATAGAATCATATAAAGTTTCAAAAAGAAACCACATAAACCTCATAAATCTCATACTCATGGAACTTGATTATGAGTTCAAAATCCCATAAGTGAAATCACCATATACATGAAATCTCATATAGGTCTAAGCTATAAATATAAATAGTAGTCATCTCGAAATGGTGAAATCATAAAACATCAAAACTCAGAAAAATCTCGGATTGGCCAGATCCTTGATTGCATGCCGAAGCAATGATGCACGTGCTATCCTCGTGTCCAGTACTATATATATTAGGTACCTCCCTCTTGACGACCGAAGTCGTAATACATCGTGACGACCGAAGTCGTAATACATTGTGATGAACCGAAGGTCTATAGTACTGGCATAACATCGTGAATGTGTCATAAACTCTCAGATAGGAACCCAAAAAGTGTTAACGTGTGTCGCATACCACACGTTCTCACTTAACGGTTTACTAACTGCTAGTCAATACCACGGTAGAAAACATCATTATCAAAATCATAGATCTTAGAAAATCATATCTTGCCTCATCTTATCGGCAAGTACCAAAAGACATCATGATGGTTTTCCTAAACCATAACTTGCCTCATCTCATCGGCAAGTAACATTAGCCAATTAATGGCTTTATCATCTAGAACTCCTAAATAGGAGATAGAATACCTCAAATAAATGCCAAAACAAAGCCATCACAAAATTGCTCCAAAAGGAGACTATACATCTCAAAATGTGCCGAAGAATGGACATCTCAATCTCATCTTATCGAAAAGGTAAAAGCTTGTATTTTATTTAGAAAATATTTTTCTATAAGAAATTAAGTTTTTAAAACAACCTTTTGAAATCAATTTGAAAACATTTCTTTGTAAATTCTCTTTATTATAAAAAATATTTATTTATTGTAGCTTTAAAATAAGTAAAATTAATTTATAATTATTGTAAAATATTTATTTCAAAGCCATTTCAATTCAAAAAACCATTTCAAAATCATTCTAGAAAATTTGTGTTCGAAAATAAAAGAATATATAGAAAATGTTGAAAATCGTCACATGAAAACGTCTTGAAAATTCATCAATCCGGAGTTCGGATCATCTAAAATTATTGGTTTACCTATTGATAGGATATAGCCCTTCGAAAACATCACAAAACAGCTCAAGAATCAAGTGGAAAAGTCGCTGGAACGAGAAACAAAAGCAAGCAGAACAAGAAAATAGGGCAGGTGCCAAAACAGTGCCTAGGTCGACCTGGTTGAAGCATAGGTCGACCTTAGGGTCGACCTATGTGGATGGTGGGTCGACCTAGCTCACGCAAATTCTCAGGCAATTTTCTGCCTCTCTCGACCTGACTTTGCTCAACATTTTCTGACCTCTATAAGATGAATCGGACTATGAATTTTTTCAAGAACAAAGTACAACACTCAGACTACAATTCAGAAAAGATCCGGCACAATTTCATGGCCAAAACAGAAAGTTATGAACACCCAAAGTAGCAACCAGAAACTATTTTCACAGAGAGTTTACAACTACAAGAAAACGATTACAGTAAAGCTCAAATCACAGATTACTTTCACAAAACATGTTCGGAGTTAGAAATTGTGAGGTTTACTCACCTTAACAAAATTTTACAGCGATTTGTGATAAAAGAAACAAGCTTTCGGGTGCAAAGAAGCCCTCAATAACCTGTAGAAGCTGAAACTGAAGCATACAAATAGAAGCAAGAAAAGTTACAGACAATTCTCTATTCAAGATTACAATTTGATGAAATAATCCAAAGTATTGGTTGTGATTACCTATTTTATTCTTTTATTTTCTTGTTTATCCTCTAATTTCAGCTAGTTATGGAGCAAGAATTTAATTTGACAAGGAGGGGGCCATTTTCATTTTACTGTCAATTTTGTTGGAGAAGAAGCAAATGAAAAGAAAAGTAACGTACATATTTTTTTTCTTCTCCTGAGGCTTCTAGAGATGGGTATTGGATTCAAACCCATTACCCACTAGCCCAAAGCAATACTTAGAGAAATTTTCTAAGTAAATTACATGTTTTAACTCTTTTCTTATTATAAACACCGATATTTTCATATATTAAAACCAAATAAATTTCTACAATAAAAGTTTATGTAAGCTAAAATGTTTCACAACAAAATAAAAATTATTTTAGCTATAAAAATTAGTTTCTATTATTAAAACCTTATTTTTACTTAAACTCACAATTTTCAACTTTTATTACATAAAACATCATTTTTAGCATAAAAATTTATACAAAATTTATTTTCTTATCAAAACAAACCCAACAAATCATGTTATCTCTATTTTACATCCAAACATTATTTTTAAACAATATTTCATCTTTTTATTTATAAAATACCTAGTAATAAATTAAACACTACAATAAAAATTAATTAAAATCCAATATTGGCAAAAATTTACAAAATTTTTGCATTTATCCAAATAAAACCATAAAATGTTCATTTTCTTTCGAAACCATCAAAATAAAGTTTTAAAACTTTATTTTCAACAATTTACATCTTTTTCAATAAATTAATGTTGAAATAAATCACTTAATTAATTTATTAACTCAAAATTAACATATTACCAAAATTCATAATTTTTCAACCAAATTCTCATCCAAACAATCTTAAATTTCCAATTATTCTCCAAAACTCATTGTTTATTTAAAATAAACAATTTTAAAAAAATCTTTCTTCTCCAATTTATTTTTATTTCTAATATTAAATTATAACTACCGTTATAATTTAATATTACAGGTAATCACCAAAACCAGGGTTGTTACAGACTCTCCCTTATAAAAATTATGTCCTCGTAATTTCTAGAGAATAGCTCTATTCAACACAATTTTATTTCATCAATCAAAGGAAAAACAGATATCTTGAAGTTGAAAATTCTCACCTTCGGTGTGAGAAGATAGGAATCCAGGATAAGATCACTCGATGAATTCTCTGGTTTCCCAAGTGTAGTCGTTGGGATTATCGGACCGTTAAATTTTCATGAGCGGCACACTCTTATTTCGAAGGCGCTTAACCTCTGAAGCAAGAACTCTCACAGGATGCTGCACGATTGATAGATCAGGAGAGACTTCACGCTTCTCTAATGCATGAGTATCAAGTACGAAATCAGAATCTCGTATACACTTCCTCAACTGGGAGACGTGAATCACATCATGAACTCCAAAAAACTGATCGGGAAGTGCTACTATGTAAGCAACAGGACCGATACGCTCTGTAATAGGGAATGGCCCGATATATCATGGTGCCAATTTCCACGTCTGGCTAAAGCATACCACTCCTTTCAAAGGAGAAGCTCGAATGTAGACTAGATCACCAACAGAAAACTCAAAAGGCTTCCTACGGTTGTCCGTGTAGGATTTCTGGCGACTCTGTGCCTCTTTCATTCTCTCTCTAATAAGACTGATCTTCTCGGATGCTTCTTAAATAGATTCGGGGCTTAATATTAGCTTTTCCTCGGACTCAAGCCAACAAGATGGAGAACGGCACGGCCTTCCATATAAGGCTTCAAAAGGAGCCATGCCGATAGAAGATTGGTAGCTGTTATTATAAGTGAACTCGACCAAAGGGATATGATCTTCCCAGCTACCACCAAAATCAAGAATACAAGCACGAAGCAAATCTTCCAATATACGATTCACCCACTCAGTCTGTCCATCAAACTGTGGGTGGTAAGCAGTGCTGAGATTAAGCTTTATGCCCAAAGCTTGCTGAAGATTCTGCCAGAAGTGACTCGTGAAGAGTGGATCATGATCACACACAATAGAACTAGGGATACCGTGCAATCGCACGATCTCCTTAATATAGAGCTTTGATAGATAAGAGGTCGTCCTATTAGACTTAATAGGAATAAAATGTGCAGACTTGGTAAGACGGTCCACAATAACCTAGATGTTGTTATGGCCCGACCTCAACAAGGTATGCCTTCAATGAAATCGATAGAGATTTGGTCCCACTTCCACAACGGGATCTCCAAATGATGAAGAAGACCACTAGGTCGCTTATGCTCAGCCTTAATGAGTTGACAAGTAATGCAATTACTTACATAACATGCCACATCACGTTTCATGCCTTCCCAGTAATACAATTGGTGCATATCAGCATACATCTTGCTGCTGCCTGGATGGATAGTGTACTTAGAACAGTGACACTCGGCTAGAATGTCCCGCCTAAGCTCTGGAATAGAAGGCACGACTAATCTGTTCTTCTTTCGAAGACATCCATGGCTATCGATGTTGAAATCCCTCATCTCAATATCATTGCGGGATTCAGACTTACACTTTTGAATAAGAGAAGAAATAACAGAATCTTGTCACTAAGCCTCGGCAATCCGATCCAATAAGCTAGGACGAGCGTCAATGCTATATAATAAAATAAGAGAGTCTAAAGTAGAGGCACGATCTCGAATATCACACAAAGATAAAGTCTCTAAAGCTTTCCATTCTACAAGCATCATGGAAACAACGGCTAATTGCTTTCGACTCAAAGCATCAACAACTCGATTCCCCTTGCTCGGGGTATACTGAATATCAAAGTCATAAGAAGCGAGGAATTCGAGCCAACGTTGTTGTCGCATGTTGAGCTCTTTTTGGGTGAACAAATACTTGAGTGACTTATGGTCGGTATAGAGAATAAAGTGCTCACCCAATAAACAATGGCGCCATATCTTCAATGCAAAGACATTGGCGGCAATCTCTAAATCATGGGTAGCGTATCGTACCTCGTTCGGACGTAATTGCCTTGAAGCGTATGCAACTACCCGGTCCCTCTACATAAGAACAACACCAAGGCCATAATGACTGGCATCGGTATAGACAATAAGATCTTGGTTCCCTTCAGGAACCACTAGAATAGGATCATTAGTGAGAAGCTCCTTCAATTTCTAAAAAGAAGCTTCACACTTATCGGACCAGATATATCGAACGCCTTTTCTCGTAAGGCTAGTCAGAGGTAGCACGATGCGGGAAAAGTCTTTGTTGAATCGACGGTAATAACCCGCCAATCCAAGGAAGCTACGAATCTCAGTGACAGTCTCAGGCCTCTTCCAGTTTTGAATGGCTTAGATCTTAGATGGATCGACCGAAATGCCCTCAGAAGATACTACATGGCCTAAGAACTTGACTTCCTTTTCCCAAAAGTGGCACTTAGAAAATTTTGCTTTGAGTTGATGCTGTTGAAGTGTACTCAAAACAATTCTAAGATAATAGGCATGATCAGCTTCAGAATACAAGAATGTCGTCGATGAACACAAGAACAAACTTATCGAGATACTCCCGGAATACTCGATTCATAAGATCGACGAAGTATGCGGGAGCGTTCGTCAAACCAAACGGCATGATGAGTCATTCATAAGAACCATATCGAGTGCGGAATGCTGTAAAAGGAATGTTGTCTTCTGTAACTTGGAGCTGATGAAATCCTGTGGCTAGGTCAAGCTGGGAAAAGACCTTAACACCGCTCAACTGATCGAACATGTCGTCGATCCTAGGCAATGGATAACGGTTCTTGATGGTTAACTCGTTAAGCTTGCAGTAATCAACGCATAGCCTAAGGTCCCATCGGACTTCTTCATGAATACCACTGCGGCTCCCTACGGTAAAGAACTAGACTTTCCTTGCTTAAGATCAAGGAAACGTCGAGCCAAGATAGCCTTTTCAGACTCTGGGACGAACTTGAGCTCAAATCTTTCTCTGAATTGCTCCCACTCTAAAGTAAACTCATCAATCTCTACTACGAGCAATTCGTACCAATCCAAAGCACGTTCTTGCAACATACTAGATGCGACAAGAACACGATGATGACTAGAAATCTCCATGCGAGTAAATATGCACTCGCATGTACGGAGCCATGCCTGAACCTCTAAGACTGACTCCGAGCCTTTGAATGGCTTGCCTTCAAGATAGGTGAAGTCGCTACACATTCGCGCAAATGCAGATTTGCACGGAGGAGAAGAACGAGCTGGAGCTGGAGGCTAAGTGCTCCTAATAAGCTCGAGAATCTAATCGGTCGACATATATACACCTTCCGGACGTGAGCCACAGGACGGCTCAGCATCCGAAGTGCGACCTCTTCCTCTTCCAGCCATGAGCTGAAAGTTAAGATGAGATAGAATTATTCACAGGGGTGGATATTATCAATTCAAATTCATAAAATAAGGAATACTACGGAATTTAAAATTTACATTCCTCGACGTATTCCCACTTATCTACCCTCAAAAGACTAGAATAGTTTAAGGACAAGATTAGGTTCAACTTTGATTGGGGACGATGTTTTCACTTGCATTATACTTGATGTAAAGTAATGGTGTATATTGTTCTGTGTTTATTACATTTTGTTCTGAATTCAGCTCTGATACAAAGCTGTGATGCCCCACTCCGGGACCCACATTAACAAAGAGTATTGCTGAGTAATACCGTCTACTAATGTAGAGAATAGGGCTGGTTAGGAGCGACCATCCATAGCTTTGTCTTAAACATCTATTAAATAGTCGATTTGGTGCTCTAGATTTTTTCTCAAGTGGATCGACATATTCAATAAATGCTTAATACAAAACTATGGTGGCTACAGGATCTATTCAGAACAAAACTCAATATAAATAATAACACAGATCACAGAACAGCAAGCACAGTCAGATGTATATATATACATACATCAGGTATAATACATAATGTCACCTATGGTTGATGATACAACCACAATATATACATACATCAAGTCCCACCAAAAGAATAAGTACACAGCCAAGTACACAACAAAATATACTACACAAAACTAGGCATCAAGTCCTAAAGTCGATAGATGGGTCCAAAGATAACAGCTAAGCAAAGGCAAGCAACCTAACCTGCAACTCGGTCTGACCCGAGTAATGAATACACGGGTCAGTCAACTTGAACATGAATATTAGCAAATGATAAAGGGAATATATTTTTCATAAGGGAAACATTCCTTTAATAAAAAAGGAATGAAATATGAATATAATTCTACTCAATTTCTAAGTGATGGAATGCATAAGTTATCTTAAGAAACAACTCATGAATGACATCTATTCAAAATGGTAGTTTCCTTCTTAAAAGCCTCTTGAAATATAAATCCCGAACAAAATATTTTCTTTATGCATCAGACACATATTTTTTGTTCCAGGAGGAAAAATGCAAGTTGCAATTCCATAGAATCATATAAAGTCTCAAAAAGAAACCACATAAACCTCATAAATCTCATACTCATGGAACTTGATTATGAGTTCAGAATCCCATAAGTGAAATCACCATATACATGAAATCTCATATAGCTCTAGGCTATAAATATAAATAATAGACATTTCGAAATGGTGAAATCATAAAACATCAAAACTCAAAAAAATCCCGGATTGGCCAGATCCATAATTGCATGCCGAAGCAATGTCGCACGTGCTATCCTCGTGTCCAGTACTATATATGTTAGGTACCTCCCTCTTGACGACCGAAGTTGTAATACATCGTGACGACCAAAGTCGTAATACATCGTGATGACCCGAAGGTCTATAGTATTGGCATAACATCGTGAATGTGTCACAAACTCTCAAATAGGAACCCGAAAAGTGTTAACGTGTGTCACATACCACACGTTCTCACTTAACGGTTTACTAACTGCTAGTCAATGCCACAGTAGAAAACATCATCATCAAAATCAAAAATCTCAGAAAATCATATCTTGCCTCATCTCATCGGCAAGTACCAAAAGACATCATAATGGTTTTCCCAAACCATAAATTGCCTCATCTCATCGGCAACTAACATTAGCCAATTAATGGATTTATCATCTAGAACTCCTAAATAGGAGATAGAATACCACGAATAAATGCTAAAGCAAAGCCATCACAAAATTGCTCCAAAAGGAGACTATACATCTCAAAATGTGCCAAAGAATGGGCATCTCAATCTCATCTTATCGAAAAGGTAAAAGCTTGTATTTTATTTAGAAAATATTTTTCTATAAGAAAGTTAGTTTTTAAAACAACTTTTTGAAATCAATTTGAAAACATTTCTTTGTAAATTCTCTTTATTATAAAAAATATTTATTTTTTGTAGCTTTAAAATAAGTAAAATTAATTTATAATTATTGTAAAATATTTATTTCAAAGCCATTTCAATTCTAAAAACCATTTCAAAATCATTCTAGAAAATTTATGTTCGAAAACAAAAGAATATATAGAAAATGTTGAAAATCATCACATGAAAATGTCTTGAAAATTCATCAATCCGGAGTTCGGATCATCTAAAATTATTGGCTTACTTATTGATAGGATATAGCCCTTCGAAAACATCACAAAATAGCTCAAGAATCAAGTGGAAAAGTCGCTGGAACGAGAAACAAAAGCAAGCAAAACAAGAAAATAGGGCAGGTGCCAAAACAATGCCTAGGTCGACCCCCAGGTCGACCTGGTTGAAGCATAGGTCGACCTTAGGGTCGACCTATGTGGATGGTGGGTCGACCTAGCTCACGCGAATTCTCAGGCAATTTTCTGCCTCTCTCGACCTGACTTTGCACAACATTTTCTGACCTCTACAAGATGAATCGGACTATGAATTTTTGCAAGAACAAAGTACAACACTCAGACTACAGTTCAGAAAAGATCTGGCACAATTTCATGGCCAAAACAGAAAGTTATGAACACCAAAAGTAGCAACCAGAAACTGTTTTCACAGAGAGTTTACAACTACAGGATAATGATTACAGTAAAGCTAAAATCACATATTACTTTCACAAAACATGTTCAAAGTTAGAAATTGTGAGGTTTACTCACCTTAACAAAATTTTACAGTGATTTGTGATAAAAGAAACAAGCTTCCAAGTGCAATGAAGCCCTCAATAACCTGTTGAAGCTGAAACTGAAGCATGCAAACAGAAGCAAGAAAAGTTGCAGACAATTCTCTATTCAAGATTACAGTTTGATGAAATAATCCAAAGTATTGGTTGTGATTACCTGTTTTATTATTTTATTTGCTTGTTTATTCTCTAATTTCAGCTAGTTATGGAGCAAGAATTCAATTTGACAAGGAGGTGAACATTTTCTTTTTACTGTCAATTTTGTTGGAGAAGAAACAAATTAAAAGAAAAGTAACGTACGTATTTTTTTTCTTCTGCTAAGGCTTCTAGAGATGGGTATTGGATTCAAACCCATTACCCACTAGCCCAAAGCAATACTTAGAAAAATTTTCTAAGTAAATTACATGTTTTAACTCTTTCCTTATTATAAACACTGATTTTTTCATATATTAAAACCAAATAAATTTCTACAACAAAAGTTTATGTAAGCTAAAATGTTTCACAAAGAAATAAAAATTATTTTAGCTATAAAATTAGTTTCTATTATTAAAACCATATTTTTACTTAAACATCACAATTTTCAACTTTTATTACATAAAACATCATTTTTAGCATAAAATTTATACAAAATTTATTTTCTTATCAAAACAAACACAACAAATCATGTTATCTCTATTTTACATCCAAACATTATTTTTAAACAATATTTCATCTTTTTATTTATAAAATACCTCATAATAAAATAAACACTACATTAAAAATTAACGAAAATCCAATATTGGCAATAGTTTACGAAATTATTGCATTTATCCACATAAAACCACAAAATGTTCGTTTTCTTTCCAAACCATCAAAATAAAGTTTTTAAAACTTTATTTTCAACAATTTACATCTTTTTCAATAAATTAATGTTGAATAAATCACTTAATTAATTTATTAACTCAAAATTAACATATTACCAAAATTCACAATTTTTCAACCAAATTCTCATCCAAACAATCTTAAATTTCCAATTATTCTCCTAAACTCATTGTTTGTTTAAAATAAACAATTTTAACAAAATCTTTCTTCTCCAATTTATTTTTATTTCTAATATTAAATTATAACTACCGTTATAATTTAATATTACAGGTAATCACCAAAACCAGGGTTCTTACACTAACAATTAACTTTTTTAGTTTACAAACAACTAAGAAGTTTACTAACTTGTTAACAAGTTTACATTTACATCCTCACTTACATTTTCAAGTTCATATTACATCCAAACCACACAAGCACATATCCAAGCATAATCAAAATCAACCAAATACAACAATTATTTACCAAATCAATGTAATATACAACAATCAAATCATATTAAACATTACAAAATAGAAAGTTACATTCTTTCCAAAGGTTAAGGAGTTTTACTCACTAAAGCTTACTAATTTAAAGCAAACTCTACTAGAACTCAAGCACAAACTAGATCTTTGCATATCCTTGGAAAATGAAGTACTTTTGGTGGCCTAGACATGCACAAGTGGTTCGGCCCCATGCATATATGGGTACGGCCATGGTTTGAACAAGGAAGTGGAAGTTTGTCTGAAGGAGCAGTGGTTTTAAACTAGTTTTAAAAGTATTTAACTTAAAAAACTTTGTTTTTAAAACTCGAAAAATAAGTGGAAGCCATGGATGCTTTGATGAATAAGATGAAAGTATTCATGAGAATGGGAAAATGAGATAAAATGAGATGGAAATTATGAAAATTTGGTTTTATACAAAATGCCTTAAGAGAATTACAAAAATGCCCTTAGGGTACTTCCCCCCCACAAAATGAATGCCACTTCATCTCCTATGTCCCCTTCTCATTCTTTAATTCAAAATTTCATGTCTTCATATGCTTCAAGAAGACCCAACATGCATTAATGCCTAAGTACTAAAGTTTTAAACATGTTATGGTACTTAATTGTACCTATGTCTCCTAATGGTGTGACATATATACTTATATTATAATTCTTTTAACTTATTTATTTACGTATACATACATATATACACATGCATTCTTATGTCCAAGATATTTGTAAATGTGCGTAGGTGTGTGTGTACAAAACTGTTTCGACGATCTTGACAACTTTTAGCTAACAAAAAGTCGAAAATGTGGAAAACGAATTCCGGTAATATTTTCTATTTTTCATCGAACTATATATTTTTGTAAAAAAAAATTAAAACTATTTCCCCATCATTAATATACATCTCATCTTCGAGGATGAGGCATCCCGTAGGGAAAATATAAAAGTACGATATGTAATCCGAGATATGTACCTTTTATTAGTATTAGCAAGCATATACAACGAATATAATAAGCGAGCTCCAAAAGCAAAGCATACGCCATCTACACCTATAAACACTCAACAATTAATGAGAACATGTATATGAAAAGTAATATCAATATATAACATGTGTTATGCAACAACTATATGCAAATATAGCAAATGCAACAAAAGAAACCATCAAACAATTAATATTCATCCAATTAATTCATAACTATATCAATTTACATTTTCCAATGTCAAAATTTAATTTATTAAAGCCGTACAATCTACATATATCATCTGTACGCAAAACCATACCCGATCGCCCGCTCGATCACAAAAAAAAAATTCCGAACAAGTATCGTTCATACGACTACTCTAGTGCGAACTCAGATTCGGTTCCTTGATTAGAAATCGTCATTCTCCTTGCATAGCCATATACTATGATAAAGAATATCAGAATCAATCAAAAATCCATATCCATGATTCGCCGTCAAGAAATCGACTGAAAAATCCTAACTCGGATCGGTGTAAATCACCTCGAAATCATATATTCGAATCTGGATCGAACGGTTATGCGAATAAAATAATCTATGTACAACTTACGTATTTATTTCAATTGGTTTCTTGTTATATCCCCTTCTTTATTCCTGATTCTTTTATTTACATTCAATTCCTTAATAATTCACTTATTAATATTCACTTTAAATTCAATTTATGTTTAACAACACTTCATTCCATACTCCATTTACTTAGTATACTTTCTTTTACTACTAACAACACTTCATAGCCATTCCATAAATTTATTTACTTAAGTTTATAAACATCTACAACACTTCTTGTTTATATATTTCACTTTAAAATAAAATTCACTTTCATTTAACATTTCTTAAGTTAAGCTTTATTTTATTTACTTCATTTCACTAACTCAATTTATTTAACATTACATAAGTTAAAACTTTTTTTCCCATACCTTCAATTCAAATTTCCTTTTGTTTGCTTAACCAAAACGTTCAACCATTTTAAAATTTGGTTTTACTTTTCTATGCAAATTCATAAGTCATAAACTTATTTCTTACCTATGCTATTTCAAATTATAAGTTAAAAAACTTATTTTCATACATTTATTAAAACATACTTGGAATTTTAAAATCAAGACTTGTTTTATCAAAACACAACTTCAATAGTAAATTACTAAGGTAGCAATTTATCACTTAGAAACTCGAAAATAAATACTAATGATGCTGCAGTCATCACCCGAATTATTTTTCAGCGACTAAAGTGAGTTTAGTGCTTTTTATTTCTTGTAAATTCTTTTTATTTTTAAATCACATTTATAAATTCATACTTATATATAATTTCACTTTTTTCACTTTGGTTATATACAACCATTTCTTATTGTTTATCTTTATTTATATTATAATAACAACAACTTTTTTATTAAAACACAGTCAACAAACGATAAATGATAAAACAAATATTTTTATTCACTAACAACCAACAATCCATATATATAACTATAATAATTTCTGAAAAAAATATTCCTTTATATATAAAATATAATTTAGGTAAAATTATTTCATTTACTCACTTTTAAAACAATACTGTGTCAGTTTGCCTTGTTCAAGTGTTTAGAAATCTGTATCGATAACATGGCATCTAACATATCGACTATAATTCATAAGCCACTCAAATAGATAAATTAACACAATATAAAACATTTTTATAATCACTAAAAAATACACTCTCATATATATAATACACTCAAACTCAATCTAGAGCATTACTAACCCTATCTATAATGAGTAGCCAACCAAAGCCTAGGTGTTCGCACAATCCTATGCTCTGATACCATAAGTGATGACCCGCAAATCCATCCCGTTCGAGCTGGTAATAAACCACACATGTCCAACCCAAACCAAACAGAAAGACGGATAATCATGAGAAAGAATGAAGAGAGAAGAAGAGAAGAGAAGAAGGAGAAAAAGAAACTAAAGCAATCACAGAATCTGACAATCGCAGTGGAACAACATATAATATAATATCAATGATCTTTACAAAACAGCAACTGTAATATACATACATCCATCAGAGTACAACAAATCACCATCACTAATCATCAGCCTGGATAGTTATAATAACATGTCCTTAAAATTGATGATAATTTAACAATAATTCAGCGGAAAAATAAACATACACGTGAATATGACAAGAAGACTTCCAGCTCGCCTGCTGAAGCTCCAAAGTATCCAAATCTATATCTGTAAATATACTCGGTCTGACCCGAGCATTGAAAGGCAAGAACGTCCGGATCAGTCTAGTAAACTAGCATGAGAAAACACATCTCAATTGAAATTTAAATTTATAAAAACTTTCCTTTATCAAAACAAAGGTATCTCGTAAGACCATGCCGCACATAAACACGAATGGGTTTTTACCTTACGATAACCAAAACATTTCATAGTAAATCCTGTTATATTGTACTAGTGTCTAGTATACAAATAATATTAATTATAGCCGAAATTTTTACATTGATTAAATTCTAGCATACTAGCCACAAAGTGGGTTCTACAAATAAAACGGCAGGTACGTAGTGGATAATGGATTTTCATACAAATGACCAGGTGAAGGGACTACCTTCCGACAGTACATCTCTAGAGGAATGTACCGAGGCCCAACCGATGGTCCTCTACCAACATAAGACCGGCCTACCTCTTTCTAGATAGTGCAGAATATGTCATCACCTCAGTCGTTACCGACCTATTCGAGGGCCCTAATAGCATGCATCCATAATAATTTAAAACCCGAACATCATAGCGAGAATAAATATATCTAGAAGGAGATGATCATATCCTAATGGTTGCGAACCACATAACTTTGCTACATCTACCCTGTTTCGGTCATTTCCGGGTGTGAGGCCTGAGGTCACAATTACCTTTCACATAGCACATCATCTTTCTCTTTGAATACCACATTGACATTCCATGGTCACACAACTAATTTCCACAAACGTATAACTCCTGAGCTCGTACATCTCCGGAAATGGTGTTATGCTAAGAGAAGTTGCCTCTCCGCCACCAAACAGATGATACGTTCATAGAGATCAATCAGTGTAATTAGAAATGCAACGTCAGACATTCGTCCATACAAGTTGTCTAGGAATAGGACAAACCGAAGGCACTTCTTCTACCACATCCTATCGAGAATCACCCCTAGGATCATGAGCGATTAGTCCTTGCATTGTATATTTCATAATGAAAAAACCACTGCTACTATATGTATGTTGGGAGTTTATGCGCAAATGATCAACAAGCAGTCCTTCATTGCGAAAATCGTAAATATCAATGTCTTCTACAATCTGCAGATTCGAACGAATATACGTTGGTCCGAAGTGGTTTTCGCATAAAGTCGATCCCGGTCTCTCCGGATCAACAATCATAAAGAGGCCAAATTTTTGTAGTCGGTTATTTAACTATCAAAGCAAACAAACAATATCTAGCACCATAAGCAATCACTAGGCCCGTTTAATTAATCTTTTATTACTTAATCAATATTCAAATATTTACTTCAAATTATCTTTAAAAATGATATATTCTCAAAATCATTTCAAATCTTCGATTAATGGAAAACATTTCCATATACTCATATTAATGATATAAGCATATTCACAAAACATTTCATTTTAACACTTGGAAAATACTTCCATATACTTATATCAATGGTATAAGTATATTTAATAACACTACCATTTGGAGACAGGCCAAATAGAATTCTATAACCGTACAACTCCGGAGTTCGTACGCCTCCGGACGGGTGTTAAGTATAGGAAGCAATGCTCCTACACCACCAAGCCTTTAGTACGATCATAAGAACTAACTCGTGTATTTCACGATGGAAGGTCAAAACACAATTTATCGAGTCAAAACTAATGTTGCGTAGAACATCGTTACGACAACCCAAAAAAATTAGTATAGGGATTCGACTAATTAATGTATATATAAATCTCGTATACTATATAAAACATTTTCTTTCGGAAATCATTTACTATAACAACTGTGTTATAGTCCATGCCTTTTTTACTTCCTGAAAAAGCCTATTACAACAGTAAATATTGAAATCTATGTTTCCTTACTTATCACATTTTTCAAACATTTTTCGAAACCATTTAAATTCAATTTAAAACCATTACTTCCCAAAACATGACTTTTAAAAAGATAAATTACTTTTAAAACAATTACTTCATCATAATATTTCTTTCAAACATTCCTTTAAATAAAAATCCATATTTAAATCTCAACATAAGCCATTTCCATATTCATAAAACTATTTTTAAAAATCACCTTTTGATTTTATAAAATTTCTATTTATTAAAATCCTTTATTTACAAAATTCTACTTACAAATTATTCTTTTATAAAAAATAATTCTACTTATAAATCCATTTCTTTATAAATCAAATTTATTTGTAAAATCTATTTATAAAAACCTTTATAAATTTCAATTTTAAATCAACTTCTTTATTTATAAAAATATTACCTTCATAAATCCTTTTTTATAGTTTATTCCAAAATCTTTATTCAAAGTATTACATAAAACTATACTTTCATAACATCAAAAACCATACTTTTGTTTCTTTAAAACAAATTCCTTACTTTTAAGGATTTAACAATTATTAAAGCATATATACTTTCAAAATCACTTCGAAATCCTTTTTAAATCAAAATCACCATTTTAGCATTTCAAAATACCATAAATGTGGCCTAGTGCTGCTAAAGCACTAAATAAGTCAAATCATGTCAAAATCAATAACATGACATCCAACACATCATATCAGCATATATATGAAAAGTAAATCTACAGTGGTGAGGAATCCTGTTGGATCCCTCCAACTTGTCCCTCTGCATCACATACAACATATAATCATAAAAATATAAATCAACCGCTTCGATGCGGGATTCGTATACAAAGTGTCGTTCGCTCTTACACGGGAATGTAATAGGGTCTCGTCCGCTCCAATAGGCGAGAATATATCCAAACCAGCTAATATATATATATATAGTATGTCATCCAAACAAGAAATAGACTTCATAAATAAAATTATTCCTACTTATATAAAAATGTAAGCAGGCTAGAGAGGTGAGTTTACTCACAAAAATGACAGAAATCGTCAAAGCGCTCCGGTTTGAGTTAAAATTGAACGGTCGTTCAATTTAACTCAAAATTCCTATCTGCTCCGAATTCATCCAATCCAACTCCATAACATAGTGCTTGCCGATACGAATGCAACACAACTCGTCGCGCTCGATTTGGACCTCGTATGAGAAAGTTATGGATTAATTAACGTTTGATATAATTTAATTTTATAATTAACAAAAATAATTTAAACTTAGCTTAAACCTTTCACTCTCTCTGCTCGTGCACACTCCACCCAGTTCCGCCTTGTTAATTTCCTTTTCTTTAATCGATGTTCAACTGTGCCTCTAACCTCGACCAACGCCGCCGCCGATCCACCCACGCACGCGCTTCCTCCGCCGCGCTACAGCTCCCCACCTCAGCACGCGCGCATGAAACGCCTCACCAAACACAAAATGTAGCAACAAACGGAGCATGATTTTGGCCATATCGGGCGACGATTCGATGATCCGACCATTGGATAGCTTCGTATGCTCGCTCTCTACATTTCTCTAGTTGAAGTCGTTAGCTAATTTCGCCTTTAGAGGCTTCTATTAACCATGGCCATTAGATAGTTTAATTAAATGGCGGTTGAGAATATTAGAAGCAAGGGTTTTGGAAAATGAAGGAAGTTCGGGGCTATTTATAGAAAATTTTCCAAAGTACTATTCATCCATGAAAATTTCGAACTCAAAACGAAGCGTGTCGCTTGGCGTTCTATATGTTATATCCCTATTCCGAACACAATGGAATATATATCAGGAGTAAATTCTATCATATACAGAATATAGCTTTTCAAGATCAAATTATTTTAATTTAAATTTCTTTAATTAATTCCTACGCATTTCGAACTCGCATGACCAAACGATACGTTCAATTGCCATAAAATTTGATAGCATATAATAATTCACTATTACGGATCCAATGAAATAGACAGTGCCCAAAAAAGACTATTTTTACACGTTAATTAAAATATAAAATTTTCAATTTCTGTTTATTCACTTTTAATTCAACTTTAAATGTTCACTAACTCCATTCTAATTTAAATAGAATTTAAGATGAACTTTAGAAATCATTTTTCATTCATATTAAATTCAAGATTCAATTATTTTAAAATTTTCAATTATTAGATTTAATAATTTAATTATTAAATAAATCGCTATATTTGAAATATAAGTTATTTAACTTATAAAATTAACGTTTCAATATCTAAATCAATTTAATATTCCAAATTCAAACGACTGAAATTATGGGTCATTACATATATGAAGTTTAACAAGTAAATTAAGTAGGAGAATCATTCCACTCACCCATTCTTCTCCAAATCAAGCCCAAATTAACAAAACCCATTATTTTGTTCTCTTGAAAGTTGGGATCTCCATCCAAAATCTGATTCAAGCCAATTCCTTCATGAATTTCATAGAGAATAGGAACAGAGGAATTATGGTGATTTTTATTTGAATTAAGGAATTTATTTGAGAGGGGTTAGGGCATGGAGATTAAGAGATGATTAAGAGGAGATTAGGAGAAGATTAGGAGAAGAATAGGAAAAGGAGATAGAAATGAACATGAATGAGAGAATGAAATGAAAGTGTTAAGGGGTTAGCCACTTATAAGCTAACTTATGGGCAAGTCCCAAATTCATTTCTCTCTCCAAAAATCACCATTCATCCTTGAAATTCATTGACTCCAAACATAGTCAAGTTTATACTCATTTTTCTCATAATAGAAAAGCTGTCTCAATTACAAGTGTCCTGAGATCCAATTCGTCTGTCTTTGAAAAATTAAGTATAATGGGCATTCCGTCAATTAACAATTAAATATTTAAATTATTTAAATATTCAGTCGTTGAAATTTCGGTTGTTACATTCTCTCCTCCTTAAAAGAATTTCATTCTCGAAATTCTTATGAGTACAAGAAAGTAATATGACTGACCAAAAATTCCCAAGGCCAAACCTTGGAAAATTTCGGTAGTGCTTCCCTTACACAACAAACATTGCGGAAACTCTCGAATTAAAACACATCTCACATCTAGGAAATACATGATAACCTACATTATCCCACATTTCCCAGAAGTATGAACCTCTTTTTAAGAAAACTTCTCACCATTTAAATGTAAATTTCAATAAATAAGCATTTATGTAGCTATATTTCAACTCCCACGTACCTAATTATACTCTATAAAGAGGACTGTGCACCATTTTTAAAGCAACACGCAATCAAAACATGTATAATTTTAGCGTAGCAACCGATACGATCATAAACATATATGACTAAAAATTTGAGAGTAAGCTCAAATAAGTCGGTATTTAAGTGTACGGTAAACTTCAAGTCACGTCAAAATGCAATAAATCGTGTAGATCTCACCTCGACCACTAAAATAGCCTTGTGTGGCATGTGATCTATCCTAAAATAGCTATCGCTATCTCTCTCCAAACATGATAACAGCTAATTATAACCGGCATACAAGCAATCAGACACACAAAACAAGCAACAACAATCAACAAAATTCAATCAACAATCAAACAAAAGAAACATAAGCAACAATAATCAATAATAACCAATTAATCAAGCAAGCAACAACAAGAAATCAACAATCAATAATAACCAATCAAAATTAATAGTAAACAACAATAATCAACAATGAGCAACAATAAGCGACAATCAATAATTAAAAATCTATCAAAAATCAACCAAAAATAACATGAGCGACAAAACCAACAATCAATCAACACCAAATAGGAATAATAAACACTAACAAACAATATCAAGTGGCAACAAACAACAAACAAACAATGGTCAATAACAAACAATAACCCACAAGCATACAAACCAATGAAATACACTAAAGAGTCTATACCGACACGCATGGCAACCAACAATAGTTGAAGTGTGCATATCAAACCATAAACTCCCACAAGTCTGTTCTACTTTCAAGATGGACCAAAAATTTTAAGTGGTATAATGGTGAAACAATACACAAAAGACTATCATACCCTATATTATGAAAAAGAAAACTTTTACGGTGTGCTAGATCATCGAGTCTCAAAAATCCCGAATAAATCCAATAACCTAAGTTTCAATTTTCCTTTTCTTCTGAACAGAACTCATTCTCAAAAGGAGAGAACTTTACTAATTAAATCATTATCAAATAACAATTTAACAAAGCTTAGGCTAGCTCAGTTTCAGACTCTCCTCAATAGCGCAATGTTAATAAGGATGATATAAGTGTACAATGATGCTCGCCTAAGCAAGCTCGTATCGCCACTTAGAAGATTATTCGAATCTTCACAAAATTAGTAGAGAAGTACTTTCCTGAACTATCTAAAGGATTACACTATAAATAAATTGTACAACAACTACAGATCACCAAAAATACATGATGTCCGTTCCAACCCTTCATTTGCTCGTAAGATTCCTTTGTTAAATTAGAGTCGGTCACTTGACTCTTCTCATGCGAACTTTGATCGGATTCCTTGATCCAACTATTGAAATCCCCTTACATGACCAGAGTCGTGCTTCGAAAATCTCCCAGTCCTCTTAAGGATCTGACTCGAGTGCTTGTCTTTGAGAATTGAGTCAAAATTCCTTGCCCAACTAGTGCAAATCACCTAGAAACCTTGTGCTCGAACTGTGAATTGGAAACTGCTATGTGAATTGACCGATCCTTAGAAAATACTTTTCTTGCACATGGGATTACTCCCATCGCCTAACGTTTAAAACATAAGGAAATATAATTCAAATATGAATAACCCCATGCAAAGTGTTAATAAGCCACCCGCTCGGTCTTTGTTCATTACAGGACAACCACCGAATTCTACTTGGACACAAATCCAAGTTACACTTCAATGACCAACTCCACTCAACCTAAAAGTTTGTGTACCAAGTTAGAATAATAGTGCTCTCGGTCATTACACCAACCTCAACACCTACTGCCACTACACCATGAGTCAGTGAAATAAGAACCTTAAGGCCAAATTAACACTAGAGGAGGGTGAATAGTGTTTAATGGATTATATGAATATTTTTCAAATTGTTTAAGATTCTACTTGGAATGATGTATTTAACAATCGGAGAAACAATCGTAGAAATTAAGTGCAGATAAAAGTAAATGCGGTAAAAGTAAAAGGAAAGAACACACTTGGATTTTATACTGGTTCGGAGTTACCCTACATCCAGCCTCGCACAATTCCTTGTACGGATTTCTTTTTAACTAGTAAATGCAAATACAATCTCGATTTCATGGCTATGAGACATACCCTTCAAAATCTCGACCTCTGGGTAGAGTCGCTTGATTTTCGGGCTACAAACACACCCACTAGATTTATGGGCCACTAAGCACATCCAATTGATTTTACGGGCTACAATCACACCCACAAGTATAGCAGTATGATTTGATAGAGGTTTACTGACACAGATCTTCGATCTTGATTACAATTGATTCCATAACTCTTAAATAGCACTTTGATCTTGGTTTCAATGAGAGAGATGAGAGAAATTAGAGAGTAGACGAAGGAGAATCAAACTAGTGATGATTGAATTTTATTCTAGTTGAATTTCGGTAGAGTTTGGGTATATTTTGATTAGAAATCAAGAGAATGAAAAGAGGAGAGAAGAATAAGAAAGTTATGATTAAAAATTCATTTGGAAGTCTAGTATATATAGGGAAACAACGGTCATGTCCATTCATGAAGAGATACGACGAATAGACACATCCATTCAAATTTGAATTTTGAAAATTACGGCCACTATGTCAACATACATAGATAGGATATGTCGACATATCCCTGTGTATTTTGAAAAACACTTTAAAAATATTATTTTGAAAATCCGTTGCTTTGTAAAATAATTTGAAACTTTGTAGAATCATTTAAATATAGTTTATACGCATTTTAATCAAAATATAACTTAATAAAACTTTATAAAATAATTTTGAAAGACTTAATAAGAGTACTCAATATAATGTAAATAATGTATTAAAAATCGATATAATTATAACTTATTAAAGTATAAACAAAAATTCTATATATATATATATGTGTGTGTGTGTGATTAAAAACACGAAAATAATATCTTTATAAGTATAAGAGATTGAAAATCATTTTGAGAAATATTTTGAAAAGATTATTTTAAAACCAGGATATTTGAAAAACAATTTAAAACAAAAATAGAGAAGACAAGAGATATCAAGAAAGTGCTATCAATATTTTAACATAAATTCTACGACTCTATAACTTATCTCGAATATGTTGATATCTTAAACTCTTCAATACTCATGGGTCTTCATTTTCCAACTCTTGAAACTCTATATTAGCATCTTGAATCTACTCTTGATATTGTATAGTCTTCTTAATCAACGCATGTCTAATATCCTGCATTATATACTATTTATAACTTAATAAAACATTAGTATCTACATTTTATATAATTTCCTATAGTTGTTATAATAAAAACCAACACCTAAGGTACTAGCAATTTTCCCCTTTTTGATGATGACGGCTCTATATATAAAATATAATATAACTCCTTATGGTTACAAAACTCTTCCTTAATCTATGCTTAGATTTTATATATTTCTCCCCCTTTGTCATCAATAAAAATAACCAACTAAAACTTAACTCTAATATTAACTCTTACTCTAACTCTAACTCCCCCTAAATAAAATATTTTAGACTAACGACATATAATGATGATGAGAATGATTTACATAAGAACAATAAGTGATATTTAAAATGAGATAATCATGAAATGGAATTAATGATAAGAATGATATATAAGAAATGATAAGTGGTAAACAAATCATTAATAGTAACCAAACCAATTTATATATTCATTCAATACCACACCATAATCCAATCATATCTTAGAATGTACATATAAGTAAGTAAAACAAATGTTAAATTAAATATACACACCACACAATCAAATTAACAAAGACAAATACTATCCTAACGTGATTTCCTAATGATCGAGGATTTGTGAATAGGACAGTGAGGATAATAAAGGAAAAAGTTCCCCTTTTGTTCGACAAGAATTCCATCTCGATCAAAACATACTTCTTCGACGCATCGAACTTCGTCATCTTCCTCCATGTGTTCTTCTTCTACTTCTTCTTCCTCTTCTTCATCATCATCGCTGTCTTGAATGTGGTTATGATTGGCCAAATTTGCAAAATCATTTTAAATAACTCTTGGATTCGTAGGATTATCCAATAGATATTTTTGCAAATTTGAATGGAAGTGTCTATTCATCGTACCTCTTCGCGAATGGACATGAGTGCTATTTCCCTATATACCAGACTTCCAAATGAATTTTTAATCATAACTTTCTTATTCTTCTCTCATCTTTTCACTATCTTGATTTATAAATCAGAATATACCCAAACTTTGCAAATTCAACCAAAATCAAATTCAATCATCACTAGTTTGATTCTCCTTTATCTACTCCCTGATTTCTCTCATCTCTCTCACTCAAACCAAGGTCAAAGTGCTATTCAATGTTTTAACATAAATTCTACGACTCTATAAATTATTTGGAGTATGTCGAAATCTTTAACTCTTCAATACTCATGAGTCTTTATTATTTAACTCTTGAAACTCTATATCAGCATCTTGAATCTACTCTTGATACTGTACAGTCTTCTTAATCAACATCTATCTAATATCCTACGCTATATACTATATATAACTTAATAAAACATTAGTATCTATATTTTATATAATGTCATATAGTTGTTACCATCGAAACATAAATATGTCATCCAATGACAATCTTTTCAAAATCCTTTTGATGAGATTCATACAAGATCCCTCATGAACAATTATTACATGCAATCTTTCGACTTACACAATCTGCCAACTCCTTGGCATAAGATATGTTGGAGTTTCTTATAAACCCTTATGTTGTAAAATTTTGTAAACTGTTATTCAGATGAAATAACATCAACCTTATGTACTACCTTTAAGTACATTACTTTATAGAAAGAAACTAACTCAACTTCACTCATAATTAATCGTACATTGTCCAACAAAGTTCGATTACTCCATATCAATGCATCATTATATATCACATGGAGGAGTAATTTTGAGATTGAATCTTTATTTATATTGGGTACATTCGAAACATTTTCCAATATACTCACTCATTCGATCTAATCAGATCATTTCTATCACATGTTATTTTATTTACTTCTATTTTATATTCTATAAGTTTACCATAGACATACTACATCTGTATCAAATACACATATCCATGATGATGATAACTCATCAATGAATATGACGAAGTACGTGGAACCATTTTGGTATTTATAGAATTACAATTGCATACATCTATATGTATCAATCCGAAGAGTACATCAACTCTTATGATACTCCCACTGAATGGGTGCATAGCTATTGTTTGAGATATAATTAACAAGTATCATATGATTCAAAATCATACAATAAAATTATTTTTCAAAACTATGGCTTGGTCTATAATTTCAAAACAACCATAAATAATATTAGATACTTTTGTATTTTCCAATGCATCACTTTTTTAAGTCGATACCAAAAAATAATCATTATTTCATAAATAATGTATGGTAAGTTTTACGAAAACAATTTTCGTACTATGATGCAATTAAAAAGTGTTGTATGGCATGCTCCCACTATTTCCACCATTACTATAATAGCGTATTAAATTCGGAGGTCCATCATTCACTTAATACAATTTGTTTATTTCATACACTACAACTATTTACAGTAGAGAGTTCGTTGATCAAATATCTTGAGCTCAAAGAAATAAATCTCATAGAAAACAATTTTCTATATGAAAATACATTTCGGAATAGAAATCATATTTCTTATTCCAATATTAAGTATCAATTGTTATTACAATTCTCGTTTCCAATGTTTCTTTATGAAGCAGAAGGAGTATAAGTGAAGGTCGATATGAAAAGCATAATTACGTATCGATACGAACTAGAATGAGAATCATCGATACGAAGCAGCTTCAAGTGAATGATACGAAGAAGACATGGTCAAGTGGAAAAAGCGGTCGTGCCGCATGAAAAGTGGATCTCTCCTGGACTATCGCTCCACGTCACCTGATCGATACGCACAAGCATCGATACGAAGTGATCGATTCGAACATGGATCGATATGAACTCGACGGCCAACTGCAAATACAAACTTTGATCGATCATAACTCAAAATCTACAAGTCCAAATGCTACCAAATTTTCACATGAGCTTGCTTACCACCTCAACAATGTCCTTGATCGATCTCAGCCCAAAAGGAGCAAGTATTGATCGATACGAAATGTACATGGATCGATCAGGGATCGATCCCAAATGACCTCGGATCGATCAAGTGGGCCCACCCACGTGGGAGAAGGGGTATTCCGAGATCTAAGTCGGATATTTTCAGACTACGCCTATAAATAGTAGCCCTATGCCTTTAGAAAATGGACTTTTGGATTCTGCTACGCCGATACTCTACAGGAAATCCATTGTAACACGAGCGCTTGAGTATTCTCTGTTGTAATCAGTTAGTATACATCAATAAAATAGAAAACTTTCCAAAGTGGACGTAGGATACAACGCCGAACAACTATAAATTTCTGTGTTCTTGCATTTTTGTTTGTCTATTTTGGCATGTTTGTCAGATTAGCCTCTTTTTACATTTATATTCTTTATTCTAATCTCTTCAAATATGTCTGAAGAGTGTTGTGCCCAATTTTGGTACAAACACTTTGGTGCTTTCACTGAGAAAACCCAGTTTTTCTCCTGCTCATTGGATCTACTACCGTTGTTGGATTGCTGAAATCTAAGGAGGAGATCCAGATCTGATATCCAGTAGTTCCTTCCATTCTATTCAGATTCCACCAGATCTTGGAAAGAACTACATCACTCATCATGGTTACCACCAGAACTGCTTCAACTGCTATAAATCCAGAAGGAAGGGATAGACAGAATCCCACGCAGCTGAACACAATGGGTCAAGCATCTGCCGGAGCTCTTGATCCACAAGGCCCTGTGACTAGGGAGGAATTCCAGATTCTGATGCAAGAGCTAACCCAGAGCCGTCAGCAGCTCACCCAGCAGATTCGTGCCAACACAGAGCTTGCGAACCAATTGAATGAGGAAAGACGAAGGAGACCCAGAAGGGAACGTGCTTCCTATTCATCCACCGAAAGCTCGGCTTCCTTTGATTACAATCATAGACCTACACGCCAACGGATGGATGGAAACTATGTGCAAGTCTCCGCGCATCACCATGCTCTGAACCTCAGACAAGCTAGGGCTGGTCTTTCTACGGAACACTAAGCTGGAGCCTCCTCCTGAGGTGGGGCACTTCCTTATCACACCATCGATAGCCACGCAACTGTTGCCGATGTAGACTTGGAAGCTGAGATTCGGAACAGAGCAGATCCGACCCTTCGTTAACATGTTCATGCTCCAGAACCCTATGTCCCTGAAGACCCAGAGCCAAGGAGGCGAGGAACGGACCATCGACCGCGCCCGGACCATCCCCGCAATGTGGAACCCAACCACACCTTGGCCCCGAATGTCCAAATGCCTGACATTCCAACCATGATCCGCCAAATGATCCGTGAAAGTCAAGGCCTTACTAATGATGACTAGGAAATCTTCTGAAGTTATACATCATTTACTGATGACATTCTTTATGCTAAGCCACCTCATCGATTCGGGATGCCCACTTTGCCTGTGTATGAAGGAAGTTCGGATCCTAATCAGCATATATTAAAGTAAGAATGGCTCATGAACGCCGCTCGAGCTGACGATGCGGTTAAGTGCAGAAGTTTCCCTATTTCCTTGGGAGGTATTGCAACAATGTGTTTTACTCGTTTACCACCTAGATCTATTTTCAGTTTCGATCATTTGGCAATAAAGTTTGTTGAACAATTCTGTATGCATATTACAAGGCCAAAGGATATCAACACCTTGTCCAGCATTACCCAAGCTCCGGGGGAGACACTCAGACATTATCTGGAAAGGTTTCATGGTGCATGTGCTGAGGTCAGCAACCCAAATGACAATTCTATCTTAATGGCACTAACTAAAGGAATCGATCCCGATTCCGAGTTTGGCAATTGGTTGGCTGGGAAACCCCCTGCGTCGTTGGATCGTTTCTATGCTAAGGTGGCCCAGTTTTTAGGAGAGAAGATGCTAGACGATCTAGGAAGCAGGACGATGCGAGGCCCAGTGGTGAAGGCATTCAAAGTAATGTTACTGTGAAATAGACCGGTGAGAACTCCAGCAACGTGCAATTGAATATTCAGAATAAGCAAGGTCAACAAAAGGGTAATGGAGGTCAGGGTAAGAAGCGAGATCAAAATCGTGGACCGAGACGCAGAGCTCCCATGTTTGACCAATATACTCCCTTGAATACATCCCTGGAGAATGTTTATCTACAGACTTGTAATACTGGCCAGTATAAGAAACCATCTCTGAAACGATCATCTGAGAAGCAGATTCAAACTGGAAATTTCTACAGATTCCACGATTTCTATAGCCACAATACTAATGAGTGTCGTCATTTACAAGGCATCATTGAGAAGTTAATCAGAGAGGGGAAGTTGGAATAGTTTGTTCGGGCGCCGCAGGCTGGAGGTGCGGGCCCATCAAACCCGAATCAAGGTCAAAACCAGGCTAGACCAGAGGAACCCGTGCATACTGGCGGGATGTTGGTAATAAATACAGTTAGTGGCGGTCCTCATCAAGCTAATTGGAGCTGGAAGGAAATGGAGTCGTATGCCAGTTCGATTGGGCGTGCGGACTTCGAGTGTTGCAGTAATATTGATGATGGAGCTCCAGCGAAACAACAGAAAATAATGACAGACGACATCGTTTTTCGAAACAGAGATGTTGATAGAGTTGAAGCCCCCACTATCGATCCACTAGTCATATCAGCTCAAATAGGTCCTGCTTGGATAAAGAGGATCTTGGTAGATAGTGGAAGCTCCATGAATATTCTTTTTAAACGAGCTTATGACCATATGAGAATGGAGGCGAAGGACCTAAAGCCGTGTCAGTCTCGCATACATGGCTTTAATGGAAGTGCAACGATACCCTTTGGGATGGTGGAGTTGCCAGTCGAGTTGGGAATCGGAGATCGAGGGAGAGTCCGGATGCTACAGTTTACTGTGTTAGACATTAATTCTCCATATAATGCTTTCTTGGGCCGACCGGCCCTCTTTGAATTCAGGGCAGCTATTGCCCCATGGCATTTGACTCTTAAGTTCCCCACAGATAATGGGGTTGGAGTTGTTCAAGGAGATCAGGTGGCTCGACGCGGCTGTTATGTTGCTAAGCTACGGGAGGCGCAGCGTAAAGAGAAGGGAAAGGACGTAGAGGAATCTCTCTGCATCCGTTTTTCTGAAAATTGACAGTTAATGCCTAGGCCAAGGCCCAGGCACCACAACGAGTTCCTAAAAGATCTTGATCCACGAGATAATGATAATGAAGAGGAAGTCAAAAGCAGTCAGGCTTCACTGGCAAAGTTGACGATCGATGTTTCGATCGATGATAATGATGACTCCAGAATGATAAAGGTCGGATCTCAGCTTAGCCACCAGATGAGAGAGGAATTGGTTAAATTTCTCCGGGCAAACCTCGACGTGTTTTCTTGGACTCACTTTGATATGTGTGGGATCTCGCCGGACATCGTGAGCCATGCATTGAATATTGACCCGCGTCATGTCGTGGTTAAACAGAAAAGGCGCGGTATGGATCCAGAGAGATCTGCCGCCCTAAAGGAAGAGGTAGATAAACTCAAGTTGAATGGGTTTGTTCGAGATGCATTGTACCCGGAGTGGGTATCCAACCCAGTGCTTGTCAAGAAATTTAATGGGAAATGGAGAACTTGTGTGGACTACTCAGATCTGAATAAAGCCTGCTCTAAAGACAGTTTTCCACCTCCCAAAATTGATCAACTCGTAGATTCAATAGCTGGACACGAACTCTTATCTTTCATAGAGGCATATTCCAGCTATAATAAAATACCGATGCACCTACCTGATCAGGAGCATACCAGCATTATCACCGATCTGGGACTCTATCGCTATAAAGTGATGCCGTTCGGACTCAAGAACGCTGGGGCAACTTACCAAAGACTCGCGAACCAAATGTTCACTAACTAGATCGGGAAAACCATGGAGGTGTACGTGGACGATATGCTTGTAAAGTCACGGTTGTCCATCAATCATGTCAAAGACGTGGAAACAATGTTCAACATCCTCCGACAGTAACGAATGAAGCTCAACCCATTGAAATGTCACTTCGGAGTCAAATCTAGAAAATTCCTTGGATTCATTGTCAATGCTCAAGGAATTGAAGCCAATCTTGAGAAAATCTGGGCAATTCGGAATCTCGAGACTCCCAGAACCATAAAGCAAGTGCAGAGCCTCAACGGGAAGGTGGCAGCCTTGAGTAGATACATCTCCAAATCCACGGACAAGTGCATTCCCTTCTTCGACCTGATTAGGAAAGGAACGCGCAAGTTCGAATGGACGGCGGAATGCGAAGGCACATTCCAAGCATTGGTTCAACATCTGGCAACGCCACCTATTATGTCAAAGTCGGTTGATCATGAAAGATTATATATCTATCTGGCGGTTTTGGCAAATGCGATTAGTGCTGCATTGATTCGGGAAGAAGATCGGATACAACGACCGGTCTATTATATCAGTAAGCGATTGACTAGGGCAGAAAGAAACTACCCAAAGTAGGAAAAGCTAGCTTACTGTCTCATCGTTGCCTCAAGAAAGCTTCGACCATATTTCCAGGCTCACCCGATCACAGTCTACACCGACCAGCCATTACGACAAGTCCTTACATGACCTGAGACGTCTGGTAGGTTGCTCAAGTGGAATATCGAGTTGAGTCAGTTTGATATCACTTATACACCAAGGCGAACCATTCAAGGACAAGTTCTGGTGAATTTCATACTTGAATTCACCATTTCGGAGGACTTGCTCGAAGCCAGTGAATCTCTGAAACACATATGGAAGCTATATATTGATGGTGCATCAAACGACCGATGCTCAGGCGCTGGAGTCGTACTTGAAACTCCAGAAGGTCAATCCATATGCAATGATTTGAAATTTGACTTTCGTGCAACTAACAACGAAGCTGAGTACGAAGCTTTACTCGTGGAACTCAGACTTGCCAGAGATTTGGGAATTATTGCTATCAAGATTTACTACGATTCACAATTGGTCGTATGCCAGGTTCGGGGAGAATACCAAGCTAGAGACCGGAGGTTGACTTCTTATCTTGCTCGGGTTTAGGAAGTGTTGAATCAGTTCGACTACTATACCATCCTCTGTATACCCCGGGAGCACAATCAGAAGGCCGATTCTTTGGCAAAACTGGCCAGCACCGGTGAGAAACAGCAAATAGGGCTCGTCCCCGTTGAGACACTTACCACTACGAGTATCGATCAGATGGAGACGGATTGGGTGCATGAGACAACGCCCGAGAAGGAGTCATGGATGACCCCGTTTAGGAATTATCTTGAGCACGGAGCTTTGCCTGAGCGCCAAAGTGAGAGAAGACGGGTCCTTCGAAAAGCTTCACGGTTCATTATCCAGAATGGAGTCATGTACAGGAGAGGATACTCTATTCCTTTACTCTGGTGTATCGCCCACACCAAAATCAAACGAGTGTTACATGATGTGCATGAGGGATAATGTGGCGATCACACTGGAGGGCAAGCTGCTGCTAAGAAGATACTTCGATATGGATATTATTGGTCGACTCTGAATCGAGGTGCATCGGACTATGCCAAAAAATATGATAGATGCCAGAAGCATGCCAGAATTCCAAGAGCCCTGCCTACCGAAATCACTTAAATGGTCAGCCCATGGTCGTTCGCCATATAGGGCCTCGATATAATTGGGTCTTTACTTCTGGCTAAAGGTGGTGCAAAGTACGCCATCGTTGCGGTTGACTACTTTACTAAATGGGTGAAAGTCGAGCCCCTTGCTACCATCACGACGAAGAAAGTGATCAACTTTGTGGTACGCAACATCATCTGTCATTTTGGCCTCCCACAAACAATTATCACTGACAACGGAGCCCAATTCGACAGTGTCGAGTTTAAGAATTTATGTTAACGTTTCCACATCCAGAAGAAATTCTCGGCCGTTGCTCACCCTCAACCAAATGGACAGGTTGAAGTGGTTAACAAAGTTATTAAGTCCATCCAGAAGAAACGACTGGAGAAGGCTGGAGGCAGATGGGTCGACGAACTTCCCATGGCCCTATGGGCATATCGAACTACCCACAAGTCCATGACCGACCACACTCCATTTTCACTTTCCTACGGCTCTGAAGCCGTTATTCCGGTTGAGTTGGAAGTACTTTCTCATCGTGTGACATATTATGATCCAAATACGAATGCCATATTACTTGCTGAATCTCTGGATTTATTAGACGAGAAGCGTGAAGAGGCTATTTGAGGGCAGCTGCGCACCGAAGTCGAGTCGCCCGATTATACAATGCTAAGGTCTGACCCAGAACCTTTGAACTTGGCGATCTCATACTCAAGAGAATCTATCTGGTCCCTTCACATATGAAACCAACATAGGAAGGACCATATGTAATCAAGCGGAGACTTGGAGACGGCACATTCAAACTATCAACTGTTGATGGTCTCACTTTACCAAGAGCATGGAACAGCGAGAGTCTCAATTGCTATTACACATAACATGCTTTATTTATTCATTTAGTCTGATTTTCCTTTGAAATTTGTTTATGCATTTCGAAATTTGAACTTGTAATAAGGCAACTGACTTTGTTGTACTTTCTTGTTTCAGCAATAAAATGCAAACTCATCAAGCCAGAGTGGCGATTCTTGAAATGCGCCATGCGATCATCACGATGCACGAAGAGCTAAGTTCCATCTCCCGGTGGGACTCGTTCAAATAGGGAGTGATCGTGATCTGACCGATCACTCGCTAAGTGAAACCCGAGCTCGGGGATCGACACACTTAAATCAAAAAGGATTGAAACATGACAATCCTCTAACAAATTCCAGTTCCCAAAGTGAGAGTTGGAGTGCAAATTCCAAATCCAAGCTCAAGGAGGATGGACCCGTCCATCTACGACTTCGCTTGTCAAATCAAGGTGGATGTGATCCGACCGTCCACAACCTTGATTAACTCCCCGTTCCCAGAGTGCAAACGAGATCCAAATGCCTAAATAGATGTGACTGACCATCTGTCGGCCAACTCCAGATTCCCAGAGCGCGAATCGGAGTATAACCACATTCGGGTGTGACTGACCACCCACCGACTCACTCTAGTCCCGAGAGCGCGGACTGGAGTATAAACACCAAAATGGGTATGGCTGACCACCCATCAACCAACTCCAGATTCCCAAAGTGCGAACTGGAGTATAAACATTAACTAACTCCGATCCCGAGAGCGTGGACCTGAGTATAAACATTAAACGAGTATGACTGACCACCCGTAAAACAACTTAAGTCCCCGTAGCGCGGACCTAATTCTAAACACTGAATGGGTGTGACTGACCGCCCATCAACAACTCCAGATTCCCGGAGCGTGAACTGGAGTATAAAACATTAAACAGGGGTGAATAACCGCCATAAAATAACTCTTATCCTCGGAGCACGGATATGACTCCAAGTACTAAACAAGTGTGACCGACCACCCGTGAATTATCCTATGTCCCCGGATTGTGGACGTGATTGTAAATAATGAGCAGGCGTAACCGACCGCCAGCACTCAAGCTCAATCCTCAAAGTGCGGATGCAAGTAATTATCGATGAACGAGAGTAATCGACCGCTCAAATTCATCTCACTTTAACTTCGTTCCGACTTAGTTAAATAGAGGTCAACAAAGGAGAAAAGTGTCTGGCGACCGACTACTTCAATTTTCCTTGAGACTGGGTGCATAACTCAAGTACCAACCACTTACCAAGACAGTGTAACATCGAAATTCGACTCGACGTTTGGTTATGACCCGAAGCCATGACTTGGGGACTTAATGACCGAACTCAAGTTCGACTTAAAAACTAAAAGCCTCACGAGTACATTGAATGGAAATACGAGTGCAGAAATGCTTAAGTGAATAGACACAGAGTTATGCTGAAAAACAAAATGGAATCTCATTTCAACTATCCTTTTTGAGTAAAAGATAAGTACAAAAATTATTTCAAGAATTCCTATAGGCAGGGGCCGAACCTGCATCTCTACGGAAAGCAAAAGGAAATTCCTACCTATCTACCAAAAAAGGAAACAAAAAGGCATGTCTACTCCTTCTTCTTCTTCTTCTTCGGTGTTGATCCACTGGAGCTACCGCTCGACTATTTTTTGAGCCTTTGCCTCCCCGGCCTCCTTTTGCTAATTGGTCTTCGGTCGGGGGAATTATAGCGGTCTCTTCCTCCAAACTCATGGGGATCGGAATGCTCTCGGTATGCGGAGCTAGAGGAACGGTGACACTTTCAATGTTGGAAGATAGAAGAGGCATGTGGGTATCAATGATCGTGCCACCTAGAGAAACGATAAGCATAGGGACCGGACCAGGGCCCGTCATGCCACCTCCCATGCTGCTAGCCTGCTCGTCTCTCTCCATTTCGGCGTTAATTTCCACCATTATCTCCTCCTCCCGAACTGCTTGAGCGTCTACTAGAATGCTGCTAGTCGGGCCCAATGAGCTAGTTGTAAACACATTATCACCTATGTTGAAAGGCAGGTCAATGATTGGGTCGCTTCGGTGGCCGAGGAGTTCTTCCATCATTTGCTCGTCAAGGACGAAGCTACATTCATGCACCTCCCCGGTTGATATGGCAACCATTGTGGTTGTTGCCTCCATCATAAAAGCCTCCTCCTCATGATGCAATTCATGGGTTGTAGAAGGATCGGCTGGTGCAGAACCTTTAACTGAATAAAGACACGAAACGGTGTTAGAGATATCTTTCAACAACACTCCAGTCTTCAGATGAATTTAAGAAATGTTTAGAGTACCTTCCTTAGAGTGGCTCATGCGCTGAGCCGGTGCACCTTCAGAAACATGTTCATGGACCGGAGAGATGTGCGGCTTATCTGGGTCGTACGCCGGAACAGCTGGAAGGTTAATTGTAGAAGTAAGCTCGGGTTGAGTCGCTGTAGGCATTTCAGAGCTTCCTTCATTGTGCTCAACGCCGGACCCCTCTCCAACGTCCGGTATTTAGCGGCTAGTTTCTCCTTTTCAAAAATGACGATGGCATCATGAAGAACTTTTCTCTCATCTTCGGTTAATATCCGGTTCTCTAGCTCGAAGTCGTCTATAGATGTAGTGTTGCGGTCCGCTTTCTCATCCTCTACCAAGTGGCACCAAGCATTGAACAGATGTAGCGGGTAGTCATTGAGCCAGCCTAGGTTGCGATGTTTCAAGACATTGACATTATAAGTGACCAGGAGGTCTTCGATATCACCTTTCAACCTGGCCTCTGCTGCTCTAACCTCGGTCTCAATTTTGGCCTCGGTTTCTTGGACCTTTAGCTTGGCCGCATCCCGCTCATCCCTGAGTACCACGGCCTGCTCACACACCTCTTGGGCAGCTCTATTAGCGTCGTCTTTTTCCTTGGCGACTTAAGAAAATTTAGCTTTTAGCTCCTTAAGCTCTTTGAGCGCCGCGTCTCTCTTTGCCATGACCGTAGTGGTCTGGTGTCCCATTTCCTCGACCAAGGCTAAATGTGTTTGTCTCATCTTGCATGTGATGATAAGTTGTGCGGTGCCATGTGTGTGCGCACGTGCAAACCCCCCAACCAACTAATTGTGGCGGCTCCGCTTGTAGGAGTCGGCTCCCCTACATCTAAAGCACTCAAGCCTGCCTCGGTTTTCAACTCGAAGTCTTGAAGTAAAGTCAGATCGTCTGGGATTGGGAATCCGGCAATCCTTCCAATGGGCTCTCCATTTGCGGAGGAGGAATCTCCTAACTAGTAGCGAGCAGAGACACCACGACGATTTTGCGCCTTAGAGATTTGCGGGCGACAGTCTTGCCTTTTCTTTTTCCCAATGCTTGAGGGTCCTGTGAAGGCACAGCCACGGGCTCGTCTCTAGCTGGCGAGCTCTCGTCATCACCTTATTTGGTTATAACAATTCTGGGAGTTCTCCTTCTTATTTTCCTTACCGGAGCCATCCTAAGAACTCCTGCTAGTTCTATGCTCTGATCTCTATCGATCAGCCCCATGCCAATCAGATTCTCATCTGTGAGGACTTCATCGATCTCTCTATATTCGGCTGGCATCGCTTGAAGAACCCTTACTATTTCTTTGAACCGGACTCCTTCGGGTCGCGGAATCGAAGCTGTATAAGAAGCAAGTGTTAGACTCCACGTCAATTAATATTATCCAGTTAATCGATGAAAGGGTTGGAGCACTTACGCCTGACTAGCCTTTGTCTGGCGAATCCCGACGGACACAGAACAAAGAACCACTTGGTTTTAAAATAGCTAAGCTTGCTCCAAGCTCCGGCCACTACCTGGAAATTTCTAACCGCTTCCAGAAAAGTGAAAGATGGGTTGTCCCCGTGACTTTTTATGTTGAATAAGTATTTGATCTCTTCTACAGTCGGAGGTCGGAAGAGGTGCTCTATGAGGATAACAAATAGACTGTTGAGTAAAGCGTACCCATTCAGGTGCAACTGGGATGGAGCGATCCTCAAGTAAAGCAACACTTCCTGAATGAATTGATTGAAGGGATGAAGCGTCCCGGCTACACACATGAATATATTATAAGCCGTGTATCCATCCGGGGGGTTGTCAGCTCTATCTTTCGGCCCCAGTAATAAGATATCATTTAGCGGCAACCCATGCCTTAGGCAAATCCTGCCTAACATATCTTCGGAGATATTAGAGCGGACTATAAACTGCTCCTGGCAACTCATCCGGAGCAAGGCTAATCACTTCACCTGCAATGGCTAGCATTTCAATTATGGGAAGAGGCGGACTTTGAATATCCTACGACTGAGAACTTTCGGGTTCCATAGCTATGGTACTCAGTAAAAATTATCGTTAGACGATAGTAAACCAGTGCTTCCCCCAGTGCGAAGTGTGTGAATGTGTTGTGCAGTGCGGTGCTACATAATACTTAGAATTCTATAGAATTTGAGAGATGTTCAAACGACAAGACTTCGAGATTCAACCAGAGCGACCGTCATCACTGACCGTCACAACCGTGCCATTCAGATTTTGGAGAACGATCCAAGTTAGAGCTCATTAAATTCGTCAAGTTACAGTTCCATCTACGAGCTTCAAAGGGCAGTCAAATATACAATGAAACGGTTAAGTCCAGTTATGCAAGTCAGAAGCTCGTTGGAGTCATATGTTCAAATGTGCAAAAAAAATTGTATCCATCAAGGTCAAGGCTAGGATCGATCGACAGAAGCCGCATTCGTATCTATCATAAAGGAAAGGATTTCGTATCGATCGCCAAAAGGCTAATTCATATCGATCCCAAGTCCATCATCTTGTATCGATAACGGGCCACGTTTTCGTATCGATCTACAGAACCGATACTTTGTATCGATCACAAAGTCAGGTTTTCTTATCGATCGCTCTGTATCGATACGAACTCCCACCATCTCCAATCGATACGAAGCCGCTCCCTCCCTCGATATGAATCTCCATTGTTTTAAACGATATGAACTTCCATTGTTTTCGGACCGATACGAATCACTCTTCCCCAATCGATACGAATGATCCCTTCGTATCCATCATCACTTCTTCTTCTCCAAATAGCCTGAACGATGTTCTCTCCTCCCTCGACCATGCTCCGAACCAACTTCGGCCTCAACATCACCAGAATCGGGCATGGTTATGAATGAATTGGCACAAGAACTCGAGTCTCATCGTTCTGAGATGAATTATTTCAACTAATTACCTAGATTAAAGATTTGGTTCGAGAGATTAGTGGCTTGATCAGTCTGAAGACAAGGATAGTTTTCTTTCTCTTTGTTTTGATCGATATGAAGGCAAAGTATGGAATGAAAGCAAATGAGAATTTGGCTAAGTCCAAAATGAATTTATATGGATGCAAAACAAAAGGGAAAAATGATTCGTCTCCCAGTAACATGAACTGGTCAGAGCAGTCAAAGTCAGATCGATACGAAAGCGAATGAGCAAACAAACCTGGAGCAGTCACAACTTCCATCGATACGAAAAGGCTAGTTCGTAACCATCAATTCAGATCGATCCATAACATGGCTGTTTGTATCAATCGGTCACCCATCGATACGGAAGACGCAACAGAGGCCCATTTGAGCTACTCTGATCCATCGATACGAAATGCCAACTTCATACCCATCCACTTGAAGACTATAAGAGCTCGTATCCATTGATATGAATCATCTCAAAAGGCCAACTACTTCGTATCGATAGGCATCGATACGAAGCATACATCCCAACTTCTCAAACCGATTCAGGAGAGGATTGATACAAAGGAAGGATTTAAAAAAACCATCAAACATGGTTACAACTCAAATTTCACATCGATCTAGGAGATGATCGATACGAAACTCGATCCAAACAAAAACTAAAGAACTTGATAACGACCTGTGAACGTGCAAATGTGAACAGGAGTCAGGCTAATGTACGTGCGTGTATGACGAACTAACATTCAATTTTCAAAATTGACAGGAATTGAATGCTCACCTGATGACAATAAAAACAGTGAACAACAAATTGCTAGCACCTGACACTCAGTTACAACAAAACACTACATGATCGTTGGCAGTGAACAATCCAACCTTTATATTACTGGAAATCGATCAAAGGTTACATCTTTCGACAAAAAGGCAGCAACTATTCAATGAATCGGGTAAAACCTTTTCGGAATAAAGGGTGCAAATTTTCAAAGCATGTCATGTTCACATAAGACGTACTTTGGGGGGCAAAAGTTATCCCACCTTTTTGGCAAGGTCGTGATACTAAGAACTTGACTGGAAACCAAAGACAATTCAACTCGAAGATCGGTTATACACAGGTCTACTATGGATACTGACAAATTTGGTCCAAATTTGGATCGAGCTACAACTAACAAAATACGACAAGCAAAGCTATGGGAGCCAACGTTCCAAATTTCAGGTCAATCGGAGTTCGTATGCTCAAGATATGGATCGATCGAGATCAAGGAAATCAACATCATTCGTATCCATCAACCCATAAGCATCTATTTCATACCGATCCCTTGAGTTACTTCAATTCATATCCATCAAGCAGAAGCAGCCTGGTTCGTATCGATCACTCGCTTGATCGATACGAAGGAGAGAGTCAACAATCGATACGAAAGGGGTCGCATTACATCGATACGAAACAGCTCCTAAAGCATCGATACGAAAGGAATCATGACAGATCGATACGAAGAGTATAAGCGAAGGTCGATATTAAAAGCATAAGTATGTATCGATACGAACTAGAATGAGAATCATTGATACGAAGCGGCTTCAAGTGAACAATATGAAGAAGACATGGTCAAGTGGAAGAAGTGGTCATGCGGAATGAAAAGTGGATCTCTCCTGGACTATCGCTCCACTTCACCTAATCGATGCGCACAAGCATCGATACGAAGTGATCGATTCGAACATGGATCGATACGAACTCGACAACCATCTGCAAATACAAACTTGGATCGATCATAACTCAAAATCTACAAGTCCAAATGCTACCAAATTTTCACATGAGCTTGCTTACCACCTCAACAATGTCCTTGATCGATCTCAGTCCAAAAGGAGCAAGTATTGATCGATACTAAATGTACATGGATCGATCAGGGATCGATCCCAAATGACCTCGGATCGATCAACTGGGCCCACCCACGTAGGAGAAGGGGTATTCCGAGATCTAAGTGAGATATTTACATACTACGCCTATAAATAGCAGCCCTATGCCTTTAGAAAATGGACTTTTGGATTCTTCTACGCCGATACTCTACCGAAAACCCATTGTAACTCGAGTGCTTGAGTATTCTGTGTTGCAATCAGTTAGTAGACATCAATAAAACATCAAACTTTCCAAAGTGGACGTAGGCTACAACGCCGAACCACTATAAATTCCGTGTTCTTGCATTTCTGTTTGTCTGTTTTGGCATGTTTATTAGATTAGCCTCTTTTTACATTTATATTTTTCATTCTAATCTCTTCAAATACATCCAAAGAGTGTTGTGCCTTGGTACAAACAAATTTTATCGAAATATTGCACATTACAAACTTTGACCATTCACCATATAAAATTTATATGCAATTGTATATGGATCAAATATCCATAGTCTTGTATTGCTTTTAGAGTTCGAAACTCATATAATGCATTACATGGTCTTGACCAAATAAAAGCGTAAGTGACCAAACCACAAATATATTCAGTAGTTGTAAAATCAGGCACTTGCATGGGTGTTGAAACGTTAACATGCAATAGAAATTTAATAGTGGGTATTATATTTCCATTTGTCAACTTTCAATTCAGTTCATATGTATATGTTAATTGATAAACATTTTATCAATCATATTAAATGCACAAATTTAACATTGTAGATAATCATAATATTATTTAGCATATGTTCTTACAATATTAGAAAGGTTAAATGTTACCATTTCATTTTTCTAATAAGGCTCCCACTAGTCTTTTATGTTTCTCCAAACCCTAAGATGAAACACAGAAGTCTTTCGACTTTACTAGTGGGTGTTAGGACTCATCTGTCTTGGTATTCTGACCTTTAGTTTGCTCAACAAATCATAGCCCCACAAACGACGGATAACTCCTTATCGGTTGTATCACATACAACTCCTAACCCATTTTTCCTTGTCCTAATCTCATTTCGACCTTGAGTTTGCTCAACAAATCGAAAGAGATTATTCACTCGTACCAACCATATCGTGATGGCCTAAATATAGTATATGTACCTTGAGTTTGCTCAACAAATACATATAGTTATCTTACCTCATCTGTTCAATATATTAATAATACTACACATAACATTCTCAACTTGAGTTTGCTCAATAACTAAGGAGTATGCAAGTAATTTATTAATATATATGGTAGAGGACGACATTATATTGAAGATTCATAATCTTTAATATATTATATTGAGTGATATCGACTTATGGAATAATGTATTTCTTATGAAATACTCTCGTGATTCAAGTGTCAGACACATCAGAAATCAAAGTATAAGTAGATTTACGTATGTATTTATTCCTTATGTCTATTTGGGTTTCTTTAATGTTCCACTTTTAGTTTATACATTCATATCATATAAGTTTTGTTGTTAAATAACTTTTATATTTCATATTACTTATATGATAGTCTTATGTATAATATTTCGTTAATTAAATCTTATTTAATTAATTAACTCTTTAATTAATTTTATATTAGTATTCCAATATAACTTTTATATTGGACATATCTACTATAATCTTTATAGTGTAACACATATATCTTATATATGTGTATTTTTATTTAATAATTAACCTTTAATTAATTTATTAATTAAACAATTTTAATTAAATTATATTAATTTCAAAATTTTATCTTATATACTTACATGTATGCTTATGTTATCTTAAACACTTTAAAATAACATAACATATATCAACATATATAATACATGCATATATGTATTAATTAATTAACTCATTTAATTAATTTATATTATTAATCTTATTAATAATTTTAAATTTCAAAATTAATATTTATGTAGTTTCAAACATTTTGAACTTTTTCGTTACATTTCCAAACATTTTGAAAATTTATGTTATATTATAACCTTTTATAATAAACATGTTTTTATTTTAAATTTAACTTTTAAATTTAAAATCATGTTTAATTTTCAAAACTATTTTGAAAATTAGCCCAAGGCCCAATTCAAATTGGGCCTTTTCTATTAGGGGCAACCGTTGGGTTCACATCACCTTTCAGGCCAGGCAGGTAACCAGGTAGGACAGGGTACTTGATTACCCAATTCTAATCTTAGACATCACCTTTCTAGACACCGAACTAAGTGCACAGGCTTAATTAGCCCTAACATGACTAATTTAGACCGTATAGGCTATTGGGCTCCGATGCCATTGTTGGAACTGGACCAGCCCGTAATGAAAGAAATGAGTGAATTTCAAAAAAAATTATCATTCTGGATCTTTAATGGGCCTATGAAGTCTAAATATACTTAGAACTTTTCTAAGTTTCTTTTAAATAAAATCAGTATTTTATTTAACTTCATAAATAAAGTTTTACTTTAATTTAATGTGTATGTAAGTTAAAGCATATCAAATATACTCTCATATACAAATTTGTATATAACATTTACTTTTCAAATTTGTCCAGAGAAGGAAATATATCATTTCCTTTCTCTTAGTTATTCAATTAATGAGGGGGCATAAATTTATTTAGAGAAGGAAATTTTCATTTCCTTCTACTTAAATTATTCAAGTTAGAGAAGGAAACTTTTCATTTCCTTCTCTTGGTTAAATTAAATAATTGATTAATAAAATAACATTAATGACTAATCTAAATATGACATGAATTGTAAATATATTCACAGTAAATATTATGCAAGTGCAACATATAGGGAGTGTGCATAGTTAGTGGTGATTGATATGTATACATAAAATAAACAAGAACAATTTGAATAGTTATTGCATAGGAATTGAAATGGAAATAAGTAAGGGATGACAAGAGTGATTGATATAGTTTCCCATTTAGTAAACTTAATTAATGCAACATACTAATGACAATCAATAGGTACCATCATGTAAGAATAAAGAAGGTAAACAATGAATTGTATGCTAACATTATTGTCTTAATTAAAAAGAGAAACGATTTCATATTGTGACAACATGTGTAAAGAAAAATAAATTTTATATGAACACATACAAGTAGATCCAAATATGTATATATGGAATTCAATCAAATATTTCTAATAATATAAATTAGATAGTTTTTATAGTCAATTTCAAAATTTTGATTTGTTATTAAAAGTCCTTTTATTCATGTGTGTATATCTAATGCAATAAAAGATGCAAGTAATGCATGCATGCATTAAAATTCAAAACTAAAATTATAGTTTGTTATGAAAGATTAAAACATAGATCTACAATTGAAACATTGTATTAATTTCATATAGATTTCATTTTTAACTTTAAGTATAATTCAATCAATCAACATGAAAATGTAAATTTCCAGATTTAAATAAATGGAATTAAAATTAAATGTTAAAACATAGAACTAAAGTAAAACATTGTATTTTCAAATATATAGATTTAGTCTCAATTTAACAAAGTAAAGAAAAGAAGCTAATCAATTCGAACATGTAAATATTCAGATTTGAAGAATTGCAATTTAATTAGAATGTTTAAAAAACACGATCTACACTTAAATGTTGTTTTAAAACATAAACAAATTTAATTTTGATCTATCAACTGAAAGCACAATTATATCACTCAACAAGTAATTCAATCTTCATAAACAATTTTTTTAATTAAGATAGATAGCAATACATCTTTCAAATTATGAAAATCAAATGAAATTTCCATCAAACATTGCAAAATCACTATCTATATATAGAAAAAGACATACCTTGCTACCCAATCCTTAAAACGCACCTTGCTGATGTTTCCTTTAATTTGCACCTTGAATGAAGAATGCTTCCAGATCTGATTGAATCACCTTAGGATGTTGCCTAGAAATCACACCTTGAATGATGATATCTCCTTAGATCTTCAAGATCCACATCCGATCCTTTCAAAAGATGGATGAACCACTTTTGTTTTATTTTAATTGATCTTTTTATTTGGAGTTGAAAGATTTAGGAATTCCTTTTTTCTGCCATGAAAAGTTAGGAGGAGAGAAAGAGAAAGAATGAATGAGAATAAAATGAATTGTACGTACAGAATGAATTAGAGAATATGTTTTATTTGAAAGAAGGAAACCTTTCTCATTCTTTAATTAAAACTTCTCTAATTAATTCTCTTGATTAAATTTCTCTTTTCATTCCTATTTCTTTACATGGTATGGCTGAAAATTACGTGCCATCAAATGACATAGATTCCATAAATTAACGCATGTAATTATCTTTTATTTAATTACAATGACATCATATATCAATGCTCGCAAATATAGCTTTTATAAATGCATTCAAATAATTACAACTAACTCCCAAACATCAAATAAAATAAATAATAATTAATATTTCCCAAATACTAATTAATTTAATTAATTTACAACTTTTTAAAAATTAATTATACCATGTGGTTTTTCAGAGATTCATCATTATGGTTGTGCGACCCTGACTTTAAGTTGACTTCGGTTGACCGTGATATTAACCTCATATAACCAGGGAGACGAATTCTCTCTTGAATAGTGCTTCACTTCCAATACTTCCACTGGACCCAACTATAGTCGCTCGATGGAACGCCATGTCATGATTTGACTACATTAAAGCGGAGCTTTCATATTGAAGATCCACAGTATTCTCAAGTCGAGAGAATTATGTAAATCAGTCACATCGATATTTTCTGTTTGACCTTAGTTATATTAACCAACAAAAAACTATCGAGCGAGTCCTTCCATGGTTATCCAATAACTATCAGTACGTAACCCCTTGGTGCCCACAACAGTCATGAGTAATACATTATCCGACATTTGGAGAGCGTTGCGTACTCTAGTCTCAACGGATGCATCGATATCTAGTCTCGATGCATCTTGACTAGGAACATTTAAAATGGTATATTTGTTTCAATGTGATAAATTACTCACGATTACAACACTTTGTAACTACTATCACAAAACATACCATTTATGGATTTTCTATTAAATATACTTTTAATTAAATTGATTAATAAATGTAACCACATTATATCAAGTATATAATAGAAAGAAAACACCTTTATTTCGAACAAGATTGGTCAACAAGTTAGATATATGTAACATATTACATAATTGCGCCTAGGACATACCCTAACTCTATTAGAATACACCCCTACTGTCAGAGTCGGCTAGAATTACTTTCTAATAGACTGGAAAAATGTTCTGGTCGACTGATGGCGGCAATTATAAAGGAACATGAGGCACAAATTTTGAAGGGCGGTTTCATCTTTTTCCATAGTTTTGGAGTTTGTACTCTAGCTCAACGTATCTTTCGCATATATTTTGTTCCAACGACGAAGAGCATCTGGAGAGCATTATAAGTAGACCTAAGGTTTATTATTATATGTATCTCTAATCCAATTAAAAAAGGAATTTATTAATTCTTCTTCTTGGTTTAGTCTCTAAATTGAAACTAATTTTTTAACCTCATTTCTTTAGCAAAGTAATAAAGATCTATTCTTCCCAAAGTGGACGTGCACTATAAATCTCATTTATGATTTAATTTTCTTCATTGCTTATGTGATCTGCGTTAGTTGTTTTAAGATATTAGTCTTTTGTTTGTCTTACCTCACCATCAATATGTTCTTATTGTTATTTTTGATGCATTGGGGTTGCTTTGGATCACTAGAATTTTCCCTAATGCTATCTTAAAAGCATAAACAAAAATTACCCTAATATGATTTTGGTAAGATAATTGACTAAAATTATCTTAGAATTTTGTATGTTAATCAAATTATTTTTTTCTAAATTTGTCAAATAAAAGCAAAGTGTTCACTAAGAAAATCTTAAATAATTATCTCAATATTCCTTAAGATTCATAAGAATATGATGGTAGCCATGCATTCAAATAGAAAATTGTAGGTTGCTTATGAACATTTCATGGTCTATTAATAACACCATTGAAAAATGTATTAAAGAATATTTCAACAAAGATAAAGGTGAATTTTCAAAAGGCAAGTTTAGTTTGACTAAGATTACATGAGACATTTTAAAAATAAACTAGTTCATGCATGTTTACAACTCAACTGTTAACAAGATTTAGAGGTGCACATTGAAATAGAACAAAATAATACATTTACATTTATACTTTCTCACTAATTAGGATATGAAAATTATCACTTGGATATCCTTTTAATTTAGATACTATGTTACTCACTCAACTTAACGTTTCATATAATTATGTTTAAGAATGCTAAAAATAACAAACTTTACCTTCAATATATTATACGGTACGATTGAAGATATTTGATATGTAGTTATTAATAAACCAATAATGATCAGAAAATAAATTAAGGGAACCTAATTCATAATCATACACCTGAATTATCTATATTTCAACTCTACTTAAAAAATCAAATAAAAATAGTGGCACAAAACTTAGGAATAAAAAAGTATTCCAATTTTATGTGCAATGAATCTTAATGAACAACTTAAGGTTCAATGTTATTCATCTATTAACAAATTTGATAGGCTTCTACAAAATAAATGTAGGAAGCCAAAATCATAAATATTCTAATCAGGACAAAAATCATAAGTAAAAAAACCATTTGGATTGAAACTTGAAGGAAAAGTCAATGTTAAAAAATTTAGAAGAAAAATGACAAATTCATCGACAAATAAAAAGAAAAGATGGTATAAAATAAAGATCAAGCCTTTAAATCAAGCTCAATTAATTAGGTAAGCCAAGGTTCTATTTAGCTTTCAGGTAATTTAACCATTAAAACAATAGATGGAACACAACCACTGCAAAATATGAATAGAGTCTTAGTAAATATAATATGAATTCAATTTGATGAATTAAATCAAATTCTAGTCAGATTAAAAGGTTAATGAGATCGGATATAAAATCATTTGGAAAGAATTCTTATGTTTATTCAGGTTGCGAATTATTTAATTTATTTTAAACTTTTATATACAAATAAATAAGAGAAATTGACAAAATTGCGAGAGAGAAAATTAAACAATGGGGAGAAAGAAGAAAGTGAAGATGAAAATATACCAAGGAAATAAAAAATTATTGCATTGAAAATATGGAAAAGGTGAACATAATGATGATTAGATTACAAAGGATTAGTGATTGAAGGGAGTGAGAAAAATGAATATAAGAACATTGTAAGGATTAAAATGCTAGAAATTTAGAGTTATTCTTAAAATTATGAGAAAAAATAATATAAATGCTCAAAGATTAAACATTTTTTAACATAAATATGTTAAACGAAACCTATATATATGTGTGTGTGTGTTAATAAATAATAGATAACCTAGATGTAACAAAATATTCATTTAAGGAAATGAAGAGTTTTTTTGAATAAGTGTTCAAGTTTGTTTATTACTTAGACTATAGGGTAATATTTATAACCCATTATTATTAAAATAGGGAACATTCAAAAGATCACAACCCACAGCCTAAAATACTTCAGTAATACAAACCCTCAGCCAACTTTAATACAACATAACACTTGTCCTTACTTTCAAATGTTCCATTTACTCATCTAGAGAAAAATTATGTCCTTCCCCAAAATAGCTCGGTCTTCAAGAATGGCAACTTATGTCTTCCTCGTGCAAAACTAAACTCCTCCACCTCATTTCTCGCATGTCCACTCTTCATCAAACGACCCTTTTCTAAGCTAGATCTAACACAAATTCCGTAATAGTAGTTCCAAAACTTCTTAATGTCGTAGATCTATGTTGTAATAGTGTAGATCTAAGTAGATATAAAGGAATAAAAGAAACGTTGTTCAGTTTAGTTGACTGTAGAGTCATAAGCTAAGCTATATCGGCTCTGCTTGCACAAAAGCCTCGAAAATTTATAGATCTATGCTTCTCAAGCATAGATTTAGGTAGATCTGACAACTGTTCACCATCCAGCAGCAATTGTCAGAGTTTCTCTTTTCAGTAGAAAAGTGTGATATAATTTATGTTCTGTGTACTACTGTTTTTCCACTGGTAGCATTCAGTAACATAATTTTTAAACTCAATGCTTGCAGATCTGCAATATAGGGTACTATGACTTTGGATGAGGCATTAAATTTGTTTAGTCAAAGAACACATGTAATTTTTTTTTCCTTGCTATAGTATAAGCGAGAGAGAGTGAGAAAAATGTAATTAATATAGAAAAATCGATCATACCTGGGGGAGATCAAAGTTAGGCAGCAGCACGAATGATCACATATATTGTTGACGCCACCCGATGCGGTGGTTGGTAAGGTTATTCTCATTATCTGCACATTACTCTGTCTTGATTCTTCACATATGCTTTGTGTTTGGATTCGATATGCGGATCTTGACTAGTTATGGGATGTATTTGCATGTAATATGTTCTCAGTCATGTTTGCCCCTAAATGTTCTATTATTTTTCTCTTTCCAAATCAACTAAATGCAAGTCAAAAATATGATACATACCACATCACTACTTCAGCAATTCTGAATATAATGCAAAATCATATTTTCGACTTTGCATTAATCATCAAGTGTTGTTATTGAGGGGGCAGGCCATTTAAATTTTACCCCATACCATTTCTAGACATAAGCTCTGAATTTGCATTGGAAAAATAAATGTTTGGAATCCTCTATAGTCTGATTACATAAAACACATGCTGGTCCAATGTTGATATGTTTCTGAATTAATCGATGTTTTGTTGGCAATATATCATTTACTACTTTGAAGTACACACTGCCATTTTAGGTGTATGAATTCTATTCCATATGAAATACGCCCATAATACTTCATCATAAGTTGTTTAATAGCAAACCAGATCGACTCGAAAATGTACTTCACATCCTTACTACATGAACAAATGTAGTCTTCTAATTTGTCCCCTCAAACGTGAGTTTGCTCGACCTCTTCTCTGAACTGCCTCATGTAGCTAATTCTATAAGCGCTCCAAATTTCACCCTTAAGAATATCACTAACCATGATTCATTCTCCTCTAATTCTCTCTAAAGTTTCACACCCTAATCCGTTGATTATTTTGCCCCTTGCTACCACAGATCGAACCATAACAAGGTCGTAAATGCCAGTGCTGCTATGAAAGAAACTATGCGGGCTACCTCGGTGCAGATCATAGAAACTGGGCGTAAACACTATTTGCTGAATAACTTCTATCCAACTGTTTATAAAATTCATTTCCTTTAGCATATGCGAAATAAATGTAACAACCCTAATTTTTAATAACATTATTCAGGAGATTTAATTAGAATAAATTAAATAGAATTATGTAGATAAAGAGATTGAGGTTGATTAATAAATATGTAGTGGCCGTGCTTATTAAAATAAATGAACTTATAAATGGTTAAGTGTTAGCTAAAATAAACCATGGGGCATTAGGGTAAATAGCCTCCCATATTTTTCACCCTTATACTATTTTCCCCTTAGCCATACACGTTCATTTATCATAAGCAAAACTAAAAACGTAAACAAGGAAGAGCAAGGCCAGCCATTAAGAAGAAGAGAAGAAGAGAAAAAACAAAGTAAAGCTTAGGATTCAAGTTAGAAGAAATCAATCTCAATCAATCTTCAATTTCCTTATCCAATCTAAGGTGAATAATAATCACTACATCTCTATTTTTGGTTTTAAAATCATATGTTTTCTGATTTAAGGGCAAAATCGTTTTTATGATATATTGGATGATGATATGCTTGATTATGAATTTGTTTAGATTAAACAAGATTATTTAATCGAAGATATTCATGGTTTTAGGGTAAAACTAAGGCTAAATGATATTTAAAAGCCATGGGAAAATTACATGTTATGAAAAACATGATTTTGGAGTAGGGATTCAATTTTTATAATTTTCCAAGTCGTGGAAAATTAATTATAAATTTTCAAAGGAAAATAAGCTTATTTGCGTTTATAAATATATTTTGGAAAATATATCGAGGATTTGGGTCTGAAATTTTGATATGTTAGATAATATGATTAAAGTGAATTTCTGGAATTTTTAAGGATTTTTACTAAGTGATTTAGTATGAAAATTAAATTATTTTGAAAGGAGGACCTAAATGAAAGCAAGGTTTCGAAGGAGTCGAAAGGTTTTAAAACCCAAACTCAAATTTTTGAAGGAATAACGCATGGCTAAATAAGGAGTTTTGAAATGACTTTAAGTATGTAAATTTAAAGAAGTGTTACCTTGATAAAAATATAAGTTAAAGGGATTAACTATGTTTTATATGAAAAGGGACCTTAAACCCATAGGAGTGGTATTGTTAAATTGTTGTGTTTGCTTGTTCAAATAGGAATATATTCATATGATAAAGAACTCATAACTGTATTTTAGGGATAGAGGGTAGAAGAGCCAACTAGGTTAACCCAGTAGTAAATATAAATTGATTAAACTCCTGAATGAGTAGAATTGTATCCAAGGAGTCAGGGAGACCAAAATATAGGATATCTAAACCTTGAAGTTATCCGGGAGATAGGTTCATAGTAAACTCATGAAAACTATGATTAGGAAGTTATTGGGGGTAACCAACAGGTTCATAGTAAACTCATGAAAACTATGTATTATGGATGGTTGGTAGGGGCCAATTGGTTTGTAGTGAACCCATGAAAACTATATCTGGATTAAGAATTGTCATCAGTCAATAGGTTCCTAGTCAATCCATGAAAACTAGGATAGGAAAGAAGTTAATGTAAACATCAGTAGGTTCATGGTCAACCCATGAAAACTAGGATAAGAAGGGAGTTACCGGTTAAATCCATAGGTTCCTAGTCAACCCATGAAAACTAGGATAATAGATGAGTTAGTGGAATGACCAATAGGTTCGGGGAGGCCATGAATTAATTAAGTTAATTGGTATGGGCCTATAGGTTCATAGTGATCCCATGAAAACTATGAAATAGGACAGGGTGTCCCTGTGTTATGAAAAGGTTATTAGTAAACCCATGAAAATTAATAGGTTAATAGTGACCCTAGAAACTATAATTATGATAGGGATTCAGTTAAACCGAGGATGGGAAACCCAAATTGTTTACAAGTATGCATATCATCATAATATTTTGAAATATATGTTTTAACCATTGTGGATGCAGGAGCATAGTATATGGTTTTGAAAAAGGTTTTGGGATACTAGTAAGGAGAAAACCTGTTCCGCTAAGCGGTGTGGTCTCACTAGATATCTAAATGGATTGAGATGTTAGATTATTATTCGTACCAGACTTTATGTCTGACTCGAAGTTTTTGCTTTCCCCTTAAACTCTCGGGTACTCAATTGATTTTGAGTAGTTTAGGGTTTTCACTCTTCTTAGACGAATAAAGCTTCCGGAGGCGTGCAGGAGGCAGTTAGTTATTTAGAGTTATCTTTTTCCGTTGTGTATTTTGGATGTAAGGCAAACTTTCAGCCTTATTATATACTCTGATCAACCAAGAGGCATCTTCATATGTCGCTCTTGACGTATGTAATATTTTATTTTTCTAAACGTGGTTAACGTTTTTGGGATTATGTAATGAACATGAAATGTTTTGAATGGAATGTGGAATTGAGTTTTTTTTAATTTGTTAAAATTTTCCATATTCTTGTGATATGTGTATCATTGTATCTAGCACCGCCGTATTTGGTCGCCGAGGATTAATAACTATAGATGACTGCAGCATCCGTAGCCGTTAGTTTGAGGCCTCTAAATAGGGGAATGTTGCAAGTTGGTATCAGAGCATAAGTTTATGAAATTTTAAAAGAAAAGTTAAACCTAAAAGCTTTTTGAAACATAATCCAATAAATCAGAAATATGATTGGGGTTTGGGTAACGCTATAGTAACGTACTTGTATTTGATATATAGGTATATTTCTAAGTATGTATTCCCCTCTCTCTTAGATCGTTTTTCTGTATCTTACTAAGGCTCATATGCAGATTTACGAGAAAGAGGATATGGAAGCAGGAAACGGAAGAGGAAATCTAGGTGGAGGAAGCACCACAACCAACGGAAATGCTCGACGTAATACCAGGAGAAACCAAGGTCGACGGGCTAATGCTAACAAAAATGCTGAAGCCAATGTAGGTGTTGGAAATCCGCCAGTAGATGCGGGGATGGTGTATCAGTTGTTGGTTAATGTTTTGTAAGCAGGAGCTGCTAGTAATGTTGGTGGAGTTAATCCTGTAGCTCCAGTTGGATACAATTATGCTAGGCTGAGCAGAGACTATACCAGTCTAGGTGGAAAGCCTTTTGTTGGAACAGAGGATGCTATTGAGGTTGAGAATTGGCTTTTGAGATGTGAGAGGATCTTTACTGATTTAGGCTTGGATGATGAGGAAAAGAGGATACTGGCCTCTAGACAGTTGCAAGGGGCAGCGCTCCACTGGTGGAATAGTGTGACTGCCGGAGTTCTTGAGGAAGAGCTAACATGGGTTGACTTTAGAAGGAGATTTGAGCAGAGGTTTTTACCAGAGGTTGCTAAGTCAGCATTGATGAGGAAGTTCATGGATCTTGTTCAGGGAGAAATGTCAGTAATCGAGTATGCTGCTAAGTTTGACGAGCTATCTCGATACGGGTATGCCACAATAGACACTGACATAAGAAGGAATGAGAGCTTCATTCGTGGACTGAGGCCAGAGCTAGCTAGAATGCCTATGACACATGTTAGGGAACCTTGGATTGTGGTGGTGGAGATGGCTATTCGCCATGAAGAGATGTTTGTTGTGTCCGTTTGGGAGAAGACAGTTGAGTCCCAAGGTCCTCAGGGAAAGAAGAGGAAATTCTTCAAGAAGAAGGGAGTCCAGAAAAGGGATGTTGCTAAGAAGGCAAAGGCTGATTTGGTATGCTTTAAGTATGATAAGAAAGGTCATTATGCCCATGAGTGCAGGACTGGCAAAGGAAAGAAGCCTGTAGAGAAGAAGAATGTGAAATGCTTCAACTGCAACCAAGTTGGGCATTACAAGAAATAGTGTTCAGAGCCAGTCAGGGCGGACAGAGGGAAGGTTTTTGCTATTGGACCACCATCTTCTTCTATACCTACGACAACAGAGAAAGGGAAAACTGTGATGGAAGGTACGCTTTCGATTCAGAGTATACCAGTTAGGGTACTATCTGATACCGGTGCATCACACTCATTTATATCACAGTTTTTGGTTGATAGGTTATGTATAGAACCCACATACCTTGTTACATCCTTAAGGGTTACGAATCCAATAGGAGGGTATGCAACTCCAGGGATGAGATGTGACCAGCTAGAACTTGATTTGTTAGGTTATAAGTTTGCATGAAGTTTGTATGTTTTTGATTTCATAGATTTCGAGATCATTTTGGATATGGAGGTTGGAGGAGAGCTAAGTCAGGTTCAAGTGGCAAGAGAATTTGTAGATGTCTTTGAGCCTGTTATGGGACTACCACCGAAACGAGCTGTTGAGTTTCGGATAGATATTGTACTAGGAGCTGAACCTATGAGTAGACCACCTAGCAGGATGACACTGACAGAGATGAAGGAATTAAAGGTGCAGCTAGTGGATCGTGAGGGAAGGAATTTTATTTAGACCAAGCAGTTCGCCTTGGGGAGAGGTTGCGGTGTTCGTGAAGAAACCAGATGGATCGTTAAGGATGTGCATCGACTATCGTAAGTTAAATGAAAGGACGATCAAGAATAGGTACCCTCTGCCGAGGGTAGATGATCTGTTTGATCAGTTGAGTGAAGCAAGAGTGTTTTCCCAATTGGATTTGACAACGGGGTTCCATCAGTTGAGAGTGGCGGAGGATTCCTTTGACAGCATTGCAGACTAGATATGGTTCGTATGAGTGGTTGGTGATGCTATTTGGATTGAAGAATGCACCTGCTTTCTTCATTGATTTGATGAACCGGGTTTTCCAAGAGCACTTGGATAGTTTGTGTTGGTATTCATTGATACTATTTTAGTGTACTCGAAAGATGAAAGAGAGCATGAGATTCATCTTAGAGTGGTGCTTGAAACGCTGAGGTAGAATCAGCCGAAGGCGAAGTTTTCCAAGTGTCATTTTTGGAAGAAAGAGGTTAAGTTTCTTGACATATGGTTTCAGAGGAGGGCTTGTCAATCGATCCAGTTAAGATCGAAGCTGTCAATAATTAGAAGAGACAAGAAACGGTAACTGAGATTAGGAATTTTCTTGGACTTGCTGACTATTACCAGAGATTCATTAAGGATTTCTCGCGGATAGCAGCACCTTTGACTAAGTTCACCAGGAAAGACGTGAAGTTTGTTTGGTCTGACAAATGTGAGGAAGGATTCCTTAAGTTAAAGCATTTGTTGACCAATACACCAGTGCTAGTAGTTCTAGATGGAAACCAAGGGTTGGTAGTATACGCTGATGCATGTAGAACTGGATTGGGAGCAGTATTGATGCATAAGGGTAAAGTTATTGCCTACGCATTCAGACAGCTTAGACCGCACGAAGTAAGATATCCTACTCATGAATTGGAGTTAGATGCGGTGATTTTTGACTTGAAGATTTGGAGGCATTATCTCATGAGAGAGAGATTTGAGTTATTTACCGATCATAAGTCTTTAAGATATTTATTCTCTCAGAAGGAGTTGAATATGAGGCAACAGAGATGGTTGGATTTTTTGGCTGCTTATGATTTCGGTATAGAGTATACACCTGGAAAAGGAAAATAAAGTAGCAGATGCTCTCGGTGGAAAACATCATAATGTGGTGTTAGCGATGTTGGCAGAATGGAAGGATCTGGAAGCCTTGGCCAGTTGTGGTGTGCAGTTGAGATCTACTACTAGTTCTAGTCAGGGTACTGCTGTGTTGTCTTGTTTAGAAGTGCGACCAGTATTGATCGAGAGAATAGCTTCTAAGCAGAGAGAAGATCCAGTTTTAGCTGAGAGGATTAGAAGCTTGAGGTAGGATCAGAGACTGATGACCTAAAGGGTTTTCGTCTTGACCAAATAGGACGGTTGCGAAAGAAGGAACGGTTATGCATTCCAAATGTAGAGAACTTAAGGAGGAAAGTTCTGGAGGAATGTCATCGATCGAAGTTTACGATTCATCCTGGAGGGACCAAGATGTATCAAGATATGAAGAGGAGCTTCTATTGGGAAGGCTTGAAGAGGGATGTTGGCTTGTGGGTTAGGCAGTGTGTAAACTGTCAAACAAGTAAAGGCCGAACATCAAAACCCGAGTGGGCTACTTCAGCCTTTAGAGATTCCAGTTTGGAAATGGTATTCGATATCGATGGATTTTATTGATGGATTGTTGAGGATGAATAAGGGAAATGAAAGTATATGGGTTATAGTGGACAGGTTGACCAAGAGTGCCCATTTCATCCTAGTCAAGTCAATCGGGACGGCACCTATTTTGGTAAGATTGTTCATGAAGAACATAGTTAAACTTCATAGGATTCCTAGTAACATAGTCAGCGATAGAGATGCATTATTCACTAGCAAATTTTGGAAGAGTCTACAAGAAGTATTAGGTACCAAGCTCAAGATGAGTACAGCATATCACCCACAGATGGATGAGCAGATAGAGAGAGTCAATAAGGCACTTGAGAATTTATTGAGAGTTTGTGTATTGGACTTTGGTGGATCATGTGAAGATCACCTACATTTGATTGAGTTTTCCTATAATAATATTTATCAGACTAGTATAGAAATGGTGCCTTTTGAAGCTTTGTATGGAAGGCCATGCAAATCGCCAGCATGTTGGTTAGAGATAGGAGACAGATTGGTCTTGGGTCCGGATTTGGTTAGAGAGGCATCAGAAAAGATTGAGTTAATCCGAGGACGGATGAAGGAAGCTCAATCCAGGCAGAAGAGTTACGCAGATAAGAGGCGTAAAGACCTAGAGTTCTCAGTGGGAGACAGGGTTTTCATTAAAGTATCACCAATGAAGGGTGTGATACAGTTTGGAAAGTCGGGAAAGTTGGCCCCGAGATATGTTGGACCATTCTAGATTTTAGAAAGGATTTGAAAGGTTGCTTACAGAGTAGAGTTGCCAAGCATTTTGGTAGGTGTCCATAATCTATTCCATGTGTCTTATCTTTGTAAGTTTGTGCATGATATAGAGGCTACTATTCCTCAGACGGAGTTGGAGGACCTGGTCATAGAGCCTGATTTAACTTTTGTAAGACAACCAGTTCGGGTTGTAGCGAGAGATGAGAAAAGATTGAGGACCAAGGCAGTCAAGTCGGTGAAAGTTCAGTGGAGCGAACAACGAGAAGGACTGTACTTGGAAGACAGAGGACATGATTCGAGATGCTTATCCTGATCTGCTTTGAGGGTATGTCTATATTAGATTTATATAGGTTAGTAGCTAGTCGGGTAGGTTAGTATGGATGTTAGGAGTTGTTACAGATGATTACTACGTTTGTTATTTAGTCATTATTGAATTTCGAGGACGAAATTCTTTAAGGAGAGGAGCCTGTAACACCCCTAATTTTTAATAACATTATTCAGGAGATTTAATTAAAATAAATTAAATAAAATAATGTAGATAAGGAGGTTGAGGTTGATTAATAAATATATAGTGGTCGTGCTTATTAAAATAAATGAACTTATAAATGGTTAAGTGTTAGCTAAAATAAACCTAGGGGCGTTAGGGTAAATAGCCGCCCATATTTCCCATCCTTATACTATTTTCCCCTTAGCCATACACGTTCATTTATCATAAGCAAAACTAAAAACTTAAACAAGAAAGAGCAAGGTCGGCCATTAGGAAGAAGAGAAGAAGAGAAAAATCAAAGTAAAGGTTAGGATTCAAGCTAGAAGAAATCAATCTCAATCAATCTTCAATTTCCTTATCCAATTTAAGGTGAATAATAATCACTACATCTCTATTTTTGGTTTTAAAATCATATGTTTTCGGATTTAAGGGTAAAATTATTTTTATGATATATTGGATGATGATATGCTTGATTATGAATTTGTTTAGATTAAACAAGATTATTTAATAGAAGATATTCACGGTTTTAAGGTAAAACCGAGGTTAAATGATTTTTAACTGCCATGGGAAAATTATATGTTATGGAAAACATGATTTTGGAGGTGGGTTTCAATTTTTATAATTTCCAAGTCGTGGAAAATCAATTATAAATTTTCAAAGGAAAATAAGGTTATTTGGGTTTATAAATATATTTTGGAAAATATATCGAGAATTTGGGTTTGAAATATTGATATGTTAGATAATATGATTAAAGTGAATTTCTGGAATTTCTGGGAATTTTTGTTAAGTGATTTATTATGAAAATTAAATTATTTTGAAAGGATGACTTAATTGATTTAATTGTTTTGTTAATAGGAAGGGCTTATTTGTTAAAATCTATCCATTTTTAGATCTGAGAAAATGCGGCAAAAATTTAGTGAAATTATTTGAAAGTTTAAGATAGTCAATCAAATGTTTACAAGTAGGCAAGTTAGTTACAAAAAGTTTACTTTGTTTGGTAAAAACAGCCTTTTGCTTAGAAAAGGGGGTTCCGCCTTCTTTGAAAGGACCTTTCGACTCAGAGCTTTCGCCTTCAACCTAGTTGAAACCTTCTAGGTCGAAACCAATAAACCAATACACATGGTATCATTTAGATGGTACGTAGTGGATTGGAGAAAGGCAGAAGGTAGGGTGTCGAAACGTGGCTTTCAAAGGGATTGGTTCCTATGTTTTAATTTGTTTTGAAAGAAAAAGCGCTTGCCTATTTACAAAGGGTTTCGAAGTAGCCAAAACTAATGGTTTCGAAAGGGTATTTCAAAGGATGCTTTCGAAGGAGAACTGCCGCCTTTGTTTTAAAGAAGTAGCTTCCGAAGAAGTTACTTAGATTTTATTTGAAGCTTTCGAAAGGGGTAGTTTCGACAAGTTCGAAACACTTTTATGAATTGATGCCTTTCGATGGTATTGAAGGCATCAATGCTGTCGAAAGGTACTGTTGCTTTTATAAATACAAGCTACTTCCTACTACTTTTGAAAGGGGTTAGGGGTTTCAATGGCAATGGTTTCGAAAGGGGTTTCGAAGCCAACCTTCAATTATTTTACCCAGATGTTTTAATGCTTTCGAAAGGATGGCTTCGACACCATCAAGTTTCCCCAAATACTTTATGAAGTAAAGAACGGTTTCGAAAGAGGTGCTTTCGCTTATGTTCACTTTGACCCAATTATGTTATTTTAAATATAAACACTATGGCTTCGAAAGGTGTATTTTCAATGGTCTCGAAGGGTAACCTTCAATGGTTTCGAAAGGATACTTTCAGATGGTTTCGAAGCTATGCTTCTATACTTATATGATAATACTTTAACATGGTCGAAAGGTTTCGAAAGAGATGGTTTAAAGTATTCGAAAGGCAGGATCCTAATGTTTTAAAAGTTTGCTTTTAATGCTTTCGAAGGAGATCATTCTATGAGGTTGAAAGCAAGGTTTCGAAGGAGTCGAAAGGTTTTAAAACCCAAACTCAAATTTTTGAAGGAATAACCCATGGCTAAATAAAGGAGTTTTGAAATGACTTTAAGTATGTAAATTTGAAGAAGTGTTGCCTTGATAAAAATATAAGTTAAAGGGATTAACTATGTTTTATATGAAAAAGGACCTTAAACCCATAGGAGTGGTATTGTTAAATTGTTGTGTTTGCTTCTTCAAATATGAATATATTCACATGATAAAGAACCCATAATTGTATTTTGGGGATAGAGGGGTAGAAGAGCCAGCTAGGTTAACCCAGTAGTGAATATAAATTGATTAAACTCCCGAATGAGTAGAATTGCATCCAAGGAGTCAGGGAGACCAAAATATAGGATGCCTAAACCTTGAAGTTGTCCGAGAGATAGGTTCATAGTAAACCGATGAAAACTATGTATTAAGGATAGTTGGCAGGGGCCAATTGGTTTGTAGTGAACCCATGACAACTATATCCGGATTAATAATTGACATTAGTCAATAGGTTCCTAGTCAATCCATGAAAACTAGGATAGTAAAGAAGTTAATGGAGGCGTCAGTAAGTTCCTAGTCAACCCATGAAAACTGGGATAAGAAGAGAGTTACTAGTTAAATCCTTAGGTTCCTAGTTAACCCATGAAAACTAGGATAATATATGAGTTATAAGAATGACCAATAGGTTCAGGGGGACCCATGAATTAATTAAGTTAATTGGCAGGGGTCTATAGGTTCTTTGTGATCCCATGAAAATTATGAAATAGGACATGGCGTCCTTGTGTTATGAAAAGGTTATTAATAAACCCATGAAAAGTGATCCTAGAAACTATAATTATGAAAGGGAGTCAGTTAAACTGGGAATGGGAAACCCAAATTGTTTATAAGTATGCATATCATCGTAATATTTCGAAATGTATGTTTTAACCATTATGGATGCAGGAGCACTATGTTAACCCGCCTTTTGGCAAGACCGCGGACAGATGGGTTTAACTTAATCGACTGCACGTTCGTCGAGGTTGGTGTATGATGGATTCAGTCGACTGGATGGATGGATGATGCAATGTGCTTGGGAGATGGAAATATGATTGGATAAAAATGAATCAACTATGATTTGGGTCTAGGAAACATGGTTCGGCATTAAACATGGTTCGACATGATGGAGGTTCGGCACATATGGTTCGTCTGGCATTCACGTTCGAATAGCGTTCAAGAGTACTCGGCATACATAGAGCGTCCGGCATACATGAGTGGTTCGGCATTCCATGAAGCATTCGGCATCCAGGTGGCGCTCGGCATCAAGGAACGTTCGGCATCGAGAGACGTTCGGTAGGGTATAATGTTCGGCATGTACGAATGTTCGGCATGGCAGAATTGTTCGTCATAAACTATTGTTCGGCCTAACTATTGTTCGGCCTAAGTATCGTTCGGCCAAGAAATGGTTCGGCCTTGATAGCGTTCGGCCAGAGTATCGTCCGGCCTAAGTTTTGTTCGGCAATCAGTCGTTCAGCACGAATACACTGGATCGGCCTCCGGTATCGTTCGGCGAAAATGCCTCCCACGGCATTCAGCGTGTTCGGCCTCACTTCTGATCGGCATGAGGAGATCGTTCGGCATTCACACCTTGTTCGGCATTCAGCGTTCGACATCTATGGTTCGGCATATGGAGACCACTCCATTTGGGCTGAGGTATTCAGCTACCAGGCCCACCAGGGAAGTCCAACCCATCTTTGTCTATAAATAGAGAGGCAGGGACACAGTGAAAAGGGATCTTCTTTCTGCTTTCTTACTTTCTCTTTTCTAAGGCTAAGGAAACTCTACCATTTTGTAACTGTAATCGATTATTACAGCAATAAAAAGCAAACTTCTAGAGTGGACGTAGGCCGGAGTTAGCCGAACCACTATAAAATATGTTGTTCTTTACTGCTTTCATTTCAGTTTTAACTATTCTTCACATTATTACTCTCTACAAACATTCTATCTCTGAGCTGTGACTGGTATTTGGTACTTTCATCTAGATTTGGGGGTTAGTGACCAATTTTGGCGCTAACACTTTGGTGCTTTCACTGAGAACTGAACTCAGGACCTTTGGAGTTAGGAACTTGGATCCTAGAAAGTAATGGCTAGACCACCAATAAGGAAGCAAGCAGCAGAAAGAAGCAATCAGGAAGGAAGTCAAGCGGCCTCTTCTGAAGCTGGAGAGGATCATGCATCCATCTACATAACTCGGGATGAGATGCAGGTGATGATGAATTCTATGTAGGAGCAGATGATGAAACGGCAAGAGGAGATGATGCAGGCTCTTCTTAGACAATTTGGACAACCAGGAACTGTAGGTGCTCAAGTTCTTGGAACTGGTCCAAGGGAACTCAACCAGCGGACAGATGAAGTGATTCAGCAGGGAGCAGCTCCCAATCAACAAACAGCTAACCATCTAGATGGATCCAGACTCGGGGGCGCACCACCAGGTGATGTTGGACCAGTTCATGAAGGGATACCGGATGACGCTACGCGGCCTGACGTTCATAGGAATACAGGAGTACGTGATGAAGAATATGTGCCAGAATTTCCACGGGGACTTGGGGGGAAGTCTGGAAACATGGATAGGGGGCAACCCTCGGTTGGAAACACTGGATTGGCTGACATTATCAGGCGGACTATTCACGGAGGTCTGACAAACAGGGATTCAGAGGGAGTTAACAAAAGTCCGTTTACCCGGAACATTAGAACAGCTAGGAATCCGCCAGATTTCAAACTACCCACTCTGGAAGTATACAACGGGAAGGCGGATCCCACCGACCACTTGATGAGGTACACTAGGCATATGGAAGTGCTGGGGGCAACGGAAGAGGTTATGGCCCGATGTTTCCCCCTGTACTTAACTGATATTGCTGCTATGTGGTTCAGACAGTTGGGGGAGGATCCATTGGAACATGGACAGAACTGGTGGACAAGTTGTTAAGTCAGTTTCGAGTTCACATAAAAAGGCCAAAGAACGTGATGACGCTAACGTCAATCAAACAGGGGGCAGATGAATCGCTTAGGACATTCTTAACTCGATTTAATGCAGCAGTTGCTTCGGTGGATCGGCCAGATCCATCAATGGTTCTGATGGCTGCGGTATCAGGAGTCAGAGATAATTCAGATTTCAAAGTATCGTTGGTATGGGACCCACCGTTGGTCTTGGGGAATTCTTTCATGAAGCTGAAAGATTTCTTCGACAAGAGGATGCATGTTTGGACATGAGGTCAAAGGAAGTAAACATGACTAAGGATGGAGGACTACCCGACGAAAGCTCGGGTTGGGGCAAGGATAAAGGGAAAAGGAAGCGCTGGGGAGAACCAAAGTTCTCCACTTACACAGGATTGAACGCAACGCTGGAGCGGATTTTCTTAGATACTCGATGTAATGATCCGCTTTTCCGTACCCCTTGAATAGACACTAATCTCCATCTATTTACTCAAGGTGAACGAAAAACCGAACCATTAGGGTTTTAAAAGAAGAGGTAGAAGAAAAGATAGAAGAAAAGAGAAAGAAGAAACAAAAGAACAACATCAGAAACAGAAACAATATCGGAATCTCACATATCGCAGCGGAACAATATACAATAGATAATTACTAGTTTTTTTTAAAACAAAGAACTATATCAGTTTATACATACATCAATCATCAGAGTCAATATACAACAATGGACAGTTATATAACTTGTCCTCATACAGAATACACAGCGGAATAAATATATCAGATACAAATACTACGTCTCGCCATCCAGCTTGCTTCCAAAGCTCCAGAATATCCAGAATATCCTGATAATATAACTCTAGGCTGCCCGTGTGGAAATTGGTGGGCACCCAGAGTTTAGAAGGGAACAATAAACTCCGAGTCAGTCATGGTGACTGGTGTGAGATCGTAAAACAGTTATTTTTTAAAATAACAACAGGATAATTTTAAAGTCAATTCGAAATGCTTTTGGAAAATGAAACTACCATAAGACCTCCCGCCACACACACAATGCAAACGCAGAATTGGAGGAGATTTCTTCTTATGATAGTCAAAGATGCTTACTACGCAAAATCAAATTCTTTTTTATATTATTATTAGTGCATAGTGTAGAAAACATTTCGAAAGTATAATATTAATCTTAGCCAACATACGACCAGTATCGTATGCCTACTATAGCTACTATGTTCAATAGCAGGTTACCGCCACATTCCATAGCAGGTAATACAACTAAAACCGTACACGTCGCGTATTGTTTCTTTGGATTTCCAACAAATGGTCAGGCTAAGGAACTTCCTTTCCTCCTGCCGAATAGGATCGCCTCTGGCTGGACGTCCCGAGAGACAAACTGCTCTCTGCCAAACAAGGCCGGGTTACCCCTGTAACAGGTAACTCACGAATATGTCATCGCCCGGTCCTTTGGGACCTTTATCCGAGCGCTCGATATCCAACATCACACATCATAAAGAAAGTGTATCCACATGAGTAAGTATCTGGGCTCCATACCATGATACCACCCCTTTCCAGAAGGAAATGACATACCCTAAAGGGCGCGACCCTCATAACCTTGCCGCAACATTCCTGTTTCGACCATTTCCGGGGTGTGAGGCTCGACGAAGTCTCGTCCACAAAGCTACGCTTTCTCAAAAAGCCCTGCTTCGGGTCAAACAAAATGATCAACCTATGATCACAAAGATATAAGATCAAACAAATGATCATATCACAAATGATCAAACACTGATCACTTCACAGCAACACTCAGTATGCCACGTTACCAAATTGGGATATATCGCTGATAAATTTCAACTACATAACCTCTGAGCTCGTACGTCTCAGAGAAGGGTGTTAAGCTAAGAGAATAAATTCTCCGCCACCAACAGAAATGTATTTGAAAGAAATCAGCTTTATATCTCAAAGTGTAATGTCAGACACACAATCCATACAAGTCTGTTCCGGGATCGAACAGAACCGAAGGCACTTCTCACGAAGCCCTTGCATATCCGGATAATTTTCAATCACGTCGGGACTTCCCGTCACTAAGGGTGATAAAACCTCTAAACCGGAGATCAGCCGATGTAGAGTAACTCGACGGTAATCCTTCCGTTTTCAAAAATATCCGGTCTTCAACACCGGTCTTCGAATGCAATTCATAACGACGTATCACATATTCGGAATGGGTTATACGACCCCATGGTCCTTTCCCGGCTAACCCGAATAGTGAGCGTTTATTCAAAAATAAGTGTGGCATTCAAATTCATCCAATTCACAACAAATACCTATCTAAAGGTAATTATTGATAGTCGGTTATTTAACTATCAATAAAGATGCGCAACATCATCAGATTCCAAATAATTTTCCCAAATTATTTTATCTTCCAAAATATCTTTTACTAGATATAAAATTTCCACACTTAATCATTTGAAAACAATTTCAAATCAGTTTCCACATTTCATTTTATCTTTGAAGATAAAATCTCAAAACAGTTCATTTCATATTGGAAAAGCATTTCCATACTTATTTAAAAATAAGTATTTCACAAATCATTTATTTTCAACATTTGAAAATATTCGATATACTTAAATCAAAATTAAGTATATATTCATTCTTTAAGGAAATCATTCTCTTTAAACACATTTATTTGAGTCAAAACGAATGTTACGTAAAACATCGTTACGACGACTCAAAATCACTAGTATAGGGATTCGAATTTAGATAGATATATAAATCCCAATACTACACTAAAACATTTCCTTTCGGAAATCATTTACTATAACAACAGTGTTATAGTCCATCATTTCCTTATTTCTCGAAAACGTCTATTTCAACAATAAATGTTGAAATCTATGATTTCGATACTTAACACGTTTTAAAACATCTTTTAAAACAATTAACTTCATTTTTATAATATCGCTTTCCCAAACATAACCATTTTTTTCAATAATATATTCACTGTCCAAAATCGTGAATATACTTTACTATTTACATTTCACTATTTTCTACACGTTTTATTTCGATAATAATTCGCTATCCAAAATCGCGAATATATCTCCTTTGATAATCTTCTATATTTAATTTATCAAACTCAATCGATTGGTTTCCGAATTTATAAAACAACGTTTATAAATTCCATTTTCTGTTTTCTAAAACAACTCCGGTTTATAAATCTCATTTTATTAACTTCAAAAATTCACTTATAAGAATAAGTGATTTCGGATTTATAAAACAACGTTTATAAATCACATTTGTACTTTATAACGATTTCAACTTACAAAATCATTTCATTTTGCAATTTCTATTTATATCCCATCTAAGTGCAAAAATCTACTTTATAAGTAAATTACTTACAAATCTTTTATTCTACAATATCTATTTACTTTATAACTTCACGTTATAAATCTATTAATTTCAATCACTTATGAAATCCATTTATACTTCTTTCTAACACTTATAAAAATTCGTTTTATAAGTCCAATATTTTTATTTACAAAAATGTCAATTTTTATAAATCTTTCTATACAAATCGTTTATAGTTATTCAAAAATCCCAACTTAAACCATTTTATAAATAAATCGACTTTTATTTCAAAAATGACACTTCAGTTATAATTTTATAAATAAATCGATTCAAAAATTCCATAAAACGTATATTTTCAAAAATCACTTTAAAAACCCTTTTTAAAATAACAGTCGTTATTTTTACATTTCAAAACTGAATCCGATGATGCAACAACACCAATCAGTCCATCACAACAGTCAATATCATATATCATCATATGATAACAGAATATATCACAATATCTGTAAATAAATAACTACTAGTGAGGAATCCAGTTGGATCCCTCCAACCTGTTTCCCTGCATCCACAGATGTTAGCACAATACCAATTCCGCTCTAGTACGGAATTATCGCGGTATATGGGTTTTATAAAAATCCGCTTACTAACGGCGCAATAGGGTCTCATCCGCTATACGAGGCGGGAAATCAATCAATCCAATATATACATATGCCAATATGTATATATTGCTATATATAGATATATATCCTACTATATCTAATATCACATCCAAATAGCAATCAAAACAATAACTGTAAAAATTCCACTTTCATTTGAGTGAGAAGATCTCACCGTGATTTAAATTCTGATTCCAGCGTTTATTTTCGAATAAAATAAACAGACGTTTGATTTCATCCAAAATTTACACTAGCTCCAATCGGCTCCAATTCAGTTGCATCGCGAAGAGCTCGACAAAACGAAGCCAACGCCGCTTGTTTCGTCAAATTTCGATCTCGTATGAAAGAGTTATCAAATTCTAAAGTTTATACAAATTATAATACAATTAATTTTTTTCGTTTTAATTATTTTCGAACCCCAGATTAAATCTCGGCCTTTGATTCCCATCTGATGAAATCTGGCCGCTATTTCAAGCTTCTCTTCCAACGTGAGATTCACGTATACCCAACCCATAGCCGCCTCTTCTTCCACAATTTTCGTGCTTCCTCCGAGCGACTCTATATCGATCAAGAACCACCGCCTAGACCGCCTACGCGAGAGCCACGTTCGGCTGCAGTTTGGCCAGGCTCGGTCAACCCCAGCTCCCCTTAGACGAGCACGAACGGCCATCACTTCGGCCCCCTTAACTTCCACCTCGTTGCTCCAAATCAAATCACCACCGTTGATTATAAAGGTCTTGTGATGCTCTTCCTTTTTGTAGTTGGAAGTTTTCGTTAATATTGAGTGGATTGGAAAATAATTGAGGGAGAAGGAATCGACATTTCTGGCCATTGATTATAAAACTGGCGGCTGAAGAAATGAATTAGGGTTTTGCCAAATTGAAGAAGATGGTTCCTTTTTATAGAAAAATTCTCAATTCACTATTCATCCGGAATTTCCAAACTCCGATTTACGCGCGGTAACTGACGTTTCTGGGGTTTATCCCGCGTTCCGAACGCAATGGAACAGGTTTCGAAAGCTAATTCGATCGTATGTGTGAGATATGACAAGAAACGATCAATTTAAATTAAACCGATTTAAATCGATTTCGAGGCGTTCTGGCTTGCCCCGGACAAACGGTAAATCCAAAAATTATGAAATTTGAAACCATGCAATAATTTCACATTACGGATCCGATGAAACTGGTTTCGTCAAAATCCGAGACTTTTTGAAAAATGACTATTTTAACTCGCCGAATTAAATTAAAATAATATCGATGCGTTTCGAGTTGCCACGGTCAAACGACAACTCCGATGGATACGAAAATTGAAATCCGATAATAACTAACTATTACGGATCCAATGGAACTGGTTTCGTTCAATTCTGAGACTGTTCGAAAATTGGCTATTTTTACAGTCGATAATTAAATATTAAAATATTCAATTTTCACAAATTAACTCCAAATTCGATTTTAAAAGTTCTATAACCTTTCTATAACTCCAGTATGATTTAATATAACTTTATAAATCATTTCCAGCACATTAAACCCATACTTCAATTATTTCTGGAATTTCAATCATTAATTTATCGATTTAATTATCAAATTAAATCCAATATTCGAAAAATAAATCATTCGACTTCTTAATTCCACTTATTAATATTTAAAATTTATCAAATATTCGAATTTTAATTATCAAAAATTCTGGGTCGTTACAAATTTCCCCCCTTAAAAGAATTTCGTCCTCGAAATTACCAAGTAAGGAAAATATACAAAATCCGTTAACTTTCCAAAACAAACCGTTCAAATTAGATTTTCAAATCTGTTAAGTGTTTAACTTCTCCAAAATTCATAGTTAACTTCTCACAAAATCTTTACTAAGTTTTCAAATCATAACTTAGTTTTCAAAATTTTCCAATTTCTCTAAAATATTCTAACGCCTTAAATTTTCAGAAAATTTCGCCAGCGTCTCCTTTGCGCGGCTCGATCCGAAAAAAAAATGACAGTGTATATATATCACAAATATACATCCCATCAAGTGATGAGGCATCCCGTAGGGAAAAAAGTGTAAAAGTACGATATTTAATCCGAGATATGTACCTTATTATATTTTTAGCGAGCGTATACGGCTAATATAGCGCGAAAGCGAGCTCCAAATGCGAAGCAACGCCATCCGCACCTACTAAACACTCAACAAACCATATGAGAACATGTAGATATGAAAATATAGTCAATATACATCATATAGCAACATAATACTACATATGTCAACTTAGCAAATGCAACAAACAACAAATGCATTCAGAAGCAACAATGCAACCATCAAACCATCATCATCCAATAAACATCCAACAAATCCATACCGAATCAATATTCATTCATTTCTCATTAATATTCATTGAATTGGTTTTCAATTTACTCACATTTGATTTGCTAATATTGGATTTAACTAACATTCATTCATTTGTTTCCAATTAGTTTACATTCACTAATTTACATTCATGTTGGTTCATTTTCAATTTGAATCAAATTCATTTCTATTCAAATTTACATATTATCAATTTGAATTTAATCACTTTGCTTCCAATTTGTCGATTCAATTTCATTAACCCTTAATGAATTACACGAAATCAACTAACAATCAATCTAACAACCAATGTATAACCAATCATAACCAAATTTATTCAATTTACATTTCTTTACATTCAATTTGGTTCAACACTTTAAGTTTCAATTTGTTGATATTAAATTGATTTCCATTCAATTATTCAATTCCTTTAGCTTCTAATGAATTAACACTTATATTCATTGCTTCATATCAATTATTTATATTCAATTGATTGACATTCAATCCATTTATTAATTCAATTGCTAATTCATTTTAACAAATATAATTGAATTTTATATAACTCAAGTTCACATTCATTTAATAAATTCACTTTATTAATTTCTTTGATATCAAAATAAACTTCACTTCAACATCACTTAAGTTATTTTCCACTTCAAACATCATTTGTTCAACTTAACTTAAGTTTCCACTTATAAATCCAATTCAGATTTTGTTTTTCTTAACAAAATTCATTTAACCTTTTACCAAAATCAAATTTCATCAATCATTCAAATTTATCACATTTGACTTTCTTTTAGTTAAATTTCACATCATATTTCATTATGCTACTCAAATTCATTAACTTTACCAAAGTTAAATCTATTATCTCATATCATAAGTATAAATCTTATTTCACTTATATTTACCATATTTAAATTTGGACTTTAATTTTCAAATTTGTTTATCACAACAAAACCTCAATTTCCAATTTACTATGGTAGCAAATCAATCACACAGAAACTCGAAAATGATACTGATGATGCTGCAGTCATCACCCTTATTATTTCCCAGCAACAATAGTGAAATCAGTGCTTAAATTCTTTCAAAAATTTCCTTGATTTATAAATCTCATTACAAATATTTTACTTTTGTAATTTCACTATTTATATATAAGATTATTTTACCATTGTAAATCATATCAATTATAACTTCATACATTATAATTCATTGGTTTATACAATTTACTCTTTCACAATTGTTGTTTTCATTTACTTATTCAAACAACTTTAACTAACTTGTATATATTTACATTTTCAAACTATCAAATAATCAATTATATACACTTTAACACTGAAAAAATTATTTCTTTATATATAAAATATAATCGAGGTAAAATTATTCCATTTACCCAATTTAAAACAATACTGTGCCGAATTGTTCTATATAAGTGTTTAGAGATCCCTATCGATAGAGTTGTACGGACAATACCGACTAGAATCCATATACCACTCAACAAACCAATCATCACAATATAAAAAAAATTTATATTAACTAACAAATACGCACTCATATCTATTATTACACTCAAACTCATTCTAGAGTACTACTGACTCTATCTCTAATGAGTAACACCCAACAGAGCAGGGTTGTCGCTTAACCATATGCTCTGATACCAAATGTAATGATCCGCTTTTCCGTACCCCTTGAATAGACACTAATCTCCATCTATTTACTCAAGGTGAACGAAAAACCGAACCATTAGGGTTTTAAAAGAAGAGGTAGAAGAAAAGATAGAAGAAAAGAGAAAGAAGAAACAAAAGAACAACATCAGAAACAGAAACAATATCAGAATCTCACATATCGCAGCGGAACAATATACAATAGATAATTACTAGTTTTTTTTAAAACAAAGAACTATATCAGTTTATACATACATCAATCATCAGAGTCAATATACAACAATGGACAGTTATATAACTTGTCCTCATACAGAATACACAGCGGAATAAATATATCAGATACAAATACTACGTCTCGCCATCCAGCTTGCTTCCAAAGCTCCAGAATATCCAGAATATCATGATAATATAACTCTAGGCTGCCCGTGTGGAAATTGGTGGGCACCCAGAGTTTACAAGGGAACAATAAACTCCGAGTCAGTCATGGTGACTGGTGTGAGATCGTAAAACAGTTATTTTTTAAAATAACAACAGGATAATTTTAAAGTCAATTCGAAATGCTTTTGGAAAATGAAACTACCATAAGACCTCCCGCCACACACACAATGCAAACGCAGAATTGGAGGAGATTTCTTCTTATGATAGTCAAAGATGCTTACTACGCAAAATCAAATTCTTTTTGATATTATTATTAGTGCATAGTGTAGAAAACATTTCGAAAGTATAATATTAATCTTAGCCAACATACGACCAGTATCGTATGCCTACTATAGCTACTATGTTCAATAGCAGGTTACCGCCACATTCCATAGCAGGTAATACAACTAAAACCGTACACGTTGCGTATTGTTTCTTTGGATTTCCAACAAATGGTCAGGCTAAGGAACTTCCTTTCCTCCTGCCGAATAGGATCGCCTCTGGCTGGACGTCCCGAGAGACAAACTGCTCTCTGCCAAACAAGGCCGGGTTACCCCTGTAACAGGTAACTCACGAATATGTCATCGCCCGGTCCTTTGGGACCTTTATCCGAGCGCTCGATATCCAACATCACACATCATAAAGAAAGTGTATCCACATGAGTAAGTATCTGGGCTCCATACCATGATACCACCCCTTTCCAGAAGGAAATGACATACCCTAAAGGGCGCGACCCTCATAACCTTGCCGCAACATTCCTGTTTCGACCATTTCCGGGGTGTGAGGCTCGACGAAGTCTCGTCCACAAAGCTACGCTTTCTCAAAAAGCCCTGCTTCGGGTCAAACAAAATGATCAACCTATGATCACAAAGATATAAGATCAAACAAATGATCATATCACAAATGATCAAACACTGATCACTTCACAGCAACACTCAGTATGCCACGTTACCAAATTGGGATATATCGCTGATAAATTTCAACTACATAACCTCTGAGCTCGTACGTCTCAGAGAAGGGTGTTAAGCTAAGAGAATAAATTCTCCGCCACCAACAGAAATGTATTTGAAAGAAATCAGCTTTATATCTCAAAGTGTAATGTCAGACACACAATCCATACAAGTCTGTTCCGGGATCGAACAGAACCGAAGGCACTTCTCACGAAGCCCTTGCATATCCGGATAATTTTCAATCACGTCGGGACTTCCCGTCACTAAGGGTGATAAAACCTCTAAACCGGAGATCAGCCGATGTAGAGTAACTCGACGGTAATCCTTCCGTTTTCAAAAATATCCGGTCTTCAACACCGGTCTTCGAATGCAATTCATAACGACGTATCACATATTCGGAATGGGTTATACGACCCCATGGTCCTTTCCCGGCTAACCCGAATAGTGAGCGTTTATTCAAAAATAAGTGTGGCATTCAAATTCATCCAATTCACAACAAATACCTATCTAAAGGTAATTATTGATAGTCGGTTATTTAACTATCAATAAAGATGCGCAACATCATCAGATTCCAAATAATTTTCCCAAATTATTTTATCTTCCAAAATATCTTTTACTAGATATAAAATTTCCACACTTAATCATTTGAAAACAATTTCAAATCAATTTCCACATTTCATTTTATCTTTGAAGATAAAATCTCAAAACAGTTCATTTCATATTGGAAAAGCATTTCCATACTTATTTAAAAATAAGTATTTCACAAATCATTTATTTTCAACATTTGAAAATATTCGATATACTTAAATCAAAATTAAGTATATATTCATTCTTTAAGGAAATCATTCTCTTTAAACACATTTATTTGAGTCAAAACGAATGTTACGTAAAACATCGTTACGACGACTCAAAATCACTAGTATAGGGATTCGAATTTAGATAGATATATAAATCCCAATACTACACTAAAACATTTCCTTTCGGAAATCATTTACTATAACAACAGTGTTATAGTCCATCATTTCCTTATTTCTCGAAAACGTCTATTTCAACAATAAATGTTGAAATCTATGATTTCGATACTTAACACGTTTTAAAACATCTTTTAAAACAATTAACTTCATTTTTATCATATCGCTTTCCCAAACATAACCATTTTTTTCAATAATATATTCACTGTCCAAAATCGTGAATATACTTTACTATTTACATTTCACTATTTTCTACACGTTTTATTTCGATAATAATTCGCTATCCAAAATCGCGAATATATCTCCTTTGATAATCTTCTATATTTAATTTATCAAACTCAATCGATTGGTTTCCGAATTTATAAAACAACGTTTATAAATTCCATTTTCTGTTTTCTAAAACAACTCCGGTTTATAAATCTCATTTTATTAACTTCAAAAATTCACTTATAAGAATAAGTGATTTCGGATTTATAAAACAACGTTTATAAATCACATTTGTACTTTATAACGATTTCAACTTACAAAATCATTTCATTTTGCAATTTCTATTTATATCCCATCTAAGTGCAAAAATCTACTTTATAAGTAAATTACTTACAAATCTTTTATTCTACAATATCTATTTACTTTATAACTTCACGTTATAAATCTATTAATTTCAATCACTTATGAAATCCATTTATACTTCTTTCTAACACTTATAAAAATTCGTTTTATAAGTCCAATATTTTTATTTACAAAAATGTCAATTTTTATAAATCTTTCTATACAAATCGTTTATAGTTATTCAAAAATCCCAACTTAAACCATTTTATAAATAAATCGACTTTTATTTCAAAAATGACACTTCAGTTATAATTTTATAAATAAATCGATTCAAAAATTCCATAAAACGTATATTTTCAAAAATCACTTTAAAAACCCCTTTTAAAATAACAGTCGTTATTTTTACATTTCAAAACTGAATCCGATGATGCAACAACACCAATCAGTCCATCACAACAGTCAATATCATATATCATCATATGATAACAGAATATATCACAATATCTGTAAATAAATAACTACTAGTGAGGAATCCAGTTGGATCCCTCCAACCTGTTTCCCTGCATCCACAGATGTTAGCACAATACCAATTCCGCTCCAGTACGGAATTATCGCGGTATATGGGTTTTATAAAAATCCGCTTACTAACGGCGCAATAGGGTCTCATCCGCTATACGAGGCGGGAAATCAATCAATCCAATATATACATATGCCAATATGTATATATTGCTATATATAGATATATATCCTACTATATCTAATATCACATCCAAATAGCAATCAAAACAATAACTGTAAAAATTCCACTTTCATTTGAGTGAGAAGATCTCACCGTGATTTAAATTCTGATTCCAGCGTTTATTTTCGAATAAAATAAACAGACGTTTGATTTCATCCAAAATTTACACTAGCTCCAATCGGCTCCAATTCAGTTGCATCGCGAAGAGCTCGACAAAACGAAGCCAACGCCGCTTGTTTCGTCAAATTTCGATCTCGTATGAAAGAGTTATCAAATTCTAAAGTTTGTACAAATTATAATACAATTAATTTTTTTCGTTTTAATTATTTTCTAACCCCAGATTAAATCTCGGCCTTTGATTCCCATCTGATGAAATCTGGCCGCTATTTCAAGCTTCTCTTCCAACGTGAGATTCACGTATACCCAACCCATAGCCGCCTCTTCTTCCACAATTTCCGTGCTTCCTCCGAGCGACTCTATATCGATCAAGAACCACCGCCTAGACCGCCTACGCGAGAGCCACGTTCGGCTGCAGTTTGGCCAGGCTCGGTCAACCCCAGCTCCCCCTAGACGAGCACGAACGGCCATCACTTCGGCCCCCTTAACTTCCACCTCGTTGCTCCAAATCAAATCACCACCGTTGATTATAAAGGTCTTGTGATGCTCTTCCTTTTTGTAGTTGGAAGTTTTCGTTAATATTGAGTGGATTGGAAAATAATTGAGGGAGAAGGAATCGACATTTCTGGCCATTGATTATAAAACTGGTGGCTGAAGAAATGAATTAGGGTTTTGCCAAATTGAAGAAGATGGTTCCTTTTTATAGAAAAATTCTCAATTCACTATTCATCCGGAATTTCCAAACTCCGATTTACGCGCGGTAACTAACGTTTTTGGGGTTTATCCCGCGTTCCGAACGCAATGGAACAGGTTTCGACAGCTAATTCGATCGTATGTGTGAGATATGACAAGAAACGATCAATTTAAATTAAACCGATTTAAATCGATTTCGAGGCGTTCTGGCTTGCCCCGGACAAACGGTAAATCCAAAAATTATGAAATTTGAAACCATGCAATAATTTCACATTACGGATCTGATGAAACTGGTTTCGTCGAAATCCGAGACTTTTTGAAAAATGACTATTTTAACTCGCCGAATTAAATTAAAATAATATCGATGCGTTTCGAGTTGCCACGGTCAAACGACAACTCCGATGGATACGAAAATTGAAATCCGATAATAACTAACTATTACGGATCCAATGGAACTGGTTTCGTTCAATTCTGAGACTGTTCGAAAATTGGCTATATTTACAGTCGATAATTAAATATTAAAATATTCAATTTTCACAAATTAACTCCAAATTCGATTTTAAAAGTTCTATAACCTTTCTATAACTCCAGTATGATTTAATATAACTTTATAAATCATTTCCAGCACATTAAACCCATACTTCAATTATTTCTGGAATTTCAATCATTAATTTATCGATTTAATTATCAAATTAAATCCAATATTCGAAAAATAAATCATTCGACTTCTTAATTCCACTTATTAATATTTAAAATTTATCAAATATTCGAATTTTAATTATCAAAAATTCTGGGTCGTTACACTCGAGATCGCCTTCCCTATCGAAGGCCAACAAGGAGGGAACCCTTAGGGCGTCAGGAAGGCACTGTCTTTTTCATGACCTGAACGGGCATGATACTAATAGCTGCCGGCATTTGAAGGACATAATCGAGGAGCATATAAGGAATGGTCAGTTGCGACAATATGTCGAAACTCGGAATGCGGCGGGGGAACAGGAGTAGCCACTGCCTACCTTAAACGACGAGGGCATGAGGCCCAGGAATGGTGGTCGATTGGTCATCAACTAATCTTGATGGTTTGGAATAAGTAACAAACTCCAGGCAAACAGTTAAATCACTTACTCATGTACGGGGTCGGAGATGACCCTCAGGCATGCTCTGAGATGATGGCTTACCGAGACGCCCTGGTTTGTGAAATCTGTTTCTTCTTTTGACTTGGACATTTGCTTTTTCTGGTTTGGTTTTGGAGTTTGGTTTGAACTCCCTATTTTGCTTGTTTTTTGGTTTAGATTTTTGATATGGATTTCTGGTTTTCTGTTTGGATTTGGATTTCGGATTGGATTTTGATTGGATTTTCTCTGGATTTTGGCTAAAAGGTCGTCGAGTATGGACTATGCTCGGCAAGGGTCCGGAGAGACCAGGATTCGGCCTAGGACTTAGGCCATATATTATTGGTTACTATTTCAGGTCGTCGAGTATGGACTATGCTCGGCAAGGGTCCGGAGAGACCAGGATTCGGCCTAGGACTTAGGCCCTATATTATCGGTTATTATCTCAGGTTGTTGAGTATGGACTATGCTCGGCAAGGGTCCGGAGCGATCAGGATTCGGCTTAGGACTTAAGCCATGGCATTATTCAGGGTTCAGGAACACTGAACCAGGAACACCATGGAATTACATAGCATAGGTTGTCAAGTGTGGACTGCGCTTGGCAAGGACCCGGAGAGGTCACGGATATGGTTATAGGTTATTGGATATGGATGGATTGGAACTCGGTAGTCGGGTTCAGATGGATGTGGAATTGGATAAGGACTTGGTTACTGGATAGGAATCAGACATCGACTCGGAACAGTCGCGGAAATGGATCAGGATATGGCCGTGGCACTCGGATAAGATGGCTTGGTAATGGATTAGATTATGAATCGGAAAGTATGGATGTGGATAACATACATACTTAGGATATTGGACTTGAGGCTATTCAAAACACACCTTTCACAACAAGGCATGTTTTGGGGGCAAGTGTTAACCCGCCTTTTGGCAAGACCGCGGACAGACGGGTTTGACTTAATCGACTGCACGTTCGTCGAGGTTGGTGTACGATGGATTCAGTCGACTGGATGGATGGATGATGCAATGTGCTTGGGAGATGGAAATATGATTGGATAAAGATGAATCAACTATGATTTGGGTCTAGGAAACATGGTTCGGCATTAAACATGGTTCGGCATTAAACATGGTTCGGCATGATGGAGGTTCGGCACATATGGTTCGTCTGACATTCACGTTCGAATAGCGTTCAAGAGTACTCGGCATACATAGAGCATCCAGCATACATGAGTGGTTCGGCATTCCATGAAGTATTCGGCATCCAGGTGGCGCTCGGCATCAAGGAACGTTCGGCATCGAGAGACGTTCGGCAGGGTATAACGTTCGGCATGTACGAACGTTCGGCATGGCAGAATTGTTCGTCATAAACTATTGTTCGGCCTAAGTATCGTTCGACCAAGAAATGGTTCGGCCTTGATAGCGTTTGGCCAGAGTATCGTCCGACCTAAGTTTTGTTCGGCAATCAGTCGTTCAGCACGAATACACTGGATCGGCCTCCGGTATCGTTCGGCTAAAATGCCTCCCACAGCATTTAGGGTGTTTGGCCTCACTTCTGATCGGCATGAGGAGATCGTTCGGCATTCACACCTTGTTCTGCATTCAGCGTTCGGCATCTATGGTTCGGCATACGGAGACCACTCCATTTGGGCTGAGGTATTCAGCTACCAGGCCCACCAGGGAAGTCCAACCCATCTTTGTCTATAAATAGAGAGGCAGGGGCATAGTGAAAAGGGATCTTCTTTCTGCTCTCTTACTTTCTCTTTTCTAAGGCTAAGGAAACTCTACCATTTTGTAACTGTAATCGATTATTACAGCAATAAAAAGCAAACTTCTGGGGTGGACGTAGGCCGGAGTTAGTCGAACCGCTATAAAATCTGTTGTTCTTTACTGCTTTCATTTCAGTTTTAACTATTCTTCACATTATTACTCTCTACATACATTCTATCTCTGAGCTGTGACTGGTATTTGGTACTTTCATCTGGATTTGGGGGTTAGTGACCAATTTTGGCGCTAACACACTATATATGGTTTTGAAAAGGTTTTGGGATACTAGTGAGGGGAAAACCCGTTCCGCTAAGCGGTGTGGTCTCACTAGATATCTAAATGGATTGAGATGTTAGATTATTATTCATACCAGGCTTTATGTCTAACTCGAAGTTTTTGCTTTCCCCTTAAACTCTCGGGTACTCAATTAATTTTGAGTAGTTTGAGGTTTAGGGTTTTTAGGTTCTCTTCTTAGACGAATAAAACTTGCGGAGGCGTGCGGTAGGCAGTTAGTTATTTATAGTTATCGTTTTCCGCTGTGTATTTTGGATGTAAAGGTAGACTTTCAGCCTTTTTATATACTCTGATCAACCAAGAGGGCGTCTTCATATGTCGCTCTTGGTGTATGTGTAATATTTATATTTTTCTGGACGTGGTTAACATTTTTGGGATTATGTAATTAATATGAAATGTTTTGAATGGAATGTGGATTTAAGTTTTTTAAATTTGTTAAATTTTTCCATATTCTTGTGATCTGTATATCAATGTATCTAGCACTGCCGTATTTGGTCGTCGAGGATTAATAACTATGGATGACTGCAGTATCTGTAGCCGTTAGTTTTGGGCCTCTAAATAGGGGGATGTTACAATAAACCCTCTATCTAAGGAGTCATAAGCCTCACTAAGATCGATTTTTATACACATGAATTTGTTAGTTGCTCTCTTAAATCCCCTAACAATTTCATGTGCCATCAAAATACCATCCCAATATGATGATTTTGAATGAGAGCGCAGCGATTTTTTGAAATGAGCTCCTCTACGAACAGCTTCATCCTATCAGATAAGACTTTGGCCAAAAATTTACACATTATAGTACAGTAGGATATAGGCTTAAAATGTTGAATTTCTTTAGCACTTCTATTCTTTACAATAAGATGAATAAAAGTGTGGTTGATTTCCCTAATCAACCTTCCCTTAGTGGATACATCATTGACGTCTTCCAGTATTAAGTCCATCATCTGGTTCCAATGCACTTTATAGAATTAGAATTCAAACTGTTCGGACTCGGAGTAGTGCAGTCCCGCTTCTCTAATCTCCTCTAGGTGAATTTGATCATTCAAAAAGTTCTGCCCATATTCTGAAATTACATTCTTACATAACACTTTTGGCCTACTTCCGATCATAGGTTTGTTGAACATTTGCAGGTAGTATATGATAGCCTTCTCTGCGAATTCTAAATGACTATTGTAAACGTTTCGGTCAACTAAAATGCAGTTATCCTAATTGTGGGCATTTTTCCTTATCACCATTTTTGCACAAAAATAGATTGTAGCTTCATTGCCTAGAGCACCTAGTTATATTTTGACTTCTGGCTTGTATCTAAGTATGCTTGATTAAGGTCTCTTTCGAGTTTCAATTTCATATTATGAAGTTCCAAACTCATCTCTATGTATCAAACCATTTCCGATCTATGTTGTAACTGACCGCATCATTCCTTATAGAATTAAACCTCCTTTTGGTGCTATTTTTTTCTTTACTATGTTTCTTTAGGTTTTTCTTTACATTTTTTTGTTTTTGAATCAGTTTATACAATGGCCTATCGCTGAAAAGAATGCCACCCTTTCTCAAATTCTTCTTGAAAGTCATCAAAGAGACCCCAATGATTCGTTAATAAAAAGGTTCACTACAAAACTGATTTTATTCTATCACAAAGACTAAAATCAGATTGTGATCACTAGGTCCATGTAACGACCCATAATTTAATCACTTTGTATTTGAATATTTAATGCACTTTTAATATTTAAATAATAGATTTTATAAATCAAATAGACCTCCTTTTAGTAATAACTAATGGTGGTAATGTTGTTTTAAATTTGGTTTAAAAACATAAGCAGTTCGAAGAAAAATAGAAAATGCGACCAAAAGTGGTTTTTCGCATTTTCGACTTTTCATCGACCAAAAGTTGTCGGAATGAGTTATGTACACTAGTATACATATATACACATTTATATAAATAGCATATGCTTTTGTTAATTATGTGATCAGATTAAATTAAGTTTAAAAGTACACTTAAGTAAATAAAGTGGAAATTTGACTTTTCTTTTTGAATTTAAAATATATGAAAGCACATAGACCAAAATAAAATACATTAGCAAAAAGGAGAAGTCATGATGGAGTGTTACTTGCCTCTTGCATGTGGAATGGAGAAGGGAAGGAAGTGATGTGGCAAGTCTTTGGTGGAGGGTAGTTGATATTTTGAAGAAAGGTTATTTTGGTTATTTTCTCTATTTCATTTTCTATAAAAAAAACAACTCAATCTTTTCACTTTTTCCTTTAGTTCATTCTCTTCATTTTCTATTCTTATCTTCTTCTTTTTTCAAGCTTTTCTTACTTCCTTTCATGGCTTCTTAAAGGTTTTAAATTTAAAAATTCCTTTTTTTCTCTTTAAAACACTTAAACTAGTCCTTAAATCACTTCTACTCTTCTCTATCATCACTAATCCAACCAAAACAAGACCCAAGGCCTCATTTCCTCCCATAGCCAAGCATAACACCCCCTTGGCCAAAAACAAAAGTCCTCTCCTAGGTCTTAAAGTCAAGTTTTAAAGAAGGAAGCTAGGCCCGTTTGACGATTGAATAGTTGTGGTAGTTTGGTTAAAGTTTGTGCTTGTTTAGGTGAGTAAAGTTCACTTTAAAACCAAATTTTAAACTTTATTATTTGTTGTAGTAATCTTAGTTAATTACTTATGTTGTCAAGTGTTTGTAATGATTATTTTTTGGTTTAATTCCTACTTAGAAGCAGATGACACATAGGTTGTTTTTAGGGGATTTGAAATGAAGTCGAAGTGTTCGTAGCGAATAGGTCGCTACGACGCACTTCGAAGAGCATATATATGAAAGATTTTACAGGGGACTTTTGAAGAGAGACCCTAAGGGGTTTCTCACCTATAATGATTCGCTTTCATGTTTATGTTGTTTATAAAAAAGAACATATATGACATTTGGCTTATTTCCATGAAAGTGTCGTTATAGGGACTATCGTGATACCGACACTTTGAAATATCATTTTTGTGAATTCTAATTGTGGGATTTCGTGCTTGGATTTTACAAAACAAATATTTGGTTGTGTTTTGGCACTTTTAAAATGTTGTTTGAACCAAGGATTGAAGCAATTTTGATTTACAAATTAATTATAGAAGTTATGGTCCACATAGCGATAGTCACTATGGATGCAGTTTGGAGATATTTGGTTTTCGTAAAGTATAAAAAGTTATTTACTAAATATTTTGTAAATTCTTTTCAAATGGGTTCATAAAGATTTTATAAGTATTTGGAAGGAAATTTTGGTTTTAAGTAATTTAAATTGTTATTTTATCTTAAAGTAAAAGGTTATTTTGAGATATTAATAATAAATTGTTTTAATTAATCATTGCAATAATGATGTTTAAAGTTAATTAATAACTTTAATAAAGCTGTTTAAAGTTAATATTTGTGATGTGAAAACCAAGCACAAATTTGGTTTTAAAAGTTTAAAATTTTGATTCGGTTATGGAAAGTAATTTCCATAAATGTTATTGCTAATATGGAAAAGGTTTAGTCATATTCTTAGCACTAAATGTCGAGGTATGGAAACTCATCTCTATCTCGAAGGTTAAAAATGTCATCAAGGCAAAGGCTTAGAGGTAACACTACCTTAACTTGCCCAACTTCATTTTCAACTGAGTGATGGTGCAAGTTTGAAATTGACGAGAGGTGATAAGAGTATGAGAATTAATTTTCATATATAATCATTTAGATTATTCCCGATAGTTGATTTATCGACTATCGATTCTGCTATCCTTTTGTGTTTTGTTAATCTAAGACAATTTGTTGCTCATTTGAGCATTGATATCCTTTATCGGAAATGACTAAAACCAAAGCATGAGTGAACATCAAGCTATGTAGGGTTACTCCCATTAGGGTATATTCACATCTACTCTAGATTGGATTCAGTTATATGCGCGCAGAGATGTGCAATACTCGAATTCTCAATAAGGTTGGTGGGGTCCGGCTTGTAAATTTTCCGAGAGCCATCGTAATTCTCAAGTATGTTGCCTAGAGATATACTTCCGGTAAGGGGGTGCACCCTCTTAGTCATTGTTGGAAAATTTCCTTTTCCTTATTTTTGATTCAAACCTCTAAATTAATTCTTTCTTACATTGGGAAGTGCCTTGCTCACTTCGCGATGTTTAATTATTTGTATCCATTCTTTATGTTTGGATATTGTTCTTGTGAGAGGAAACCCTTTTTTTGCGGCGTGGTCTCACATGTTATTTATGTGTTCCATTTTTTTTTGGAGTTTACTCATACCAAACTTATTATCTGACCTAAATTGTTTGTTTTCCATAAACTCATGGGTACTAATTTATATTTGAGTAGTCCAAGAGTGATAGGTTTCTTAGGGCTCTTTTGAAGATGATGGTCGAGTAGAAGGCTCCTTATCTATCTAGTTATCTATTTCCATTGTTTGTTAGTTTATATATATATATATGTGTTATATCAGCAAGTGTAAAGGCATGTTGTTATAACTTCCTAGGATGATGGTAGTACTTTTTTGTAACTCTGATAACTCCATGTTGAGGAGTAACCTTATGTATTATCCTATTGTTATATTATATTTAACTGTTCCATTGTGAGATTTCTATTATATTCTTTTATTTTACCCCATGACAACTCGCCTTTCGGATGCTTGCGGCACACGAATATCGTGGATGTATTAAGTTAATTATAATTTTGAATGTCTTAGCTTTTCAGGAAAGAGGATCAATTAAAAGAACTCTTTTCCAATGCTTTTATTCTTGCGATTCCCGAAGGGAACCAAGACTTTATTGTTTGTACCGATGCTAGTCGTATTGGTTTGGGTGTCATTCTCTTGCAAAGGGAATGTGTTATCATATATGCTTCTTGACAATTAAATCTTGTCGAGACTAGATATGCCATTCATGATCTAGTGCTCGCGGCCATTGTTTTCGCTCTTAGAATTTGGCAACATTATCTTTTGGGAGAGAAATTTGTTCTCTACACCGATCATAAATCTTTGAAGTATTTATTTTCTCAAAAGGAACTTAATTTGCGTCAACAACATTGGCTCGAGTTCCTTGCATCTTATGATCTTGATATTCTTTATACTCCCGGAAAGGGTAATCGTGTCGCCGATGCCCTTAATCGTAAGCAACAAGCGGTTGTTTCTGTGATGATATCCGAATGGAGTGATCTCGAGAGTTTATCCACTTGTAAGATTCGAGATCGTGAATCCAATTCATGTTCATCTTTTGTTTTGTGTAGCCTTGAGGCTCATTCTTCTCTTTTGGACCGTACCTCTTTTGGCTAAACTCTATGTCAAATTAAATTGCATGGAGTTCCTACTTCTATTGTTAGCAATCATGATCCATTATTTTACTAGTGGATTTTGGTAAGGTCTTCAAAAGCTTTGAGAACAAAGCTTAATTTTAGCACCGTCTATCGTCCTCAATCCGATGGACAAATGGAGCGTGTGAATTAAACTCTTGAAGATCTCCTTCGTGCATGTGTTCTTGATTTTGGTGGAAGTTGGGAAGATCATATTTCTCTTGTTGAGTTTCCCTATAATAATGGCTTCCAATCTAGTATTGGTATGGCACCTTTCGAGGCACTCTACGGAAGGCCATGCGGATTTCCTTCATGTTGGCTTGAAGCCGGTGAGAAGCTGGTTTTAGGGTCCAGATTTTATTGAAGTTCATTTGTGTTTCACCTATGAGGGGTGTTGTGCGTTTCAATCGATCGGGAAAGTTAGCACCTCGATATGTTGGTCCCTTTCCCATCACCGAACGTATTGGTTCCATGGCTTATCGCCTTTTATTACCGGCTCAGTTTTCTGCTATTCATGGCGTATTCCACATCTTCTAACTACGGAAATGCCTTAAGGATTCCGATTCTATTTTTGAGCCTGGTGTAATTGAAGAAATTGAAGTTTCACTAAATTTGACTTATGAGCAACATTCTATTCGTATTATTACTTCGGAGGTAGAACGCCTTCGAAATAAAGATGTTCTTCTTGTGAAAGTTCAATGGTACTCAAATCCTAAGGATTGATCTTGGGAATCTTGAGAATTCATCGAGCGAACACATTCGGACTTACTCTCTCGCGCTCTTTTATGGTGAACTTCTTATTTCAAAATTTTCTTTTGTGTTGATATGCTTTTATGGTTGTTACTCTTTATTTTCCTCTTAAGTATTGCGAGGATGCAATTTCTTTAAGGAGGGGAGTCTGTAACAACCCGCATATTTTACGATTGTATATTTAAATGTTTTATTTAAATATAGCATCGTTAATCGGATTAAAGTCTGAAATATTACTTTTTGTAAACAGTCGAATTGGGACTCGAGACCACTTCCATTGAGTCCAAAATGGTATTTACAACTTTTTTGAGTATAAACATCGATATGTTTGGAGTTGAGTGAATTTTGCTATTTTTCTATTTTGGGCTTTGGGTTTGGGTTTCAGCCCATCAACCCATCTAATACCCTAGCTCCACCCCCTCTCCTCTTCATACATTCTCATTTTCCTAATACTCTCTAGCTAAAGCCAAAATGGGGGAACAGAAAGGAAATTAGAATTCCAAACCCTAGATTGATTAGGAAATACAAATTCTAGCTCCAACATCAAAGAGAAGCTAAGGTAAGCATCATCTTCTTCTTCTCCATCTCAATCTCTCTCCAATTTCAGAAATTTCCTATAACCTAACTTAGGAAATATTGCTTATGATCTTAGATTGAAGCTTCTAGAGTTGAAATTGAAGAGTAGTTGATCTTTCCTTTGCTTTAGAGTTTCTCACTTGTGTTTTGAGTTTAAAAGGTGAGTTTTAAACTCACATCAATGTCTATATCTTTGATAGTTGTTAGGTAGTAATTCCTAACATCTATTCCTTGTCCATTTGCTTTTGGATTGAATTGGTTCGATGAATATCCCAATTTTTGGCGTTTTGAGGTCAAATCTTTAAAAATCCTATCTTTGATGTTTGAACACGTTTTTGGGGTGTTTCGAAGAGCCATACAAGGCTGAGTTGTCGCTTGGCGTAAATCCTTAGTCTCTGTTGCTCGTCCGTTCGCCTCCGGTTAGGATTTTGCCCCCACTTGGGGGCTAGGCTGATAATGCTGTAGAAGCAGGTTCAGTCGACTGAACCAGGAGGTCAGTCGACTGAACCAGGGGACAGAAAATGCTCTATGCCTGTATCAGTCGACTGACCCTATGGTTCAGTCGACTGACCTGGAAACCGAAAGTTTCCAGGTATAATATTAGTCGACTAACCACATGGTTCAGTCGACTGATCTGCTTGTCTCAGCCCAATTTGCCTAATTTGCGTGGGTTTCTAATTTTAATCGATTTGTGTTGATCTGATTTGTTGTTATCATTTATTATTGACTTTGATGACTTCTTTTTCGGGATTTTTGGGAATATCCATTTTGATGGATTTGGTATCGATTTCTATGGATTTGATTCACGTCTTCGAATGTGGATTTTGGCGATTGATTGTTTCTATAATCATTTCTGTGATTTGTCACTTTAAAATACAAATGTTTTTATACTAGTAGTAAATATTCAAACTCTTTCACAAAGATGATTCCAACTCTATTTTTATTACAAATCTCGTTTATAAAATCGTTTTCTAATCTATTAGTATATACAAACCTTTACCTCATTCGTATGAGAAATCTAATTAAATGGCTTAGCAAAACAAGTGGTATGAAACGCTTGCGTTTACTTCGTCGGTTAATTCTTAGACTTGTTCGATTGAAATCTTGTGACAATTTTCGAGTGGAAATCTACAATTTGTTCGTAAATATTTAAGTTAAGCCAGTGGTTATGGGACATGAAGCTGAACTCATATATTTACTAGCTTACTATAATCGACACTTCTTATTGATCAATGGTGATCATTTTATGATTTAGACTAGCAATGTGCGATGTCTCTTTGTCCCCGTGGGGGACTATACCCCGTTCTTTTGAGCTTCGTCTCATTTTTATGGGCTAGCGACCCATGGTCTTTGGACCGTTCGTGGAGCATTCGGCTCGATAAGTCGGTGCATGGGGCGTATCATTTGAGGTGCGTCGATGTTCGACTAGGCATGAGGTGTATCTTTTTAGGTGCATCGATGTCCGACTAGACATAGGGTGTATCTTTTTAGGTGCATCGATGACCGACTATAAATGGGGCGTATCTTTTTAGGTGCGTCGATGTTAGATTATACATGGGGCGTATCTTTTCAGGTGCGTCGATGTTCGACTGTGCATGGGGCGTATCTTTTTAGGTACGTCGATGTTCGGTTCATGGGATAGCGACCCGATTGTGATACACGTGTTGGTGAGTTTTCATGCTCCCGTTTGTGATAGGCCTTCCCCCTTTTGAGTGATTTCTGGATTTCTAGTTGATGATTTCTATAATTTGTGTTTCACCAATTTTTATGCGATTGGCATTGATATATTTTGTCAATATTTGTGTTTTGGTGAATAATTTAAAGAATGCGATTCTTTTTGGATGTTTGAGATTCTTGAGATATTGTATGATTTTTGTTGTTATTTGATGTATACTTGTCACAGTATGGCATTTTTGTTATCATACGTTTTTGGTCATATCTCTTATCCTATCTCATTTTATATGATATTTATAGCTAGACTGATCCGTTTATTATTTTCTTCTTAAATAATTCTCGGGTCAGACCGAGGTATTTTAGGTGCTCCTGCTTGACTTCTTATCAGGGTTCGTCACCTGACTTTTGGCTAACTACTTTAGCATAGTAGTTTTTATTTGTATACATTTGAGATAGAGACTCCTTGTTGTATACTTATTCTTTTGTCTAGCACTTATATCTATTCTTTTGTGATGTAGTGGATCTAGTTGACCACTACTTTGATGTACACATCTATGTGTTATATTCATATCTGTTTCCGCCTTTGTGATATGAATATCTGTGACTGATTTGTGTTATGTTTATTTCTATATTTGTTTCTGAAGTCCACATAGCCACTGTGTGGTAGCTTTGAGTTTGTATTCGATATGTCAGATTTCCTCTTGAAATGAAATGTAAGTTATATTATCTGACATATCGATACTCATACAAAGCAATTACACAGATGGTCGCTCCTCGACAGCCTTATTCTTCGCGCTAGTCGACGGCATTACCCCGTAGTGTCCTTGGCTAGCGTGAGTATAGAGGTGGGGCGCTATAGCTTGGTATCGCAGCCAAACTTCGGAACAATGTAGAATAATCTAGCAAGGATCATTGTCCTAAGTCTTTCTTAGGAATCATGCCATAGGATTTAATTCGAGTCTTCGTACCGTTCTATCCTATTTTCTTTTATGATGCCTTGTTTGATCAATCAAGTTTGTTTGATATTCATTCTGAGAATAACCATTTTCCTCTTCTTTCTTTCTTTCTTAGAGAAGAGAAATGGTTAGACCAGGCCATCCCAGCGCCGGTCAATCTAGTGCTACTCCCCAGGATGGAGTATTTATGTCTGCTCGACAACTTTTAGATCTTGTGAACAATACCCAAGCCGCCGGACCCGTTCCAGCGCCTACTCACCCTAAATCCGGGTTTGCATGCTTGCACAAAGATTATACCGCTTTGGGTGGAAGGCCATTCAAGGGATCCGAAAGTGTTATAGAAATCCAAGCTTGGCTTAGATCGTGCGACTGCATCTTTTCCCGCATGAATCTTATTGATCTTCATCGAGTCCAAGTGGCTTCTAGCATGCTCTAAGAAAGAGCATTAGATTGGTATGAGCTTCTGATCTCGGAGATTATTGAAGCGAATCTTACATGGGAGCAATTCCGAGAAAGATTCGAATTGAAGTTTGTGCCGGAAGCTGAAAAAGTAACTTTAGCTCGGCGCTTTATTGACCTTGTTCAAGGTGAATCTTCTGTGACTGACTACGTCGCATCTTTTGAATCTCTCTCTAAATATGGGGTCGAATATATTAATACCCCATTGAAGAAAAATCAGAGATTTGTCTATGGGCTGAATAAGAACCTCAAAAAGCCTTTACTTCTGAAACTAGAAGTTTCTTTCGATCAGCTTGTAGATATCGCTCTTCGACTTGAAGAGGCCGATAGAGAAAGTGATGTTGAAGTTGTGCGTGCCAAACAGAACTTCAACAATAACATGAAGAGGCCTATTAAGTTCAAAGGCCCCAATCCCAACAAGAAAGGGAAGCAAGAAACTTCGTTAGCAAAGACTCCTACCTCTAGTCGTGGACAATGCTACAATTGTGGTTCTATGGACCACTATGCAAATGAGTGTCCGAAACCCCTTTATTGTCGCTATTGCAAAAGTTTGAGTCATCATATATTTGCGTGCCCCATATTATAAGAGGCATGTTTATCATATGGAAGATGATTTTGTGTTGTTTTGCCCATTGAGTGCTTTAAGAATTCTGGTCGATGCGCTTGATCAACGTTATCGATAGAAATCTCCTAAACGCTATGATGAGACAATCAGACATAGTAAACTGACTTATAATAAGTAAATTTTTCTAAAAAGATGATTACATAAAGTTAATTATAATTTTGAATGTCTTAGCTTTTCGGGAAAGAGGATCAATTAAAAGAACTCTTTTCCAATGCTTTTATTCTTGCGATTCCCGAAAGGAACCAAGACTTTATTGTTTGTATCGATGCTAGTCGTATTGGTTTGGGTGTCATTCTCTTGCAAAGGGAATGTGTTATCACATATGCTTCTTGATAATTAAAGTTTGTCGAGACTAGATATGCCATTCATGATCTAGTGCTCGCGGCCATTGTTTTCGCTCTTAGAATTTGGCAATATTATCTTTTGGGAGAGACATTTGTTCTCTACACCGATCATAAATCTTTGAAGTATTTATTTTCTCAAAAGGAACTTAATTTGCGTCAACAACGTTGGCTCGAGTTCCTTGTGTAACGACCCTGAATTTCCGACCCAATTTAAAATTTTAAATCCATTATTTAATATAAAATTTTGGAATTTATATACGATCGCGATTAACGTCCAAACTTTGTTTATAAGATGCGTCTAGTTAGTTATGGATATAGGTAAAGTTTCGTCGTAAAATATTGCAGAAAATTTCGTTCGCGTTTTTATTGCATATTAGTTCATTTTAAACTGCGAAAAATTTATCTTTCGAATCCAAATATTTTTACACAGTAATGTTGTAAAAATTTATCTCATTTAGGCGTCGCAATTCGTTTCTTCTAATTCCATCGTCGCCTGCTTCGTTTAAATTGTTTGTCAACTGAACAATTTAATCGGCGTAAATTTGGAGTTTTTATAAAACTGTCATATCGCAATTATCTATGTACCATTGGAAGCGTCTCGTCGTGCTGATTAAAACAGTATATTCTTTTGCGCGAATCGGAGTCCGACGTAAAACGTCGCGTTAATTTAACCGTTCCGGATGGACCGGTTAAACCATTTTCAGCCCAAAAATCTTTAGCCCGTATCCACTTAAATTGAAAATTTTAATCTAAGCTGATGAATTAAACGAGGTAGTTGGAAGCTAGGGGTTAGCATTGGGAAAGGGAGAGACGTTTCGGGTTACAAAGCACATTTATTTTTACTTTAAATTTTTTTTTAAGTTTAATATGAAACGCGTACTGTTTCATTTCTTACAAACTAACTCAGATACCTCCTCCCTCCTCTTCTTCTTCTTATTCTCCTTTCCATATTTCCTCTGTAAACTTGCAAATTATATTTAAAAAAATGAAAAGAAGATGAATTAAGCTCGCTCAAGCATGCACTCCACTCTCCTCCTTCATATGCACACGCAAATCCACCTTCCACTCCACCTCAGCCACGTCAACCCACGTCCAACATCCGCCTTCCCATTCCCGTCGCCGACCCCACGCCACACCACAGACCGAGCCTCCTCCTCCATACGCCACTTCCCGGAGCCGCCACAACCCCTGCCTTCGTACGCCGCACCCATCCTTCCCTCCAGCCGGCCGCCATCTCTCACCACCTAAACAGTACACCGACCCCCTACCCCTTGAAACCACGTCGCCACCGTCTCCTCTTCCCCATGTGTACACACTGGCCTACTCCGATGTCGTTCAACCCTTTCCACAAGCACCACACCCACGCCCCCAACAGCCCATCATTTCTCCCCTCCTCGCGCGTGCGTGCTGTGCGTTGAATAAGAGTGAGTGAATATGTGTAGTGTTGTGTGTGTATAAAACGTGGGCGTGCATGTTGTAAATGGTGTGCGTATTCATGAAGTAGATAGTGCGAGTGGGTTGATGGGTGTTGTCGAACCCATTGTGAGGGAGAAGAGTCATTGTTTATAAAGGTGTTGGGTTCTGTTTTCTAAAAGAAGTGTAATAGTTGTGTTTAAAAAAAATTAAGAAGAAGAAGTCTTCGTTTTATATATAAAAGAAATGAAAATTAACAGTGTCGTTTTGTGAAAAGTGGGAAGCACTATTGCTTCTAAATAGTGCCGAGAAATATATATGCAGTATATATTTTGTTGACTAAGTAAATGGTAACCACCTTTCTTTTCTCTGTTGTTGCAGCAACCGATTGAGTTCCTTTTTGCAGCAGCATCAAATCTCCCAGCCTTCGTTCTTTTCTTCGTCATTGGTAAGCGCATTTATATAATTTTATAATTATATATGAATGTTCACTTAAATTAATATCGTCCCTCTTTTGTCGATAATTACAGTGTTCTGTTTGTTCGTGTTGTACCGACTCCATTCGTGCTTCTTCGTGCTTCGCCGTTCATTCTCTAACCATGAAAGGTGAATAAATTTTCATGACTTATATTCTTATACGATGATAATCAAGTTAGTTGATAAATGATTGATTGTTTGATGTTGATATTGGACGTTAAATTTGTAAATGCATGAAGTGATAAATAATATACAATTAAATTTGACGTAGGGTAATTAACAAATTTGAAATTGACATATGTGCTCGAATTTGATTAGATAAAATTTGTATAATATGACCCTTTAAATATTTAATTAATGGACACGTAGAAATAGAGTTAGTTACACCTTGAACCATCTAAATTTATGTTGTATAAATTAATATGAAATTGAATAGTAGATATCAAGTGTAGAACCGCATAAAATAATAGTGTAATAATCTTTAATTTACACAAATTGATAGTGTAGATTCTAGAAATAATTATATTAATTTGCATAAATAACAATGTAAATTAATTCGATTATTTCGGGATTATTTAAATAAAATTTTGGATTGTTATTGATTGTTGGTATTGTTTGTTTATTTATTTTGACACCATCCCAGTTATCACACTACAAGTTCCCTTTACTATGCTTTGGTTTTGAATTGAAATGGAATCGGGTTGAAATGATAAATACCCAAATGAAACAATTGACTTAGGATAGAGAATTAAATAAAAAACAGATTGGTCAAATAATTCGATTTTAAAATGAAAATATAAAGATTTTATTCGAATGAAATAATAAGGGTTTTAAATGAAGTTTGGAATTTGAATTCTAGTGAAATTTAAATGTTAATATTTAATAATTTAAAACAAAATAATAACAAAGTGTTTGATGAAAGAATGTTGTTTAAATTTAAGTAAATTATTGAATTAAGTTTTGAAATTATGTAATAATTAAATAAAGTTGAATTTCTTTGATAAGTGAAATTGTATTTCTTTAATAATTAAGTTTGAAATTTGTAAAACTAGATAAGTAAATAAGTGAAATTGAATTTCTTTAACAAGAAAAAAAGGGTGATTTAATGAAATTAATATAAGACTTGTAATTTAACGAATTAAATTTGACAAATTTAATTTAATTAAACTTGTAAGTTTTGATAATATAGGTAAACTTAAATTGATTTAATGAATTGGAAATTAAATTGAAATTGCTTTGAATGTTAAATTTACCTAAATTAAATGATTTTGAAATGAAACCTTTATATGAATTTAAATCAATATTTGAAATAGCTTAAATTAAAATTGAATTGTAGAGTTTGGAAATTGGAAATTGATAATTTGAAACATAAATTTTGGAAATTGATATAAAAAGGTAAATGAAATGATGGCTTTCGAATTCTAAGAGAAATTGAAATTGATTTGGTTTTGAAATTCATTAAACGACCAATCGGTGTAATAATTACGGAAGTTATTAAAGAAACCGGAATCGGTTAGGGACATACTCACTGTCTAAACCGAATACCACTTTAATAACTATATGCGGTGTGTGATCCAGAATGAAGTGGTTGGAATGATGTACGTTGATGATTGGAGAAAGAGAACGATAATGGATGACCTTGACACTTGTGTCAAATTGGAAATGACTAAAATAGGAGCCGTGCCGGGCCAAATGGGGTTAGCTACCTCGAGCGAACACACTTCTTCGTAAACTACTCATTACTTGTTATTGATTGGTGCACACCCTTGAATTGGAAGTGTTGTTTCGCAGTGTTGCGATCGTTGCGGCGATGCGTTCTCACCAGTCCGGATCAGGCAAACGGTAGTTTCACTACCTTGGGCATTGCCTCATGTGCCTTATCATACTCGTATCCCTATGCACGACCACTATGATTTGTTTTGTGTTATACCTATGGAGTACTCCCTGATATCCCACTAGTTTACGGTGGAGTTTACAGTGCTGTATAAACTATGATGCTTATATAAAATGTGTTAAGGGGGAAAATGGTAATGCCTTAACGCTAATTTGATACTTTATCTTACTGATTGGCATTATCTACTTAGCGTACACTATTACATAGTAGATAGTTTAACGGATCCTGAAAGATGTTATTCCATTCATCTTTGAATTATTGTTATTTCAAATTTGAACCATATTATCTTGTATAAGAATATATGTCCTGACTCGAGTGTTTGTTTATGCTTATGCTCGGGTCAGCTTGAGGACTTTTGTTGCTGTGCTGCTTGGAAGCTGAAGACTTGAAGACTATCATTTATCTTTATCTTTATCAGTATTGCTCCATTCTATTTTGATATTGTATCGGACATCTATGTATTTCTATTTCAGTATTTGTTTGACACATTGTTGTATTTACTTAGTAGCTTCATGAACTACTATTATGACATTATTGTAATTCCACTGCGTTATTCTGTTATATTGTATCTGTCTATGATTATGTGATGATTCTCATTTATATACATATACTCCATTAATGATTCGTGTTTTGTACTATTTAAGTTGACAAGTGTGGATTATTGTCAATTTAAATGGTCCAAATATACGGGTTGTTACAGTTGGTATCAAAGCTTTGGTTCCCGAAAACCTTAGCCTGTGGAGTTTTAAGCTCATTAGAGATAGGGTAACCATACCCTAGAATGAGGAGAATCATTTCAGAATCCATATCCTTTTGATTCCATCCTCCTAGCTGAATTCATTTGATTAGAATTTCCTTAAGTTCTATAAAATTTCTATCTTTGATTCTAAATCACTGTTGGTATTCCAAGATGAGTACCAGAAGGAATGCTAGAGGTGGGGGTAGAGGAAATGCTCCCGAACCACGTGCCCCAGCTCCCGCAGTCAAGTTTTCTACTCTTAGCAAGGAATACACCCAGCTTGGCGGCATAAAATTCTCTGGATCCGAGAGCATCATTGGAGCGCAACAGTGGCTGAAGAACCTAGAAAGGATCTTCACTGGCCTGGAGATTACTGACGCACAGAAGCGTCAATTGGCCGCTTGGCAGCTTCAGGATGCAGCACAGGATTGGTGGGAGTCAATCACCTCCCGTACTGACGAGGAAACTATCACCTGGGCTCAGTTTAGGTAGAAATCTATCTGAATTACATCCAAATTTATTCCTTGTATCTCGCCAAATTTTGACTCATCTTATATCACTTGTAAATAGGGATTCCTTTATGGCTCAGTGGATGCCAGCTGCCGGAAAGGCTCGGCTCTATCGATCATTTATGGACCTCAAGCAGGGTAACATGACTTTCTCCGAGTATGAAAGAAAGTTTAACGAACTCTCTAAGTTCGGACCTGGCTTGATTGATACACCACTGCTGAAAAATGAGAAGTTCATCCATGGAGCACGTCCAGAGTATGACGATCTCCTCACAGCTCATGTCCATGGCACTTTCACCGAGTTGATGGATTTTGCTCTTAGGTATGAGGGAAAGCCGAAGGGAACATCAGCCACCAAGGCTCCAGTTACTCAACCATCTTCTAGTCAGGTTGGGAAGAGGAAGCCAAACTTTGAGCAACAGAAGAAGAACTGGCAGATGACAACCGGGCTTGGCTATTCTCAGAAGAAGCCCATTGACTTATCCTCCATCACCTGTTTCAAGTGCGACCAGAAGGGTCACTATGCCAACAGTTGTCCAACATCTGTTAGTGCTGCCATTCCTCCACCTCAGGATACCAGGAACAACCTCTGTCATGTCTGTTTGCAGCCTGGCCATTTCAAGAAGGATTGTCCCATGCATCAAAAGGGCAAGACATCTGGAGTATTTGCTATGACTTCTTCCACCCGTGATCCACCTACCCCACCTGCTCCTAGTGATACCCAAGGTACATTACAGAGTACTTTTATGTTGCATACTTTACCTGTTAGAGTTCTATTTGACACCGGAGCAACATATAGTTTCATATCTATTGATTTGTGTAATAAACTCGGATTGGAACCCATCCTTGCATCTACTTTCTTATGTGTATCAAATCCCATTGGAGGACCAGCTAACCTCAAAAGGGTATGCAAATATGTCACGCTTATGTATGGCATGCACCGTTTCACTTGGGATTTCTATGTCCTTGGATTCGAGGCATTCGATATCCTATTAGGTGTTGATTGGCTATGAAAATTTGAAGCCGTTATCTCTTGCAAAGCTCGAACTGTCTCTCTAATTGACGATAAGAGTGAATCTTTAATTATTGAAGGAAAATCACCTCAGGATTGTGCTGGAATTTTTATATTCTCTCTTGACTCTCATCTGAATGATCTAAGCTCTACCCCGATTGTTTAACTCTTTTCTGATGTGTTTGGAGAAGTCAATTCTCTACCACCTCCGTGGGAAATCAAATTCTGCATTGATCTTATCCCTGGTGCTCGACCAGTAGTTCTCCCTCCTAGGAGAATGGCTCCTAAAGAGAAGGCAGAATTGAATGCTCAAATTGAAGATTTATTTTCTAAAGGCTTGATACGGCGAAGTCATTCAGAATGGGGAGCTGCAGTTGTATTCGTCACAAAGTCAGATGGTTCTCTCAGAATGTGTGTGGACTATAGAGAGCTAAACAAGCTAACACACAAGAACAGATATCCAATGCCCCGCATTAATGATCTATTCGACCAGCTCCATGGAGCTAAAGTTTTCTCTCAACTCAATCTGGCTACCGGCTTTCACCAACTCAGAATTGCTGAGGAGAGTATTCCTAAAACAGCATTCCGCACTGAAAATGGTTTCTTTGAATGGCTGGTTATGCCGTTCGGTCTTACTAATGCTCCAGCTTATTTTGTCGACTTAATGAATAGAGTTTTTCGTGATGTTCTTAACAAGTTTGTTCTTGTTTTCATCGATGATATTCTCGTCTTCTCTAAAGACGAGAAAGAACATAGGTCACATTTGGATTTTGTTCTTGAAACTCTTCGTAGTCATCAACTTAAAGCCAAGTTCTCGAAATGTCACTTTTAGAGAGATGAAGTTCGATTCCTTGGCCATATTATCTCGGAGAATGGAATTTCAGTCGATCCAGCTAAGATCGCCGTAATCAATGTGAGTTTTATCCTTACTTGTCATTTCTATCCGAATATCTTATCTCTATCTAAATTCGAATCCTTCGAATTTGCAGGATTGGAAGACTCCCAAAACTCCTACAGATATTCGTAGTTTCTTGGGCTTGGCCGGCTATTATCGCAAATTTATAGAAAATTTTGCTCGTACTGCCGCACCGCTCACAACACTGACCAGGAAGAATGTCAAATTTAATTGGAGTGAAAAGTGCGAATCAGCTTTCAATGAGATGAAGCGAAAGTTGACCCCTGCCCCAGTTCTTATAGTTATTGATGGAAGCGAAGGATTGACCGTCTATACTGATGCCTTCCATGATGGATTAGGAGCAGTTCTAATGCAGAAAGGAAAGGTTATTGCCTATGCGGGTCGCCAGTTAAAAACCCATGAAGCAAATTACACAACTCATGATTTAGAGCTTCTTGCGGTTGTATTTGCTTTAAAGCTATGGAGGCACTATCTATTGGGAACAAAATTCGAGTTATTCACTGACCATAAGTCATTGAGATATATTTTCTCACAAAAGGATTTGAATCAGAGACAAGTCTGATGGCTCGAATTTTTAGCTGCATATGATCTTGATATCAACTACACCCCAGGGAAAGCAAACGTCGTAGCTGATGCTTTGAGCAGGAACCAAGCAATGGTGTGTTGTAATCTCGTGGAAGGAATGTTATTTCAGCTCGTCGTCTCACCAGCTCTTATGGATCGCATTATAACTAAGCAATATGAAGACACTCTGCTCTATCGTATCAATGAAATAGTTCTCGGTAGAGTCGGAAATGCTGATAGTAAAATGGGTGCACAAGTTGATAGTAATGGAGTCTTAAGGATCGACAATAGAATTTGTGTTCCAAATGTTGATGGTCTAAGACAGGAAGTGCTGAGAGAAAACCATCAATCTTCGCTTTCATTTCATCCAGGAGTTACAAAAATGTATCAAAATATGAATAAGTTATATTGGTGGAGTGGGATGAAGCGTGATATTTCTACCTATGTTAGTAGATGCACAACTTGTCAACAAGTTAAGGCTGATCACAGGAAGACGGGAGGATTGCTTCAACCTCTAGAGATTCCAAGTTGGAAGTGGGAGCAGATTTCTATGGACTTTATTGATGGGCTACCAAGGAATAGAAAGGGTAACGAGAGCATTTGGGTGATTGTCGATAGATTGACGAAATCCGCTCATTTTATTCCAGTCAAGACCACTCGTACTGCTTCGAGTTTGGCCGAGATATACATGAGAGAAGTTGTTAAACTTCATGGTGTACCATCTAGTATTGTATGCGATAGAGATCCTATTTTCACTAGTAAATTCTAGAAGGCATTTCAGGATACTTTGGGCACTAAACTGAATCTGAGCACAGCTTATCATCCTCAGACAGATGGCCAAACTGAAAGGGTGAATCAGATTCTGGAAGACCTTCTCCGAGCTTGTATTATAGACTTTGGTGGATCCTGGGAAGACCATCTCCATTTGGTTGAATTTACCTATAATAATAGTTATCAGGTAAAGAAATCAAATTTCAAATTTGAATAAGTATATTTGAATTGGAATTAATTATCTTAAATTAAATCAGGCAAGTATTGGTATGGCACCGTTCGAAGCCTTATATGGACGGACATGCAAATCGCCAGCTTGTTGGATTGAGTCTGGTGACCGATTAGTGCTTGGTCCGGAAATGATTATGGAAGCTTCCGAGAAAGTTGAAGAAATGAGGAGAAAGATAAAGACGGCACAAGACAGACAGAAGTGCTACGCTGACAGGAGAAGGAGAGATCTCGAATTCAGTGTAGGAGATGAAGTATTTCTCAAAGTGTCGCCTTTGAAGAATGTTATTTGATTTGGAAGGAAGGGAAAGCTTGCTCCCAGATTTGTTGGCCCGTTTGAGATTACGGAAAGGGTTGGAACATTGGCCTATATAATTGCATTGCCAGAAAAGTTTGCCGGTGTGCACAATGTGTTCCACGTCTCACATCTTCGCAAAGTTGTGCGCGATCCATCTATGACCATTCCCACTACTCAGTTGGAAGAGATAGTTATCGAGCCTGACTTGACTATTGAGCGAAAGCCACTTCGGATAGTCGATCGAGAGACAAAGCAACTTAGAAGGAAGTCGGTCAATCTCGTCAAAGTCCAGTGGAGTGCAGATGACCGAGATTGCACATGGGAAACTGAGGATAGTATTCGGGATTCAAACCCCGAATTACTAATTTCAGGTATAAATTCAATTTTCTTAAAATCTATCTTGACTTTTCTGCTTGGTTCTTTCCTACTTCTCCCGTCCGTTCCTTTTCGAGGACGAAAAGTTTTGAGTAGGGGAGATTGTAACGACCCTGAATTTTCGACCCAATTTAAAATTTTAAATCCATTATTTAATATAAAATTTTGGAATTTATATACGATCGCGATTAACGTCCAAACTTTGTTTATAAGATGTGTCTAGTTAGTTATGGATATGGGTAAAGTTTCGTCGCAAAATATTGCAGAAAATTTCGTTTGCGTTTTTATTGCATATCAGTTCATTTTAAACTGCAAAAAATTTATCTTTCGAATCCAAATATTTTTACACAGTAATGTTGTAAAAATTTATCTCATTTAGACGTCGCAATTCGTTTCGTCTATTTCCATCGTCGCCTGTTTCGTTTAAATTGTTTGTCAGTTGAACAATTTAATCGGCGTAAATTTTGAATTTTTATAAAACTGTCATATCGCAATTATCTGTGTACCATTGGAAGCGTCTCGTCGCGCTGATCAAAACGGTATATTCTTTGGAGTGAATCGGAGTCCGACGTAAAACGTCGCGTTAATTTAATCATTCCGGACGGACCGGTTAAACCATTTTCAGCCCAAAAATCTTTAGCCCGTATCCACTTAATATGAAAAATTTAATCTCAGCTGATGAATTAAACGAGGTAGTTGGAAGCTAGGGGTTAGCATTGGGAATGGGAGAGACATTTCGGGTTACAAAGCACATTTATTTTTACTTTAATTTTTTTTAAGTTTAATATGAAACGCGTACTGTTTCATTTCTTACAAACTAACTCAGATACCTCCTCCCTCCTCTTCTTCTTCTTATTCTCCTTTCCATATTTCCTCTGTAAACTTGCAAATTATATAATAATAAAAAATGAAAAAAAGATGAATTAAGCTCGCTCAGGCATGCACTCCACTCTCCTCCTTCATATGCACACGCAAATCCACCTTCCACTCCACCTCAGCTACGTCAACCCACGTCCAACGTCCGCCTTCCCATTCCCGTCGCCGACCCCACGCCACACCACAGACCGAGCCTCCTCCTCCATACTCCACTTCCCGGAGCCGCCACAACCCCTGCCTTCGTACGCCGCACCCATCCTTCCCTCCAGCCGGCCGCCATCTCTCACCACCTAAACAGTACACCGACCCCCTACCCCTTGAAACCACGTCGCCACCGTCTCCTCTTCCCCATGTGTACACACTGGCCTACTCCGATGTCGTTCAACCCTTTCCACAAGCACCACACCCACGCCCCCAACAGCCCATCATTTCTCCCCTCCTCGCGCGTGCGTGCTGTGCGTTGAATAAGAGTGAGTGAATATGTGTAGTGCTGTGTGTGTATAAAACGTGGGCGTGCATGTTGTAAATGGTGTGTGTATTCATGAAGTAGATAGTGTGAGTGGGCTGATGGGTGTTGTCGAACCCATTGTGAGGGAGAAGAGTCATTGTTTATAAAGGTGTCAGGTTCTGTTTTCTAAAAGAAGTGTAATAGTTGTGTTTAAAAAAAAAGTCTTCGTTTTATATATAAAAGAAATGAAAATTAACAGTGTCGTTTTGTGAAAAGTGGGAAGAACTGTTGCTTCTATATAGTGCCGAGAAATATATATGCAGTATATATTTTGTTGACTAAGTAAATGGTAACCACTTTTCTTTTCTCTGTTGTTGCAGCAACCGATTGAGTTCCTTTTTGCAGCAGCATCAAATCTCCCAGCCTTCGTTCTTTTCTTCGTCATTGGTAAGCGCATTTATATAATTTTATAATTATATATGAATGTTCACTTAAATTAATATCGTCCCTCTTTTGTCGATAATTACAGTGTTCTGTTTGTTCGTGTTGTACCGACTCCATTCGTGCTTCGCCGTTCATTCTCTAACCACGAAAGGTGAATAAATTTTCAGGACTTATATTCTTATACGATGATAATCAAGTTAGTTGATAAATGATTGATTGTTTGATGTTGATATTGGACGTTAAATTTGTAAATGCATGAAGTGATAAATAATATACAATTAAATTTGATGTAGGGTAATTAACAAATTTGAAATTGACATATGTGCTCGAATTTGATTAGATAAAATTTGTATAATATGACCCTTTAAATGTTAAATTAATGGACACGTAGAAATAGAGTTAGTTACACCTTGAACCATCTAAATTTATGTTGTATAAATTAATATGGAATTGAATAGTAGATATCAAGTGTAGAACCGCATAAAATAATAGTGTAATAATCTTTAATCTACACGAAATGATAGTGTAGATTCTAGAAATAATTATATTAATTTGCATAAATAACAATGTAAATTAATACGATTATTTCGGGATTATTTAAATAAAATTTTGGATTGTTATTGATTGTTGGTATTGCTTGTTTATTTATTTTGACACCATCCCAGTTATCACACTACAAGTTCCCTTTACTATGCTTTGGTTTTGAATTGAAATGGAATCGGGTTGAAATGATAAATACCCAAATGAAACAATTGACTTAGGATAGAGAATTAAATAAAAACCCGATTGGTCAAATAATTCGATTTTAAAATGAAAATATAAAGATTTTATTTGAATGAAATAATAAGGGTTTTAAATGAAGTTTGGAATTTGAATTCTAGTGAAATTTAAATGTTAATATTTAATAATTTGAAACAAAATAATAACAAAGTGTTTGATGAAAGAATGTTGTTTAAATTTAAGTAAATTATTGAATTAAGTTTTAGATTTATGTAATAATTAAATAAAGTTGAATTTCTTTTATAAGTGAAATTGTATTTCTTTAATAATTAAGTTTGAAATTTGTAAAACTAGATAAGTAAATAAGTGAAATTGAATTTCTTTAACAAGAAAAAAAAGGGCGATTTAATGAAATTAATATAAGACTTGTAATTTGACGAATTAAATTTGACAAATTTAATTTAATTAAACTTGTAAGTTTTGATAATATAGGTAAACTTAAATTGATTTAATGAATTGGAAATTAAATTGAAATTGCTTTGAATGTTAAATTTACCTAAATTAAATGATTTTGAAATGAAACCTTTATATGAATTTAAATCAATATTTGAAATGGTTTAAATTAAAATTGAATTGTAGAGTTTGGAAATTGGAAATTGAGAATTTGAAACATAAATTTTGGAAATTGATATAGAAAGGTAAATGAAATGATGACTTTCGAATTCTAAGAGAAATTGAAATTGATTTGGTTTTGAAATTCATTAAACGACCAATCGGTGTAATAATTACGGAAGTTATTAAAGAAACTGGAATTGGTTAGGGACGTACTCACTGTCTAAACCGAATACCACTTTAATAACTATACGCAGAGTGTGATCCAGAATGAAGTGGTTGGAATGATGTACGTTGATGATTGGAGAAAGAGAACGATAATGGATGACCTTGACACTTGTGTCAAATTGGAAATGACTAAAACAGGAGTCGTGCCGGGCCAAATGGGGTTAGCTACCTTGAGCGAACACACTTCTTCGTAAACTACGCATTACTTGTTATTGATTGGTGCGCACCCTTGAATTGGGAGGGTTGTTTCGCGGTGTTGCGATCGTTGCGGCGATGCATTCTCACCAGTCCGGATCAGGCAAACGGTAGTTTCACTACCTTGGGTATTTCCTCATGTGCCTTATCATACTCGTATCCCTATGCGCGACCACTACGATTTGTTTTGTGTTATACCTATGGAGTACTCCCTGATATCCCACTAGTTTACGGTGGAGTTTACAATGCTGTATAAACTATGATGCTTATATAAAATGTGTTAAGGGGGAAAATGGTAACGCCTTAACGCTAATTTGATACTTTATCTTACTGATAGGCATTATCTACTTAGCGTACACTATTACATAGTAGATAGTTTAACGGATCCTGAAAGATGTTATTCCATTCATTTTTGAGTTATTGTTATTTCAAATTTGAACCATATTATCTTGTATAAGAATATATGTCCTGACTCGAGTGTTTGTTTATGCTTATGCTCGGGTCAGCTTGAGGACTTTTGTTGTTGTGCTGCTTGGAAGCTGAAGACTTGAAGACTATCATTTATCTTTATCTTTATCAGTATTGCTCCATTCTATTTTGATATTGTATCGGACATCTATGTATTTCTATTTCACTATTTGTTTGACACATTGTTGTATTTACTTAGTAGCTTCATGAACTACTATTATGACATTATTGTAATTCCACTGCATTATTCTGTTATATTGTATCTGTCTATGATTATGTGATGATTCTCATTTATATACATATACTCCATTAATGATTCGTGTTTTGTACTATTTAAGTTGACAAGTGTGGATTATTGTCAATTTAAATGGTCCAAATATACGGGTTGTTACAGTTGGTATCAAAGCTTTGGTTCCCGAAAATCTTAGCCTGTGGAGTTTTAAGCTCATTAGAGATAGGGTAACCATACCCTAGAATGAGGAGAATCATTTCAGAATCCATATCCTTTTGATTCCATCCTCCTAGCTGAATTCATTTGATTAGAATCTCCTTAAGTTCTATAAAATTTCTATCTTTGATTCTAAATCACTGTTGGTATTCCAGGATGAGTACCAGAAGGAATGCTAGAGGTGAGGGTAGAGGAAATGCTCCCGAACCACGTGCCCCAGCTCCCGCAGTCAAGTTTTCTACTCTTAGCAAGGAATACACCCAGCTTGGCGCCAAAAAATTCTCTGGATCCGAGAGCATCATTGGAGCGCAACAGTGGCTGAAGAGCCTGGAAAGGATCTTCACTGGCCTGGAGATTACTGACGCACAGAAGCGTCAATTGGCCGCTTGGCAGCTTCAGGATGCGGCACAGGATTGGTGGGAGTCAGTCACCTCCTGTACTGACGAGGAAACTATCACCTGGGCTCAGTTTAGGTAGAAATCTATCTGAATTACATCCAAATTTATTCCTTACATCCAAATAAATCTTTGAAGTATTTATTTTCTCAAAAGGAACTTAATTTGTGTCAACAACGTTGGCTCGAGTTCCTTTCATCTTATGATCTTGATATTCTTTATACTCCCGGAAAGGGTAATCGTGTCGCTGATGCCCTAAGTCGTAAGCAACAAGCGGTTGTTTCCGTGATGATATCCGAATGGAGTGATCTCGAGACTTTATCCACTTGTGAGATTCAAGATCGTGAATCCAATTCATGTTCATCTTTTGTTTTGTGTAGCCTTGAGGCTCATTCTTCTCTTTTGGACCGTACCTCTTTTGGCTCAACTCTATGTCAAATTAAATTGCATGGAGTTCCTACTTCTATTGTTAGCAATCGTGATCCATTATTTTACTAGTGGATTTTGGTAAGGTCTTCAAAAGCTTTGAGAACAAAGTTTAATTTTAGCACCGTCTATCGTCCTCAATCCGATGGACAAATGGAGCGTGTGAATTAAACTCTTGAAGATCTCCTTCGTGCATGTGTTCTTGATTTTGGTGGAAGTTGGGAAGATCATATTTCTCTTGTTGAGTTTCCCTATAATAATGGCTTCCAATCTAGTATTGGTATGGCACCTTTCGAGGCACTCTACGGAAGGCCATGTCGATTTCCTTCGTGTTGGCTTGAACCAGGAGGTCAGTCGACTGAACCAGGGGACAGAAAATGCTCTGTGCCTGTATCAGTCGACTGACCCTATGGTTCAGTCGACTGACCTGGAAACCGAAAGTTTCCAGGTATAGTATTAGTCGACTGACCACCTGGTTCAGTCGACTGATCTGCTTGTCTCAGCCCAATTTGCCTACTTTGCGTGGGTTTCCAATTTTAATCGATTCGTGTTGATCCAATTTGTTGTTATCATTTATTATCGACTTTGATGACTTCTTTTTCGCGATTTTTGGGAATATCCATTTTGATGGATTCGGTATCGATTTCTATGGATTTGATTCACATCTTCGAATGTGGATTTTGGCGATTGATTGTTTCTACAATCATTTATGTGATTTGTCACTTTAAAATACAAAGGTTTCTATACTAGTAGTAAATATTAAAACTCTTTCACAAAGATGATTCCAACTCTATTTTTATTACAAATCTCGTTTATAAAACCGTTTTCTAATCTATTAGTATATACAAACCTTTACCTCATTCGTATGAGAAATCTAATTAAATGGCTTAGCAAAAAAAGTGGTATGAAACGCTTGCGTTTACTTCGTCGATTAATTCTTAGACTTGTTCGATTGAAATCTTGTGACAATTTTCGAGTGGAAATCTACAATTTGTTCGTAAATATTTAAGTTAAGCCAGTGGTTATGGGACATGAAGCTGAACTCATTTATTTACTAGCTTACTATAATCGACACTTCTTATTGATCAATGGTGATCATTTTATGATTTAGACTAGCGATGTGTGATGTCTCTTTGTCCGCGTGGGGGACTATACCCCGTTCTTTTGACCTTCGTCTCATTTTTATGGGCTAGCGACCCATGGTCTTTGGACCGTTCGTGGAGCATTCGACTCGATAAGTCGGTGCATGGGGCGTATCTTTTGAGGTGCATCGATGTTCGACTAGGCATGGGGTGTATCTTTTTAGGTGCATCGATGTCCGACTAGACATAGGGTGTATCTTTTTAGGTGCATCGATGTCTGACTATACATGGGGCGTATCTTTTTAGGTGCGTCGATGTTAGATTATACATGGGGCGTATCTTTTCAAGTGCGTCGATGTTCGACTGTGCATGGGGCGTATCTTTTTAGGTACGTCGATGTTCGGTTCATGGGATAGCGACCCGATTGTGATACACATGTTGGTGAGTTTTCATGCTCCCGTTTGTGATAGGCCTTCCCCCTTTTGTGTGATTTCTTGATTTCTAGTTGATGATTTCTAGAATTTGTGTTTCACCAATTTTTATGCGATTGGCATTGATATATTTTGTCAATATTTGTGTTTTAGTGAATAATTTAAAGAATGCGATTCTTTTTGGATGTTTGAGATTCTTGAGATATTGTATGATTTTTGTTGTTATTTGATGTATACTTGTCACAGTGTGGCATTTTTGTTATCATATGTTTTTGGTCATATCTCTTATCCTATCTCATTTTATATGATATTTATAGCTAGACTGATCCGTTTATTATTTTCTTCTTAAATAATACTCGGGTCAGACCGAGGTATTTGAGGTGCTCCTGCTTGACTTCTTATCAGGGTCCGTCACCTGACTTTTGGCTAATCACTTTAGCATAGTAGTTTTTGTTTGTATACATTTGAGATAGAGACTCCTTGTTGTATACTTATTCTTTTGTCTAGCACTTGTATCTATTCTTTTGTGATGTAGTGGATCTAGTTTGACCACTACTTTGATGTACACTTCTATGTGTTATATTCATATCTGTTTCCGCCTTTGTCATATGAATATTTGTGACTGATTTGTGTTATGTTTATTTCTATATTTGTTTCCGAAGTCCACATAGCCACTATGTGGTAGCTTTGAGTTTGTATTCGATATGTCGGATTTTCTCTTGAAATGAAATGTAAGTTATATTATCTGACATATCGGTACTCGCACAAAGCAATTACACAGATGGTCGCTCCTCAACAGCCTTATTCTTCACGCTAGTCGATGGCATTACTCCGTAGTGTCCTTGGCTAGCGTGAGTATAGAGGTGGGGCGCCACACATAGTCTGCATTGTATTTATGTATCAATTTTCTCAATTCCAGAACTCTACTGGGTTTGTTTAACCCTCTTATATTCCAACATAAGATTGTCATTTTTAAGTTTAGACCTGCTTCTCAATTCTCTACCAGTAATAATAGCACCATTACTCTCTTTAATATTGTCTTTATGTGTCTCGTAATATTCTAGGTTTCTTTTAGCCAATAGCTCCTTTTTGATGATTTCGTGTTTTTTAGGCTTGCTAGCGTGGCTCCTAGGTAGTCCAAAGAAAGTATCTTTCACTTTTACATAATCATTCGTGTTTCTTGTGTCCTTTGACTCTTTTGTTCCTTGATGTTGGTTCGATTCAACCTACAAAAAGGATTTCTCAGGCTAAATACACTTTTTGTTATAAGGAGATAAATTAGTTGAAATAATATCAAAATCAAGGATAAAGGGAAAATTGGTTGGGTCAGACATAGCAAGGTCCAATGATGGAAACCTACGTTCACTTTATTGAACTAGGGCTGCAGGTGGCGCCATGGGTTTACCTCCATCTACAACATTGGGGCCTTGGACAGATACTACATCACATGGTGTTGCCCCTCTCGACTAGTTTATTTGAGGGAAAATTAATTGATTTGTTTGACTTATGAAAGGTGAGTGACAATCCTGATTTAAATAAGTGAACAACGAGAACCTAAATAATTTTTGTATCATGGTTTTGAACTAAATAACAAATTTAGTCTACAACGAATTATCTGCATGAATTATGATACTTATGGCTGAAGTTAAAGAATGTGAAATGTCAAAAGAAAATGTGTAAGATTTATGTTTTAATGGAGGACGAGAGAAAATAATATACGCTACTAATATGTTATGGAAATTTCACAAACAAGGATGATGCCTAAATAAAATTTCATTAAATATTAAGAAAGAAAGAAGCACTTCAATGTAAAACGTAAGCTCAAAGATAAAACATTAATATTATAAATATATATTAAATGAAACGTTTTATATAAAAGTATATTGGAATATAATAGATATAATGAAGGTTGTACAATATTCACTTAGGGAAATGAAAAGTTTTTGGCATGTTGCAAATTAATTGAATTGTTTGGCTTATAGAAAGATGAGTAACAATCTCGATTTTAATTAGTAAAGAAGGATAAAATTTAGGAAACTTGAATAATACTAAAGAGTCAATAAATTTAAGCTCAAAGATTAAACATGCTTTTATATAAATACGATAAAACTTTTCACATTCACAAATATATATATATATATATATATATATATATATATATATATCTGTGGGTGTATGTATATACGTGTGTGTGTGTATGTGTGTCTATATGTATAAGTATTAATAGATAATAGAAACAATGGAAGTAACCAAATATTCATTGAGGGAAATGAAGAGTTTTTTGCATGTTGTAAATAAATTGATATTTATGAGTACAGAAGGACAAAATTCAAGAGTTTGCCTTAATAATATTTGTTGTGGTTTTGAATTGAAAACAAATTTAGTCTACAATGAATTATATGCGCAAATTGTGATATTTATGGCTGAAGTTAAGAAAGATGATGTTATGCAGCCTTGTGACCAAGCCATATTAGGACGAATCAGATTGATAAAAAAGAAAAATTACCAAGCATGAATCTAGAGCGATAACTGCTAAACTCAGATATCAAACAAGATCGGGAGATGGAGCCATCGACTCACCAAACCACACATTAGAAGTTCTAAGACAAAAAGTGCAAAGATCAAGTAAAGTCATGGTTTGACACCAAACCATAGTTAGAGTTTGGTACCGATCCCTAAACTATCTTCTAATCTTTCATTTACCTCATACCACATCAAGATGGAGTGATTACAAGCTAACCCATCAATGTTGGGCAGATTGCAAGCCCATGTCAACTCGAACAATAGATGCATAAGTTGAGTGCTTTTGCCTGACTTTCGAACCAGGGAATTTACCCAAATGTAAGTTAATATCAATATATCTAAGTTTTGTAAATGTAGATGTAAGTCAACTAAGAAACTTTTAAGGATCAAAAGAAGGTCTTGCAACCATAGTTAGGTTCGGTACCAATCCCTGAACATCGGTGAGCCGGCCACGATCTTTCAACAACAACTCCTCCTGGACATGGAGAACGTGGGTGTAAACGTGGTGGAGAGAACTAATGACCTGCAAATATAAATAGAGGAGGAGGAGCATTGTTTTGGGGTTCCTTTTTCTCTTCCAACAAATTTCTGCATCATCACTATATTCTCAGGAATCATCATCGATCCATAAGAATAACTTTGTAAAAACTCGATAGAAATTGAATAACAAATTTTAAGTGGACGTAGGCCTGAGTGTTCGCTGGACCAATATAAAAATTATGCGTTCTTCTTTTTTATTTCTTGCCTTTTTTTTGAAATTTTCATATTTATTATTTCATTGGGTGTTTGTGCCAACTTTTGGTGTAAACATTTTGGTGCTTTCACAGAGAAGGATATAGGGTTTGATAACTTGAAACTTGAAATTAAGAAGATGATGAGACCATTAACCAGGATAACTGCTATTGGAGGAAGCTAACAAAGGCATGAGGGTAGTCAAGAGGCGTCCTCAGGATCTAACCCCCCTTCCATCTACATAACCAAAGAAGAGATAAAAACAATGATGATAGAAATGCAGAGACAAATAATAGCCCGCTAGGAAGAGATGATAGAAGGATTTTTCGGAAAGATGGGACAACTAGGAATAGCCGAAGTTGCTATAGACCAGAACCAGAGGCCAAAACCCAGAGAAAATGCACTTGGAAACAGGATGGAGCAAAATGGAGCAACCCTCGAAGAGGTGCCACAACTTGGTACTGATCCCCCAGCACGGATCAATACCGATCCCAAAGGACTTGGGGGCATAATGAACTTGAGCTTGAATAGAGATGGGACATGCCTAGGAAACGGTGTTGAACACTAGAATGTGAATCAGAATGCAAATGCGCAACCAGAGGAGTACGTGCCAGAATTTCCCGTAGGAACGGAGGGTGGAATGAAAATGTGGAATAGAGGCTTTCGTTGGATGATAGTGATAGAATTGCTGAAATAGTTAAATGAGCGATGACAGGTGGACCACCAAACTGGAGTTTGGAGGATGTAAACAGATATTCATTCACTCCTAACATCCGTTACGTGAGGAATCCACTCGATTTCAAGCCATCGACGCATGAAATGTATGATGGAAAGACTGATCCTATGATTCATCTAATGAGATACATCCGACATATGGAGGTGTTGGGTGTGTTTAAAGAGGTAATGGGATGATGTTTCCCTTTATATTTGATAGACTTAGCAGCGATGTGGTTCAGACAGCTGGAAAACGGGTCCATCGTCACATGGACTGAGTTAGTGAATAGGTTCATGAGATAGTTCAAAGTGCATATTTCACAACCAAAGAATGCGATGATGTTGTTAAGCATGAAGCAAAGGGCCGAAGAGATCCTAAGGAGTTATTTAACCAGGTTTAATGTGGCGGCTACTGCAGTTCATAGGTAGGATCCATCAATAATTTTGATGGTGGTAATTTCAGGAGTTGCTAGTAAAACATATTTTAAGATTGCTTTGGAAAGGGACCCATTGGCGGACCTTATGAAGTTTTACCATGAGGTTGAGAGATACTTGCATCAGGAGGATGCTTAAGCCGAAAATGCAAAGGTTAATGCTATAGATGGTGAAGGACCATTTGGAGCATGATTTGGTAAGGATAAAGGAAAATGAAAGGTGGGTGATGGCTTTAGAGGACTAAAGCGGCAGTGAAGGGGACCGAAATTCTCTTCTTGTGCTGAGTTAAATGAAACCCTGGAGGGGATTTACCTTGATGCCAGGGGAAGATTCCCTATCAGAAACCGATGAAGAGAGAACCCACCGATCAAGAAAGAATATTAGGAAAGTATTGCCTATTCCATGAGCTAGATAGGCATGAAACAAATAATTGCAGGCACCTTCGTGACCTGATTGAGGAACAAGTTAGGAACAACCAGTTGCGGCAGTATGTGAGAAACCAAGATATAGTAGAAGCAGCCATCGTCAATAGCAAATGGAAGCGGCCTTAGATCAAGGTTGAGGATAGTTACTTCATGATTAAGACAGCAAGGAGTCTAGTTTGATTCTCGCACTTTGCCTTTTTTTCAATAATGATGTAGTATTACAACCAAGCCACGTACTTATGTACGGGATCACGATCGGTCCATATGCACGCATTAAGTTGGATGCTAGGCTATAATGCTTAGTGGGATGGATGTGTGATGTTTTTTTGAATGTTTGAATTAAATTTCTATAAATGAATGCTTTAAAAATCACTTGAACGTGATGACCGATATTGATTTCAAAACACCAATCGAAGTTGGTTACCCTCTGATATTGATTTATTAATTGATTGAACATGGTAGTCATATCCAAAGAGACAAGGCGATGACCATAAGATGCAAGTCCTCTTGTCGAAAAGCGAGTGGATTGGGCTTGTACGAGAGCGGGTCCCCAAACCGGAGAGTGAGTAGATGGACTTGCTTTGATGTTGGTTCCCCTCGCCTGAGAGCGAGCGGATTGGACTCAACAAGGATCTAGAGAGATTGAACCCTACACTAGATGCCAAATGATCCAGAGAGCTCAAGGATTCAACTAACAATCCGAAGAGGTCAAGGATTCAACTAACGATCCAAAGAGGTCAAGGATTTGATTAACAATCCAGAGAGGTCGGGGTTTAAAATAATGATCCAGAGAGATCAGGAATTGATTTTAACGTCGATTACACGACCCAATGAATGATTTCTATATCATAACTTAGCCCATGGATGAACATGGGACGACATTGATGTCGATACCTGATTGTCAACCCCTAGATGAATACGAGATGATTCTAGTTTATGATATAACATTTGATATAATAATTCTAGGAGAACACGGAACGATGATTATTTGTGACTAACAATCGAGTAAGGACTCGAGTACCTGGCTGTAATGGTCTAGAACGATCTTCGATTTACAGGTGAATCTGATGGAACCGGATAATTCGCCGTAGTTTGATCGATTGATAACCAAAAAATTCAATCACTAGTGAATAATCATTTCGATATTTTTCTCTTAAGCAAAGCACACATTTCATTCGCAAGACGTGCTTTGGAGGGCCAATGTTATCCAACCTTATGACTAAGCTATATTCGGATGAATCAGATCGATAAAACAAAAAAATTACCAAGTAGAAATCTAGAGCGATAACTGCCAAAGTCAGATATCAAACAAGGTTGGGAGATGGACCCTTCGACTCACCAAACCACCCACTACAAGTTCTAAGACAAAAAGTGCAAAGATCAAGTAAAGTCACGATTTAACACCGAACCATAGTTAAGGTTCGGTACCGATCCCTAAAATCTCCTCCAATCTTTCATTTACCTCATGCTACATTAAGATGGAGCAATTACAAGCTAATCTATGTGATGTTGGGTGGACCGCAAGCCCATATCAACTCGAACAACCAATGCATAAGTCGAGTGCTTTTGCCTGACTTTTGAACCAAGGAATTTACCTAAGTGTAAGCTGATATCAATACATCCAAGTTTTATAGATGGATATGAAAGTCAACTAAGCAACTTTCAAGGATCAAAAGAAGGTGTTGCAACCATATTTAGGTTCGGTATCGAACCATAGTTAAGGTTCGGTATTGATCCCTAAACATCAGTGAGCTGGCCACGATCTTTCAAGAATAACTCCTCCAGCACGTGGAGAACGTGGGTGCAAACGTGGTGGAGAGAACTCTAGTGACATGCATCTATAAATATAAGAGGATGTGCATTGTTCTGAGGACCATTTTGCTCTTTTAACAAATTTCTACATCATCACTATATTCTCAAGGATCATCATCGATCCACAAGAATAACTTTGTAAAAACTTGATAGAAATTTGAATAATAAAGTTTAAGTGGACGTAGGCTGGAGTGTAGCCGAACCAATATAAAAATTGTGTGTTCTTCTTTTCTATTTCTTGCTTTTACTTGAAATTTTCATATTTGTTATTTCATTAGATGTTCATGCCAACTTTTGACGTAAACAGGTGAAATCTCAAAGAAAATGTATATGATTTGTGTTTTAATGGAGGGGAAGCATGAAAATATACACCATTAGTTTGTTATGTTGTATTCCACAAATGAGGATGATGCCTAAATAGAATTTCAGTAAACGTTTAAAATGACGAAGAGCTTCATGTAAAATTTAAACAGATAGATTAAACATTTTTTAACAAATATATTAGAGAAAACCTTTCATACATAAATATATTCATGTATATAGATTGAATGGATGTAACATAACCATTTAAGGAAATGAAAGGTTTTTGGCATATTACAAATTAATTATTTGTTTGGCCTATAAAAGGTGAGTGATAATCATGATTTTAATGAGCGAAGAAGGATAAAATTTAGGATGATACCAAATAATATTATTGCTGTGGTTTTGAAGTGAAACACATCTCGCGATGCTCAAACTATCATAACTGTGCCCGAGTTAAGGAAGGTGAGATGTTAAAAGAAAATATGTAGGATTTGCGCTAATGAAGGCAAAGAGCTAAAAATACACACCATTAACATGCTATGGCGTGATTTATAGATGATGATAGTGCTTAAGTATAGTTTCAATAAATGTTTAAATAGGAAGAAGAGCTTGAATGTAAAATTTAATCTCAAAGATTAAACATTCTTTATATAAATATACATAATAAATGAAACTTTTCGCATTTAAGTATATTCATAGATAATAGACATTATTCATCTAGGAAAATGAAGAGTTTTTGGCATGTCGCAGGTTAATTTATCTGTTTAGCTCATAAAATGTGAGTGACAATCTTAATTTTAACGAGTAAGAAAGGGATGAAAAGGAGAATACTTAAATAATATTAATGTCATGGTATTTTGAAAAAATAGAAATGAAAAGGCTTGCAACTTTAAGCTCACTTTATCAGTAAAACATAACTAAATAAACATGAAATATATAATAACTGATAGTAAAAACTCAGCAATTTCATATCCAAACTCTAGTTTGGCATATAAAAAATAATGCACTGGTTGTTTCAAAGATAAAATTTGAAACTTCTAGTAAATGATTTTCTTTTATGTTCATCATACTCTCAATAGTTCGGTTGATCATGGTTACTATTTAGGATAAAACTGAATAAAAAAATTCACAATAAAAATCAATCACTAATAAATTGGAAATTACCTAATTCAAAAGGATTCATTACATCATATTTTACCTCCATTTTGGTTTGATTTTGTAAGCGTTCCTTCACCGAAGCAATAAGAAATAAAAGCACAATGTCAATTTCATGAATTCAACTCACTTATTGTCAAATTGGGTATAGATCAGGGATATAAACAAATAATACTATATATGAGTGAAGTGGATGTGTGGAGGTCAGAAATAAACTATCTGAGTTTAATGCCTAAGTTTAATAAGTACATAAAACAGGTTGGCATGATATTTGAGATTCAATTAATTTTGAATTGGATGAGTGGATAACTGAGATATAAATATATCATATGAGGGAAAATGTAAAATAATTATTGAATCAAGGAGAACTTAGTGAGATGAGCTAAGATTAAATGAGTTGAAGCAGACATGTACATCTTAATTCTCCTCACGAGTTTACCGGTCCACGAGGTTTTCTTGAGTATATTCACAAAAAAAATGCTCGCATATTCTCTTTTATATATAATATTACAGATACAGAGAGGAAAGTGACTTTAACAACTAGAAATTTGGTATAATGAACGAAGAATCAGATGACTACGGGTTAAAGCTATTTTGAGGGTGCATTCTTAGAGATCGCGAAAGGAAAATATGAAAGGGGCACGAAAGGAGAATGTTGAACGAAAGAAGAATGCATTCTTGCGTTGTGAAAGAAGCATTTAAATTTTTTTTTTGAAATTAGGTACTTTAGATTATAGTAAATATTAGTACTACAAGTCTCAGGTAGTATACAATACATTGCATGTCAATATATATTTATCGGTTCAAATTATACTATGCAAGTTTCAAACCCGTCACCTCCTACACCAAAGTCGGAGCGCCTAACCACTGTGACAGTGATGTTGGTCAAATACTACTAATTATTTTGTTATGAATAATTATTTTCGTTATTATTTTATTTTGTTTTCATTATTTTGTAATTATGCAGTTAAATATATAATTAAAAAAAGACAATTTTTATTAATCACTATAAATTGAAATAAAAATATTACTAAAATTCGGTGGGAGTTTTTCAGTACAGTTTCGATCATTTTTTAGCTCTAGAAAACTAAAAAAAAAACATGGAAATTAAACAGAACTAAGATATAGAAGAATACAACAAAAACATTCTAAAACGTGATTGATTTTTGCAGATTTTTCGGTTAGATTTTCGGAATTTTTGGTTTGGTTATGATGGAGAGAAAGAAGAAGAATGAGGGATAATATAATGGTGTTTTTTTTACTGTTAATCAAAAAATAAATGTTGGCTTTGGATCCATCTGACTCCAATGGTTATAAACTGCTCGAATCCAATGGTTCACTCGAACGGAGAATATGTGCAGGTCCCACTTTTGATACGTCTAACGTGATACCAACTGTCACTAAGAATTTTTTTTACATGAACACTACCTGAATCATAAAAAACGACACTAGAAAAGTGGCTTGAATATGAATTTGCTAGAAAAAATGACAAAAATCAAGTTTAAATTTGTGGGGTCGGCGGAGTACAACATTTATAAATTTTAATTATTGTACAATGTTCACAGATATAATTTTGACTTTTTATTTTCCAGGTTGTTATAACATAACCTTTAATCAAGGAGACCAAAGACTTGTTTCTCAAAATTAAATTAAAATGGAAATATTATGTTTAGATGTGTTCAAATTTATCAATCCGACCGTTAGAGTTGGTTTACTTTACCGTGGTGATGTAAAATGCAATTTCATTGAGCAAGAAACTAAGGGAGAATAAAAGATTTTGTTTTTTACATATATTTTTAAATAACTCTAAACCATTTACTTGATTTTTCCATGAATATCTCAAATCAATATCCACAAGCTTATTTTTATACCTGGATAACGATAAAAACTAGTGAAAATTTGGATCTGCCTCTAATTTTTAAATTTGATATAGGAAAAACCCTCATTAAAAACATGTTTTAAGTTACATTCTTACTTTTATTTTCGTTATTTTTTTTCATTTTTATGGACTGTTAAATCCGAACTTAATCACATACTTTTATGACCAACCTTTTCTTTTTGATTTTTTTTGAAATTGTGCAAATATTTGTATTTTTTCTGCAAATACTTGCGGTTTTAACCGCAAATATTTGCATTTTTTGGTTGAAATTTACAGCAGATTTGTTTTTTAAACTTATTTTTAAGGAGTGACACTATGTACTTTGAAACATAAAGATGATGTTTTACAAAAGTTATAAATATTGTCGTATGTTTTACAACAATTATACATATTATTTTCAATAATGATTACTTTTGAAATTCAAATTATATTTAAAAAAATAAATATCTTGAAAATAATTCATATTTTAGAAAAAATCAATTTTTTTACTTTTATTTTGAAAATCATCATTAAGAAAATGCTTTTTAAAAAAATATTAAATTTTTTTGAAATAATTGTTGTAAAGAATGTTCAACTATGGCTAAAATTTCTTTTATAAAAAAGAATATCAAGTTTGTTTAAAAATGTATTAGTTTTCCAAAAAGTTTGGAAGTTTAAAAAAAATTAAAGCAGTAAAATATTATCAACATTTGAAAACTGTAAAACAATAGTGTAAATTTTGGTAAATAAATTTATATATGCATATCTTTAATAATAGTTGTAATACCTTCGGTGTCACACTTTTTTGGTATCAACGTGAACTACCAAAATTGCCCCTTTATAAAAATTACTAAATATTAATAGCACTTAAAAATAGGATCTAACAGATAAGTTTTCTTTACCAATTCAAAACGCTCATCTACAATATTATTAAAATCTCAATATCACTTAAAAATATGATCTAACCAATAAATTTTCTTTTCAAAGTTGTTCTTTTAATAATAGAAATAAAAATTCAAACTAATAAAAAATTAAATTAAATTTTTATTAATTAACAATAAAAATGAAAATTCAAACTAACAAAAAATTAGATGATGCAATTTAGAGAAAACAACTAAAACTAACCGCATACCATTTCAACGCAAAAAATGACTAAATATTTATGCAAATCATATTTTTTCCAAACGAGAAACATATACAATTTGTAAAAAAACAAATCACGCGCGAAGTGTGTACCATAATCACGTGCGAAACACGTGCCGTAACGCTCGTTATTTATTATCAATGAGCGTTATGGCACGCGCTTTGCATGTGATGAAGACACCTGAATTGTTTTTGTATAAATTGTATTTGTTTAATATGTTTAAAAGAAAATATTTTCCACAAATATTTAGCCATATGTTTGTGTTGAATCATACATAGTTAATTTGAATTTTTATTTCTAAATTGCAATATCTAATTTTTTGTTAGTTTAAAATTTTATTTATATTATTATTAATTTATATTTTTTTTATAAAGTAGTTTATTTGGTACATCCTATTTTTAAGTAACGAGCATTACGGCACGCGCGTGGTATGACACGCATTTTATGCGTGAATTACTTTTTTTATAAATTGAATATGTTAGATTAAATGGTATTTAGATTTGATAATATTTGAAGAGGAAAATTTTGAATTTGTAAAGAAAATTTAGTTATTAGATCTTATATTCAAGCGGCACTAAAGTTTGATAATATTTGAAGAGGTCTATTTCTTAGATCCTATGTTTAAGAGATATTAAGATAGATTCAGTAATATTTATAGAGGAGAATTTTGAATTTGTAAAAAAGTTAGATCCAAATTTTAAGCGATATTAAGATAGATGGACATTTTTGGTAGTTCACGTTGATACCAAAAAAGTGTGACACCAAAGTTATTACAACTATTAATAACGAGCGTTACGGCACGCGCTTTGCGCGTGAATTATTTTCCTTCAAATTATACATGTTTAATTATATTTTTGCGTTGAAATCAGCTGTAGTTAGTTTTAGTTTTTATTTCTTTATTGCGACATCTGACTTTTTGTTTGTTTCAATTTTTATTTCTATTATTAATTAATAAAGAATGAATTTCTAAAAGATATTTATTTGTCACATCCTATTTTTAAGTGATAAGATTTGATTTAGTAATACGAGCGTTACGGCACGCGCTTCGCGCGTGAATTATTCTTCTACAAATTATATATGTTTAACACATTCAGGTGTAGTTAGTTTGAATTTTTATTCAATGCTTCAACATCTAATTTTTAGTTAGTTTGAATTTTATTTCTATTATTAATTGATAAAGATCGAATTTGTAAAAAAGGTTTATTTGTTAGATCTTTTTTTAAGCGATATTAACGTTTGATAATACTTGTTGATGTAGGTTTTGAATTGGTAAATTTTTTTATTTATTAGATCCTATTTTTAAATGATATTAAGATTTGGTAATATTTATAAAAGAGCATTTTGAATTGGTAAATGAAGTTTATTTATTAGATCCTATTTTTAGGTGATATTAACATTTGATAATATATGTAGAGGGCATTTTTGGTAATTCACGCTTACACCAAAAAAGTGTGACACCAAAGATATTACAACTATTATTAAAGATTTGTAGATAGAAGAATGAATTTCAAAAGAAAATTTATTTGTCGGATCCTATTTTCAAGTGATATGATTTAATTTGGCAATATTTGTTGAGGGGCATTTTGAATTAGTGAACAAAGTTTATTTGTTAGATCTTATTTTTAGGCAATTAAGATTTGATTTAGTAATATTATAGAGGGGTGTTTTGAATTGGTAAAATAATTTTTTTTGTTAGATCCTATTTTCAAATGATAATAAGATTTGTATATTTGTAAAGAAGTTTTTTGAATTTGTAAAAAAAATTTAATTTTAGATTCTATTTTTAGAATTTTGAATTTGTAAAGCATGTTTAATTGTTAGATCCTACTTTTAGGGGCATTTGAATTTGTAAAAAAAATAGTATTAGATCATATTTTTAAGTGATAGATTGGATAATATATAGAGGGGCATTTTTGGTAGTTCACGTTGATACCAAAAAAGTGTGACACCAAAGTTATTACAACTATTATTAAAAAAGTTATTAGATCATATATTCAAGCGGCACTAAAGTTTGATAATATTTGAAGAGGTCTATTTCTTAGATCCTATGTTTAAGAGATATTAAGATAGATTCAGTAATATTTATAGAGGAGAATTTTGAATTTGTAAAAAAGTTAGATCCAAATTTTAAGCGATATTAAGGTAGGTGGACATTTTTGGTAGTTCACGCTGATACTAAAAAAGTGTGACACCAAAGTTATTACAACTATTAATAAAAAAATGAAGACTTGGTAATATTTATAGAGGAAAATTTGAATCTGTAAATAAAGCTTAATTGTCAGATCCTATTTTTAAGTTATACTAATTTTTCGTATTTCATGCTCACATCAAAAGAGTGTGACACCAAATGTATTATAACCTTATAAATCTAGCACGAAACATTTTTTTTTTTGAAAAAAAATAAGAAAACCATTTTTTTTGAAGAAAAAATAAGAAAACACCGAATGTCATAGTTCTTTAACTTTTGATGCAATAAATTCAAAAGTGAAAAGGTTATAAATCAATTTCCATATAATATATGGATTTTTATAAGATATGATTGCCTAAGCAATAATCATGTGTAAAAGTTGCTTAGTTATTGATTTCAAACAAGAACACGTCGTAAGCCGTAATTATACAGCATTATTTTCCAAATTAATAACAAATGTTACAAACAATAAAATTATCAATTAGTTAAAATTTACTTTTTGTCCTACAAAAATTAAAATCAAAAGTCATCCATCTCCCATCTCATTCCCATTTCTTCTTCTTCCCTCCTCTTTTCCTTTGCGAGTCCAAATTCGATTCAAATCCGACCCCGATCGGATAACCGAATTCCTATCGAACAACCAAATCTCAAGACGAACCCGGATCCACAACCATGGACGACTTCCCGGGCCTTATGGCGGATTTCGGGTTCCGGCAGCAAGGTAAAGCAGCCCCAATGGCGCCATCCAAATCCGCGTCAATCGGATCCAGATCCGCCAACCCGTTATCATTCGAAGACATTTTCAATTCCAGCACAAATACCAAATCGAGCTCGGCTAGCTCGATGCCGGTGTACGATAAGCCTGTATACGATGACGACATATTTGAAGGCGTGCCTGGGATTAGGAGCACAAGTAGTAATAACAAGGTTGAGTATGAAGATGTGTTTGGTTCGAATTTGAGTAAAGGAGGTGGAAATATGGAAGGATCGGGTGGGTTTGATGATTTACTTGGCGGATTGGGTTCTTCTAGTTCGAAAGTTGAATCGAAAAAGTCCGAGGATTTTGGTGGTTTTGAGGAGTTGATTCCTGGCTTTGGAGGAAGTAGCCCACCGAATAGAAGGTGAACTCCTTTTTTTTTTTTTAAAGCATTCTGCTTTGGTGGTTATGTTTTGAAATACTACTGGTTGATATCAATAACTTGATGATAAAAAAATAGATCTTGATACATTAAAGTATAGAGTATGAATAAATGGCTCACTTAAACGAAATTTGACATTGTTATTGCCTAAAACAAATAAAGTTACTTCAAGTGGAAATAAATTGTTTTTGTTTGGATGATGTTTAGAAGGTGGTTTTATGAAAAGTTTGTTCGGGGTTTACAAAACTAAATCTGACAAGCGATGTTTTTTTTTTCCTACCCCTGCTCCCAAACCGATAATTGTTGTAAGCATGTTCTTCAAAACAACATATCAGTTGAGCAAAGTTTTTCATTAGAATTTGTTGTAATAAAAAAATATTTGAGCTCATAAGTTAGAATCTTGGTAAGCTGAGAGACCGAAATTTGTGGACACTTGAAGCTGAACTATAGTTGATTGCATCGATTTAACATGGGAGAAAGAATGACGATAACTAATAGAGTTTAATATGTTACACGTGCCGTCGAAGGTTCTGCCAACCTTTATTGGACTATGTGTGAGCTCTATTTTGATGCTTAATGCTTAGCGATAGTTAGTAGTGAATAAATGGTTGGTTAGGCTCAATCCGTTATGAAATATTTGGAACTAATTAAGCCAATGTATAATAAAAACTGATCCGAACCAAAGCAAATTCATTTTGAACCGATTAAGAGCCAAACTAAAATAGATCGCTTCGGTTGGTTAACCATTAAACCAAATTACTAACTGGAAAATAATTTGTTCACATGGAAATAAAAGTAATGTTAAAATTGAGTATAATCATTCATAGTTCTTTTGTGCATTAAAGTTTTATGAGTATTGTCATAATAAATGTAACATGTGTTATGCAAACTAAGAAAATGAAAATTTTAATAATATGATATTCAATATTAAATTGGTCTATTCGGTTAATTCAATTTATAATTGCCAAACCCAAAAACAAATCAGTAACCAAAATTTTGAATTTCTCAACCAAATCCGAATTGATTTTTTTTGAAACCGAACAATTTCATGAATTTCGGTTCATTTTAAATTGAATTTCGCTCACCACTAGTTGTAGCGCTCTTCATTTTTATAGTGTTATTTATCAACGCCTTGAATTTTGTGGAAACTTTAGCCGTTAACACTTTGCTTTGTCTGTAACAACAGAGTGTTAAACTAGTTTATGAATTCTATTTTGCTTTTAGGTAACACTACCTCTTTATTTAGTGAAGTCTATTTTAATTATCTCAAAAGAATGCGATGGATACAACAAAGAAGCAAATTTATATTAGAGCCTTTTACCATTATACTCGTGACAATTGTACTACAGGCAAGCGTAATTTGATGCATCTGTTGATTGCTATTAACAATCATGTCTTTCTGTATCAAAATATGTGAGGATGGATAAAATTTGCCTACAAACACATTGGGTGGTAACTTCTTGCTTCTTATAAACCTGTTTTTTCTAGTGGGTGAATGCTAGAAGGTGCACCGTCTGATTAGGAACCGATTGATGGTGGTTAGAGTGACCGTAGGTGGGAATCACTAGTTAAAGGTTGATGAAAGTTAGGATTGTAGATGATGGTAATTACAATGATTTGGAAAATAGACAAATTGTTGGAGTAATTTTTAAAGAAAATGATGTATTGCAAATTTTCGTTTTTTTCAATTAGAGTGATGTGGCATAAACAAGGAGAAATATTGCAGTACATGCTTAAGAACTTGAATTATGTAATTCATATGTTATAATACTATCAAATAGCTAGTATCACACTGAATTTGCCTTGCCCCCTCCCTCCTTATTTTTGTCAAAAGTTATCTTCTTACATGAGTTTTTATTTTTATTTTTCAAAAGCATGGAGCCCACATGTAGTATTGTATTGTATCACACACTTTACAGTGGTTACTCACATCCTAATACCTAAATTTTGTATTTAGATTCTTACACAGAATGTGTTCTGTCGTGCATGATTGCACAAATACACATTCTCAAGTACTTGAAAGTGCTTTTACTCTGTTATTCCAATTAAAACAATAAATAACATCACACCTGCAATACACATTATACATAACTCGTGCAAAATTTGAACTTCATGTTGATATTTTGTATTGACGTTGCTTTTTATTTCTAACTCATTGTTAAATTAACTATTGTTCATCACTGTAGCTAAAAAGCTAAGCTTCCCTTACTTTACCCAAGGAAATGCAGGGAAGAAAATATTCTCAGTTGAAATGTTTCTTGGACATATTCATGTGAATCCCATGTTATTTGAACTGATTATCAATGTGTCAGTCAACACTGTAGTCTGGATGCTGACAACAATTGTATGGTCTGCCTTGGTTTTCTTAAGCAAATGCAGGGAAAGGGATGTCATCTTTAGTTATAGTAGCATAAACCTATTTCTTATACATAGTGAAAAGAATCCTGTATTACCACATACATACAGTAATAAACTCAAGCCTCAATCGATTTGTACCCTCTTTTTCCAAGAGAGTGCAACTTACATATGGTTATGCAAATTATACAAGCCATTGAGATGGATCATCATGGATCTTATTGGTGTTGTATTGGAAGAGATATTTTTCAATAAAGATGCATACAAATTGATAGCACAATAGCAGTTAATTGCAGTTACTTATATGCGGTTCTCCCAAAATGAGTCTACGTAGTGATTTTGTAATTGTTAGGTATGGAACATCATAAAAGCACTGGTCGAATGCGATAATCTGCTTAATCTTAGATTTAATATAACTTATTTTACAAGGTTGTCTCATTGCTAACCCACATTCTTAATCTTTAGTTTAAGACTAGATGCAGCAATCAAAGAGCAACTGTTTCTTGGGTTGTTTACAGAGACTTAATCAATGCTGTTGCCTTGGATATTTGGTAACAACTAGGTTGGCTCAATCCCAATACGTTGTCTGTTTGACATGCATAATTCTAATTTTATTATTTAGTTTGTGTGCGATAACCCCCTTCTTTTTTTGGGGACTGGGAAGAGTGTGTTTTGAGGTTTTTTGGGACCGACTGGTTGCATTTATTTATTTTGTGCATTAGAGAATGAATTAGACTGAAGCATATAATATCCTATTCCATGTAATGTTGAGTAGAAACCTTATCGTAATATTTGCAGTATCCCGCTTTTTAATGAATACAGTTGTAATAATATATTGCAAGAAATATAAATTTTGGGTGGTTCATGTTCATGTTTTACATAAAAAAGATGTGGTACATGGGTTGTGGGTTGATTGCCACATTGACATGAAATTGGTAAATACAAACTGTTCTTGGTGCATTTCCCTACAAACACAACCATCAAAAAAAATAAAAAAAATCAAGTGTATACTATCAGTTCCACGTGTTACCAAAAAAGTATTTGCTAACTATTGAACATTATTATTTCATCTGTTCGTGTCAATAATTATCAGTGATTATACCATGTTGTTTGTTGAATGTAAAATTCTTGTTTAATGTAAATCCGCCGAAGTAGTCGCTTTTTAACTGTCCTTGTTTTCAATAAAAAAATGCTGCTTGTTTTTCTCTTATGCGAAATTCGATCTCTTTTCCAGAGAGCCTTCAGAGGCTAGACAACCCAAATCATCTAAATCATCTGAGGCGACACCAAATGACCCTTTTGCTGTTTTTGAAATGGCTTCTGCACCAACATATTCTTCATCTGGGATGGGTACCGACTCTATAGAGAACCACGGCAGTTCTATGAACTCTGATCCATTTGAAAATCTTGGCAAACCTACAAATTTAAGAAAAACAAATGTTGATACCTCCGCTGTAAGCAGTGGAATGTTTGATAACATTGATGCATTTGATAGCTTTTCATCCAAATCTGTGCCCTCATATACAACTGAAGATAAGAGAAGGAAGGAAAAAAGTTCCCAAAATTATGGTATAAATGGAGCCTCTGAGAAAAGTTCTGCCGATACGTTCGATACAATGCCAGAGAAACGAAGCAGTGTTAGGTCTTTTGATTCTGTAAATAATATTCAAAGTCCAAAATCAGAAGGTAGCCCATATGAAAGAAATGCCAGATCAGATCAATATCAGTCTCCCAGATCTTATGATCATTCAGAAACAGCTGATGATATTTGGCTCACTGTTTCTGAAATTCCACTTTTCACTCAGCCGTCAACCGCTCCACCACCTTCTAGATCACCTCCGCCACTTGTAAATAAATCGGTCAATATCGGTAAAGATGATATTGGAAGAAGAAAAAATGAGTCATATTCACACACTCAAGATTCTGTACGGAAGCATGGTGCATCTCCTATTGATGATCTTGAAGATTTTGCCATGGGCAGGTCTCAGTCTAGTGAAAACGCAGATGTTTTATCTGAAGATAGTTTCAAAACAAATTCAGCTGCAGAAGCATCTGCTGCTGCTATGAAAGAAGCAATGGATAGAGCAGAAGCAAAATTTAAGCATGCGAAAGAGGTAAGAGAGAGAGAACGGGATGCAAGATCTTCTAAAGGTGGAGAAGATGGAATAACAATGTCAAACACAGATGATAATGGAGAGGGAGAAAGACAAGAACAGTTAGAACAGGAAAGATTACAGAGAGAAATGGAAGAAAGAGAAGAGAGAAGAAGGGCTGAGAAAGAGAAGCAACTTGAAAGGGAAAGGAACAGGCAAGCTGTCGAGAGAGCAACAAGAGAGGCAAGACAAAGAGCAGCAGCTGAAGCAATTGCAAAACAAGAGCGAGCAGCTGTTGATAAAGCAAACGCTGAAGCACGGGTGCGCGCAGAAAGAGCCGCGGTTCAAAGGGCTGCAAACGAAGCAAGAGAGAGGGCTGCTGCTGAAGCAAGAGAGAGGGCTGCTGCTGAAGCAAGAGAGAGGGCTGCTGCTAATGAAGCTAGAGAAAAGGCTGCAAGAGAAAAGGCTGCTGCCTCAGAAGCAAGAGATAGAGAAAGAGCTGCTGTAAATAGAGCGGCTGCAGAAGCACGTGCCAGAGCTGGAAGGGCTGCAGTTGACAGGGTGCATGCAGAAGCAAGAGAGAGAGCTGCTGCTGAAGCACGAGATAAAGCCGCTGCATCTGTAAATAGAGAGAAGCATAACAAAACCGAAAATGATCTTGAGTCATTCTTTGGCATGGGTTCTCGTGCTAATAGCACCCCTAAGCAAAGGGCTACTACTTCAGTAAGAACCTTTTTCATATTTTTACAATTCTCTTTGCAACTTTACATTGTATTGTCTTTCGCTAAGTGGATAAATTTTCTTAGGACAATTTTTTTGAAACTCAAACTCAAGGCACAGGAAGTGCTGATATGTCAAGAAGAGCATCTTCCACATCTTCATCTACTATCAGAAAGGCATCTTCTACGACAAATATTGTGGATGACCTGACCTCCATTTTTGGAGGTATTATAATTCTCTCTACATTAGTGTAGCTTTTTGGTTAACAGCACCTGCATCCCGATTAATTGGTTATTATATCGAAGGTGGCTCATCATCTGGAAACTTTCAAGAAGTCGAAGGAGAAACTGAAGAACGGAGAAGAGCTAGACTCGAAAGGCACCAAAGAACATCAGAGAGAGCGGTATGACACTTTCCTGATATTCATGTTTAAAGTAGAGCTTTTATGTTTGGACCAATGTTCTAAAACCTTGCTTAGGTTTGCATGAAGACACATGTAAAATATTGAGGAAAGTTGCTGAATTACCTGGCCCAATATAACATAAACACCGTTCCTAGGAACTTTCACCCTCTACTCTCCATGTCTGAATATATAGATTTGAAATGTGGTATTTATCAGTCTGGTACTTTAATTTTGACCTTCTTTCTTTGCAGTTCAACCTTTTGAACTCCAAGAATATGGAAATAAAAAATATGGACATGTCCTTTTTGTTTTTATTGTTGTCCTTTTTAGTCAATAAAAGAAGTATGAAGTATAACCTAAAAACCATATGCATAAATTTATTTTGGTAGTTTTTAAAGTTTATGATCAAACTATGCATGCATATTCCTTATTATACATACATATACATACGTAAACAATACATCTTAATGATTAAGCATACCATAATCCAAATTTGCATATTGACCAATGTTACTAAACACAATAACCTCAAGGCATGAAGTACTGGTTACTCAAACAGCCTATGGGCCTGGTAACCTTCTTTATAACTATAATATAACTATAAATATGTATTAGTATATACATATTTATACGCATACACACACACACATACATGCACACACACACATTTATACGCATGCAGAGAGAGATCTAGACTCCCTTTTTTAATAATAAATCCCCCCTCTTTCTATTTGTGCAATTTTTTAAAATATTGAATTTGACGTTTTGTAGATATGTTATATTCATTAGCTAGATCATCTATGCAAAATTTGAAATTGTTTCGAAACTTTTAGCTTCTTCACAATTGGAAGTCAATATGAACCATCAAAAATATTTATTCTAATCATCAATATGAAATGAAATTCCGAAGGGTATAAGTTTTGGAGCAACTTCAAATTTGCGTAAATGATCTTGCTACCGAACATAACATTCACTTTGATCTAGAATTTTTTGCACAAAAAAAGAGAAAAGGGGATTCTAGGGAGATGCTTGGCTAGCCGTTTTTTCCTACTAGACCGTCCCCGTTTAGCATATTTTGAACCTTGGTTACCACTATTTACTTTTGATACACATCTGGTTTAATTGCTGCCACTATTTGATTTTCCATTGAAATCTTTTATTTTTCCAGGCAAAAGCTCTTGCCGAAAAGAATGAACGGGATATGCAAGCACAGAGGGAGCAGGCAGAAAGAAGTGTATGCCTTTTGACCTTCTGGAAATTAGGCTTACTATAGTAAACATGCTATTAGAGAAATTATATAGTTATAATCTGAATATTCATGTTGATTTGTTTACTATTATCATCTGAATGTCTTATTTTGTTTGCAATTTACAGAGATTTGCTGAAACACTTGATATTGAGATAAAAAGGTGGGCTGCTGGGAAAGAAGGCAACCTGCGAGCTTTGTTATCAACTTTGCAATATGTGAGCCAATCTTTCTGCCCTTCTTTTGCATTCTACTTTTATTTTTCAAAGGAACAACAGAACTCGTTATATCTTAAATCTGGTTTACCTTTTACATAAATTATGCATCTTGTAGCATTACATTTGTACTTCTCTTTCCATTTATAAATGATGCTTGCATACTTGGGTTATATACCATACATGGTTCCTGAATAGTTATTCTGTAATGTATCAATTCATTTTTCTCCATTATTATATGTCTTACAGGCTATTGTCGTGTATGAGAGATATTTTTTTACTGAGTTGAGGCTAATATAAATGGTTTGACTGCGTATTCTTGAATAATGATATATCAATTTTACTTTGTTGTGCTAATATTTGGGTTTTAACTAGTTCTGTACTACTTTTAGTTACTGATATGCATGGCTTGATTGCTAATAAAAATAAGGGGGAATTAATTTAATGGACAAAAATTTGTATATTTTTAGCCTCAAGGACACGACCTCAATATTTTATCCACAAGGACAAACATTCTCCTAAAAATTATTCATAAGGACAAACATTCTTTTAAAATTATTCATAAGGACAAACATTTTTTCAAAACTGCTACCGAACTAAAAACTGATACCTAAAAACTGCTACCGATAACTACAAACTGATACCTAAAAACTTAAAAACTGATACCTAAATAAAGTTGTCCTTCAGGCTAAAATACTGAAGGTCTGTCCTTGAGGCTAAAATACCGAGAAATTTTGTCCTTGACAACAATTTCCTGTAAAAAAATAACTACCACAAGAAATTTAGTGTGCTCTATTCAATATTACATGTGCTTCTTTCCACGAGCTTAATCTAGATATTGATGCATCAACGTGTAGTGCTTTATTTATTTCTGTTTTTACCATTGACTATCATGTTCATAATAGGAAAAAAAGAGAAGATTTATCTCACTTTTTTTTAACTCATGCATGAGCAGGTTCTTTGGCCTGAATGCGGGTGGCAACCAGTGTCTTTAACAGACCTAATCACTGGTGCACATGTCAAAAAAGTTTACAGAAAAGCAACCTTGTGTATTCATCCAGATAAAGTACAACAGAAGGGTGCTACTCTTCAACAGAAGTACATTGCAGAGAAAGTGTTTGATCTTCTTAAGGTACTCATAAGTTTAACATCCATTTTGAAACTACACATCTTTGAAGCTTTCGATGGCTAATATATCTCCTTAAAGAAACATATATGGTCAAATATTGTGTGTGTTAACAAAACTTGATTAGTTTCTAGGCTAAACTGTGGATTATTGTGGCAAATGACGTTTTTCACTTTGACTATGATACATATAGCTGGACGTGCCTATTTCATTTCTCTTCTGTACATTTTATATAACAAACACGAAATGAACTTTGTTGTTATTTTATTTTTAAGCTGCTAGTTGCGTTAGTTGAATCTTAAATCTAAAAAGTTATTTCTATCATCGCTGTAAATCTTCAAGCTGTCTGGTTGTCTAATCTTACAATTGACCAGATTGTAGTTATGTTTTCACCTTTATGTTGCTAATAATTCAACACTTCTCCGTTTCCTCTTTCGCATTGTATCACACTGTTAATTGTTCCAATGACTGTATGTCCAATTGTAAATGGGGAGAGAGAATTTTTCTTCTGGCAGACAAGTTATTACGAAGCAAACATCTCAATGAATTGAATGAACCATCTCAACAATTAACCACTCATACTAATTAGTATATACAGTAATAAAGCAATTGTTTAACTCACTGTTATATGTGGTAAATAGTTTAGAAAAGGCAGGACCTGTGCTTTAGAGCAACATCTAGTGGTAGTTGGATATTGGAATAGTTATATGGGCGAGATCATAATTTTATGTAGTTAATCTTTAAAGATAAAACTTGGTGGGAAAATAGGTAAAAAAATCACAAAATTATCCGTTTTTACCAAGGTTTGAGAATTCGGTTTCGGTCATTTAAAATTTTGTTGATTTCGGATGATTTCGGAAATTTCGGAAATTTCGGTTATGTTTCGGTTTCGGTCCAAATTTTGATTTTCAATTGTTTGTTAATAAACTTGTAATAACGACCTTTGTAAATAAAATTGAATTTAACTTAACACCAAGCTCAACATTATATAAGCCAAATTAACACTAAATTATACTTAAAATAATAAACTAATAACATGAAGGACAGCCCAAAACAAGTTCTTGCTGCCTTGACAAAATAAGCTACCATAAATATTAGGTACACTAATATTTATAAAGCCCAAAGTAAAGTACAGCCCAAAACTATAAGTCTAACTTTAAGCCACTAGCAAATCTCAGCAGTTCATTTCATGCCGCATAATCACAAAACTAGGGCACAGATAAAACCAAAAAAAAAAAAAAAGCTGAAGACGGAAAAAAAAAACTTCAGCGTTGTCGATTTCGACTTTCGGAACAAAAAAATTGTAGAAGGCAATACTTCCCTACTGTCGACTTCGACTTCACTGCTGTCGATTTCGACTTTTGAATCCCTCACCGCTGCACAAAGTCGAGGCTGCAGTAACGCTGACGACGAAGGTACTGCTGATTTTGCTTTCTATTCCTTCAATTTAGGGTTCGGTGACTACGCGCTTTTTTTTGTTTTGTTTTTTTTTTACTTTAAGCGAAACCGGTTTTTGACGCCAATTTCGGCTCGCTCTAAGTCGGCACAGGTACGGTACTCCCGAAATCTCGGGGTGCCGACCGATACCTGATACCATGGTTTTTACTTGTGTACTCACGCATATGTATCTGTGTGTTTATGTGTGTCCGCACGCACGTGTGTGCGTGTGTGTGGGGTGCTTTTGAGACAAAATGTGACAATAGAATAGATCTTGATTGTTGGATCTCATGGTGTTTACATATTGGGATGAAATCAAATGGGAGTCTAATGGTTGAGATCCATTGTGTCAGCAGTTATGTTTTAGTAGATACTCTCTCTCTCTCTCTTCACACACACGGATCGGTTACACCTCAAATCCCCCAATTTCAATCACATGTTTCGAATTAATTAATATACCTTTCCGCTCTTCTCATTTCAGGAGAGAGAATGTATATTATTTAATTCGGAACATGTGGTTGAAATCGGAGGATTCGAGGTGTAGCAAAATTGAGTGTAGCCAATCCTAGCCCTATATATATATGTATATATATATATATATGTGTATGTGTACATGCATGCACACATCGTTAAAAAATAAATGAAAACTTGTGATATGTGTACATATACAGGCCACAATGTGACGATATATGATGGCTGTTGGATCTTGTTATATTTATATATGATGTTCAAATTAAGGGGAAATTCAATGATTCAGTTCTATCTTGTCACCAATTGTGTCAAAATAGATTTTCCCTATATATATTTTTAAGAGGTTGCTGTCAATCGTGATCGTGATAGGGTAATATTATTATTTTCCTTCGATAGGGCACAATCATTTCTTTACTCGTATCTGTTGTGTTCCTTTAAACTAAACGGTCAATAGTAACCATTTTTTATTAGTACATCGCATACGCCAATCTAACTTTGTATGCCTTCACCCCATATTACAGATCCATTGTTTATCTGAGATTAATCGGGCACTAAGTCATCTTGTGCTTCATTTGTTCTATGTTATAGCTCATTCTCTATTCTTTGATATCACACTTCTGCACAAAGTAGACCTTTCAAAGGCGAATTCTGAACTCAGTTCTCTCTAGACTAGAACATAGTGATTGATGTGAAACATGATAACGCAAGTTTCATGTAAGTGGTCTAGATAATTAAGTGTTCCAAGCTCAAATCTTGGATTTGTCTGGAGATTTCTCCACGCGATATCTCAAACCAGGCGAGATCTCAAAACCGAGATGAGTGCATCTCTATTCTCTTGGGTGTATATCTTGGATTGACATCTTAGATTTTAAAGTAACATCTTTGAACTATCTTGGGCCAACTTATGTGTCTGAATTAGCAATTTCCTATAGATTTTTTTTCCTCTAATGATTGCAACGTACTTCTTGATTTGCACGATAAGATGTTGCGCTAAAAAAAAAGATTTTTCTAATTTTTTCTTTCTTTTCTTTAATTTGTATACAGGAGAGTTGCGATTCGGTAGGTGACCACGTCTAAATTAACTTTTTATGTGAACATTGAGAGTAAAATCAAAGTCTTTTTTGTTGCTCTTACGTGTAAATTGAAAAAGATTAGGATTAAAGAGTTGGTAAACAATAATTGGATTGAAAAGTATCTTTTGCACCAATATAAAAGGCTAAAAATAATAATCCAAAACAATAACCTATAAATTCAGTAATAGCTTGGATTGAGATCTTGGTTTGGATTTTAATTGAGATTTTAATATCCCGGATGAGGTGAGTGCCAAATGAGATATGTATGAGATTAGTTGTTTCATGTTGAATAGAATCTCTGACGAGATGAACAAGATCAGATTTGAATTTTGTATGCTAACTTGCCTTAAAATCTGCCATCATTTATATACTTGGAAGTACCAAGTATATAAAAAGTCACGTCTGAAGCAAGTTAGCATATCAAAGTCAATACAATTAAATTCTCTTCCTTGTCTTCACATTTACATCTAAGGAGGAGATTCATATTCTATCACCATTAAAACATCAAGAGCATTTGAACCAAGGTTCGAGATTTCAGTTTTGGTCTTTTTGTAATTTTAGGAATTTTGATCTAATTCATAAATTTTGGGGATTTCGGTTCCAGTTTCGGTTTCAGATTCCATTAGTTATTTTTAATGTAGTTACACATATTTGTTTAATTTATTGAAACAAAATGTATAAATTGGAAAATAAGGTATAAACGAACAATACTAATTTATTACAAATACTTATAACACTAAAAAATGTTTATTTCGTTTTCAACTTCTTCTTTTTACACCATTTATATATTCGTGATTTTGTATGTTTACCATATATTTCTGAATTTAAGTTGTGAATTGGAGATTCAAGAGGTTCATATCTGAATGATTATGATGCTTGTAATTTTTGCTCAATGTAGATTATCAAATAACATTTAAATATATGAAAATATTGATTCTACTTTCTCTAGCAATAATTTACATTTCTGAAATTGATTTGGATGCTTGAGCTTGTTACATTTAGTTTAGACCTAAAGCATAATTCTCTCTCTTGTTTTATCTAATTTACATTCTTGAAATTGATTTCAATGGTTGTTTAGTCTGTGATATGACTTTAGACCTAAAACATACTTCTTTAACCATTGTTCTTTTTTCTAACTGATAATGTTAACTCATGTTTTTTCACCTTACACAATTTTACCAATTATGGAACCAGGAAGCTTGGAATAAGTTCAATTCTGAAGAGCTATTTTGAGACGTTTCAGGGTATTTCTGAATTTTTGGAGGATCTGCATGAGCTTTCGGAGAGGCCAAAATTGTAGTTACAGTAAATCAGTTGTCATTATATTTATTATCATTGTTTATTTTTTTGGTTCATAATATATAATATTTGTGTTTCACATATCGAATAGTCCCAGTGATGCTTTTGAAACTACTTGTTGCTCTAAGAAACCGTGACTTGTGTAAATTTGCTTCCTTTTGTGCTATTGACTGTGTTTTTACTGCTTGTACCTGTCATGTTTTCGGGTCATATTTTTTCTTTTTCGTTTTTTGTGGATAGCTCATATTTATGTTTCAAATATGTAAATATTAATTTTGCTTAAATTTTTAGTTGATTGACCATCTAACGCGACACTGCACATTGGCACTTTGCGCATTCGCACACATGTACGCATACATGTATGGAACTTCTGTTTGGACATAAAATGAAACACAATTGATGACATAAAAGACCCAATGTATTCTTTTGTTTTTATATGGAAGGCGAATTTTAAAGAACAATCCAATAGCGAAGATCCATTGCGTCATCAATTGTGTCTACATTTTCTATCCTAATAGATTTTCTCACACATGTATGCGTGCGTACGTGTGTGTAGACACACACGTACATACATATGATATATGTACGTACATATATGTATGTGAGCATCAAAATTGGTCACTAACATCCTAGAGTGGATTTGTGTAGCAAGATAAATGAAGAAAGTAAATGGAAAAAGAGGAATAACACAATATAAGCAAAAAGAACAATAATAAATAAAAACAATAGAATTATAGTGGTTCGGCGTAACTCCCTACGTTCACTTTGAATGTAATCTTTATTGCTTTTTCAGCCGTTTGAATACAAATACAATCCACAAAGAACGGTCTGAATTCAATTTGGAACAAAAAGGAAATGAGTACGAAGAATGGCAGAGTCTCCTCTCCATTTTCGAAAAAAATCCCCTAAAATGGAACCTTGCCCCTCTATTTATAGATGGAGATAGCTTGGCTTCTTTGAGCTTGCATCTCTTTTCAGTCCTTCAGGCCCACGACTAAGAGAGCTCGATCCGCAACTGATAAGCTAGGAAGACCGATCCGAGCATGCCGACCCCTTAAAGCCGACCCGGGATTTCCTGGGTGTTGACTCGAAGCAGCCCCAACTCTGGCTCGAAGCAACCTGGACCGCAACTCGAAGTAACTCATTTCCTTGCTCATGCCGACCCACTCTTCCTTTCCATAATATCGATTTGAGTTAGCCGATCGGGGGTAGCCGATCCCATCATAGCCGAACTGATTGTAGCCGATCCCATCGTAGCCGAACCGATTGTAGCCGATCCCATCATAGCCGAACCGATCGTAGCTGTACCGATCCCAAAAAGATATGCCGACCCGGGAAATTTCCACCTCCAACCCGAAGCTATGCCGATCCCTTTTTTATACTGATCCCTCGCAAACATGCAGACCCGAGGATTTATACACCGACCCGATCTCATCAAATCTGACCCGAAGCAGGTGCCCCTATGACCCGATGCAAAACTTCTAGCGACTCGAAGTTGATGTTGAGGCGACTCGGAGTAAACCTTCCCTTGACTCGAAGCAACCTCCTTAACGACCCGAGGAAGATCATTTCTTGACTCTACTTCCATCAACATTCAAATATAGTTCTTGCAACTACCGTTTGTGTAGCCGGGCCAAAGTACCAGGTAACATTCCCCCCCCAAAGTACGTATTGTGAATAACATGACGTGCTTTGGATTGAAGCAAGTTAGAGTCTTCAGAAAGAAATACATCCAGTTTCCTGTATAGTCGTTATCCTTCCATTTTATCCTCCCAAAGTGTTGTATCCCTCTTTGATCGTCATGACGTTTGGTCATTCCCAATAGTATAACTTCAGGATTATACTCCATCAATAGCTATCTATGTCCGGTTCTATAGGACTAGTAAGCTTTGGCTATCTGATCCAGTCTTTTCTTTAATAACTCCAAGTGAAAATCCAATTTCTATCGATTTCAGCGTCCTTGATAGTTCAGTTGAACCGACGCCTCTCCAGCCTTTGCTCCAAGTGCTGCTTGAGCGCCTAAACGACGATTATGCTACTGGCGAAGCCATTGGGTTCGACCCCTTTTGCCACGTCTGGCTCGGATGGATCTGGTTCCGTAGGGCCAGCTCGTGATAATGAAATTTTTTGGCGGTCCCGGGTTCGGCTCTTGAGAGACTGAATCACGCTTATCCGTTACTGAGGACGTATCGATTTCAAGAAGTCAAAATTTTTGAATATACACGTTCACGTTCACGTTTAGGTACATGTTCTCGCCATTGGCTCCCGGATGCATTTTATATGCTCATCGAGTCGTCACCAATTCCTTCTAGTTTAATTGCAATTCAATTGCAATTTCTTATTTATATTTTTTGTTTCGTGAAATAGGGGTTGTAATCAGCCACTCGATGAGAGGGGACTTCAAGCTCTACAGGGATGACGGCCTCAGAGCCGTAAGCAAGGGCGAGTGGAGTATGGCCAGTCGCGGACTCGTGGGTGGTTCTGTAAGCCCATAATGCTGTTGGAAGTTCATTCACCCATTTACCTCTAGCCTTTTCCAAACATCTCTCCAGGATGGAATTTATGATTTTGTTCACAGCTTCAACTTGTCCATTTGCTTGAGGGCGAGCAACTAGTGCAAATCTCTTTTCAATGCCCCCAAGTGCCAAACGGCTATGGATTAACCATTTGAGTAATTTCCATCAGCGGGGCTCTCGAAAATTTTGCAAACATCTGCACTCGTCGCATTGTTTAGTGTGATCAGCTGCATCTCGATTGACACTTGTGTGATCGCCGCATTCTTCTTCATGGGCTTCTCTCAAGACTTATTTGATTTCATCATGAGTGGTAATCCAAAGCAGGGGAATGGAGAAAGCCCTTTCTATACATGACTCCTTTTTTGATAATGCAGCATGAAGCTTTGAGGAGGATCTGTCGTTCTCCATCGGTTGGACGGCTCTCCACTGCTCTTCAGATAGTCGTCTGATGCAGTGAATTCGGATATGAAGTATGCTAATGTTTGACCATGGATAGCTCTCCGAGGGAGATAAGTGATATCGAATTGGCTTAGCTCGATATTCCATTTGAGTAACCTTCCGGACATCTAAGGTTGCTATAGGACCTGTCGTAACGGCTGGTCGGTATAGACATTAACGGGGTGAGCCTGTCAATAGCTTGCTTACATCATATACTGGTCTTTGGATCCGTTTCTCTTCGCATAGCATTGCGATGCTTATGGCGCGTATCGATATAGCTAAATAGATGTATAAGTCTTCATGATCCAGTGGCTTGGATAGGACAGGAGGTCTCCCTAAGTGATCTACCAAAGCTTGAAACGCATCGATGGCCCTGGAGATGAATCGACATTGGACGGTGACCTTCCCATTTAGGCTCTATGCTTGCTTGATGGTCTTTGGTACCTGAATGTTTCGAATTGCTTGAATCTTCTCGGGACCGGCTTCGATTCCATGAGAGCCGATGATGAAACCTTGAAATTTCCCTAACGCAATGTCGAAAGAGCATTTCAAGGGATTCAATTTCATTTCATGTTTTCGTAGAATATTGAATATCTCCGCTAAGTCATCGATGTGGTCATTTGATCGTCGTGACTTCACGAGCATATCATACACATATACTTCCATCGATTTCCTGATCCGGTCTTTGAACATCCTGTTGGCCAGTCTCTGGTGAGTAGCTTCAACATTATTTAGTTCAAATGGCATCACATCATAATGATATAATCCTGGATCAGTAATGAATTTGGTGTGCTCCTGGTCGAGGACGTGCACCAGGATCTGGTTGTACTCGAAGTACACATCCATAAATGAAAGTAGTTCATATCTAGCGGTTAAGTCTACCAGCTGGCCGATCCTCGAAAGTGGAAAGCTATCTTTTAGGCATGCCTTGTTCAGGTCTGAGTAGTTGATGCATGACCGCTACTTTTCATTAGCTTTTCTCATAAGAACAGGATTTGATACCCATTTGTTTTTGAGTTTATCCACCTCCTCTTTAAGTGCAGTGAATCCCTCTGGATCCATGTTGCATCACTTTTATCTCACCGGTGTTAGTCCATGAGTTGATGGTTTTGATGACAACAACCTTAGAATAAGATTATAAAATATAAATACTAACATTATAGTTTAGATATATATGTATATGCAGGATTTAACCATGCAGGTACAAAGAATGAAGACTGTACAGTATAGAGATTCAAGATATCAAGATTGAAGACTCATGAGTATCAAGATTATCAAGAGTTCAATATTTCAAGATAAGTATTGAGTCTAGAATTATGTTAAAACTTCATAATAGCACTGAAATCTTCAATCCATTTTTCTTTTGGGATGGAACCCATTTATACCTTTTTAGTGCCTTACAAACCCACGACAAGTAGCTTACAAACCTACGACAAGTGGCTTACAAACCCACGAACATCCTGGTTTTGTACAAGTTCTCGAATCCTGATATGATGAGATATTCTGCAGGAAGAAGCTTGCAAAACTACTTCAAAATGTTTTTCAAAACTACTTCAGAATGATTTTCAAAACTACTTTTCAAAATGTTTTAGCCTTAAAAATCATCTTTTCAAATGATTTTCAAAAAGATGTTTTAGCCTTAAAATATTCTTTGTTTTTGTTTTTAAATAAACTCTTGTTTTAAAACTTTGTTTGTTTTAAACTATCTTTTAATTATAATATATTTATACTTAGATTTAAATATAAAATTATAGTAAAATTATATATATATTATTCTCTATATTTATCTATGTATTTTATCTATAGTCAAGTATATTTATAAAGTTTAAATAGTTTTTAATATAAGATAAAGGTTATTTTCAAAGAAAATCAAATCATCAAAAAATGCTTTGGGATGTCGACATGCCCTAGTACCCCATGTCGACATAGTGTCAGTTAGGACCAAAAATTTGAATTTCAAAAGAAGTGTCTATTCGCCATAACCTTTCACGAATGGACATGGCTGTTGTTCTTCTATAAATAGGGGTAAGTTTCAATGAATTTATCATCAGATTTTCTGGTTTTTCACTTCTCTTCTTCTTCCACATTTTCTTATTCAAAATCCTATCATCACTCCGCCAAAATCAACATTGAATCTAACTAGATTATCTCTGGTTTGATTCTCTATCACTATCTCAACAAGATCCCAGTGCTATTAAGAGTTATAGGCTTCTTTGTAATCTATCTAGCGAGAAAAGGTGTGATTGTAGCCTTGGAAATCAATTAAGAGAGAAAAGGTGTGATTGTAGCCTTGGAAATCAATTGGGTGAACTTGTTGCCCCGGAAATCAAGTATCTCTACCTAGAGGATTGTGATTCTGGAGGGTGTACCTCGTAGCCTTGAAACCGAGGGTTGTAATTATTGAATTGATTTTGAAAGGAAATCCGTACTTAGTTGTGCGGGACTGGATGTAGGGTAACTCCGAACCAGTATAAAATCCGGTGTGTTCTTTCCTTTACTGCATTTACTTTATTTCTGCATCTGTGTTTGTTTCTATGATTATATCTGTGTCTGAATATTACATACATTTGTGTTCAAATTAACATAAACTCAAAAAGATTTAGTAATTTCTTATAAACACTATTCACCCCCCCTCTAGTGTTATTCCTAGCCTTAAGATCCGTAATCCGCATTCCTCACATTTGGTATCAGAGCAAGGTTTTCAAAAGTTTCATAATCTGAATTTTGAAAAGTTTTCTAAATGGCTACCAACACTGGTACTATTTCTAACACTAGTTCATTTGTAGAAGGTCAGTCTACTGCCAGACCACCACTTTTTAATGGCAGTAAGTATGCATATTGGGCATGTAGGATGAAAATATATTTACAATCTGTAGGATTAAATACTTGGAATATCACACAAACTGAATATTCTGAACCCATAACTAATTTTGCACAGTGGACCAGTGAGCAAAAGACTGTTGCACAAAATAATTCTAAAGCAATGAATATTCTGTTTTGTTCACTTGATAGGAATGAATTTAATAGAGTGTCAGTTTGTAAGTCTGCATATGAAATCTGGAAAACTTTGCAAGTGATTCACGAAGGAACAAGCAAAGTTAAACAGACCAAAATTTCCATGCTCACAAATCAGTTTCAGTTATTTAAAATGAATACTAATGAGTCTATTTCAGATATGTATAGTCGATTTCAGGATATTGTGCATTCTTTAATATCCTTGGGAAAAGAATTTTCGGAAGAAGATCAAGTCAGAAATTTTTTAAATTCTCTCACTCCAGAATGGGATCAAAAGACACTTGCAATTGAAGAGGCAAATGACATCAGTACCTTAAAGATAGAAGAATTGATTGGAAATCTAATGTCGTTTGAAGTCCAAATGACCGGGAGAAGAGAAAGCAAAGCATCTGAAAAGAAATCAATGGCATTCAATGCATTAACCGACGGATCAGACTCAAACAGTGATAATGATGAAGAGATAGCGTTTATGACCAGGAATTTTTGGAAATTCCTGAAATACAGAAAGATGAATAATCTCAAGAGAAACAACTATAAGAATTCTGGAAATCAGAATGTAGTGCCAAACAATGTCAAATGTTTCAACTGTGATGAACTAGGCCATATCAAAAGAGACTGTCCGTATCCAGAAAGGCAGAATCCTCCTATAAACAATGAATCAGTAAAGAAACGGAAGCGTGCATTTACTGCTACTCTAGATGACTCAGACTCGTCCTCAAGCGATGATGATCAGAAGACAGATAACTCAAATTTGTGTTTCACGGCAGTTCACGATTTCAACAAATTCAAGGAAACAGACTCAGAAAAAGGTACACATTTACAATACAATTGATTGAAATTGCATGCTTAGAATTAGATGATTGATTGCTTGATTGATTGATTTTGAATTGGTGTGTTGTTTGAATTTTAAATTTATTTTTTATTATTTTATTATTATTATAATTTTATTATAATTTTATTATTATTTTTATCATTTTTAATAATATATAATATTTTCTGGAATATACTATAATTCTAATAATATTCCAGATATATATATATAGACATTAAAATAATAAGTATATATATATTAGAATACTTAGGAAAAATAAATCATAGAAATTCACAGGCACATGTCGACATGGTCCCTACCTTGATGTCGACATAGGTACTAGAATTTGAAATTCAAAATTTGAATTCAAATGGTTGAATTTCCCTCCACCTTTTCACTTCATTCAATACTCTGAAAAGGCATCTTTTGACCAGAGAACATGTCTTTCAAAAATCTATTTATTCACTATATTTTATCACAACTTTTCACTTTCATTTTCAAATTCAAACTCTCTCTTCAAAACTCCAAGCTCTCTACTCTCTACTTTAATGGCTTCTTTAAGCAACCCCTCCACTATGAGACTTTCCAGAAACTTGAAAGAGCAACTCCTTAATAATCCGGAGGTAATAAAAGCATACATCAATTATACTAACTATGGAAAGTCCATCCCGGAAAGTTTGCTATTTTTCAAGATTTTGCTTCTTATGAAATTGATACTCTTTTTGCAAACAATTAAATTCTTAGTCTTGTTGATTCTTCTCAAAATGATTTTGTTTGTTACCCAAATCTTGTTAAAATTTTCTATGCAAATCTCAATCGAGAATTTTATGAAGGAAATGATAATGAAATTTGGAGTAGTGTCAAAGGCACTAAAATTGTTTTGAATTGTGATCTTTTGGGTGCCATTCTCAATTGCAAAAGCATGGGAATGGATCTTTCTAGTTTTCAAATCGATGAACATGATCGTGAGACATTTCATCATATTTTTGAAGGAGATGAAAACTTTGAATTTAAAAACCGAAACTTTCGTCCTAAAGCAAGAATTGTCAATTTTCTTTTACAACATACTTTGACCCCAAGATCGGGAAATTTTAACGATCCTACTTCAAAAGTGTGCAAAGCACTTTTTGCTATTTTCGGAAATTATGATATCAATTGGGCGCAAGTTATTTTGGATGAACTTCGTCCTAAAAATTTTGAAATGGGAGAAAACACTTTATATCATGGAATTTACCTTACTCGGATTTTCAACTATTTTGGAGTAAATTTCAAAGGAGAAGAATTTATTTCAAGAAAAGTTTTTAATATCTCAAACATTTCTCTCATGAAAATCCCATATGTTTTTCAACCTTATGAGACTCTTGCCGAAAAGGAAGAGCGTTTGGCTCATGAAGAAATGGAAGAGGAGGAAGAGGAAGAAGAAGAAGAAAGGGATGAAATGGAAATAGAAGAAGAAGAAGAAGGTGAAACATCCCTAGAAAGTATTGAATATCCCTCCAATCCTACCAACAAAACCCTTCTCAAAAACCAAAAGATTATTATTGAGAATCAACGGGTTCTTAAAAGATCCGTTAGTAAGAAGTTGGACAAAATATCATCCAAGATGAACAAGTTTTTCTCCAAAGTCAGCAAGAAACTTGGATTATCTTCATCTTCATCATCCTCTAACTAGTTCTATATTTTCATATCATGTCAAATTAGTTTAAGTTTTTTTTAATTTGAGTGTTTATGTAGTTGTTTATGATTAATCATTGTATCACTCTTCTATGCAATGAAATTGAATTTCCTTTCTGTTATCTAGCTTATCTTATCTCTTGAATAAATGTTAGTATATTATATAAATATATATATATATACACAATTATTCACAAAATCAAAATTACCATCAAATTTCACTGCCTCATGTCGACATACCCTCTACGACCATGTCGACATGTACTGGTCAGAAATGACACTTCATTTTGAATTTGAAATTTGAATAACTACCATACGTCTATTCATTTCAAACGAATTTCTACACCTATACATACCCATTTCTTCCAGAATTCATTACTGAATATTATTTCTTATCTATTCTATCTCTCATTCTTCTCACAATTTCAAAAATGGCTAATCCAATTCATAACTTATCCGAGAATCTTGAAGAAACTCTTAATTCATTCAAGAATATTCTCTCGTTCATTCTTCGTAACCAGCGACACTTAGAGTTGAGTCAAATGCAGATGATCAAGGAGCAAGAAAGGCATTTCGAGGCAATTTGATGGATGATTTCTTCCCTGCACAAGGATGATAACGAAGCACATCCTCCTGTCTCACTCACAAATGACAATGAAAATTGGGATGCCATCAAAGCAGACCCTATTTTCGGAGAAGAAGGATGGGTGGAAGTTCCTCGTAACGTTTAATTTGATTGCTTTATTTAATTTGATTACTTTGTTTGAATTGATTGCTTTGATTGAAATTGTTTGTTTTGATTGATTTGATTGACACTTGGTGTGGATTGATGAATGTATAAATATACACTGATATATTTATAATCGTTGATTGAATATCATGTCTATAAGTATAGTTATTTCTTAATATACTCTATTATATAGTTTATTAATGCAGGTACTTGAGTACAAGAATGAGGGGGAGTTATATAGTTTAGAGTTTGTTTGTTTTTGTTGATGACAAAGGGGGGAAATATAAAATAGGAGAGTTAGGCATAGATTAAGGGGGAGTTATCAGTTTTAGGTGGAGTTATTAGGATAGAAGTAATATTTTATAAACAACGGTTGCCATCATAAAAAAAGAGGAGATTGTTAGTCCATGAGTTGATGGTTTTGATGACAACAACCTTAGAATAAGATTATAAAATATAAATACTAACATTATAGTTTAGATATATATGTATATGCAGGATTTAACCATGCAGGTATAAAGAATGAAGACTGTACAGTATAGAGATTCAAGATATCAAGATTGAAGACTCATGAGTATCAAGATTATCAAGAGTTCAATATTTCAAGATAAGTATTGAGTCTAGAATTATGTTAAAACTTCATAATAGCACTGAAATCTTCAATCCATTTTTCTTTTGGGATGGAACCCATTTCTACCTTTTTAGTGCCTTACAAACCCACGACAAGTAGCTTACAAACCTACGACAAGTGGCTTACAAACCCACGAACATCCTGGTTTTGTACAAGTTCTCGAGTCCTGATATGATGAGATATTCTGCAGGAAGAAGCTTGCAAAACTACTTCAAAATGTTTTTCAAAACTACTTCAGAATGATTTTCAAAACTGCTTTTCAAAATGTTTTAGCCTTAAAAATTATCTTTTCAAATGATTTTCAAAAAGATGTTTTAGCCTTAAAATATTCTTTGTTTTTGTTTTTAAATAAACTCTTGTTTTAAAACTTCGTTTGTTTTAAACTATCTTTTAACTATAATATATTTATACTTAGATTTAAATATAAAATTATAGTAAAATTATATATATATTATCTCTATATTTATCTATGTATTTTATCTATAGTCAAGTATATTTATAAAGTTTAAATAGTTTTTAATATAAGATAAAGGTTATTTTCAAAGAAAATCAAATCATCAAAAAATGCTTTGGGATGTCGACATGCCCTAGTACCCCATGTAGACATAGTGTCAGTTAGGACCAAAAATTTGAATTTCAAAAGAAGTGTCTATTCGCCATAACCTTTCACGAATGGACATGGTTGTTGTTCTTCTATAAATAGGGGTTAGTTTCAACGAATTTATCATCAGATTTTCTGGTTTTTCACTTCTCTTCTTCTTCCACGTTTTCTTATTCAAAATCCTTTCATCACTCCGCCGAAATCAACATTGAATCTAACTAGATTATCTCTGGTTTGATTCTCTATCACTATCTCAACAAGATCCCAGTGCTATTCAGAGTTATAGGCTTCTTTGTAATCTATCTAGCGAGAAAAGGTGTGATTGTAGCCTTGGAAATCAACTGGGTGAACTTGTTGCCCCGGAAATCAAGTATCTCTACCCAAAGGATTGTGATTCTGGAGGGTGTACCTCGTAGCCTTGAAACCGAGGGTTGTAATTGTTGAATTGCTTTTGAAAGGAAATCTGTACTTAGTTGTGCGGGACTGGATGTAGGGTAACTCCGAACTAGTATAAAATCCGGTGTGTTCATTTCTTTACTGCATTTACTTTATTTCTGCATCTGTGTTTGTTTCTGTGATTATATCTGTATCTGAATATTACATACATTTGTGTTCAAATTAACATAAACTCAAAAATATTTAGTAATTTCTTATAAACACTATTCACCCCCTCTAGTGTTATTCCTAGCCTTAAGATCCGTAATCTGCATTCCTCACAACCGGGACATGCCTCAGGTCGATATTCAATGCAAAGCTTGCAATAGTTGGTGAGATCATACGCATGTATGAATGGGTCCAATCGAACACATCAAGATTCATTCGGAGAAAACCAACTAATTCCTTCATCCTTGTTGCACTGAGCTATGATCCAATCTTCAGTACCCGTGATGGATCACCATGTTTGACTGTAATGTCGATTGTCAACTTAGCGGGTGTAGCCTTGGATTCCTTGAGTTCAAATGTAACTATTTCGTGTAACAACCAACGTGAAATCTGGTTGAGAGGGTTAATGATGACGGTTAATCTGCAAATGGCCAAAGATCAAGCTTAGAAGTATGTTGAAGAAAATGTCGAGTAGGGGTCAGCCTCGAGTTGCGTGCAGCTGCATAGCCGGCTCTTTCTTTGAGTTTGAATCTGCTTGAGTATTGCTTTCGATTCAACGTATTCATGATTCGTTACCCGTCGTTCGGGTTAGAGTGATAGTCAGTTGCCCATGAGCTTGGGTATCGATTCGATGATTCTATCTCTAGGCATCCTTTCGGTCGTAGCCTCGAGTCGTTGTAAACACTATATATAAGTTTCAATATTGAGCTATCGCAGCCAGTCTTTGAATGATCATGCTTCTGCTCCCAGTCTCGGGTTCATAAATATACCGCATGTACGGTCGAGTGTCGTCCTAGGTATGTTTATACTCCCACCTAAGCTCCAAAGACAGAGTTGATTGATGAATAGTCTGTTCACATTCATCTTGTTTCTCGCTCGTGCCCCCAAGTCTGGGGCATACATCGATAAGTAGGAAGGCAAACCACGCCCACTTTGGCTTTACACTCTTTCTCGTTAAATCGCGGTATCAGGTTGGTTGATGGAAGGCTGAATCTCGCCTATCCTAGATTGTATTCTGGTTTTTCCTTCCAGCGGGAATACTTCGATGCTTCGTCAGATTTCGAGGATGAGTTGGGTACTGGACAGTCAACCACGTCCACTTTAATTCATATTCTGTAATCAGATCTAAGGGTAAAGTCGGTTCGAGTGCAGGGTCATGCTCATCTAGTTTCATACTCCTCCCGACGGATCAAAGGAGGGTGCTGGAGAATTAATGATCAATTCTTCATGGTTTATTCTCCTTTCCACACTCTGGTGATCATATTTTTTCGAGGGACATCGGGGTCACATCCGTTTTGTGTTTGGTGCATATCGATATTGACCCTTGATCTGATGGTATGATATAGTTGGTCACCCGTAACTTTGGATGTCGTTTCGATTGATTTTTATTGAGGCCTTCTTGCAGTTGTTGCCCTAAGTTATAAAGAACACCAAGCTAGAGCTATAATGAGCTATCATATTTTGCTTTTAGTGATTTGTACTCCTGCCCCCAGCATTGATTTGGCAAGGCCATAAGTCGGACGGTCGAACTCCATTCCTAGCGAGTTAATACTCCTCATGTCGATTTCAGGCCGGAGTTTGTGGAATAGAGAAAGGTCGAAATCCACTCATCTATTCATTCATGTCTATACACCAACCCGCATTCCAGGGCTTAGAGTTATTCTGCATGCAGTCAACTTGTGCCCAATTTGTGTTCATACTTCGGTCCGTGTTCCCCGGACTTAGAGATTTTATCGAATGTTTTATACTCTAGTCCGCAGTCGGGGACATAGAGATTTTGGTCGAACTGTTTAAACTCCAACTCGCAGCCAGGGATTTAGAGTACTCGAGCCCGTAGTCAAGGACTTAGAGATTTTGTTGAATTGTTTATACTCTAGTGCGCACTTTGGGGACTCAGAGTACTCTAGTCCTCTTCAGGGACTTAGAGATTATTGTCAAGTTGTTTATACTCTAGTCCGCTTCAGGGAATTAGAGTACTCTAGTACGCTTCAAGTACTTAGAGATTTTTATCAAGTCGTTTATACTCTAGTCCACACTCTGGGGACTTAGAGACTCTAATCCGCTTTAGGGACTTATAGAATTTTCTCAATTCATTTATACTCTTGTCCGCACTCTGGGTACTCTGAGTACTCTAGTCCACTTCAGGGACTTAGAGATTTTTCTCAAGTCGTTTATACTCTAGTCCACACTCTAGGGGCTTAGAGTACTCTAGTCCTCTTCAGGGACTTTAGAGATTTTTGTCAAGTCGTTTATACTCTAGTCCGTTTCAGGGACTTAGAGTACTCTAGTCCGCTTCAAGGACTTAGAGATTTTCTCAAGTTATTTATACTCTAGTCCGCACTCTTGGGACTCAGAGTACTCTAGTCCTCTTCAGGGACTTAGAGATTTTTGTCAAGTCGTTTATACTCTAGTCCGCACTCTGGGGACTCAGAGTACTCTAGTCCTCTTCAGGGACTTAGAGATTTTGGTCAAGTCGTTTATACTCTAGTCCGCACTCTGGGGACTCAGAGTACTCTAGTCCGCTTCATGGACTTAGAGATTTTTGTCAAGTCGTTTATACTCTAGTCCGTACTCTGGGGACTCAGAGTACTCTAGTCTTCTTCAGGGACTCAGAGATTTTTGTCAAGTCATTTATACTCTAGTCCGCTTTAGGGACTTAGAGTACTCTAGTCCGCTTCAAGGACTTAGAGATTTTTCTCAAGTCGTTTATACTCTTGTCCGCACTCTGGGGACTCAGAGTACTCTAGTCCTCTTCAGGGACTTAGAGATTTTTGTCAAGTCATTTATACTCTAGTCCGCACTCTGGGGACTCAGAGTACTCTAGTCTACTTCAGGGACTTAGAGAATGTTGTCGAGGGCAGTCATATTTCCACTCATTTGATTTGTACTTCATTTATCGTGTCGAGGCTAATGTTGTCGAATGAACGGTCGAACTACGTTTGCTCATGGAATGAGATTCTGGCCCTAGCATCAAGGATGAAACTTGAAAAATGGAAGGTTGATTCTCGTCTGCTTGGTGATTGTAGCTCTTCCAACCAAGTCAAGGAAGGAGGTATATGATAGATGGTTGGATCACATCCATGTCGGTGTTGGATAATCAAGTCTTGCACACTTTGCTTCGTATATCTTTCTAGAAAACGAGGATAATGGATTATTAAGTAGACAAACTAAGTTGCATACGTTTCAGGGTGCAGACGTGTCCATGTATTGAGAGCGATGGTTGACGAATATACAGTCCATCATAGCTTGTCCAAGTCGGGCTTTCGAACTACCTCTTGTGTTCAGGGCAGGAGTTGATGTGTCGATGATCAAATCATGTCCACTCTTAATAGATCCCATCATCACTGAGCTTCAAGAGAGGCATTTGTATTTTGTCGAAATTTATTTTATGACTCAAGGAAGGATGATCGGGCCATATTCGTTCCAAGCCTTGCTTAGGTCTCCAAGTCAAACAGGGAGGTCGATGAATGGATGGTCAGTCAAGTCCGCTTTGTATTGGGCTCTGACCGTGACAAGCTTTTCCATCTCTAGTCCTGGGCCCCAAACCAAAGGCATATGGTTGATGATGAGCGGTCGAATCATGCTCGTCTTGATTAAACTCCACAGGTCCGGTCATGGACTGCGTGGATTGGTTGGCGGCCAACTCTGAGTACTTGGTCACCTGCATCTTTTTGGGAGAAGTTTAGTTCAAGTTGGTCGTAGTTCAAAGCATAATTGAAATTGAAATAGAAATAAATCAAAGAAGATTGGTATACATCTCATTGATAAGTGAAGCAGCATCGTGTTCTTGATATTCAACTTTGCCCCTAGCCTCTTTTAGCGGGATGTCGATTGTCAACAGTCCAATTGATAATTAGAGTTCGTTATTGATGGGCATCGGAAGTTCCCTGCTTGCCATTATGCAAGGCTTTCACATACTGTTGAAGCTTTCCTTTTCGAATCAGCTTTCTGATTATATCTTGGAGGTGTTTGTAATCACCAGTGTTAGGATCAGTGGGCATCTTAGAATATACAACATTCCCCTGATTTTCTCTGGGCTTCGGTAGACTCCCTCGAGGCCGGTTTTTAGTATTGCTCCAAGTCGCGAATCTCCCAGTAGACGTTATCGATTGAATCGTTCAAAGGAGCATATGATTCGAATTTTGAGATCTTGGTTTGTCTACTGGAATCGGAGTCCTTAGCCAACAGGCCTGCATTGTTATTTCTCCTAGTCTGCTCTACTCCTCCTCGCTTTGGTCCCGATTCACTTTGTAATAGAAACGATCCAAGGTCGTAGGAGGCTTTCCAGCTAACTAGCTGCCAAAATATATCTGGGGGTCGATTCCCCTCAAACGCGATCAGTATGGTATCCTTGTTAGCATTTGGAAAAAATTGCTTAGAGCCAATTGTTGGTTTGCTTGGAGTCACTATATTCGAAGTGCTGGGTCAGTGAAGAACGGTGCTTGGAGAAAATATTGGTTTTACTTGAGTCTGGCTTTGGGCTAAAGTTTCATGTTTGCTTATCGTCATATTATCTATGTTCTCCAACCTTTAGGAGTATCGTTTGAGTAGAGGTTGCTTGTCTGTTCCCTGGTTGCCGTTCAGAAGCTGTCGCTTGATCCTCTATGCCTTAGTCGGTCATAAGACGTATGGGAAGTGGATAGAATGCACCGTCTTTGAGTTGAGTTTCAAATGCAGCATGTGGAGGCAAATTTTTTGTAGAGCCTTTTTCTTAAAATTTAGGCCGTACCCGAAAAAGTTTTTTTAAAAATGGATGGTACCCGATCCATATTTTTTTGGTATAGGGATTGGTCAGATAGGGCTTTTGAGAGAGGGATTGGTAGTATAGAGATAAGCTGAATTGGCTTTGTAAGGGATCGATGGTTTGCCATGCGAGGGGGGTCGGTATTGAGCATGACTATCAGCCTGAGGGATAGGTATAGCTTGAGGGATCGGTATATATACTATTAGGAGGGATCAATATATACATACCTTGGAGAGGGGTCGACATTTGGAGTGATCGACATATAACTTTTTTTTGGAAGGATCGACATATACCATTTTTGGAGCGATCGACATATACCTTTTTTGGAGCAATTAGATCGGTATACACACATTGAAGAGGGTTCGGTCATATGAGAGATCAGTTGAATTGCATTCAGAGAGGGGTCTGCCTTCCTTTAACTTGAGTTAAAACTTCAACATCCAATCCCAAGATTTTGCGTACATCAGTGAATCCAATGCCTTCCAAATGAACATGAACACATGACCAGCTCCAACCAAGAATGGTAGCACAATAAAATCTTCCAAAAACACGAGAAGTGGACTTAGTTCCTCTAACTATGGCTATTAGCTTCCTTTAGATTTTTTTTTCAAATCTAAGTAGAATAGGAAGTTTTTCGGTAAATAACTGGATCTATCTTGCGAATATGGAAATCCACTAGTAGACGATGAGATCCAATCAAGCTGAGAATTTAGCTCTTAGTGAAAGCACCAAAATGTTAGCACCAAAATTGATCACTAACACCCTAGAGTAGATTTGTGTAGCGAGATAAATGAAGACAGTGAATGGAAAAAGATGAATAACACAATATAATGCAAAAAGAACAGTAAAAAACAAGAACAACAGAATTATAGTGGTTCGGCGTAACTGTCTACGTCCACTTTGAATGTAATCTTTATTTCTTTTTCAGCTGTTTGAATATAAATATAATCCACAAAGAACATCCTGAATTCAATTCGGAACAAAAAGGAAATGAGTACGAAGAATGGCAGAGTCTCCTCTCCATTTTCGAAAATGATCCCCTAAAATGGAACCTTGCCCCTCTATTTATAGATGGAGATAGCTTGGCTTCTCTGAGCTTGCATCTCTTTCCAGTCCTTCAGGCCCACAACCAAGAGAGCTCGACCCACAACTGATAAGCTAGGAAGACCAACCCGAGCATACCGACCTCTCAAAGACGACCCGAGGTTTCTTGGGTGTTGACTCGAAGCAGCCCCAACTTTGACTCGAAGTAGAACTCGAAGTAACTCATTCCCTTGCTCATGCCGACCCACTCTTCCTTTCCATAATACCGATCCCAGTTAGCCGAACGGGGGTAGCCGATCCTAAATGGTTGAACCGATTGTAGTCGATCCCATCATAGCCGAACCAGTCGTAGCTCTACCAATCATAGCCGAACTGATTGTAACCGATCCCATCGTAGCCGAACCGATTGTAGCCGATCCCATCATAGTCAAACCGATCGTAGTTGTACCAACCCAAAAAAGATATGTCGACCCGGGAAATTTCCACCTCCAACCCGAAGCTATGCCGATCCCTTTTTTATACTGAGCCCTCGCAAACATGCTGACCCGAGGACTTATACATCGACCCATCTCATCAAATCCGACCCAAAGCAGGCGCCTCTATGATCCGAAGTAAAACTTCTAGTGACTCAAAGTTGATGTTGAGGTGACTCGGAGTAAACCTTCCCTTGACTCGAAGCAACCTCCTTAACGACCCGAGGCAGATCATTTCTTGACTCTACTTTCATCAACATTCAAATATAGTTCCTGCAACTACCATTTGTGCAGCCGGGCCAAAGTACCGGGTAACAGTATGTATGTATACGTGTGTGTACAACACACACACACAATAGCAGCCTTTAGCATTATTTTATAGCCATTTGATGCAGGTCATAAGTTTCTATTTAAATATTTGTTCTTTCTCTCTTGTCACATGAACCAAATATTTAAATATAAACTTGTGGCTAATATCGGGTGTGTGTATGGGCAAAGATCAGCTACACCTCTTGTTACCATATAATTTCTCAAAAATAATGTTGTAAGAAGAGACATCACAAGAGAATCAACATTGCTGGGTTCTTTGACGAAGACCAACAACACCAAAGATGTGAGGATGGGCCTATTCAATAGAATTATAGCTCCGCTTCACTTCAATACCACACCTCATCACGTTGCCATTCATCATTTCCGCATCTCTTCAGTGACACCCCTCAATCACATCGCACTTCACCACTTCGCGGTTCATTAGTATCGCATTCCATTAACAAAGAAAAAGGATCAACGTCTCCATATCACATAAAGAGATGCAATTCGACCATGCTGTGTTTCATGCTACATTGAACCCCATTCACTTTGTGCTTCATCAAGGCACCTTCCTTCGATGACACGCGATGACCCCTCATTCAGTACGAAACCCTAAGACCATGCCAGCAATACCGCATGCTAACAATGCCGGGGAGGATGCCGCTCCTAATCAACACCGCTTATCACCGACATCGTGCTCAATTAACGTCGACTTTAATCAATAAGGGCAACATGAACGTCGCTACTCAAACAACCTTATAATTCATTAGAGCCGCTTATCACAAATGTCGACGAACCTTAGCAATGCTGCTTTCCATCAACGACGATTAACGATGACGACATCTTCTTTCAACATCGAGCTTCAAGAACTACCACTCCGCTTCCACATAGATCAAGCAAAGTGGCAAGTCAACAAAGTCAAGATGAAAATTGTGCTTAATTAACATCGCCTCGTCGACAAGCCTCATATCATGAGTCAGCTATAAAGACCTCGTCAATACTTAACGCCGCTTCAACTCCTTACCGCCGTCAATCAATGAGAGGCGCAAACCATCAACGCCAAGAAGGACACTTCTCTACAACGTTATCTAAGGACGATGTCGCTTCTCATTAATATTTGGTGCTGCCTTTTATTGGTGCTGTCCAACGCAAAAGCTAGTGCTAAGATTGTTGAAGTCGACCCCGCCGAAGACATAAGAGGCGAATTGGAGCCGCTCACCCTATAAATATGGACTTAGGGGTGCCATCTTGGGGGACGATTTCTGATTTCTCTCTCTCTCTTTTCTTAAATCACAGCCTTGTAACCCTAAATCAGATTGGGGACAAAATCTAATTACCGTAATCGCATATGATTATTATGAATAAGGACTTAAACATGCTTATTGCCTTTGACTATGTCTTTTTTGAAAGTTAATATGAACTTGCATATATTCGATCTCATTTGAACTGACTTGCATATATTCGAACTCATTTTAAGGCTTGAACATATTCGAACTTATTCAAACTCATCAAGATCGAAATTTGAATGGAGGAGTTTTGAACTATGACGAACATATATATGGATAATATTGACATTGAGCTTTGGACATAAGAACATATTTCATAACCCATTGACAAGCTTAATGGATTATTGCACAAACATTTTTCTCATTTTCATACCTCTTATGGGCATATGATATGATGTAGGCTCTTCGAATATTCTTCTTGAAAGCTCATATGAACTCATGGGAATACTAATTTCAAATGACCTTAAAGAGTCTCATGCCTAATGAGCCAAAGAGACATGCGAACTTCCACGTGTTCTATCTTAAAGACCTATAAACATTATGGACCCATTCTTTAATGATTTCACCATGTACTAAGTCTCGAGTGATAAGTTAGTCCTTGATGTACAAATAAGATTGCATCAATTGAGTCATGCCTTGATTATGTTGACGAATATATCCAAATCAAGTACTAATTTACTACAAATGGCATCATGGGTGTTATACAAGTTTTTGGTCTAACATTTTTGACACTAGAAGGAGGGCTCAAACCTCTGATCCTGGTTAATTCATTACTTAAACCGATAAAGCAAATTTTTGTTTCAGGAAAATAAGATCAAGATGGCTTAGTGTTCTAAATGAAGAGGTTATTCAAACAACGACATTATAAGAGAATATAGCTTTCAACTTCAATTTGGGAAGTCTTGAGCCTGGATAGCCATCAGTACCGGCACAACCAACCAGTAGTGAGCCCAATAATAAAAGCTTAGAACAATCAGTCCTAGAGATGAAAGGGATCTGGAAGCATTACTTGCTCATAAATCCTCCAAAACTACCAGGTCTACATGGAGAGATGAAGCAGAATCTCCAAGAAGGGACTTGAATGCTTCTTTGCTTAGGGACAAAAGCAAAGGCAAACTTACCTGACTCCACAAAAGAGAAGAGGCGACTAGCAAGCTAAAGTAAACTACCAAGGAAGATTAGAAGAAAAACTCAAGGAACAATCTGAAAGCTCAATTTTTTAAGGATACAAACCTGAAAGAAGTAACTATCATAACGACGTGTCTTACTTGATAGACTTGGCAGAAAAAATTGGCGAAAGACATGCTCAACCTCAAGGGGAAGAGAACCCTAGACGATAGAGTCAATGATAACCCTCGAGAGGCTCCTTTCACGGATGAGATTACAACCGCAATCACAAGAAACCAAGATGGGAAGAAGATTCAAATGCTAACCATGTTGCTCTGAGCAAGCCACTCTCCTATATATATGCCACAATGAAGGAAAAAGATGACTGCCCTATCTCTTACAAAGCTAAGACCGATCCCAAGCCAAGGAGAGGAGGAGATTACCGTGCTTTTCACAAATTGAACGGGCATAAAACAGATGAATGTCGAGTGTTGGCGGGCATAATCTAACTATGATCTGTTCCGAACTCAACTGAAGGAATTCGTTAAAGATGGTCAGATGGCAATTCGTTTTGAAACATCAACCAGAGGCCGCCAAGCAATGCTGCAAATATGGTAGAAAATGATATTCAGCCTAACTTCATTCCATCTCTAAACCAAATTGATATAATCGACGGAGGCCCATATTTGGCTGGAAACACCAAAGGAGCTAGGAGTCGATCTGTTAGGGAACCAAAGGAAGGGATTTTCTCTATCCAAGAGGAACCGCCACTCAAGAACTCAAAATTTCAAATCTAAATGGATACTTTAACATTTACTCCTCAGGAACTATGGGGGTTCGCTATCCACATAATGATCCACTTATGATCACCGCACAAATTGGACTTTTTATGCTATCCAAAATTTTAAAGGATACTGAAAGTGCAGTCAACGTAATTTTTAAGTATGCATTTAACCAAATGGGACTTCCAGAAGAGAAACCTGAACCGAGCTTCGAGCCTATCTTTAGGTTAAATAATAAAGGGTCAACTCTAGTGGGAAAAAAAAGCTTCTCATGCAGATGGGAATACCACCGTGTTCTCGAACCTTTGAAACCCTCTTTGTCATTATGGGTCAGCCATCTTATTATAATGCTTTCTTTGGAAGACCGACTCTGGATGAAGTTGATGCTTTTGTTTCACCGAAGTACTTAATGGTGAAGTTCTTAACCAAAAAGGGGTAGGGAACCATAAGAGGAGAGCAATTTAGTGTCGAGAGATGTATTTTGCAACTTTTGAGCAATATAAACGAGACACCCTTTTTTATTATGATTCGAAGAAAAACAAATTAATTAGAATTGATACTAGAAAGCCTTTGGATGATGTTTCTTCAAACTCACCACCCAAAGCAAAAACAACACTCGTTAAGATAGCTAACTATGTGTTGAGAAAATTCGACTTCTCCAGAAAGAAAAGGAAAAGTAAGGAAGCAAACTTGGTAGAAGACGAAATAGAAGATGAAGAAATTGTCATCGAACTAGATTGGAGAAACGAGCAGGAAAGGACAAAACCAACGAAGGATCTTGAAGAGACATGCTTAGATTTGGCTGATATAATGAAGCAAGTTATGATTGAAAAAGAATTAGATGGAAAAAATCAAGGGAGAGTTAATCCTGTTCTTTCAATCTAGCAAAGATGTATTTACTTGGACTCACTCAGATATGGTTGGAATAGAACCAACCGTCATATGTAATGTCTTAAACATAGACCCAAATATCACACCGGTTCGGTAGAAGAAGAGACAATCTGATAAAGTCCGGTCCAATGCTTTAAAATAAGAAGTCAAAAGACTGCTTGCGAATGGATTTATTAGAGAAGTTTTCTATCCGAAATGGTTAGCTAATCTGGTTCTAGTCAAGAAGTCCAATGGGTAGTGAAGAAGGTGTGTCGATTATACTGATTTGAACAAAGCATGTCCAAAAGACTGCTATCCTCTTCCAAGGATAGATCAGCTAGTCGATGCAACAAGTGGACATCAACTCTTATCCTTCATGCACGCATATTCTGAATATAATCGAATTTCAATGTTCAAACCAGATGAAGAAAATACCATCTTTACAACTGATTGGGGAATGTACCACTACAAAGTGATGCCCTTTGGATTGAAGAATGCAAGAGCAACATATCAAAGACTAGTAAATAGAATATTCAAGAAACAAATCGGTCGGAACATAGAAGTATATGTAGATGACATGTTGGTCAAGTCCTAGGAGAAAAACAATCATCTAAAAGACCTAAAGAAATGTTCGATGTTTTGCAAAGGTACCAGATGAAGCTTAACCCACAAAAATGTTCTTTGGAATTCAGTCTGGCAAATTCTTGGGATATATCATTAGTGCTAGGGGAATTGAAACAAACCCTGACCAAATTCAAGCTATTAGAGGAATGACAGAAGCAAAGACAAGCAAAGAGTAATAAGCCTGAATGGAAAAGTGGCAACATTGAATTGATTTATTTCCAAATCTACCGACAAATGTGTTTCCTTCTTCAATGTGATCAAGAAGAAGAAAGGCTTTAAATGGCATGAGGATTTCCAAAAGTCTTTCCAAGAACTAAAAGATCACTTGGAAAAGCCGCCGATTCTCTCTAGTCCCATGGATGGAAATTTTTTTTGTTTCTATATGGAAGTTTCCGAACATGTAGTTAGCTCAGTATTGATAAGAGAAGAAAAGAAAATTCAGCTTCCTGTATATTATACTAACAAAAGACTTAAAGATGAAGAAACTAGATACCTAGTTATAGAGAAATTGACGTATTGTCTAATGCTTACCACATGCAAACTAAGATCTTATTTTCAAGCACATCCAATCAAAGTTCTAACTAATTTCCCACTCAAGCAAGTTTTTAGTAAACCATAAGCTTCAGGAAGGTTGGTTAAGTGGGAATTGAACTTAGCCAATACGATATCGAATTCCGAACCCGAATGTCAATTAAAGGGCAGGCACTAGCTGATTTTGTTAATGAATGTACCAGATTCATTAAAGAGTAATCAAAGAAAGAAAAGACCTAAAACCTAAGTAGCAACTATTTGTAGATGGGGCTTTGAATGAACAAGGAGCCGGAGCCGGATATGTGGTTATAACTCCTGATGGACATCATTTGCACTATGCGATGAAGTTAGGATTTTCAGCCACCAATCTGGTAGAATATGAATCTATGATAGAAGGACTTACTCTAGCCCTCCAATTGAAAATCCTAGAACTGAAATCTTCAGTGATTTGCAATTGATAGTGAACCAGCTAAATCAGAAATATCAAACGAAAGAAGTCAACCCGACATTATATGTCAAGAAGATATTAAAGATGTTGACTCAATTTGAAGATTTCTCAGTACATCAAGTGCCTAAAGACAACTCTCAAGTCGATTCTTTGGCTTAGTTGGCTAGCGCACGAGGGGCACCACAAGCCCGAATTGTGCCGGTAGGCTACCAAGCGAATCCTAGTATAGAGGATAAGTAGTCTAATCCAGAAAATGAAGCTTTAGTGTTAACTAGAGCTCAAGCTTTAACACACAACAAGGAAAAGGAAGATGAAGCCGAGGTTCACCAAGAAAGACCCCCTCATGCGGGAATAAGCGATTAATACAAGGATAGTTTGATGGCACCTATCATTGAATATTGGACAAAAGAAACACTACCAATGGATAAACAAGAGGCAAGGAGGATAAAATGTCAAGCCTCGACTTTTATTATAACAAAAGGGATACTTGCTTCCTTACTTAAGACATGTTAATCTAGAGACACTGGTAGGATTGCTAAGGGAAGGCCACGAAGGGTTCTGTAGAGACCATTCCAATGGTATAAAGTTAGCCAAGAAAGTTATGAGACAAGGCTTATATTGGCCCTAGATGATTAGTCAAACCATTGATTACGTCAGAAGATACGATAATGTCAAAAGTTCTCCAAGATCCCATACCTACCATCAAGTGAATTGACTTCTATTCAAGTCCATGGCCCTTTAACGTATGGGGAATTGATTTAATAGGGCCAATTCCAATATCTAAAGGATGGGCTAAATATGCAATGGTGACCATTGATTATTTCACAAAGTGGGTAGAAGTTGAGCCACTTTCGAATATTACATCAGAAAAGGTTCTCTAATTCGTAATCAATAATATTATTACCAGATTTGGGATTCCATACTAGATAATATCGGACAATGGAACACAATTTGAGAGTAAAGAATTCACTCGATTTTGTAACAAGAATGGAATCATCAAAAGCTTTTCATCTGTAGCTCATCCCAAGGAAAATGGAGCCCCCAGGGCAGCCAACAAAATTGTAAAAACCATTCTAAAGTAGCGGTTAGACAAGGAAAAGGAAATTGGGTAGAAGAACTACCTGTTATTTTATGGGCGTATAGAACTTTGACTAAGAATGCAACGGGTCATACACCATATTCCATAACGTATGGATGCGAAGCCATGCTCTCAATTGAAGTCAAATTACCTTCTCATTCAAGGATTGCGTGTGCATTCAATCCAAATCAGGAATTAAAGAAAGAATCTCTGAACTTAATCGGTGACTTAAGAGATGGAGCATCCTTATGAATGGCTGAGTTTTAACAAAGAATATCTAAGTACTACAACTCTAGAGTAAGAGGAAAATCATTTCAAAAAAGAGATCTAGTACTCTGAAGGGTCATGGTAAATACTAAGAATCCGACGGACGGATCCCTAGAGCAAAATTAGGAAGGACCCTTAATCATACACAAAGTAATCCCATCTGGGACCTATAAACTTTGCCAATTAGATGGCAACGTTATAATAAGAACATGTAATGCCGAATATAATTAGCCATACTTTCCGACAATGGATAAATAAAAATAATTTTTTGAAAAGGAGTAGGAATCTCCTAAGGCCATCAAAGGCCCCAGCCGTCAAAGGCTCATGACCACAAGAGGTCCCTGGCCATCAAAGGCTCATGACCGTAAGTGGCACTTGGCCATCAAAGGCCCCAACATCAAAGGCTTATGACTGTAAGAGGTCCCTCTCCATCAAAGGCCCTAAGTCTTTAGTGCCGTCGTCCAAGGCCTCATTGAAGCACCTTCTACAGGGAGTTCGAAGCAAGCTTTTAGTGCTATCATTAAATGCCTCACTAAAGCACCATTAAAGCCTTCAACCCTTGTTTATGTGGCCTAGTTGAAGCGTCTCCTAGAGGGAGGTCGGTGTAAGCCTTTATTGCCGTCATCAAAGGCCTCACTAAAGCATCGGGAAAGCCTTCAGTGCCATCATCAAAGGCCTCACTGAAGCACCTCCTAGACGGAGGACGGAGTAAGCCTTTAGTGTCGGTCATCAAAGACCTCACTAAAGCACAGAAATCTTCAAGAGGAAGATCAATCAAAATCAGAGCCAAGTAGTGCGCCCAATCAATCAAAATCAGTGCCAAGTAGTGCTCTAAATCAGTCACTTTTCTAGAAGAAGATCTATCAAAATCCGAGCCAACTAGCGCTTCAAGTCAAGAAAAGTTTATTAGAGGATAGTCCATCAAATAGGAGTAATTTATGCTTCCCAATAGATGCAATCTTCAGCCACCAGATAAGAGATTCTGATCATCTTCTATTATTTCAGATATGGATTTCTGGACTTCTATTATTATTACCAGATTTAAATTTCTAGTCTTCTATTATTATTTCCAGATATGAATTTCTTTACTTTTATTATTACCAGGTTTGGATTTCTAGTCTTCTCTTATTATTTCCAAATATGGATTTCTGGACCTCTATTATTATTACTAGATTTGGATTTATGTCTTCTCTTATTATTTCCAAAATATGGATTTCTGGACTTCGATCATTACCAGATTTGGATTTCTAGCCTTCTCCTATTATTTTCAAATATGCTTTCTGGACTTCTCTTATTATTATCAGATTTAGATTTCTGGTCTTCTATTATCTCCAGATATGGATTTCCAGACTTTTATTATTATTCCTAGATATGGATTTCTAAATTTCTATTATTATTACCAGATTTGGATTTCTGGTCTTCTCCTATTATTTCCAAATATGAATTTCTGGACTTCTATTATTGTCACTAGATTTAGATTCCCGGTCTTCTATTATCTCCAGACATGAATTTCTGAACTTCTATTATTACTATCAGATATGGATTTCTGGACTGCTTCTATTGTTGCCAGAAAAGAATCTCCTATCTTTATTTATTATGGCCTGACATGAATTTCTGGTCTTCTCTTACTGTCAAAAGGACATTTTATTATCAAATGAGTTTTATAATTTTCATTTATAATCATCAGGTAGACCTATCGATCTTTTATTATCATTACTAGAGGGATTTCTAGTTTTTCCCCCTATAATGTTTCTGTTTAAGAAATTACAATTCAAAAATAATTATCCAGTCTTCAATTCTTAAAAATCTTCATTAGGTAAATTTCTAAACTTAGTAAACTCCAAAAGTAACATTAGGTTGCAAGCAAAAGATCTCTCATAAGCTACTTAAAAGTTTAATCTAAAGGCTAACAATAAAAGTCATAACTTATTTTGCAGGAAAATAACATTAGAAGGGAAATCTCACTAAATATCGAGCAAAGCAAGGAAATTTATGGTTTTACCCTAAAGGATAAAAAGCTTCTTTTATACAAAGGGATGGGGGCTAAATATTACCCATATAATTTCAATGTTGAAAATGATGTTGTAAGCGACATCACAAGCGAATCGACGTTGCTAGGTTCTTTGACGAAGACCAACAACACCAAAGATGTAAGGATAGGCCAATTCAATAGAATTAAGGCTCCACTTCACTTCAATACCACACCCCATCACGTCGCCACTCATCATTTCCGCATCTCTTCAGTGCCCCTAAATCACATCGCACTTTACCATTTCGCGATTCAACACCATCACATTCCATCAACAAAGGAAAAGGATCAACGTCGGCGTATCTCATAAAGAGATGCAATTCGACCACACCGCATCTCATCAAGGCCATTCACTTCGCGCTTCATCAAGGCACCTTCCTTCGATGACACGTGATGACCCCTCATTCAGTACGAAACTCCAAGACCATGCTAACAGTACTGCATGCTAACAAATTCGGGGAGGATGCCGCTCCTAATCAACACTACTTATCATCGACGCCATGCTCAATTAACGTCGAATTTCATCAATAAGGGCAATATGAACATCGTTGCTCAAAAAACCTTATAATTCATTAGAGTCGCTTAACACAAATGTCGACAAACCTAAGCAATGCTGCTTTCCATCAACGACGATTAACAATGATGACATCTTCTTTCAACATCAAGCCTCAAATACTATTACTCCGCTTCCACATGGAACAAGCAAGGCGACATGCCAACAAAGTTAAGATGAACATCATCCTTAATTAATATCGCCTCATCAACAAGCATCACATCGTGAGTCGGCTTTGAAGACCTCATTAATACTTAACGCTGCTTCAACTCCATACCGCCGTCACTCAATGAGAGGCACAAACCCTTTACACCAAAAAGGACGCTTCTCTACAACGCTGTCTAAGGACGACATCGCTTCTCATCAATGTTTAGTGCTGCCTTTTATTGGTGACGTCCAACACAAAAAATACTACTAAGCATTGTCGAATTCGACCCCGCCGAAGACATAAGAGGCAAAGTGAAGTTGCTCAACCCTATAAATTTGGACCTGGGAGTGGCATCTTGGGGGTCGATTTCTAATTTCTCTTCCTCTTTTCTCAAATCAAAGCCTTATAACCCTAAATCAGATCGGGGACAAAATCTAATTGACTGTAATCGCATGTGATTAAAATGAACAAGGACTTAGACATGCTTATTACCTTTGGCTATGTCTTTTTGAACTTTATTGACATGGACTTGCATATATTCGAACTCATTTGAACTAACTTGCATATATTCAAACTCATTCGAACCGATTTGCATATATTCAAACTCATTTGAACCTACTTGAAAGAACTCATTTGAACCGACTTGCATATATTCGAACTAGCTTGCACATATTCGAACATATTCAAATTCATCAAGATCGAAACTTGAATAGAGGAGTTTTGAACTATGATGAACATATATATGCATAATATGAACATTGAGCTTTGGACATATGAACATATTTCATAACCCATTGACAAGCTTAATGGATTATTACATGAACATGTTTCTCATTTTCATACCTCTTATGGACTTATGATATGACTAGGCTCTTCAAATATCCTTCTTGGAAGTTCATATGAACTCATGGGAATATTAATTTCAAATGACCTTAAAGAGTCTCATGCCCAATGAACCAAAGTAATATACGAACTTCCATGTGTTCTATCTCAAAGGCCTATGAACATTATGGACCCATTCTTTGATGATTTCACCACGTCCTAAGCCTCAAGTGATAAGTTAGTCCTTGATGTACAAGTAAGATGGCATCAATTGAGTCATGATTGATTATGTTGATGAATATAACCAAACCAAGTACTAATTTACCACAATTGGCATCATGGATGTTATACCAGTTTTTGGTCTAACACCTCTAATCCACCTGATTTCTACTCCAAGTTTCAAACTAAATAATTTAGCGTAGTGTGTGTGTAGAGTGTTACCTTGGGCATCTGAATGTATAGGGCTACATGTATCATGAACTGCTCATTAATACCATTTATATGATTCTGATTAATCATTTTCCAAGGTAACATGTAAAATCATAATATAGTGCGCCGTCGAAGGCCAACTCATTCCTAATGCAGTATTGGGGGTGATTGTGATTGTTCTTAAGTGATCTAAGCAACAACGTACGTTACATATTTTCTAAGATTGTGAGTTAGTTTAACCTGTTTACTTAAAACTTGCTGTTCTCCATGATTGTGCACAAGCAAAGATTCCATGATACTGAATTTTAAAATGATGGATAGATGCTAGGTTCTTAGAAAGAGTACAAGGCAACATTAGAGAGAAGGAACAACAATTTTGCTAAGTACATCGATCGGTATCGATCCATGATATTTAAAGTAATTTTTTGTTGAAAATTCCTTTTGGAACTTGAAATAAAGTTGAAACATGAAGTATCAATGGATTATGGACTAAAAGTGGAAAAATACACAAGTTTGTCGATAAGTATTGATCCATGCATGGATGCTACACAAGTTCGTCGATAAGTAATGATCCATGCATGGATGGGTGATCCATAGACTTCTTTATGTCTGATCCTAGCATTTCTTATGTTTAAACGGATTTGAGTTGGAGATATTTTGGATGATTTTACAAATGAAAGCTTGACTCTTTGGTCCAGATTCAGCCCTTTACACTTGTAAATACTTGTGCACATGAATCAAGCAAGGGATGAAAAATATTTTTCATTTAAAGGGGGTGTTGCCATTTTGAATCTTTAATCTTACATTTACTTCGAGATTACTATTATATTTCCTTTGAAAGTGGAAAACGTCAATAAAAACATCCTAAAGTAGATGCAAGTATAGCCGAACCACTGTAAATCTTGTTGTCTTGCTTTTCCTTGTTTTTTCTTATTATTGCACGTAATCATAATTGATCTTAAATGTAAATATGAAATTCATAGCCCCTTACTATGTAGATCAGAGGTTAAATCCTCGTATAAACTATAATTAACAGCTAAATAGTGAGTTGTTGGCTGTAACGACCCAGAATTTTGAACAAATTAAATTGAAAATATTTAATTAATTTTAAATATTTGAACGATGATTTAATTTGAATCCCCAATATAACTTTGAGTTTGGCGATTTAATTTTAAAATTTAGTCTATTGAAAGTTGAATAGAAATTTAAATCTTCAATTTTTAGCTGAAGAAAAATATTTCGAAAGCTTTTAAAATTCGTATTGATAATACTGAAGATAATTGAAGCTTCAGAATCTAATTTCGAATTGATTTGATCAGTTTTGAAAATTTATTGTTCAAATCAATATTTAAAAATAGCCTTCCGAGGGGCAGTCTCGGAATTCGACGAAACCTGTTCCATTGGGTCTGAAATATTGTTTTATTATCGGATTTCAAATTTCGTATTTTTCGGACTTGTTATGTGAGCACACAATGGGTAAACGCATCGAAATTTAAACCAAATTCAATTTTAATTTAAATTTAAATTTGGTCGACGTCACACGTTATCTTCCCTTCAACTACGCCTTAAATCACGCCGAAGACCACGAAGTTTATCGTGCAAACACGATCTCCTGTCTCCCTCCATCTCTTTTAAAATCACCACGCGATTTCATTTCATATTCCTCTCGTTTCAAAATAATGAATTAATGGCCGCGAGAAAGCCCAGGCCGATCGAACGAATTCAAATCAAAATCGCGTTCGTATCCTTTCTTTCCCTCTTTTCACAAATCAAATGGCCGAAGCCTTTTCTTCCCAAAATAAAAAAAAAGAAAAAAAGAAAAAAAAAAGACTACGAAATTTAAATTCGATCTCAAATCGAATCGTGACCGAAGGGGAATCGCGTGCTCGAGTTCGACTCGGGGGCGAGCGTGAGGGGATTAGAATGATGTCACGCGGCAGTGGGGTGGTGTTCGTTTGTGCTTGAGGTGACGATCGGTGGGTTTGAGATCGGAAGTTGATTCGCTGGTGGAAGGCTCGAAGTCGCGATAGTTTTTGGGCACGGCGAGTTACGCGAGCTCGAAGCGCATGATGATGGGGTGGTTCGTGGTGCATGTTCTGGAAGGAGGCCACGATCAATGGTCAATAAGAGGAGTCGATCGACAGTGGCGAAGGCGAGCCTGGGTTCGTGAATTTCTGTAAGGTGGAATTTATTTTCTTTTTCAAATTCAATGAATATATGAATGTAAATATATATGTGTAAATATAGATTAGGAAGAATAATTTACAGTAAAGTCAAATTTTAGTTTCATATAAATCTATATGTTTATAGAAGAAAAATATATGAATGAACTGTTCGATTTTAAAGTAGGTTATAAATTAGATATTTTCACATGCCTATTTTAAATTAAGAATTCAACTGTTAAAAGAGTTTTAAAAAGGAATCTACTTTACCATGAAATAAATTACTAAGTTATACATTTATTTTCTAACCTATATAAATTTAAAATAATGAATTCAGGGAGGTTAATTTGTTAAATTGACTTATATAATTATTTTAGTTACTGAGAATTTATTTAAAGGAGAAATTTGTTAATCTAAAACAATTGAAACGAAAATTAATTGTTCAGTTGATTCGAATATTAACGAATGGTTTAATTATTTATACAAGGTATAAATCAAGAAAATCGAGTCAAGTTTGGAAATGGATTGCAAAATAAAAGCAAAGGTGAGATTTTTCTCACTCAAAATATATTTGGTATTGCAGTTATTTATTAATTGATATGATTGCTATTTGGATGTGATATTAGATATAGTAGGATATATCTATATATATATAGCAATATATACATATTGGCATATGTATATATTGGATTGATTGATTTCCCGCCTCGTATAGCGGATGAGACCCTATTGCGCCGTTAGTAAGCAGATGATTTTTATAAAACCCATATACCGCGATATTCCACCTCGAAGTGGAATTGGTATTGTGCTAACATCTGTGGATGCAGGGAAACAGGTTGGAGGGATCCAACTGGATTCCTCAACTGTATTTATTTATTTATTTACAGATATTGATGTATATTCTGTTATCATATTGATATATGATATTGAATGTTGTGATTGACTAATTGGTGCTGTAGCATCATCGGATTCAAATTTTGAAGTTTAAAAATAACGATTTTAACTTTAAAAGTAATTATTTGAAAGTATACGTTTTATTTGAATTTTTGAATTGATTTACTTTAAATAAATAAACGTTCAAAATTTTAAAGTTATAGAAGTTAAGGTCTTTGTGAAATATAACCGAAAGGTGATTTTTGAAATAAATAGTTAAGTAATTTACAAAATGGTTTTAATTGCAATTTTTGAATTATTAAAAACGATGTATATAAAAGATGTACCAAATTGATATTTACCAATTAAAATCATTGGAATTTTAAAACGAGTTTTTATAAGTGTTAGATATGAAATTTATAGATTTATAAATTGTGAACTTATAAAATGAATGAAATTGTAGAATACAAAGCTTTATAAGAAATTCACTTATAAATTGGATTTTTGCCTTTAAGTGGAATATTTATCGAATTGTTAATAAAAGAAGATTTATAAATCGAAGTTTTTATAAATAGAAATAGAATTTATAAACATTGTTTTATAAATTCGAAATCAATTGAATTTGATAAATTAAATATAGAAGATTATCAAAGAAGATATATTCGCGTTTTTGGATAGCGAATTTTTATTGAAATAAAGCGTGTAGAGATGATTGAATTTTGGTTAAGTGAATTATATTCACGATTTTGGACAGTGAATATATTATTGAATAAAATGGATATGTTTTGGGAAAGTGAATATTTTAAATGAAGTTAATTGTTTAATAATGTTTTAAAATATATAAAATATCGAATACATAGATTTCAACATTCATTGTTGAAATAGACGTTTTCGAAAAATAAGGAAATGGTAGACTATAACACTGTTGTTATAGTAAATGATTTCCGAAAGGAAATAATTTTTATCTAGTATTGGGATTTATATATCTATCTTAAATCCGAATCCCTATACTAGTGATTTGGGTCGTCGTAACGATGTTTTACGCAACATTCGTTTTGACCCAAATAAATGTGTTAAAAGAATATTTTCCTTAAAGAATGAATATATACTTAATTTTTGATTTAAGTATATCGAATATTTTCAAACGTTGAAAATAAATAGATTTGTGAAATACTTATTTTAAATAAGTATGGGATTGCTTTTCCAATATGAAATGAACGTTTTGAGAATTTATCCTTGTAAAGATAAATTGAATTTGAATATTTGAAATCGATTTGAAAATCGAATATCAGTAAATATTCGAAAATATAGATTCACTATGGAATTTATAAAAAGAAATGGGAATTCGTCTTAAAAATAAATATCGATTTATTTTTGAAGTGTGGAAATTATATATCTAGTAAAGATATTTTGGAAATTAAATAATTTGGAAAATTATTTGGAATCTGATGATGTTGCGCATCTTTATTGATAGTTAAATAACCGACTATCAATAATTACCTTGAATAGGTATTTGTTGTGATTTGATGAATTTGAATGCCACACTTATTTTTGAATAAACGCTCACTATTCGGGTTAGCCGGGAAAGGACCATGGGGTCGTATAACCCATTTCGAATATGTGATACGTCGTTATGAATCGCATTTGATGACCGGTATTGAAGACCAGATATTTTTGAAAACGGAAGGATTACCGTCGAGTTACTCTACATCGGCTGATCTCCGATTTAGAGGTTTTATCACCCTTAGTGATGGGAAGTCCCAACGTGATTGAAAATTATCCGGATGTGCAAGGGCTTCGTGAGAAGTGCCTTCGGTTCTGTTCGATCCCGGAACAGACTTGTATGGATTGTGTGTCTGACTTTACAAATTGAGATATAAAGCTGATTTCTTTCAAATACATTTCTGTTGGTGGCGGAGAATTTATTCTCTTAGCTTAACACCCTTCTCTGAGACGTACGAGCTCAGAGGTTGTGTAGTTGAAATTTATCAGCGATATACTCCCAATTTGGTAACGTGACATACTGAGTGTTGCTGTGAAATGATCAGTGTTTGATCATTTGCGATATGATCATTTGTTTGATCTTATATCTTTGTGATCATAGGTTGATCATTTGTTTGACCCGAAGCATGGCTTTTGAAAAGCGTAGCTTTATGGACGAGACTTCGTCGAGCCTCACACCCCGGAAATGGTCAAAACAGGAAGGATGCGGCAAGGTTCTAGGGAGTATCGCCCCTTAGTGTATGTCATTCCTTCTGGATAGAGGTGGTATCATGGTATGGAGCCCAGATACTTAACCTATGTTGATACTGCTTATTATGTGGTTTGTTGCGAATCGGGGATTCTCGGGAAGATCGGTTACGATCGGGGGATGGCATACGCATGTCAGTAGTTACCTATTTTTGCAGAGGTAACCCGGCCTTGTGTTGGCAGAGATCCGGTTAGGTTCTCGGGATGTCATTCCAGAGGCGTTCCTTCGTGGCATAGGAAGTTCCTTAGCCTGACCATTGTTGGAAATCCAAACCCCAATACGCACCTTGTACGGTATTAGTTGTAGAACCTGCCATTTACGTACGGTGGTCACCACTGTTTAGATGGTAGCTATAGTAGGCATACGATACTGGTCGTATGTTGGCTAAGATTTATATTATACTTTCGAAATGTTTCCTACACTATGCACTAATAATAATATCAAAAAGGATTTGATTTTTCGTAGTAAGCATCTTTGACTATCATAAGAAGAAATCTCCTCCAATTCTGCGTTTGCATTGTGTGTGTGGTGGGAGGTCTTATGGTAGTTTCATTTTCCAAAAGCATTGCGAATCTATTTTATTTTCTTTGTGAAAAATAACTGTTTTACGATCTCACACCAGTCACCATGACTGACCCGGAGTTTATTGTTTCCCTTCTAAACTCTAGGTGCCCATCATTTTCCACACGGGCAGCCTAGAGTTATGTTATCAGGATATTCTGGATATTCTGGAGCTTCGGAAGCAAGCTGGATGGCGTAACGTATCACCCGTACTTATTTATTTATTCCGCTGTGTATTCTGTATGAGGACAAGTTTATATAACTGTCCAATGTTGTATTGTTGTGTGTAAACTCTGATGATGATGTAATGTATAAAATGATATAGTTCTTTGATTTAAAGATTATTCATTTATCTATTATATGTTCCGCTGCGAATGTGAGATTCTGATATTGTTTCTGTTTCTGATGTTGTTCTGTTGTTCTTCTTCTCTTTTTCTTCTATCTTTTCTTCTTCTGCCTTTTTCTTCTTTTTAAAACCCTCATGCTTCGTATTTCCGTGCATCTTGAGTTAATCAACGGAGATTAGTGTTTAATCAAGGGTACGGATTTGCGGGTCTTGACATTGGCTCTCCATAGCCTCTTTGGTGGTGTTAGGACAACTTCTTGACTAACATTTTTTGTGCTTTCACCGAGGTGAAAAAATTAGGCTAGATCATTGAATTATTTGGTTTCAATTTATTTCTACCAAAAGATTGGATCAAATTTATCCTAAGAAGAATTTAATAAAGAAAATTGGAGGGGCTTGTGAGGAAGATAACATTGAAAATCATAATGCAAGTGGTGATTTACACAACCGCCACCAGATCTTGTCACTTGGGAAGAGTTAGAAGGAATTGTAGCCACAATTAGTAGCTAGATGGAATAAACGTAACGAGCATTGAGGGAGAAGATGCTAGAAAATTCAATTTGATGAGGCAATCCCCACAAGGAGAAGGATCTCATGAAAGAGATTGGGAAGTAAAGTTCACCAACTAGATCTGCTAAAGGATATTCTATTGTAAGGCATAAAAGTAGTCAAATCAGTGCTGGAAGTGCACACAGTGTTAGAAATGATTCGAGTGGAGAAAATGCTCCATGAGCATTAATCAATACCGATCCATTATCGATATATACTGATCCATCATATGATCGAGTTGAATGTCATAGAGTTCCTTTAACATCCCGTAAATATGACACATTTATTATTAATTAATTATCATCAGCCGTTTAATTAAAGAGGCATTTCACTAGAAGGACAAACTTTGCAGTCCAATTAATTTCTAGGACACGCATCTGAAATAATTACTTTCAAGGTCAAAGTCAGCAGAATAATTACATTCAAGGACAAAGTCAGCTATCCAATTACTTTCAAGGACATAATTTCATAAGTTTTTAGGCCCTAGAAACTAATTATTTTGCGTATTGTCCTTAAAAGTAATTATTTTAGTTGTGTGTCCTAGAAATTAATTTCACTTGCTAAAGAGGCCCTTGTGGCTAATTCCCACTTAATTAAATTTAAATAGAAGACAATTTTGAGCAGAATTGTCTTTTTAGTAATATTGATATTTCAAATGTGTTCGAAATCTTCGAGAAATGAATTTTAATATATAATATGTTAAAGTTTGGACATGTGGGCCAAAATGGGTACAGTTGGACCTAGAATTGCTTTAGATCCAAAATGCTCGAATGTTTACTGCAAATATGAGTCATTCCTAACATTAACCGCCACCAGATTAGCTCCTCTCCTATAATCTAGAAATTCTTTTTAATCACGTTTTTTATAAGAAAATGAGCGGTCATTCGTAGGAGGAGAGCACTCATTCTTCTTAATCACATTCTAATGACGAACAATTTTCTCTAATTATAGATTATTCTTGAAATTCAAAGTGTTCAAATCTTATCGAACTATAAATCAAATTGTTTGTCTCTACAAGATGAAACAATAACACTTCATATTTCGATGTGATGTTTGGGTTGGTTAGAAATTGCGGTCAAAGGCACCTGCGACCTAGGGTTGTGCGAATTGGGCATTTTTGATTGGCGAAACCAAAGCCATACATTGATAGATCTCAAGGAGAGGAGTGTTGTAACACCCCAGATTTTTGGTAATATTATTTAAGAGATTTAGTTAGTTAAACTAAATAAAATAATGTGTTGATTAGGGGATTGTGATTTGATTTTAATTAAGGTAGCCGTGCCTTTTTAAAATAAACAAAATAAAAGAAGGGTTTAAAATGAATCAGAGGAGGGGTATTATGGGAAAGAGGCCATTCCTATATCTCCTAGCCTAGGCCGTGTATTATGTACACGTACATTTCATTTCAAATTTTTTACAAACAAGGCCGGCCACCATTAACAAGGAAAGGGAAGAGGAAATTAAGAAAAGCTAAAAGAAAAGCAAATTCAAATCAAATCCATTCAATTTCAAGCTCCTTAATCTCTAAAGCAAAGGTGAATAATGTTTACATCTCTAATTTTTATGGTTTCGGTTTTAAGGTTAAATCTGAATATTTTGCAATGATTTGCCATGTTTTTGAATGATAGAATGATTATATACACATGTTAATGATTTATAAATGTTCATATAGATTTTATGATATGTTTTGAGATGAAAACCCTATTAAATGACATCCAATTGCCTTGCCAATTTTTATGAAGATCTAAAATGATATTTTAGAGATGGGTTTCAATTTTCAGATTTTTCTGAATTTTCGTGGATTTATTATGAATTTTCTTAGGAAGAAAATGGTATTTTGGATAATAAAATTCTTTTCGGGAAAATAATTTATTGTTTAGGTCCGAAAATTTTATATGTTTGAAAACATATATAAAGTTATTTTCTGGTATTTTTCCATATTTTTTTAAGATGTTTTAATAGTTATATAAAATTATTTAAGGTATGGAACTTAAATGTTTTATATATTATAGAGGAGAAGGGGACTTTTCAAAATTGTTTAAATTTCCAAATAAGGAATGATGGTAGCACTTTTGAATATAAAAATCTGGCAACCAATCAGATTTAGACAAATAAGGCAGGTTGGTTACAAAAGGACAACTTTAAAGTACAAATAAATAGGCTTTTTACTGTTTCGACTCCTTCGGCAACTAGATTCTTCCTTTATTCCTTAGCTTTCGAAAAGGTCGAAAGGTATCATAGCTTTCGACAAGGTCGACAACCAATGCACATGGTATCAAACAACTGGTACGTAGTGAATTGGAAGTGGTCGAAAGGTATATGGTCGAAAGGTATAGGGTCAAAACTAAGAGGTTCCGAAAGAGATGAAGCTTTGTTTTGGTTTTAAGGAAAATACGCCTGCTATCTTTCGACAAAGAGCTTTCGACAATATTGCTTTCGACCTAAATGATTTCGACAAAGTCAAAATGGTTTAAAAGAAGAGTTTTACCTTGGGTTGCTTTCTTGATTTAATCGTGAGCTTTCGACAAGGTCGAAAGCATAACTAGCTTTCGACAAGGTCGAAGGCATTGCTTTCGACAAGGTCGTAAAGACTATAGATGTCGCTTCCTACCTTTCGATCCAGATGCTTTCAAAGGGAATCTCTTGTTTTCTAAAAAATTTCGCCTCTCCATTGCTTTCGAAGGGATGGTTTCAATACCATCTCTTCATTGTTAGTGAAATGGTTTTGAAAAAGTTACTTTCAAAGGGTTTCGAAGCAGATGCTTTCGACTCTAATTTTTTTCCAATCCTTTTGCTCAACTTGAAGGCATAATCCAAATGTTTTAAATCAAAACGTTTAAGAGGTTTTGAAGTAGTCAACTTCGAATGGTTTCGAAAGGTTTCCACTTGTTTTTAAATTGAGCCCAAAGTGCTTTCGAAAGAGTTTGGTTTTAATGCTTTCAAAAGGTTTTATCTATGATTCAAAAGGTTTGGTTCCCTAGGCTTTCGACAAGGTCGAAAGCATAGCTTTTGGCAAGGTCAAAAGGTAAGATTTTCTAGTATTTTCGGAAAGTAAGGTTTAAATGGTTTTAAAGGCGGATGTCATATATTTTAAGGATTTTTGAGGAAAGGCTTTTATTGGTTTTGAAGGAGTCACCTTCAATGCTTTCGGAAGGTTTTATTAATGGTTTCGAAGGGGTTACCTTCAATGATTTCGAAAGGGTCATTCAAAGGTTTTAAAAAAATGTTTTGATTATAATGACTAGGCAGATAGCCTAAGTGTTTAAGTTGTAAAGGACTTTAACTTATTCTTGAAAGGATAGATAATCCTAATTAAACATCATCAACATTATTTTGAGTAATGTATATATAACATGGCAAAAAGAGCATAGAGTAAAGCTAAAGATATATTTTCCTTTTATATGTATGATTTGACGGACTAAATCATTTGAAAAAGGTTTTCAAGGAAAATTTAAAGGTAGTTAACCCTAAGAAAATTCGGGTAGTTAGCTCATTTAAATTCCGACAGTCAGTCCATTTTGAGGGCAGTCAGCCCAGAGGACAGTTAGTTCTGAAAAGGGCAGCTAGCCCAGATATGAACAATTAGTTCGTTTGTTAGCATAAAGGACCTTGCTACATCCTTAGGATAGTTAGTCCACCATATTTACCCGTTTTATTGACAGATAGTGCATTATTTAGCATAAAGGAAATTGCTATTTTGATATAATCATATTTAGGGCAGTTAGTCTAGTAAAGAGCAGTTAGCTCAGATTTCGAACAATTAGTCCATTTATTTCCTGTTTTAGCATAATGGATCTTGCTATATTATTATTATAATCAGTTGATTAACTAGTTTGATTGCAGGAAAGGATTTGCAAAATATATGTTTTGAATAGAGATATTAGTGAGGGGAAACCCGTTCCGCTAAGCGGCATGGTCTCACTAAATATCAGTAAACAGAGATGTAACAGAAATTATTCATACCAGGCTTTATGTCTGACTTGAAGTTTTTGTTTCCCCTTAAACTCTCGGGTCCTCAAAATTTGATTTGAGTAGGCTGAGGGTTTAGGTTTTCAGGTCTTAGCAGACTTTGGCGAATAAAGCATCCGAAGACGAGCAGGTGGCTAATGGATAGCTAATTTAGGAATTCTGTTTTTAATTGTTTCCACTATGTATTAAGACAATTATGTCTATATTGCTTTGACCATCCAAGGGGGCATCTTCATATGTCGCTCTTGGCGTATTGTTGTAAATTATATTTGATTATGGCGTGGGAATACGTTTGGGGATTTTTGTAACTTGGATATGATATTATTTGTAATGCAATCACTAAAATTATTGTTTTTGGAAATCTTTGATTTTGTTCATATTCAAGTGCTTTGATATTATGGGTACCATTAATGTTACCGTATTTCGTCACAAGAGGTTAATACTGTGGATGACTGCAGCATTCATAGCGCTTAGGTTTTGGCCTCCAAATACGGGATGTTACAACTTGGTATCAAAGCATAGGTTTATGAAAAATTTAACTAAAAATTAGTTTGAAACAAAAATCCAAAGGAATTAGAGTAAGATTGGGGTTGGGATAATGCTATAGTAACTTACTTGTATTTGCTATACATAAGTCTGTGCTTTATCTCCATTCATCTGTCTTTGATTAGGATATCTTTCTATATCTCATGAGGTTTGAATACAGATATGGATGGTAGAAGAAGTACAGTTAACCCAGGAAGGGGAAGCACCGAAAGGAATGTCGGACCTAGTGCTGGGAAAAACCAAGGTCAGACAGAGAATGTTGGTGCTGAGGTCCCGTAGGTCGGAGTGGAAGCCATATATCAGTTTATCAGGAATATGATATAGGCAGGAGTTGCAGCCAGAGTGTTAGGAGGAAATGCTACAGAAGCAGGGGTTCTTGAAGTTCCAGTAGTAACCATTTCCCTAAGATGAGTGGTGATTTTACGAAGCTTGGAGGGAAGCCGTTTATGGGAACGGAAGATGCCATTGAAGTTGAGAACTGGTTGTTGCATTTGCAGATCTAGGGCTCAATGATGAGCATAAGAGGAGGTTGGCGTCTAGGCAGCTTTAGGGAGCCGCATTGTTTTGGTGGAACAGTGTGACTATGACAGTCGATGAGGAGACAATGACTTGGGAAGATTTCAAAAGGAGATTCCAGGAGAGATTCATGTCTGTTATGGCATAGTCAGCTTTGATTAGGTAGTTTGCTGAGCTAGTGCAGGGTGAGATGTCTGATGCTGAGTATGCTATGAAGTTTCAAGAGTTGGCCGAGTATGGGTATGCTTCAATGGATACAGTGTTGAAGCGGAATGAGAAGTTCATCAGAGGATTGAAGCCAGAATTGGCTAGTGCTACTTTGTCCCACCTTAGAGATCCTTCTGATATTATTGTGGAGATGGCTATGAGGCAGGAGTAAGTCCTTGAGTCTTTGGAGAAGAGCAAGGCCAAGGAGGTCCAGGTTGGGTAGGGCCAGAAGAGGAAGTTCTTTCCCAAGAAAGGTGCTCAAAAGGGTGGAGCAGCCAAAAAAAGGAAGTCTGAGATTGTCTACTATAAGTGCGACAAGAAGGGGCACTTTGCTAGTGCGTGTCGTACTGGAAAGGCAAAGGATGTGGCTAAGGGGAAGAATGTCAGGTGCTTCAACTGTGACTAGATAGGCCATTATAAGAACCCGTGCAAGTAGCCCGTTAGAGATGGTAAGGGCAAGGTGTATGCATTGGAGCCTGCTGCTTCTAAACCAATAGCCCAGGAGAAGGGAAAGACAGTTCTTGAAGGAACGATTCAGTATGTTAGCATTTTAATTGATATTGGTGCATCACAATTTTTTATATCTAGATGTTTGATAGATAAGCTTAACCTTGAACCCACATATTTAGTTACTTTACGGGTTGCGAATCCAATAGGAGGGTATGCAACTCTAGGGTTGAGGTGTGACCAGTTTGAGTTTGACCTGTTAGGTCATACTTTTATGTGCAGTCTGCATGTGTTTGATTTTGAGGGGTTTGAATTATCCTTGGGATGGATTGGTTAAGTGAGTACAATGCTAGGATATTTTTCCAGGATAGAAAGAATCTCTTAAACACCCGGATAATAGCGATCGGATTGTTTCACCGTAGGAGGTTCTAGCGATGAGGTGTTTGCTTTGTTGGGTGCTTTGGATTCAGATGATGAGTTGAGCCGAGTTTTCATGGTTAGAGAATTCACAGATGTGTTGGAGCTGGTAGTTGGATTGCCACCGAAGCGAGCCATCGAGTTTCAGATAGATTTGATTCTGGGAACAGAACTAGTGAGTAGGCCGCCAAGCAGGATGACCCCTTCAAAGATGAGGGTGTTGAAGGTGCAGTTGGTGGATTTAGAGGGCAAGAGTTTTATCAGGCCGAGCAGTTCGCCATGGGGTGCAGCGGCAGTATTTGCTAAGAAGCCGAATGGATCGTTAAGGCTATGTATCGATTATCACAAGTTGAATGAGAGGACGATAAAGAATCGATATCCATTGCCTAGGATTGACGATTGGTTCAACCAGTTGAGTAGAGCAAAGGTATTTTCCCAGTTGAACTTGGCAATAGGTTTCCATCAGCTCAGGGTAGCAGAGGATAGTATACCTTTGACGGTGTTTAGGACCATATATGGGTCGTACAAATGGTTAGTTATGCCATTCGGACTGACGAATGCGCCAGCTTTCTTTGTGGATTTGATGAACCGGATTTTCCAAGAGCACTTGGATAGGTTCGTACTGGTTTTCATAGATGATATCTTAATTTACTCTAAGGATGAAAGGGAGCATGAAGTTCATCTTAGTGTGGTGTTTAAGATGCTAAGGTAGCATCAGCTGAAAGCGAAGTTTTCGAAGTGTCACTTCTGGAAGAAGGAGCTAAAGTTTCTTGGTCATGTAGTCTCAGAGGAAGGGTTATCGGTTGATTCGACTAAGATAGTGGCAGTGAATAGTTGGAAGAGACCCGAGATAGTGACTGAGATTAAGAGTTTCCTTAGGTTGGCTGGTTATTATCAGAGATTCATTAAAGATTTCTCACGGACAGTGACACCGATGACCAAGCCGACGAGAAAGGATGTGAAGTTTGTGTAGATTGATAAGTGTGAGGAAGCATTCTAGAGTTTGAAACACTTATTGACCCATGCACCTGTATTGGTTGTTCCAGAGGGGAATTAGGATTTGGTAGTTTATACCGATGCATGTGGAATAGGATTAGGAGCTGTGCTGATACAGAGAGGTAAAGTGATTTCCTATGCTTCTAGGAAGCTTAGACCGCATGAAGTCATGTATCCAACGCATGATTTGGAATTGGCTGCCGTGATTTTTGCTTTGAAGGTATGGAGACATTACCTTTTGGGAGAAAGGTTTGAGCTGTATACAGATCATAAGTCGCTGAAGTATTTGTTCTCTCAGAAGGAGCTGAACATGAGATAGTAGGGGTAGTTAGAGTTCATAGCCTCTTAGGATTGAGTACACACTAGGGAAAGGCAACAAAGTTGCATATACACTTAGCAGGAAACATCAGAATGCAGTGTTAGCGATGATGGCTGAGTGGAAAGATTTAGAAGCATTAGCAGATTGCTGAGTGCAGCGGAGATCCGAGGCTGGGTCTAGTGGAGATATAGTTGTATTATCTTGTTTGGAAGTTCGACCAGTGTTGATCGAATGGATTGCTTCTAAGCAGATGGAGGATCCAGTGTTAGCTGAACGGATCAGAAAGCTTAAGGATGGAACCAAGAGCGATGACTTGGAAAATTTCAGTCTTGACCAGAATGGGTGGTTCAGAAAGGAGGAAGATTATGTGTTCCGAGTGTAGGAAACATAAGGAAGGAAGTCTTAGAGGAATGCCATCGTTCCAAGTTCACTATACATCTTGGAGGTACCAAGATGTATCAAGATATGAAGAGGAGTTTCTTCTGGGAAGGTATGAAGCGGGATATTGGTCTGTGTGTAAGGCAGTGCTTGAATTGCCAACAGGTAAAGGCCGAACACCAAAAGCCAAGTGGTTTGCTTCAACCGTTAGATATTCCAGTATGGAAGTGGGATTCTATTTCTATGGACTTCTTTGACGGGTTGCCAAGGTCGAACAAAGGAAATGAAAGTATATGGGTCATAGTGGACAGATTGACTAAGAGTGCCCATTTCATTCTAGTTAGGTAAACCAGGACGGCACCTATTTTAGCGCGGTTATTCATGAAGAATGTGGTTAGACTGTATGGAGTTCCTAGCAGTATAGTTAGTGATAGAGATTCCTTATTCACTAGCGAGTTTTGGAAGAGTCTGTAGGAAGTTTTGGGAACCAAGCTTAAGATGAGTACCACTTACCATCCGCAGACTTATGGGCAAACAGAAAGAGTTCACAAGATCTTGGAAGATTTGTTAAGAGCTTGTGTTTTGGATTTTGGGGGATCATGGGAGGACCATCTATATCTAGTCGAGTTTTCATATAACAACAGTTATTAGACTAGTATTGGGATGACGCCGTTTGAAGCTTTGTATAGAAGGCCATGCAAATCTCCCATATGTTGGTTGGAAATCGGGGATAGGTTAATTCTTGGTTCGGATCTGGTTAGAGAGGCTGCAGAAAAGATTGAGGTCATTCGGGCTAGAATGAAGGAGACTCAGTCTAGGCAGAAGAGTTATGCAGATAAGAGAGGAAGCATTTGGAGTTCTCAGTTGGGGACCGGGTTTTTGTCAAAGTATCACCGATGAAGGGTGTGCTTATATTTGGAAAGTCGGGGAAGATATCTCCTAGGTTCATTGGACCTTTTCCTATTCTTGAGAGGATCGGGAAACTTGCATATAGACTTGAGTTACCGAGCAGTTTGCTGGTGTCCATGATGTTTTTCATGTTTCTCGTCTCAGAAAGTGTGTTAGAGACATGGAGATTGCTATTGCACCGACAGTGCTAGAAGATTTAGTGGTAGAACCGGACTTGACCATAGTGAGGAGGCCAGTTCGCATTGTTGAGAGAGATGAGAAGAGGCTTAGAACCAAGACGGTCAGATTAGTCAAAGTTCAGTGGCGTGACGATGACAGAGAGTACTTGGGAGGTTGAGAGCAGGATTATAAATACTTATTCTGACTTGTTTGATGGAATGTTTTGCCTTCTTGTTTGATTTATTGTGTGCCTCTTCGTAATTTCGAGGACGAAATTCTTTTTGGAGGGGAGTCTGTAACACCCCAGATTTTTGGTAACAATATGTAGGAGATTTAGTTAGTTAAACTAAATAAAATAATGTGTTTTTGATTTCAATTAAGGCAGCCATGCCATTTTAAAATAAACAAAATAAAAGAAGTGTTTAAAATGAATTGGAGAAGGGGTATTATGGGAAAGAGGTCATTCCTATATCTCCTAGCCTAGGCCGTGTATTACATGTTCATTTCATTCCAAAAATTTTACAAACAAGGCCGGCCACCATTAACAAGGAAATGGGAAGAGGAAACTAAGAAAAGCTATAAAAAAATTCAAATCAAATCCATTCAAATCTCAAGCTCCTTAATCTCTAAAGCAAAGGTGAACAATGTTTACATCTCTAATTTTTATGGTTTCGGTTTTAAGGTTAAATCCGAATATTTTGCAATGATTTTCCATGTATTTGAATGATAGAATGATTAAATATATACATGTTGATGATTTATAAATGTTCATATAGATTTTATGACATGTTTTGAGATGAAAACCCTATTAAATGACATCTAATTGCCTTGCGAACTTTTTTTTAGATCTAAAATGATATTTTAGAGATGGGTTTCAGTTTTCTAATTTTTCTGAATTACCGTGGATTTATTATGAATTTTCTAAGGAAGAAAATGGTATTTTGGATTATAAAATTATTTACGGAAAAATAATTTATTATTTGGGTTCGAAAATTTTATATGTTGGAAAACATATATAAAGTTATTTTCTGGAATTTTTTAAGATTTTTTTCAAGATGTTTTAATAGTTATATAAAATTATTGAAAGTATGGGACTTGAATGTTTTATATAATTATAGAGGAGAAGGGGGCCTTTTCAAAATTATTTAAATTTCCAAATAAGGAAAGATGGCAGCACTTTTGAATATAAAAATTTGGCAACCAATCAAATTTAGACAAATAAGGCAGGTTAGGTACAAAAGGACAAGTTTAAAGTACAAATAAATAGGCTTTTTACTGTTTCGACTCCTTCGACAACTAGGTTCTGCCTCTATTCCTTAGCTTCCGAGAAGGTCGAAAGGTATCAGAGCTTTCGCCAAGGTCGACAACCAATGCACATGGTATCAGACAACTGCTACATAGTGAATTAGAAGAGGTCAAAAGGTATAGGTTCGAAGCCAAGAGGTTCCGAAAGAGATGATGCTTTGTTTTGGTTTTAAGGAAAATACGTCTGCTAGCTTTCGACAATGTTGCTTTCGACCTAAATGCTTTCGACAAAGTCAAAATGGTTTAAAAGAAGAGTTTTCAATTGGGTTGCTTTCTTGTTTTAATTGTGAGCTTTCGACAAGGTCGAAAGCATAGCTAGCTTTCGACAAGGTCGAAGGCATTGCTTTTGACAAGGTCGTAAAGACTATAGATGCCGCTTCCTACCTTTCGATCCAGATGCTTTCGAAGGGAATCTCTTGTTTTCTAAAATTTGCCGCCTCTCCATTGCTTTCGAAGGGATGGTTTCAACACCATCTCTTCATTGTTAGTGAAATGGTTTTGAAAAAGTTACTTTGAAAGGGTTTCGAAGCAAATGCTTTCGACTCCAATGTTTTTTTGATTCTTTTGCTCAACTTGAAGGCATAATCCAAATGTTTTAAATCAAAATGTTTAAAAGGTTTTGAAGTAGTCAACTTCGAATGGTTTCTAATGGTTTCCACTTCTTTTTAAATTGAGCCAAAAGTTCCTTCGAAAGAGTTTGGTTTTAATGCTTTCAAAAGGTTTTATCTATGATTCGAAAGGGGTGGTTTCCCAGGCTTCCAAGAAGGTCGAAAGCATAACATTTGACAAGGTCGAAAGGTAAAGCATTTGACAAGGTCGAAAGCATAGCTTTTGACAAGGTCGAAAGGTAAGGTTTTCCAGTGTTTTCGAAAAGCATGGTTTAAATGGTTTTAAAGGCGGATGTCATATATTTTAAGGCTTTTTGAGGAAAGGCTTTTATTGGTTTCGAAGGAGTCACCTTCAATGCTTTCAAAAGGTTTTATTAATGGTTTCGATGGGGTTACCTTCAATGATTTCGAAAGGGTCGTTTAAAGGTTTTAAACAAAGGTTTCGATTATAATGACCAGAGAGATAGCCTAAGGGTTTTAAGTTATAAAGGACTTTAACTTATTTTTGAAAGGATATATAATCCTTGTTAAACATTATCAACATTATTTTAAATATATATAACATGGCAAAAAGAGCTTAGACTAAAGCTAAAGATATATTTTCCTTGTATATGTATGAATTGACCTACAAAATCATTTGAAAAAGGTTTTCAAGGAAAATTTAAAGGGTAGTTAACCCTAAGAAAAATCATCTAGTTAGCTCATTTAAATTCGGATAGTCGGTCCATTTTGAGGGCAGTCGGCCCAGAGGACAGTTAGTCCAGAAAAGGGCAGTTAGCCCAGATATGAACAGTTAGTTCATTAATTAGCATAAAGGACCTTGCTACTTTTAAGGATAGTTAGTCCACCCTTTTTACCCGTTTTATGGACAGATAGTCCATTATTTAGCATAAATGAAATTGCTATTGTGATATAATCAGATTTAGGGCAGTTAGTGCAGTAAAGAGCAGTTAGCTCAGATTTCCAATAGTTAGTCTATTTATTTCATGTTTTAGCATAATAGATCTTGCTATATTATTATTAAAATCAGTTGATTAACCAGTTTGATTGCAAGAAAGGATTTGCAAAATATATGTTTTGAATAGAGATATTAGTGAGGGGAAACCATTTTCGCTAAGCAATGTGGTCTTACTAAATATCAGTAAACAGAGATGTAACATAAATTATTCATACCAGGTTTTATGTCTGACTCGAAGTTTTTTCCCTTAAACTCTCGGGTGCTCAAAGTTTGATTTGAGTAGGCTGAGGTTTTGGTTTTTAGGTCTTAGCAGACTTTGGCGAATATAGCATCTGAAGATGAGCAGGTGGCTAACGGATAGCTAATTTAGGAATTCTGTTTTTAATTGTTTCCGCTATGTATTAAGACAATTATGTCTATATTAGTTTGACCATCCAAGGGGGCATCTTCATATGTTGCTCTTGGCGTATTGTTGTAAATTATATTTGATCATTGCTTTGGAATACGTTTGGGGATTTTTGTTAACTTGGATATGATATTATTTGAAATGTAATCACTGAAATTATTGTTTTTGGAAATCTTTGATTTTGTTCATATTCAAGTGCTTTGATATTATGGATACCATTAACGTTACCGTATTTCGTCACCAGAAGTTAATACTATGGATGACTGCAACATCCATAATGCTTAGATTTTGGCCTCTAGATACAGGATGTTACAAGTGTAATGTTGGTGCCTTATTGTCGATGAATTTGGCTGGAATTTGGGTTGAAACTTTTACCTAAGGTTTTGGCTGCCGGCCCAAATATGACGTCGATGATGGAGCTGGAGGCATTAGGTGGTGGCTTGTCGAGTGCTTTATGACAGTCTATAGCAACACAATTTTGGTGGTCTAAAGGAGGTGAGGAAACCATGGAGATATGAATGTGAGCCGGAAGATGATGGGTACTTTACTTATAAGCCCCTGAAATTTTATTCAATTACAACTTGATCCTTAAATTTCTAACTGCGACAACTTTTGCATTCGACCTCCGATTCGTGCACTATTTTTCGTGTTGGTTCTGGCACAATTTCAAACATTTTGGCACATAGATTATGGGCTTTTGATACTTTTGTGGAAGTGCATTAGTAGATTTCAATGTTTGTAAATATTTACATTTAAATATATGAAATGAATATTCATTGATATAATTATACCCAATGAGATACGATGTATCTTTCTTATTGCTGTTTGGATATTTTAGGCTCGATCATCTATGTTATTGCTGCTTGGTTGAATGTTTGTGCCAATTAATTATGGATTCGGAGAAAATAATTAATTAATTGGGAATTAATGTAAAACGTATAATTAAGGACCGATGATATTAATTATATATTCTGAAGTAATATGTATAAATAATTATAATTGTTAATTTGCAATGAAATTGAAGTTTAAATTTTAGTAAAGCTATCATTTATGAATTTATAGAGAAATTCATAATTGACAATGAAAAACCCATTTTAAAACAATTTCGGAAATGTATTATTATTTAGAATATAAAGTGGGCATAAATAATAATTTGATTATTGGTGAACTATTACTATTTTGGAGTTTTACAGTTGTCATTAAATAAAAAACAATATAGGAATAAATTGACATTGTTTGAGATAAATAGCAATATTGAGTTTTTTAGAATGAATATTAATGTTATTTTAGGGTAGATAATAATATCACCACTTTTACGGGGTTTGTTGGGAAATTATATTATTATTTAAAGTAATGAGAGATATTTGAGAAAATAATAAAGACATACTTTCATAAGTATTTTTGAGTTAAGCTATTCCTATTTTCCAAGTAAAATGAATAATAATTGTGTTTATATTGAAAAATGAAGCATTATATTACAAAAACATTTAAATTTTTATTATTTTGGGTTGAAAAGAATAAAGTAATTTTAAATGGTTTTTTATAACAATAATAATATGTTCTAAAAGAGATTCGTGTAATAATCACTTTTATTTTGACAAATAGCAATATAATGTTATTAAGGTATTTTTTTGATGAAAGAGTGGTCCTCTTATAAGGAGAACACTCGTAATTTTATTAATTAAAAGTAACCAAAAACTATACAAATGTTTGATGGTCAATATTTAGTACAAGCATGGATGATCGTCACTTTGATGATCAACAAAGTAGACATGCAAAAAACAATTAAAAGAGAATATTTACATTCTATAGTAAGAGACACAATTGCTGAAGGGTGAAAAGATAGAAAATACAATTGTGAGGCAACACTGTGAAGGGGAATGCTAGAAGGTGCGCATCTTGATTCCAACAATTGGTAGGCAGGTTGGAGTTGTAGTTTGGAAGCATTGTAGATGGAAGATGCGTTGTAGATTCCAGCAATTGATGTTTGGTTGGATAGCATACTACCGGGACAAAAAAGAGCACGACCCTTGGAAAATGCAAAGAGCAGCTTATGTGGCTTGTGTGATGTTGCAAATGAGCATGACCTATGGATGGAACTGCTTGTGTTGTATGGTCTTCGGGTGAATTACACAACCAACTGTTGTATGGCTGAATTTGTACCGCTGAACTACTGGCAAGTACACTGAAATGCATTGCAGTGGTCCTTTGAAATGTACATTTGAATGCGTACATTGACATGTGCATGGCCTTTATATGCTGTGCACTGGTCCAATGAAATGCACTATTGGTTTTAATACTAAAGTACGGATGCCACGGTTTGAATTTGAGCTGTAGCTTGAGCATGATGCATGAGATTGATGATGCAATTGAGTGAGATATGTGTATGTAGCAAGATAGAGATATGCTGGTGCAAGGAGCAGGTTCCGATGAAGGAGAAAAGATCTCTTCATGTAGTGCAGTGAGGCCGAAGTTGCTGAAGCATTGACACGATGCTGAAGCATAGGTTAGTGTTTGAGCAAGAATAGGGAGTGCAACTGACAGGTAGTTCCCGAGATGTTGAATCATTGATGCATTGTTTTAGTGAAGACAGTCGCTGCCTAAGTGAGTGAGTTAGACTTTGAATGATCTAGTTTCCCGAGTTGTGATCAAACATAAGTAACAGATAGCCTGAGAGAGTTGCAAAGTCATCCTTGACCTCATCTAAGCGCTCCTTCTAATTTGATTGACCACTGCAAACACCTGTCCAAAGTGAAATTTGCTAGCCAATAAAATACATGATACCTAAGGAATTTTTAGAAGAGTTGTTAAACATACTTTGGTTATGTTCATATCAGAGACCCCAACATGTCGTAGAATAAGAAGTGTTTAGAATTTTCCTAGCGATGTATTATATTTGAATCTAAAGTTCGTCCAATATTCATATGGGGAAGGTATAGTATTATTTATGTCTAGCCTAAAAATATTAAATATTTTTTAGGTTATATATTGAGTGAAATGGCAATCATAAAAAGGTGTGTGTTAGTTTCAAGGGATATTTTGGAAAAATAACAAAGGCTATGGTTAAGACTATTTATTGGTTTAAAGTTTAAGTTGCTAAAAGTATTTAATTTGTTATGCAGAAGATCCACATGTGAATTTTAATTGTAGGTGCCATGTTCGACTTCCAAACAAGTTTAAAGTAATTAAATGTTGCAGTACCAGAATAAATTAAGAATTTGTACATAGATTTAGATGTATATACTTCATTTTTTCCCTAGCTCCATATTATTTAGTCTGATTGCTCACCCATATTAGTTCTATCAATAGTGTTAATAAGTGTCACATATTGATTTAAAGCATTCCCAACTAAGTTTTGATTAAAGGAAATGTTCCGTTTTTGCTGCCTAAAAGACGTTAATGATAAGGTCATTTTTATTATTTGAGGCCAAGTAGAGATTATAATATATAAAGTGAATAAATATTATTTTTTGGAAAAAAAATGTAAAGTGAATTTCGAATATGTGAAGTAAAATATTATTATTTTAGAGTTAGTAATAATGAACAAATAATTTATATCATTCGAAGTAAAATGATGATGTTTGAGTACATAATAATGAAATGATTCTACAACAATGGGAATGAGGTATTGTCATATATTATTGTTCATTTGTTATGTGAGTCAATGTTTACCATTATGAGGCATGCTATTTGGGTATGCATTTACTATTTAGGAATATACCTTTTTATATTTACCATATGGGAAGGCAATTACTGTTTGGAGTGGGTAATTCCTGTTTATTGCTATTTACTCGATGTTGGTGTATATATATATATAGAATAGTTAGTAATTAGCATTTTGTTAGCATGTGTGATTGTTGGTTCCATTGAAAATTGTTACTGTTGTTTGATTTGTGGCTTGTGATTTTATTGCTTTTTAATTGATGTATTCAATTTTTATGTTGAGCAGTAGTTGTTTGATACTTTAGATTGGAACAGCTGGCGGTGGGGATTAGATGACTTTTGGCTGTGTCTATTTGTTGGAGTATTGTTCCTATTTCATATTATCTTATTATAGTTGATATGATAGGCGTTGTGCTAAAAATTGACACAACGACCCGATATTAGTAGAATCCGAATCAAACAATAATCAAAATGGTGAAAATAAAGTAAAGGGATCAAAAACAAATATTTTATAGTGGCTAGGAAAAATATCCGACCTACGTCCACTAATCCTTTTTTGTTGATGAATTTACTTCAAAATACAACAATTTACAATCAATTTCCAACTATAATTTAGTAGATCTCGGATCTGTCTAAGTTTTATGAATCAGAGAAAGAAGATAGATTCTCTTGTTCACAATGCTAATTTGCATTTTAGTTGAAGGTTCCTTGCTATTCATAGACGGATCTAGCACAAATCTCATGATTTTAAGCTTGAATGTGTCTTTCTCTCTAGATCGGAAGTTCCAACTGAAGAACAGGTCTTCGAATAATCATCTTATGCATCAGCATCATCTGACACCTCCTTGATCTGAAGGAACGCTAATGGAAAAGCAGCTATCCTACTAGCGCTCTTTGACCCATTCATATTGCATTACTCCAACATAGATTAGATAAGTCGAAGATTCCCCAAGAAGTCAAGATTTACCTCTGCCTCCACTTTATCAAGGCTTTTAATAAAGAACTGCATTTTTACATGAGCATAAATTTTATAGAGGTTGGAGTAAGTCATGTCCCCAATCTCCATATCCATCTAAGCCAACTTCTTCTTTAACTTCTTCACCTCCCACGTTGACTCCTGGGAGCACTTCTCTGCTTCTGTAACCAATGATTCTACCTCTACAGCTTTCCACTTTGCCTCTTTAGCTGCCTCTTATGGCTAGGTCTTGTAAGTTATCTCTCTCATCCCTTGCATCAATTTCAAAGGCAACTTGAGACAAATCCTTCCTTACCTTCAAGACCTTGGCCTTAGCTCTATTTAGCACAGTTTCATAGGCTTCAATGTACATGTGTAGCTCTAAAGCCAAAGCATCCCCCTTAAAAGGAGTATATGTATGTATAAGTAATATCGTGCATGAAAGCATACCTAAATTATAGTAGTAATGAATCAAGTGTTCAGATAAGTAACTTTTCAAACAGTTACATGAAATATGCTTCTATAAAGACACTCAAAGACTTCCATAGTAGAAAGCTGGGAAGCATGAAGCATGATTGTAGGTGAAGAGGAGAGAGAAGTTAAGTCATAAATAAGAAGCTGCCCTATCCTTGATGCCAACGTAGCAATAGCGCCCCTTTTGGAAGAGGTGGGAAGTGCGAGGGGGTGGTGGAAGCAAAGCAAGCGGGTGCATAGAAATTGCAGCAATGCTACAGTTTTTGTCTGCTTCCTCCAATGTAGTAAGGCTTTCCCTAGCCCTCTTTTTCTGACTGCTCATATTTTTCCTAGCATAAGGCTTTTACTTGAAAATTGTGACTAGTCTAGAAGACATGGTTGTGCAGTGCAAATAACAATATAAATAAGTAAATGTAAAGTTAAATGCTAACAAGTATAAAAAGAAATAAAATAAAGAAAATTAGAATAAACCAAATAACTAAAAATATGCCATTTGGCATTGTAGGACTGAAAACAGAAACAAAAATAGAGCATGAAAAATGATGATGACTACGCAAAGTTATGCCCATGAGTAACAATTCTACAACAATCTTAAAATCGATTGAATGTCCTAAGTAAACCCAAGCCCAGTCTCCCTACACATGACAAATTGCTCTCACTTGGTATTAGTGAAGTAATGGCGATTGACTAAAGTAAATGCGAGACATAATCAGTGCAGGAAAGAGGGTTAAAGAAAAGAACTAGAAAGGGAAAGAGGCAGTACCTAGCTCTTGAAAAGAAGTAATAAAACCATCTTGATTTGAAAAAAAAGAAATGATCAGCCCATCTCTAGCTCTTATGAGGAAAAGTGAGGAGAGAGACTTAGTAGCTTAAACATAGTGAAATCCATCATACCCTAAAGTACGACTATTATGAATGGAGTACAGACAGAGTAGCACTTGATAGGTTGGCAGAGACAGATGTCCATCATACAAAATATATGTGCCGATTAAGAGGAAATAAGATATTGGAGCAAATTGGATGGAAGATAAACCCATAGTGGCCAACCATTTTTGAATAAGAGGATGGAAATGGAGATGTAGGTCGCACCTAATAATTAATATGATTAAAGGCCATGGAAATAAATCCCTTTAGGGGCATATGGATTTGCCTAGATGGGGAAGGAACCTAAACTCATAACTAGAAATCCAAAAATGACTCAAGATGCTCTCAGCATGGCTTTTGTCTCAATTGGTTAAGGTTAGTTCATTCAATGGAAGAGTACTCTAACCAGATGTACTGGAAGAATCATTAAAAGCCATAACCAACTAGAGAAATAAACAAATAAAAAAGAAACGATTATGAAATCAAGATGATAACAAGAGGAAAAAATTATATTACTTCTAGAATTACAAAAAAAACTTCAACATCGAATTTGCAGGTAAATTCGTTTGACCCAACGACAATTAAAATTCCGTTAACCAATTAATTAACCATTCAACCAATCTAAAATGAAAAAGAAACCTAATTATTCAAAGGAATTTTTAGAAGAGAAAACACAAGGTAAATAAGTAAAATCAAGTTGATTTTTTTTGAAAATGAAGAACAAAGACAAGTAAAAAGAATAGAAACTTATAAGAAGTGGCGGTATCATATCAAGAAAGCAAAAGCAAAATCAAACAAAATGATATATCACAAGTAAAATTTTGAAGTGAATAAAAGAGAATGGATTAAGAAAGATGGAAATATACAATATTGCAAGGAAAATCTCACCCGTAGGATGCAAATGACACAAAAATGCAACTCATTAGATATAAATGATGATGAAAGGCATTCATGGAAAGAGAAGTAGATTTCTTCGCATACAAAACGATTAGACTAACAATGGTTAGAAAATTAACTAATCAAGTCATGACACGTGTTACACCCAGCCAGGGACGGAGCTAGGATTTAAGTATGACCCGGGCTATAAAAATCACTTTATGATATGAACACAATAATCATTTTGACAACTAACACTAATGAGATTATGGCTATGATTCATTAAACAATATTGAAATTCAAGTGCTTGAACAGAAGAAGAATATGGCAAATAAAATAACAAATACAGGTGGGTTAAATAACTTAATGCATAGCATTGTTTATTTTGCAAAATACTGACCTGGGCTATAGCCCAGGTAGTCTTAGCCTTGCATCCGTCCCTGCACCCAGCTTTTCCAATATAAATGCTTGGTGTAGGTTCGAGTGAATTGGGTTAATAGATCATGCATGACAGTAAGGAGATAGAACGAGCTACATCTATATTCAAAAGGAATTGCGTATGTTCCAAAATGCAACATGCAAAGCCCAGCAAAAATTTCCATTAAAGCTGTGAGGTCATAAATTTCATATACAATAATCAACGCAACCCCAAACTCAAACAAAAAGTCAGCATAACCCAACAAACGAATGTTGCACCACCATAGTTAGAGTCAGCATAGCCAAGTAGATGGAAACTGTGCTGCCATAGTAAAAGTCAGCACAACTCAATATAAAAACGCCGTGCCACTACAAAGTATGCCACCACAGTTGAAGCACATGAAGCCTGCTACAAACAAACTATGCTACCATGACTAATAATATACTCAGTCCACTACTCGAAACCACGCCGCCATGGCTTAAATATCAACAAGGAATGACATCTTTTAACAACATCCTTCTCAAGCTATACAGATGACACGTCAAACCACACGCATACAGGGAGTGTAATTCAATCACCAAATGCTTTATCGATATCAGCTAGGCAACAACTAACTCACATCACTACTCCTAAACATGATATTTCAAAATTTAAAATTTCCACCTAAAGTCAAATTCTTTAGCCCAAAGTCAGATTCCCTTGCCTAAAGTAAAATTTCCCATTTATATCCACATCAAAAATCCATGCATGTTAATTAAATCAAACGGATGAAGAACATGTCGCAAGATCCAATGGTAGACGAGTGGTATGAGGAAATGATGTCAAAAATTCACGTAACGTTGATTTTGCTATAAAGGGAAAAACAACATAGTAGAGAAAGGGGTCGCTACTTTTTACTAGTAGAATTAATAATATCAAAACCGTACTATCTACCATTAAATTTGAAGCTTGTACCGAAAAATAAAAAATCTAAAGAGAAAGATTTTCCCTATGGACATAGCATTCCTTAATATCCAAACTATGTATTGTGTCGTTTTATTTTTTTAGTACTTTATTTCTTAATTTCCTCATTGGAATTTGTTTAAATTTGAACCAGCTGACTTAAGCATTTTAATAAACAACTAATGCACAATCCTTATAACTATGTAACTATTAAGCAATATATTACGTCATTAATGACAATTTAACACCACTTAAATTTGCTAATTCCTAGTTACGTAAGCATATAGTGATATAAATTTGATTTGAAAAGTTTATGTAAAATGTTTTAAATATTTTATTATTGTCAAGAAAAATATATTTGAGAAAATTATTTTGAATTTTGAAATGCCAATTTGAGCAGAATATGTGAGAAATATTTTGAAAAGATAACATTTCTTTTAAGGTATATTTTTGTGTAAATATGTTGAGCCTGAGGGAATGTTTTGTTTGAAAACAATTTTGGCTAAAATTATTTTAATTTGAAAGGCGCATTTTATTAGAAACATCTTTGGAAGAAAACATTTTTCGAGTAAAAAATTTTGGTTGAAGAGTATTTCAATGTAACTGAAAAGTATTTAGTGGGAAATTTTGGGAAACATTCTATTAGGGAAGAATTTCTGTTATAAAATACCTATTTTTGAGAATACATTATTGGGGAGATATTTTAGTTAAATTTTGTTTATGAAATAAAACTTTGAAAAGGAAAATACTTGTTTTTGATATATTTCATTGAAAGTATTTTTTAAAGAAATGTTTATTTGTTGAATAAAGCAAAGAAAAATAATTTGATAGGAAATATTATCTTATTTTGGAAGTATTTTTATTGAGAAATATTTTACTAAATACACTATTATTTGGAATATATGAGGTGAATAATTATATTATGCACCAAAAATGAATTTGAAGTAAGCTATTATTAACTTTAAGATTAAAATACAAAAGAGAGTATATTTAATGAATTTGAATATAATTATGATTATTTCCTATTTATGATTAAAATACTAAAATGAGATATTGTTAGTTACTATTTATGAATTGAAGACGGATTTAATACTATAACAATAGGTTTTTGAGGTACTTAAAGAAAATGATTGTTGTTGTTTTAAGATAAAATAGCCATCATATAGTTTTAAGAATTTGGAGTAAATTTTTACTACTTTTGGACAAAAATAATATAATTTTAAATCGGTTGTTTTCCTAAACTAAATAATGACGTGATTATTTTTGAGAATTGACATTAATTTTTTTAATGTTTTGGGTTAAACAATGATAAAGAGATTTTTGAATTCCATATTTATGTCAAGACAATCATTGAATTTTATCATTTTAAGTTGTATCTATTATTGATTTATATTTGTTGGGAGGATAGGGCGTGAGATGAGTGGATGATATGAGTTTTAGGTTTTCCCAAAACTCATTAAAATGAGATAGCCTTCACGCCTATTTTGTTTGTGAAATTCCCAAGTGAGTCATAAGGACGCCTATTTTATCCACTTCATAGGGAGGTGGGCCATGATGTAGTGATTATTCACTTATGAGAATAGAGTATATATGTTCAATTTAGGTAGAAAAATAAGTTTTATATGACCATTTTCATTTACTTGATGTTTTTAGATTGTTTGCTTTGTTATGTTTTTTGCACTATTCTTTTCATTTATTTCTAGAATTTTCTTCTTAGGTGGTAGTACATAGTTATACTACAAATTTTAGGTGGTATATAGCATACTACAAGTCACTATATATACACTGATTTGAATCACGCTATGCAAGATTCGAACCTGTGACCTCATAGACCAAAGCCAGAGCAGCTAATCACTAGGACAATTGTGTTGTTCTTATATTTATTGTGTGCTCACTTCAACTATATTAGTTGTTTGTTTATTTGGGTTGTGGTGGCATTAACACAATGCTTGTTTGGTAAATTGTATTGCTTTCTTGATATTTGCTTGTTTGATTCTATTGCTTGCTTAATGACTTAGTTGTGTGGTTTACCTTGTTTGTTTGCTTGTGTTATTTCTTAGAATATATTGCACTTCAAATGAGAGGAAAATAGTTCGACATGGGGGTATAACAACTAGTATGAGATAATAGGAGTTAAAGGTCGATTAAATCTGAATTGGGGATTCGAGGAAAGTAGAAGATCTATTTGAGAAATTGAGATTCAAAGTAAGCTAGTTTTTCTACGAAACAAGGATTCCAATAAAATAAAAGAGCTATAAGAGAAACTGGGATGCTGAACAATAAAGTTTCTGCTATGAGGATGAATGTGCCAGGGAGCTTTGGTGATTGAGGCCATGGGGAGTGTATGAAGTGACCGTGACCAAAGTGGGGATACCATCCATGAACGCGGTCATGACAAGGTCAATGGCGAGGTCTTCCTTAATACAAAAATTAACGACAATGAGCTATTGAAATAACATGTACATGACATCTCGTGATGCCGTCACATCTCCAAATATCCATGAATCACATTACAAATATGCTCGAGGAGTAAGAGTCGAGGACTATATTATTGGTTATTATTTAAGTATGCTAGAGGAGCAAGAGTTGGGGAATCTATGGTTATCTACTGTTTGAGTATACTAGAGGAGAAAAAGTTATGGGCTTTATGATTATTTGATATAGTTGGGAATGAAGTCATGGGTATGATTATGTAGGTCAGTATACCTTTGTGATATTATCAAGATAGGTTCTACTTCAAAGGAGTAGGTACAAAGACGATGAAATTTTGGAAACAAGTATGGTGAAGATCATTGACTGAGTGGAAAATAATCAAATCATCCAAAAATCCATGGATTGAAATATAAGTAGGTGCAGAAATGGGTTTAGATCTGAATTGTACATGTATTATTGGTTGATGAGTAGTTGATATAGCCATTGACATGCATGTGTTATTTGATAGTATGACAGTGTGATGACTATTCCATGTCATTCTGAGTATGTGTGCTTAATTTTGATAAGCCATACTGATTGTTGATTCATATATTTACTTATGTATGCACATTTGAACCAACGTGAGTTTTATTGTAAATTTTTGTTATGGACTAATGTGATTGGATTATTGAGACGCGCGATAGGACTTGTTAATGGAATTGAACCATGACTGGGACTGTTTCACTCTTTGCTATCCGAGTGTTATTTGTGCATGTTATGGTTTTGGTTGCATGGCTATGTGGATGTATGTGTTATTGTGGTATATATGTGTGGAAAATCGCATATTCATTATTGTAAACAAATTTAATTTTGACATGATTGATTGTGCTGTGTGGTTATTGTATACTACTTTAGAAGTAGTTATATTGTGGTTTGTACACTTTCCTATATTTTTGTATAGTTAAGCATACAAGATTGTATGATGTTTTATGCATTGGGTTGAGAGCTCATTCTTTAAGGAATTGTGGGAGCATAATACTTTTTAATGGAAAGAGAACGTAACGAGCAGAAAATTTGACATATTTATTATTAATTAATTATCAACAACCATTTAAACTAAACCGATGGTAAATGACAATTTTGAGTGAAGTTATCTTTTTGGAATATTGATATTTCCATTTCGTTTGAAATGTTCAAGAAACATATTTTGATCTATGAAATGATAAGGTTTGGACACGTTGGCCAAAATGGATTTTGTGGGCCCAAAACCGCTCTGGTGTTAACGCCAAAAATGGATTAACATCTAGGAATAGGTTGTAGAGAACCCGTGAGACCTAGATCTAGCAGATAGTTGTAATGATAAAAGAAAATAAACATAAATAAGAAAGAGAGACACAAGATTTTATTGTGATTTGGCGATCTTTGGCCTACGTCCACTTTATATCTTTGTTGCTTATTGATTTGATTGACATTACAGAGGATTTGAGAGAGAATAAGCCATAAGTACATGGGTTAAACTGATTTTAAGTCCTAGAATTGCCTAAAGTATCTGCCTTGTGACTACTTTGTAGAGTAAGAAGATGAAGAAGAGACAGAGCTTCCGCGTAATGATAGCAGAAACCTGGTCCTGTTTTGGTTTCTCTATGGTTTGTACTTATAATGGTAGCAGTCGTATTGGGCTAGAATAAGAGCTTAAGCAAAGTCTAAAAGTCGACCCAAGAGTGTGTGAGAAGTCATGAGACCAACCGAATTGATGTGACATATTGGTACCGACCTCTCATGTTGGTATCAACATGTGTGCTTAACTCTAATTGGTTCGGTTTCTTTTGCACCTTCATCCTACTCCATTTTGAAGTGTCCCATATTGTCTTAGTGGATAGATGACTAATGTTGATGATAGTTCCTGCATCACTTGGCTTGTTCTGCTGTTTTGACTACTAACTCTTCAATTCTAGTAATTAGTTGTTCAAAATCCTTTGATATCTCTTGGGCACACATAAAATAGGCAAAGAAGGGCTCATGCAATGTTTCAATGGGGAACATGAAGGTATGAAAAGCCTCCACCGACTTATAGAGTTCGGTATCGACCTCTGGTCTTGGTCCATTTTGGTTGAAATTTCTCTGAAGTGCCTCTCTACCTTATCTAGGTGTTCTTCCAAGATTTCATGTCGTTTTGTCTTCATTTCAATGTTCTAGCTTCTATGTCTTCTTCTTAGTTAAAAACTTAGTTACAATTTGCCCCCCAGAGTATGGAAACAAAGTGTTCTCAGTAACGAGACAAGTCTTAGACTGTTATCTGATGAGTTCCAACTGATTATTTGAGTGCCATCTCAAGACATTTCATTTATCTAGTTTCAATTGATCGATTACTATTCGTTGTCTTCTCCATCTAGATTAGAACTTCTCTTCTCAATGTTGACGATATAACTTACGATCTGGAACTTACAGGCATCCTCTTGTTGTTTGGTAGGTTCGCCAGGATGAGTTTGGACAACATCGGATGAAGCATAACACCATATTGACTTGAGAGAACTCTAGAAAATTTTCTTATATGTTGACTTGTGTGGGCATGTCTCCTTATGCTTTCATTTCTTCCATCTCAGTGCCGAATTGCTCAAGTGTCCATCCAAGTTCTTTAAGCGCCTACTTTACTTCATCCTTCTTCAACCGCCACCATCGAGTCGTCACCTTCCTTCGCTTCTTAAAGCAACTCGCCATTACCCATCACCACCGCCATCTCCAGGATCGCCATCCAAAATTCTCGGGTCTGAATTCATTTGGAAACTCTAGGCGCGGGATTCAAGGTTGAGTCGATTGTAAGGAGGGTGGTAGCGGATTTCAAGGTGATGATAGTAAAGGAGAGGATCAAGATCTTAGCTGGTCTCAATTCGGTAGTGGACAATCAAATCATAGTGCGTGCAATTGGGGATGAACTTTAGATTTTGCTTAGACTGAATGAATATGATTCTGGCAAAAAGTTTGATTCTCTGGTTTCGATTGTTCTGCTTATGAGATTGGGCAAGCTCTGATCATAGGATAGACTTTGTTGTGTTGCCTTTTCCATTCCTGCACTTCCAGTGATCCTGGAAAGAAAGACTTTCCGCAGCGCTCTAGACAATGGATCCGTTATAGATTTTTGATTAATAATGAGTACGAATAGAATGACAATTTCAAGACACGATGCAACTTGTTTTTCTAAGACGAGTGAACTATCTACACAGGATGGTTCATTCGTAGTGTTCGGGACACTGGACTCGTTCCATGTAGACAACACACTGCATCTGCCCCAGTTAACACCCAGGATCCAATCGGTCAACGAATGTCGATTTTTTTGGATTATAGGTGTTAGCCACACAAGTTCTTTTATTCCAAGTTAAATTTACCTGATCGTTTTGAATGCCAAGTTCTGCTATTTAGAACAACTGATCGATCATCTCGCCTCAAGACTGGCGAAGGATATTCTACTCTTTCGAAGGGTGCATCCATTACAGCTCCAATTCACCATCCGTTCCATTGGAAAATCCCAACCCATGACCTCCGAATCTGAAGGCCAGATAGTACCGACCAACCCCATTCTACGTCCATTACCTCCAGGGCTGGTTGTAAATGATCCATTGGAGAGGGCGCCCGCTACTCTGACAGCCAAGAAGCTTCAAAACATCATCCTTCAACATGGCATTCTAGAGAACGATGTCCACTTGCTAGTAGTCACTAAATTTTCTCACTATCCCTCGTTGGGCTTTATAACATATAGTCACTACATACGGCTCAATGGCTCTGTCCCTCCTTTCAATCCTTTCCTAATGAGATTCCTACAAGAGGCCAGACTTACTCCATTCCAGATTCATCTGAATGAGCATGACTTACTAAACTTGTTACATGTTCTATTCATGTGGAGATTTGGTCGGCCTCCACGGTTTAGCGAGCTCACCTATCTTCCAAAATTTAAGAGGAGGAAGGATTCAACCATCTTTGGTTGAAAAAAGTAAGCTTCTTTCCATTGGTAATTCCTATTTTAGAATTTCTAAGTTCCAAACATAACACGTGTCCCTCATAGGTATTCCAAAGTGGGATAAGAGACCAGAGAATGTGAAAATGCTTGAGGATTTAAAAGCCATTAGAGCAAGCCAACGTTTCATCAAGTTCCTTTTAACAAATGAAAACTTACTAGAGTATGGACTGCTCTCGCCTGGAAGAGTAGCCGATACTGAAGCTTCGACGAAGAGCTGCTCCGGATTGTGCACCCATCCTAATGCCGCCTCTCATAGCATTGGCACAAGAACTCTCAAAGAGAAGAAAGTGCCTTAGACGATGATCATGAGGAAGAGACTATCGATATAGAGGCTGATGAACCTATGAGAGGTGAAGAGGAAGAGACCATTTAGATAGGGGCCGATGAACCCATGAAAGGTGATGCCTCCGGTCACGAGGATAATAGTGGTAGAATGTCCCCGATCTGGGAGGAGGATGTGGGATTTGTAAGGAGGTCAGGAAAAGAATCGGCCATTGGTGAAGAGGAATATGAAACCGATGATGTTGACCGCGATTACCATGCTAGCAAGGAAGTGGAGGAGTCATTCGACGAGTCAATAGCAATGAGCCTATTCTCCCTCACTTACCTTCTCCAAAACTGCTAGCCACTGAGGAGCTGGGTCCCGAGCCTCCCGTTTCTTCTCAAGAACAACTAACCACCGAAATTCCTCAATCAATTGGGGGTCAAGCTACTGAAACCCTTATTGGAGATACGTCGCGTGCTGATTTTCTAATTGACATCTACATTCGTGTGAATGAATTTGGAGATTTCTCAATTATTGAAATGATAGGTAAGATTGGCATGCATATCGACATAAAGCGAAGGTGGCAAGACTCCATCTTTGAAACCATGTTGATACAGTTTGTACAGTATACAGGGGGATCATCGGCACTACACACTTGATGTGCATGTAAAGTGTATATTTTTACTCCCATATTTAATTTACTTTTATTTAAATAAGTGAGCATATTAGGGTATTTTACATGTTTAAACCAAAATTTAAATTGTTTTCAAATTATCGTTTATTCATCTTCATTTGGGGGTAAAATTGTAATTTTGTGTATAATTTAATTTTAGAAAATTTATTTGCACATTTTTATTTTTATTTGTAGGAAATGGAGTGCAAATATGAAGAGGTTTCATGGATGGATGGATGCATATATGTTGAAAGCAAATGGAGAATGAAAATAAAAGAATTCATGCAACATGGAGGAGCCCACATGCCCACTAACTAATGGTCCATAATTAAAAACACATGCACATGTTAATAGAGACTTAAAGGCATGTTAGTGGGGATTAATTATTTCCCTAATTATTATTTGGGGGTTACACTTTCTCAAGGGCATTTTAGGTAGTCCCCTAAAATATGAATTAAGGTTTTAAGCATGTATAAATACCCCTTATGTTTCATGTAATCTTCTTCTTTTTATGCAATATTGTAGCCACAAGTTAAAGTTAAATAAAAATTTATTTAATGGCTCTTAGCGTTATTCTTTACTTTTATGTAATTTTTAATTTATGCTTTCTTTTCATGCTAATTTTATTTCATGCTCTCCTACTTAGTTTATGCTTCTCCTATTTCATGTTAGTAGCATAGATTTAATTCCTGTAATTATTTTAGTTTTATTTCATGCAAGTAGTTAGCTCTCTTTTCTTTTAATTAACTCTCATTTTCCTCTTTTTTAATGTTGAAATCATTTTATGTTAACATGTTTTCAAATATGAGTAGCTAAACCCCTTCAATTTAGGGATAATGAAGCTATCATGAAACATATTAAATTAACATAATGATTTCATTTGTGATCTCTCTTTTGTGCTAAATGGAAATTTTGAATGATGGTGGTTTATGTCACTTTTTTAGTGAATTTGATAGTCGATGTTGACATCTCAAATGGGCTATGCTTATTCTATTGTAAACATAAACTATTTGATCATTTGCCTCAAGTGATTTTGATAATGAAAGTCAATTAGAATCAAAATTTGATGATCTATATTACTAATTCCGAGTAAATAGATCATACTTAAAATAAGTTATATTTTTAATTTCATGTCATTTTCATGAATGTTGATAAGTGGGTTTGAATGGTGTGTTAGAGTTTGATGGTTTAAGTTGTGCTAATTAATAGCAACGAATAAAGCATATTTAATAACCCGGATTTTTTGATGTTTAATTTGAAATATTTAAACGGTTTAAAATATTGGATTTGGAATTATAATTTAGTTAATAAGATTTTAAAACTGGAAATTTCAAGCAATTTCGTAAATTTTGGAAATCGTCGATTTAATCGACGCGTTAAAATAGCGATCTGGGGCATAGTCTCGGAATTCGACGAAGCTAGTTCCATTGGATCCGTAATAGTGTGTTATTATCAGATTTCAAATTTCGTAGCGTTTGGATTCACTGTTTGGTCGTACGATCTGAAAACGCCTAGAATAATTTAATCGAAATTAATTAATACTCGATTTAAAAAACTATCTTCTCCATACGATCGAATTGGAACTCAAGACTTATTCCATTGGGTCCGGAATAACGGTATAACATTAGGAACGCCTGGCGGCACGCCTCTGTAGGGGTTCAAAATTTCAAGATATGTATAACGAGGTATTATATAATTAAATAATATTATAAATTGGAAAAGTCAAAGCCGTTCCTTTCTTCCAAAACAAGCCCAGTTTATACGCAAGCTCTCCCCTCTTTCATTTCAATCAGATGTGCCTCCTTCCTCTTTAAAATCACGTACACTTTTACTTTTCCCTCTTGAGATAACGAAAATCAAAATCGAAAAAAAAGACGAGAGTTGCGGTCGATCAAATCGCGATGCTAGGAGAAGATAGGGCGTGGGCAGGCGGCTAGCATGGTGGGTCGCGTTTGCGAGGTGGGTGTTTGGCCGAGTTAGGGTTGTCGCGTGATTGTCTGGAAGTGTATACGGCAGTGTGAGGAGGAGTCGCGACCATCGTAGGTTAGCGGTAGTTGAGTTCGACGGTTTGGGCGCAGCTAGGATTTTGGAGGGGACGCGACTTCTTACGTTCATACGCGCGCGAGCTAGAAGAGACGCTGGCGGCTTTGGGGTAGTCGAGGCTGATGTAGAGGGGGTCACATATTGTTGGAGTTTTGTTCGTGTGGCTCTGTGTGTGCAGCCTGGGCAAGAGAAGGTCAGTAAGGTAAATTAAGAATTTAAAATTAAAAGTTAACATGATAATTTATTTTATGAATTAAGTAATTAATTAGGTTAATTATAGATGCGAATCGATAACTGAAATTTCAATAATCTTGTTATACGAGTTAAAAAAATAACGTATCGAGGTTGTGTTGCACTCACATGGGTACCATCTACATTCTGGAATTTGGTTGGAATCATTTGGAATTAGCGGGAATTTTAAATTAAATTGAACGCTGTTAAATTTAATTTAAAATTGGAGTGGATTGCAAATAAAATCAAGGTGAGTAAATCTCACTCGTTTGGATTACTAGTATTTTTAATTTGAAATATTAAAAATCAAGGATTGATTGGATGAATTGATTATTATTATTATCAGTTGGATGTTATAATATATATAGAAGTATATATATTAGTAGTTGGATATATTTCCCGCCGATTGGAGCATATGTGACCCTATGCGCCCCGCATAATAGCGGATGACCCTATATACCGCAATATCCCCCTCGAAGTGGGATTGGTATTTTTATGTTGTATTAACATCTGTGGATGTAGGAAAATAGGTTGGAGGGATCCAACTGGATTCCTTAAAAATGTTGATTTTAAATTTCATATATAATGATGTATGATGTGTTAGAATAACCTGTTATAGATTATTGTTGTGATTGAATAATTAGATGCTAAAGTAGCACTAGCCTGAATTTTGGTATTTCAAATACCATAATATTATTTTTGGAATTTGAAGGAATTTAAAAGGAGATTTTGGATATAAACATATTTATATCGAAGTTTGGATTATTTTAAAAGAAATTGATTTGGATAAAACGAAAAATTGATTTTTGGGTTGTACTTAACTATTCGGGAAAATATATTTTAAATAGAGATTTAAAAATAATTTACATAGAAGATTTTTAAATGATGGATTTTAAATGATATTTCTGAAAAATATGAAGAGGGGTTGAAATCGATATTAAAAATAGAATTGTGAAATAAATGAAATCTACTAAGAAATGGATTTGTAAAATGAGATTTTATAAATGAAATTAGTTTTATAAACAAGTGGAAACTCAAAGGAGTTAATAAATTTATAACGATGTTTATAAATAAGGGTAAAACGATATCAGTTGATAAATTGGGAATATAAATTCATAGGGTGAATTTATATCAGAATATGGAAATCGGTTTGAGGAAAAATAGTGGTTTCTATTTTGGAAATGTTAGAATGGTTAAGGGAACGGAAATGAAATCGACGTGTAGTGAAAAAAGAGGGATTTATAAATTGAAATTGGATATTGGAATTTTAAAAAATATATTTTTATCGAGAAGTTAAATTATTTCAAAAGAGAATTTTTATATACTCAAACTAAGTAATTTAAGCTACTTCAGTAATAAAATACTTCGGATGTGGATTTTTCAAATATTTAATATTAATTGAAATAAATTTCTAATTTTTATAATAAGCTTCGTAAAATCAATTTGTTATTTGAAATTGAAATAGGGAATGAAGTATTAGTGTTTATTTAAGTATTTTAAAATTTTAAATAATTACTTAAACGTGTTTTTAAAAATAAATTATCATTCTTTAGAAATACTTATTATACATATATAGAGTTTTGAAAATGATTTGAATTTATTTATAAACTCTCTCGAGATGTGGAAACGGATATGATTTTTAGAAGTTGTAAATGGATAGACGAGTTTATAAGTGAGTATAATTGACTTTGGAAAATGTAAAGGAATTAATATAAATTCCGTAAATGTAGGAGATAGGATAAGAAAAACTCCTAAGTATTGATATTAGAAATGATTTCAGAAAAATGGATTATAATATTTTCCTAAGTGAGAAAATGAAGGATTTTGAAAATATTTAGAGACGAAGGATTTATATCGAGATATATTCTAAGTAATGGATTATAAATCGAAGTTGGAAATATTTCACTAAGTGTTGAAGTGAGGTACGGGTGGAGATATCCCTTTATGGAAACAAGTATTCGGAATATTTTCAAATATTGATAAATTTGAAAGAGATATGAATGTATATCTTTGTAAAGATATTTTGAAATGAATGTTTTAAAGAATTATAAACAATGGCCTAGTGGCTGCTTATGGATGTTATTTGATAGTTAAATAACCGACTATCAATATTGGCCAATTTCGTTAACTCGTTTCGAAGAAACCGGCATCGGATTTGCTTCATTACAGCATGATAAGGGGTTCTCACTTCGTGTTTGGTGGCGAGCAGGAGACTCTTACCCCTACATGTCCCCGAGTGGTTGGTTGCAGCCGAGAGGCTGACCGTAAAAGCAAATTCGAGGTACCAATGTATGTGTTTGTACCAAAAATGGGCACAACACTCTTCGGAAGTCTTTGAAGAGATAAACGCGAAGAATGAAATTTAACACTGTGGAATGTGGATTATCTAACAAAAACTCCAAATAACAGAAAGGTAAAGTGCAAAGACAAGCTATTTAGAGTGGTTCGGCGTTTTAGCCTACGTCCACTATGAAGTTTGATGGTTTTATTGCTTGACACTCGAAGATTACAACTTCTTATAACGCAGTACAACTGGTTTTGTGAGCTAAGTCTGAATTTAAGACAACCGAGGTGATTCTGAGTAAATATGGCAGAGTTTGGGCGCTCTTTAGCTCTTAGAATTCTCCGACCCCTTTTCTGAATGACCAGGGGATCTATTTATAGGTGTAGGAGGCTGATATTTCTCCTAAACTGAAGGGAGACCAGTTCTGTTACATCAGGGGGCCCACATGCCCGCTCTCTGAAAGTCCGGGCCCACTTTGGGATCGATTCGAAGCTATGTTCGAATCGATCAAGAAATTGTCCAATCGAGCTGAAATTTGGTGTGAACATTCTTCAACATGTGCTCAAGCTTCTGTGAAAATTTCATAGTATTTGGATCTGTAGATCCCGAGTTATGATCGATTCAAGATGGTGTTCTTCGTCCTATGGATTCGTTCGAATCGATATGGTTCGAATCCATAGGGTCGAATCCATGCTCCTGCTCGTGAAGGCGATGATGTGGTGCGCGTCCCTCGTATCGATCCACTTTTTACTCCGTATTGACTGGGTCGACTCCATGTTCTTCGCCGCTTTGACTGGGTGGATTCGTGGTAATGGATTTGAAGGTATGCTCCTTCGAATCGATAGAGCGTACGTTCCCTTCGTATCGATCAGAGCACTCCATAGTCGATTGATACGAAGGCTTTACTGCTGAATGGATTCGAAGACAATTACAGGATGGATTCGAAGATGGGAATGCTCAATGGATGCGAGGTAATGGGTTCGAAGACAATTACAGGATGGACTAGAAGATCCTTCCACTTCTTGGACTCGAAGCATGGAATGGCTCCGATGGATTCGAAGTGTGATGATTGCATGGATTCAAAGTAACTCGTAGGAACTGACTCGAACGAACATTCTTTGATGGTTCTGAACCATATGGAGTCGAACTGATGGATCCAAACGACCATTTCCTCATCGATTCGAAGCATCCTGACTCGAGGGATTCGAATGGCTTTAGCTTCATGGATTCGAACAGAGCTTGACTTGATGGGTTCGAACGGTGCCTCTACTTGTGGATTCGAACCTAGGGCTATTCCCTCCACTTCTCATCGATGATAACTTGAGCATACGAATTTGGATTGACTCGAAACTTGGAATATTGGTTTGCATGGCTCTGCTTGACGTGTCTCATCAACTGCAGCCAGATCCGGACTCGGGCAGAATTCATCAATATTCGTAGTGAACCTTCGTGTAACCGATCTCCAAAACGAACTGTCGCTGAATTCTAATCAAGCTCTTGGTGTCACGGCCTTGCCAAAAGGCAGGATAACATTTGCCCCCCAAAGTACGTCTTGTGTAAACACGATGTGCTTTGTAAAAATACAGTCTTTCGTGCTGGATATGCCCGTTCAGTTAATTGCTTGACAGTCGTCTTTTTTGCAATCTTCTATTAGATAAATGTTCCAACCGGCGTGCTTTGCATTGGTCCTGCCCCCAGTCTTGGGGATGAGTATGGAATTGATGTATATTTATACTCCGTCTCGCACTCTGGGAGTACGGAGTTTAAGGAATGTTTATACTCCGTCTCGCGCTCTGGGAGTACGGAGTTAAGGAATGTTTATACTCCGTCTCGCACTCTAGGAGTACGGAGTTAAGGAATGTTTATACTCCGTCTCGCACTCTGGGAGTATGGAGTTAAGGAATGTTGATACTCCATCTCGCACTCTGGGAGTACGGAGTTAAGGAATGTTTATACTCCGTCTCGCACTCTGGGAGTACGGAGTTAAGGAATGTTTATACTCCATCTCGCACTCTGGGGGTACGGAGTTAAGGAATGTTTATACTCCGTCTCACACTCTGGGAGTACGGAGTTAAGGAATGTTTATACTCCGTCTCGCACTCTGGGAGTACGGAGTTAAGGAATTTTTATACTCCGTCTCGCACTCTGGGAGTACGGAATTAAGGAATGTTTATACTCCGTCTCGCACTCTGGGAGTACGGATTTAAGGAATGTTTATACTCCGTCTCGCACTCTGGGAGTACGGAGTTAAGGAATGTTTATACTCCGTCTCGCGCTCTGGGAGTACAGAGTTAAGGAATGTTTATACTCCGTCTCGCACTCTGGGAGTACGGAGTTAAGGAATGTTTATACTCCGTCTCGCGCTCTGGGAGTACGGAGTTAAGGAATGTTTATACTCCGTCTTGCGCTCTGGGAGTACGGAGTTAGGTGGAGGGTTGTCGTGTATCAACCCTTTTCCGGCCTAATGTGATGGCTTGCCCCCGAGCTCGGGTTTCACTTAGCGAGTGGCCGGTCGTAACACAGCCACTCCTTTCTTGAATAAATCCCATTGCGTGATGGAATTTAGCTCTTCGTGCATCGTGATGTTGTACATTGTATTTAATGAATCACCGCTCTGGCTCGAAGAGATGGCATTTATTGCTGGAATAAGAAAATACGGAAAAGTCAGTTGCCTTATTATAAATTCTAATTTCGAAATGCAAAAGAAAACTGCTAAATGGAAAAAATATAATGAAATAAATAGAGCCTGTTATGTGTAATAGCGACGGAGACTCTCGCTGTTCCAGGCTCTTGGCAAATCAAGACCGTCAATGGTCGATAGTTTGAATGTGCCATCTCCAAGTCTTCGGGTAATCGCGTATGGTCCTTCCCAATTTGGTTTCATGTGTGAAGGAACCGGATAGATTCTCTTGAGAACGAGATCGCCGAGTTCAAAAGTTCGAGGTCGAACTTTGGCATTGTACAGTCGGGCGACTCGACCCCGATGTGCGGCCGCTCTCAAATCGGCCTCTTCCCGCTTCTCATCTAGTAGATCCAAAGATTCAGCAAGCAATATAGCGTTTGTTTTCGGATCATAATAAGTCACGCGATGGGAAAAAACTTCTGTCTCGACTGGAATAACGGCTTCTGAGCCATAAGATAAAGAAAACGGGGTGTGTCCGGTTGCGGTCTTATGAGTCGTTCGATAAGCCCATAATGCCATAGGGAGTTCATTAACCCATTTGCCCCCGGCCTTTTCCAATCGCTTTTTCAGAATGGATTTTATAACTTTATTGACAGCTTCAACCTGTCCATTTGCCTGAGGATGTGCAACTGCCGAGAACTTTTTATGAATATGGAACCGTTGACAGAAACTTTTGAACTCTGCACTTTCGAATTGGGTTCCATTATCGGTGATGATGGTATGCGGGAGTCCAAATCGACAGATGATATTGCGAACTACGAAATTTATTACTTTCTTTGTCATAATCGTTGCGAGGGATTCGGCTTCAGCCCATTTTTTAAAGTAGTCGACGACGACGATGGCGTACTTCGCACCACCTCTCGCCAGAGGTAAAGCGCCGATAATATCGATGCCCCACATCGCGAATGGCCAGGGACTGACCATTTGAGTTATCTCGGTAGGTGGGGCTCTCGGAATTCGGGTGTGTTTCTGGCACCTATCGCACTTTCTTGCATAGTTTGTTGCATCTCGGTTTACTGTCGGCCAGTAGTATCCATACCAGAGTATTTTCTTGGCGAGAGCTTGCCCACCGGTGTGATCGCCACACTCTCCTTCATGTACGTCATGTAACACTCGTTTAATTTCATCGTGCGCGATACACCGGAGGAGAGGAACAGAATAATCCCTTCTATACATTACTCCATTTTGAATGACGAATCGTGAAGCTTTTCGTAGAATTTGTCTCTTCTCATTTATGTGCTCAGGCAGTGCCCCATTCTCGATGTAGTTTCGATATGGAGTCATCCACGATTCTCTTTCGGGAGCGGTCTCAAATACAAAACTCGTCTCCATTTGGTCGATGCTTGGGAAGGATAAAGTTTCGACGGGGACAAATCCCTCTTGCTGTGTTTCACCTGTGCTGGCTAACTTTGCCAATGAATCGGCTTTTTGATTGCGTTCTCGGGGTATATAATAAATGGCGTAATAATCAAACTGTTCCAGTACTTTCTGAACTTGAGCCAAGTAAGCAGCCGGTCTTCGATCTCTCGCTTGATATTCTCCCCGTACTTGACATACCATTAACTGTGAATCACAATAAATTTCCACAGCGACAACCCTCAAATCTCTGGCAAGCTTTAGGCCGGTTAAGAGGGCTTCATATTCAGCTTCGTTATTAGTTGCATGAAAATTGAATTTCAAAGCCTAACATATAGATCGGCCTTCGAGCGTCTCAAGTACAACACCAGCACCCGAACATCGGTCGTTTGATGCACCGTCAGTATGCAGCTTCTAGATGTATTCGGGGGATTTACTGGTTTCGGGTAAGTTCTCTGAAATGGTGAATTCAGCTATGAAATCCGCCAGTACTTGCCCTTGAATTGCTCTCCGCGGAGTATAAGTGATATCGAATTGGCTTAATTCAATGTTCCATTTGAGTAACCTACCAGACGGCTCAGGCCGCGTCAGGACCTGTCGTAACGGCTGATCGGTATACACAGTAAGAGGGTGAGCTTGGAAATAAGGTCGAAGCTTTCTTGAGGCAATGACCAAACAGTAGGCTAGCTTCTCTAATCGGGGGTAATTTCTTTCAGCCCCTGTTAGCCGTTTACTAACATAGTAGACCGGTTTCTGCACTTTGTCTTCCTCCCGAACTAAAGCAGCACTGACCACATGCTCTGATACTGCCAGGTAGAGGTACAATTGCTCGTGGTCAACAGGTTTTGACAAAATCGGTGGTGTGGAAAGATGTTGAACCAGTGATCGGAATGCGCCTTCACATTCCAGGGTCCATTCAAAGTTTCGCTTTCCCTTCCGGATTAGATCCAAGAAAGGGATGCATTTATCAGTTGACTTTGAAATGAACCTGCTTAGTGCTGCTACCTTTCCATTGAGACTCTGGACTTGTTTTATGGTTCTTGGAGTTTGTAAATCCCTTATTGCCCAGATCTTTTCGGGATTTGCTTCTATCCCTCGAGCATTAACGATAAACCCGAGGAATTTTCCAGAGGCGACACCGAAATGACACTTTAATGGGTTGAGCTTCATTCCATATTTTCGGAGAATGCTGAACATTGAATTTAAATCTCTGACATGATCCATGGAGAATCGAGACTTCACTAGCATGTCATCCACATAAACCTCCATGGTCTTCCCAATCTGATCGGCGAACATCCGGTTGACCAAGCGTTGGTATGTCGCTCCGGCATTCTTTAAACCAAAAGGCATGACTTTGCAGCAGTAGAGTCCCAAATCGGTCATGAAACTGGTATGTTCTTGATCAGGTAAATGCATAGGTATTTGATTATAGCTAAAGTAAGCATCCATAAAAGATAACAATTCATAGCCAACCGTTGAATCTACAAGCTGGTCAATTCGAGGAAGTGGAAAACTATCTTTTGGACAAGCTTTCTTTAAGTCAGAATAATCGACGCAAGTTCTCCATTTCCCATTCGGTTTTCGAACCAACACTGGGTTTGATACCCACTCTGGGTATAAAGCATTTCGGATGAATCCATTCGATTGTAACTTGTCAACTTCTTCTTTAAGGGAGGCAGATCTCTCTGGATCCATACCACGCCTTTTTTGTTTGACCGGAACGTGTCGCGGGTCAATGTTCAAGGAATGACTTGCGATGTCCGGCGAGATCCCGCACATATCAGAGTGTGTCCAGGCGAAAACATCGAGATTTTCCTGGAGAAATTCAACCAATTCCTGTTGTATCTGATTTCCCAGTTGAGATCCGACTTTTAGTACCTTCGAGTCATCATCCTTGCTGACCGGGATGTCCACAGTCAGTTCGGCTAGGGAAGCCTGACTCTCTTTAACTTCGTCTTTATCGTCGTTGTCTCTAGGGTCCAGATCTTTAAGGAATTGGTAGTGGTGCCCGGGCCAGGGCCCAGGCGCTAGTTGTCAATTATTAGTGAAACGGACGCAGAGAGATTCCTCCATGCCCTTTCCTTTCTCCTTTTTCTGCGCCTCACGCAGTTCAGCAACATAACAGGCTCTTCCTACTGCCTGATCTCCTTGAATGACTCCAATCCCATGATCAGTCGGGAATTTTAAAGTCAAACACCAAGGGGCAATGGCTGCCCTAAATTCAGCGAGGGCCGGTCGGCCCAAGAATGCGTTGTACGGTGAAGCGATGTCTAAAACAACAAATTGTAGCAGCCGGACTCTCCTGCGTTCTCCAACCCCCAGTTCCACTGGTAGTTCCACTATTCCAGTGGGTATTGTAGCACTTCCGTTGAAGCCGTGAACTCGAGATTGGAAAGGTTTCAAGTCCTTTGCTTCCATCTTCATTAAATCATAAGCTCGTTTGAATAAAATGTTTACAGAACTCCCACTGTCAACCAGGATTCTCTTCATCTAAGCGGGACCAACCTGGGCAGATATGACCAGTGGGTCTATTGTTGGGGCTTCGATTTTGTCAGCATCTCTGCTTCTAAATATGATATCATCAGACATTGTCTTTTGTTGCTTAGCCGGAGCTCCATCCTCATAATTATTGCAACATTCGAAGTCCGCATGCCTAATCGAACTAGCGTACGACTCCATTTCCCCCCAGCTTCGGTCTGCTGGGTAGGGACCACAACTTATCGTGTTTATAACTAGCCTCCCGCTCGTGCGAGCGGGTTCCTTCTGTCCTTCTTGATTTTGTGCCTGATCCTGATTTGAAGGGCCCGCTCCACCAGACTGCGGTGCCCGCACAAACTGGTCTAGCTTTCTCTCCCCGATCAGCTTTTCAATGAGGTCCTGCAGATGTCGACACTCATTGGTGTTGTGGCCATAACTCTCGTGAAATCTACAGAACTTTCCTGTTTGAATTTGTCTCTCCGACGATTGCTTCGGAGCAGGTTTATCATATCGCACAGTGTTGCAAGTTTGCAGATACACACTTTCCAGCGATGTATTCAGTGGCGTATAATTATCAAACATTGGGGTCCTACGCTGTGGGCCTCGATTCTGATCTCTTCTCCTGTCCTGAACATTGTTGCCCCTTGGCTGAGTTTGTTTGTTCTGTATGTTCAACTGACCCTTTCCGGAACTCTCACCGGATTGCTTAACTGCCACATTACTTTCTATTCCTCCAGTTCTGGGTACCGCATCGTCCTGTTTCCTAGACTATTTTTCGTCCTCTTGTCGCAAGAATTGAGCGGCTTTGGAGTAGAAGCGGTCCAATGACGTGGGTGGTTTCCTAGCTAACCAATTTCCAAATTCAGAATCAGGATCGATCCCTTTGGTTAACGCCATTAAAATAGAGTTATCGTTGGGGTTACTAATTTCCACGCATGTTGCATGGAATCTCTCCAAGTAACGCCTGAGCGTTTCTCCCTTAGCCTGGGTGACACTGGATAGGGTGTTAACGTCTTTTGGCCTAGTGACATGCATACGAAACTGTTCGACAAATTTCTTAGCCAGTTGATCGAACGAAGAGATGGATCTTGGTGGCAACCTCGTGAACCACATTGTTGCAATTCCTCCCAAAGAGATGAGGAAGCTCCGACATTTTACTGCATCATCAGCCCTTGCGGCACTCATTGACCATTCATATTTCAAAATATGTTGATTGGGATCGGAATTTCCTTTGCACATAGGGAGAGTTGGCATTCTGAATCGCCGAGGAGGGTCAGCGCATAGTATTTCATTTGTGAAAGGAGTGTGACTACGGGAGATTCCCCAATCGTCATTAATAAGTCCTTGACTCTCGCGAATCATTTGACGTATCATAGTAGAAATGTCGGGCATCGCTACATTTTGAGCCTGCTGAGCTAAGGTGTGGTCGGGTTCCACAGCGCGAGTTCGGACCGGGCGTTGTCGACGTTCCGTATTTCGCCTCCTTGGCTCTGCATCTTCTGGGACATACGGTTCAGGAGTATGTCCGCGGTGTTGATTGTTCGGCTCTGACAGATTCCGGGTATCAACCCTCACTTCTATCGCGGCGGTTGCATCACGGTTGTCCGTGGTATATTGTGGAGAAGTGCCCCCTCGTGTCGACGGTCCTGTTTGGAAGCTGGTCGACGACCCCGTCCTTAATTGTCCAACGGTCAAAGCGGGTTGATATCCAGTAGTCTGTGCATGGCTCCCTTCTAACCGAGGATGGGTAGACCTGTGGTGATAATCAGACGAAGCGGAACTTCCAGTAGATGCAAGGGAAACATCACCCCTCCTGGACTTTCTGTGGCTTTGGCGGTTTAGTTGGTTGGTTAGTTCAATGTTAACACGCAACTGTTCAGCCAACTGTTGTCGGCTTTGGGTCAGTTCCTGGAGTAATGCCTGGAACTCTTATCTGGTTACTGGCCCAGACGGATCTGAGTGAGCAACGTTGATTTGGTTGGATGAAGGCAACTGCGCAGGATTCTGTCGATCTCGACCTTCTTGGTCAGCAGCTGTAGAAGTGGTTCTTGTACTAACCATTTTGAGTTGTGAATTCCTTTCCTAGATTTTATGCAAATCTGAATAGAATGGAAGGATTCTGGATTAGAGATCTGGATCTTCCTCTTGGATTTTACGCAATCCGGTATCGATGGTAGATCCGTAGAGCAGGAGAAAAACTGGTTTTCTTAGTGAAAGCACCAAAGTGTTTGTAGCAAAAATGGGCACAACACTCTTCGGAAGTCTTTGAAGAGAAAAACGTGAAGAATGAAATTTAACACTGTGGATTATCTAACAAAAACTCCAAATAACAGAAAGGTAAAGTGCAAAGACAAGCTATTTAGAGTGGTTCGGCATTTTAGCCTATGTCCACTATGAAGTTTGATGGTTTTATTGCTCGACACTCGAAGATTACAACTTCTTATAACGCAGTACAACTGGTTTTGTGAGCTAAGTCTGAATTTAAGACAACCGTGGTGATTCTGAGTAAATCTGGCAGAGTCTGGGCGCTCTTTAGCTCTTAGAATTCTCCGACCCCTTTTCTGAATGACCAGGGGCTCTATTTATAGGTGTAGGAGGCTGATATTTCACCTAAACTGAAGGGAGACCAGTTCTGGTACGTCAGGGGGCCCACATGCCCGCTATCTGGAAGTCCGGGCCCACTTTGGGATCGATTCGAAGCTATGTTCGAATCGATCAAGAAATTGTCCAATTGAGCTGAAATTTGGTGTGAACATTCTTCAACATGTGCTCAAGCTTCTGTGAAAATTTCATAGTATTTGGATCTGTAGATCCCGAGTTATGATCGATTCAAGATGGTGTTCTTCGTCCTATGGATTCGTTCAAATCGATATGGTTCGAATCCATAGGGTCGAATCCATGCTCCTGCTCGTGAAGGCGATGATGTGGTGCGCGTCCCTCGTATCGATCCACTTTTCACTCCGTATTGACTGGGTCGACTCCATGTTCTTCGCCGCTTTGACTGGGTGGATTCGTGGTAATGGATTCGAAGGTATGCTCCTTCGAATCGATAGAGCGTACGTTCCCTTCGTATCGATCAGAGCACTCCATAGTCGATTGATACGAAGGCTTTACTGCTGAATGGATTCGAAGACAATTACAGGATGGATTCGAAGATGGGAATGCTCAATGGATGCGAGGTAATGGGTTCGAAGACAATTACAGGATGGATTAGAATATCCTTCCACTTCTTGGACTCAAAGCATGGAATGGCTCCGATGGATTCGAAGTGTGATGATTGCATGGATTCGAAGTAACTCGTAGGAACTGACTCGAACGAACATTCTTTGATGGTTCTGAACCATATGGAGTCGAACTGATGGATCCGAAGGACCATCGCCTCATCGATTCGAAGCATCCTGACTCGAGGGATTCGAATGGCTTTAGCTTCATGGATTCGAACAGAGCTTGACTTGATGGGTTCGAACGGTGCCTCTACCTGTGGATTCGAACCTAGGGCTATTCCCTCCACTTCTCGTCGATGATAACTTGAGCATACGAATTCGGATCGACTCGAAACTTGGAATATTGGTTTGCATGGCTCTGCTTGACGTGTCTCATCAACTGCAGCCAGATCCGGACTCGGGCTGAATTCATCAATATCCGTAGTGAACCTTCGTGTAACCGATCTCCAAAACGAACTATCGCTGAATTCTAATCAAGCTCTTGGTGTCACGGCCTTGCCAAAAGGCGGGATAACAGTATGCCACGACGGAAAGTGGCCGCTGACGGGATGGTTGAAAAGCCTACTGTTCGTTACACTGGGTATCAAAGCTGAAGGTTAAGCGAGAACCTTGGCTTTGGTGGGGATTACTCATTAGAGATAGGGTCAGTAGAACCTTAGAATGAGTTTGAGTGTACTAATAGATATGAGCGCATATTTGTTAGTGAATATAAAATGTTTTATATTGTGTTGACTTATACGTTGAGTGGTTTACGGATTCTGGTCGAATAGTGGGACGCCACGAATTTAGTAGGAATTTTTAAACACTCGAACCAGGTAAACCGACATAGTATGGTTTTGAAGCGGGTAAATGAAATAATTTTACCCAAATTATATTTTAATATAAAAGAAATAATCTTTTATAAATTATTATAGTATAATTGGTGTGTTTAGTTGTTATTATAATCAAAATAAGATTATAAAAATTGAAATGGTTATATATAACCAAATGGGGATTGTATAATAATAATTTATGCAAATAAATAATAATTAAATTGGATTCAAGCCAGAATTTGAAATTTAAATCCCGAAGATTTTTGAAAAAGTTACTCTAAGGCATTTGGAAATAAATAATGGTCATATTATTGGAATGTTTTTAAGTAGAAAATGTTTTAAAAATGGATTTTGGAAGTGATATAGCACTGAATTCACTACAGTCGCTGGATAAAAATTCCGATGATGATCGCGACATCATCGGTGTTCATTTTCGAGTTTCTAAGTGACGGATTTGCTACCATAGTAATTGGATATGAAGATTTTTGGTGGGTAGATAAGTGTTGTTTTGGGAATTCTGAAGGGAATTTGTTTTGAATAAAACCGAGTGGATTTTGAAAATTCCAATGAAATGGTTTTTTAAACCAAAGGAGCTATATATATATTTGATTTCAAAGTGATTTGAAATAAATACCGGGTATTTGAATTTTGAAATCCTTATTAAATGTTCTAGAAATCTCAGAAAATAAGTTATGAACTTATAAATGGTGAATGATTTTAAAGAAAAATATGGAAATTGAATTTGGAAATAAATTCTAACTTGAGTAAGTTAAAATGAATAAAATTCAACTTGAGCTAAGTTAAATAAAATTGGATTGGAAATGGCGTCGATTGGGATTGAGATATAAAATTAAATGGAATTCAACTTAAGTTAAGTTGAATGAATAGATTTTTAGAAATTTAATTGATGGTAATTTGAATGAATTTACTGGGATAAATTAATGAAATGGTGAGTTAACTCAAGCAAAGTAAATTGGAATAAATTGGTGAAGTGAACTAATTAAATGAATTGAATTGAAAATGAATAGGTGAATGGAACAAATAAATATAAGAAAGGAAAGTGTGGAGCATTGAAGTTTGGAATGGAAATTTAACTTAAGTTAAATAAAAATTTAATTGGAATTAGAAATGATATTGAGTGGAATTGTATATATAACTTGGATTTTAAAGCAATTATATAAATATAAGTTATAAAATTTTGATGGAATAAAATTTAAAGTGGAAAATTATGGAATTGTGAAGAAAATAAGTTGTGTGACTTATAAAATTGAAAAGTGAAATAGGAAAACAAATATAAAAATGGTTTGATATTTTGGTGAAGGAATAAAAATCCGAACTTGAATTATAAAAGGAATTTGAACTCAAGTAAATTGAATAAAGTGATTTTTGAAAGGAAAATCGGATTTTGAACTATAAAATGGAAGTGAACTAATTTGATAAATTAATTAGTTAGTTGAATATGGGAATGGAACTTAACTTGGTTAAGTAAATGGAATTGCGGATGAAAATCTAAATTGAATATGGGACTTAAGTTATAAATGAAATTCGACTTAAAGAGTAAGCGAATTAATTATATTTGAAATGTTGTCGAATAAAATAGAAATGAATTGAAATAGTGATGATTTAAGTTATAAATGAATTCAATGTAAGTAAAAATAAATTGAATATGGCCTTGGATATTATTTAAATGAATTCGAGAATAAAATTGAGTAAGGAATTAAAAATTTGAAGTGGAGTTTGATTGCAATAGACTTAAGTTATATAATCGAATCAATAGGAAATAACGAATAACTTAAGTTAATATTTTGGATGGAAGCTAGGCTTAAATAAATTTATGGATTGAATGCCGTTGACACAAAAAATTAGCGAGCAAGGTTTTTGTTGAAAAGTTGATTGAGAATAAATTTTGAAATGGAATGGAATTAAATATAAATTTGGTTTGGAATCAATTTAAAATAGCTATAAATTGAAATGGTTATTTTATTAAATGAATATCGCCGAATTTGCATAGAAAAAATTGTCGTTTGACGTAAACGGAAGTAAATAAAATTCTGCGAATAAATGGAAAGTGAGTAAATTGATTTTGAAATCAATTTGGAATGGATATGAATTTGTTTGGTATAAATATGAAGTGAATGCAAGAAAAATTGAGTTGTAAATCATTAGAATTGAATGAAATGGTATATGGATCGATTGAAAGTAATTAAATTGGTGTTGGAACCTTATAAGTGCTTATGATTACATGTTAGAATGCATTGTTTATTGTTTGCACAAAAAATGGTCACAAACCCCAAATGTCGTGAAAGCACCAGTGTATGAACACAAATCAGCAATATATAATCACAGATCTCAGATCTAAATATTGTAATGGATAAAGATGAAGAATAATAAACTTAAAATAGAAAGAAGTAGACATAGACACAAGATTTATAGTGGTTCGGCGATCTTGCCTACGTCCACTCTGAAGTAGTTTTCTTTATTGATCTTTCTCTGATGTTTACAAGTGAATTCAATGAATTACAGTAGATAGTTATGATTTGCAGCAGTGGAATTCATTGGTAGCAGCAGCAATGGAGTTTGGATCTGGATCTGGCAGAGTCTGGACGTTGGAGATCTCAAAGAAGAAGAAGAACCCCCTTTTCTGTTGGCTTTGGGGGTCTATTTATAGGTGTAGGAGGCTGGTATTTCACTCAGATCTCGGGAGACCCTCTCTGGCACGTGACCAGGCCCGCACGCCCAAGCCCGTGAAGTTTCGGTCCGATCCGTGATCGACACGAACAGATTTCGACTCGATCAAGATTTCATCCAATGGAGTCGAAATTTGGCGTGGACATTCTTTAGCATGCACGTGGCCTTCTGTGAAAATTTCATACCATTTGGACTTGTAGATTAAGAGTTATGATCGATACGAAATAGGGTTCTCGGTTGGCTGTTTCATTCGACTCGCTCTTGTTCGACTCGCTCTCGTTCGCATCGTTGTTCGACTCGGTCTCGTTTGAGTCGCTGCTTGACTTGATGACGTGGTGCTTTGTTGGAGTCGAACTAGATGGAGTCGAATAGTGGTTCTGTGAAGGTTGTGGAGCGAGTCGAAGAGGACTCTCTGATGGATGTGGAGTGGAGCGAGTCGAAGGGGACTCTCTGATGGATGCGGAATGGAACGAGTCAAAGAGGACTCTCTGATGGATGTGGAATGGAGCGAGTCGAAGTAGAGGTTCTGGGATGGAGTCGAAGAAGAGCGAGTCGAAGTAGAGGCTCTGGGATGGAGTCGAAGAAGAGCGAGTCGAAGTTGTCACTTCTGGATGTTGCGAAGCGAGTCGAAGGAGCGAGTCGAAGGAGCGAGTCGACCGGTAATTGATTTTCATCCAATCTTGTATCGCTCATAACTTGAGCATACGAACTTGGATTGACTTGAGATTTGAAACGTTGACTCTCATAGCTTAGGTTGTCGTGTCATATCAATTCTGGCTAGATCCGGACTCAGACAAAATTCGTCGATATCCATAGTGAGCCTGCGTATAACCAATTTTCTAGACGAACTGTCTTTGATCTCTAGTCAAGTTCTTGGTGTCACGGCCTTGCCAAAAGACAGGATAACATTTGCCCCCCAAAGTACGTCTTGTGGAAACATGATGTGCTTTGAAATGCTGCAATCTTTACTCTGAATAGTTACCGTTTCTTCGATGAAAGTTGTTGCCTTGTGATGCCATGAGCTGGATGTTCATATCCTATTGATGACCTGCAAAGGAATTAATAGTTTTTATTTGACCGTGAATGACGATCATTCGGGATCGTATGTCATTCGGGGTGATATGTGATCGTTCGGGGTCGGATGCCGTTCGCAGCAAATGATGACCGTTCGCGGTCGGGGTGCCGTTCGAGGCGATTTGTGATCGTTCGCAATCAGGTACCGTTCGAGGCGAATTGTGACCGTTCGCGGTCGGGTGCCGTTCGAGGCGATTTGTGACCATTCGCGGTCGGGTGCCGTTCGAGGCGATTTGTGACCGTTCGCAGTCGGGTGCCGTTCGCGGCGATTTGTGACCGTTCGTGGTCGGGGTGCCGTTCGAGGCAAAATAAGTGTGCCCGCGGAGGGACTTAGTATCATCAATGTCAGATTTCACGTTCGAGTGAGTTTCTGAGTTGTTTGTGGTGGCGGTTTATCGCCGTCTCAGAGCATGCCTGAGGACCGTTCGCGATCCCTTACATGTGTAAGTGGCTTAGCCGTCATGGTATCACAAATGGCATGCTTTTATTCAAAACGAGTTTTTTAACAGAAATGTTCAACAAAATCAGTTTCAAATATTAGAAACGGAAAATAAAAAGAAAACAAGGACGTCAAAGTGCAAACACCTACCCCGTTGCGATTTAGTAGTCATATCAGAGCATGCCTGAGGATCGTTCGCGGTCCTGTACATGTGTAAATGACTTAATCGCGTTGGTGTGGAGTTTGCTACTTATTCGTCATTACCCCAATTAATTGATGACGAGCTGATGCCGCGGTCCTGAGCCGTCCCCAGCAGGTGCAGGTGGTGGTCGCTCCCGTCCCACCGTTGTCGTTCCCCTTCTTACATACTGTGATAGCATATCATTCCGGATATGTCCCTCAACCTCATCCTTCAAGTGTCTGCAGTCATTTGTGTTATGACATTTCAGCTCGTGGAATAAGCAATACTTGTCGGATCTTCTTTCATTGTTGGTTGGATCCCTTCTCATCGGTCTTCGATAAGGAATCTGCCCCTTAGTATTCTGGTAGATACGCTCCAAAGTTTCATTCAACTCCGTATAAGAGGTGAATCTCGGTTCCTTTCGTGGTCGCGCCGGTCCATCGCCATTATCCTCAGCTTTTCGTTTCCCTTTATCATCGCCTGAATCTTTTTTGGGAGGGTTTTCACTCTTGACTGCATAAACAGCAACTCCTTCTCCTTCCTCTCTTTCAGCATTTTCATCCTCTAATCGTAAAAATCCTTCAGCCTCGTGATAAAATTCTCCCAGATCCATGGGTGGATCCCTTGTCAACGAATTCTTGAATTCTATGCCATCAGCTATGCCAGATACAGCCACCATCAAAACCATGGATGGATCGGGTCGATCCACTGATGCTACCGCTGCATTGAATCGCGTCAGAAAGTTCCTCAAAGACTCCTCGCTTCTTTGTTTCAGTGCTGCCAGACTCATCACATTCTTGGGTCTTGAAATGTGAACCCTGAACTGCCTCATGAACCTTTCAGTCAGATCGGTCCATGTTCCTATGGAGCCACTCTCCAGCTGTCTAAACCATAGCGCTGCGATATCTGTCAAATACAATGGGAAGCACCGGGCCATGACCTCCTCCGATGCCCCCAACACCTCCATATGCCTCATGTATCGTGTCAGATGCACTGCAGGATCTGTCCTTCCATCGTATGTCTCTAATGCTGGTAGCTTGAATTCTGGTGGATTCCTAGCTTGCCTGATTGTAGGAGCAAAGGGACTCCTATTAACATCTTCCAAATCTCTATTCACTAGTCCGCCTCTCATGGCTCGTCTGACCATCTCTGCCAATCTGTCGCTATCTCCAAGTTGTAGTCCTTGTCCGTTGTTTCTGATTTGCCCCCCGAGTTCACGAGGGATTCCTGGAGTTTGCTCTCCTGAACGAGCATTCGCTTTGCTACCAACGCCGCATTGCGCAGCTCCTCCTGGTACTGCTTCTGGGATCGGGTCAACATGCTCTGGGTAAGTGCCCCCTAGTTCTGGGGCTGTGCCTGATGGTCCTGCTCCGTTCTAAACCCTGGTTGCTCCTTGATTCTGTGCTCCAAGTTGCCCAATCTGAAGAAGCAAGTTCTGGATCATTTCCTCTTGTCTTTTCATCATTGTCTCTATCTCATCCCTGGTGATGTAGATTGATGTCTGATTTGCACCTGAAGAAGCCTCATGACTCCCTTCATGCTGACCTCTCTCTAGCCTTTGTCTTCGATTTGATTGTCTTGTCATAACTTTTCAGATCTAAATTCTCTAAGCCTTCAAATTCAATTTCCAAATGATAGAATCCTGAGTTCAACTCTCAATGAAAGCACCAAAGTGTTTGCGCCAAAAATGGTCACAAACCCCAAATGTCGTGAAAGCACCAGTGTATGAACACAAATCAGCAATATATAATCACAGATCTCAGATCTAAATATTGTAGAGGATAAAGATGAAGACTAATAAACTTAAAACAGAAAGAAGTAGACAGAGACACAAGATTTATAGTGGTTCGGAGATCTTGCCTACGTCCACTCTGAAGTAGTTTGCTTTATTGATCTTTCTCTGATGTTTACAAGTGAATTCAATGAATTACAGCATATAGTTATGATTTGCAGCAGTGGAATTCGTTGGTAGCAGCAGCAATGGAGTTTGGATCTGGATCTGGTAGAGTCTGGACGTTGGAGATCTCAAAGAAGAAGAAGAACCCCCTTTTCTATTGGCTTTGGTGGGTCTATTTATAGGTGTAGGAGGCTGGTATTTTTCTCAGATCTCGGGAGACCCTCTCTGGCACGTGACCAGGCCCGCACGCCCAAGCCCGTGAAGTTTCGGTCCGATCCGTGATCGACACGAAAAGATTTCGACTCGATCAAGATTTCATCCAATGGAGTCAAAATTTGGCGTGGACATTCTTTAGCATGCACGTGGCCTTCTGTGAAAATTTCATAGCATTTGGACTTGTAGATTAAGAGTTATGATCGATACGAAATAAGGTTCTCGGTTGGCTGTTTCATTCGACTCGCTCTTGTTCGACTCGCTCTCGTTCGCATCGCTGTTCGACTCGGTCTCGTTTGAGTCGCTGCTTGACTTGATGACGTGGCGCTTTGTTGGAGTCGAACTAGATGGAGTCGAATAGTGGTTCTGTGAAGGCTGTGGAGCGAGTCGAAGAGGACTCTCTGATGGATGTGGAGTGGAGCGAGTCGAAGGGGACTCCCTGATGGATGCGGAATGGAACGAGTCGAAGAGGACTCTTTGATGGATGTGGAATGGAGCGAGTCGAAGTAGAGGTTCTGGGATGGATTCGAAGAAGAGCGAGTCGAAGTAGAGGCTCTGGGATGGATTCGAAGAAGAGCGAGTCGAAGTTGTCACTTCTGGATGTTGCGAAGCGAGTCGAAGGAGCGAGTCGAAGGAGCGAGTCGACCGGTAATTGATTTTCATCCAATCTTGTATCGCTCATAACTTGAGCATACGAACTTGGATTGACTTGAGATTTGAAACGTTGACTCTCATAGCTTAGGTTGTCGTGTCATATCAATTCTGGCTCGATCTGGACTCGGACAAAATTCGTCGATATCCATAGTGAGCCTGTGCATAACCAATTTTCTAGACGAACTGTCTTTGATCTCTAGTCAAGTTCTTGGTGTCACGGCCTTGCCAAAAGGCGGGATAACATTTATGAAATTTATGTATTTAACTATTTAAAAGAATGAAAACGTTATTAAATTTTCATGTTTTGGTACTTATGTGTTTAAATTAAGTAAGTACAGGTGCAAGAAGACCATTTGGCTAGATTTTGGATGCGCAAATTGCATATAAAATAAGCCGCTCGCTTAAAAACGCTAAATTAAGGTACGTTTTTGGATTAAATACCGCAAAATATATAAATGTTGATATATATTGTGTTTCCGACCAAGTGGGTCGATGTATATATATATATATATTTATCTCTCTTGTCATATTGCAAAAGATTCTCCGTACAAAGGAGACGCTGCAAAAAAATTTCGGAAATTTAGGGTGTTAGAAATTTTTTGAAAATTTTGGAAAATTTTTGTTAACGAATTTTTTTTTGAATTTGTTCATGGGGGGAACTGACCGGAGTCGTAAACCCCCCCTAGTGCACCTAGCCTGGTCCGCGAGCACCACATAAGTGGTTGATCTAAGCATATGCACATGGTAAGCTCTGGTAGTAGAGCAGTCCGGGAATCGAACCTGCGACCTCATTATATGGTGTCTCATTATCAGGGGAAAATTTGATTTTGAATTGTAATTGGAAATAAGGATTTTGGGTTAGGAATGTAAACTAATTGTTTTGGGTTGGAACTAAAGGAATTAGGAAAGTGAAATAGTAAATCAACTAAGTGGGGTTAGGTAAGTTAATGGGTTTGGATCATTCGTTCTACCTTAGCAATTTCGGGGACGAAATTCTTTTAAAGGGTGAGGAATGCAACGACCCGGATTTTTTGGTATTTAATTTGGAATATTTAAATGGTTTAAAATATTGGATTTGGAATTATAATTTAGTTCATAAGATTTTAAAACTGGAAATTTCAAGCAATTTCTTAAATTTTGGAATCGTCGATTTAATCGACGCGTTAAAATAGCGATCCGGGGCACAGTCTCGGAATTCGACGAAACCATTTCCATTGGATCCGTAATAGTGTGTTATTATCGGACTACAAATTTCGTAGTGTTTGGATTCATCTTTTAGTCGTACGATCTGAAAACGCCTAGAATAATTTAATCGAAAATAATTTAATAGTCGATTTAAAAAGCTATCTTCTCCATACGATCGAATTAGAACTCGAGACTTGTTCCATTGGGTCCGAAATAGTGGTATAACATTAGTAACGCCTGGCAGCACACCTCCGTTGGGGTTCAAAATTTCAAGATATGTATAACGAGGTATTATATAATTAAATAATATTATAAATTGGAAAAGTCAAAGCTGTTCCTTTCTTCTGAAGCAAGCCCAGTTTATACGCAAGCTCTCCCCTCTTTCATTTCAATCAGATCGTGCCTCCTTCCTCTTTAAAATCACGTACGCTTTTACTTTTCCCTCTTGAGAAAACAAAAATCAAAATCGAAAAAAAGGAGAGAGCTACGGTCGATCAAATCGCGATGCTAGGAGAAGCTAGGGCGTGGGCAAACGGCGAGCATGGTAGGTCGCGTTTGCGAGGTGGGTGTTCGGTCGAGTTAGGGTTGTCGCGTTTGAAAGGGGGCAGTCGCGCAATTGTCTGGCAGTGTATACGGCAGTGTGAGGAGGAGTCGCGACCATCGTAGAGGTGCGGCAATTGAGTTCGACAGTTTGGGCGCAGCTATGGTTTTGGAGGGGACGCGACTTCTTACGTTCATATGTGCGCGAGCTAGAAGAGATGCTGGCGGCTTTAGGGTAGTCGAGGCTGATGTAGAGGGAGTCACGTATTGTTGGAGTTTTGTTCGTGTGGCTCTGTGCGTGCAGTCTGGGCAAGAGAAGGTCACTAAGGTAAATTAAGAATATAAAATTAAAAGTTAACCTGATAACTTATTTTATGAATTAAGTAATTAATTAGGTTAATTATATATGTGAATCGATAACTGAAATTTCAATAATATTGTTATAGGAGGTAAAAAAATTACGTATCGAGGTTGTGTTGCAGTCACATGGGTACCATCTACATTCTGGAATTTGGTTGGAATCATTTGGAAGTAGCGGGAATTTTAAATTAAATTGAACGCTGTTAAATTTAATTTAAAATTGGAGTGGACTGCAAATAAAATCAAGGTAAGTAAATCTCACTCATTTGGATTACTAGTATTTTAATTTGAAATATTAAAAATCAAGGATTGATTGGATGAATTGATTATTATTATTATCAGTTGGATGTTATAATATATATAGAAGTATATATATTAGTAGTCGGATATATTTCCTGCCGATTGGAGCATATGTGACCCTATGCGCCTCGCATAATAGCGGATGACCCTATATACCGCGATATCCCCCTCGAAGTGGGATTGGTATTTTTATGTTGTATTAACATATGTGGATGTAGGAAAACAGGTTGGAGGGATCCAACTGGATTCCTTAAAAATGTTGATTTTAAATTTCATATATAATGATGTATGATGTGTTAGAATAACCTGTTATAGATTATTGTTGTGATTGAATAATTAGATGCTAAAGTAGCACTAGCCTGAATTTTGGTATTTCAAATACCATAATATTATTTTTGGAATTTGAAGGAATTTAAAAGGAGATTTTGGATATAAAAATATTTATATCGAAGTTTGGATTATTTTAAAAGAAACTGATTTGGATAAAACGATAAATTGATTTTTGGGTTGTACTTAACTATTTGGGAAAATATATTTTAAATAGAGATTTAAAAATAATTTACATAGAAGATTTTTAAATGATTGATTTTTAAATGATATTTCTGAAAAATATGAAGAGGGGTTGAAATCGATATTAAAAATAGAATTATGAAATAAATGAAATCTACTAAGAAATGGATATATAAAATGAGATTTTATAAATGAAATTAGTGTTATAAACAAGTGGAAACTCAAAGGAGTTTATAAATTTATAACGATGTTTATAAATAATCGAAAACGATATCAGTTGATAAATTGGGAATATAAATTCATAGGGTGAATTTATATCAGAATATGGAAATTGGTTTGAGGAAAAATATTGGTTTCTATTTTTGAAATGTTAGAATGGTTAAGGGAACGAAAATGAAATCGACGTGTAGTGAATCAAAAGGGATTTATAAATTGAAATTGGACATTGGAATTTTAAAAAATATATTTTTATCGAGAAGTTAAATTGTTTCAAATGAGAAATTTTATATATCCAAACTAAGTAATTTAAGCTGCTTTAGTAATAAAATTCTTTGAAAGTGGACTTTTCAAATATTTAATATTAATTGAAATAAATTTCTAATTTTTATAATAAGCTTCGTAAAATCAATTTTGTTATTTGAAATTGAAATAGGGAATGAAGTATCAGTGTTTATTTAAGTATTTTAAAATTTTAAATAATTAGTTAAACGTTTTTTCAAAAATAAATTATCATTCTTTAGAAATACTTATTATACATATATAGAGTCTTGAAAATAATTTGAATTTATTTATAAACTCTCTCGAGATGTGTAAACGGATATCATTTTAGAAGTTGTAAATGGATAGACGAGATTATAAGTGAGTATAATCGACTTTGGAAAATGTAAAGGAATTAATATAAATTTTGGAAATGTATAAGATATGATAAGGAAAACTCCTAAGTACTGATATTAGAAATGATTTCGGAAAATGGATTATAATATTTTCCTAAGTGAGAAAATGATGATTTTTGAAAATATTTAGAGACGAAGGATTTATATCGAGATATTTTCTAAGTAATGGATTATAAATCGAAGTTGGAAATATTTCACTAAGTGTTGAAGTGAGGTACGGGTGGAGATATCCTGTTATGGAAACAAGTATTCAGAATGTTTTTAAATATTGATAAATCTGAAAAAGATTTGAATATATATCTTTGTAAAGATATTTTGAAATGAATGTTTTAAAGAATTATAAACAATGGCCTAGCGAATGCTTATGGATGTTATTTGATAGTTAAATAACCGACTATCAATATTGGCCAATTTTGTTAACTCGTTTCGAAGAGACCAGGATCAGATTTAATTATTTGAAAACCACTTCGATCCGGTTTGAACGTTACGCATGGATATCGTGAAGATGGTGAAGACGGTTATTCGGTTTGTCCAGACCCAGGACAACTTGTATAGACGAATGCTATCAGAACATCATCATTGGAAGACGATGAGCATTCTAAGTGATTTTTTTCTTGAAAGATAATCGTAGCCTCAAGCCTCATCAACCGGAATTGTTAGTACCAAAATTGGTCACTAACCTCTTAGAGAAAGATTATGTAGAGAAATAAGTGATGAAGGTAAATTAAACAGAGAAGACAATACTAATTTAAATGCAGAAAGTAAGAATAACAAATTTATAGTGGTTCAGCGTAATTGCCTACGTCCACTTTGAGGTTAAACTTTATTGATCTTCTTGATAGATGATTACAAATACAATTCGTGAATCAAATGCTTGAATGAAGTTGTTAAGTAGAGAAGATGGGTCTAAAAAATGGTAGAGTCTCCCCAGATGTTCTCTCCAAAAAAGGATCCCTCTTCACTGTGACCCTGCCCCTCTATTTATAGGCAAATATGGGTTGGACTTCCCAAGTGGGCTTGGAGGCCGAACACTCTAGCCCGAGTACAGTGTTTGCTGCTTGCCGAACCAAGCACGCCGAACGTCATAATGCCGAACGGTCCTCCCCATGCCGAACGGTCCTTTCTGTGCCGAATGGTACGTCTGATGTGTGGGGAGTGCAGGATGGTTGCAGTTGAAGCCGAACGTAACTCTGTTTGAAGCTCTTGACCGAACAATGCTCCCTGACCGAACGATAGTGTCATGTTGAATGGTTAGGTACACCGAGCGTCTCCCGGATGCCGAGTACTTCCGTTGCCGAGTACTCCTGTTGGATGCCGAGTGTTCTCGTCTCCCGGATGCCGAGTACTTCCGTTGCCGAGTACTCCTGTTGGATGCCGAGTGCTCTCGTTTCCCGGATGCCGAGTACTCCCGTTGCCGAGTACTCCTGTTGGATGCCGAGTGCTCCTGCTGCCGAGTTCTACATTATTCCGAACACTCCTGTTGCCGAGTGCACCTGTCGCCGAGTTCTACATTATGCTGAACACTCTTGTTGCCGAGTGCACCTGTCGCCGAGTTCTATTGATGCCGAGCGCTAGCTGACGCCGAGCATTAGTTGTTGTCGAGTGCTAGTTGACGCCGAGTAGTCTTGTATGCCGAACATTTTATGACGCTGTGTTCCACTGGAAGCCGAGTACTAGTTGCCTGGTCAAATCTCCAGGAAACACTTGCCCCCCAAAGCGTATTACGTGGCTGAATCGTGGTACGCTTTGAATTGCATATCCCTCGTACTTCGCTTCGAATCTAGGTCAACTCTCTTTGGAGACGCTTTCTTGAGAATATCAGTGGTGGAGGTGTATGACGAGCGTGGCACAGATGCCAAACGAAGCAGTCGAAACCGAAAACTCCTCATGCCGAACGACACTGCCTTCCGATGCCGAACACTCTGGCTTTGACCGGTTCCACCGGGTATAGCCCCTTCGACTTCCACTTCCCTTCCCTATAAAACCAGGTCTTTCCCTTCTTCTCCCCTTTACTTTTTTACTTCTGCCGTTCTTCGAAGACTTGTAATTCTATTCAGTCATCCGAATTTAAACTTAACTACACCATCCCCATCTCCGACCTGCAAACTTAGGTATTTTTCCTCGTACGATTCAAGTAGGTTTCAAACGAGATGGCCGAGTGTGTCGCGTAGAAAGTTTTCGAGTAGGTCGTCTTTATTGCGTCTCTACTGCTGAACGATGAGTATGTGCTTAGTTCCTTCGCGTCGAACCGAAGCTAAAGGGAAGAAGAAAGAATGGAGGTGTTGGAGGAGGTAAGGGTGTTGTTCGGCGTAGCGCTGCTCCGGCGTATGTCGTCATGCGCCGGATGGTGGAATGGAAGGCTGCCGAGCACTACCTTGGCCGATCAAACCCAGGCCGAACACTCATTAAAATGCCAAACTATAACTTAGCCGAACGAAGCTTTTTAGCCGAACATTGACTTTAGCCGAACAATCCTTAGGTCAAATAATGACTTTAGCCGAACACCGCTTTAGCCGAACAATGACTTCAGCCGAACAAAGCTTTTAGCCGAACATTGACTTTAGCCGAAAAAACATACATGCCGACCTATACTTAGGCCGGACAATTCAAATGCCGAACAAACCCTAAACCGAACAATACAATTGCCGAACAATCCTTAGGTCGAATAATGACTTCAACCGAGCAAAGCCTTTAGCCGAACAATGACTTAGCCAAACAAACATACATGCCGACCTATACTTAGGCCGAACACTCTCAATGCCGAACGAACCCTAGACCATACAATACAATTGCCGAACACCATTTAAATGCCGAACAGTATAAATGTCAAACTACACTTAGGCCGACCACTTCATAAATTATATATTTTATGAATCTGGAACTGTAATCACCACCTGGCGGGCTTTTCGAGACGGTCAGCGATGACGGTCTTCGAAGACGACGATTCGCAGCTCATTTTTATATCTTTTTATTGCTTGTACACGATTGCTTGCACGAGTTCACACATTACGTGGGGGTAAAGTTCGTGTTGTTAATTCTAACGTTCAACGTCTTTTTAGTATAGTTTTCTCGGGCACTTAGCCGGATTCGTTATTTATTGAGGATGTCAAGAAAGTCTAGCTCCGCCACTATATCCGACAGGCCTGGGCCGTCATCAAGGCCAGAAGCTGCTGATACTTCTAATCCGTCGACTTCTCCTGCTCATAACTTAGCACCTGATGCCTTGGAGGCAGCAATTCTTCTAGACAATCCGATCGATTCACAAGCTTCGAAGATCAACGAAGCCGCTCTCCGACGGATATGCTCCATTCATGGGATCCCTTTCGCCGACGTGTTGGTCCCTTCGCGACACGATCATCCTCATCTGCCCCCAGTCGGGTATACCGCCTGTAACAAGTTCATGTGTTGGATGGACAGCGTGCCTCCGTTCAATTTATTTCTCCGGGATGTATTGTAGTATATTGACATAGCTCCGTCGCAGCTGCACCCGAACGGCCATGCGTTTCTATACGGGACCTACTTACTTTTCATGGCCGTCTTCTCTAGACCTCCAACCGTTGGCGATATCAGATACATTTATATGATCAAGAGGCGAAAAGACAGTCCTTCCTTTATGTTCCTCGAGCCGTACCACAAATGCCAAATCTTGACAAGGGCATGCAGTAAATTCGACCTGTACAAACAGGAATGGTTTTACGTGCGCTGCCCTCCTGGTTTTGCGAGGAGATGGGTTGAAGGCAGTAAGTCTCTCTGCCGAGTCACTATTCGCATTTAACCGGAGTCATGCTTTTCCTAACTCTTTGTTTCATCTTTTCAGGTATCAACCCGCATCCGGAAGGCCGAGGATATTCTGAGGCTATTGAAGCCATTAGAGCTCTTCCTGCCGAGGAACGAGACATCCGAACTATCATTTCAAATGAATCACTGTCGGGGTTTGGCTTGCTAGCCCCTGGTCGTCGGATCAGCCTTCCAGAAGGTGTCATCATTCCCAAACCTTCGTCCGGTAAAGGGAAAAAAACAGGCCGGATCGTCGTCGCGTCGCACTCCCGATACGCACGAGGAAGGTGGGCGCAAAGAAGATGAAGCTCCTGAGACTCAAAACGAGAATGTAGGTCCCGCTTGGAATCCGGCGGTCGAAGTCCAAGACATTGAAACGTCATCCTCCCCTTCGAAGAGAAAGAAGAAGTTAAAATATAAAGTTCAGAAGGAGAAAGTTGGTGGCACTTCAAAAGTCATGCCTATCCCGCCTGAGAAAGAGGCTTCCTCGCAGCACCTGGAAAGTTCCCTGAGGGGTCTATCGAACCTATCTATTCCCGATGATATACTTAATTATGGGTTTGATGATCCTGAAGCCCTCAAATTTTCTTCACCCGCTAGAGGCAATGCGGGAGTTCAACTCCCGGTCCAAGGAGACAACACTCCGATTAGTAAAGATAAACGAACGGGTCCATTAGGGGGAACACTAGGACACGCACGCACATACGCATTCCATCATACACTTCATTTTTTTTATTTCCCGGATTTTTCCTAACTCGTTGTTATCTCCATTCTTTGCAGGTGACATGTGACGCTCTCACGGACTCGATCGCCTTCATGGCTCTTCCATATTTCATCACTCCGGACGGGACTCAGGCTCAGGCAGACGTAGGGACAGGGATGATTACGAAGATAGAGACAATTGTCCCTGCGATTCGTCTCACCGTAAGAAGGCATATTCTCAATCTTCACAGTCCCGTGATCCTCTTCCTCCAACTGAGCCAGATAAAGAGAAGTCTTCACAGAAGGGTTACCAATATGATGCTCCCCGAGAACAACACTCCGGTTCATCGAGTACAAGGCAAGTTCAGGAGCAACGAAAAAGAGCGAAACTTCCAAAGCCTCCTCCTCCTACTCCTGCGGTGGACCCACCTGTTGCGGAAAAGATGGTCGATCTTAAGGCCAATTTTCTGAAAATTTTCTTTGACAGTTTGAAGTTCCTCCCGGCTATTCACCATATTCCTGGGCACGTGAAGCAGAGTGCCATTGCCTGCAATAATGACGTCTATGTTCAACATGACACGTTTGTGCACTTGGTGGAGAAGATCTCGAAGGTGTCCGTTGAGCGTCAACATGAGATTGATCGCCTGAAACTGGAGGTTGGCTGTGACAAAAACATCATCGAGCACCAAGACGTAGAGCTCGCTTCGTACAAGTCGAAGCTGGAAGCCACTGAACAAAGCGCAAAAGATACTGCTGAGGCAGTTACTCGCTTAGAGATGGCTCACAAGAAGGAGCTTGATGAAGCAGTCCAGCGCAGCGGTGCCCTCGCCCTAGAAAAAGACTCTGTCCAAAAAGAGAGGGACGCGCTCGTCGTGCAAGTCAGAGAGCTGAAAGAATTACTCTCCAAGGAGAAGGAGGACAAGGTAGCTGCTCAAGAAGAATCACAACGATACTGTGATGAAATCGTTGCTACTCGTCTCTTGAAAACGAAGCTCGATGACGAACTTGCTGGGGTGGAGAAAATGAAGGATGAGGCCCGTGAGGAGGGCAAAAGAAAGGCTGCGGAGGAGATTGACTCTCGTCTCGAGGCGGCCGCAGAAGCCGGCAGGAAAGAAGTCAAATGCATGTTTGACCCGTTGATCGTTGAATATGGAGCCCGCGTCCTTATGCATCGCGACTTAACATTCTTGGGCGACGGCTACCTCGAATCCCTAGCTGAGGCCTGGGAAACTTTGATAAAGATCAGGAAAATCGAGTCGGGCTCTGAAGAGGTCAATGAGGATGCTTTGGTGAAGGAGTTCCTTAGGGGGAATGAGTCAGCGGATTTATCCGCAGCATTGACGCTTTATAGGAAAGGCTCTCCCCTTCCAAAAGAGAAAAATGATGAAGCTGGCCCGTCTGGGGCTGAGACTATGGCTCCTCACACTGCTGCTCCTCCCGCTGCTCAACCGGCCAGTCGGCCGACACTTGACCCGTTCGAGCAGCACGCCGGCTATGACCCTGAAGATCCCGGGCTTGGTGTTCATGTGCTATCTCCTATTCTGGAGGGTGAAACCCCACGTGCAACCGATAGCCAACCAGAACCCGGTAGGAAACTCTTCTTTTCTAGAAGTTGAAAGATCCCGTCATTTTTCAGCAGTGGTTATTCGTTCTAACGCTCATTCTTTATGTTTTCATGTAGGCTGTTCTGACGCCGAGCCGACTCCAAGGAGCGATGACGCCAAGGAGGAGGCAGAGAAAACTAGCGACGCTGTCCATGCGGGAGTAATTCCTGGTCCCGACGCTCAAGTGATTGGGGCGCTAGATGATGATAAGCTTGACACTTCATCTCCTGCCGAAGGTAGTGATGAAATTGAAATCACTGGCGCCTCTGAGCATACTTCACAGATGAGCATGAAGGACTGCCTCGCCGCAGAGGAGAAGAAAAAGGCCAAGGTCAAAGTTGAACCTGGAATCCTGGAACTTACCGACCCGCGGAACAGACCTTTGAAAATCATTCTCCCGGGCAGGTCCAAACCACTAGATGTTCCGTCTCCTACTCCTGACTTTGCTTCTTTAGCAAGCAAGAAATCCAAGAAAAAGCGTGAAGGAGAGGAGTCGTCGGAAAAACAAAGGAAGACAAGAAGAAGAAACCGAAGAAATAATTAATACACTCGTTCAACGAGCTTCTTGCTTAAGTCCTGTAGCTTGTATAGATAAGTTCTCAACTCTGAGTTTTGTAGGAGTAACTGTGTAACCCCATTTTGAACTATTTGAATGAAGTTTAGTTTCTTTTTTGTTTGAATGATTCTCTTGCTTTTCTTTCGTTTGATGATTAACTGTAGTCGCATTATCTCCCAGTCCATTTTCGTGTTGTTCAAACATCTCCGGACGTGGCATACTTCTTGTTCCACATTTCTCGAGTACTTGGACTTTCTTCTAAATCCGCGCTCCGGGGATTGAGAGTAAGTTGATCCGCATTTACGGGATTCCAAGGTTCGCATCGTTCATACTCTAGTCCGCACACCGGGGACTTAGAGTGCTCCGATCTGCGCTCTGGGGATTCGGAGATTTGAAATCGTTTATACTCTAGTCCGCACTCTGGGGACTTAGAGTACTCCGATCCACGCTCTGGGGATTCAGAGATTTGAAATCGTTTATACTCTAGTCCGCACTCCGGGGACTTAGAGTGCTCCGATCCGCGCTCTGGGGATTCGGAAATTTGAATTCGTTTATACTCTAGTCCGCACTCTGGGGACTTAGAGTACTCCGATCTGCGCTTTGGGGATTCGGAGATTTGAAATCGTTTATACTCTAGTCCGCACTCCGGGGACTTAGAGTGCTCCGATCCGCGCTCCGGGGATTCGAAGATTTGAAATCGTTTATACTCTAGTCCGCACTCTAGGGACTTAGAGTACTCCGATCCGCGCTCTGGGGATTCGGAGATTTGAAATCGTTTATACTCTAGTCCGCACTCTGGGGACTTAGAGTACTCCGATCCGCGCTCTGGGGATTCGGAGATTTGAAATCATTTATACTCTAGTCCGCACTCTAGGGACTTAGAGTACTCCGATCCGCGCTTTGGGGATTCAGAGATTTGAAATCGTTTATACTCTAGTCCGCACTCCGGGGACTTAGAGTGCTCCGATCCGCGCTCTGGGGATTCGGAGATTTGAAATCGTTTATACTCTAGTCCGCACTCTAGGGACTTAGAGTACTCCGATCCGCGCTCTGGGGATTCGGAGATTTGAAATCGTTTATACTCTAGTCCGCACTCTGGGGACTTAGAGTACTCCGATCCGCGCTCTGGGGATTCGGAGATTTGAAATCGTTTATACTCTAGTCCGCACTCTGGGGACTTAGAGTACTCCGATCCGCGCTCTGGGGATTCGGAGATTTGAAATCGTTTATACTCTAGTCCGCACTCCGGGGACTTAGAGTACTCCGATCCGCGCTCTGGGGATTCAGAGATTTGAAATCGTTTACAAGAGTCCGTAAATCGTACAGGATAATGTAGTTCATCATCTGATCATGAGATATAGGAACATTAGTGACTTGCGGAAAATACGGCTTCAAGCCTTTATTAATGAAAAACGACTAAACTGCTTGATTACATAGTTAAAAAGAAACTAAGTTGCGACTGAATGAATACACATAGGAAATAACAGTGCCTAAAACAGGAAAGAAAACACGCTAATTGTAATAGTGCCGCAGATGTTCACTGTTCCATGCTCGGGGGAGTGTCGTGCCATCAACGGTCACTAGCTTGAATGTTCCCTCTCCAAGCTTCCGTTCAATGGCGTACGGACCTTCCCAGCTGGGATTCATATGTGATGGTACCGAGAAAACTCGTTTCAGAACGAGATCACCCACATTAAAGATCCTTGGGCGGACTCTGCCGTCGTAGTAGCGCTTGACTCGGTGCCTATGCGCTGCCGCCCTTAATTCGGCTTCTTCATGCTTTTCATCGATGCGGTCCAGTGATTCCAACTAGAGATTCTAGTTCGTCTTGGGATCATAGTATGTCACTCGGTGCGATGGAACTTCAAGTTCCACAGGTATAACGGCTTCGGAGCCGTATGCCAAGGCGAATGGAGTGTGGCCGGGCGCAGACTTGTGGGTAGTTCTATATGCCCATAATGCTGTCGGGAGTTCATCTACCCACTTGCCTCCAACCTTCTCCAGACGCTTCTTCAGTATGGACTTGATTATTTCGTTAACGGCCTCGACTTGTCCGTTAGCTTTTGGGTGTGCAACGGCGGCGAACTTTTTCTCGATGCCGTACTTTAAACAGAACTCTTTGAACTCTCTACTTTCAAATTGCGTCCCGTTGTCCGTAATGATGGTGCGAGGAAGGCCAAAGCGACATATAATGTTTCGTACAACGAAGTTAATGACCTTCTTAGAGGTGATTGTGGCCAAAGGTTCTGCCTCCTCCCATTTTGTGAAATAGTCGACTGCAACTATCGCGTATCTCGTGCCACCTCTGGATATAGGCAAAGAGCCGATTATGTCGATTCCCCAAATTGCAAATGGACAGGTACTAACCATTTGTGTGAGTTCCGTTGCTGGAGTCCTCGGTATTTTCGCGTATCTTTGACACTTGTCACACTTTCTTGCATAGTTTGCGGCGTCCCGGTTTACGGTTGGCCAGTAATATCCATAGCGGAGGATCTATTTTGCTAGCGTTTGCCCCCCAGTATGGTCGCCACATTCCCCTTCGTGAACCTCTCTTAAGACCCGCTTTGTCTCATCATGAGCGATGCATTGTAATAATGGGACTGAGAATCCTTTTCGATACATTGATCCATCCTGCATTACGTATCGCGCGGCCTTTCGAAGGACATGCCGTCTTTCGCTTCTTTTTTCTGGTAAAGCCCCGGTCGTCAGGTACAGTTTGAATGGGGTTATCCACGATTCCTTCTCGATTTTTGTTTCCAACACGCAATCGACTTTCATCTCGTCTATGCTCGGGGCATGCAAGACTTCAACGGGATACAATCCCATTTGCTGTGCATCGCCGATACTCGCAAACTTAGCCAATAAGTCGGCTTCTTGGTTCAGTTCGCGCGGGACATGCGAAATGTCATAACGCTCAAGATTTGATAGTAGTTCTTGGACCCGAACAAGGTACGGAGCAAGCTTTCGTCCCTTTGCTTGGTAGTCTCCCCGCACTTGATAAACCACCAACTGTGAGTCACAAAAGATTTCAAATGATTTAATCCCGAGTTCTCCGATGAGCTTCAAGCCCGCAATCAGTGCTTCATATTCTGCTTCGTTATTTGTAGCTGGGAAATCGAGCTTCAAAGCATAATAGATTGATCGGTTTTCCGGAGTTATAAGAACTACGCCTGCGCTGGAGCAACGGTCGTTTGATGCCCCATCAGTGTATAATTTCCATCGGACGGGGGGAATGACGTCGTGATTATCCGGTTCGACGGGAATGGTAAACTCAGCGATGAAATCTGCTAATGCTTGCCCTTGGATGGCTCTTCGTGGTAAGTAGGCAATATCGAATTGGCTCAATTCGATGTTCCATTTTAGCAATCTTCCAGAAGTTTCCGGCCGTTGGAGTACCTGCCTCAGGGGTTGATCGGTATAAACACTGATTGAGTGTGCTTGAAAGTATGGGCGCAGCTTACGTGATGCAATCACCAAGCAATAAGCCAATTTCTCGATTTTAGGGTAATTTCTCTCCGCCCCCGTTAAACGCTTGCTAACATAATACACCGGCCTCTGGACTCGATCCTCCTCACGAACTAAAGCCGCACTTATCGCATGCGAGGATACAGCCAAGTATAGGTATAGTATCTCGTGGTTTACTGGTTTTGACAACATTGGTGGACTCTCCAGATGCCTCACCAGATCCCGGAAGGCTTCCTCACAACTAGGCGTCCATTCAAAATTCCTCTTTCCTTTCTTTATTATGTCAAAGAATGGGATGCACTTGTCAGTTGCCCTGGATATGAATCAACTTAACGCAGCTACTTTTCCATTTAAGCTCTGCACCTGCTTTATAGTCCTGGGCACTTACACATCTCGGATAGCTTGGATCTTTTCTGGGTTAGCTTCGATTCCTCTAGCATTGACGATGAATCCCAAAAACTTCCCCGATGCAACGCCGAAGGAACACTTCAGAGGGTTGATCTTCATCCCATAAAACCTGAGTATGTCGAACATTTCAGCCAAGTCTCGAATGTGGTCGTTTGACCGTCGTGACTTCACGAGCATGTCATCCACATAGACTTCCATCGTTCTACCCAGTTGGTCCTTGAACATTCGATTCACTAAACGCTGGTAAGTCGCTCCTGCGTTCTTCAATCCAAAGGGCATCACTACATAGCAATAAAGCCCGACATTTGTAACGAAGCTGGTGTGTTCTTGGTCTGGAATATGCATCGGGATTTGGTTGTACCCTGAGTATGCATCCATGAATGATAACAGCTCATGTCCTACGGTGGAGTCGACCAACTGATCGATCCTAGGCAACGGGAAACTGTCCTTTGGACATGCTTTGTTCAAGTCGGAATATTCTACGCAAGTCCTCCACTTCCCATTCGCCTTTTTTACCAGCACGGGGTTGGATACCCATTCAGGGTGGAGGGCGTCGCGGACGAACCCATTTGCTTTGAGTTTGTCCACCTCCTCTCCGAGAGCAGCGGACCTCTTCGGGTCCATTCCTCTCCTTCTTTGTTTAACCGGGACGTATTTCGGGTCTATGTTCAACATATGACTCGTGATGACGGGAGAGATCCCACACATATCAGAATGCATCCAGGCGAAAACATCAAGATTCGCCCGGAGGTAGTCGCTAAGGTCTTCAGTTATCGCGGGGCTAAGCTGTGATCCGATCTTTAGTATTCGCGAAGGGTCATCACGGCTAACTGAAATGTCAATTGTTAATTCAGCCGGCGCTGCCTTCTCTTCCCTGGGTTTCTCATCGTCGTCTCTCGGATCTATATCTCTGAAGATCCGAGAACTATGCCCGAGCCAGGGCTCGGGCACTACTTGTCAATCATCCGTATTAAGGATGCGGATGGGATTGTCCGCAACCTTTCCCTTCTCCCTCCGATGGGCCTTTCGGAGCTCAGCCACATAACAGGAACGACCAGCTGCTTGGTCGCCATGAACAATACCTACTCCTTTGTCAGTTGGGAACTTCAAAGTTAAACACCACGGGGCTAACGCAGCCCTAAACTCATCCAGGGCCAGCCGGCCCAAGAAAACATTGTATGGAGAATCCACATCCAAAACTACGAAGGGTAGAATTCGCACCCTCCGACGCTCGCCTTGTCCCAGTTCAACTGGTAACTCAACGTACCCCACGGCGTCGGTCGCTGCGCCGTTAAAGCCGTGTATACGAGCCTTGGACGGTTTTAGGTCTTTTGTTTCCAGTTTCATTTGGTCAAAAGCCTTCTTGAAGATGATGTTCACTGAACTTCCGCAATCAATCAGAATTCTTTTCACATATGCTGGTCCGATCGTCGTAGGTATGACCATCGGGTCGATGGTTGGGGCCTCTACTTGATCAGCATCTTGTTTCTGAACACTATATCGTCCGTTATTACGCGCTGCTGCTTAGCAGGGGTCCCATCATCCACGTTCGAACAACACTCAAAATCTGCATGCTTCAGGGAGCTTGCATATCGCTCCATCTCTTGCCAATTCTTATCTGCGGGGTGAGGTCCGCCGATAATTGTATTTATGACCAGTCTGCCTATTGTTCGGGCAGGCTCCTCAGGATGACGCGGAGCAGGTGCACGACCTGGGTTGGACATTCCCTGTCCTCCTTCCTGTGGATCCTTCACAAATTCTTGCAACTTCTTTTGCCTGATCAACTTCTCGATAGCGTCGTGCATGTGTCTGCATTCTTCCGAATTGTGCCCATAAGTCTCATGGAAGCAACAATATTTCCCGGTCCGCTTCTGTTCCTCGGTCGATTCTTTTGGACGTGGCTTTCTGTACTGAAAAGTATTGCAGGTGGATAGGTAGATGTTCTCAAGCGGCGCATTCAACGGAGTATATTCGCTGTAGCTTGGAATTCTCGACTTCCACTTCCCCGCTTCTCTCTTCTTCCCTTGGTTTCTTCCTCCAGACTCCTTAGGCTGCCCAGGCTTGTTTTGGACATTGACTTGGACCTTTCCCGAGCTGTCTCCGGACTGCTTCACAGCATGTTGCTCTTCATAGACTCTTGGGCAGGTCCTGGTGCCTTATCTCGTCGTACCCACCTAGCTTCCTCTCTTCTTATGAACTGGTGTGCCTTTGAGTAGAAACGCTCTAGCGTAGTCGGAGGTTTTCCTGCCAACCAGTCTCCAAACTCAGAATCTGGGTCCACACCTCTCATTACCGCCATTAGAATTGCATGATCATTGGGATTGCTGACTTCAGTTGCCGCAACATGGAACCTTTGTAAATATTCCTTTAATGACTCCCCAGGATTTTGGATTACACTTGACAGAGACATTACGTCCTTTGGACGTGTGGTGTGTATCCTGAACTGCTCAATGAACTTCTTTGCCAATTCCTCAAAATTTGATACGGACCGCGGAGGGAGTCGGGTGAACCACATAGTAGCTATCCCAGATAATGTAATCGGAAAGCATCTACACTTGGTGGCATCATTTGCTCTGGCTGAATCCATCATCCATTCGTACCTCATGACATGCTGTTTGGGGTCAGTCTTTCCCTCATACGCAGGGATAGTAGGCATACTAAACTTCCTGGGGTACGCCGCCTGCAACACAACATCTGTGAACGGAGTATGACTTCTTGATACTCCCCAATCATCATTTGATAAACCCTGATTTTATTTCATCAATTGCCTGACCATGGCTATCAGATCTGGTGTTTGAATGGAAGGGGGAAGGTTAGAGTCTGTTCTACGTGACTGTCCGTGCTGATGCCTCCTCTCCTGGTGATCTGCCAATCGTGCGTCTTGAGGTTCGACATCGTTAGCGTTTTGATGGTCTGGGCCTCCATCCTCCATTTGCACTCCGGTCCTGAAGTTTGCAGCTCTTGCTTGGTCACGATCTCCAGCTGTTTGAACAGCAGCTTCTGCCCGCACAGCTTCAGTCTTACGGCGTCTACGCCTGGGAGGTTCGTCAGAAGAAGTTGAGCTGTCGGATGAGGAATAAGGAGCGGGATTGCCCCCAGCATTCTGTTGATGCTGTTGAGTGAGCTGTGCGATCAGGTTGGCGTTAGTTTGCATCTGCTCTCCTAGTTGTCTCCTACTTTCTCTGAGTTCTCTCATCAAGTCGTTGAACTCTATCCTGGTGACAATCGGAGCTTGGTCCTGAGCAGCAATTCCTACATCCGGAACTGTTGGTTGATTGCTAGGTCCTGCTTGTTGCACGCTAGCAGTCTCATGGGCATCTGCATTATGAGAAGCTGACCTGGTACGTGGTCTCTCCATTGTAGAGTTATTGGTATGAACTCTAAGTAGAATCAACGGATGCCCTATCAATGAGTCGGATCTTCTTTGGGGGATTTGTTCAATCCAGTAGCTTCAAAGCAGATCCTCGAGGTCTGAGAATTCAATTCTCAGTGAAAGCACCAAAGTGTTAGCACCAAAATTGGTCACTAACCTCTTAGAGAAAGATTATGTAGAGAAATAAGTGATGAAGGTAAATTAAACAGAGAAGACAATACTAATTTAAATGCAGAAAGTAAGAACAACAAATTTATAGTGGTTCAGCGTAATTGCCTACGTCCACTTTGAGGTTAAACTTTATTGATCTTCTTAATAGATGATTACAAATACAATTCGTGAATCAAATGCTTGAATGAAGTTGTTAAGTAGAGAAGATGGGTCTAAAAAATGGCAGAGTCTCCCTAGATGTTCTCTCCAAAAAAGGATCCCTCTTCACTGTGACCCTGCCCCTCTATTTATAGGCAAATATGGGTTGGACTTCCCAAGTGGGCTTGGTGGCCGAACACTCTAGCCCGAGTACAGTGTTTGCTGCTTGCCGAACCAGGCACGCCGAACGTCATAATGCCGAACGGTCCTCCCCATGCCGAACGGTCCTTTCTGTGCCGAATGGTACGTCTGATGTGTGGGGAGTGCAGGATGGTTGCAGTTGAAGCCGAACGTAACTCTGTTTGAAGCTCTTGACCGAACAATGCTCCCTGACCGAACGATAGTGTCATGTTGAATGGTTAGGTACACCGAGCGTCTCCCGGATGCCGAGTACTTCCGTTGCCGAGTACTCCTGTTGGATGCCGAGTGTTCTCGTCTCCCGGATGCCGAGTACTTCCGTTGCCGAGTACTCCTGTTGGATGCCGAATGCTCTCGTTTCCCGGATGCCGAGTACTCCCGTTGCCGAGTACTCCTGTTGGATGCCGAGTGCTCCTGCTGTCGAGTTCTACATTATGCCGAACACTCCTGTTGCCGAGTGCACCTGTCGCCGAGTTCTACATTATGCCGAACACTCCTGTTGCCGAGTGCACCTGTCGCCGAGTTCTATTGATGCCGAGCGCTAGCTGATGCCGAGCATTAGTTGTTGTCGAGTGCTAGTTGACGCCGAGTAGTCTTGTATGCCGAACATTTTATGACACTGTGTTCCACTGGAAGCCGAGTACTAGTTGCCTGGTCAAATCTCCAGGAAACAGGAATGACTGAAAATCAGGGGAGATGCAGCAAGGCTAAGTGGGTCATACCCAATTAGGGTATGTTATCACCTTTCTAGATACCCTCGGATATATAATAAATTATGGATACGGTGGTGCATGGAAAAGAGTTCTCGATAAGGTTAGAACACCTGGGGTGATAACATACTCGGTTCTATCCAAGTTAGGGATATGGCCAGTCTTGTGTTGTAGGGGATCCCGGCAAGGTCCTCGGTTCATTTTTCTAGATGTTTACCTTGATAGGTGGTACCCCGGTGCCTAGTCATTGTATGAAATCCATTCTCTAATAAGCGCCGTACGGTTTTGATTGTGCCCAACTATGCTGAAACGTGAGATGCAAGCATTTCAGCTATTTTCTATTTACTTTCTATAGACACTATTATAATACTAGACGATTTTGATATCAAATGTTTTGGTTATCATAAGGGAAAAACCCATCGTGTTTATGTGTGACGTGGTCTTACAAGATACCATTGTTTTCAGAGGATTTTGATAACTTTAATAATTCAAATTGAGTGTGTTTTCTCACGCTGGTTTTCCAGACTGACTCGGGTGTTATTTTATTATAATGCTCGGGTCAGACCGAGTATTACAGATTCAGGTTAGGATGCTATGGAGCTCAGGAGACGAGCTGGATGACATAGACATATCTCCGTACTTGGTTTATATCTCCACTGTGTAAGGACAAGTTATTGTAACTGTCCAGTATTCATTTGTTAATTGATGTACTCTGATGATGTTATGTATGAATAACAGTTATAGTTCTTTTTGTATAAAGACATGTTATTATCTATTACATATTGTTCCGCTACGATTGTGAGATTCTGTGTTGTTGTTTTCTGTTTCTTCTTCTACCTCTTCTTTTCTTTTCCCCTAACTATCGGGTTTTCCGGCACTCGATTGCTTGGCATGTAATATAATGGACGTATTAGTGTCGATTTTCGAGGGTCGAAAATCCCGTTTGTTACATCATACTTATAATAAGCACATCTATCATCTCTACTGAATATTTTAATGGGAGATTATAAATGAAGTTTATGTTGATTTATATGAATGCTTGGAAGTGGACTTGCCTCTAAATTGCTCTTTAATATCATAATTTTATTCACTTTTGCTCTAGCTTAATTTCTACAATTTTATGGTTTAAAACAATTTTAAAGACTTTGGGCTAATTTGATTGAGTATTATTAGAATTTAATTCTTTCCCTGTGGATTGACCCGTACTCGCATACATACTATGATTGTATACCGTGCGCTTGTGTTTTTTTATAAAGATTATATTATCAATGGTTTTCTAATTGATAGAAAATCCGTCGTCTAACAATTTTTGGGCGCCGTTGTCGGGGAATAGCAATTTTATTTTAATTTTACTCTTCGAGTTTTTATTTTTATTTTTTGCATTGCATTTTACATTGCCATTTCTGTACAACATCATTCAACCTAGCCATGTTTAGCATTTTGCATTTTTTAAAATAAAAAAATATAGTATACAGGCATTGTCCTTTGTGCATTGCAATTGCACAAACAGTGTTACATTCTCTGTTCTTATACTGCTTTCTATGCATACACTGCTAGTTACATTGCAAGTCAATTGATATAAAATTTACATTGCCAGTTACATTTGCATTTGCATAGACCATCTCCCCTCTGCATATCCCATTTCAATTCCCTCTGCAAGTATTTATATCTATACAACAACTAAACAAGCACTCCCAATTATTTTAACAATTCCACCCACAGTACAATCACAACTGCACATCAACATCTAAATTTCCAACCTACAACAAACACCATCAGCACTACCACTACCTCCAACTCCTTCAAACCCCACCTGAACAAGCGCCAATCCACATCAAACAACTCACCACAACCACTTGTCGCTCACCTCCTCTGTCAGAAAACTTCCTCAACCTCCTCCATCAACAAACCCTATAATCCATAACACATCTCTACCACCAAACAACCTGCCAACAAATCCACCACGACATCAACTACTGCCCCCACACCTACAACAAACCTACAACACCAATTCCTTCACTACAACAACCACCATCATCTCACCAAACACTTCCATCATACTACCCAAATCTAATCATCCATTGACCAACTTCTCTTCACCTTCCCGCCAAACATCACCTTTAATTTCCGTTTCGCATTCATTTCATTTTGTTTTATTTTCTAAGGGAAACACCCAAATCCACATAAGGTGGAGGATTTCATCACCCCTTCCTTGGCCCACAAATTGCATTACATCGTAGAAATTGACTAATAATAATGGTTAGACGTTGGACTTAAGGGTGTCGTGAGCTCATTTAGGCCTTAATTGTATCTTGACAAGTTGTCTTCTTTCGACAATCTAATTTCTTGGTGTCTATACTATGGCAGAGCAATAATCATATATAAATATTACGATGATTCGTAAATATTATAGTGATTGTTTCTCTGAAGGTACTAAAATCTTCGATTGCATTGCTATGATGATTCATGGTGCACCAATAACCCCTGTCCATTACCTGGCTAAGAACTATTTTGTCGGATTAAGACAAAGTGTGATTATACAATTTTGGGTTAGAAGCTACTAAGGACAGAAAATTTGTAATTAAGTCCTTACATTCATTTAGTTGCACTAGTTCATGCATATATTAAAAAAAACAAAATCCAAAAGGATTTTTTTACATTTTACTTAACCTAGTTTTTTTCTTTTACAAAAATCCGATAAAAAATCTTTTCAAATCTTTTCCATTGAAAAACAAAAAATAAGAAAAAAACCAAACAAAATCAAAAATTCAAAAACAAGCATTTTATTCAAGTTAGTTTTTTAGAAAAAAAATCCAAAAAAAATAATCTTTTCAAAAATAAAAACATATAAAAAAAATTTAAAATCCAAAAAAAAAATCAAACCTTCCTTTTGAAAAATAAATTCCTTTTGGTAAATATTTTTCCTTAAAACAAAGTAAAAAAATATTTTTTCACTTCATTTCATTTCCTTAACCTTGTTTCGTTCTCTTAAACTTGATTCTCACTTCTTTCTCTACTTGACCTTTTCACTTGTGCATGAGTACCCGGACTCGTGACACAACAACGAATCGTTTAACTCGAACAAACGATCCTCCAACGATGGCGAATGAAAACACCCATCGAACTCTCATGAATATAATCTTTTCCAATAGAGTTTCTATTCCTTCTTGTATCACATTACCCGCCCCAACGGGTAATCACTTTAGAATTCATTCAAATCACATTGCCACGCCTCCAAAATTTGGCAATTTTGAACGCACAAACAAGTATGTGCAACCATTAAACTCCAACAATTATGTGATGATGGAATCAAACATCGGTTGATTCCATTTTCCCTTACGGATTATGCTAAAAAATGGTTGTACATCTTACCGTCGAACTCAATCAAAACTTGGGAAGAATTCGTTAAAGTCTTCTTAAAAAAGTTCTACCCATTGGAAAAAACTACTAAAATCCAAAACAAAATTGTGAGTTTTCATCAATTCAGGGGTAAATCTTTCGAAAAATATTTTGAAAGATTTAAAGAGCTTTTGATAAAATGTCCACACCATAATTTTGAAAAATGGACTCTTTCCCAAATCTTATACGATGAACTTAAAAACAGCCCACGAACCATGCTTGAATCGATGTGCCAAGGCAATTTTCTCGCCCAACATCACGACAATGCTTGGCAATTCCTTGAAAACTTGGCCGATAAATCATCCCAATGGAAACGTTCTAATGAAAAATAAATTTATTCACGATCGAACGCACACTCGATAGGATCATTGTTGGCTTTGGAAGCTAAAATTGATGCAATGATCAATAAATTGGACAACGTTTTCTCATCCAATCAAATGAACCAAGTTTCCCAACCAATGTGTTATAAATGCAACAATCTGAATCACATAGCCGATCAGTGTCCTAATTCGGTAGAACAACTCAATGCTTTTAACAAGGTTAAGAAAAACCCGTTTTCTCCAACTTACAATCCTTGTTGGAGAAATCATCTTAATTTTGCATGGAACCAAAATAATTCCAACATGAATTTGGCTCGTCCCAACTTTCAAGCATTTCCGAACAATGCTTTGAATCCTCACTTTTAGCCCAACCACTTTTAACAAAATTTTGTGCCTCCATCTCAAAATCAACCGCAACAATCTTTTACTCCTCAAGACAATAAACGATTGACTTCACTTGAGAAAAGTCTTGAAACTTTATCTAAAGCAACCACTCAAAGCCTCTAATCAAATAGCAATTTGCAAAATTTGTTAACCTCGTACATGCAAAATACAAGTCAGTCGATTGCCAAATTTGAAATGCAAATAAGACAATTAGCCACATCTGTGAGTGAACGTGAATGAGGCACATTCCCAAGACAGCCAGTTTCAAATCCTTGAAATCAAAACACGAATTTGAATCAAGCCCATGTTGTTTAGGATAGCAATGTGAACCAAATGAATGCTATCACAACTTTACGTTCCGGTAAACAAATCGATACCAAATGAAAGCTCCTCTTGACACTTCGAAAAAGACAAGCGATTCTGAACAAAACATTGGGTCAAATATTGAATTAAATGCCAATCCAAATTCTTCTTCTACTCAAGTAGACCGACCTAATGAGTATCAAATTCCATTTCCACTTCGGCATCGACACAAGAAACATTCTGATCAAATGGAAAAGATGTTGGAAATTTTTAAACAAGTCAAAGTGAACATCCATTTTCTCGATATCGTTCAACAGGTCCCAACTTACATTATGTTTCTCAAGGCCTTGTGTACTCAAAAATGACACACTCATGTACCACTGAAAATTTTCTCAACTTCCGGTCTTAGCGAATTTTTGTCTCAATCAATCCCTGTTAAATACAAAGATCCTGAATGTCCGACAATCTCTTGCACGATAGAAGACAAGACGATTAATAAGTGCTTACTGGACTTGGGTGCAAGTGTCAATTCGATTCCTTATTTAGTTTACCAGCAACTTGCTTTGGGTGAACTAAAACCGACAAATGTAACTCTACAATTTGTCGATCGTTCGATAAAGAAACCCGTACGAGAAATCGAGAATGTACTCGTCAAAATCGGTCAGTTCATATTCCCCATCGATTTCATCATTCTAGAGATACAATCCATGAATAATCCGATGTGTCAAATTCCATTAATTATAGATAGACCTTTCTTGGCTACTTCAAATGCCCTAATCAATTGTCAAAATGGATCGACGAAAATTTCTTTTGGAAATATGACTTTGGATCTTAACATTTTTAATCTAAAAAATCAATCAAATGAACCACTTAACTAAACGTTGGAAGTTAGCTCCACCCAAGAAAATTTTGATAATGAAACAGTTGACCTAAACCATGAACGCAAGACTGAATACAAACAATTGTTCCAAGATAAGCCTAATGAAATTGAAAATGTGCTTCCGTTTGAACCCCTCACCCTTGAGTCGGAACTTCAACCGAATTCTTTGACTGAGAAACCTCTTAGGTTGGAACTCAAACCTCTACCTAATCACCTTAAGTACGCATACTTAGGTGACAACGAAATGTTTCCTGTCATAATCTCTTCAAATCTCTCTCTTGATCAAGAAGCTTCCCTTCTTTCTATTTTGTCGAAAAACAAAGAGGCAATTGGATGGTCGATCACTGATATAAAGGGAATTAGTCCGCTCTTGTTCAACATCGTATCCATTTAGTTGACTATGCCAAGCTTGTTTGTGACATGCAATGAAGGCTTAACCTAAAAATGAAGGATGCGGTTCGAGACAAAATTCCTAAACTTCTCGATAACGGAATCATATACCCCATCTCTAATAGTTCAAGGGTTAGCCCAATTCATGTCGTGCCTAAAAAGTCTGGACTTGCCATTATCAAGAACGACGCTAACAAACTCATTCCAACTCGTAGTCATACGGGTTGGCTTGTTTGCATTGGTTATTGGAAATTTAATGCTGCAACACGAAAAGATCGGTTCCCTCTTCCTTTCATCGACCAAATGCTTGAACGATTAGCTAGCCACGAATTCTTTGCTTTCTTGATGGTTACTCTGGCTATAACCAAATTTCAATCGCTTCTGAAGATCAAAAGAAAACAACTTTCACATGTCCCTTTGGCACCTTTGCATATTGACATATGCCTTTTGGCCTTTGCAACACTCCTGCTACTTTCCAAAGATGCATGGTCGGCATCTTTTCTTACATGATCGAACACTTTCTAGAAGTGTTTATGGACGATTTTTCCATCTTTGGAAACTCTTTTTCCGAGTACTTACACCATCTTGAGTTGGTTCTTAATTAATGCAAGGACAAACACTTAAAGTTAAATAGGAAAAAATGTCATTTCATGGTCAAACATGACATTGTCCTTGGGCATGTCATTTCAAACAAAGGCATTGAGGTAGTTAAAGCAAAAGTTGACGTAATTGTGAATCTACCCATCCCCAAATCTGTCAAGGACATTCGTTCATTTCTTGGACACGCTGGTTTTTATCGACGCTTTGTGAATGACTTCAGTAAAATCGCTCGACCTTTGACGACTCTTCTTGGAAAAGACGTTCCATTTGACATTAATTCTGATTGTGTTTCTGCTTTCGAACGTCTCAAAAATGAACTCACTTCCGCTCCCATCATTTGCTCACCCAGTTGGGATCTTCCTTTCAAAATAATGTGCGATGCCGTTAACTTCGCCGTTGGTGCTGTTTTAGGACAACACATCAACAAAATTCTTTATGTCATCCACTACGCTAGTATGACTCTTAACGATGCTCAACTCAATTATACGACCACTGAAAAAGAGCTTCTAGCGGTAGTCTTTGCGCTCGAAAAATTCCGACCTTATTTGATTGGCTCACACATTACTGTTTATATTGACTACACCGCTGTTGGGTACCTTTTTGCTAAAAAGGATGCTAAGTCTCGTTTGATTAGTTGTATCCTTTTACTCCAAGAATTTAACCTTATGATCAAAGAAAAAAGGATTCGACAACATCATTGCTGATTATCTCATACGTCTTCCAAACGCACCATTTTCTTCACTGATCAATGAGAACTTTCCCGATGAACAACTCCTTTCCATTTCCGTCAATCCATGGTATGTCGATATAGTGAACTATTTAGTCACTAAGGAAACTCCTTTATTTTGGTCAAAACAAGATAAATATAAATTTCTTTCCTAAGTTAAATACTTCTATTGGGATGATCCATACTTGTTTAAGTATTGTTCCGAACCATTCGACGTTCCGTTCTAGATTGTGAAATCAAGAGTGTTCTTTCACTCTGTTATGACCAAGCTTGTGGTGGTTATTTCGGTCCTAAGTAAACCGTGAAACAGGTGCTTCAATGTGGTTTGTACTGGCCTACACTTTTCAAAGATGCATTTGAGTTTTGTAAAACTTGCGGTCGCTGCCAAATGTAACGAAGAATCTCTCGATGAAATATGACGCCTTTGAACCCCATTCTTACAATTGAAATCTTTGACGTTTGGGGTATTGACTCTATGGGACCATTTCCTAACTCTTTCGAAAATCTGCACATTCTTCTTGCTGTTGATTACGTCTCTAAATAGGTTAAAGCAATTCCTTGTAAAACAAATAACCATAAAGTTATTGTGAAATTCATAAAAGAAAACAACTTTTCGAGGTTTGGAACACCTCACACAATAATAAACGATTATGGAACCCATTTCTGAATTGACCATTTAAAACTCTAGTGAAGAAATACTCGATAACCCACAAGTTATCCACTCCTTATCATACTTGTGGTCAAGTTGAAGTTTCAAATCGCCAAGTCAAACAAATTTTGGAGAAAACTATGAATAAAAATCGAAAAGATTGGTCACAGAAATTGACAGATGCGCTTTGGGCTTACAGAACTACATACAAAACCAATCTAGGGATGTCTTCTTTTAGGCTAGTATATGGAAAAGCGTGCCATTTACCCATCGAACTTGAACATAAAGCGTTGTGGGCGATTAAGAACATAAATTTTGATCTTAAAAAGGCTGACAAAAATAGAAAATTGCAACTCAATGAATTAGAGGAGATAAGGAACGATGCATATGAAAATGAGAAAATTTACAAAAAAGAACAAAAGTTTTTCATGAAAAGTCAATACTAAGGTAAACATTTTCGCCAAATCAAAAAGTTCTTTCGTATGACTCTCGACTTCATTCGTTCCTTGGGAAATTAAAATCAAGGTGGACAGGACCGTACGTCGTACATACTATTTTTCCACACGGTGCCATAAATAGAAAACCCTAGGGATGGATTGATTTTTAAAGTCAACGGTCATCGTTTAAAACCTTACTTGGAGTTGGCGAGTGATCGAGCGGAGGAGCTCATGATTCTTCATGAGCCACACTACGTCTAGTAAGAACCTCTCTTGTAAATATGTACATATTTTTCTCTGTTTCACTCATTGTATCGTGTATTGACTGTGGGAACATAGTCAAAATCAAGTGTGGGGGGGAAGTCTCATGTTTATTTTGATTCTTCATGGTTTATTTTTTACATTTTCTTTCCAAAAGAAAATTCTAAAACAAATTTTCTTTTTAGCATATTGATTTACTTTTGAAGAAACATTATAGGATAAGTATATGTTTTTTGTTATTAAATTGAAATTTTTGAAAATTTACTTGTCTCAACAAAAAATAAAAATAAAAGTTTGATTACAAGTAACTATGGTTTAACTAATATATTGGAAGGTTCATAGGTGATAATTATGAAGTTGTCCTAATTGTAATCTTTGTCTGAAAGAGTGGTTGTTTTAAAATAAAGGTGATAACATTTTTGATCTTCTAAGTTAAGTGGTGCTAAGAGGATTTTTCATAACTCTCTCTCTTTTAAAAAAAAGAAGTTTTTATAAAAATAAGAAACACCTAGAGTCAAGTGTTCATAGGTATGTGTGTACACTTGTCATGCTCTGTACCCTTCTCACATAAGCCCGAAAGGCAGTGCATGATCGTTATATCTGGCCTTAGTTTATCCGAGTTAGGTGTATGTAAATAAAATTAAAATAATAATAATAATAAACACCTAGGGTCATGTGTTCATACGCAAGTTGTACACTCGCCACGCTCTGTACTCTTCTCGTGTAAGCCCGGAAGGCAGTGCATGATCGGTATGTCTGGCCTCAGTTTATTCGAGTTATGTGTGTAAATAATAATAATGTTAATATTTTTCAAAATAGAAAGAGCAAGCAATTGAAATCCAAGCACTATTTTCACTTATTTGATTCGACTTGTTAGTCAAAAGAAATAAAAATACCACTTTGCAAAACTTTGATAATCAACTAAAGGATCCATTTCATAGTTGCACTATGTTATCAACCGAAACAACTAGCCAAACTAGAGTCTAATTGTGATGATAACTTAATTTTTGTTGGAAGTTTTGACAAGTAAAAGGACTAAAATTTCTTGAAAATAACCAAAACTTGTATTTAACTTACTCATGTCAATTTAAAATTAAATTTGGCATTCGTAAATATTTTTATGTGCATGTAAAAGTGTATATTTTTATTCCCATATTTAATATACTTTTATTTAAATAAGGGAGCATATTAGGGTATTTTACACGTTTAAACCAAAATTTAAATTGTTTTCAAATCATCATTTCTTCATCTTCATTTGGGGATAAAATAGTGATTTTGTTTATGATTTAATTTGAGAAAATTTATTTTCACATTTTTATTTTTATTTGTAGGAAATAGAGTGCAAATATGAAGAGGTTTCATGGATGGATGCATGCACATATGTTGAAAGCAAATGGAGAATGGAAATAAAAGAATTCATACAATATGGAGTAGCCCACATGCCCATGAACTAATGGTCCATAATTAAAAACACATGCACATGTTAATGGAGACTTAAAGGAATGTTAGTAGAGATTAATTATTTCCCTAATGATTACTTGGAGGTTACACTTTCTCAAGGGCATTTTAGGTAGTACCCTAAAATATGAATTAGAATTTTAAGCATGTATAAATACCCCTTATGTTTCATGTAATCTTCTTCTTTTTATGCAAATACTGTTGCCACAAATCAAAGTTAAATAAAAATTTCTTTAATGGCTTCTTAGCCTTATTCTGTACATTCATGTGATTTTTATTTTATGCTTTCTTTTTATGCCATTTTTATTTCATGCACTCCTACTTAGTTTATGCTTCTCTTATTTCATGTTAGTAGCATAGATTTAATTCTTGTAATTAGTTTAGTTTTATTTCATGCAAGTAGTTAGCTCTCTTTTCTTTTAATTAGCTCTCATTTTCCTCTTTTTTTAATGTTGAAATCATTTTACGTTAACATATTTTAAGTATGAGTAACTAAACCCCTTCAATTTAGGGGTAACGAAACTCTCATAAAACATATTAAATTAACATAATGATTTCATTTATGATCGCTCTTTTGTGCTAAATGGAAATTTTGAATGATGGTGGTTTATGTCTCTTTTTTAGTGAATTTGATAGTCTATGTTGGCATCTCAAATAGGCTATGCTTATTCTATTGTAAACATAAACTATTTGATCATTTGCCTAAGTGATTTTGATAATGAAAGTCAATTAGAATCAAAATTTGATGATCTATATTACTAATTCATAGTAAATAGATCATGCTTAAAATAGATTATATTTTAATTTCATGTCGTTTTCATAATGTTGATAAGTGGGTTTGAATGGTGTGTTACAGTTTGATGATTTAAGTTGTGCTAATTAATAGCGCAAATAAATCATCACACTTATAATAAGCACATCAATCATCTCTACTTAATATTTTAATGAGAGATTATAAATGAAGTTTGTGTTGATTTATATGAATGATTGGAAGTTGATTTGCCTCTAAATTGCTCTTTAATATCATAGTTTTATTCACTTTTACTCTAGCTTAATTTCTACAATTTTCTAGTTTAAAACAATTTTAAAGACTTTAGGCTAATTTGATTGTGTATTATTATAATTTAATTCTTTCCCTGTGGATCGACCCTACTCGCATACGTACTACAGTTGTACGTCGTGCGCTTGCGGTTTTTATAACGACTATATTTTTCAACAGTTTTCTAATCGATAGAAAATCCTTCGTCTAACAACACTCTGCTTTGGGATCACGGACACATATTTTCCGCACTGAGTTAGGTTTTAGAATTTAAGAGTTAACTTTATCTTTCTTTTCGTTTCAGGTTCCATGGGTCATGGACTATACCATCAACCGCGTCAAAATACCAGCTCTTATAGGGATCAAACTCCAAATGCACCCCATCGCTTTTACCACGAAACTGACAAGGAGAGAAGGAAGAGAAAAGATGATGAGGCAGGTTACTTAGAGAGAGCGTGAGATGGGAGAGAAGATAAAATAGGATAATGAAGGTGACCCCCTGGCGATATGCACAAATGCCACAGGGATTCTCATGATCACTGTGGGACTTTGCTGTCAAGTGCTCTCCCCCATACCGAACCTCAGACTGGCACGATGCAGGAAATTCCGTCCTCTCAGGCCATAAATATTATAGCTACTACTACTTCTTCTAGTTGAGGCAAGTAGTTCACTCTTGCACCAAGTCTGCCTCAGCTTCAAGCTACTTTCTCGTATCTCTTCTCACGCAGGGTTACGTTTGATAAGAACATAAAGCTCACCAATAGAGCTACTTCAATCCACAATCTCGAGGCGATTCGCGAGGATTTAAAGGCTGGGTTCAAGTGGCAAAGTCTCGTACGAGCCCTTTATGACGTTAACCATATTAACTAGTAGGAGATTCTTTCATTTGAGGTAGAAAGAGATGCTCAAGATAAAGTAATTAAGGATCATGACAATAAGATAACTCTGTTGAAGATTGAGAAAGATGCAACCTTGAAAGGAAAAACTGCTAGTGATAAGCTTTTAACTAAAGCAAGCCGGGCTCACAAGAGAGAATTTCTCATGATCAAAGATCAACTCAAAGAAGCTCACAGGGAGTCAAACAAGTTGAAAGAGAAAATCACTAAAAGAGAGCAGGCTGTCAAGGCTCAGGACCAAACTATTGCTGGACAAGCTGCCACCATTGCTGAGCAAGCCAACGAACTCATTCGACTCCATGAGGAGAATGCAAGACTGGCCAAGGAGAAAGAAAAAATTGCATTCGTTAACTAGCGATCGAGATCGACTATTTGGTCAGACAATCGGAGCTCTTAGATCTTCTTGAGGAGCATGATGAAGTGATGAGCCAGATGGATGCCAGCTTGCTGCATCTTTATACCTGAAATGTTATGAACAAAGGCAGTTTGAAGTGGCTTAGAAATGATTATCCCCATACTCTTGCTATGGTTTGGGAAGAAGTATTAGTTAGATCAGAGCAAGCCTGGGATATGCGATCTGAAAAGGAGTTAACGGTGGCTTATCTCAATTCTGAGGACATAGACTTCCTAGTGGCTAGTAGTGAGATTCTACAAGAAGAGAGAAGGAAAGAGCTACTGATGTCGTTTCAAAAGTTCTTGCTGTCCCAAGCTTTTTGGGTCAGTGTGAAATATCAGTTCCTAAATCCCAAAGGCAAGCAACAACCATTCTGCCATCCACAATTGTCTACTCTAAAGCTTCCCAAATGCATTCGTCTTCCAAAGCTCTATGTGAACCATACTTTCCTCTAACTGTCAAGAGACCCACTGAAATGGGGATCAGAGCAGGGGATTACGAAGTTCAAGTTCACGAGCAAACTCCCGGTTTAGGTATTTCCCTCGTTTCTCCAGTACTCCAGAAGCTCCAGTTCACTCCAGATTCCTTTACTAAACTATACAACCGTGTTTCCCAACTTATAGGTCAACTGTCTCTTCTGCTTCCTCCTCTAGTTGCACAGGACTTGGGGCCTTTGCCCTTCGGGTATAATTCCTATCTCAATCTTCGAGCTTAGGCCTGATTCTGAGAATATAGCAGCACTGTACAACTTGGAGGATGTCTCCGTCTTTCTAGAAGAAGAGATGGTAGTGACCGGTGAGTCAGACCCAACTAACAAGAAGACGATGGCAGGGAGACTTGAGAAGGAAAAAAAGGGTTGTAGGTGAAGAAGGAGGAGGAAGAAAAGCGCAAGACTCCGATTACAATCGAGCTCTGGATGTCAAAGGATGGAGAGGCCGCTATAGGAGGTTCTGCGGGGTCTTGTCTTGCCATGGGGGAGAGTCTGCATGCTTAGAGGATGTCATTGCCCTTGGAAAGAAGAGCAAGAGGAAGAGATTCCGACTCATCTAGGCAAGGACGGTAAAGGTGGCCACGGTGGGAAGGAGTGATGATGTGATTGAGTTCTAGTAAGGGGAAGCATTTCTGATTTTTGTATATTTTTTGAGTCGATCGAGTCTGTAATTTATGCTTTGTTTTCTTTTTTGTTGCGTGATGTCTAAAATTGCCCGGCGTTGTGCAAGAGAGGCCCCTGCTATTTGTTGCATCTGTACATAAAATGATATCAATAATGAAGGATTATCATTTCTATTGTAATCTCTTTTGTGTAGTTTTCCTGCATTCTATGTACTGTGTTTGTTTGTAAATAACTGCCTATGTATATAATTCGATTGCCTATATTGCAATTTCCTCCGTCATATACTTCAGTGTCTATGCCATGTCTTTATTTACCACAACTATATGCATGTAAATGGTATTCTTGCAGTTATTAAGCGTATTATATTACTGAACTCCATTATGATTTGTGCCGAAATACTCCATTTGACATGATAAAACTATGGTGTATCTCGGTTTAGCCTGTCCCGTTCATGCATTGGTACATGTATGCCCCCTACTCCATAGGGCTAGCTGCTTCAAACTCAAAGTTCAAGCAATTGGACAAAGATTTGCTGTTCTGGGCAACTTTTTTGGTTACCCCAGTCTAGGTCGTACAATAGGCTCCTGTCTTCAGGAACCGATGGCTTTGGTGCTTGATTCTGAGCATTTCATTCCTTGACTGTGACCGGATTCTTCCAAGTTTAGTGTTGAGATCCTATTTGCACATCAGTTTTTGTCTCCAAAAACTTTCGAATAGCTCAAGTACTTGGATTCTCAAGATATTGCTGGAGCGGTGCTGATTTCCACCAATCCTGTGATAAGAAACTTTCCCGATGCTGCTGGAGCAATGTCGGTACTTAGAAAGTTTGGATGAGCTCTCAATATTACCAAGTAACATCGATTACTAGAGAATAAAAGGATTTCCCAGTGTTGGCGGGGCGGCAATGGTACTTAGGAATTTCTGAATCAATTTTTCCATCGATCTGGCGGTTTGAGGGTCTATACTCCATATCCGGGGATTGGGAAGTATTTTCTTGGTCATGTGGGACTTTTGTTTGCTTGCAAGAATGCGGTTCCATCGGTTCTAAAAGCCACGTACGGCTTGTTGGTGGTACACGAGGGGTTTTGCGTACTTGAATGTGGTTCCATTGGTCCAAGTGTCGATGTGCGGCTCGTTGGTGGCACACATGGTGTATTGCGTACTTGAACACAGTTCTATCGGTTCAAGCAGCATCGTGCTGCTTATTGGTGGTGCACAGCGATTATTGCATATTTGAATGCAATTCCATCAGTTTAAGCAACGTCATGCGACTTATTGGTGGCATATAAGAAGATGGGCCTTCTTGACATTGCCAGAGCAATGCTAGTTCTCAGATGGCATGGATCGATTTTTCCAGTCGATCCAGCGGTTTGTGGCGATTTTTCCTTCGATGCGGTAGTTTTCTTATAAGAATGTTGTTCATTGATTCAAGAAGCAAGATATATTATTAATAAAAGGAGAGGTAACTCCTGCCTATTAACAATGCCCCCATTGTCCTTGGATGGATTATTTATGAAAATAGAAAATACATAGATTAGTACTAAATATAGTAGTGTCACTGTATCAAGCACGGGGAGTCAAAATTCCATCAACCGTCGTCAGCTTGAATGTTCCATCTCCAAGTTTCTGGCCAATCACGTAGGGTCCTTTCCAATTTGGGCAAGTACTCCTATACTTGGGAAGATCCATTTCAGGACGAGATCTCCCGCTTCGAAGGTACGATTTTGAACCTTTACGTTGAAGTGTCGTCCCACTCTTTTTTGGTGAGCAATAGTCCTAAGCTCGTCTTCCTCCCACTACTCATCGATCTGGTCAAGTGATTCAAGTTGTAGTTTCTCCTTTTCTCTTTGATTGAAATACCTTCTGCGATGAAAGGGAACTTCCAGTTCCATTGGTATCAAAGCTTCTGACCATAAGCTAAAGCGAAGGGGGAGTATCCAATCGTAGTTTTATATGTCATCCTGTAAGCCCATAGTGCAAGTCGAAGCTCATCAATCCAGTTCCCTTTAACTTTTGTCAACCATTTCTTTATGGTGGATTTGATGATTTTGCTCACTGCCTCCACTTGCGCATTCGCTAATGGGTGCACGATCTTGGAAAAGCTATTTTCGATCAGGTAACGCTTGCAAAAGTCATTGAATTCAATACTCTCAAACTAAGTTCCATTATCTGTGATGATTTTCTATGGCACTCCAAACCTACAAATATTATTTTAGTTACAAATTTAATTACTTTTTAGTAGTTATCATGGCAAGTGGTTATGCTTCGGCCCATTTTGTAAAGTAATCAACTACAATGATGAAGTATTTAACTCCTCCTTTTGCTATTGGTAACACGCTAATTAGATCAATTCCCCATATTGCAAATGGCTATGGACTGACCATTTGTGTAAGTTAAGTAGATGGGTTTCGCGGAATCTTTGCAAATCTCTGGCATCGATCAAATCGTCTGGAATAGTGCGCCATATCTTGGTATATGTTAGCAAGAAGTATCCATAGTGGAGAACCTTTTTCGCTAATGTTTACCCCCTGCTGTGGTTACCGCAACTGCCTTCATGAATTTCCATGAGGATTTTCTTAGCTTCATTCTTGGTCACACAACTAAGTAAGGAAGCAGAGAACCCTCTCTAATACAGTACTCCATCTTGCATTATGAACCATGGTGCCTTTCGAAGGACGTTTTTTCATTCATTCTGATCAGTTAGGAGTATTCCTCTGAGTAGGTAATGCTTGATCGATGTCATTCATTATTCCTCCGCTTCCACGATTTCCAAAATCCAGTCGACTTCCATATTATCTATGTTAGGGGTCGTAATACTTCCAATGGAACCAGTCCTAGCGATCGTGCATCTTTAAAATTGCCTAGTCAAGTGATCGAACTTCACATTCTATTCCCAGAGAATATGAGTTATTGTGTAATATTCAATATCATCGAGCAATTCCCATGCCTTTGACTGGCAAGGGGCGAGGTTCATATCCTTAGCCTAATAGTCTTGTTTCACTTGACAGAAGACTAACAAAAGTTGTTGTATATATATAGAGCTTTAATTTTGAGTTCCTTCACAATCTTCAGCCCCGCTATTAATGCTTCGTACTTCACATCATTGTTAGTAGCAGGGTACTTGTTCGTCGACGGAAATTCTATCGGTTTAGAAAGCCGTCGAACGAATTTAGAAATAAAATTTACCGCAAGCGCATGGCGTACACTTGTAGTACGTGGCGAATACGGGTCGATCCGCAGGGAATTGATGATTTTAAATCTCTATTCAATCAAATTAACCAATGTTGAAGAGAAAGTTAAGCTAGAGAGTTAGGAAATTAGCTAACTAACTAAAAGAAAAGAGATGCAAATATAAGAGTTAAATGACAATTTAGAGAATAAATCCACTCTCTAAATTATGTAGTTCAACACATATGAAATAATAATTTCTCTTTTATGGTCATTAGTGCTTTAATTGATGTATTTATCATAAGTATGGCATATTTATTCTATTGATTAGCCAACATAAGCCATCAAACTATAACACACCCTATAAACAACTTACTAACTTTCATGAAATTTGACAATGAAATCTATTTTAAGTACGGCCTATTAACTATTGATTAGAAATATAGACCATCAAATTTTAATTTCAAATCACTTTCTTATGCCATAATCATATTTTGATGAAGAGGCATTTGTGTTAGTGATTGTTTAAGCATAGCCTATTTGGTGTCAACAATATAATCAAATTCAAAGCAAGAAGAACAAATAAAACACTTCATTGATCATCATTAAGCACAAAAAGAGAGCATGAATTAACAAATAGTTGAAGCTACATAATTAGAGAGCTTCATTACCCCTAAATTGAAGGGGTTTAGCCTCTCATATTTGTCATTTGATTAACAAATGTAGCTTGCAACATGAAAGCAAAAGGAAAGCAAAATGAAAGCTAAATGAAAGAAAACTATTCTAATTGCATAAAAGAAATCTACACTACTAGCATGAAAGGAAATGAACATGTAATTAAAAGGAAACACTAATTACATTGCATAAAAAAAGGAAAGTTACATGAAGTAGAAATGGCTAAGTAGCCATGAAAAGAGAAAGAGAGCTTGTCTTTTTATTTTGAGCCTAAACTAAACTAAAGAGAGACTAAGGGAGAAGAGTTACATGAAACATAAGGGGATTTTATACATGTGTTAAACCCTAATTCATATTTTTGGGGAATGCCCAAAATACCCTCTTAGGAAGTGTGGAGGCCAAGTAATCATTAGCTTCAAATAATCCTCATTTAAGTGTACATGAAGCCATTAATTCCATAAGCATGTGCATTAGCCTCTAATTTGTACATTAAGGTAGGTGGGTAGGTGGGTAGGTGGGGTCCTCCATTATCATGCCTTTGAATTATTTCCGTCTTCATTTGCTCTCTTCACTCTTGTGCATGCATATATCATCATGTAACCACTTGTAAAATTCACCAAATTTCCTACAAAACAACATAGAAAATTCCAAGTAGATTTTCATAATTTAATAAATGCATAAAAATAACCATTTTGCCCTTATATGAAGATGAATATGTGACAATTTCAAATAATTTAAATTTTGGTTTAAACAAGTTAAAATACCCAATATGATCATTTATTTAATTTAAATAGATTAAATATGGTGGTAAAAATATGCACATTTACGTGCACATCAAATACCCCCACACTTATCTTTTTATTCGTCCTCGAATAAAGGAAAACTAAGATAAATCCATTTTCGTAGGGAGCACGATTGCATTGAGCGTATGCAACAAGCCGTTAAACCTCTGGGTGTCCCCAGTAGGACGAGTGTTGTCTCGTGAGGGTTTTCAGTGGATACTACCCACAAAATCCAAATGCAGGATGAAAATATTTACAAAATGCAAGATTTATTTACAAAGATGTGAATGCAAGTTTTTGAAAATATTTACGAATGAAGGATTTACTTTTAAATTAACACAAATAAGTTAAATATAGGTTTGGTCATTATCTTGAAATTTAATCATTTATTCGTCAAAATTTCCAACAAAAATTAAATTATCATAATAAATAGACAATAGTTTAACTCGTTGTTTCAGTTGATAACAAAGTGTAACCATGAAATAGGTCCTTAGTTGATTATCAAAGTTTATTAAAGTGGTATTTCATTTCATTTCAATAACAAATCAAATCAAATAAGTTAAAATAGTGCTTGGATTTCATTTGCTTACTCTCTCCATTTTTTTGAAAATTTTATTGATATTTACAATATTTACATATGCCTAACTCAGATAAACTGAGGCCAGATATATTACCCATGCACTGCCTTGCGGACTGATGTGAGGGGAATATAGAGCATGGCGAGTGAACACACGAGTGTGAACACTTATTGACTGTAGGCGTTATTAAAAAGAATTTATATATATACACCTAGCTCAGATAAACTTAGGCTAGATATACCGATCATGCACCGCCTTTCGGGCTTACGTGAGAAAGGTACAGAACATGGCGAGTGTACACACAAGTGTGCACACCTGTCGACCGTAGGTGTTAATAGAAAATATTTACATATATACAAATGTTTTTTTTTCTTTTTCTTTTCCTTTTTCAGTTTTTTTATAGAAAGAGAGTTTTTTTTGCAAAATCATCTTAGCACCACTTAACTTAGAAGACAAAAAACATGTTATATCCTTTACTTTAAATCAACCACTTTTTTTTAAAACAAAGATTTTCAATTAGGATATATTTCATAATTATCATGTATGAATCTTCCTATATACTAGTTAAACCATTATTATTTGTAATCAAACTTCATATTTATTTTTGTTAAGACGAATAAATTTTCAAAAATTTTAATTTAATAAACCAAAACCATATATTTATCTTATAGTGTTTCTTTAAAAATAAATTAAAACGCTTAAAAAAATTATTTTTGGGATTTTTTTTGAGTTTTTTTTAAAAGAAAAAGAAAAAATAAATCATGAAAAATTAAAAATGAAGATGAGTCTCCCCCTACACTTGATTTTGACTTTGTCTTCATAGTCAACCCAATTGGAAGGAGAAAAATAAAAATAAAAACAAGACCTTTATTTAAATGAAAATTAACGGTATTTACACGAGATCAGAAAGTATATCGTCAAAAAGTAAATGAAACGGTCTTCCAAAGACCGATTCATTTGTCTCGTCAAGTATACGAGACATAGCTTAAGCTCGGAAAACCAAACCATAAATGATTTCAAAGTTGAATGTTGATTTGGGAAAACGAATGTCGTTTTATTAAATATCTTACGAGTTGTTTTATTTTCGACGATTTTCGGGGTTGATAAAATAATCGATTGAAATTTAAATTTATTATCACCAAGTTGAAGTTCAAACTTATCATTGAAAACTTCTTCAAAATTATCGATTTCAAAATCAAAATGGTGATGTAAATCTTCCCCTTCAGAGTTTGACAACTCATTTTCAAAAAGTCCAAAGAAATTGTGTTCGTTAAAGTCGTCTTCCTTTGTTGGATTGTCAACAACTTCATTGCATAAATCAAGTTCAAAATTCAAAGTTGTTGTATTCAAATTTTCAGAAAAAGGAAGATCGAAATTTAAATCGAGTTTCTCACCCTCAAAAGAATTGAAATCCAACTCAATTACCAAATTTTCAACAACTTCATTAAGACCATCATTTTCCATTTCAAAAGTTGTTATTTGAAAATTGTCGAATTGGGTGAGATGGATTATCGCTTGACTCGTCACACGTTGGGATTTGAGTATGTTTATCACGTTGTTTCAAATATGTTTCAAACAACGAATCCGTGTGATCATCGTAAATTTCGTTCATTTGTTCAACAAAATCCAATTTATAATTATTAGCTTGAGGATTTTCGATTTGGATTTGTTGAGAACAAAAAATTTCACTTGCATCATAGTCGAGATTATTTCCCGGCAACGGCGCCAAAAACTTGTTCGTCGACGGAAATTCTATCGGTATAGAAAACCGTCGAACGAATTTAGAAATAAAATTTACCGCAAGCGCACGGCGTACACTTGTAGTACGTGGCGAATACGGGTCGATCCGCAGGGAATTGATGATTTTAAATCTCTATTCAATCAAATTAACCAAAGTTGAAGAGAAAGTTAAGCTAGAGAGTTAGGAAATTAGCTAACTAACTAAAAGAAAAGAGATGCAAATATAAGAGTTAAATGACAATTTAGAGAATAAATCCACTCTCTAGATTATGTAGTTCAACACATATGAAATCATAATTTCTCTTTTATGGTCATTAGTGCTTTAATTGATGTGTTTATCATAAGTATGGCATATTTATGCTATTGATTAGCCAACATAAGCCATCAAACTATAACACACCCCTTAAACCACTTACTAACTTTCATGAAATTTGACAATGAAATCTATTTTAAGTATGGCCTATTAACTATTGATTAGAAATATAGACCATCAAATTTTAATTTCAAATCACTTTCTTATGCCATAATCATATTTTGATGAAGAGGCATTTGTGTTAGTGATTGTTTAAGCATAGCCTATTTGGTGTCAACAATATCGGCTATCAAATTCAAAGCAAGAACAACAAATAAAACACTTCATTGATCATCATTAAGCACAAAAAGAGAGCATGAATTAACAAATAGTTGAAGCTACATAATTAGAGAGCTTCATTACCTCTAAATTGAAGGGTTTTAGCCTCTCATATTTGTCATTTGATTAACAAATGTAGCTTACAACATGAAAGCAAAAGGATAGCAAAATGAAAGCTAAATGAAAGAAAACTATTCTAATTGCATAAAAGAAAATCTACACTACTAGCATGAAAGGAAATGAACATGTAATTAAAAGGAAACACTAATTACATTGCATAAAAAAAAGGAAAGTTACATGAAGTAGAAATGGCTAAGTAGCCATGAAAAGAGAAAGAGAACTTGTCTTTTTATTTTGAGCCTAAACTAAACTAAAGAGAGACTAAGGGAGAAGAGTTACATGAAACATAAGGGGATTTTATACATGTGTTAAACCCTAATTCATATTTTTGGGGAATGCCCAAAATACCCTCTTAGGAAGTGTGGAGGCCAAGTAATCATTAGCTTCAAATAATCCTCATTTAAGTGTACATGAAGCCATTAATTCCATAAGCATGTGCATTAGCCTCTAATTTGTACATTAAGGTAGGTGGGTAGGTGGGTAGGTGGGGTCCTCCATTATCATGCCTTTGAATTATTTCCATCTTCATTTGCTCTCTTCACTCTTGTGCATGCATATATCATCATGTAACCACTTGTAAAATTCACCAAATTTCCTACAAAACAACATAGAAAATTCCAAGTAAATTTTCATAATTTAATAAATGCATAAAAATGACCATTTTGCCCTTATATGAAGATGAATATGTGACAATTTCAAATAATTTAAATTTTGGTTTAAACAAGTTAAAATACCCAATATGATCATTTATTTAATTTAGATAGATTAAATATGGTGGTAAAAATATGCACATTTGCGTGCACATCAGTATTCTAACCTTAGAGCATAACAGATCGACCGTCCTTTGGGATTTTTAAGCACAACTCTTGCTCCTGAGAAGAATTCATTTAATGCACAATCGATAAACAATTTCCATTATGATGCTACAACCATTGTGTCCTCCTCCTCGTTATTCCGAATTGTAAACTCGGTGATGAATTCAGCGAACGCCTGTCCGTTTTCTCTCTTCAGTGATGATAAGTCACATCATATTGGCTTAACTCAATATTCCATTTTAGAAGTTGTCCCGAAGTTTCAGGTCGGTAAAGTACCCATTTCAAGGGTTGATCCATTAATACCTCGATGTGGTGAGCTTGGAAGTACGGCCTCAGCTTTTTAGATGCCATCAGCAAGCAGTACGCTAAATTTTCTAACTTCGGGTAGATCAGCTCTGGTGAATCATTTGCTAATGTAATAGATGCATTGTTAAATCCTAGCCTACTCATGCACAAGTGCTGCACTTAGTGTGTAGGCTGACACTGCCAAGTAGATGAATAGATATTCCTCATCTGCTGGTTTAGATAGGATTGGTGGTGTCTCCATGTGTCGAATTAATTCCTTAAATGCTATCTAGCAGTCTTAATTCCATTTGAAGTTTTACTTACCTTTTTTAATGCATCAAAGAATGTCACACTTATCTATTGCTTTGGATATTAGCGACTCAATGCTGTAATTTTCCCATTTAGATTCTGCAAATCCTTTTCGAGCAATGGAGCTTGGACATTCCATAATGCAGCGATCTGTTCTGGATTGCCCTTACTTCCTCTTGCGTTTACTATGAATCTGAGAAACTTTTCTGATGAAACATCAAACGAGCACTTTAAGGGGTTCGGTTTCCTTCCATACTTCTAAAGGATTTCAAACATCACTGAGAGATTATCTAGATAGTTTCCAGATACTCGTGATTTTAGAAGCGCGTCGTCCACATATACCTTCATCGTCCGTCCGATCCGATTCTTGAACATTGCGTTTACTAATTTTTGGTAAGTTGCACCAGTATTCTTTAAGCCTAACGGCATTACAGGATAACAATACAGTCCCAAATCAGTAATGAATCTGATGTTCTCCTGATCGGGTTTATGCATCATAATCCGATTGTATCTTGAATAGGCGTTCATAAATGAGAACAGCTCACGTCCCGCGGTTCCGTCAACTAGCCGGTTGATTCTAGGCAAGGGAAAGCTATCCTTTGGACAAGCTTTGTTCAAGTCCGAGTAGTTGACACAAGTCTGCCATTTCCCATTCAATTTCTTGACCAGTACAGGGTTTGACACCCATTCAGGATATGTTGCACCACGGATAAAGCCATTGGTCAATAGCTTATTCACTTCTACCTTCAATGCAGCAGATTGCTCTAGACCCAAAATGTGTCTCTTCTGCCTTACTGGTGTGAATTTGGCATTGATATTAAGTGCATGACATGCTATCGCTGGCGATATTCCACATATATCGAAATGCGTTCAAGCGAATACATGCATATTGGCATAAAGAAATTTTATCAGTTCGTTTTTCAACTTGACTCCAAGCTATGAAGCTATCTTCAAGACTCGAGTTGGATCATCCAGTCGATAGGGAACAGTAACCATAAACTCCACTGGTGCTGCCTATTCATCCCCTACACTCTTCTTCCTAGGATCCATAGTCTGGTCAAGCGACTATGGTCCCCGAGCCAGGGGCCATTATGTAATTACTATACTTACGGGTCACGAATGTTGAGAGCTTCCCTATATTTTCCCCTTCTCACGTCGTTTGGCTTCGCGCAATTTGGCAACTTAACATTCTCTTACCGTGTCGTGCCTACTCTTACCACCCCAAACCTATTTTTCATTGGGAACTTCATTATAAGGCACCATGCAACCAAAGCTATTCTGAAATCAGCGAGGGTAGGTCGACCCAAGAAAGCGTTGTATGCCGAGAATTCTTCAATTATCAAAAAGGTTTAAATAAGAACCACCCTTCGATCTCCTTCTCCATGTTCTATAGGCAAGTCAATTATCCCGATTGGCTATTTTAGTTTGCCCGTAAATCCCTGAATCTTCATCCTACAAGCGGCACATCCTCATGTTGATCTTCGTCCGATCGAACATTTTTTGGAAATGGATGTTAACCAAACTTCCACTATCAACCAATGCTCTACACACAACCGTCAGCCTGATTCCAACCTTTACCACCATTGGGTCGAGAGTTGGCACCTCTAGACCATCAGTATCCCAATTTCGAAATACGATATATTCAATGATCAACTTATGTTGTTTGGCCGGGGCTTCATCTTCAATAGCATAACAAGTTTCCTTAGGAGCGTGCTTCAAAGAACTAGCGTATCGCTCCATCTCACTCCAACTCTTCTACGTAGGGTGAGGTCCTCTAGTGATGGTACTTATGACAAGTCTCTAATCAGTCTGATGAGTCCCTTCCCCGCTAGGTCTGACCAGATTTCCTTGATTGCTCGGAACTTGGGGTCCAACAAGTTGATCAAAATTCTATGGTTTATTTACGTATTATTGTTGTCTATTGTTCCTTATTGGTTCCATGATTAAGTCCTTCAGATGTCGACATTCATTTATGTTATGCCCGTGGGTCTTATGAGAGTGATAAAACTTCCCCGATTTCTTTTGTTGTTCAAAAGCTTCCCACTTGGGCGGTTTGTTGTACCGCTCAGATCCCTAAGTGGCAAGGCAGATGTTTTTCCAAGCTATCATTCAATGGCTTATAATCTTTAGGTCTGATATCCCTAAGACATTTCTTATTCCCATCACACCTACCAGATTTCTGATTCCTCTTCTTCTGCTCTGAATTCTTTCCTAATGTAACTCCAAAAATATTTTGGTCCTACTTAACTGCAACATTGCTCCGAACCATTTCCTTTGGTTATTTACCGATAGATTTGCCTTCGACCATACTTGCCTCTTCCAGTCTTAGGAACTGTTTGCCTTTCGGTGGAATTCTTCCATTATAGTAGGTTGTTTCATTATAATCCATCTACCAAAATCCATATTTGAGTGAATGGCTCGGACTAAAGCCATAAAAATCATATCCTCTTTTGGATTGCTTACCTCAGTAACTGCGATGTTAAACCGGTTCATGAAATATTTAAATGACTCATTGAGTCCTTGGAAAAAGCCAGATAAGGACATCATGCATTTTGGTCATGCGGTATGGAGTCTAAATTGCTCTAGAAAACTTTTTTGCTAATTCTCGAAAGTGGAAATAGATCTCGGTGCAAGTCTAGTAAACCATATAGAAGCAACTCCTTCCAAAAAGATAGAGAAACATCTACAACAGACATCTTTTGTTGCCCTAGCTCCATCCATATGCTACTCATAGTTGTACAAGTGTTATTTGGGGTCCGCCGTCCCATTATATGATGGCACAGTCAGCATAGTGAATTTCCTAGGATATTCCATTTTTAGTGAATGAAGTTCGACTTAGCATGAAACCCCGGTCTTTATTATTTTTGCCCCTACTCTCCTCCAATAACCATTTGACCATGTCAGCAGTGTACTCCTTGCGAGCATGGCGGTCTACAAGTCAGCTGTCATGGGCTACATTAAGTGTTTGACTCCACAAATGGTCTTGATTCGATAGCTGAAGCCTAGGTTCTCCATTCTCCCGGAGAAACACTCCTGCAGGGTCCCGTTGGCACATGGTTGGTCTTACCGGGGCAGTTTGAACTTCGTTTCTGGCATTTTGCCTATTTACATCAATTGTTCAGTTTCAATCTTTCATCATCAAGTTGCATATCATCTCCAAAGTCAGAAAAAGAATTGCGTCATTCACTTGACGAGTGTTTACTCTAAGATTTGGATTTGTGGTAGATTGCTTTCCAGTAGGAGGAGTACTTCCATTGCCTTCTATTATGATTCTTGCAGCTCCACGAACAATCACCGTCTGCTTTTATTTATAATTTCTCTTGTTCAAGCTCAAAACAGAGGAATTATATTGTTCTATAGTACCTGCAGTTTCTTGTCTAGCTCTCAAATCACTCAGTGGTTGTAGTGCTTGCGAAGCATTGATCTTATCCATGAGAGCCTTTTAGCTATCGGCCATTTTCTAGTTAAGTTCATTAACCATCTAGGTAAGCTATCCTTTAGTCACAACATCCTATTGAGCGGAGGACCCTGGTTATAAATTTCGAGTATTAACCTCTGTTCGATGATTGTTATCATTGTTTACTTCAATTTGTTGGGGTTTCCTTCATCACCTCCGATATTGCTCCCGTTGATCTGTCAAAAGTGCTTCTCTGTTTTCTAGGTTCCATTGATTTTCAATAGCAACCCTACGAATCTTTGAACCATTGGTTCTCTTTTAACCCAAAATAGCAAGCTAGATCTAAGCCTGGATTTAGATTTTTTCAATAAAAGCATCAAAATGTTAACGCCAAAAATAGATCAACACCAAAAAATAGGTTGTAGGGAATCTATGAGACCTAGATCTAGTAGATAGTAGTAACAATAAATAGTAATAATAAAAGAAAATAAACGGAAATAAGAAAGAGAGACATAAGATTTTATAGTGGTTCAGAGATCTTTAGCCTACGTCCATTTATAGCTTTGTTGTTTATTGATTTAATTGAGATTATAGAGGATTTGAGAGAGAATAAGTCAAAAGTGTAGAAGTTAGACTGATTATAAGTCCTATAATTGACTAAAGTTGCTTCCTTGGTGACTACTGTGTAGAGGAAGAAGACGAAGATGAGACAGAGCTTCTGCGTAGTGATAGCAGGAACCCAATCTTGTTTTAGTTACTCTATGGTTTATATTTATAGTGGTAGCAGTTGTATTGGGCCAGAATGAGAGCTTGAGCAAAGTCCAAAAGTCTACCCAAGAGTGTGTGAGAATTTGTGAGACCAACTGTGTTGATGTGACATATTGATATCGATCTCTCATGTTGGTAGCGACACATGTGCTTAACTCCAATTAGTTTGGTTTCTTTTGCATCTTTATCCTACTCCATTTTGAAGTGTCCCATGTTGTCTTAGTGGATAGATGATTGATGTCGATGATAGTTCCTACATCACTTGGCTTGTTTTGCTATTCTGACTACTAACTCTTTAATTCTAGTAAATAGTTGTTCAGAATCCTTTGATATCTCATGGGCACACATAAAATAAGCAAAGAAAGACTCATGCAAAGTTCGAGTGAGAAACATGAAGGTATGAGAAGTCTCCACTGACTTCTAGAGGTCGGTACCGACCTTTGGTGTTGGCTCCATTTTGGATGAAATTTCTTTATAGTGCTTCTCTACCCTATCTAGGTGTGCTTCCAAGATTTCAAGTTATTTCGTCTTCGTTTCAACATTCTAGCTTTTATTGATTTCTACTTGGTTAAAAACTAAGTTAACGTCTAGACTCAAAATACCCAAATATTCCCTATAAAATTGAGCCATCCCTAACCTTAGCCGCCACCTAATTAGTTCCTCTCCCCCATATTGATTAGTTCTTCTAACTCACATTTTAATTGTGGACAGTTTTCTCTAATTAAAAATTGGTTTACAAATTCAAAATGTCCAACCTAGTCGAATTATATATCAATTTTCTTCTCGATAAGATGAAAGGAGATAACAATTCATTTTCCAAGACAATGTTTGAGTTAGCTAGAACTCAAGGTCAAAGGCAATGGCAGCGACCTAGGATTGTGAAAATTGGGCGTTTTGGGTTAGAGCATCAATTGACTGAATTGAAGGCATAAGTTGGTAAATCTCGAGGAGAAGAAATTAATTATGGTGGTCAACAGCCTTATTGTTGATGAATTTAGCCGAAATTTAGATTGAAGTTTTCGACTAAGATTTTGGTCGCTGACCAAAATATAATGTTTAGGTGGACCTGGAGGCATTAGGTAGTGGAGCTCGTCGACTGGAGCATTATGGTCTATGGAAACACAATTTCGATGGTCTTGGGGAGATGCGGCGGTTGGCCAAATGCTGAGAGCCATGTGTTGTGCGATATGAACGTGGGTGGGAGTATGAAGGGTAGTTTACTTTTAAGCCCTTGAAATTTTGTTTAAATACAATTTTAACCATGAATTTTCTAACTACGATGGCTTTTGCATACAACCTCCAATTATGAATAGTTTGTTGTATTGGGTTCATAGTGAGATTCTATACATTTTGGCCTATAGTTTGCTAGCTTTTGAGACTGTTTATTTTAAGGCATTGGCAGGATTCAATGGTCCTAAGTATTTGCATACTTTTTATTGTTATTTGGGTGTTTTGGGTGATATATGTACAAATTTGATTGTTTATCTATTTAATTGTTGCGTTGTTAGATGCTGAATATTTTATGTTAGTTAATTATAGATTTGGAGAAAATAATTAATTAAAAATTGGTGCAAAATGTGTAATTAGGGACTAGTGATATTATTTATAAATTCTGTAGTAATATTTATAAACAACTATATTTGATAATTTTTGATGAAGTTGAAGTTTAAATTTTAGTAAAGTTATTAATTATGAATTTTTAAGGAAATTCATAAATAATATAGAAAACCTATTTAAAGCGATTTTAGTAAAGTATTATTATTTATAAAGCAATTTGGATTTATAAATAAAAAATGATTTTTGGTGAACTATTACTATTTTGGGCCTTGCATTAGTAATTGAATATAGGAGAATTGTGGAATAAATCGACATTGTTTGAGATAAACAGTATATCGGGCTTTTCAAAAATTTAAATAATTTTTTCTACTATCTTTGGATAAATAATAATATTACTACTTTTATGGAAAATGATATTATTATTATTTAAAGTAATGAGAGATATTTGGGAAAATAATAATGATGTTTTTTCAGAAGTATTTTGAGTTAAATAACTATTATTTTCAAAATGGATAATAATAGCATTTTTATTAAAAAGTGAAGTATTGTGCTATTGAAATAGATAAGTTGGATTATTTGGGTTTAAAAGAATAAAGTGATATTAAAAGGTTTCTTTCATAGAAAAGTCGCTATTTTGGAAATAAATAATAATAATATATATCGAAAGTTGTAATAATTACTTATTTTAAGAAAAATAGTAAATGTTTTAAGGTGTTTAAGGTGAATGAATATTATTATTTGGAAAAAAATATGCAAAATGAATTCCAGATATGTGAAGTAAAATATTAAATTTTTAGAGATAGTAAGTAATGATTTGTAATTTATATCATCTGAAGTAAATTGTTGATGTTTGAGTAAATAATAATGGAATGTTTCTACTACACTAAAAATGAAGTATTGTCATATATTATTCTTCATTTGTTATGTGAGTAAGTGTTTACCATTATGAGGCATTTTATTTGGGTAGGTGTTTACTATTTGAGAATATACCATTTTTTCTTTACCAAATTGGAAGCATTTACTCTTTGGAGTGAGTAATTTCTATTTATTTTTATTTACTCGCTGGTGGCATATGTATAGAGTTTTTAGCAATTACCATTTTATTAGCCTGTGTGATTGTTGGTCTATATTGAAAGTTGTCGTTGTTGTTTGATGTGCGACTAGTATGTTATTGCTTATGAATTGGTATTCACTTTTATACGCAATATGAATTGGTGTGTTCACTTTTATACCGAGCCATAGTGTTTGAACGATACTTTTTATTGGTATGGTTGGAAATAGGGATTAGCTGACTTTTGGTTGCGATTATGTGTTGGAGTTTTTTTCATTTTTATATTAACATATTGTGTTCAATATTATAGGTATGCCTGTATTATTGCCTAGATGTGCTAACGATAAATGTTATTCTTATGCTTAATTTTTTAACTGCACGAGAAGAGCACGTCCATGTATGAAGATATAACTTTATGGATTTGATCCCAAAAAGGTACGTAGACAGTTCTTTTTATGTAAAAGCTAGTAGATCCCTTGAGTTGGGCTACGTGTGAAGAGTTAGGCATGGTCCAAAATTAGTTCAAACCTCTTCCTTTCTCTTTGTATTTTTACTAGTATGCATATTTATGTTTTAGATGTATAAATAAAGATTTTTTAGGTTTACAAGCATAGATAACTGGAAGGGAATGAGGTGAATTTTCAGCTGATGCTTTAAGGTTATACATTTTCTTACATGTTCATCGCGTACTTTTTCTTCCGTTTGATATTAAAGAACCCATAAATGTAATATGGATGTGGACAGATAGAATATGTGTTTTTTTATATTGGTTCTTGTATTTAACATATATGATGATGTAATAAATTGTTGTTTAGTTCCGTTGTGACATATTTTAATGTAATTAGATAATTATTTTAATTTATTCACCAAGACAGCCCACTGTTTTTAACATCTGAGGTCAGTGTGCAAGCATAGACGATGTTTGACATTAATTTAAGAATATGGGGGCATTTTAGTCCCTAAAAGGGATATGGATCATTGAAATGCTCCAACGGTTGGTAGAACTAGAAAAAATGCTAAGAAAAACACTAGCAGACAAGAGAAATCCCAAGGATGTAATCAAGATAAATGACATGATAGAGGTAGAAGACCAAGACGAATGGACTCCTTAAAGAACAAAGACTTAGGTGTCGAGGTGCTAGCTGTGAGCACTCGAGCATCAACCAGCATAGGAATTCGTGGAACTGAGTAAACATTGATGCAATCAACGAATGCCACTAAGGGCATGATAAATGTAATAACAATAATTAGTGATATGATAAGGAGATTCTCTAGAAAGATAACGATGAAGGTGAATGGACACATTATTTATCTTAATTTAATTTATATTTTTATATTCCATTATGTAACAAACTATAAAAAAAATATGACATAAAAAAACAATTTTTAATAATAATAAGATATTGAAAATACGAAAAAGTTGAGTTCTTGTTTTAGAATTGAGAATAGTAATAACAAATATGGTTAATTATATTCATATTAGAGTGGATAATTCCTACAAAAAATATAAAGTTAGGATATAGCAGAGAAAGTAAGAGTATTAGAAGCATATAAAAATGTAAGATTTGGTGATACAATATTTCCAATTGTAGAAGATTTGGAAGATATTGTTGATTTCAGTGATTCAATATTTCCATTGTAGAAGATTTGAAAGATATTTGAGATAATTTCTCAAATATATATTGCCTCTTTTATAGCATTAAAGAGAGTAATAAATTTCCTAGGGAGATTGAGATAATCAATTAATTCCCTAATTAGCTGCTTAAAGAAGGAATGTTATCTGGCGCATGTAAATTGGGGTAAATTAGAAAATCAAATGGATAAACATTTCCTGTATGAATAGGAGAATTAATGAGGCATTGATTTATTACCATAAATCAGTTACTTCAACCCCAAGTAATAATCTTTATATAAAGGCAGAGATTAACATGAGTAAAATTATCTTTCTCAGTTGTATTTCTTATTCTTCTTCTCTATCATCAATCTTGTAAAATTTTCTCCTCTTAGAAAGTAATAAAATCTCCTCTCCCTAAGTGGATGTATGCTATCTCGCGGTAGTGGAACCACTATAAATCCCATATGTTATTTTCTTTTATTGCTTGATTTGTGATTGCTTTTAGCTAGTGACTATCTGTTGTTTGTTTTGCCTTACCATCAATCTAGTCCTATTTGTTTTTCCGCAAGGTTAAGTTTTTGTTCCTAAGGCGACCTTGAGGGGTTTTTTCCCCAGTAGTCTGGTACCAGAGCGACAAGGATGATTGAGAAAGGGTGGTAGACATTATGGCAGGAGATGAGGAGACTCTAGTAGTTGTACCAAGATCCTATGTTAGAGGGACCTATATTGCATTCGGATCTAGTTTAGCAATAGAGAAGTGGAACAGTTATAATGGCTGTATTTTGATTGGAAATAGGGATTAGATGACTTTTGGTTGCGATTATGTGTTGGAGTTTTGTTCATTTTTATATTAACATATTGTGTTCAATATTATAGGTATGCCTGTATTATTGCCTAGATGTGCTAACGATAAATGTTATTCTTATGCTTAATTTTTTAACTGCACGAGAAGAGCACGTCCATGTATGAAGATATAACTTTATGGATTTGATCCCAAAAAGGTACGTAGACAGTTCTTTTTATGTAAAAGCTAGTAGATCCCTTGAGTTAGGCTACGTGTGAAGAGTTAGGCATAGTCCAAAATTAGTTCAAACCTCTTCCTTTCTCTTTGTATTTTTACTAGTATGCATATTTATGTTTTAGATGTATAAATAAATATTTTTTAGGTTTACAAGCAAAGATATCTGGAATGGAATGAGGTGAATTTTCAGCTGATGCTTTAAGGTTGTACATTTTCTTACATGTTCATCGCGTACTTTTTCTTCCGTTTGATATTAAAGAACCCATAAATGTAATATGGATGTGGACAGATAAAATATGTGTTTTTTATATTGGTTCTGGTATTTAACATATATGATGATGTAATAGATTGTTGTTTAGTTCCGTTGTGACATATTTTAATGTAATTAGATAATTATTTTAATTTATTCACCCAAACAGCCCACTATTTTTAACATCTGAGGTCAGTGTGCAAGCATAGACGATGTTTGACATTAATATAAGAATATGGGGCATTTTAGTCCCTAATAGGGATATGCATCATCGAAATGTTCCAACGGTTGGTAGAACTAGAAAAAATGCTAAGAAAAACACTAGCAGACAAGAGAAATCCCAAGGATGTAATCAAGATAAATGACATGATAGAGGTAGAAGACCAAGACGAATGGACTCCTTAAAGAACAAAGACTTAGGTGTCGTGGTGCTAGCTGTGAGCACTCGAGCATCAACCAGCATAGGAATTCGTGGAACTGAGTAAACGTTGATGCAATCAACGAATGCCATTAAGGGCATGATAAATCTAATAACAATAATTAGTGATATGATAAGGAGATTCTCTAGAAAGATAACGATGAAGGTGAATGGACACATTATTTATCTTAATTTAATTTATATTTTTATATTCCATTATGTAACAAACTATAAAAAAATATGACAAAAAAAACAATTTTTAATAATAATAAGATATTGAAAATACCAAAAAGTTGAGTTCTTGTTTTAGAATTGAGAATAGTAATAACAAATATGGTTAATTATATTCATATTAGAGTGGATAATTCCTACAAAAAATATAAAGTTAGGATATAGCAGAGAAAGTAAGAGTATTAGAAGCATATAAAAATGTAAGATTTGGTGATACAATATTTCCAATTGTAGAAGATTTGGAAGATATTGTTGATTTCAGTGATTCAATATTTCCATTGTAGAAGATTTGAAAGATATTTGAGATAATTACTCAAATATATATTACCTCTTTTATAGCATTAAAGAGAGTAATAAATTTCCTACGTGTTGGAAGATTGAGATAATCAATTAATTCCCTAATTAGCTGCTTAAAGAAGGATTGTTATCAGGTGCATGTAAATTGGAGGAAATTAGAAAATCAAATGGATACACTTTTCTTGTATGAATAGGAGAATTAATGAGGCATTGATTTATTACCATAAATCAATTACTACAACCCCAAGTAATAATCTCTATATAAAGGCAGAGATTAACATGAGTAAAATTATCTTTCTCAGTTGTATTTCTTATTCTTCTTCTCCATCATCAATCTTGTAAAATTTTCTCCTCTTAGAAAGTAATAAAATCTCCTCTCCCTAAGTGGATGTATGCTACCTCGCGGTAGTGGAACCACTATAAATCCCATATGTTATTTTCTTTTATTGCTTGATCTGTGATTGCTTTTAGATAGTGACTATCTGTTGTCTGTTTTGCCTTACCATCAATCCGGTCCTATTTGTTTTTCCGCAAGGTTAAGTTTTTGTTCCTAAGGCGACCTTGAGGGGTTTTTTCCCTAGTAGTCTAGTACCAGAGTGACAAGGTTGATTGAGAAAGGGTGGTAGGCATTATGGTAGGAGATGAGGAGACTGTTATCCCGCCTTTTGGCAAGGCCGCGACACCAAGGACTTGACTAGATACCGGTGACAGATCGTCTCGGAAATCGATTACAAGCAAGGATCGCTATGGATATCGACGAAATTTGTTCGAGTCCGGATCGGGCTACAATTGACAAGGCATGTCAAACAAAGTCATAGGAACCAACGTTCCGGATTTCAAGTCAATCCGAGTTCGTACGCCCGAGATATCATCAACGCAATTGAAGGGCATAGCCGTAGGATCGCCTCCTCTTTGTTCGAATCGACTAAGGGTCGAATCCATCAAAGATCGACTCCAACAAGTTCGACTCGGTCTGCTTCGAGTCCATTTGGACACACGTTGGTACCAGAGCCATCTTGTTCGAAACCATCAGACGGCTAAGCTTCGTATCCACCACCCAAGGCAGCATGTTTGAATCGATAGAAGTTTCCTTTGATTGCTTCGAATCCACTAGGAGGACTTTGGCTTCGACTCCATCGAACGGGGCCTAGTTCGAATCCATTAGGCCATCACTTCCTTCGAATCCACAGAGCTACAGATACTCCGAATCCACACTGTTTGAGGCGACTTCGAATCGATCGACTTTAACACACCTAGATCGATTCGAAGAGGCCTTTGTTCGTTCGATTCGAAGAGGGATATCTTCGAATCCACTATCACGAATCCACCTGGTCAAAGCGGCGAAAAGCATGGAGTCGACCCAGTCAAACCGGAGTACAAAACGGATCGAAGCGAGAGACACGCGCCACGTCGCAGCAAGCATCGAGTCGACCGAATCGATTCGAACTAAGATCGATTCGAAGTACCCCTGTTCTCCAGAAATGCAACATTGAATCGATCATATCTCGAGTTCTACAAGTCCAAATGCCATGAAATTTTCACAGAAGCTTAAACACATGATGAAGAATGTCCACACCAAATTTCAGCTCGATTGGATAATTTCATGATCGATTCGAACCGAGGGTCGAATCGATCCCAAAGTGGGCCCGGATCTCCAGATTTCGGCCATGTGGGCCCCCTGACGTACCAGAACTGGTCTCCCCTCATTTTAGGCGAAATATCAGCCTCCTACACCTATAAATAGTGCCCCTGGTCATTCAGAAAAGGGGTCGGAGAATTCTAAGTACTGAAGAGCGCCTAGATTCTGCCAGATCTACTCCAGAACACCGCCGCTGCTTTAGATTGACACTTAGCATTTAAATTCAGTTGTATTACATTATTAACTACTGTAACCTTCAAGTAATCGAGCAATAAAATCATCAAACTTCATAGTGGACGTAGGCAAAACGCCGAACCACTCTAAATCGCTTGTCTTTGCAATTTACTTTCTGTTATTTGGAGTTTTTGTTAGATAATCCACAGTTTTAATTTTCATTCTTCACTTTTATCTCTTCAAAAACTTCCGAAGAGTGTTGTGCCCATTTTTGGTACAAACACTTTGGTGCTTTCACTGAGAAAAAACCAGCTTTTTTCTCCTGCTCCTTGGATCTACCATCGATACCGGATTGCACAAATCCAAGAGGAAGATCCAGATCTTTAATTCACAATCCTTCCATTCTACTCAGATTTGCATAAAATCTAGGAAAAGGATTCATCATTCAAAATGGTTAGCACGAGAACCACTTCTACAGCTGCTGGACAAGAAGGTAGGGATGGACAGAATCCTGCTTAACAGCAGCCATCCAACCAAGACAACACTGCCCACTCGGATCCGTCTGAGGCAGTCACTAGACAAGAATTTCAGGTGTTGCTTCAAGAGTTGACTCAGAGTCGGCAGCAGTTAGCCGAACAGTTGCGTGCCAATATCGAATTAACAAACCAACTGAACCGCCAGGGCCGTAGGAGGTCCAGAAGGGACGATGTTTCCCGCTCATCCACTGAAAGTTCTGCCTCATTCGACTATCATCATAGATCTACCCATCCCCGATTAGACGGAGATCATGCTCAAACTGCTGGATATCAACCCGCCCTGACTGTCGGGCAATTGAGGGTAGGACCGTCAACCAGCTTCCAGGCTGGGCCATCAGCGCGAGGTGGTCGTACTCCACAATATACTACGGACAATCATGTCACAGCTGCCACAGTAGAAACAAGGGTTGATACCCGACATCTTCCGGATTCGAGTAATCAACAACAGGGACGTACTTCTGAACCATACGTCCCGGAAGACGCTGAGCCAAGGAGGCGAAATTTGGACCGTCGACAGCGCCCGGTCCAAACTCGCACTATGGAACCCGACCACACCTTAGCTCAGCATGCTCAAAATGTAGCAATGCCAGACATCTCGACTATGATACGTCAGATGATCCGCGAAAGCCAAGGTCTTACCAATGACGATTGGGGGATTTCTCGAAGCCATACTCCTTTCACGGACGAGATACTATACGCTGAACCTCCTCGGCGATTCAGAATGCCAACTCTCCCTATGTACGAAGGAAGTTCTGATCCCAATCAGCACATATTGAAATACGAATGGTCAATGAGCGCCGCAAGGGCCGACGATGCAGTAAAATGCCGAAGCTTCCCCATCTCACTGGGAGGAATTGCAACAATGTGGTTTACAAGATTACCTCCAAGATCTATCTCTTCATTTGACCAATTGGCTAAGAAATTTGTTGAACAATTCCGTATGCATGTCGCTAGACCCAAAGATGTTAACACCCTATCCAATGTTACCCAAGCTCGTGGGGAAACATTAAGGCGTTACTTGGAGAGATTCCATGCGGCATGTGTGGAAATTAGTAATCCCAACGACAACTCAATTTTAATGGCATTGACAAAGGGGATTGATCCCGATTCTGAATTTGGAAATTGGTTAGCCGGAAAACCACCCGCATCGTTGGACCGTTTCTACTCCAAAGCCGCTCAATTCTTACGGCAAGAGGACGCGAAACAATCTAGGAAACAGGACGATGCGAAACCTGGAAATGAGGGAATACAAAGCAATGTAGCAGTTAAATAGTCCGGTGATAGTTTCGGAAAAGTTCAGTTAAACATACAGAACAAACAAACTCAGCCAAGAGGTAGTAATGGTCAAAATAAGAAGAGAGATCCGAATCCAGGCCCACGACGTAGGGCTCCGATGTTCGAAAGTTATACACCATTGAACACTTCGTTGGAAAATGTGTACTTGCAAACTTGCAACACTGAATAGTATAAGAAACCCGCTCCGAAGCGGTCATCGGAAAGGCAGATTCAGACAGGAAAGTTTTGTAGGTTTCATGAGAGTTATGGCCACAATACTAATGACTGTCGCCATTTGCAGGATCTCATAGAAAAGTTGATCAGGGAGAGAAAGTTAGATCAATTCGTGCGGGCGCCGCAGTCTGGTGGTGCGGGCCCCTCGAACCCAAACCATGCGCAAGACCAAGAAAGGCAAGAGGAACCCGCTCGTACAGGCGGGAGGCTAGTTATCAATACCATAAGTGGTGGTCCTCATCCAGCGGACAGGAGCTGGAGGGAAATGGAGTCGTATGCTAGCTCTATCAGGCATGCGAGCTTCGAATGCTGTAGTAATTGTGAGGATGGAACCCCGGCTAAGCAACAAAAAACGATGTCTGACGATATCATATTTAGAAGCAGAGATGCTGACAAAATCGAAGCTCCAACAATTGACCCACTGGTCATATCTGCCCAAGTTGGTCCTGCTTGGATGAAGAGGATCCTGGTTGACAGTGGGAGTTCTGTAAACATTCTATTCAAACGAGCTTACGATTTAATGAAGATGGAAGCCAAAGACTTGAAACCCTGCCAATCCCGAGTTCATGGCTTCAATGGGAGTGCAACAATACCTACTGGAATAGTGGAACTGGGGATTGGAGAACGCAGGAGAGTCCGACTGCTGCAATTCGTTGTTCTTGACATCGCTTCACCGTACAATGCATTCCTGGGTCGACCAGCCCTTGCTGAATTCAGGGCAGCCATTGCCCCGTGGTGTTTGACTTTAAAATTCCCAACTGACCATGGTATAGGAATCGTTCAAGGAGATCAGGCAGCAGGGAGAGCCTGTTATGTTGCTGAGTTGCGTGAAGCACAGAAAAAGGAGAAAGGAAAGGGCGTAGAGGAATCTCTCTACGTCCGTTTTACTGATAATTGACAACTAGCGCCCGGGCCCCGGCCCGGGCACCACTACCAATTCCTTAGAGATCTTGACCCTAGAGATAGCAAAGATAAAGATGAAGTAGAAGAGAATCAAGTGTCTCCAGCCGAACTGACTGTGGACGTCCCAGTCAGTGAGGATGACGACTCGAAAGTACTGAAAGTTGGATCTCAACTGGGAAAACAGATACAATAGGAATTGGTTGAATTTCTTCAAGCGAATCTCGATGTCTTTGCCTGGACGCACTCTGACATGTGCGGAATCTCACCGAACATTGCAAGTCACTCTTTGAATATTGATCCGCGACATGTTCCGGTCAAGCAAAAGAGGCATGGTATGGATCCAGAGAGATCTGCCGCCCTTAAAGAAGAAATTGACAAGTTGCAATCAAATGGTTTCATCCGAGATGCTCTATACCCAGAGTGGGTGTCAAATCCGGTAATGGTTCGAAAACCGAATGGGAAATGGAGAACATGTGTCGACTACTCCGACTTAAACAAAGCTTGTCCAAAAGATAGTTTTCCACTTCCCCGAATTGACCAACTCGTAGACTCAACTGCAGGCCACGAATTGTTATCCTTTATGGATGCTTATTCCGGTTATAATCAGATACCCATGCATCTACCCGATCAAGAACATACTAGTTTCGTGACCGATCTGGGACTCTACTGTTATAGAGTCATGCCTTTTGGTTTAAAGAATGCCGGAGCAACTTACCAACGCTTGGTTAATCGAATGTTCGCTTATCAGATCGGGAAGACCATGGAAGTCTATGTGGATGACATGTTAGTTAAGTCCCGATTTTCCACAGATCACGTCAGGGATTTAGATTCAATGTTCCGCATCCTACGTGAATATGGAATGAAGCTTAACCCGTTGAAGTGCCACTTTGGCGTCGCATCCGGAAAGTTTCTAGGTTTCATCGTCAACGCTCGTGGGATAGAGGCAAACCCCGAAAAGATCTGGGCAATAAGGAATTTGCAAACTCCAAAGACCATAAAGCAAGTCCAGAGTCTCAACGGGAAGGTAGCAGCGCTAAGTAGGTTCATCTCAAAATCCACTGATAAATGCATTCCTTTCTTTGATCTAATCCGGAAGGGAAAACGAAACTTTGAATGGACCATGGAATGTGAAGGCGCATTCCGATCGCTGGTTCAGCATCTCTCTACGCCACCGATTTTGTCGAAACCAATTGATCACGAACAATTATACCTTTATCTGGTGGTATCAGAGCATGCGATTAGTGCTGCTCTGGTCCGGGAAGAGGATCGAGTGCAGAAACCGGTCTATTATGTTAGTAAACGATTGACCGGAGCTGAAAGAAATTACCCCAGGTTGGAGAAACTGGCTTACTGCTTGGTCATTGCCTTGAGAAAGCTTCGTCCTTATTTCCAAGCTCATCCGCTTACTGTGTATACCGATCAGCCGTTACGACAGGTCCTCACGCGGCCTGAGACGTCTAGAAGGTTACTCAAGTGGAATATCGAACTGAGTCAATTTGACATTACTTATGCTCCGCGGAGAGCCATTCAAGGGCAAGTCCTAGCTGACTTCATAGCTGAATTTACTGTTCCAGACGACTTACCCAAAACCAGCGAGTCTCCTGAATATGTCTGGAAACTTTATACAGACGGTGCATCAAACGATCGGTGTTCGGGCGCTGGAGTTGTACTAGAAACCCCCGAAGGTCGATCCATATGCTATGCTTTGAAGTTTGATTTTCACGCAACCAACAATGAAGCCGAATATGAAGCCCTGTTGACTGGGTTAAAGCTTGCCAGAGATCTGAGAATTATCGCTATAGAAGTTTATTGTGATTCACAGTTGGTTGTGTGTCAGGTACGGGGAGAATATCAAGCAAGAGATCGAAGGTTAGCTGCTTATCTAGCCCGAGTTCAGGAAGCACTGGATCAGTTTGATTATTATGCTATTTACTACATACCACGAGATTGGAATCAAAAGGCCGATTCATTGGCAAAGTTGGCCAGCACAGGCGAAGCACAGCAAATGGGACTTGTCCCGGTCGAAACTTTGTCCTTCCCAAGCATCGATCATATCAAAACGAATGATGTGTTGGAAACCTTTCCCAGCAGAGAATCATGGATGACTCCGTATCGAAATTATATTGAGAATGGGACATTGCCTGAACACCGAAATGAGAAAAGGCAAGTTCTACGGAAAGCTTCGCGGTTCATCATTCAGGACGGGATCATGTATAGAAAAGGTTATTCTGTTCCACTCCTCCGGTGTATCGCTCACGACGAAGTCAAACGAGTGTTACATGATGTGCACGAGGGAGAATGTGGCGATCACACCGGTGGACAAGTGCTTGCTAAGAAGATACTCCGATATGGATATTACTGGCCGACAGTGAACCGAGATGCAGCCAATTATGCCAGAAAGTGCGATAAGTGCCAGAAACACGCTCGAATTCCAAGAGCCCCGCCTACCGAGATAACTCAAATGGTCAGTCCCTGGCCGTTCGCTATGTGGGGTATCGATATCATTGGCGCTTTACCTCTAGCAAGAGGTGGTGCGAAGTATGCCATCGTCGCAGTTGACTACTTCACGAAATGGGCCGAGGCCGAAGCTCTCGCAACGATTACGTCGAAGAAAGTAATAAACTTTGTGGTCCGCAATATCATTTGCCGATTTGGACTCCCGCATACCATCATCACCGATAATGGGACCCAATTCGAAAGTTCGGAGTTCAAGAATTTCTGCCAACGATTTCATATTCATAAAAAGTTCTCTGCAGTCGCACATCCACAAGCAAACGGTCAGGTCGAAGCTGTTAACAAAGTTATCAAATCCATCTTAAAGAAACGACTGGAAAAGGCTGGGGGCAAATGGGTCGATGAACTTCCTATGGCATTATGGGCTTATCGAACAACTCACAAGACCGCAACTGGACACACCCCATTCTCCTTATCCTATGGCTCGGAGGCCGTTATTCCAGTTGAGACAGAAGTATTTTCACACCGTGTAACTTATTACGATCCAAAAACAAATGCTATATTACTCGCTGAATCTTTGGATCTGTTGGACGAGAAACGGGAAGAATCTGATTTAAGAGCGGCCGCATACCGAAGTCGGGTTGCCCGGTTATATAACACCAAAGTTCGACCCCGAACCTTTGAACTCGGTGACCTTGTCCTCAAGAGAATCTACCCAGTTCCTTCACACATGAAACCAAATTGGGAAGGACCGTACGTGATTACACAAAGACTTGGGGATGGCACATTCAAACTATCAACCATGGACGGTCTAGTTCTACCAAGAGCCTGGAACAGCGAGAGTCTCCGTCGCTACTACATATGACAGGCTCTATTTATTTCATTATGTTTTTTATTCAGCAATTTACTTTTGCATTTCGAAATTAGAAGTTGTAATAAGGCAACTGATTTGCCATATTTTCTTATTTCAGCAATAAAATGTCATCTCTTCAAGCCAGAGCTGTGATTCATTAAATACAATGTACAACATCACGATGCACGAAGAGCTAAGTTCCATCACACAGTGGAATTTATTCAAGTAGGGAGTGGCTGTGAAGCAATCAACCACTCGCTAAATGAAACTCGAGCTCGGGGGAAAGCCATCACATCAGGCCAAGAAATGTGTTGATACACGACAACCCTTCACTTAACTAAACTCCGTACTCCCAAAGTGCGAGGCGGAGTATAAGCATTTTACTAAACTCCGTACTCCCAGAGTGCGAGGCGGAGTATAAACATTCCTTAACTCCGTACTCCCAGAGTGCGAGGCGGAGTATAAACATTTTACTAAACTCCGTGCTCCCAGAGCGCGAGGCGGAGTATAAACATTTTTCTAACTCCGTACTCCCAGAGTGCGAGGCGGAGTATAAACATTCGTCTAAACTCCGTGCTCCCAGAGCACGAGGCGGAGTATAAACATTTTTCTAACTCCGTACTCCCAGAGTGCGAGGCGGAGTATAAACATTCATCTAACTCCGTGCTCCCAGAGCGCGAGGCGGAGTATAAACATTCTTCTAACTCCGTACTCCCAGAGTGCGAGGCGGAGTATAAACATTCATCTAACTCCGTACTCCCAGAGTGCGAGACGGAGTATAAACATTCATTCAACTCCGTACTCCAGAGCGCGAGACGGGGTATAAACATACGTCAACTCCACACTTATCCCCAATACTGGGGGCAGAACCATAACACATAACAAGTTGAAGACAGAAAGGAATAAATTTTCATTTCCACTATCAACAAAAAGAATCTGATTACAAAGTGTTTAAGAAAAATTCTGCTAGTGGGAGCCGAATCCACATCTATACACGGCAATAGAGAAATCAACAAAATGCTACCCTACTCAACAAAGATTTAAAGAAAGAGTTCAATCTTTCTTCTTCCTTATCTTCTTCTTCGGGGTAGCCCCACCAGATCCACTGCCTGATTTTTTCCTCAATCGCTTACTCTTTTCAGGCTTGCCCTCCGGCAGCGATATAATGTCGACGTCTTCCTCAGAGCTGGAGGCGACGGAAATTCTTCTAGGAGGATGAGCTGGAGGCATAGGAGTAGTAGCAGGAGGAGGGACAGGAGCAGTTTCAATCACTACGGTACCGCCCGGTGAAATCACCATTAACGGGGCAGGCCCGGGCGGATTCGTACCAACATTCCCTGCTGCCATCTCGGCAGCAATCTCAGCAATAACGTCGTCCTCACGAGATACTTGGGCCGCATCGGTTGTGCCAATAGCTGGCATAGATGAACTAACGGCCGGAGCAGCCCCACTCACGGCATCAGACGGGTTGACAGAGGGATCGATGGGTTCATTGAGAAGCTCCTCAATCATTTGAGCGCTGAAAGAAAACATATTTGCATCTCCCTCCTCGTCAATCAAAGTAGAAGTCGTGATGGATTCAGAAAAAACAACCCCTTGTGTTTGATGAGGAACTGATAGAGCAAGGGGCGCAGAAACAATCACTTCAGTCACTGAAATGCGACAAAACGAAGATTGTTAGCCAAGTGTGTTGCTTAAGGTTCTTCACAACTAAACTACGAGAAGCGTTCAAATACCTTCCTTGGTCTGGACCGAAACGTGGGCAAAGTCCTCGGCAGAAGATAATAATGGTTGGTCAGGATTATAGGCAGGAACAGACTGGGGATCTACCGCACCAGTGGTTTCGGGCAATGTTGGAATTACAGCTCCAACGCTTGTCCCGTGATGCGCGATCCCCGAGCCTTCGCCTGTCTCTAGAGATTGAACGCCAAGCTTTTCTTTCGCCATAGAGATCACCACCTCATGAAGGGTCTTCCTCTCATCCTCGGTAAGCAAACGCATCTCCAGTTCAAAGTCGTCAAGTGTTCCATCTGGATGCGCTGCTCTTTTCTCATTCACCAGCCAGGTCCAGGCATTGTACAAGATCATGGAGTCATCTCCCAGCCATGCTAAATTTCTGTGTTCTAGTACGTTAGCGTTATACGTGACTAAGAGATCGTCAAACTCGGCATCTAGCCTAGACCTCTCCTCCAAGATCTTTTCCTGAATTTCTGCTTCCGCAGACTTAGCCTTGACCGCCGCCGCGGCAAGTTCGGTCCTGAGAGATACTGCTTGGTCGCAAGCCTCTTGAGCAGTGGCGTTCGCATCATCCTTCTCCTTCACCATTTCAGCGAATTTGGCCTTGAGCTCATTCAGCTCTTTAACGGCTAAGTCTCGCTCAGCTGCAATGGTGGTGTTGCGGTGGCCCATCTCTTCCACCGTGGCGCAGTGTTCTTGCTGCATCCTCGCCAGTATGGCCACGACACCTTCATGTTTCTGAAGTGTTTCAAGCTCTGACTTCCGGGACGTCTCCACTTCGGATTGAAGAACCTGAATGATGCGTTTCTGCTTGGCAATGTCAGCATCACGTTCAGCAATGATCTTCGCCCTGTCAAAAGCTACTCTAGAAGCCTTCACGGTTGCCTTGTACCACTCCTTATACTGAGCGTAGAAGTCGTGGATATAACTATGAGCAGTGGTCTCAGCTTCCGGAGGGATTCTTTTAAAGTTAGGAGGGAAGATATAGCCATCCATGCAAATTTCCGGGTAGTCATTTTTCATTTGGGCGAGTTTAGCAGCTCCCTCGCTTGTCAACTCAGCCGGAGCTTGTTCAATTATAGCGGCTGCTGTCGGTTCCATTCTTGGCCGCTGAGCATCAGGCCGAGAAGATTGAGAAGGCAACTGTTGCTGATGAGATGGCCCTGGGAGGTCTACTGGAGCCCTGGGAGGCGGAGGAGAGCGAGATCGGGGTCGGTACTGGTATCCCCGGTCTTTGTCAGAGTAATCATAGCCAGAACGGCTACGCGAGTAATCTCTGTCTCTATCATAACGTTCTTGACTTGAATAGCTTCGCCCATGATCCCTGTCTGTTTCTCTCCTGCGGGAATCGTAAAACGGAGAAGATTGGCGCACATTCCGAAGCCTATCCAGAGTAGAGCCACGTCCTGACATCTCACCTGCGATAAGAAAGAATTACGAATTAGGATCCCATAAAGCAATGTTTACTATGCCAAAGTCATGAAGTGCTGTGGAAGTGTGTGTAAATGTGTAAACCCCCAAACCGACCAGAAGTGTTGACCGCACTTAAAGGAAAGGGCTCGTTCATGTTTAGGACATCTTGAAATTCCTCCAACCCAGGATTATGAGAAATCGATATATAATCTGGGATAGGAATGTCGTCAAGCCCTTTGAGAGAATCTCTCGAATGAGAAGGGGCGGCCTCAGAAATCGTAACTCCGGAAGCAGGAAGAAACACATCTACAGATTTTCCCCCCTTGGACTTAAGTTTTTTGGAAACGGCGGCCTTGCCTTTCCGTTTTTCTCCCGATTCCTCCAAGTTTCCCGAAAGGTCAGCCATTGGCTCTGAATCTGTATGGGTTCTTTCTTCGTCACTCGCCTCGATTATTTTGATTCCGAGTGACTTCTTCGCTTTTCTCTTCTTGGGTTTCTTCTTATCTTCCTTCTTGGAGGCGGACTTTGAAAATCCCTCAACGACTATGCTTTGATTGATGTCGATCAAACCAAGAACTCTTAAGTTGTAATCGTGCAGCACCGAATCAATATGCCTCAACTCGCTTAGACTTCTTGAAGACTCCGGACGATACCCTTGAAACGCCCTCCATCGGGCCTGGAGATAATAGCTGTAAAGGGAATGAAATGTCAATTTTAACACCGAAGAGCTATTGGTCAAGGAAACAGGTTAAGGCGCTTACGTCTAGACAACCATCGCCTAGCGAAACCCGGAGGGCACCGAACGTAGAACCACTCGTTCTTGAAATAGCTCAGTCGAGTCCAAGCTCCAACTACAACTTGGCAATTCCTAACTGCCTCCAAAAATGTAAAAGACGGGCTATCACCCCTACTCTTGAAGTTAAATATGTGTCTGATCTCGGAGGGCCTCGGCGGGCGAAAGAGACAGTCCATAAATATGACAAAGGCACTGTTCAGCAACGCGTGCCCGTTGGGATGAAGTTGTGAAGGAGCGATTCCTAAATATGATAGCATCCCTCTGATATATTGATTGAAAGGAGGAAGAGTTCCGGCCGCACAAGCATGACGGTAGAATGCTGTATATCCTTCAGGCGGATTGTGCGGTCTATCAGTGGCACTGGGCAATAATACATCACCTAGAGATATGTTATGCTTTAGGCATATTCGTCCCAATAAGGATTCAGAGATGTTAGACTGAACCGAATCAACAGGATCCTCAATAAATATAGCCTCCGGAAATTCATCTGGAGCCGGATCGATTACATCGGCAGGGATGTCAGGAATCTCAAGCACCGGAGGAGTTGAGCTTTGTACCTCTTGTTGTTGGGAACTCGAAGATTCCATAATTAACTAACTCATCATAAAGCAACATTAAGTTCATAAACAGCCCGTGCGTTCCCCAGTGTGGTGTGTATGGATGTGTCGTGCAGTACGAGTGCTGTGCGTTACTTAAGCAGATTTTATAGATTGAAACAAGATGTCTGTGCAACAAAACTTGGGAATTTGAGAGTGAAAATGACCGTCATCGCTGACCGTCATTCCCACACCATCCAAACACTACGAACTACATCAAGTATAAGTCAGTTATATTGTTGGTTAAGTCACAGTTCCATCGACGAGCTTCAAAAAGGAAGTTAAATCTTTTAGTCAAAATCGATTATGCAAGGCCGAAGCTCGTCGGAGTCAAATATGCTAAAATACATTAAGATCGTCAAAGTCCAACTTGAGATTAGTCGTAGTTCAGAAGTCAGAACAAGTCATAAAAGTTGGGTTCTCTAAACTGAAAGCGTTCGAATCCATATGGATCGACTCGATGTGCTTCGAATCCATATAGATCGACTTGATGTACTTCGGGATGGAGAAGCGCCTCGAATCCATAGGCACTGAGTGACTTCGAATCGGTCGACCTTCGATACCTTCGAATCGATCAAGGTATAGTTACATCGAATCGATCGACACGAGGCTTTTTCTTCCTTTGCAAGAATCGATTCGAAGCTATGCATCAGAAAACGATTCGAATCACTTGTTCCTGGATCGATGTGAAGCAGAGAAAGACAACACTCTCAGTCGATACGACTCAAGTAATTTCGTTCCTCGGCCCCACCGAGTCGACCCACTCCATTCAGATCTCATCACTCAGAATTTTTGAAGACGAAGATAGTTCTAACATTTTCATCTCGAATCAATCCTTTAGTTACCTGATTCGATTGCAAGTGGAAGTGGGGACGAAGTCGATCGTTTCGAGGAAAGCCCATTAGTTTTAGCTCTGAGAGATCGATTCGAAGAAACGGCTGAAGCAATGGTAAAAGTAAAAAGTGAGAAATGAATAGGACCCCGGTATATATAGGGGAGAAATGACGATTCGCATCCCGGTAAAAGTAGACCGGCCATCCCAGGTTTACAGTCACTTTGATTCGAATGATGCCCTCGAATCGATCACTGAAGAGTTTCTATCGAATCAAGGGAAACAGTGGCAATCACCAATCCAAGGCCGTCCTTCGTATCCTTCTATCCAATATACAATAGGTTCATCGATACGAAATACAGAGCAAGAGTGTCCCTAAAAAACGTTCGACTCCAACAACTCAGACAACCACATCGAATCCACACAATATCGATTCGAAGCATTATCGATTCGAAGCCGTAACCGAACAGAGGCTGGATTGAAAGTCATATCGATTCGAAGAGGCATGGCTTCGAATCCATCAGATACCACCGATCAGATGGACGAATCATTTCAATATGAAAAATTTCTTGTCCACTCTTTGTACCGATTCAGGAGAGGATCAATACAAGAGGAGGATCATAGGCAATCATAAAAGCGATGTTTTAAATCGAGTCTCAAACCGGTTCAGGAGAGGACCGATGCAGATTTCGATAGCAAACCAAACTGACAACGACTTGCGATCACGCAACGTTAACCAAAGTCAAAATAATACACGTATGCATGTATTCCTGACTAATGTTTGGTCTTTATCATTTACAGGGGTCAAATGATTCATCTCATCATGACTCAAAAACCTAACAGCCAGTCACAATTATACGACGGTCGATTACTGCAATACAGAATGCAACTTTCGGTAAAACATGTCATAGCCGTCCAGTTAGAAATTACAACTTTTCAAAGCACATCATGTTTACACAAGACGTACTTTGGGGGGAAAATATTATCCCGCCTTTTGGCAAGGCCGCGACACCAAGGAATTGACTAGATACCGGTGACAGATCGTCTCGGAAATCGATTACACGCAAGGATCGCTATGGATATCGACGAAATTTGTTCGAGTCCGGATCGGGCTACAATTGACAAGGCATGTCAAACAAAGTCATAGGAACCAACGTTCCGGATTTCAAGTCAATCCGAGTTCGTACGCCCGAGATATCATCAACGCAATTGAAGGGCATAGCCGTAGGATCGCGTCCTCTTTGTTCGAATCGACTAAGGGTCGAATCCATCAAAGATCGACTCCAACAAGTTCGACTCGGTCTGCTTCGAGTCCATTTGGACACACGTTGGTACCAGAGCCATCTTGTTCGAAACCATCAGACGGCTAAGCTTCGTATCCACCACCCAAGGCAGCATGTTCGAATCGATAGAAGTTTCCTTTGATTGCTTCGAATCCACTAGGAGGACTTTGGCTTCGACTCTATCGAACGGGGCCTAGTTCGAATCCATTAGGCCATCACTTCCTTCGAATCCACAGAGCTACAAATACTCCGAATCCACACAGTTTGAGGCGACTTCGAATCGATCGACTTTAACACACCTAGATCGATTCGAAGAGGCCTTTGTTCGTTCGATTCGAAGAGGGATATCTTCGAATCCACTATCACGAATCCACCTGGTCAAAACGGCGAAAAGCATGGAGTCGACCCAGTCAAACCGAAGTACAAAACGGATCGAAGCGAGAGACACGCGCCACGTCGCAGCAAGCATCGAGTCGACCGAATCGATTCGAACTAAGATCGATTCGAAGTACCCCTGTTCTCCAGAAATGCAACATTGAATCGATCATATCTCGAGTTCTACAAGTCCAAATGCCATGAAATTTTCACAGAAGCTTAAACACATGATGAAGAATGTCCACACCAAATTTCAGCTCGATTGGATAATTTCATGATCGATTCGAACCGAGGGTCGAATCGCCCAAAGTGGGCCCGGATCTCCAGATTTCGGCCATGTGGGCCCCCTGACGTACCAGAACTGGTCTCCCCTCATTTTAGGCGAAATATCAGCCTCCTACACCTATAAATAGAGCCCCTGGTCATTCAGAAAAGGGGTCGGAGAATTCTAAGTACTGAAGAGCGCCCAGATTCTGCAGATCTACTTCAGAACACCGCCGCTGCTTTAGATTGACACTTAGCATTTAAATTCAGTTGTATTACATTATTAACTACTGTAACCTTCAAGTAATCGAGCAATAAAATCATCAAACTTCATAGTGGACGTAGGCAAAACGCCGAACCACTCTAAATCGCTTGTCTTTGTAATTTACTTTCTGTTATTTGGAGTTTTTGTTAGATAATCCACAGTTTTAATTTTCATTCTTCACTTTTATCTCTTCAAAAACTTTCGAAGAGTGTTGTGCCCATTTTTGGTACAAACAGAGACTCTAGCAATTGTACCAAGATCCTATGTTAGAGGGACCTATATTGCATCCGGATCTAGTTTAGCAATAGAGAAGTGGAACAGTGATAATGACTTCGAGAAGTGGCAATGGAGGATGAAAGCTATTCTGATGAGAAACGAAGTTTATCCTGTGGTGTTTGCTCTTGAGGAGTTGACAACTGAAATTTCAGCCATGGAAAGGAAGGAGATAGAAAAATGGGCGTTTACTACTTTGCAATTAGCTATAGGAGAAAATGTTATTTCTGAGATTAGCGGTGAAACTACTGCTAAGGGCATTTGGACCAAGCTAGAAAATCTCCATCTGAAGAAATCTTTGACTAACCATTTGATTTTGTTGAAGACATTTTTCACCATGAGGATGAGAGATGGTATTTCTACGAAGGAGCATCTGGGTTTCTTTGACGATCTAGTGATGAAGATGAAGACTGTGGATTTGAAGGTAGATGAAGAGCATATGGCTATGATGCTCTTATGTTCCCTTTCGGAGCGTTACACAGGTTTCGCTAACAGCCTTATCTTTGTGAGAGATACTTTGATCGTTAAAGATGTGAATTTTGGTCTTCTATCTGAGGACTTGAGGGATCAGATGAAAGAGATTGGTGAAGGTAGAGGAGGAAGTAGTAGTCAAAGCATATTTGCTAAGAAAGGGAGAGAGGAGAAGAAGAATTGAAATTCTAGGGGGAATTCCAAATCTAGAAAGCCCGGTAATAATTATAAAGGAAAGTTTAAGGATGGAAAGTGTCAACATTGTAAGAAACCAAGCTATTGGAAAAGAGACAGTCTGGATTGGAAGAAGAAGAAAGAAGAAGATATTCTTCAACATTTGTGGTGGAGAAAGCTGTATTTGATGACGTGTTATCTGTAACATCCCCCAACTTGGAGGCCTAAAAGTAATGGCAACGGATGCTGCAGTCGTCCATAGTTATTAATCTTTGACGACCAAATACGGCGGTGTTAGATTCATTGATACACAAAAACACATGAATATTGAATTTTTTTAAAACATCAAACAGTTCATATTCCATTTCGAAACATTACCAATTCATTACATAATCCTACAGTCGTTAACCTCGTTCAGAAAAATATATTTATACAAAATACACCAAGAACAACATATGAAGATGCCCCCTTGGATGATCAGAGTATATACAGGCAATATAACATCTTTGCCATTACAAACAACACTGCGGAATCAAAATAAAAGAGAACTCTAGATAGCTATCATGCCTCCTACACGTCTCCAGAAGCTTATTCGTCTAAAGAGATACCTGAAAACCTCAACTCTCAAACTACTCAAAATCAATTGAGCACCCGAGAGTTTAAGGGAAAACATAATGTTCGTGTCAGACATAAAGCCTAGTATGAATAATAATATACCATCTCAAATCAGTTAGATATCCAGTAAGACCAAGCGGTTTAGCGGAACGGGATTTCCCCTCACTAGTATTCTAAAATCTTTATAAAATCATATACTATGCTCTACATCCACGTGGCTAACAACATAGTCATTTCAAAATATTATGATGATATGCAAACAAGTTAAAACAAACTGGATTTCCCATCATCTGTTTAATTGACTCCCTGTCACATGTATAGTTTCTAGGATTATTATTAACCTATTAGTTATCATGGGCTTACTAATAACCTTTATATAATATATATGGACTCCTGATCCTATTTTATAGTTTTTATGGGTGCACTACGAACCTATTGGCCCCTGCCAATTAACTTGATTAATTTATGGGTTCCCCTGAACCTATTGGTGACTCCAATAACTTCTCTCTTATCCTAGTTTTCATGGGTTGACTAGGAACCTATTGGCCCCTACCAATATCTTTTCTTCTTATCCTAGTTTCATGGGCTAACTAGGAACCTATTAACATTTGTCAATAACTTAATGCGGATATAGTTTTCATGGGATCACTACAAACCAATTGGTCCCTGCCAACAACTCTTTATAACATAGTTTTTATGGGATCACTATGAACCTATTGGTAACTCCAATAACTTCCTGATCATAGTTTTCATGGGTGCACTATGAACCCGTCTCCCTGGCAACTTCTATATTTAGGCATCCAATATTCTGGTCTCCCTGACCTCTTGGATGCAATTCTATTAATCCGGGAGATTAATCAATTTATATTAACTACTGGGTTAACCTAGCCGGTTCTTCTACCCTTTATCCCCAAAATGCAGTTATGGGTCCATTATAATGTGAATATATTTACATTTGAAGAAGCAAACATAATTACAAAACAATACCACTCATGTGGATTTAATGTCCTTGAAATCATTTTCATAAAAACATGGTTAATCCTTTAACCTAACATTTTCAAGGAAAGCTTCTTCTTAAAACCATTACTAAACTCCTTTAATGTAGCCATGGGTTTTTCCTTTAAAAATGATTTTGGGTTACAAAACCTTTCGAAACCTTCAAAACCTTGATTTTGACCTCCTTGGATACCCTCCTTTGAAAGCTTATAAATCTATTTTCACAACATTAGGCTCCTGCCTTTCGAACACTTTAAAACTTTCTTTCAAAACCTTTCTAATGTATTAAAGTATCAACATTTAACTTTAGAAGCATAACTTCGAAACCAGTTGAAAGTATCCCTTTCGAAACCATTGGAAGTAACCCTGCTTCCTAAACCATTGAAAGTCCCCCTTACGAAACCATTGGATTTGTACTTAAAATATTATTTGGGTCAAAGTGAATATAGACAAAAGTCTCTCTTTCGAAACCATTCTTTATCATATAAAAATATTGGGGAAAACATGATGGCATCGGCACCATCTCTTTCGAAAGCTTCAGATCATTTAAACAAAACATTGAAGGATGGCATCAAAACCCCTTTCGAAGCCATTGCCTTCGAAACTCTTAGACCCTTTCGGAAGCATTTAGGAAGAGGCTTAAAACATCTTTAAAAACAGACACTACCTTTAGAAAGCATTGATGACTTCAGTACCATCGAAAGGCTAAAGAACGACAGCAGGGTTTCGATTGGGTCGTAACCCCTTCTTTCGAAATATTTATTTTACAAGTAAAGAAACCCTTTGAAAGTTTACTCTTTTAAAACATAAGTTGATGGCAACCCTTTCGAAAGCATTTAAAAATCTCTTTCAAAATCATATGCTTTGACTCCTTCAAAGGCTTAATAAAACAATGGTAGGCACTTCTCTTTTTAAAACAAACCAAGGTACCGACCCCTTCGCAAGCCATGCTCTCGACACCTAGCCTTCCGCCTTTCTCCAATCCACTGTGTACCATCTTTTTGATACCTTGTGTATTGGTTTCAACTCAATAGGTTTCGACTGGGTTGAAGGTGGAAGCTTTGAATCGAAAGGTACTCCTAAAGAAGGAGAAACCCACTTTTCTGGTTAAACTTGTTTTTATTCTAATTAAAGCAAACGTTTTTCTAACTAACCTGCCACATGTAAATACCAGATTGGTTGCCTTAACTTTTCAAATTCTTTACTAAAAATAACTGCCACTAATTTTAGATCTAAACCATGGTTAAGTTAAACAAATAAGCCCTTCCATTAAGCAATAACCAATATTGCAAAGAAGTACTTCTTCTAAAATAATTTAATTTGCATAGCAAATCACTTCGGAAAAATCCTTAAAAATTCCAGAAATTCACTTTAATCATGTTATCTAACATATCAAAATTTCAGACCCAAATTTTCAATATATTTTCGGGAATAAATTTATAAACCCATTCCTTTGAGAATTCATAACAATCTTCCCATAGCTTGGAAAATTATCAAAAGTGAAACCCAACTCCAAAATCATGGTTTATACAACATAAAATTTTCCCATGGCATTTAATCATCAATATAAATCGGTATCTACCTACAACCATGTATAATCCATTTAAACAATCTTGTTTAAATTAAACAAATTAATATTCAAGCATATCATCATCTAGTTCATCATAAAATTGAATTTACCCGTAAATCCGATACATATAATTCAAAACAAAAATAGAGATGGAATTATTATTCACCTTGATTTAGATAAGAATATTGGATTGAGATTGATTTTCCCCTGAGCTTGAATCTCTAACTTTTAATTGAATTCCTCTTTCCTTAATGGCCGACTCTACATTAAGCTTTTGGTTTGCATTTTCAAAAAGACGTGAATAAGAAGTAAAATGGTAGGAACGAAAATATATACGGATAAGGGTTATTTGCGACAAATACCCAATATACCCTTATGTGAATTAATTAGCTTATAACCCATTCCTAAGCCCATTATTTATTTCATTAAGCACGACCTTAATTAGATTTTTTCAAATCTCAACCCCCTTATCACTTAACATTTACATTATTCTATTTAATTTATCTAATTAAATCTCTTGGATAATGTTATCAAAATTTAAGGGTGTTACAGGCTCCCCTTCTTAAATAATTTCATCCTCGAAATTCGGTAAGGACTAAATACTATACATAGCAATGATCTATTACGACTCCTAACAACCATACTAGTCTACCTGACTAGCTAATATCTATATAAATCTAATATAGAAATACCCTCAAAGCATATCAAGATAAGTATCTCGAACCCTGTCCTTTGTCTCCCAAGTACAGTCCTCGTTGTCGCTCCATAGAACTTTCACCAACTTGACTATCTTGTTCCTCAATCTTTTCTCATCTCTTGCTATAACCCGAACTGGTTGTCTAACAAAAGTCAAATTAGACTCTACTACCAGATCTTCCACCACGTCGGAGGAATTGTGGCCTCTGGATGATGCACATACTTGCAAAGATGAGACGCATGAAATACATTATGGACACTTTCGATACTGCTCGGCAACTCTACTCTATATGCGAGCTTTCCAATCCTCTCTATAATCTGGAATGGACCAACATATCCTGGTGCCAATTTCCCTAACTTCCCAAACCATATAACACCCTTTATCGGTGATATGTTAATCAAAACCCTATCTCCAACTGAGAACTCTAGGTCTTTACACCTTTTATCTGCGTAACTCTTCTGTTTGGATTGAGCTTTTCTCGGATCAACTTAATCTTCTTTGACGCCTCCCTAACCAAATCTGGACCTAAGACCAATCTGTCTCCAGTCTCCAACCAACATACAGGTGATTTGCATGGCCTTCCATACAAAGCTTCTAAAGACGCCATTCCTATAATACTCGGATAACTATTATTATAGGAAAACTCAACCAAATGTAGGTGATCCTCCCAAGATCCACCAAAGTCCAATACACAAGCTCCCAACAAATCCTCGAGTACCTTATTGACTCTCTCGGTCTACCCATCCGTTTGAGGGTGATATGCAGTACTCATCTTGAGCTTAGTGCCTAACACATCCTGCAGACTCTTCCAGAATTCGCTAGTGAATAAAGCATCTCTGTCACTGACTATGCTACTAGGAATTCCATGTAGTCTAACTATGTTCTTCATGAACAACTTCACTAAAACAGGTGTCGTCCTGGTCGACTTTACTGGAATGAAATGGGCACTCTTGGTCAACATATCCACAATGACCCATATACTCTCATTTCCTCTACTTGACCTTGGCAACCCATCAATAAAATCAATGGATATCGAATCCCATTTTCAAACTGTGATCTCCAAAGGCTGAAGTAACCCCACTTGGTTTCTGATGTTTGGCTTTCACTTGTTGACAGTTTACATACTGTCTTACCCATAAGCCAACATCCCTCTTCACGCCTTCCCAATAAAAGCTCCTCTTCATATTTTGATACATCTTGGTCCCTCCAGGATGCATCGTAAACTTGGATCGATGACATTCCCCAAGAACTTCTTTCCTTAAGTTCTCAACATCTGGAACGCATAATCACCCTTCTTTCTCAACCATCCTCTCTGGTCAAGACAAAAACCTTTCAAATCATCGATCTTGGTTCCAACGTCAAGCCTTCTGATCTTCTCTGCTAATAATGGATCATATTTCTGTTTAGAAGCTATCCTTTCGATCAGCACTGGTCGAATCTCTAAACAATACAACATGGCAGTATCCAGACTAGAACTAGTAGTCGATCTTATCTGCACACCACAACTGGCCAAAGCTTCTAGATCCTTCCATTCTGCCAACATAGCCAACACCACATTCTGATGTCTTCTGCTAAGAGCATCCGCTACTTTATTACCTTACCCTGGTGCATACTTTATACCAAAATCATAAGCAGCCAAAAACTCCAGCCACCACTGCTGTCTCATATTCAACTCCTTCTGAGAGAATAAGTACCTTAAAGACTTATGATCGGTATACAACTCAAATATCTCCCCTAAGAGATAGTGCCTCCAAATCTTCAAGGCAAAAATCACCATAGCCAACTCCAAATCATGAGTAGGATATCTTACCTCATGCGGTCTAAGCTACCTAGATGCGTAGGCAATAACTTTACCCTTCTACATCAATATTGCTTCCAATCCTGTCCCATATGCATCGGTGTATACTACCAACCCTTAGTTTCCATCCGGAACTACTAACACTGGTGCATTGGTCAAAAAATGTTTTAACTTAAGGATGCTTCCTCGCATTTGTCGGACCAAACAAACTTCACCTCCTTCCTGGTAAGCTTAGTCAAAGGCGCTGCTATCCACGAGAAATCCTTAAAAAATCTCCGATAATAGCCAGCAAGTCCAAGAATACTTCTAATCTCGATCACCGTCTCTGGTTTCTTCCAATTATTAACGGCTTCGATCTTATCTAAATCGACTAATAATCATTTCTCTGAAACCATGTGACCAAGAAAATTAACCCCTTTCTTTCAAAAATGACATTTGGAAAACTTCTCCTTTAGCTTATTATGCCTTAGCGTCTGAAGCACAACTCTAAGATGATCTTCATGCTCTCTTTCATCCTTAGAGTATACCAATATGTCACCTATAAACACTAACATGAATCTATCCAAATACTCTCGGAAGACTTAGTTCATCATATCTACAAAGAAAGAAGGTGCATTCGTCAACTCAAATGGTAAAACTAACCACTCATACGAACCATACCTATTCCAAAATGCTATCAAAGGAATACTGTCCTCTGCCACTCTTAACTGATGGAACCCTGTCGTCAAATCCAACTGGGAAAACACTTTGGCTCCATTCAACTGATCAAATAGATCATCAATTCTCGACAAAGGATACTTATTCTTTATCGTCCTTTCGCTCAACATACGATAGTCGATACACATCCTTAACGACCCATCCGGTTTCTTCACGAATACTGCAGCCGCTCCCCAAGGCGAGCTGCTTGGTCTAATAAAATTTCTTCCTTTTAGATCCACTAGCTGCACCTTCAATTCATTCATATCAGTCTGTGTCATCCTGCTAGGTGGTCCACTCACAAGTTCAGCTTCTGGCACAAGATTTATCCGAAACTAAATAGCTCGTTTCAATGGTAGTCCTGGGACTGGCTCAAAGACATCTGCAAACTCTCTAGCTACCCGAACCTAATTTAGATCTTCTCCCACTTCCATTGCACTTAACAAAGCACAACTATTCTGGTTAGAATTCTTTATTGAGAATATAATTCGGTTATGACTATTAGGGTGTCTTAGTGATATCTCTCCATCTTTGCAAAATATCCTGGCATCATACCTTCTCAACCAATCCATACCCAAAATGATTCCAAAATCTGTGAAATCAAAAACATACAAACTGCATGCAAACTTATGACCTAATAAGCCAAGTTCTAACAGATCACGTCTCATCCCCAGAGTTGCATACCGTCCTATTAGATTCGCAACCCTTAAGGAAGTAATAAGATATGTGGGTTCTAAGAATAACCTATCAACCAAATACTATGATATAAATGAATATGAGGCACAGGTATCAAATAGTATCTTAACTGGTATACTCTGAATCAAAAACATATCTTCCATCACAGTCTTTCCTTTATTAGCTACAGTAGGCTTAGGTGATGATCCAACAGCATAGACCTTTCCCTTGTCCACCCTGACTAGCTCTGGACACTGGTTCTTGTAATGCCCAACTTGATCATGGTTAAAGCACTTCACATTCTTCTTATCTGCCGCCTTCTTCCCCTTGCCTGATTGGCACTCATGAGCATAATGACCCTTATTGTCACACTTGAAGCACATTAGATCGGCCTTTGCCTTCTTGGCAGCATCCCCTTTCTCCTTTTTCTTAAAGAATTTCCTCTTCTTTCCCTGAGGACCCTGGGATTCAACTGGCTTCTCTCTAGCACAACCAGCCAGCATCTCTTTATGGCGAATGGCCATCTCCACCACCATATTACAAGGTTCTCAGATATAGGTCATGGTCATTCTATCAAGCTCCAGTCTCAATCCTCGAATGAACCTCTCATTCCTTCTGATGTCATTATCAACCATAGCATATCCATATCGAGACAGCTCATCAAACTTAGCAGCGTACTCGATTACTAACATCTCTCCCTGAACTAGATCCATGAACTTCCTCATCAATGCTACCTTAGCAACCTCAGATAGAAACCTCTACTCAAACCTCCTTCTGAAATCAGCCCATGTCATTTCTTCCTCTGAAACTCCGGCAGTCACACTATTCCACCAATGAAGCGCTGCCCCTTGCAACTTCCTAGAGGCCAGCCTTCTCTTCTGCCCATCATCCAATCCTAGATCAGTAAAGATCCTCTCACAGTGCAATAGCCAATTCTCAACCTCAATAGCATCCTCCATTCCAACAAACGGCTTTCCACCCAGACTAGTGTAGTCTTTGCTCAACTTAGCATAGTTATTTCCAACTGGAACTATAGGATTAGCTCCTCCAACATTTCCAGCAACCCCAGCTTGCAAAAGATTGGCTAACAACTGATACACCATCCCCGCATCTACTGGTGGATTTCCAGCACCCACATTGGCTTCAACATTTGGGTTAGCATTAGCATGTCAACCTTGGTTCCTCCTGGTATTAGGTCGAACATTACCATTGGTTGTGGTACTTCCTCCAACTAGATTTCCTCTTTCGTTTCCTGCTTCCATATCCTCTTTCTCGCAAATCTACACACGAGCCTTAGTAAGATACAAAAGAATGGTCTAAGAGAGAGGGGAGTACGTGTATATATATATATATATATATATATATATATCAAGTACAAGCATGTTACTATAACGTTATCCCAAACCCCAATCATATTTCTGATTCATTGAATTATGTTTGAAAATATTTTAGGTTTAAAATTCTTTTAAAGTTTCATCAACCTATGCTCTGATACCAACTTGTAACATCCCCCTACTTGGAGCCCTAAAACTAACGGCAACGGATGTTGTAGTCATCCACAGTTATTTATCTTTGGCGACCAAATACGGCAGTGTTAGGTTCATCGATACACAGAAACACATGAATATGGAAAAAATTTAAAACATCAAATAGATCATATTCCAATTCAAAACATTACCAATTCATTACATAATCCCACAATCGTTAACCATATTCAGAAAAATATATTGTTTACAAAATACACCAAGAGTAACATATGAAGATGCCTCCTTGGATGATCAGAGTATATAAAAAATTATAACATCTTTGCCATTACAAACAACACAGCGGAATCAAAATAAAAGAGAACTCAAGATAGCTATCATGCCTCCTGCACATCTCCGAAAGCTTATTCGTCTAAAGAGGTACCTGAAAACCTCAAATCTCAAACTGCTTGAAATCAATTGAGTACCCGAGAGTTTAAGGGGAAAACATAAACTTCGAGTCAGACATAAAGCCTGGTACGAATGATAACCTACCATCTCAAATCATTTAGATATCTAGTAAGACCACGCCGCTTAGCGGAACGGGTTTTCCCCTCACTAGTATCCTAAAACCTTTATAAAACCATATACTGTGCTCCTGCATCCACAGTGCTCCTGCATCCACAGTGCTTAAAACATAGTCATTTCAAAATATTATGATGATATACAAACAAGTTAAAACATACTGGATTTCCCATCCTCTATTTAATTGACTCCCTGTCACATGTATAGTTTCTAGGATCACTATTAACCTATTAGTTTTCATGGCCTTACTGATAACCTTTATATAATATATGGACTCCCGGTCCTATTTCATAGTTTTCATAGGTGCACTATGAACCTATTAGCCCCTGCCAATTAACTTAATTAATTCATGGGTTCCTTTAAGCCTATTGGTGACTCCGATAACTTCTCCCTTATCCTAGTTTTCATGGGTTAACTAGGAACCTATTGGCCCCTTCCAACATCTTTTCTTCTTATCCTAGTTTTTATGGGCTAACAAGGAACCTACTGACATCTGTCAATAACTTAATCCAGATATAGTTTTCATGGGATCACTACAAACCAGTTGGTCCCTACCAACCATTCTTTATAACATAGTTTTCATGGGATCACTTTGAACCTATTGGCAACTCCAATAACTTTCTGATTATAGTTTTCATGGTGCACTATGAACCTATCTCCCTGACAACTTCTATATTTAGGCATCCTAAATTCTGGTCTCCCTGACCTCTTGGATGCAATTCTACTCATCCAGAAGTTTAATCAATTTATATTCACTAGTGGGTCAAACTAGTTGGTTCTTCTACCCTTTATCCCCAAAATGCAGTTATGGGTCCATTATAATGTGAATATATTTATATTTGAAGAAGCAAACATAATTACAAAACTATACCACTCATGTGGGTTTAATGTTCTTGAAATCATTTTCATAAAAACATGGTTAATAGCTTTAACCTACCATTTTCAATGAAAGCTTCTTCTTAAAACCATTAAAAACTCCTTTAATTTAGCCATGGATTTTTCCTTTAAAAATGAGTTTGGGTTACAAAACCTATTGAAACCTTGCTTTTGACCTCCTTGGATACCCTTCTTCGAAAGCTTATTAATCTATTTTCAAAACATTAGGCTCCTGCCTTTCGAACACTTTAAAACTTTCTTTCGAAACCTTTTGAATGTATTAAAGTATAAACATTTAACGTTAGTAGCATAGCTTCGAAACCAATTGAAAGTTCCCCTTTCGAATCCATTGGAAGTAACCCTTCTGAAACCATTAAAAGTCCCCCTTTCGAAACCATTGGGTTTGTACTTAAAATATTATTTGGGTCAAAGTGAATATAGGCAAAAGTATCTCTTTTGAAACCATCCTTTATCATATAAAAATATTGGGGAAAACATGATGGCGTCGGCACCATCTCTTTCGAAAGCTTCAGATCATTTAAACAACACATTGAAGGATAGCGTCGAAACCCCTTTCAAAGCCATTGCCTTCGAAACCCTTGGTCCCTTTCGAAAGCATTTAGGAAGAGGCTCAAAACATCTTTAAAAACAAACACTACCTTTCGAAAGCACTGATGACTTCAATACCATCAAAATGCTAAAGAATGGCAGAAGAGTTTTGACTGGGCGAAACCCCTTCTTTCGAAAACATTTATTTTACAAGTAAAGAACCCCTTCGAAAGCTTACTCTTTTAAAACATAAGTTGATGGCAACCCTTTTGAAAGCATTTAAAAATCTCTTTCAAAACCAAATGCTTCGACTCCTTCGAAGTTTTAATAAAACAATGGCAGACGCTTCTCCTTTTAAAACAAACCAAGGCATCGACCCCTTCGGAATCCATGCTCTCGATACCTAGCCTTCTGCCTTTCTCCAATCCACTATGTACCATCTTTGTGATACCTTGTGTATTGATTTCGACTAAATAGGTTTTGACTGGGTTGAAGGCGGAAGCTCTGAGTCGAAAGGTACTCCTAAAGAAGGCGAAACCCACTTTTCTGGTTAAACCTATTTTTATTCTAATTAAAGCAAACCATTCTCTAACTAACCTGCCACATATAAACACCAAATTGGTTGCCTTAACTTTTCAAATTCTTTACTAAAAATAACTGCCGCTAAATTTAGGTCTAAACCATGGTTAAGTTAAACAAATAAGCCCTTCCATTAAGCAAAAACCAATATTGCAAAGAAGTCCTTCTTCTAAAATAATTTAATTTGCATAGCAAATCACTTTGGAAAAATCCCCAAAATTCCAGAAATTCACTTTAATCATGTTATCTAAAATATCAAAATTTCAGACCCAAATTTTTAATATATTTTCTGAAATAAATTTATAAACCTATTCCTTTTAAAATTCATAACAATCTTTGCATAGGTTGGAAAATTATTGAAAGTGAAACCCAACTGCAAAATCATGTTTTATACAACATAAAATTTTCCCATGGCATTTAATCATCAATATAAATCGGTTTCTATCTAAAACCATGTATAATCCATTTAGACAATCTTGTTTAAATGAAACAAATTAATATTCAAGCATATCATCATCCAATTCATCATAAAAACAAATTTACCCTTAAATCTGAAAACATATGATTCAAAACAAAAATAGAGATGGAATTGTTATTCACCTTGATTTAGATAAGGAGATTGGATTGAGATTAATTTTCCCCTAAGCTTCAATCTATGGCTTTTTATCGAATTCCTCTTTCCTTAATGGCCGGCTCTTCTTTAAGCTTTTGGTTTGTGTTTTCAAAATGACATGAATAAGAAGTAAAATGGTAGGAATGAAAACATATATGGATAAAGGTTATGTGCGGAAAATACCCAATATACCCTTATGTGAATTAATTATCTTATAACCCATTCCTAAGCCCATTTATTTATTTCATTAAGCACGGCCTTAATTAGATTTGTTCAACTCTCAACCCCCTTATCACTTAACATTTACATTATTCTATTTAATTTATCTAATTAAATATCCTGAATAATGTTATCAAAAATTAAGGGTGTTACATTATCTGCAGCGGAATCAAATGTATCAAACCATTGGGTGATTGATTCGGAGGCGTCTTTTCATATGATGCCTAATTGGGATTACTTCAATTCTTTAGTCGATGGAGAGGGAAGTGCACTCCTTATAGGTAACGATGCTAGTTGTAGAGCCATGGGAGAAGGTACAGTGCGGATTAGGATGTTTCACGGAGTGATACGCACTTTGAAAGGTGTTCGGTATGTTCCAGGTCTTCGGAAATCCATTATTTCTTTAGGGCGGTTGGCATCTATGGGGTGCAAGGTAACTTTAAAAATGGATAGTTTGATGGTTTCAAGGGGTTCTCTTGTTCTTATGAAGGGAGATTTGTTCTGGAATCTGTATTTGCTTAATTGGACCACAGTTCTTGGACAGTCGTGTGTTGGATAAGCAGACTAAGGTATCTTTTGGAGTTGGACTCCGTAGATCAGAGAGGGTACTTGATTATGTGTATACAGATGTTTGGGGGCTAGTTGCTACGGCTTCAATTGGAGGAGCGAAGTATTTTATCTCTTTTATTAATGATTTTTCTCGAAAATTTTGGGTGTATGTGATGAAGGCCAAATCAGAAAGCTTTGAGAAGTTTAAGGCTTGGAAGGTGCTTGTTGAGAACCAATCTGGTTCTAAGTTGAAGGTGCTGAGATCCGATAACGACGGCGATTTTGTCTCTGGGGAGTTCCTCGACTTTTTTAGACAACATGGCATTGAGAGATATTTCACTACACCAGGATATCCGCAATCCAATGGGGTTGCTGAGAGGATGAATAAGACTTTACTTGAGAAGGCTCATTGCTTGAGATTAATGGCGAGCTTATCTAGAGGCTTTTAGGCTAAGACATTATCAACTGTGGCACATATTAATCAGATTCCATGCTCAGCCATAGATGGGAAGATTCCAGAAGAGAAGTGGGAGGTAAAATTGTGTTCCTTGGTTATCTTTATATTTTTTGTTGTTATGCACCATACAGGTAATGATAAGTTGGAGGCTAGAGCATACAAGGGCATCCTCTTGGGATACATAGAAGGTATCAAAGGGTATCGTATTTGGCACCCTGTTAATAGGAAGATTGTTCATTCCAGACATGTTACTTTTGATGAGTTAGCAAAGGTCAATCCTAAGAAATACTTACCTACCACATCAGATGTTTCTTATAGGCCTAAGGAGATGGAAGAGGTTCCTATTTTGCAGCCCAGTAGTAGAGTTGTTGATGCTGTTGAGAGTGAGATAGATGCAGTTGATGTGACATCACATAGTAATCCATAGGTTCCTTCTAGTAGTGTTAGTGATGTGCATGAGACTAGAGGAAGTTCAGTTCAAGGTGGAGTTGAAAGGAGTTTAGGCGAAGTTGTACCTACTCGGGCCAGCTGTAGGACTTTTAGGCCGTCTGAGAGGTATGGTGATTGGAAATTTGCAAACCTTAGCCTTAGCGATCAGTTTGATTATGTTCTACGTGTGGTTCATGAGGAGCCGCTTGACCTTGATGAAGCTTTTAACTCATGTGACAGTTCAGAGTGGATGTGAGCTATGGAAGAGGAGCTAGAGGCATTGTAGAAGAACAAGACTTGGGATTTGATACCTCCTCCTCAAGGAAGTCGAGCCATAGGTTGCAAGTGGATGTTCAAGGTGAAGGACGATGGAAGATATAAGGCTAGACTTATTTCTAAAGGGATTTCACAAAGGAAGGGATTGGAGTATGATGAGAGTTTTTCTCCCGTAGTGAGACACACCTCTATCTGTATTTTGCTTGCTATAGTTGCTGCTCATGACTTGGAGTTGGAGCAACTAGATGTGAAGACCGCTTTCTTACATGGAGGCTTGGATGAGACCATTTACATGAAGCAACCAAACAAATATGTCATAGATGGAAAAGGGAATAGGTTTTGCAAGCTAAAGAAGTCATTGTATGGACTTAAACAGTCGCCTAAACAGTGGTACAAGAGGTTTGATTCTCTTATGCTTTCACTTGGTTTTGATCGTAGCATCAAAGACGATTATGTGTACTTCAAGCATTTGAAGAATGGATATTGGGTGTATTTACTCTTGTATGTGGATGATATGTTGATTGCTTCCAAGGATAAAGCTGAAATTGATAGTTTGAAGTTGAAGCTTAAGGCTGAATTTGAGATGAAAGACCTTCGAGAAGCAAGGAAGATTTTGGGTATGGCAATCCAAAGGGATAGGAAGCTTGGACTTTTGAGTCTAACTTAAAAGGAATATATTCTGAAAGTGCTTGCTCAGCTTAGCATGGAAGGAGCAAAGGCAATTGGCACACCCACGCCTTTGCACATACAGCTTTTTAGTAGAGTCTCTTCGATCTTGAAGAAGGACAAGGCTTATATGGAGAAGGTTCCATATGCGAGTGCAGTTGGTAGTCCGATGTTTGTCATGGTTTGTACTATGCCTGACATTTGCACAAACAATTGAATTGGTGAGTAGATTCAGGTCAAATCTAGGAAAGACGCATTGGGAGGCAGTGAAGTATATTTTTAGATATCTTAGAGGGACTCTAGACCATGGGCTTGTCTTTGGCGGTAGAGATAGAGATTTTAGCTTGTTGGATTTTGTGATTCTGACTATGCCGGTGATAGAGATCGAAGGAAGTCAACCTCAGGTTATATGTTCACCATTGGTGGGACATCTATTAGTTGGAAAGCAAGATTGTAGATGATTGTAGCTTTGTCTACTACAGAGGTAGAGCTTATAGTTGTGGTTGAAGCGGCTAAGTAGGCACTTTACTTGAAGCCTTTGTTGTGTGACTTGGGCTTCCTATATGAAGGTATAAAAGTAAATTGCGATAGCCAAAGTGCAATTCAGTCAGCTGAAAATCTGGCTTTCAACTCAAGGATGAAGCATATTGAGGTGAGAGAGTCCTTTCTTATCTCTATGGATGAATAAAAGCTTGTACGTCTTTAGAAGGTTCACACAGAGGAGAATGCAGCGGATATGTTTACCAAGTTGTTAGCCGTTGCAAAGTTCGAGCATTGCTTGAAACTTGATTCGCTTGATGAAGTACTAGGTGCCATAGGGTGGCACAGGAGAGAGTGAGTTGGTAGATGGAGACATTTGTTTTAATTGTGGAGATTGATAGGTCCTACTCGGAGAGAGTACTTTCAACACTTTGTTGGCGGGCGGTGGCCTTGCCGGAGTTTGTTGACAAAGTGCAATGGGTGATGGCTATGCCGAAACTCATTGAGGAAGTATCTGTAGTGTCTTGTTCAAGAGCTATTTGGAATAAGAGGATGCATGTGGAGTTGATAGGCTTGCATGGAAATATAGTATCAAGGTGTATATTGTAAGATTTGGTGATACAATATTTTCAATCGTAGAAGATTTGGAAGATATAGTTGATTTCAGTTGTGACGCCCCACCTCTATACTCACGCTAGCCAAGAACACCACTGGGTAATGCTGTCGACTAGCGCGAAGAATAAGGCTGTTGAGGAGCAACATTCTGTGCAATGGCCTTGTGCGAGTATCGATATGTCAGGTGGTATAACATGCATTACGTTTCAAGAGGAAATCCGACATACCGATACAAACTCAAAGCTACCACACAGTGGCTAAGTGGACCTCGGAAACAAGTATAGAAATAAACATAACATAAATCAGTCACAGGCATTCATTATCACAAAGGCGGAAACAAATATGAATATATAACACCAAAAAGTGTATATCAGAGCAGTGGTCAAACAAGATCCACAATATCACAAAAGAATAGATACAAGTGCTAGACAAAAGAATATGTATACATCACAGAGTCTATATCTCGAATGTATAACAACAAAAACTACAAATATTCTGTAGTTAGACAAAAGTCAGAAGATGATCCCAGATAAGGAGTCAAGCAGAATCACCTGTAATATCTCGGTCTGACCCGATTATTATTTAATAAGAAAATAATAAACGGATCAGTCTAGCTATAAATATCAGATAAAGGAATGAGATAAAAGCAGAGATAAAATAAGAATGTATGATAACAATAATGTCGTACTAGAACAAATATGATATAAAACAACAATAAAATCATACAATATCTCAAGAATCTCAAAGTACCAAAAAGAATGTCATATTCTTTATTTTATTCACCATACCACAAATATTGAAAAACATATAATTGCCAATCACATATAGAGGTGAAACACACAAATTCTAGAAATCATCAAATAGAAATCCATAAATCACAAAAGGGGGAGGCCTATCATAAACGGGAGCATGAAAACTCACCAACACGTGTATCATAAATGGAACGCTATTCCATGGTCGCTAACCATTAAAAATTGAGCCGAAGCTCCATAAACGGTCCGAAGACCATGGGTCGCTACCCCGCCAAATTGAACCGAAGTTCCACAGAAACGGGGTTTAGTCTCCCTCGCAGACAAGTAGACATCGCACATTGCTAGTCTAAATCACAAAATGATCATCATCGATCAATGAAAGTGTCGATTACACTAAGCCAGTAAATATAAGAGTTTAGCTTCATGTCCCATAACCACTAGCTTAACTTAAATATTTACGAACAAATTGTAGATTTTCACTCGAAAATTGTCACAAGAGTTTCAATCGAACAAGTCCAAAAATTAACCGATGAAGTAAACGCAAGCATTTCATACCACTTGTTTTGCTAAGCCATTTAATTATATTTTCTCATACGAATGAGGTAAAGGTTTGTATATACTATTAGATTGGAAAACAGTTTTGAAAACAAGCTTTATATTTAAAATAAAGTTGAAATCATCTTTGTAAAAGAGTTTGAACATTTACTACTAGTATAGGAAACCTTTATATTTTAAAGTGACAAATCACAGAAATGATTGTAGAAACAATCAATCACCAAAATCCACATTCGAAGACGTGAATCAAATCTAAAGAAATCGATACCAATTCCATTAAAATGGACATTCTCAAAAATCCCGAAAAAGAAGTCATCAATGAGGATAATAAATGATAACGACAAATTGGATAACCTTGAATCGATAAAGGCTGGGAATCAAAACAATATATAAAATAAAACTGTTGGAATTCTGGAAATACATACTCCAGACGTCTGGGGTAAATACTCAGACGTCTGCAGTAAGTTTCAGGAAGTTCCCTGAAGCAGACTCCAGACGTCTGAGATTACCTGCAGACGTCTGGTGAAGAACGTTTTTCATGTTCTGGGCCAGTCTAGCCCCCTTTTGGGGCAAGTTCGATACACGACGGAAGCGATGAATTGTGCAACTTTGATTGAGGATTTACGCCTTTCGACAACCCAGCCTTGTATAGCTCTCCGAAACGCTCCACTAACGTGTTCAAACATCAAAGGTTGGATTTTTAGCAAATTGGATTCCAAAAACCAAAAATTTAACAATTCACCAATTCAATCCAAATCAAAAGAAAATGAACATGAATTAGTGTTAGGAATTCATACCCAACAACAACAATATCTATTGAAATAGATGTGAGTTCAAAAACTCACCTTTTTCACAAAAACAAGGAAGGAGAAGCTTGAAAACAAAGGAGAATCAACCACTCTTCAATCTCAACTCAAGGAGCTTGAATCTAAGCTCAAAAGAAGAACATTTCCAAAGTTAGGTTTAGGAAATTTCTGAATTTAAAGAGGGATTGAGTTGGAGAAGAAGACGGAGATACTTACCAAAGCTTCTCTTTGAATTTGGAGCAAGAATTTGTATTTGCTAAAGAAACTAGGGCTTAGGAATTCTAATTCTTTTTCTCCTCCACCATTTTTATCTAGAGCTTGAAAGTGTTAGGAAAATGAAGTGAATGAAGATAAGTGGGTGTGGAGCTAAGGGCTTGAGTTAGGATATAGGGTTGAAACCCCAAACCAAAGCCCAAAGTGAAAAAGTAGCAAAATTCCACTAACTCCAAACATATCAATGTTTATACTTTAAAAAGTCGCAAACGCCATTTTGGACTCAATGGAAGTGGTCTCGAGTTCTAATTCAACTGTTTGCAAATAGTAGCTTTTCGGACTTTTAATCCGATTAACGATTCTACATTTAAATAAAATATTTAAATATACAATCGTAAAATATGCGGGTTGTTACAGACTCCCCTCCTTAAAGAAATTGCGTCCTCGCAATCTTTAAGAAACAAATAAGAAGTAACAACAACAAAAGCATATCAATACAAAAAGAAGAAATTTGAAATAAGAAATTCACCTTAAGGAGCACGAGAGAGCAAATCCGGATGTGTTCGCTTGATGAATTCTCTGGATTCCCAAGAGCAATCCTTAGGATTTGAGGACCACTGAACTTTCACAAGAGGAACATCTTTATTTCGGAGGCGTTTAATCCCAAAGCAATGATACGGATAGGTTGTTGCTCATAAGTCAAATTAGGCAAAACTTCAATTTCTTCAACAACACCGAGCTCAAGAATAGAATCAGAATATCAAAGGCATTTCCGGAGTTGAGAAACGTGGAATACGTCATAAATAGTAGAAAACTGAGCCGGTAATGAAAGGCGATAAGCCACGGAACCAATGCGTTCGGTGATGGGAAATGGGCCAATATATCGAGGTGCTAATTTTCCCGATCGACTGAAACGCACAACACCCTTCATAGGTGAAACACGAATAAACACAAAATCTCCTACAGAAAATTCTAATTTCCTTCTTCGATTATCGGCATAGGATTTTTGTCTACTTTGAGCTTCTTTCATCCTATGACGAATAAGGTCGATCTTTTCTGTGGCCTCACAGATAAAATCAGGACCTAAAACCAGCTTCTCACCGGCTTCAAGCCAACACGAAGGAGATCGGCATGGCCTTCCGTATAGTGCCTCGAACAGTGCCATGCCAATACTAGATTGGAAGCTATTATTATAGGAAAATTCAACAAGAGAAATATGATCTTCCAAACTTCCACCAAAATCAAGAACACATGCTCGAAGAAGATCTTCAAGAGTTTGATTCACATGCTCGGTTTGTCCATCGGACTGAGGGTGATAAGCGGTGCTAAAATTAAGGTTCGTTCCCAAAGCTTTTTGAAGACCCTTCCAGAAACCACTAGTAAATAATGGATCCCGATCGCTAACAATAGAAGTTGGAACTCCATGCAATTTAACAATTTCCTTGACAAAAAGTTTAGCCAAAATAGGTACGGTCCGATTGGACCGAACAGGAAGAAAATGGGCGGATTTTGTAAGTCTATCTACTATCACCCATAGGCTATCATGACCCGAACGAGAACGGGGAAGATCGTCAACAAAGTCCATGGAAATTTGATCCCACTTTCATATAGGAATTTCCAATGGTTGCAATAACCCACCGGGCCTTTGATGTTCGGCCATAACAAGTTGGCAAGTCATGCAACGCTTAACAAAGTTAGCAATATCTGATTTCATTCCCTCCCGATAATAAAGTCGCTTCATATCCGCATACATTTTACTACTACCGGGATGAATGGTGAATTTAGAACGATGAGAATCTTCTAATATATCTTTACGAAGATCACAAATATTTGGCACGATAAGTCTACCAAACTTTCGAATACCGCCACGAGCATCAATATCAAAGTCTTTCAAACCTTCAATATCAATTTTATCCCTACAACTTTGGCTAAGAAGAACCAATTCGGGATCATGCTTTTGAGCTACAAGAATGCGGTCTAAAAGAGAAGGATGAGCCTCAAGGCTACATAAAACAAGAGATGAATATGAATCAGATTCACGATCTCGAATCTCACAAGTGGACAAAGTCTCGAGATCATTCCACTCGGATATCATCATAGAAACAACCGCTTGTTGCTTACGACTAAGGGCATCGGCAATAAGATTTCCCATTCCGGGAGTATAAAGAATATCAAGATCATACGATGCAAGGAACTCAAGCCAACGTTGTTGACGCAAATTAAGTTCCTTTTGAGAAAATAAATACTTTAAGATTTATGATCGGTGTAGAGAACAAATTTCTCCCCCAAAAGATAATGACGCCAAATTCTGAGGGCGAAAACAATAGCCACGAGCTCTAAATCATGAGTGGCATATCTAGTCTCGGCAGGCTTTAATTGTCTAGAAGCATAAGCGATAACACGTTCCCTTTGCATAAGAACGGCTCCCAAACCAACACGACTAGCATCGGTATAAACAATAAAGTCTTGGTTGCCATCGGGAATCACAAGAATAGGAGCATCGGAAAGAAGTTCTTTTAATTTTTGAAATGAAGCTTCACATTTGTCTGACCAAATGTATTTAACTCCCTTCTTTGTCAAACTAGTAAGAGGTACGGAAATCTTGGAAAAGTCTTTTATGAACCGACAATAATAGCCCGCCAATCCGAGAAAGCTACGAATTTCCATCACACTCTCCGGTCTCTTCCAATTTTGAATCGCTTCAATCTTTGAAGGATCCACGGATATTCCGGATTCAGAAATAATATGCCCCAAAAATTTCACACGAGATTGCGAAAAGTGGCATTTAGAAAATTTCGCTTTCAATTGGTTGCTCCTAAGAGTTTCCAATACAATACGAAGATGATTTTCATACTCCTCTTCGGTTTTAGAATAAATAAGAATATCATCTATAAAGATGAGAACAAATCGATCAAGGAAGTCTTTAAAAACTCGATTCATAAGGTCGACGAAATAAGCTGGAGCGTTCGTCAAACCAAATGGCATAACAAGCCATTCATAAGATCCATAACGTGTACGGAACGATGTCAAAGGAATGCTATCCTCTGCAATACGAAGCTGATGAAAACCGGTTGCTAAGTCTAACCGTGAAAAGACTTTAGCACCACTAAGTTGATCGAACAAATCATCAATCCGAGGTAAGGGATATTTATTCTTGATGGTGAGATCGTTAAGCTTGCGGTAGTCAACGCAAAGCCTAAGTGTACCATCAGATTTCTTCACAAAAATAGCTGAAGCTCCCCATGGAGAGGAACTAGATTGAATAAATTGCTTCGCTTCCAATTCGGATAATTGTTTGCGCATCTCCTCATTTTCTTTATTGGAGATACGATAAGGAGGACGAGTAATAGGTAGAGCTCTAGGGATTAGATTAATTCTGAACTCAATTGCTTGCTTAGGTGGTAATCCTAAAACGGGCTCAAATATGTCGGAAAATTCACGAACAATGTGAATGAGAGAAATGACTTCTTCCTCATCATCATTATCGTCATCATGAGGATTTAGAGAATACAAGGATGCTTTCGAATTGGAATCTGAATCTTTCAGAACGAGGGAAATCTGCTTAACAGATTTAGGATGCCGAAGATATATAGTCCATTCAGGACATAGAATATAGGCTTCATAACGGTTAAGCCAATCCATCCCCAAAATCATTCCGAAACCAAGATAACGCATAACATGCAAATCGGCACGGAAAGAGTAATCACATAAAATAATTTCGACATCTTTACATAATAAACTGAGTGTTGCGGATCCACCGACCGGATTCGCAATTCTCAAAGAAGTCATCAAGCCAATAACATCCAAAGACAAAGCATCAACAAGTTCTTTTGATATAAAAGAGTGAGATGCACCCATATCAAAAAGAACTCGAATAGAAAGATCACAAAATATAATAATACCATCAAGGATAGAATGAGAAACACCTTGATCACGAGAAGTGTTAGAAGGGGCTTGGACAAAATTTAGCTTGCCCACCTTCTTGCCTTGAAGTTTGGGACACAAAGATAAAGTATGACCCGAACTCTTGCAATAGCGGCAAAAAAGAGGCTTCGGGCACTTGTTTGCATAGTGGTCCTTAGAACCACAATTGTAACATTTTCCGCGACGAGGAGTAGGAGTATTTGCTACTGGGGTTGCTTGCTTTCCCTTCTTGTTGGGATTAGGCTTGAACTTAAAAGGACTCTTGTTGTTGATGTTTGGTTTGACCTCAACATCGCTATCTTTATCTGCCTCTTTGAGACGAAGAGCAATATCAACAAGTTGGTCAAAAGAAACTTCTAATTTCAGAAGTAATGGCTTTTTAAGGCTCTTGTTCAAGCCATAAACAAACCTCTGGTTTTTCTTCAATGGGGTATTAATATACTCGACCCCATATTTAGAGAGAGATTCGTAAGAAGCGACGTAGTCCGTCACAGAAGATTCACCTTGAACAAGGTCTATGAAGCGTCGAGCTAAAGATACTTTCTCAGCTTTCGGCACGAATTTCAACTCGAACCTTTCCCGGAATTGCTCCCAAGTAAGGTCCGCTTCAATAATTTCGGAAATCAAGAGCTCATACCAATCCAATGCTCTTTCTTGGAGCATACTAGAAGCCACTTGGACTCGATGAAGATCAATAAGATTCATGCGAGAAAAGATATGTTCGCATGTTCGAAGCCAAGCCTGGACTTCTATAACACTCTCGAAACCTTTAAATGGCTTTCCACCTAAGTTGGTGTAATCACTACACAAGCGTGCAAACCCAGATTTAGGGTGAGTAGGCTCAGGAATAGGTCCGACAGCTTGAGCATTTCTTACAAGATCAAGAAGTTGCCGAGCAGACATAAATACTCCATCCTGGGGAGTAGCACTAGATTGACTGGCACTGGGCGGCCAGGTCTAACCATTTCTCTTCTTTAAGAAAGAAAGAAAAGAGAAAAAGGGTTAATCTCAGAATGAATATCAAACAAACTTGATCGATAAAACAAGGCATCATCAGAAGAAATAGGATAGAACGGTACAAAAACTCGAATTAAATCCTATGGCACGATTCCTAAGAAAGACTTAGGACAATGATCCTTGCTAGATTATTTTATATTGTTCCAAAGTTTGGCTTTGATACCATGCTGTGACGCCCCACCTCTATACTCATGCTAGCCAAGAACACCACTGGGTAATGCTGTCGACTAGCGCGAAGAATAAGGCTGTTGAGGAGCGACCATCTGTGCAATGGCCTTGTGCGAGTACCGATATGTCAGATGGTATAACATGCATTACGTTTCAAGAGGAAATCCGACATACCGATACAAACTCAAAGCTACCACACAGTGGCTAAGTGGACCTCGGAAACAAGTATAGAAATAAACATAACATAAATCAGTCACAGGCATTTATATCACAAAGGCGGAAACAGATATGAATATATAACACCAAAAAGTGTATATCAGAGTAGTGGTCAAACAAGATCCACAATACCACAAAAGAATATATACAAGTGCTAGACAAAAGAATATGTATACATCACAGAGTCTATATCTCGAATGTATAACAACAAAAACTACAAATATTCTGTAGTTAGACAAAAGTCAGAAGATGATCCCAGATAAGGAGTCAAGCAGAAGCACCTGTAATATCTCGGTCTGACCCGAGTATTATTTAATAAGAAAATAATAAACGGATCAGTCTAGCTATAAATATCAGATAAAGGAATGAGATAAAAGCAGAGATAAAATAAGAATGTATGATAACAATAATGTCGTACTAGAACAAATATGATATAAAACAACAACAAAATCATACAATATCTCAAGAATCTCAAAGTACCAAAAAGAATGTCATATTCTTTATTTTATTCACCATACCACAAATATTGAAAAACATATAATTGCCAATCACATATAGAGGTGAAACACACAAATTCTAGAAATCATCAAATAGAAATCCATAAATCACAAAAGGGGGAGGCCTATCATAAACGGGAGCATGAAAACTCACCAACACGTGTATCATAAATGGAACGCTATTCCATGGTCGCTAACCATTAAAAATTGAGCCGAAGCTCCATAAACGGTCCGAAGACCACGGGTCGCTACCCCGCCAAATTGAACCGAAGTTCCACAGAAACGGGGTTTAGTCTCCCTCGCAGACAAGTAGACATCGCACATTGCTAGTCTAAATCACAAAATGATCATCATCGATCAATGAAAGTGTCGATTACACTAAGCCAGTAAATATAAGAGTTTAGCTTCATGTCCCATAACCACTAGCTTAACTTAAATATTTACGAACAAATTGTAGATTTTCACTCGAAAATTGTCACAAGAGTTTCAATCGAACAAGTCCAAAAATTAACCGATGAAGTAAACGCAAGCGTTTCATACCACTTGTTTTGCTAAGCCGTTTAATTATATTTTCTCATACGAATGAGGTAAAGGTTTGTATATACTATTAGATTGGAAAATAGTTTTGAAAACAAGCTTTATATTTAAAATAAAGTTGAAATCATCTTTGTAAAAGAGTTTGAACATTTACTACTAGTATAGGAAACCTTTATATTTTAAAGTGACAAATCACAGAAATGATTGTAGAAACAATCAATCACCAAAATCCACATTCGAAGACGTGAATCAAATCCAAAGAAATCGATACCAAGTCCATTAAAATGGACATTCTCAAAAATCCCGAAAAAGAAGTCATCAATGAGGATAATAAATGATAACGACAAATCGGATAACCTTGAATCGATAAAGGCTGGGAATCAAAACAATATATAAAAGAAAACTGTTGGAATTCTGGAAATACATACTCCAGACGTCTGGGGTAAATACTCAGACGTCTGCAGTAAGTTTCAGGAAGTTCCCTGAAGCAGACTCCAGACTTCTGAGATTACCTGCAGACGTCTGGTGAAGAACGTTTTTCACATTCTGGGCCAGTCTAGCCCCCTTTTGGGGCAAGTTCGATACACGATGAAAGCGATGAATTAAGCAACTTCGACTGAGGATTTACGCCTTTCGACAACCCAGCCTTGTATAGCCCTCCGAAACGCTCCACTAACGTGTTCAAACATCAAAGGTTGGATTTTTAGCAAATTGGATTCCAAAAACCAAAAATTTAACAATTCACCAATTCAATCCAAATCAAAAGCAAATGAACATGAATTAGTGTTAGGAATTCATACCCAACAACAACAATATCTATAGAAATAGATGTGAGTTCAAAAACTCACCTTTTTCACAAAAACAAGAAAGGAGAAGCTTGAAAACAAAGGAGAATCAACCACTCTTCAATCTCAACTCAAGGAGCTTGAATCTAAGCTCAAGAGAAGAACATTTCCAAATTTAGGTTTAGGAAATTTCTGAATTTAAAGAGGGATTGAGTTGGAGAAGAAGATGGAGATACTTACCAAAGCTTCACTTTGAATTTGGAGCAAGAATTTGTATTTGCTAAAGAAACTAGGGCTTAGGAATTCTAATTCTTTTTCTCCTCCACCATTATTATCTAGAGCTTGAAAGTGTTAGGAAAATGAAGTGAATGAAGATAAGTGGGGGTGGAGCTAAGGGCTTGAGTTAGGATATAGGGCTGAAACCCCAAACCAAAGCCCAAAGTGAAAAAGTAGCAAAATTCCACTAACTCCAAACATATCAATGTTTATACTTTAAAAAGTCGCAAACGCCATTTTGGACTCAATGGAAGTGGTCTCGAGTTCCAATTCGACTGTTTTCAAAAAGTATCTTTTTGGACTTTTAATCCGATTAACGATTCTACATTTAAATATACAATCGTAAAATATGCGGGTTGTTACATCAGTGATACAGTATTTTTCCAATCGCAGAAGATTTGAAAGGTATTTGAGATAATTACTCAAATATACATTACCTCTTTTATAGCATTAAAGAGAGTAATAAATTACCTACGTAAGAAGAAGAATTATTTTGCGAGATTGAGATAATCAATTAATTCCCTAATTAGCTGATTAAAGAAGGAATCTTATCAAGCGCATGTAAATTGGGGAAAACTAGAAAATCAAATGGATAAACGTTTCCTGTATGAATAAGAGAACTAATGAGGCATTGATTTATTATAATAAATTAATTACTTAAACCCCAAGTAATAATCTCTATATAAAGGCAGAGGTTAGCATGAGAAGAATTATCTCTCTCGGTTGTATTTCTTATTCTTCTTCTCCATTATCAATTTTTTAAAATTTTCTCCTCTTAGAAAGTAATAAAATCTCCTCTCCCCAAGTTGATGTACACTACCTCGCGGTATTGGAACCACTGTAAATCCCATGTGTTATTTTCTTTTATTACTTGATCTATGATTTCTTTTAGCTGGTGATTATCTTTCGTTCTTTTTGCCTTACCATCAATCCTGTCTTTTTTTTTTCCGCAAGGTTGGGTTTTTGTTTCTAAGGCGATCTTAAGGGATTTTCCCCCAACAAAAAAATCATTATTAATATGTTTACTCACGTTAATTGGTTTATTGGGAGAATCGATGACTATATATTTGATGTTCATATAGACATAAAAGATACCAACAACATTGAAAGGTGACTATAACACCAAAACAAGGACTACTCGAGCATGATAGAGGCAAGAACACTTTTCGGCTAAGTCTTATTAATTGATCCTAACGATATCTTGGAAATGCTGTATGGACCCCATTATATAGAAAGGGAAAATTGTATTATTCAAAAAATAAGATGTGCTTTTTGATACTTCTATTCAACTCTAAAGTTGGGCTAAGCAACCAAACTGGCCAGGTCATGCACCTAAAAATAGAGTTAGTTAGAATTTCTTTATAATGGATATTAGCATAGCATATTATCTTAGGAGGTTTATCTTTCCAATAATGCCCACATACAATGGATTGATGGATCCTATGCAACACCTACTATTCATAAAGGGATTAGCAACCATGTGATTCTACAAGCTGGAGTATGATTCCATTAGGTCATATGATCAAATGACAAATAAAACTAGTATTTAGTTTTGAGTACATATGGTACAACCAAAGGATGAGGCTTTATTGATGAATGTGAAGCGGTGAATAGGAGAGCCATTGAAGAATTTTATGAAAAGATTCAATGCTACCATCAGGGAAGTAAGGAGTTTGGAGTATAGTCTTGTGTTGATAGCTTTAATAAGAGGCATCAGAAACACGATGTTTAGAAAAGTGACTTACTATGAAATAGCTGACAGCGTTAAAGGATTTATATAAAAAGAAAATTTAGTTCTGCCCTTAGAAGAGGTAACGACTAATCGAAGGTTTAACATGGTCAGATCAGGAGAGTCGATTATTTTTTTGTGAAAAGTAATAAATGATTAAAGAAGAAATGGGGCTGTGGAAGCAGTAGTAGTAATAATAATAAAAGGAAAATTAGTTGGCATTGCAGCAAGAGACGACCCCAAGAAGGGTTTTCGATTTACATGGAATGAGAAATATAAAAAAATTAACCAACTCCGTGGATTTTTTTACGACGCGACCTAAAACATGGTAAGGTATTTGAAGCCAGATCCAAAACATGCAACTGAGGAAGGATGAAGGTTTGAAAAGTATTATTGCTTCCATGAGAATCTTAGGCATAATACGAATGGTTCAAGGTCAGTTAAAAGATATAATTGAGACGTCAATAAGGAAAAAACCATTATTGTGAATAATTCATAGAGGGCAAACAAAGGAATAATCAACCTCCAAGGCAACTATCCCAGAGTGATGGAGAAGCAATGAGCATGATCGGTCATCAGTCATGCAGAGATGACCTGGTAATAAATACTATTTCAAGAAGTCTTCATCGTGGAGAAAAGTTGGAATGACATGAAGGAGCATGGGAGTTCCTTAAAAAATGATCTGCAAGAGCCATGCTACGTTGTTGGTTCTTCTGCTAAGCAAATAAAGAGAGTGGATAGTGAGGTTGATGCTAATGAGATCAAATCCCCTACATTAGGTCTAATGACTATAATATCTACAGTTCATCGGGCGCTGGTTGATAATAGAGGCTTGGTGAATATTCTGTTTAAACATGCTTTTATAGAAATGAGGTTAAGTGAAAAGGATTTGTTGTCCTATACTTCACATCTTCAATGATTCACTAGGGAGGCAACATCTCTAATGGTTTTATTGATTTGGTAGTTCAATTAGGAGACAAATTCAATAAGGATTTGCGAGTAGAGAAATTTATTGTGGTGGATGGTCACTCTCTGCCCAACACATCTTTTGGACCAATCGACCCTAGTTGTTTTTAGGATTTCCTTAGTGCTAGGGTCCTAAACATAAGGTTTTCAAATGAGTGGAGCGGGGTAGTCCGAGAAAATCAAAGTACTAGAAGAGAGTGCTATGTTGTTGAGCTCAAAGAAGCCAAGCATAGAGAGAAGGGTGATAATGCAAAGAATGCTCTCTACATCAAGTCACGTAATGCATAACGATTACCACCTAAGCCTTATTTGGGTCTACTAGCAGAAACTATGAAGCTACGGACTCGCGAAAATGTGACAACCCTCTTGATCTGTACCTTGATTGAATTGTTAATTACCTTGATTAGAATTTTGTAATAATTATTCGGAGAATAATTATGGGAATTTAAGATTTTGATTAATTAAGATAAGACAAATTGTGGATTTTGTGTAATTGAAGGAAATAAAGTTGTTTTGAAATGTCTAATTAAAATAAATGGAAAATTATAGAAATAATAATTTTTCTAATTAAAAAATATTATGATTTTATTACAATATAAAATGTAAGATGGAATTATTGTAAAATCTCAATAAGTGTTTAAAGTGTAAATTTCTCTTTTATGATCATTTAATTGATTTATAATTTTAAATAGGAAAAATGAGAATTTAATTAGAGTTAAATTGGTTTATAAACTAAAAAGAATACATTTTCGAAAATATGAAAAGTAGAATTGTTTGCATGTTGCTTAATCTCTATTTTTTGAAGCTTATTTGGTTTTACAGTAAACTGAAACTTGAAACCGTGTAGAAAATACAAGTTTTGGTGCTTGATTTGTTACTTATGGTTGCATACTAGTTCCATGATGTTGTATATACATATTTCACTCCTAAAAGACGATAAAAAAATGTCTGAAATCATCGAAAAGATTGACTGAGATCGGACGTGAAATCCGGAGCGAAGCTCTAGAAAAATTTGCACCACCGATGGACCGATAGGGTCTACCGGTGCACCGATCCTGAACCGAACTGGAGCATTCGCTCCAGATTTTTACCCTGTTTTCAATATTTTTTTTTTTTTGATTTTTGTTTTTTTCCTTGGCTTTGAATATAGTATATAAACTGCTTTAGGTGTATGATACATTGATTTGATGAAAGGAAATTATTATTACATATATGGTTTTATAGAAGTGCTTTATAAATTGATTTCAAAGAAGGAAATTATAAACTATTCTTATGTATATATATATATAATTTTAGCTTTAAAAATTATTTCTAGCTTATATAAAACCATATTAGTATTATATTTCAGAAATCTTAGGTTTAAAATGAAATAGAATATTTTATCAAAAAGGAGGAAACGAATTATTTCGTATGTGATTTAAGTGATGGATATTGTGGAATTCAGCTTTTAAGCTAAGTAAATATTTTGTATGAGATGAGAACAATATTTAAACAATTTATTAATAATAAGTGGTTATGGTACATTTATTACAACTTTATTGCCTAACTATATCACTTGTTTGCATAGTGCTTATGTGTAGTGAAATTTATTAATTGATAGTAAATACTTTAGCAACATCCAGTGGTTATGGGAAAGGGGTTTTACTTTGATAATTACTATTAAAAGAGTATGTGACACTATGAGATTAAGTAATATCTTGGGGATGCGAGTTATTGTATAACTCATTATATTCATTAGTGCATTCGTTAGCTTGACCTTGTAGGCTAGTTGTTCGACCTAAGGGCTTGACGGTGGTGGTCACACCTCGAGCCTGGTATTCATTGTAATTTCTAGCCCTATACCACTGAGCCACCAGTCTGAACCACAAGCTATATTCGATATCATAACACTTGTGCCATTCGTTAGTAGGTGTGGCACCTTAACAGTGTGATTTTAGGTTAAACACATGTTATGGATATTCGGCAACGATGGACTATAGGAGTTTAGCGGGCTAAACTCCTGGAGCTTTTCTTATTAGTCTCCCATTGGAAGAGAGAAATTTGCACTGAGAATATTTTATTGGTTAAGACAATTAGTGTGGTGTTAGCAACCGACCAAACTGCTAGTGTAGTGTTAGCGACCGACCAAACCGCTAGTATGGTGTTAGCGACCAACCAAACCGCTAGTGTGGTTTTAGTGATCGACCAAACTGCTAGTGATTATGTATTAGTGTATTCGTGTATCCATTTCTGCATATTCCTCGTAGCGTTTTATGTTGGGTATGAATTCCCTTTTTGTGCTTCGAAGATTTTGATATGATAGCACCATATTTAAGATGATAGTCGATGAGTGACTTGATACGATCTTGTGATACGATGTGTTTTGTTTTGGTTTTATTGGTTAAAAAAGGCTATGTATGAATCATCATAATTGTGTATGATAGTCTAGAAAAGACTTGAGTATTGTCGAGATCATTTGTTTGTTAAGTATAGTTGGATATATCTTATTGAATTTGATATTTTTATTATTGAGTTCTCACCCTTTGAGATTTAGAGATAATCTACTTTGGGTGCTATTTTATGCTCGGTTCAAACCAAGACATTTCACGTGTTGGGACTCAAAGACCATGGATTTTGGATGAGCTATGAGGATAAAATTATATATGTATTCTATGTCATTAGAATATTAGAATTCATGTATTTAGTGGACTTTTTATGAGATATCGACTTCTAAGATCATGTATATTTAGATATGTTATAGTCTATATCCATATATTTGTATTATGTGAGTTTAGTCTTCTATTTTACAGACTCGTTTATTTATGTACACTCGTGACTATATATTATATCTTCCACTATGTTATCCGATTTTGTGTTCTATATTGTATGTTTTATTGATCTAAAGTTTCATTTGTATCCATCACGTGTATTACTTTGTGCCGATACCGTTCACGTCCACTATTCAGTTCAGATCTCCAGATTTTGGTAAGAAAGACGTGACGGTGTTAGCCCAATGGAATATTCATGTTTGGTCGCTCTTAACAAACCTCGTTCCTTGTATTATTAAACGGTGTTACTTAGTAATACTCTTTAATAATATAATATAGAGGCGGAGCGTCACAGCTTGGTATTAGAGCTATGTTTCAAAACAATATAGATATAAGAGACACGACTCTTGACCTAGACAAACTTAGAGTCCTGTCCCTTGGAGTGTAAGTGTAGAATATAGAATTTGTTTCCTATTTAGATTAGGAGTATGGATGATTATTGGGGAAATGATCATCGGGACGCATTTGAAAAGTTTTTACAATACTATATAAATTATTGCTATAAAAGTTTTTACCAAATATTGGAACTTACTTTTGTCAAAAGTAAGGTTTAATGATAGTGTACATTAGACCTCAGATGACTTGGGATTGAATTGTTTGTGTACTAATCTGCTAATAATCAGAGTAGTGCAACGGAAACCGATAAACCATTTTCTGCTGAGCACATTTATTAGTTATTCTTGTATGTATGACTATTGGTTGATTAATGTTGGATGTTTAGAAATTTTAAGTAATTGTTTAAAATTAATATAGAGAAGGAATCATCATTTAGAATTAAAAACTTACTCAATATTTGTAATAAGGACTTGCGGTGTCTTTAGTGGTGTAACCACCACAAGAAATATTGAAAAGTTAAATTAGGGTGAAATGAAATTTTAATTCATATGTATTATTAACCAAAAGGTTAAGATGAATAAAAAAATTGATGATTCTTGAAGTAGTTATGAATGAATGTATGCATTGTAGAATTTGTATTAGTAAAGAATTACTTAGATGTAAATAATTGAGATTTACTGGAAGAAATTAAATAAAAGAAGCATCCATTTAAATTAAAAATCTTTATGATAAAAGATATACATATAAGTGAATTTTTTATATTTTATTTTAAGGCAAGTAGATATTATGAATATAAATAAAATATTAAAATATATATAAATATATATATATATATATGAGAATTAATTTTTGTGTAAAAATTGCTCGTTGAATGCTTTAAAAATTCTGGTCAATGCGCCTGATCAACATTATCGATAGAAATTTCCTAAATACTAGGACGAGACAATCGGACATAGTATTTTGAGTTAAAAATACTTAGAGTATGATAAATAATTATGAAAGAGTTAAAAATATAAAGAAGATGTTTTGGAAAAATGTATATATATACATATGTGATAATTTTGATAGGAGTGCCCTAAAAATGGAAAATATTTTGGAAATTTTCTTAGTAAATATTTTGAAAAGAAAACTATAATTAGAATGAAAAGAGTTTCTATGTAAATTTGAGGATCATATTATTTGATATTTGAGAAATTGTTTATGCTCTTGTATAAAACGTATGCTTAAATAAATTAAGTATGTTACTAGGGTTGATTAAATATAACCATTCTGGTTTAGGTAAGTGCTAACGGTAAGTATATAATATTTTTGAAAGGAAGATAAAATAAGTCAAATATTATGGAAAGATATAGTGGAAAACTTGGAAAAGTGTTTTGGAAGAAAAATGATATTTTATAGAAATATATAATTATATTTTGGGAGAAATTATCATGTGATATTTTGATATTTAAAACAAAATATTCAAAAATGAGAAAATGCCTTGTCTAGGAAACTTAATAATTGCATGAAAGGACGGTTTAGTAATTTGTGAATAATTGTGAAATTTATAAATTCTATTGCATTGATTTACGTAAATAAATTTCGTGTGATAATTTTGATAACAATGCATATTAGATTATGTCGAATTGAATTTTAGAATTTACACTACAAGAAAAAGTACTTTTAATGGCGCGTGAAAAATGCTACCAAAACTTACGGGAGCGTTTTAATGAACGCTGTGATTGAACTCGCAACTAAAAATCAATGAATTTTTAGTTACATGTTTCAATGCCACTATAAATCCTTTTATTGTAGCATTTCTCAAACACAATCATAAATCATTTTGTAGCATTTTATAAACGCCAAAATGGCATTTTGCGCTACTAATTGAGTTTCCAACTTTACCCCTGCTTTACGGTTACATTTACTCAACACCACTATATGTACTTCTGTAGCATTTTTGAAATGCTACTAAAAGTTGTTGATTGTTTTGCAGCATTTTTTTATGCTTTTATTTCCTGTTAATGGTCTATTTTGTTTCTACAATATCAATCAACAACCACTCACTTAATCATCATATTCAAACAATTGAAAATACACATTAACCACATAATCAAAAAGATATGCATAACCATTCCGATACAATAGTTTTTCGACAAATGACTAAGCTCACATATAATAGCCAATCGTATACAAATTTACACACCTAGAATTATAAAATGTTATACCTAACTAGTGCTAACAAAACACTTGATTACCCATAATTCTTTGTTGCATGCACAAGAGAAAGCTAGGACCATAAAAGTTCAACCTTGCTCTCTTTGAAAGTTCAATGCCATAAAAATCCAACCTTACTCTCTTCGAAAGTCTAATGCCTGCTTAAGTGAAAGCACAACATATAGTCAAACAATTATGTTAATTCGTAGGACTTCAAATCTGATATCAAACATCTACAATATTATACAAGTATATCATACTGTAAATAATGTTATATAAATAATCAAAGTTATAAACAAAATGAGATAAATAAACTCCAATCTTACAGTTATATATAAAATTTTGTTAAATTAGTTATATTATTATTATTTATAAAATTTAGTTAACTTAAACTTAGTTAATTTTATAAAACTTGTTTAATTTTAACAAAATTTAGTTAATTTTTATTAACTTGGTTAACTTAGTTAATTTATTATTATTAAAACTTCGTTAACTTAATTATTATTATTATAAACTTACTTAATTTTTATAAACTTAGTTAATTTATCAACTCAGAGTTGCTTTGCTAAAGCAACTCTTAACATTTGGTAGTATATCCTATGGTTACAGCTAAAAATTGTTTGTCAGTATGACAAAAATGATGGAGAGGGTTGGTTTCGTTTTGGATTGTTCATGATTGTGATTCTTTTCCTTGCATTAAACTCGTTATATTGTAAGGGTGAGTGTAATTGGTGGATCTCTTTGATACTGTTGTTAACATTTGTTTACTTCTTTAGCACAAGCTAAAACAATTATTTCCACACCTTATTAATTGCTCTAGAAGACAAGAACTATATAATAGTAAAAAATGTAGCGGTTTGTGGTGTGAAAATAATCCTACCTTATAGAAGTGTATTATTTTGTAGCGTGCATCTATTGAAACTATTATGATGTTTTGTAAAAGCATATGCAGTATGAACGACATCTGTTCTTCTTGTTAATAAACTAAATTAAGCATGCAAGCAATCAAACATGATGACGGAAATTTCATGCAAACATGATCGAAAATAGATATCAGACTATGAGGTACACTTGTGCACAAATTATGCACATATGATTCACAATACTCTAGAACAACACTGCTAGGCTCCATACACATGTGTTGGCATGTTACCATGTAATACGCTAAATAAGGTCATTTAAAGAAATGAAAGAGCAACATTTCTATTCTAGTTTGAAACAGTGGAAAGAACGGTAGGTACAAGAGGAAAAACCAATATTAAGAAATTACAAGTATTAGTTTATTGTCATACACATTTAAGAACTAATCACCCGATTTACTCTTTTTGAACTCTAGCTGCTCAATTTTCTCAACCAAATTCAGCAACCAGGAAACCTTTGGTGGACACTATCCTGCAATTGCATAAACTAGCATAAGCCATTCTGAACTAATGACAATTAGATCAGTATATTGAGAATTTGATACCAACAATACAGCTTGAAAATCTTTGAGGCACCGAAATATTTCATGTGCCTACTATAAATGGACAATAACCAGCTTATGGAAATTCTAACTGTGCTATTGAACACTTCAAAACCATTCACTCGGTTATGATGTATCTCAACTTTTTTTCTTCTAATGGAGATTTTTAAAGATATTCCCAATCATTTGGTTTTCAGCCACATACACACATAACTTAGATTCAATAATGGCTTCCTAAACTAAGAAAGTACAACCAACATAGATTTGATACTTCTTGTATTTCACATTCATTTGAATTTTCTAGCATATGGTTGGCCTATGACCTAACTCTATATATTGAAATGATCAATTTTTAGTGTATATAATGCTTCAATATTTTTTATTTTTCGTATCTAAACTAAGTAAGTAAAATGTAATCCATACTTGGCTACATATCATACAAAACTCATCAACATTACCATGCCAATACATCTGATAAGAAAGATAAAATTGTAACAGGTTATACTTACAAGAGTACAAAAGAATGAATGGATTAGCTATAAAAAGAACCTGGAAAGTGGCACCACAAAGCTCATCTTCAGGTTCCAGGGTTCCAGTCACTTTATTGTTTGGTTTCTCATAACTCTTCAGACCCCTAGGATTGTTTGGATAAAAACACCCTATTTCACATACTTGTTGTAATGACCCGTATTTTTAGCTATTTTAAATTATTAAATTTAATGTAATTATTAAATAAAGATAGTTAAAAATAAAAGTTTAATGATTTTGAATGCAAGTATTGGATATGAACTTGAATAAAAATTTTGAAATAAACTAATTTCGAAGATTTAAGTAATAACGAGTATTGAAAGGTAATGCTATGTATTGAATGTGTTTACAATCAATAGTTGGATTAAATAATTAATGTTGAATTCATTAGATGTAAATAAAGTAATTGATTGTTAAGTAAAATTCATTTAAATTCTAATATTGAAATTTGTTGAATACTGAATAATTAATTTGTTTAAATTTAATATTGCAATTATTTGAATAATTGAACTCTGGATTTAATATGATTGAAAATGATATCAAAAGTTGAAAATTTTATTTAAACAACAATGAAGATCGTAAACATTCAAAATTTGATTTAAAAGTGAAAATTTAGAAATTGGAAATTTTCTATTATAATCGAGACATTAAAATAGCGATCTGGGGCACAGTCTTGGATTTCGACGAAACCAGTTCTATTGGATCCGTAATAGTGTATTATTATCGGATTTCAAATTTCGTAACGTTTAGAGTTATCGTTTGGTCGTACGAGATATAAACGCATTGAATTTAATATAAAAAATTCAATATAATAATTGGGTCCAAAAAGTTATCTTCTCCATACGATCAAATTAGGACTCGAAATTTTTTCCATTGCGTTCGGAATGAGGATATAACATTACGAACGCCTAGCGGCACGCCTCGACAGGAGTTCGAAATAAATTTCTAGATATTTGAATTTAAAGTAATAATAATTTATATATTGACTTGACCATACCCTTCACGTATGTCTCCTTTCTTTCTTTTCTCAGCCACCCTATGCCTACTATTCCTTCCATAGCACGTTTCTTCCCTCTCCCTTTTAAAAGATAGCCGAGCCAGTGAGAAAAAAAAGAATGAAACTTCAAAATTCAAGTTTATGTAAATTACTCAACAAAAATATGTAAAACCAATTTAAAAATCAAATTTCATCTCGAGCTTCGATCTGATGGTTATTTTGAAGAGTGCGGCAGCTGTTTCGAAAAGCAACAGTGAGAGTCGAACGCGGCTATGGAGCTAGGGTTTGGGTTTTGGAGTGATTCAAGCATCGATTGTCGAATCCGAGATGATATTCGAGTTCGTGACGTGTTATAGCACCTCGGCAGCGATTTTTGTGATGCGCGGTTCTCCATGGTTGTAACAACCCGCATATTTATCAATTTTATATTTAAATATTTTATTTAAATATTTCGCCGTTCGTCGGATTTTAGTCCGAAAAGCTACTTTTGGCAAACAGTCGAATTGGGACTCGAGACCACCCCCATTGAGTCCAAAATTTCGTTTGCGATCTTTTTGAGTGTAAACTTCGATATGTTTGGAGTAAGTCGGATTTTGCTACTTTTTCTATTGGGTTTTGAGTTTGGGTTCAGCCCACTAGCCAACTTAATACCCCAAACTGAAACCCCCCTCTTCATTCACTCCCTCTTCCTCCACTTTTCAGTTCTAAGAAGATTAATGGAGGAGAAGAAAAAGAATTAAAACCCCAAGCCCTAGTTTCTCTTGCAATCTCAAATTCTTACTCCAAATTCAAAGAGAACCCATTGGTAAGCTTCATCTCCTTCTTCTCCAACTCTTTCTCTTTCCAATTTCAGTTTATTTCCTAAACCTAAATTTGGGAAATGCTTGTTTTGATCTTAGTTGGAGCTTCTTGTGTTGAGAGTGAAGAGTAATTGCTCTTGACATTGCTTCAAAGCTTCTTCTTCATTTGTTTGGGTTCAAAGGTGAGATTTTTATCTCACATCTAAGTCAATAATTATCTTCGATTGTTAGGTATGAATTCCTAACACTTATCCTTGTGCAATTCCTTAGTCGTTGTTGCTCGACCGATCGTTATCGATGTCGTTTGGCCATTTTTTGGCCTAGGTTCAGGGAATGCCCTGAATAACAGTTTCAGACGTCTGAACGTATGGTTCAGACGTCTGAATGGAATACTGGGAATTTTCTTCTCCCAGCATTCAGACGTCTGAATCAAAATTTCAGACGTCTGAATTGGTTCGTTTTGGACCAGAAAAGGAATAGGCTAAATAGTGCCTATTTCAGACGTCTGAAATCTAGGATTCAGACGTCTGAATTCTGTTCTGGAAAATAGTTTATTTTCCAGATTCAGACGTCTGAATTCTTGATCTCAGACGTCTGAATCTGCTGTGTTTTGCCTAGTTGTTTTTTTAGCTTGAATATCCAACTCTAATCAAATCGGGTTGATTCCCTTTTTGTTGTTATCATTTATTATCGGCCACTTTGTTAAGTCGCCCGCCTTTTTAAACTTAGGTCGCTTGTCTTCACTAAGTCGTACCGTTCCCCGTATTACTCTGCGTAGGCAATCTTATCTGAAAAACATTTATCAGAACTTCCTACTTTGATGGTTTTGGGAATTGATTTCTTTGGATTTTATTCACGTCTTCGAATGTGAACTTTTATAATTGATTGTTTCTACAATCACTTTTATGACTTGTCACTTTAAAAATATAAAGGTTTCCATACTAGTAGTAAATATCAAAACTCTTTCATCAAAAGGATTTCAACTCTATTTTCAATATCAAACTCGGTTATAAAACTGTTTTCCAATCTACTAGTATATACAAACCTTTACCTCATTCGTATGAGAAAATATAATTAAACGGCTTAGCAAAACAAGTGGTATGAAACGCTTGCGTTTACTTCGTCGGTTAATTTATGGACTTGTTCGATTGAAACTCTTGTGACAATTTTCTAGTGGAGATCTACAGTTTGTTCGTAAATATTTGAGTTAAGCAAGTGGTTATGGGACATGAAGCTAAACTCTTATATTTACTAGCTTAGTGTAATCGACACTTCTTTATGATCGATGACGATCATTTTTATGATTTAGACTAGCAATTGTGCGATGTCTCTTTGTCCGTATGAAGGACTGTACTTCATTTTATTGAGCTTCGTCTCATTTCTTTGTGGGCTGGCAACCCAAGTACTTTTAATGTTCGATTCATCTGATGTACCGTTTGTACTACATCGATGTCTCTGTCTTTCCAATTCATTGGACGTACCGTTTGCACTGCGTCAATGTTCGATTCATCTGATGTACCGTTTGTACTACATCGATGTCTCTGTCTTTCCAATTCATTGGACGTACCGTTTGCACTGCGTCAATGTTCGATTCATCTGATGTACCGTTTGTACTACATCGATGTCTCTGTCTTTCCGATTCATTGGACGTACCGTTTGCACTGCGTCAATGTTTGATTCATCTGATGTACCGATTGTACTACATCGATGTCTCGGCTTTCTGGTTCATTGGACGTACCGTTTGCACTGCGTCAATGTACCGGCTTTCATGCTCCTGTTTAGGATTGGCCATCCTTTTCTTGTGATTTCTGGATTTCTCGTTATGATTTCTGGAATTTTATGTTTCACCACCTTTTCAGTTGGCATTGATATGTATGTCATTTATTGTGGCTTGGTGAATTAAATAAAGAATATGACATTCTTTTTATGCTATGAGCTTCTTGAGATTTTGTATGACTTTCGTGATTATATAATGTATACTTATCACAGTATGACTTTATTGTTAACATACGTTTTATTATCATATCTCATATTCTATCTCATTTTATCTGATAATTATAGCTAGACTGATCCGTTTATTATTTTCTTCTTAAATAATACTTGGGTCAGACTGAGATTTTACAGGTGCTTCCTCATGACCTCCTACCTGGAGCCATCATCTGACTTTTGGCTAACTACTCTAGTTTAGTAGTTTTTGTTTGTATACACTTGAGATTAGACTCCTTGATGTATACATGTTCTATTATCTTGCACTTGTATCTATTCATTTGTGTTATTGTGGATCTTATTTGACCACTACTCTGATGTACACTTTCATGTGTTATATTCATATCTATTTCCGCCTCTGTGATATGAATTGTCTGTGACTGATTTATGTTATGTTTATTTCTATATTTGTTTCCGAAGATTATATATAGCCACCGTGTGATAGCTTTGTGTTTGTATCGGTATGTCGGATTTCCTCCTTAAAAGATATGCATCCTATTCTATCTGACATATCGGTGCTCGCACAAAGAAGTTACATGGATGGTCGCTCCTCAACAGCCTTATTCTCCGTGCTAATTGACAGCACTACACCGTAGTGTTCTTGGTTAGCGTGGGCATAGAGGTGGGGCGTCACAGCTTGGTATCAAAGCCAAACTTCGGAACAATGTAGAATTATCTAGCAAGGATCATGTCCTAATTCTTTCTTAGGAGTTGCGTCTTAGGATTAATTCGAGTCTCCGTACCGATTTATCCTATTCCCTTTTATGATTCCTTGTTTTATCAATCAAGATTGTTTGATATTCATTTTGAGATTAATCTTTTTCTCTTTTCTTTCTTTCTTAAAGAAAAGAAATGGTTAGATCTGGCCGTACCAACGTCGGTCAATCAAGTGCTACTCCTCAGGAGGGAGTATTTATGTCTGCCCAGCAGCTTCTTGATCTTGTTAAGAATGCTCAAGCTATCGGACCCATTCCAGAGCCTACTCATCCTAGATCCGGTTTTGCACGCTTGTGTAGGGATTACACCGATTTGGGTGGAAGGCCATTCCGGGGATCCGAGAGTGTTATTGAAATTCAAGCTTGGCTCAAAACATGCGATCGCATCTTCTCTCGCATGAACCTTATTGATCTCCACCGAGTCCAAGTGGCTTCTAGCATGCTCCAAGAAAGAGCATTGGATTGGTATGAGCTTCTTATTTCTAAAATCGTTGAAGCGGATCTCACTTGGGAGCAATTCCGGGAAAGATTCGAATTGAAATTTGTGCCTGAGGCTGAAAAAGTAACTTTGGCCCGGCGTTTTATCGACCTTGTTCAAGGTGAATCTTCTGTGACGGACTACGTCGCATCTTTCGAATCTCTGTCCAAATATGGGGTCGAATACATTAACACCCCGTTGAAGAAGAACCAGAGATTTGTCTATGGCTTGAATAAGAATCTAAAGAAGCCATTACTCCTGAAACTCGAGGTTTCATTTGATCAGCTTATTGATATCGCTCTTCGTCTTGAAGAGGCCGATAGAGAGTGTGATGTTGAAGTTGTGGGTGCTAAACAAAACTTCAAAAACAACATGAAAAGGCCTATTAAGTTCAAAGGCCCTAATCCAATTCCCGACAAGAAAGGGAAGCAATAATCTTCGGGAGGAAAGACTCCTACCTCTAGTCGTGGACGATGCTACAATTGTGGCCTTACGGACCACTATGCAAATGAGTGCCCGAAACCATTTTTCTGTCGTTATTGCAAAGGTTCGGGACATCTTTTATCTTCATGCCCCAAACTTCCGGACAAGAGAGAGGGAAAGCTAAATGTTGTTCAAGTCCCTAGTGACACTTCCCATGGTCAAGGTATCCATTCTATCCTTGATGACATTTATTTTGTGATCATATTTTTTATTCGAGTTCTTTTTGATATGGGTTTCGTCTCATTATTTTATAACAAAAGAACTTGTTGATTCCTTTTCTTTAGACATTTTTGGGCTTGTTGACTTCTTTGAGGATTTGCGAATCCGATTGGTGGATCCGCAACACTCAATTTGCTTTTTATTTTATGTCAAAATTATTTTACGTAATTTTTATTTCCGAGCCAATTTTTACTTGTGCCTCGGAATTGACTTTTGTAAGAATTGGCTTAATTACTATGAAGCCATATCCTTTGTCCCGTGTGGGATATTCATCTTCGACATTTTCAATCTGTTAAACAGATTTCTGTTTTTCCTTTGTGATTTTGATTCCAATTTGAGGGCATCATTTTATTCTTGTAGTTTGAGAATTTCCGGTATTTTTGAGTTTGTCTTAGGATTATCACCTAAGAGAATCTTTTGAGAGGTGTTAAGGTCTTTTCAACTCGACATTGCCACCGATTTTCATTTGCTACGAGTTGCGGGAGTTAGCATTCCATTTACCGCATTCCGCACTCGTTATGATTCTTATGAATGACTTATTATGTCATTCAGTTTATCCAGTTTATTTCATCCATTTTTTGTAAATCGAGTATTCTATGAATATTTCGATGAGACCATTCTTGTATTCAATGATTTTGGGTGAAAATAGCAATTTAAAATTTTGCAAATCTTTTTCATAAGATTTATTTATAAAGTACAATTTGATTTTTGCTCATAAACTAGCAAAGAATATTCTTAAAAGTTTTTAAGAAACATGTTTATTATCTTGAAGATGATTTTGTGATTGTATTGCCCATTGAGTGCTTTAAGAATTTTGGTCGATGCGCTTGATCAACGTTATCGATAGGAATTTCCTAAACGCTTTGATGAGACAATCAGACACGATATATTGACTTGTAAATTGCAAATTTTTCTAGAGAGATTTTTACATAAAGATAATTGGGATTTTGAAAGTTTTAATTTTTCGGAAAAAGAAGATTATTTAAAAGAACTCTTTTCCGATGCTCTTATTCTTGTGATTCCCGAAGGGAACCAAGATTTTCTCGTTTGTACCAATGCTAATCGTATTGGTTTTGATGTCGTTCACTTGCAAAAGAGAACGCGCTATCATTTATTCTTCTATATAGTTATAGCCTATCGAGACTAGGTATGCCACTCATGATCTAGTGCTCGCGACTATTGTTTTTGCTTTTAGAGTTTGACATCATCACTTTTGGGTGAGAAATTTGTTCTCTACCCCGATCATAAATCTTTGGCTCGAGTTCCTCACATCTTATGGTCTTGAATTCTTTATACTCCCGGAAGGGAAATCGTGTTGCCAATCCACTTTGTCGTAAGCAACAAGTGGTTATTTCTTTGATGATGTCCGTGTGGAATGCCAAGTTCATCGGACGTTTCGATATACTTCGTTTTATTGAGCTTCATCTCATTTCTTTTCTGGATTAGCATCCGATGTTCTTTTATGGTGTTCGGTTCATTTGACGTACCATTTGCACTACGTCGATGTTCTGAATTATTTGAGCTTTGGTTCATCTGGCATACCGTTATTGTACTACGCTGTTGTTCCAAATTATTCGAGTTTCTCGTTTCTCTGGCGTACCGTTTTTGTACTACGCCGTTGCACCGGCTCAATTTTCTATTATTCACGACGCTTTCTTACGTCTTTCTTCTACGGAAATGCCTCAAGATTTCCAATTTTTATTCTTGAGCTTGGTGTTATTGTGGAAATTGAAGTTTCGCCTATTTGACTTTTGAGCAACATTCCATTCGCATCATTGCTTCAGAGGTTGAGCGCCTTCGAAATAAAAATGTTCTTCTTGTGAAAATTCTATGGTTCTCAAATCCCAAGGATTGCTCTTGGGAAATCTAGAGAATTCATTGAGCGAACTCGTCCGGGTTTTCTCTTTCATGCTCTTTTTGGTGAACTTCTTATTTCAAATTTTCTTTTGTGTTGATATGCTTCTATGGTTGTTACTCTTTGTGTTCCACTTAAGTATTGCGAGGACGCAATTTCTTTAAGGGGGGGGAGTCTGTAACAACCCGCATATTTATCAATTTTATATTTAAATATTTTATTTAAATATTTCGCCGTTCGTCGGATTTTAGTCCGAAAAGCTACTTTTTGCAAACAGTCGAATTGGGACTCGAGACCACCCCCATTGAGTCCAAAATTTCGTTTGCGATCTTTTTGAGTGTAAACTTCGATATGTTTGGAGTAAGTCGGATTTTGCTACTTTTTCTATTGGGTTTTGAGTTTGGGTTCAACCCACTAGCCAACTTAATACCCCAAACTGAAACCCCCCTCTTCATTCACTCCCTCTTCCTCCACTTTTCAGTTCTAAGAAGATTAATGGAGGAGAAGAAAAAGAATTAAAACCCCAAGCCCTAGTTTCTCTTGCAATCTCAAATTCTTACTCCAAATTCAAAGAGAACCCATTGGTAAGCTTCATCTCCTTCTTCTCCAACTCTTTCTCTTTCCAATTTCAGTTTATTTCCTAAACCTAAATTTGGGAAATGCTTGTTTTGATCTTAGTTGGAGCTTCTTGTGTTGAGAGTGAAGAGTAATTGCTCTTGACATTGCTTCAAAGCTTCTTCTTCATTTGTTTGGGTTCAAAGGTGAGATTTTTATCTCACATCTAAGTCAATAATTATCTTCGATTGTTAGGTATGAATTCCTAACACTTATCCTTGTGCAATTCCTTAGTCGTTGTTGCTCGACCGATCGTTATCGATGTCGTTTGGCCATTTTTTGGCCTAGGTTCAGGGAATGCCCTGAATAACAGTTTCAGATGTCTGAACGTATGGTTCAGACGTCTGAATGGAATACTGGGAATTTTCTTCTCCCAGCATTCAGACGTCTGAATCAAAATTTCAGACGTCTGAATTGGTTCGTTTTGGACCAGAAAAGGAATAGGCTAAATAGTGCCTATTTCAGACGTCTGAAATCTAGGATTCAGACGCCTGAATTCTGTTCTGGAAAATAGTTTATTTTCCAGATTCAGACGTCTGAATTCTTGATCTCAGACGTCTGAATCTGCTGTGTTTTGCCTAGTTGTTTTTTTAGCTTGAATATCCAACTCTAATCAAATCGGGTTGATTCCCTTTTTGTTGTTATCATTTATTATCGGCCACTTTGTTAAGTCGCCCGCCTTTTTAAACTTAGGTCGCTTGTCTTCACTAAGTCGTACCGTTCCCCGTATTACTCTGCGTAGGCAATCTTATCTGAAAAACATTTATCAGAACTTCCTACTTTGATGGTTTTGGGAATTGATTTCTTTGGATTTTATTCACGTCTTCGAATGTGAACTTTTATAATTGATTGTTTCTACAATCACTTTTATGACTTGTCACTTTAAAAATATAAAGGTTTCCATACTAGTAGTAAATATCAAAACTCTTTCATCAAAAGGATTTCAACTCTATTTTCAATATCAAACTCGGTTATAAAACTGTTTTCCAATCTACTAGTATATACAAACCTTTACCTCATTCGTATGAGAAAATATAATTAAACGGCTTAGCAAAACAAGTGGTATGAAACGCTTGCGTTTACTTCGTCGGTTAATTTATGGACTTGTTCGATTGAAACTCTTGTGACAATTTTCTAGTGGAGATCTACAGTTTGTTCGTAAATATTTGAGTTAAGCAAGTGGTTATGGGACATGAAGCTAAACTCTTATATTTACTAGCTTAGTGTAATCGACACTTCTTTATGATCGATGACGATCATTTTTATGATTTAGACTAGCAATTGTGCGATGTCTCTTTGTCCGTATGAAGGACTGTACTTCATTTTATTGAGCTTCGTCTCATTTCTTTGTGGGCTGGCAACCCAAGTACTTTTAATGTTCGATTCATCTGATGTACCGTTTGTACTACATCGATGTCTCTGTCTTTCCAATTCATTGGACGTACCGTTTGCACTGCGTCAATGTTCGATTCATCTGATGTACCGTTTGTACTACATCGATGTCTCTGTCTTTCCAATTCATTGGACGTACCGTTTGCACTGCGTCAATGTTCGATTCATCTGATGTACCGTTTGTACTACATCGATGTCTCTGTCTTTCCGATTCATTGGACGTACCGTTTGCACTGCGTCAATGTTTGATTCATCTGATGTACCGATTGTACTACATCGATGTCTCGGCTTTCTGGTTCATTGGACGTACCGTTTGCACTGCGTCAATGTACCGGCTTTCATGCTCCTGTTTAGGATTGGCCATCCTTTTCTTGTGATTTCTGGATTTCTCGTTATGATTTCTGGAATTTTATGTTTCACCACCTTTTCAGTTGGCATTGATATGTATGTCATTTATTGTGGCTTGGTGAATTAAATAAAGAATATGACATTCTTTTTATGCTATGAGCTTCTTGAGATTTTGTATGACTTTCGTGATTATATAATGTATACTTATCACAGTATGACTTTATTGTTAACATACGTTTTATTATCATATCTCATATTCTATCTCATTTTATCTGATAATTATAGCTAGACTGATCCGTTTATTATTTTCTTCTTAAATAATACTTGGGTCAGACTGAGATTTTACAGGTGCTTCCTCATGACCTCCTACCTGGAGCCATCATCTGACTTTTGGCTAACTACTCTAGTTTAGTAGTTTTTGTTTGTATACACTTGAGATTAGACTCCTTGATGTATACATGTTCTATTATCTTGCACTTGTATCTATTCATTTGTGTTATTGTGGATCTTATTTGACCACTACTCTGATGTACACTTTCATGTGTTATATTCATATCTATTTCCGCCTCTGTGATATGAATTGTCTGTGACTGATTTATGTTACGTTTATTTCTATATTTGTTTCCGAAGATTATATATAGCCACCGTGTGATAGCTTTGTGTTTGTATCGGTATGTCGGATTTCCTCCTTAAAAGATATGCATCCTATTCTATCTGACATATCGGTGCTCGCACAAAGAAGTTACATGGATGGTCGCTCCTCAACAGCCTTATTCTCCGTGCTAATTGACAGCACTACACCGTAGTGTTCTTGGTTAGCGTGGGCATAGAGGTGGGGCGTCACAATGGTAGGATGCGACGTCGTACGGCCAAGGGGAAGCTCAGCCAGATCGCGATTTAAAGGATGGGGCCATGGGGAAAATTAAGGTCGTGGGCAAGTTCGTGGTGACGAGCAGAGGCGTTTGGCGTTGTCGGATTAATGGTTCGTGGACCGGATTGTCGCATCCTTGGTGTGCACATACGTGTGCAATTGGGCGTGCACAGGCAAGAAGAAAACAGGCAGTTTGGGGAAGAAAGGTGTATGCGGGCCGGGTCTGTTAGCATATAGGTAGTGGGTTTTCTTTTCTATTTTTCTTTTTTTTATTAAGAAATTGAAATTATATATATTTAAATTCGCGTGAACTTATAATTGCTATAACTTGATCATACGAGGTCGGAATTGAACGAAACAAGATGCGTTGGAATCGGCTGTCGAGCACTACGTCCTTGAATAGATTTGGGTCGTTTGAAGCAAAATAAAATTTTAAATCAAATCATACGTCGTTCGATTTGATTTAAAATTGAAAACTCAAGGTGAGTGTTTTATAACGCTCACAACGTACTGGAATATTTTTATGCTAGTTAAATTTGAATTTATGAAGTGATATGAATTTATTGGTCGTTGTTTCATAAATTTGATTGTCATTTGAATTAACCGTTATAAATTAAAATTGACAGTTAAATTTGAAATTGAAATTGAATTGCCCATAAATTACCCAATATTAATAACTATGAAACTGTTGTGAATTATATTGTCTGTTTGTATGATTGATTGTGATGGATGCAAATTGGTTGATATTTGGATGTTTGGATGTTTATTTGTTTATATATATCCTGTTATCACGCTGTATATTATTTACAGTGTATAAAACTGTAAATTGAATTATTTCGAATAAATTAAGAAATAGGTTGAAATGATATATACCTATGACATTGTGATTTGGATTGAAATGATATATATTCATCCCTGAAATTAAATTGAAATAACTGATCACTTGGCCATAGGATAGAAAATTATATACAGACACCGGATTGGTTAATTAAATGATTTTAAAATCTTTGATTTGAAATTATTTAAATGGTTTTGATTTAAAAGAAATAAAAATCAATTTATAGAAATCGAATTAATCACGAGTTCGAGTTTGAAATGTTGAAATAAATTATTGGTTAAAAGAAATTGTTAAATATTTGAGTTGAGATTTTGAAGTTAAAATCGGAATGTGATTGAATTTCATAAATTGATTTGTTTTTAAAAGATTGAAATTTTATTCAAACTTTGAATATTACTAATTAAAAGTGATATAAAACTATATTTCGAAATTGAGCTCGGAATTTAATTATATTTGAAAATTGGATTTTAAATTTAATATTGAAGTTATATTTAATTTAACTGACTTAAATCGATCTTTTGAAAATCGAACTCAAGTTTATATAAATCGAAATGATTTAAAAATTTGAGAATTGAATTGAAATTAATTCAAATTGGAATTGAATTGAATTAATTGGAATTGAGGTCGAAATTGAATTAATTTGGAATCGAAATTGAAATTGATTTGAATATAAACTAGAATTGAAGTTAATTCGAATTGAGAAGTTGGAATTTGATCGGTTTGACTTTGAAGCTATTTTCAATAAAATTATTTTAAAATAAATTGTTTAAATCTATCTTCTTAAATATACAAATTATTTTGGTTTTCAATTTATTTTGCTATATAAACCATTTTAATACCTAAACTATTTTCTATTAAACTATTTTAACTATTTAAACTATTTCAACCATTTAAACTCTTTTTTTTGCTATTTTAATTATTTAAACTATTTTAAAATTATTCAAACTATTTTTTTAAAATTCAAAATGGTCAAGGATGGAATGTTTATTTTAAATCATGGATTTAAATACAAATTGGGTTAAATGAAGTTATAAACCAAATTGAAATTCGAAACAATTTTGGAATCGAAATCGAGATATTAAAGCGAAAAGGATTTTGAATTGAAATAGTATATTTTGAGTAAATATGATGATTTTGAAATGAATTTGATTTTGAAGCGAATATGATATTTTGATATCAAGTATAAACTGCTTTCGAAATGTAAAAGAACCAACCAGTGTGTAAAACGACGTTTGGTTGTTAAAGAGACCGAGGCCGGATATGGGCATACTCTCTGTCGATACCGGAACCACTTTAACAACTGTGTACGTGGAGGAGACTCCAGAATGAAGTGGCTGGATTTGGTGGCGATTGCTGGATTTGAAGAAAGAGAACGATGATGGATAGACCCCGGCACTTGTGCCAATTTGAAATGACTAAAACAGGATGGCTTGACAGGGCCAAGTGGACTAATCACCCCAAGCGGACATCCAGTCTTCGATTTACTTGGACTCGATCCATATTATTACTCTTGTTGGTTTCAATTGGTGCACCTTGATTTGGGATAGCCTCCCTTTGACTCGATATGGGATGGATGGACGCGGTGGGTGGTCATGGCTATGATGCATTACCACCAGCCCTACGACCCGAACTGGTAGTATCCTACCTTGGGCATTGCCTCACGTGCCTTGTCATACTTTTATCCCTATACGAGACCCATATGATTTTGGTTTAGTGTTGTCGTATCACGGCGCATCCCTATCCACCGACCGTTTACTGGTGTTTTATATGCAAACTGTACGACAATGCTTAAAAACGCATTAAGGGAGATCAATGTAAAGCCTTAACACTAAGAAAAATATTTATTTTACTGACTAGACATTATATATATAGCGTATTCTACTACATATAAATATTTTGATGGATCCTTAAGAGATAGAAAATCCCGTAACATCTCTTAAGTTATTGCATGCATGTTATACGCTGGATAGGAGATGTGAAAACCCGTAAGCATCTCTGACGCCGTGACACTCATTTTATATGCGATATCGATTTGACTTACATAGGGATATTTTAGTCCTGACTCGAGTGTTTTGTTCTTTTCATTACGCTCGGGTTAGTCATAAGTTTTTCAGCTTATAGAAGATTCATTCTGGAGGACGAAGACCAAGATTTGGTATACTATTACTATTATTATTCCAGCATCATGTTGTCCGCTGTATTACTTTATTCATTCCTGATGTATGTATATAACTCTGATAAATGTTGTATAGATTATAATCAAAAGTATTGTATAAACAGCTTCATGAACTGTTTATTTGATTATTATATTTTATCGTTCCGCTGCGAGAATCTATGTTGTTTTCTTCTTCTTTTCTCTTATTTTCTTATTTACCCCATTAACAATTCTTTCTTTTGAATGGTTTGAGTTGACATGTGTGGTTTATTGTCGATTTAAACTGTCCAAGAGGGTGGGCTGTTACACTTGTGATCATTAGACATGAATGTATATTAAACTGAACTAATCAGCTCATAAACTTTAGAAACAAAATGTCAAAACTAAAAGTTTTATACCAAAATTTTCTCTTGAATTTAAGTATTTAGTAAAATTTTCATAAATATACCTTGAGGAAAATGGGCAAATGATTTGCCACATGATCCTTTGAACATATCAACATCATTACAAAATCAATAAATATTCCTATCGGTCCAATGTATGATTAGTAGTTCAAACACAAATCAACGTACGATAAACATGTGACCAAATGGCAATCAACTATAAAGTATGACTTGGAAATGATTGGGAAAATCATTAAAGCCTGCCTATTTCTATATTTCAGTACCTGTCTTCATGTGAACAATAGGTTACATGCTCACGTCAGTTTTGGATGCACCCAGTTACATTCCCAGTTACTTGCTCACTTCAGCCTTGGCACAACTCACTCACTGCCTCGACTGGAACGACTCTGGATCATTCAAATCAATAGCAGTCTATGCAATTTGTTTCAATAAGTCTCTCTGGTGCATCATGAGAAACATGAGAAACAGTTTACCCTATATCACTTATACAATATTCTGGGTCGGATCTATCTTCACAAAGCATGCTCCAAACAAAGAATTATTTGTCAGCACATAATTGTCACCAAAGACATGTTATAAAAATGCTAAACATGTTCACATGCGTAAGAAAACTATGACTAATAAATGGTCCGACTGACATTTGTTGCCAGGTGTGCTAGAAAATTTGAAATTACTAGTTCTACTGCACCTAAAATGGGTAGCTCATAAAGTTAAATTAATGTAAAAATAAAATATTTAGTTTTAAGAACTATGATATTTTTCCAGCAAAGCGGAATCTTGTGAACGATCATCCAAGACCTGCATAGAGAAATAGGTGGTCAAGAACTATGATACTTTTCATGCAAAGTAATTAAACGAGAATCTCATGAATGATCAACCAAGACCTACATAGAGAAACAGGTGCTCAAGAACAATGTGGAGTTAATAAATTGTTTATATGATATTACAGAGCATCAGATGCTCTGGCATTGTTTTTGGTATAAATTTTGGAGTAAAATTGACATTTACCTCAACTATTTGCACCACACCATGATTAGCTGCTAGATCCTGGGATCCCACAACCACCTAACATCATAAGTTAATCATGTATCAAGTTACAATGAAATTAATATAAATAAATAAATAAACCTTAAAAATCAAGGAAGAAACCTTAACAGGGTCTAGTTTCATGAATTCTTGGGCTAATTGATGAACAGGAAAAGCCCATGCGGCACTGAACATAACCATTTGACGAACTGCAAATATAAAGAGATGTATACAATACTTTATGTGAGATAGTAAACTAAACAACTGTGAAATATTAGTAGCACATCTGCATTGAAATCAACTTTAAAGTTGCAAATATGTTAAGTTCTTGAAATTCCAAAAAGCTACCGCAACCTTTTGTGGTTCCCTTGGTGGAGTATTATGAGTTGTAATAGAAATAACTTCATGATAGTTAAGAACAAATTAGAGTATCCTAAGTAGTTTTAGAGAAAACTTTAACTCATCAAAATTTTCATCGAAATCCTCAATGCTTCATCATAAAATAAAGAACAATCCTATGTTGACTGAAACTATGAAAAAAGAAAATAAGATTCCTATTAGTCTTGAATAAATATTGCTGTTAAATTATCGATCATAAAAATAAAAAATTACATGCAAATTCAGTTATTTAATAGAATGATAATTTTTTATATTAATAAATCATGTATCAGAAGGTACAATAATTGAGTAAACGGTATAATATGAAAATCTAGTGAAGTGTTAGAGAAATTTTTTAAGTTCATTGAATAATATACAAATGATAAGTTTTATGTACTCAAACCATGTAAGAATAGTATAACAACGAATACTTTAGTTCAACTCACCCACTTCAATACTGTAATTATATTAATGTACACAACAAATAAAGATATGATTTAACAATAGTTGCAAGTTTAGTGCAAATTGCTATTACTTATGAATTAAGCAGAGCACTAAATCAAACGTCCACGGTAGGAATACATCACCATAAATTCCAGTACTGCCTCTGTAAACTACAGGTTTGCCTCATTCCCGATCCTCTTAGATTCGTGGTCAAGTAAGGTATGAGAAAGCTATGCTATATCGGCATGTTTATTGATACCGCCATCTTAATAGCTGGTAAATGAATTTGATGAAGTTTTTTATAGAGGTAAAACGATTTACAAATTTGATGAAATTAATGCATCCTAGAATCAAAGTAGTTAAATATCAGTGTAAGATTAGGACTAATAAATCGAACCTAAACTATCCTAGGGTTGTGAGTAATCATGAAGAAGATGATACATATGGTTGAAATCGATTTAATTGTATCTGAGTTAGAGATCGGTAGTGTGATATCCCGGAATTTTTGGCAATATCAATTTAATAATCTGCATTGAAATTTAAATTGATTTGATAATCTTTGTTAATAAAATTTGAATTGATTTAATAATCTTCTTTTAATAAATATTTAATTGGTGATTTTATCTTTTTAAAAGCTAATAAATTGTTTTCTATTTATAATGTGTATATATTTGTATATATTGTAAATAGAAATCTTTGGTTTAAATTTAATAAATAAATAAATCTTGTTTTCAAATTCTAATATATTTTAGTAATTTGGAAATTATGATTTAATTTAAAATATATATGGTTTTAAAATATTTAAAATAAATGTTTAATTGATTAAATTATATCTTAGCTTAAGTTTAAGATTAATTAAAAGGTTTGTTTCAAAATATTGTTTAATAAATATGATATATTAATTAATTTAATAATAAAAGGAATTTATAATCTCTTTTATAAATTATTTAAATTTGACAAATTATTATTTTCAAATAACATTATTAATGTATTGTTTTATATATAAATATAAATAGATTTTAAAATAGAAGTGTTATTTTCAAATTTAACATGTTGTTATATATATATATATATATATAACTTGATTTTAATTTTGGATTTTAGAATTTATTTTGAATTTAAAAGTCTTGAAATTAAAAAGGGTAGATATTTAAAATGTTTTGGATTTTTAAAGATATTTGTATAAGCTGTTATTTGTATATATATAAATGGTTTTATTTTATTTTCTCTAAAAAGTAATTCATATGTATTTAAGTTAGAAATAGAAATAAATATATATAAGGTAAAATATATGGTTATATAGACTCATGAGTGAACACTTAAGAAAATTCTAGAGATAGTCTATAGGAATATACATGTTTACAAGGCTGTAAGACAAAAGGGAAAATATATTCATGTTTGTACAGGAAATTTAAAAGATAAGTATATGTAGACATGGAGGACAACTTCATTTATTGCTATCATCTCTAGTACACTAGTAAGATCATATCAGCCTCCATAGAAAGAAAATCTCTGAACATTTTTGTACCAGCAAAATAATAACCCTGTAAACTCTTTTCTGTATATCAAATCTTCCTTATCTCTTTTCGTTCATAAAAAAAACTTAGCATTCTAGAAAATACATTACAACTGAAGCTTTACAACAATTCAAATCAACAAATATGCTCTGTTCTTCATCTTCTTTCTGGTGAGTAACATCACACTTTTAAAAGCTTTAAGTTAATTCTGGTTGTATGTTAAGTTCTGGAATGTATGTGTTTTGTGTGAATATATAAATAGGTTTTGTAAATATTCTGCATATATATGAATGTGTGTATAGGTTTATTCCCTGTATCATCTCTGTTACTAGATTCTCAAGTTCAAGGCTTATTCAAAAATTCAATCTCCTGATCCAATTACTGTTAGGACTTAGGATTTAAACTAAAGTTGTTTGTTTAATCATGAATTAGAGTTTAAACTTTTATTTAAATGAATTAAAATTTGAAACTGCTCTGGAAAACAATTAGAACAGGAAAGGGTGAGTTTTGTAAAAATTCAAACATACTAATTTATTGTTTCAGGCGTAGGATCTGAAACATCATTTAAAAACTTGATTTTTAAAACTACAATCATCAATTTTAGTAGTGGGATTTGAGAGCAGTTCTGGTTTGACCAGAAATATGTTTTGAGGGGTTTTCTGATGATCTAGATGGTCGGAGAGGTCAGGGTTCTTTCTAGTGGTAGAAGTATGATCGGAGAATCAAGGAAAAATAATGGATGGGTGTGTAGATGACCGTGGCGATGGTGGTTGATCTGGGAAGTTTCTAAACCTAGTTTGACTGAGTTAAGAATTTTCGATCATCTCAACTTCTCTGGTTGATCGAGTGCAACGAGACTTTGGGAGATGGAAGCGGGGGTTTTGGCAAAGTCATGGCTGGAGTAGCAGATCTTCTAGTGGTTAGAGCTTCGTGGTCGAGGCAGTTTTCCAGGTGTGGATGGATGTTCCAGTTTTGGAGCTTGAAGCTCGATTTCGATTTCGAGTTGTTGTCGAAGTTCTGGTGATCGGGTTTTGGTTTGAGATGATCGTCGACTTGTGAGGGTCACCGTGGATGGTCGGAAGTGGGTGGTTGGCCGGTGCATGTGCACGGTGTATTTTTCTTGTACCTGTGAAGCTTGGGTTTGAAGCAGGGGAAGTACTCGAGTTTGTCTCGGGTCATTTGTGTGTGTTGCCCGAAGCAATGAGTATGTTGACTCGAAGCATTTTAAGTAGGGCTCGGGTAAATTGAGTGTTACAGGTTTTTAAAACCTGTTTGTTTTTAAATTTTTAAATTGATTTAAAATTTGAAAACAGGGTTTTAAACCAAGCTTAAAACCAAATTTTGATATATGGATTCAAATTAACTTTTGTCTCTTAGTTTTAAATAAAATAAAGTTTTAAAATTTTAAATTGTTTTAACAACTTTGAATGTTTAAAGTGTATTTTTAAATGGTTTGGATTTAAAAATGAATATGGTTTAAACTCTATTTTTAAAAAAATTCTTTTATAAGATAAGTATTTTTTTTACCTGTGATTTAAAAGGTTTTTAAATTGTTTAAACTTTGTTAAAGTTAAATTTGTATTCATTTTAAATCTTAAATTTAAAATGGAATTTAAAAGTAAGTTTAAAGGTAAATTGTTTTGAATACTTTGTTAATGATAATTCAATCATAAGTAAGAAATAAAGTTTTATCTTAAAATTAATTTGGATTTGAGATTCATTAAATTATTAAGATAATTAAAAATGGATAATTAATTAATTTAATTAATTAATGATATGGATGATTAATTAAGCAATTAAGAGTTTTAAATCAATTAATTAAGGTTTAAGATTAATTATTTAAGGAATAATTAATTTGGAGTTAAGGATCATTAATTTGATAAGATTAGATTTTAAATTTATGATTAAATGTTAATTAATCAAGTAATTAAAGATTAATTAAGTTACAGTTAAAACTTAAATTAATTAAATAATAAGAGGTTAATTAATTGGTTATTAAGGATAAATTAAATTAATTAATATTGATTAATCTAAGTTTAATTTCTTAAGAAAAGAAATTAAGAATTGTTAATAGTTAATGAAGGTCATTAACTTAAGATTGTTTAATAATTAATTAATGTGATTAATTTTAATAATTAATTAGATTAATTAATTAAAGATAATCATTTGTGAAAATGTTTAAGTATAATTACTTAATGGAAGTAATTAAGGAATTAATTTCTCAATGTTATTAATTGAGTTAAATGTGCTTAGTTTAAGTTAATTAATTAAGTTTAATTAATTTTAATTAATCACTAGATTATTGTTAGCATAATTACTTAATGTAATAAATGAAGTGTAATTACTTAATGAAGTAATTAAGGGTAGTTAATTACTGGATGTGATTAATTGAAGATGATTTAATATGGAAGTAATTTGGATTAAATTACTTTGTGAAATTAATCAAGGGATTAATTACGATAATTAATTAAGGAGTAATTAATTTATTAAATGAAGTAATTAAGGGTAGTTAATTACTGGATGTGATTAATCAAGAGTGATTAATAATTATGGTTTAATTAAGGATTAATTATTTAATGTAATTAATTTTAAATAGAATAATTAAGTAAAAATGTAATTAGGGATCATTAATTTATATAATTAATAATGTAATTAAGGGTTGATTAATTAAGACTAATTAATCAAAAATATGTGATTTTAAGTAATTAATTAATGTAATTAATTAAGGATTAATGTAATTAATTTTAGTTAATTAATTAATGAATTAATTAAAGGTTAATTACTGTATTTGGTTAAGGATAATTAATTTGTGAAATTAATTAAAGGATAATTACTTGAATGTAATTAAAGGATAATTAATCAAGGGTGATTAATTAAGATGGAAATTAGAGAATGATTAATTAATTGATTTGTAATTAATTAATGATTAAGTAAGCAAGATTTATAATGATGAAGTAATTAATTTAATTTACTTTAAATTAATTAGAGATAAGGTAATTAATTTAATTCATTTTAAATTAATTATAAATAGAGATTATTAATCCTTGCTTATGTATGGATGGATGATATTGATTGCCTTGAATGGTTTTAAATCTCAGAGATGAGATAAGTAATGATGTGTGATATGGATGCTTTGGTTGAAGTGTGATGATAATATGGATTATCTGTTGTAATGATAATGTGAATTATCTATCTGTGATAGTGTGAATTATCTATCTGTGTGTATATGGATAATGAATTGAATTGTTTTAACTTTAAAACAACTTGGCCTTAAAAGATACGTTTTGGATTTCGATGAGACCGGGATCGGGTTTCCAGATTTGGATATCCGAAAACCACATCGATCCAAATTAACGATAGGTCGTGAATATCAAGTGAAGATGAAGATTCAGAGTGCAAGGGTTATTGTCGTTAACTCTGAGGGTGATTCCAAAATGAAAATAACGAGATAATGCCTTCAGTTTTGTTCGAACCCGGAACGAACTTGTATGGATTGAATGCTTTCAGAACATCGTCAGGTGGACGATGAGCATTCTAAGAGATGTGTTCTCTAAAGGTAATCGTAGCCTCAAGCCTCATCAACCGGGAATGGCTAAAACAGGGGAGGTCCAGCAAGGCTAAGTGGGTAGCACCCAAGTAAGACGAGATTTTCTGCTGTCTAGATGTCCCTATTTATTTCAGCTGTGTGGGCAGTTTTGAGCTCCAACTACCGGGGTTGTCTTGTTCGGGAATTATCCTGTCAAGACCCGCAAATCCGTACCCTTGATTACACACTAATCTCCATTGATTAACTCAAGGTGCACGGAAATACGAAGCATGAGGGTTTTAAAAGAAGAGGTAGAAGAAAAGATAGAAGAAAAAGAGAAGAAGAACAACAGAACAACATAAGGAACAGAAACAATATCAGAATCTCACATATCGCAGCGGAACAATATATAATAGATAAATGAATAATCTTTAAACAAAATAATTTTTATCAGTTTATACATACATCGATCAGAGTCAATATACAACTCAATACAACAATGGACAGTTATATAAACTTGTCCTCATACAGAATACACAGCGGAATAAATAAAAAAGTACGGATGATACGTTACGCCATCCAGCTTGCTTCCAAAGCTCCAGAATATCCTGATAACATAACTCTAGGCTGCCCGTGTGGAAATTTGTGGGCACCTAGAGTTTAGAAGGGAAACAATAAACTCCGAGTCAGTCATGGTGACTGGTGTGAGATCGTAAAATAGTTATTTTTCACAAAGAAAATAAATTTTTTTCGCAATGCTTTTGGAAAATGAAACTACCATAAGACCTCCCGCCACACACACAATGCAAACGCAGAATTGGAGGAGATTTCTTCTTATGATAGTCAAAGATGCTTACTACGCAAAATCAAATCCTTTTTGATATTATTATTAGTGCATAGTGTAGAAAACATTTCGAAAGTATAATATTAATCTTAGCCAACATACGACCAGTATCGTATGCCTACTATAGCTACCATCTAAACACTGGTGACCACCGTACGTAAATGGCAGGTTCTACAACTAATACCGTACAAGGTGCGTATTGGAGTTTGGATTTCCAACAAATGGTCAGGCTAAGGAACTTCCTATTCCACGAAGGAACGCCTCTGGAATGACGTCCCGAGAACCTAACCGGATCTCTGCCAACACAAGGCCGGGTTACCTCTGCAAAAATAGGTAACTACTGACACGCGTATGCCATTCCCCGATCGTAACCGATCTTCCCGAGGATCCCCGATTCGCAACAAACCACATAATAAGCAGTATCAACATAGGTTAAGTATCTGGGCTCCATACCATGATACCACCTCTATCCAGAAGGAATGACATACACTAAGGGGCGCTACTCCCTAGAACCTTGCCGCATCCTTCCTGTTTTGACCATTTCCGAGGTGTGAGGCTTGACGAAGTCTCGTCCACAAAGCTACGCTTTCATAAAGCCATGCTTCGGGTCAAACAAATGATCATAGAAATGATCACAAAGATAAATGATCAAACAAACGATCATATCATAAATGATCAAACAACGATCATTTCACAGCAACACTTAGTATGCCACGTTACCAAATTGGGAGTATATTGCTGATAAATTTCAACTACATAACCTCTGAGCTCGTACGTCTCAGAGAAGGGTGTTAAGCTAAGAGAATAAATTCTCCGCCACCAACAGATATGCATTTGAAAGAAATCAGCTTTATATCTCAAATTGTAACGTCAGACACACAATCCATACAAGTCTGTTCCGGGATCGAACAGAACCGAAGGCACTTCTCACGAAGCCCTTGCACATCCGGATAAATTTCTAATCACGTCCAGACTTCCCGTCACTAAGGGTGATAAAAACCTCTAAATCGGAGATCAGCCGATGTAGAGTAACTCGACGGTAATCCTTCCGTTTTCAAAAATATCCGGTCTTCAACACCGGTCATCAAATGCAATTCATAACGACGTATCACATATTCGGAATGGGTTATACGACCCCATGGTCCTTTTTCGGCTAACCCGAATAGTGAGCGCTTATTCAAAAATAAGTGTGGCATTCAAATTCATCCAATTTACAACAAATACCCATTCAAGGTAATTATTGATAGTCGGTTATTTAACTATCAATAAAGATGCGCAACATCATCAGATTCCAAATAATTTTCCAAATGATTTATTTTCCAAAATATCTCTACTAGATATAAAAATTTCCACGCTTCAAAAATAAATCAATATTTATTTTTAAAACGAATTCCCATTTCTTTTATAAATTCCCTAGTGAATTTATATTTCAAAAATATCTACTGATATACGATTTTCAAATCGATTTCAAATATTCAATTTCAATTTATCTTTAAGAAGATAAATCTCAAACGTTCATTTCATATTGGAAAAGCAATTCCATACTTAGTTAATAATAAGTAATTCACAAATCTATTTATTTTCAACATTTGAAAATATTCGATATACTTAAATCAATATTAAGTATATATTTCATTCTTTAAGGAAATCTATTTGAGTCAAAACGAATGTTACGTAAAACATCGTTACGACGACTCAAAATCACTAGTATAGGGATTCGGATTTTTTTAAGATAGATGTATAAATCCCAATACTACATAAAAACATTTCCTTTCGGAAATCATTTACTATAACAACAGTGTTATAGTCCACCATTTCCTTATTCCTCGAAAACGTCTATTTCAACATTGAATGTTGAAATCTATGGTTTCGATATTTAACACGTTTTAAAACATCTTTTAAAACAATTAACTTCATTTTATAATATCGCTTTCCCAAACATAACCATTTTACTTAAAAATATATTCACTCTCCAAAATCGTGAATATACTTCACTAACCAAATTTCAATCTTTCTACACATTTATTTCAACAATAATTCGCTATCCAAAATCGCGAATATATTCCCTTTAATAACCTTCTACATTTAATTTATCAAATTCAATTGATTTCGAATTTATAAACAACGTTTATAAATTCTATTTCTCTTTTATAACAACTTTGATTTATAAATCTTCATTTATTATCTTCTATAATTTACATATCAAAATAAGTGATTTCGGATTCATAAAACAATGTTTATAAATTTCAATTCTATTTATTAAAACTTCAATTTATAAATCTCCCTTGTTAACTAATTCAATTCCTAACTCAATTTTTATACCAACAATCCATATTATAAGTTAAATACTTATAATTCATTTATTTTACAAAATCGTTTCCATTTATAAGTTCACAATTTATAAATTTCATTCACTTATAAATTCTTAAAAATTTATTTTAACGCTTATAAAAACTCGTTTTATAATCCCAATGTTTTAAAGTTATAAATATCAATTTTGTACATCCTTTACATACACCGTTTTTAATAATTCAAAAATTCCAATTAAAACCATTTTATAAATTACTTAACTATTTATTCCAAAAATCACCTTTTGGTTATACTTCACAAAAATCTTAACTTTTATAACTTTTAAAGTTTTGTCGTTTATTTAAAATAAATCAATTCAACAATTAAATACAACGTATATTTTCAAAGAGCACTTCAAAAAAATCTATTTTAAAATCAACATCGTTATTTTTAAATTTCAAAGATGAATCCGATGATGCAACAGCGCCAATTAGTCAATCACAACAACAAACATCATATATCAATATATGATAACAGAATATATCACAATATCTATAAATAAATAACTACTGGTGAGGAATCCAGTTGGATCCCTCCAACCTGTTTCCCTGCATCCACAGACGTTAGCACAATACCAATTCCACTTCGAGGTGGAATATCGTGGTATATGAGTTTTATAAAAATCATCCGCTTACTAACGGCGCAATAGGGTCTCATCCGCTATACGAGGTGGGAAATCATCAATCCAATATATACATATGCCAATATGTATATATTGCTATATATATATAGATATATCCTACTATATCTAATATCACATCCAAATAGCAATCATATCAATCAATAAATAACTGCAATACAAAATTTATTTTGAGTGAGAAAAATCTCACCTTAGCATTTTAATTTGCAGTCCATTTTCCAATCCAGACTGTTTCTTCGATTATTTTAACCTTGTATAACCATTACATAATCTTATTAATATTTGAACTAATCAAATACATAATTTTTTTGCTTAGTAATTTTAATTATCCAATGATTTCTTTTAAATAAATTTATTTGACTAACATTTCAATTTCTACCAACTTTCCTGTTTCTTTAAACTAAAGTTTCATTTACATATACCTTTCACATTTTACTTACAATCAATTTCTTCTCTTAAAATTTTTATTGAACTACAATCTAAATTTTAAAACTAAATTTTCCTTTAAAAATAAATTTTATTGAAACTACATATACATATTAAATAAAATTCTGACTTCTTACTGGAAACATCATTTTCTAATATATATTTACATAAAAAAAAATTCTTTTCTGTAAAATGTTTTCCAGCATTTATACATATATATATTTGCATATATATATATATATACATTGAATTTGAAAACAAAAATTATACCTTACTGTAAATTTTGAAACCACGACCTGCTCGCGAAGCCCTAGCTTCGCCGAAGACCCTGACCCACTCCCTTTCCAGGCGCGCCACCCGTCCACGTCGCGAGTGCGGCCGCTCCTCTCAATCGTGGCCATCACGAACGCCGCCAATCCCTGAGTTGCCTTCGACGCGTACGCCACCACGCGAACCCTAATTTGAACAACGACGCCTCGTTGCCACCTTCTACCATCGATCGCGACTCGCGATATGCTGCCGTCTTCGCCTCGTCGCCGTTCCTAATCGAACGCCACGCCTACATCGAATGACACTCTCGAGACCCTCGACCTGCTTCGCGACGCGACTCCCTCTCGCGAGCTCGACTGCGATTTCCTTTCGACCTCCCAGGCTTCGGCCATTTTTTTTATTTGACTGGTCGCGATTCCCATTTGAAACAAAGGAAGGCACGCGAGATTTTCGAATTGGGAATGGAATGAGGAAGGCGTGATGCTGTTATATATTCCCTTTTGTTTTCTGAAGGAAGCCATAGGGATGTACGCGATTTGGTTTCAGTCGCCATTGATTTGTTTTGAACGAGAGAATTTTCTTTTGAACGAAATGATTTTCTTTCGTGTGTTTTAATAGAGAAAGGTGAGACAAAAGAACGTGTTTGCACGATCCCTTTACGTGATTCCCTGCGTGTTTTTAGGCGCGAATTTTGGCGTGAAAAAAAAAGTTTGAACGTAAATATATAAATAGAATTTTTTCGATATAATTTCTTCAACGCATTTATATATCGTGTGCCCACATAACCACTCCGAAAAATACGAAATTTGAAATCCGGTAATAATTCAATATTACGGACCCAATGGAACTAGTTTCGTCGAATTCCGAGACTGTGCCCCGGAACGCTATTTTCAAATATCGATACGAACGATATAATTTCAAAACTAAACGAAACAGTTTGAAATTAGATTCTGAAGCTTCTGTTATCTTTAGTATCATCAATATAAATTTTACCAGCCTTTGAAATATTTTTCTTCAGCTTAAAATTGAAGACTCAAATTGTTGTTCAACTATCAATAGGTTAATTTTTATAATTTAATCGCCAATTTATTCTGATAATTTGAAATTCAAGTCAAACCATCATTCAAATATTTAAAATTAATTAAATATTTTTATTTTAAATTGTTTAAAATTCTGGGTCGTTACAAACTTCCCTCCTTAAAAGAATTTCGTCCCGAAATTACAAGTTAGGAAAAAAGGTCCTTAATTCGTCTACTATTTTTCACAATTCAATAGTTTTATCAATTCTCAAAACAAATCTTTCTACTAAAGATTCGTTATCATTCAACTAAATTTCCAAACATTTCATAGTTTTCAAACAATATTGTTTTACTTCAAAGTTCAAATTTAAATTCAAATTTCAAATTTTAAACTTTCAAAATTTTCTCAAAATTTTCTAACACTCGAGATTTTCGAAAAATTTCGCCAGCGTCTCCTTTGCGCGGCTAACACGGCACGACTACAAAACGTCCCTACGGACTCTCAGATTTCAAAAAGAAAAGAAAAGGCCAAGCGGCTAGACAAGAAATCATCAAATCTCATATCGAAATTCAAATACTTACCTTTTGTCGAGCAATTCAAATTTATCTTTGAAATCAAAATCCCAATTCCTTTACACCTGTATATCCTACTAGCCATAATATCTAGTTACATATTCAAACCATTTTGCAAATTCTATTACAAAATTTTCAATATATACTTCTTATATCATTTTTAGCTTACTACTGAAGTTACATATCTATTTTCATTCAATTTTGCATTTCAAATTCATTTGAATTCAATTTACAATTTCAATTCAATTTGGATTCAGTCTATCCTCTGAATATTAAATTTCTTCAACTATTCTTTATTCACAATGCACTGTTTTAAATTAGTTCCGATTACTAATTTATTACAAATTCTAGTTTACTTTATTCAAATTTGTTTTCAACATTTAGTTTCAATTCCAGTTTTATTCTTTTGTTCATTCCCAAAATTTATTTTCAATTCACTATTTCGGTTTATAACCACTCATATTTAAACTGGAGTTCCAATTCCATATGAATTTTAATTCATCTTTCATTTATAATTATTCAATTCGATTCTATTGCTTCCAAATTCGAAATGAATTTCAACTTTCATTAAATTGATTCACTTGTACTCACTTTAATTTAACTCCATTCTTTAAGTTAAATTTATTCTGTCAAAATTCAATTTGTATAAGTTATCAACTTAATAATATTTCATAAATATTTTTATATAGTATTCCAGAGTCTTTTCAACCTTTCAAAAAACATTTTGAAATCAATTCCATTTATCCTTTGAATTTCTAAAACCAAATCCAAAATTTTCAAACAACTTCCATTTAAAACAATTTGGCAGCAATTCCTCTTGTGGAAACCCGAAAATGAACACCAATGATGCCGCGCGGTCATCATCGAAGTTATTTTCCAGCGACCGAAAAGAGTTTAGAGCTTTCATCTCTCCAAAATACTTCTCAAATCCTTTGAAATTCATTTTCAAATCAAAAAGAATTTAAACTTTCCAAATCTCCAAAACTTTCAAATTCTTTTCAAAACATTTCCAAATACTTCTCTGGAATTCCGTTTCAAATTACAAATCACATTTACAATTTACATTCTTAAATTTCATTTGTATGTGAATTCATTTCTAAACTTTGGATTTATGATTTCAATTTCCTATTCAATTTCAATGATAATAATGATAACATTTCAATATTATCACTTTCCTAACAAACATGCAACCATATACTATGATAATTCATAGAAAATTATTTCTTTTCTATACAAAAATAGCTTTGGGTAAAATTATTTCATTTACCCCATTTTAAAACAATACTGTGTCGGTTTATCTTGTTTAAGAGTTTAGAAACCCCTATCGATTACAGTTAGCTAGACTGCACCCACTAGAATCTATAAACAATCAACCGATAAGTCAACACAATACAAAACAATTTTATATTCACTAACAAATACGCACTCATATCTATTATTACACTCAACTCATTCTAGAGTACTACTGACTCTATCTCTAATGAGTAACACCCAACAGAGCAGGGTTTTCGCTTAACCATATGCTCTGATACCAGCTGTCAAGACCCGCAAATCCGTACCCTTGATTACACACTAATCTCCATTGATTAACTCAAGGTGCACGGAAATACGAAGCATGAGGGTTTTAAAAGAAGAGGTAGAAGAAAAGATAGAAGAAAAAGAGAAGAAGAACAACAGAACAACATCAGGAACAGAAACAATATCAGAATCTCACATATCGCAGCGGAACAATATATAATAGATAAATGAATAATCTTTAAACAAAAGAATATTTATCAGTTTATACATACATCAATCAGAGTCAATATACAACTCAATACAACAATGGACAGTTATATAAACTTGTCCTCATACAGAATACATAGCGGAATAAATAAATAAGTACGGATGATACGTTACGCCATCCAGCTTGCTTCCAAAGCTCCAGAATATCCAGAATATCCTGATAACATAACTCTAGGCTGCCCGTGTGGAAATTTGTGGGCACCCAGATTTTAGAAGGGAAACAATAAACTCCGAGTCAGTCATGGTGACTGGTGTGAGATCGTAAAACAGTTATTTTTCACAAAGAAAATAATTTTTTTTCGCAATGCTTTTGGAAAATGAAACTACCATAAGACCTCCCGCCACACACACAATGCAAACGCATAATTGGAGAAGATTTCTTCTTATGATAGTCAAAGATGCTTGCTACGCAAAATCAAATCCTTTTTGATATTATTATTAGTGCATAGTGTAGAAAACATTTCGAAAGTATAATATTAATCTTAGCCAACATACGACCAATATCGTATGCCTACTATAGCTACCATCTAAACAGTGGTGACCACCGTACGTAAATGGCAGGTTCTACAACTAATACCGTACAAGGTGCGTATTGGAGTTTGGATTTCCAACAAATGGTCAGGCTAAGGAACTTCCTATTCCACGAAGGAACGCCTCTAGAATGACGTCCCGAGAACCTAACCGGATCTCTGCCAACACAAGGCCGGGTTACCTCTGCAAAAACAGGTAACTACTGACACGCGTATGCCATTCCCCGATCGTAACCGATCTTCCCGAGGATCCCCGATTCGCAACAAACCACATAATAAGCAGTATCAACATAGGTTAAGTATCTGGGCTCCATACCATGATACCACCACTATCCAGAAGGAATGACATACACTAAGGGGCGCTACTCCCTAGAACCTTGCCGCATCCTTCCTGTTTTGACCATTTCCGGGGTGTGAGGCTCGACGAAGTCTCGTCCACAAAGCTACGCTTTCATAAAGCCATGCTTCGGGTCAAACAAATGATCATAGAAATGATCACAAAGATAAATGATCAAACAAACGATCATATCATAAATGATCAAACAACGATCATTTCACAGCAACACTTAGTATGCCACGTTACCAAATTGGGAGTATATTGCTGATAAATTTCAACTACATAACCTCTGAGCTCGTACGTCTCAGAGAAGGGTGTTAAGCTAAGAGAATAAATTCTCCGCCACCAACAGATATGCATTTGAAAGAAATCAGCTTTATATCTCAAATTGTAACGTCAGACACAAAATCCATACAAGTCTGTTCCGGGATCGAACAGAACCGAAGGCACTTCTCACGAAGCCCTTGCACATCCGGATAAATTTCTAATCAGGTCCAGACTTCCCGTCACTAAGGGTGATGAAAACCTCTAAATCGGAGATCAGCCGATGTAGAGTAACTCGACGGTAATCCTTCCATTTTCAAAAATATCCGGTCATCAACACTGTGACGACCCGCCCTTCTCTGCCCAGAAAGACGCATCATTATGAAGAAAGAAAGGGATAGAAGAAGAAAAGAAAAGAAGAAAGAACAACAACACATCAGAGATCTCACAGCGGAACGAGAAATATATTATATCACATAAGATATTACATAGTATCATATACATCAGAGTATACAATTTATACAACACAGAATAGACAGTTATAAACTTCTGTCTACTATACATCACAAGTACAACAGTACAATACAGACTAATACAAACACAGCGGAAACTCTATATATCTACACGCTGAAGCCTCCTGCTCCACAGCTCCTCCAGTATTCGTCAAGACTAACCTGAATCCCCTTGACTACTCATACAAATTTGAGTACCCAAGAGTTTAATAAAACAGAAAATAAACACTTGGGTCAGACATGGGTCTGGTGTGAGTAAACGGTTAAATTTCTTAACTTTGAAAACCTTTGGAAACAAAAGTGTCACGTAAGACTCCCCATAAATAAACATGGGTAAGTTTTTACCTTACGCTAACTAAAACATTTGATAGGAAATATGATTGTATTATAATAGGGTCTAGGGTTTTCAAGTAAATATGAAATAGCTGAAATTGTTACATTATTAAATTCCAGCATACTAGCCACAAAGTGGGTTATACAATCAAGTCCGTTGGCACTTATTGGATTTTGGATTCCATACAATGGCAGGGCTACTGGGGTACCGCCCGTCACAGTACGTGGCCTAGATCACCGTACCGAGGAGTACGCCCGCTCCCCTGCAACACAAAGCCGGAACCATCCCTTACTGGATAATCCCGAACAAGACAACCCCGTAGTTGGCTGCAGTTCCAACTACCCACTAAGCCGAAATATAGAAAGGGACCTCTAGACAGGGATCTATCTTGCTCTCAGTGGGCGCTACCCACGAAGCCTTGCTGCACCTCCCCTGTTTTAGCCATTCCCGGTTGATGAGGCTTGAGGTTACGATTACCTTTAATCAGAACATATCACTTAGAATGCTCATCGTCCGCCTGACGATGTGCTGAAAGCATTCAATCCATACAAGTTCGTTCCGGGTTCGAACGAAACCGAAGGCATTATCTCGTTACACTCGTTTTGGAATCACCCTCAGAGTTAACGACAATAACCCTTGCACTCTGAATCTTCATCTTCACTTGAGATTCACGACCTATCGTTAATTTGGATCGATGTGGTATTCGGGTCTCCAGACCTGGAATACCGGTATACGGAAACCCGATCCCGGTCTCATCGAAATCCAAAACGTATCTTTTAAGGCCAAGTTGTTTTAAAGGTTTAAACAATTTAACTTATCTATACAGATAGATAATTCACAAGTTACAATTGATAATCACATTATCATTTAAACAGATGATTCATAACCAAATAGGTAATCCATATTAACATCACAATAGTTAATCTATATTACCATTATAATGCAACCAAGTATTCATATCACCCAACATCTTATCTCATTTCTGAGATTACATCCATTCAATTCAAATCAATGCTATTCATTCTTATATAAGCAATGGTTTACTTAATCATAAGATAATTAATTTAAAATTTATTTAAATTAACTATCTCTATCTTTAATTAATTTAAAGTGAATTAAATTAATTACTTCATCTCTTAATTAATTTAAAGTAAATTAAATTAATTACTTCATTATAAACCTTACTTATATAATCATTAATTAATTACAAATAAATTAATTAATCTTTCTATAATTATCTATTTTAATTAATCACCTTTGATTAATTATACTTTAATTACATTTAAGTAATTATCTTAATTAATTTCACAAATTAATTATCCTTAACCAATACAGTAATTAACCTTTAATTACTTCATTAATTAATTATAATCAATTACTTTAATCCTTAACTAATTACAATTAATCACTTATCATTTGATTAATTAATCTTAATTAATCAACTCTTAATTACATCATTAATTATAAACTAATGATCCCTAATTACACCTTTAATTATTTATTAATTACATTAAGTAATTATTCTTAATTAATCCATAATTATTAATCATCTTTGATTAATCTAATCCAGTAATTAACTTCCCTTAATTACTTCCATTAATTAATTACTTTAATTAATTACCTTCATAAATAATTAATTACATTATTAATTAACCTTAATTAAACCACAATTATTAATCATCTTTGATTAATCTAATCCTTTAATTAATTTAATTTAATAATTTATTTAATTAATAACACTAAGTAATTAACTCTTAATCACTTCTTATTTAATTACTTTCATAAAATAATTATCCTCTAATTACTTTATTAAATATTTTATCTTTACTAAATTACATCCAGTAATTATTTCTTAGTTACTTTATCAAGTAATTATACCAAATTAATTTATAAATGATTATCTCTAATTAATCACAAATTAATTAATTAATTAATTTAACTTAATCATTTAAATTTAATTAAATGATTCTTAACTTACTATATTAAAGGTTCTTAATTAAGAAACTATTATCTTAATTAAATCAATTATTTACCAATACCACTTTATAATTAAAATAATTTAATTATCTAAATTCTCTTTTCAAATTTAATTATCTTTATTTAAATCAACATTCTAAATACTTAAGAAAATTCTTATTTTAATTGATTACTAAATCTTAACCATTAAAGCTTACTTAAATTAAAATATAAGATTTAGAAATCAATAAATCATTAAACACATTTTAACTTGAACCTTTAAATCTTTAAAACTTTCCCAAGTTATTAAATATAATTAAGTACAAATTTATTTCAAAATCTACTTATTTTATTTTGAAACTGAATATTATAAAATATATAATTTTGTTTAAACTTTTGTTTTAACTCAGAAAATATTACCAAACAAAATTTCTTTTGTTTAAACTTTAAAAACATTTCCTTGATTAATTTCTTAAATCTGCTCTCATCAAAACCCAAGTAAAACAATCAAAAATTCGAAGCGAACGCGAGACCAACCCACGTAACCCCTTCCCTCGAGTAAAACTCCATTTCTCTCGAATGAAACCCGAGCAGAGCTTTTTCCCCCAAACCCATATCTTCCCTGATACACGCGAACGTGCACATTAACGTGCACACCACGACTGAACGTCGACGAACTCCGATCAGTCCTCCGGCAAGTCGCTCTCGACCTCGTCATCCCATCGCGCAACCCAGAAACCCAAACACGATCAAAAGTCGATTTCTAACCATCGAACCCAACATTTCGAAACCACCTTCGCCAGGAAATTCGACCACCACGGCAACCCCCGACCTCGAGCAAACCCACCATCTTCACCGTAGCTCCATCACGACCCCTGGCACCCACGGCAACCCCTGCAATCGCCTCTGGTAGCCTCTAGTCGACGCGGAAACCAGAAGAACAGGACGTCAAAACTACAGGGAGTTAAACCCTACATTCTCGAATTCCGACCAACCTCCACAACAATAAATTCTCGAATGATTTTTCTGATGAACTTCATCGTCCCCTCATCCTCCATGCTCAACCCCGGCACCCAGATCACCATGGTTCGCCTCAAATTGCCAATTAAACCCAAAACAGAAAATTCGAAAATTCTCTTTAATTTCCGATCTAAAAATCATGATACAAGTTTCATAAATCATGGTTTACTATTTGCAATTCAATGATGAAATCAAAATTAAAAATTGAAATCATAAAATTTTGACCCAAATTAGGATTCACTGTAATTTCAAATATTTATATCAAATTATTCAATTTAAAAACCTGAAATCATTTTTAGATAATAGCCTACTTGATTACAAACAACTTCTATTTACAATTCATAAGCTAATTCGAATTTAAAATCAAGTTATTGAATTTATTATAAAATCTGAAACTGTTTTTATAAACACAGTAATCATTTTATTTATATACAGGCATTCAACACTCATATACAACATGCATACAATTTCATTCAACATTTCAGATAATAAAACATCCCATATTAAAAACTTAAATCTGTTTTTAAGATAAAATTTTCTCACCAGAACTTATAAACAGAGAGACAGATTTTGTGTATATACAGACATACATACATTTCAGATATTTAAGCATGCATTCATATCATATACTAAGTAACACAATTTACACAAAACATCCATCACATGCATCCATCATAACAGATTTTTAAAACTGTTTTTAAGTTTAAAGTTTACTCACCAGTTTATGCAGAGAACAGAGACAGAGAACAGTTTTGGTTTCCAGGCTTTTCCCAGATTTTTGAATTTGATTTCTTTTTGCTTTGTTGAATTATAAACTTGCAATTTGATTCTTGTATTTAGTTGTTTGTTGATTTATTTGGAACTGCTACTGAATTTGCCTTTGATCACCTTTTGCTTTGCATTTGAATTTCCAGACTTCTCTTCTTGTTTCATTTGAAATTTCCAGATTTTGCTTTGCTTTGCTTTCAATTTAAATTTCCAGTTCTTCATTTTCTTATCATTTGATTTCCAGACTTTTTACTTTATCTTTAGATTCGAATTGTATTTTAGTGGAGAAAGAAATGAAGATAATCTTAACTGAAAATGAAAACAGATTTTTCTTCTTACATAAATTTTTACAACTTGGAGAAAAGAAAATAAAATAGATAAAGCCACTTGTCCTTTTAATTAGCTTACACATAGGTTTGCAAATTACAAATGTCACTAAACTACTCTAATATGCCAACAAGTGTTATTCTTGTTTTTAATAAATTTATTTAAGACATTTATATGTTTTTATGAAATATTTATAAGTATATAATGTATTTATCTCTTTTTATAATTTAAGCTTTTAGATTTTAATAAATATACAAATGTGAAAAACAATTATTTAAAATAACTTATGCTTATATCAATTAAATATAACATACTTATATATGCTTGAGAAATTGAGTTTAACTCTCTATATATTTTTACAAACCCATTTTGACTTATATTTGAATATTAAAAGAGAAAAGATTATTAAAACAAATAAACTTCTTAATTTAAACCTTATTTAAACTTAAGCTTACATATATATTTTTAAATAAGAAATTATTCTTGTTATTTAAATCTCAAATATCATTTCCAAAAGTATTAAAACAAATTACAAATTTCCAAATTAAAAATTATATATATTAAAGTTTGAAAACATTTTATTAAATTCAAATTCAATATTATTTCCATCTTAATATATACAATATATATATTCTAAATGGAAAATACTTTTAACATTAGTTTTGATAAATACTTTATTGAATTTTATAACATAACTTCAAATAACAATATATATATATATTCATATATATTATAAATTTGAAAACATAGTTTTATTAAATTAAAGACTCCCTATTTATAATATATATATACCAATATATATATATACACATTATAAATATAAAACATTTATATAAGTTTTAGAAAGATAAATCTTCCCAATTTTAAATTGTTAGAAAAGATATTAATAAATATTGCCAATTAAATATTATTAACCTTTAAAATGAATAAACTAGTCAATTTACAAAATAAAATCAACAAATCAATTTAATTATTTATAAAGATTATTAAATTGATATTGCCAAAATTCCGGGATATCACATTCCTCCCCCCTTAAAATAATTTCGTCCCCGAAATTTAAAAGCAAAGATAATTTAATAACCCTGCAAAATTTTAATTTTAATTTCAAACAGCAACCATACATATCAATCATATTCTAACAATCATAGCAAACAATTTAGTCACACAAATTTAACTATCCAGACAAATTCTGGATAGAATTTCCTCGAGTTTCCCCAAGTATATATATATATCGGGATACTCGTTCTACAGGATCTTAACTAACTATCTACAATAATCTAGAACTCCTTCCCATCTAGATTACAAATCTGAACAAAATATCAGACTAAACTCAAAACCATCTCAACTACCAAATCCTTCTGAACTGCTGATCCCACAACCAATGACAGATCAAACACGTATTCCCTCAGAGATACGTGAAATAAAATGAATTCCAGTTATCCGAACTGGCCATTTAATCCTATAGATCAAAGAACTAATCCTCTTGGGAACATAGGAAAAATCTCATAATACTTCTGGAGCTCACTCTCCAATTTTTCCAAATCTTATATCTCCTTTGATTGGAGAAAACTTAAACAATATCCAAATTTCAACTTCAAATTCCAAATTCCATCCATTCTTAACTGTTTAACTCTTTTGACAATCCTGAGTCACTTCATCCTTCCTGATCAGCTTAACTCTTGCTGATGCCTCTTGAAATAATCTAGACCAACATCAAATCAATTTCTGGATCCTACTCAACAAAATGGTTTCCAAAAATACACCAAAATCCAGAACACAACTCTACTCCACAAACCTTAGAGAACTACGAACTACTTCTCCTTTCTGGAATATCCAAACAGTTGTACTTGACAACCTTACCTCCAGATCCTGAAAATTCCTTCACACTTAGAGGTACACTTGAATTTCCTATAGAAATCCTCTACTCTAAGAAAATTGCAACTTCGGGTTGCTCCCACTCTAGAACAGTTGCTATCTTGCTTCCGCTGCACAACTCTGATCTGGAATAGATGAGAATGCCGTCGGAGAAACTCGAGCACAAACTTGATCATCCACAGTTCACCATACCATAAAATCTTAGTGAACCATTCCACTTGGTCAAAACATCTTAGCAGAATCCCCTCCAGAAAATTAGGTGTGATCAATCCTTCTCCAAACAATCCTGAGCTGCTTCACCAAATTCTTCTCTAGAAGACATCCTTCTACAAAGCTGAACCACGGTAACTCCACGAATCAAGTCGATACGGAATCTCAATCCCCAATAATTCCAAGAGAACACTCAAACAATCGCAAGTTACTTTTGCGATCAGCCCGGCCTAATTCCAAAGAAAACTGTTTTCTCTTAACAAATAAGAACAGCTCATACTTAACTATCCAATTCATCGAAGAAATGGATTCACTCTGTTGCTTCTGAACTCCACTCAAAAAGACTGCTCAGCCAGAAAACTTCCTGCCAACATAGAACACTCCGAACCACACTGCTGCCACAGACACCAAAGACTTCTTATCCGAAACTCCTCGAGAAACTCGGACTTCAAACAAAACAGAAACACCCTGCTGGACTCAGCCACAACACCGAAACAGATCTACTTCCTTAAACTTGCTTCAGAAGAAACATCTTCAGAAACGTCCATAGTCACCGCATCTCATCACACAGCTACTACTTCCTGAGGTTACCAAGATACTATCACTCGCTTCTGCTCATCCAATAGATCTAACTCTATTCATCCAACTTCAAAGACAAACTCCGAACCTTAACAGGTTTCCTTCAGAGATTATGAAATCCTTACACAACTGTAAAGTTCACTCGAGACGGTATTAGGTTTACAGTCTCGACAAATACACTTCCAACCTCAACACTCAGACTCCTAATCCTAGATGATAAATTATTATCATCTCAACCAATCATCACAAATACCATATACATTTAAAATGATACTTTTTATATAGAAATTATTTCTGGGTAAAATTATTTCATCTACCTCTTTAAAACAATATTGTGTCTGTTGGCCTGGTTCAAGTGTTTAGAGATCCCTATCAATAACGTTAGCTACTCGTATTGACCAGAATCCATATACCACTCAACCGATCAATTGACACAATATAAAACCATTTTATATAACTAACAAATACGCGCTCTCATATATATATATACACTCGGACTCAAACAGGTTGCTACAGATCCTATTTCTAATGAACAATCCTTCCGAACCTAGGTATTCACTCAACCTAGTGTTCTGATATTCACTTAACCAAAAGCTTAGGCATTCGCTCAACCTATGCTCTGATACCACATGTGACGACCCGCCCTTCTCTGCCCAGAAAGACGCATCATTATGAAGAAAGAAAGGGATAGAAGAAGAAAAGAAAAGAAGAAAGAACAACAACACATCAGAGATCTCACAGCGGAACGAGAAATATATTATATCACATAAGATATTACATAGTATCATATACATCAGAGTATACAATTTATACAACACAGAATAGACAGTTATAAACTTCTGTCTACTATACATCACAAGTACAACAGTACAATACAGACTAATACAAACACAGCGGAAACTCTATATATCTACACGCTGAAGCCTCCTGCTCCACAGCTCCTCCAGTATTCGTCAAGACTAACCTGAATCCCCTTGACTACTCATACAAATTTGAGTACCCAAGAGTTTAATAAAACAGAAAATAAACACTTGGGTCAGACATGGGTCTGGTGTGAGTAAACGGTTAAATTTCTTAACTTTGAAAACCTTTGGAAACAAAAGTGTCACGTAAGACTCCCCACAAATAAACATGGGTAAGTTTTTACCTTACGCTAACTAAAACATTTGATAGGAAATATGATTGTATTATAATAGGGTCTAGGGTTTTCAAGTAAATATGAAATAGCTGAAATTGTTACATTATTAAATTCCAGCATACTAGCCACAAAGTGGGTTATACAATCAAGTCCGTTGGCACTTATTGGATTTTGGATTCCATACAATGGCAGGGCTACTGGGGTACCGCCCGTCACAGTACGTGGCCTAGATCACCGTACCGAGGAGTACGCCCGCTCCCCTGCAACACAAAGCCGGAACCATCCCTTACTGGATAATCCCGAACAAGACAACCCCGTAGTTGGCTGCAGTTCCAACTACCCACTAAGCCGAAATATAGAAAGGGACCTCTAGACAGGGATCTATCTTGCTCTCAGTGGGCGCTACCCACGAAGCCTTGTTGCACCTCCCCTGTTTTAGCCATTCCCGGTTGATGAGGCTTGAGGTTACGATTACCTTTAATCAGAACATATCACTTAGAATGCTCATCGTCCGCCTGACGATGTGCTGAAAGCATTCAATCCATACAAGTTCGTTCCGGGTTCGAACGAAACCGAAGGCATTATCTCGTTACACTCGTTTTGGAATCACCCTCAGAGTTAACGACAATAACCCTTGCACTCTGAATCTTCATCTTCACTTGAGATTCACGACCTATCGTTAATTTGGATCGATGTGGTATTCGGGTCTCCAGACCTGGAATACCGGTATACGGAAACCCGATCCCGGTCTCATCGAAATCCAAAACGTATCTTTTAAGGCCAAGTTGTTTTAAAGGTTTAAACAATTTAACTTATCTATACAGATAGATAATTCACAAGTTACAATTGATAATCACATTATCATTTAAACAGATGATTCATAACCAAATAGGTAATCCATATCAACATCACAATAGTTAATCTATATTACCATTATAATGCAACCAAGTATTCATATCACCCAACATCTTATCTCATTTCTGAGATTACATCCATTCAATTCAAATCAATGCTATTCATTCTTATATAAGCAATGGTTTACTTAATCATAAGATAATTAATTTAAAATTTATTTAAATTAACTATCTCTATCTTTAATTAATTTAAAGTGAATTAAATTAATTACTTCATCTCTTAATTAATTTAAAGTAAATTAAATTAATTACTTCATTATAAACCTTACTTATATAATCATTAATTAATTACAAATAAATTAATTAATCTTTCTATAATTATCTATTTTAATTAATCACCTTTGATTAATTATACTTTAATTACATTTAAGTAATTATCTTAATTAATTTCACAAATTAATTATCCTTAACCAATACAGTAATTAACCTTTAATTACTTCATTAATTAATTAATTATAATCAATTACTTTAATCCTTAACTAATTACAATTAATCACTTATCATTTGATTAATTAATCTTAATTAATCAACTCTTAATTACATCATTAATTATAAACTAATGATCCCTAATTACACCTTTAATTATTTATTAATTACATTAAGTAATTATTCTTAATTAATCCATAATTATTAATCATCTTTGATTAATCTAATCCAGTAATTAACTTCCCTTAATTACTTCCATTAATTAATTACTTTAATTAATTACCTTCATAAATAATTAATTACATTATTAATTAACCTTAATTAAACCACAATTATTAATCATCTTTGATTAATCTAATCCTTTAATTAATTTAATTTAATAATTTATTTAATTAATAACACTAAGTAATTAACTCTTAATCACTTCTTATTTAATTACTTTCATAAAATAATTATCCTCTAATTACTTTATTAAATATTTTATCTTTACTAAATTACATCCAGTAATTATTTCTTAGTTACTTTATCAAGTAATTATACCAAATTAATTTATAAATGATTATCTCTAATTAATCACAAATTAATTAATTAATTAATTTAACTTAATCATTTAAATTTAATTAAATGATTCTTAACTTACTATATTAAAGGTTCTTAATTAAGAAACTATTATCTTAATTAAATCAATTATTTACCAATACCACTTTATAATTAAAATAATTTAATTATCTAAATTCTCTTTTCAAATTTAATTATCTTTATTTAAATCAACATTCTAAATACTTAAGAAAATTCTTATTTTAATTGATTACTAAATCTTAACCATTAAACCTTACTTAAATTAAAATATAAGATTTAGAAATCAATAAATCATTAAACACATTTTAACTTGAACCTTTAAATCTTTAAAACTTTCCCAAGTTATTAAATATAATTAAGTACAAATTTATTTCAAAATCTACTTATTTTATTTTGAAACTGAATATTATAAAATATATAATCTTGTTTAAACTTTTGTTTTAACTCAGAAAATATTACCAAACAAAATTTCTTTTGTTTAAACTTTAAAAACATTTCCTTGATTAATTTCTTAAATCTGCTCTCATCAAAACCCAAGTAAAACAATCAAAAACTCGAAGCGAACGCGAGACCAACCCACGTAACCCCTTCCCTCGAGTAAAACTCCATTTCTCTCGAATGAAACCCGAGCAGAGCTTTTTCCCCCAAACCCATATCTTCCCTGATACACGCGAACGTGCACATTAACGTGCACACCACGACTGAACGTCGACGAACTCCGATCAGTCCTCCGGCAAGTCGCTCTCGACCTCGTCATCCCATCGCGCAACCCAAAAACCCAAACACGATCAAAAGTCGATTTCTAACCATCGAACCCAACATTTCGAAACCACCTTCGCCAGGAAATTCGACCACCACGGCAACCCCCGACCTCGAGCAAACCCACCATCTTCACCGTAGCTCCATCACGACCCCTGGCACCCACGGCAACCCCTGCAATCGCCTCTGGTAGCCTCTAGTCGACGCGGAAACCAGAAGAACAGGACGTCAAAACTACAGGGAGTTAAACCCTACATTCTCGAATTCCGACCAACCTCCACAACAATAAATTCTCGAATGATTTTTCTGATGAACTTCATCGTCCCCTCATCCTCCATGCTCAACCCCGGCACCCAGATCACCATGGTTCGCCTCAAATTGCCAATTAAACCCAAAACAGAAAATTCGAAAATTCTCTTTAATTTCCGATCTAAAAATCATGATACAAGTTTCATAAATCATGGTTTACTATTTGCAATTCAATGATGAAATCAAAATTAAAAATTGAAATCATAAAATTTTGACCCAAATTAGGATTCACTGTAATTTCAAATATTTATATCAAATTATTCAATTTAAAAACCTGAAATCATTTTTAGATAATAGCCTACTTGATTACAAACAACTTCTATTTACAATTCATAAGCTAATTCGAATTTAAAATCAAGTTATTGAATTTATTATAAAATCTGAAACTGTTTTTATAAACACAGTAATCATTTTATTTATATACAGGCATTAAACACTCATATACAACATGCATACAATTTCATTCAACATTTCAGATAATAAAACATCCCATATTAAAAACTTAAATCTGTTTTTAAGATAAAATTTTCTCACCAGAACTTATAAACAGAGAGACAGATTTTGTGTATATACAGACATACATACATTTCAGATATTTAAGCATGCATTCATATCATATACTAAGTAACACAATTTACACAAAACATCCATCACATGCATCCATCATAACAGATTTTTAAAACTGTTTTTAAGTTTAAAGTTTACTCACCAGTTTATGCAGAGAACAGAGACAGAGAACAGTTTTGGTTTCCAGGCTTTTCCCAGATTTTTGAATTTGATTTCTTTTTGCTTTGTTGAATTATAAACTTGCAATTTGATTCTTGTATTTAGTTGTTTGTTGATTTATTTGGAACTGCTACTGAATTTGCCTTTGATCACCTTTTGCTTTGCATTTGAATTTCCAGACTTCTCTTCTTGTTTCATTTGAAATTTCCAGATTTTGCTTTGCTTTGCTTTCAATTTAAATTTCCAGTTCTTCATTTTCTTATCATTTGATTTCCAGACTTTTTACTTTATCTTTAGATTCGAATTGTATTTTAGTGGAGAAAGAAATGAAGATAATCTTAACTGAAAATGAAAACAGATTTTTCTTCTTACATAAATTTTTACAACTTGGAGAAAAGAAAATAAAATAGATAAAGCCACTTGTCCTTTTAATTAGCTTACACATAGGTTTGCAAATTACAAATGTCACTAAACTACTCTAATATGCCAACAAGTGTTATTCTTATTTTTAATAAATTTATTTAAGACATTTATATGTTTTTATGAAATATTTATAAGTATATAATGTATTTATCTCTTTTTATAATTTAAGCTTTTAGATTTTAATAAATATACAAATGTGAAAAACAATTATTTAAAATAACTTATGCTTATATCAATTAAATATAACATACTTATATATGCTTGAGAAATTGAGTTTAACTCTCTATATATTTTTACAAACCCATTTTGACTTATATTTGAATATTAAAAGAGAAAAGATTATTAAAACAAATAAACTTCTTAATTTAAACCTTATTTAAACTTAAGCTTACATATATATTTTTAAATAAGAAATTATTCTTGTTATTTAAATCTCAAATATCATTTCCAAAAGTATTAAAACAAATTACAAATTTCCAAATTAAAAATTATATATATTAAAGTTTGAAAACATTTTATTAAATTCAAATTCAATATTATTTCCATCTTAATATATACAATATATATATTCTAAATGGAAAATACTTTTAACATTAGTTTTGATAAATACTTTATTGAATTTTATAACATAACTTCAAATAACAATATATATATATATATATATATTCATATATATTATAAATTTGAAAACATAGTTTTATTAAATTAAAGACTCCCTATTTATAATATATATATACCAATATATATATATACACATTATAAATATAAAACATTTATATAAGTTTTAGAAAGATAAATCTTCCCAATTTTAAATTGTTAGAAAAGATATTAATAAATATTGCCAATTAAATATTATTAACCTTCAAAATGAATAAACTTGTCAATTTACAAAATAAAATCAACAAATCAATTTAATTATTTATAAAGATTATTAAATTGATATTGCCAAAATTCCGGGATATCACAAACACCGGTCATCAAATGCAATTCATAACGACGTATCACATATTCGGAATGGGTTATACGACCCCATGGTCCTTTCCCGGCTAACCCGAATAGTGAGCGCTTATTCAAAAATAAGTGTGGCATTCAAATTCATCCAATTTACAACAAATACCCATTCAAGGTAATTATTGATAGTCGGTTATTTAACTATCAATAAAGATGCGCAACATCATCAGATTCCAAATAATTTTCCAAATTATTTATTTTCCAAAATATCTCTACTAGATATAAAAATTTCCACACTTCAAAAATAAATCAATATTTATTTTTAAAACGAATTCCCATTTCTTTTATAAATTCCCTAGTGAATTTATATTTCAAAAATATCTACTGATATACGATTTTCAAATCGATTTCAAATATTCAATTTCAATTTATCTTTAAGAAGATAAATCTCAAACGTTCATTTCATATTGGAAAAGCAATTCCATACTTATTTAATAATAAGTAATTCACAAATCTATTTATTTTCAACATTTGAAAATATTCGATATACTTAAATCAATATTAAGTATATATTTCATTCTTTAAGGAAATTTATTTGAGTCAAAACGAATGTTACGTAAAACATCGTTACGACGACTCAAAATCACTAGTATAGGGATTCGGATTTTTTAAGATAGATGTATAAATCCCAATACTACATAAAAACATTTCCTTTCGGAAATCATTTACTATAACAACAGTATTATAGTCCACCATTTCCTTATTCCTCGAAAACGTCTATTTCAACATTGAATGTTGAAATCTATGGTTTCGATATTTAACACGTTTTAAAACATCTTTTAAAACAATTAACTTCATTTTATAATATCGCTTTCCCAAACATAACCATTTTACTTAAAAATATATTCACTGTCCAAAATCGTGAATATACTTCACTAACCAAATTTCAACCTTTCTACACATTTATGTCAACAATAATTCGCTATCCAAAATCGCGAATATATTCCCTTTAATAACCTTCTACATTTAATTTATCAAATTCAATTGATTTCGAATTTATAAACAACGTTTATAAATTCTATTTCTCTTTTATAACAACTTTGATTTATAAATCTTCTTTTATTATCTTCTATAATTTACATATCAAAATAAGTGATTTCGGATTCATAAAACAATGTTTATAAATTTCCATTCTATTTATAAAAACTTCAATTTATAAATCTCCCTTGTTAACTAATTCAATTCCTAACTCAATTTTTATACCAACAATCCATATTATAAGTTAAATACTTATAATTCATTTATTTTACAAAATCGTTTCCATTTATAAGTTCACAATTTATAAATTTCATTCACTTATAAATTCTTAAAAATTTATTTTAACGCTTATAAAAACTCGTTTCATAATCCCAATGTTTTAAAGTTATAAATATCAATTTTGTACATCCTTTACATACACCGTTTTTAATAATTTAAAAATTCCAATTAAAACCATTTTATAAATTACTTAACTATTTATTCCAAAAATCACCTTTTGGTTATACTTCACAAAATTCTTAACTTTTATAACTTTTAAAGTTTTGACGTTTATTTAAAATAAATCAATTCAACAATTTAAATACAACGTATATTTTCAAAGATTACTTCAAAAAAATCTATTTTAAAATCAACATCGTTATTTTTAAATTTCAAAGATGAATCCGATGATGCAACAGCACCAATTAGTCAATCACAACAACAAACATCATATATCAATATATGATAACAGAATATATCACAATATCTGTAAATAAATAACTACTGGTGAGGAATCCAGTTGGATCCCTCCAACCTGTTTCCCTGCATCCACAGACGTTAGCACAATACCAATTCCACTTCGAGGTGGAATATCGCGGTATATGGGTTTTATAAAAATCATCCGCTTACTAACGGCGCAATAGGGTCTCATCCGCTATACGAGGCGGGAAATCATCAATCCAATATATACATATGCCAATATGTATATATTGCTATATATATAGATATATCCTACTATATCTAATATCACATCCAAATAGCAATCATATCAATCAATAAATAACTGCAATACAAAATTTATTTTGAGTGAGAAAAATCTCACCTTAGCTTTTTAATTTGTAGTCCATTTTCCAATCCAGACTGTTTCTTCGATTATTTTAACCTTGTATAACCATTACATAATCTTATTAATATTTGAACTAATCAAATAAATAAAATTTTTGCTTAGTAATTTTAATTATCCAATGATTTCTTTTAAATAAATTTATTTGACTAACATTACAATTTCTACCAACTTTCCTGTTTCTTTAAACTAAAGTTTCATTTACATATACCTTTCACATTTTACTTACAATCAATTTCTTCTCTTAAAATTTTTATTTAACTACAATCTAAATTTTAAAACTAAATTTTCCTTTAAAAATAAATTTTATTGAAACTACATATACATATTAAATAAAATTCCGACTTCTTACTGGAAACATCATTTTCTAATATATATTTACATAAAAAAGTTTCTTTTCTGTAAAATGTTTTCCAGCATTTATACATATATATATATATTTGCATATATATATATATAAACATTGAATTTGAAAAAAAAAAATTATACCTTACTGTAAATTTTGAAACCACGACCTGCTCGCGAAGCCCTAGCTTCGCCGAAGACCCTGACCCACTCCCTTTCCAGGCGCGCCACCCGTCCACGTCGCGAGTGCGGCCGCTCCTCTCAATCGTGGCCATCACGAACGCCGCCAATCCCTGAGTTGCCTTCGACGCGTACGCCACCACGCGAACCCTAATTTGAACAACGACGCCTCGTTGCCACCTTCTACCATCGATCGCGACTCGCGATATGCTGCCGTCTTCGCCTCGTCGCCGTTCCTAATCGAACGCCACGCCTACATTGAATGACACTCTCGAGACCCTCGACCTGCTTCGCGACGCGACTCCTTTCGCGAGCTCGACCGCGATTTCCTTTCGACCTCCCAGGCTTCGGCCATTTTTTTTATTTGACTGGTCGCGATTCCCATTTGAAACAAAGGAAGGCACGCGAGATTTTCGAATTGGGAATGGAATGAGGAAGGCGCGATGCTGTTATATATTCCCTTTTGTTTTCTGAAGGAAGCCATAGGGATGTACGCGATTTGGTTTCAGTCGCCATTGATTTGTTTTGAACGAGAGAATTTTCTTTTGAACGAAATGATTTTCTTTCGTGTGTTTTAACAGAGAAAGGGGAGACAAAAGAACGTGTTTGCACGATCCCTTTACGTGATTCCCTGCGTGTTTTTAGGCGCGAATTTTGGCGTGAAAAAAAAAGTTTGAACGTAAATATATAAATAAAATTTTAAATAGAATTTTTTCGATATAATTTCTTCAACGCGTTTATATATCGTGTGCCCACATAACCACTCCGAAAAATACGAAATTTGAAATCCGGTAATAATTCAATATTACGGACCCAATGGAACTGGTTTCGTCGAATTCCGAGACTGTGCCCCAGAACGCTATTTTCAAATATCGATACGAACGATATAATTTCAAAACTGAACGAAACAGTTTGAAATTAGATTCTGAAGCTTCTGTTATCTTTAGTATCATCAATATAAATTTTACCATCCTTTGAAATATTTTTCTTCAGCTTAAAATTGAAGACTCAAATTGTTGTTCAACTATCAATAGGTTAATTTTTATAATTTAATCACCAATTTATTCTGATAATTTGAAATTCAAGTCAAACCATCATTCAAATATTTAAAATTAATTAAATATTTTCATTTTAAATTGTTTAAAATTCTGGGTCGTTACAAACCAGTAAGGGATGGTTCCGGCCTTGTGTTGCAGGGGATTTAGGGTGGATCCTCGGTACGTTGATCTAGGCCACGTACTGTGACAGGTGGTACCCCAGTAGCCCTGCCATTGTATGGAATCCAATCTCCAATAAGTGATCGCGGACTTGATTGTATAACCCACATTGTGGATAGTATGCTGGAATCTAATAGATGTAACAATTTCAGCTATTTCTTATTTACTTGAAAACCCTAGACCTATTATAATATCACCAGATTTCCTATCAAATGTTTGGTTAGCGTAAGGTAAAAACTTTTCCGTGTTTATGTGCAGGAAGTCTTACGTGATACCTTTTCTTTCAAAGGTTTTAAAAGTTAAGCAACTTTAACCTGTTACTCACACCAGACCTATGTCTGACCCGGAGTTTATCTTCTGTTTTCTTAAACTCTTGGGTACTCAAATTTTTACGAGTAGCCAAGGGATTCAGGTTAGCTTTGACGAATTATGGAGGAGCAATGGAGCAGGAGGCTTCAGCGTTGTAGATATATATATAGTAGTTCCGCTGTGTTGATCTCTGTATTGATCTCTGTATTTTATTGAGTTGTATTAACTAGACAGGTGTTTATAATTGTCTAGTATGTGATGTATAATCTGTGTAACTCTGATTGATGTTGTATATTATGTAATACTTATGTGATTAATATAATTTATTCGTTCCGCTGTTGAGATTCTGATGTTGTTCTTTCTTTCTTCTCTATCCTTTCTCTTTTCTATCCCTTTCTTTCTTCAAGATGATGCGACTTTCTTGGTGATAGAAAGTTGGGTCGTCACAGTTGGTATCAGAGCGCTAGGTTGAGTGAATACCTAGGCTTTGGAGTGATTTCTATCTTTCTTGAGAGAGCGTATATGTAATTCTGATATATATATATATATATATATATATATATATATATATATATATATATATTTCTACCTATCTGTTGGGTTACCTGTTGGGGTTTCCAATATAAGATATAAGGGTAGATAGGGTAGTGGTGTGTGTAACACGACTACCAATGGTTGGAGTTTGTTGAGGTTGGAAGTGTATCTACCGAGACTGTAGACCCAATACTGTCTCAAGTGAATTTTTGTTATGGTGTAAGGATTTCACCAATCTCTGAAGGAAACCTGTTAGGGTTCGGAGTCCATTTTCGAAGTGCAAGTTGGATGAGTAGAATTTGGATTCTGTCAGATGAGCATAAGCTAGTGATGGTATCTTAGTAACTCAGGAAGTAGTAGTTGTGTGATGAGATGCAGTGGCTATGGGTTGTTTCTGAAGATGTTTATCAAGGAGCTTTGGATAAGGAAGTGTGTCTGCATCGGTGTTGAGGCTGAGTTCAGCTGGGTGTTTGTGTTTGGCTTTGAGGCCTGAGTTTCTCGAGGAGTTTTGGGATTAGGAAGTCTTTGGCATCAGTGGCAGCGTCGCAGCTCAAATTGTTCTGTATGCAGGCAAGGAGGTCATCTGTCAGCAGTTTTCTAGAGGTGAAGTTCAGAAGCAGCAGCTATGTGGACCCATTTCTTCGATGGATTGGCTAGATAGGCTTAAGCTGTTCTGATTGGTAAAGAGAGAACTGTTTTCTTTGGATATTAGATTGGGTTGATCGCAAAAGTGACTTGCGATAGTTGAGTGTTCTCTTGGTTTGTCAGAGATCTTTCAGGATGTCTTTGAAAAGGTTAGTGGTTTGCCTTAGCATCTGGAGATTGAGTTTTCATTTCGACTAGGATTTCAGGAGTGGTACCGATGGTCCAGCTAGTTGAAGGAGGGTTCCTGGAGAGGGGTTTATTTTTGGGTGAAGCAGATCAGGATATCATGGAATTTCTGAATTTCCTCTTTATGGATATGTTGAACCATATTTCTGGGATGTGTTGTCCAGTTTGTGCTCGTGTGTATCATCAGCATTTTCATTTACTCCAGATCAGAGTTGTGCAGCAGAAGCAGTTGGGAGTGCATCTGTTTTATCTTTTCGGATAGGAAAAGTAAGTTCAGTCTTCTGATGTTTGAGGAGTAGAGTTTGTGTTCTTGGATTGATTATGAGTGGATTATTTTGATGAGTTGTTTTGAGAGGCTTCGACGAGGGTTGAGCTGATCAGTAGAGATGGAGGCAGCCCTAAATCGTCAGAAGAGTTTGGTGGATAAAAGAGACGGAGAAATTTGGGATTTCGAAGTCGAGGATTTGGTTTTGAGTAAGTTTTCTCCGATTAAAGGAGCTATATAATTTGGTAAGATTGGGAAACTAGCTCCGAGGTATTTTGGATTTTATCTTTGTTCTGGTGGGGATAAGTGTTTGGTCTTCTGGAGTGAATTGTCAGTTTGGATAACTGGGATTCGATGTGTTTCACATATCTTTGAGGGAGTACGTGTATGATCCATCTCTGGTTTTGGAACCAGCAGTCCAGGAAGGTTTGGTTGTTGAGTCAAACTTGTCTATAGTCTGATATCCTGTTTAGTTTTGTAGATCTAGATGAGTAGGAGCTCTGTAGCTTAGTAGTATAGTTTTATTTGGGTTCTGTAGAGCGAGTATTCCGGTGTTTATACTTGGGAAACTCTAGAAAATTCTTTCCACAATTTTGTCTGGATAGTTAGATTTGTTTGATTGGATGAGTTGGTTGCCATGGTTGTTAGCATATGATTAATATATGCTTGTGTTTTTAAAATTAAATCATTTATGATATTATTAAATTACCTTTATTTTAAATTTCGGGGACGAAATTCTTTTAAGGGGGGAGGAATGTGATATCCCGGAATTTTTGGCAATATCCATTTAATAATCTGCATTGAAATTTAAATTGATTTGATAATCTTTGTTAATAAAATTTGAATTGATTTAATAATCTTCTTTTAATAAATATTTAATTGGTGATTTTATCTTTTTAAAAGCTAATAAATTGTTTTCTATTTATAATGTGTATATATTTGTATATATTGTAAATAGAAATCTTTGGTTTGAATTTAATAAATAAATAAATCTTGTTTTCATATTCTAATATATTTTGGTAATTTGGAAATTATGATTTAATTTAAAATATATATGGTTTTAAAATATTTAAGATAAATGTTTAATTGATTAAATTATATCTTAGCTTAAGTTTAAGATTAATTAAAAGGTTTGTTTCAAAATATTGTTTAATAAATATGATATATTAATTAATTTAATAATAATAGGAATTTATAATCTCTTTTATAAATTATTTAAATTTGACAAATTATTATTTTCAAATAACATTATTAATGTATTGTTTTATATATAAATATAAATAGATTTTAAAATAGAAGTGTTATTTTCAAATTTAATATGTTGTTATATATGTATATATATAACTTGATTTTAATTTTTGATTTTATAATTTATTTTGAATTTAAAAGTCTTGAAATTAAAAAGGGTAGATATTTAAAATGTTTTGGATTTTTAAAGATATTTGTATAAGCTGTTATTTGTATATATATAAATGGTTTTATTTTATTTTCTCTAGAAAGTAATTCATAAGTATTTAAGTTAGAAATAGAAATAAATATATATAAGGTAAAATATATGGTTATATAGACTCATGAGTGAACACTTAAGAAAATTCTAGAGATAGTCTATAGGAATACACATGTTTACAAGGCTGTAAGACAAAAGGGAAAATATATTCATGTTTGTACAGGAAATTTAAAAGATAAGTATATGTAGACATGGAGGACAACTTCATTTATTGCTATCATCTCTAGTACACTAGTAAGATCATATCAGCTTCCATAGAAAGAAAATCTCTGAACATTTTTGTACCAGCAAAATAATAACCTTGTAAACTCTTTTCTATATATCAAATCTTCCTTATCTCTTTTCGTTCATAAAAAAACTTAGCATTCTGGAAAATACATTACAATTGAAGCTTTACAATAATTCAACTCAACAAATATGAAGATCAAAATAAAAAGGTTTCAGCTAGCAACTTTCAAAAGCCTGTTTTCAAAATCTAGATGCTCTGTTCTTCATCTTCTTTCTGGTGAGTAACATCACACTTTTAAAAGCTTTAATTTAATTCTGGTTGTATGTTAAGTTCTCGAATGTATGTGTTTTGTGTGAATATATAAATAGGTTTGATAAATTTTCAGCATATATATGAATGTGTGTATAGGTTTATTCCCTGTATCATCTCTGTTACTAGATTCTCAAGTTCAAGACTTATTCAAAAATTCAATATCTCTTGATCCAATTACTGTTAGGACTTAGGATTTAAACTAAAGTTGTTTGTTTAATCATGAATTAGAGTTTAAAATTTTATTTAAATGAATTAAAATTTGAAACTGCTCTGGAAAACAATTAGAACAGGAAAGGGTGAGTTTTGTAAAAATTCAAACATACTAATTTATTGTTTCAGGCGTAGGATTTGAAACATCATTTAAAAACTTGATTTTTAAAACTACAATCATCAATTTTAGTAGTGGGATTTGAGAGCAGTTCTGGTTTGACCAGAAATATGTTTTGAGTGGTTTTCTGATGATCTAAATGGTTGGAGAGGTCAGGGTTCTTTCTGGTGGTAGAAGTATGATCGGAGAATCAAGGAAAAATAATGGATGGGTGTGTAGATGACCGTGGCGATGGTGGTTGATCTGGGAAGTTTCTATACCTAGTTTGGCTGAGTTAAGAATTTTCGATCATCTCAACTTATCTAGTTGATCGAGTGCAACGAGACTTTGGGAGATGGAAGCGGGGGTGTTGGCGAAGTCTTGGCCGGAGTAGTAGATCTTTTGGTTGTCGGAGCTTCGTGGTCGAGGCAGTTTTCCAGGTGTGGATGGATGTTCCATTTTTGGAGCTTGAAGCTCAATTTTGATTTCGAGTTGTTGTCGAAGTTCTGGTGATCGGGTTTTGGTTTGAGGATGATCGTCGACTTGTGAGAGTCACCGTGGATGGTCGGAAGTGGGTGGTTGGCCGGTGCATGTGCACGGTGTATTTTTCTTGTACCTGTGAAGCTTGGGTTTGAAGCAAGGGAAGTACTCAAGTTCGTCTCGGGTCATTTGTGTGTGTTGCCCGAAGCAATGAGTATGTTGACTCGAAGCATTTTAAGTAGGGCTCGGGTAAATTGAGTGTTACAGGTTTTTAAAACCTGTTTGTTTTTAAATTTTTAAATTGATTTAAAATTTGAAAACAGGGTTTTAGACCAAGCTTAAAACCAAATTTTGATATATGGATTTAAATTAACTTTTGTCTCCTAGTTTTAAATAAAATAAAGTTTTAAAAATTTAAATTGTTTTAACAACTTTGAATGTTTAAAGTGTATTTTTAAATGGTTTGGATTTAAAAATGAATATGGTTTAAACTCTTTTTTTTAAAAAAATTCTTTTATAAGATAAGTATTTTTTTACATATGATTTAAAAGGCTTTTAAATTGTTTAAACTTTGTTAAAGTTAAATTTGTATTCATTTTAAATCTTAAATTTAAAATGGAATTTAAAAGTAAGTTTAAAGGTAAATTGTTTTGAATACTTTGTTAATGATAATTCAATCATAAGTAAGAAATAAAGTTTTATCTTAAAATTAATTTGGATTTGAGATTCATTAAATTATTAAGATAATTAAAAATGGATAATTAATTAATTTAATTAATTAATGATATGGATGATTAATTAAGCAATTAAGAGTTTTAAATCAATTAATTAAGGTTTAAGATTAATTATTTAAGGAATAATTAATTTGGAGTTAAGGATCATTAATTTGATAAGATTAGATTTTAAATTTATGATTAAATGTTAATTAATCAAGTAATTAAAGATTAATTAAGTTACAGTTAAAACTTAAATTAATTAAATAATTAGAGGTTAATTAATTGGTTATTAAGGATAAATTAAATTAATTAATATTGATTAATCTAAGTTTAATTTCTTAAGAAAAGAAATTAAGAATTGTTAATAGTTAATGAAGGTCATTAACTTAAGATTGTTTAATAATTAATTAATGTGATTAATTTTAATAATTAATTAGATTAATTAATTAAAGATAATCATTTGTGAAAATGTTTAAGTATAATTACTTAATGGAAGTAATTAAGGAATTAATTACTCGATGTAATTAATTGAGTTAAATATGCTTAGTTTAAGTTAATTAATTAAGTTTAATTAATTTTAATTAATCACTAGATTATTGTTAGCATAATTACTTAATGTAATAAATTAAGTGTAATTACTTAGTGAAGTAATTAAGGGTAGTTAATTACTGGATGTGATTAATTGAAGATGATTTAATATGGATGTAATTTGGATTAAATTACTTTGTGAAATTAATCAAGGGATTAATTAAGATAATTAATTAAGGAGTAATTAATTTATTAAATGAAGTAATTAAGGGTAGTTAATTACTGGATGTGATTAATCAAGAGTGATTAATAATTATGGTTTAATTAAGGATTAATTACTTAATGTAATTAATTTTAAATAGAATAATTAAGTAAAAATGTAATTAGGGATCATTAATTTATATAATTAATAATGTAATTAAGGGTTGATTAATTAAGACTAATTAATCAAAAATAAGTGATTTTGAGTGATTAATTAATGTATTTAATTAAGGATTAATGTAATTAATTTTAGTTAATTAATTGATGAAGTAATTAAAGATTAATTACTGTATTTGGTTAAGGATAATTAATTTGTGAAATTAATTAAAGGATAATTACTTGAATGTAATTAAAGGATAATTAATCAAGGGTGATTAATTAAGATGGAAATTAGAGAATGATTAATTAATTGATTTGTAATTAATTAATGATTAAGTAAGCAAGATTTATAATGATGAAGTAATTAATTTAATTTACTTTAAATTAATTAGATATAAGGTAATTAATTTAATTCGTTTTAAATTAATTATAAATGGTGATTATTAATCCTTGCTTATGTATGGATGGATGATATTGATTGCCTTGAATGGTTTTAAATCTCAGAGATGAGATAAGTAATGCTGTGTGATACGGATGCTTTGGTTGAAGTGTAATGATAATATAGATTATCTGTTGTAATGATAATGTGAATTATCTATCTGTGATAGTGTGAATTATCTATCTGTGTATATGGATAATGAATTGAATTGTTTTAACTTTAAAACAACTTGGCCTTAAAAGATACGTTTTGGATTTCGATGAGACTGGGATCGGGTTTCCAGATTTGGATATCCGAAACCACATCGATCCAAATTAACGATAGGTCGTGAATCTCAAGTGAAGATGAAGATTCAGAGTGCAAGGGTTATTGTCGTTAACTCTGAGGGTGATTCCAAAATGAGTGTAACGAGATAATGCCTTTGGTTTTGTTCGAACCCGGAACGAACTTGTATGGATTGAATGCTTTCAGAACATCGTCAGGTGGACGATGAGCATTCTAAGAGATGTGTTCTCTAAAGGTAATCGTAGCCTCAAGCCTCATCAACCGGGAATGGCTAAAACAGGGGAGGTGCAGCAAGGCTAAGTGGGTAGCACCCAAGTAGGACGAGATTTTCCCTTGTGTAGATGTCCCTTTTTATTTTGGCTGTGTGGGCAGTTTTGAGCTCCAACTGCCGGGGTTGTCTTGTTCGGGAATTATCCAGTAAGGGATGGTTCCGGCCTTGTGTTGCAGGGGATTTAGGGTGGATCCTCGGTAAGTTGATCTAGGCCACGTACTGTGACGGGCGGTACCCCAGTAGCCCTGCCATTGTATGCAATCCAATCTCCAATAAGTGATCGCGGACTTGATTGTATAACCCACATTGTGGCTAGTATGCTGGAATTTAATAGATGTAACAATTTCAGCTATTTCTTATTTACTTGAAAACCCTAGACCTATTATAATATCATCGGATTTCCTATCAAATGTTTGGTTAGCGTAAGGTAAAAATTTTTCCGTGTTTATGTGCGGGAAGTCTTACGTGATACCTTTTCTTTCAAAGGTTTTAAAAGTTAAGCAACTTTAACCTGTTACTCACACCAGACCCATGTCTGACCCGGAGTTTATCTTATGTTTTCTTAAACTCTTGGGTACTCAAATTTTTACGAGTAGCCAAGGGATTCAGGTTAGCTTTGACGAATTATGGAGGAGCAATGGAGCAGGAGGCTTCAACGTTGTAGATATATATATATAGTAGTTCCGCTGTGTTGATCTCTGTATTGATCTCTGTATTTTATTGAGTTGTATTAACTAGACAGGTGTTTATAACTGTCTAGTATGTGATGTATAATTTGTGTAACTCTGATTGATGTTGTATATTATGTAATACTTATGTGATTAATATAATTTATTCGTTCCGCTGTTGAGATTCTGATGTTGTTCTTTCTTTCTTCTCTATCTTTTCTCTTTTCTATCCCTTTCTTTCTTCAAGATGATGCGACTTTCTTGGTGATAGAAAGTTGGGTCGTCACAGTTGGTATCAGAGCGCTAGGTTGAGTGAATACCTAGGCTTTGGAGTGATTTCTATCTTTCTTGAGAGAGCGTATATGTAATTCTGATATATATATATATATATATATATATATATATATTTCTACCTATCTGTTGGGTTACCTGTTGGGGTTTCCAATATAAGATATAAGGGTAGATAGGGTAGTGGTGTGTGTAACACGACTACCAATGGTTGGAGTTTGTTGAGGTTGGAAGTGTATCTGCCGAGACTGTAGACCCAATACTGTCTCAAGTGAATTTTTGTTATGGTGTAAGGATTTCACCAATCTCTGAAGGAAACCTGTTAGGGATCGGAGTCCATTTTCGAAGTGCAAGTTGGATGAGTAGAATTTGGATTCTGTCAGATGAGCATAAGCTAGTGATGGTATCTTAGTAACTCAGGAAGTAGTAGTTGTGTGATGAGATGCAGTGGCCATGGGTTGTTTCTGAAGATGTTTATCAAGGAGCTTTGGATAAGGAAGTGTGTCTGCATCGGTGTTGAGGCTGAGTTCAGCTGGGTGTTTGTGTTTGGCTTTGAGGCCTGAGTTTCTCGAGGAGTTTTGGGATTAGGAAGTCTTTGGCATCAGTGGCAGCGTCACAGCTCAAATTGTTCTGTATGCAGGCAAGGAGGTCATCTGTCAGCAGTTTTCTAGAGGTGAAGTTTAGAAGCAGCAGCTATGTGGACCCATTTCTTCGATGGATTGGCTAGATAGGCTTAAGCTTTTCTGATTGGTAAAGAGAGAACTGTTTTCTTTGGATATTAGATTGGGTTGATCGCAAAAGTGACTTGCGATAGTTGAGTGTTCTCTTGGTTTGTCAGAGATCTTTCAGGATGTCTTTGAAAAGGTTAGTGGTTTGCCTTAGCATCTGGAGATTGAGTTTTCATTTCGACTAGGATTTCAGGAGTGGTACCGATGGTCCAGCTAGTTGAGTTTTAAATAGAATTTTTTCGATATAATTTCTTCAACGCGTTTATATATCGTGTGCCCACATAACCACTTCGAAAAATACGAAATTTGAAATCCGGTAATAATTCAATATTACGGACCCAATGGAACTAGTTTCGTCGAATTCCGAGACTGTGCCCCAGAACGCTATTTTCAAATATCGATACGAACGATATAATTTCAAAACTGAACGAAACAGTTTGAAATTAGATTCTGAAGCTTTTGTTATCTTTAGTATCATCAATATAAATTTTACCAGCCTTTGAAATATTTTTCTTCAGCTTAAAATTGAAGACTCAAATTGTTGTTCAACTATCAATAGGTTAATTTTTATAATTTAATCGCCAATTTATTCTGATAATTTGAAATTCAAGTCAAACCATCATTCAAATATTTAAAATTAATTAAATATTTTCATTTTAAATTGTTTAAAATTCTGGGTCGTTACAAACCAGTAAGGGATGGTTCTGGCCTTGTGTTGCAGGGGATTTAGGGTGGATCCTCGGTACGTTGATCTAGGCCACGTACTGTGATGGGTGGTACCCCAGTAGCCCTGCCATTGTATGGAATCCAATCTCCAATAAGTGATCGCGGACTTGATTGTATAACCCACATTGTGGATAGTATGCTGGAATTTAATAGATGTAACAATTTCACCTATTTCTTATTTACTTGAAAACCCTAGACCTATTATAATATCACCGGATTTCCTATCAAATGTTTGGTTAGCATAAGGTAAAAACTTTTCCGTGTTTATGTGCGGGAAGTCTTACATGATACCTTTTCTTTCAAAGGTTTTAAACGTTAAGCAACTTTAACCTGTTACTCACACCAGACCCATGTCTGACCCGGAGTTTATCTTCTGTTTTCTTAAACTCTTGGGTACTTAAATTTTTACGAGTAGCCAAGGGATTCATGTTAGCTTTGATGAATTGTGGAGGAGCAATGGAGCAGGAGGCTTCAGCGTTGTAGATATATATATAGTAGTTCCGCTGTGTTGATCTCTGTATTTTATTGAGTTGTATTAACTAGACAGGTGTTTATGACTATCTAGTATGTGATGTATAATCTGTGTAACTCTGATTGATGTTGCATATTTTGTAATACTTATGTGATTAATATAATTTATTCGTTCCGCTGTTGAGATTCTGATGTTGTTCTTTCTTTCTTCTCTATCTTTTCTCTTTTCTATCCCTTTCATTCTTCAAGATGATGCGACTTTCTGGGTGATAGAAAGTTGGGTCGTCACAGGTAGTAAGCTTGAATCAGAAGTGAACTTTTGAAAATCAGAGAGAAAAGGCAGATGAGTTCGATTAGATTGTTGTTGGGAAGAAAAGAAACTACAATTTGGGGGAAGACAGTGGTAGGAGTCGATTCTGTTGAGAGGAGGAAGAAATTTGGCCATGAATCTTTTTGGATAAGCGATAAAATAGACATGAGCGGCAACGAAATTTTTTAGCAAACTCTGCGTGAGTTTTTGGCGGGATAAATTTGGCCACGCTTATATTTTATTCTTTATATTCTAAAACTATTAACATTGCATATAGCCTTTAACGCTACTAATAGAGGCTACCAAAAATAGTTTTTTTGCAGTGTTATAATTAAATAAGGTATGAAACCTTATAAAACTTATTTATAGAAATTTCCAATACAAGTGAAATTTGAAATGAAACTATAATTCATTTATAAGTGTAGTAAATTATCAAAAGTTGGATACTTTGAATTGTGAATAAAAAGTTGTTTCTCTCAAATTATTGGAAGTTGAGTATACTATGTGAAAAGTTTATGGAAAAGAATTTGTAGAGAAAAATAGTATTGTGTATATAGATATATTGTTGCCAAAATAGAAATGAGTTATCAAGTATAGAAAAAATGTTTTGGATTTATATAAATGTATAGCTTCTTAATAAAATTTGATTTTTTCCATTTGGTAAATTTCAAATATAGAAATTTAACTTGAAAGATAGTAAATATTGAATTTTTAGAAATTTACAACTTATGAAAAATGATTCATTGAGAAATGAAATTTAGTTAAAATAATTTAAATGGTGAAGTAGTAATACCTTTACTGAGAAATCTTTGAATTATTTTACATCCTCGTTAAGGAATAATAAAGGATTTAAGCATCTTAAACCCTTATAAGAAATGTGAACTATATGTGTAAACCTTATTTTCATTTTAGAAAATAAGGAAAAGTAATTTTGTAAATTTTATTTACAAATTTAAAAGAATCTATTATATTAGTGAAACTTATTTACAAGTAGTGGATAAAGGAGAAAATTGAAAATTAAATTTTTAGGAAGAAAATATTTTTGAAAGTAAGGGGTTTAAGACCCAAAGAGTTTTCTTATAATGGGAAATTAAAATTTTCATAAATAAGACAATTTGAAAATTTAGGATTGTTAAAAGGGGATAATCCACTTTAGAAGGGTAATTCTAAATTAATGAAAAAAATTGAAAAGTGTAGTTATATCTTTTTGAGTAAATTCACTTTGATAAATAAATGGTAGAATTTTGGTTAGAAAACCTTTGTATAAAATGTAAAGAAAAACTAAAATATAGACACCACACTTGAAATAATATTGATATTTTATTTCAATATGATAAATGCGAAGAGATGGGTAGTATTTAAATTGGTTCCTAAATGAAAAGTGTAAAATTTGAAAATGAGTTATGAAGAGATATTCTTCTATTTTATTGTAAAGATTAGAGTACAGTAGTAAAGGTATTTGTGCAAAATAGAAGTATTATAGCTTAATTTTAGAATTTATACCGAAGAGAGTAACAAAAGAAAGTGTTTTGAAATTTTGAAAAACAATTGGAAATCTTATTAATAAGAGTGCTGAATTTATAAGTTATTAAATTTCAATAATTAAATTGAAATTTAACATCTTCGAAATGAGTTCTTATTACTCAATGTTTAAATTTTCAAGATAAGAAATTGATTCGAGAGGAATAAAAATCTTGAAATATTTTGAAGGAAAAAGAGATCTTTTAAATCTTGATTTACCTATAAGTATAAAAGATGATTTATAAACTGGGTTTAAAATTATTGGAAGCAACCAAAAGATTTGGAATTTTAAATACAATAGTGTGGGTTGTGAAAGAATGAATAGATTGTTGTGATAATTTTAGGTGTTGTAAATTCTTCGGAATATATACTTCGTACCTTAGGGTTTACTCTGAAGTTTTTTCGAAAATTTAGACATTGGGAAAATAGTTTAATTGATTGCGTTATTATTATATGTAACGACCCGTAAATTTTAAAGGTTTTAATAATGTAAATAATTGAATTTTTGTGAAATTTTGAACTATAAAATTTTGAAATAAAAATTGAATATTTGGAATACATCTTCTTAAACATGGCAACTGGTAAATTTTTATCAGATAATATGAAAGGTTATTTTCTTGTGTAATTTTATTTAAATTTAAATCAGTTAAAATGGATGATAATAAAATATTTTCCAAACCTGAACATTTTTACATAGAAAATTTGTAAATCATCTTTTGAGTGAGACGTCATATTTCGTTTCTCCAAATTTTGACTGTTATTGCTCCGTCGATCTTAATTCTGGCGTTTTAGCAGCATTTTGGTACCGGTACCGATTTTTGATCGAATAATCGTACCACTGATATCTGTATGCCATTTTGATCATCTCGTCGTGCTGATCTCTACGGTATATTCAATTCTGTGTTTTGAAGTCCGGTACGTGGCGGAAACCACAAAACGGTAAATCGCATCGGTATCGGTTTTGTGTCCTTTCGTTTGTCTCTAGTAACAAATAGCCATCGGCTATTACCGTTTTATGAAATTCAACTGATGTGGCTGTCACTATTCCCTACATCCAATATTGTATGCTGGTCAATATGATGGTTCGTTTCTTGCACTCTCTAGTTTCAATTGGAAATAATAATTTAAGATTATATTCTATCAGCCTGTTCACTTTCTCTGTAAACATTTCCACTCAAACTCTCAAGCTCCATCACCATACCTTTCACCTGTTCACTTTACCTTGCTATTATTTTTGAAAAATTTTGTGTATATATTTTTACCTCGCATCGCCGAACCCGCTTTCCACCATTTTTCTCATTCCGCCACGTTCTCCGCCACAACCAACCTCCAAGCAAGCTTCTCCCCTCGTCTACAGCAATTCACCCATGGTCCTTCTCTCCGTCAATCTCCTCTTCCTCTACAACTGGGCTTTCCATGCACGCAAGTACTCCCTCCGCGCAACAAACTCCTAATGCCTTGCCTCAATGCATGGTGGCCGAATTCATGCAGCATGTGGCCGAGTCACCCCTATTGTTTCCTTAGCCACTGCCTTGTCTCGGTGAGATATGCTTCTCTGGCTATATTTTGTGTATATTTTTTTTTGCATGCTGTAGTGTATTTTTGGTATGAGGCTTTAAATTATTACATTTTGGTTTAAGATATAGTATACTGTCAGTTCATATAAATTTGCATAAGTAATAATATTGATTTTTTAAAAGTATTTACATGTTAGTTTATATATATTTTGTGTTTAAATTATATTAATATGATATATATGTTATGCCTTTCATACGCACAGTTTTATTTTATTTTTCGTTTACAAATATAGATGATTGCACGAGTTATTCCTATATGTGTTATAGTATATTTTCTATAAGTCTATTTTATATATAAGTTACTGCTCTATATTATATAGGTGACAGTATTATACTTTGCACAATATATATATATAGTTTGTATATGTTGAAAACCGGGCAGTATATATTACAAGAAGGAAGATTTTATGTATAATGTTGTGATGATATTTTGTAGTGAATAAAATATACAATATCTAAAAGTACCTTGCATTTTAATAAGTATATATATATATGTGTTTTGGTATAACAGATATATTGTATAATTATAAGTATGTTAAGTGTTTATTATATATATAGTATAAACTTATATATGTTGTATATATGAGTCTGTATATATAATGTTAAATATATATATAGCTAGACATGTTTAAATATAATCTATTATTATGTATATTAGCTATATAAGTGATATGTAACATGTTTTGTTTGTATACAAGTTATAAATAGCCTGTTAAATATTTTATTTTACTGTCTTGTTGGGCATTCTGATTTGTGAAAAATTATATGTATATATAATATAAAATCTTGTTCGTATATATCTATATGAGTATTATACAAAACTGGTTTGTTGTATATATAAGCTTTACTGGTTATGTTAAGGTATATATAAGTTACAACATTTTATAATATAAGTCTACTGTTTTTTTGAGTATATATATATATATTTAAATTTAAGATTTATTTAAAAACGTATATGTATTTTTAAATTAAAATATTGATTTTAAGGAAATAATAATAATGTATATATTTTCATTTATATCAAAACTGATTCAATTTGTTTTCATCGGTCCAGTTCTGATCTGATCTCGTCAATTCTGTTTTATCAACTTTGTTCGTCGATTCGTGCAAATCTAGCTTGTTTTGGAAGTCGTGCTTGCATTCCGTAACTCAATTTCAGTGTCAAATCTCTCTAGCCTCGAAAGGTGAGCAATCACTCATGGTTTACGTTCTTATATTTATTAAATTTGATTTCAGTTGAAACGACAATTGAAATATGCTGTTGTTAGTTATTTACATTGCTATATATATGATATTATCTGTATCTGTTCACCTGTAACATCTGACACCATTATCTGTTATTTATATTGATGATATATGCCTGTTATATTATTACCATATATGTTATCACTCTGCAAGTTCCCTGTTAGTATAGAATTCACTATGGGTTGAAATGATACATACCCGAACGATCTGTAAAATATGAGAAAATCGTTATGGGTGAAATGATAAACCCAAGCGATTTTCATTGACATTGAATTGGGATTGCGGATTGAAATGATATATACCCGTATATATTTAAATTGCGGATTGAAATGATAAATATCTGTATCACTTGACCATAGGGTAGAGAATTATATACAAACACTGTTGGTCTATATATATATATATAATATTTTGAAAATGATTTCTATGGCTTTGAAAAGGAAAGATATGGTTTTAAATAAATATTGATTTTAAAAATTTATTAAAGTTGATTTAATAAAGTTGATTGTAACGACCCGTATTTTTACGGATCGAAAAGTTCGTTAAAATCTGGAATTTTCAGCATTTTTAAGTCGTTTTAGATTTTGGCAGATTTTGCTTAAGTCCTAAGTCGTAGCTGACTTAGGAGTTTTGGACGAGTTAAGTGATAAGTCTGGGCGAGTTAATGACTTAAGGGGTAGGTCGGCGACGACCTAAGGAAGATATGGGAGTGGTTTAAGTCGGTTGATAGTTTGGGACGACCTAAGGAATTAACCGAGTTAAGGATGTTAAGTCATAAGGTGGCTTAGGTCGAGTGACCGACTTAAGGTAGTAACCGACTTATAGTATTGACCGACCTATTGAAGTTAGCAGGTTGCGACCTAGTGGTTAGCGAAGTTAGGTCGTTAGACGACTTAAGGAGGTGTATAAGTCGTAGGTCGTAAGTCTTATCCCATGGTAAGCTGTAGGTCGAAAGGATGTTAGGTCGTACCCATATCCAATGTGTTAAGTCGTGACTGACTTAGGAGATTGGTTGTTAAGTCGTAGACTGGTAAGTCGCGCAATGCGTTAAGTCGTAGACGACTTAGGAGTTGAGTCGTAACCCAGTTCTGCTAAGTTATAAGTCGTAGGCTAGTGGGATTTGATAAGTCGTAGGTTGGCATAGCAGTTGAGTCGTAAGTCGTCTGGGATGTTAAGTCGGAAGGTTATAAGTCGGAGACGACTTAGGGAAGGCGGACGAGTTAAGGAGGAATTCAGCTATAAATACTCGTCCATTTTCTCATTTTTTGGGATCCGGATTTCGAAGCGACGAAGTGCTGCCATTTTGAGAGCTCGACTTCTACACTTCTTCACTTCTTTTCTCCACTCTAATCTAGTGCTTCCTTTCATCCAAATCGAAGATCAAGATCGAAGATTCAAGAGCTTGGATTGAAGATCTTCATCCTTTGAAGTGAGATTTCTTCGTTTGAACCGGATTCGTGATAGATCAAGTTTGATCCTTCGCTGTCCAGATCTGAAGCGTGTTGATTTGAGGTTGTTTTGGTGATTTGGTGAGTGGTGATTATCTCTCACACGGATCCAAAGGAGTATATCGGATTGTTGGCTCGATTTGGTGTTAAAATAGTGATTTTCATGCATTTTCTTCATCCTAAGTGTAGATCCATGTAGATCCATTGTTCATGATGATTTGACAACCATTTTACTAAAGTGTTAACCTATGCAAGTTCATTTATCAAGATTGTAGAGATATTTCTCATGATTTCATGCTTGTTAGACTTTCAACTCTTTAATTACGAAATTGCCATTTTTGTGATAATTGTCTACTTAGATCATATTTGAATGCTTGACTGTTTGGATTAATGTTTGACTTGGTTGATTTCTATGAATTAGATGATTGATGATTTGATTTAGACCGAAGATGATTCAAAAGCTAAGGGAAAGGCTCTTGAATTGGGAAAGCTGCTCGTGGCATATGTAGCGGGATGATGAAGCTCTTATGCATAGATTTGATGATGTGATGTTGAGATGAGGCTTTGCGAGGATGTAATGAAGCGAGGCATCATGTGATGAAGACTTGGTCTAATCCAGACGGGATCATTCCAAGCATGTTGATAACTCGGTGAATGGTTCGAGTTGAGGATAATGGATGGATATGAGAATGGTCGTCAAGGAGGATGACTAGGAGGCTTGGGTCTCATCGTTGTTGAAGGTTCTAGCATGCTCTAAGCAAGAGTACGTTTGGGCAGATTCGATAGTCCCAACGACCAACTGTTGATGGTCGAGTACTCTGGGCAGATTCGATAGTCCTAGGCACGGGTCACGATGACGTGCGGGAGTTATGTCTAGAACCGGGGTTACCATTAGCCCTTGACGGACGGCTGAAAGAATGTGCCGGTCATTCAATTAACGGTGATGCGGAAGCAGTGATAACAGTGATAGCCAGAGTCATGGATGTTTGGTTGTATCGTCATTCGGTCTCAAGAGCGGTATTTTCTGGGTGCTTATCTGATCTTGGTTTAGGCCTTGGGGGTTTGTACTTGGAAAACATCGCCCTTGACTCGAGTGATAATTGCTTTACTTTATATTGTATGCTCTGCTATGTTTGCTTCTACTTAGTGTGTGTCTGGGGGCTATCACTGTAGAAAGAGGTTGGAGTGGGAGGGTTGTATTCCTATTCCTTTTCCTTTATGCTCTTTTGGTATGTTGTTAGTTAATTTACTGCTCACTAAGACTGTTGTCTGACTCAAGGCTTTATGTTTTTAACTCTTATTGCCTTGGGCTGTTCGTCCATTTTGGGACGGGCAGACTAGGTAGCAGGTGACAGGTGCTGTTCTCTTCTCACGATGCTGATATCGAAGACGAGCTGGAGGGTTGCATATTTTCTTCTTACTATATGTACTGGATATTCCGCTGTTTTGTATTCTCTGAGTGATATGTAGTGAGGCTTGTTGTATTGACTATCCTGATGCTTGTATTCAACTATTATGAAGTTTTATATGATGTCATTTTGTTCTTTAAAGCTTCCCTATACATATGTTCTATTGTATTTTATCCATGCGCTGTGAGTAATACGATAGATTATGATGTTTTAATCTACCTTGGCAATCGTCCATGGTCGCCTGGTACACTTTTCAGCACTATCTCTAGATTCGGTGCAGGGGTCATGGGCGGTCGTCACATTTGGTATCAGAGCATTGGTTAATCGATTTTACCCAACGCTCGCTGACATAACTACGTATGAGAGACGTAATTGTAATTTTGATGGATGACTACTATATATAATATAGTAGATTAGTAGAGTTTGAGTCCTTTATGCAGTTGTTTCTCTAAGATGTTCTGATCATTCCTTTTTATAGATATTAAGGATGAGTCGAAGAGGGAGACCAGCTGCTAGGGAAGGCCGTGCTACTGAGGGGACTGCTGATTATGCAGCTATGTTCGAAGCTATGATGACTTCGATCATGAGAAGGATACCAGTTCCGGGGGCAGCAGTAGATGTTGGAGTTCAAGTCCAAACTCCGAATCCAGTGGATTTTGCTAAGTTGTGCAAGGATTATACTGCTCTTGTAGGGAAGGTTTTCTTGGGAACAGAATCAACTATTGAGGTCCAGAGGTGGATAGATGCTTGTAGAAGGATTTTTGGTGATTTGGGAATTGAGGATGCAACTAAGAGGAAGTTAGCATCAAGACAGCTTCAAGGGAGAGCTTCTGATTGGTGGAACTCTATTACCATCAATACTCCGGAGGAAGAGATTACTTGGGAGCAATTCCAAGTCAGATTTGAAGCTAAGTTCATTTCTACAGCTCAGAAGTCTGTTCTGTTCAAGAAGTTCGTGGAGCTCAAGCAAGGTGGAAGACCAGTTCTTGAGTATGTTTCTGAGTTTGAAGCTTTGTCCAAGTATGCCCGGTCGTATATCGAATCTGCATATCAGAAGAATGAGAAGTTTGTGACAGGCTTGGACAGTTATCTTGGGAGGCAATTGGTGGATCATCTGGATGATTCATTTGAGAAGCTTGTGGAGAAAGCTCTCAGGCATGAGAGTCTGTTTCCTAAGGAAGGATCTGTTGTTGCTGTGACCAGGGAAGAGTCTAAACCCCAGCAGGGTGGAAACAAGAAGAGGAAGCAGCAGCAACAGAAGGGTAATGATGGCCAGAAGAAGCCGAAAGGCGAAGTGACTTGCTACAATTGTCAGCAGAAGGGCCATTTCTCGAAGGATTGTAAGAATCCTAAGGTGCCGATGAAGTGTCACAACTGTGACAAGCCGGGGCATTTCAGGAAGAATTGTCCAGAACCGAGGAGAGACAAGCAGATTGTGCAAGCTTATGCTTTGGGAGTTGTTCCGTCGTCTTCAAAAGCTCCTACCGCTGAAGAGAAAGGAAAGAGTGTGGTGGTTCAAGGTACTCTTTTCCTATGTGGTGTTCCAGTTAGAGTTCTGTTTGATACTGGAGCGTCGCATTCGTTTGTTTGTAGTGAACTTGTAGGCCGGTTGGGTTTGGAACCGGATATTGTTGATAGACCATTGGTTGTGACTAATCCAGTTGGGGGTTCGTCTTGTTTGTGTATGTTATGCTGTGGTCTGATTGTGTCAAGTCATGGTTGCTCTTTTGTTTGTGATTGTTTTGTTCTGAACTTTGCGGGGTTCGGAATTATTTTGGATATGGACTGGCTTAGGAGGTATGCGGCAAAGGTTGATTGTGAGAGGCTGGAAGTGACAGTCGAGAATGTGGAAGGGCGAAAGATTGTGATACGATGTAAGCATGAAGAAGGCGTCTTCATGAGCTTCATGTATTCGTTGGTTGTTCCACGGGATGGACTATCATCGGTGCCAATCGCTAATGGATTTGAGGATGTCTTTGACGAAGTCAAAGGGTTGCCGCCGCATAAAGAGATCGAGTTTCGTATAGATCTAGTTGAAGGAGCCAGACCTGTTGTGATGCCTCTTAGGCGGATGGCGCCTAGGGAACAGCAGGAGTTGAGGGTGCAAGTTGATGATCTTTTGCAGAAAGGATTCATTCGGCGTAGTGTGTCCGAGTGGGGTGCACCAGTTGTGTTTGCAACCAAGGCAGATGGGTCGTTGAGATTGTGCGTCGATTATCGTGAGCTGAATAAGGTGACTAAGAAGAACAAGTATCCATTGCCGAGAATAGATGACTTGTTTGATCAGCTTCACGAAGCCAAGGTGTTTTCTCAGATGGATTTGGCAATGGGATTTCACCAGTTGAGAGTGGCTAAGGATAGTGTGCCGAAGACAGCTTTTAGGACACCATCCGGTTTCTTTGAGTGGCTGGTAATGCCGTTTGGATTGACTAACGCGCCAGCATATTTTGTGGATCTTATGAATAGAGTGTTCAGAGATCAGTTGAACAAGTTTGTACTTGTGTTCGTGGATGATATTCTGATTTATTCCAGAACTGAAGAAGAGCACAAGACACATTTGCGTATTGTTTTGGAAATCTTACGGAAACATCAGTTGAAGGCTAAGTTTTCGAAGTGTCACTTTTGGAAGAGTGAAGTGAGGTTCTTAGGCCATGTGATTTCTGGAAATGGTATAGCGGTTGATCCCGCTAAGGTGGCAGCAATCCAGGATTGGGTCAGACCTAAGAATGCATCAGATGTGAGGAGTTTTCTTGGATTAGCAGGATATTATCGATGGTTTATCAAAGACTTCTCCAAGGTAGCTGCACCGTTAATAGGATTGACAAAGAAGAACCAAGTGTTCAGATGGGAAGCTAAGTGTGAGCAAGCTTTCGGAATCCTGAAAGAGAGATTGACAAGTGCTCCTGTTTTGACTATTCCAAGTGGGAATGATGAGATGGTGGTTTACACTGACGCATGTGGTACTGGACTTGGAGCAGTGCTGATGCAGAAGGATAAAGTTGTTGCGTATGCCAGTCGACAACTGAAGCCGCATGAAAGGAATTACCCCGACTCATGATTTGGAGTTAGCGGCGATTGGTTTTGCTCTAAAGATGTGGAGACATTATCTATTGGGAGTTCGATTTGAGTTGTTTACGGATCATAAGTCGTTGAAGTATCTTTTCTCCCAAAAGGATTTGAATCTTCGGCAGCAACGTTGGCTAGAGTTTTTGGCATCATATGATTTTGGTATAGCTTATACTCCGGGAAAAGGTAACGCAGTGGCAGATGCGTTAAGTCGAAGACATGCAGGATTGGGAGCCATGTTTTCAGAATGGAAGAATCTCAAGTATTTAGCTGGATTTGACTTCAGGCCTAGATGCGAATTGGAACCTGAGATGTTGGCAAACTTATCGATAAGACCGACTCTTGTGGAAAGAATTGGCGAGAGCCAAAAACGAGACGATAAGCTTGTCAAGATTATCTGTGATTTGGAATCTGGATTGGATCCAGGGAAGGATAAAGGATTCGAGGTCGATCGAGAGGGTTGGCTTCGGAAGCAAGGACGACTAGTTGTTCCCGATATAGATGAATTGAGGAGTGAAGTTCTGAAGGAAAGTCATCACTCGAGGTTGACAATTCATCCAGGTGGAAATAAGATGTATCGGGATATGAAGAGAACCTACTACTGGGAAGGCATGAAAAAGGATGTTGGAAATTTTATTTCCAAGTGTATGAACTGCCAGTTGGTAAAAGCCGAACAGAAGAAACCAAGTGGATTGCATCAGCCATTAGAAGTTCCTACATGGAAGTGGGAGCAAGTGTCGATGGATTTTATCGATGGATTGCCTAGAACCAGAATGGGAAATGAAGGGATTTGGGTCATCGTAGATCGTTTGACTAAGAGTGCTAGATTCATTCCTGTTCGATCGACTAGGACTGCATCAAAGTTGGCTGAGTTGTATGTTAAGTGGATAGTTCGATTCCATGGTATTCCGAAGAGTATAGTGAGCGATCGAGACCCATTGTTCACTAGTGGATTTTGGAAGAGCTTCCAGGAAGTTTTGGGAACCGAGTTGTGTTTGAGTACAACTTATCACCCTCAAACAGATGGTCAGACCGAGAGAGTCAACCGAGTTTTGGAAGATCTTCTTAGAGCTTGTGTTTTGGACTTCGGAGGATCATGGAAAGATCACCATTATTTGGTAGAGTTTTCATACAACAACAGTTACCAGTCAAGTATTGGTATGGCACCGTATGAGGCATTGTATGGAAGACCGTGTAACTCTCTGACGTGTTGGATTGAAACTGGAGAAAAGTTGATACTTGGGCCAGAGATGATTCGTCAGACTACGGAGTGTATAGAAATCATTCGGCAACGAATGAAGGCAGCCCAAGACCGTCAGAAGAGTTATGCTGATAAGCGTCGTAAGGATTTGGAGTTCGACGTTGGTAATATGGTTTTTGTGAAGGTTTCTCCACTGAAGAATGTTATCCGATTCGGGAAGAAAGGAAAATTGACTTCGAGATTTGTTGGACCATTCCTGATCATCGAGCGAATTGGAAAGTTCGCCTATAGATTGGAGGTACCAGAGAAGATGTCGAGTGTGCACAATGTTTTTCATGTATCATATCTACGGAAGTATGTGCACGACTCGAGTACGGTGGTTTCTGCTGATAGCTGTGAAGATTTCGAAGTTGATCCAGTCGATAGAAGACCTCGTAAGCCGCTTCGTGTTGTAGAAACCGACACGAAACAGCTTAGGAGGAAGGTAGTTAAGTTGCTCAAGATACAATGGAGTGATGATGATAACGACTGTACGTAGGAGGTGGAAGAGAGGATGAAGGCAGCTCATCCTGAACTCTTCAAGGTATGGCCCTAAGGTGTCGTGTCATCTCACGATATTGTGACTTGTTCTAGTGTTAGAATTCTGTACGCTAAGCTAGAATTGGATGCATGGTTTGTTGATTGTTATGGTTGGTAGGCGTACAGAATAGTCTTTGATTGCCTTGTTTGTTTGGAATTTCGGGGGCGAAATTCCTAAGGGGGAGAGAATGTAACGACCCGTATTTTTACGGATCGAAAAGTTCGTTAAAATCTGGAATTTTCAGCATTTTTAAGTCGTTTCAGATTTTGGCAGATTTTGCTTAAGTCCTAAGTCGTAGCCGACTTAGGAGTTTTGGACGAGTTAAGTGATAAGTCTGGGCGAGTTAATGACTTAAGGGGTAGGTCGGCGACGACCTAAGGAAGATAGGGGAGTGGTTTAAGTCGGTTGATAGTTTGGGACGACCTAAGGAATTAACCGAGTTAAGGATGTTAAGTCATAAGGTGGCTTAGGTCGAGTGATCGACTTAAGGTAGTAACCGACTTATAGTATTGACCGACCTATTGAAGTTAGCAGGTTGCGACCTAGTGGTTAGCGAAGTTAGGTCGTTAGACGACTTAAGGAGGTGTATAAGTCGTAGGTCGTAAGTCTTATCCCATGGTAAGCTGTAGGTCGAAGGGATGTTAGGTCGTACCCATATCCAATGTGTTAAGTCGTGACTGACTTAGGAGATTGGTTGTTAAGTCGTAGACTGGTAAGTCACGCAATGCGTTAAGTCGTAGACGACTTAGGAGTTGAGTCGTAACCCAGTTCTGCTAAGTTATAAGTCGTAGGCTAGTGGGATTTGATAAGTCGTAGGTTGGCATAGAAGTTGAGTCGTAAGTCGTCTGGGATGTTAAGTCGGAAGGTTATAAGTCGGAGATGACTTAGGGAAGGCGGACGAGTTAAGGAGGAATTCAGCTATAAATACTCGTCCATTTTCTCACTTTTTGGGATCCGGATTTCGAAGCGACGAAGTGCTGCCATTTTGAGAGCTCGACTTCTACACTTCTTCACTTCTTTTCTCCACTCTAATCTAGTGCTTCCTTTCATCCAAATCGAAGATCAAGATCGAAGATTCAAGAGCTTGGATTGAAGATCTTCATCCTTTGAAGTGAGATTTCTTCGTTTGAAGCGGATTCGTGATAGATCAAGTTTGATCCTTCGATGTCCAGATCTGAAGCGTGTTGATTTGAGGTTGTTTTGGTGATTTGGTGAGTGGTGATTATCTCTCACACGGATCCAAAGGAGTATATCGGATTGTTGGCTCGATTTGGTGTTAAAATAGTGATTTTCATGCATTTTCTTCATCCTAAGTGTAGATCCATGTAGATCCATTGTTCATGATGATTTGACAACCATTTACTAAAGTGTTAACCTATGCAAGTTCATTTATCAAGATTGTAGAGATATTTCTCATGATTTCATGCTTGTTAGACTTTCAACTCTTTAATTACGAAATTGCCATTTTTGTGATAATTGTCTACTTAGATCATATTTGAATGCTTGATTGTTTGGATTTATGTTTGACTTGGTTGATTGCTATGAATTAGATGATTGATGATTTGATTTAGACCGAAGATGATTCAAAAGCTAAGGGAAAGGCTCTTGAATTGGGAAAGCTGCTCGTGGCATATGTAGCGGGATGATGAAGCTCTTATGCATAGATTTGATGATGTGATGTTGAGATGAGGCTTTGCGAGGATGTAATGAAGCGAGGCATCATGTGATGAAGACTTGGTCTAATCCAGACGGGATCATTCCAAGCATGTTGATAACTCGGTGAATGGTTCGAGTTGAGGATAATGGATGGATATGAGAATGGTCGTCAAGGAGGATGACTAGGAGGCTTGGGTCTCATCGTTGTTGAAGGTTCTAGCATGCTCTAAGCAAGAGTACGTTTGGGCAGATTCGATAGTCCCAACGACCAACTGTTGATGGTCGAGTACTCTGGGCAGATTCGATAGTCCTAGGCATGGGTCACGATGACGTGCGGGGGTTATGTCTAGAACCGGGGTTACCATTAGCCCTTGACGGACGGCTGAAAGAATGTGCCGGTCATTCAATTAAAGGTGATACCGAAGCAGTGATAACAGTGATAGCCAGAGTCATGGATGTTTGGTTGTATCATCATTCGGTCTCAAGAGCGGTATTTTTTGGGTGCTTATCTGATCTTGGTTTAGGCCTTGGGGGTTTGTACTTGGAAAACATCGCCCTTGACTCGAGTGATAATTTCTTTACTTTATATTGTATGCTCTGCTATGTTTGCTTCTACTTAGTGTGTGTCTGGGGGCTATCACTGTAGAAAGAGGTTGGAGTGGGAGGGTTGTATTCCTATTCCTTTTCCTTTATGCTCTTTTGGTATGTTGTTAGTTAATTTACTGCTCACTAAGACTGTTGTCTGACTCAAGGCTTTATGTTTTTAACTCTTATTGCCTTGGGCTGTTCGTCCATTTTGGGACGGGCAGACTAGGTAGCAGGTGACAGGTGCTGTTCTCTTCTCACGATGTTGATATCGAAGACGAGCTGGAGGGTTGCATATTTTCTTCTTACTATATGTACTGGATGTTCCGTTGTTTTGTATTCTCTGAGTGATATGTAGTGAGGCTTGTTGTATTGACTATCCTGATGCTTGTATTCAACTATTATGAAGTTTTATATGATGTCATTTTGTTCTTTAAAGCTTCCCTATACATATGTTCTATTGTATTTTATCCATGCGCTGTGAGTAATACGATAGATTATGATGTTTTAATCTACCTTGGCAATCGTCCATGGTCGCCTGGCACACTTTTCAGCGCACTATCTCTAGATTCGGTGCAGGGGACATGGGCGGTCGTCACATTGATATATAATATGTTTAAGTATTTATTTAATATCTATATTTTCAAATATAGAGTTTATAATGATCCAGGTTGGAAAGATAAATTTGAAATTGATTTGAAATTATATTTATTTAAGAATTATACTTAAATAAGTTTGATTTGAAATTTATTAAATTTGAAATTTTAAAGATATGATCTTATAACTTGATTTTTGATTTAAAGTGATTTAAATGAATATTTCAAGTTTAAATAAATTGAAGGAAATATTTAGTTTATTGTAATTTGGGGTTTGTTCTAAATGATATTGGATTTATTAGGTGAATATTTCAAAACTAAAATAATAGTAAAGTGAATTTGATATATATATATATATGAAATTATCGAATTTAGTTTTGAAATGTTGAATTTTTAAAGCTTTGAAATATATTGAAATTGAAATGGCTTATTTTATGGTTTAAATATGTATTTGAAATCGATAATTTGAAGTGGTTTATTTAGAAACTGAATCGAATTGAAATTGATGATTTGAGATTTGATTAAATTTGAATTTTGGAATTCGAGTTGATTTGAATCGATTTGTGAAATTTAAGGAAGCTATTTTTATATAAAGTATTTTTAAACTATATCTAAAACTATTTATATTTTACTTTATAAATTATTTTATCATAAAATATTTTAATATAAATCATTTTCAATATAAATGGCGTCTGCTTCATTCTCGAACCTGAATTTTTTTGGCTCTCAATCACTTTCTCTTAATCAATCCCGTTATAATCTATCTTCTTCTTTTAGAGATCGTAACCCTCCTTCGTTGCGATCTTATGCTCAGGTTGTAAAAGGATCAAATAATACTGCTTCTCAAGTTCTCCTTCGTTATCGAAAAAGAAAAAATTGGATCGATTCAAGAAAGGGGTTTAAACATTGTTTTCGTTGTGGTGATTATTTCCATATGGCTGTTGATTGTCGCGATCCAGTCCGGTGTTTTTTCTGTGTAATTTTTGGTCATAAGCAGTTTTTTTGTCCGAAGAAAACTAAGGCTTCTGATTTTGAGAAAAAGAACATTGATCATGTTTTTCTTGCTAATGGTTGTTCTGATCTTAAGAAGAATTCTTTCTCGATGTAATCTGATCTCGCGAATTCTGGTTCTCAAAAAACTGATCTCGTTTCACATTCTAATGATAAAAAGAATCCATGTTTATTGAATTCGAAGCTTATCAAATCGGGGCCGCAACTTATTGATCATGGATTCCAATTCACCTTGAAATGTATGATGCTCAAGAGAATTTTACTAGATAATCTTTTGCAACAGAGAACAGAGGGGATTCAACTTTTAGAGGAATTGTTCTCTCACTTTGATGTGATTAATTCTCCGAACATCGGTAAGGGATATAAAGATAGATTTGGAGACCCAGAAGATTACTTTGGTAAATCAGATAAATCGACTATAGAATCTGAAGTTTGCGAGGAGTTATCTGATGTTTTCTTGGAAAATGAAAATCTGAACTACGATCTATTGGCTTATTCTAATAAGGATGAGATTTTTGAGTTTGATCCAATGCTTTTAGATTATTCTGTTATTCAATATTCTAAGGATCTAAATTATTCTGCTTCTATTAGTAAGAATAATGCTATTTTGGATGTTACAGTGAAAAGTAATTCTGATGATATAATTAGTGGCTTCACCCGAGTCAAGGGCAAAAGATCTAAATCTCCGGATATATTCGAGCTAAAAACCAGTAATAGATTTAATTGTCTAGCTGATGAAGACATAGATGTTTTTGAAATAGGAGTGGAATATGCTGAAGATTCAATGGTGGTTGCTGACTCTACTCAGGATGGTGACTTAGTTAGTTATAATGTCTGGAAATTGAAAAATGGTAATGATGATTCTCAGTACAACTCTGATACTCCTGTTAATCTTAAGACGGTGGATGATATTATTAGGCTTTGTTTGAATAATGGAATTTCTGCAAGCTTAGAAGAAGAGGCAAACTTCCAACAGGGAGAAGCTTTAGATGAATTTTTACTATCATATTCAGCAGTCAAGTTGGATGAGATAATGGATTGTGAAACAAATAAGAGCTTGGAATTTTGCTTAGAGCATGTTTCTAATGATGTGCAACACGATAACATTATTTCAGAAACACAAATAGATGATGTTATGAGCTTTGATAGGTTTAATCTATTAATGGAACCTACTGATGAAGTTTCAGTTTTTATCACTGTTAAGAATTTGATTCATGAAAATCTTAACAGTGTGGGCAATTTTGTTGGATTAAGTTTGAATGAGAAACCTTCTGATATCTTTAATGTTGAGGCAGAATATCATATGGGAGTGATTTTTGATGAAGTATGGTCTTTGGCACCTGTAGTCAATCTAGATGATTTTAAGGAAATAGAAATCAGTCTGAAAATAGATCACATTTTTGAGTCTTCTACTGTTGCTATGCATCACTTGTCCACCATCATTGATACACAAATGAACTAGAATTGGATAAAGGGTGATAAGGTTGCCAGTATGTAGGATTTTATTAATTCAGAATTTCCAGATAATATCGAGTTTTATCTATTGATGGAGTTGGGCTTATTGGATGAAGAAGATCATATAAATATGGAGTCGAGAGTTTATTTTGATATAATTTTTTATGATATCCAAAATACAAAAGGTGTGGGGGATGATTTCAATGCATTAGAAGAAAAAATGGATATAACTGGTTCATATGTTGGAATGAATTCGAACAACTCTTTTAGGGTAGTAGATCATAGCTCAATATTTTCACAGAGTCATGCGGTAGAGAAATCTAGGGAGGCTTCGAGTTTTTCTTCAGAGAGTTTGACAGTAGAGGTTTCAGATATTATGTTAGATAAAAGAATGGAGTGTGGTAGTAGTTCTTTATCCAAGTCAAAGAAGAGAAGGAGTAAGAAGACTGTAGTTTCTACTGGATCTATTCGTCAGAGTGCTAGGATTCGCAGCAGTCAGTCGCGTCCTATGGGTGAGTTACCTGGTTCGAGCGCCTTAAATGGCGCTATGGATTCAGGCTCAGGTATGATTTCTATTTTGGGTAGTACGTATTCTACATACGCATTAGGTAGTTTATCATCAGCCGAGTTTAGCCAATTAGCCTATAATACATTTTTATTTTCTCTGATATCGAGATTGATAGGGAGTTCATTAGACGTAAGGAATTAGAGAGGGCTAGTACTGTTGGTTTATGAGGATCATTAGTTGGAACATTAGAGGTCTGAACGACTTGAATAAGTGTGATAAGGTTAGAGCGTTCTTTAAATATTATTCGATTGACATTGCATTGCTTCAAGAAACTAAAATTTGCTGTCCTGATGTTAGGTTTTTTAGAAGATTAGGCGGGTATCATTTTAGAAAATGGGTTTTTTTACCTTCTGTGGGTACTTCAGGGGGATTAATGATAGGGTGTCGGGATAATTATTTTAAATTACTTCAATGTATTGTTAAACAGCATTCTCTTCATGTTATACTTATTAATCTTTCTGATAACTCTTTTTTAAATATTTCTAATGTTTACGGACCTAATTCTAAATATAATTGGAGAATTTTATGGAATGAATGCCTAGATTTTAGATCCTTTGCCCCGGGTTCTTGGATTTTGGGGGTGATTTTAATGTTACGCATTTCATTGGTGAGCGATATCCTAGGGAAGGGGATTACTCTACAATGGAGGAGTTCGATCAATTTATTATTAATTCTAATTTGATTGAAATTCCCCTTTCTAATAGAGAGTTTACTTGGAATAACGCTAGAGAGTCTCCATCCATGGCTCTTCTCGATAGATTTTTTGTTAGTGATGAAATCGAAGACAAATTCCCAATCTGTAGAGTCACTGGTTTACCTTATACATACTCCGATCATTGTCCAATTATACTTACTTGTGAATACCATAGAGTTATTATTAACAATTTTAAATTTGAAAAGATGTAGCTTTTGGAATCTAAGTTTGTGAATCTAGTTAAAGGTAAATGGGTTTCTTTGAGTTTCCATAATATCATAAATAAGGAAAATTCTGCAAAAGCTTTTGTTTCTAAACTTAGGGAGCTTAGGATTTTTCTTAAAAACTGGAACAAAAATGTTTTTGGCAATCTAAAAATTAAAAAAGATAATATTCTTAATGAAATGCTTAAAATTAATAAGATAGAAGAATGTAGATCTCTAAATATAGGTGAACGTAATGTTCTTGCTAATTTAAAAGATGAATTAAATTCTATTTTAGAAAAGGAGGAGGTTATGTGGAAACAACGATCCAGAATTCAATGGATCAACGAAGGTGATAATAATACCAAATTTTTTCATAATATAGCTAATGGTAGAAAATGTAGTAATACAATTAACTCTATATTTGTTAATAATATAGACTTAGTTGATCAAAGAGATCTTAATAAGGCTTTTACAGACTATTATAAGGATATTTTTGGTTCTAAAATCAAACATAGAATCAATGTTAGATGGATTGATCTGTATCCATCTGATTCTATTATTGATTTATCAGAGTTAGATAATCCTTTTACTGAAGAAGAAATTAGAAAAGCAATTAATGACATGCCAAGTGATAAATCCCCGGGACCTGACGGGTTTCCTATTTTATTTTATAATACTTTTTGGGACGTTTTAAAATTTGACTTAGTTAATATGTTTAATGATTTTTACAATGGTAATTTGCAATTAGGGAGATTTAACTTCGCAAATGTTATTTTGTTACACAAAAAAGTAGGAGCTAAAAACTTAAAAGATTTTAGACCTATTTCTTTGATTAACTGTTCAGTTAAAATCATTTCTAAAGTTCTAGATAATAGACTTAGTAAAAGAATGAATGAATTAATCGATTGTTCATAATCGGCTTTTATTAAAGGGAGAAATATCACTGATGGAGTGGCAGTTGTTCAAGAATATATTAATTATTGTTGTAAGAATAACATAACTTGTGCGATTTTAAAACTTGATTTTACTAAAGCTTTTGATTCAGTAGATTGGGATTTTCTTGTAGATATTTTTCATGCTAGAGGTTTTAGTCATAGATGGATCTATTGGATTTTGACTTTTCTTAGAACTGGAAACTCTAGTATTATGGTTAACGGTATATTAGGTAATAGAATTCAATCTAAGAGAGGTTTAAGGCAAGGGGTTCCCTTATCGCCTTTATTATTTAACTTGGCTGCTGATGTTTTTGCTCAAATTATTAAAAGAACAATGGATAATGGATCTCTTGGACGTGTAGGCAATGAAATTTCGCGTAACAGTTTATCGGTTCTTCAATTTGCTGATGATACCTTACTTTTTTCTTCCCATCTTCCTAGACACATCATTACCCTTAAGTTTATCCTTTACAGTTTTGAACTTTTATCTGGTTTAACAATAAATTTTGACAAAAGTTCCGTGTTAGTTTTAAATGATTTTGATAAAGTTGAAAACTTAGTTGCTAATACTCTTAATTGCAAAACTATGAACTTTCCTTTTGACTACCTCGGTTTTGTGATTAGACCCACCAAACTCAAACATGACGACTGGATTATTATCATTGATAAAATTAAAAATAAGATTTCTAACTGTAATGGGAGATTTCTATCTAGAGCAGGTAGACTAGGTTTAATAAATTCGGTTTTATCAGCTCTTCTGATTTATTGGATGTCCTTGCATTTGTCCTCGGATTGGGTTATTGATAAAATTGATAAGATTAGAAGAGATTTCTTATGGAGTGGAGAAAATTCTAATAATAATATTAAATGTCTTGTAAATTGGGAAACCGTCTGTAAGGCCAAAAAGGAAGGTGGATTAGGTGTTATTAATTTGCGTAATATGAATTTGTCTCTGTTAGGTAAATGTCTTTGGAAGTTTAAAGATATAAATGATAACGCTATTTGGAAAGAGATCATTTCTAAATATTACTATAACGGAAATAGCAATTTATATCAAATTGCTTCTCCAGCCACTCAAAATATATCTATCTTTTGGAAAAACATTTTAAAATGTAATGAGATATTTAATTTAGGAATAAATACAATTGTTCACTCTGGTAATCGTACTTCGTTTTGGCATGACCGTTGGATTTCGATCTTGCCTCTTAAGATAGAATTTAAGGATCTGTATGAAATTTGTAACTTTAAGTATGCTTTAATCAATGAAGTTTATTCTCCAAAAAATGATCCTCCTTGGAATTTCAGTTTTAACAGAATTTTAGTTGATTCAACTTTTAGACAACTTTCTTTGCTTTATGCCAGATTAAATCTTTATAATATTGATAATGCTAATGATTTTATTAGTTGGGAATGGGATAAGAGTAAGAAATATACTTCTAATTCTTTCTACAGATTCATTAATTTTTCGGGTATAATAAATAACTCATTTAAATATATGTGGAAATCTAATGCTCCTCCCAAATCCAAAATTCACATGTGGTTAATTCTTCATGGAAAACTTAATACAATCGAATTTTTAAAGAGAACAAATATTCAAAATGATAATAAATGCTATTTTTGTAATCTGTATCTTGAGGACATTGATCATATATACTATAATTGTATGGATTCTAATTACATTCTAATTAATACTCTTAAAATTTTTAACTTTAATATAACAACTAAAATTTCGGATTATGAATTTTACTGGAATAATTATAGATTCAAGTTCAAAAAGAATATTAGATTTTTACTAGACACTTTATTCATTATTATTAGTTGGTTTATTTGGTTTGAAAGAAATCAAAAAAAAATCAATAATAATAATTGTCATTTTAACAAATTGATTTTTATAATTTCTTCATTTTTTTTAATTGGATCTCTAGCCCCAAATATAAATTAGCTAAAAATATCCTTTTCAAAAGGTATCTTAACCAGGTTAATCATAATATTAATTTTTTTAAACACAACAATAATTTTGTTAACATTAATAATAGTATGATTAATATTTTCTCTAATTTAGATGGTGACTTCACTTCTAATCATAACTTACTTATGATTAAAGGTTCATAAGATAGATCCGTCTCAATATTTGTACTAGTCTTTGTTTGGTATTGGCTTTTAGGTATTTTATTTATACTGTTATTGTCCAGTTAGTCTTATTTAGGTTTTTATTTCCTTCCTTATTTGTAACGACCCACTATTTTGGACCATTCGAATCGACAATAATCCACACATGTCTGACTTGAATAATTCAAAATAATAGATTGTAATAAAGTTTGGAGCAAATAAAATCATTTACATAATCACATACACATAAATATCAGATTAACTCGCAGCGGAAATAAAATACCATAGTAGTTCATGAAGCTACTATATACAAACTCTCAAAATATATACAAAATTCTCATAGTAAAATAGATATAGTATTAGTCTGGATACATAAATCAATAATACAGAGACAAATACAAAATAGGAACTAACTGGAAGAAGTAGACGAATAGATAGACATATAATCTCCAACAAAACTCTAGCTCCAGAAGGTGAATCCAAAGCTGTGATTTTCAGGCTGACCCGACCGTAAAGTAAAACACAAAACACTCGAGTCAGGACATACATACTTATACAATGTAAACCAACTCAAGTGAACTATAAAAGCAATGCACAATGACTCAAAGGATGCTTGGGATCGCCCATCCTTTAAGGATCCATTAAACAATTTAGCAGGAATAAACGCTATCAGAGAAATGTCCATATTAAAGTAAATAATGCAAATAATAGTGTTAATGTGACTAGGGTAGCGCAGAGCTGCAGTAATCACTCACCTCTAGCCACACTCTCAAATCAAAGGTGTGCATCAAAATAAATCACAAGGAAATAAAATAGCATATAGAGAAGTGTCTCGGTGGTTAACATTTCAAAATGGTTTATAATTCCGAATTAAAATCATTCATTTAAACCATTAAAAGATGAAGTCATTATACCTTCAAATCAAATATTAAATTCCCAAAATTTCAACCTTTCCTGAGTTCATTTATTCACTTAAATACATTAAAACATTAAAATTCCAGCTTTTACACCATTTAGAAAGTGCTGCGGTAACTTATATTTGAAAACAATTCAATTCATCAAAGACAGCATTTATAAACTGCTGTAATAGTTCGGTTTTAGTGGAAAAATAGTTCAATTCAGAAAAGACAGCATTTACAAAATTGTTGTAATAGTTCAAAGTTCAATTTAAAGATTTTAGTTCAATTCAGCAAAGACAGCACTTGCAAAGTGCTGTGATAGTCCTTAGTTAGATTTTAGCCTTTTAGTTCACTTCTGAAACTACAGCACTTACAAAGTGCTACAGATTCACTTTAGTTCAGATTTTAGTTATTATTCAGAAACGATAGCATTTCTGAAGTGCTACTAATTAAATTTCCAGATTTACACAAAAATTTCAGAAACAATTAAACTTCAATTTAAACCATTTTAATTATATAAAAATCATATTTTTCCACTTTAAAAATGGTCATTTAAATACCCTTTAACTTATGATTTCTATAAAGTAAATTCCATAAATAAATATCAAATTTTTCATTACTTCACTTATTAAATTCAAGTGTACAATTTTCCTATTCTTTACATTCACTTAACACTTTAATTTAAATTTATCATTTCACAAATAAAACTCAATTTCCATTTTATTTTCTTTTACTTACTTCCATTTTTAAAACCAAATCTCACAAATTCCAAGTCAAGTTAAATTCCAAATTTCCATTTTAGCATTTATTTATTTAACACTTTTAACTTATAGAAAAATCACTAACCCTTTATTAAATCATTTTACATTCAATTTAAATCAAATTATCATAATTTACATTTTAAAATACTTAAAAATATCCAGAGAAATATATAAAATAACCATGGGTCTGTATACTATTTTCTAACCTGTCAAGTGATACGGATAATATATCATTTCAATCCGTAATTTACAAAGAAAAATCTGGGTTCTATCATTTCAAACCCACAATTCCAAGTTAATAAAAATAAATAAAAAATCACTCGAGCCTATCATTTCAGCCCATAATGATTTTTCCCTATTCTAAAGTCCGTTCGAGTATGTATCATTTCAACCCATAGTGATCTAATCTCCAGGGAACTTGCAGTGTGATAAACAGATATAAATGAACAGTTTAACAACATATATTGTTAACAGATGAGATGACAGGTAAATAAAAAGGTTTAACATCATATAATTAATAATCACAGATAGGGATAACATAACATAATAGTACTACACATTCACTTGTTGTCAATTCACATTTGCATAAGTATAAATGTCAAGTGAGATTTACTCACCTTTTTGTGCTGGAGTTATCGATTCAAATGACACAAATGGATTCCAGAAGGCACGATGACACAATAATAGATTCAAGTGGATGAGAACCAAGTTAATGATCTTGTCACAACCTGTAACAAAACAAAATAAAATTATAAATTCAATAGAACATTGAATTGGAATAATTTTGAAATAAAAAAAACAATATGAACACAATAGCTTTTGCCTTGCTTTCTACAAACACATGCTTGGCCTAGGGAATGATTTGGCTCGGGTTTGGACATGCTTTGGCTCGGGTATGGACCTATGGATGCACGGCTACAAGGCTAGAAATGGTGGAGGAGTTACAACATAAGAATATGAAGAGACTAGGCAACAAGAGGAGTTTTGGTGCAACTTTTAGGCTTGGGCATGCATGAATTGGCTCGGCCTTGGCATGTACAGACCTGGTGGTGGCTGGAGTGAAGGCCAAGGGTGGTGAACTTGATGGTGGTGGTGGCTAAGGGGGTGGCCAAAGCAACATATGAAGGGTATGGTGAAAACTAGCTAGGCTATGCATGTTTTCAAGGGGTTTTTTGCAACTTTTAGTGGTGTTTGCATCATGGAATGGTCATGGCCAGTTTTGGTCAGAGGAGGAGGGTGTTAGGCCGTGTATGGTGATGGAAAGGAGGTGATGTGGTGGTCGGTGAAGGTGGTGAGGGGTTTAGGCCGAGCAAAGCACATGAAGATCAAGCAAAACAATGGAAAATTCAATAGAAAAGTGAAGAGAAAAGTAGAAAAAAAGAGGAAGCCATTACCTTTTTTCTCAGATCTGAAAATAGGTCTGAGAAGAGAGATAAGAAGAGATGTTTTCACATGAATTTCATAAAGAAAAAGTCACGGCTATCAAGGAGAAGTTATGGTAGAAAATCAAGGGATGGGAAGATAAAAAGGTAATAAATCAAAACGTAACGTAAGCTTTTAATTAAAAATAGGTAACGTATCTAAATTTGATTTGTTTCCCATCTATTTAATAAAATATATGCCAAAGAAATAATTCAATAAATACATACCGTTTATATAAACAATATATAAATAAATAAGAAACAGTTATAGAAACGTATAAATTAATTGCTATTTACATCTTTGTATGTTACTTAATTTACAAAGTATATATCCAAATTAAGTGAAACAAAACGGAAAAATGTTGTAAATATATACATAACATGAAATGTTACATATATATACACAATTATAACATGATATATCAACCAAAAATATTACTTATATTAATTAAAATAAACATTTAAAAGTATGCCTTTTAAAACAATAACGTGTGTATATATATATATATATATATGAAATTTCTTTCCAAGAAATAAATAGGGATCTAAATACTTATCCATTTAATTACTAAATGAATGTATAAATAAGAAAAATAAGGTATATATAGAAATTATGAAGAATAAATAAATAGTTTTAGGAAAAGTAGGAAATAAATAAAGAAAATACTTTATTTAATGGAAACTAGAATTAAAGATTGAAAACAATATACAATGAACATTTGAACATTATAACTACACTTTAAAATGTTTTAAAAATAAAATATATGCAAAACATATCATGTTACACAAATTAGAACATGATTTTACAAACAAAGATATTATTTATACAAATTTAAAATAAACAAATTTGTTAAATAAAATAATTTACACACAATATTGTAAAAAGCATAACTTTCATAATATTAATCTTATTTCAACGAAACGAAAAGCAATATTCTTAAAATTAAATCTATTTTCAAAATAAATGATAAAATTCAAAATTTCATATATTTAAATTTTAAATTTAAAAGGCAAAGTTTGACCATTTTGACCAAAATCCACTTTTTTTTGGAAATATTCCATTTATCCAGGTTTGAAGTTATAATTCACACAAAAATCAAAATTTATATTTAAAATAACAAAATTTATTCTTTAAATAAATAAAATAAAGTTTTTAAATCAGGGAATTCAATTAAAATAATTAAAATATACCAAAAAAAATCACAGAATACAAGGTTGTTACACTCTCCCCCACTCAAAACTTTTCATCCTCGAAAAGGAATGAGGTACGGAAAACACACAAAAAGATAGAATGGAATAGGATTAAGACAAGATGACAAGAAGATTAAAATTATACCTGATAACTGTTGTTGTAGGTAAGTTTAACAAGGTGGAGAATAGGAATAGCTAGAAGGGAAAATAGGACGAAAAACAAGGATAAGCCATTAATTAAAATTGTTGGTTAAAGAGGTAAACAATATTTAAAACACTTTAAAATCTTTTAGAAAGGAAATAACTGATCAAAATATCCTTTATATAACACTTTATCAAAATACTTTTATAACTCGATGTCTTAACAAGTTTATCCTCGTTCCTGCAGACTCTGCAGTGCGTTGATCAGGCGCAAAGCTAGAATTCTCCAGGTACTTAGTAGACTTGTTTCAACACCCAGTGAAAATACTAGAAAACTTTTAAAAACAGATATGGAAAGTACAATCCCAACAAAAAAAACCTTTGTCTAACCATGGTTCGCAGATACATAATGGTTACGCCTGGATCCCCCAGGAAACAATTCATATCCGTAAGCTTTCTCAGCCCTGCGAGTTATGCCATGATGACTAGTAGAATGCAGGATACACAATGGTTACGCCTGGATCCCCCAGGAAACAATCCGTACCCCTAAGCCATCTCAGCCAGGCGGTTTTGCTACTAATGCGACCTACATAGATGCAGGATACACAATGGTTACACCTGGATCCCCCAGGAAACAATCCGTACCCCTAGGCCATCTCAGCCAGGCAGTTGCGCTATGTGGTCGCGCTCGTAAGACCATGGGTAACGCCATGGAATTCGATGGAAACTCGAGTATTGTAACAACCCTGTATTTTTTTGATTATTTTAATTGTATATTTTAATTATCTTAATTGAATCTATGATTTAAAAACTTTATTTTATTTATTAAATGGATAAATTTTGTTATTTTAAATATAAATTTTGATTTGGATGTGAATTAGAATTCCAAACATGAATAAATATAATATTTTCCAAAAATGTCAATTTTGGTCAATATGGTCAAACTTTGACTTTTAATTTAAAAATATAAAATGATGAAATTTTTAGTTTTATCTTTTATTATGGAAGTAAATAAAATTCCAAGAATACTGCTTTTCGTTTCGTTGAAATCTGATTTATAATGTGAAAGTTATTCCCTTTTAAATATTGGGTGTAATTTGCTGTATTTAACAAAATTGTTTATTTTAAATTATATAAATAATATTCTATTTGGTCATGTAATGTTCTAATTTATATTTATATGGATAAAATAACATGTTATGTATATATTTTGGTTTTAAAACATTTTTAAAAGTATAATTGACATTTTCCAATGTTAGTTGTATTTTGCTTACAATTTCTAATTTCCAGTTTCAATTAATTAAAGGAATTCTTTATTTATTTCTCTTTTTCCTTAAGATATTATTTTATTCTCATTCCCACTTTATTTTGTTCCTCATTTATTTTATTTATTTGACCTTTTATTTGTTTTAAAGTGAAATTGAAATTTTCTAAAACTAGTGATATTCTATTCGTAATTTTTAAGTCCTGTTTTGAATTTTTAAACAATTTCTTTAGTTCTTTTTCTAATTTCTCTAAATTTAATTATTTATTTAATTTTGAAAATATAAATGAATTATTTTACTTCACATTTTTGTTTTAAAATATTTTTAAAATGAAGTTGTTAATTTTCCAAAGTCAATAGTGATTTATTTGTAATTTCTGGACCCTGTTTTCAATTTTTAAGCAATTTCTTATATTCTTTTTCCATTTTCTTTAAAATTAATTAATTATTTTTATTTTATATTACTATGTTTCGGTTCTAAAGTCAAATTACTGATTTTATTTTGTTTTATTTGAATTAAAGAAAAAGGAAATATGAAAGAGTTTAAAATGCTTTAGAAACTGAAGTCCTTTTACCTCCTTAAGTCTTTTCACTTGCCATAACCTTCCCATTATGTTTTGGCTGTGACTTTATTCTTTTTTTTTCATGTGAAACATCTCATTTTCATTTCTTCGACCATTTCAGATCTGAGCAAAAACTTTGGGTAATGGCTCCTTTGTTTCTATACTTTTTCTTCTTCTTTTCTTCTTATTTTCATGTCATTTTGCCTCGTTCTCTCCATAGTTTTGCTTGGCCTCCTCCTTGTTTGCCACGGCCATGACCACCACCACCCACTACATCTCTTCCCTACCATCACCACCAGCTACTCCTCTGGTCTTGACTAAGGCCGAGACACCATGATGCCAAAACTCCACAAAAATTGCAACACAAGCCATAAAAACATGTTGTTTGACCACTATTTGTTCACCACTTCATTTTCCACCACCACCACCACCTTAGGCCGCCTCCACCACCTCTGGCCAGACCACCACACACCTTCCTCCAACTGACCTAACCCATACCCCTCTGACCTGACCCAATTGCCCATGGCCGAGCCCAATTGGATGAACAAAATCACACTATTTTGCCTTAAACTCTTCACCTTCTCACTATGTAACTTCCTCCCTATGTTTCACCACTTTGGCTGTGCATTCACATGACCAAACCTGAGCCAAACAACATCCCTAGGCTAAAAAAAATAGAGGAAGCAAGGTAAAAGATTTGGCATTCGTATCTCTTTTTATTTAAAAGTTATTCCATTTCAAGTATATTGAAATTTATTGTTTGTTTTGATTTTTTTGTTTGGGTTGTAACACAAGATCTATAGCATTGGATTTGCTCTCCACTCAAGTCCATAATCTTGTCATCGTGCTTTGTTTTCCGTTGTGTCTTTGGTTTTGTTATCTCCAGCATTTAGAGGTGAGTAAATCTCACACGACATTTTATACTTATACAAATGTGAAGCGACAACAACTGAATGTGTAGAATATTATGATATGTTATAACTGCCTGTGATGATTTATTTATATGATGTTAAACCTATTTAATTACCTGTCATATCATCTGTTACTGTTATATATTGTATACTATTCATTTTATATCTGTTTATCACACTGCAAATTCCATGTAGAATAGAATCACTATGGGTTAAAATGATACATACCCGAACGGACTTTAGAATAGAGAAAATTCGTTATGGGCTGAAATGATAGGCCTGAACGGTTTTTATTTAATTTAATTTGACTTGGGATTGCGGGTTTGAAATGATAAAACCCAGATTTTTGCTTTTTAAACTGCGGATTGAAATGATACATATCCGTATCACTTGACCTAGGTTAGAAAACTATATATACGCCCGTGGTTATTTTTATAAAGTATTTTGAACATTTTAAATAAATTTTAAAAAGTATAAAAATTATGAAAATTTGATTTAAATTGAATTCTTATAAGTTTAAATAGTGAAATTAGGAATTTTCTATAAGTTAAAAATGTTGAAAATGAATAGAAATGGAATTTTTGAAAATATAACTTAAGTTAGAAAATTTTGGAATTTCGGTTAAAATGAGAAAATAAGTTATATAATAGAAAAATAAAAATAAAAATGGAAATTTGAAATTTATTGGAGAATGGAAATAAAATTTAAGTGTTAAGTTTATTTATTAAAAATTTGAAGAAAAGAAGTTTACACTTGAATTTGTTAAATAATTCGTTGAAATTTGATTTAACTATAACGGATTTATTTAATAAAAATCATGTGTTAAATGATATATTATATAAACATTTTTAAATGTTAAAACATGATTTTATAATGTTAAAAGGGTTTAAAATGAATTTTATTATTGGCTGGAAATACACTAAAATCTGGAAATGACTTTTAATAGCATTCAGAAATGCTATGGTTTTCAGAACTTAACTAAAACTTAGTAAAAGAGGCTATTACAGCATTTCTGAAATGTTGTAGTTGCTGTAGTAAATGTAAAGGCTAAAGAACTTAGTAAAGGGCTATTACAGCAGTTCTGTAAACTGCTTTAGCTGCCTGCCGTCTTTGCTGAAATTAAGTAAAACCCTTGTTTTTGAACCTGAGCTATTACAGCATTTCTGGAAATGCTGTCTTTGCTGTTTTAAACTAAATTTCAGCTAAAATGAGATATAACAGCACTTCTAAAGTGCTGTCTTTGCTGTAATAAAATGTTTTCAAATATAACCTATAACAGATTTTCTAAATGCTGTGAAAGGCTGAAATTTTCAATGTTTATGGATTTTGACCTAGTAAATGAACTCAGAATGATTTGAAACTTTGGAAATTGAATACTTGACTTGAAAGAATAATGATTTCACTTTTAAATGGTTTAAATGGAAACTATATAAAGGGTGATTTGATAAGATAATAAATGAATGATATTTTGAAATTTTAAAGGGTATTAAATTTGATAATTGAATTTGAATTCAAATAATGATTTGAAAGGAAGTTTTGAAAGGATATGATATTTTAATATATTGAAATGGTTTGTAAATGATTAAATCTTTATTTTGATAAAGATTTGGATTTGAAATGATATTAAATTTTTGAAATATAAAATATTATTTTGAAATACTATAACCACGGGTATACTTCTCCGTATGTCATTTGATTTCCTGATGATGGCTGTGATGTACATTAACACTGTTAGTTGCATGGTTTATTTTGATATGGACATTTCTGTGATATTGATATTACTGTTAAATTGATGGTTTTATGGATCCTTAAAGGATGGGCGATCCCAAGCATCCTTTAAGTTATTATGCATTGCTATTACAGTTCACTTGAGTTGGTTTACATTGTATAAGTATATATGTCCTGACTCGAGTGTTTTGTTTTTTTACTTTACGCTCGGGTCAGCCTGAGAATCACAGCTTTGGAATTTATCTTCTGGAGCTAGAGATTTGCTGGAGCTTATCTGTCCATCTGTTATTTCTTATCTTCTAATCCAGTTATTTACTATTCGGTATTGTCTCTGTATTATTGATTTATGTATCCTAACTTCTATTGTATCTATTTTGACTATGAGATTTTGTATATGTTTTGAGAGTTTGTATATAGTAGCTTCATGAACTACTATGGTATTTTATTTCCGCTGCGATTTATTCTGATATTCTGTGTCTGTGATTCTGTATTTGATTTTATTTGCTCCAAATTTTATTACAATCTGTTATTTTGAATTATTCAAGTCAGACATGTGTGGATTATTGCCGATTTGAATGGTCCAAAATAGTGGGTCGTTACAAGTATCATATCCGGAAAACCAAAAATCAGAGAAATATCGATAGAATGAATCCAAGATGTGGCCACAAATCGGATATCAAGCAGAAGGCACTTTCCATATCTTTACTTCGAAAATATGTATCATATAGTACCATTTCAAATCACTTTCAAATATCGTACTTATATAAAGTCCATTATATATAAGATTTTATTTTCAAATCAAATACCTTTCCAAAATCAAAAGTATATCAAATCACACTTATTTAGACTTCAATTATATCACTTTTCAAATTGAGTACCTTTTCAAATCAATAGTTTCGAATCAACATCATACTTATACAAATCATTTTTTATATAAGTTCGATAACTCCCAAATCAAGTATTTAGTAACACAAGGTTCTCAAATTTCAATTTGTTTCGATATCAGTTCAGTTTCAAAATCACATACAATTTCACCAAATTATTCTTCCAAATCAAATATCTTCAGTTTCAAAGTTTCCAAAATAATAAATTTAGAAAATAATCCAAGTTTCTAAATTCAAGCCAACCAATTTATTTCCAAAATCAATGGTTTTCAAAATCATCTTATACTTACATAAAGTCCATCTTATATCAAAATCAAAATTTTCAAAATAAATTTCGTTGCATGAAGAGCCATATGGTATTGAACATCTTTGCTTACTAAAAGGTTTTGAATTTAGAATAGTTTTGTATATAAAAATAGTTTGAAAAATAGTTTTGTACATAAAATAGTTTTGTAAAATAGTTTTGTATATAAAATAGTTTTGTGAAATAGTTCTGTATGTAAAATAGAATAAAATAGTTTGTTTAAGAAAAATAAGGGAAAAATAGTTTAAAAAAATAATGGTTTTAAATCGATAGTAGTTTTGCATAAAAGAAAATTCCAATTAAATTACAAAGATATCCAACCCAACAACTTCCAATTTCAGCATCAAGTATATCAATGATATTAGGATATAAGATGTACATACGTCATCATTTCGCAACATTACATTCGATCGCTCACTCGATCACACAAGTTCGCTTTCGAACTAGTATTGTCCATTCGACTTCCCTAATGCGGACTTCGATATGGTTTCTCGACTAGAAGCCATCAGTCTCCTTGCATAGCCATATACTATGATAGAGAATTCTAGAATCAAGCCCAAAATCCATATCAAATATTCGCCATCAAGAATCAAATGAAAAATCCTAACATGAAATGGTGTAATTCACCTCAAACTTGTGTACTCAAACCTGGATCAAATTAATTATGCAAATAAAACAGCATACGTACAACTTATATATCTATTCCAACATGTTAAATATATAGTTTTATAAAGATGTTACTAAGTTAAAACATTAAACTAAATTTTATTCAAAATATTTTGAAGACCAAATTCTTTTCAAAACATTTCAAATCTAAATTTCATATTAGAAAATTTTCAAGATAGCCTTATTCATTTACTTAACAAAACAGTTTCAACTTATTTAAATCATATTACTACATACTTTAAACATACATACCAAACTTATATACTTTATACTTTTCAAAATTTCTTAGCTTTTGAAAAGTTAACCTTGATTTGGAAGTGCTCGAACCTTCAAAATAATCGAAGAAATCATATTTCAATCCAAGAGTTGGAAATCACCAACAAATCAGTAAATAAATTCCAAAAGATAGGGTTATATCAAATCAAATCCAAAACTCAAGAACTGAACACCGGCTCATTTTAAATTGTTCAAATATATATACATATATCTTTTGAATATCACATCACACTTCAGAATTTGAAATCAAAAATTGGTTTCACAATCAATCGCATAGCAAAGCTACCGAAGTGGTGAAATAACCCACTTAAATTTTTTTTTTTTTTAACATACATTCAGTGGCCATTTAATCAAGAAAAATATTTAATTCAATTTTTCTTCTATCCAGGACCTTTCTGCCAATAAATATTGGTTTAATCATTTTATCTTGAACTTATATATATGAAGATATATAAGTCATATTCTACCTAAATCAGAGTATAGAAATTTTGAAGGTAGAAACCTGTTTGAGTATTGCTTAAAGGAATACTCTCTACATAGCAATAATGTTTCTTTTCAAAACTAGGTTTTTCCCAATGGCTTAGGTTAATGCATTACTGTTGATTCTATGTCTCAAGGCTCCCTATTTTACATAACTTCTTCTGATTTTCTTACTGGGTAACTATGGTTTTACTTGTGCATGTGTGTATGCATGTTTCTGTGCATGTGTGTTCAAACTCAGGCTATAAGAAAGTGGATCCTAAGTGAACACAAGCAACATCTAGGCGTAATGGAAATGCGCCTAACTTATACATGAGAGGTCACAAGTTCGAGAGCTATGCTGGTCGGTTCAACCCAATTTTTGTTTTTTTTTCTTTTTTTCTTTTTATTTTTTCCCTGTTTACATATTTGCCTGAGTCTACCCTGTATTTGGCTATGAAACAGATCTAAAACTTAATTAAAAACACTTGGGTGTTGTCTTAACCCAGGCTCAAGAAAATGGCTATGTTAGCCCTGTTTTGGTTTGCACTACTTAGTTACCAAATACCTGTTATATTATTTTCTTTTCAAAGCAACTCAAACTCTTCCTATCAGATTTAATTTTTACTTGAACATGGATTTTCCTATGCCAGTTCTATAGATATACTTGCAAACCACAAATTCTTTCAAACCCAGATTTTCTACCATTATAGCCTAACTGTTCTTGAAGCTTGAAATTCATTTTTCTTAGCAAAGCATTTAACAAAACAAAGCACATAGTTCAGCTATTACATGTAAGTTCAACACTTACAAAACAGTGAATGATAATACATTGGTTTTTCTAGGCAACTTAAACAAATATCTTAGCATAGTTCAACATGAATATCTAATTTAGCTTCAGCAAAGACTTTTAAAAACATAGCATCCAAATCTTAAGCAGTTTAACATCCAAAGCCTGATCAAAGCAATCCCTATTTCCCTGCAAAATCACCATGAACTGCCCCATATAAATATGAGACACCCAATGGTGCATAAACACAAAAGGGTCAGACTATTTGTCTGGTGTGAATAATCTAACTGAAAACATGATTTATTTAAATTCTATTTATATTCCAGTACTTTGCAAGAATAAGAAACTCAATGTCTTCTGTGTGCATGTTTTTGTGAAGCATGTGCATTCATATTAGTGCCAAACAGATTATATATGATCACAATGATTTAGTTCATAGAAAACAACCACAAGATTCACCAATAAGCACCAAAACAACCAAATGCAAACATCAATTCAGTTATCATCTCCTTTTCAACTTTACTGGCCATCAGGGATTTTTGCCCAGACCTCTCCTGAATCTATTCCTAGAATTCATTATCAAATATAACAGGGTCTTTAGCTACTTTCTTCTTTTTAAACACACACTGCCTGGGACCTTTCTCTGTTAACCCAGCACACTCAGGCCCCTGGGTATAAATATACCATGTGTGAACTTGCAATATTCGCATTGCCAAGCTATACTTTGGTAGCCCTAAGATCCCAAGTCCTTAGTTAAATTACTAAGTGTTTTAATATTTTTCATAGCAGTGCTAATCCCTTCTGCATCTCACTTCTTAATCAGAGAAACATAAATGATGCAAGCAACATATATTCATCCAGAGTTTGGTAAGTTAAATTCTCAGAAGCAACCATTTTATCATAAAAGAGTGAGGTGACTTCTTAGCACATTATTTTGCCTATGGGTTTCACTGGATCAAGATGTAAGCATATGGTCCTGAGTAATTTGCCAGATATATATATATATTCTTCCTTACCTCTGGTTCAATCAGATTCTTGATCTGGCTAAACCACAAGTATATTTGATTTGGGTATTTCATAAAACATAGAAGCTCAGCACATGTACAACATTGCACTTCTACATTTTCTTTTGTTTTAATTAATATGAGACATAAGCAACAACACAATGTCACAGCCCATATTTCTTTCTACCTTCAGACCATATACCCACTACTTGAATCCGGGGATTTTACAAACAACTTACAAAGAAAACTTATAAAAGAAAACACCCAATCTCAAAGTTAACCCATATCTCAGACAAACATTTTAGTTCATGAATCCATGACTCTTATTTTTCTGGGTAAATCAGATAGAGGTTTTACCCTTAAACAAATCATTAACAAGCCAAAGTCATCCAATCATAAAACATAACTTGTAAAAGAAAATTAGTTCAAACTGGCTGCTTCAATATTCAGGTCTTAATGCCAAAGTTTTCAGTGAGATTACTCACCTTAATCCTTCTTCTTCCTATGCCTTATGAACCCCTTTTTAGTCCTCTGCCTTCTCCTATTTTCTCTGGTTTATGCCTTGTATATTTTTCTTTTTAAGAGGTAGAGCAATCATAAAACCTTACCACACCAGGTCTTCTTATATGAACTCTGGCTGCTACTAGGGTTTAAGGAAATTACCAAATGCCAATTTTACCCTACCAACTATGATCTGCCTCTTATTCTAACATTTTTAGAGAAAATGGGTAAATGGTCCTGGTATATTTTCCAGAAAATATACCTCATTGCCCCGGTCATGTTATTTGCATGATTTCTGTTTTCTGTTTTTTTTTTTAAAGTAAAAAGGAATTGCTAAAAATGGATAAAGTGCTTGTCCAAGAGCTCATACCATTTTCATGCAAATGTTAATTTTTCTTTTTATTTCTGCAAGTATTATTTAGTGCACATGTATAATACATGTATGCCTACCCTGGCCTAAGTCCTTTTTTTTTCCAAGGCTTGATGATTTCTGCCTACATGTATATATACTTGTAATTCATATGTCCTATTATTTCCATTGATTGTTGCTTATTTTATCACACAGAAAACTGTGTACATGTTTGTGCACTGCCTTGTGCACATGTGCATGTTTTATACTTGGTATCTGCAAATCAATTTCCTATTCCTATTTTTTTTTCAATGCAATTTCAAACGAATACAAACTAAATTAAATCATGAAATTACTCACAAAAATCAGGGTTATCACATATACCCCTCCTTTTAGGAATTGTGTCCCACAATTCTTTCATACTTAACTTAAGTATCCTTTTCTTCAGAATTTTTTTTTTTTCTGATTTCAAAACCATTTTCAAACCAATCACCTATTAAGCACTATGCACATCAACACAAAATTAAAAAATCACAATGCATATTCAACCAACACATTCATTAGTATGTACATATATATATATAGATTTACCTTTTCTTCAATCAAACAGCTGGGGATAATCATTTCTGATTTTATCCTCCACTTCCCACGTGCAATCATTTGGGTCTAGACTCCATTGTACTTTTACTAATTTAATTTCTTTGTTTCTCAATTTCTTAGTTTCTCTAGAAACTATGCCCACTGGTTCCTTTTCATAGATCATTCTAGGATCAATCTGCACATCTTTAGAGGATTCTAATATTGCTTCCTTATCATGAACCCATCTCCTTAGTTGAGACACATGAAAGACATCATGCATTGCTCTCATTTCTTCTGGCAATTCTAATTTATAGGCTACTGTCCCTATTCTTTCTAGAATTTTATATGGTCCTATATATCTAGGAATCAACTTTCCTTGTTTCCCAAACCTTAGAACCTTTTTCATGGGTGATATCTTGATGAACACATAATCCCCAACATCATATTGTACTGCTCTCCTCCTTTGATCTGCATATTTCTTTTGCCTATCTTGGGCAGAGGCAATTCTTTTTCTGATCAAGGCTACCTTTTCAGAAGTCTCCTTCACATTTTCTGGTCCTAAGACCACTTTTTCTCCAGACTCATGCCAACTTGAAGGTGATAAACATGGCCTTCCATAGAGAGCTTCAAAGGGGGCCATGCCTATGCTACTGTGATGGGTGTTATTGTATGCAAATTCAGCTAGATATATGTAATCTTCCCAGCTTCCTCCCCAATCCAATACACATGCTCTCAACATGTCTTCAAGCAATTTGTTCACAATTTCTGTTTGACCATCAGATTGAGGATGGTATGCTGTACTCAAACATAAATCAGTCCCCATTGCCTTGTGAAAGCTCTGCCAAAATTTTGAAGTGAAGATGGTATCTCTATCACTTACTATAGTCTTTGGTACACCATGCAGTCTGACTACTTCTTTAATAAACAACTGGGCTAAGGTATTAGCATTTCTTTCTGATTTCACTGGCATAAAGTGGGCTGACTTGGTTAACCTATCAACCACTACCCAAATACTATCATTTCCCCTCCTAGTTCTAGGCAAACCATCAATAAAATCCATTGATATGTCTTCCCATTTCCACTGTGGTATTTGTAAAGGTTGAAGCATTCCTGAGGGTTTTTGATACTCAGCCTTCACCTGCTGGAAAACCATACATTTTGATACATAGGTTGCCACTGCACTCTTCATACCACTCCACCAATAATCTCTCTTGAGGTTGTGATACATTCTTGTGCTTCCTGGGTGTATAGTATATTTGCTTTTATGGTAAGCATCCAAAATTTCTTGCTTCAACTCATCCATTGCTGGAACACATATTCTTTCTCCTTTCTTCAGATGGCCTTGCTCATCCAACTGAAAACCTTCTACTGTCTCACCATTTAATATTTGTGTCTTCTTTCCTATTAAAAATGGATCTTGGTTTTGTAGCATTGCAACTTTATTTTTCAATTCTGATCCCAGAGTAATAAAACTTAATTTTCCCATTTCTACCTTCCCACTGCATAAGCTCATGTTTTCTATGTTATCACTTTTTATCTCTGAATCAATTAATAATGATAAAGTGTTAAACTCTTCTATCATTAATCTAGCCACTTTAGCATGTTGTCTACTTAGGGCATCTGCTACTTTATTAGCCTTACCTGGTGTGTATAATATTTCGAAATCATATGAGGCCAAGAGTTCAATCCATCTTTGCTGCCTCATATTTAATTCTTTTTGTGAAAACAAATATTTGAGGGATTTATGGTCTGTATATACTTCAAATTTTGCTCCTAACAAATAGTGTCTCCATAGCTTAAGGGCATACACTATAGCAGCCAATTCAAGGTCATGAGTAGCATACCTTACTTCACTTGATTTCAACTGCCTAGAAGCATAAGCTATTACCTGATGTTGTTGCATCAACACTGCTCCAAGCCCTTGTCCACTTGCATCAGTATACACCACCAAGTTTTCATTTCCCTCAGGTACTTTAAGAATTGGAGCTTGTACCAGTGCTTCTTTTAATCTCCCAAAGGCATTTTCACATTCCTCAGTCCAAGTGAACACTTGATTCTTCCTAGTCAATCTGGTTAATGGAATTGAGATTTTTGCAAAATCTTTTATAAATCTTCTATAGTAACCAGCCATTCCAATGAATGATCTGACTTCAGTAACATTAGTAGGCCTTTTCCAAGCTTGCACTACAATGACTTTATTGGAATCTACGGCTATTCCTTTTTCTGATACAATGTGGGCTAGAAAATTCACCTCATTCTGCCAAAAAGTGCATTTTGAAAACTTTGCTTTCAAGTCTTCCTGTCTCAATTTCTCAAATACCAAATGCAAATGGTTTTCATGCTCCCTAACTGACTTAGAATAAATTAATATATCATCAATGAATATTAATACAAACTTATCCAAGTATTCTCTAAAAATCCTATTCATCAAATCAACAAAATAGGAAGGAGCATTTGTTAAGCCAAATGGCATCACCAAAAATTCATAAAGTCCATATCTGGTGTTAAAGGCTGTATATTTTACACTTTCCTCTTCTACTTTCATCTGATGAAAGCCTGAAGCTAAATCAAGTCTAGAAAATATTTTTGCACCACTCAATTGATCAAAGAGATCATCAATTCTTGGTAAGGGGTATTTATTTTTAACTGTGACCTTATTTAATTCCCTATAATCAATACATAATCTCAGAGATCCATCATGCTTCTTAACAAAGACTACTGGTGCTCCCCATGATGAGCTACTGGGTCTAATAAAACCTTTTTCTTCTAGTTCAACTAATTGCTTTTTCAACTCCATCAATTCCTTAGGCCCCATTCGGGTTGGTCTTTTAACCACTGGGCTAGCTCCTGGAATTATGCTAATTGAAAATTCAACTGGCCTATGATTAGGAACTACTCTTACTTCCCCAAACACATCATCATATTGATTAACTATGGGGATCTCTTCTAATGCAGGCATGGGTTTTTCATTTGACAATGCAGAAAGGTTGGCTATACTTCTATTTTTGTTTGCCTCACAAAGAACAATTATTCTTTGTCCATCAGAGACCTTCAATGATATGGTGGATGTCTCCATATTTATGATAGCCTTATATCTACTCAACCAATCAACTCCTAAAATAATTCCTATGTCTGGATATTGCAACACATATAGGTTTGACTCAAACACATGTCCTCCTATATTTAATCCCAATTGCATGCACATCATACCCATGACACATGAACTACCTATTGGGATTCTAATTAGCAGTGGTTTATCAACAATCATACAGTTCAATTTTAATTGTTGTGCAATATCATGAGAGATCAATGAGTGTGTAGCCCCAGTATCATATACTACTGTTAAAGGTATTGAATGGATAAGCAAAGTACCTTCAACTTGACCATGCTTTTCAGCATTTGATCCCTCAACTGCCTTGCCTTTCCCTTCCAAAGCCCCTAATTTTCCTTGCTTAAAATCTGGGCAGTTCCTTTTTATGTGACCTTCCTTCCCACAATGGTGACAATTGAAGGATGCTGGTCTAGGATTGGTGCACCTATTTCTCATGTGCCCCTCTTGTCCATAGTTGTAACAAGTGATCCTCTTCTTAACTTCAGCAGTTCTAGCTTCTTCTGGTTTCTTAGTGGAAGTTATGTCTGTTTTCTTTTTATCATAAGGGTGAAATTTACCCTTTCCCTTCTTGTTCTGATTATTTTTGAATGCTCTGAAATTTTCTCTAGCTTTATCATGTTGTTCAATGCTCAGAGTCAAATCCAAAACTTGATCAAAAGTTTTATCCTTATATGGAAGCATGGCTCTACTAAGGCTAGAGTTCAACCCTTGGATATATCTGCCATTCTTAGCTTCCTCAGTAGTGATGAGCACTGCACCATACTTTGCCAATGATTCAAACTTCTGAGTGTACTCAGTGACACTCATAGTCCCTTGCCTCAATTTGATGAATTCCTCCAGTAAAGATTCCTTAGCTGATGCAGAGATAAATCTGCCTTCCAACATTGCTTTAAACTGATCCCATGTCACTTCTCCTTCAGGTCTTCCAGCTATGATAACTTCCCACCAATCCAAGGCTGCTCCTCTCAATTGCCTGGATGCAATTTGCCTCTTCCTTTGGTCTTCAACTTGCATGTCTGCAAAGATTCTTTCCAGAATTCTAAGCCAAATTTGAACCCCCATAACTCCTTCTGTGCCATCAAAGGTTTTGCCTCCAAGATTAGTAAAAGTCTTGAGTAGTTTGGAAAGTTCCTCATGTGGATTTTCCTGCCTGTTGCCTACTCCATCTCTTATGGCCCTCATGAATTCTCGCACATTCACCATGGGTGGTTCACTTGTTCCTACATTTTGATGTCTGGGTCCTACCATAGCTCTATGGATATAACACTTAGGTTAGTCTGTTTTGCCTAATGCTCTATAGATTAATTCATTTTAACTTATCACTTATTCTGTCATAATAGATATCAATAGTGTAAATATATATAAAAACAAAACATCCAAAGCAGTAAATACTTCTATACATCCAATGCAAACAAATTCATACAAAATTTTTGCTATGTTATTTAACAACATAGCTCTGATACCAAATGAAATGACCCACTTAAATTTTTTTATTTTTAACATACATTCAGTGGCCATTTAATCAAGAAAAATATTTAATTCAATTTTTCTTCTATCCAGGACCTTTCTGCCAATAAATATTGGTTTAATCATTTTATCTTGAACTTATATATATGAAGATATATAAGTCATATTCTACCTAAATCAGAGTATAGAAATTTTGAAGGTAGAAACCTGTTTGAGTATTGCTTAAAGGAATACTCTCTACATAGCAATAATGTTTCTTTTCAAAACTAGGTTTTTCCCAATGGCTTAGGTTAATGCATTACTGTTGATTCTATGTCTCAAGGCTCCCTATTTTACATAACTTCTTCTGATTTTCTTACTGGGTAACTATGGTTTTACTTGTGCATGTGTGTATGCATGTTTCTGTGCATGTGTGTTCAAACTCAGGCTATAAGAAAGTGGATCCTAAGTGAACACAAGCAACATCTAGGCGTAATGGAAACGCGCCTAACTTATACATGAGAGGTCACAAGTTCGAGTGCTATGCTGGTCGGTTCAACCCAATTTTTGTTTTTTTTTTCTTTTTTTTTTTCCCTGTTTACATATTTGCCTGAGTCTACCCTGTATTTGGCTATGAAACAGATCTAAAACTTAATTAAAAACACTTGGGTGCTGTCTTAACCCAGGCTCAAGAAAATGGCTATGTTAGCCCTGTTTTGGTTTGCACTACTTAGTTACCAAATACCTGTTATATTATTTTCTTTTCAAAGCAACTCAAACTCTTCCTATCAGATTTAATTTTGACTTGAACATGGATTTTCCTATGCCAGTTCTATAGATATACTTGCAAACCACAAATTCTTTCAAACCCAGATTTTCTACCATTATAGCCTAACTGTTCTTGAAGCTTGAAATTCATTTTTCTTAGCAAAGCATTTAACAAAACAAAGCACATAGTTCAGCTATTACATGTAAGTTCAACACTTACAAAACAGTGAATGATAATACATTGGTTTTTCTAGGCAACTTAAACAAATATCTTAACATAGTTCAACATGAATATCTAATTTAGCTTCAGCAAAGACTTTTAAAAACATAGCATCCAAATCTTAAGCAGTTTAACATCCAAAGCCTGATCAAAGCAATCCCTATTTCCCTGCAAAATCACCATGAACTGCCCCATATAAATATGAGACACCCAATGGTGCATAAACACAAAAGGGTCAGACTATTTGTCTGGTGTGAATAATCTAACTGAAAACATGATTTATTTCAATTCTATTTATATTCCAGTACTTTGCAAGAATAAGAAACTCAATGTCTTCTGTGTGCATGTTTTTGTGAAGCATGTGCATTCATATTAGTGCCAAACAGATTATATATGATCACAATGATTTAGTTCATAGAAAACAACCACAAGATTCACCAATAAGCACCAAAACAACCAAATGCAAACATCAATTCAGTTATCATCTCCTTTTCAACTTTACTGGCCATCAGGGATTTTTGCCCAGACCTCTCCTGAATCTATTCCTAGAATTCATTATCAAATATAACAGGGTCTTTAGCTACTTTCTTCTTTTTAAACACACACTGCCTGGGACCTTTCTCTGTTAACCCAGCACACTCAGGCCCCTGGGTATAAATATACCATGTGTGAACTTGCAATATTCCCATTGCCAAGCTATACTTTGGTAGCCCTAAGATCCCAAGTCCTTAGTTAAATTACTAAGTGTTTTAATATTTTTCATAGCAGTGCTAATCCCTTCTGCATCTCACTTCTTAATCAGAGAAACATAAATGATGCAAGCAACATATATTCATCCAGAGTTTGGTAAGTTAAATTCTCAGAAGCAACCATTTTATCATAAAAGAGTGAGGTGACTTCTTAGCACATTATTTTGCCTATGGGTTTCACTGGATCAAGATGTAAGCATATGGTCCTGAGTAATTTGCCAGATATATATATATTCTTCCTTACCTCTGGTTCAATCAGATTCTTGATCTGGCTAAACCACAAGTATATTTGATTTGGGTATTTCATAAAACATAGAAGCTCAGCACATGTACAACATTGCACTTCTACATTTTCTTTTGTTTTAATTAATATGAGACATAAGCAACAACACAATGTCACAGCCCATATTTCTTTCTACCTTCAGACCATATACCCACTACTTGAATCCGGGGATTTTACAAACAACTTACAAAGAAAACTTATAAAAGAAAACACCCAATCTCAAAGTTAACCCATATCTCAGACAAACATTTTAGTTCATGAATCCATGACTCTTATTTTTCTGGGTAAATCAGATAGAGGTTTTACCCTTAAACAAATCATTAACAAGCCAAAGTCATCCAATCATAAAACAAAACTTGTAAAAGAAAATTAGTTCAAACTGGCTGCCTCAATATTCAGGTCTTAATGCCAAAGTTTTCAGTGAGATTACTCACCTTAATCCTTCTTCTTCCTATGCCTTATGAACCCCTTTTTAGTCCTCTGCCTTCTCCTATTTTCTCTGGTTTATGCCTTGTATATTTTTCTTTTTAAGAGGTAGAGCAATCATAAAACCTTACCACACCAGGTCTTCTTATATGAACTCTGGCTGCTACTAGGGTTTAAGGAAATTACCAAATGCCAATTTTACCCTACCAACTATGATCTGCCTCTTATTCTAACATTTTTAGAGAAAATGGGTAAATGGTCCTGGTATATTTTCCAGAAAATATACCTCATTGCCCCGGTCATGTTATTTGCATGATTTCTGTTTTCTGTTTTTTTTTTAAAGTAAAAAGGAATTGCTAAAAATGGATAAAGTGCTTGTCCAAGAGCTCATACCATTTTCATGCAAATGTTAATTTTTCTTTTTATTTCTGCAAGTATTATTTAGTGCACATGTATAATACATGTATGCCTACCCTGGCCTAAGTCCTTTTTTTTCCAAGGCTTGATGATTTCTGCCTAAATGTATATATACTTGTAATTCATATGTCCTATTATTTCCATTGATTGTTGCTTATTTTATCACACAGAAAACTGTGTACATGTTTGTGCACTGCCTTGTGCACATGTGCATGTTTTATACTTGGTATCTGCAAATCAATTTCCTATTCCTATTTTTTTTTCAATGCAATTTCAAACGAATACAAACTAAATTAAATCATGAAATTACTCACAAAAATCAGGGTTATCACAAGTGGCCTCTCCCCCACTCTGAAACTCGAAAATCAATGTCGATGATGCATGCATTCATCACCGAAATTATTTTCCAGCGATATAAGTGGGTTCTGGACTTCTATTTTCTCAAACTTCTTTTGAAATTTCTTCAAAATCATTTGAAACTCATTAAAATCATTTGAAACATTTCATATTCGGAAAATACTTTCAAATCATATTATTTATTATTTCAAAATCTTAAAACCAGTTCCAAAATGCCAGAGTTCAATCACTCAAATTCAGTTTCAAAACCTTCAGTTATAAATCATTTATATGAAACCATTTCTTATATAAATTTCAAATTTTCAAATCCTTTCGAAACTTCAAATTCTCATTTTTTTAGAAGGTATATAATCCTTATCGAAAACATTTCATCTTTATATAAAAATATGGTCAACCTTATCAAAATAATAACTTTGATTAATACATAATTTTCAAAAGATAATCAACCACAAATTTTTCAAGGGATGATTCAAGGATGGATTTCAAAGCAAAGCAGAGATTCAAATTTAGAGGGACTCTAATCAAATAGAATTCTGATTCAAAGATAAGCTCAAACGAAGATAAGATAATTAAATTACCAAATAGAAGATGGATATGCCCATATAAATCGCGGGCGACCTTAACAGGGTCAACCGTGACTTCAGGAATATAATCAATGCGAAAATCTACGGCAAATCGACTTTCGATCGCCAGAGAAAAAAATCCAGGTATAGCGGAAGATAGATAGCATCGTAAACCGAGGATACAGAAATCTCCAGTGAACCAATGCCAAATATAAGGGAGTTTCACCCCTTTATAAATCATTCAAAAATTGGCGGAACCGCCGATCTTTATAGAGGCCGTTCAAAGTGGAGTTATGGAATGCTCAAAAATCAAAAGAATACAGATAGGGAAGACAGGAAAGGATTTCAGAACAAGTGGGAGCATTCCAAAGTTCAAAGGAATCCTAATCGATAAGAATCCTAAATAAGATTTGAGATATAACCTATATTAATACAAAAGAATTTCCATTCATAACTTGAAAAAGACTCAAATTCATATCATACGAAAACAGGAACATAAATGTCTTCAGTTTGACAACTTCACCTAAGCAAAAGATACAATAGAGTTCACTTAAAGCAACCTAACATACAACAGATAACAAAAGGTCCACAGATTTTCCACTCCTACATAAACAAAGCATCAGTATTAATTCTTCCGGGTGGTACATCAACGGGTCCAGAACACTCCCCCTCAATGTGCCCCCAACATCTGCATTTCTGGCATAAGTGCACTACACTCCCATCTTCCTTAACGAACTGCGGGTACGCAGCCTTCTTTCCGTACTTCCTCACAGAACAATTCCTGGCTATACACCCAGGCATCTTACAGTGATAGCAAATGGTTGATTGGTCGACTGATGTAGTGGGTGCAGGTTTCACTTTCTTCACCTTCTGGCAGCGAGTGGGAAAGTGCCCCTCACTACGGCATCTAAAACAGAAGATCTTGGATCGAAAACGCTTGCCCTCCTTCTTCTTTCCTACATTTCTTTTCCCGCACATGACTGCATAGTGTCCCTTTCCCTGACACCGATAACAAACGACATGGTCATATGGACCAGGTCCTGCTCTTTCCCTCCATAGCCTTTCCCACTTCTCGATTTCTTCCTCCCGTTCCTTACGGGCCAGGGCTCTTCGTGCTCTACGAGCTGCTTTCTGCGCTTCCGATTTTACCATACTCAAATAGCTTCCCATAAATAAAGAATTTGGATCAAACAAGATAGAAGTTTAAATTCTAGCAAATCCTAACTGAAGAGATTACTAACAAGGTGGATACAAAAGGAATGAAGTTTAGAAAATTTTTACTTTCAAAGCAAGAAAATTTATATCAAAATAATCTTTGAAAATTCTTTAAAATCATTTGAAAATCATTATATACTTCGAAAATACGTTCTCTCACAATGAAATGATTCTAAGATTGATTTCACTCATTCTAGGGTATTTCTAACCTATCTCTAATGAGTTTTTGCTCCTCAGGCTAAGGTTTGCCTAAAACCAAAGCTCTGATACCAACTGTAATCCACACATGTCTGACTTGAATAATTCAAAATAACAGATTGTAATAAAATTTGGAGAAAATAAAATCATTTACAGAATCACATACACAGAAATATCAGAATAACTCGCAACGGAAATAAAATACCATAGTAGTTCATGAAGCTACTATATACAAACTCTCAAAATATATACAAAATTCTCATAGTAAAATAGATATAGTATAAGTCTAGATACATAAATCAATAATACAAAGACAAATACAGAATAGGAACTAACTGGAAGAAGTAGACGAATAGATAGACAGATAAGCTCCAACAAAACTCTAGCTCCAGAAGGTGAATCCAAAGCTGTGATTCTCATGCTAACCCGAGCGTAAAGTAAAACACAAAACACTCGAGTCAGGACATACATACTTATACAATGTAAACCAACTCAAGTGAACTGTAAAAGCAATGCACAATGACTCAAAGGATGCTTGGGATCGCCCATCCTTTAAGGATCCGTTAAACAATTTAGCAGGAATAAACGCTATCAGAGAAATGTCCATATTAAAGTAAACAATGCAAATAATAGTGTTAATGTGACTAGGGTAGCGCAGAGCTGCAGTAATCACTCACCTCTAGCCACACTCTCAAATCAAAGGTGTGCATCAAAATAAATCACAAGGAAATAAAATAGCATATAGAGAAGTGTCTCGGTGGTTAACATTTCAAAATGGTTTATAATTCCGAATTAAAATCATTCATTTAAACCATTAAAAGATGAAGTCATTATACCTTCAAATCAAATTTTAAATTCCCAAAATTTCAACCTTTCCTGAGTTCATTTATTCACTTAAATACATTAAAACATTAAAATTCCAGCTTTTACAGCATTTAGAAAGTGCAACGGTAACTTATATTTGAAAACAATTCAATTCAGCAAAGACAACATTTATAAACTACTGTAATAGTTCGGTTTTAGTGGAAAAATAGTTCAATTCAGAAAAGACAGCATTTACAAAATTGCTGTAATAGTTCAAAGTTCAATTTAAAGATTTTAGTTCAATTCAGCAAAGACAGCACTTGCAAAGTGCTGTGATAGTCCTTAGTTAGATTTTAGCCTTTTAGTTCACTTCTGAAACTACAGCACTTACAAAGTGCTACAGATTCACTTTAGTTCAGATTTTAGTTATTATTCAGAAACGATAGCATTTCTGAAGTGCTACTAATTAAATTTCCAGATTTACACTAAAATTTCAGAAACAATTAAACTTCAATTTAAACCATTTTAATTATATAAAAAACATATTTTTCGACTTTAAAAATGGTCATTTAAATACCCTTTAACTTATAATTTCTATAAAGTAAATTCCATAAATAAATATCAAATTTTTCATTACTTCACTTATTAAATTCAAGTGTACAATTTTCCTATTCTTTACATTCACTTAACACTTTAATTTAAATTTATCATTTCACAAATAAAACTCAATTTCCATTTTATTTTCTTTTACTTACTTCCATTTTTAAAACCAAATCTCACAAATTCCAAGTCAAGTTAAATTCCAAATTTCCATTTTAGCATTTATTTATTTAACACTTTTAATTTATAGAAAAATCACTAACCCTTTATTAAATCATTTTACATTCAATTTAAATCAAATTATCATAATTTACATTTTAAAATACTTAAAAATATCCAAATAAATATATAAAATAACCACGGGTCTGTACTATTTTCTAACCTGTCAAGTGATACGGATAATATATCATTTTCAATCCATAATTTACAAAGAAAAATCTGGGTTCTATCATTTCAAACCCACAATTCCAAGTTAATAAAAATAAATAAAAAATCACTCGAGCCTATCATTTCAGCCCATAATGATTTTTCCCTATTCTAAAGTCCGTTCGGGTATGTATCATTTCAACCCATAGTGATCTAATCTACAGGGAACTTGTAGTGTGATAAACAGATATAAATGAACAATTTAACAACATATATTGGTAACAGATGAGATGACAGGTAAATAAAAAGGTTTAACATCATATAATTAATAATCACAAACATGGATAACATAACATAATAGTACTACACATTCAATTGTTGTCAATTGACATTTGCATAAGTATAAATGTCAGGTGAGATTTACTCACCTTTTGTGATGGATTTATCAATTCAAATGACACAAATGGATTCCAGAAGGCACGATGACACAATAATAGATTCAAGTGGATGAGAACCAAGTTAATGATCTTGTCACAACCCATAATAAAACAAAATAAAATTATAAATTCAATAGAACATTGAATTGGAATAATTTTGAAATAAAAAAAACAATATGAACACAATAGCTTTTGCCTTGCTTTCTACAAACACATGCTTGGCCTAGGGAATGATTTGGCTCGGGTATGGACCTATGGATGCACGGCTACAAGGCTAGAAATGGTGGAGGAGTTACAACATAAGAATATCAAGAGACTAGGCAACAAGAGGAGTTTTGGTGCAACTTTTAGGCTTGGGCATGCATGAATTGGCTCAGCCTTGGCATGTACAGACCTGGTGGTGGCTGGAGTGAAGGCCAAGGGTGGTGAACTTGATGGTGGTGGCGGCTAAGGGGGTGGCCAAAGCAACATATGAAGGGTATGGTGAAAACTAGCTAGGCTATGCATGTTTTCAAGGGGTTTTTTGCAACTTTTAGTGGTGTTTGCATCATGGAATGGTCATGGCCAGTTTTGGTCAGAGGAGGAGGGTGTTAGGCCGTGTATGGTGATGGAAAGGAGGTGATGTGGTGGTCTGTGATAACCCTGATTTTTGTGAGTAATTTCATGATTTAATTTAGTTTGTATTTGTTTGAAATTGCATTGAAAAAAAAAAATAGGAATATGAAATTGATTTGCAGATACCAAGTATAAAACATGCACATGTGCACAAGGCAGTGCACAAACATGTACACAGTTTTCTGTGTGATAAAATAAGCAACAATCAATGGAAATAATAGGATATATGAATTACAAGTATATATACATGTAGGCAGAAATCATCAAGCCTTAAAAAAAAGGACTTAGGCCAGGGTAGGCATACATGTATTATACATGTGCACTAAATAATACTTGCAGAAATAAAAAGAAAAATTAACATTTGCATGAAAATGGTATGAGCTCTTGGACAAGCACTTTATCTATTTTTAGCAATTCCTTTTTACTTTAAAAAAAACAGAAAACAGAAATCATGCAAATAACATGACCGGGGCAATGAGGTATATTTTCTGGAAAATATACCAGGACCATTTACCCATTTTCTCTAAAAATGTTAGAATAAGAGGCAGATCATAGTTGGTAGGGTAAAATTGGCATTTAGTAATTTCCTTAAACCCTAGTAGCAGCCAGAGTTCATATAAGAAGACCTGGTGTGGTAAGGTTTTATGATTGCTCTACCTCTTAAAAAGAAAAATATACAAGGCATAAACCAGAGAAAATAGGAGAAGGCAGAAGACTAAAAAGGGGTTCATAAGGCATAGGAAGAAGAAGGATTAATGTGAGTAATCTCACTGAAAACTTTGGCATTAAGACCTGAATATTGAGGCAGCCAGTTTGAACTAATTTTCTTTTACAAGTTATGTTTTATGATTGGATGACTTTGGCTTGTTAATGATTTGTTTAAGGGTAAAACCTCTATCTGATTTACCCAGAAAAATAAGAGTCATGGATTCATGAACTAAAAAGGTTGTCTGAGATATGGGATAACTTTGAGATTGGGTGTTTTCTTTTATAAGTTTTCTTTGTAAGTTGTTTGTAAAATCCCCGGATTCAAGTAGTGGGTATATGGTCTGAAGGTAGAAAGAAATATGGGCTGTGACATTGTGTTGTTGCTTATGTCTCATATTAATTAAAACAAAAGAAAATGTAGAAGCGCAATGTTGTACATGTGCTGAGCTTCTATGTTTTATGAAATACCCAAATCAAATATACTTGTGGTTTAGCCAGATCATGAATCTGATTGAACCAGAGGTAAGGAAGAATATATATATATATATCTGGCAAATTACTCAGGACCATATGCTTACATCTTGATCCAGTGAAACCCATAGGCAAAATAATGTGCTAAGAAGTCACCTCACTCTTTTATGATAAAATGGTTGCTTCTGAGAATTTAACTTACCAAACTCTGGATGAATATATGTTGCTTGCATCATTTATGTTTCTCTGATTAAGAAGTGAGATGCAGAAGGGATTAGCACTGCTATGAAAAATATTAAAACACTTAGTAATTTAACTAAGGACTTGGGATCTTAGGGCTACCAAAGTATAGCTTGGCAATGCGAATATTGCAAGTTCACACATGGTATATTTATACCCAGGGGCCTGAGTGTGCTGGGTTAACAGAGAAAGGTCCCAGGCAGTGTGTGTTTAAAAAGAAGAAAGTAGCTAAAGACCCTGTTATATTTGATAATGAATTCTAGGAATAGATTCAGGAGAGGTCTGGGCAAAAATCCCTGATGGCCAGTAAAGTTGAAAAGGAGATGATAACTGAATTGATGTTTGCATTTGGTTGTTTTAGTGCTTATTGGTGAATCTTGTGGTTGTTTTCTATGAACTAAATCATTGTGATCATATATAATCTGTTTGGCACTAATATGAATGCACATGCTTCACAAAAACATGCACACAGAAGACATTGAGTTTCTTATTCTTGCAAAGTACTGGAATATAAATAGAATTGAAATAAATCATGTTTTCAGTTAGATTATTCACACCAGACAAATAGTCTGACCCTTTTGTGTTTATGCACCATTGGGTGTCTCATATTTATATGGGGCAGTTCATGGTGATTTTGCAGGGAAATAGGGATTGCTTTGATCAGGCTTTGGATGTTAAACTGCTTAAGATTTGGATGCTATGTTTTTAAAAGTCTTTGCTGAAGCTAAATTAGATATTCATGTTGAACTATGCTAAGATATTTGTTTAAGTTGCCTAGAAAAACCAATGTATTATCATTCACTGTTTTGTAAGTGTTGAACTTACATGTAATAGCTGAACTATGTGCTTTGTTTTGTTAAATGCTTTGCTAAGAAAAATGAATTTCAAGCTTCAAGAACAGTTAGGCTATAATGGTAGAAAATCTGAGTTTAAAAGAATTTGTGGTTTGCAAGTATATCTATAGAACTGGCATAGGAAAATCCATGTTCAAGTCAAAATTAAATCTGATAGGAAGAGTTTGAGTTGCTTTGAAAAGAAAATAATATAACAGGTATTTGGTAACTAAGTAGTGCAAACCAAAACAGGGCTAACATAGCCATTTTCTTGAGCCTGGGTTAAGACAGCACCCAAGTGTTTTTAATTAAGTTTTAGATCTGTTTCATAGCCAAATACAGGGTAGACTCAGGCAAATATGTAAACAGGGGAAAAATAAAAAGAAAAAAAAACAAAAATTGGGTTGAACCGACCAGCATAGCACTCGAACTTGTGACCTCTCATGTATAAGTTAGGTGCGTTTCCATTACGCCTAGATGTTGCTTGTGTTCACTTAGGATCCACTTTCTTATAGCCTGAGTTTGAACACACATGCACAGAAACATGCACACACAGATGCACAAGTAAAAGCATAGTTACCCAGTAAGAAAATCAGAAGAATTTATGTAAAATAAGGAGCCTTGAGATATAAAATCAATAGTAATGCATTAACCCAAGTCATTTGAAAAAAAGAAACCTAATTTTGAAAAGAACACCATTGCTATGTAGAGAGTATTCCTTTAAGCAATACTCAAACAGGTTTCTACCTTCAAAATTTCTATACTCTGATTTAGGTAGAAGATGACTTATATATCTTCATATATATAAGTTCAAGATAAAATGATTAAACCAATATTTATTGGCAGAAAGGTCCTGGATAGAAGAAAAATTGAATTAAATATTTTTCTTGATTAAATGGCCACTGAATGTATGTTAAAAAATAAAATAAAAAATTTAGTGGGTCATTTCATTTGGTATCAGAGCTATGTTGTTAAATAACATAGCAAAATTTTGTATGAATTTGTTTGCATTGGATGTATAGAAGTATTTACTGCTTTGGATGTTTTGTTTTTATATATATTTACACTATTGATATCTATTATGACAGAATAAGTGATAAATTAAAATGAATTAATCTATAGAGCATTAGGCAAAACAGACTAACCTAAGTGTTATATCCATAGAGCTATGGTAGGACCCAGACATCAAAATGTAGGAACAAGTGAACCACCCATGGTGAATGTGCAAGAATTCATGAGGGCCATAAGAGATGGAGTAGGCAACAGGCAGGAAAATCCACATGAGGAACTTTCCAAACTACTCAAGACTTTTACTAATCTTGGAGGCAAAACCTTTGATGGCACAGAAGGAGTTATGGGGGTTCAAAATTGGCTTAGAATTCTGGAAAGAATCTTTGCAGACATGCAAGTTGAAGACCAAAGGAAGAGGCAAATTGCATCCAGGCAATTGAGAGGAGCAGCCTTGGATTGGTGGGAAGTTATCATAGCTGGAAGACCTGAAGGAGAAGTGACATGGGATCAGTTTAAAGCAATGTTGGAAGGCAGATTTATCTCTGCATCAGCTAAGGAATCTTTACTGGAGGAATTCATCAAATTGAGGCAAGGGACTATGAGTGTCACTGAGTACACTCAGAAGTTTGAATCATTGGCAAAGTATGGTGCAGTGCTCATCACTACTGAGGAAGCTAAGAATGGCAGATATATCCAAGGGTTGAACTCTAGCCTTAGTAGAGCCATGCTACCATATAAGGATAAAACTTTTGATCAAGTTTTGGATTTGACTCTGAGTATTGAACAACATGATAAAGCTAGAGAGAATTTCAGGGCATTCAAAAATAATCAGAACAAGAAGGGAAAGGGTAAATTCCACCCTTATGATAAAAAGAAAACAGACATAACTTCCACCAAGAAACCAGAAGAAGCTAGAACTGCTGAAGTTAAGAAGAGGATCACTTGTTACAACTGTGGACAAGAGGGGCACATGAAAAATAGGTGCACCAATCCTAGACCAGCATCCTTCAATTGTCACCATTATGGGAAGGAAGGTCACATAAAAAGGAACTGCCCAGATTTTAAGCAAGGAAAATTAGGGCTTTGGAAGGGAAAGGCAAGGCAGCTGAGGGATCAAATGTTGAAAAGCATGGTCAAGTTGAAGGTACTTTGCTTATCCATTCAATACCTTTAACAGTAGTATATGATACTGGGGCTACACACTCATTGATCTCTCATGATATTGCACAACAATTAAAATTGAACTGTATGATTGTTGATAAACCACTGCTAATTAGAAGCCCTATAGGTAGTTCATGTGTCATGGGTATGATGTGCATGCAATTGGGATTAAATATAGGAGGACATGTGTTTGAGTCAAACCTATATGTGTTGCAATATCCAGACATAGGAATTATTTTAGGAGTTGATTGGTTGAGTAGATATAAGGCTATCATAAATATGGAGACATCCACCATATCATTGAAGGTCTCTGATGGACAAAGAATAATTGTTCTTTGTGAGGCAAACAAAAATAGAAGTATATCCAACCTTTCTGCATTGTCAAATGAAAAACCCATGCCTGCATTAGAAGAGATCCCCATAGTTAATCAATATGATGATGTGTTTGGGGAAGTAAGAGGAGTTCCTAATCATAGGCCAGTTGAATTTTCAATTAGCATAATTCCAGGAGCTAGCCCAGTGGTTAAAAGACCAACCAGAATGGGGCCTAAGGAATTAATGGAGTTGAAAAAGCAATTAGTTGAACTAGAAGAAAAAGGTTTTATTAGACCCAGTAGCTCATCATGGGGAGCACCAGTAGTCTTTGTTAAGAAGCATGATGGATCTCTGAGATTATGTATTGATTATAGGGAATTAAATAAGGTCACAGTTAAAAATAAATACCCCTTACCAAGAATTGATGATCTCTTTGATCAATTGAGTGGTGTAAAAATATTTTCTAGACTTGATTTAGCTTCAGGCTTTCATCAGATGAAAGTAGAAGAGGAAAGCATTAAGTATACAGCCTTTAACACTAGATATGGACTTTATGAATTTTTGGTGATGCCATTTGGCTTAACAAATGCTCCTTCCTATTTTGTTGATTTGATGAATAGGATTTTCAGAGAATACTTGGATAAGTTTGTATTAATATTCATTGATGATATATTAATTTATTCTAAGTCAGTTAGGGAGCATGAAAACCATTTGCATTTGGTATTTGAGAAATTGAGACAGGAAGACTTGAAAGCAAAGTTTTCAAAATGCACTTTTTGGCAGAATGAGGTGAATTTTCTAGGCCACATTGTATCAGAAAAAGGAATAGCCGTAGATTCCAATAAAGTCATTGCAGTGCAAGCTTGGAAAAGGCCTACTAATGTTACTGAAGTCAGATCATTCATGGGAATGGCTGGTTACTATAGAAGATTTATAAAAGATTTTGCAAAAATCTCAATTCCATTAACCAGATTGACTAGGAAGAATCAAGTGTTCACTTGGACTGAGGAATGTGAAAATGCCTTTGGGAGATTAAAAGAAGCACTGGTACAAGCTCCAATTCTTAAAGTACCTGAGGGAAATGAAAACTTGGTGGTGTATACTGATGCAAGTGGACAAGGGCTTGGAGCAGTGTTGATGCAACAACATCAGGTAATAGCTTATGCTTCTAGGCAGTTGAAATCAAGTGAAGTAAGGTATGCTACTCATGACCTTGAATTGGCTGCTATAGTGTATGCCCTTAAGCTATGGAGACACTATTTGTTAGGAGCAAAATTTGAAGTATATACAGACCATAAATCCCTCAAATATTTGTTTTCACAAAAAGAATTAAATATGAGGCAGCAAAGATGGATTGAACTCTTGGCCTCATATGATTTCGAAATATTATACACACCAGGTAAGGCTAATAAAGTAGCAGATGCCCTAAGTAGACAACATGCTAAAGTGGCTAGATTAATGATAGAAGAGTTTAACACTTTATCATTATTAATTGATTCAGAGATAAAAAGTGATAACATAGAAAACATGAGCTTATGCAGTGGGAAGGTAGAAATGGGAAAATTAAGTTTTATTACTCTGGGATCAGAATTGAAAAATAAAGTTGCAATGCTACAAAACCAAGATCCATTTTTATTAGGAAAGAAGACACAAATATTAAATGGTGAGACAGTAGAAGGTTTTCAGTTGGATGAGCAAGGCCATCTGAAGAAAGGAGAAAGAATATGTGTTCCAGCAATGGATGAGTTGAAGCAAGAAATTTTGGATGCTTACCATAAAAGCAAATATACTATACACCCAGGAAGTACAAGAATGTATCACAACCTCAAGAGAGATTTTTGGTGGAGTGGTATGAAGAGTGCAGTGGCAACCTATGTATCAAAATGTATGGTTTGCCAGCAGGTGAAGGCTGAGTATCAAAAACCCTCAGGAATGCTTCAACCTTTACAAATACCACAGTGGAAATGGGAAGACATATCAATGGATTTTATTGATGGTTTGCCTAGAACTAGGAGGGGAAATGATAGTATTTGGGTAGTGGTTGATAGGTTAACCAAGTCAGCCCACTTTATGCCAGTAAGGTCAGAAAGAAATGCTAATACCTTAGCCCAGTTGTTTATTAAAGAAGTAGTCAGACTGCATGGTGTACCAAAGACTATAGTAAGTGATAGAGATACCATCTTCACTTCAAAATTTTGGCAGAGCTTTCACAAGGCAATGGGGACTGATTTATGTTTGAGTACAGCATACCATCCTCAATCTGATGGTCAAACAGAAATTGTGAACAAATTGCTTGAAGACATGTTGAGAGCATGTGTATTGGATTGGGGAGGAAGCTGGGAAGATTACATATATCTAGCTGAATTTGCATACAATAACACCCATCACAGTAGCATAGGCATGGCCCCCTTTGAAGCTCTCTATGGAAGGCCATGTTTATCACCTTCAAGTTGGCATGAGTCTGGAGAAAAAGTGGTCTTAGGACCATAAAATGTGAAGGAGACTTCTAAAAAGGTAGCCTTGATCAGAAAAAGAATTGCCTCTGCCCAAGATAGGCAAAAGAAATATGCAGATCAAAGGAGGAAAGCAGTACAATATGATGTTGGGGATTATGTGTTCATCAAGATATCACCCATGAAAAAGGTTCTAAGGTTTGGGAAACAAGGAAAGTTGATTCCTAGATATATAGGACCATATAAAATTCTAGAAAGAATAGGGACAGTAGCCTATAAATTAGAATTGCCAGAGGAAATGAGAGCAATGCATGATGTCTTTCATGTGTCTCAATTAAGGAGATGGGTTCATGATAAGGAAGCAATATTAGAATCCTCTAAAGATGTGCAGATTGATCCTAGAATGATCTATGAAAAGGAACCAGTGGGCATAGTTTCTAGAGAAACTAAGAAATTGAGAAACAAAGAAATTAAATTAGTAAAAGTACAATGGAGTCTAGACCCAAATGATTGCACGTGGGAAGTGGAGGATAAAATCAGAAATGATTATCCCCAGCTGTTTGATTGAAGAAAAGGTAAATCTATATATATATGTACATACTAATGAATGTGTTGGTTGAATATGCATTGTGATTTTTTTTATCTTGTGTTGATATGCATAGTGCTTAATAGGTGATTAGTTTGAAAATGGTTTTGAAATCAGAAAAAAAAAATTTCATTTTTCTGAAGAAATGATACTTAAGTTAAGTATGAAAGAATTGTGGGACACAATTCCTAAAAGGAGGGGTATATGTGATAACCCTGATTTTTGTGAGTAATTTCATGATTTAATTTAGTTTGTATTTGTTTGAAATTGCATTGAAAAAAAAAATAGGAATAGGAAATTGATTTGCAGATACCAAGTATAAAACATGCACATGTGCACAAGGCAGTGCACAAACATGTACACAGTTTTCTGTGTGATAAAATAAGCAACAATCAATGGAAATAATAGGATATATGAATTACAAGTATATATACATGTAGGCAGAAATCATCAAGCCTTAAAAAAAAGGACTTAGGCCAGGGTAGGCATACATGTATTATACATGTGCACTAAATAATACTTGCAGAAATAAAAAGAAAAATTAACATTTGCATGAAAATGGTATGAGCTCTTGGACAAGCACTTTATCCATTTTTAGCAATTCCTTTTTACTTAAAAAAAAACAGAAAACAGAAATCATGCAAATAACATGACCGGGGCAATGAGGTATATTTTCTGGAAAATATACCAGGACCATTTACCCATTTTCTCTAAAAATGTTAGAATAAGAGGCAGATCATAGTTGGTAGGGTAAAATTGGCATTTAGTAATTTCCTTAAACCCTATTAGCAGCCAGAGTTCATATAAGAAGACCTGGTGTGGTAAGGTTTTATGATTGCTCTACCTCTTAAAAAGAAAAATATACAAGGCATAAACCAGAGAAAATAGGAGAAGGCAGAAGACTAAAAAGGGGTTCATAAGGCATAGGAAGAAGAAGGATTAATGTGAGTAATCTCACTGAAAACTTTGGCATTAAGACCTGAATATTGAGGCAGCCAGTTTGAACTAATTTTCTTTTACAAGTTATGTTTTATGATTGGATGACTTTGGCTTGTTAATGATTTGTTTAAGGGTAAAACCTCTATCTGATTTACCCAGAAAAATAAGAGTCATGGATTCATGAACTAAAAAGGTTGTCTGAGATATGGGATAACTTTGAGATTGGGTGTTTTCTTTTATAAGTTTTCTTTGTAAGTTGTTTGTAAAATCCCCGGATTCAAGTAGTGGGTATATGGTCTGAAGGTAGAAAGAAATATGGGCTGTGACATTGTGTTGTTGCTTATGTCTCATATTAATTAAAACAAAAGAAAATGTAGAAGCGCAATGTTGTACATGTGCTGAGCTTCTATGTTTTATGAAATACCCAAATCAAATATACTTGTGGTTTAGCCAGATCATGAATCTGATTGAACCAGAGGTAAGGAAGAATATATATATATATATATATATCTGGCAAATTACTCAGGACCATATGCTTACATCTTGATCCAGTGAAACCCATAGGCAAAATAATGTGCTAAGAAGTCACCTCACTCTTTTATGATAAAATGGTTGCTTCTGAGAATTTAACTTACCAAACTCTGGATGAATATATGTTGCTTGCATCATTTATGTTTCTCTGATTAAGAAGTGAGATGCAGAAGGGATTAGCACTGCTATGAAAAATATTAAAACACTTAGTAATTTAACTAAGGACTTGGGATCTTAGGGCTACCAAAGTATAGCTTGGCAATGGGAATATTGCAAGTTCACACATGGTATATTTATACCCAGGGGCCTGAGTGTGCTGGGTTAACAGAGAAAGGTCCCAGGCAGTGTGTGTTTAAAAAGAAGAAAGTAGCTAAAGACCCTGTTATATTTGATAATGAATTCTAGGAATAGATTCAGGAGAGGTCTGGGCAAAAATCCCTGATGGCCAGTAAAGTTGAAAAGGAGATGATAACTGAATTGATGTTTGCATTTGGTTGTTTTAGTGCTTATTGGTGAATCTTGTGGTTGTTTTCTATGAACTAAATCATTATGATCATATATAATCTGTTTGGCACTAATATGAATGCACATGCTTCACAAAAACATGCACACAGAAGACATTGAGTTTCTTATTCTTGCAAAGTACTGGAATATAAATAGAATTGAAATAAATCATGTTTTCAGTTAGATTATTCACACCAGACAAATAGTCTGACCCTTTTGTGTTTATGCACCATTGGGTGTCTCATATTTATATGGGGCAGTTCATGGTGATTTTGCAGGGAAATAGGGATTGCTTTGATCAGGCTTTGGATGTTAAACTGCTTAAGATTTGGATGCTATGTTTTTAAAAGTCTTTGCTGAAGCTAAATTAGATATTCATGTTGAACTATGCTAAGATATTTGTTTAAGTTGCCTAGAAAAACCAATGTATTATCATTCACTGTTTTGTAAGTGTTGAACTTACATGTAATAGCTGAACTATGTGCTTTGTTTTGTTAAATGCTTTGCTAAGAAAAATGAATTTCAAGCTTCAAGAACAGTTAGGCTATAATGGTAGAAAATCTGAGTTTAAAAGAATTTGTGGTTTGCAAGTATATCTATAGAACTGGCATAGGAAAATCCATGTTCAAGTCAAAATTAAATCTGATAGGAAGAGTTTGAGTTGCTTTGAAAAGAAAATAATATAACAGGTATTTGGTAACTAAGTAGTGCAAACCAAAACAGGGCTAACATAGCCATTTTCTTGAGCCTGGGTTAAGACAGCACCCAAGTGTTTTTAATTAAGTTTTAGATCTGTTTCATAGCCAAATACAGGGTAGACTCAGGCAAATATGTAAACAGGGGAAAAATAAAAAGAAAAAAAAAACAAAAATTGGGTTGAACCGACCAGCATAGCACTCGAACTTGTGACCTCTCATGTATAAGTTAGGCGCGTTTCCATTACGCCTAGATGTTGCTTGTGTTCACTTAGGATCCACTTTCTTATAGCTTGAGTTTGAACACACATGCACAGAAACATGCACACACAGATGCACAAGTAAAAGCATAGTTACCCAGTAAGAAAATCAGAAGAATTTATGTAAAATAAGGAGCCTTGAGATATAAAATCAATAGTAATGCATTAACCCAAGTCATTTGAAAAAAAGAAACCTAATTTTGAAAAGAACACCATTGCTATGTAGAGAGTATTCCTTTAAGCAATACTCAAACAGGTTTCTACCTTCAAAATTTCTATACTCTGATTTAGGTAGAAGATGACTTATATATCTTCATATATATAAGTTCAAGATAAAATGATTAAACCAATATTTATTGGCAGAAAGGTCCTGGATAGAAGAAAAATTGAATTAAATATTTTTCTTGATTAAATGGCCACTGAATGTATGTTAAAAAATAAAAAAAAATTTAGTGGGTCATTTCATGGTCGGTGAAGGTGGTGAGGGTTTTAGGCCGAGCAAAGCACATGAAGGTCAAGCAAAACAATGGAAAATTCAATAGAAAAGTGAAGAGAAAAGTAGAAAAAAAAGTGGAAGCCATTACCTTTTTTCTCACATCTGAAAATAGGCGTGAGAAGTGAGATAAGAAGAGATGTTTTGACATGAATTTCATAAAGAAAAATTCACGGCTATCAAGGAGAAGTTGTGGTAGAAAATCAAGGGATGGGAAGATAAAAAGGTAATCAATACTAACGTAACGTAAGCTTTTAATTAAAAATAGGTAACTTATCTAAATTTGATTTGTTTCCCATCTATTTAATAAAATATATGCTAAAGAAATAATTCAATAAATACATACCGTTTATATAAACACTATATAAATAAAAAAGAAATGGTTATAGAAACGTATAAATTAATTGCTATTTACATCTTTGTATGTTACTTAATTTACATAGTATATATCCAAATTAAGTGAAACAAAACGGACAAATGTTGTAAATATATACATAACATGAAATGTTACATATATATACACAATTATAACATGATATATCAACCAAAAATATTACTTATATTAATTAAAATAAACATTTAAAAGTATGTCTTTTAAAACAATAACGTATATATATATATACATATATGAAATTTCTTTCCAAGAAATAAATAGGGATCTAAATACTTATCCATTTAATTACTAAATTAATGTATAAATAAGAAAAATAAGGTAGATATAGATATTATGAAGAATAAATAAATAGTTTTAGGAAAAGTAGGAAATAAATAAAGAAAATACTTTATTTAATGGAAACTAGAATTAAAGATTGAAAACAATATACAATCAACATTTGAACGTTATAACTACACTTTAAAATGTTTTAAAAAAAAATATATGCAAAACATATCATGTTACACAAACTAGAACATGATTTTACAAACAAAGATATTATTTATATAAATTTAAAATAAACAAATTTGTTAAATAAAACAATTTACACACAATATTGTAAAAAGCATAACTTTCACAATATTAATCTGATTTCAACGAAACGAAAAGCAATATTCTTAAAATTAAATCTATTTTCAAAATAAAAGATAAAATTCAAAATTTCATATATTTAAATTTTAAATTTAAAAGGCAAAGTTTGACCATTTTGACCAAAATCCACTTTTTTGGAAATATTCCATTTATCCAGGTTTGGAATTATAATTCACACAAAAATCAAAATTTATATTTAAAATAACAAAATTTATTCTTTAAATAAATAAAATAAATTTTTAAATAAGGGAATTTAATTAAAATAATTAAAATATACAAAAAAAATCACAAAATACAAGGTTGTTACATTATTAATACATACATATGTATATTTATTATATAAATATACATATATATGTATCATTCTAATTTTTTCTTTAGTCATTTTCCAGTTATAGGTATGGGAGATAGGATATCAGGTTCACTTTGCAGGTTTTCATATCTTCAGATTGTTGGACACCAGATGGTAGAGAGGTTACCAGAGCAGAGTATCTTCATCCAAGACTACTAGCAGTTTCTCCTTAGATTTAGGATTCTGCTATCTTCATTATGGAGTACTTTTTTCAGGAGGGTACCCCTTTCTCTTGTTCAGAGGCTTTAGAGCGGTTTCTCTTTTCAGCAGATCCACTTCAGAGCAGATGCTTATTCACCTCTCCTGATTTAGTTGGTTGGAGCTTCCTCATTAGTCTGGGACGTCATCCAGTAGTTTTTGTTTTTCCTCTAGTTTTTTAGGTACTTCTAACACCTTAATATCGGGCGGTGGCCATGCCGGAGCTCGATATCGGGGTGTGATGGGTGGTGGCCTTGCCGGAACTCATCTTAGGAGTACCTGAGATTTGATATATATGTATTTGGTTTTTGTTACCTGCCAGGCAAGTTGGCAGCACTTTATATTCGTGATATATATATATATACATATATATATATATATATATATATATATTCGCATGTGTGCTCTCCTCTATTCGAAGAGGATCACACATTTTCTCAAACATAAACTATTTTTAACTTATAACTATTTAATATAAACTATTTTTATTTTATATACTAATTTTAATATCTAAACTATTTAAGAGCAAAGTGTTATGGATTCCAAAATGTTATGATTTCAAGGTTTTGATTTTCAAAGAGTTTTGATTTTAAAAGACTTATGATTTCGAAAGAGATATAACTTTGGAAAGTGATATGATTTTGGAAATGGATCTATTTGAAGTGAAAATGATATCGTTTTGATATGGTTTGAAAATGAAATGATATTCTGGTTTTGAAGTATAAACTATTTTTAGATGACCACGGTGTTATAATAACGATTGGTTGTTAAAGAGACCGGGATCAAATATGGGCATACTCTCTGTCGATACCGAAAACCACTTTAACAACTGTATACGCGGTGGAGATTCCAGAATGAAGTAGGATGGTGGCGACGATCCTATATGAGGTATATACGTGGACCCAACTCCCATGAGTTGGCATAAGGTGGCTAAAACAGGAGCGATTTCGGGCCAACGAGGTAGCTCCTCTGATCGGACACACTCCATCGTATGCCATTCTATTACTTTGTGATTGATTTGGTGCGCACCTGTGAAGACCCAAATTATTGAGATAAAAATAATTTTAATAAAATCATAAAATGAGAATTTTTGAGAAAAGAAAATATAGTCTGATAATGATAATATTAGGAGTAAGTGAAATGATTAAATAAGAGGATAGAGATTTTTCAATAAAATATAATGGGAAGAAAATGATCAAATATGAGTGAGTTTCTATATACAGATATCTCATATATATATATATACATATATATAAGTATATATGTATTAGATGTGAGTAGCCAAAGAAGTATAAAATGATAAAGTCCTTTTGATAACTAAATTGCATGAAAACCAGTTTAGTACTATTGTGCATAAATACCTTCTTAAAAATAAATCAGGAAATAAATGGTTTGAAATAATATAAGAGAACCATTCAGGCCTAACAAGGTATACAATGTATCTGAGTCATACAAAGATGATGTGTAGATGGATCATGCAAATAGCATGTGCACAGAAAAGCAGAGAAGCAACTGCTTTTACTAGAAATAGAAATCAAGAGAAAATGGCACATTTAGCCATAACAACACACACATAATTCTCTGAGTAATGTGAGGATAAAATGGGTTTTTCCTTTAGTAAAACCCTAGCAAAATGATTTAAATCAAGAGGGAAGCAGAGGTTTTCTCTGGGGGAAAACAGAAACACACTAAAAAAATAGAAAGGAGAGCTCACCCTGTTTTCAAGCTTAGGCATTCTCGGGGAAGAGAGGAGGAAGGTGAGTGATTAATCACTTATGATCTGTAAGGCATTAAGACCCATGTTAAGGGCAGCCAAGTTATTTTATATAAACATTACATTATGTTTTTCCTATTTGATTTTATTCTCTGGATGAAAATATGTTGATCATGGATGGTATTCTGGTTGAGTTTTTGGATGAGATCTTAATCTGTTTTGACTTGTTGTGATGGTTTCAGTTTTTGTTTTAAAATATAAATAATCAAACAAATACACTAATCACCGAAATAGATTTTATATATGCAAGTTTTGATATGAAAAATGAATCAAATGTTTTACTGTGGGATAGGGTATCAATGAAAGAAAAGAAGTAGGCAGTGTGAATATTGAGATTCATGCTTATGTCTAGTCTATATTAGAAATGAGATGAACAATGCAATATTACAAATATGTGCTGATTTGTTCAGATCATAAACCAATAAGTTTTTATGGGTTTTTCTCAAAAACCATTCCCTATGTTCACAGTAAAAGAATAAATATAGTTTTGCAAATGACTTCTTCATATTTGTGTAAGCAATGGAAAATTTCTAGAAATAAAAATATAAGCAAGTTTTAGAAAAATGTGATTAAAGCAAAATTGACTTTGAAATAAGGGGTGCAATTTTACATGAATTCTTTGTATGTCTGGATATGATCTTTGGGTGATTTTAATAATTCTTGACCTATATAAGGAAGGAAAGAATACGAGCATCTCTGGAATCAAAAGAAAAATTCCCCAGAAAGAAATAAATAAGCATGGTCTCTAAATTATAAAATAATTTAGGAGTAGTGCCTTGATCTACTCATCAGCAGGTGGTTGATGGGTATGTGCATGACTTGTTTAAGTCCTGTAGGCCTCTGTGTAAAGGGTTAACAGAACTGAGCCCCTTTGCAATGCACACATGGTGTTCAATGGCAAGAGTTCAGACCAAACAAAATGAAAAGATGAGAAAGAGAAATGATGCTATGGAATTTAGGGAGTTAAATCCATAGGAGTTTTGTACTTGTACAACTGAATGAAGTGAATGGATGAATGCTTGGGTGTATGTTTATAGATAAACCTAAATATACACATTCACAGATTTTAATTGGGATTTGAATTGCATTTTATAGAAAAGTTCTTTGTACAGCCTTAAGAATTTACAAGATATTTTGCATACTTGATTTCACTCACACCAGAATTTATTTCTGACCCTATTTGTTGCCTTTGCAATACTTGGGGTGTCTCATTTTATTGAGGCAGTTCAAAGTCTTGCTGCAGGGAAAGATGCTTGAATTGCTTGCTTGCTTGCATGGATATTTGGAGATCTTGAGGAATTTAAAGTGTTTAAGAGAAGTAGCAGTGTCTTTGTAATAATTAAGTTAGGCAAACTCTAATATGTTCTAAGTATTTTAATGAGTGTCTTTTACTTTGATATCTGGAAAACAGTATGTAAGAAGAAAAAGAAACTTAAATGTTATATGTGTTTGTGAGCTGTGGACTTAAGTAACAAGTTCTGAAATAGTTTTAGTAGATAATGCTGAAGGAGAAGATGCCATTTAATCTGATATGTGAACATGTTTTTCTAGACAGTCTTGAGGCACTTCAGTTATGATACTAAGTAGGAGAAATCTGATACTATAAAACTGATACTAGGTAGGAAATTTCTGATACTATAACTACTGATCTAATACTAGGTTGGGAAAATCTGATACTATAAAACTGATACTAAGTAGGAGAAATCTGATACTATAAAACTGATACTAGGTAGGAAATTTCTGATACTATAACTACTGATCTAATACTAGGTTGGGGAAATCTGATACTATAGCTTCAAAACTGATACTAAGTGGTAAGACACCAGATTCAACACTTTTCTAGCTCCAGATATAAGAAGTTGTGTGATTTATAAAGTAGATCACAACACCATCACTCATGTGATGACTATTTGCTCAGTTAACCAGGAAATATGCATTTTGTCTGTCATGATTGGTTTGTGCTTGTTGTGTCTAAACCTTGATCACATGTGTTGTTTTTCTCTACTTAGATTTCAACCTAGTTTATCACCTCAGTATTCATATGATAAGTACCAAACCACAAAAGAATTCCGGAATTTAAAAAGTATGGCTTGTAAACCAAGAAACCAATTAATTTGAGAAGTAAGCAAGAAAATTATAAGTGACAATATTCGAATTTAATATTAATCAAGCTTGAGATCAAAAAGGGGAATGTAAAAATAGAAAAGGCTATGTGACACCAATTCTCTAAAAAATGAGAAATATTGTGTGATTGAATTTTCCTTGTTAATTTTTAATACTCTGATAAGCAAGGAAACATTTATATATCTCCACATATATAAATGACTTGAATTGACTTATATACTAATATTTTTATATTGGTAAGAATTTGGATCTTGGGGGAAATGAAATTAAAGAAGTGATCACTTGGTTTGGAATAACAATCAAAAAAAAAATCTCAACAGTAAATTACTGAAAAATAACAATCCAAAAGAAGTGGGTCACTTCAGTTGGTATCAGAGCTATGTTATTAAAACATAGCATAAATATATTATCCAATTTTCTTGTATGGATAAAATTCTAAAAAAAAATATAGTAATGATAGAAATAAACATCCATAGTAGAAATAAATTTCAGAAAAATAATTAAATTAGAAATATGACTGACTAGCTATGCAATTGAATAGTGAATCATGGTAGGAAGACCACCAAGTCATGGAGCAGGACCCTCCAATACAACACCAATGGTTAACTTGCAAGATTTGGTGAGGGCATTTAGAGAAGGAGCAGTGCAGAGGGAAGAGAATCCTCATGAGGAATTAGCTAAGTTATTGAAGACATTTTCAAATTTAGGAGGTAAGGATTTTGAAGGCACTGAGGGAGTTATGGGAGTGCAGACATGGTTGAGAACTTTGGAAAGGATATTTGCAGATATGCAAATTAATGACCAAAGGAAGAGGCAGGTAGCTTCAAGGAGACTCAAAGGAGCAGCCTTAGATTGGTGGGAGGTAATCATCACAGGAAGGCCAGAAAATGAGATAACATGGGATCAATTCAAGGAGATGCTTGAGGCAAGATTTGTTCCAGCAACAGCTAAGGCAACATTGCTTGAGGAATTCATAAGACTGAGGCAAGGGCCAATGAGTGTGACTGAATACACTCAAAAATTTGAGAGTTTGTCCAAGTATGGAACTATGCTCATAGGAGATGAAGAATCAAAGAATTCAAGATTTATCCAAGGGTTGAATGCAGGTCTGAGTAGAGCAATGTTACCATACAAGGATAAAACATTTGATCAAGTCATAGACCTTGCTCTTTCTTTTGAACAACATGACAATGCAAGGGAAAAATTTAGGAGCATGAGGGCTAATAATCAAAAGAAGGGGAAAAATAGAGCACATCCCTATGACAAAAAGAATATGGATAAGAAAATGGAGGGAGCAGCCACTGGGGAAGCTAAGAAGAAGGTTACTTGTTATAATTGTGGCAAAGAAGGACACATGAGTAATAGGTGTCAAGCAGCCAAGAAGGCATTGTTTAGCTGCTATAACTGTGGGAAAGAAGGTCATATTAAAAGAAACTGCCCAAAGTTCAGAAAGGGAGCAAAGGTAGGAGCACTTGAGGGCAAAGCAAAAGCAACTGCAGTGGGAAGTTCTGGACAATTGGAAGGTATACTACTAATTAAAGATCACCCCATCTCAGTTATATATGACACTGGAGCAACACATTCACTAATATCCCAAGACATAGTGAATAAATTAACTCTCACATGCTATTTAGTTGATAATCCCTTGTTTATTCAGAGCCCACTAGGTAATTCTTGCATGCTAGAGATTAAATGTTTGGGAGTAGAGTTAAACATAGGTGGAAATATGTTTAGTTCTGATTTGTTTGTGCTAAAATATCCTGGAATAGGAATTATTCTAGGAGTAGATTGGCTAAGAAAATACAAAGCAATTTTAAACTTAGAAAATCTTACTATTTCTCTGAAAACAGAAAATGGTAAAAATATTATAGTTATGAGTGAAATTGCTAAAATCAATTACTGTAACCACATATGTAGCATGACTGAGAAAGAATTAACACTGGAGGACATAAAAATTATAAATGAATACCCAGATGTCTTTGGTGAAGTCATAGGTGTTCCAGAAAATAGGCAAGTAGAATTTCAAATAAGGCTAATCCCAGGAGCCAGCCCAATCATCAAGAAGCCAACTAGAATGGGTCCTAAAGAACTTGTGGAATTGAAACATCAGTTGGAAGAACTGGAGCAGAAAGGTTTCATAAGGCCTAGTAGTTCAAACTGGGGTTCCCCAGTTGTATTTGTGAAGAAGCATGATGGTACTTTAAGGATGTGCATTGATTATAGGGAATTAAACAAAGTCACCATTAAAAACAAATATCCACTTCCTAGAATTGATGATCTATTCGATCAATTAAATGGAGCAAGGGTCTTTTCAAGACTAGATTTAGCCTCTGGGTTTCATCAGATGAAGGTGGAGGAAGAGAGTATTAAGTATACTGCCTTCAACACAAGGTATGGATTATATGAATTTTTGGTGATGCCTTTTGGATTGACAAATGCACCATCATATTTTGTAGATTTAATGAATAGAACATTTAGAGATTTTCTAGACAAATTTGTGGTTGTCTTTATTGATGACATATTAGTATATTCAAAATCAGAAGAAGATCATGCAAAGCACTTGCATCTGGTTTTGTCTAGACTAAGGGCACATGATTTAAAAGCCAAATTCTCTAAATGTACATTTTGGCAGAAGGAAGTAAAATTTTTGGGGCACATTGTATCACAACAAGGGGTTAGTGTAGACCCAAATAAGGTGATGGCAGTGCAATCTTGGAGTAGACCCAAATCAGTAACTGAGGTGAGGTCATTTTTGGGAATGGCAGGCTATTATAGGAGATTTATAAAAGATTTTGCAAGGATAGCTATTCCATTGACCAAGTTAACTAAAAAGGAGCAACCATATGTGTGGACAGAGAAGTGTGAACAAGCTTTTACATCACTAAAGAAGGCACTGGTAGAAGCTCCAGTTTTACAAGTGCCAGAGGGTAATGAAGAATTAATAGTTTACACAGATGCTAGTGGATCTGGATTGGGAGCAGTGCTTATGCAACATGGTAGAGTCATAGCTTATGCATCAAGGCAGCTCAAGCCAAATGAAACTAGGTATGCTACACATGACTTAGAACTAGCTGCTGTGGTGTATGCATTGAAACTATGGAGACATTACTTGTTAGGTGCTAAGTTTGAATTGTTTACAGATCACAAGTCACTTAAATATTTGTTTTCCCAAAAAGACTTGAACATGATGCAACATAGGTGGGTAGAATTTCTAGCTGCCTATGATCTTGATATATTGTATACCCCTGGAAAAGCTAATAAAGTAGCAGATGCATTAAGTAGACATCAAGCAAGATTGGCCAGCTTAATGATGACTGAGTTTAAGGATTTAACAATCCTTAGTGAAGTGGAGATGAAGGAGGGAATTAGTGCACCAGATAATGTGCCTAGTGATATGATTGAATATGGGAAACTAAGCCTCATTTCTTTAAAGTCAACTCTGGTTGATAAAATAGGACAAATGCAAAATCAAGATATAAATTTGAAGGAGAAAAAGAACATGATATCCCAAGGCATGACAGTGGAAAACTATGAGGTAGATGGCAAAGGATACTTAAGGAAAAAGTGGAAACTCTGCATACCAAATGTAGGGGAACTAAAGCAAGAAGTTATGGATGAGCATCACAAAACAAAGTATACTATCCATCCAGGTGGTACAAAAATGTACCATGATCTCAAGAGAAATTATTGGTGGCCAGGAATGAAAGGAGCAGTAGCAAAATATGTGGCAAATTGCTTGACATGCCAACAAGTAAAGGCAGACTATCAAAGACCCTCAGGCCTATTGCAACCTTTGGAAGTACCTACTTGGAATGGGAGAGTATATCAATGGATTTTGTGGATGGTTTGCCAAGAACAAGGAAGGGAAATGATAGTATTTGGGTAGTGGTTGATAGACTCACAAAAACAGCACACTTTATCCCAATAAGTTCAAACAGAAATGCTCACAAGCTAGCTCAATTATTTGTGAAGGAAATAGTGAGATTGCATGGCATCCCCAAGACTATCATTAGTGATAGAGATACTTTGTTTACTTCAAGGTTTTGGAGTAGCTTTCAAGAAGCTATGGGGACAGAATTAAGCCTAAGCACATCCTACCACCCACAAACAGATGGGCAAACTGAGATTGTTAATAAAATTTTAGAGGATTTGCTGAGAGCATGCATACTTGATTTTGAAGGCAACTGGGAAGATCATATTTATTTAGCTGAATTTGCTTATAATAATAGCTACCAGTCCACCATAGGAATGGCTCCATTTGAGGCTTTGTATGGAAAGCCTTGTTTATCTCCTGCATGTTGGATGGAGGCTGGTGAAATGGTGTTGCTTGGACCAGACCATGTAAAAGAAACTTCTGCAAGAATTGAATTAGTGAGGCAAAGAATGAGAGTAGCTCAAGAGAGACAGAAAGCCTATGCAGATAAAAGAAGAAGGCCAGTAGAATTTGAGGTGGGAGACTATGTGTTTCTCAAAGTTTCACCAATGAGGAGAATACTGAGATTTGGCAAAGCAGGGAAACTATCACCAAGGTATATAGGACCATATGAGATTGTTCAAAGAATAGGAACTTTGGCTTATAGGTTGAAGTTACCAGAGGAATTGAGCAAAATACATGATGTATTTCATGTATCCCAATTGAGAAAATGGGTGCATGATAAAGAGTCCATTCTTGAATCTCCTACACATGTCGAAATTCAAGAAAATCTGGTTTATAAAAAGGAACCAGTAGGCATTGTGGCTAGAGAAGAAAAGAAACTGAGAAATAAAATAATTAAACTAGTTAAAATCCAATGGAGTTTGGATGGGAATGATTGCACTTGGGAGGCTGAAGAGAGGATAAAGGATAAATATCCTAATCTGTTTTCTACTTAAAGGTATGTTTAAAAATTATGATGAGACCTTAAAATTATTTATGTATGTTTGATTGATTTGGAATGAATGAGTTTCTGAAATCTCATTCAATTGAAATTATGCTTTGTATACACTTGGATGGAAATGTATGAGAGAATAATTGTGGGACACAATTCCTTTTAGAAGGAGAGTATGTGAAGACCCAAATTATTGAGATAAAAATAATTTTAATAAAATCAGAAAATGAGAATTTTTGAGAAAAGAAAATATAGTCTGATAATGATAATATTAGGAGTAAGTGAAATGATTAAATAAGAGGATAGAGATTTTTCAATAAAATATAATGGGAAGAAAATGATCAAATATGAGTGAGTTTCTATATACAGATATCTCATATATATATATATATATACATATATATAAGTATATATGTATTAGATGTGAGTAGCCAAAGAAGTATAAAATGATAAAGTCCTTTTGATAACTAAATTGCATGAAAACCAGTTTAGTACTATTGTGCATAAATACCTTCTTAAAAATAAATCAGGAAATAAATGGTTTGAAATAATATAAGAGAACCATTCAGGCCTAACAAGGTATACAATGTATCTGAGTCATACAAAGATGATGTGTAGATGGATCATGCAAATAGCATGTGCACAGAAAAGCAGAGAAGCAACTGCTTTTACTAGAAATAGAAATCAAGAGAAAATGGCACATTTAGCCATAACAACACACACATAATTCTCTGAGTAATGTGAGGATAAAATGGGTTTTTCCTTTAGTAAAACCCTAGCAAAATGATTTAAATCAAGAGGGAAGCAAAGGTTTTCTCTGGGGGAAAACAGAAACACACTAAAAAAAATAGAAAGGAGAGCTCACCCTGTTTTCAAGCTTAGGCATTCTCGGGGAAGAGAGGAGGAAGGTGAGTGATTAATCACTTATGATCTGTAAGGCATTAAGACCCATGTTAAGGGCAGCCAAGTTATTTTATATAAACATTACATTATGTTTTTCCTATTTGATTTTATTCTCTGGATGAAAATATGTTGATCATGGATGGTATTCTGGTTGAGTTTTTGGATGAGATCTTAATCTGTTTTGACTTGTTGTGATGGTTTCAGTTTTTGTTTTAAAATATAAATAATCAAACAAATACACTAATCACCGAAATAGATTTTATATATGCAAGTTTTGATATGAAAAATGAATCAAATGTTTTACTGTGGGATAGGGTATCAATGAAAGAAAAGAAGTAGGCAGTGTGAATATTGAGATTCATGCTTATGTCTAGTCTATATTAGAAATGAGATGAACAATGCAATATTACAAATATGTGCTGATTTGTTCAGATCATAAACCAATAAGTTTTTATGGGTTTTTCTCAAAAACCATTCCCTATGTTCACAGTAAAAGAATAAATATAGTTTTGCAAATGACTTCTTCATATTTATGTAAGCAATGGAAAATTTCTAGAAATAAAAATATAAGCAAGTTTTAGAAAAATGTGATTAAAGCAAAATTGACTTTGAAATAAGGGGTGCAATTTTACATGAATGCTTTGTATGTCTGGATATGATCTTTGGGTGATTTTAATAATTCTTGACCTATATAAGGAAGGAAAGAATACGAGCATCTCTGGAATCAAAAGAAAAATTCCCCAGAAAGAAATAAATAAGCATGGTCTCTAAATTATAAAATAATTTAGGAGTAGTGCCTTGATCTACTCATCAGCAGGTGGTTGATGGGTATGTGCATGACTTGTTTAAGTCCTGTAGGCCTCTGTGTAAAGGGTTAACAGAACTGAGCCCCTTTGCAATGCACACATGGTGTTCAATGGCAAGAGTTCAGACCAAACAAAATGAAAAGATGAGAAAGAGAAATGATGCTATGGAATTTAGGGAGTTAAATCCATAGGAGTTTTGTACTTGTACAACTGAATGAAGTGAATGGATGAATGCTTGGGTGTATGTTTATAGATAAACCTAAATATACACATTCACAGATTTTAATTGGGATTTGAATTGCATTTTATAGAAAAGTTCTTTGTATAGCCTTAAGAATTTACAAGATATTTTGCATACTTGATTTCACTCACACCAGAATTTATTTCTGACCCTATTTGTTGCCTTTGCAATACTTGGGGTGTCTCATTTTATTGAGGCAGTTCAAAGTCTTGCTACAGGGAAAGATTCATGAATTGCTTGCTTGCTTGCATGGATATTTGGAGATCTTGAGGAATTTAAAGTGTTTAAGAGAAGTAGCAGTGTCTTTGTAATAATTAAGTTAGGCAAACTCTAATATGTTCTAAGTATTTTAATGAGTGTCTTTTACTTTGATATCTGGAAAACAGTATGTAAGAAGAAAAAGAAACTTAAATGTTATATGTGTTTGTGAGCTGTGGACTTAAGTAACAAGTTCTGAAATAGTTTTAGTAGATAATGCTGAAGGAGAAGATGCCATTTAATCTGATATGTGAACATGTTTTTCTAGACAGTCTTGAGGCACTTCAGTTATGATACTAAGTAGGAGAAATCTGATACTATAAAACTGATACTAGGTAGGAAATTTCTGATACTATAACTACTGATCTAATACTAGGTTGGGAAAATCTGATACTATAAAACTGATACTAAGTAGGAGAAATCTGATACTATAAAACTGATACTAGGTAGGAAATTTCTGATACTATAACTACTGATCTAATACTAGGTTGGGGAAATCTGATACTATAGCTTCAAAACTGATACTAAGTGGTAAGACACCAGATTCAACACTTTTCTAGCTCCAGATATAAGAAGTTGTGTGATTTATAAAGTAGATCACAACACCATCACTCATGTGATGACTATTTGCTCAGTTAACCAGGAAATATGCATTTTGTCTGTCATGATTGGTTTGTGCTTGTTGTGTCTAAACCTTGATCACATGTGTTGTTTTTCTCTGCTTAGATTTCAACCTAGTTTATCACCTCAGTATTCATATGATAAGTACCAAACCACAAAAGAATTCCGGAAGTTAAAAAGTATGGCTTGTAAACCAAGAAACCAATTAATTTGAGAAGTAAGCAAGAAAAATATAAGTGACAATATTCGAATTTAATATTAATCAAGCTTGAGATCAAAAAGGGGAATGTAAAAATAGAAAAGGCTATGTGACACCAATTCTCTGAAAAATGAGAAATATTGTGTGATTGAATTTTCCTTGTTAATTTTTAATACTCTGATAAGCAAGGAAACATTTATATATCTCCACATATATAAATGACTTGAATTGACTTATATACTAATATTTTTATATTGGTAAGAATTTGGATCTTGGGGGAAATGAAATTAAAGAAGTGATCACTTTGTTTGGAATAACAATCAAAAAAAAAATCTCAACAGTAAATTACTGAAAAATAACAATCCAAAAGAAGTGGGTCACTTCAGCACCCTTGATTTGGGAGTGTGGATCGAGGTGGGCGATTGCTGCGGCTCTGTGTTACCACTAGTCCAAATGCGTAATTGGTATATCTACCCTGGCATTGCCTTGTTGTGCCATGTCACCTACCATAGCGTGCTTTACTACAAGTTTGATTTGTGTCGTACCTATGGAGTATCCTCTGGTAGCTCTAGTTTACGGGGTATTACGGTACTATATAGACTATTGGCACACCTAAAAATGTGTTAAGGTGGAAAATGTAAAGCCTTAATGCTATTTTTAAATAGTATACTTTACTGTAGACATTATTATAATAGCGTATATTACTACATAGTAGATAGTTTAACAGATCCTTAGAGGATGGTTATCCCAAACATCCTTTGAGTTACTTGTATTTCAGTTGATATTTCACTTGAGTTGGATTTATTGATATAAGAATGTTAATCCTGACTCGAGTATTTTGTGTTTTGCTTTACGCTCGGGTCCGACTGAGTGATACAGTATTCGAGACTCACCTTTGGAGTTGGAGCTTCGCTTGGAGATCCAGCTATCTATCCAGCTTTCAGTTGTTCAGTTGATTCTAGTGATGTATTCAAATTTTGTATTTGACTATTATATTGAAACATCTATGTATTCGAGACCTTTGTTGTATCTTACTTAACTTTGTTATATATATAGTAGCTTCATAAACTACTATTCTTTTGTTTCTGCTGCATTATTGTTATATTACTCTGTGTCTGTGATTATTTATTTACTGTATATGTTGAGTTTTTCCAAATTTAAATTAACAATCTGATATTTTGAGCAATTCAAATCCGACATGTATGGATGCGAATGGTTGAAAATACCAGGTTGTTACATTATATATTCTAAATGAGTTTGTATATAACTCATAGTCCGTAATACTAAATAATGGGTAAGGAAGATAGCTCTAAGTTTGAGCAGCCATCAATATAAAGGGTCTAATACATATCTTAGATTGTTCTATTTATGCTTGTTGGGTCGAAATAGACCAAAATTCTTGCTAAACAGATATGGTAAATTTAGAGCTTTCTGAATTTTTGGCTGGAAACAATTTTTAGATATGGAATTGTTTTATGGTTGAATGTTATGTTATAATGGATTACTTATAGTAATCTATTTTATTTTGATCTTTTCATTGAAATTAAATTGTGAGGACGTAATTCTAAAAGGACCGTACCTAAATTGAATTAGTAATTACCTTGATTAAAATTTTGTAATAATTATTTTGAGAATAGTTATGGGAATTTATGATTTTGATTATTTAGGATAAGAAAAATTATGGTTTTGTGTAATTAAAGGAGATAAAGTTGTTTTGAAATTTCTTATTAAAATAAATGGAGAATTAGAGAAATAATAATTTTTCTAATTAAATAAATATTATGACTTTATTACAATATAAAATGTAAGATGGAATTATTGTAAAATCTCAATAAGTGTTTTAAAGTGTAAATTTCTCTTTTATGATCATTTAATTAAATTATAATTTTAAATAAGAAAAATGAGAATTTAATAGAGTTAAATTGGTTTGTAAACTAAAAAGAATACATTTTTGAATATATGAAAAATTAGTTTTATTCTTAAGTTTATAGCCAAATTGAGCTCACAAGCCCTTGGAAAATTTATACAAAGTTTTCTTAAATAAAAAGAAAGTTGCTTGTTGTTTTAAAGAGAAGTATAGTTCTTTTATAATAAAAACGAAGGTGTTAAAAGGTTTATTGGGTCAAGCTCATTTACAAAGATAACAAAAGAAACTTTCTTTCTCATTATCTAAGTCAGTAAGTATACTACTCAAAAACTTAGAAATAGAGAACGAAAAACTCTTTCTTCCTCTTTGAAAAAGTTAGCAAATCTCCTCAAAATAAATTGAAATAAATCTCCAGAAATTCATGTAAATTCAAGGTAGGTCTATCCTATCTATCTCTAGCCTTTAGAATGTTCAATTTCTAATTTTGGTTAGTAGTGTGATCTTTGTTGCCTTGTTTGTAAATTGGCTATTTTAGGATTTTGCAAAAGTTAGAGAAGGAGGCTACTGTAGTTGTTGATTTGTGTTAGCTAAGGAGAAAGGTGAGAATTTGCTCTCACAATTTTCTCTAAAATATAAAATGCATGTTATTAGTAATTGAATCTAAGTAGAATTGTTTGCATATTGCTTAATCTCTATAGTTGATGCTTACTTGGTTTTACAGTAAACTGAAACTTGAAACTCTATAGAAAATACAAGCGTTAGTGTTTGATTTGTTGCTTATGGTTAAATACCAATTCCTTGATGTTGTATATATGTATTGCACTGAAATTGCACTCTTAAAAGATGATAAAACACCGCCTGAAATCGTTAGAAAGATCGCTTAAGACCATACGCGAAATCTGGAGCGAAGCTCCAGAAAATTTCGCGTCTCCGGTGGACTGATAGGTTCTACCGGTGCACTGATCGTGAACCGAACTAGAGCATTAACTCCAAGTTTTTACCTTTTTTCGATATATTTTGTTTTGATGATTTTTGTTTGTTTCCTTGGCTTTAAATATAGTATATAAACTGCTTTAAAAGTGTATGATACATTGATTTGATAAAAGGAAATTATTATTACATATATGGTTTTATAAAAGTGTTTTATAAACTGATTTCAAAGAAGAAATTTATAAACTATAATTATACATATAGATTATTTTAGCTCTAAAAATCATTTCTAGCTTATAAAAAATCATACTAATATTTCATTTTAGAAATATTAGTCTTATATGAAATAGAATATTTTATCGAAAAAGGGGAAACAAACTATTTCGTATGTGATTTAAGTGATGGATATTGTGGAATTCAGCTTTTAAGCTAAACGGGTATTTTACTATGAGGTGAGAACTGTATTTAAACAATTTAGCAATAATAAGTGGTTTTGGAACATTAATTATCACTTTATTGCTTAACTATATGACTTGTTTGCGTGTGTTAGAACCTAGTTTTTTAATGTTTTGATTGTGACAACTATATAAGTGTATACTATATGAACTAACCAAAATTGCAGGAGAAGATACTATTCTACTCGACAATAGATCGAAGACCAAAAGATTCCGAAAACAAGTTTCAATATTTACAATTGGTTTGTTATAATCTAGTTAGTAGTTAATATTTGTTAAAATCACTCCTAAGTGGTATATGCACGCACATATGCTTTTAAATTATATTCAAATTAATTTAAACAAACTTAAGTTTTGATTATATAAATTTATAAAATACATTGCTTTCAAAACTATGTCAAATAGGCATATAGTGACAGTTTCAGTCGATCGAACTGGGGTAGCCAGTCGACTGAAACATGCACACATGCACAAAATTGTTTGAACATTCAGTCGACTAGACACCCTGGTTCAGTCGACTGAATGAAGTGTCTTTTCATTGTAAAATTCAAAATCGTTTGAATGTTCAGTCGACTTAATCTATATTTTCAATCGGCTTACTATTCAAAACGGCTATTTTTTTGAACGGTCATCACTTTTCAATGAACAGAAACATCTGTTAATTCAACAGTTGTTTCCGTATCTCTTGGCCGAATCTTTTCATGAATAATTACAACTTTTTAACACGATAAATAGCCTTGATTTCAGATTGCAAAACACAACATTATTCTCTGATTCTACTCTATATTCTTGCAAACAATTTTCTTCCATTAGCTTTCATAAACGCTTTCAAATCACTTGCACATTCAAGCACAAATCTATTTATGATTACAATTACTTCCAATCTTCACGTACAAAACTATATACCACAAAGGAGAAGATTATAGGAAGGGTGTACTCTAAAGACTCATCTGTGCTATTTGCAGAGCACATTCAGTCAAGAAAACTTTCCGTATTATAGAAGTCATGTTCGGTTGCTCAGGCGGTAGAAGTCCTATTCAGTTGTCTAGGCTGTAGAAGTCCTGGTCGGTTGATCGGGCGGTGTAATACCTGTTCCTCTGGGTTAAGTGAGGGTTAACAGTTAAATTCCAGAAGGAGTCTGGGATTGGACATAGAACGGGAGTTCGAACTAGTATAAAAATCTCTAGTGTCATTTACTTTACTATTTACTTTTATATTCATATTCCGCACCAGTAGATAACTTAGATTACATTCCATATTACGATCCATAACAACACTTTCACTTGGTCTCAGAGCATAGGTCATCTTATAACCGTAACATAGTTATTTGATACACTATTAACATGGAAAATAACACTAACACAAGTTTTGTTGAAGGTCAATCCACTGCACGACCACCACTATTTAATGGCTTGAACTATAATTACCGGTCAACTAGAATGGGAATTTTCATGCAAGCAAATGGATATGATACTTGGAATATTACTCAAAATGAATACACTATACCCACTACACCATTTGCAGAATGGTCAAATACACAAAAGACTGATACTACATCAAATGCAAAAGCTATGAATATGTTATTTTGTGCATTAGACAAAAATGAATTTAATAGAGTTAGCATGTGTACAACTGCCTATGTAATTTGGAAAACTCTTAAAATCACACATGAAGGAATTAAAAAAGTTAAGCAAAGCAAGATTTCTATGCTTAAAAATCAGTTCCAAATTTTCATAATGAGACCAAATGAAACCATAAATGATATGTACTCTAGATTTCAAGAAATACATCATACACTATTGGCATTAGGAATTTTTTTCCAGATTTTGAAATTTTTTCTAAAATTCTAAACTCTTTAATGGATGAATGGGAACGAAAGGTCTTAGCCATTGAAGAAGCTAATGACATTTCTTCCATTAAACCTGAAGATTTAATTGGAAATCTGATGTCGTATGAAGTAAATTTGCAGGCTAAGCAAGATCAAGCACAAAGTAAAAGAAATATCGGTTTCAAAGCTGAATAAGAAGACTCGGATTCAGAGGAAGATGACATGGCAATGATCACAAAGAATTTCAAAAAGTTTTTGAAATTCAGAAAGAACAAGAAATTTGGAAACAATAGAAAAGATAACACCAGCAAATTGCCAGTCTCAAATCTTGAATGTTACGAATGTCATAAGAACGACCATATGAAGAAAGACTGTCCTGATAGAAAGAGAGACAGATTCAAAAATAAGAAGGACAAATACAAGAAGAAGCAGGCATTCTTAGTAACATGGGATTATTCAGAGTCGTCGTCGTCATCAGACAGTGATATAGACAGTGATACCGAACAAGCCAACATCTGCTTTATCGCATCAACTAACGATGTAAGTGATTTATCTTTTGAAGATTTAATTGACATAAACTCAGAAATATTAGATAAACTCGAGGAAACTAAGAGAAAATATAAAGATGCACTAGAAAGACTAAAAAGAACTGAAATAGAAGTTGATATGCTAAGAGATGAAAAGAAAATTTTAGAAGAAGAACTTGTTAATACACAAGAATCTTTATCTAATGTTTCTTATCAACGCACTATGCTATCAAATGAAGTAGAAGTGCAAAAAGAAAAGAATACAACACTAGCATAAGAAAATCATGATTTAAAATCAAATGTCAAAATTCTTGAGTTGAATAACACTGTTTAAACCGAGTTAGAGAGATTACTAAAAATGTGACAAGAGAAAATCTTTCTGAAATTATTAGTAATTCTCAGTCTACTAATAATAAAAATGGATTAGGATATAAAAAATCTTCAAAACCAAAGAAGAATTATATATCTTATAAAAATTATAACTTTCATAATAACTTTGTGAAAGAAAAACCAAAGGCAAAAGTTGTTATTCCAAAGAAAGAAGCTAGTAAAACTAGTACTATAGAAATTTTGGTACCAAAAACTAATAATAATCTAATCAGAAATAAGTAAATAAAATCTTTTATATCTACTGTTCATAAAAATAAAGATTTTATTTATAAAGGGAATACTAAACCCTCATGGGTTTGGCTTCCTAAGATCTAACTCTTAGGATCATAATAAAAAGGTGGGTACCAACGTTATTTCTATATTTTTTGCAGGTACCGACTAAGAAAAGAGGAAAATGGATACTAGACAGTGATTGCTCAAAACATATGACAGGAAACAAAGATATGCTGACAAATATTATCTACTCGGATAGAGGATTTGTCACATTTGGGGATAATTCCAAAGGATATATCATCGACAAAGGTGATGTGAGCAATGACGGTAGATCTAATATTACTTTATGTCGATGATAAAGGGGTAGAAATATGAAGATAATCAAATAGTTCATTGATTCAGGAGGATTTTTAATGTTTTATTGTTTTTATAAGCTTTTTACTCTTTTGAACTTGCATAGTTGTCATCATCAAAAAGGGGGAGAATGTTAGAACCTAGTTTTTTGATATTTTGATTTTGACAACTATATAAGTATATATTATATGAACTAACCAAAATTGCAGGAGAAGATACTATTCTACTCGACAATAGATCGAAGACCAAAAGATTTCGAAAACAAGTTTCAATACGTACAATTGGTTTGTCTATAGTCTAGTTAGCAGTTAATATTTGTTAAAATCTCTCCTAAGTGGTATATGCACGCACATATGCTTTTAAATTATATTCAAATTAATTTAAACAAACTTAAGTTTTGATTATATAAATTTAAAAAACATATTGCTTACAAAACTAAGTCAAATAGGCATATAGTGACAGTTTTTGTAACGACCTGAAATTTTCAACCATTTGCATCCACACATGTCGGATTTGAATTGCTCAAAATATCAGATTGTTAATTTAAATTTGGCAAAAATCAGCATATACAGTAAATAAAATAATCACAGATCACAGACACAGAGTAATATAACAATAATGCAGCGGAAACAAAAGAATAGTAATTCATGAAGCTACTATATATATATAACAGAGTTAAACAAGATACAACAGAAGTCACGAGTACATAGATCTCTCAATACAAAAATCAAATACAAGATCTGAATACATCACTAGAATCAACTGAATGACTGAAAGAAGAATCAATAGATGGATCTCCAAGCGAAGCTCCAACTCCAAAGGTGAGTCTCGAACATTGGTACACTCAGTCTGACCCGAGCGTAAAGCAAAACACAAAACACTCGAGTCAGGATTAACATTCTTATATCAATAAATCCAACTCAAGTGAAATATCAACTGAAATACAAGTAACTCAAAGGATGTTTGGGATAACCATCCTCTAAGGATCCGTTAAACTATCTACTATATAGTAATATACGCTATTATAATACTGTCTAATATAAAATAAACTTACTTTTAAATAGCGTTAAGGCTTTACATTTTCCACCTTAACACATAATAGTCCCAGTAGTCTATCCAGTATTAGCATACTCCCAGATCGGGGGCTACCCTCAATACTCCATAGGCTACGACACAAATCCAAACTCGTAGTAAAGCTCGATATGAAGGTGACACGGCACAACTAGGCAATGCCAGGGTAGATATACCAATTACGCATCCGGGCTGGTGGAAACGCATAGCAACCACTACCGCACACCTCGGGACACACTCCCAATCAAAATCGAAGGGTGGCCACCAAATCAATCACAAAGTAATAGAATGGTATCGAAGAAATGCGTCCGATTAGAGGTGCTACCTCATTGGCCCGTCGATCTCTCCTGTTTTAGCCACCTTATGCCAACTCACGGGAGTCGGGTCCATGTATATACCTCAATAGGAATAGTCACCGCCATCCTACTTCATTCTGGAATCTCCACCGCGTACACGGTTGTTAAAGTGGTTTTCAGTATCGACAGAGAGTATGTCCATATCCGATCCCGGTCTCTTTAACAACCAATCGTTATTATAACACCGTGGTCATTTAAAAATAGTTTATACTTCAAAACCAAAATATCATTTCCATTTCAAAAACCAAATCAATACGATATCATTTCCATTTCAAATATATCCATTTCCAAAAATCATATCACTTTCCAAAGTTATAACGCTTTCGAAATCATAGTCTTTTAAAATCAAAATATTTTGGAAATCACAGCTTTGAAATCATTGCATTTTGGAAATCATAACACTTTGAGACTATAGCAATTTGGAAATCATAACACTTTCCTCTTAAATAGTTTAGATATTAAAATTAGTATATATAATAAAATAGTTTATAAATAAAATAGTTTATATAAAATAGTTATAAGTTAAAACAATTTATATTAAAATAATTTATATTGAAATGATTTATATTAAAATAGTTTATATTAAAATAATTTATAAAGTAAAATATAAATAGTTTTATATATAATAAAATAGCTTCCTCAATTTCACAAATCAACTCGAATTCCAAAAATCTAAATTTAATCAAATCTCAAATCATCAATTTCAATTCGATTCAGTTCTCAATAAACCATTTCAATTTATCAAATTTCAAATACATATTTGAACCATAAGACAAGCCATTTCAATTTCAATATACTTCAAAACTTTAAATATTCAACATTTCAAAACTAAATTCGATAATTCAATATATATATATATATATCAAATTCATTTTTACTATTATTTAGTTTTGCAATATTCACTAAACAAATTCAATATCATTTAAATAAAAGCCCAAATTTCAAATCTCTAAATATTTCCTTTAATTTATTCAACTTGAAATATTTAATTTAAATCGTCTTAAACCAAAATCAAGTTATAAAATCATATCCTTTAGAAACCCCAAATTCCATAAGTTCAGATAAACTTAATTAAATATAATTCTTAATTAAATACAAGTTCAAATCAATTTCAAATCTATCTTTTCAACCTTAATTTATTTAATCATTTCGAACTCTATATTAAAATATAGTTTATATAAATACTTAAACACACATATATATATATCAACTTTATTAAATCAACTTTAATAAATCTTTAAAATCAATATTTATTAAAACCATAAATTTCTTTTTCAAAACCATAGAAATCATTTTCAAAATATTTGTATATAGACCAACGGTGTCTGTATATAATTTTCTACCCTATGGTCAAGTGATACGGATACTTATCATTTCAATCCGAAATTTAAATATATACGGGTATATTTCTTTTCAACCCACAATCCCAAATTCAATTCAATGAAAATCGCTTGGGTTTATCATTTCAACCCATAACGATTTTCTCATATTCTACAGATCGTTCGGGTATGTATCATTTCAACCCATAGTGAATTCTATACTAACAGGGAACTTGCAGAGTGATAACAAATATGATAATAATATAACAATCAGTAACAGGCATATATCATCAGTGATAAATAACAGATAATGGTGTCAGATGTCATAGGTGAACAGATACAGAAATGGCATATATAGTAATGTAAATAACTAACAGCAGCATATTTCAATTGACGTTTCAATTGAAATCAAATTTAATAAATATAAGAACGTTAATCATGAGTGATTGCTCACCTTTCGAGGCTAGGGCTGATAGACAATGAAGTTGAGTTACGAAATGCAAGCACGACTTCCAAAGCAAGGCTAGAATGGCACGAATTTGACGGACAACTAATAAACATGAATTGATGGCAATGAGTCAAATTAGCTCGATGCAAATGGAATATATATATATAGAGACTATTATTATTATTATTATTTTCTTCTCAAAACCAATATTCAATTTTGAATTACATAAGTAAATTTTAAAATATAAAATAAAACATATACTTTTCAACATTAAAACTTTAGAAATATATATTATAAAATATATCAACACGGCTATAAATATATATGGTTAAATACAAGAGAACAAACATAATACTATATATAATAATGTAACCTATATATATAATAAACTTATGTACAGATCTTAAAATCAAGCTAATATAAAAATCTACACACTTTTAAACATCTATAAACTGACACATCAACACAGAGATATATATCTAATATATAGATAATATAACTTATGTATACTATATGTTGTAAACTAACAATATGTATAGACAGACCAAAACTAATATAATCTAACATATAATAAGCTATAACACATAACTAACCCATAATATGCATGTTGACAAATGATAAAATATACACCTATATATATATCTGTATATATACACCGCAACCTTTATGATTTCAAAATCCAAGCACAATGTAATATACGTGCCTTTTTATATGAAGTCTCTTATATAATATACTTATTTTAAAACGAAATCTTCAATTCAATAAGTTTCAAATCAATTTAATTAAAATGAATTCTTAATTAAATACAAATTCAATAAATTTCAAATCCACTTTAATTCAAAACTTATTTATAAAATAATTTCAATATCTGATAAAACCAAATATATATATATATATATATATATATATCTTTCCATACTTTAAGCAATATGTATATGCAGACTGAATATCTGTACTGGCTATTCAATATATATAAAAACTTTATACTTCATACTCCATTCAAAATGTCCCAGATCAAAATAAAACAATATATATCCTTTATAACATATAACTATATTTTTAAAACTAATTGATATATATATATATTATTAACATATATGTGATATATAAATGTATACAAGTTTTACAGAAAACAATACAGAGAACTATAAATTTAAATATTCATGAATACAGGTTACACATTTATATAAATATAACTCAAGTAGACCTTTAACTAAATATACTTTATAATAGATAACTGATGAAACACTACGCCGTAGATTGCATACTGCAACACCAAAGAAGTGATATAGGAAGTGCCAAAAAATGATGCTGTCGGCTAAAAAAGGGCAAAGACAACACTTTTTCGGTGATGCATTTTGCCGCGTTGCCGCAGACCTCAAAGGCAACATTTTGACTATCTAAGGCAACATAAGAAATATTGTTGCAATAGAACCATATTTGGGTCTATAGCAACATCCATAGGTGTCTGTACCAACATTCCAAAATGTTTCTATAGATATTAACTTTCTGAATTTGTGGGGCCCACAATGTAGAGCATATTTGATTTTTTAATAGAAATAAATATTTATTTAATAAAATGCTATTGCACAGAATTTGATATTGAAACAGTAATTTATTTAAATAAATATTATATTTCAACATTTAAAATAGTACAAATTCCTGACTCCACTATTTTACAATTCAATGATATATAACACTGATATTTACATATACAGATAATCCTCACTACATCACTCAGTTCACTCATTACATATGCAGTTTCAATTTATACAGACACCGACACTGACAAATATATGACGAGCTGAGTGTCGAGCCGAAGGCGAGCCGAGTGCCGAGCCGAAGGCGAGCCGAGAAGCGGGTCCGGGCGCAGCGCCGGCGGGGGTCCGGGGCACCGCCCGATTCATCCGATTTTGGAAGATCGAGCCTTCTTTGAAACCTGTCTTCAGCTCATGCATTCATACACTCATGCACATTTGATTTGACTCTGTCTTCAAGCTTGTATCCAGCTGTCCAGTCTTCAATACCTGTCACATATAATTCAAAAGCTTATATCAGTGCATTCTAATTAGAACTAAGATTTTTCAACCAGCTAGCAAGTTAATTAATGCTGGTATCAGATTCATATGAAAGTAAACCGAGTACTTTATGGACTTATTTTACTCACTGCTGTTAAGCAATAACATCAGAATATTACGGTTATCATCTGCAAACCTGACACACTTCATTTCCCCAAGTCACTAGAAAAGAGGCAATTTTCACTCCCTGGTTGTTTTCTGCTCTAAATCGACATGGATATGAGTTTGCACTTTTCAGTGTCTCAGAAAAAGGGAAGAAAACTGGTGATCAAGCAAATTCTAAACCTGCATCAAAACAGATGAGAAAAGAAATCAAACTTCGAAATAAAAAGACATGGGATAATGAATATTCAGATCATATTAATGAGACACTACTTGCAAGTTAAAAATTACAATTTAACAAGTCTATGCTTAACTGCAGCAAAACGAAATACTAATTTATAGAAAATGGAAACATAATGACATTAGATAATACCCACCTTAAGGAACAAATCAACCAATAATTATAGACATGGGAAGGAATTCACATATTTGGAACGATCAAATTGAAAGGCCATGTACCTCCTAGCAGTTTTCCCAAAAAATCCTAAAAGACGTTTTACAAGCTACAACTGATAATCCAAGATAAATGGTACAAAAATGCAATGGATGAGAAACCAATATTAAAACAATTGCACATGAAAATGAATTGCACCATTGAAATAGCGGTATAAAATTCTATGGTATAAAATGCAAATTTATTAAACAGATTACAACTCAATGAAGCACAGTAGAAACGGCGGTGGGGTAGTGGAGTTTTGTTGGGGGCTGCGGTTGGTAGGATTTGGGAGAGGTTGCGTATCGACATGTTGGCAAGCAGCAGCGAAATTGGGGTGAGAACAAAATGGGAACGAATATATGATTTGGAAATTAGGGATTTGGAAATTGGGGATTTGGAAGAGGGTGAGAACGAAATGGTATGAAAAGTAAAGCGGGAAAACGAAATTTCTGGGCAAATTGCAGTGGTGATCCATATTAACAACCAGATTAAATGTAGGCCGTTGGATCGTATTCACGCGGATTGCTAATTTTATTAATTTTTTAATTTGAAAACATCTATAGCTACTGCAACATCTTGTTGATGCCTATGCTAACACCTTAAAGCGAGTGTTGTAATAGACAAAAATCAGCATACCTATCGTTACATTATAGCTAGCAACACCATGTAATTTCGTTGCAGTAGGCCATCTATGGCGTAGTGAAACTTTACCACTTCACAAAAGCAGGGTGAAGCCTTGAAATGATGAATCGGCTGACAAGAGAAGTGGCTTGCGGGCCGAGATGATGTGGCTGCATGCTGGGGCTCAAGGCCCAACTGGGTATTGGTGCTACTCGGCAGACATGGGGAGATAAAAGTGCACGGTGGTTGGAGGGGTGTGTTCGGCTAACGGCGGTGGAGTCGGTGAGGGTGGAGATTTTGCTCGAATGGGATGGGAAGTCTGAGGTGAGAGGGAGTTGATGGGTTGGTCTATTGCGTGTAAAAGAAGGAAATATGAAGACACATATAAACTGTATATTATAATTTAACTTTATATCAAAGAACGAAATAAAATTTCTTCAAGATGGATGAAGCAAATTGAAAGTAAAGTATGCGTGTAACATTATTTTGAACAGGTGGAAGTTCAAAAGTCAATGTTGAATTCAAGAGTATTAATGGCAAGTGTTTGGTTGAGTCATACGGTAGGCAATCGAAAGGACAAAAGATACCAGAGTTCCAATACAGAACCGATATGAAACCGTTTTATTGATTTTTCTTTGTACCGAACATCGAAACATAGAAATAAATATCCTATTGAGATCAGCACGACGAGATGATCAAAACGGTATACAGATATTAGTTGTACGATCATCCTATCAAAAGGCGATAATCGGTACCAAAAATGCTGCTAATTTGCCAGAAATAAGATAAACGGAGCAATAGCAGTTCAAATTTGGGAAAACGAAAGATGACGTCTTACTCAGAAGATGATTTACAAATTTATTGTAGAAAAATATTCAGGTTTGGAAAACATTTTATTATCATCAAATTTAACTGATTTGAATTGAAATGAAATTACACAAGAAAATTTCCATATTATGAGATGAAAACTTACCATTTGCTATGTTTAAATATACGTATTCCAAATAATAAATTTTCAATTCAAAATTTTATTATTTAAAATTTCACAAAATTCAATTAAATAAATAAATAAAACCACTAAAATTTATGGGTCGTTACAGTTTTAGTCGACTGAACTATGGTAGCCAGTCGACTGAAACGTGCAAACATGCACAAAATTGTTTCGACATTCAGTCGACTAAACACCCTAGTTCAGTCGACTGAATGAAGTATCTTTTCATCTTAAAATTCAAAATTCAAAATCGTTTTAATATTCAGTCAACTTAATTTATATTTTCAGTCGGCTTACTATTCATAATGGCTATTTTTCTAAACGTTCACCACTTTTTAATGAATAGAAACATCTGTTAATTCAACAGTTGTTTCTGTATCTCTTGGCCGAATCTTTTCATGAATAATTACAACTTTTTAACACTATAAATAGCCTTCATTTCAGATTGCAAAACACAACATTATTCTCTGATTCTACTCTATATCCTTGCAAATTATTTTATGCCATTTGCTTTCATAAACGTTTTCAAATCATTTGCACATTCAAGCACAAATCTATTTGTGATTATAATTACTTCCAATCTTCACGTACAGCCAGGGCTGGTCCGATAGTTTTTCATGCCCCAGACGAATTTTTTTCCCATTTTCTATTGCCCCATTTTAAAAAATAGTCTGAGTATGTGCAAAATATGCACAAAATAGTTTACATGCAGCAGCACTTTCTGTTGCCCCATTTTCTGTTGCCCCATTTTCTGTTGAATGGTTGCTTCTTTTTTCAATAGTGATCAGTGTATGATCATTCCTTCGCAGAGAAGCATAGAATTGTGAATGCCAGTTTTAAATAGCATAATGTTTTATTTGGTTTTTGTGTTATGTAACTTATGTTACCTGTCTCCTAGTAAATTGCTAAATTTTGTTCACTTCCCATTGTGTTTCCTGCCATCTCTCAAGACATATGAAATTGTTAAATCAGCTGAAACAATTTCATAGTTCTTTCAAGTTAGCTGAAATATGAACCTTAATTGAAATGATAAAAATATTGTCAGCGCTGTCTAATTCAGTATGATAAATCACTTTTAAAGCAAAGTTATGTGAAGTTGTTATGGTTGAAACTATTTGAATCTGGTGTAATGGTTTGTACAATCTTTCGGCGTGATTTTCCTTGGAGCAACTCCTCATTGATACAAGAAATACAGCCATGATTCATTCAATCAATCAAACTGAGATAGTACTGAAGCAAACGTTACTGGAAATATGAGGATATAATGCCTCTATACATACTATGAATCTGGTAACATAACTAAAGTTAACCTATTTGAATCAATTATATTGCAGAATCCTTGATTAGGAACCATCGATTTGAATCACTAGCAGGGAACATGAGCCAACTTCCAATGCATGAAGTTGGAGTTATGTGTATACAACCTAGGCTCCCCCTTAAATAAAATACTCAATTCAACATCAAAATTAAAACTAAAATTAGCATAACTAGATTCAGGGAAGGTAAAATCAAACGCAAATCGAATCAATTGATGAAGAGATTAAAGTATAAACAGCCAAACAGGAGTCGCACCTGTTGATTCGTCGAATCGAGTCGCGATTCGTTGCTGTGCCGTTGGCAACTTGGCAGCCGCATGGTGGTGGGCCGTGTTGGGATGGTGGCCAATGGCGATGGTTGCAGCCACAGCGTCGTGGTCCGGTCCGGTCAGCAACGTCGAGCATCGAGGAGCGGAGGAGGAAAGCAACCCGGTTATAATTTTTAAGCGCGATAGCAGAAATGTTGCCCCTCTTCATTTTGATGCCCTAGACATTTGTCTTGCCTATCTTGGGCTTGGTCCAGGCCTGTGTACAGCACAATATACCACAAAGGAGAAGATTATAGGAAGGGTGTACTCTAAAGACTGATTCGTGCTATTTACAGAGCACATTTAGTCAAGAAAACTTTCTGTATTGTAGAAGTCATGTTCGGTTGCTCAGGCGGTAGAAGTCCTATTCGATTGTCTAGGCGGTAGAAGTCATGTTCGGTAGCTCAGGCGGTGTTATACATGTTCCTCTGGGTTAAGTAAGGGTTGATAGTTAAATTCCAGAAGGAATCTGGGACTGGACGTAGAACAGGAGTTCGAACCAGTATTAAAATCCCTGTTGTCATTTACTTTACTATTTACTTTTATATTCATATTCCGCACTAGTAGATAACTTAGATTATATTCCATATTACGATCCATAAAAGCACTTTCAACGTGGTGTTTATGTGTAGTGAAATTTACTAATTGATAGTAAATACTTTAGCAACACCCAGTGGTTAAGGTACATGGGTTTTACTTTGATAATTCCTATTAAAAGAGTATGTGAAATTATGAGATTAAATAATATCTTGGGGATGCGAGTTATTATATAACTCATTATATTCGTTAGTGCATTCGTTAGCTTGACTTTTCAGGCTAGTTGTTCGACCTAGCGGCTTGACGGTAAGGGTCGCACCTCGAGTCGTGGTATTCATTTTAGTTTCTAGCCCTATACCACTGAGCCAGCAGTTTGTACCATGGGCAATATTTGATATCATAACACTTGTGACATCCTTTAGTAGGCGTGGCACCTTAATAGTGCGATTTAGGTTGAACACATGTTATGGATATCCGGTACCGATGGACTGTAGGAGTTTAGCCGGTTAAACTCCTGAGCTTTTCTTATTAGTCTCCCCTTAGAAGAGAGCAATTCAGACTAAGAATATTTTATTGGTCAAGATAATTAGTGTGGTGTCAGCGACCGACCAAACCACTAGCATGGTGTTAGCGACCGACCGAACTGCTAGTGTGGTGTTAGCGACCGAGCAAACTTCTAGTGATTATGTATTAGTTTATTCGAATGTCCATTTCTTTGTATTCTTCGTAGCGTTTTATGTTGGGTATGAATTTCCTTTTTGTGCTTCGAAGATTTTGATATAATAGCACCATATTTAAGATGATAGTCCCTGAGAGACTTGATACGATTTTATGACATGGTGTGATTTGTTTTGGTTTTATTTATTAAATGGCTATGTATGAATCACCATAATTGTGTATGATAGTCTAGAAAAGATTTGAGTATTATCGAGATCATTTGTTTGTTAAGTATAGTTGGATATATCTGATTGAATTTGATATCTTTATTATTGAGATCTCACCCTTTGATATTTAAAGATAGTCTGATCCGGGTACTATTTTATGCTTGGATCAAACCAAGACATTTCAGGTATTGGAACTCAGAGACCATGAATGTAGGACTAGCTATGAGGATAAGTGATATATGTATTCTATGTCATTAGAATATTAGGAATTCATGTATTTTATAGACTTTGTATGACATATCGACTTTTGAGATCATTTATATTTGAGATGTATTATAGTTTATATCCATTTTGTATTACGTGAGTTTAGTCTTCTATTTTGTATACTCGCTTATTTATGTACACTCGTGTCTATATATTATACATTCCACTGTGTTATTTGATTTTGTGTTCTGTATTGTATGTTATACTGATCTAAAATTTTATTTGTATCCATCCTGTGTATTGCTTTGTGTCGATACCATTCACGTCAACCATTCTGTTCAGATCTCCAAATTTTGGTAAGAAATACATGACGGTGTTAGCTTAAGGGAATATTCATGTTTGGTCTCTCTTAACAAATCCCATTCACTGTATTATTCGATGGTATTACTTAGTAATACTCTTTAGTAATATAGGTATAGAGGCAAGGTGCCGCAAAAAGGGTCGACCAAGGAAAGAATTGGAGCAGTAGAGCTAATGGATGAAATACAATTAGATGGAGATGATCCTACGAAGGTAGTCAAAACTGTTCTTATCTTAGTCTGAAAATGAAAAAGGGGCTCTTAGTTTTTAGGGGAAAGTGATATGTATTTGTGTGGACATACTTTGATACGTATGGGATTGCGAGTGAAATTGCATGCTACTTGCAGAATATCAACTCAAGTTTCCTACCATGAAGAAAGAAAGACACGGTATGGATCCAAAGAGATCCGTTGTATTGAAGAAAGAATGGATAAGCTGATGGCTAATAAATTTAGTCGTGCGTCACTCTACCTAGATTTGGTAGTAATCTCATGATAGTTAGGAAGCCACAAGGTAAATAGTGGACATCATTGATTATTCTTACTTCAATAAAGCATGCCTGAAGGACTTTTTATTCACTTCTGTTGATAGACCAAGTCGTGGATGAAACAACCAAACATAAACTATTATAATTTATAGTAGCTTATTACGATAATCATCAGATCACAATGCGTGTGCTGGATCAAGAGCATACAAGTTTTATTATAGATTTGGGACTATTTGTTACAAGGTAATGTCGTTCAGTTTGATGAATGCTAGAGATACATATCAACGATTGATCAATAAATTTTTTTCTAAACAGATTGGACTAACAACAGAGGTATACATGGGTGATATACTAGTGAATTTGAGGAGATTAATAGATTACATGAAGCACCCATCGGTTATGTTTGATGTACTTCAATGTATGGAATGAAGTTGAATCCAATAAGTGCCCATTCAAAGTATCATCGAGAAAGTTATTTGGGTTCCTCGTGAACACAAGGGGTATAGAAGCAAATTTCGAGTAGGTTGGTGCATTGAAATAGTTAACATAACAAAGAACAAGGAGGGAAATGCAAAGCTTGAAAGGTAAATTTGCATCTTTGACTAGTGCATCCCAATAAACAACCGACAAGTGTATGCCATTCTTTGATGCCCTCAAGAAGGAAAAGTGAAGTTCTAGTGGACGAACGAGTGTGAAGCTACTTTTCAAACAATTATTGGAACAACTCCAAAAGCCATCTATCTTATAAAGCCTTTGGAAGGAGAATTTTGTATATCTAGTTCCATCAACTCATGCATTAAGTGCAACATTGGTGTGTGAGGAGGTGAAGATCCAAAGATTAATATATTAATTCGATTAGTGGTTCACAAATGTGGAAAAACATTATCCAAAGTTGAAATTGGTTCATCGATGCTTGTCGATAGCATCAAGGAAGTTATGACCTTACTTCTAGGCTCATTCAATAATGGTGTCAACTAATCAACCCCTTAGGAAGGTTTTGCATCTGCCCAAGATATCATGACAATTATTGAAGTGAGATATTGAAATAAATAAATATGAAATTACTTATCATTCCAGAAAAGCGATTCGATGGCAAATATCGTTAGATTTCATTGTAGAATTTACTATCCGAGACGGTGAAATGGAGGAAGAGATGGTTGAACTATCTCAATGGAAGTTATCCATAGATATTGAATCTAGTGACCACCATTCTACAATGGAAGTAGTGTGGTTACTCCAGAAGGTTGACAAATGCGCTATGCTTTAAAACTTGAGTTTCGTGCGAAAGACAATGAACTGGAGTGTGAAGCATTAATAATAAGACCTAGGAATGCAAAGGAATTTGTAATGTGATCATTTGCAAATATAAATTCACTCCCAATTGGTGGTATGTCTTGTTGTAACATCCCCCACTCGAAGACCCGAAACTGAATGTCGATGATGCTGTAGTCATCAGCAAAATTATTTTCAAGTAACAAAAGGAAGTTTAGCGTATATATAATAGTATAAGTAAATAGTGCAAGTAAAATATTTCATTACAAATGAATTATCTTAATATTCATTGCATAATTTTTTTTCAAATTAACCCAAAGTTGTACCCACATAACGCCAAATTACAATAGAAAATAACATAGTCGAGTGCCAAGCAGACACATGATGATGTCGTACGAAATCTTAAAACAGCGAAAGCAAACATTCTTTATCAGCTAATAAAGCCTCCTACTTCGTCTTTGATCTTCGTCGTACAACTCCTAAGATAACCTGCCTAGACCCATAAACTCAACCTACTTAAACAAGTACCTATGAATTTATGGAGAAAACAATAATAAAACACAGGTCAAACATAAAGTCTTATGTGAATAATACCTTATCTAAAGCATAACATATAGTGAGACCATACCGCTATATGTGGAAGGGGTTTTCACCTCACTAATATAAACATTAAATATAAATGCAACATTAGCATTATACAAGTCGAATTAGGCTATCCTCGAAACTCACTTGTGCTTCCGCCCACCCTTAACTAAGCCCTCCCTCTAAAACTCTGCATGAAATCCTAACTACGGAAGGTGCCTCCTTTATGGTCCAGTTGCTAAGTGTATTCCAAAGCACACAGTTCGACATTCAGAACCACTGCCCCAAAAAGCACCTTAATCGCAGTTTGGCTTCCCCTTAATTTTAATTGTGAAGTATAACTATTAGCGGTTCAGTTTTCTTTTTAGTTTATCTTTCCATTTTATCTTTCCTGAGTTTACACCGCAAACAATCTACCATATGTGGTTTCGTCCCTATTTAGTTTACGCTACAAAGAATCAACCACATGCAGTTTCATCTTTATTTAATTTAGACCACAAAAAATCAACCATATGTAGTTTTGACTTTATTTAATTTACATTACAAAGAATCAACCACAAGCAGTTTTGACTTTATTTAATTTACAAGACAAAGAATCAACCACATGTAGTTGTGATGACGTATGACTCGCCCAATTGTCCCACGTCCATTTAAAAGTAGAATGCATCTCCTCACCTTCCTAAGGTGTTCATTTGATTGAGCGTCCCCAGTCGGTGTCAATAGCCCTTCCGAACCCACATCCTTGTATAGGTTCTTCTTTTATTTACTCGTCCTAAGCTCCCTGAGCTTTCCAAATTGTCATGAATTAGGTTTTGTTTTCACATTCTTTTCAACTTAGTACAACCTGCCCTTATTTGTAGTGTATCATAGTATGCCTAACCCATATAATAAAGCAATACTTCCCTATCTATTTTCGGCCTTAGTGCAGTATATGTAACTACATTTTTAGCTCAAATGACTTAATGACCCTAACAAAATTCCTTACTGTGCCTATAGGCTCTCGGCAAAGTTCTCACCTACACCTTTCGGCTTTAGACTTTTACCAATGTTTTGTTTTTCAGCGTAGTACATATACACATAGTATTGGCCTTCCCCGAAAGTCAATAAGCTCATATGGAAATTCACTACCATTGTCCTCAGGTACTTAGTTTATTTTCTTGACATTTGGCTGCCACTTCAGCTCCATATTAGAGAAAGTCTAAAACGTCTATTAACACACTTTCCACGTGTTGCTGTTTGGCACGTTCAATCTCCACTTTCTGTTAGTGACAGTGTCCTCTATTTATCTTTTCAATATTTATATGGGATCTTTCCCCTTAATCATTTCATATTAATTCCATCAAGTTTATTTAGTAAGCCTCGGTTCCCTGCATAATCGCCTTTGGCCAATACAATTCCCCTTGGCGATGATTGGTTTTTTCTCAAAAAATCCTTATAAAATTCCAAAATAAAGTGTGAATAATTCATTTAACTCGTTTTAAACATATTTCAGATTTTCTGGTTATTTTCTCTTATTTATTTACTAATTATCTCCCTTTAAAATTCATAACCAATTATTTTGACGTGAAAAAATTCTTCAAATTAAAAAGACCCATTTCTAGAATCATGATTAAGACATCATATTGGATTTTTTTATAGCATTTCAAAATCGTTAGAGTAGGAAAATATAACTAAACATCTCATGCAAAACTATTCACCCTAACGCAATCATTTGTACATCATTTATGTTGTTCAAACGCTAACTCATATGAACTCCGTCGTATTCAATCGAAATCAAACATAATGAAAATGGTAAAAGAAGTTTAATATTACTCACGAAGATCTTTAAGTAATTTTTTTGTCCCTGCACTCCTTTTTAGCTTGCATTTTCTTCATCTTCTTCTTCTTTTTCTTCTTATTTACTCAATTTAGACCGCCAGCATTAATATTCTTCTCAAGCTATTATTTTATTTTAAGTGGAACGAAGTGAAGAAATGAGAAAAGTGTTATGTTTATTGTTCCACAATAATTTTGGCCTTAACCTCATAACATTTTTTTGATTACTTTTTTTGGCAAAGCCAGCGAGGTTGACTGGACCCCTACCAGATTTATTGATAACAGAAAATAAAGATTCAAACAAGCTTTGAATCAAGCTAAAAAAAGAAAAAGAAGGAAAAAAAGAAATAGAATGCAAGAGAGAACAAACTAGACAGCCCAAGCTTGGAGAATGCCAACAGGGTACTGCCTATTGCTCCTCAGAAGTTGCATGTACACCCTATTCCTCACTTCAAACCAGAGAGTGTCATAAGTTTTCGACAAATTCTCAAAAATTCTTGCATTCCTTTCTCTCCATATCACATCAAAATAGATTTTCAAGCAAACAACTATTGCACTAACCTCATCATTCCCCCTTGCAGCAGCTGTATGAATAATTTCCCAAGCAGAGACAGAGTTGGCAGTATTAAGAACAAACCCAGTGGTGCTACTGATTCTACTCATCAAAGTAAATAAGGCAGAGCATTCAAAAAAAAAGATGATCAACAGTTTCATCACACATGTCACAGAAAACACAGGAGGTGCACACAGTCAAACCAAACCTGTCTAGTACATCCCTAGTCATCAAAGCATAACTAACAACCTTCCACATCATCAAATTCTCTCTAGGCACAGATTCTTTAGTCCATAAAACATAGTACCACCTAGCAGCTGGCAGAGGAAGTGAACCAGATAAGTACTTGTACACAGCGGCAACAGAGTGTAACTTCTGTTCCCAAGAAACAGAAATAGAATGATCAGCACACTTGAATAAATTCATAACTTCACTCCACAATTGCCTTATCATCTGATTGTTATTGTAAGGCAGCAGCATATTTCCTTCAAATAAAAAATCAGCAGCCTTAGAATTACTATGAATACCTGTTTGCTGAATCAGGGGATACTCACAAACTTTAGATAGTATCAGACATTTTTTTGATTACTTCATCGCCCTCTTCTTATTTTATTTGTTATATACAGCCAGCCTCATATGGTAAACAAGTGTATACTTAGACACTCACCATATTTCTTATTTATTACTTCATATAACTTCGCCCATTTGATTTCTCATTTCAATAATTAATTATTTCAATTAATTATAAATTATAGGTTGTTACATGCTTCCCCCTTAAAGAAATTTCACCCTCTAAATTTAATTAAATTACGGTAGTGACTGCCCATCTATCTAATTCCCATTCCAACATACCTATATAAGTTACCCACCCATATGTCATAACAAAGATGTATTAGTGCATCTACTAGTACAAAACAATCAACCATAAGACTCGTATATGTATGTATGCGTATATGTGTGTGTGTATAGCATCAATAATACACAGCTAACACATATGCTAAGCCAAAACAAACAACTCCGGATAAGTCCTCCTAACCTTATTCTTTGTTTTCCGTGTACAATACCCTTGTTCCTCACTCCACTAGATAAATATTAGCTTCACTACTTTATTTCAAAGTCGCTTCTCATCTTGGTTTACTATTTGAACTAGTTTCCTTACATAGGTCAATTTTGGTTCTATGATTAAGTCGTCTGCTGCTCTCAGACTTACCACTACTTTCTAATCCATAATATACATCCGCAAATGTGATATATGAAACACATTATGGATCCCTACAAAAGGTCTTAGCAGCTCCACTCGGTGTGCTACCTTTCCAACCTTCTCTATAATTGAAAACTGACCTACATATATGCATGCTAACTTCCCGACATTTCGAAAGCACATCAAACCTTGCATTGGTTAAACTTTCACGAACACTTGGTCGCCTACTGCAAATTCTAGTTCTTTCCTCTTTGTGTTGGCATAACTTTTTTGCTTAGACTATGCTGCCTTCATTTTAGTGTGGATTAGATCTAGTAGTATCCTTCATCTCATCTGGTCTTAATATGATTATATCCCTAATCTCAAACCAACATGTGGGTGAATTACACGACCTTCCATACAATGCTTCGAATGGTGCTATTCCAATACTACTCTAGCAGTTGTTGTATGAAAATTCATCCAAGTATAAGTGATCTTTCCAAGATCCTCCAAAATCTAAAATGTAGGTTCTCAATAAATCTTCTAGAACACGGTTTTTCCTTTCAGTTTGCCCATCTATTTATGGATGGTACGCAATGCTCATGCGCAACTCGGATCCCAAACTACAACAAACTCAACTAACAAGCAGTGGGTCTCAGTCACTCAAAATAGTGTTAGGCACTCCATGCAGTCTTAATATTGCCTTAATATATACCTCGACTAACTTTGGTGCCATCCTTGTGGCCTTTTCCAAAATAAAATGAGCACAATTAGTTAGTCTATCAACTATGACCCATCTACTTTCATTCCTTGCTCTACACCTTAGTAGTCTATCCATGAAATCTATTCACATTGAATCCCATTTCCAAATTGGAAATTGCAAAGGCTGCCAAAGCCCACTCGGCTTCTAATGCTCTACCATCACTTGTTGGCATGCAAGACATCTCCTCACATAATATTCCACATCTTTCTTCATTTCATCACATAAGAAACTTCTCTTCATATCTCGATCATCTTAGTACCATCGAGGTTAATGGTGAACTTTGAATGATGACATTTATCCAATACTTCCTTTTGAAGGCTGCTTATATCCAGTACGTACAATTTTCCTTTCTTTCGCAGTCTACCTTATCTATCAACACCGAGACCCTTCAACTCATCTGCCTTGGTTTTTAACCCTAAGCTTCATATTATGTCGACATGGAGTCGATCTCCCTTTTACAGTTTGGCAATCTTTTCTACTAGTGCAGGCTAAACTTCCAAGCATGATAGCATTTTGCAAGTACTACTTAGACCTGCACTAGATCAAAACTTCACGATCCATGTTGACAATGTCTCTAACATGTCCCACTCCTCGATTATTGCTAAAACACAATTCTGTTGCATTCAACATAAGGCATCGTCTATCTTATTACCCTTTGCTGGGGTATATTCTATCATAAAATCATAAGATGCTAAAAACTCCAACCACCCTTATTGCCTCATGTTCAGCTCCTTCTGAGAGAACAAGTATCTCAAGGACTTGTGGTCTGTAAATAGTTCGAATCTCTCTCCTAGTAGGTAATGTCTTCAAATCTTCAGTTCATAGATGACAATCGCTAACTCTAAGTCATGTAGAGTATCGAACTTCATAGGATCACAACTGCCTAGATGCATAGGTTATTACTTTTCCTTTCTACCTTAATACCGCTCCTAACCCTAACCTTGAAGCATTTGTATATACGATCATATCATTATTCCCTTCAGGTATCACTAGCATAGGAGCATTCATTAATCAAAGTTTCAATTCTAGGAATGATGCTCATAATCCTTTGTCCAAACAAACTTCTCATTTTTTAGAGTCAGTTTCGTCATTGTCACATTTACTCGAGAGAAGACCTTATTAATGAATCTTCGATAGTAGCCAGTCAAGCCTAATAAACTATGCACCTCAATCATTATCTCAGGTCTCTTCCACCCATTTACTGCATCAACCTTCAAAGGATTGTCAACCTTCTAAGGATATATTGTTAAACCACTTTTCGAAATCCTATAGCCTAAGAACTTCACTTCCCTTCCCCAAAAATGGCATTTAGAGAATTTTGCCTTTAAGTTATGTTCTCTCAATGCCTCCAACACAAGCCTTAGGTAATTTGGATGCTCCTCCTTATCGCTTGAGTATACTAAGGTATCATCTATACAAAATAACACATATCTCTCCAATTAGTTTTGGAAAATTCTATTAATCAAGTCCACAAAGAACACAGTTGCATTGGTTAGTCCAAAAGGCAATACCATTTATACGAACCATACTTCGTCCAAAATGCAGTTAATGGAACACTTTCATCTGTGACCCTTAATTGATGGAACCTTGAAGCCAAACCTAGCTATGAGAACCATTCAATTGATCAAATAAGTCATCAGTTCTCAAAAAAGGATATCAATTATTCACCATTCTTTCATTCATCTTTCACTAGTCAACACGGTCCACTATAAGAAAAGTTTACTTTCTTAGCACGTGCAAACATCATTTCTAATTGTGGCGCTAAGAACGAATTATTTCGGCGCTAAGAACGAATTATTTCAGCGCTTAACTATCTAAATTTCCTAACCATAACGCTGTGAGATCTATCACGAACATTTTGTTTTCCCCCTTCATTTCCAACTATTCAATCCGTAGGAACAAAAAACTTCCCCAAATTTTAACTTACCGATCCTGAACAAAACTTAAAATTTCAATAATAGAATCTTCCTTCGACCTAGTTCATGTTGCTTGTAGCTCGTTAGTGGAAGAGAATCGGCGTCTTCATCCTTATCTTTTGCAATCGTCGGTGGAAAAGAATCAGCGTCTTCATCCTCATCGTCCTTGCAGTCATCAGTGGAAGAGAACGCCTGTAGCTCGTCAGTGGAAGAGTAATGACAGCTTTTCTTCCCTTTGTTTTAGCAAGGTAACAATCTTTCGATTTCATGACATAAAAAAATATAAAGAAGAAATGTTGAAAAGTTTGATTTTGCTCTTATTTTATTGCATATTGGAGATTACCCAAAATTATGTGCTACAAAATCAAAATTTAGGCTATCTTTGACAGCATTTAGCAGACACGATCAAAATAAATATTTGTATTTTGGCATTGTGATTGCATTTATATGGTAATTGATTGCATACCTATGAAAAAACCGTTGACCTTTCTCTTTTATTTTATTTGTACTTTCAATTACGAATCAACAAGCTTTACTGGTAAAAATTGCAAAATTACAATACATGGCCTCATTAAATTTGCTGTAGTACATTCTTTATTAGCAAATCTAGTTCACAAGATGTCATTTTGTTGAATAGTCTCTGAGATTACTTAACAAGATCTGATTTTCATATCCACTAAGGGAATTGTTTGTTTGATGATTTTAACTGTCCTAATCTTCAAATTTAAACATTAACCCTTGCTTGTTATAATGGGATGAAAACAATGCCCAACACTCATTGATAAATGAGGGTCTGGAAAGATTCACCAATGAGAACCTTGCAAAAGGATATAGTTCAAATTCATAATTTGAACTCGCATTAGAGGATTTAGGCTCTAAAGTGATACATGTGTGACTTATCTCTTTTATGGACTTCCCTAAACTCAAAACATGAGAGATAGCCTGAAAAAGTTCCTCTTTAATTTTATCCCAGTGAATTTGTAAAATTGTGCATTGAACCCATCTATACCCAGACTAATATTACCATCTATTTGAAATGCAGCCAAATCTCAACATGATGCAAGCAGTTCCTAGTATTTTAATTCCCTTCATAGCAAACTCATTCTCCATTTTGATGGTACCTCATCCAATCCTCTTCCGTTCCATCAAACCATCGATAGCAGTTTAATGAGAAAAGGCTAGATACCTTGAAAGCATTTAACCTTCAATTACACCTGTTAAAATTAACTTAACTTTGAGAGCATAGTAAGGATTGTTAAGAGTCTTATTTTTCTCAGGGATGTTGGCTGTCAAAAAACTGCAATTTCGAGTTGTCGATGCTGCACTTGTTTTAACCTCTGTTAGGTATATGTATCACCAATTCGAGTGGCAAGATGTCGATGTTGCACTTGTTTTAACCTCTGTTGGGTATATGTATCACCAATTCGAGTGGCAAGATGCCTAATCATTGCTGTTATAGTAATATTTTTAAGTTTATTATATCTAACTATTTTCGTAGGTACCAAGAATGCCAAAAGACTTGTATGTTTTGGAGATTAGAAACACTTAGAAAATTTGCATGGTGATACTAAGATGGATATTGTATCCATTTTAGTGTTTTGTAGTTGCTTGACATTAGTAGATCAGTTTCCTTGATTTATTTACTGTAGATAATATTTAAGTATATTTAAATGTTGAAATTTATATAAACTACAAAATGATTCTTTTGTTCCAATATTTTGAGACAGAAAGTGATGTCTGTTTGGTTTAATTTCCTCAAGTGTTGTCCTAAGCTGGATACCCTTTTTAGCATTTCTGAACAGTTCTGTGTGTATTATATATATTTTTCATCCAAACATTTAAAATGATTTATGCTACTAAATCATGACTGCAGTCATTCTAAATTGAAGTTATTCAATCGTTCTAACAATAAATTAAAGTAGCAACATTTTTTAGCCTATTTAATCTGACTGCAGTAGATGTTAGATTACATCATATATTTCTCCTTTTGTATTTTCAGATAAAGAAGCATTAGTGATAAGGGTGTCATTCAAGTGAAATTCAATATCTGATGTGTGGTGGCAAGAGCTAGCTTCTACAATCCATATAACTTAAACCTTGTTTTAGTTTGCATGTTTCTAATTGCCTTAATACCCTATTTTAATTTGTAGATTTGGGTTTGTATCAATTTCCAATTAGCATGTATTAGTAGTTAACTATTTCAGTATGTAATCATGTTGGCTTAATAAAACTAGCAGTATGTAATATCACAGGTACTTGAATTTTTATTTCAAGCACCAATCTTTTTTAAGCACGGTGTCAGGCTAGTGTTACTATAACCTAGAATGAGCTCTTTCAATGCCGTCGCTTTTCTAGGAGTGCAATTTTGTTAACACCTTACAGTGTGTTAACTTCACCCACATGATTGGAATTTGGAAAACCAACTCATCCATCTTATAACCAGGTGAAATGAAGTTAACATACTCTCGAAGGGTGCGTTATTCAGTCCTAAAGGGTTTCAACTCCCAATAAATGTTGGGCACATAAAACTTTGTAGGTTAATCTCCTTGAGTAAGCCGTTTCACTTTTTATTATTAAATATTTTATACTACTTCAGTATGTGTGACATTGCCTACAACTACTCAACACTTTGCTTGTATTCACTTATCAACTTTTCATCATGTGGGTTGTGTAGAATTTGCAAGTAAAATGCTTTGGTATTTCTTGCAGTCCTTATTTCATCATTGCTTCCCCGATGAGAATAGAGAAGAAGTCTCTTCAAGGTTAGAAATAGTGTCCTTTATTTGTTAGTTGAATGCTTGTTTCTTACAGTCATTTGCAGTCCTTATTTCTTTGTCTATCTGTATTTTTTTGGTATTGTTGCAGAGGCACTTGAATCTTTCGAGTAAGTATGTGAATTTGTTCCTTCTAATTAAGGATTCCTTCACCAGGTTTGACAGCACTACTAATGCTTGTTAACATCCTTTTCTTTTTGTGTAGGTTGCATGGGCATAAGTTTTATGTTAACTAAGTTAACTTTGTTTATAAAAATTAAACAAGTTTACAAAAATTAAACAAGTTTATAAAAATTGACTAAATTTTTAACTAAGTTAACTAAATTTTATTATAAAACCAAGTTTCTAATATTAATTAAGTTTTATAAAGTTAATAATAATAATAACAATAATTATTATTATTACTATTATTAACTAAGATTTATAATAATAATAAATTAACTAATATTTATAAATATTAAAAGTTTATAAAAATTAATAAGTATTATAAAAATTTAACTAAGTTAACTGATTTTTATAAAAGTTGACAAGTTTAATTTATAAAAATTAGCTAAGTATATAAAAATATAAAATATAACTAAATATTCTATAATAATAATAATAATAAACTAAGATTCATAATAATAATAATAATAAGTTAACTAAAATTTATAAATAGAAACAAGTTTATAAAAGTTAAATAGTATTATAAAAATTTAACTAAATTAACTAAGTTTTATAAAAAGTAACAAGTTTAATTTATAAAAATTAACAAGTATATAAGAAGATAAAATATAGCTAAATCTTCTATTATAATAATAATAAAAATAATTATTATTAACTAAGATTTACAATAATAATAAGTTAATTAAGATTTATAAATATTAAATAAGTATATAAAATTAACTAAATATTATAAAATTTTAACTAAGTTAACTATGTTTTATAAAAATTAACAAGTTTAGTATATAAAAATATACAATATAACTAAATCTTCTATAATAATAATAATAATAAACTAAGATTTATAATAATAACAATAAGTTAACCAAGATTTATAAATATTAAATAAGTTTATAAAAATTAACTAAGTATTATAAAATTAACTAAGTTAACTAAGTTTTATAAAAATTAACTAAGTATATAAAAATATAAAATATAACTTAATCTTCTATAATAATAATAATAATTAACTAAGATTTATAATAATAATAATATGTTAACTAAGATTTATATAATAATAATTAACTAAGATTTATAAGTATTAAGCAAGTTTACAAAAATTAACTAAGTATTATAAAAATTTAACTAAGTATGATTTATAAATATTAAATAAGTTTATATTATTTTGTACCATCTTGATTAATTAAATATAAAGATGGAGTTCAAAGTACAATGTAACGAGCTTTGACTGTGGTTGAATTTAGTAGGAATTCAAAGTACTAAGAAACCCTTTCTAATGTTTTTATTTAGTAGGAATTTTAAATTTAGGTTTATTATCTATATGTTTAGGTAATTTTAGGCATGCAGCTCAGCATGGGATGATCAAGCAATACTAAGGTTGCAACTTTGCTACCTAAGAAGACTGGTCGGGATATCGTCCTACTGCATAGATGAATGGTTGTAAGTATATTTTTGTGAGTCATTATTTTTGTGTTGAGTTTTTATGCCCCAGAAGATAGGTAGGGATATCTTCCTACTGCGTAGATGGATGCTTGTAAGTTTGTTTTTGTAAGTTTATTCAGGCCGGTTTGCATTGCAAAATTCAACAAGCCCCCATATACATACAATTTGCCATCTGACATTCATATTTTTTTTTCACTAAGACCTACTTGTGGATGATAACTACTCTTTCTATCTTCTATAAAATAAATCAAATAGTTATTTAAAAATGGGCAAAGTCTTTCAATCTATGATTACTTCAGTCGCTTTGAAGGTTTCTTATCATCTCTACATCATAATTATTTGTGGTAGCATTATTAGATTTTTCATCTACTTTATACTTAAAGATATTTATAAAAACAACAGTAATAGTGGTTTCAGACTTTGGAAGCACTTTTCGTTCCAAAGTAGAATTCTGCCTACAAAAACCTTCAAACATTTCCTTGTTTCATAGCTTTTATAGTGTTTCATTGATTACATGAGTATATTTAATTGGTTCTAGGATTCTAGATCTTGAAGCAATTTTTATTATAATGAGGTTACATAAATTATATAACATTTGTGGTTTGTTAAGTATGAATATCTTTTAACATGTACATCTTGTATTTACATATCAGGCATTGCTGAATGTGTGTCGATATATACTATGTACCGGTGCATGATAAAATCTAGGATATATTTGGTTGATATAATCAATTCCAATAATTCTTTTTTCTATGATTTCTGACATAGGATATTAGTAGGGAAGTTTATTTTTCTTAGATCATATATCTAGAGAATAAGCTTGTTAGTTGTATGGAAATTATGAAGTTGGATTTGGGATGAAAATGCATGTCGGCATAGTTTGAAATAGGAAACGCTGTAGTATTTCCATGTTTATTGACAAAGAGAGATTGATTTTAATTTTGATTTGAATAATCGTCAATTTAAGATTGTTTACTTATACATAATTATAATAGTCACTTATCTAGTACATAACATCAATTTTTTAAAACATATATTCAACCATCATATCGATGTTTTTATCCTAACGTTTTACCCTAAACTTTTTTGGCTTATCAGAAATAATATTTATGTTTTGAGTTAAACTTATGTTTTTTTGAATGCAAAGAAAATCAGCACTTATATTTATGTTTAGATTTGAGTAAAAATCCTAAGACATTTATAGTTACAGAATGTCATGTTTAAATATGCAATAACTTCACAAAATGAGATCCAACACATAAGTAGTTTGCTTTTAGTAAATATAGTTGTAGAAATAAATCAAATTTACATTATTAATGTTAAGTTGTATAGCTAAATCAGTATGAATGCATGCTCAAATAGAATAAAAAATTATGTGGCACATGTGACATTTGAGCCCTAGTATTTTTGTTGGAACTTAAAAGTTAGATTGTGAATAATAGTAAACCTTACACAGAAAGAATAGACAGAAGCATGTACTGTAGTGAAAACTCTATTCTGATTTTGATAGAGGTCTTAAAACTTAGGTCTAGGCCAGTGGATTTGATATCACTTTCTTCCAACTCATAAATAAATATCGAAGTAGAAGCTCAACCGTGGCATGGCAGTTGATTTCTATGAAGTTATATACAGTTAGTAAACATAGTGAGTGCATGCATGAAAGTTGATTGCAAATAGTTTAACAAAGAAGATATTGAAAATGATGCTGGATGCGAGAAAAAATCTTACATAAAATCATCAAATTTGGCCTTATGTTACTTACAAACAAATAATGAAATTGGATTTGATTGTCTTTGTCCATTTTATTTTCCGAATTTCTAACCAGGAACTTGGTTGAAAATTTAGTGCCAGCATGGTGATTCTGTTCAAGGATTCAGAAATATAAAACGATGTTATAGAGATGATTTTTAACAACATGATTTTTTTTTTCAATTTAATTTTCAGTTAATATTTAGACCATTCTATCCCTTTATATCATACTAGCCATGCTTCTCAAGCATTACACGCAGTCCCTAATCCTTGTTAAACCTAGCACAACAAAACTCAAGACTGTTGGCTGAAGCATTTGTGTAGGTAACATATATTCTCCAAATATATGTGGAACTAAGTAATCAAAGAGCACATGAATAATGCAGGTTTCAAATTGAAATCTAACTTCCATATATTTAGCTTTCAGAAATAAGTAATTATTTTATGGTTTATGATGAATATATATTGAAAATTATAAAATTTTATTATGTTTTTTTATGTTGAAACATGATCAGGTTTCTTAGAAACAATCAGAAGGGCTGTTGATAGAACTTAGATGCAAATGCAGAGGCAACCTTGCATAAGTGCATAAATCCTATTTACAACTTTGTTCCAAACAAGAGGTTCGAACACTTGCAAAATATGACAGTAAGCTTTTAAGATTTTCGGAAGTAAATTTGTGTTTTTTTGAACTAATCTTGCATAACATCTCATAATTTCTCATTAAGTAGGTAGGTGCAAGCCTGTAAATGTCCCACCTCCAAATTCCCGGCTCACATGCTAGAAATTGTCCTAGGTGGTCATCAAATCTACGAATGACTTGGTAAAAATTAATTAAGTTTTATACTAAACGTTTAATTCTTTTATAGATTTGCACCCTAATTATTCCTTTTATTTTTCTATATAGGTCTAAAAAACATTGCTTTGCTATATGGAAGATTGCTAGTTAAAATTGCTAATAAAAGGTATGTTTTTATGCATTTAAATATGTATGCAATATGGTGTATATTTTTTCATATATAATATGAATCCGATCTTGTTCTAATCGTGTAAATATATATTAAATTATGGTGTGTGGAATAGTACTAACCACAAATTCGATGTTATTTTGATAATATAAATATATATTGAACTAAGGTGTGCGGAAAAAGCACTAACCGCATAAAGGAGGTGTTAGAATTTTATGAAATCCAATAAGTTTATAGAAATTAACTAAGTTTTATAGAAATTTAACTGATTATATAATAATAATAATAATAATAATAATAATAATAATAATAAATTAACTAAGTTAACTATGTTTTATAAAATATTTATTTTTATACTGATAATAATAATAATTGTTGGTTTAAGTTTAGAATAATAATAGTACAAATAATACTGATAATAATAAATTATAAAATATTAACCAAGTCAGCTAAATTTTCCAAAAACTAACTAAATTTATATAATAATACTAATAATAATATTATTATTAATAATAATAAATTAACTAATTAACTATGTTTTATAAAATATTAATATTTTATTTATCAAATTTAACCATGTTAAATAAGTTTCGTAAAAATTAATTAAAATTTTAAAAATAACTAAATTTTTAAAGGTTAACTATCTTTTATAAAAAAAGCAATCAAGTAGACTAAGTTTTATAAAAAGTAATTATGTTAACTAAGTTTATATAATTTAACTAATTTTATAAAAGTTAACTAAGTTTTATGAAGAAAGTTTATAAAAATTATTTAAATTATGTAAAAATTGACCAAGTTAACAAAGTTTTATAAAAATTAATTAAGTTTACAAGAATTAACTAAGTTTTATAAAAATTAACTAGATTTTATAAAGTTATTGAACATTAAATAAATCTTATAAAAATTAACTAAGTCTTATAAAAATTAAATAAGATTTATCAAAATAAAATAAGCATTAAAATTTTTAACTAAGATAACTTAGTTTTATAAAAATTAATTAAGTTCTATATAATACCTTTAATGTTGACATGAATGTTGAATCAATACCTTTAATGTTGACATGAATGTTCATAAAAATTAACTAAGTTCTATACAATACCTTTAACGTTGACATGAATGTTGAATAATACCTTTAATGTTGACATGAACCAATACATTTAAAATTAACTAAGTTCTATAAAAATTTAACTAAGATATTTTTTTGAGTGGTTACTGTTGAATCAATACCTTTAATGTTGACATGAATGTTCATAAAGGCTTATGAAATGTTGCTTGAATCATTATTTCCTGTAATTTTAAATGACAGATGTTAATTGATAGCTTTGATAATATTGATTTGTTTGCTTCTTTCCGTCAATTTGGATGGAATGAGATATAAACAATGTGGATTTCTACTTGTCTTCTAGATTATATGATTTAATAATGTGTACGGAGGTCAAATTTCTATGTTTAAATTAGCATTCGGTAATTATTAAACCAAGGACAAAAGGATATTTGTTTGCCTGCAAAAATATGACTTCATTAAACTGACATTGAAGTAAATATGATTTTTCTCATGTTTTCTCCATCCTTAAATAAGAAAAGAATACTTGAGGATGTACTCAAGATTCGGCAGCTGTGGCTTTCACTGACAATTGTATAAGTTGCATTTGTGCTAATAGCACATATTTTTCAAAGTTATAAGTATATAACATAAAACAAATCAAACATGATATATCATTCAGTCAATTTAGTAAATTACAATACAAGTACACAAACACATAAGGGTAAATCAAATGTTCTCAAACATCAGCCTAACAAAAGATGACCAAATTAATTACATTATCACATTCTATCTCTAAGCAACTCAAAAACAGCAACCAAAAACACAACATTCAACTCAAGTTTGACATTCTTCATCTCACTAACCAAATTAATTACAATAAAGCCTCCATCTCTTTATTAGTGCAATTATCAACAATATTTTTATGTTTCAGTCTTTTTACGCCTAACCAAGTACAGATAACTAACGAACTTTTACTTTGCAGGTGGATAGATATATTTTGAGGGAAAAAGTAGCAACCCGCTGCAACATATTATGGGTTCGAAGTTATTTTTTATGTTAACTACATTTTGATTAGTATGTTGTTATGTATTACTACTTTTAATCACTCCGCGGCTTGTTCTACATTATGGACTTGTATGAATTTGATAATTTATTTTTGGTTATGTGATGTTACATTTTGATTAAAAGATTTAATATAATATGTTGATTATAAAGTGTGTGATTAGAATGATATATATGTTCATTTTGAAAAATGTGTGTTTATATAAACTGTGTTACATATAAATTGTGCCTGCATACCGAACTGTAATCTACATATTGATGGGGAACTGTGCAAAATATAAAAGCGTTTTATAAAATGCTGTTAAAAGTTTCTACAGCGTTTATTAAATGCTGTTGAATCAGTTCAACAGCACTTTTTAAACGCCATTGAAACCTTTAACGGCGTTCAAAAAACGCTGAATATTCATCGTGGCAACACCTGGAAACGCTTTAATAAGAAACCATAGCAACGGAAGTCAACGCTATCAAAAGTTAATACAGCTTACTATAACCGCCATGGAATATATTTTTTAGCAAAGTTGAAATGCTATGGGAAGAAATTTTGCTTATCAACAAAACGCTGTAAAATGTATTGATGGCATGCAATAAACGCTGTATTTATATTGATTCTATAGCGTTTTTTGTATTGCTATGGTGGATGTCTGGTCTATAATGGCATGTTAATATACAGCGTAGTTAAAACTCCGTTAAAGCTTTTTATAGTGTTTTTAAAACGCTATTATAGGTGCATTTTGCGGTAGTGGTCTCAAAGACCTTTTAGACTTCTTCATAAATACTGCCATAGCTCACCAAGGTGAGCTACTCGGCCTTATGAAGATCTTGCTTTCTAACTCCACCAATTGTTTCCATGACTCTTTCTCATTTGGAGGCATTTTACTAGGGGGTCAAGTAAATGGTTTTCCAACGGTAGCAACTTTATATGAAACTCTACCGCTCCCGGAGATGGCGACCCCAAGACCGTTTCAAATACATCCGAAAATTCCCTTACTACTTGTATTGCATTGAGACCTTGCTCCCTAACACTAAAGCGAACAAAACACCTCTGCATCTAGTTTTAAGAGCTTCGGGAACTACAAATATTCTTTCGTTTCAGCTCGAGTGACTTAGGGTTGTTATCTTTTCGTCATAGTATATCCTTGAGTAATATCTTTCCAACTAATCCATCTCTAAAATAACTCCGAGTCTTATAAAGTCAAACACATATGGATTAGACAAAAACTTACATCCACCTAACTCAATCTCTAAGTAAGTGCATCTTAGTCTGAGAGTAGCATAACTCCATATCGAATTTACTACATGTATGGAACTGACTAAATAGGTAACATCCAACCGAATCTATCGACCTAATCTTTAGCTATAAATGAGTATGTAGCATCAATATCAAATAGTACTCAAACCAAAATACCAAAAGTCAAGATCATACCTTCCAAAATAACAGTTTTTCCTTTCTCCAAAGTGGATGGTGTAACGACACGTATTTTTAACTATTTTAAACTATTAAATTTAATATGATTATTGAATAAAAATGGTTAGAAATAAAAATTTAATAATTTACTAATGTAGTTTATTGAATATGAACTTGAGTAAAATATTGAAATAACCAATTTCGAAGATTTAGGCAATAACAAGTATTGAAATAAAATTCTATATATTGAATGTGTTTATAATCAATAATTGGGATTGAATAATAAATGAAAAATTATTTAGATGGAAATAAAATAATTGTTGATAATTAAAAATTCATTTAAAATTTTATGATTTATTAATAATTTATTAGATAATTAAATTGTTAAAATTTAATACTGGAAATTACTTGTTTTAATTAATGAGTAAAAATAGCTGTAACAACCCCACCGCTATGCCCAATTTAGCAAAGAATATTACAAGTAATGTCGTCTGCTAATCCGGAGAATACGGCTGGTTAAGGGCGATCGAATGTGAATATATCTTTATACTAACACTGACACGTCTTATTTATCTTTTTGAGGATCTGAACTGAAAATTGGACGCGTGCAGTATTAATGTAAAGTAATAAACACACTGATTAAAAATATTCATAACAATATATAATATAGATAAATTAAAATCAGAGTCAGAGTCACAAATTGCAGCATACTAATATACAACATATTTCATACACTATATCAGGTACAAAATTACTACTGAATAATATACAAAACATAACTACTAAATGTCAATATACAAAATGATGAAGTAAACTAAAACTATCAAAATAGTATACTCCAAAGCTAACTCAAAATCCAAGAGTCAATGAGTCCCTATACCTGTAAAGTCTCTGCCTGACCCGAGTATTAAAATAATAAACGGGTCAGACTATATCTAAATAAAAGTTGAGATACTAATATCATAACTTTATGACTTAAAATAATAAGCCATATTAAATATGTCGAACAAATAATCATAATAAGACATATTAATTAAATTCACAACTTTATAAATCCATAAACGACTTAACTCTAAAATAAGCCATTTCAAATTATGCCTAAAAACCAAATAATCAAAATAAGGCACATTGATCAAAATCGCCATTTCATAAATTCATATCAAGTCTCTAATGGACTATCATCTCAAAATATGGTGATAGCCAATTCAAAATTCTCCAGAGCCAAAATGATACTAAATTTCTATCCCAAAACCTCTGACAAAATAATCATCACTAATGAAATAATAATTATAGTCAACTATCAATGTGATATAGTGCGACACAGGGCCTAAATAAATAAATAAACCCTGCCACATAGCGCAATAGTCTAACGAATAGAAATAGACTACCAAGTAAAAATCTCGACTCCTAACGAAAAGAAACAGGTAGCCGTGTTTATGACATAACTATGTGAATTTACCTAACTAAAATAAATAGGTAAACATTGTCCGACTGTAAAATGAACTGACAGGGCTGCAAGATAACACCTATTCAAACAACAAAAAGGATAGTCGTGTTATACCAAAATAGACCTAACCCCAAGAAATAGGTCTACCTACCCAAATCTAAAAATGTATCGATTCTCAGATCGATAAAAAATGAGTTATCTTCTCTCGGGGATCTATCGGTCTGAAATCTGAACACCCTAAGATAATACAACTCTAAGTGTTAATTACTGTCACTCCAGTAATCACAAGAATTTAACTATCTGTGCCATACCAGATAGTAAATTCAAGTTTTTACTAAAAGCTAGTAATTTCCACTTAAACTCTATTTAACAAATTACAGTAATAAACAAACGAATTGTATAGAAAGTCCCATACCAATCTGACAATTCAATTGTTTATTAAAATTCCTTGTTTCATAGAAAAGCACGAAACTCAATTGAAATCAAATTCAAGCTTGTTCTCTTATATTTTAAAAGATGAGTTAGAAGATTTCTAAATAAAAATGGAATTTCTTTAATAAAATTTGAAATCAAACTATTATTTTTCATAAATAATAACTTTCATTATTTTCGACCCTATATAGATATATACAATTACTTTAAATAAAATTTTATCAACCTTCAAATTTTATCCTCACTTTTAAAAAAAAACTCTTTATTTACAGAATAGTATATATATTTGCTTTTCATAAATGTTTATGAACTTTAAGATCCCATTCTCAATGTTTTTAAAACAAAACTCTTTATATACTTAATTAATTGTGTATTTATTTACTTTTCATAAATATTTATAAACTTTAAGATCTCATTCTCAATATTTTTAAAACAAATATCTTTAACTTAATGAATAGTGTATGTGTGTACACACACACACACTTTAAAATAAATCATCAAAAGGAACTTAAATTCTAATAATCAAATGGCTACTAGAAATCAGAAGGTAGCATAGTCCAAAACAAGCTCAATATTCGAACAACAAACTCATTTAAAATTCAACATTTAGAGCCAACATTGTTGTATAAAATATGATTCCATAATATGGAATTATTTTGCAACCCAAGTTGCTTATTGACAACTCCGGTCATACAACAATGTACAACGACCGTATAGTTTAACTACAACTAATCACATGTATTTCAATGGTTTTCAAAATCAAGCAATTTCATAATCGATAATGAAATCAAATCCAATATTTAGAACGTACAATTTAATCTACTCAATGATCAAACTAATTAAAACCACAGCATGAAATCTCATTCCAAGCATTTCAATCAATCATTATCCAATTTTATCGCATAATCACAATCAATAAGATGTAAATTATGTTGATATAGAAATGTGAGTTAATCAACTCACCTCAATCCAAAAGCTACCATATCCTTATCGTTTGCATCTACAACTTTCTTCACTATCGATTCCAGTCGTGTTCAGCTCAGGCCCGACCACCACATCGCTACCATCCTGCACCAAAATGCAAATGCACGTGCACCCCTGACCAAAACCGATCGTCATCGAGTACATCCCGCTTGCCTAAGTCCATACGACTTTACCTCTATGGCCGAGCAGCGCCAGTATGCGGGTCGATGTCACTAGCACTCAGAACCTATTCGCGAACGTCTAGCCGACATCACGCCCTAAATCGCACGACATAAATCACGTCGCTCAATCATTGTCCATGCTGTTGAATCAGAAGTTTTTGATTCATGATAATATATCATTTATAAATCATTATTCTATATATAAAAATATACAATAGGCAAAATTATTTCATTTTCCTATATTTCAAAACAAATATTGTGTCTGTGAGTCCTATTAAGTGTTTAGAAATCCCTATCGATGTCATAGCGTCCTATGCACCAACCAGAATTTATGAATACAAAACGGAACAAATTAACACAATATAAAACCTTTTATAACACTAACAAATATGCTCTCTCATATATATCATTAGGACTCTTTCTAGGGTATTACTACCCTATCAATAAAGAGTCAGACCCCACAAAGATACTAAACCAAAGCTCTGATACCAACTGTAACATCCTGCCTTTTTATACGCTTTAAGCAGACATACGTGCCAACTCAAACCATAAAGAAAGGCGGATTGTTATTGGGGTGAATAAGAAAAAGCAGAGAAAGAAAAAAAACAAAACAGAATCTCACAGCGGAATGACAAAATATAATAATCAAATAACAGCTCATGAAGCTGTATATAAAACATTTGATTATATTTATACAATATTAAATCAGAGTTACACATATCAGAGATAAATAAATGATCATGCAGCGGAACAGTATGATGCAGTGGAATAATATAGTAAATAATAGTAGTAAAAATCTTCGTCTTCGTCCTCCAGAAATAAGGTCTTCAAATCCTGAAATGCTCAGGCTGACCCGAGCGAATTGAAAAGACAAAACACTCGATGCAGAACTAAAAGATCTTATGTGAGTTAAATCAACGGTAAATAAATATGAGTGTAAACGGCGTCAGAGATGTTTACGGGGTTTGACATCTCCTATCCAGTGTCTAACGTGAGTGCAGTAACTTAAGAGATGTTCGGGATTCACATCTCCTAAGGATCCGTTAAACTATCTACTATGTAGTACAATATGCTATTATAATATGTCTATAGTAATATAAACTATTAAAATAGCATTAAGGCGTTACATTTTCCCCCTTAACACATTTTTAGGTATGCCAATAGTCTATACAGTACCGTAACTCCCCGTAAACTGGGGCCGCCAGAGGATACCACATAGGTACGACATAAAACAAACTTGTAGAAGGCGCGCTAGGGTAGGTCACACGGCACAACTAGGCAATGCCAGGGTAGATATACCAATTACACTTCTGGACCGTTGGTAACGCATAGCCGCAACTACCGCCCAACTCGAAACACACTCCCGAGTAAAAATCGAAGGGTGGCCACCAAATAAATCGCAAAGTCAGAATATAGTATCGATGGAATGTGCCCGATCGGAGGAATGACCTCACTTAGCCCGTCGATTGCTCCTGTTTCAGCCACCTTATGCTAACTCACGGGAGTTAAGTCCACGTATATACCATATAGGATCGTCGCCACCATCCTACTTCATTCTGGAATCTCCACCGCGTACACAGTTGTCTGAGTGGTTTTCGGTATCGACAAAGAGTATGCCCATATCCGATCCTGGTCTCTTTAACAACCAATCGCTTATTACACATCAGATGGTTCTTTTACATTTCCAAAATCATTTCATAATTGATATCAAAATATCATATTTAATTCAAATCATATCACTTTCGAAATCATTACTTACTTCTGAAATTATATCACATTGAAATCATAGTACGAAATTATATTTCCTTTCAAAAGTCATATTTCCAAAATAGGTTAAACTCTCATTTCAAAATTATCATATTAAACCAATAATGCTATTTAGATCCCAACTTAGGTTATAACATCATTTACCCGTATTTGCTTTTAACCCAATGATTAGAAAATAATCACTTTTACTTTACTTAGCCTGGAATTTAGAAAATATAGTTTTAAATAGTTATCAATAGTTAATATAGATTTAAAATAGATTAAATGTAATTAAAATAGATTAAATAGCTTTAAAATAGATTAATTAGATTTAAATTAAGTCAAATGATTTAATTAGTTTAAAATTTTAATAATTAAAGTCTTTTAAAATAATATATTTAAGACAGTATATATGAAAAATATAAATTTGAAATTTATATCAATTTAAACTATTCACTTCATTCCAACACATTTTGACTATTACAATGTCCTAAAACCCAATTTCAAATTTTCCGATTCAGAATTCTAAATAAATATTAAATTCAATATCGCTTAAATCCATGTTAAAACATCGATTTAATTACTCCAATTTCAATATATTTCCAAGTTATACTTCAACGATTTTAATAACTCAATTTCGATAAACTTCACTTATATTTCAAATTCACAATAAAATCTCAATTTTATTCCTTTAACAAATCTTTCAAAACAATTCGATTTTAATATGAAACTCGAAATTCGATAAAATTTCGATTTATATAACCTAAATTTTATTTCAAAAATATCATTTAACTCAATGCAAAATTTAAGGATTCAAAATCATTTAAATTTAACCAAACCGGTGTCCGTATATAATTATGTACCCTAGGGTCAAGTGATACAGATATTTATCATTTCAATCTGAAATTTAAAATTTTATATTTACGGATATATATCATTTCAATCCGCAATCCCAAAAATATTAAATCCATAAAAATCGCTCGAGTCTATCATTTCTACCCATAACGATTTTTCCTTAATCTATGATCATTCGGGTATCTATCATTTCAACCCATAGTGAACTTGCAGTTTATAACGATATAAAATAAAACATCCATTCATCCAATATCAACAATCAAAATTCAACACAATCATCATTCAAATCAATTAATAAATATCAACATAGAACTGATAATCAATAACAGGTATTTAACTGGCAATTTATATTCAATAATAAATTAAATAACGATTTAGTTCAAATAAATTCAAATTAACTGACATGATGATTTAAAATATACCAAATAGTCATTAATAAATTTCTAATCACATCAAAAATTAATTTAGCTAACATAAGAATTTTAGATGTTGTGAGTGGGTTAAAACACTCACCTTTGAATTCAAATCGAATTCAAATCCAATTTGAGCCCAAAATTCAAACAGTCTCAGAATTCGTCCAAACTAGCGTCAAAGTGTCCGGAATCTCAATACGATCCCAGCGGATCAAACCGTGTGTGAATCGGACCTCGTATATAAAAGTTATTAAGTTTTGAAGTTATACGATTTAATATTGAAAAAAACAGAACAAAAAAAAATATGCGTCACCTACAACACACGGACACACACAGAAGAGAACAGGCTGAACCCATGACCAGCCGCCTTTGACCAGGGATTGCTCCCCCCATGCACAGCCGCACGCCTTGGCACCACCGCCAATCGCCTTGTCTCGCTACCGCCTATCAAAGCCCCTTAGTCCGATCGCCCTAAATCAACGCCGGTTGCCACCTATTCGAACCCTATTCACCAATTTCTGACCACCCTAGGCGATTTCAGGTCATGAACCAGCCACCAATCAACTCCACCTAACGAGCTCTTCAATATCCATCTCTCAATTTCTCCGATTGAAGCTTAAATCTATAAGCCCCAAATCAAGCTCTAGAGTTTCGCCAATCAGTGCTTTGACCAAGATTTCTGGCGGGCTCGAGCATCGCTTGTAGAAACAGACACCAGATGCAGATTCGTATTGTTGAGATCTTTGATTTTATAATTTTTTTTGAATTTTTTTGAGGAGTTTGAGTTTTGAAGTTGAATTTTGAATTGAAATTGAATTGTGAAATTTGGGGTTTTCAGTCATTGGAAAAGAGGAGCAACAGAAACTACAGAAATGAGAAATAGAAAGACTACTAGGGTTTATAACTGGTTATTTATAGGCAAAGCTGAGAATAAAATGAATGGATAAGATTGATTTGGATTGGAACGGTAAATGACCCGAAAAGCCAGTTCTGACTCCGGAACGAAGATGGGTCAACCCATATATCAAAATAGATGCTTTCATATATTTTAAACTCAATGGAATAGGTTTCAAGTCCTAATTCCATCATATGAAGAAGTTATGCCAAAATCAGCTTATTTCAAATTGATTTCAATTGATTTTAATTAAATTGATTTCTAGGCGTTTCGAGCCCGTACGATCAAACGATAAGTCCGATCGCTACGAAACTTGAAATCCTATTATAATTCACCGTTACGGATCCGATGAAACTGGTTTCGTTAAAATCTGAGTCAGTGGCCAAGATGTCTATTTTCACATTAATTAAATAAATTAATAATTAATTAAATCACTTTTTTTCCAAATTTAATTATTTACAAATTTTATCAATTTGGATTACTTGGTAAATTAAGAATCCTTTAAAAAAATCTCTATATCAATTTACCATTGAATATTTCACAATTTACCATATTTAATTTCAATTTCAATAAATCTAGTAATTATAAATTAAATCTCAATAAGTCCATTTATCTGGTTTTAAATCTTGTTATTCCATCAATTATCATCTTATGGGTTAAATTAACATTGGTTCACGATTTATTACACTAATATTCTCAAATTTCATCTTAATTTTCATTAAAGTAATATTTAAATATTTAATTTCATTTAATTTCAATTAATCCAATTATTATGATTTAAATTCCAATAAATTAATAAACCTTGAGTTCCATTCTTTTTATTCAACCAATTGTCATATTATGAATAAAATAACATTATTTCCAAATATTAACTTAATTTACATTAACATAATATTTAATTACATTTATTGAAATTTATTTTCAATTTAAATTAACAGGCTAAATAGATAGGTAACATACAATAGTTTGCCACAGTTAGCCTTTAGTCACATTAATAAGCTTATATTACTTACAAATCAATGTTACCATTTATTTTCATAATACTAATTTCATTCAATTTCATCAACTATCTATTATTTCCTTGGTTAACCCAATATTTCATTTATTCACTTATATTCAATTTATAACCAAGTATAGCATTTTTATTATTTCAATTAATTGGAATTTCATAGGAATTATTAATAATTAACTTACATTAATATTGTTACAATTCATTCTCGTCATTATTTTCAACTAATAAGTTACAAATTTTTTATTTCTTCAAAAGTTAAATAACAAAGTTTATTAAATTAACCATTTTAATTATCGAAAATTTATGAGTCGTTACACTCTCCCCCACTCAAAACTTTTCGTCCACGAAAAGGAAAAAGAATGAGAAAGAAGGAATTAAGTAATCAATATATCTTATTCAAAATATTAAATTTATAAACAAATAAATTTACAAAATTAAATAATTTAAATAAAATGTATCAATTTATAACACTTAAATCCTTTTATATTCAAGTAATAAAGTTTGGAAAACATTTCTAAAAATTAGTCCAAAATTCACGAAAAATTTCGGCAGAGTCTCCTTTGTACGGAGAGGCTCGGGAGAAATAATAATATCAATAATAATAATATATACCAAAATTTTCAAAATAATATATCCCAACAGCGGGAAAACAATATAATATCGCTAGAAAACCGTAATCCGAGAACGTACCTATTTGTCGGGCAAACAACGCTTAATTACGAAACCAAAAGCAGTAGCAATTGCTTATATAACCTGTATTTCACTTATATAATCTAAAAGAGTTAATAATTATATAAAATGAAATATTTAAAGTTATTTCAACCACTAACAAACAAATCCACATAAACAACAATCACTTGCAATCACAACATACAATCATCATATGAAATCAATATAATCAACCATCCATCTATAGCAAACAAACAAATGGTTTGTTCGGATTCAGAAATTTTAACCGCCTAGAATGACAAATAACTACTGGGTGTACCATTTACTCAACATTCTTAGATGAACTCAATAGATTATCATACATCTTAAACAATTAGAAGTATCATATCCCAAACAACCCATAAACCAAAACAAACAATAATTTACAATGTACTTGAGTTATTCTCATTAAATTTCTTTCACAACATTTACAGTTTTTTCTTCTTTTCATTCATACAAGGATTATTTCTTTAACTTACATTTATCTCTTACAAAAAGTTTTTCCATTCATTCATTCAGTGTTTATTTCATTTATTTTCCTTTATTACTAACAAAAATTCATTTTCATTTATTCATATCATGTCAATTTCTTTTATTGCATTACATTCATTTTATTATTTACTTTAATTATAAATAGTTTCAATATTAACTTAAGTTCAAAATCCTTTACTTACAGTACTTCATTTTCTATTTCATTTAATTAGTAGTATTACAAATTTTAACTCAAGTTTATAACTATTTTCATATCAAATTTCTTATTTATAAATATAAATTTCATTGAACACTTCCATTACATAAGTTTTACTTGTAAAAATTTCCATTACATACTCTTTTAACATTTCAACTTTTTATAATTGGTAAGTTATATATATATATATGTCTTTAAGAATGCAATTGAAAGTTACACAAGTTTGACTTACTTATTTTAATTAACTTAAGGTTCAATAATTATCATTTCTTATTTTCATATTCTTTTCGTTTACAAGTTACAAATTTCAAATTCCTTGTATATTTCAATTATAACTTAGCATATCATTTCTTATTTTCATTTAGAAGTTTCAATTATTAAATAGTTAAAATTTTATTCCATTTCAATAATTAAAATCTCTAATTCATAGAAATTTAAGAACTAAATGCCGGGTTCCATTTCAAATCATTTAAAATAATACATAGGTATATACAACTTATATTCAATCATATTTAAACTTTAAATATTTTATTTGTTTATCAAAATAGATCTTTAGTAAAACTACTACAATGGCCTTCCCACTTTGAAACTCGAAAATGAATGTCGATGATGCGTGCACTCATCACGGAAATTATTTTCCAGCGATAGAGAGGGGAGTACAGAACTTATTTCTTTCCAAAATTTCATTAAAACAATTCTTTCAAATTATGTTGAAATATTTATATCAGAAAATACTTCTAATAATATTATCATTATATCCCAAAATCATTCGAAAAAAATTTTCAAAAACCCCGGAACTTAAGTTCTAAATTTCCAAATTTCATTTGTCTTTTTTTCAAATCTGATTTCCAACCTATATTTATAAATTTCACTACCTAACAATCAATATATTACAACCAAATATATATCATTTACAAATCATTATTTTATATATAAAAATATACAATAAACAAAATTATTTCATTTACCTATATTTCAAAACAAATAATGTGTCCGTGAGTCTTATTAAGTGTTTAGAAATCCCTATCGATGTCATAACGTCCTATGCACCAACCAGAATTTATAAATACAAAACAGAACAAATTAAAACAATATAAAACCTTTTATAACACTAACAAATATGCTCTCTCATAAATATACTCTCAAGGACTCATTCTAGGGCATTACTACCCTATTAATAAAGAGTCAGACCCCACAAAGATAAGGTTATCGCTAAACCAAAGCTCTGATACCAACTGTAACATCCCGCCTTTTTATACGCTTTAAGCAGACATACGTGCCAACTCAAACCATAAAGAATGGCGGATTCTTATTGGGGTGAATAAGAAAAGGCAGAGAAAGAAAAAAAACAAAACAGAATCTCACAACGGAATGACAAAATATAATAATCAAATAAGAGCTCATGAAGCTATATATAAAACATTTGATTATATTTATACAATATTAAATCAGAGTTACACATATCATAGATAAATAAATGATCATGCAGCGGAACAGTATGATGCAGTGGAATAATATAGTAAATAATAGTAGTACAAATCTTCGTCTTCGTCCTCCAGAAATAAGGTCTTCAAATCCTGAAATGCTCAGGCTGACCCAAGCGAATTGAAAAGACAAAACACTCGAGTCAGAACTAAAAGATTTTATGTGAGTTAAATCAACGGTAAATAAATATGAGTGTAAACGGCGTCAGAGATGTTTACGGGGTTTGACATCTCCTATCCAGTGTCTAACGTGAGTGCAGTAACTTAAGAGATGTTCGGGATTCATATCTCCTAAGGATCCGTTAAACTATCTACTATGTAGTACAATACGCTATTATAATATGTCTATAGTAATATAAACTATTAAAATAGCGTTAAGGCGTTACATTTTCCCCCTTAACGCATTTATAGGTATGCCGATAGTCTATACAGTACCGTAACTCCCTGTAAACTGGGGCCGCTAGAGGATACCACATAGGTACGACATAAAACAAACTCGTAGAAGGCGCGCTAGGGTAGGTGACACGACACAACTAGGCAATGCCAAGGTAGATATACCAATTACACTTCCGGACCGTTGGTAACGCATAGCCGCAACTACCGCCTAACTCGAAACACACTCCCGAGTAAAAATCGAAGGGTGGCCACCAAATAAATCGCAAAGTCAGAATATAGTATCGAAGGAATGTGCCCGATCGGAGAAATGACCTCACTTAGCCCGTCGATTTCTCTTGTTTTAGCCACCTTATGCTAACTCACGGGAGTTAGGTCCACGTATATACCTTATAGGATCGTCGCCACCATCCTACTTCATTCTGGAATCTCCACTGTGTACACAGTTGTCAAAGTGGTTTTCGGTTTCGACAGAGAGTATGCCCATATCCGATCCTGGTCTCTTTAACAACCAATCGCTTATTACACATCGGATGGTTCTTTTACATTTCCAAAATCATTTCATAATTGATATCAAAATATCATATTTAATTCAAATCATATCACTTTCAAAATCATTACTTACTTCTGAAATTATATCACATTGAAATCATAGTACGAAATTATATTTCCTTTCAAAAGTCATATTTCCAAAATAGGTTAAACTCTCATTTCAAAATTATCATATTAAACCAATAATGCTATTTAGATCCCAACTTAGGTTATAACATCATTTACCCGTATTTGCTTTTAACCCAATGATTAGAAAATAATCACTTTTACTTTACTTAGCCTGGAATTTAGAAAATATAGTTTTAAATAGTTATCAATAGTTAATATAGATTTAAAATAGATTAAATGTAATTAAAATAGATTAAATAACTTTAAAATAGATTAATTAGATTTAAATTAAGTCAAATGATTTAATTAGTTTAAAATTTTAATAATTAAAGTCTTTTAAAATAATATATTTAAGACAGTATATATGAAAAATATAAATTTGAAATTTATATCAATTTAAACTATTCACTTCATTCCAACACATTTTGACTATTACAATGTCCTAAAACCCAATTTCAAATTTTCCGATTCAGAATTCTAAATAAATATTAAATTCAATATCGCTTAAATCCATGTTAAAACATCGATTTAATTACTCCAATTTCAATATATTTCCAAGTTATACTTCAACGATTTTAATAACTCAATTTCGATAAACTTCACTTATATTTCAAATTCACAATAAAATCTCAATTTTATTCCTTTAACAAATCTTTCAAAACAATTCGATTTTAATATGAAACTCAAAATTCGATAAAATTTCGATTTATATAACCCAAATTTTATTTCAAAAATATCATTTAACTCAATGCAAAATTTAAGGATTCAAAATCATTTAAATTTAACCAAACCGGTGTCCATATGTAATTCTCTACCCTAGGGTCAAGTGATATAGATATTTATCATTTCAATCTGAAATTTAAAATTTTATATTTACGGATATATGTCATTTCAATCCGCAATCCCGAAAATATTAAATCCATAAAAATCGCTCGAGTCTATCATTTCTACCCATAACGATTTTTCCTTAATCTATGATCATTCGGGTATCTATCATTTCAACCCATAGTGAACTTGCAGTTTATAACGATATAAAATAAAACATCCATTCATCCAATATCAACAATCAACATTCAACACAATCATCATTCAAATCAATTAATAAATATCAACATAGAACTGATAATCAATAACAGGTATTTAACTGGAAATTTATATTCAATAATAAATTAAATAACGATTTAATTCAAATAAATTCAAATTAACGGAGATGATGATTTATAATATACCAAACAATCATAAATAATTTCTAATCACATCAAAAATTAATTTAACTAACATAAGAAAATTTAGAAGTTGTGAGTGGGTTAAAACACTTACCTTTGAATTCAAATCGAATTTAAATCCAATTTGAGCCCAAAATTCAAACAGTCTCAGAATTTTTCCAAACCAGCGTCAAAGTTTCCAGAATCTCAATATGATCCCAACGGATCAAACCGCGCGTGAATCGGACCTCGTATGTAAAAAAATTTAAGTTTTTAAGTTATACGATTTAATATAATAAAAAACAAAACAAAACAAAATATGCGTCACCTTCAACACACGGACACGCACAGAAGAGAACCGGCCGAACCCATGACCAGCTGCCATTGACCAGTGATTGCTCCCCCCATGCACAGCCGCACGCCTTGGCACCACCGCAAATCGCCTTGTCTCGCTGCCGCCTACCAAAGCCCCATAGTCTGATCGCCCTAAATCAACGCCGGCTGCCACCTATTCGAACCCTATTCACCAATTTCCGACCACCCTAGGCAATTTCAGGTCATGAACTAGCCACCAATCAACTCCACCTAACGAGCTCTTCAATACCTATCTCTCAATTTCTTCGATTGAAGCTTAAATCGAAAAGCCCTAAATCAAGCTCTAGGGTTTCACCCATCAGTTCTTTGACCAAGATTTCTGGCTGGCTCTAGCATCGCTTGCTGAAACAGACACCAGACGCAGATTCGTATTGTTGAGATCTTTGATTTTATAATTTTTTTGAATTTTTTTGAGGAGTGAGTTTTGAAGTTGAATTTTGAATTGAAATTGAATTATGAAATTTAGGGTTTTCAGTCATTGGAAAAGAGGAATAACAGAAACTACAGAAATGAGAAATAGAAAGACTACTAGGGTTTATAACTGGTTATTTATAGGCAAAGCTGAGAATAAAATGAATCGACAAGATTGATTTGGATTGGAACGGTAAATGACCCGGAAAGCCCGTTTTGACTCCGGCACAAAAATAGGTCAACCCATATATCAAAATAGATGCTTTCAAATATTTTAAACTCAATGGAACATGTTTCAAGTCCTAATTCCATCATATGAAGAAGTTATGCCAAAATCAGCTTATTTCAAATTGATTTCAATTGATTTTAATTAAATTGATTTCTAGGCGTTTCGAGCTCGTACGATCAAACGATAAGTCCAATCGCTACGAAACCTAAAATCCTATAATAATTCACCGTTACGGATCCGATGAAACTGGTTTTGTCGAAATCCGAGCTAGTGACCAAGATGACTATTTTCACATTAATTAAATAAATTAATAATTAATCAAATCACTTTTTTTCCAAATTTAATTATTTACAAATTTTATCAATTTGGATTACTTGGTAAATTAAGAATCCTTTAAACAAATCTCTATATCAATTTACCATTGAATATTTCACAATTTACCGTATTTAATTTCAATTTCAATAAATCTAGTAATTATAAATTAAATCTCAATATGTCCATTTAACTGGTTTTAAATCTTGTTATTCCATCAATTATCATCTTATGGATTAAATTAACATCGGTTCACGATTTATTACGCTATTATTCTCAAATTTCATCTTAATTTTCATTAACCTAATATTTAAATATTTAATTTCATTTAGTTTCAATTAATCTAATTATTATGAATGAAATTCCAATAAATTAATAAACCTTGATTTCCATTCTTTTTATTCAACCAATTGTCATATTATGAATACAATTAACATTATTTCCAAATATTAACTTAATTTACATTAACATAATATTTAATTACATTTATTGAAATTTATTTCCAATTTAAATTAACAGGCTAAATAGATAGGTAACATACAATAGTTTGCCACAGTTAGCCTTTAGTCACATTAATAAGCTTATATTACTTACAAATCAATGTTACCATTTATTTTCATAATACTAATTTCATTCAATTTCATCCACTATCTATTATTTCCTTGGTTAACCCAATATTTCATTTATTCACTTATATTCAATTTATAACCAAGTATAGCATTGTTATTGTTTCAATTAATTGGAATTTCATAGGAATTATTAATAATTAACTTACATTAATATTGTTACAATTCATTCTCATCATTATTTTCAGTTAATAAGTCACAAATTTTTTATTTCTTCAAAAATTAAATAACAAAATTTATTAAATTAACCATTTTAATTATCAAAAATTTACGGGTCGTAACAGACATGCACACGTACACACCACTTTGAATATTCAATCAACTAGATATTTTTTACCAGTCGACTGACCGTATGCAATTACCATATTTCCTGAAGGGTTGCTTCTCTTTGCGAAGAGTAACGATCCAATTCGAAGAGTTACGGATGCAACTCTTGATTGAAACTCTTCGTGAACAGTAGCAACCTAATATATTATATATATAGATCTAAATCCATGATTTTAAGAATTCAATTTACTTCAATCTATTCTATTCTCTGATCTATATTTCTTGACTATATTTCTGCATTCTAAAAGCTTTCTAATCAAAGATATATTGCTTGAATCTCATAGTTAATTATTATATACTTTGATTCAAAGCAATATCTTCCTTTTTAATCTTCACACACACAATATATACTTGAGGATTTGATTATAGGAAGGGTATACTATCAAAGACAAATCAGTGTTATCAAGAACACAAAGCGTCAACAACTTTATCGAAATTATAGAAGTCCTGTTAGTTTGTATCAGGCGAAAAAGTCCTCTTCGGCTGCTGAGCCGGAAAAATCCCGTTCGGCTGCTCGTGTGTTGTATACTTATTCCTCCGGGTTAAGTGAGGGGTTATTGAGAGAAATTCCAAAGGGAAGTCTAGGACTGGACGTAGAACAGGAAGTTCGAACCAGTATAAAAACTCCTGGTGTGCTTATTCTTATTTACTTTACTATTATTATCTGTTTCCGCATTTAGAATATAATACATTCCATATTACACGATCCTAAGTATTAGCTATACGACATATCACATGCCACGCATCCAAAAGTCACCTTACCTTCCTTAATTCTCCACCGTCCCTCACCACGCGCGACACAATTCTTTCAGGTCGTGTAGCCAACACGAACGCGATCTCCAAAGTCGCGATCCCGTTTTTCTTTTTTTCTTTTTTTTTCCATTCTAATTTCTTCAATATTGGGGATATGATAATGAATGGTTATTGGGTAAAGGAGAGATGAATATAGGTTTGGGGATAATGTTTTATATTGGGCTTGAGTGGTTTTGGGCCTTGTTTAAGGCATGTTTTTTTTTTCATTACTATTTATTCATTTCTCTTATAAGTAACACACTTTAATTTATTTATAACTATATTCAAATTTACATTTGTAAATTGATTTACACTTCAATTTACTAAATATTTATATATTTTGACAACTGTACAATTTTATTCAATCCAATATTATTCAATTCTACTGAATTATTTACTGTATTGATATAAGAATAAATTTATTCATCTTCGTCGATTTAATGATTTTACCAAATATTAATAAAACTTCTTTTCATCTATTCCAAGTATATAAAATTATTTACATTTTAAACTATTTTATATTTATTAAATCTTTCATTTAAATTTTAATATATTATTTAAAAATGAATTTGTTAAGTATTTAAATTTTATTATAACAAAAACTTTTGTTAAATAGAATTTAATTATATAATAATTTGATTCTAAAATAATAATTATCAAAAATCAAATTCAAACACTTCAATTTTAATTAAATTAATTTAATATTACAACCTTTAAAACAGGGTTGTTACAGACCTCCCCCTTATGAAAATTGCATCCTTGCAATTTCTTATAGAAAGACGTTAAAAACATATGCAAACATTAACTTTCTTCGAATTTTACTATTAAGTTGAAACTCGATCAAAACTTAAGCAGTTAACATTAAAATCAAACTTATTGTATGTTATAAATTTAAACAGATTCATTTATTAATTTTCGTTTCTTCGCATACGAAAATTTATCGAAAATTTTCTAAGTGTTAAAATTTTAAAAAATTTCGGCAGAGTCTCCTTTATACGCAGAGCCGTTTGAAATTTTACAAATATAATATAAACAATATACATCGACCACACTGTCGGAAACACAATATATATCAATATATTTAACACTTTTATATTTAATCTGAAAACGTACCTTTATTTTGCCATTTTAAGCAACTTATTTAACTTATATGCAAGCAAAAGCGAGTTTGTGCCATATTACAACCCATATAGCCTTCGTGTACCTATACTTAACCCAAACAAAAATATAAGTCTCAAGCATGAAGAAAGTTTGAGAATATGGCATTTATTCAATTAAAGAACATATATAAGAAACTTTTTGGTAAAGTTTTAGTGGTCCATAACACAAAATTATGTAATAGTTCAAAAGTTTAGTTGGTGTACTCATTAATGTTTCGTATGTATGCTCATGAAGTGGGGTTGTTTTATTCGGTCATTAATTAATGTCTTATGTGTTATAGTTTACAAAAGTAAATATAATTGTACTGTTCTTGAGCTTTATTATATATAATTTAGTGTTACTTGAAATAAATTTGCATCTTAATTGAAAATTCCAAACTTAAGCAAAAATAGAGAAATGTCAATAATTGGCCAGTCCCAACAATTTAAAATAAAAAATCCAATAACATACAAGTGTTTGAAGGTTTGTTTTAGCATGGCAGTTGGAATTTAAGAATGTACCCTAAATAATTTAGGAACAATATTTATGATAAAGGTTCTGATACATGAAAACATTTAATACTTTACTTCAGTTATTTTTTTTATATCGACATGATATTTATCTATTTAATTCTGGGAAATGCTATATGTCTATAATGAGCACATCTAATTAATAGTGATGGGTCTGGGTCATATTCATCCCAGCGTATTTTGTCTTCCAACTTAATGTAAGAAAATTAATATTGTTATTATTATCTTTTTATTCAAGATCCTCCATGCACATGAACATGGATATCATACATTACTATGCACCAGAGGTAAATCATGTATTCAATACAACATGTAATATTGAATGATATAAATATAAATAGTCTGCAACTTCAATTTATAATTCGGTAATGTTAGAAAAACAATTAACAGAAGAGGAGATGTTGTCATAACAGCTATTAACTTTAAATTTAACAATAAACTTTAAGACTGTAAAAAAATGGCTAATTCATAATAATGCATTTAGTATTCAGCAATTATCAAAATTTAACAATTAACAACTATAACATTATTCAACAATCAATAATCGACATTCTAAGAAAATGCAATGTGACTATTATTGGGTTCAATTTCCACCCGGTTTGGCTAATTTATTAAATTGTTGTAACTTACTGGACTGGATCATATTACGGATTGTATTTTTTTCTGAGTAATTTATTCATTTATTAATATAGTTTCAAGTAAACCTATAATAGAATTTCCAAATTACTAACAATATTAACTGGATTTTTCAAAAACTATTACTGAAACCAAAACCTCAAACATTGTCCTACATTCCTTTTCCAGAAGTATTGACTCTAACTTATTTTCAAACTTGATATCTTTTCTATGTTTAAAGAGATGAATGTTGTCAAGAAAATGAATTATGCCATGGTGGTTCTAATATATCTAGTTCAAAGATTCATTTCCCAAAAGTATTTAAAAGCTAAATGATTTACTAAATATGATTTGAAACCAACATATCTTGAATAGCTTTCTTTTCCAATAACTTGGGGTTTCAATCCATATATGCATATGAGTAAAGTGATGTGTGTGTATTTATATATAATTGTTTCTGTAATCATATAGAGAAATTCTATAGCATAGAAATCATCAAACCTGAAATCTAAATTCAATTACAAGCAGCCACACAAGGGCAACCAATCACAAACTCAAAGGTTATCACAAAACGCATGGCAGCACATACCATATTTAATAACATAAGTAGAAGATCTATAGATATATATAGTATAATCATTCTTTTAAGGTCAGCTAACAAGTCATGTAGTAAGCAAACGATCCAACAAACCAAAAAGTGCAAGAGCAGCAAGTTATAGGGGATTTCCTGGAACCAAAGGGGTTCTAGGTTTTGACCCACTGGTCTACCGAAGGAACGCCATCGGTAAGCCGGTGGCGATACAAATTGGAGCTGACGAAGCTCCGGTTGTTTCAGGTCGATGCTCGTTTGGGGTTCGGGCTGTTTAGATGTGACGACCGCCCATGACCCCTGCACTAAACATAGAGATAGTGCGCTGTAAGGTGTGCCAGGCAGCCATGGACGATCGCTAAGGTAAATTAAAAACAGCAGAATCTATCGTATTACTCACAGCGCATGGATAAAATACAATAGAGAATATATATAGTGAAGCATCTCAAAATAGAATCTCATCAATTAAGCTTCATAATAGTTGAATACAAACATCTGAATAGTCAATACATCAAGCCTCACTACATATCACTCAGAGAATTATACAAAGCAGCGGAACATCCAGTACATATAGTAAGAAATTAATATGCAAGCCTCCAGCACGTCTTCGTCATCAGCATCGTCGGAAACTAAGAACAGCACCTGTCACCTGCTACCTAGTTTGCCCATCCCAAAGTGGATGAACAGCCCAAGGCAATAAGAGTTAAACATAAAGCCTTGAGTCAGACAACAGTCTTAGTGAGCGGTAAATTAACTAACAACATACCAAAAGAGCATAAAGGTAAAAAGGAATAGGAATCCAACCCTCCCACTCCACCTCTTTCTATAGTGATAGCCCATAGACACACTAAACAGAAGTAAACATAGCAATCAGACAATTAAAGTAAAGCAATTATCACTCGAGTCAAGGTCAACATTTTCCAAGTACAAACCCCCAAGGCCTAAACCAAGATCAGATAAGCACCCAGAAAACATTGCTCTTGAGACCGAATGACGATACAACCAAACATTCATGACTCTGGCTATCACTGTTATCTTTGCTTCGATACCACCGTTAATTGAATGACCGGCACATTCTTTCAGCCGTCCGTCAAGGTTTAATGGCAACCCCGGTTCTAGACAGAACTCCGCACGTCGTCACAGCCCGTGCCTAGGACTATCGAATCTGCCCAGAGTACTCGACTATAATCATAGTCTTTAGGGACTATCGAATCTGCCCAGCGTACTCTTGCTTTGAGTCTGCTAGAACCTTCAATAACGATGAAACCTCAGCCTTCTAGTCATCCTCCTCGACGACTATTTCCATACTAGCTCAAGCGCCTCTCGAGCAAACCATTATCCTCAAACCCGAACCATTTCACCGAGTTATCAACATGCTTGGAATGATCCCGTCTGGATTAAACCAAGGCTATCTCATACCATGCCTCGCTTCATGTCATCATAGCAAAGCCTCATCTCAACATCAACATCATCAAATCTATCCATATGAGCTTCATCATCCGCCATATATGCCACGAGCAGCTTTTCCAATTCAAGAGCCTTTCCCTTAGCTTTTGAATCATCTTCGACCATCTTGTCCAAATCAAATCATCAATCAACTAATTTATAACAATCAATCAAGTCAATCATTAATCCAAGTAATCAAACATTCAAACATGATCTAATAAACAATTATAACAATAATGACAATTTTGTAAATAAAGAGTCCAAATCTAACTAGCATGAATTATGAGCAATATCTCTACAACTTGATGAATGAACTTGCATAGATTAACATGTAGTAAAATGGATGTCAAATCATCATGAACAATGGATCTATACTTAAGTTTACGAAAATGCATGGAAATCACTATTTTAACACAAAATCAAGCCACCAATCCGATATACTCCTTTGGATCCGTGTGAGAGATAATCACCACTCACCAAATCACCTAAACACCTCAAAAGCAACACACTTCAGATCTGGACAGCAAAGGATCTAACTCGATTCTCCAAAATTCCGCTTCAAACGATGAAATCTTTCTTCGATGGATGTAGATCTTCAATCTAAGCTCTTGGATCTTCGATTTGGATGAAAGGAAGCACAAGATTAAAGAAGAGATAAGAAGTGAAGAAGTGTAGAACTTGAGCTCTCAAAATGTCAGCACTTCATCGCTTCAAAATCCGGATCCCAAAAAGTGAAGTAGAGCCGTGTATTTATAGGCTGTTTCTTAAGTCGTTCGCCCCCCCTTAAGTCGTCCACGACTTATTAAAACCCCACGACTTAACAAACCCTTCGACTTAACAGATCCTACGACTTAACCAACTCAGGCCTATGCGCATCCACGACCTAACGAGTTAGCAAGTACTACGACTTAACAAATTGCAGCTTCGCGACTTAACAACATAAATCCTCACACGACCTAACTATCCTCACGTGCACGACCTAATGACCCAACGACCTAGGCCTCAACACTAATACACGACCTACGACTTAACTGAGACACGACTTAACGACTTTAACGACTTAGGCATACTACAGAAATGTCCTAACGACTTAAGCACCCACGCGACCTATCATAAGTCGTCTATGACCTAACATAGACACGGCCTAAACTTCCACGACTTATCCCATAATTCTTAAGTCGCTCGAATGACCTAGCTTCCTTAAGTCGTTAACCCACTTAACCCCCTAGGTCTTTAACTTCCCTAAGCCGCTAACTCTGAAGTCGCCAACTCTCTTAAGTCGCTCCACGACTTAACCTTCTTCACGACCTAAGTCCCATCACGAATAAACTCCTTAGGTCGCTCCAATCTCTTAAGTCGTCCCAAACTTCTATACGACCTAAGCTACTACACGACTTAAGCTTCGAACGACTTAACAATACTACCGATCTAATGACAACAGTTTTACGATGTTTCGATCCGTAGAAATACGGGTCGTTACATTCTCTCCCCCTTAGGAATTTCGCCCCCGAAATTCCAAACAAACAAGAGCAATCAAAACTATTCCGCATGCCTACCATCCATAGCAATCAACAAACCATGCGTCCAATTCTAGTCTAGCATGCAGAATTCTAAAACTAGAACAAGTTACAATGTCGTGAGATGACACGACACCTTATGGCCATACCTTGAAGAGTTCAGGATGAGCTGCCTTCATCCTCTCTTCAACCTCCCATGTACAGTCGTTATCATCATCACTCCATTGTATCTTGAGCAACTTAACTACCTTCCTCCTAAGCTGTTTCATGTCAGTTTCCACAACACGAAGCGGCTTACGAGGTCTCTCAACAACTGGATCAACCTCAAAATCTTCACAGCTATCTGCAGAAACCATAGTATTCAAGTCGTGCACATACTTTCGTAGATACGATACATGAAAAACATTGTGCACACTCGACATCTTTTCTGGTAACTCCAATTTGTAGTCGAGCTTTCCAATTCGCTCGATGATCGGGAATGGTCCAACAAATCTCGGAGTCAACTTTCCTTTCTTCCCGAATCGAATAACATTCTTCAGTGGAGAAATCTTCACAAAAACCATATCACCTACGTCGAATTTCAAATCCTTACAACGCTTATCGGCATAACTTTTCTGACGGTCTTGGGCTGCCTTCATTCGTTGCCGAATGATCTCTATGCAATCTGAAGTCTGTCGAATCATTTCTTGCCTAAGTATCAGCTTTTCTCATGTTTCTAACCAACACGTTGGAGAGTTACACGGTCTTCCATACAATGCCTCATACGGTGCCATACCAATGCTTGACTGGTAACTGTTATTATACGAAAATTCCACCAAATGAAGGTGATCTTCCCATGATCCTCCGAAATCTAAAACACAAGCTCTAAGGAGATCTTCCAAAACTCGGTTGACTCTCTCGGTCTGACCATCTGTTTGGGGATGATAAGCTATACTCAAACATAACTCGGTTCCCAAAACTTCCTGGAAGCTCTTCCAAAATCCACTAGTGAACAATGGATCTCGATCGCTCACTATACTCTTCGGAATACCATGGAATCGAACTATCCACTTAACATACAGCTCAGCCAACTTTGATGCAGTCCTGGTTGATCGAACAGGAATGAATCTTGCACTCTTAGTCAAACGATCCACGATGACCCAAATCCCTTCATTTCCCGTTCTTGTACTAGGTAGTCCATCAATAAAATCCATCGATATTTGCTCCCACTTCCATGTAGGAACTTCTAATGGCTGATGCAATCCACTTGGCTTCTTCTGTTCGGCTTTTACCAACTGGCAGTTCATGCACTTGGAAATAAAATTTCCAACATCCTTCTTCAAACTTTCCCAGTAATAGGTTCTCTTCATATCCCGATACATCTTATTCCCACCTGGATGAATTGTCAGCTTCGAGTGATGACTTTCCTTCAAAACTTCATTTCTCAATTCATCTATATCGGGAACAACTAGTCGTCCTTACTTCCGAAGCCAACCCTCTCGATCGACCTCGAATCCTTTATCCTTTTCCGGGTCCAATCCAGATTCCAAATCACGGATAATCTTGACAACCTTATCGTCTCGCTTTTGGCTCTCGCCAATCCTTTCCACAAGAGTAGGTCTTATCGATAAGTTTGCCAACATCTCAGGTTCCAATTCACATCTAGGCCTGAAGTCAAATCCAGCCAAATACTCGAGACTCTTCCATTCTGAAAACATGGCTCCCAATCCAGCATGTCTTCGACTTAACGCATCTGCCACTGCGTTACCTTTTCCCGGAATATAGGCTATACCAAAATCATATGATGCTAAAAACTCTAGACATCGTTGTTGTCTAAGATTCAAATATTTTTGGGAGAAAAGATACTTCAACGACTTATGATCTGTAAACAACTCGAATCGAACTCCCAATAGGTAATGTCTCCACATCTTCAGAGCAAAAACAATTGCTGCCAACTCCAAATCATGAGTCGGATAATTCCTTTCATGTGGTTTCAGTTGTCGACTTGCATACGCAACAACTTTACCCTTCTGCATCAGCACTGCTCCAAGTCCAGTACCACATGCGTCGGTGTAAACCACCATCTCATCATTTCCACTTGGAATAGTCAAAACAGGAGCACTTGTCAGTCGCTCTTTCAGGATTCTGAAAGCTTGCTCACACTTAGCATCCCATCTGAATACTTGATTCTTTTTCGTCAATCCTGTCAATGGTGCAGCCACCTTGGAAAAGTCTTTGATAAATCGACGATAGTATCCTGCCAATCCAAGAAAACTTCTCACATCAGATGCATTCTTAGGTCTACCCCAATCCTGGATTGCTGCTATCTTGGCGGGATCAACCGCTATCTCGCTTCCAGAGATAATATGGCCTAAGAACCTCACTTAGCTCTTCCAGAAGTGACACTTCTAAAACTTAGCCTTCAGCTGATGTTTCCGTAAGATTTCCAAAACAATACGCAAGTGCGTCTTGTGCTCTTCTTTAGTTCTGGAATAAATCAAAATATCATCCACGAACACTAGTACGAACTTGTTCAACTGATCCCTGAACACTCTATTCATAAGATCCACAAAATATGCTGGTGCATTGGTCAATCCAAACAGCATTACCAGCCACTCAAAGAAACCGGATGGTGTCCTGAAAGTAGTCTTCTGCACACTATCCTTTGCCACTCTTAATTGGTGAAATCCCGTAGCTAAATCCATCTGAGAAAACACCTTAGCTTCGTGAAGCTGATCAAACAAGTCATCTATTCTTGGCAATGGATACTTGTTCTTCCTAGTCACTTTATTCAGCTCACGATAATCCACACACAACCTCAACGATCCATCCGCTTTGGTTACAAACACAATTGGTGCACCCCATTCGGACACACTACGCCGAATGAATCCTTTCTGTAAAAGATCATCAACCTGCACCTTCAACTCCTGCTGTTCCCTAGGCGCCATCCGCCTAAGAGGCATCACAATAGGTCTGGCTCCTTCAACTAAATCGATACGAAACTCGATCTCTCTATGCGGTGGTAACCCTTTGACCTCATCAAAGACATCCTCAAATTCATTAGCGATTGGCACCGATGACTGTCTATCCCGAGGAACAACCAGCGAATACATGAAGCTCATGAAGACGCCTTCCTCATGCTTACATCGTATCACAACCTTTCGCCCTTCCACATTCTCGACTGTCACCTCCAACCTTTCACAATCAACCTTTGCCGCATACTTCCTAAGCCAGTCCATACCCAAAATAATTCCGAACCCCGCAAAGTTCAAAACAAAACAATCACAAACAAAAGAGCAATCATGACTCGATACAACCAAACCACGGCATAGCATACACAGACATGACGAACCCCCAACTAGATTAGTCACAACCAATGGTCTATCAACAATATCCGGTTCTAAACCCAACCGGCCTACAAGTTCATTACAAACAAAAGAATGCGACGCCCCAGTATCAAATAACACTCTAACTGGAACACCACAAATGGAAAGAGTACCCTGAACCACCACACTCTTTCCTTTCTCTTCAGCGGTAGAGGCTTTCGAAGATGATGGAACAGCCCCTAAAGCATAAGCTTGCACAATCTGCTTGTCCTTCCGCGGTTCTGGACAATTCCTCTTGATATGCCCCGGCTTGTCACAATTATGGCACTTCACCGGTACCTTCGGATTCTTGCAATCTCTGGAGAAATGGCCCTTCTGCTGACAATTGTAGCAGGTCACTTCGCCCTTCGGCTTCTTCTGGCAATCCTTACCCTTTTGCTGTTGTTGCTTCCTCTTCTTGTTTCCACCCTACTATGGTTTAGACTCTTCCTTGGTCACATCAACAACAGATCCTTCTTTAGGAAACAGATTCTCGTGCCTGAGAGCCTTCTCCACAAGCTTCTCAAATGAATCATCCAGATGATCCACCAACTGCCTCCCAAGATAACTGTCCAAGCCTATCACAAACTTCTCGTTCTTCTGATATGAAGATTCAATATACGACCTGGCATACTTGGACAAAGCTTCAAACTCAGAAACATACTCAAGAACTGGTCTTCCATCTTGCTTGAGCTCCACAAACTTCTTGAACTGAACAGATTTCTGAGCCGTAGAAATGAACTTAGCTTCGAATCTGGCTTGGAATTGCTCCCAAGTAATTTCTTCCTCCGGAGTATCAATGGTGATAGAGTTCCACCAATCAGAAGCTCTTCCTTGAAGCTGTCTCGATGCAAGCTTCCTTTTAGTTGCATCCTCGATTCCCAAATCACCAAAGATCCTTCTACAAGCATCTATCCACCTTTGGACTTCAATGGTTGACTCTGTTCCCAAGAAAACCTTTCCTCCAAGAGCAGTATAGTCTTTACACAGCTTAGCAAAATCCACCGGTTTTGGAGTTTGAACTTAAACTCCAACATCTATAGATGGCCTCGGAGCTGGCATCCTCTCATGATCGAAGTCATCATAGCTTCGAACATAGCAGCATAATCAGCAGCCCCCTCAGTAGCACGGCCTTCCCTAGCAGCTGGTCTCCCTCTTCGACTCATTCTCAATATCTATAAAAGAAATGATCAGCACACCTTAAGAAACAACTACATAAAGAACTCAAATCCTTCTAAGCTACTATATTATATATAGTAATCATCCATCAAAATACAATTACGTCTCTCATACGTAGTTACGTCAGCGAGCGTTGGGTAAAATCGATTAACCAAAGCTCCGATACCAAATGTGACGACCGCCCATGACCCTTGCACTAAACATAGAGATAGTGCGCTGTAAGGTGTGCCAGGCAGCCATGGACGATCGCCAAGGTAAATTAAAAATAGCAGAATCTATCGTATTACTCACAGCGCATGGATAAAATACAATAGAGAATATATATAGTGAAGCATCTCAAAATAGAATCTCATTAATTAAGCTTCATAATAGTTGAATACAAACATCTAAATAGTCAATACATCAAGCCTCACTACATATCACTCAGATAATTATACAAAGCAGCGGAACATCCAGTACATATAGTAAGAAATTAATATGCAAGCCTCCAGCTCGTCTTCATCATCAGCATCGTCGGAAACTAAGAATAGCAACTGTCACCTGCTACCTAGTCTGCCCATCCCAAAGCGGATGAACAGCCCAAGGCAATAAGAGTTAAACATAAAGCCTTGAGTCAGACGACAGTCTTAGTGAGCGGTAAATTAACTAACAACATACCAAAAGAGCATAAAGGTAAAAAGGAATAGGAATCCAACCCTCCCACTCCACCTCTTTCTACAGTGATAGCCCCCAGACACACTAAACAGAAGTAAACATAGCAATCAGACAATTAAAGTAAAGCAATTATCACTCGAGTCAAGGTCAACATTTTCCAAGTACAAACCCCCAAGGCCTAAACCAAGATCAGATAAGCACCCAGAAAACATTGCTCTTGAGACCAAAAGACGATACAACCAAACATCCATGACTCTGGCTATCACTGTTATCTTTGCTTCGATACCACCGTTAATTGAATGACCGGCACATTCTTTCAGCCGTCCATCAAGGGTTAATGGCAACCCCGGTTCTAGACAGAACTCCGCACGTCGTCGCAGCCCGTGCCTAGGACTATCGAATCTACCCAGAGTACTCGACTACAATCATAGTCTTTAGGGACTATCGAATCTGCCCAGCGTACTCTTGCTTTGAGTCTGCTAGAACCTTCAATAACGATGAAACCTCAGCCTTATAGTCATCCTCCTCGACGACTATTTCCATACTAGCTCAAGCGCCTCTCGAGCAAACCATTATCCTCAAACCCGAACCATTTCACCGAGTTATCAACATGCTTGGAATGATCCCGTCTGGATTAAACCAAGGCTATCTCATACCATGCCTCGCTTCATCTCATCATAGCAAAGCCTCATCTCAACATCAACATAATCAAATCTATCCATATGAGCTTCATCATCCGCCACATATGCCACGAGCAGCTTTTCCAATTCAAGAGCCTTTCCCTTAGCTTTTGAATCATCTTCGACCATCTTGTCCAAATCAAATCATCAATCAACTAATTTATAACAATCAATCAAGTCAATCATTAATCCAAGTAATCAAGCATTCAAACATGATCTAATAAACAATTATAACAATAATGGCAATTTTGTAAATAAAGAGTCCAAATCTAACAAGCATGAATTATGAGCAATATCTCTACAACTTGATGAATGAACTTGCATAGATTAACATGTAGTAAATGGATGTCAAATCATCATGAACAATGGATCTATACTTAAGTTTACGAAAATGCATGGAAATCACTATTTTAACACAAAATCAAGCCACCAATCCGATATACTCCTTTGGATCCGTGTGAGAGATAATCACCACTCACCAAATCACCTAAACACCTCAAAAGCAACACACTTCAGATCTGGACAGCGAAGGATCTAACTCAATTCTTCAAAATTCCGCTTCAAACGATGAAATCTTTCTTCGATGGATGTAGATCTTCAATCTAAGCTCTTGGATCTTCGATTTGTATGAAAGAAAGCACAAGATTAAAGAAGAGATAAGAAGTGAAGAAGTGTAGAACTCGAGCTCTCAAAATGTCAGCACTTCGTCGCTTCAAAATCTGGATCCCAAAAAGTGAAGTAGAGCCGTGTATTTATAGGCTGTTTCTTAAGTCGTTCGCCCCCCCTTAAGTCGTCCACGACTTATGAAAACCCCACGACTTAATAAACCCTTCGACTTAACAGATCCTACGACTTAACCAACTCAGGCCTATGCGCATCCACGACCTAACGAGTTAGCAAGTACTACGACTTAACAAAATGCGGCTTCGCGACTTAACAACATAAATCCTCACATGACCTAACTATCCTCACGTGCGCGACCTAATGACCCAACGACCTAGGCCTCAACACTAATGCGCGACCTACGACTTAACTGAGACGCGACTTAACGACTTTAACGGCTTAGGCATACTACAGAAATGTCCTAACGACTTAAGCACCCACGCGACCTATCATAAGTCGTCTACGACCTAACATAGACATGGCCTAAACTTCCACGACTTATCCCATAATCCTTAAGTCGCTCGAACGACCTAGCTTCCTTAAGTCGTTAACCCACTTAACCCCCTAGGTCTTTAACTTCCCTAAGCCGCTAACTCTTAAGTCGCCAACTCTCTTAAGTCGCTCCATGACTTAACCTTCTTCACGACCTATGTCCCATCACGAACAAACTCCTTAGGTCGCTCCAATCTCTTAAGTCATCCCAAACTTCTATACGACCTAAGCTACTACACGACTTAAGCTTCGAACGACTTAACAATACTATCGATCTAATGACAACAGTTTTACGATGTTTCGATCCGTAAAAATACGGGTCGTTACATTAGACTTCAACTGGATTTTATAAGATACAATACAATAGCATGCAAATTACAAGAATTGTTGAACCATAAACAATTAGTGCAATGAATCCAAAATCTAAATTATCTAATGCAATTAACAGTATAATGCAAGCAATAACTAGGGTTTTCACAACAAAATCATTACAAGGCAAATACTCTTTGATTCAAGTAGTAAGCATGTTCAGGATTTGAGATAGATTTGTGAGTTTAACTCACCTTAACTCTACAATTAATTTGCTAATAGCTCCATTTTTAGCTTTTGCATATTTTGCACACTTTGTAATTTAAATAACATGGATTTGGCAATACGGAACTTTATTTAGCTTCTTTTAAGGCTTTATATCATATATTTTGCTTAATCATAGAATTTTTTTTCATATGATCTACTAAGTATACCATATCATACATGTGTGCATGCATAAGGTTAGATTCAGACAAGTGAAATGCCGAATTAATTTCCTATATTAGAAAAAATTCGGCAAGTATAAAAGCCAACCACTGGAACCGTTAAACTAGTGAAAATTTGAGGATATGATTGATAATAATAGAATAGAAAGAAGCAGCAAGGATATGTCATACATGGTCGAAATAAATCCCAATACGAAGTTGAATGTGTGAAAGTAAGCATCCATTATATACACTAAATATGATTACTAAAACATTTTATTACCTGAAACAGTATGTCTGAATGTCTCGTCTAGTGTTTAGGAAATTCCTATCGAAAACGTTGACCAGGCGCATCGACTAGAATTCTTAAATCACTCAACATACAATTTAACACAAAATTATTATTTTTTTAATAAGATATACATATTTCTTTTAATACTTTAGGCTTTTCCAAATATTTGCTTATTTATAATAAATATAACCATATTCCATATATATATATATATATCCAATATCAAAAAGATTTTAATTTAAACAGATGCTTGCTTTTAATAAAGTCCTTTCAAACAATCTTAATATCTACATATAAGAATAGTTCGTAGATAACAATTCCATAGCACAAACATTCATCCATAAATACTTCAAGCAAACATCAAATTTTAGTTTATCTTAAAATTTAATTGGTCTCATATATATGAATTACCATTTCACTTTATATAAAATAAAGTTTTGAATATCCTTTGCGGTAACCAGACAAATGAAGATACCGTAATGTTTAATAATTAATATCGAGCAGGTTATAAATTTTCAGTTGAAAATTCCTACTCAATACTAATTTTGCATAATCATTTAAAATTTTCAAAATAATCCAACATCTATTGATGCAAACAACATACATTTCAATCAAACAAACAAATAATCGGCTTCAGCGGAAAGCTATTTTCCAGCTTTCGCTGCGCACTTTAACCACTAACAAATCAGGACACAACAATTTAATTCTAAGTCATCTACTTATTTATAATATCATTAAGTCTCTCTTTTTACAGAAGTGAGTTCCAATATTTTCGTAATAATAAGTTATATAGTATTATCAAAAGATTTTTTCAAATACGTCCCAATGATTATTACCAATAATCATTTATATTCCTATTCCTACACAGTTAATTAATTTACTAACTGCACACCCAAGGGACGGGACTCTAGGTCATCTAGGTTTAGATCTTGACTCTATATTAATTATATTCTATAATGTTCTGAACATGGCTCTGATACTGTAACGACCCAGAAATTTTAGTGGTTTTATTTTTTAAATTATTTGAAATTTTGTGAAATTTTAAATAATAATATTTTAAATAAAAATTTGATATTTGGAATACGTCTAATTAAACATACCAAATGGTAAATTTTCATCTGATAATATTGAAGTTTATTTTCTAGTGTAATTTTATTCCAATTTATATCAGTTAAAATTGATGATAATAAAAGTGTTCCGAAACCTAAATATGTCAACATGAGAAATTTTATTTAGAACACTCTGGATAAGACTGCGTAATTCGTTTCGCAAATTTTGGACGTTTTTAGCTCCGTTTGGATTTTTCCGTACGAAATAGCAGCGTTTATCGGTAACGATTATCGACTTTTGATAAAATGATCATACCACAGATATTTGTATGCCGCTTTGATCGTCTTGTCGCGCTGATCTCTGCGATATATTCATTTTTGTTTTCCGAACCCCGGTACACCACGAAATCTGTAAACGATTACTGTATCGGTAACCGTTTTCGGACCTTTTGACGTCCGTGGCCTTTCACTTGTCTACCAGTTGGAATTATATAGCCACTCGTTATCAGTATTGAAACTATTCAAATTCTGACTTTTACTATTCCCAATCATTTAATAGTATACTAGTTGTCGCTTTATTTTCTTCCTTTGTACTGTTCTTTCACGAGAATTATAATATACATAAAAAAATTCTTCCTTTGCTTGATATATTTTAATTTGCATGTTCGTCTCCAAAACCAGACATCTGTTGTTCGTTTTTCCTCCATTCGATCGAGCACCACCGAACGTCCCTCCCACCTTCGATCAGACTTTCCTCCTCAGTGCTTTCCTCGCTCACTGTTTGATCTACTCACCTCGGCTCAAACTCCGACCAACTCACCTCGGCTCAAACTCTGACCAAGCATCGTGCCCACTCCCCGACAACCACAGCCTCCCATTAGCTTCCATTTTCAGCCTTCACCATGAACACCATCTCGTCCTGTCCCTCTTTCCTTCCCCATTTCATCCTAACTCATGAATCCATACACCCGAACCCTACACTACTGACAGCCGACCACCACTGCTTCCTCTTCTCCTCCGAAGACCAACACTCTAATGCCTAGTGTTGCCTTCTTAGTCGGTTGTATGATGATTTTGTTTCATGATGGTAGGCTGAGGTATATCTATATATACATTAAAGCTATGGAGAGTATTGATATTCTGCTGCATATATGTTTGCGCCAAAAATGGTCACAAACCCCAGGTATTGTGAAAGCACCAATGTATGAATACAAATCAGCAATATTCAAACACAAATCTCAGATCTAAGCTAGCAACAAATAACAATCCAGAAGTAAAGAACAGTGACACACAATTTATAGTGGTTCGGCTATCTCCGGCCTACGTCCACTTCAAAGTTTTATCTTTTATTGATTATCCTTGCTAGTTACAGATGATTACAGCTGTTACAATGAAGAATTTCGAGTGTAACAGCAATAGGAAGAATTAGAATTGAATCCGGCAGAGTCTGGACGTTGAATGGCAAAAAGATCCTTTTTCTGTTTTGCTCTGGGGCTCTATTTATAGGCGTAAGAGGCTAAGATCGCGCTCAAATCTCGGGAGACTTTTTCTGGCACGTGAGTGGGCCCACGCGACCAACCATAGAAAGTTTCAAGTCGATCTGCGATCGATACGAAGTCATTTCGTATCGATCAAGATGATGTCCAATTGAGCTTAAATTTGGTGGAGACATTCCTCAGCATGTGTGCAATCTCCAATGAAAATTTCATGGCATTTGGATCAGTTGATTGAGAGATATCGTCGATACAAAGCGATGTTCTTTGCTAGGCTGTTTGGTTCGAATCCATCTTTTCGAACCGATGGTTTCGAACCGATGGTGTCACGCGCCTCTATGATGACGTGGAGCGCACACTTCGCCTCGATCCGGTCTTCACTCCGAGTCGACCGCGTCGACTCCATATATCTCGGCGTATTCACATCGATGGATGACACGTCACCTTGGCTTGCTGGCTATGGACTCGAATGAAGCCTCACTAATGGATTCGAACAAGGCTTCGCTGATGGAGTCGAACAACTGATGGTCGATGGATACGAACAAGCCTTGCTCTGATGGATACGAGCCTTGTAGCTTCTCCATGGATATGAAGTCAATCGATGCGAACTTGAACCCTTCGATGGATACGAACATGGCCGCTCCTGATCGATACGAACTCATGGGAGTTGGCCGATACGAAGTAGGTGATCTGTCGATGGATTCGAATGAGACCGAGTCAGACCGAGGTACTTCGATAAATTCGAAGTTGATCGATACGAAAGTGATCGATTCGAACCAGAGTTCGGTGATGGATACGAAATCTGGGCTTTTCCCTTCAATTTGAATCGATCATAACTTGAGCGTATGAACTCGGATTGACTTGAAATTTGAGATGCTGACTTCTATATCTTTCTTGCCATGTCCTATCAATTGTAGCTTAATCTAGACTTGGACAAAATTCAGAGATATCCATTGTTATCCTGCAATGCATATTTAATATTCATGGCTAGTTATTATCGATTTTAGTTAATTTTTGGGTATCTCAGCTTTGCCAAAAGGTGGGATAACACTTTGCCCCCCAAAATATGCCTTTTGGTAAAAGGTGTGTTTTGATCAGTTTCAAGTTGAATGTAATGAGCTCATGTTTTACCCGAATCTTATGATATTTTCAATCGAGTTCATGGCTGTTCGAAGCCGAATCGTTATCAATTTCTTCCAGTGGAAGTTAAGAATGAAATTCTATAGTCTCATCGTACCATCGATGGTCACTCCGGACCCTTGTCAAGCCCATTCCAGACTTAGCGATCGAATAGAAAGATCTTATTGCACTCCGGCGTTGCTTTTTATTCCTTCACTCTGGCCCCAGTTAGGGCGTAAAGCGATGTCTTGGTCGTTCTGGACCGATCGTAGCCTCTCCGGGCTCATGCTGGATCCCATCCTGTCACCCTCCGGTGAAGAGGAAACAACGTTAAGTGGGTCGATCCTGTCGCTCTCCGGCGAAGCGACCCACTTCTTGCACTCCGATTCAGTGTATCTGAACATTAAGCGATGTCATGACCTGAATCGTCGGCCGATCACAGCCTCTCCGGGCTCTTATCGAATCCCGATCCAATCACTCTCCGGTGAATAGGAAACGATGCTTAAGTGAGTCGATCCTGTCGCTCTCCGGTGAAGCAACTCACTTCTTGCACTCTGGGCCGTGCCTCTCCGGGTAGGATCATAAAGCAATCATCTTTATATTGATATTTAATGTTTATCCTTTAACTCTTCGGTCAAAGGTTTGCTTCAATAAATGTTTCTTTATTAAATTCAAATCCTAGATGTTCAATCTCAAACACCAGGAAAAACAAGACTATGCCTCTCCGGGCGGAGCGGTCTATTTCCATCTTAGAGCATGCCTAGGGATCTCTCCGGTTCCCATACATGAGTAAGTGGGATAGCCCTTTTATTTTGGAAATCAAATCTAAGAAAACTAATCGACCAGAGTCCAAATCTTGAACTTGGCCCTTGCCATCACAGTCAGTTGATGACGAGTCGTGATCCCGATCCAGGATCATTCCTGTTAGGTGGAGGCGGTGTTTGTTCAGGTCTTACTGTCACTGCCCGTTCTCTGGTATATTGTGGCAATCTACCACTCCAGTCATGTTCTTCCACCTCATCTCTTAGGTGGCGTCATTCATCGGTTGTGTTCCCATCCAGCTCATGGAATAGGCAGTATCTTCCAGTCCTGCGTTCCCGCTCCGTGGGATCTCTCCTGGGTGGTTTTCGATAGGGGAGTTGCCCCCGAGTTTCAGTGTAAATCCTTTCTAGGCTTGCCGTCAAATCTGTGTATTGCCTGAATCTAGGCTCTTGGAATTTCTTCCGTTTATCAAGACTATCATGTGCGTCATCCTACTTTCTCTTTCCTTTGTCTGCCCTGGACTGTTCCCTGGCGGTTCCTTCGCCTTGTGCAGCATTTACTTCCTGTCTCTCGGCTCGCGATTCTTCTAATCGAATGAATTTCTCAGCTTCATGGTAAAACTCTCCAAGATCTTGCGGTGGATCTCTTGTCAATGAATCTTTGAATTCGATGCCTTCTCCAACCCCTGCCACCGCCGCCATCAAAATCATCGATGGATCCGGGCGATCTACCGAAGCCACCGTTGCATTGAATCGCAGCAGGAAACCTTTTATGGACTCTCCGGTCCTTTTCTTTATCGAAGCTAAAGTCATCACACTCTTGGGTCTTGTCACATGGACCCTAAATTGTTCCATGAAGCAATCTACAAGCTCGCCCCATGTCCTGATCGATCCAGTCTTTAATTGCCTGAACCAAAGTGCAGCCAATTCTGACAAAAATAAAGGGAAACATCGTGCCATCACTTCCTCGGATGCTCCTAGTACTTCCATGTGTCTAATGTATCTGGTAATATGCATGGTCAGATCCGACTTCCCGCCATACGGATCCAGCGTTGGTAGTTTGAACTTTGGAGGGTTCCTTGCATTCCTGATATTCGGAGTGAACGGACTCCGACTGACTTCTTCCAACCCTACGCTAGACAATCCTCCTCTCATGAGTCGTCGCACTAATCCAGCCATCTTTTCATCTCCATCCTGGGGTTGCCCTCTTGGTCTTGAAGGGTATTATGGTACGTACTCTTTGTGTGGCCCGTTAGCATCAGCGTTGGCTCCAGCTTGTTGAGCTCCATCTGTAGGCCTTCCAGCATCGGATCCTGAGGGTCTGCCCCCAAGTCCTTGTTGATTGTCTTCTGGATCTGCATTCTGACCTTCATTGGGTTCCGCAATCCTAGCTCCTTGTTCCACATTCATAGCCGCTGTAGCTGGTACTAGGTTCTGCATCCTTGCAGCTCTCATCTGTTCAAAGAAATTCTGCAGCATCTCTTGTTGGCTCTTCATTATTCTTTCGTGCATCAGATTGGTCATGGTCTCCATTTCGTCTCTGGTGATGTAGATCGAAGCTGGTTCTTCTCCAGCACCAGAGGATGCCTCTTGACTTCCTCCTTGATGGCTTCTCTCAGCTCTTTGTCTTGTTTGTCGAGTCATTGTCTTTCAAATATGAACTTCAAATCTTTCGTAGCGGGTGCTAGTTGCCTCTCAATGAAAGCACCAAAGTGTTTGCGCCAAAAATGGTCACAAATCCCAGGTATTGTGAAAGCACCAATGTATGAATACAAATCAGCAATATTCAAACACAATTCTCAGATCTAAGCTAGCAACAAATAACAATCCAGAAGTAAAGAACAGTGACACACAATTTATAGTGGTTTGGCTATCTCCGGCCTACGTCCACTTCAAAGTTTTATCTTTTATTGATTATCCTTGCTAGTTACAGATGATTACAGCTGTTACAATGAAGAATTTCGAGTATAACAGCAATAGGAAGAATTAGAATTGAATCCGGCAGAGTCTGGACGTTGAATGGCAAAAAGATCCTTTTTCTGTTTGGCTCTGGGCTCTATTTATAGGCGTAGGAGGCTAAGATCGCGCTCAAATCTCGGGAGACTTTTTCTGGAACGTGAGTGGGCCCACGCGACCAACCATAGAAAGTTTCAAGTTGATCTACGATCGATACGAAGTCATTTCGTATCGATCAAGATGATGTCCAATTGAGCTTAAATTTGGTGGAGACGTTCCTCAGCATGTGTGCAATCTCCAATGAAAATTTCATGGCATTTGGATCAGTGGATTGAGAGATATCGTCGATACGAAGCGATGTTCTTTGCTAGGTTGTTTGGTTCGAATCCATCTTTTTGAACCGATGGTTTCGAATTGATGGTGTCACGCGCCTCTGTGATGACGTGGAGCGCACACTTCGCCTCGATCCAGTCTTCAATCCGAGTCGACCGTGTCGACTCCATATATCTCGGCGCATTCACATCGATGGATGACACGTCACCTTGGCTTGCTGGCTATGGACTCGAATGAAGCCTCACTAATGGATTCGAACAAGGCTTCGCTGATGGAGTCGAACAACCGATGGTCGATGGATACGAACAAGCCTTTCTCTGATGGATACGAGCCTTGTAGCTTCTCCATGGATACGAAGTCAATCGATGCGAATTTGAACCCTTCGATGGATACGAACATGGCCGCTCCTGATCGATACTAACTCATGGGAGTTGGCCGATACGAAGTAGGTGATCTGTCGATGGATTTGAATGAGACCGAGTCGGACCGAGGTACTTCGATAGATTCGAAGTTGATCGATACGAAAGTGATCGATTCGAACCAAAGTTCGGTGATGGATACGAAATCTGGGCTTTTCCCTTCAATTTGAATCGATCATAACTTGAGCGTATGAACTCGGATTGACTTGAAATTTGAGATGCTGACTTCTATGATCTTTCTTGTCATGTCCTATCAATTGTAGCTTAATCTAGACTTGGACAAAATTCAGAGATATCCATTGTTATCCTGCAATGCCTATTTAATATTCATGGCTAGTTATTATCGATTTCAGTTAATTTTTAGGTATCTCAGCTTTGCCAAAAGGTGGGATAACAATATACATCGCATATATATTGCAATTTTACTCGATATTTTAAATACCTGATTATATATCTAATTTATATAAATTTTAGTTTTGGTATGTGACTGTTGAATAGCTTACTTATATATTTATTTTCATATACACCTTACGTCTGTTGTGTAGTTGCAATATATATTAGTTTACTTATATATTGTTAAAGTGTTAACACGCACATATATATAAAGTAATTCATATGTTAGTCATGTACATTAAATAGTATGTTTAGTGGTATGTAGTATATAAAGGTGTTACTTATATTTGAACTGTTTTTTTTTCATTAGTTTGTATATTTTCACTATACAGGTTGTAGATTTCACTGTGTATAGTTGATCTGATAGTTATATAATCTTAGGCAATATTATTCACATTGTTACAGTATATTTATATGAAGAAACTTTGTGTTTACAGTTATGTTGCTGTATATATATATAAGCAAGATTTTTATATAAGTTTACTATGTATGTATATTGTTTATACTGTGACTTTGAAATTGTATATATACATGTATAAATATATGTAAAGGCTATATATACTATGCAAGTTTTGATAGTTAGCATTTCGGGATTCCGAGGGGCTGTCCGCTTGTTTCTTCCTTATCCTTTGCTGATGACATTTTCATCTTCTCTAATGGCAGTCGATCCTCTGTTCGTCGGCTCCTTAGGTTCATTCAACAATACGAGAGGTGCTCGGGCCAACTCGTTAACCCTTCCAAAAGTTGCTTCGTCCATGCGAAGGACTTGTCCCCCTTTCGAGCCTCTTGGATTGAGGACTTCACCGGGTTCAAGGAAGCTTCCCTTCCCTTACCTTACCTGGGCATTGTCCTTTACAGAGGTAGGAAGCTTAATGTTATTTTCGATCCCTTGACTGACAAAGTTAGGGGAAAGATCATCCATTGGAATGCGACTCTCCTTTCCCAGGCTGGTAGACTGGTTCTCATTAAGTCGGTCTTAGACTCGATGGATACTCATGTCTTCGCTGCGATGACCCCTACCTCATCATTCTTCCGGTCTTTGGCCTCGTCCTTCTTTTGGGGTAAGAAGGACAATGTCAGACGTCACCACTGGGTTTCTTAGGACGCCGTATGTCGTCCCAAAAATGAAGGCGGCTTAGGCTTGCGTAACCCTAAGGACCTTTGTGCGGCTTTTGCTTGTAAGTTGTGGTACAGGTTTGGGGCTAACGACTCTTTATGGGCGTCGTTCCTTCACGCAAAGTACCACAGGCTTGCGGGCTCAGGTTTCATGGGCTCTCCATCCTACGCTAGTGAGACCTGGAAGCACATGCAGTCGGTGAAGCCGTTTTTTGACTCTTATGGAGGCTTAACCGGCTGGGATAGCAGTTCGTTCTCCATTTTGAAAGTTTGGACTTCGGTTAGAACCCCAGCTCCAATTCGCCCTTTGTTTTCCTTCATCTGGGATTCTAGAATCCCCCCTAAAGTCTCTCTGTTTATGTGGCATATCCTGCATGATGGGTTGCCATTAGATGAGAACCTCCAGAAGATCGGCATCCCTTCCGTTTCCCGTTGCAGGTGCTGTGGCAATGGGGATACGGAATCCTTGAACCATTTGTTTTTTGATGGTTTTTCAGCCAGAGCGTGCTGGAATTACTTCGGGAATCTGGTTGGTGTTCGAGGTATTGCCAGGTCTCCTAATGATTTACAGAGAAACTGGTGGGCCAAGATCTCTGGTAAATCGCTTCGCTCGATCCTGTTCCGCCTGATTCCTTGCCTGATCTGCTGGCACCTCTGGTGCGCGCGAAATAAGGCAACCTTTGAGGATTCTCCGATGGATCCCCAGTCCATCATTTGGCGTGTTAGGAATGATGTCTTCCTTGCTTTCCGAGGTAGACCTTTCAGGGGACCCGTTGGCTCCCGCTCTAGGCGGCTAGTGGGTATTCTTTCTATTTCCTATGTTCTGGATTCCGCTAGATTGGGAGTTGGTTGAGTCCTTTTGGCGGGGCGTCGGCTCTCACCCTTCGCTTCCGCTTCCCCCTCTCTTTCTTTCTTATGTGGTCGCTAGTTTTTCAGGTCCAGGCTTTTCTGGGTTCTTTCACGGTCAGCGATCCTTTCTATTAGCGGTCTGCTTGGTTAGTGATGGAGTTGCTTGGGATGTGGTTCCTCCTTTGCAGTAGGTTTTTTCTGTGGTCTTCTCCGATTGCGCTAGTGAGCCCCATGTTCCCTCTTAGCCTTAGGTGCTCAGTTTGAGATTCTTCTAACATCATCATTGGGCGGTGGCCTTGCCAGAGCTCAATGATGATGTCAGATGGGCGGTGGTTTTACCGGAGCTCATCTAGATTCTCCAGCGCTGATACCTTTCTAAGGGGACTACTTCTTCGGCTGTCACTGTTTTGGTGTTGGGTTCTCTTTTCCCTTCTGTTTTTGTTTCCTTTATATTTGTTTTGCGTTTCTTTTTTTCCGCTCTGTTAGATTTTGCAATCTCTCGTTACCTGCCAGGCTTGTTGGCAGCTTTTGGTGCTTGTTATATATATATATTTATTATTAAAAAAATGCCGGTATGCATGTTTTGTTTTGTTTTATGGTTTGCACAGATATATGTATATATTAACCGAAAGGTGTAGATTTCGTTGTAAATTTTAAACTGTGTCTGCATATTTTCAGTCTGCATGCCATATATATATGTTGTTCTTTGTTATTGATTCTATTTATATATATATATATATACATTTTTTTTCTTCTCTCGGATGTATTGATATTTAGATTTTCTTTAGAAATATATAAAGTTTTAAAATATATATTATATTATATTATAATAGGATAAGTACTGATGGTATTGTTTTAAAATGTTTTATATGCATATAAATATTTTGATTATTTAATAAGTTGTAGGAAAGAAACGATTTTAAAATAGTATATATAGCGATTTTTATTTGGATATGGAGTTTAAATGAAATATCAAAATTTAAATATATATATATATATTCCTTTATAGCGGGTTGTTCTAATTCGTGTTTTCATCGAATTTGAATAGATTTGCTTTGCTGTGCCACTATCCTGTTGTCACTTCGTGCTTATCCACATCAGTTCGATGATTTGTCAATTATTCGTGTTTGTTCGTGCCCGTTTTCATCTTGTCTCGTCTTTCTCTAGCCTCGAAAGGTGAGCAATCACTCACGATTAATGTTCTTATATTTATTAAATTTGATTTCAATTGAAACGACAATTGAAATATGCTGCTGTTAGTTATTCACATTGATATATATATGCCATTATCTGTATCTGTTCACATGAGACATCTGACATCATTATCTGTTATTTATATTGATGATATATGCCTATTATATTATATCTGTTATCACACTACAAGTTCCCTGTTAGTATAGAATTCACTATGGGTTGAAATGATACATACCCGAATGGACTGTAGAATAGGAGAAAATCGTTATGGATTGAAATGATAAACCCAAGCGATTTTCATTTGAATTGAATTTGGGATTGCGGGTTGAAATGATATATACCCGTATATATTTAAATTGCGGATTGAAATGATAAATATCTGTATCACTTGACCATAGGGTAGAAAATTATATACAGACACCGTTGATCTATATATAAATATTTTGAAAACGGTTTCTATGGTTTTAAAGAAATATAGGATTTTAAATTTAATATTGATTTTTAAAGATTTATTAAAGTTGATTTAATAAAATTGATAAATAATATGTTAATTATTTATTTAATATTTATATTTTCAAATATAGAGTTTATAATGATTTGAAATTGATTTGAAATTATATTTATTTAAGAATTTTACTTAAATAAGTTTGATTTGAAATTTATTAAATTTGAAATTTTAAAGCTATGATGTTATAACAATTTGGTTAAAAGTGACTTAAATGAATATTTCAAATTTATATAAATTTAAATGGGATATTTTGTTTATTTAAATTTGTAAATTGAAGCTATATTTAGATATTATTGAAATGATTAAGTAAATATTTCAAAACTAATAATAAAGTGAATTTGATATATATATAAAATTATCGAATTTAGTTTTGAAATGTTGAATATATTGACTTTGAAAAATATTGAAATTGAAATGGCTTATTTTATGGTTTAAAATGTATTTGAAATCGATAATTTGAAATGGTTTAATTAAAAACTGAATCGAATTGAAATTGATGATTTGAGATTTGATTAAAAATTTGAATTTTGGAATTCGAGTTGATTCGAATTGATTTATGAAATTCATGGAAACTATCTTATTATATAAAGTATTTTGAATTATATTTAAAACTATTTTTATATTATTTTATAAACTATTTTAATATAAACTATTTTTAATATAAACTATTTTAAATATACTAATTATTTTAATATAAATTGTTTTAACTTATAATTATTTATATAAATTATTTCATTTTATAAACTATTTTATTTATATACTATTATTAATATCTAAACTGTTTGAAGGAAAGTGTTATGATTTCAAAGTATGATGATTTCCAAAGTATTATTATTTCAAATTGTTGGTTTCGAAAGCATTATAACTTTGAAAGTGATATGATTTTTGGAAATGGATATATTTGAAATGGAAATGATATCGTATTGATTTGGTTTTTGAAATGGAAATGATATTTTTGTTTTGAAGTATAAACTATTTTGAAATGACCACGGTGTTATAATAACGTTTGGTTGTTAAAGAGACCGGGATCAGATATGGGCATACTCTCTGTCGATACCAAAAACCACTTTGACAACAGTGTACGCGGTGGAGATTCCAGAATGAAGTAGGATGGTGGCGACGATTCCTATTGAGGTATATACGACCCAACTCCCGTGAGTTGGCATAAGGTGGCTAAAACAACAGTGATCTACGGGCAAATGAGGTAGCACCTATGATCGGACGCATTTCTTCGATACCATTCTATTACTTTGTGATTGATTTGGTGGCCACCCTTCGATTTTGATTGGGAGTGTGTTCCGAGGTGGGCGGTAGTGGCTGCTATGCGTTTCCACCAGCACGGATGCGTAATTGGTATATCTACCCTGGCATTGCCTAGTTGTGCAGTGTCACCTACCATATCGAGCTTTACTACGAGTTTGGATTTCTCCCGTAGCTTGTGGAGTATTGAGGGTAGCCCCCGATTTGGGAGTATGCTAATACTGGATAGACTACCGGGACTATTACATGTTAAGGGCTATATGGGTAACCCCTTGACGCTATTAAAAAGTAAGTTTATTTTATAAGTAGACATTATTATAATAGCGTATATTACTACGTAGTAGATAGTTTAATGGATCCTTAGAGGATGGTTATCCCAAACATCCTTTGAGTTACTTGTATTTCAGTTGATATTTCGCTTGAGTTGGATTTATTGATATAAGAATGTTAATCCTGACTTGAGTATTTTGTGTTTTGCTTTACGCTCGGGTCAGACTGAGTGATACAGTATTTGAGACTCACCTTTGGAGTTGGAGCTTCGCTTGGAGAGCCAGCTATCTATCCAGCTTTCAGTTATTCAGTTGATTCCAGTGATATATTCAGATTTTGTATTTGACTCTTGTATTGAGACATCTATGTATTCGAGACTCCTGATGTATCTTGCTTAACTCTGTTATATATATAGTAGCTTCATGAACTACTATTCTTTTGTTTCTGCTGCATTATTGTTATATTACTCTGTGTCTGTGATCTGTGATTATTTTATTTACTGTATATACTGAGTTTTGCCAAATTTTAAATAACAATCTAAGATTTTGAGCAATTCAAATCCGACATGTATGGATGCGAATGGTTGAAAATTTCAGGTCGTTACATGTGGTATCAGAGCTCTGGTTTTAGGCAAAAATCAGCATATGTAGTAAATTTAATTACGGAATCACTTTCATTCGAGCTTGAATTCCTTCTTCTTTGACTTGGTTTTCTTTGAATTTTGGAACGTTCACTTCGGTTCCAAAGTCCATTCTGTCTCCCATATTCGTGTCTTCTTGATTCTGGAGTATCCCATAACTCCACTTCAAATGATCTCTATAATAAATCGGCGGTCTCGCCAACCTTTGAATGATTGTAAAGGAGGAAAACTCCTTTACAACTAGCATTGATTCACCGGAGATTTCTGTATCCTCGGTTTATGATGCTGTTATCTTTTGCAATACCCGAATTCTATCTCTGGAAATCGAATGTCAATTTGTTCCTGAATTCTACCTCAATCTTATTTTGAAGTCATGGTTTACCCGGTTAAGGTTGCCCGCGATTTATACAAGTCTATCCATTCTTGTCTCACATTAAAATCTATTTATCTTCCTATCGAGCCTATTTTCTAGTTGAACTTTCTTTGATTTGGGTCCCTCTAATCCGAATCTCTATTCTTGTTTGAAATCCATTCTTGTATCGTCGAGTTAGGAGTGTTTGTAATTTATATTTTGTATATTGTGTTGTTTGAGTTGTTGATGTTGATTTGGATTTTCGATCGATTCGTCTGATCAACGCTATCGATAGGATTTCCAAAACACTTGAACAGAACAAACTGACACAATATTGTTTTTGAAATTGGTAAATGAAATAAATTTGTATGATTATATTATATATATATAAGTAAAATTTTCTAGAATTTAATAAGTTAATTAAATTGGTTGTTTGAAATGATAATATTTGATTATCATTTATTGTTCTAAATGAATTTATAAACATGGTTTATAAATTGATTTGGGATTTGAAATGAATTTAAATCAGGAATTTGAGAATTTAATTTCCGATGATTTCAAACTTTTGTTTTAAAGTTTTAAAGTGTATATTATTTAAAGTATTTTCAAATAGAAATCGTTTCCAAAGAATTTTAAAAGTCTAAATTAGTACTCTCCTCTTTTGTCGCTGGAAAATAATTTCGGTGATGACTGCAGCATCATCGACATTCATTTTTGAGTTTCAAAGTGGAGAGACCGTTCTGTAGCTTTGCTACAATTTTGTTTTGGAAAATTAATTTGATTTGAATTTCCAAAGATTGACTTGATTTATAATATATATATATATATATATATATATATATATTGGTATATGATCATAGATTTGATTTGATATATATAGTATATATATTTATCTCTTAATGGTTTGAATTGAAACCGGAAATTTTATTCTTAAATTTTGATAAGGTGATTTCAAGTATAAAATAAAGCAAAAATTTTGAATAAATATTTAAACTTGAAATGAGTTGAATGAGAAAACTTTATTTGTATAATACTCAAACTCAATTGCATTCCAATATAACTTACCTAAATTATTCAGAAGTTAAAAATGTAATTGGATAATATACAATATAAAATGACCTTATAAGGAAAGATTTGAGTGTTATAATAAATGTTATACACTTAAATTTTATTATAAAGATGTTAATAGAGAGAAATAGAATAATAAGTTAATTGAATAATAGATGAGACAAATAAACTTGTTTTGAAGGAATTAATAAATTGAAATTAGATCAACTTATGGAAATACCTTGAATTTAAAAATCAATTATTGAATATAAATTAATTTAAATTGAAATTTATATGGTTTAAATTAATATGGTTTAAATATATGTGATAAGATATATTAAGTGGAATAAACTTAATAATAATTTGGAATAAAAGAATTAAATTGGTTGAATAATATATAAGTATAATAAATGATTATACAAATTGATGATTTAGAAATTGTTAATTGAGGATGACTAGATCATAAGATATTGAATTTAGAAATAGATAGATTGATTCAACGTAAGTGAACTCAAATGGATTAAACCAAATTATTGAATATTAATTAGTTTAATTTGAAATTTATATGGTTAATTTAATTGTTTTATTTGTATTTCAACCTAATTTCTTTCTGGTTGTTTCTATTCTCCTACCTCCTTCCTTTTCGGGGACGAAAAGTTTTGAGTGGGGGAGAGTAACGACTCGAAAATTTTAGTGGTTTTATTTTTTAAATTATTTGAAATTTTGTGAAATTTTAAATAATAATATTTTAAATAAAAATTTGATATTTGGAATACGTCTAATTAAACATAGCAAATGGTAAATTTTCATCTGATAATATTGAAGTTTATTTTCTAGTGTAATTTTATTCCAATTTATATCAGTTAAAATTGATGATAATAAAAGTGTTCCGAAACCTAAATATGTCAACATGAGAAATTTTATTTAGAACACTCTGGATAAGACTGCGTAATTCGTTTCGCAAATTTTGGACGTTTCTAGCTTCGTTTGGATTTTTCCGTACGGAATAGCAGTGTTTATCGGTACCGATTATCGACTTTTGATAAAATGATCATACCATAGATATTTGTATGCCGCTTTGATCGTCTCATCATGCTAATCTATGCGATATATTCATTTCTGTTTTCCGAACCCCGGTACACCACGAAATCTGTAAATGATTACTGTATCGGTAACCGTTTTCGGACCTTTTGACGTCCGTGGCCTTTCACTTGTCTACCACTTGGAACTATATAGCCACTCGTTATCAATATTGCAGCTATTCAAATTCTGACTTTTACTATTCCCAATCATTCAATAGTATACTAGTTGTCGCTTTATTTTCTTCCTTTGTAATGTTCTTTCACGAGAATTATAATATACATAAAATTTTGCTTCCTTTGCTTGATATATTTTCATTTGCATGTTCGTCTCCAAAACCAAACATCTGTTGTTCGTTCTTCCTCCATTCGATCGAGCACCACCGAACGTCCCTCCCACCTTCGATCAGACTTTCCTCCTCAGTGCTTTCCTCGCTCACTGTTTGATCCACTCACCTCGGCTCAAACTCCGACAAAGCATCGTGCCCACTCCCCGACAACCACAGCCTCCCATTAGCTTCCATTTCCAGCCGTCACCATGAACACCATTTCGTCATGTCCCTCTTTCCTTCCGCATTTCTTCCTAACTCATGAATCCATACACCCGAACCCTACACTACTGACAGCCGACCACCACTGCTTCCTCTTCTCCTCCGAAGACCAACACTTTAATGCCTAGTGCTGCCTTCTTAATCCGTTGTATGATGATTTTGTTTCATGATGGTAGGCTGAGGTATATCTATATATACATTAAAGCTATGGAGAGTATTGATATTCTGCTGCATATACATCGCATATATATTGAAATTTTACTCGATGTTTTAAATAGCTGATTATATATCTAATTTATATAAATTTTAGTTTTGGTATGTGACTGTTGAATAGCTTACTTATATATTTATTTTCATATACACCTTACGTCTGTTGTGTAGTTGCAATATATATATTAGTTTACTTATATATTGTTAAAGTGTTAACACGCACATATATATAAAGTAATTTGTATGTTAGTCATGTACATTAAATAGTATGTTTAGTGGTATGTAGTATATAAAGGTGTTACTTATATTTGAACTGTTTTTTTTTCATTAGTTTGTATATTTTCACTATACAGGTTGTAGATTTCACTGTGTATAGTTGATCTGATAGTTATATAATCTTAGGCAATATTATTCACATTGTTATAGTATATTTATATGAAGAAACTTTGTGTTTACAGTTATGTTGCTGTATATATATAAGCAAGATTTTTATATAAGTTTACTATGTATGTATATTGTTTATACTATGACTTTTAAATTGTATATATACATGTATATGTAAAGGCTATATATACTGTGCAAGTTTTGATAGTTAAATGCCCGTATGCATGTTTTGTTTTGTTTTATGGTTTGCACAGATATATGTATATATTAACCGAAAGGTGTAGATTTCGTTGTAAATTTTAAACTGTGTCTGCATATTTTCAGTCTGCATGCCATATATATATGTTGTTCTTTGTTATTGATTCTATATATATATATATTCTCTCGGATGTATTGATATTTAGATTTTCTTTAGAAATATATAAAGTTTTAAAATATATATTATATTATATTATAATAGGATAAGTACTGATGGTATTATTTTAAAATGTTTTATATGCATATAGATATTTTGTTTATTTAGTAAGTTGTAGGAAAGAAACGATTTTAAAATAGTATATATAGCGATTTTTATATGGATATGGAGTTTAAATGAAATATCAAAATTTAAAATATATATATTCCTTTATAGCGGGTTGTTCTGATTCGTGTTTTCATCGAATTTGAATAGATTTGCTTTGCTGTGCCACTATCCTGTTGCCACTTCGTGCTTATCCATATCAGTTCGATGATTTGTCAATTATTCATGTTTGTTCGTGCCCGTTTTCATCTTGTCTCGTCTTTCTCTAGCCTCGAAAGGTGAGCAATCACTCACGATTAATGTTCTTATATTTATTAAATTTGATTTCAATTGAAACGACAATTGAAATATGCTGCTGTTAGTTATTCAGATTGCTATATATATGTCATTATCTGTATCTGTTCACCTGTGACATCTGACATCATTATCTGTTATTTATATTGATGATATATGCCTGTTATATTATATCTGTTATCACTCTGCAAGTTCCCTGTTAGTATAGAATTCACTATGGGTTGAAATGATACATACCCGAATGGACTGTAGAATAGGAGAAAATCGTTATGGGTTGAAATGATAAACCCAAGCGATTTTCATTTGAATTGAATTTGGGATTGCGGGTTGAAATGATATATACCCGTATATATTTAAATTGTCGATTAAAATGATAAATATCCGTATCACTTGACCATAGGGTAGAAAATTATATACAGACACTGTTGGTTTATATATAAATATTTTGAAAATGATTTCTATGGTTTTAAAGAAATATAGGATTTTAAATTTAATATTGATTTTTAAAGATCTATTAAAGTTGATTTAATAAAATCGATAAATAATATGTTAAGTATTTATTTAATATCTATATTTTCAAATATAGAGTTTATAATGATTTGAAATTATATTTATTTAAGAACTTTACATAAATAAGTTTGATTTGAAATTTATTAAATTTGAAATTTTAAAGCTATGATGTTATAACAATTTGGTTAAAAGTGACTTAAATGAATATTTCAAATTTATATAAATTTAAATGGGATATTTTGTTTATTTAAATTTGTAAATTGAAGCTGTATTTAGATATTATTGAAATGATTAAGTAAATATTTCAAAACTAATAATAGGAAAGTGAATTTGATATATATATAAAATTATCGAATTTAGTTTTGAAATGTTGAATATATTGACTTTGAAATATATTGAAATTGAAATGGCTAATTTTATTGTTTAAATATGTATTTGAAATCGATAATTTGAAATGTTTTAATTAGAAACTGAATCGAATTGAAATTGATGATTTGAGATTTGATTAAAAATTTGAATTTTGGAATTCGAGTTGATTCGAATTGATTTATGAAATTCGTGGAAACTATCTTATTATATAAAGTATTTTGAATTATATTTAAAACTATTTTTATATTGTTTTATAAACTATTTTAATATAACTATTTTTAATATAAACTATTTTAAATATACTAATTATTTTAATATAAATTATTTTAACTTATAACTATTTATATAAATTATTTTATTTTATAAACTATTTTATTTATATACTATTATTAATATCTAAACTGTTTGAAGGAAAGTGTTATGATTTCAACGTATGATGATTTCCAAAGTATTATTATTTCAAATTGTTGGTTTCGAAAGCATTATAACTTTGAAAGTGATATGATTTTTGGAAATGGATATATTTGAAATGGAAATGATATCGTATTGATTTGGTTTTTGAAATGGAAATGATATTTTGGTTTTGAAGTACAAACTATTTTGAAATGACCGTGGTGTTATAATAACGTTTGGTTGTTAAAGAGACCGGGATCGGATATGGGCATACTCTCTGTCGATACCGAAAACCACTTTGACAACCGTGTACGCGGTGGAGATTCCAGAATGAAGTAGATGGTGGCGATGATTCCTGTTGAGGTATATACGTGGACCCACCTCCCGTGAGTTGGCTAAAACAACAGCGATCGACGGGCCAATGAGGTAGCACCTCTGATCGGACGCATTTCTTCGATACCATTCTATTACTTTGTGATTGATTTGGTGGCCACCCTTCGATTTTGATTGGGAGTGTGTTCCGAGGTGGGTGGTAGTGGATGCTATGCGTTTCCACCAGCCCGGATGCGTAATTGGTATATCTACCCTGGCATTGCCTAGTTGTGCAGTGTCACCTATCATATCGAGCTTTACTACGAGTTTGGATTTCTCCCGTAGCCTGTGGAGTATTGAGGGTAGCCCCCGATTTGGGAGTATGCTAATGCTGGATAGACTACCGGGACTATTACGTGTTAAGGGCTATATGGGTAACCCCTTGACGCTATTAAAAAGTAAGTTTATTTTATTATTAGACATTATTATAATAGTGTATATTACTACATAGTAGATAGTTTAACGGATCCTTATAGGATGGTTATCCCAAACATCCTTTGAGTTACTTGTATTTCAGTTGATATTTCGCTTGAGTTGGATTTATTGATATAAGAATGTTAATTCTGACTCGAGTGTTTTGTGTTTTTCTTTACGCTCGGGTCAGACTGAGTGATACAGTATTTGAGACTCACCTTTAGAGTTGGAGCTTCGCTTGGAGAGCCAGCTATCTATCCAGCTTTCAGTTATTCAGTTGATTCCAATGATATATTCAGATTTTGTATTTGACTCTTGTATTGAGACATCTATGTATTCGAGACTCCTGATGTATCTTGCTTAACTCTATTATATATATATAGTAGCTTCATGAACTACTATTCTTTTTTTTCCGCTGCATTATTGTTATATTACTCTGTGTCTGTGATCTGTGATTATTTTATTTACTGTATATACTGAGTTTTGCCAAATTTTAAATAACAATCTGAGATTTTGAGCAATTCAAATCTGACAAGTATGGATGCGAATGGTTGAAAATTTCAGGTCGTTACAGATACCAACTGTAATAACCCCACTGCTATGTCCAGTTTAGCAAAGAACATTACAAGTAATGTCGTCTGCTAATCCAGAGAATACAACTGGTTAAGGGCGATCGAATGTGAAAATATCTTTATACTAACACTGACACGTCTTATTTACCTTTTTGAGGATCTGAACTGAAAATTTAACGTGTGAGGTATTAATGTAAAGTAATAATCACATTGATTAAAAATATTCAGAACAGTATATAATATAGATAAATTAGAATCAGAGGCAGAGTCACAGATTGCAGCATACTAATATACACATATTTCATACGCTATATCAGGTACAAAATTACTAATGAATAATATACATGACATAACTACTAAATGTCAATATACAAAATGATGAAGTAAACTAAAACTGTCAAAATAGTCTACTCCAAAGCTAACTCAAAATCCAAGAGTCAATGAGTCCCTGTACCTGTAAAGTCTCGGCCTGACCCGAATATTAAAATAATAAATGGGTCAGACTATATCTAAATAAAAGGTGAGATACTAATATCATAACTTTATGACTTAAAATAATAAGCCATATTAAATATGCTGAACAAACAATCATAATATGGCATATTAATTAAATTCACTACTTTATAAATCCATAAATGACTTAACTCTAAAATAAGTCAGTTAAAATTATGCCTAAAAACCAAATAATCAAAATAAGGCACATTGATCAAAATCACCATTTCATAAATTCAAATCAAGTCTCTAATGGACTATCATCTCATAATATGGTGATAACCAATTCAAAATTCGCCAGAGCCATAAAGATACTAAAAATCTATCCTAAAACCTCTGACGAAATAATCATCACTAATGAAATAATAATGGTAGTCAACTATCAGTGTGATACAGTGCAACACAAGGCCTAACTAAAATAAATAAACCCTACCACATAGCGCAATAGTCTAACGAATAGAAATAAACTACCAAGTAAAAATCCCGACTCTTAATGAAAAGAAATAGGTAGCCGTGTTTAGGACAAAACTATGTGAATTTACCTAACTAACATAAATAGGTAAACATTGTCCAACTATAAAATGAACTGATAGGGCTGCAATATAACACCTATTCAAAGAACAAAAAGGATAGCCGTGCTATACCAGAATAAACCTAACCCTAAGAAATAGGTCTACCTACCCAAATCTAAAAATGTATCGATTCTCAGATTGATGAAAATGAGTTATCTTCTCTCGGGGATTTATCGGTCTGAAATCCGAACACCTTAAGATAATACAACTCGTGTTAATTACTGTCACTTCAATAATCACAAGAACTTAACTAATTGTCCCATACCAGATAGTAAATTCAAGTATTTACTAAAACCAAGTAATTTCCACTTAAACTCTATTTAACAAATTACAGTAATAAACGAAAGAATTGTACACAAAGTCCCATACTAATCTGACAATTCAGTTGTTTATTAAAATTCCTTGTTTCATAGAAAAGCACGAAACTCAATAGAAATCAAATTCAAGCTTGTTCTCTTATATTTTAAAAGATGAGAGTTAGAAGATTTCTAAATAAAAATGGAATTTCTTTAATAAAATTAGAAATCAAACTATTATTTTTCATAAATAATAACTTTCTTTATTTTCAACCCTATATAAATATATATAATTAAACTTTTATTCTCGCTTTTTTTAAAACAAAACTCTTTTTTTACATAATAGTACATATATTTGCTTTTCATAAATATTTATAAACTTTAAGATCTCATTCTTAATGTTTTTAAAACAAAATTCTTTATATACTTAGTTAATAGTGTGTATATTTACTTTTCATAAATATTTATAAACTTTAAGATCTCTTTCTCAATATTTTTAAAACATATCTCTTTAACTTAATTAATAGTGTATGTGTATACACACACACACACACTTTAAAATAAATCATCAAAAGGAACTTAAATTCTAATAATCAAATGGCTACTAGAAATCAGAAGGTAGCATATTCCAAAACAAGCTCAATATTCAAACAACAAACTCATTTAAAATTCAACATCTAGAGCCAACATCGTTGTATAAAATATAATTCCATAATATGGAATTATTTTGCAACCCAAGTTGCTTATTGACAACTCCGGTCATACAACAATGTACAACAACCATATAGTTTAACTACAACTAATCACATGTTTTTCGATGGTTTTCAAAATCAAGCAATTTCATAATCGATAATGAAATCGAATCCAATATTTAGAACATACAATTTAACCTACTCAACGATCAAACTAATTAAAACTATAGCATGCAATTTCATTCCAAGCATTTCAATCAATCATTACCCAATTTTATCGCATAATCACAATCAATAAGATGTAAATTATGTTGATATAGAAATGTGATTTAATCAACTCACCTCAATCCAAAAGCTACCATATTCTTATCGTTTGCATCTACCACTTTCTTCACTATCAATTCCAATCGTGTTCAGCTCAGGCCCGACCACCATATCGCTACCATCCTGCACTAAAACGCGAACGCACGTGCACCCCTGACCAACATCGATCGTCATCGATTACACCCCGCTTTCCTAAGTCCATACGACTTTACCTCTATGCCCGAGCAGCGCCAGTATGCAGGTCATTGTCACTAGCGCTCAAAACCTATTCACGAACCTCCAGTCGAGATCACGCCTTAAATCGCACGACCTAAATCATGCTGCTCAGCTTCACTCCCTCAATCGTGTCCCATGCCACACATCTAGAAGTCACCTCACCTCCCTTAATTCTCCGTCGTCCCTCACCACGCGCGACACTATTCTTTAAGGTCGCGAAGCCAACACGAACGCGAGCTCCAAAGTCGCGATCCCATTTTCCTTTTTTTCTTTTTTTTCCAATCTGATTTCTTCAATTTTAGGGATAAGATAATGAACAGTTATTGGGTAAAGGAGAGATGAATTTGGGTTTTGGGATAATGTGTTATATTGGGCTTGAGTGATTTTGGGCCTTGTTTAAGGCATGTATTTTTTTCATTTCTATTTATTCTTTTCTCTTATAAGTAACACATTTTAATTTATTTATAACTATATTCAAATTTAAATTGTAAATTGATTTACACTTTAATTTACTAAATATTTATATATTTTGACAACTGTACAATTTCATTCAATCCAACATTATTCAATTCTATAGAATTATTTACTATATTGATATAAGAATAAATTTATTCATCTTTGTTGATTTAATGATTTTACCAAATATCAATAAAACTTCTTTTCATCTATTCCAAGTATATAAAATTATTTACACTTTAAACAATTTTATATTTATTAAATCTTTCATTTAAATTTTAATATATTATTTAAAAATGAATTTAATAAGTATTTAAATTTTATTATAACAAAATCTTTATTAAATAGAATTTAATTGTATAATAATTTGATTCTAAAATAATAATTATCAAAAATCGAATTCAAATGCTTCTATTTTAATTAAATCAATTTAATATTACAACCTTTAAAATAGGGTTGTTACAATAGCCAATTTGACCATTGTCTTGGATTTCGACGAAACAAGTTTCATCGGATCTGTGATAGTGAATTACTATAGGATTTCAAGTTTCATAGCGATCGGACTAATCGTTTGGCCCTGCGAGCTTGAAATGCGTAGAAATTAATTAAAGGAATTTAATTAAAATAAATTGATTTTGGAAAGCTATCTTCTGCATACGATAGAATTAGGCCTCGAGACTAGTCCCATTGTGTTCGGAATAAGGATAAAACATATAGAACGCAAGGCGGCATGCTTCGTTTGGAGTTCGGAAATTTCGCGGGTCAATTGGGTCGGAAACTTATATAATAAGCCCTTCGTTTTCATTTTCATCAAACCCTAACGCAGCCGCATTCATTCAAAACGAATTAATGGCTGATATTCCTCGTCTTCTCCCTTCGAGTTCTCCAAATCTATGCATCGAAATCAAAAGTTTCCTAAAGGAAAGTTGTAGCTCTCGTCCTCCTCTACTCATCCAACGGATGGACCATAATAATTCGACTCGAAATCGCCTAAATCTTACCGTGTTCATTATTACATTTTGGGTGCTATTTGCCTCGATTTGTGTGCGGCATTACTGGAGATAGGTGGCGGTGCTAGAGGGGAGGGTGGTGCTTCGAATGGCGGTGTTGGACCGACGGACACCAGCCTGGGGAATCGTGCGCATTGATGGGTTTTGCGTGCTTCGACTTTGAGCAATGCGCACAGAGAGGAAGAGAGGTTATGTTCTTTTGTTTTTTTTATTAATTTGGTTAACTATATGTTTAATTAATCATTATGCTTATAAAATCATAACTTTTGCATACGATGTCCGTTTTGGAAGAAAGAAATTGCATTGGAATCGTATCGTCTACGCCATGGAATCAAAGTGGAATTTATTTAAAGCTAAAATATTTTCAGTTTCAAATAAAGGTGAGTGTTTTAACGCTCATGAATGACCAAATTAATTTTATGTCAGTTAAATTGAAGTTGTGAAGTAAATTAAATTTATTAACTGTTTTTTGGTAATTTAACTAACATTTAAATTGACACCTGAATTGAAACTTATATGAATTTAAATTGACAGTTCAATTTGAAATTGAAATTATATTGCCAGTTAGACACCCAACGTTGATAACCAGTAAATTGTTGTGATTTTTGACTGATTTGGATGTTGATTGTGATGGCTGCTATTGTTTGATAGTTTGGATGATTTGGATGTTTATATATATGTATATATATATCCTTTTATCACTTTGTACATTATATGACAGTATATATACTGTTATTTGAATTATTTTGAATAAATTAAGAAATAGGTTGAAATGATATATACCTATGACATTTTGATTTGGATTGAAATGGTAAATATCCATCCCTGAAATTAAAATTTGAAATAACCGATCACTTCGCCATAGGATAGAAAATTATATACAGACCTCGAATTGGATAAATTAAATGATTTTAAAAATTTTAATTTGAAATTTTGATTCAAAGAAATAAAAATTGCATTTATGAAAATTGAATTATTTTCGAACTTGAGCTCGAAATGTTGAAATTGAAATTTGTTAACAGGAATTGTTTAAATAATCGAATTTGAGATTTTGAAGTTATAATCGAAATATTATTTGATTTCGGAAATTGATTTGTTTTAAAAAGATTTGGACTTTTATTCGAACTTTGAAATATTGATAAGTAAAAGTAATTTAAATGGATATTTCAAAATTGAGCTCGGAATTGAATTATTTAAAAGATTTGAACATTAAATTAAACATCGAAGTTAAATTTGATTTAAATTATTTAAATCGATATTTTGTAATCGAACTCGAAATTGATATAAATTGAAATGGTTTAAAATTGAGAATTGAGTTGAAATTTAACCATTAAATCGAATAGTTGAAGTTGAAATTAAAATTGATTCGAAATAGAAATTGAAATTAATTTGGAATTGAAATTGAAATTGATTTGAATTGAAATTGGAATCGAAGTTAATTCGAATTGAAATCGAAGTTGAGTCGACTTGAATTGAACTGAGATTGGAAATGATTTGAATTGGAAGATTTGGAATTGAATCAGTTTGACTTTGAAACTATTTTCAAATAAATTATTTTAATATATACTGTTTAAAATCTATCTTTTTAAATATTCAAATTATTTGATTTTCCAAACTATTTTACTATATAAACCATTTTCAATACTAAAACTATTTTATATTAAACTATTTTAACTTTTTTAAACTAAAAAATTTTCGAACTATTTTCTAAAAATTCAAACTGGTCAAGGTTGGAATGTTTATATTTTAATCGTTGATTTAAATGCGAATTCGGTTAAATTGAAGTTATAACCTAAGCTGAAATTAGAAACGATTTTAAAAATGAATAAAATGATTTTGAATTGAAACTAATTTCGAAGCGGAAAATTGTTTTTAAATGAAATTGTTCGAAGTGAAAATGATGTTGATATGAAACTGATTTCGAAGTAAATATAATGATTTTGAAATGAAATTGATTTTGAAGTGAATTTGATATTTTGATATCAAGTATGAATCGATTTTGAAATGTAAAAGTACCAACCGGTGTGTAAAATGACATTTAGTTGTTAAAGAGACCGGGGCCTCTAATTGGCATACTCTCTGTCAATATTGGAACCACTTTAACAACTGTGTACGCAGAGGAGACTCTAGAATGAAGTGGTCAAATTTGGCATCGTTTGTTGGATTTGAAGAAAGAGAACGATGATGGATAGACCCCGACACTTGTGACAATTTGAAATGACTAAAACAAGACGACTTGACAGGGCCAAGCGGGCTAGCTACCCCTAGTGGACATCCGTTCTTCGATTTTCTTCTTGGACTTGGTCCATACTATTACTTTTGATGTTGGTTTCGATTGGTGCACCTTGATTTTGGATAACCTCCCTCTGACTCGATATGGGATGGATGGACGCAGTGGTCGATCGTGGCTACGATGCATTACCACCATCCCTACGACCCGAACTAGTAGTATCCTACCTTGGGCATTGCCTCATGTGCCTTGACATATTTTATCTTTATACGAGACCCCTATGATTTTGGTTTAGTGTAGTCGTACCACGGCGTATCCCTATCCCCCGACGTGCTACTAGGGCATTATATGCAAATTGTACGACAATGCTTAAAAATGCATTAAGGGGGATTAATGTAAAGCCTTAATGCTAAGAAAAATATTTATTTTACTGATTAGACATTATATATAGCGTATTCTACTATATATAAATAATTTGACGGATCCTTAAGAGATGGAAAATCTCGTAACATCTCTTGAGTTATTGCACGCACGTTATACACTAGATAGGAGATGTGAAATCTTGTAAGCATCTCTGATGCTATTACACTCATGTTATATGTGATATTGATTTGACTCACATAAGGATATTCTAGTCCAAACTCGAGTGCTTTGTCTTTTCATTATGCTTGGGTCAGTCCTGAGTTTTTCAGCGCATTGAAGATTATTTTCTGGAGGACGAAGATGAAGATTTGGTATATTGTATTACTATTATTGTTCCCTGCATCATATTGTTTTGCTGCATTATATTTCATTTCTGTTGTATATATAACTCTGATAAATTTTGTATAAATTATAATCAAATGTACGGTATGAAGAACTTCATAAGTTGTTTATTTGATTATTATATTTTGTCATTCCACTGCGAGATTCTATGTTTGTTTTCTTCTTCTTTTCTTATTTTTCTTAATTAATCCCATTGATTATCTATGTTTCGGATTGTTTGAGTCGGACATGTGTGAATTATTGTCGATTTAAACCTTTCTAAATGTGGGTCGTCACAGTTGGTATCAAAGCTTTGGTTTAGCAATAACCTTAGCTTTGTGGGGTTTGACTCATTAGAGATAGGGTAGTGATACCCTAGAATGAGTTTTTTGGGTGTATATATAAGAGCACGTATTTGTTAGTGTTATAAAATGTTTTATATTGTGTTTACTTATCCGTTGCGTTGTTTATGAATTATGGTTGGTGCATGGGACGCCATGTTATCGATAGGGGTTTCTGAACACTTAAACGAGACAAGTCGACATAATATTGTTTTAAGATAGGGTAAATGAAATAATTTTACCTAAATTATATATTATATATGAAAAGAAATTGAATGAGAATAAACGAGTAGGTGAAATTAATGTGAGTAATTGAATTTGATTTAAATTGGATGTAAATAAATTGAATGCAAATGAAATAAGTGAATGTTAAATAAGAAAAGTTGATACACTTAAGTATAAGAGGTAATAAATTATGAAATGAATAGATTTATAAAATAAATTGAATATGAAGAGAACAGGTTGAAAAACCAAGTTTAGAAATACTAACTTAACTAATTTGTGTTTAGGGATGTTTATAAACTTAAGTAATGAGTTATGAAATGAAAAAAAAATCTAATCTTAGTTTAAGTTAAAAGAATTGATTTAAAAAAAGTGGAATTTGGGAACTTGAATTCGGGTGCTTCTGAAAAATTTCTAAGATTTTTAAAAATAATATTAGTATTATTTAAAAATATTTACGAATAGAAATTGTTTCAAAAGGAATTAAAAGGAAATAAATCCTGTACTCCCCTCTTCTGTCGCTGGAAAATAACTTTGGTGATGACGACCGCATCATCGACATTCATTTTCGAGTTTCAAAGTGGGGGATATCACTTAGTAGCTTTGCTGCGCATTTGAGTTGATTAATAGATTTTGATTTAAAATTTCTAAATATGATTTGATATATATATATATAAGATATGAGGATATTTTTATTTCAAAACTATTTGAAATGAACCCGTATCTGAATTCTTAAGTTCTTATTAATTAATGATTTTCATTTGTTGGAATAGATTGAATTATTTTTAATAATTGGAAACTTCTAAAATGGGAGATAATAAATTGAAGCTAAGTGTTTAAATAAAATACGAGAAGTTAAATTATAACTCTTAAATTTCAAGATAATGGAAATTTAACTTGTATAAATTATTGAATATGCTTGTTAACTAAAATAAATAAGATAAATTTGTATAATACTCAATTACATTCTAAAAACATATATCAAACTTACCGGAAGTGTTTAAAAAGTTGAAATGTTAACTATGAATGTGTAATAGAATATTATACAAGTTTGAACTTAAGTAATAAGAAATGTTTAAAGAAATATTCCAAATTGAAATTGTGTTCTAAGAAATGTTAAATGAATAATTTGAGTAGAAAAAAAGAAAATACTACTAGATATGAACTTGAGAAAGTTAAACAAATAACAAATTAAATCATATCTTTGTAAATTGTTGAAAAACAAATTGCAAGGGATGTTTTAATAATTAGTTGTAGCCTTCTAAGATAATTATAATTTGAATAATATTGTGTAAAAGAAGACACATTTGTATAAAATGATTATAAACTTAAGAAATGATTAATGAAATAAGGAAGTTGAAATTTAAACTATGAAATGAAATTTCACTGAAGTCAAGTTGAATGGAATGAATTGATAACATAAGTTAATGAAAAAAATTATAAAATGGAAGTTAACTTAAGAAAAGTTGAATAAAATTAATTGTGATAAAAAGAAAAATTATTAATATGAATTTGAATTATAAAATAAAATTTACTTAATAAAATTATTATGATGAATTTGAATTAATGAATGAACTAATGAAATGAATCAATGAATTAATATGAATTTAAGTTAGGATGTAATAATAAACATGAGTTGCATTTCATAAAATGATTATAATAAACTTAATGGTTTATGAAATGGTTTATAAATGATATTAGTATTAAACAAAATATACTAAGTGATAATGAAATAAAATTTAACTTAAATATGGTTTATTGAAATGATTTATAAAATGGTTCATAAATGCATTTATATGGAAAATGTTAAACAAAAAGCGAAACAATTAGAATTTAACAAATTGAATTGAATAAACTGAATGTAAATGAAGTATATGTGAGTAAATTTGAAGCAAACCAATTAAATGTTAATAAAAATTGGATGTTAATAAGAAATGATAGTGTATAAATTAAGTATTGACATTGGATAATGTAATTCACATAGTTATGAATTTATGGGATTAATTGAATGAATATTGGTGGTTGAATGGTTTCTTTTATTGCAAACCATTATTATTACTGTTTTTGATTGCATATGATTGTTGTATGTTGTATATTTGTGCTTGTGCTTATGATTTGGATTCAAAATTCATGCTATGTGGTTTTATTTAACTCATACATGTTCTATATCTTTTATATGCAACTAAAATTCTAATCTGAGTTGAGACAGGTACATACGAAGACCGTTTGGATGTATACGCAAATTTTATTTGCTTTTGCTTGCTTAATATGAGCGAACTCGCTCGTATTAATAATAATAAGGTATGTATCTCCGATTACATACCGCACTTTTTTATTTTTCCCTACGGGACGCCTCATCCTTGAGATGAGATGTATATTTGATATATTTGGTTTTTATATTGTATTGTAAAAAAATTCTGATTGAGCCGCGCAAAGGAGACGCTACCAAAAATTTTCGTAATTCCGGGTGTTAGAAAAAATTTGAGCTTTTGAAAATTTTATAACTTATTTTATATATAAGTTGAAATTTGCGTAAAGCCGATATCGGAGTGGCGTAGTAAAGATTTTGTAAATAAGATTTTATGTTTTATAAGTTAATTATTTTAAATAAAATTTATCAAGTGTTAACTACTTAACCCCTTTTCGAGGACGAAAAGTTTTGAGTGGGGAGATGTAACGACCCATATTTTAAACTATTTTAAAGTATTAAATTTAATATGATTATTGAATAAAAATGTTTAGAAATAAAAATTTAATAATTTATTAATCTAGTTTATTGAATATGAACTTGAGTAAAACATTGAAATAACCAATTTCGAAGATTTAGGCAATAACAAGTATTGAAATGAAATTCTATGTATTGAATGTGTTTATAATCAATAATTGGAATTGAACAACAAATGTATTATTATTTAGATGGAAATAAAATAATTGTTGATAATTAAAAATTCATTTGAAATTTTATGATTTATTAATACTTTATTGGATAATTAAATTATTAAAATTTAATATTGGAAATTGTTTAAATGATTGAATCCTGAATTTAATATGAATGAAAATGATGCCAGAAGTAGATTTAAAATTTATTTAAAACAAGAACGAAATTTTTTAGCTTTTGAAATTGAGTTTAAAGTGATTAAATTGATTTTTGGAAATTACTTGTTTTAATTAACGAGTAGAAATAGCCATTTTGGACACTGTCTTGGATTTCGACGAAACCAGTTTCATCGGATCCATGATAGTGAATCATTATAGGATTTAAAGTTTCATAGCGATCGGACTTATTGTTTGGCTGTGCGAGCTTGAAACGCGTAGAAATTAATTAAACGAATTCAATTAAAAATAATTGATTTTGAAAAGCTATCTTCTGCATACAATCGAATTAGGCCTCGAGACTAGTTCCATTGTGTTCGAAATAGGGGTAAAACATATAAAACGCCAGGCGGCACGCTTCGTTTGGAGCTCGGAAATTTCGCGGGTCAATTGGGTCGAAAACTTATACAATAAGCTGTTCATTTTAATTTTCATCAAACCCTAACGCAACCACATTCATTGTAACGACCCGGAATTTTGGACCATTCGCGTCCATTATAAGTGTATAGGTAGACACTCATGCCGGAGTTGAATTGCTCAAAATACCGCGTTGTTAATTTAAATTTGGCAAAACTGAACATATACAGTAAATAAATAATCACAGAACACAGACACAAAGTAATAATTGCAGCGGAAATAAAAGAGATAGTAGTTCATGAAGCTACTATATGAATATATAAAATACATCAGAGTTTACAACAGAAGAGTAATACGATACATCAGATACAAATCAAAATACATCTCTGGAATCATCGAATACTGAAAATAGAATAGATGGCTGGATCTTCAAGCAAAGCTCCAACTCCAAAGGTGAGTCTCGAATACTGGTATACTCAGTCTGACCCGAGCGTAAAGCAAAAACACAAGACACTCGAGTTAGGATTAACATTCTTATATCAATAAATCCAACTCAAGTGAAATAGCAATTGAAATACAAGTAACTCAAAGGATGTTTGGAATAATCATCCTTTAAGGATCCGTTAAACTATCTACTAGGTAGTAATGTACGCTAAGTAGATAATGTCTATTAGTAATATAAAAAGATATCAAAATAGTGTTAAGTCATGGCCCATTCCACCCTTAACACATTTTTATTCCCAAAAGCATATACAAGACCGTAGTTTCCCCAAAACCGGAAGTCACCAGAGGGCAATCCATATACTAAAGGTACAAATCAAAATCGTAGTGGTCGCGCATAAATGGAATACAAGTATGACAAGGCACATGAGGCAATACCCAAGGTAGTGATACTACCGTTCGCCTGATCCGGACTGGTGAGAACGCAACGCCGCAGCACCCGCAACACCGTGAAACAACACTCCCAAAATCAAGGGTGCACCAATCGACAACAAGTATAAGTAGTTCGAAGAAGTGTGCCCACTTGAGGTAGCTAATCCTCCATTGGCCCGGCACAGCTCCTGTTTTAGTCATTTCCAATTTGACACAAGTGTCAAGGCTATCCATTATCGTTCTCTTTCTTCAGTCAACACGTACATCAATCCAACCACTTCATTCTGGATCATCACTCCGCGTATAGTTATTAAAGTGGTTTTCGGTTTAGATAGAGAGTATATCCATAACCAAATTCCGGTCTCTTTAATAACTTTCGTAATTATTACACCGATTGGTTGTTTATTTATTTCAAAACCAAATCAATTGCAATTCAATTAGAATTTGTAAATCGACATTTCATTTGTCTTTCTAAATCAATTTCCAAAATATTCGTTTCAAAACTTCCAAATTACCATTTCAAAATCTTATAATTAAATTTCAATCCCTTTTTAAAACCATTCAAATATTGATTCAAGTTCGTATATAAGTTTCATTTCAAAATCATTTAAATTAATTTGATTTAACATTTAAATTAATTTAAATTCATTTATCGATCTCATTCAATATTCATTTAGTAAATTTTCCATTCAAAACAATTTCTATCAAATTTCCAATTCATTAAATCAATTCTTAAGTTCAACTTCATTTAATCAAAACTTACAATTTTGAATTAAACTAAATTCGTCAAATCAAATTCTTTAAATTTGAAGTCTTACATTTATTTCAATAAATCACATTTTATTTCTTGTTAAATAAATTCAATTCACTTATTTACTTACTTAAATAATTTTCCAAAACTTATTTAATAAAGAAACTAAATTTCAATTATTTACGAAGTAAAATTTACTTATTCAAAAATTCAATTTAATTTAATCATTAAATAATTCAATCTTATTTAATTATTAAATAATTCAAAACTTAATTATTAAATAATTTCAAAGTTTAATAATTTCAAACTTAATTCAATTCCAAACTTGATTATTACATCATTTCAAAGTTTAATAATTTCAAACTTAATTATTAAATCATTTCTCAAATTAAACATCGTTCTTTCATCAATTTCATTTTAATATTTTGTTTCAGATTTATTAAATATTAACATTTTCTTTTCATTAAAATTCAATTTCAACTTCATTTCAAAACCATATTATTTATTCAAATAAAACCTTCTATTTATTTTCAAATCAAATTATTGACCAATCGGGTTTTTATTTAATTTCCTATCCTAGGTCAAAGTTCAATTTGGGTGTTTATCATTTCAACCCGATTCCAATTCAATTCAAAAATCAAAGCATAGTAAAGGGAACTTGCAGTGTGATAACAGGGATGGTGTCAAAGTAAATAAACAAGCAATAACAACAAACAATAACAATCCAATAATCAATTCAAATAATCCCGAAATAACCGTATTAATTCGCATTGTTATTTGTACGAATTAACATAATTATTTCTAGAATCTACACTATCATTTCATGTAGATTAAAGATTATTACATTACGGTTTTTCACTTGTCATCTATTTACAATTTCATACATCATCAATTTAACAACATACATTCAGTGGTTCAAAGTGTAATTAAACAAATCCTACGTGTCAATAAAGTTAACAGTTAAAGGGGTCATAATTGTCATTTAATCAAATTTAACATTTAACTATTCTATATCCATTTAAATTTGCATACCATTTATCATTTTAACATTAACAATTTAACGTCCAATATAAACATCAACAATCAATCAATTATCAGCAAACTGTATTATCATTGCATAAATAATTAACAGATAATGGTGTCAGATGTCACAGGTGAACTGATACAGGTAATAGCATATATAACAGTGTAATTAACTAACAGCAGTATATTTCAATTGTCGTTTCAATTGAAATCAAATTTAATAAATAAAAGAACGTTAATCGTGAGTGAGTGCTCACCTTTCGAGGCTGGATAGATTTGACAAGGAAACGAGCTACGAATTTCAAAGCAACGCTGGATGGACACGATTCGATGAAGAAAAACATGTGCGATGGACGAAGCTGATAACAGAAATCGCTAACGAATCAGAATCAGATTGATGAAGATAGATGGTAAAATGAACTTATATGTCTAGCTATATATAACTATTTATAGAAAAATCATATTTTAAATTCTATCACATGTATAAAATGTATATATATATATCAAAAAAATTTGTTTTTTTAAAATAAAACTCATAATATATATATATATATATAGAATCAAATATATTTCAACAATATATATAACGACATACATTCAAATAGCAACCGCCACTATGTTGGTGAAATTATAGTTTATACTTGAACGTACATACTTTTATATTAAAACTCAACTCTTAACTTAAGCATATACAAAGATTAAATCATTATAATATATACCTATATGTATTCCCTGTTTGAGAATATGCATAACCCACTGTATAAGTTATATATATATTCTACATTTTATAACAACCGTTATAACTATATACATATGCCATTTATATTCTAAGATCAGTGATAGATACTATTATGTGAGATTTACTATTTAACACACAAATGTATCACCTTTTAATATCATATATAAAATACTTTATAACGTGAACCTATACTACAATAAAACTGTTAAAATACAACACATTGTATTTAATATTATACACAAAACATGGTACACTATCAATACCGTCACCACAATGCCAGAGAGAAAATGGATGTGGTGGAAGAAGGTACCGACCAGGAAGTGGCTGGCTCTGACACTAGTCTATGAAGACTTCAAATTGTCTATCTAGAATATTAGGGCCTGCATCCTATCCTTCCGTTCCTCCCATTAAGCTAATATGGTAATAATCATGCATACGTTCTTAACATATTTTTAGGAACTAAGGAAACGTATTGTTATAACTGTCATCTATTTGTAGTCTTTTCAAGTAGCAGCAACAATGTCTAGTTTCCAGTTAAATTAATGTAAAAGTTGATTTCAATTTTCAAGTATCATGTTGAAAAGCAAAGCTTCTGCGTATAACATTATCAATATGATGATTTTAATAGTATAAAAGGATGATAATAAGTGGAGTATATATATATACCGTCACCCCAACATACAATACTTTTATGCAACAAAATATATATACAGTATTATATAATATAATTTATAACAGAGGCAACTTAACTAGACCCATATGTATAAACTTATACTAGACAACAAATGATACTGCATTTATATAAATTTGCATATAAAACAACATATCTTATGTACTACAAAATAAATCCATTGAAAGGAAGAGATCTGAAACAACCTTAGTTTACATATAAAAGTGTACATATATATGAACAAATTAGTAAATAGAAATACCTATATCTACATTTCAAAGCAGGAAGAAGAAATGGGCCGAGCGTAGGATGAGGGATAAAGTGATGGAGTGGCTCTCGGTTGCAGAGGTATGGGGAAGCAAGGTCGGGCTGCCACAGCCGAGTCTTGGCGAGCGAAGGTGGTGGGAATGGCATGGCGTGTAGTGGTGGCGGCTACGGTGGTGTACGGCGGCGGAAGAGAAGCATGAGGCGGAGGAGTTTCGGTTGTCGGGGTGAGTGTGGCGCGCGGAGGAAGCAAGAAGAATGAAAGATGGGAGGCCAGACGAGAACGGAAATGGGAAGTGGAAGAAAAGAAAAAAAAATGAGAGAGAGAACAGAGAAGAGGGAAGGTTAGCAAAAATGAAGAGGCGATTGATATAAACGTACCAAAAGAAAATGAAACTGTAATATTAGTAATTAATAGTTGAACATTTCTTTTGGAATATGAAAAGCAGCGACTATTGGGTTACGGTAGATGAATAGTTGGTAGGAAAATCAATGGACGCAACCGAACGGGTGCCAATACCATTATCCATTACGCGAATTTCTCCGCATTTCGGACACCAAAATACTAAAGTGAATATACCGAAGTGATCAGCACGACGAGGCGATCAAAATGGTATACAGATGTCAGTGGTAAAATCGAATTATAAAAGTTCAAATTTCCTAATAGCGGAAAATGCAAGAAAAGCGCTGAAAAATAAGATCGACGGAGCCAAAGATGTCCGAATTTGGAAAAACGACAAACTGACATCTTGTTCAGAAGATGATTTAGAATTTTTCTATGTAAAAATATTTAGGTTTCGGAAATATTTTATTTGCATCTCTTTTTAACTGATTAAATTGAAGTAAATTTACGCGCGAAATAAACTTTCGTATTTTCAGGCGAAAATTTACCAGTCGCTATGTTTAACTAGACGCATTTCAAATATCTAATTTTTATTTCAAAATTTTATCGTTTAAAATTCCACAAAATTTCAACTAATTACGTTATTAAAACAGTTGAAATTTACGGGTCGTTACACTCTCCCCCACTCAAAACTTTTCGTCCCCGAAAAGGAACGAGGTAGGAGAATAGAAACAACCAGGAAGAAAACAGATTTGAAATACAAAATAACAATTAGTTTAAACCGTATAAATTTCAATTTACCTTAATTGATACTCAATATTTGATTTAAAATTCAGGGTATTTCAATAAGTTGATTTAATTCCAATTTATTAATATTTGATACCAAAAGATTTCTTCAAAACAAAATTTTATTTTATTTATCTCATTTATTGTAACGACCCAGAATTTTCGATCCCGAAAATTCCAGATAGTTATGAAAAAGAAGAAAAAGATAGAAGAGAAGAAACAGAAACACAACACAGATTCTCACATTCGCAGCGGATCAAAATATAATATCAAGTAAAATAACCGTTTTACAAAGAGGAACTGTATCAACACATTTACATTTTATAGGTCAGAGTTATACATATACATACACCGGACATATACAAATCACATGGCTAGAAATAAAAGTCACAGCGGAAACACTCCATACGTCCTGCCATCCAGCTAGCCACCTGAGCTCCAAAACGTCCTCACCTGAAAATCTGTAATACTCGGTCTGACCCAAGCATTACATCAAAGTAACACCCGGGTCAGGCTGGAAACCAGCGTGAGTAAACTCATCTAACATGAAATATCAATTCATAGAACTTATTTAAACCCGGGGTAACTCGTACTTTACTATGAGTAAATAACTTATATAGTCAACACTTATTTCCACACAATATCTAAGTATCCAACTTAGTTTAGATGGTCCATATTAACCCAAACTAGCCTATTTGATTTCACATATCAATCTATAAAGAAATATAGATTTCTAATCGAAGTGGTTCCGGATATTGCTGATATCCGATCCCGATCTCTTCGAATTCAATATCATCTTAACCCAAGTTATTCAAGTGAAATACCATTCAACATTAAATAGGATGTCACTTATACACAGCAATTTATCATCGATAAATAACTACATTGCCATTGCCAACCTAATCATGTCATATTACAAAACAATTCATATTAGAGATATCAACCATTTCAAGGCATTTACATCATTCAATTATTCATAAGCAAGATTGATCTCTTTCATTAACTACACCCATTAATGATCCTCTAATTACTTTCATTTGTTAATTATTCTTAAGTCTCATTTAATAATTAACCTTTAACTTAATTACATTCATAAATCAACTACCCTTAATTACTTCATTAATGAAACCAACCCTTGATTAATTACATTAATTTATCCTTTAATTACACTAAGTAATTAACACTTAATCACTCCCACTAAGTAATTCTTTTTAATTACTATTCATCAAGGAATCTCCCTTAGTTGATTACATCTAGTAATTATACCTCATTAATTATCCTAAGTAATTATACTCAACCCAACCTCAAATGATTACCCTTAATGGGAAAATACATTAAATTTTAATTATCTTTGAGATAAAACTTTATTTATTTCATAACTAGGATTCAACTTAACTTGAATCCAGATTTAAACTTATTTAAACTCTATTTAAATCTTCATTCCAGATTTAAAATCATTTTATAAGATACTTTAACAAATTAAAGTTGTTACAGCCATTTCATTTATTTTTATTTTTTTATAAAACTTAGTCACTTAAAAACTGGGATTCAAATTTATTTTTGAATCCTTACTTTAAAGCTTACCTCCAAATTTTGATTAAACTTGCTTTTCATTTTTAAATTCAGTTTACTCTCAAAATCAAAGACACTGACCGTTTTCGCAGCCTGTAACAAAATTGACCCGAGCACATCCTCGTTTTCCCTTAGTACAACACGAGGACCTCACCTCCTACATTCACTTCGAGTTCCACAAGAGTCTACGCGAGGGAGAATCCGAGACTCTCGTCATCATCGCGAACTTAAACGTTCCAGACTCAGGTGCACACGCGTGCACATGCACCAGCCACCATTTCGCCTCCGGCCTTCACTCCGGCCACCACCAAGTCACCAATGACCTCCCTGATGAACTCAAACTCTCAGCCACGTCGAACTCATCGCGATACAAAACAAACAAATTCAAACCAGCCTGGAAGCCACACTGTCGATGGAAGAACCCAATCTCCGACGAACCAGACTTCGAGGATCCTTACCTACCACACCGAAGTATCGTCTCGTCTACCAGCGTTGGTCACTCCAATCGCGATTCGTTTCGATTCACTGACGACGATGGAACCGTTCCGGTTATCAGCTTGACAAAATACACTTTAAAACCCTACCTCGCCATTTCCTGACCACCTCGGCCAACTAAAATTCTGGTGACCATTTTTCCGGAGACCACCTTGTCATCATCTTCCTCTAGACCAAAGCCCGATCTTTAAAATTCCTCCGTTCATCGAAATTTTGAAAAAGTACCCATTCTGTTTAACTTAGCATAGCACAGTACTTACTAACCTAAAAATCATGATTCCTATTTCTAAATTCATCGAATTGAAATACGATTACATTCGGGTAATCCAAACATGGAAATTTGATAGTCAAAATTTCGACTCTTATTTGTACATTTCTGTAATAATTTATTTCTGAGAAATTTACTCATCAATTTCACTTGAATCAAATTTTAAAGATGATGTTATACTCATACAAACACTTTCCTTTTGGAGATCAAGGTCTAAAAATCATTAAATTTGATGATTTGAATTTTAAAATCTGATTTAACTTAAAATGTTGAGCAGAAGCCTGCTCCAGACCTGTCCATGGATACTAACACACATATACATATAGAATATATATAAAATCAATTTAAATCCACATGCTCAGCATAATTCAAATCATATTACCAGGATCACCACATGCAAAATCAAGGTATTTCAGATTTTTAAAAGATTACTCACCTTTGTTTCCAGAGGAGAAAAGAACAGAACATGCATACACACAGTGCTTATATTGATATACATGCATACATCTGAATTCAACCATGAAAAAATCATTACTTCAACTTATTTTTAACACATACATTAGGATATGTAACCAGATTCGAGTTGGTTTACTCACCTGATCGATTAAACAGAGGCAAAATTTCCAGTTTAAAATGAGCACAGTTTTGAATTTGCCTTTCCAGACTTTAAGCTTTGATGTTATTGATGATGTTAAATCAAGTTGAAGTGTTCAGATTATAGTTTGTATCCTTTCTCTTTTCTCAGTTTTAATATTGCGAACCAAAATGAGATAGGAGAATGATATATACAAGAGAAAATATACAGAGTTGTCAAAACTGGTTCTAGATATCTCTTGTACTTGAAATATGTTAAATATATTTTTGGCCAGAGATTTTTATTCAAATGGAGGCTGAAAAGATTTTGATTGTGCTAGCATTAATTACTTGGCTTGCACTAGAAGCTTATACATTCATTTATATTTCTATAGTTTATATATTACTTGCCGGGTTGTGTTTTACTTTATACTTTATGTGCTAACTACAAAGTTGTTTTTAGTTATAAATTTTACTTAAGTGCATACACACAAAAAGTCACTCAATCCTTGCTTTTACTTTTTTTTTCTATCCTAACTATCAACATTTAAATTAGATTTATATGTTTTACTTATATTTTATATTTAAATTTTATATTGAAAGAATTTGATTTTATTTTAAACATTATCACATATACATATTTTTATATCCAATGTAAATAAGATAGAACATTTTAATTCAATTATATAAGATATATTTTATAGTAAATATTTTTAAGAGATTTTATTTTAAATTTTCAAATCAAATTCCCTTTTCAAACTACAAATCTATATAAACAATTGGTAAATATTTTCAAAGGTCCTATTATTTTAAAATGATGAGTTTACATCTTATTTAATTAGATTAAATATTTATTAAAATAGGGTTGCCAAAATACCGGGTCGTCACATTCCTCCCCCCTTTGAATCTTTTCGTCCTCGAAAAGGAATGACTCTAAATTTATTAAAATGTTTAGAATCAGTTACATTTCCTTTGTTCATTTTAAACTACTTTAAAAAAAATCCATATAATATTTCTAAAATAGTTTTTATAAAATACTTTTATAACTCGATGTTTCCACAAGTCTATCTTCGTTCTCATAGAAATTCGGTCATACGTTGATCAGGCGTAGGACTGAAAATCTGTAAGTACTTAGCAGACCCATTTTCAACATCCAGTGAAAATACTCGGAAAATAATTTTATTGAAAATATAGAAAACGGTTTCGAAAATAGAGGAAATACCTTTGGTAAAAATGCTCTGGAAATCATCACCCCCATCCATGGTCGCAGTTAACCCAATGGTTACGTTGCCGTCCCAGCAAAATCCACAGATAACTGTAGGTCTCCGCGCCACTCGATTACGCCATGGAACCCGCTACAGATCGCAGTTATACCCGGGCTATACGTTGCTATCACAGCAAAGACCCATATAACTGTAGGCATCAGCACCACCGAATTTCGCTGCCAAAAGAATGAAACTCCTCCACTTGACCATAGATCACAGTCTACCGATGTTGCGTTGCCTTCCCGGCAAAATCAAGTGTAGGCTGCTGGCACTCATCCTCCACACGATTTTCGCTATGGTCCCCACACAGTAGGTCGCAGCGACACCGAGCTACACTGTCGTCACAGCATAACCCAAATGCCCCTGTAGGCATCACGCCATCGACTTTCGCTACCAAATAATCCTCAGGAACTAGTTTGTCCGGACTTCTCACAGGATCAACTTTAGAACCTCCCCTTTAGAGGCTCAAGGCAGTACCACTCAGTGGCACTCCTGAGAAGTTCATTCAAGGGAGCGCCTTTTTCCCCAGAGCCACTTTCAAAACACTTTATACTATACACATATAGTATTTTCCAAATCATACACCCAATATGAATCACATATAAGTGCCTTTGCACAAAATCGATTCCCAAAATCGATAATTCTCAAAGTAGGCTTTCCCAAATTCCAATATTGATTTTTTCCCAAAAATCAAAAGCCTTTCCAAATCCATAGGTTCTCAAAACCCTTCTCAAAATCATTTTCATAAAATCTTTTATATCTATATATAAAATAATCTTGAGAAACTTTTGAATCAATTCATATTTGTATAAATTCATTTTTATACTTCAAATACTTTCAAAAATCATTTTCTTCTAGCAATAGATTCAACAAGGGGGAGTTTTCCATATATAACAAAGATATATAACTTTGTTTAGTCCAAATCAATATTCAAATTTTGATTATTCTTTTATAAAGTTATTAATCACATTACTTTTTTTTTCATAAAGTAAATTTTAATCATAAAAATTTCCAATTTCCATTTTAATCATCATATATTCCCCAAAATATACTTTCAATTTCAAAAATCATTTACAGTCCTTATCAAAAAAAATTTCAATATCAATTTCATTCAAACCCGTACGATGTCCACATATCATTCGTACGCAATATCCATCTGATCGCTCACTCGATCACACAATTTCACTTCCGAACTAGTATTGTTCCCCCGACTTCCTAGTGCGGACTCAGATCTGGTTTCTTAATCAGAAACCGTCATTCTCCTTGCATAGTCACAACTATGATAGAGAATATCCAGAACCAATCAAAAATCCATATCCAGGTTCGCCGTAGAAAATCGAGCGAAAAATCCCAACCCGGATCGATAATACTATCTCGAAATTCTGTGCTCGAATCTGGATCAAATCATTATGCGAATAGAATAATATACGTACATCCTACGTATTTTTCTTCATTGATTATTAACCAAATCAATTTCCCTTTCTATTCACATTTCCTTTAATTTCTATCCACATAATCACAATTGTTTCAATTCCACTGGGTTTTCATTTTAATCCTTACCCCAACTGGATATTCAATTATAAACAGTTTGAACTCTGTCCAGCTTAAATTCATAAAATAGCTTGAAAAGTTAAAAAATAAATAAGTTGTTGAAAAAATGATTATTAGTTTGTAAAATAGCTGTAAAATAGTTAAGTAATTGTAAAATAGTAATAAAATGGTCAAATAGTTATATAAATTTTAGATAATTGCAAAATAGTTGTAAAACAGTAATCAATTATAAAGTAGTAGAAAATTAATAATTAGTTTATAAAACAATTGTAAAATAGTTAAATAGTTCTAAAAGTAATTGTAAAACAAGCTTAAGATAGTTTTAGGTTTTAAAAGAAAAGTTGTATAGTAAATAATTTTAAAAAAATAAAATCATATTAACCAATTTAATTGGAAAATAGTCCAGAGCCAAACTGTTTAATTCCCGATCTCCAATCCCAATTCAATTTAAATTTCCACTTCCATTTTAAATTGACTCAATTCCAATTTAAATAACTTCAATTTCCACTGAAATTGATTTAACCCCAAATTCAAATTGGATCAACCTCGATTTCTTTCCAATTTCAAATCAAATTCCATTTGATTTTAAACTTATTCACTTCAACTACAGTTCCAAATTATTCTAATTAATTTAGACTAATTTCAAATTGAATTTACTTCAATTTCAAATCATTTCAATTTCTATATGAATTAATCCCAATTCCATTTGAATTTAAACTCATTAAATCTTCAATTTAATTTCAAATTAATCCAATTAAAATTTCCCATTTGGATCTTATACTTATCCATTTTCAATTCTGGTTTATTAATTTTAAATCTCAGTTTAAAACCATCTCGAATTATATAAATTCGAGTTAAATTTCGAAATGTTGATTTAACCCCTTAAATCGAATTTACCTTTATCAATAATCCAAATCTTTTAAACAATTTAATTTTGGGTCCAATTCTCAAAATTCCATTTTAATTTATCTTTACTTAACTTATTTCAAAGTTCAAATAAGAGTTCAAAACAAATTTTATCTTAAAAATTCAATTTATTTCCAAATTTTATTTTCAGCTTTGAAACCAGTTCTTAAACAAATGTTAATTATTCAAATCTTCAGTTCAATATAATTCCATATCCTTAATTTCAATTTAAAGTTTAATTTTCCTATTTATCTCAATAATGGATATATTACCACACTTCATTTCTCATTCATTTAAACAAATCCAATTCACACTTTAAAGATTATTAATAACAATAGGATGACATTATCCAATTTATTCTAAATCATCTATCAATTCTCAATTTCCAGATCTCAAACCCATTTTGAGATCACACAAACCCCCAATTCAATTTAACCATTTAACTTCCCAAGTTAAACCTCAATTTCATTTTGGAATTTCCAAATCAGGTGGTTCATTCAAGCTTATTTAACTTCTTCCGGGTTAAATTCAATTTAATCCCGTCAAACTTACACAAATTTGAATTCCCACTTCAAATTTAAACCTCACATTAATAATCTTATAAGTTCAAAAACTTATCACCTTGGGTATCACATCACATTCCAAGAAAAATTTAAAACTCAACACTAAGAGTTTATTTCAACTCATCTTTGATATTATGTATATCCTCATTTATACATATTTATTTCCTTTACACACCAAGTTATACCTTAAAATTTAAACCACCTTGGGTTTTTAATTCAAACAAATTCCTTTAAATTTTCAAACAACTCCTGTTTGAATTAAACCCTTTCATTCAAATAATATTATTTATTATTTCTTTATCACTTGGAAACAATTTTCAAATTCTGGGCTCAGATTTAAAACTCCCTAGTGTATATCATATTCCAATTCTAATTTATAAGTCATACTTCCCTAAAACATTTCATTTTGCTTACTTATTAATACACACAACAATCATTTATAATAATAACTAATTCATTATTATCTTAGTTTGAACTCTTTCCCAAATTCAAGATTTTAATTTCAGTTTGAATCCATTTCAAACTTATCCTTATTTAATTTCAATTTGGTTGTATTACTATTAACACTTAATTCCCATTATTTTATTTAATTCCAATAATTTTTTTTACAACCAATTACTTTAACACTTATTAGTAAGGAATATTGCTTTATATATATCAAAATATAAAATCATTTAAAATCTTTATATAGGAAAATAACAAGTACGCTCTCTCATATATATATATATATATATATATATATATATATATACACACACTCTCAACTCATACTAGGGTACTTTCGACCCTATCCTTATGAGTACACCCACCAGAGCCAAGGTTCTCGCTTAACCTTCGCTCTGATACCAACTGTAACGACCTAGAATTTTCGATCCCGAAAATTCCAGATAGTTATGAAAAAGAAGAAAAAGATAGAAGAGAAGAAACAGAAACACAACACAGATTCTCACATTCGCAGCGGATCAAAATATAATATCAAGTAAAATAACAGTTTTACAAAGAGGAACTGTATCAACACATTTACATTTTATAGGTCAGAGTTATACATATACATACACCGGACATATACAAATCACATGGCTAGAAATAAAAGTCACAGCGGAAACACTCCATACGTCCTGCCATCCAGCTAGCCACCTGAGCTCCAAAACGTCCTCACCTGAAAATCTGTAATACTCGGTCTGACCCGAGCATTACATCAAAGTAACACACGGGTCAGGCTAGAAACCAGCGTGAGTAAACTCATCTAACATGAAATATCAATTCATAGAACTTATTTAAACCCGGGGTAACTCGTACTTTACTATGAGTAAATAACTTATATAGTCAACACTTATTTCCACACAATATCTAAGTATCCAACTTAGTTTAGATGGTCCATATTAACCCAAACTGGCCTATTTGATTTCACATATCAATCTATAAAGAATTATAGATTTCTAATCGAAGTGGTTCCGGATATTGCTGATATCCGATCCCGATCTCTTCGAATTCAATATCATCTTAACCCAAGTTATTCAAGTGAAATACCATTCAACATTAAATAGGATGTCACTTATACACAGCAATTTATCATCGATAAATAACTACATTGCCATTGCCAACCTAATCATGTCATATTACAAAACAATTCATATTAGAGATATCAACCATTTCAAGGCATTTACATCATTCAATTATTCATAAGCAAGATTGATCTCTTTCATTAACTACACCCATTAATGATCCTCTAATTACTTTCATTTGTTAATTATTCTTAAGTCTCATTTAATAATTAACCTTTAACTTAATTACATTCATAAATCAACTACCCTTAATTACTTCATTAATGAAACCAACCCTTGATTAATTACATTAATTTATCCTTTAATTACACTAAGTAATTAACACTTAATCACTCCCACTAAGTAATTCTTTTTAATTACTATTCATCAAGGAATCTCCCTTAGTTGATTACATCTAGTAATTATACCTCATTAATTATCCTAAGTAATTATACTCAACCCAACCTCAAATGATTACCCTTAATGGGAAAATACATTAAATTTTAATTATCTTTGAGATAAAACTTTATTTATTTCATAACTAGGATTCAACTTAACTTGAATCCAGATTTAAACTTATTTAAACTCTATTTAAATCTTCGTTCCAGATTTAAAATCATTTTATAAGATACTTTAACAAATTAAAGTTGTTACAGCCATTTCATTTATTTTTATTTTTTTATAAAACTTAGTCACTTAAAAACTGGGATTCAAATTTATTTTTGAATCCTTACTTTAAAGCTTACCTCCAAATTTTGATTAAACTTGCTTTTCATTTTTAAATTCAGTTTACTCTCAAAATCAAAGACACTGACCGTTTTCGCAGCCTGTAACAAAATTGACCCGAGCACATCCTCGTTTTCCCTTAGTACAACACGAGGACCTCACCTCCTACATTCACTTCGAGTTCCACAAGAGTCTACGCGAGGGAGAATCCGAGACTCTCGTCATCATCGCGAACTTAAACGTTCCAGACTCAGGTGCACACGCGTGCACATGCACCAGCCACCATTTCGCCTCCGGCCTTCACTCCGGCCACCACCAAGTCACCAATGACCTCCCTGATGAACTCAAACTCTCAGCCACGTCGAACTCATCGCGATACAAAACAAACAAATTCAAACCAGCCTGGAAGCCACACTGTCGATGGAAGAACCCAATCTCCGACGAACCAGACTTCGAGGATCCTTACCTACCACACCGAAGTATCGTCTCGTCTACCAGCGTTGGTCACTCCAATCGCGATTCGTTTCGATTCACTGACGACGATGGAACCGTTCCGGTTATCAGCTTGACAAAATACACTTTAAAACCCTACCTCGCCATTTCCTGACCACCTCGGCCAACTAAAATTCTGGTGACCATTTTTCCGGAGACCACCTTGTCATCATCTTCCTCTAGACCAAAGCCCGATCTTTAAAATTCCTCCGTTCATCGAAATTTTGAAAAAGTACCCATTCTGTTTAACTTAGCATAGCACAGTACTTACTAACCTAAAAATCATGATTCCTATTTCTAAATTCATCGAATTGAAATACGATTACATTCGGGTAATCCAAACATGGAAATTTGATAGTCAAAATTTCGACTCTTATTTGTACATTTCTGTAATAATTTATTTCTGAGAAATTTACTCATCAATTTCACTTGAATCAAATTTTAAAGATGATGTTATACTCATACAAACACTTTCCTTTTGGAGATCAAGGTCTAAAAATCATTAAATTTGATGATTTGAATTTTAAAATCTGATTTAACTTAAAATGTTGAGCAGAAGCCTGCTCCAGACCTGTCCATGGATACTAACACACATATACATATAGAATATATATAAAATCAATTTAAATCCACATGCTCAGCATAATTCAAATCATATTACCAGGATCACCACATGCAAAATCAAGGTATTTCAGATTTTTAAAAGATTACTCACCTTTGTTTCCAGAGGAGAAAAGAACAGAACATGCATACACACAGTGCTTATATTGATATACATGCATACATCTGAATTCAACCATGAAAAAATCATTACTTCAACTTATTTTTAACACATACATTAGGATATGTAACCAGATTCGAGTTGGTTTACTCACCTGATCGATTAAACAGAGGCAAAATTTCCAGTTTAAAATGAGCACAGTTTTGAATTTGCCTTTCCAGACTTTAAGCTTTGATGTTATTGATGATGTTAAATCAAGTTGAAGTGTTCAGATTATAGTTTGTATCCTTTCTCTTTTCTCAGTTTTAATATTGCGAACCAAAATGAGATAGGAGAATGATATATACAAGAGAAAATATACAGAGTTGTCAAAACTGGTTCTAGATATCTCTTGTACTTGAAATATGTTAAATATATTTTTGGCCAGAGATTTTTATTCAAATGGAGGTTGAAAAGATTTTGATTGTGCTAGCATTAATTACTTGGCTTGCACTAGAAGCTTATACATTCATTTATATTTCTATAGTTTATATATTACTTGTCGGGTTGTGTTTTACTTTATACTTTATGTGCTAACTACAAAGTTGTTTTTAGTTATAAATTTTACTTAAGTGCATACACACAAAAAGTCACTCAATCCTTGCTTTTACTTTTTTTTTCTATCCTAACTATCAACATTTAAATTAGATTTATATGTTTTACTTATATTTTATATTTAAATTTTATATTGAAAGAATTTGATTTTATTTTAAACATTATCACATATACATATTTTTATATCCAATGTAAATAAGATAGAACATTTTAATTCAATTATATAAGATAGATTTTATAGTAAATATTTTTAAGAGATTTTATTTTAAATTTTCAAATCAAATTCCCTTTTCAAACTATAAATCTATATAAACAATTGGTAAATATTTTCAAAGGTCCTATTATTTTAAAATGATGAGTTTACATCTTATTTAATTAGATTAAATATTTATTAAAATAGGGTTGCCAAAATACCGGGTCGTCACATTTATTCATTGTTTTATTATCCAATTATCTTTTATTAACAATTTCTAAAATCATAAACTTGAATAGTCTTTTATTATAATCATATTTTTCAGCAATTTAAATTCTTCTTTATTCCAAATTATTGTTAAATTTAATATATCTAATCATATATATTTAACCCATATAAATTAATTTAAACCATAAAAGTTTCAATTTAAATTAATTTACATCTACTAATTGCTTTTAAATTCAAGGTATTTTCATATATTGATCAAATTTCAATTTATTAATTCTTTCAAAACAAATTTATTTTTCAGTTATCTTATTATTCTATTATCTCTATTAACAATTTATAATTAAAATTTAAGTGTATAACATTTGTTACAACCACTCAAATTTTATTTATAAATCCAATTTATATTATATATATTATCCAATTACATATTCAACTCTGAATGATATAGGTAAGTTGTATTAGAATGTAGTTGAACAATATACAAATAAAATTTTCCCAATTCAATTATTCAAGTTTAAATATTTATTCCAAATTTTGGTTTTACTTATAATTAAAATCATCCTTTAACAAAATTTAAGAATTAGATTTCCGATTAACTTTAACAATTTAGAGATATATATAATATATTTATATCAAATCAAATTAAATTTTAAAATAAGATACCTATATATATATAAATCAAATTATACTGAAGAAATTCAAATCAAAATATTTTTCACAACAAAACCGTAGCAAAGCTACAGAATAGTTTCTCCACTTCGAAACTCGAAAATGAATGTCGATGATGCGGCCGCCATCACCGAAATTATTTTCCAGCGACAAAGAGAAGAGTATTGATTTCAACATTTTAAAATTCTTTGAAAATGATACCTATTCGAAAATATTTCAATAATATATACTTTAAAATTTTAAAAACCAAAGTTCGAAATCACCGGAAACAAATAAATTCTCAAATTTCTGAATTAAATTCATTTCAAATTCCAAATCAATTTATAAACCGTATTTATAAATTTATTTAGAACAATAAATGAAAATCAAATATTATCATTTCAGACAACAAATTCATTAATAATTAAATTTCAGAAAACTTATATTTATATATAATATAATCATTCAAAACTATTTTGTTTATCAAATTTGAAAACAACATTTTTAATATAATTTCTTTGCTCGACGATACAGGAATGGATTTCAAAATAAGGATAGGGATTCAAATTTGATGGACTTAAATCAAAGAGAAATTTGATTCGAAGATAGGTTTGAAACAAAGACGAGATAATTAAATAACAAAATAAGGCGATGGATAAGTTTATATAAATCGCGGGCAACCTTAACCGGGTCGACCATGACTTCAAAATAAGATCGATGTAGAATTCTGAGGTAAATCGACATTCGATCTCAAGAAATAAAATTTCCTTTACGAATCATTCGAAGTTTGGCGAGACCACCGATTCACTATAAGGGTCATTCGAAGTGGAGTTATGTGATGCTCCAGAATTGAAAGAAGACGAATAGTGAGGGACACGAATGAAATTTGGAACCGTAGGGAACGTTCCAAAATTCAAAGAAATCGAGTCAAGGGAGAGATTGAAACTCGAATGAGAGTGATTCTGTAAATACATTTACCCTATATGTTGAGTTTTGCCTAGAGCTACCAAAGCTCTGATACCAACTATAACGACCCGGAATTTTGGACCATTCGCGTCCATTATAAGTGTATAGGTAGACACTCATGCCGGAGTTGAATTGCTCAAAATACCGCGTTGTTAATTTAAATTTGGAAAAACTGAACATATACAGTAAATAAATAATCACAGAACACAGACACAGAGTAATAATTGCAGCGGAAATAAAAGAGATAGTAGTTCATGAAGCTACTATATGAATATATAAAATACATCAGAGTTTACAACAGAAGAGTAATACGATACATCAGATACAAATCAAAATACATCTCTGGAATCATCGAATACTGAAAACAGAATAGATGGCTGGATCTTCAAGCAAAGCTCCAACTCCAAAGGTGAGTCTCGAATACTGGTATACTCAGTCTGACCCGAGCGTAAAGCAAAAACACAAGACACTCGAGTCAGGATTAACATTCTTATATTAATAAATCCAACTCAAGTGAAATAGCAATTGAAATACAAGTAAATCAAAGGATGTTTGGAATAATCATCCTTTAAGGATCCGTTAAACTATCTACTAGGTAGTAATGTACGCTAAGTAGATAATGTCTATCAGTAATATAAAAAGATATCAAAATAGTGTTAAGTCATGGCCCATTCCACCCTTAACACATTTTTATTCCCAAAAGCATATACAAGACCGTAGTTTCCCCAAAACCGGAAGTCACCAGAGGGCAATCCATATACTAAAGGTACAAATCAAAATCGTAGTGGTCGCGCATAAATGGAATACAAGTATGACAAGGCACATGAGGCAATACCCAAGGTAGTGATACTACCGTTCGCCTGATCCGGACTGGTGAGAACGCAACGCCGCAGCGCCCGCAACACCGTGAAACAACACTCCCAAAATCAAGGGTGCACCAATCGACAACAAGTATAAGTAGTTCGAAGAAGTGTGTCCACTTGAGATAGCTAATCCTCCATTGGCCCGGCACAGCTCCTGTTTTAGTCATTTCCAATTTGACACAAGTGTCAAGGCTATCCATTATCGTTCTCTTTCTTCAGTCAACACGTACATCAATCCAACCACTTCATTCTGGATCATCACTCCGCGTATAGTTATTAAAGTGGTTTTCGGTTTAGATAGAGAGTATATCCATAACCGAATTCCGGTCTCTTTAATAACTTTCGTAATTATTACACCGATTGGTCGTTTATTTATTTCAAAACCAAATCAATTTCAATTCAATTAGAATTTGTAAATCGACATTTCATTTGTCTTTCTAAATCAATTTCCAAAATATTCGTTTCAAAACTTCCAAATTACCATTTCAAAATCTTATAATTAAATTTCAATCCCTTTTTAAAACCATTCAAATATTGATTCAAGTTCGTATATAAGTTTCATTTCAAAATCATTTAAATTAATTTGATTTAACATTTAAATCAATTTAAATTCATTTATCGATCTCATTCAATATTCATTTAGTAAATTTTCCATTCAAAACAATTTCTATCAAATTTCCAATTCATTAAATCAATTCTTAAGTTCAACTTCATTTAATCAAAACTTACAATTTTGAATTAAACTAAATTCGTCAAATCAAATTCTTTAAATTTCAAGTCTTACATTTATTTCAATAAATCACATTTTATTTCTTGTTAAATAAATTCAATTCACTTATTTACTTACTTAAATAATTTTCCAAAACTTATTTAATAAAGAAACTAAATTTCAATTATTTACGAAGTAAAATTTACTTATTCAAAAATTCAATTTAATTTAATCATTAAATAATTCAATCTTATTTAATTATTAAATAATTCAAAACTTAATTATTAAATAATTTCAAAGTTTAATAATTTCAAACTTAATTCAATTCCAAACTTGATTATTAAATCATTTCAAAGTTTAATAATTTCAAACTTAATTATTAAATCATTTCTCAAATTAAACATCGTTCTTTCATCAATTTCATTTTAATATTTTGTTTCAGATTTATTAAATATTAACATTTTCTTTTCATTAAAATTCAATTTCAACTTCATTTCAAAACCTTATTATTTATTCAAATAAAACCTTCTATTTATTTTGAAATCAAATTATTGACCAATCGGGTTTTTATTTAATTTCCTATCCTAGGTCAAAGTTCAATTTGGGTGTTTATCATTTCAACCCGATTCCAATTCAATTCAAAAATCAAAGCATAGTAAAGGGAACTTGCAGTGTGATAACAGGGATGGTGTCAAAGTAAATAAACAAGCAATAACAACAAACAATAACAATCCAATAATCAATTCAAATAATCCCGAAATAACCGTATTAATTCGCATTGTTATTTGTACGAATTAACATAATTATTTCTAGAATCTACACTATCATTTCATGTAGATTAAAGATTATTACATTACGGTTTTTCACTTGTCATCTATTTACAATTTCATACATCATCAATTTAACAACATACATTCAGTGGTTCAAAGTGTAATTAAACAAATCCTACGTGTCAATAAAGTTAACAGTTAAAGGGGTCATAATTGTCATTTAATCAAATTTAACATTTAACTATTCTATATCCATTTAAATTTGCATACCATTTATCATTTTAACATTAACAATTTAACGTCCAATATAAACATCAACAATCAATCAATTATCAGCAAACTGTATTATCATCGCATAAATAATTAACAGATAATGGTGTCAGATGTCACAGGTGAACTGATACAGGTAATAGCATATATAACAGTGTAATTAACTAACAGCAGTATATTTCAATTGTCGTTTCAATTGAAATCAAATTTAATAAATAAAAGAACGTTAATCGTGAGTGAGTGCTCACCTTTCGAGGCTGGATAGATTTGACAAGGAAACGAGCTACGAATTTCAAAGCAACGCTGGATGGACACGATTCGATGAAGAAAAACAGGTGCGATGGACGAAGCTGATAACAGAAATCGCTAACGAATCAGAATCAGATTGATGAAGATAGATGGTAAAATGAACTTATATGTCTAGCTATATATAACTATTTATAGAAAAATCATATTTTAAATTCTATCACATGTATAAAATGTATATATATATATATATATCAAAAAAATTTGTTTTTTTAAAATAAAACTCATAATATATATATATATATAGAATCAAATATATTTCAACAATATATATAACGACGTACATTCAAATAGCAACCGCCACTATGTTGGTGAAATTATAGTTTATACTTGAACGTACATACTTTTATATTAAAACTCAACTCTTAACTTAAGCATATACAAAGATTAAATCATTATAATATATACCTATATGTATTCCCTGTTTGAGAATATGCATAACCCACCGTATAAGTTATATATATATTCTACATTTTATAACAACCGCTATAACTATATACATATGCCATTTATATTCTAAGATCAGTGATAGATACTATTATGTGAGATTTACTATTTAACACACAAATGTATCACCTTTTAATATCATATATAAAATACTTTATAACGTGAACCTATACTACAATAAAACTGTTAAAATACAACACATTGTATTTAATATTATACACAAAACATGGTACACTATCAATACCGTCACCACAATGCCAGAGAGAAAGTGGATGTGGTGGAAGAAGGTACCGACCAGGAAGTGGCTGGCTCTGACACTAGTCTATGAAGACTTCAAATTGTCTATCTAGAATATTAGGGCCTGCATCCTACCCTTCCGTTCCTCCCATTAAGCTAATATGGTAATAATCATGCATACGTTCTTAACATATTTTTAGGAACTAAGGAAACGTATTGTTATAACTGTCATCTATTTGTAGTCTTTTCAAGCAGCAGCAACAATGTCTAGTTTCCAGTTAAATTAATGTAAAAGTTGATTTCAATTTTCAAGTATCATGTTGAAAAGCAAAGCTTCTGCGTATAACATTATCAATATGATGATTTTAATAGTATAAAAGGATGATAATAAGTGGAGTATATATATATACCGTCACCCCAACATACAATACTTTTATGCAACAAAATATATATACAGTATTATATAATATAATTTATAACAGAGGCAACTTAACTAGACCCATATGTATAAACTTATACTAGACAACAAATGATACTGCATTTATATAAATTTGCATATAAAACAACATATCTTATGTACTACAAAATAAATCCATTGAAAGGAAGAGATCTGAAACAACCTTAGTTTACATATAAAAGTGTACATATATATGAACAAATTAGTAAATAGAAATACCTATATCTACATTTCAAAGCAGGAAGAAGAAATGGGCCGAGCGTAGGATGAGGGATAAAGTGATGGAGTGGCTCTCGGTTGCAGAGGTATGGGGAAGCAAGGTCGGGCTGCCACAGCCGAGTCTTGGCGAGCGAAGGTGGTGGGAATGGCATGGCGTGTAGTGGTGGCGGCTACGGTGGTGTACGGCGGCGGAAGAGAAGCATGAGGCGGAGGAGTTTCGGTTGTCGGGGTGAGTGTGGCGCGCGGAGGAAGCAAGAAGAATGAAAGATGGGAGGCCAGACGAGAACGGAAATGGGAAGTGGAAGAAAAGAAAAAAAAATGAGAGAGAGAACAGAGAAGAGGGAAGGTTAGCAAAAATGAAGAGGCGATTGATATAAACGTACCAAAAGAAAATGAAACTGTAATATTAGTAATTAATAGTTGAACATTTCTTTTGGAATATGAAAAGAAGCGACTATTGGGTTACGGTAGATGAATAGTTGGTAGGAAAATCAATGGATGCAACCGAACGGGTGCCGATACCATTATCCGTTACGCGAATTTCTCCGCATTTCGGACACCAAAACACTAAAGTGAATATACCGAAGTGATCAGCACGACGAGGCAATCAAAATGGTATACAGATGTCAGTGGTAAAATCGAATTATAAAAGTTCGAATTTCCTAATAGCGGAAAATACAAGAAAAGCGCTGAAAAATAAGATCGACGGAGCCAAAGATGTCCGAATTTAGAAAAACGACAAACTAACATCTTGTTCAGAAGATGTTTTAGAATTTTTCTATGTAAAAATATTTAGGTTTCGGAAATATTTTATTTTCATCTCTTTTTAACTGATTAAATTGAAGTAAATTTACGCGCGAAATAAACTTTCGTATTTTCAGGCGAAAATTTACCAGTCGCTATGTTTAACTAGACGCATTTCAAATATCTAATTTTTATTTCAAAATTTTATCGTTTAAAATTCCACAAAATTTCAACTAATTACGTTATTAAAACAGTTGAAATTTACGGGTCGTTACACTCTCCCCCACTCAAAACTTTTCGTCCCCGAAAAGGAACGAGGTAGGAGAATAGAAACAACCAGGAAGAAAACAGATTTGAAATACAAAATAACAATTAGTTTAAACCGTATAAATTTCAATTTACCTTAATTGATACTCAATATTTGATTTAAAATTCAGGGTATTTCAATAAGTTGATTTAATTCCAATTTATTAATATTTGATACCAAAAGATTTCTTCAAAACAAAATTTTATTTTATTTATCTCATTTATTCATTGTTTTATTATCCAATTATCTTTTATTAACAATTTCTAAAATCATAAACTTGAATAGTCTTTTATTATAATCATATTTTTCAGCAATTTAAATTCTTCTTTATTCCAAATTATTGTTAAATTTAATATATCTAATCATATATATTTAACCCATATAAATTAATTTAAACCATAAAAGTTTCGATTTAAATTAATTTACATCTACTAATTGCTTTTAAATTCAAGGTATTTTCATATATTGATCAAATTTCAATTTATTAATTCTTTCAAAACAAATTTATTTTTCAGTTATCTTATTATTCTATTATCTCTATTAACAATTTATAATTAAAATTTAAGTGTATAACATTTGTTACAACCACTCAAATTTTATTTATAAATCCAATTTATATTATATATATTATCCAATTACATATTCAACTCTGAATGATATAGGTAAGTTGTATTAGAATGTAGTTGAACAATATACAAATAAAATTTTCCCAATTCAATTATTCAAGTTTAAATATTTATTCCAAATTTTGGTTTTACTTATAATTAAAATCATCCTTTAACAAAATTTAAGAATTAGATTTCCGATTAACTTTAACAATTTAGAGATATATATATAATATATTTATATCAAATCAAATTAAATTTTAAAATAAGATACCTATATATATATAAATCAAATTATACTGAAGAAATTCAAATCAAAATATTTTTCACAACAAAACCGTAGCAAAGCTACAGAATAGTTTCTCCACTTCGAAACTCGAAAATGAATGTCGATGATGCGGCCGCCATCACCGAAATTATTTTCCAGCGACAAAGAGAAGAGTATTGATTTCAACATTTTAAAATTCTTTGAAAACGATACCTATTCGAAAATATTTCAATAATATATACTTTAAAATTTTAAAAACCAAAGTTCGAAATCACCGAAAACAAATAAATTCTCAAATTTCTGAATTAAATTCATTTCAAATTCCAAATCAATTTATAAACCGTATTCATAAATTTATTTAGAACAATAAATGAAAATCAAATATTATCATTTCAGACAACAAATTCATTAATAATTAAATTTCAGAAAACTTATATTTATATATAATATAATCATTCAAAACTATTTTGTTTATCAAATTTGAAAACAACATTTTTAATATAATTTCTTTGCTCGACGATACAGGAATGGATTTCAAAATAAGGATAGGGATTCAAATTTGATGGACTTAAATCAAAGAGAAATTTGATTCGAAGATAGGTTTGAAACAAAGACGAGATAATTAAATAACAAAATAAGGCGATGGATAAGTTTATATAAATCGCGGGCAACCTTAACCGGGTCGACCGTGACTTCAAAATAAGATCGATGTAGAATTCTGAGGTAAATCGACATTCGATCTCAAGAAATAAAATTTCCTTTACGAATCATTCGAAGTTTGGCGAGACCGCCGATTCACTATAAGGGTCATTCGAAGTGGAGTTATGTGATGCTCCAGAATTGAAAGAAGACGAATAGTGAGGGACACGAATGAAATTTGGAACCGTAGGGAACGTTCCAAAATTCAAAGAAATCGAGTCAAGGGAGAGATTGAAACTCGAATGAGAGTGATTCTGTAAATACATTTACCCTATATGTTGAGTTTTGCCTAGAGCTACCAAAGCTCTGATACCAACTGTAACGACCCGGAATTTTGGACCATTCGCGTCCATTATAAGTGTATAGGTAGACACTCATGCCGGAGTTGAATTGCTCAAAATACCGCGTTGTTAATTTAAATTTGGCAAAACTGAACATATACAGTAAATAAATAATCACAGAACACAGACACAGAGTAATAATTGCAGCGGAAATAAAAGAGATAGTAGTTCATGAAGCTACTATATGAATATATAAAATACATCAGAGTTTACAACAGAAGAGTAATACGATACATTAGATACAAATCAAAATACATCTCTGGAATCATCGAATACTGAAAACAGAATAGATGGCTGGATCTTCAAGCAAAGCTCCAACTCCAAAGGTGAGTCTCGAATACTGGTATACTCAGTCTGACCCGAGCGTAAAGCAAAAACACAAGACACTCGAGTCAGGATTAACATTCTTATATCAATAAATCCAACTCAAGTGAAATAGCAATTGAAATACAAGTAACTCAAAGGATGTTTGGAATAATCATCCTTTAAGGATCCGTTAAACTATCTACTAGGTAGTAATGTACGCTAAGTAGATAATGTCTATCAGTAATATAAAAAGATATCAAAATAGTGTTAAGTCATGGCCCATTCCACCCTTAACACATTTTTATTCCCAAAAGCATATACAAGACCGTAGTTTCCCCAAAACCGGAAGTCACCAGAGGGCAATCCATATACTAAAGGTACAAATCAAAATCGTAGTGGTCGCGCATAAATGGAATACAAGTATGACAAGGCACATGAGGCAATACCCAAGGTAGTGATACTACCGTTCGACTGATCCGGACTGGTAAGAACGCAACGCCGCAGCGCCCGCAACACCGTGAAACAACACTCCCAAAATCAAGGGTGCACCAATCGACAACAAGTATAAGTAGTTCGAAGAAGTGTGTCCACTTGAGGTAGCTAATCCTCCATTGGCCCGGCAGAGCTCCTGTTTTAGTCATTTCCAATTTGACACAAGTGTCAAGGCTATCCATTATCGTTCTCTTTCTTCAGTCAACACATACATCAATCCAACCACTTCATTCTGGATCATCACTCCGCGTATAGTTATTAAAGTGGTTTTCGGTTTAGATAGAGAGTATATCCATAACCGAATTCCGGTCTCTTTAATAACTTTCGTAATTATTACACCGATTGGTTGTTTATTTATTTCAAAACCAAATCAATTTCAATTCAATTAGAATTTGTAAATCGACATTTCATTTGTCTTTCTAAATCAATTTCCAAAATATTCGTTTCAAAACTTCCAAATTACCATTTCAAAATCTTATAATTAAATTTCAATCCCTTTTTAAAACCATTCAAATATTGATTCAAGTTCGTATATAAGTTTCATTTCAAAATCATTTAAATTAATTTGATTTAACATTTAAATCAATTTAAATTCATTTATCGATCTCATTCAATATTCATTTAGTAAATTTTCCATTCAAAACAATTTCTATCAAATTTCCAATTCATTAAATCAATTCTTAAGTTCAACTTCATTTAATCAAAACTTACAATTTTGAATTAAACTAAATTCGTCAAATCAAATTCTTTAAATTTCAAGTCTTACATTTATTTCAATAAATCACATTTTATTTCTTGATAAATAAATTCAATTCACTTATTTACTTACTTAAATAATTTTCCAAAACTTATTTAATAAAGAAACTAAATTTCAATTATTTACGAAGTAAAATTTACTTATTCAAAAATTCAATTTAATTTAATCATTAAATAATTCAATCTTATTTAATTATTAAATAATTCAAAACTTAATTATTAAATAATTTCAAAGTTTAATAATTTCAAACTTAATTCAATTCCAAACTTGATTATTAAATCATTTCAAAGTTTAATAATTTCAAACTTAATTATTAAATCATTTCTCAAATTAAACATCGTTCTTTCATCAATTTCATTTTAATATTTTGTTTCAGATTTATTAAATATTAACATTTTCTTTTCATTAAAATTCAATTTCAACTTCATTTCAAAACCATATTATTTATTCAAATAAAACCTTCTATTTATTTTCAAATCAAATTATTGACCAATCGGGTTTTTATTTAATTTCCTATCCTAGGTCAAAGTTCAATTTGGGTGTTTATCATTTCAACCCGATTCCAATTCAATTCAAAAATCAAAGCATAGTAAAGGGAACTTGCAGTGTGATAACAGGGATGGTGTCAAAGTAAATAAACAAGCAATAACAACAAACAATAACAATCCAATAATCAATTCAAATAATCCCGAAATAACCGTATTAATTCGCATTGTTATTTGTACGAATTAACATAATTATTTCTAGAATCTACACTATCATTTCATGTAGATTAAAGATTATTACATTACGGTTTTTCACTTGTCATCTATTTACAATTTCATACATCATCAATTTAACAACATACATTCAGTGGTTCAAAGTGTAATTAAACAAATCCTACGTGTCAATAAAGTTAACAGTTAAAGGGGTCATAATTGTCATTTAATCAAATTTAACATTTAACTATTCTATATCCATTTAAATTTGCATAACATTTATCATTTTAACATTAACAATTTAACGTCCAATATAAACATCAACAATCAATCAATTGTCGTTTCAATTGAAATCAAATTTAATAAATAAAAGAACGTTAATCGTGAGTGAGTGCTCACCTTTCGAGGCTGGATAGATTTGACAAGGAAACGAGCTACGAATTTCAAAGCAACGCTGGATGGACACGATTCGATGAAGAAAAACAGGTGCGATGGACGAAGCTGATAACAGAAATCGCTAACGAATCAGAATCAGATTGATGAAGATAGATGGTAAAATGAACTTATATGTCTAGCTATATATAACTATTTATAGAAAAATCATATTTTAAATTCTATCACATGTATAAAATGTATATATATATATATATATATCAAAAAAATTTGTTTTTTTAAAATAAAACTCATAATATATATATATATATATAGAATCAAATATATTTCAACAATATATATAACGACATACATTCAAATAGCAACCGCCACTATGTTGGTGAAATTATAGTTTATACTTGAACGTACATACTTTTATATTAAAAATCAACTCTTAACTTAAGCATATACAAAGATTAAATCATTATAATATATACCTATATGTATTCCCTGTTTGAGAATATGCATAACCCACTGTATAAGTTATATATATATTCTACATTTTATAACAACCGCTATAACTATATACATATGCCATTTATATTCTAAGATCAGTGATAGATACTATTATGTGAGATTTACTATTTAACACACAAATGTATCACCTTTTAATATCATATATAAAATACTTTATAACGTGAACCTATACTACAATAAAACTGTTAAAATACAACACATTGTATTTAATATTATACACAAAACATGGTACACTATCAATATCGTCACCACAATGCCAGAGAGAAAATGGATGTGGTGGAAGAAGGTACCGACCAGGAAGTGGTTGGCTCTGACACTAGTCTATGAAGACTTCAAATTGTCTATCTAGAATATTAGGGCCTGCATCCTACCCTTCCGTTCCTCCCATTAAGCTAATATGGTAATAATCATGCATACGTTCTTAACATATTTTTAGGAACTAAGGAAACATATTGTTATAACTGTCATCTATTTGTAGTCTTTTCAAGCAGCAGCAACAATGTCTAGTTTCCAGTTAAATTAATGTAAAAGTTGATTTCAATTTTCAAGTATCATGTTGAAAAGCAAAGCTTCTGCGTATAACATTATCAATATGATGATTTTAATAGTATAAAAGGATGATAATAAGTGGAGTATATATATATACCGTCACCCCAACATACAATACTTTTATGCAACAAAATATATATACAGTATTATATAATATAATTTATAACAGAGGCAACTTAACTAAACCCATATGTATAAACTTATACTACTAGACAACAAATGATACTGCATTTATATAAATTTGCATATAAAACAACAGATCTTATGTACTACAAAATAAATCCATTGAAAGGAAGAGATCTGAAACAACCTTAGTTTACATATAAAAGTGTACATATATATGAACAAATTAGTAAATAGAAATACCTATATCTACATTTCAAAGCAGGAAGAAGAAATGGGCCGAGCGTAGGATGAGGGATAAAGTGATGGAGTGGCTCTCGGTTGCAGAGGTATGGGGAAGCAAGGTCGGGCTGCCACAGCCGAGTCTTGGCGAGCGAAGGTGGTGGGAATGGCATGGCGTGTAGTGGTGGCGGCTACGGTGGTGTACGACGGCGGAAGAGAAGCATGAGGCGGAGGAGTTTCGGTTGTCGGGGTGAGTGTGGCGCGCGGAGGAAGCAAGAAGAATGAAAGATGGGAGGCCAGACGAGAACGGAAATGGGAAGTGGAAGAAAAGAAAAAAAAATGAGAGAGAGAACAGAGAAGATGAAAGGTTAGCAAAAATGAAGAGGCGATTGATATAAACGTACCAAAAGAAAATGAAACTGTAATATTAGTAATTAATAGTTGAACATTTCTTTTGGAATATGAAAAGCAGCGACTATTGGGTTACGGTAGATGAATAGTTGGTAGGAAAATCAATGGACGCAACCGAACGGGTGCCGATACCATTATCCGTTACGCGAATTTCTCCGCATTTCGGACACCAAAACACTAAAGTGAATATACCGAAGTGATCAGCACGACGAGGCGATCAAAATGGTATACAGATGTCAGTGGTAAAATCGAATTATAAAAGTTCGAATTTCCTAATAGCGGAAAATGCAAGAAAAACGCTGAAAAATAAGATCGACGGAGCCAAAGATGTCCGAATTTGGAAAAACGACAAACTAACATCTTGTTCAGAAGATGGTTTAAAAATTTTCTATGTAAAAATATTTAGGTTTCGGAAACATTTTATTTTCATCTCTTTTTAGCTGATTAAATTGAAGTAAATTTACGCGCGAAATAAACTTTCGTATTTTCATGCGAAAATTTACCAGTCGCTATGTTTAACTAGACGCATTTCAAATATCTAATTTTTATTTCAAAATTTTATCGTTTAAAATTCCACAAAATTTCAACTAATTACGTTATTAAAACAGTTGAAATTTACGGGTCGTTACATTCATTCAAAACGAATTAATGGCCGATATTCCTCCTCTTCTCCCTTTGATTTCTCCAAATCTACGCATCCAAATCAAAAATTTCCTAACGGAAAGTTGTAGCTCTCGTCCTCCTCTATTCATCCAACGGATGGACCGTGTTTATTCGACTCGAAATCGCCTAAATCTTGCCACGTTCATTATCATATTTTGGGTGCTATTCGCCTCGATTTGCGTGCGACGTTACTGGAGATTGGTGGCGGCGCTGGTGGGGAGGGTGGCGCTTCGAATGGCGGGGTTGGATTGGCGGACAACAGCCTAGGGAAGCATGCGCATGGAGGAATCGTGCGCGATGATGGGTTTTGCATGCTTCAACTTAGATCAGTGTGTGCTGAGAGGAGGAGAGATTATGTTCTTTTGGTTTTTTTATTAATTTGGTTAATTATATGTTTAATTAATTGTTATGCTTATAAAATCATAACTTTTGCATATGAGGTCCGTTTTGGACGAAACAAATTGCATTGGAATCGTATCGACGTCATCTACGCCATAGAATCAAAGTAGAATTTATTTGAAATGGAAATATTTTCAGTTTCAAATAAAGGTGAGTGTTTTAACGCTCACGAATGACCAAATTATTTTTATGTTAGTTAAATTAAAGTTGTGAAGTAATTTAAATTTATTGGCTGTTGTTTGGTAATTTAAATAACATTTAAATTGACATCTGAATTTAACTGATATGAATTTAAATTGACAGTTCAATTTGAAATTAAATTGCCAATTAGACACCCGATGTTGATAACTAGTAAATTGTTGTGATATTTGACTGATTTGGATGTTGATTGTGATGGCTGCTATTGGTTGATAGTTTGGATGATTTGGATGTTTATTTGTTATATATATATATATATATCCTTTTATCACCTTGTAAATTATCTGACAGTATATAAACTATTATTTGAATTATTTTGAATAAACTAAGAAATAGGTTGAAATGATATATACCCATGACACTTTGATTTGGATTGAAATGATAAATATCCATCACTGAAATTAAAATTTGAAATAACTAATCACTTGGCCCTAGAATAGAAAATTATATACGGACACTAGATTGGTTAAATTAAATGATTTTAAAAAAATTAATTTATTTAAATCATTTTGATTTAAAGAAATAAAAATTGAATTTATGAAAATTGAAGTATTTTCGAACTTGAGCTTGAAATGTTGAAATTTGTTAATAGGAATTGTATAAATAATCAAATTTGAGATTTTGAAGTTATAATTAAAATATGATTTGAATTTCGTAAATTGATTTGTTTTAAAAAGATTTGGACTTTTATTCGAACTTTGAAATATTGCTAAGTAAAAGTAATTTAAATCGATATTTCAAAATTGAGCTCGGAATTGAATTATTTAAAAGATTTGAACATTAAATTAAACAACGAAGTTAAATTTGATTTAAATTATTTAAATCGATATTTTGTAATCGAACTCGAAATTGATATAAATTGAAATGGTTTAAAATTGAGAATTGAGTTGACATTTAACCATTAAATCGAATAGTTGAAGTTGAAATTAAAATTGATTTGAAATAGAAATTGAAATTAATTTGGAATTGAAATTGAAATTGATATGAATTGAAATTGGAATCGAAGTTAATTCGAATTGAAATCGAAGTTGAGTCGACTTGAATTGAACTGAGATTGGAAATGATTTGAATTGGAAGATTTGGAATTGAATCAGTTTGACTTTGAAACTATTTTCAAATAAATTATTTTAATATATGCTGTTTAAAATCTATCTTTTTAAATATTCAAATTATTTGATTTTACAAACTATTTTACTATATAAACCATTTTCAATACTGAAACTATTTTATATTAAACTATTTTAACTTTTTAAAACTATTTAAAAAAATTCAAACTATTTTCTAAAAATTCAAACTGGTCAAGGTTGGAATGTTTATATTTTAATCGTTGATTTAAATGTTAATTCGGTTAAATTGAAGTTATAACCTAAGCTGAAATTAGAAACGATTTTAAAAATGAATAAAATGATTTTGAATTGAAATTAATTTCGAAGCGGAAAATTATTTTTAAATGAAATTGTTCGAAGTGAAATTGATGTTGATATGAAATTGATTTCGAAGTAAATATAATGATTTTGAAATGAAATTGATTTTGAAGTGAATTTGATATTTTGATATCAAGTATGAATCGCTTTTGAAATATAAAAGTATCAACTGGTGTATAAAACGACGTTTGGTTGTTAAAGAGACCGGGGCCTCTTATTGACATACTCTCTATCAATATTGGAACCACTTTAACAACTGTGTACGCAGAGGAGACTCCAGAATGAAGTGGTCAGATTTGGCGTCGTTTGCTGGATTTGAAGAAAGAGAACGATGATGGATAGACCTTGACACTTGTGCCAATTTGAAATGACTAAAACAGAACGGCTTGACTGGGCCAAGCGGGCTAGCTACCCCTAGTGGGCATCTGTTCTTCGATTTTCTTCTTGGACTTGGTCCATACTATTACTTTTGATGTTGGTTTTGATTGGTGCACCTTGATTTTGGGATAACCTCCCTTTGACTCGATATGGGATGGATGGACGCGGTGGGCGATCGTGGCTACGATGCATTACCACTAGCCCTGCGACCCGAACTGGTAGTATCCTACCTTGGGCATTGCCTCACGTGCCTTGTCATACTTTTATCCATATACAAGACCCCTATGATTTTGGTTTAGTGTTGTCGTATCACGGCGCATCCCTATCCCCCGATGTGCTACTGGGCCGTTATATTCAAACTATACAACAATGCTTAAAACGCATTAAGGGGGATTAATGTAAAGCCTTAACACTAAGAAAAATATTTATTTTATTGATTATACATTTTATATATAGCATATTCTACTATATATAAATAATTTGACGGATCCTTAAGAGATGGAAAATCCCATAACATCTCTTGAGTTATTACATGCACGTTATACACTGGATAGGAGATGTGAAATCCCGTAAGCATCTCTGATGCTATTACACTCATGTTATATGCGATATTGATTTGACTCACATAAGGATATTCTAGTCACAACTCGAGTGTTTTGTCTTTTCATTACGCTCGGGTCAGTCCTGAGTTTTTCAGCGCATTGAAGATTATCTTCTGGAGAACGAAGATGAAGATTTGGTATATTGTATTACTATTATTATTCCCTGCATTATCTTGTTCCGCTGCATTATATTTCATTTCTGTTGTATATATAACTCTGATAAATGTTGTATAAATTATAATCAAATGTATGGTATAAACAGCTTCATGAACTATTTATTTGATTATTATACTTTGTCATTCCGCTACGAGATTTTGTGTTTGTTATCTTCTTTTTTTCTTATTTTTCTTAATTAACCCCATTGATTACCTATGTTTTTTATTGTTTGAGTCGGACATGTGTGGATTATTGTCGATTTAAACCTTTCGAAATGTGGGTTGTCATAGATGGACTCCCTCTGGACCTTCCAAAGCATAAACCTACACTTTGAGCTCCGGATAATCCTTCTTTAGATGTCCTATCTTATCATAGTTGAAGCACTTTAACCTTCCAAGATTCTTTGATGTCGGACACTTTGTTGCATAGTGTCCCTTTTGTCTATGGTTAAAACAAATAACTTCCACAGTAGCAGTTTCTCCACCTCTTTGCTTTGGCAAACCCTTCTTGCCTCTTGTATACGGAGTAAACTTCTTCTTCTACATTGCCTTAGGTAGTGTCTCTACTCTTCTCTGTTCCTGATACGTTCCATCATACCCTCGAGCTATGTTAATCACAATTCAAATGGAGATGCCAAGTGTGCCACCACCTTATGATCAAGTCCCACCTTCAAACCCCTTATGAAGTTCTTATTTTTCTTCAAGGGGTGTTGATAAATTCTTCCCCATATTTCGCTAAAGGGTTGAACTTCTACATGCACCCTTCAACCGTAAGGTCACCCTGCTTCAAGTCCATAAACTCCTGCAGTAGCACACTTCATTGAGAGTTGGATATCAAATGAGTCTCGAACCTCTCCTTAAAATGCACCATGGTAAATTCCTAATTGGGAGTCTCTACAATTAATATCTCCCACTAGTATAACGCATCTTTATGCAATCGTATTGACACAACCTTCTCCTCTATGTGTCATTCAACCCCAAGTCTTTGAATATGTGCTCATAAACTATTAGCTAATTCAGGGCTTCAACTGTGGGCTCCTTCCCCATAAACATCTTTCCTTCCAAGTTTCTGTAGTCTTGGTTTATTTTTGAGAAATCATCTCTTACTATAGCTACCTTGGCTCAACGGCCTTCGACATGTTTTCCTTCATCATTTCTAGTATAAACTTCCTAAACAAGGCATTCACATCCACGCCAGCTACATTAGCTAGCTGTGCAGCTTCAGCCTCAAATGCTCTTGCAATTTACCTTCATTCCTTCCATTATTCTACATACTCTCAATCACCCTCCTTGCTTTTTCTCCACCACTATAACCCATCCACTCCTCATTTCCATCTTTCATTTTCTATTAAGCAAGTCTTCGTTATGTAAATAAAGAAAGAGAGTGAAACAATAATAGAAGGGTAGTTATATCTTTCTATATTTCTATATAGAAAAATATAAGTACGTTATATATTAGCGTATACCCTCTCCAAGGTGTTCTTTCTATTAATGTGCCCAACTATTTCTAACTCTATTTTACTTAAGGTTCCCCTAACTTTGCATAGATACCAAACTGTAACGTCTCTCACTCAGAGACCTGAAAGTGAATGCCAATGATGTTGTGGTCATCACCAAAATTATTATCGAGAGACAAAAGTGAGTTTGATGTGTATATATATCCATGTGTGTATAATAGTCTAAGTAAATAAAGGAGCTAAAATATTTACAATACATATGAATTGTTATAATATTCATTACATGCATTTTTTTCCAAATTAACCCCGAATTTGTACCTACGCAGGGACCAAATTACAATAAAAAATAACATAATAGAGTGCCAAGCCAATACATGATGATGACATCCCGAACTCTTAAAAAATGGAAATAAACATTCTTTATTAGCTAATAAAGGCTCCTGCTTCGTCTTCTGTCTTCGTCCATTAGCTCTTAAGATAACCTACCATGACCCATAAACTCAACATACCCAAATGAGAGCCCGTGAGTTTATGAGGAAAACAATAATAAAAACATAATCAGACTTAAAGTCTGGTGTAAATAATACCTTACCCAAAGCATAATATACAATGAGACTATGCCACCATATGTGGAACGGGTTTCCCCTCACCGGTATAAACATTAAACATAATGCAAAATTAAAATCACACTAGTCAGATTTAAGCTATCCCTAAAACTTCTATATGATTCCGGCCTCGGCCAACCCCTAACCGAACCCTCGCTCTAAAACTATGCATGAAATCCCAACTATCGAAGATACCACCCCTACGGTGCGGTTGCTAAATGTATTCCAAAATATAGATTTTCGCATTTGAAAATCATTACCCTGAAACACACCCTTATCGCAATTTGGGTTACCCTCAATTTAAACTAAAACTATGAAGTGCCACACTAAGCAGTTCGGTTTTTTCTTTAGTTTATACTACAAAGACTCAACCACATTCCCCTCAGTTTAAACTAAAACTATGAAGTACAACTCTAAGCAGTTCGGTTTTTTTAGTTTATACTACAAAGACTCAACCACATGCAGTTTCGTCTTTCTTAGGTCACTACGCCATAGATGGCCTATTGCAACAAAATTACAAGGTGTTGCTAGCTACAATGTAACGATAGCTATGCTGATTTTTGTCTATTGCAACATTCACTTCAATGTGTTAGCATAGATATCAGCAAAATGTTGCAGTAGCTATAAATATATTCAAATTAAAAAAAATTTACACCTCAGTGATCCACACCATCATTTAAAACAAAATCTCAACCATCAATCCACACCATCAATCCACACCTTAGCAATTTCCATTTACCGCTTTACTTTTCTTTCTCGTTCCTCTCAGTGTGAAAATCATAGCACGCAATTTTTCTTTCTCGTTCCTCTCTGTGAAAACTAGGGCACGCGATTCCAGTTGCTTTGATGCTCTGATTGATCGAATCTAGTGTGAGAAACGTTCCTGGTAGCTTGCTCCTTCGTTCTCCTTGATTGATTGCTCGAATTGCTTTGACTTCATCATCGGGTGCGATGTGATATTATTTGGTATGTTTTCTGCCTTCTGGTTTACTTGATTATTCTCGATTTTGGTTACACTCGCACGCTTTTGCCGATGATGAATTGGGATTTAATTATAGGCTTTATTTCCTATAATCTCGAGTTTAATCTTTCTGTTGGACTTTGAGAAATCTGGTATGTTGGATTGCGATGATGTATTGGTATGTTGCATTTTGGTTCACTGGCTTGATTTTTCTTTGCCGATGATGAATTGCGATGTGATATTATTTGGTATGTTGGATTTTGGTTCACTGGCTTGTTTTTGATTTCTGATCTGAGCTTGTTAGCTCCAATCTGCTGCATTTGTTAAACCAGAACTTGAACCTTTGTTAAACTTGTTCACATACCTTTGTACCTTGCTGCATTTGTTAAACCAGAACTTGAAGTATTTGTATTCTGTTGTCCTCTTGAAAACTGCTTCACTTGAAAACTTCTGCATTTTTGAAAATCAGAACTTTGAAAGTGATATTTGGTTTTCTAAAACTGTTGACTAATCTAAACATTGAGTTTTGATTTCCACGATATATACAAACATATGTGTGTTGAGATTTGTTGGTTTTGCTTGGTCTGGACTGAACTGGTACCATGCTAACCTTGTTCTTTAACATGAACTGATGCTCTAAGTCCTCTGTATATCATATTACTGCCTATGTTTCTCTTGTACATGCCTGATGCATTCACTATTTTTGCTTGATGGGCTGCCTATGTGTTGATGATGTAATTTGATGAGGCAGTGAGTGGGTGTTTTGTAAAAGAGGTTGGGAGTGTGGTCAGTGTTTGGTAGATGGTTAGTGTTTCAGGCAATTGTGTTTCAGGTAAGTGGTAGATGGGCAGTAGTTCCGATGGGTGATGAAGTTGCTGAGGATGGGGTTTGCGGGTTTGCTAAGTTCAGTCTTCATTTGTGCATCATTTTACGTCGTTTCAAAGAAGGCTCGATCTTCCGAAATCGGATGAATCGGGCGGTGCCCACTTGTTCGACCTCGCCGGGACTGTGGGGCCCCGGACCCCCGCCGGCGCTGCGCCCGGACCCGCTACTCGGCTCGCCTTCGGCTCGGCACTCGGCTCGTCATATATTTGTCAGTGTCGATGTCTGTATAAATTGAAACTGCATATGTAATGATTGAACTGAGTAATGTAGTGAGGAATATTTGTATATGTGAATATCAGTGTTATATATCATTGAATTGTAAAATAGTGGAGTCAGGAATTTGTACTATTTCAAATGTTGAAATAAAATATTTATTTAAATAAATTACTGTTTGAATATCAAATTCTATGCAATAGCATTTTATTAAATAAATATTTATTTCTATTAAAAAATCAAATATGCTCTACATTGTGGGCCCCACAAATTCAGAAAGTTAATGTCTATAGCAACATTTTGGAATGTTGCTACAGACACCTATGGATGTTGCTATAGACCCAAATAGGGTTCTATTGCAACAATATTACTTATGTTGCCTTAGATAGTCAAAATGTTGCCTTTGAGGTCTAAGGCAACGGCAAAAATTGCATCACCCGAAAAGTGTTGCCATAGACCTATGGCAACATTTTTTGGGCCTGACCCAACATTTTTTTTGTGTTGCAGAAGGCCATTTATGGCGTAGTGGGTTTACACTGTAAAGAATATTCCATATGCAGTTTCATCCTCGTTTAGTATACACTGCAAAGAATTACCCACATGTAGTTTCATCTATATTTAATTTACATTGCAAAGAATCAACAACATGCAGTTTTGACTTTATTTAATTTACACTGCAAAGAATCAGCCACATGTAGTTTTGAAATTATTTAATTTACACCGCCAAGTATCAGCCACATGAAGTTCCATCTTTCTTTAGTTATAATACAAAAAATCAGCCACATACAGTTACGAGACCTTACGACCATCCTGGACGTCCCACGTCTCATTGGAAATTAAATACCTCTCCTTACTTCCCAAGGTATGCATTCGAGTGAGCGTCCCCACTCGAGATCAATAGCCCTTCTGAACCCGCATCCTTGTATAGCTCCTTCTTTTATTTAGTCATCCTAAGCTCCCCAAGCTTTGCCTAATTGGCATGATTAGATTTCGGTGTCCCATTCTTACCAATGCAGTATAACCCTGCCCTCATTCGTATTACAACCCTTTATGCCTTACTCATATTGCGACACAGTACTTCCCCACCTACTTTTGGCCTTGTCACATTATATCTTGCTACACTTTTAACTCAATTTAAGGACCCTGATGCAAATCCCTACTATGCCTATCGGCTCTTGGCATAGTTCTACCCTACACCTTTGGCATTAGACATTTTCCTACATTTTGTCTTTCAGTGCGGATATCCGATGTTGTATTGACCCTGCTCGAAAGTCAATAGGCTCATACAGCAATTCACTATCTTCGGCCCTAGGTAGTTAGTATATTTTCTACACATCTGGCTATCACGCCAGCTCTGTATCAGACAAAGTTTTATACGTATATTACCACACTTTTCACGTGTCCTCATCTGATGCATTAAAACTCCACTTTCTATTAGTGATAGTGTCCTTTATTTATCTTTTCAGCATCTATATGAGATCTTTTCCCTTAATTATTTAATGTTAATTTCATCAAATTTATTTAGTAAGTTTAGTTCCTTGCATAATCACCTTCGACCAACGCAGTTTCCCTATAGTGATGATTGATTTTTGCTTAGAAAATCCTTACAAAATTCTAGAAAAAGTGTGAACAATTCCTTTAACTCGTTTTAGCCATATTTCAATTTTTCTAGTTATTTTCTCTAGTTATTTACTAATTATCTCCCTTCACAAATTTATAACCAGTTATTTTAGCATTGAAAAATTCCTTAAATTAAAAAACCTATTTCTAGAATCATGATTATAACATCATATTAAATTTCATAGCATTTTGAAATGTTTAGAGTAGGAAAATACAACTTAACATACCATACAAAGCTATCCACTCTAATGCATTCATTAGTACATCATTTCTCTTATCTAAACGCTAATTCATATGAATTCCATCATATTAAATCTAAACCAAAATCAAACATAATGAAATGGTAAAAATGATTTAGTATTACTCATCTAGATCTTTAAATATTCTTGTATTAATCCACTTACTCCTTTTTAGCTTCCATTCTCTTCTTCTTCTTATTTTCTCTATTTAGGTCGCCACCATTCATATTCTACTTAAGCTTTAATTTTATTTTAAGTAAAAGGAAACAAAGAAGTGAGGAAAGAGCTATGTTTATTGTCGCTTGATAATTTGGCCCTTGGCTCCATAACCTTTTTACCCATTAGTTTGTTACCCTCTTTCTTATTTTATTTGTTATATATGGTCGAACTCATATGGTAAACAAGTATATACCCAAATGTTTACCATATCTCTTATTTATTAATTCATATAACCGCACCCATTTAATTTCTCATTTCAATAATTAATTAATTTAAAATCTCGAGTTGTTGCACTTGTTAACTAAGAATTTAAAGCCAAGTGTTTTTTGTAACACCTCTAATTTTTGATAACATTATTCAGGAGATTTAATTAGATAAATTAAATAGAATAATGTAAATGTTAAGTGATAAGAGGGTTGAGATTTGAACAAATCTAATTAAGGTCGTGCTTAATAAATAAATAAATGGGCTTAAGAATGGTTTTTAGGTTAATTAAATTACATAAGAATATATTAGGAATTTTTCGCCCATAACCCTTACCCTTATATATTTTCGTCCCTACAATTTCATTCCCATTCATGTCATTTTGAAAACACAAACTAAAAATATTAAGAAGAGCTGGCCATAATCAAGGAGAAGAGGAATTTAATTAAAAGCTAGAGATCCAAGCTTAGGGGAAATCAATCTCAATCCAATCTCCTTATCTAAATCAAGGTGAATAATAATTCCAACTCAATTTTGTTTTGAATCGTATGTTTTCGGATTTATAGGTAAAAAAATTTATGATGAATTGGATGATGATATGCTTGAATATTAATTGGTTTAATTTAAACAAGATTATTTAAATGGGATTTTGCACAGTCTTAGGGAGAAACCGATTTATGTTGATGTTTAAATGCCATGGAAAAATTTTATGTTATGTAAAACATGATTTTGGAGTTGGGCTTTAATTTTGATAATTTTCCAAGCTATGGAAGGATTGTTTTCAAAGGAAAATATGGTCATTTAGGTTTATAAATTTATTTCGAAAAATATATTAAGAATTTGGGTCTGAGATTTTGATATGTTAGATAACATGATTAAAGTGAATTTCTGTAATTTTTGAGGATTTTTCCAAAGTGGTTTGCTAAGAAAATTGAATTATTTTAGAAGAGGGACTTCTTTGCAATATTGGTTTTGCTTAATGGAAGGGCTTATTTGATTAACTTAACCATGGTTTAGATCTGAAATTAGAGGTAGTTATTTTAGTAACTAATTTGAAAAGTTAAGGCAACCAATCTGGTGTTTACACGTGGCAGGTTAATTAGAAAAAGGTTTGCATTAATTAGTATAAAACAGTTTTACCCAAAAAAGTGGATTTTGCCTACTTTAGAAGTACCTTTCGACTTAGAGCTTTCGCCTTCAACCCAGTCGAAACCTACTAAGCCGAAATCAATACACAAGTTATCACAAAGATGGTACGTAATGGTTTGGAGAAAGGCGAAAGGCTAGGTGTTGATAGCATGGCTTCTAAAGAGGTCGATACCTTGGTTTGTTTTAAAAAGAGAAGCGCCTGCTTTTGTTTCATTTTAGCCTTCGAAGGAGTCGAAGTGTATGTTTTCGAAAGAGGTTTTAAAAGCTTTCGAAGGGATTGCCATCAACTTATGTTTGCTTTCGAATGATTTCCTTTACTTATGAAATAATGCTTTTGGAATAAGGGGTTCTGACCTAGTCGAAGCCCTGCTGCCGTTCTTTAGCCTTTCAAAGGTGTTGAAATCATCAATGCTTTCGGAAGGTAGTGTTTGTTTTTAAAGATGTTTTAAGTCACTTCCTAAATGCTTTCGAAAGTGTCCAATGGTTTCGAAGGCAATGGCTTCGAGAGGGGTTTTGACGCTATCCTTCAATGTTTTGTTTAAATGGTTTGAAGCTTTCGAAAGAGATGGTGCTGACGCCATCATGTTTTCCCCAATATTTTTATATGGTAAAGGATGGTTTCAAAATAGATACTTTCGTCTATATTCACTTTGACCTAAATAATATTTTAGGTATAAACCCAATGGTTTCGAAAGAGGGACTTTCAATGATTTCGGAAGGGTCACTTCCAATGGTTTCGAAAGGGGTACTTTCAATTGGTTTTGAAGCTATGCTTCTAAAGTTAAAAGTTGATACTTTAATACATTTAAAGGTTTCGAAAGAAAGTTTTAAAGTGTTATGAAGGCAGGGGCCTAATTTTTTGAAAATATATTTTTATGCTTTCGAAGGAGGGTATCCAAGGAAGTCGAAAGCAAGGTTTCGAAAGTTTCAAAAGGTTTTGTAAACCAAACTCATTATTAAAGGAAAAACCTATGGCTAAATTAAAGGATTTTTTTAAATGATTTTAAGAAGAAGCTTTCCTTGATAAAATTATAAGTTAAAGGGATTAACCATGTTTTATATGAAAAGTACTTCAAAGACATTAAACCCACAGGAGTGGTATTGTTTTGTAATTATGTTTGCTGCTTCAAATATAAATATATTCAAATTATAATGGACCCATAACTGCATTTTGGGGATAAAGGGTTGAAGAACCAGCTAGGTTAACCCAATAGTGAATATAAATTGATTAAACTCCTGGATGAGTAGAATTGCATCCAAGAGGTCAAGGAGACCAGAATATAGGATGCCTAAATATGGAAGTTGTCAAGGAGACAGGTTCATAGTGATCCCATAAAAACTATGATTAGGAAGTTATTGGAGTTACCAATAGGTTCATACTGATCCCTTGAAATCTATGTTATAAGAGTGGTTGGCAAGGGCCAATTGGATTGTAGTGCACCCATGAAAACTATATCTGGATTAAGTTATTGATAGTTGTCAATAGGTTCCTAGTAAACCCATGAAAACTAGGATAAAAGAGAAGTTATTGGAGTCACCAATAGGTTTAGGGGAACCCATGAATTAGTTAAGTTAATTGGCAGGGGCCAAATAGGTTCATAGTGCACCTATGAAAACTATGAAATAGGACAGCGAGTCCATATATTATATAAAGGTCATTAGTAAGCCCATCAAAACTAATAGGTTAATAGTGACCCTAGAAACTATAAATATGACAGGGAGTCAATTAAACAGAGGATGGGAAATACAGAATGTTTTAACATGTTTGCATATCATCATAATATTTTGAAATGACTATGTTCTTAACCATTGTGGTTGCAGTAGCACAGTATATGGTTTTATAAAGGTTTTAAGATACTAGTGAGGGGAAAACCCGTTTTTCTAAGTGGCGTGGTCTCACTAGATATCTAAATGATTTGAGATGGTAGATTATTATTCATAATAGGATTTATGTCTAACTCGAAGTTTATATTTTCCCCTTAAACTCTTGGGTACTCAATTGATTTTGAGTAGTTTGAGAGTTAAAGTTTTCTAGTACCTCTTTAGACGAATAAGCTTCCGGAGACATGCAAGAGGCAAGATAGCTATTTAGAGTTCTCTTTTCTTTTGATTCTCTTGTGTTGTTTGTAATGGCAAAGTTGTTATATTGCTTGTATATACTTTGATCATTAAGTAAATGCTTTCGAAAGGGTCGAAACCCCTAGCTGCCGCTTTCTACCTTTCAAAGCAAATGGTTTCGAATGGATTACTTTGTTTTAAAATCCAAGTCGCTTCTTTGATGCTTTCGAAGGGTTGGTTTCGACACCATCACTACTTCTTTACTTAGGAATTGCTTTCGAAAGAGTGCTTTCGACTTAAATGTATTATGACCCTTTTGTTCTGTTGAAGGTAGAACCCAAAGGTTTCGAAAGGTGTTCCACATGTTTTGTTGTAACCTAAATGCTTTCGAAAGGTTGATGTTTGAAAAGGATTTTGATGATTTTGAAAGGTTTAAATGAAGGTTTCAAAGGGGTGGTTCCCCAATAGTTTCGAAAGATTTCCAATGTTTTCGACAGGCAATGTTCAAGTGTTTTAAAGATAGGATGTCTAAGGTTTTAAACTTTCGAAGGAAAGGTTTTTCAATGTTTTCGAAAGGAGATTAAGAATGGTTTCGAAAGGAATGTTTTGGCCTTTCGGCCTAAGTTATAAAGGGTTTACTTGGTTTCGAAAGGGGTACTTTCAATAGGATTGAAATGGGTACTTTCAAAGGTTTAAATGTTTTCATCCACAAAGATTTGTGTAAAGTATATATAATATGGCAAGGTGATTTGAGTAAAGCATAAAGTATATATTTTCCACGGCCTGAAGGAGCACGGTTCAAATAGATAGTTAGAATGCTTCAGGCGGTGCCCGTTGAGCTTAGGGAAATAGATGAAGTCCTTACTGATGAAAACTTGATCGTCGTGGGGCTCATAGAGAGAGGTCAAAGCATTGGGCTAACAGGAGTTCCCAGGGTAGCTCCGGTAAGGCAAGGAGGAAGAAGGGCTCCTATCATGCCCCCAGTCGGGGGTGCTCAAAGTGCTCATGGAATTGCAATTATCGAAATGGGTGATAACGAGAGTGCGGCAACTAGGCATGAGCCCGCGGTTGTGCCTCCGTAGGGCCTTCGATTATCAGAATAAAAAAGAAAAGGAAAAACTCTCACCCACAAAGCCTAGAGGCATAAGACCGTTGTAATAACTCAGCCCGTTGCAACTTCTACAGGTCCGTGGACCTCTTCTCCACAAACAGAAGGTTCATTGAGAGGATTGTTAGATATTCCTATTCCAGATGACATATCTTCATTCCAGGATCTTGGATTAGAGGGGTGCCCTTCCCCACCGCGAATTGTTGCAGGCCTAACTTCTTTAGACATAGGGGAGGCAACTCCTACGAGTAAGGCTACCACAATGGCATCTTCATATGTCACTCTTGGCGTATGTTGTAATAAATATATTTTCTCTGAACGTGATTTACGATTGTGGGATTATGTAATGAAATGGAAATGATTTGACATGGAATATGATCTTGTTTGAATTTTTTTTCCATATTCATGTGTTTATGTGTATCGATGAATCTAACACCGCCTTATTTGGTCGCCGAAGATTAATAACTATGGATGTCTACAGCATCCGTAGCCGTTAGTTTTGGGCCTCCAAGTTGGGGGATGCTATAGGTTCGTATCAGAGCATAGGTTTATGAAACTTTAAAAGAAAGTTAAAGTTAAAAAAAATTCAAACATAATCTAATGAATTTGAAAAATATGATTGGGGTTTGTGTTAACGTTATAGTAACATACTTGTTTTTGATATATATATATATATAAGTACGTGTTCCCCTCTCTCTTAGACCGTTCTACTGTATCTTACTAAGGCTCGTATGCAGATTTACAAGAAAGAGGATATGGAAGCAGGAAACGAAAGAGGAAATCTAGGTGGAGGAAGCACCACAACCAACGGAAATGTTCGACCTAATACCAGGAGGAACCAATGTCGACAGGCTAATGCTAACCAAAATGCTGAGGCCAGTGTTGGTGTTGGAAATCCACCACTAGATGCGGGGATGGTGTATAAGTTGTTAGCCAATCTTTTGCAAGCTGGGGTTGCGGATAATGTTAAAGGAGCTAATCATGTGGCTCCAGTTGGGAATAACTATGCTAAGTTGAGTAGAGACTACACCAGTCTGGGTGGAAAGCTGTTTGCTGGAACGGATAATGCTATTGAAGTTGAGAATTGGCTATTGCACTGTGAGAGAATCTTTACTGATCTAGGATTGGATGATGGGCAAAAGAGGAGGCTGGCCTCTTGGCAGTTGCAAGGGGCAACTCTTTACTGGTGGAATAGTGTGACTGTCGAAGTTCCGGAGGAAGAATTGACATGAGCTGATTTCAGAAGGAGGTTTGAGCAGAGGTTTCTATCTGAGGTTTCTAAGTCGGCATTGATGAGGAAGTTCATGGATTTAGTTCAGGGAGAGATGTCAGTAATCAAGTATGCTGCTAAGTTTGATGAGCTGTCTCGATATGGATATGCTTTGGTTGGCACTGACATCAGAAGAAATGAGAGGTTCATTCGAGGACCGAGACCTAAGCTTGCTAGAATGACCACAACTCATATCCGAGAACCTTGTAATATGGGGGTGGAGACGGCCATTCGCCATGAAGAGATATTGGCTGGTTGTGCTAGAGAGAAGCCAGTTGAATCCCAGGGTCCTCAGGGAAAGAAGAGAAAATTCTATAAGAAGAAGGGAGCCTAGAAAGGGGATGATGCCAAGAAGGTAAAGGCTGATCTAGTATGCTTCAAGTGTGACAAGAAGGGTCATTATGCTCATGAGTGCCGGACAGGCAAGGGGAAGAAGGCTGCAGATAAGAAGAATGTGAATTGCTTTAACTGTGATCAAGTTGGGCATTACAAGAACCAATGTCCAGATCCAGTCAAGGTGGACAAAGGAAAGGTCTTTATTATTGGATCATCAGCTAAGCCTACTGCAACTGATAAAGGAAAGACTATGATGTAAGGTACATTTTTGATTTAGTGTATACCAATTAGGATACTATTTGATACCGGTGCATCACATTCATTTATATCATAGTATTTGGTTGATAGGTTATGCTTAGAACCCACATACCTTGTTACTTTCTTAAGGGTTGCGAATCCAATAGGAGGGTATGCAACTCTGGGGATGAGATGTAACCAGTTAGAAGTTGACTTGTTAGGTCATATGTTAGCATACAGTCTATATGTTTTTGATTTCGTAGATTTTGGAATCCTTTTGGGTATGGATTGGCTAATAAGATATGAGGCCACTATATTTTGCTAGAATGGGGAGATATCTCTAAGACACCCTGATAGTCATAACCGAATTATATTCTCAGTAGAGATTTCTGACCGGAGTAGTTGTGCCGCGTTGAGAGTAATGGAAGTGGGAGAAGATCTAAGTCAGGTTCCAATAGCAAGAGAGTTTGTAGATGTCTTTAAGCCCATCACACGATTGTCACCGAAACGAGCTGTTGAGTTTCGGATAGATCTTATGCCAGGAGCTGAACCTGCAAGTAGACCACCTAGAAAGATGACACCGACTGAGATGAAGGAATTAAAGGTGCGGCTAGTAGATCTTGAAGGAAGGAATTTTATTAGACCAAGCAGTTTGCCTTGGGGAGCGGCCGCGATATTCGTGAAAAAACTAGATGGGTCGTTGAGAATGTGTATCGACTATCGTAAGTTGAACAAAAGGATGATAAAGAATAAGTATCCTTTGTCGAGAATTGATGACCTATTTGATCAATTGAGTGGAGCTAGAGTGTTTCCCAGTTGGATTTGGCGACGGGGTTCCATCAGTTAAGAGTGATAGAGGATAGCATTCCTTTGACAGCATTTCGAACTAGATATGTTTCGTACAAGTGGTTAGTAATGCCATTCGGGTTGACGAATGCACTCGCTTTCTTTGTGGATTTGATGACCAAGTCTTCCGAGAGTATTTGGATAGATTCGTGTTGGTGTTTATAGATGACATTTTGGTATACTCTAAGGATGAAAGAGAGCATGAAGATCATCTTAGAGTGGTGCTTGAGACGCTGAGGCAGAATCAGCTAAAGGCGAATTTTTCCAAGTGTAATTTTTGGAAGAAAGAGGTTAAGTTTCTTGGTCACGTGGTTTCAGAGAAAGGATTGTCAGTCGATCCAGATAAGATTGAAACTATTCTTAATTGGAAGAGACCAAAGACGGTGACCGAGATTAGAAGTTTTCTTGGACTTGCTGGCTATTACCGGAGATTTATTAAGGATTTCTCGTGGATAGCAGTGCCTTTGACTAAGCTTACCAGGAAGGAGGTGAAGTTTGTTTGGTCCGACAAATGTGAGGAAGCATTCCATAAGTTAAAGCATTTGTTAACCAATCCACCAGTGTTGTTAGTTCCAGATGGAAACCAAGGGTTGGTAGTATACACTGATACATGTGGGACTGGACTGAGAGTTCTGTTGATGCAGAAGGGTAAAGTTATTGCCTACGCATCTAGGTAGCTTAGACCGCATGAAGTAAGATATCCTACTCATGACTTAGAGTTGGCGGCGGTGATTTTTGCCTTGAAGATTTGGAGGCATTATCTCTTAGGGGAGAGATTTGAGTTGTATACCGATCATAAGTCTTTAAGATATCTAATCTCTCAGAAGGAGTTGAATATGAGACAACAGAGGTGGTTGGAGTTTCTGGCTGCTTATGATTTTGGTATAGAGTATACTCTAGGGAAGGTAATAAAGCAGCGGATGCTCTTAGCAGAAGACATCAGAATGTGGTGTTGGCTATGTTGGCAGAATGGAAGGATCTAGAAGCTTTGGCCAGTTCTGGAGTGCAGTTAAGATCGACTACAAGCTCTAGTTAGAGTACTGCCATGTTGTCCTATTTAGAAGTTCGACCAGTGTTGATTGAGAGAATTGCTTCTAAGCAGAAGGAGGATCCACTATTAGCCAAGAGGATTAAAATGCTTAAGGTTGGAATTGAGATCGATGATTTGAAAGATTTTTGTCTTAACTAGAGAGGATGGTTGAGAAAGAAGGGGCGATTATGTGTTCCAGATGTTGAGAACTTGAGGAAAGAAGTTCTTGGGGAATGTCATCGATCCAAGTTTACGATTCATCCTAGAGGGACCAAGATGTATCAAGATATGAAGGAAGCTTCTATTGGGAAGGCGTGAAGAGGGATGTTGGCTTATGGGTTAGGCAGTGTGTAAAATGTCAACAAGTGAAAGCCGAACATCAGAAGCCAAGTGGGTTACTTTAGCCTTTCGATATTCCAGTTTGGAAATGGGATTCGATATTCATGGATTTTATAAATGAGTTGCCAAGGTCAAGCAGAGGAAATGAGAGTATATGGGTCATTGTGGATGGGTTGACCAAGAGTGCTCATTCATTCCAGTAAAGTCGACCAGGATAGCACCTGTTTTGGAAAAGTTGTTCATGAAGAACATAATTAGACTACATGGAGTTCCTAGTAGCATAGTTAGTGACAGAGATGCTTTATTTACTAGAGAATTCTGGATGAGTCTACAGGATGTATTAGGCACTGAGCTCAAGATGAGTACTGCATATCACCCTCAGACAGATGGGCAGACAGAGAGAGTCAACAAGGTACTCAAGAATTTATTAAGAGATTGTGTGTTAGACTTTGGTGGATCTTGCGAGGATCACCTACATTTGCTTGAGTTTTCCTATAATAATAATAACCAAACTAGTATATGAATGGCGCCTTTTGAAGCTTTGTAACGCCACGCAAATCACCGGTATGTTGGTTGGAGACTGGAGACAGATTGGTCTTAGGTCCATATTTGGTTAGGGAGGCGTCAGAGAAGATCGAATTGATCCGAGAAAGAATGAAGGAAGCTCAATCCAGACAGAAGAGTTACGCAGATAAGAGGCGTAAAGACCTAGAGTTCTCAGTTTAAGACAAGGTTTTCATTAAAGTACCACCGATGAAGGGTGTGGTATAGTTCGAGAAGTCAGGGAAACTGGCACCGAGGTATGTTGGTCCATTCCAGATTATAGAAAGGATTGGAAAGCTTGCATATAGAGTGGAGTTGCTGAGCAGTATGGCAGATGTCCATAATGTATTTCATGTGTCTCATCTTCCACTACACCAAAACTGTCAAATTGCAACACGTCATGCGGAAAATTAGCAACGGTACTGAGCCGTTGTAATTTTGCATAGGTTTTGAGCCATGGCAAAATAGATTGTAACGGCTCCAAACTCAGTTGTGAATACTCTAAGACCATTCCAAACTTATTCCATTATTTAACCCTAGTTTCAGAAAGATATGTAGCCGTTCCCCAAGCCAACGCATCTCTCCCCTATAATTTTTTCCATCCTTCACCCTGATCTTGCCCTAAAAAACAATCTTGCACCTCTCTCCTTCACCCGTGCCACAATTCAGTTCCGCCTCCCTCTCTTGCTCGGCATCGGAAAATCATTTGGTAAATCTCAGAAATCGCGTTCACTGTTAAGTATCGTTGTCGTTCGCATCTCTTATTGATATCATCTTATTGATATTCTTATTGATATCATCTTATTGATTTCAAGTTTTGTCAATATAAGTTTTATGTGTATTGACTTTGTAAAACATAGGATTTCAAAGAATAAATTTTTATGTGTGACCCAGATTTCATTAGTTTTGGATGGCTTGGCCTTTCTATAGGAATTGGTTCCTTTTTTCTAGTTGGATTTTATTTCAATCGTTAGGTACAACACTTACTTGAACTCAAGACTTTTCTTGCTTAAAAGGGTAGGCGTAATGCTGAAATGAGCGTTGAAAGTGTCCAAAATTTTAATTGAGCGATGATGCAAAGCGATTAGTTTTGTAATTGAACTTGAAGAATAAGTTGTCCAACTGAGCACACATCAACGGTGAGTTGCAAAAATGAATTCTCTCAACACTCAGTTCAGCACTGAAAGAGGCTCATTTTTGCAACTTTGGGCAACTATGTTTATTCCTGGTTTTATAATTTAGCAATCAAGCACTCGGTCATATATATGTGTGTGTGCGTGTGTGTATCATGTGTTTGTTTTTAAATTGACAGGCTATGACTAAAAGCATGTTAAATTTTGAAACTGATATATATCTTTTGTTTAAAAGGCTTGACCTTAAAAATGTAAGTGTATTTAAAATAGACTAAGTTAAATTTCAGTTCTAAAACAAGGTACAACATAAAAAAATGCAATTCCTAATTTCAAATTACTCTGATTTTGCAACTGCTTGCAAACTTGGGGCTTGAGTAACCAATGGCTTGTTTTATCCACATGACTCGGTGAACTAAACAAAAAATGTCCGGGTGTTGACTAAAAAATTAACTGTATAATCTAGAAAGATTAATAAAATGATCCGGAAGGGAAGATTAATAGGGAGCAGAAAAAACATAAAGAAGTGAAGAAAGAACAAAACAAACGTTAAACAGCTTTATGGTAATAGCTGGCAAATGTATGTTCGTTTTCTTTGATTTCTAATGTTATTTATAAAATGGAACATGATTTGGAATTACTCTCAGAATTCACGTCAAACGTAGACAACTGCATGACTGTTGTCTAATAAGATAACATTTTTTAGTTCAATTTTTATTTAGTTACAAGACTCGGATAATAATAGGAATGCTCCAGCATGTTAGGACTCATACGTAGGTTATTTTCCATCTCAAAATCATATCTATTAGGCTTTTTTTGGATCGACTTAAATAAGCTATTTTTCAAAAAAATTAAAGTCAAAATGAATTGATTTTGAATTAAAAAAATAGCTTATTTAGTTGATCCAAACAATATACTAGTGTTTGAGCTCACATTAGAAGTCAGAATATATGCAGTCATTCTGAATTTTTATATGACTGAACCTTATTTTACACATGAAAAGAAATGAAAAATAGCTAGATAAAACTGATCCACAATGCTTGAGCTATCAAATTAATTAACATTATCTTTTTCCAAAATGTATGGAAGCGAGACCTAACAAAACAGTTGTAGGTATCAGTATTTTTGGAAAAGTTATTTTTTATTCCTCTTCTTTCAAATAATAAGTCGAAAAGCTGATCCACATCATAGGAAATAGACCAGGACATCTTGTATTGTACCTCACATAGTTCCACATCACAACATTGTCCTTAGATTTGCCCGTTAAATTGTTTTGGTTTCAAAAATACACAATTCTTTGACTAAGATTGATACTTAAAGGCTTTTTGGGTGCATATGATATTTTACTGTTACAGAAAGACTTGTGCTAGATTGATCAATACATTATTATTTAATGGTTAATAATGTTAAAAAAAACTTTTGAGACAAGCACCATTGTCCCAGTGGTTAAGTGATTCGACTTTGGTGCGAGAGGTCACAAGTTCGAAACTTGCGTAGCATGATTCGAACGTTTATTGATACATGATTTGTGATTTGTTGTCCCAGTGACATGTTGTGTCTAAATACCATTTCAAAAAAAACAATGCCATACTACAATTTTACATGATATACATTAGATTTGACTTTCATTTCTTTTGCAAGAACAAATAATACGTAAGCTATGTCACCCACAGCTGAATTGCATCAAATATTACCAATGAACAAAACTAATCATAAAAGTTAATGGTTCATACTAAAACAATGTACTGTAGCATTTATTTTATACTGGTTAAGCAATAATGTCTCAATTTCATTTGATAAACTTCATATTCTATATCGATGCAGTTTTCTGATAAAAATTCAATTTTAATGCATCTGCTTCATTCAAATCAATTCCCATATTCATGTTTATTTGTTAATGGAAATCATATGAGATAGGGACACAAGAAAGTAAATATATTATCCTACTTATGTGTCCATAATTAAGTGCATTCTAGAAGGTAATAGAAAAACAAAAAATGTAATTAAGAAGATGTACTGCAGCCGAGGAAAAGACACAAGATGTATTTATAATAGACTAAGTTAAATTTCAGTTCTAAAACAAGGTACAACATAAAATATGTTGCTGCTCATTGTAGTTTCCCATAATATTATTGAACTGCAGTTTATGCGTATTTAATAAATTAATTCAAGCATTTCAAGAAAGCTGTGGAAGAATACCAAAAGAGCCATTGAGTTTGAGTTGAAAATTTGTGTAAATAAATATGTAATTGCAGGCTATAGAATGAATAAAAGAAGATGTTATTTATAGAAGAGTACAGTCACTATTCTGGATTAGGTTAAAAGAACATTTAAATCTCATGAATCCCAAGAAGAATATATAGCCTAATCCAATACTCCAGAGTTCACATTTTTCATTAGCCCATCTTTAGTGGTTAAACACGTTTCATTAATGACTTGAAGAAACGACGTTTTCAAGTTAAATAGGAGTAGTTATTGTGTAGGTACTAATGGTTAACAGAGAGTAATTAAGAAAGTTATTTTAAGTTTTATATAGAAAAATCAAGTATACCCAGTGAATTTATTAAATGGATTATGTATGATTAATGTTTAAAAATGGTTTGTAGTATCCTAAATGTAACCTACGTTTTCATAAAGAGATGTTAGAGAAATAAATGACGATATATCATATATGATATAACAGGGCAGTATGTCTTCTAGCATAGACAAACAATGGATGAAAGAATCTGATCGAAGAACTGCACGATATGTGGAAGGAGTGCGGAAGTTTATTGAATTTGTTGTACAAAATGGTGGTAATAAGAAAATCTATTCTTGTCCTTGCACATAATACAAAAAAATATGAAAATGAAAATTAAATTAGATGAGATTCATTATCATCTTCTTAGATGGGGAATTGTTCAATCATATATTGTTTGGCATTTTCATGGAGAAGAGTTGGTGGTGAATCAAAAACAATCTAATAGTCAAGCCATAAGCACCAATGAGTCCAAACATCCTAGGATGGAAGATCTAGTCAATGATGCTGATAGATTTCATCATTTTCAACCTACAATTCCGTTGCCCAGTAATATTGGGGAGTCATCTACGGTTGATGTCGATTGGTAGGCTAATCAAAGTTAGACGTATAAATCACTTTTAGATAGTGCAAAAGAGCCACTGTATCCTTCATGTCCAAAAGGGATAAAAATTTATGTGCCATTGTGAAGCTGAATAGCTTGAAAACTCAGTACGCCTTTTCCGACAATGGTGTGACTACACTCCTCTAATTTATAAAAAAGTTACTCCCTGAAGGTAACACGCTACCTACAAAGTACCCCGACATGAAGAAGATGATTAAACAAGTTGGGATGGATTACAAAACTTATGATGCATGCATCAATGACTGCATTTTATACTAGAAAGATGATGCAAATATGGTTTCTTGTACAATTTGCAATGAACTAAGATATAAGACAACATTCAATGAAGAGAGAAGAGCTACCAAAGCACCTCAAAAGACATTAAGACATATACCTTTAATTTCTAGACTGAGGAGATTGTATACCATACCATGGATAGCAGATGCTATGACTTGGCATGCTCGTGCCAAGTCAGATTCAGCAGTAATGCATCATCCACGTGATACTTCTCAATGGCGAGTTATAGATTCTTTTAATCAAATGTTTGTTGCTGAACCACGAAATGTGATGCTTGGAATAGCAACGGATGGTTTCAATTCACATGCGTCTCTAGCTAATCGTTACAGTGTTGGCCAGTAATTATAGTACCATACAATCTTCCTCCATCCATGTGTATGAAAAGAGAGTTCTCAATGTTGACATTGTTGATTTCTAGACCAAAACAACCAGGAAAGGATATCGATGTTTATTTACAACCATTGATGGACGAGTTAAAGCAGTTATGGAAAGGAGTCACTACATTTGACTCATTAATAATTCTGAGTTCACGATGAGAGCTAGGATGTTGTGGGAAATTCATGATCATCCTGCACTCAGGTCTTTATCAGGGTGCACAACTCATGGCTATTTAGCATGTCCTATTTGTGGGGAAGATACTTGTTCTTATTATCTTTCTAAAAGTAAGAAGATGTGTTACATGGGACATCGAAGATTTCTTACTTCCAACCACAAGTTTCAAGACGATAAAGCAAACTTCAATAACGAACAAGAATATCATCGTCCTCCATGGCCATTGAATGGTTATCAAGTTGAAGAAAAGGTAGCTAATATCAAGATGAAAGTTGGTAGAAACAAACAAGAAATTGGTCAAAAACGAAAAAAGAAAACTGATGATGAAGACCAGAACAATGTTCATGCATGGTATAGGAGGTCCATCCTCTTTGATTTGCCATATTGGAAAGAAAATTTGGTTCGACATAATGTTGATGTTATGCATATAGAAAAGAATGTCACTGAGCATTTCATCAGCACAATTATGGGTCATAAAGACAAGTCAAAAGACGGCATCAACGAACGCAAGGATTTGAAAATCATGGGTATAAAACAAAAATTATGGGTGAGGGAAGATCGTTAAACAAATAAAATAACTATACCAGAGGCAACTTTCACTTTAATCAAAGAAGAAAAGATACGGTTTTGCACCGTTTTGAAAAACCTTAAAGTACCTAGCAAATTCTCTTCTAACTTCCACAACTATGTGAACATCAATCCTCTTGAACTAACAAATATGAAGTTGCATGATTATCATGTCATAATGCAACAATTACTTCCAATATTGATTCAACATTCTTATTCACAACATAAGGATCCGTGTAATGCTATACACCGTATAAGTCTATTCTTTAACATTTTGTGCTCAAAGGTGATCGACAGGGAATATCTTTTAAAAGCAAAGGCTAGTCTGGTAGAAGCAATGTGTATGTTTGAAAAACATTTTCCACCTGCATTTTTTGATATCAGTATCCACCTTATGGTTCATTTAGTCGATGAAGCATTTATTTGCGGCCCTGTTAGATATAGGTGGATGTATCCTTTTGAACGGTAAATTACTAATTTCAATTTTGTTCATCATCATTCGATTTAAATAGTAACTGGTTATTTACAATTGATTGCCTACATATGTTGATGAAAACATATAAAGGATACATGCGCAACAAAAGATATATTGAAGGGTATATTACAGAAGGATATATTGTACAAGAAGCTAGTTATTACTACATGGAGTATATGCCAAAAGGAGGTGATAGCACCCTAAACATACTCGCGAAGCATTTTTACATGAGGATGATGAGTTTGCTGGTGAGATGCCTCTAGATAGTGGTAAAGATATAACCTTAACCCAAGTGCAGTTTGAACAGGTTCGTAGATGGGTCCTTAATAAGTATGATGGATTGTATGAATTGGAGAAGTAAGTTCAGTAGTTTATCCCGAAATGTCATTATTGTAAATTAACTCATATATATACGTTTTGAAACGTGTTTATCGCAGGAGGTATAACATTTATGTAAAAAGTACTAAATCTCAATCTCGAAGTAGGGTTAATTTCGTGGAAACTTGTCAAAGTTTTACTCTTTGGTTACGTGATGAGGTGTTACATTTTCTTATGTATTCATATGTATTTAAATGGATCATACACTGTCACAATCATGCTTTTCACTTATTATGTTTTTTAGTTGGTGAAGACCAATGATGTTAATTCAACTCTTTGGCGATTAATGAACGGACCGAAGTTTAAGGCGCGTAGTTATATGAAGTACCAAGTGAATGATTTACATTTTTCCCGAAAACTTACGAAGAACGGATGGTAACACAAGACATTGGTGTTTGTATGAGAGCGATTACAAAATTTAGAGCAAGCGGGAAGGATAAAAATTACAAGGAAGCAGAAACAATGTATTATGGAATTATTCAATAGATAATTGAGTTGGATTACATTGACTTCAAGCAAACTGTTTTTTATTGTGATTGGGTAAAGGTCGAAGATAAGGTCAATGGTTGAAAGATAGATCATGTTTCAAATTTGATTACAGTTAACTTAGAGAAATTAAAGACGAAAGATAGAGTGAATGATGAGCCATTTATTCTGGCATCAGAAGCGAGTCAAGTGTTCTACTCAAAAGATTTAAAAAATAATGGATAGTTTGTGGTTTTGCACACACCAAAATGGTTAACTATAAATGTGGATGACATTGACTTTCCTACTATCTATCAATCTGCTTTTGAAGACAACAAAAAATTAGAAGACCTTACCAAATGCATATGCTAATATAAGATGTATTTCTTAGTTGAATTGAATTGAATTTCAAGTGTGACTAAATTTAGAATTTCTTCACTATGGGTATTCAACGTTTGTAATGTTTTTTATGTATGGACATTATTTTTGCTAATTTCAAGTATTTCTCGTTTTTTGTTTAATGGCTTTGTGATTTTGATTTTTGTTTATCCTTCAATCAAAAAATAAAACTTCACGTTCTTATGGTGAAAAGTTTTCCTCTTGGTCGTTTATTTGTTTCAAGGTGAGAAGCATCCCCTTAGTCTTAGAGCATTTTGATTTTCTTAGCTCGTTCTTATTGAGTTTCTTAGCTTGTTAATTACTGCATCTTCAATAACTAACAGTGGTCTTGACCTTCTTTCAACAGTGATGTTAAAGTGTGGGTTGCATGTATGCTTCATATAGCAGCTAATACAGGTGATTATTTTTTTATGTGACTATAGTCCATGAATGTACTTGTGTATAAATTGTGAGTACATCTTAATTCTTATACCTAATTTGTGTAATAGTTTGAAGAGTTGTTTTTTATGCTAAGGCTGATAATGTCTTGATGCTTTGTTACTATAGTGCATTTTCTTTTAACTCGGTAAACCAAATCTCAATAGGTGATTCATCCGTAACATTCTAAAGAAATATGCATAGACCTTACAACACATACTTAAAGATAATACAGAGCTAATTATGTCGCTATGATTTGAATTAGTGTCAAAACTTATCTTATTAACTATTGATTATTGAGGATCACTTTTTGATTTAAATTGTGAATATGTTTTCTTAGTTATTTTAAAATATAAAAAAAATTATAATCTCTAAGAGAGAAAAAAAGAAAAGATTGTTCTAAATTCTACCAATATTCCAATTCTGAACCATACACGGTCATCATCTTGAATCAGTGCATTTAGGCAGCAAGTTGAATTCTCATTTTCTCGTTCAATATCCTAAATACCTTTTAACTTCATACTCAACACACTATGATTTTCCCTCAATTTTTATATTTAATATGCATGTGGTAGGGATTTTTCAAGTTATTATGAGAGATTCATAGATGACATTCAACTTGTTTGGTTCTTTATCATCATTTAGCAACATTTTTTACTGGTTCTTTCTTGCTAATGTGAACTAAGATCAATGATATTTTCAATATATCTAAACACAGAAAAATACCAAATAATTTTTATGATTAACTATAATGTGATTTGATTATAATAATATATTAACTATGGTAGTGTTTATTGAATGCTGAATATAAATGAGCATTTAGGCATTCATGTTCTGTCGAAGCTCAACAACCTATTGCTTTTTTCTTAACACCCAATTACACGGCTAGCATAGCAGTGGAAAATACATAGATAACAAAAAACATGTCATTTTCGAGTAGAAATTTAATATTGAACATATAAGCGTTAAAGAACTTGATTGATTTGATGAAAGTTGAGTATAAAAAAATTCTTGATGTATCACTGAAGTAAATGTATCAATACAAAATTTACAAAATGTCCTTTTGTCACTTTAGAAGAATTTTGAATCCTTTATTTTTTAACTTTTTTATTACGGACGATATTATACTGATGCTACTTCAAAAAACATCAATATAAATGATCATCTTTTGTCATGCTGGGAGAAAGTGATATATGTTTGTTAATAGTTTATAAAGTGATCTAAATGCATAATATGTTTTGTAAAGTGATGTTAATTAGTGAAAAGTTCCTTTTATAAGAGTTGAGCATATGATTTGTTGATTATATCGTGTTAATATACTTCTATTATTATTTTTATTATCAGCAATTTTATGGGAGTAAACGATATGTTAGTTGATTCTAATATGTTTGTTAAACCTTGGCTATCTATAAGTGTTTGTGAACTTGTTTGAACCATGACCTTCTCAATGTTCTTAATCCAAGCTTGAAAGTTGAGTAGGGATGTTTTATTGAGTATTTTGATCTCTTGTAGTTGATTGTTCGTTTGTATACTTATGGCTTAGTTTATTATTGTCTGCTGAATTTTGTAGATAATACATCTGGTTTGAGGTTTTAGCACAAATGCATTACAAATATAGTACTGCAGTAATAATATGAGTATGTTGTCACCAAGGCCCAAGATCATGTTCAAGTATCATTTACTGTTTTGTTTTGTTGCATTTGTAAGTTTAGCGAATAAGTGTACTGGACATGAATCATGACTAAAACATCAACATTAACTGCTGCCATCAGAGGTTTAAGGGGGGTTAGAATTAAGTGGAAATTAGGAAGGCATCCCTATCATACTTTCATATTGTAAAGCGGGTCCCTGTCAAAGTTTCATTGTAAAGCGGGTCCCTGTTTTCTGGAAACGAAGAAAAATTATTGCTGAAATGTCAGCAACTTTTATAAATAAGTGTTGATATTTCAGCAACTATCTGTGTCAAAGTTTTATTGTAAAAACAAAGAAAAATTATTGCTGAAATGTCAGCAACTTTTATAAATAAGTGCTGATATTTCAGCAACTTTCATAAACTGTGTTCACAGTGTACATAAATGTTGCTGAAATATCAGCAACTTTTATAAATAAGTGTTGATATTTCAGCAACTTTCATACACTATGTTCACAGTGTACAGAAATGTTGCGGAAATGCAACAACTTTTATGAAATGTTGCATCATGCTCTGCAATAATCGTGAATAAAAAACAGGGACCTAATTTACACTGAAATTTAGTGAAGGACTTTTCGTGAATTTTGAAACTTAATAAGGACCTATACCAAAAGTGCCCTAGAATTAAAATGATCAACTTATGGAAGTAGGTGCCATATTTGGATCATTTTTTGTTAAAAGGAGATATGGCTAGTTAAATGAGATTGTGTTATAACTGAGGTATTCAACGAAGGTATAGTAGCTAAGCCGGTCAATCCTTTGTTACCGCAGTGACTTTAATTTCGTACCCTTTATGATGTTGCTTGAATTTATTAGATGCTTGGCTGAAAACTGATTGTGTAACATATATGTTGCCTTAATGCATAATTTCATCAGATTTGAGCATGGGCTGGACTGGATTACGTGTGTCAAATGCAAAAGATGGAAAATGTTATAATAACTACAAACAAAAATATTAGTGCTAGTCAGCTGCATTTTTTTTTTTGAATTTGTTCACAGGGGAAACCGACCGGAGTCGTAAAACCCCCCTTAGTGCACCTAGCCTGGTCCGCGAGCACCACATAAGTGGCTGATCTGAGCGTATGCACATGGTAAGCTCTGGTAGTAGGGCAGTCCGGGAATCGAACCTGCGACCTCATTAACAGGAGGCAGGTGTCTCAACCACTAGGCCGCTACTACGGACTCTAGTCAGCTACATATATATATATATATATATATATATATCAACTAAATTTATTTTCTAGGAATTTAAAATCTAAATGTACATTCTTCGACAACTCGATCCACAACACTAACCAAAACAACAAAACATAAAGAAAGTTACTGAAATAGGCTTACATATTATTATAATAGGAAAAAACTTGATCAAAAAAGATCACATGCTTTGATTCTCAAATGTTTATAGGTTATTCAGCTTTTTTTAAATATTTCTTTTCATTCTTTTTAAATGGCAGCTGCAAATTAACTTTCCAAACAAGCCGACATACATGAAAATAAAATTAACATGAATTTTTACATCTATTTAATTTATGGAATACTAGAGATGAGACTAGAATGCACCCAGTTAATAATTAAAAGGGTAAAACTAAAAAAACAGAGCCGAACCGTAAAAATATCATAAAGCAATGAAATATAGTGTTGTTATTTGACTCAAATCTTGTGAATGCAGAAGAATAAGTTAATGACAACACAAAACCCTTTGAGATTTTTCAGCTCTGAGCATTGCAAAGTTGCCATGCTCAAGGATAGTTAATCTCAAATAAACCAACCAATATGCTAAAAGTAATTACAAAATTTTTCATATCAACAACAATATACATCAAGCTTCAGTAATGACAAATAATATCCTCTACATGCAGGAGATTTAAGTAGGTTCCCTTTGTAAAACAGAGGCTTAAATCTATCTACACCTCATTAACTTGTCAAATCATCATCAGCAACTAATCTTAAACTATTATATTCAACTTTGGTCTTTTTAAAATTTTTAAAGATGAAAAAGCAATAGTATTTAGTGTTGTTACTAAACTCCAATCTTGTAAGTGCTAAAGATACTAGTGGTTACTATAGCATGAAAACTGGTTTTTTATTGTCTCACTTTTCTACAAAGAAAAAACTTCATGAAATTTCTCGTTTTTTTATTCGGAATAGGTGATCTTGGTCTTTTTGATTACAACCTAGAAGAAAGTAACAATGTCAGAACCTACAAAAGCATCAACCCATTCAATTACATAGTCATCCTCTTCACAATCCGAAAATGTTGAGATAAACGTTAGGTGCTCCCATTTCAAAAAACGCTGGAAAAGTAAGCAGCCGAATTGGTAAATTAGTACGAATTCATGTGCTGATCTCATATGAAAGTTGGGATAAAGTACCGTCAAAATACAAGACCAACGTTTGGAAATAATTGCAGGTAAGTTAAAATCGAATTGTTTTTTTCCACTATTGTGCTATAGTAATATTGTTCATTCATACTATATTATTATATGAGAGTAGCAATTTTTTTATCATTCACTGGTAGCACAAAAATGCACATTTTGGATGTAAAAATGTAGTGGCAAACCATGCAAGTAAAAACACACAAATGTAGGTATTGTCAAGTAGGAAATAAATGTAGCCAGTATTGTCAAGTAGGAAATAAATATAGTTCAACAAATCATTAAAGGTAAAATCACATGAGAATGATTAAAAACATTGGTTAGAAGCTTTGCCGTATGTAAAGCTGAAATGTAAATTGAATTAAGGTCCAAAAAAGTGAAATTGATATATGAGTTTTAGTTATGAGAAAACAAAAAAATTACTGAAAATTTAGGGATCGAAAACACAAACAGGCACAAAAAAAAGGAAAAAAAAGGAAAATTTAGTGATCGAGTAATCAGTCATATGTAATTATTGATAACTAATAGTAAGTTAAATGTATTTTAGCTTATATAGTTTTGGGAAACTGATATGGAAACAAACAATATATTGGAAATTTGTTTACAACTCATTATATATAAGAGTGAACCATAAATAGATGGAATCCAACATTAGAACTGATGATAGTGCACTTTCCAAGCGAGAAAAAACAAAAGCTTCGATATTATGACTAATACATTTTTACCATAATGCACAAAAAGTATAAAAGGAGGATTCAGGAATATATAAGCTAGTGAGATTGGAGCTATTATTACAAGATTGAAAAATCTTAATTTCAAAATTAAAACATTTACTAGAGGCCTGCAGTAATAAAAGTGATTTATGTATTGATTTAGTGATGAAATTTGGGAGACAAGTGTTAGTGGCTATGTGACACTTTAACATCACATACGTGAATTGATTACTGGCCATTACCTTTTGTTTTATTTTGAAACAATATATATTTTGTCTTGGATTGAACATCGCTTCCTTTTTACGTAAACAACTCTTAATTTCATAGACATTTTACGAGCTAGAGTCAGATACAAAGGACTTGTTTTTTAAAAAAATGGTCGAGCCATTTCGGAGACACAAGAGCGAATTGAGGACAAAATTTTATGACAGATTTGATAATGACAAAGAGAGGTTGAAAAACTGTCCACCAACAATCGTCCAAGAAGATTGGACTAAGTCTGTGAAAAATGAAGCAAAACCCGATGCAAAGGAAAGAAGAGATATAGGTAAAAAAAAACAGAGCATTGTACAACTATGGTCATCATACTAGACGTACAAGTCACGCTGTAGTAGAACATGAAATTGTATGTTTGTTTCATTTTATTTATTAAATACCAATAACTATCAGTTAATCATTAGTGTATAGTCTGTTTATACTTGAATTTAGTCTGTTCCATATGTTGCTTGCATACAGACAATTGAAAAAAAAGTTGGTTCAGTGTCCCCTCCTTCGAGTTACATAGTAAATGCTTTACTGGATTTAGTTGGCGGTCTGTTAATGGCATAAAAGTAGGTTGTAAGTGCCAAATTTTCAGAGCAATAGTTGAACACTTTATTACTTTAATATGCAACTGAATTGCACTTTATTGCTTGAATTTTCAGAGCAATAGTCGAACACTTTATTGCTTGCATATAGACAAAGTAGGTTGTAAATGTTCTGATTGTCCACAACTGTTCTGATTATGCACACTTTATTACTTTATTATGCAACTGAATTGCACTGTAATAATTACTAACTCAAAATAACGACATAAACTACAAACCAGCAGAGACAATGTATATGTTTAATAAAATATACATTAGAACAAAACCTCAATGTGAGTTTTCTGAAGTAGAACGAAAAATTATACGTGAGTACTACCATTTTAGAATAGAAAGTATACATATTCCGGAATAGATTCAACAAACCTTATTGAAACTTGAAAATAATGTCATTGAGTAGACGCCATGCTTATAACTAGGATAGCTATAACCTATGATGTACTTTTATATATTAATTAATCCCTGTAACTAGGAACAGTTCCATGTTTTAAGGTACACTGCAGCAATAATCAGCACATGCTAATATAATAGTATGACAAAATACTATTGAAATATAAACTTGATTTATTAGTTTCTAGAGAATTCTTGTATTATATTTAAACGGGGTGAGAGTTCTAGAATTATGTTTTCTTTGTAATCAAGTAAAAGTCTTTCTAGAATTATGTTTTCTTTGTAACCAAGCAAAAGTATTTCTAGAATTATGTTTTCTTTGTAATCAAGCAAAAGTAATTCTAGAATGATCTATTAGGGACTATAAATAGAGGAGCTCTCCCCTCATTTGTAAATCAAGCAATCAAGCAAAGAAAAATAATAATAAAGCATTATTTGTGAGAACAAGTTTCTTCTCTTTGTGTGTGAGTTGTGTGGATTAGTGAGAACAAGTTTCTTCTCTCTAGTCTCCAACCTTTTTTTTTAATATATATTCCAATAAAGTGGTATAAGAGCAAGGTTTAGGGATGACTTCCAACAATATGTTGCAACCTCAACTTCCTCGTTTGACGGGAAAGAATTACAATCAATGGAGCATTCAAATGAAGGTCTTGTATGGCTCTCAAGATCTTTGAGAGATTGTTGAAAATGGATATGAAGAACCGGAGAATCAAGCAACCATTTCAACACAACAATTGAATACTTTGAAAGAGATTCGGAAGAAGGACAAGAAGGCTCTTTATTTTATCTATCTAGCGGTGGATGAAGCAATTTTTGAAAGGATCTCTTCGGCATCAACATCAAAAGAGGCATGGAACATCCTCAACAAGGCGTACAAAGGTGAAGAAAAGGTAAAGATGGTAAGACTTCAAGCTCTAAGAGGTGAGTTTGATTTACTCAAAATGAAAGAAAGTGAATCGGTGGAGGAATTTTATAATAGAACTATTCTTTTGCTAATCAACTTCGAGTCAATGGTGAAGAAATTTTGGATAAAAGAATTATTGAAAAAATTCTTCGAAGTATGACAAGGAAATTTGAGCATGTTATTGTTGCTATTAAAGAATCAAAAGATTTGAATACTTTCTCTCTTGAAGAATTGTTGGGCTCACTACAATCTCATGAGCTTCGCATCAAACAATTTGATTCCTCTCCTTCCGAGCAAGCTTTTCAAATTCGAGACACCAACCGTGGTGGTTTTAGAGGAAGAGGTGGAAGATCAGCCCGTGGTAGAGGACAAGGAAGAGGCAAAATTCAAAGTGAAAATTCAAGTCCATCTCAAGGAGGAAGAGGAAGAGGTCGTGGAGGATACAGTGGAAGAGGAAGAGGTAACTCTTATAATATTCAATGTCATTATTGTCTTAAATATGGGCATATGAAAAAGGATTGTTTTAAAAGAATTAATGATGAAAAAGATAATTCTAATTTTCTACATGAGAATTTGGAGACACAAGATGAAAGTATGCTTCTTGCTTGTAATGTTCAAGAAGCTTCTTTTGATGATATATGGTATATTGATAGTGGTTGTAGTAACCACATGACCGGAAATAAAAGTTGCTTTGTGAATTTTGATGAAAGTGTCCAACGAGAAGTCAAGACAGGTGATAACAAAAGGCTCATTGTCAAAGGCAGTGGTGATATTCCGATACGGACAAGCAAGGTACAAATTATATTTCTAATAATGTTTATTATGTTCCCGATCTTAAACACAATCTTTTGAGTGTTGGGCAACTTTTAAAGAAGGAACATAATGTGAATTTCAAAAATGATTTATGTGAGATCAAAGACAAAACTGGTGTTCTTATTGCAAAAGTGAAGATGACACCAATAAAAATGTTTCCGTTGCAAATTAAAAATGAAGCATTTCCATGTTTTGCTAATATTGTTAATGACAAGTCATGGCTTTGGCATCTTCATTATAATCACTTGAGTTTTAGCACTCTATCCAAGATTTGCAAAGATCATATGGTGAGAGGCATCCCAAATATTAGCAAACAAGATCAAGTATGTGAAAGTTGTGTTTTTGGCAAGCACCATCGAGATCCATTTCCAAAAGAAAAGGCATGGCGAGCAAAGAATCCTTTGGAGCTAGTGCATTCGGATTTATGTGGACCTATGCGCACAAACTCTCTTAGAGGTAATCGGTATTTTCTCACTTTTATTGATGACTATAGTCGCAAGATGTGGATTTACTTTCTCAAAGAAAAACCTCAAGTATTTGAAGTGTTCAAGAATTTTAAAGCACTTGTGGAGAAGCAAAGTGGTTTTTCTATAAAGACACTCCGATCCGATCGTGGTGGAGAAAATATGGCGGAAGAATTCGGAAATTCCTTAAAGGATCATGGCATTCATCATCAACTTACGGTCCGTTCAACCCCTCAACAAAATGGGGTGGCCGAAAGAAAGAACCGTATCATCATGGAACTTGTTCGAAGTATGTTGAAGACAAAAGGATTGCCTAAAATATTTTGGGCCGAAGCTGTAGCATGTGCATGTTATGTTCTCAACCGTGCGGCAACTAAAAGTGTTCAAGGAAAGACTCCACAAGAAGCATGGAGTGGTCACAAGCCATGTGTCTCCCACTTCCGAATTTTTGGAAGCATTTGTTACTCTTATGTGCCGGATGAAAAGAGAGGAAAACTTGATGACAAATCTGAAAAGTGCATCTTTGTTGGCTATAGTGAAAGATCCAAGGCATATAAATTATATAACCCCATCACAAAGAAGACTATTATTAGTCGTGATGTAATTTTCAATGAGGAAGAAGCATGGGAATGGAAAAATGAGAAAAAGAGTACAAGTATCTTGCTTGATAATGATGCATTTGAGCCAATTGAAGAAGAAGGATCGACTCCACCTACTCCACCATCTAATTCTCCTCCAAGCTCATCATCTTCAAGTTCAGAATCAACACCTAGAAGGACAAGACCTCTTGCGGAGATTTATGGAGAAACAAGAATAATTTTAGAAGATGAATTTGTTGATTTTGCTTTGTATGCAACTGCGGATCCGGTTGATTTTGAAGAAGCCGCCAAAGAAGACAAATGGAGACAAGCCATGGATCAAGAAATTGATGCAATTGAAAGGAACCAAACATGGGAGTTGGTTGAAGTATTGAAGGGAAGAAACCCATTGGAGTCAAATGGGTTTACAAGACAAAGTTGAATGCACAAGGTGAAGTTGAAACAATTTGTTTGATAATTTCATTGGCCGCTCAAAATAAGTGGCAAGTTTCTCAAATGGATGTTAAATCTGCTTTCTTGAATGGAGTAATACAAGAAGAGGTGTACATTGGTCAACCTTCCGGCTATGTGATAAAGGATGAAGAGTATAAAGTCTATCGGTTGAAGAAGGCATTGTATGGCCTTAAGCAAGCCCCTCGTGCATGGTATAGTCGCATAGATGACTATTTTGTGAAGATGGGATTCAAGAGGTGTCCATTTGAGCATACTCTTTACATCAAGGAGAACAAAGGTAACATTCTCATCATTGGTTTATATGTGGATGATTTGATTTTTACGGGAAATAGTCTTGATAATATTGAAGAATTTAAGAGAAGTATGATGCAAGAATTTGAGATGACCGACTTGGGTCTACTTCATTACTTTCTTGGTATTGAAGTAAAGCAAGATAATGATGGTATATTTATCTCTCAAGAAAAGTATGCAAAGGATTTGATGAAGAAGTTTAGAATGGAAGAGGCAAAGCCAATTAGCACTCTATTTGAAGTTGGCTTGAAACTAAGTAAGGATGACAACTCTAAATATGTTGATCCAACATTGCTTAGAAGTCTTGTTGGGAGTTTGATGTATTTGACAGCCACTCGGCCGGACATTACATATGGTGTGAGCTTGATTAGTAGGTTCATGGAGCAACCAAAGAAGACACATTGGGATGCCGGAAAAGGAATTTTGAGATATGTGCGTGGAACACTTGGGGATGGAATTTATTATCAAAAGATAAATGATCCTAAGGTGCTTGGATATTGTGATAGTGATTGGGCCGGAAGTGTTGATGGTAGTAAAAGTACTTCAGAAAATGTTTTCTACTTTGGATCAAGTGCAATCACGTGGATGTCAAAGAAACAACAAGTTGTGGCTCTCTCAACCGCCGAGGCAGAATATATTTCACTATCTTTAGCTAGTTGTCAAGCTTTATGGATTAAATGGGTGCTAGAAGAACTTAAGCATACTCCAAAAGAAAGTCCACTTATATATTGTGATAGCAATTCTGCTATAGCACTCACCGAAAATCCAGTTTTTCATGGGAGGAGCAAGCATATAAGAATCAAGTATCATTTCATTCGAGACTTGGTTGGAAAAGGAGAAGTAGTTGTCAAGCATTGCAAGACGCAAGATCAAATTGCCGATATTTTAACGAAGCCTTTGAAGTTGGAGATTTTCAAGGAGTTAAAGAAGAAACTTGGTATGCGTAAAAGTTTAGCTCAAAGGGGGGCAAATCAAGTTTAAAGGGGGGTGTTGGAATATAAACTTGATTTATTAGTTTCTAGAGAATTCTTGTATTATGTTTAAAGGGGGGTGAGAGTTCTAGAATTATGTTTTCTTTGTAATCAAGTAAAAGTCTTTCTAGAATTATGTTTTCTTTGTAACCAAGTAAAAGTATTTCTAGAATTATGTTTTCTTTGTAATCAAGCAAAAGTAATTCTAGAATGATCTATTAGGGACTATAAATAGAGGAGCTCTCCCCTCATTTGTAAATCAAGCAATCAAGCAAAGAAAAATAATAATAAAGCATTATTTGTGAGAACAAGTTTCTTCTCTTTGTGTGTGAGTTGTGTGGATTAGTGAGAACAAGTTTCTTCTCTCTAGTCTCCAACCTTTTTTTTATATATTCCAACAAATACATGTACAAGCCAAGCAATGCGCAGAGTACTGATAAATGCACAACTAAAAGGCCATATTGTATTCTTTTTAAGGTTTAACTCATTTACTTCACAGAACGGAGATTTGTATTAGTTAAAAAACAAGAATAAAAAAATAAAAATTGGTTAACATTTCTCAAAATTCGTATGCTTCGTTTTTTAACTTACAAATGACACTGAACAAATGTTTGAATATTGTGAAAGTTGTACCAAAAGCTATCATGTAACATATCGTCTTTTTTGCTTTAGGTTAGTGCAAATCCAACCAAAGAAATCACACGTCGTGAAGTATGGGAGAAGACTCATACGAAAAAGGATGATAGCATGTCAGATTCGGCTTCCGTATATTTTGTAAGTTAAACAAATAATAATTTAGCTATTCTACAAAGTTTATGTAACAAATATCATCTCAAGCACTATTGTATTTTAGGATAAAATTGCAAAAACAAAGGAATCAATCAATGATAGCGACAAAGAAGACTTGCCATTAGATGAAGATATCCTATCACAAGTGTTTGGCAAGGACAAAAGAGGTCGGACTCGAAGTATTGGAGCCAAAATATCAAGGACCCAAGTTAATGCTTCTAAGATTGCGCGTAAACAACTAAAAAAGGATCAAGGAGGCTTGAAGATTTAAAATCTAGGATGAATAATATGGAGGGTACATTGAAGTCATTGGTGGACTTATTGAAGGGACGATATGTGGGTCAAGGAAATCATATACCGAAGATTGCTTCAAACGAAGGAGGAAGTGGTACACCTCAGGGAAGTGTTGGAGATTTGCCGAGTAACGACTTTGCCAATTCATTGAATTTGTCCGGTTTGCCCAATCAAAAATGTGAAATCCTGAACGTTGACCTAGAGGTCATTGCAATAGCCTTTGTATGTAGAGATTCGACAGCATCCATTATACACGGAAAACCTATACCTCTAACACATGAGAAGTTGGTTACCAGGAAGGAGGTGAAGTTTGTTTGGTTCGACAAATGTGAGGAAGCATTCCATAAGTTAAAGCATTTGTTAACCAATCCACCAGTGTTGTTAGTTCCAGATGGAAACCAAGGGTTGGTAGTATACACTGATACATGTGGGACTGGACTGAGAGTTCTGTTGATGCAGAAGGGTAAAGTTATTGCCTACGCATCTAGGTAGCTTAGACGGCATGAAGTAAGATATCCTACTCACGACTTAGAGTTGGCGGCGGTGATTTTTGCCTTGAAGATTTGGAGGCATTATCTCTTAGGGGAGAGATTTGAGTTGTATACCGATCATAAGTCTTTAAGATATCTAATCTCTCAGAAGGAGTTGAATATGAGACAACAGAGGTGGTTGGAGTTCTTGGCTGCTTATGATTTTGGTATAGAGTATACTCTAGGGAAGGTAATAAAGTAGCGGATGCTCTTAGCAGAAGACATCAGAATGTGGTGTTGGCTATGTTGGCAGAATGGAAGGATCTAGAAGCTTTGGCCAGTTCTGGAGTGCAGTTAAGATCGACTACAAGCTCTAGTTAGAGTACTGCCATGTTGTCCTATTTAGAAGTTCGACCAGTGTTGATTGAGAGAATTGCTTCTAAGCAGAAGGAGGATCCACTATTAGCCAAGAGGATTAAAAGGCTTAAGGTTGGAATTGAGATCGATGATTTGAAAGATTTTTGTCTTAACTAGAGAGGATGGTTGAGAAAGAAGGGGCGATTATGTGTTCCAGATGTTGAGAACTTGAGGAAAGAAGTTCTTAGGGAATGTCATCGATCCAAGTTTACGATTCATCCTAGAGGGACCAAGATGTATCAAGATATGAAGGAAGCTTCTATTGGGAAGGCGTGAAGAGGGATGTTGGCTTATGGGTTAGGCAGTGTGTAAAATGTCAACAAGTGAAAGCCGAACATCAGAAGCCAAGTGGGTTACTTTAGCCTTTCGATATTGTTCATGAAGAACATAATTAGACTACATGGAGTTCCTAGTAGCATAGTTAGTGACAGAGATGCTTTATTTACTAGAGAATTCTGGATGAGTCTACAGGATGTATTAGGCACTAAGCTCAAGATGAGTACTGCATATCACCCTCAGACAGATGGGCAGACAGAGAGAGTCAACAAGGTACTCAAGAATTTATTAAGAGATTGTGTGTTGGACTTTGGTGGATCTTGCGAGGATCACCTACATTTGCTTGAGTTTTCCTATAATAATAATAACCAAACTAGTATATGAATGGCGCCTTTTGAAGCTTTGTAACGCCACGCAAATCACCGGTATGTTGGTTGGAGACTGGAGACAGATTGGTCTTAGGTCCAGATTTGGTTAGGGAGGCGTCAGAGAAGATCGAATTGATCCGAGAAAGGATGAAGGAAGCTCAATCCAGACAGAAGAGTTACGCAGATAAGAGGCGTAAAGACCTAGAGTTCTCAGTTTAAGACAAGGTTTTCATTAAAGTACCACCGATGAAGGGTGTGGTACAGTTCGAGAAGTCAGGGAAACTAGCACCGAGGTATGTTGGTCCATTCCAGATTATAGAAAGGATTGGAAAGCTTGCATACAGAGTGGAGTTGCTGAGCAGTATGGCAGATGTCCATAATGTATTTCATCTGTCTCATCTTCCACTACACCAAAACTGTCAAATTGCAACACGTCATGCGGAAAATTAGCAACGGTAATGAGCCGTTGTAATTTTGCATAGGTTTTGAGCCATGGCAAAATAGATTGCAACGGCTCCAAACTCAGTTGTGAATTCTCTAAGACCATTCCAAACTTATTCCATTTTTTAACCCTAGTTTCAGAAAGATATGTAGCCGTTCCCCTAGCCAACGCATCTCTCCCTTATAATTTTTTCCATCCTTCACCCTGATCTTGCCCTAAAAAACAATCTTGCACCTCTCTCCATCACCCGTGCCACAATTCAGTTCCGCCTCCCTCTCTTGCTCGGCATCGGAAAATCATTTGGTAAATCTCAGAAATCGCGTTCGCTGTTAAGTATCGTTGTCGTTCGCATTTCTTATTGATACATCTTATTGATATTCTTATTGATATCATCTTATTGATTTCAAGTTTTGTCAATATAAGTTTTATGTGTATTGACTTTGTAAAACATAGGATTTCAAAGAATAAATTTTTATGTGTGACCCAGATTTTATTAGTTTTGGATGGCTTGGCCTTTCTATGGGAATTGGTTCCTTTTATCTAGTTGGATTTTATTTCAATCGTTAGGTACAACACTTACTTGAACTCAAGACTTTTCTTGCTTAAAAGGGTAGGCGTAATGCTGAAATGAGCGTTGAAAGTGTCCAAAATTTTAATTGAGCGATGATGCAAAGTGATTAGTTTTGTAATTGAACTTGAAGAATAAGTTGTCCAACTGAGCACACATCAACGGTGAGTTGCAAAAATGAATTCTCTCAACACTCAGTTCAGCATTGAAAGAGGCTCATTTTTGCAACTTTGGACAGCTATGTTTATTCCTTGGTTTTATAATTTAGCAATCAAGCACTCGGTCATATATATGTGTGTGTGCGTGTGCGTATCATGTGTTTGTTTTTAAATTGACAGGCTATGACTAAAAGCATGTTAAATTTTGAAACTGATATATATCTTTTGTTTAAAAGGCTTGACCTTAAAAATGTAAGTGTATTAAAATAGACTAAGTTAAATTTCAGTTCTAAAACAAGGTACAACATAAAAAAATGCAATTCCTAATTTCAACTTACTCTGATTTTGCAACTGCTTGCAAACTTGGGGCTTGAGTAACCAATGGCTTGTTTTATCCACATGACTCGGTGAACTAAACAAAAAATGTCCGGGTGTTGACTAAAAAATTAACTGTATAATCTAGAAAGATTAATAAAATGATCTGAAAGGGAAGATTAATAGGGAGCAGAAAAAACATAAAGAAGTGAAGAAAGAACAAAACAAACGTTAAACAGCTTTATGGTAATAGCTGGCAAATGTATGTTCGTTTTCTTTGATTTCTAATGTTATTTATAAAATGGAACATGATTTGGAATTACTCTCAGAATTCACGTCAAACGTAGACAACTGCATGACTGTTGTCTAATAAGATAACATTTTTAGTTCAATTTTTATTTAGTTACAAGACTCGGATAATAATAGGAATGCTCCAGCGTGTTAGGACTCATACGTAGGTTATTTGCCATCTAAAAATCATATCTATTAGGCTTTTTTGGATCGACTTAAATAAGCTATTTTTCAAAAAATTTAAAGTCAAAATGAATTGATTTTGAATTAAAAAAAAATAGCTTATTTAGTTGATCCAAACAATATACTAGTGTTTGAGCTCACATTAGAAGTCAGAATATATGTAGTCATTCTGAATTTTTATATGACTGAACCTTATTTTACACATGAAAGGAAATGAAAAATGGCTAGATAAAACTGATCCACAATGCTTGAGCTATCAAATTAATTAACATTATCTTTTTCGAAAATGTGTGGAAGCGAGACCTAACAAAACAGTTGTAGGTATCAGTATTTTTGGAAAAGTTATTTTTTATTTCTCTTCTTTCAAATAATAAGCCGAAAAGCTGATCCACATCATAGGAAATAGACCAGGACATCTTGTATTGTACCTCACATAGTTCCACATCACAACATTGTCCTTAGATTTGCCCGTTAAATTGTTTTGGTTTCAAAAATACACACTTCTTTGACTAAGATTGATACTTAAAGGCATTTTGGGTGCATATGATATTTTACTGTTACAGAAAGACTTGTGCTAGATTGATCAATACATTATTATTTAATGGTTAATAATGTTAAAAAAAAACTTTTGAGACAAGCACCATTGTCCCAGTGGTTAAGTGATTCGACTTTGGTGCGAGAGGTCACAAGTTCGAAACTTGCGTAGCATGATTCGAACGTTTATTGATACATGATTTGTGATTTGTTGTCCCAGTGACATGTTGTGTCTAAGTACCATTTCAAAAAAAACAATGCCATACTACAATTTTACATGATATACATTAGATTTGACTTTCATTTCTTTTGCAAGAACAAATAATACGTAAGCTATGTCACCCACAGCTGAATTGCATCAAATATTACCAATGAACAAAACTAATCATAAAAGTTAATGGTTCATACTAAAACAATGTACTGTAGCATTTATTTTATACTGGTTAAGCAATAATGTCTCAATTTCATTTGATAAACTTCATATTCTATATCGATGTAGTTTTCTGATAAAAATTCAATTTTAATGCATCTGCTTCATTTAAATCAATTCCCATATTCATGTTTATTTGTTAATGGAAATCATATGAGATAGGGACACAAGAAAGTAAATATATTATCCTACTTATGTGTCCATAATTAAGTGCATTCTAGAAGGTAACAGAAAAACAAAAAATGTAATTAAGAAGATGTACTGCAGCCGAGGAAAAGACACAAGATGTATTTATAATAGACTAAGTTAAATTTCAGTTCTAAAACAAGGTACAACATAAAATATGTTGCTGCTCATTGTAGTTTCCCATAACATTATTGAACTGCAGTTTATGCGTATTTAATAAATTAATTCAAGCATTTCAAGAAAGCTATGGAAGAATACCAAAAGAGCCATTGAGTTTGAGTTGAAAATTTATGTAAATAAATATGTAATTGTAGGCTAAAGAAAGAATAAAAGAAGATGTTATTTATAGAAGAGTACAGTCACTATTCTGGATTAGGTTAAAAGAACATTTAAATCTCATGAATCCCAAGAAGAATATATAGCCTAATCCAATACTCCAGAGTTCACAATTTCCATTAGCCCATCTTTAGTGGTTAAACACGTTTCATTAATGACTTGAAGAAACGACGTATTCAAGTTAAATAGGAGTAGTTATTGTGTAGGTACTAATGGTTAACAGAGAGTAATTAAGAAAGTTATTTTAAGTTTTATATAGAAAAAACAAGTATACCCAGTGAATTTATTAAATGGATTATGTATGATTAATGTTTAAAAATGGTTTGTAGTATCCTAAATGTAACCTACGTTTTCATAAAGAGATGTTAGAGAAATAAATGACGATATACATATATGATATAACAGGGCAGTATGTCTTCTAGCATAGACAAACAATGGATGAAAGAATCCGATCGAAGAACTGCACGATATGTGGAAGGAGTGCGGAAGTTTATTGAATTTGTTGTACAAAATGGTGGTAATAAGAAAATATATTCTTGTCCTTGCACATAATACAAAAAAATATGAAAATGAAAATTAAATTAGATGAGATTCATTACCATCTTCTTAGATGGGGAATTGTCCAGTCATATACTGTTTGGCATTTTCATGGAGAAGAGTTGGTGGTGAAGCAAAAACAATCTAATAGTCAAGCCATAAGCACCAATGAGTCCAAACATCCTAGGATGGAAGATCTAGTCAATGATGCTGATAGATTTCATCATTTTCAACCTACAATTCCGTTGCCCGGTAATATTGGGGAGTCATCTACGGTTGATGTCGATTGGTAGGCTAATCAAAGTTAGACGTATAAATCACTTTTTGATAGTGCAAAAGAGCCACTGTATCCTTCATGTCCAAAAGGGATAACAAATTTATGTGCCATTTTGAAGCTGAATAGCTTGAAAACTCAGTAGGCTTTTCCGACAATGGTGTGACTACACTCCTCGAATCTATAAAAAAGTTACTCCTTGAAGGTAACACGCTACCTACAAAGTACCCCGACATGAAGAAGATGATTAAACAAGTTGGGATGGAGTACAAAACTTATGATGCATGCATCAATGACTGCATTTTATACTGGAAAGATGATGCAAATAGGGTTTCTTGTACAATTTGCAATGAACCAAGATATAAGACAACATTCAATGAAGAGAGAAGAGCTACCAAAGCACCTCAAAAGACGTTAAGACATTTCCCTTTAATTTCTAGATTGAGGAGACTGTATACCATACCATGGATAGCAGATGCTATGACTTGGCATGCTCGTGCCAAGTCAGATTCAGTTGTAATGCATCATCCACATGATACTTCTCAATGGCGAGTTATAGATTCTTTTGATCAAATGTTTGTTGCTGAACCACGAAATGTGATGCTTGAAATAGCAACGGATGGTTTCAATTCACATGCGTCTCTAGCTAATCGTTACAGTTGTTGGCCAGTAATTATAGTACCATACAATCTTCCTCCATCCATGTGTATGAAAAGAGAGTTCTTAATGTTGACATTGTTGATTTCTGGACCAAAACAACCAGGAAAGGATATCGATGTTTATTTACAACCATTGATGGACGAGTTAAAGCAGTTATGGAAAGGAGTCACTACATTTGACTCATTAATACTTCTTAGTTCACAATGAGAGCTAGGATGTTGTGGGAAATTCATGATCATCCTGCACTCAGGTCTTTATCAGGGTTCACAACTCATGGCTATTTAGCATGTCCTATTTGTGGGGAAGATACTTGTTCTTATTATCTGTAACGACCCCGAAATTTAATTTTATTTAAATTGATAATTAAATCAATTTTTGAATAAAATTGAGTAATTATATAAATTTTTGGATAAAAATTTGTAAATTAATTGATAAAGTAGGCGAGTTTCCCCGGATCCAAATTAAAGTTTGTTAAATCTTCAAATTTAAAATATTATACATATAGGTGATTTGAATCTTAGATAGATGTTTAAAATATAAATAATAATAATAATAATAAATAAATTTTAATTTATGGTTTAATAAATATTTGGGTTAATAAAATATATATAAGTAATTGAAAATACAAACTCATTTAAAAAAATGTACAAATAAATAAGGTAAATATATTAACTAAAATATAACATAACTAGATATAAATATGTAAACAAATCTATGTTTAAAGCAATTAGACTAAGCAAAAGCAACAAAATAATCAAAAACAAATGAAGACAGCCAAAGTGAAACTATACTTTCACATACTTTCTGCAGCTAAAATAAAAGAGGGAAGTATATATATATTGCACATGTAATTAATGCAAGTAACAATTCAAGTGTATAAACAAAATAATCTCTCTTCATATTGTACAAGATAATAAATGCTTGGCCACCACCATATCACTTCAGCCGAGCTAAAAAAATTACAGGCAAACATAAACAAATAGTATTGTAAACATGATTGTACAAAGCATTAAATACAAGTATAGAAAAGCAAGATCCTTAGTACACGAGAAAACATCACCAGCCTCCACAAAGAAGAAAATATCTCTGATATATTTGTACAAGCCAAAATAAGGTGTTACCCTATTATACAAACAATATAATACCCTGTACAAACTTGTAAGGTTTTCTTTGATAAATATTAGCCTCCCCATTTCATTTTCGTTCCTCAAAGTTAAGCAAACCAGAAAGAAAAAAATAATAATAATATAGCATATGTATTCTTCTTCAAACTCAAGATCATCTGCATACATTTAAGTCTAGGATCATCTTCATCAAAGTCATCAGCATGCAGTTTTAAAAAAATCAAAGTTCAAAAACAAAACCTGGTTCAACAAACATAAAGCTCTGTTCTTTCTTTTTAAGGTGAGCAAACTCCTAACCCTTGGTTTATTTCTTAGTGTTTAGATTTGTCTTGGATGTATGATTTGAATTATGCTCGAATGATTGTGTGAATATGTTGCTTGTCTCTGTGTATATCTATGACTGTATATACATCTATGTCTGTTTACAGAGATGTATTTCTCTGTTAAAGCTAAATATCTTCACAGGATAAGAATCACTTAGGAATCCAATTTCTTCTTCCCTGATCTGTTATAAGTTATGATATATAAACAATAAGTGTTTGAAATAACAAGACTTTTTATCTAAAAATAGTTTCAAGTAAGATTTTATAGCAGTTTTCACTGGAAGGGAAAAATTACAGTAAATTTTAAAACACATCAAAAATCTTGATTTGAATAAATAGTCGCTTCAGGATCATAATCTGATCTCTCTTTAAAAACTATGATTTTTAAAAACAAAATCCGGATTTTTAAGCTTTTAGTTCAAGAGAAATTGCAAGTCGATCAAATTAGGTATTTTCGTCAATTGCTGGTAAACGTCAATGAATGGGAGCTCGGGGTCAATGTCGAAAGTTGTTTGAGGTTTACTGATCATAAGAAAAATATGAAACGAATTTTTAATTCATTGTGGTGGCTGCGGTGGCAAAATTTTGATTTTAACCCTAGTTTTAAACAAGTTAGGAAATTGGATCGTCTCTGTCTCAATGTCTGATCGAGTGCGAAGGGGCTTTGAGGGATGGTAGTGTGGACGAAGACGAAAGTCTGGACGGAGGTGCGGCGCGTTCTGGTGGTCGGAATTTCGAATGCGACATGTTGACAGGTTGAGAAACTGGGTTCTGTCTCGTGTTTCCAGGTTCGAGCTTTTAAGCTTGATTCGTTTCGACGAGATGTTGGGGTTCTGGCGATCGGGGAGTGGTGCGAGGAAGATGGTCGACTAGATCGACGTCGCGATGTCGACTGGAGGCGAATTCTGGTGATGAGCACGTGCACCGTGCACTAGTGCACGAGTTTGGATGTTCTGGGATTTGTATAATGGGAAGGAAGCAGGGTGAACTCGCGTGTGTTGACTCGAAGCTTTACGCGGGGTTTTGAGGGGTAGGACTCGAAGCAGGGTATGGTGAGACCCGAGTCAAATGTTTGCTTCAGGTTTACATTTCTGTTTGGTAGCCTGAGTTTAAAACTGAGATTTAAATTTATAAAATAAGATTTAAATTTTAAATCAAGGTTAAGCTTGAATTCGAGTGAAGTTAAATCCCAGTTTTGAAAAAGAAAGATTAAGTTTTAAATCTAATTGCTTTTCTTTAGTAAACAACCTTAAAAGGTTTAAATAGTTTGAACTTGAAAAGAAATAAAGTTTTAAATTGTAAATAAGTTTTAAGTCAAATCTAAATCTGGATTCAAATATAATTTGAATCCTTGTTCTGAAATCAAAGAAGTTTTAAAAATTTAAATTGTTTAAATAACTTAAAAGTGTTTAAGCAAGTAAGTGAAAATAAAAGGTTAAGAATGATAATTAATTAAGAATTAATTAATAAATGTGATTAATTAAGATTGATTAAATGATCAAGAGGTAAAGATTTATTAAGAAAGGAATGATTTAATTTATAAATTAAGGATTTTTAATTAGATATTAATGAATAATTAAAGTTGATAAATCAATGTAATTAATCAAGGACAATTAATTAAATGGTAGTTAATTAGTTAAAGGTTAATTTATAAATTGAAGATAATAAATTAAATGATGAATTAAATAATTAAAGGTTAATTATTTAAAAAAAAATTAAAGGGTGATGAATTATAAGGTCGATGAATTTATTTTTAATGGTTAATTAATAATGACTAAAGAAAAATTAATCAAAAACGATTTGTAATTAATTAATGTAAATTAACCAGGATTAGTGACTGATCTGATTTAATTAAATCAGATAAATTAACTGATCGTACTTATGAATGTTTGGATTGACTGAATGATTGAATTGTTTGATATGCCTGATATGTGATGCTTTGTGATATACCCTGATTTATGTTGTGATCTGAAATTTCTATTTCTGTGATATATTACCATGTGAATATGAAACCCTTGACCCATAACGACATTTGAATTTCGATGCGACAGGGAGTCGGATTCCAGTTGGTTATTCGAAACCCACATCGAATTGTAATAGTGAATCTTTGTGACCGATAAATTTATTTTATCTATGAATCTGTGAATGAAGATAAGCGTTATCGATTTTACCGCTTATCGATATATCTGTGATGATTGATGTTGTTGCACTATTGTGTGAAACCCCTGGACTACACCATACACACACAAATATGGATTTCACGTGGAAATCGGTTAAGTCACAGATAATTTAAATTTAATGTTTTTGAAATTGAAATTTTAATTTCAATTAATTTTGAAATTGGAAATTTGGGTTTAAAGTGAAAAGCTTTTGAAATGGAATTTCAAAGATAAAAGTTATTTCGAATAACTTAATCGAGTTTTGAAAATTTAAATAATTTGATTTAAATTTGAATTCAAGTTGAAATTGAATTCTATGATTTGAAACTAGGGATTAAAGATGTTGTACAAGTTATATATGGGTTAAACCATTTTTGATTTGGGAATTTGAATTTAATTCAAGGGTTTTAACTCGTGTAAATATAACTGGATTTTTCCGAAACGGAAACTACTTGTTTTCAAATAATAATAGCTTTCATTTTAAGAAAGGATTTCCAAATTGTGTTGAACGGTTTCAAGTTTGAAATTGAATTGAAATGTTTTGAAAACTATGAAATGAGTCTTTGATTTCAAAGACTGGATGAATTAATCCAACTTGAATTGGAATTGTTTTGAAAGACTATGAATGAATCTTTGGAAATGAGTTTTGAAAGCTATAAGTTAAATCTTGACTTAAAGATTTAACGAGTTAATCCAAGTGAAATGGAAATTGTTTTGAAATCTATAAATGGATCTTTGTGAATGGGGTGAACTTTGTGAAATAAATCTTTTTGTTTAAAAGATTAAAAGTGTGGAAATTGTTTAAACCATGAAGGTTTTTAAAATAAATCTTTTTGTTTAAAAGATTGGAAATGGTAATTTGTTTTAATCATTCGAATGAAAAGTTTTGGGCTGTAAGCTGTGATTTAACTGAGACCCCAGTATCCATATGATTTTTAATTGCGCTCGTTATTCGGTTTAGCCAGGAAAGGACCTTTGTGTCATATAACCCATTCCGAATAATGATACGACGTATATGGATAGCATTTGAAGACCGGTGGTGAAGACCGGGTATTTGCGAGAACGATAGGATGACCCATCGATTGTCTCTGCACTGAGTCGCGCCGGTATAGAGATTTCTTAAGTGATGGGAAATCCGATCGGGATTGTGAATACCCGGATTTGCAAGGGCTTCTTTGGAAGTGCCTTCGGCTCTGTTCGGACCCGGAACAGACTTGTATGGATGTGTGTCTGACATTACACTTTGAGATGTAAAGCTGGTTTCTATCAAATACATTTCTGTTGGTGGCGGAGAATTTATTCTCTTAGCTTAACACCCTTCTCTGAGACGTACGAGCTCAGAGGTTATGTAGTTGATGGTTACTAGTGATACATTCCCAATTTGGTAATGTGGCATACGAAGTGCTGATGATCAATTATTGATCAAAGCGTGGCTTTGTGAAAAAGCGTTGCTTTGTGGACGAGACTTCGTCGAGCCTCACAACCCGGTAATGGTCGAAACAGGAATGTTGCGACAAAGGTTTGTAGGGGTAGCGCCCCTAGGGTATGTCATTTCCTTCTGGATAAATGGTGGTATCATGGTATGGAGCCTAGATACTTAACTCATGTGGACACTATACATTTATCACTTTGTGATGTTGCTTTGTTGGTTGAGGGGCCCCTCGGATAAAGGTCGGTGACGACCGGGGAATGACATGACTCGCGTGTTAGTTACCTAGTTACAGCTGTACAGCGTGAGGTAGCGTCGGCCTTTTGTTTGCAGAGATCCGGTTAGGATCCGGGGCGTCTTTCCAGAGGCATTTCTATTTCGATAAGGAAGTTCCTTAGCCTGATCATTTGTTGGAAATCCAAAGAAACAATACGAACCCAGTACGGTTTTAGTTGTATTACCTGCTATGGAATGTGGCGGTAACCTGCTATTGAACATGGTAGCTATAGTAGGCATACGATGAAATGTTGTATGCTGGCTAAGATTTATATTATATTTTCGAAATGGTTTTCGACACTATGCACTAATGATAATAATATCGAATGATTTTGCGTAGTAAGCATTTTTGACTGTCATAAGAAGAAATCTCCTCCAATTTTGCGTTTGCATTGTGTGTGTGGTGGGAGGTCTTATGGTAGTTTCATTTTCAAAAAAGCATTGCGGATTTCAATGTTTAAAAGCCTTTGTTGCTTGTATTAAAGATAAACTATTTTTGTTGCTCACACCAGTCCCATGACTGATTCGGAGTTTATTGTTCCCTTCCTAAACTCTAGGTGCCCACTATTTTCCACACGGGCAGTCTAGAGTTGGGTTTCTTTTCAGATATTCAGGTTTAGTAGATTATCTGGAGCTAGTTCATTCATCGGAGTTGCTTATCTTGGAGTTGTGGATTCATTCTTGTCTGAAGATCATTTTGGAGTTATCATTTCTATTGATATTGTTCCGCTACTGTTGTTATCTTTTCTTTTCCGCTGCTATTTCTTGTATCATATCTCTGATGTATATTGATATTCATTGTATCACTCTGTTGTATCAGATATTATATATCAATGTATTATTCTTTTCTTCCGCTGTGTTGTTATACTTAACTGTGTTATAAGCTCCGGCGACTCGGATTTGAACGGTCGAATTTACGACATTCGAGTACGATGTAAAGTATGGATGTCGATTTTCGAACGCGAAAATCCGTATCGTTACATTATCTTTCTAAAAGTAAGAAGATGTGTTACATGGGACATCGAAGATTTCTTCCTTCCAACCACAAGTTTCGAGACGATAAAGCAAACTTCAATAACGAACAAGAATATCATCGTCCTCCATGGCCATTGAATGGATATCAAGTTGAAGAAAAGGTAACTAATATCAAGATGAAAGTTGGTAGAAACAAACAAGAAATTGGTCAAAAACGAAAAAAGAAAACTGATGATGAAGACCAGAACAATGTTCATGCATGGTATAGGAGGTCCATCCTCTTTGATTTGCCATATTGGAAAGCAAATTTGGTTTGACATAATGTTGATGTTATGCATACAGAAAAGAATGTCATTGAGCATCTCATCAGTACAATTATGGGTCATAAAGACAAGTCAAAAGACGGCATCAACGAACGCAAGGATTTGAAAATCATGGGTATAAAACAAAAATTATGGGTGAGGGAAGATCGTGAAACAAATAAAATAACTATACCAGAGGCAACTTTCACTTTAATCAATGAAGAAAAGATACGGTTTTGCACCGTTTTGAAAAACCTTAAAGTACCTAGCAAATTCTCTTCTAACTTCCACAACTATGTGAACATCAATCCTCTTGAACTAACAAATATGAAGTCGCATGATTATCATGTCATAATGCAACAATTACTTCCAGTATTGATTCAACATTCTTATTCACAACATAAGGATCCGTGTAATGCTATACACCGTATAAGTCTATTCTTTAACATTTTGTGCTCAAAGGTGATCGACAGGGAATATCTTTTAAAAGCAAAGGCTAGTCTGGTAGAAGCAATGTGTATGTTTGAAAAACATTTTCCACCTGCATTTTTTGATATCAGTATCCACCTTATGGTTCATTTAGTCGATGAAGCATTTATTTGCGGCCCTGTTAGATATAGGTGGATGTATCCTTTTGAACGGTAAATTACTAATTTCAATTTTGTTCATCATCATTCGATTTAAATAGTAACTGGTTATTTACAATTGATTGCCGACATATGTTGATGAAAACATATAAAGGATACATGCGCAACAAAAGATATATTGAAGGGTGTATTACAGAAGGATATATTGTACAAGAAGCTAGTTATTACTACATGGAGTATATGCCAAAAGGAGGTGATAGCACCCTAAACATACTCGCGAAGCATTTTTACATGAGGATGATGAGTTTGCTGGTGAGATGCCTCTAGATAGTGGTAAAGATATAACCTTAACCCAAGTGCAGTTTGAACAGGTTCGTAGATAGGTCCTTAATAAGTATGATGGATTGTATGAATTGGAGAAGTAAGTTCAGTAGTTTATCCCGAAATGTCTTTATTGTAAATTAACTCATATATATACGTTTTGAAACGTGTTTATCGCAGGAGGTATAACATTTATGTAAAAAGTACTAAATCTCAATCTCGAAGTAGGGTTAATTTCGTGGAAACTTGTCAAAGTTTTACTCTTTGGTTACGTGATGAGGTATTACATTTTCTTATGTATTCATATGTATTTAAATGGATCATACACTGTCACAATCATGCTTTTCACTTATTATGTTTTTTAGTTGGTGAAGACCAATGATGTTGATTCAACTCTTTGGCGATTAATGAACGGGCCGAAGTTTAAGGCGCGTAGTTATATGAAGTACCAAGTGAATGATTTACATTTTTCACGAAAACTTACGAAGAACGGATGGTAACACAAGACATTGGTGTTTGTATGAGAGCGATTACAAAATTTAGAGCAAGCGGGAAGGATAAAAATTACAAGGAAGCAGAAACAATGTATTATGGAATTATTCAATAGATAATTGAGTTGGATTACATTGACTTCAAGCAAACTGTTTTTTATTGTGATTGGGTAAAGGTCGAAGATAAGGTCAATGGTTGCAAGATAGATCATGTTTCAAATTTGATTACAGTTAACTTAGAGAAATTAAAGACGAAAGATTGAGTGAATGATGAGCCATTTATTCTGGCATCAGAAGCGAGTCAAGTGTTCTACTCAAAAGATTTAAAAAATAATGGATGGTTTGTGGTTTTGCACACACCAAAATGGTTGACTATAAATGTGGATGACATTGACTTTCCTACTATCTATCAATCTGCTTTTGAAGACAACAAAAAATTAGAAGACCTTACCAAATGCATATGCTAATATAAGATGTATTTCTTAGTTGAATTGAGTTGAATTTCAAGTGTGACTAAATTTAGAATTTCTTCACTATGGGTATTCAACGTTTGTAATGTTTTTTATGTATGGACATTATTTTTGCTAATTTCAAGTATTTCTCGTTTTTTGTTTAATGGCTTTGTGATTTTGATTTTTGTTTATCCTTCAATCAAAAAATAAAACTTCATGTTCTTATGGTGAAAAGTTTTCCTCTTGATCGTTTATTTGTTTCAAGGTGAGAAGCAGCCCCTTAGTCTTAGAGCGTTTTGATTTTCTTAGCTCGTTCTTATTGAGTTTCTTAGCTTGTTAATTACTGCATCTTCAATAACTAACAGTGGTCTTGACCTTCTTTCAACAGTGATGTTAAAGTGTGGGTTGCATGTATGCTTCATATAGCAGCTAATACAGGTGATTATTTTTTTATGTGACTATAGTCCATGAATATACTTGTGTATAAATTGTGAGTACATTTTAATTCTTATACCTAATTTGTGTAATAGTTTGAAGAGTTTTTTTTTATGCTAAGGCTAATAATGTCTTGATGCTTTGTTACTATATTGCATTTTCTTTTAACTCGGTAAACCAAATCTCAATAGGTGATTCATCCGTAACATTCTAAAGAAATATGCATAGACCTTACAACACATACTTAAAGATAATACAAAGCTAATTATGCCGCTATGATTTGAATTAGTGTCAAAACTTATCTTATTAACTATTGATTATTGAGGATCACTTTTTGATTTAAATTGTGAATATGTTTTCTTAGTTATTTTAAAATATAAAAAAAATTATAATCTCTAAGAGAGAAAAAAAGAAAAGATTGTTCTAAATTCTACCAATATTCTAATTCTGAACCATACCCGGTCATCATCTTGAATCAGTGCATTTAGGCAGCAAGTTGAATTCTCATTTTCTTGTTCAATATCCTAAATACCTTTTAACTTCATACTCAACACACTATGATTTTCCCTCAATTTTTATATTTAATATGCATGTGGTAGGGATTTTTCAAGTTATTATGAGAGATTCATAGATGACATTCAACTTGTTTGGCTCTTTATCATCATTCAGCAACATTTTTTACTGGTTCTTTCTTGCTAATGTGAACTAAGATCAATGATATTTTCAATATATCTAAACACAGAAAAATACCAAATAATTTTTATGATTAACTATAATGTGATTTGATTATAATAATTATATTTACTATGGTAGTGTTTATTGAATGCTGAATATAAATGAGCATTTAGGCATTCATGTTCTGTCGAAGCTCAACAACCTATTGCTTTTTTCTTAACACCCAATTACACGGCTAGCATAGCAGTGGAAAATACATAGATAACAAAAAAAATGTCATTTTCGAGTAGAAATTTAATATTGAACATATAAGCGTTAAAGAACTTGATTGATTTGATGAAAGCTGAGTATAAAAAAATTCTTGATGTATCACTGAAGTAAATGCATCAATACAAAATTTACAAAATGTCCTTTTGTCACTTTAGAAGAATTTTGAATCCTTTATTTTTTAACTTTTTTATTACAGACGATATTATACTGATGCTACTTCAAAAAACATCAATATAAATGATCATCTTTTGTCATGCTGGGAGACAGAGATATATGTTTGTTAATAGTTTATAAAGTGATCTAAATGCATAATATGTTTTGTAAAGTGATGTTAATTAGTGAAAAGTTCCTTTTATAAGAGTTGAGCATATGATTTGTTGATTATATCGTGTTAATATACTTCTATTATTATTTTTATTATCAGCAATTTTATGGGAGTAAACGATATGTTAGTTGATTCTAATATGTTTGTTAAACCTTGGCTATCTATAAGTGTTTGTGAACTTGTTTGAACCATGACCTTCTCAATGTTCTTAATCCAAGCTTGAAAGTTGAGTAGGGATGTTTTATTGAGTATTTTGATCTCTTGTAGTTGATTGTTCGTTTGTATTCTTATGGCTTAGTTTATTATTGTCTGTTGAATTTTGTAGATAATACATCTGGTTTGAGGTTTTAGCACAAATACGTTACAAATATAGTACTGCAGTAATAATATGAGTAAGTTGTCACCAAGGCCAAAGATCATGTTCAAGTATCATTTACTGTTTTTTTTTTTTGAGAAAAATGTGTGATCCTCTAATAAAAGAGGAGAGCACACATAGAACGCTATATATATAACAAAAAGATGGAGCTGCCAACATGCCTGGCAGGTGGCAAGTCTAAAAACTAGAAAAGAAAAAAATAAAGAAAAAGATACCCCTCAAATGAGCTCCGGCAAAGCCACCGCCCATTACACCCTAATACCGAGCTCCGACAATGCCACCGCCCAATACTAGGGTGATAGAGGTATCTAAAAAACAAGTCTCACAAGAGAGAAGATCCAAAGCGAAGAACTCCAATAGGAGGACCAAAATGAAGAACTCCACACTGATAACCTGGAGTAACCGAAGAGAAAAGCCAGATGCAATCCAAGTCCCTGAGAAGAGCTATCCCTGAAAACCTGAATAAAACAGAAAGCAACCCTGCAAACCAGATAAGGAAAAAACCAGCAACCAACCTAAACCATACCTGAAACAAAACTAGGAAAACAAGTTAGAATGAATCACATATATGTATATAAATAAAATTTATATACATATATGTGAGAATAAAAACCAAAGAGTGAATTAAAGCAAGGATAAACTAGAAACAAAAACAAACAATACTAAAAGAATAAAAGGAAAAAGGAGATAAAATAAAAAATAGAAGAAAAAACAATACAAGAAACTATTTTATGGGCCTAATATAGAAAGAGAATTATGTTGCATCATGTGAACATTATTTAAATCAAAATAGGGATTAATAAAAGTATTATTAGAAACAAAATTATTGATGTTAAGATTGAATATGTTAATATTATTTCTAACCTTGTTAAGGTAATCCTTAAAGCAATTATTTTTGGCTAATTTATATTTGGGATTAGAAATCCAATTTAAGCAGAAATTTGAAATTAAAATTATCAAATTATTGTAATGTTGATTTTTATTATTAAAAATCCTTTGATTTCTTTCAAACCAAATGTACCAAAAAGAAATAGTGAATAAAGTATCGAGCAAGTATCTAAAATCCTTATTGAACATAAATCTAAAAGAGTTCCAATAGAAAAAACAATCAGAAACTCTAGAACTAATATAAAACTCAAAAATATTAAGGGTCTTTATAAGAATAAAATGAGTATCCATGCATTCGTAATAAATATGATTAATATCTTCAGAGTATGTGTTGCAAAAGTAACATTTATTACCAATGCTAATATTTTTCTTTTTTAAAAATTCAATAGTGTTTAATTTACCATGAATGATGAGCCACATATGAATCTTTGATTTTGGAGGAGCATTTGACTTCCAAATAAATTTAAAGCAATTGACATAAACCCCCGAAAAGTTAATAAATTTGTAAAAGGAATTAGAAGAATATTTCTTACTCTTATCCCACTCCCAACTAATACAGTCATTATCATTGTCAATGTTATAAAGATTTAGTTTAGCATAAAGCAAGTAAAGTTGTCTAAGGGTAGAGCCTACTAAAATACAATTAAAATTGAAAATCCAAGGAGGGTCACTTTCAGAGTTGAAAACATCAGAAATTAACGCGAATTTAAAGTTACAAATATCATATAAATCTTTGAACTCCTTCTTGAGAGGAGTAGAGGAAATCCAACTATCATGCCAAAAAGATATATTATTACCAGAATGAACAATAATATTTATACCTAAGTTGAAAATATCACTACATTTTAAGATTGATTTCCAAAAATAAGAAAGATTACTATAAATAGAAGGACTAATTTGATAGAGATTATAACTACGATTATAATAATAATTAGATATAATCTCCTTCCAAATGGCATTATCACTAGTATCTCTAAATTTCCATAACCATTTACCAAGAAAAGACAGGTTCATATTATGTAAATTAATGACTCCTAAACCACCCTCTTTTTTAGATTTACAGACAGTATCCCAAGTAACTAAACATTTAATGCTACTGTTAGGATTATCACCACTCCAAAGGAAATCCCTTCTGATTTTATCTATTTTATCTATCACCCAATCATGAAAAAGGTGCATGGACATCCAATAAATAGGGAGTGCTGATAAGACAGAATTAATCAAAACCAGTATACCAACTCTAGATAAGAATCTCACATTCCAATTAGTAATCCTAGTTTTAATTTTATCAATAATAATTAACCAATCATCATGTTTAAGTTTCGAAGGTCTGATTACAAAACCAAGATAGTCAAATGGAAAACTCATAGTATTACAATTTAAAGTATTAGCAACTAAATTTTCTACATTATCAAAATCATTTAAAATTAAAACGGAACTTTTATCAAAGTTTATTTTTAAACCTGATAAAAGTTCAAAGCTATAAAGAATAAACTTGAGAGCAATAATGTGCCTAGGAAGATGAGAGGAAAAAAGCAAAGTATCATCAGCAAATTGGAGGATAGAAAGACCAAAACTAGAAATATCATTACCAATAAAACCCAAAAGGTTATTACTAACAGCATTCTTAATAATCTTAGTAAAGACATCAGCCGCTAAATTGAACAAAGGGGCGATAAAGGATCCCCTTGCCTTAAACCTCTCTTGGATTGGATTTTATTACCTAAAACACCATTAACCATAATACTAGAGTTACCCGTCTTAAGCAAGTTAATAATCCAATTAATCCATCTATTGCTAAAGCCTCTGGCAAGGAAAATATCTATAAGAAAATCCCAATCAACCGATTCAAAAGCTTTAGCAAAATCTAATTTTAAAATAGCACAAGTAATATTATTTTTACAACAAAAATTAATATATTCTTGAACAACAGCTACACGATCAGTAATATTTCTTCCTTTAATGAAAGCTGATTGAGAACAGTCAATAAGATCATTCATTTTTAAACTAAGTCTATTAGCTAAAACTTTAGAAATAATTTTAACTGAGCAATTAATCAAAGAAATGGGTCTAAAATCTTTTAAAGTATTAGCACCAACTTTTTTATGTAATAAAATAACGTTAGCAAAATTAAAACGACCTAATTGGAGATTACCATTATAAAATTCATTAAACATACAAATTAAGTCTAGTTTTAAAACCTCCCAAAAAGATTGATAAAAGAAAATAGGAAATCCATCCGGGTCCGGAGATTTATCTCCTGGTAAATCAAAAATAGCTTTTCGGATTTCCTCTTCAGAAAAAGGAACATCTAAATCAGAAAGATTAATTTTAGTGACGGATGGATAAAGAACATCCCATCTAACATTAACTCTATGTTTATTTTTGTTGCCAAAAATTCCTTTGTAATAATCAATAAAAGCATTGTTAAGATCACGTTGTTCAACTAATTCCACATTATTAACTAAAATGGAATTAACTGTATTACTACGTTTTCTACTATTAGCTAAGTTATGAAAAAATTTGGTATTATTGTCACATTCATTGATCCATTGAAAATTTGATCTCTGTTTCCACATAACTTCCTCTTTTTCAAGAATAGAATAAAGTTCATCTTTTAAGTTATTAAGAACATTCCTCTCACCTATACTTAAATGTCTAGATTCTTCAATCTTATTAAGATTGAGCAATTCATTAAGAATATTATCTTTTTTAATTTTTATATTACCAAAAACGTTTTTATTCCAGATTTTAAGAAAAATCCTGAGTTTTCTAAGCTTGAGCACAAAAGCTTTGGCTGAATTGTCACAATACTTAAGGCTATAAAAACTCAAAGAGGACCATTTATTGATGACTAAATTTGAAAAACCTGGTTCTAGAAACCACATTTTTTCAAATTTAAAAGCTTTATTCAAAAATCTATGACTATCACAAGAAAGAATAATGGGACAGTGATCAGAAAGGGTGTAAGGTAAATCAAACACTCTACAGATAGGAAATTTGTCCTCAATTTCGTCACTAACAAAAATCTATCTAAAAGAGCAAAAGAGGGAGACTCTCTATTATTGCTCCAAGTAAAAACTCTATTGGATAGAGGAATTTCGATCAAATTACAATGAATAATAAATTGATCGAATTCCTCCATAGCCGAATAATCACCTTCCCGGGGAGAGCGCTCCCCAATAAAACGAGTTACATTAAAATCTCCCCCCAAAATCCAAGATCCAGGACAAAAGACCTAAACTCGAGGCATTCATTCCAGAGAATCCGCCTGTCAATTTTAGAGTTAGGCCCATAAACATTAGAAATATTTAAAAGAGAATTGTCAGAAAGATTAATTAAAATGATGTGTAAAGATTGCTGCTTCTGAATACACTGAAGTAAATTAAAGAGATTATCTCTCCAACCAATCAATAAGCCCCCAGAAGAGCCCACTGAAGGAAGAAAAACCCAATTTCTAAAACGAAAACCTCCTAATCTTCTAAAAAAACGAGAATAAGGACACTCTATTTTAGTCTCTTGAAGAAGAGTAATATCAATAGAAAAGTCTTTAAAAAATAATCTAACTTTATCACATTTATTAAGGTTATTCAAACCTCTAATGTTCCAACTAATGACTCTCATAAGCCCATGGATCTAGTCCTATCAAGTTCCTTACTTCTAATGAACTCATGATCTAACTCAATGTCAGAGAAAATAAAAGCAGATCTACTAGCTAACTGACTGAAATCAGAAGCAGATAAATCACCAAGAGCATAAGACGAATAAATGCTACCCAAATCAAAATGCGTACCTGAGCCTGATTCCGAAACACCGCTCACGGTGTTCGAACCAGGAAAGTCACCCAACGACTAAGAGCGACTGCCTCTAATCCTGACACTACGACGAACCGTCCCGCTAGTAGCTGAAGACTTTCTTCTTCTACCTCTCTTCGATGAAGAGCAGGACGGTACAGAGACACCACCAACCTCCCTAGCCAGGTAATCTCTCCCATCCAAATGCTCAAAAAAGGAAACTGCAGAGACATCACCTTGATCACAAACGACACCAACAACACCTTTAGCACGAACGACGCCAACACCAATAGAATCAACAGAACCCAAAGTTGCTAATGACTGGAAATCACTCCCAACCAAACACCCAGCATTGGAATCAACTTTGCCTTCCCCAAAATTACAAACGTCAAAACCATAAGAGGGGTCAGGAACTACAATATCACTTTGAATAAGTTCCGTAGATTGGTTAGTCAGACATTGCGAAGAACTTGAAGAAGATATGACTTCAACTAAAAACTGAGCCTGTGCATCATGCCCGACTGATACAGAGTGCATATCATCTAAAACTGGATTGAGCAGATTTAAGAAAACATCACCCACAGCACTCTCAGGTTCAACAAAAATCTCACCCACATTATGATGTTCAACAGAAAGGATCCAGTCACGAAAAGCATCAAAGTCATAGCAAACTGAAGAAACAGAGTCTATTGATTTTGTTGAATCCATCCTATCGCTTATAAGGGATTTAAGAAGAGAGAACTGATCAGGAAGATCATTGCCAAAAGGCAAACTAACTGATGACAAAGATGACCCCAAGCCATTATCCAGATTAGAAGACTGATCTACCTCCACTAGAGATTCAACAATATTATCGACCATGTTGTTCTGTTGATCCGGCTCAATATCGAATAAAAACTCACTAAAAAAGAAACATTTCTTAATCCCATCAACATGATCGACACAATCATTAACATCAATGATTTCATTACCAAAAGAATCAGGCAATTGATTATCCAGCAAATTATCAGATAAGGGAAGAACAAGCTTGTCTCTATCCAAAACTACATCAACAGGATCACTGGAAGAAGCCAAATCTAAAAGATCAAAACTGTTTTCTGTAGGAATCACGAGATTATCCATTTTTCTATATCTATTCTTGACTTTCTTGGACTTAACAAGAATAAAATTATCCTGTTCTTCAACACAAGGACATCCATTCAAAGAAGATATAAAACCAGAAGAATCAATGCAAACTGAAACATCAGGGTCAAGAAGAATGGGGTCGAAATCCTGATAATTATCATTAACATTAAGAAAGAGAGAGTTGGAAGAACAAACTGAAACAAACTCCAGAGAATCATATTTAAAATTCAAATTATCTGAAGTAGATATTTTTTCCTTTACGTAACCACATTTTCCAATATTCGGTTTATTAATAAAATCAAAATGATTGAACAATTCATCCAAATGACAGAGACCTTCAGTTTGCCTATACCAGAGGTGATCAATCATCAAACCCCTCAGTAACAAATACTTCAAAGTAAATTGGAACCCATGATTAACCATTCCTGTAGATGAAGAACTGTAATCTAACCCAACATCTGCCTTGCCAAAATAATCTTCAGATTTACCAGGCTTCTTTATATAACCTCTACCAATGTTAGGTTCGTTGATGACATTAAAATGAAACAATAAATCCTCCAGATAATTAATTCCAACATCGCTGTTAACCCAAGGAGCTTCAATCAAAATACCTTTCAGCTTCAGAAAAAATAAGGCGAATAGAAATCCATGATTGATTTCAGGGGTCCGATACTTTACGCAATCAAACCTCTTATGCCCAAAACAACCACAATCAAAGCATCTTATAGGGTCGCGACAGTTTTTTGCAAGGTGGTTGAGATCCCCACATCTGTAACAGAAAGTCTTGCCTTTAATGGAATCAATCCACCTTGATTTAGAAACGCGAGACACTTCATGATGCCGAGGAAGAAGATTATTCTTGACCACTTGAGCGTAAGAAATAGAAGGATTACGGAAAGAAGGATTGAAAGCTCCAGATGAAAGAGAGGAGTAACTATGGAGATTCTGAAAAGACGACGAAGAGAAGTCCGCCATTAGAGTTTTTGCACGAGACATTCATTTACTGTTTTGTTTTGTTGCATTTGTAAGTTTAGCGAATAAGTGTACTGGACATGAATCATGACTAAAACATCAACATTAACTGCTGCCATCAGAGGTTTAAGGGGGGTTAGAATTAAAATGATCAACTTATGGAAGTAGGTACCATATTTAGATCGTTTTTTGTTAAAAGGAGATATGGCTAGTTAAATGAGATAGTGTTATAACTGAGGTATTCAATGAAGGTATAGTAGCTAAGCCAGTCAATCCTTTGTTACCGCGGTGACTTTAATTTCGTACCCTTTATGATGTTGCTTGAATTTATTAGATGCTTGGCTGAAAACTGATTGTGTAACATATATGTTGCCTTAATGCATAATTTCATCAGATTTGAGCATGGGCTGGACTGGATTAAGTGTGTCAAATGCGAAAGATGGAAAATGTTATAATAACTACAAACAAAAATATTAGTGCTAGTCAGCTGCATATATATATATATATATATATATATATATATATATATATATATATATATATATCAACTAAATTTATTTTCTAGGAATTTAAAATCTAAATGTACATTCTTCGACAACTCGATCCACAACACTAACCAAAACAACAAAACATAAAGAAAGTTCCATAATTAGGCTTACATATTATTATAATAGGAAAAAACTTGATCAGAAAAGATCTCATGCTTCGATTCTCAAATGTTTATAGGTTATTCAGCCTTTTTTAAATATTTATTTTCATTCTTTTTAAATGGCAGCCGCAAATTAACTTTCCAAACAAGCCGACATACATGAAAATAAAATTAACATGAATTTTACATCTATTTAATTTATGGAATACTAGAGATGAGACTAGAATGCACCCAGTTAATAATTAAAAGGGTAAAACTAAAAGAAAACAGAGCCGAACCGTAAAAATATCATAAAGCAATGAAATATAGTGTTGTTATTTGACTCAAATCTTGTGAACGCAGAAGAATAAGTTAATGACAACACAAAACCCTTTGAGATTTTTCAGCTCTGAGCATTGCAAAGTTGCCATGCTCAAGGATAGTTAATCTCAAATAAACCAACCAAGATGCTAAAAGTAATTACAAAATTTTGCATATCAACAACAATATACATCAAGCTTCAGTAATGACAAATAATATCCTCTACATGCAGGAGATTTAAGTAGGTTCCCTTTGTAAAACAGAGGCTTAAATCTATCTACACCTCATTAACTTGTCAAATCATCATCAGCGACTAATCTTAAACTATTATATTCAACTTTGGTCTTTTTAAAATTTTTAAAGATGAAAAAGCAATAGTATTTAGTGTTGTTACTGAACTCCAATCTTGTAAGTGCTAAAGATACTAGTGGTTACTATAGCATGAAAACTGTTTTTTTTATTGTCTCACTTTTCTACAAAGAAAAAACTTCATGAAATTTCTCGTTTTTTTATTCGGAATAGGTGATCTTGGTCTTTTTAATTACAACCTAGAAGAAAGTAACAATGTCAGAACTTATAGAAGCATCAACCCATTCAATTACATAGTCATCCTCTTCACAATCCGAAAATGTTGAGATAAACGTTAGGTGCTCCCATTTCAAAAAACGCTGGAAAAGTAAGCAGCCAAATTGGTAAATTAGTATGAATTCATATGCTGATCTCATATGAAAGTTGGGATAAAGTACCGTCAAAATACAAGACCGACGTTTGGAAATAATTGCTGGTAAGTTAAAATCGAATTGTTTTTTTTCCACTATTGCGCTATAGTAATATTGTTCATTCATACTATATTATTATATGAGAGTAGCAATTTTTTTATCATTCACTGGTAGCACAAAAATGCACATTTGGATGTAAAAATGTAGTGGCAAACCATGCAAGTAAAAACACACAAATGTAGGTATTGTCAAGTAGGAAATAAATGTAGCCAGTATTGTCAAGTAGGAAATAAATATAGTTCAACAAATCATTAAAGGTAAAATCACATGAGAATGATTAAAAACATTGATTAGAAGGTTTGCCGTATGTAAAGCTGAAATGTAAATTGAATTAAGGTCCACAAAAGTGAAATTGATATATGAGTTTTAGTTATGAGAAAACAACAAAATTACTGAAAATTTAAGGATCGAAAACACAAACACGCTCAAAAAAAAGGAAAAAAAGGAAAATTTAGTGATCGAGTAATCAGTCATATGTAATTATTGATAACTAATAGTAAGTTAAATGTATTTTAGCTTATTCAGTTTTGGGAAACTGATATGGAAACAAACAATATATTGGAAATTAGTTTACAACTTATTATATATAAGAGTGAACCATAAATAGATGGAATCCAACATTAGAACTGATGATAGTGCACTTTCCAAGCGAGAAAAAACAAAAGCTTCGATATTATGACTAATACATTTTTACCATAATGCACAAAAAGTATAAAAGGAGGATTCAGGAATATATAAGCTAGTGAGATTGGAGCTATAATTACAAGATTGAAAAATCTTAATTTCAAAATTAAAACATTTACTAGAGGCCTGCAGTAATAAAAGTGATTTATGTATTGATTTAGTGATGAAATTTGGGAGACAAGTGTTAGTGGCTATGTGACACTTTAACATCACATACGTGAATTGATTACTGGCCATTACCTTTTGTTTAATTTTGAAACAATATATATTTTGTCTTGGATTGAACATCGCTTCCTTTTTACGTAAACAACTCATAATTTCACAGACATTTTACGAGCTAGAGTCAGATACAAAGGACTTGTTTTTTAAAAAAATGGCCGAGCCATTTCGGAGACACAAGAGCGAATTGAGGACAAACTTTTATGACAGATTCGATAATGACAAAGAGAGGTTGAAAAACTATCCACCAACAATCGTCCAAGAAGATTGGACTGAGTCTGTGAAAAAAGAAGCAAAACCCGATGCAAAGGAAAGAAGAGATATAGGTAAAAAAACAGAGCATTGTACAACTATGGTCATCATACTAGACGTACAAGTCACGCTGTAGTAGAACATGAAATTGTATGTTTGTTTCATTTTATTTATTAAATACCAATAACTATCAGTTAATCATTAGTGTATAGTCTGTTTATACTTGAATTTAGTCTGTTCCATATGTTGCTTGCATACAGACAATTGAAAAAAAAGTTGGTTCAGTGTCCCCTCCTCCGAGTTACATAGCAAATGCTTTACTGGATTTAGTTGGCGGTCTGTTAATGTGTAACAACCCGAGGTCTCGCATTAATTAATTTTGTCAGTAAACGATTAAGCTGTTGTTTAATTGATGTTAAACGTTTTAATCAGTGTAAACTCTTCTACAATTCATTAGAGGTTCGTGGGCTTTGAATCCTGGCCCAAGTTGTGGGGTGCTGTGATAATTTAATAAGAGCAGTATTCGTTCTTTTTCCCCATTTTTAATTTCTCTAACCCTAGAAAACAAACGAAGAAAAAAAAATGATGACCATACCTTAACCAATGCCTAAGGCCACGATTTTCTCTGTAAAACCATGTTCGCCCTTTTCATTTCGCCCATTCCTCTTTAAATCAATCGAAGAAAATAAATGGCGAACGAAATTTAGGGCTTCGGCGATTCTTTGACTCTCTTGCGAATCTTCGTTCGTTTTCGCTCGTTCCTCTTGAAGCAAATTAGGGCTTCGATTTCAACCTTGCTCGATTCCTCGTTTGGCCATGACATCGACTATGGAGGGATCGATGGTGACTCGGCCGTCTGTTTGAGTTCGCTTCGGGGCTTCGCTCGACTCGTCAATCTCGTGCTCGTCAGTACAAGGTGAGTGGATAACCGCTCACATCTAATTCATGCTTTGGGTTATTCAGAGTTTGAAGCTCAGTGATTTTCGTTGTTTCTATTTTGTGGCTATCTTGACTTCGAATTATGCTGTTCGATTTTCGTGACTTGGGTCTTTACTTGATTTTGGATTTTGGGATCCTTTGATTTATTTGGCTTTGATGATTTTGAACTGTTCAAATTCGTGGTTTTAGTATCGATGTTTTTATCTCGGCACTGATGTATCTCGTGACCATCACGGTTTCGATTTTTGTTGACTTGGACTTTACTCGAACTCGTATACGTGCGATTTTAAGTTTCACAGTTTGGTTAGTGAATTATCTGTGACTTCGGCATTGATGTAGGCCTGCAATTGTTATCGACCAAAACTTGATTTTATTGATGTTGGTTTCGATTAGGGCTCGACTTATTCGAGCTTGTGATTTTCTTGGTTTATTAATTGATGCTCACGATTTTGATTTCTAGAATTTGGTTTTTTTGTGAATTTTTCTGGTGGACTTTACTGTGATTTATTGCTTTGGTTTACCGGCCCATGTGAGCTTCGTCTCTGGTCATCTTCTCTGTTAGTCTTATAGTTAATGTACTTTAGTTGGTTGCATGTTCATTGGACTCTAGCTCGAATTCATCTTCGAGGGACACTGTACTTGATGTTGTCTGCATTTTGTATACTTGCATTATCTCTACTTGATATTGATACTGTCTAGTCCACCTTGTATATATGAACTTTCTCAGCTTCAATTTGCTGACTCCATTGTATATGAACAATTTCATATCGAGGTCCACTGCTGGCATTTTTTTGTCTACTGCCGTATAGCCTTCATGACTTCACTTGTACTTGTCTGCATTGCACTACTTCATGTATGCTTGTCCTCATACTCATGATATTGGTATCACGTTTCACCGAGTTTTGGCATTTGTTTGTCTGGCATTTGAACTGCTGCCATGTTGCCTTGCATTATTTGGAGTCAAATTTGAAGCAGTCTTCATTTTAAAGTCACTTCTGTTGCATGTTTAGAACTGGACTGACCATATGTACATTTTTGAAATACTTGCATTCAATTTGACCTTGTTTGTGGGGTTCCTGCTGCATACATGTTTGAAGCTTGTTGTTTTGACTTGCCTCAAGTTTCACTGCCTTCATATATGTACTTGTTCACACGCGTGATCTGTCGAACTTTGTTTTCCCCTGTTGCTCACTGGTCTTCGAGACAGTATCACTGCATACTGTCAGGTCTATATTGCATGTGCACTTGGGGATATAGTTGAAACTGATACATTACATTAGTCATTTGAAATTGGTCTTGATGTTATACATCACTGTGCATTAGTTCACTTGAAGTTGTAGCATTTGTCCATTGTTCATTTAACTGCAGCATACTCGAGTTTGCATTGTCCAGTATTTGGTTTTGATGAAGCAATATCCTTTACCTTTTTGCTTCGGCACTGTCTGCAGTTTGCATTGCTTTGTCATTAACATGCTTAGTGTTCACTATTGCTAGCAGTGCTATTTTGATAGTGTGTTTGTTTTGCTACACTATTGACATTGGCCCAGTTCTCTTAGCATGAAGTTATAGTTGCATTTTTAATCTTCATATATGTGTATGCAGTCATGTATGTATATACATCATTTGATATGTATATATGTATGTTCGAATTTGCATATATGTTTACGGTTCTGTATTCATTTGAGTTAGTCGTTGTTCCCTTTAAGATACTGTATGCACTATGATATCTTGTAGCCTTGCTTCCATACCTGTAGTAGTATTCATGTACACTGGTCGGGGTTTTGAACTGTCTATATTCATAAGTGTTGACCACTGTACTTTTGTTGTTTGATCGTCTGTAGATGGTTGGTGCGTTCACTGGTTCACTAGGGTCATATGCATGTGTTCACATGATCATGTATTATCCACTGGTCATTTGCAGTTGCTATCATTCCAGTCTGGTTCATTACTGGTTCATTTGGACTTGAAACACTTCATATGTGTGCATGCTTGCTGTAGTAACTTGAGTTCTGGACTTGTTGATTCATCGTTGTTGCATTTAGATTGGTTTCTAAATTCATTTGAGTTGAACCCGATTTCGGGGTTTGACCTTGCGATCATTGTGATTTTCATTGAGCTTTTGTGTATCTCCTGCGATAGTGGCGAGGCAGTACACGCGTGCGTGTACTGCAGCCCTATCAGATTTGACAGTTTTAAATTGATGTTTCGATTTGTTGAATTGTTTCGTTGGTTAATTTCAATGTTTTGGAGTTGTATCTTGATTTGGATTGCTGATTTGTTGTTTAACACCGTTTAGTGTTATATCTGTCGTTATCCGATTCTTTTATCGAGGAATCGGATATACGAGATTCTATGACTGTCGCCTAGTTGATATTTGATTATTATTGCTTTTGTGCACTAATAACTGAGTTTGAATTAGACTGACCCGTGTATTATTTTCTTTTGAATTTAATACTCGGGTCAGACCCGAGTATTTCAGGTTGTAGATTTCCTTCTTTGAGTTGCTGTTCGGGTTATGAAGACTTTTCACACCTTCTGAAGTTGTCTTTGTCATTTTGTAGTAGTCGTGTCGTTGTATAGGATGATATGTATTCATGTATATTAGTTGATAATGTACGTGTATATATAAATTCCAAAGTCGACAGTTGTAGTTGTATCATATGTATTGTGTCAACTATGTTGTAACTGACATCAGTTATATATATATATATATATATGAGACTTTTGTTTTTATCTGTGTTCCGCATTTATATTATCTGTGTTATTGTTATAACTAATGTCCTAAACTATTATGAACCATTGTAGTTTGTTTTATACCGATAATTGGGTATGTCGTGGGAGTAAATAAATAATAGATGAAAAATAAAAAGTATATACCACTCCTACCGAGATAACCAATATTAGTGTAAGGCCAACTACGGATGGTCGCTCCTATCCAGCCTTATTCTTCGTAATAATAGACAGTATTTCATTTAATACTCTTTGTTATATGAGCATAGAGGTGGGGCGTCACAGTTGGTATCAGAGCTTGGGGTTTATGGACATAATATAAAACATAACTTGGATGGAACATATGTTACAACTATTGGACGATGTTTTATTTGTGATTTGAGTCAAAACTAAAGTTTTGAAATTTTGATGAAAGTTTTTAAATATCATTATTTAAAAATAAAAAGTGAAGTTGTGTTTTGATGATTTGATTGCTTTGAGTACTGTTTATCAGAGTGCGCAGCGGAAACAGTGAAACTGTCTTCGCTGAGTACAATTGATAATCTATTTGACTTAGAAATTGTAATAAATTTCATTGGTTGTTTACATAGCTGTAATTATTTTGTTTCTTTGAAAATTTTGAATCCGAATTGAGGATTCGAAGAAATTGCAGATATGTGATTTTTGTTGAAATTTTCGCTGGCTTTCTTTTGTACTAATCATCTATTGATTAGATTTTGTTGTTTTGAATTGCCTTCATTGAAGATACATTCGAATGATTTCTTTGTTTATATCGTAGTGTGCGTGCAAATATGAATTGCACGTTATTGCATTTATTTTACGTTGAACCGATGCTTGGTTATGAAACGTATTTTGTTGCCGTTATTTTATAACGGGATTTTAACACCAATGCTATATTTTAAAGCACGGTGTTTTGTGACATTTTTTATGAATGAAAATTCACTGATATTACATTTTGATGTAAATTGTTTCGATGTGATTTGGACATTTTAAAATTACTGTCGCTTTGGCTTCAGTAACCGTCAAATTTTAAAAGTGGGTTTTCAAGCGGTTATTCCGCAATGCTGATTTTGAGATACGATTTTACGATGTTTTGAAAAGTACAATTTCTTTATCGAAATTGTTACTAATTTGCTGCTTTAATCACGTGATTGGAAAATCATTTTTAAAATGGAAATTGTTTTATAAATTTTTAACAGTTTGCGCTTTCAAAAGAATGAGGAAGCGATTTAAACGTTTCAGCAAAATCGAGGACTATGACCCCTTTCATTTACTGATTCGCTTAACTCCGGACTTGTTCAGTTGAGAACGTGAATTGTTATTCTATAAAATAAATAAAATTGTTTTCAGAAATTTTACAGTTTGCGCTTTCAAAAGAATGAGGAAGCGATTTAAACGTTTCAGCAAAATCGAGGACTATGACCCCTTTCTTTTACTGATTCGCTTAACTCCGGACTTGTCCGTTTGAGAATGTGAAATGTATTTTTACAAAATACACAATTTTGCACTTTTAAGGAAACGATGAAGAGAATCAAACGATTTAGTAAAACTGGGACATGTGCGTTTGCTATTTCGGTTAAATCCGGACTCGTTAATTGAAATATTTGATGATTTTGTGTGCTTTCGAGCCACTATGAGGACCTTCGGGTCATTTGTTGGGCTTTCGGGCCACTCTGCGGACCTTCGGGTCAAATACCAGTACTAGACCTTCAGGTCACTCTACGGACCTTCGGGTCAATCTGATGGGCGCCAAAATTATGTTGAGTACTTGGTAGGCTTCGGCCATTTGTTGATGCACGTGCGGCGAATTAAAAAACTCGCCATCTGATGGGATCGATCCAAGCTTTTATTTTGATTTTCTAGTCTTCTTAACTAATTTCTAGATATTTGTTGTTTCTAATTATCGCTTGTGATAATTAGATATTTGTTGATATGAGTTCTGATTATCGTTTTTGATAATCAGATAATTGTTGTTTCGAATTATCACTTTTGATAATTTAATATTTGATGATTTGAGATTTAATTATCGCTTTTGATAATTAAATGATTGCTGATTTGAGATTTAATTATCGCTTTTGATAATTAAATATTTGATGATTTGAGATTTAATTATCGCTTTTGATAATTAAATATTTGATGATTTGAGATTTAATTATCGCTTTTGATAATTAAATATTTGATGATTTGAGATTTAATTATCGCTTTTGATAATTAAATATTTGTTGATTTGAAATTTGATTATCGTTTTTGGTAATCGAATATTTGTTGAATTTGAAATTTGATTATCGTTTTGTGATAATCGAATATTTGTTGATTTGGAAATTTGATTATCGTTTTTGATAATCGAATATTTGTTGATTTGAAATTTGATTATCGTTTTGTGATAATCGAATATTTGTTGATTTGGAAATTTGATTATCGTTTTGGTAATCGAATATTTGTTGAATTTGAAATTTGATTATCGTTTTATAATCGAATATTTGTTGATTTGGAAATTTGATTATCGTTTTTGATAATCGAATATTTGTTGATTTGAAATTTGATTATCGTTTTGTGATAATCGAATATTTGTTGATTTGGAAATTTGATTATCGTTTTAGATAATCGAATATTTGTTGATTTGAAATTTGATTATCGTCTTAATAAGTAGATAATTGATGATTTGATGTCTTCTGATTATCGTTTGAAATAATTAGATATTTGATGTTTTGTGATTTTTGTTTTTGATAATTTGACATTTGTTGATTTGTTTTCTGAGTATCGTTTGGATAATTGGATGTTTGCTGATTTTATGGATAAGAGATTTTCTAGTCTCTAATTGAGTTCAGGTTATGTTGATTTTATTGAATTGCCATTTTCTATCTATCACTGTTGATAATTAGTATTTGCTGATTTTGAAGTTCGTGTTTTCTATTTATCCGTTAGATAACTAGATATTTGCAGTTTTGCGAATTGTGTTTGTACTTTCTAATCATCTCTGTTGATAATTAGCTTTTGTTGTTTTTCTAATTATCGTATCGATGATTAGACATTGTTGCTTTATGATTCTCTGTATTTTAATCATCTAGTTGATAATTGAAGATTACTGATAATTGCATTTATTTGGTTTTGCTGCTTTCTGATTATCTGTTGATAGTTAGATTTTGTTGAAAGATTTGTGAATCTCTTTTAGGAAATTAAAAGATTTCTTTGGCATTTGTGCTCTTAACCGTTATTTTTCTAGCATTAACCAGTTTATGTTAGAAAAATAATTGTTGTTGACGACCTTAATTATGAAAATTGCGGGGACGCAATTTTTATAAGGAGGGGAGTCTGTAACAACCCGAGGTATCACATTAATTAATTTTGTCAGTAAACGATTAAGCTGTTGTTTAATTGATGTTAAACGTTTTAATCAGTGTAAACTCTTCTACAATTCATTAGAGGTTCGTGGGCTTTGAATCCTGGCCCAAGTTGTGGGGTGCTGTGGTAATTTAATAAGAGCAGTATTCGTTCTTTTTCCCCATTTTTAATTTCGCTAACCCTAGAAAACAAACGAAGAAAAAAAAATGATGACCATACCTTAACCCATGCCTAAGGCCACGATTTTCTCTGTAAAACCACGTTTGCCCTTTTCATTTCGCCCATTCCTCTTTAAATCAATCGAAGAAAATAAATGGCGAACGAAATTTAGGGCTTCGGCGATTCTTTGACTCTCTTGCGAATCTTCGTTCGTTTTCGCTCGTTCCTCTTGAAGCAAATTAGGGCTTCGATTTCAACCTTGCTCGATTCCTCGTTTGGCCACGACGTCGACTATGGAAGGATCGATGGTGACTCGGCCGTCTGTTTGAGTTCGCTTCGGGGCTTCGTTCGACTCGTCAATCTCGTGCTCGTCAGTACAAGGTGAGTGGATAACCGCTCACATCTAATTCATGCTTTGGGTTATTCAGAGTTTGAAGCTCTGTGATTTTCGTTGTTTCTATTTTGTGGCTATCTTGACTTCGAATTATGCTGTTCGATTTTCGTGACATGGGTCTTTACTTGATTTTGGATTTTGGGATCCTTTGATTTATTTGGCTTTGATGATTTTGAACTGTTCAAATTCGTGGTTTTAGTATCGATGTTTCTATCTCGGCACTGATGTATCTCGTGACCATCACGGTTTCAATTTTTGTTGACTTGGACTTTACTCGAATTCGTATACGTGCGATTTTAAGTTTCACAGTTTGGTTAGTGAATTATCTGTGACTTCGGCATTGATGTAGGCCTGCAATTGTTATCGACCAAAACTTGATTTTATTGATGTTGGTTTCGATTAGGGCTCGACTTGTTCGAGCTTGTGATTTTCTTTGTTTATTAATTGATGCCCACGATTTCGATTTCTGGAATTTGGTTTTTTTGTGAATTTTTCTGGTGGACTTTACTGTGATTTATTGCTTTGGTTTACCGGCCCATGTGAGCTTCGTCTCTGACCATCTTCTCTGTTAGTCTTATAGTTAATGTACATTAGTTGGTTGCATGTTCATTGGACTCTAGCTCGAATTCATCTTCGAGGGACACTGTACTTGATGTTGTCTGCATTTTGTATACTTGCATTATCTCTACTTGATATTGATACTGTCTAGTCCACCTTGTATATATGAACTTTCTCAGCTTCAATTTGCTGACTCCATTGTATATGAACAATTTCATATTGAGGTCCACTTCTGGCATTTTTTTGTCTACTGCCGTATAGCCTTCATGACTTCACTTGTACTTGTCTGCATTGCACTACTTCATGTATGCTTGTCCTCATACTCATGATATTGGTATCATGTTTCACCGTGTTTTGGCATTTGTTTGTCTGGCATTTGAACTGCTGCCATGTTGCCTTGCATTATTTGGAGTCAAATTTGAAGCAGTCTTCATTTTAAAGTCACTTCTGTTGCATGTTTAGTACTGGACTGACCATATGTACATTTTTGAAATACTTGCATTCAATTTGACCTTGTTTGTGGGGTTCCTGCTGCATACATGTTTGAAGCTTGTTGTTTTGACTTGCCTCAAGTTTCACTGCCTTCATATATGTACTTGTTCACACGCATGATCTGTCGAACTTTGTTTTCCCCTGTTGCTCACTGGTCTTCGAGACAGTATCACTGCATACTGTCAGGTCTATATTGCATGTGCACTTGGTGATATAGTTGAAACTGATACATTACATTAGTCATTTGAAATTAGTCTTGATGTTATACATCACTGTGCATTAGTTCACTTGAAGTTGTAGCATTTGTCCATTGTTCATTTAACTGCAGCATACTCGAGTTTGCATTGTCCAGTATTTGGTTTTGATGAAGCAATATCCTTTACCTTTTTGCTTCGGCACTGTCTGCAGTTTGCATTGCTTTGTCATTAACATGCTTAGTGTTCACTATTGCTAGCAGTGTTATTTTGATAGTGTGTTTGTTTTGCTACACTATTGACATTGGCCCAGTTCTCTTAGCATGAAGTTGTAGTTGCATTTTTAATCTTCATATATGTGTATGCAGTCATGTATGTATATACATCATTTGATATGTATAAATGTATGTTCGAATTTGCATATATGTTTACGGTTCTGTATTCATTTGAGTTAGTCGTTGTTCCCTTTAAGATACTGTCTACACTATGATATCTTGTAGCCTTGCTTCCATACCTGTAGTTGTATTCATGTACACTGGTCAGGGTTTTGAACTGTCTATATTCATAAGTGTTGACCACTGTACTTTTGTTGTTTGATCGTCTGTAGATGGTTGGTGCGTTCACTGGTTCACTAGGGTCATATGCATGTGTTCACATGATCATGTATTATCCACTGGTCATTTGCAGTTGCTATCATTCCAGTCTGGTTCATTACTGGTTCATTTGGACTTGAAACACTTCATATGTGTGCATGCTTGCTGTAGTAACTTGAGTTCTGGACTTGTTGATTCATCGTTGTTGCATTTAAATTGGTTTCTAAATTCATTTGAGTTGAACCCGATTTCGGGGTTTGACCTTGCGATCATTGTGATTTTCATTAAGCTTTTGTGTATCTCCTGCGATAGCGGCGAGGCAGTACACGCGTGCGTGTACTGCAGCCCTATCAGATTTGACAGTTTTAAATTGATGTTTTGATTTGTTGAATTGTTTCGTTGGTTAATTTCAATGTTTTGGAGTTGTATCCTGATTTGGATTGCTGATTTGTTGTTTAACACCGTTTAGTGTTATATCTGTCGTTATCCAATTCTTTTATCGAGGAATCGGATATACGAGATTCTGTGACTGTCGTCTAGTTGATATTTGATTATTATTGCTTCTGTGCACTAATAACTGAGTTTGAATTAGACTGACCCGTGTATTATTTTCTTTTGAATTTAATACTCGGGTCAGACCCGAGTATTTCAGGTTGTAGATTTCCTTCTTTGAGTTGCTCTTTGGGTTATGAAGACTTTTCACACCTTCTGAAGTTGTCTTTGTCATTTTGTAGTAGTCGTGTCGTTGTATAGGATGATATGTATTCATGTATATTAGTTGATAATGTACGTGTATATATAAATTCCAGAGTCGACAGTTGTAGTTGTATCATATGTATTGTGTCAACTATGTTGTAACTGACATCAGTTATATATATATGAGACTTTTGTTTTTATCTGTGTTCCGCATTTATATTATCTGTGTTATTGTTATATCTAATGTCCTAAACTATTATGAACCATTGTAGTTTGTTTTATACCGATAATTGGGTATGTCGATGGGAGTAAATAAATAATAGATGAAAAATAAAAAGTATATACCACTCCTACCGAGATAACCAATATTAGTGTAAGGCCAACTACGGATGGTCACTCATATCCAGCCTTATTCTTCATAAAAATAGACAGTATTTCATTTAATACTCTTTGTTATATGAGCATAGAGGTGGGGCGTCACATAATGGCATAAAAGTAGGTTGTAAGTGCCAAATTTTCAGAGCAATAGTTGAACACTTTATTACTTTAATATGCAACTGAATTGCACTTTATTGCTTGAATTTTCAGAGCAATAGTCGAACACTATCTTGCTTGCATATAGACAAAGTAGGTTGTAAATGTTCTGATTGTCCACAACTGTTCTGATTATGCACACTTTATTACTTTAATATGCAACTGAATTGCACTATAATAATTACTAACTCAAAATAACGACATAAACTACAAACCAGCAGAGACAATGTATATGTTTAATAAAATATACATTAGAACAAAACCTCAATGTGAGTTTTCTGAAGTAGAACGAAAAATTATACGTGAGTACTACCATTTTAGAACAGAAAGTATACATATTCCGGAACAGATTCAAGAAACCTTATTGAAACTTGAAAATAATGTCATTGAGTAGACGCCATGCTTATAACTAGGATAGGTATAACCTATGATGTACTTTTATATATTAATTAATCCCTGTAACTAGTAACAGTGCCATGTTTTAAGGTACACTGCAGCAATAATCAGCACATGCTAATATAATAGTATAACAAAATACTGTTGAAATATAAACTTGATTTATTAGTTTCTAGAGAATTCTTGTATTATATTTAAACGGGATGAGAGTTCTAGAATTATGTTTTCTTTGTAATCAAGTAAAAGTCTTTCTAGAATTATGTTTTCTTTGTAACCAAGTAAAAGTATTTCTAGAATTATGTTTTCTTTTTAATCAAGCAAAAGTAATTCTAAAATGATCTATTATGGACTATAAATAGAGGAGCTCTCCCCTCATTTGTAAATCAAGCAATCAAGCAAAGAAAAATAATAATAAAACATTATTTGTGAGAACAAGTTTCCTCTTTGTGTGTGAGTTGTGTGGATTAGTGAGAACAAGTTTCTTCTCTCTAGTCTCCAACCTTTTTTTTAATATATATTCCAACAAAGTGGTATCAGAGGAAGGTTTAGGGATGACTTCCAACAATATGTTGCAACCTCAACTTCCTCGTTTGATGGGAAAGAATTACAATCAATGGAGCATTCAAATGAAGGTCTTGTATGGCTCTCAAGATCTTTGAGAGATTGTTGAAAATGGATATGAAGAACCGGAGAATCAAGCAACACTTTCAACACAACAATTGAATACTTTGAAAGAGATTCGGAAGAAGGACAAGAAGGCTCTTTATTTTATCTATCAAGCGGTGGATGAAGCAATTTTTGAAAGGATCTCTTCGGCATCAACATCAAAAGAGGCATGGGACATCCTCAACAAGGCGTACAAAGGTGAAAAAAAGGTAAAGATGGTAAGACTTCAAGCTCTAAGAGGTGAGTTTGATTTACTCAAAATGAAAGAAAGTGAATCGGTGGAGGAATTTTATAATAGAACTATTTCTATTGCTAATCAACTTCGAGTCAATGGTGAAGAAATTTCGGATAAAAGAATTATTGAAAATATTCTTCGAAGTATGACAAGGAAATTTGAGCATGTTATTATTGCTATTGAAGAATCAAAAGATTTGAATACTTTCTCTCTTAAAGAATTGTTGGGCTCACTACAATCTCATGAGCTTCGCATCAAAAAATTTGATTCCTTTCCTTCCGAGCAAGCTTTTCAAATTCGAGACACCAACCGTGGTGGTTTTAGAGGAAGAGGTGGAAGATCAGCTCGTGGTAGAGGACAAGGAAGAGGCAAAATTCAAAATGAAAATTCAAGTCCATCTCAAGGAGGAAGAGGAAGAGGTCGTGGAGGATACGGTGGAAGAGGAAGAGGTAACTCTTATAATATTCAATGTCATTATTGTCATAAATATGGGCATATGAAAAAGGATTGTTTTAAAAGAATTAATGATGAAAAAGATAATTCTAATTTTCTACATGAGAATTTGGAGACACAAGATGAAAGTATGCTTCTTGCTTGTAATGTTCAAGAAGCTTCTTTTGATGATATATGGTATATTGATAGTGGTTGTAGTAACCACATGACCGGAAATAAAAGTTGCTTTGTGAATTTTGATGAAAGTGTCCCACGAGAAGTCAAGACAGGTGATACCAAAAGGCTCATTGTCAAAGGCAGTGGTGATATTCCGATACGGACAAAGCAAGGTACAAATTATATTTCTAATAATGTTTATTATGTTCCCGATCTTAAACACAATCTTTTGAGTGTTGGGCAACTTTTAAAGAAGGAACATAATGTGAATTTCAAAAATGATTTATGTGAGATCAAAGACAAAACTGGTGTTCTTATTGCAAAAGTGAAGATGACACCAACAAAAATGTTTCCGTTGCAAATTAAAAATGAAGCATTTCCATGTTTTGCTAATATTGTTAATTACAAGTCATGGCTTTGGCATCTTCGTTATAATCACTTGAGTTTTAGCACTCTATCCAAGATTTGCAAAGATCATATGGTGAGAGGCATCCCAAATATTAGCAAACAAGATCAAGTATGTGAAAGTTGTGTTTTTGGCAAGCACCATCGAGATCCATTTCCAAAAGAAAAGGCATGGCGAGCAAAGAATCCTTTGGAGCTAGTGCATTCAGATTTATGTGGACCTATGCGCACAAACTCTCTTGGAGGTAATCGGTATTTTCTCACTTTTATTGATGACTATAGTCGCAAGATGTGGATTTACTTTCTCAAAGAAAAACCTCAAGTATTTGAAGTGTTCAAGAATTTTAAAGCACTTGTGGAGAAGCAAAGTGGTTTTTCTATAAAGACACTCCGATCCGATCGTGGTGGAGAATATATGGCGGAAGAATTCGGAAATTCCTTAAAGGATCATGGCATTCATCATCAACTAACGGTCCGCTCAACCCCTCAACAAAATGGGGTGGCCGAAAGAAAGAACCGTATCATCATGGAACTTGTTCGAAGTATGTTGAAGACAAAAGGATTGCCTAAAATATTTTGGGCCGAAGCTATAGCATGTGCATGTTATGTTCTCAACCGTGCGGACACTAAAAGTGTTCAAGGAAAGACTCCACAAGAAGCATGGAGTGGTCACAAGCCATGTGTCTCCCACTTCCGAATTTTTGGAAGCATTTGTTACTCTCATGTGCCGGATGAAAAGAGAGGAAAACTTAATGACAAATCTAAAAAGTGCATCTTTGTTGGCTATAGTGAAAGATCCAAGGCATATAAATTATATAACCCCATCACAAAGAAGACTATTATTAGTCGTGATGTAATTTTCAATGAGGAAGAAGCATGGTAATGGAAAAATGAGAAAAAGAGTACAAGTATCTTGCTTGATAATGATGCATTTGAGCCAATTGAAGAAGAAGGATCGACTCCACCTACTCCACCACTAATTCTCCTCCAAGCTCATCATCTTCAAGTTCAGAATCAACACCTAGAAGGACAAGACCTCTTGCGGAGATTTATGGAGAAACAAGAAGAATTTTAGAAGATGAATTTGTTGATTTTGCTTTGTATGCAACGCGGATCCGGTTGATTTTGAAGAAGCCGCCAAGGAAGACAAATGGAGACAAGCCATGGATCAAGAAATTGATGCAATTGAATGGAACCAAACATGGGAGTTGGTTGAAGTACTTGAAGGGAAGAAACCCATTGGAATCAAATGGGTTTACAAGACAAAGTTGAATGCACAAGGTGAAGTTGAAAAACATAAGGCACGATTAGTTGTGAAAGGATACAAGCAAAAGTATGGTGTTGATTACAAAGAAGTTTTTGCTCCCGTGGCACGTCTTGAAACAATTCGTTTGATAATTTCATTGGCCGCTCAAAATAAGTGGCAAGTTTATCAAATGGATGTTAAATCTGCTTTCTTGAATGGAGTAATACAAGAAGAGGTGTACATTGGTCAACCTTCCGGCTATGTGATAAAGGATGAAGAGCATAAAGTCTATCGGTTGAAGAAGGCATTGTATGGCCTTAAGCAAGCCCCTCGTGCATGGTATAGTCGCATAGATGACTATTTTGTGAAGATGGGATTTAAGAGGTGTCCATTTGAGCATACTTTTTACATCAAGGAGAACAAAGGTAACATTCTCATCATTGGTTTATATGTGGATGATTTGATTTTTACGGGAAATAGTCTTGATAATATTGAAGAATTTAAGAGAAGTATGATGCAAGAATTTGAGATGACCGACTTGGGTCTACTTCATTACTTTCTTGGTATTGAAGTAAAGCAAGATAATGATGGTATATTTATCTCTCAAGAAAAGTATGCAAAGGATTTGATGAAGAAGTTTAGAATGGAAGAGGCAAAGCCAATTAGCACTCTAGTTGAAGTTGGCTTGAAACTAAGTAAGGATGACAACTCTAAATATGTTGATCCAACATTGTTTAGAAGTCTTGTTGGTAGTTTGATGTATTTGACAGCCACTCGGCCGGACATTACATATGGTGTGAGCTTGATTAGTAGGTTCATGGAGCAACCAAAGAAGACACATTGGGATGCCGGAAAAGGAATTTTGAGATATGTGCGTGGAACACTTGGGGATGGAATTTATTATCAAAAGATAAATGATCCTAAGGTGCTTGGATATTGTGATAGTGATTGGGCCGGAAGTGTTGATGGTAGTAAAAGTACTTCGGGAAATGTTTTCTACTTTGGATCAAGTGCAATCACGTGGATGTCAAAGAAACAACAAGTTGTGGCTCTCTCAACCGCCGAGGCAGAATATATTTCACTATCTTTAGCTAGTTTTCAAGCTTTATGGATTAAATGGGTGCTAGAAGAACTTAAGCATACTCCAAAAGAAAGTCCACTTATATATTGTGATAGCAATTCTGCTATAGCACTCACCGAAAATACAGTTTTTCATGGGAGGAGCAAGCATATAAGAATCAAGTATCATTTCATTCGAGACTTGGTTGGAAAAGGAGAAGTAGTTGCCAAGCATTGCAAGACGCAAGATCAAATTGCTGATATTTTAACGAAGCCTTTGAAGTTGGAGATTTTCAAGGAGTTAAAGAAGAAACTTGGTATGCGTAAAAGTTTAGCTCAAAGGGGGGCAAATCAAGTTTAAAGGGGGGTGTTGGAATATAAACTTGATTTATTAGTTTCTAGAGAATTCTTGTATTATGTTTAAAGGGGGGTGAGAGTTCTAGAATTATGTTTTCTTTGTAATCAAGTAAAAGTCTTTCTAGAATTATGTTTTCTTTGTACCCAAGTAAAAGTATTTCTAGAATTATGTTTTCTTTGTAATCAAGCAAAAGTAATTCTAGAATGATCTATTGGGGACTGTAAATAGAGTAGCTCTCCCCTCATTTGTAAATCAAGCAATCAAGCAAAGAAAAATAATAATAAAGCATTATTTGTGAGAACAAGTTTCTTCTCTTTGTGTGTGAGTCGTGTGGATTAGTGAGAACAAGTTTCTTCTCTCTAGTCTCCAACCTTTTTTTTATATATTCCAACAAATACATGTACAAGCCAAGCAATGCGCAGAGTACTGATAAATGCACAACTAAAAGGCCATATTGTATTCTTTTTAAGGTTTAACTCATTTACTTCACAGAACGGAGATTTGTATTAGTAAAAAAATAAGAATAAAAAAATAAAAATTGGTTAACATTTCTCAAAATTCGTATGCTTCGTTTTTTAACTTACAAATGACACTGAACAAATGTTTGAATATTGTGAAAGTTGTACCAAAAGCTATCATGTAACATATCGTCTTTTTTGCTTTAGGTTAGTGCAAATCCAACCAAAGAAATCACACGTCGTGAAGTATGGGAGAAGACTCATACGAAAAAGGATGGTAGCATGTCAGATTCGGCTTCCGTATATTTTGTAAGTTAAACAAATAATAATTTAGCTATTCTACAAAGTTTATGTAACAAATATCATCTCAAGCACTATTGTATTTTAGGATAAAATTGCAAAAACAAAGGAATCAATCAATGATAGCGACAAAGAAGACTTGCCATTAGATGAAGATATCCTATCACAAGTGTTTGGCAAGGACAAAAGAGGTCGGACTCGAAGTATTGGAGCCAAAATATCAAGGACCCAAGTTAATGCTTCTAAGATTGCGCGTAAACAACTAAAAAAGGATCAAGGAGGCTTGAAGATTTAAAATCTAGGATGGATAATATGGAGGGTACATTGAAGTCATTGGTGGACTTATTGAAGGGACGATATGTGGGTCAAGGAAATCATATACCGGAGATTGCTTCAAACGAAGGAGGAAGTGGTACACCTCAGGGAAGTGTTGGAGATTTGCCGAGTAACGACTTTGCCAATTCATTGAATTTGTCCGGTTTGCCCAATCAAAAATGTGAAATCCTGAACGTTGACCTAGAGGTCATTGCAACAGCCTTTGTATGTAGAGATTCGACAGCATCCATTATACACGGAAAACCTATACCTCTAACACATGAGAAGTTGGTTACCAGGAAGGAGGTGAAGTTTGTTTGGTCCGACAAATGTGAGGAAGCATTCCATAAGTTAAAGCATTTGTTAACTAATCCACCAGTGTTGTTAGTTCCAGATGGAAACCAAGGGTTGGTAGTATACACTAATACAGGTGGGACTGGACTGAGAGTTCTGTTGATGCAGAAGGGTAAAGTTATTGCCTACGCATCTAGGTAGCTTAGACCGCATGAAGTAAGATATCATACTCATGACTTAGAGTTGGCGGCGGTGATTTTTGCCTTGAAGATTTGGAGGCATTATCTCTTAGGGGAGAGATTTGAGTTGTATACCGATCATAAGTCTTTAAGATATCGAATCTCTCAGAAGGAGTTGAATATGAGACAACAGAGGTGGTTGGAGTTTCTGGCTGCTTATGATTTTGGTATAGAGTATACTCTAGGGAAGGTAATAAAGTAGCGGATGCTCTTAGCAGAAGACATCAGAATGTGGTGTTGGCTATGTTGGCAGAATGGAAGGATCTAGAAGCTTTGGCCAGTTCTGGAGTGCAGTTAAGATCGACTACAAGCTCTAGTTAGAGTACTGCCATGTTGTCCTATTTAGAAGTTCAACCAGTGTTGATTGAGAGAATTGCTTCTAAGTAGAAGGAGGATCCACTATTAGCCAAGAGGATTAAAAGGCTTAAGGTTGGAATTGAGATCGATGATTTGAAAGATTTTTGTCTTAACTAGAGAGGATGGTTGAGAAAGAAGGGACGATTATGTGTTCCAGATGTTGAGAACTTGAGGAAAGAAGTTCTTGGGGAATGTCATCGATCCAAGTTTACGATTCATCCTAGAGGGAACAAGATGTATCAAGATATGAAGGAAGCTTCTATTGGGAAGGCGTGAAGAGGGATGTTGGCTTATGGGTTAGGCAGTGTGTAAAATGTCAACAAGTGAAAGCCGAACATCAAAAGCCAAGTAGGTTACTTTAGCCTTTCGATATTCCAGTTTGGAAATGGGATTCGATATTCATGGATTTTATAAATGAGTTGCCAAGGTCAAGCAGAGGAAATGAGAGTATATGGGTCATTGTGGATGGGTTGACCAAGAGTGCTCATTCATTCCAGTAAAGTCGACCAGGACAGCACCTGTTTTAGAAAAGTTGTTCATGAAGAACATAATTAGACTACATGGAGTTCCTAGTAGCATAGTTAGTGACAGAGATGCTTTATTTACTAGAGAATTCTGGATGAGTCTACAGGATGTATTAGGCACTAAGCTCAAGATGAGTACGCATATCACCCTCAGACAGATGGACAGACAGAGAGAGTCAACAAGGTACTCAAGAATTTATTAAGAGATTGTGTGTTGGACTTTGGTGGATCTTGCGAGGATCACCTACATTTGCTTGAGTTTTCCTATAATAATAATAACCAAACTAGTATATGAATGGCGCCTTTTGAAGCTTTGTAACGCCACGCAAATCACCGGTATGTTGGTTGAAGACTGGAGACAGATTGGTCTTAGGTCCAGATTTGGTTAGGGAGGCGTCAGAGAAGATCGAATTGATCCGAGAAAGGATGAAGGAAGCTCAATCCAGACAGATTAGTTACGCAGATAAGAGGCATAAAGACCTAGAGTTCTCAGTTTAAGACAAGGTTTTCATTAAAGTACCACCGATGAAGGGTGTGGTACAGTTCGAGAAGTCAGGGAAACTGGCACCGAGGTATGCTGGTCCATTCCAGATTATAGAAAGGATTGGAAAGCTTGCATACAGAGTGGAGTTGCTGAGAAGTATGGCAGATGTCCATAATGTATTTCATGTGTCTCATCTTCCACTACACCAAAACTGTCAAATTGCAACACGTCATGCGGAAAATTAGCAACGGTACTGAGCTGTTGTAATTTTGCATAGGTTTTGAGCCATGGCAAAATAGATTGCAACGGCTCCAAACTCAGTTGTGAATTCTCTAAGACCATTCCAAACTTATTCCATTTTTTAACCCTAGTTTCAGAAAGATATGTAGCCGTTCCCCTAGCCAACGCATCTCTCCCCTATAATTTTTTCCATCCTTCACCCTGATCTTGCCCTAAAAAACAATCTTACACCTCTCTCCTTCACCCGTGCCACAATTCAGTTCCACCTCCCTCTCTTGCTCGGCATCGGAAAATCATTTGGTAAATCTCAGAAATTGCGTTCGCTGTTAAGTATCGTTGTCGTTCGCATGTCTTATTGATATCATCTTATTGATATTCTTATTGATATCATCTTATTGATTTCAAGTTTTGTCAATATAAGTTTTATGTGTATTGACTTTGTAAAACATAGGATTTCAAAGAATAAATTTTTATGTGTGACCCAGATTTCATTAGTTTTGGATGGCTTGGCCTTTCTATGGGAATTGGTTCCTTTTTTCTAGTTGGATTTTATTTCAATCGTTAGGTACAACACTTACTTGAACTCAAGACTTTTCTTGCTTAAAAGGGTAGGCGTAATGCTGAAATGAGCGTTGAAAGTGTCCAAAATTTTAATTGAGCGATGATGCAAAGCAATTAGTTTTGTAATTGAACTTGAAGAATAAGTTGTCCAACTGAGCACACATCAACGGTGAGTTGCAAAAATGAATTCTCTCAACACTCAGTTCAGCACTGAAAGAGGCTCATTTTTGCAACTTTGGACAACTATGTTTATTCCTTGGTTTTATAATTTAGCAATCAAGCACTCGGTCATATATATGTGTGTGTGCGTGTGCGTATCATGTGTTTGTTTTTAAATTGACAGGCTATGACTAAAAGCATGTTAAATTTTGAAACTGATATATATCTTTTGTTTAAAAGGCTTGACCTTAAAAATGTAAGTGTATTTAAAATAGACTAAGTTAAATTTCAGTTCTAAAACAAGGTACAACATAAAAAAAATGCAATTCCTAATTTCAACTTACTCTGATTTTGCAACTGCTTGCAAACTTGGGGCTTGAGTAACCAATGGCTTGTTTTATCCACATGACTCGGTGAACTAAACAAAAAATGTCCGGGTGTTGACTAAAAAATTAACTGTATAATCTAGAAAGATTAATAAAATGATCCGGAAGGGAAGATTAATAGGGAGCAGAAAAAACATAAAGAAGTGAAGAAAGAACAAAACAAACGTTAAACAGCTTTATGGTAATAGCTGGAAAATGTATGTTCGTTTTCTTTGATTTCTAATGTTATTTATAAAATGGAACATGATTTGGAATTACTCTCAGAATTCACGTCAAACGTAGACAACTGCATGACTGTTGTCTAATAAGATAACATTTTTTAGTTCAATTTGTATTTAGTTACAAGACTCGGATAATAATAGGAATGCTCCAGCGTGTTAGGACTCATACGTAGGTTATTTGCCATCTCAAAATCATATCTATTAGGCTTTTTTGGATCGACTTAAATAAGCTATTTTTCAAAAAATTTAAAGTCAAAATGAATTGATTTTGAATTAAAAAAAAATAGCTTATTTAGTTGATCCAAACAATATACTAGTGTTTGAGCTCACATTAGAAGTCAGAATATATGCAGTCATTCTGAATTTTTATATGACTGAACCTTATTTTACACGTGAAAAGAAATGAAAAATGGCTAGATAAAACTGATCCACAATGCTTGAGCTATCAAATTAATTAACATTATCTTTTTCCAAAATGTGTGGAAGCGAGACCTAACAAAACAGTTGTAGGTATCAGTATTTTTGGAAAAGTTATTTTTTATTCCTCTTCTTTCAAATAATAAGCCGAAAAGCTGATCCACATCATAGGAAATAGACCAGGACATCTTGTATTGTACCTCACATAGTTCCACATCACAACATTGTCCTTAGATTTGCCCGTTAAATTGTTTTGGTTTCAAAAATACACACTTCTTTGACTAAGATTGATACTTAAAGGCATTTTGGCTGCATATGATATTTTACTGTTACGGAAAGACTTGTGCTAGATTGATCAATACATTATTATTTAATGGTTAATAATGTTAAAAAAAAACTTTTGAGACAAGCACCATTGTCTCAGTGGTTAAGTGATTCGACTTTGGTGCGAGAGGTCACAAGTTCGAAACTTACGTAGCATGATTCGAACGTTTATTGATACATGATTTGTGATTTGTTGTCCTAGTGACATGTTGTGTCTAAGTACCATTTCAAAAAAAAAATGCCATACTACAATTTTACATGCTATATATTAGATATGACTTTCATTTCTTTTGCAAGAACAAATAATACGTAAGCTTCGTGACCCACAGCTGGATTGCATCAAATATTACCAGTGAACAAAACTAATCATAAAAGTTAATGGTTCATACTAAAACAATGTACTGTAGCATTTATTTTATACTGGTTAAGCAATAATGTCTCAATTTCATTTGATAAACTTCATATTCTATATCGATGCAGTTTTCTGATAAAAATTCAATTTTAATGCATCTGTTCATTCAAATCAATGCCCATATTCATGTTTATTTGTTAATGGAAATCATATGAGATAGGGACACAAGAAAGTAAATATATTATCCTACTGATGTGTCCATAATTAAGTGCATTCTAGAAGGTAACAGAAAAACAAAAAAAGTAATTAAGAAGATGTACTGCAGCCGAGGAAAAGACACAAGATGTATTTATAATAGACTAAGTTAAATTTCAGTTCTAAAACAAGGTACAACATAAAAAAATGCTGCTGCTCATTGTAGTTTCCCATAACATTATTGAACTGCAGTTTATGCGTATTTAATAAATTAATTCAAGCATTTCAAGAAAGCTGTGGAAGAATACCTAAAGAGCCATTGAGTTTGAGTTGAAAATTTGTGTAAATAAATATGTAATTGCAGGCTATAGAAAGAATAAAAGAAGATGTTATTTATAGAAGAGTACAGTCACTATTCTGGATTCGGTTAAAAGAACATTTAAATCTCATGAATCCCAAGAAGAATATATAGCCTAATCCAATACTCCAGAGTTCACATTTTTCATTAGCCCATCTTTAGTGGTTAAACACGTTTCATTAATGACTTGAAGAAACGACGTTTTCAAGTTAAATAGGAGTAGTTATTGTGTAGGTACTAATGGTTAACAGAGAGTAATTAAGAAAGTTAGTTTAAGTTTTATATAGAAAAATCAAGTATACCCAGTGAATTTATTAAATGGATTATGTATGATTAATGTTTAAAAATGGTTTGTAGTATCCTAAATGTAACCTACGTTTTCATAAAGAGATGTTAGAGAAATAAATGACGATATATCATATATGATATAGCAGGGCAGTATGTCTTCTAGCATAGACAAACAATGGATGAAAGAATCTGATCGAAGAACTGCACGATATGTGGAAGGAGTGTGGAAGTTTATTGAATTTGTTGTACAAAATGGTGGTAATAAGAAAATCTATTCTTGTCCTTGCACATAATACAAAAAAATATGAAAATGAAAATTAAATTAGATGAGATTCATTATCATCTTCTTAGATGGGGAATTGTCCAATCATATACTGTTTGGCATTTTCATGGAGAAGAGTTGGTGGTGAAGCAAAAACAATCTAATAGTCAAGCCATAAGCACCAATGAGTCCAAACATCCTAGGATGGAAGATCTAGTCAATGATGCTGATAGATTTTATCATTTTCAACCTACAATTCCGTTGCCCGGTAATATTGGGGAGTCATCTACGGTTGATGTCGATTGGTAGGCTAATCAAAGTTAGACGTATAAATCACTTTTTGATAGTGCAAAAGAGCCACTGTATCCTTCATGTCCAAAAGGGATAACAAATTTATGTGCCATTGTGAAGCTGAATAGCTTGAAAACTCAGTATGGCTTTTCCGACATTGGTGTGACTACACTCCTCGAATTTATAAAAAAAGTTACTCCCTGAAGGTAACACGCTACCTACAAAGTACCCCGACATGAAGAAGATGATTAAACAAGTTGGGATGGATTACAAAACTTATGATGCATGCATCAATGACTGCATTTTATACTGGAAAGATGATGCAAATAGGGTTTCTTGTACAATTTGCAATGAACCAAGATATAAGACAACATTCAATGAAGAGAGAAGAGCTACCAAAGCACCTCAAAAGACGTTAAGACATTTCCCTTTAATTTCTAGATTGAGGAGACTGTATACCATACCATGGATAGCAGATGCTATGACTTGGCATGCTCGTGCCAAGTCAGATTCAGCTGTAATGCATCATCCACGTGATACTTCTCAATAGCGAGTTATAGATTCTTTTGATCAAATGTTTGTTGTTGAACCACAAAATGTGATGCTTGGAATAGCAACGTATGGTTTCAATTCACATGCGTCTCTAGCTAATCGTTACAGTTGTTGGCCAGTAATTATAGTACCATACAATCTTCCTCCATCCATGTGTATGAAAAGAGAGTTCTCAATGTTGACATTGTTGATTTCTGGACCAAAACAACCAGGAAAGGATATCGATGTTTATTTACAACCATTGATGGACGAGTTAAAGCAGTTATGGAAAGGAGTCGCTACATTTGACTAATTAATAATTCTGAGTTCACAATGAGAGCTAGGATGTTGTGGGAAATTCATGATCATCCTGCACTCAGGTCTTTATCAGGGTGCACAACTCATGGCTATTTAGCATGTCCTATTTGTGGGGAAGATACTTGTTCTTATTATCTTTCTAAAAGTAAGAAGATGTGTTACATGGGACATCGAAGATTTCTTCCTTCCAACCACAAGTTTCGAGACGATAAAGCAAACTTCAATAACGAACAAGAATATCATCGTCCTCCATGGCCATTGAATGGTTATCAAGTTGAAGAAAAGGTAGCTAATATCAAGATGAAAGTTGGTAGAAACAAACAAGAAATTGGTCAAAACGAAAAAAGAAAACTGATGATGAAGACCAGAACAATGTTCATGCATGGTATAGGAGGTCCATCCTCTTTGATTTGCCATATTGGAAAGCAAATTTGGTTCGACATAATGTTGATGTTATGCATACAGAAAAGAATGTCATTGAGCATCTCATCAGCACAATTATGGGTCATAAAGACAAGTCAAAAGACGACATCAACGAACGCAAGGATTTGAAAATCATGGGTATAAAACAAAAATTATGGGTGAGGGAAGATCGTGAAACAAATAAAATAACTATACCAGAGGCAACTTTCAATTTAATCAAAGAAGAAAAGATACGGTTTTGCACCGTTTTGAAAAACCTTAAAGTACCTAGCAAATTCTCTTCTAACTTCCACAACTATGTGAACATCAATCCTCTTGAACTAACAAATATGAAGTCGCATGATTATCATGTCATAATGCAACAATTACTTCGAGTATTGATTCAACATTCTTATTCACAACATAAGGATCCGTATAATGCTATACACCGTATAAGTCTATTCTTTAACATTTTGTGCTCAAAGGTGATCGACAGGGAACATCTTTTAAAAGCAAAGGCTAGTCTGGTAGAAGCAATGTGTATGTTTGAAAAACATTTTCCACCTGCATTTTTCGATATCAGTATCCACCTTATGGTTCATTTAGTCGATGAAGCATTGATTTACGGCCCTGTTAGATATAGGTGGATGTATCCTTTTGAATGGCAAATTACTAATTTCAATTTTTTTCATCATCATTCGATTTAAATAGTAACTGGTTATTTACAATTGATTGCCTACATAGGTTGATGAAAACATATAAAGGATACATGCGCAACAAAAGATATATTGAAGGATGTATTACAGAAGGATATATTGTACAAGAAGCTAGTTATTACTACATGGAGTATATGCCAAAAGGAGGTGATAGCACCCTAAACATACTCGCGAAGCATTTTTACATGAGGATGATGAGTTTGCTGGTGAGATGCCTCTAGATAGTGGTAAAGATATAACCTTAACCCAAGTGCAGTTTGAACAGGTTCGTAGATGGGTCCTTAATAAGTATGATGGATTGTATGAATGGGAGAAGTAAGTTCAGTAGTTTATCCCGAAATGTCTTTATTGTAAATTAACTCATATATATACGTTTTGAAACGTGTTTATCGCAGGAGGTATAACATTTATGTAAAAAGTACTAAATCTCAATCTCAAAGTAGGGTTAATTTTGTGGAAACTTTTTAAAGTTTTACTCTTTGGTCACGTGATGAGGTATTACATTTTCTTATGTATTCATGTGTATTTAAATGGATCATACACTGTCACAATCATGTTTTTCACTTATTATGTTTTTTAGTTGGTGAAGACCAATGATGTTGATTCAACTCTTTGGCGATTAATGAACGGGCCAAAGTTTAAGGCGCGTAGTTATATGAAGTACCAAGTGAATGATTTACATTTTTCCCGAAAACTTACGAAGAACGGATGGTAACACAAGACATTGGTGTTTGTATGAGAGCGATTACAAAATTTAGAGCAAGCGGGAAGGATAAAAATTACAAGAAAGCAGAAACAATGTATTATGGAATTATTCAATAGATAATTGAGTTGGATTACATTGACTTCAAGCAAACTGTTTTTTATTGTGATTGGGAAAAGATCGAAGATAAGGTCAATGGTTGCAAGATAGATCCTGTTTCAAATTTGATTACAGTTAACTTAGAGAAATTAAAGATGAAAGATAGAGTGAATGATGAGCCATTTATTCTAGCATCAGAAGCGAGTCAAGTGTTCTACTCAAAAGATTTAAAAAATAATGGATGGTTTGTGGTTTTGCACACACCAAAATGGTTGACTATAAATGTGGATGACATTGACTTTCCTACTATCTATCAATCTGCTTTTGAAGACAACAAAAAATTAGAAGACCTTACCAAATGCATATGCTAATATAAGATGTATTTCTTAGTTGAATTGAGTTGAATTTCAAGTGTGACTAAATTTAGAATTTCTTCACTATGGGTATTCAACGTTTGTAATGTTTTTTATGTATGGACATTATTTTTGCTAATTTCAAGTATTTCTCGTTTTTTGTTTAATGGCTTTGTGATTTTGATTTTTGTTTATCCTTCAATCAAAAAATAAAACTTCATGTTCTTATGGTGAAAAGTTTTCCTCTGGTCGTTTATTTGTTTCAAGGTGAGAAGCAGCCCCTTAGTCTTAGCACGTTTTGATTTTCTTAGCTCGTTCTTATTGAGTTTCTTAGCTTGTTAATTACTGCATCTTCAATAACTAACAATGGTCTTGACCTTCTTTCAACAGTGATGTTAAAGTGTGGGTTGCATGTATGCTTCATATAGCAGCTAATACAGGTGATTATTTTTTTATGTGACTATAGTCCATGAATGTACTTGTGTATAAATTGTGAGTACATCTTAATTCTTATACCTAATTTGTGTAATAGTTTGAAGAGTTGTTTTTTATGCTAAGGCTGATAATGTCTTGATGCTTTGTTACTATACTGCATTTTCTTTTAACTCGGTAAACCAAATCTCAATAGGTGATTCATCCGTAACATTCTAAAGAAATATGCATAGACCTTACAACACATACTTAAAGATAATACAAAGCTAATTATGCCGCTATGATTTGAATTAGTGTCAAAACTTATCTTATTAATTATTGATTATTGAGGATCACTTTTTGATTTAAATTGTGAATATGTTTTCTTAGTTATTTTAAAATATAAAAAAATTGTAATCTCTAAGAGAGAGAAAAAGAAAAGATTATTCTAAATTCTACCAATATTCTAATTCTGAACCATACCCGATCATCATCTTGAATCGGTGCATTTAGGCAACAAGTTGAATTCTCATTTTCTTGTTCAATATCCTAAATACCTTTTAACTTCATACTCAACACACTACGATTTTCCCTCAATTTTTATATTTAATATGCATATGGTAGGGATTTTTCAAGTTATTATGAGAGATTCATAGATGACATTCAACTTGTTTGGTTCTTTATCATCATTCAGCAACATTTTTTACTGGTTCTTTCTTGCTAATGTGAACTAAGATCAATGATATTTTCAATATATCTAAACACAGAAAAATACCAAATAATTTTTATGATTAACTATAATGTGATTTGATTATAATAATTATATTAACTATGGTAGTGTTTATTGAATGCTGAATATAAATGAGCATTCAGGCATTCATGTTCTGTCGAAGCTCAACAACCTATTGCTTTTTTCTTAACACCCAATTACACGGCTAGCATAGCAGTGGAAAATACATAGATAACAAAAAACATGTCATTTTCGAGTAGAAATTTAATATTGAACATATAAGCGTTAAAGAACTTGATTGATTTGATGAAAGCTGAGTATAAAAAAATTCTTGATGTATCACTGAAGTAAATGCATCAATACAAAATTTACAAAATGTCCTTTTGTCACTTTAGAAGAATTTTGAATCCTTTATTTTTTAACTTTTTTATTACAGACGATATTATACTGATGCTACTTCAAAAAACATCAATATAAATGATCATCTTTTGTCATGCTGGGAGAAAGTGATATATGTTTGTTAATAGTTTATAAAGTGATCTAAATGCATAATATGTTTTGTAAAGTGATGTTTATTAGTGAAAAGTTCCTTTTATAAGAGTTGAGCATATGATTTGTTGATTATATCGTGTTAATATACTTCTATTATTATTTTTATTATCAGCAATTTTATGGGAGTAAACGATATGTTAGTTGATTCTAATATGTTTGTTAAACCTTGGCTATCTATAAGTGTTTGTGAACTTGTTTGAACCATGACCTTCTCAATGTTCTTAATCCAAGCTTGAAAGTTGCGTAGGGATGTTTTATTGAGTATTTTGATCTCTTGTAGTTGATTGTTCATTTGTATTCTTATGGCTTAGTTTATTATTGTCTGCTGAATTTTGTAGATAATACATCTGGTTTGAGGTTTTAGCACAAATGCGTTACAAATATAGTACTGCAGTAATAATATGAGTATGTTGTCACCAAGGCCCAAGATCATGTTCAAGTATCATTTACTGTTTTGTTTTGTTGCATTTGTAAGTTTAGCGAATAAGTGTACTGGACATGAATCATGACTAAAACATCAACATTAACTGCTGCCATCAGAGGTTTAAGGGGGGTTAGAATTAAAATGATCAACTTATGGAAGTAGGTACCATATTTAGATCGTTTTGTGTTAAAAGGTGATATGGCTAGTTAAATGAGATTGTGTTATAACTGAGGTATTCAACGAAGGTATAGTAGCTAAGCCAGTCAATCCTTTGTTACCGCGGTGACTTTAATTTCGTACCCTTTATGATGTTGCTTGAATTTATTAGATGCTTGGCTGAAAACTGATTGTGTAACATATATGTTGCCTTAATGCATAATTTCATCAGATTTGAGCATGGGCTGGACTGGATTACGTGTGTCAAATGCGAAAGATGGAAAATGTTATAATAACTACAAACAAAAATATTAGTGCTAGTCAGCTGCATATATATATATATATATATATATCAACTAAATTTATTTTCTAGGAATTTAAAATCTAAATGTACATTCTTCGACAACTCGATCCACAACACTAACCAAAACAACAAAACATAAAGAAAGTTCCATAATTAGGCTTACATATTATTATAATAGGAAAAAACTTGATCAGAAAAGATCTCATGCTTCGATTCTCAAATGTTTATAGGTTATTCAGCCTTTTTTAAATATTTATTTTCATTCTTTTTAAATGGCAGCCGCAAATTAACTTTCCAAACAAGCCGACATACATGAAAATAAAATTAACATGAATTTTACATCTATTTAATTTATGGAATACTAGAGATGAGACTAGAATGCACCCAGTTAATAATTAAAAGGGTAAAACTAAAAGAAAACAGAGCCGAACCGTAAAAATATCATAAAGCAATGAAATATAGTGTTGTTATTTGACTCAAATCTTGTGAACGCAGAAGAATAAGTTAATGACAACACAAAACCCTTTGAGATTTTTCAGCTCTGAGCATTGCAAAGTTGCCATGCTCAAGGATAGTTAATCTCAAATAAACCAACCAAGATGCTAAAAGTAATTACAAAATTTTGCATATCAACAACAATATACATCAAGCTTCAGTAATGACAAATAATATCCTCTACATGCAGGAGATTTAAGTAGGTTCCCTTTGTAAAACAGAGGCTTAAATCTATCTACACCTCATTAACTTGTCAAATCATCATCAGCGACTAATCTTAAACTATTATATTCAACTTTGGTCTTTTTAAAAATTTTAAAGATGAAAAAGCAATAGTATTTAGTGTTGTTACTGAACTCCAATCTTGTAAGTGCTAAAGATACTAGTGGTTACTATAGCATGAAAACTGTTTTTTTTATTGTCTCACTTTTCTACAAAGAAAAAACTTCATGAAATTTCTCATTTTTTTATTCGGAATAGGTGATCTTGGTCTTTTTGATTACAACCTAGAAGAAAGTAACAATGTCAGAACCTACAGAAGCATCAACCCATTCAATTACATAGTCATCCTCTTCACAATGCGAAAATGTTGATATAAACGTTAGGTGCTCCCATTTCAAAAAACGCTGGAAAAGTAAGCAGCCAAATTATTAAATTAGTACGAATTCATGTGCTGATCTCATATGAAAGTTGGGATAAAGTACCGTCAAAATACAAGACCGACGTTTGGAAATAATTGCTGGTAAGTTAAAATCGAATTGTTTTTTTTCAACTATTGCGCTATAGTAATATTGTTCATTCATACTATATTATTATATGAGAGTAGCAATTTTTTTATCATTCACCGGTAGCACAAAAATGCACATTTGGATGTAAAAATGTAGTGGCAAACCATGCAAGTAAAAACACACAAATGTAGGTATTGTCAAGTAGGAAATAAATGTAGCCAGTATTGTCAAGTAGGAAATAAATATAGTTCAACAAATCATTAAAGGTAAAATCACATGAGAATGATTAAAAACATTGATTAGAAGTTTTGCCGTATGTAAAGCTGAAATGTAAATTGAATTAAGGTCCAAAAAAGTGAAATTGATATATGAGTTTTAGTTATGAGAAAACAACAAAATTACTGAAAATTTAGGGATCGAAAACACAAACACGCTCAAAAAAAGGAAAAAAGGAAAATTTAGTGATCGAGTAATCAGTCATATGTAATTATTGATAACTAATAGTAAGTTAAATGTATTTTAGCTTATAAAGTTTTGGGAAACTGATATGGAAACAAACAATATATTGGAAATTAATTTACAACTCATTACATATAAGAGTGAACCATAAATAGATGGAATCCAACATTAGAACTGATGATAGTGCACTTTCCAAGCGAGAAAAAACAAAAGCTTCGATATTATGACTAATACATTTTTACCATAATGCACAAAAAGTATAAAAGGAGGATTCAGGAATATATAAGCTAGTGAGATTGGAGCTATTATTACAAGATTGAAAAATCTTAATTTCAAAATTAAAACATTTACTAGAGGCCTGCAGTAATAAAAGTGATTTATGTATTGATTTAGTGATGAAATTTGGGAGACAAGTGTTAGTGGCTATGTGACACTTTAACATCACATACGTGAATTGATTACTGGCCATTACCTTTTGTTTTATTTTGAAACAATATATATTTTGTCTTGGATTGATAATCGCTTCCTTTTTACGTAAACAACTCTTAATTTCACAGACATTTTACGAGCTAGAGTCAGATACAAAGGACTTGTTTTTAAAAAAAACGGCCGAGCCATTTCGGAGACACAAGAGCGAATTGAGGACAAACTTTTATGACAGATTCGATAATGACAAAGAGAGATTGAAAAACTGTCCACCAACAATCGTCCAAGAAGATTGGACTGAGTCTGTGAAAAATGAAGCAAACCCCGATGCAAAGGAAAGAAGAGATATAGGTAAAAAAAATAGCATTGTACAACTATGGTCATCATACTAGACGTACAAGTCACGCTGTAGTAGAACATGAAATTGTATGTTTGTTTCATTTTATTTATTAAATACCAATAACTATCAGTTAATCATTAGTGTATAGTCTATTTATACTTGAATTTAGTCTGTTCCATATGTTGCTTGCATGCAGACAATTGAAAAAAAAGTTGGTTCAGTGTCCCCTCCTCCGAGTTACATAGTAAATGCTTTACTGGATTTAGTTGGCAGTCTGTTAATGGCATAAAAGTAGGTTGTAAGTGCCAAATTTTCAGAGAAATAGTTGAACACTTTATTACTTTAATATGCAATTGAATTGCACTTTATTGCTCGAATTTTCAGAGCAATAGTCGAACTCTTTATTGCTTGCATATAGACAAAGTAGGTTGTAAATGTTCTGATTGTCCACAACTGTTCTGATTATGCACACTTTATTACTTTAATATGCAACTGAAATGCACTGTAATAATTACTAACTCAAAATAACGACATAAACTACAAACCAGCAGAGACAATGTATATGTTTAATAAAATATACATTAGAACAAAACCTCAATGTGAGTTTTCTGAAGTAGAACGAAAAATTATATGTGAGTACTACCATTTTAGAACAGAAAGTATACATATTCCAGAACAGATTCAAGAAACCTTATTGAAACTTGAAAATAATGTCATTAAGTAGACGCCATGCTTATAACAAGGATAGGTATAACCTATGATATACTTTTATATATTAATTAATCCCTGTAACTAGGAACAGTGCCATGTTTTAAGGTACACTGCAGCAATAATCAGCACATGCTAATATAATAGTATAACAAAATACTGTTGAAATATAAACTTGATTTATTAGTTTCTAGAGAATTCTTGTATTATATTTAAACGGGGTGAGAGTTCTAGAATTATGTTTTCTTTGTAATCAAGTAAAAGTCTTTCTAGAATTATGTTTTCTTTGTAACCAAGTAAAAGTATTTCTAGAATTATGTTTTCTTTGTAATCAAGCAAAAGTAATTCTAGAATGATCTATTATGGACTATAAATAGAGGAGCTCTCCCCTCATTTGTAAATCAAGCAATCAAGCAAAGAAAAATAATAATAAAACATTATTTGTGAGAACAAGTTTCCTCTTTGTGTGTGAGTTGTGTGGATTAGTGAGAACAAGTTTCTTCTCTCTAGTCTCCAACCTTTTTTTTTAATATATATTCCAACAAAGTGGTATCAGAGCAAGGTTTAGGGATGACTTCCTACAATATGTTGGAACCTCAACTTCCTCGTTTGATGGGAAAGAATTACAATCGATGGAGCATTCAAATGAAGGTCTTGTATGGCTCTCAAGATCTTTGAGAGATTGTTGAAAATGGATATGAAGAACCGGAGAATCAAGCAACACTTTCAACACAACAATTGAATACTTTGAAAGAGATTCGGAAGAAGGACAAGAAGGCTCTTTATTTTATCTATCAAGCGGTGGATGAAGCAATTTTTGAAAGGATCTCTTCGGCATCAACATCAAAAGAGGCATGGGACATCCTCAACAAGGCGTACAAAGGTGAAGAAAAGGTAAAGATGGTAAGACTTCAAGCTCTAAGAGGTGAGTTTGATTTACTCAAAATGAAAGAAAGTGAATCGGTGGAGGAATTTTATAATAGAACTATTTCTATTGCTAATCAACTTCGAGTCAATGGTGAAGAAATTTCGAATAAAAGAATTATTGAAAAAATTCTTCGAAGTATGACAAGGAAATTTGAGCATGTTATTGTTGCTATTGAAGAATCAAAAGATTTGAATACTTTCTATCTTGAAGAATTGTTGGGCTCACTACAATCTCATGAGCTTCGCATCAAACAATTTGATTCCTCTCCTTCCGAGCAAGCTTTTCAAATTAGAGACACCAACCGTGGTGGTTTTAGAGGAAGAGGTGGAAGATCAGCCTGTGGTAGAGGACAAGGAAGAGGCAAAATTCAAAGTGAAAATTCAAGTCCATCTCAAGGAGGAAGAGGAAGAGGTCGTGGAGGATACAGTGGAAGAGGAAGAGGTAACTCTTATAATATTCAATGTCATTATTATCATAAATATGGGCATATGAAAAAGGATTGTTTTAAAAGAATTAATGATGAAAAAGATAATTCTAATTTTCTACATGAGAATTTGGAGACACAAGATGAAAGTATGCTTCTTGCTTGTAATGTTCAAGAAGCTTCTTTTGATGATATATGGTATATTGATAGTGGTTGTAGTAACCACATGACCGGAAATAAAAGTTGCTTTGTGAATTTTGATGAAAGTGTCCAACGAGAAGTCAAGACAGGTGATAACAAAAGGCTCATTGTCAAAGGCAGTGGTGATATTCTGATACGGACAAAGCAAGGTACAAATTATATTTCTAATAATGTTTATTATGTTCCCGATCTTAAACACAATCTTTTGAGTGTTGGGCAACTTTTAAAGAAGGAACATAATGTGAATTTCAAAAATGATTTATGTGAGATCAAAGACAAAACTGGTGTTCTTATTGCAAAAGTGAAGATGACACCAACAAAAATGTTTCCGTTGCAAATTAAAAATGAAGCATTTCCATGTTTTGCTAATATTGTTAATGACAAGTCATGGCTTTGGCATCTTCGTTATAATCACTTGAGTTTTAGCACTCTATCCAAGATTTGCAAAGATCATATGGTGAGAGGCATCCCAAATATTAGCAAACAAGATCAAGTATGTGAAAGTTGTGTTTTTGGCAAGCACCATCGAGATCCATTTCCAAAAGAAAAGGCATGGCGAGCAAAGAATCCTTTGGAGCTAGTGCATTTGGATTTATGTGGACCTATGCGCACAAACTCTCTTGGAGGTAATCGGTATTTTCTCACTTTTATTGATGACTATAGTCGCAAGATGTGGATTTACTTTCTCAAAGAAAAACCTCAAGTATTTGAAGTGTTCAAGAATTTTAAAGCACTTGTGGAGAAGCAAAGTGGTTTTTCTATAAAGACACTCCGATCCGATCGTGGTGGAGAATATATGGCGGAAGAATTCGGAAATTCCTTAAAGGATCATGGCATTCATCATCAACTAACGGTCCGCTCAACCCCTCAACAAAATGGGGTGGCCGAAAGAAAGAACCGTATCATCATGGAACTTGTTCGAAGTATGTTGAAGACAAAAGGATTGCCTAAAATATTTTGGGCCGAAGCTGTAGCATGTGCATGTTATGTTCTCAACCGTGCGGCAACTAAAAGTGTTCAAGGAAAGACTCCACAAGAAGCATGTAGTGGTCACAAGCCATGTGTCTCCCACTTCCGAATTTTTGGAAGCATTTGTTACTCTCATGTGCCGGATGAAAAGAGAGGAAAACTTGATAACAAATCTGAAAAGTGCATCTTTGTTGGCTATAGTGAAAGATCCAAGGCATATAAATTATATAACCCCATCACAAAGAAGACTATTATTAGTCGTGATGTAATTTTCAATGAGGAAGAAGCATGGGAATGGAAAAATGAGAAAAAGAGTACAAGTATCTTGCTTGATAATGATGCATTTGAGCCAATTGAAGAAGAAGGATCGACTCCACCTACTCCACCATCTAATTCTCCTCCAAGCTCATCATCTTCAAGTTCAGAATCAACACCTAGAAGGACAAGACCTCTTGCGGAGATTTATGGAGAAACAAGAAGAATTTTAGAAGATGAATTTGTTGATTTTGCTTTGTATGCAACTGCGTATCCGGTTGATTTTGAAGAAGCCGCCAAGGAAGACAAATGGAGACAAGCCATGGATCAAGAAATTGATGCAATTGAAAGGAACCAAACATGGGAGTCGGTTGAAGTACTTGAAGGGAAGAAACCCATTGGAGTCAAATGGGTTTACAAGACAAAGTTGAATGCACAAGGTGAAGTTGAAAAACATAAGGCACGATTAGTTGTGAAAGGCTACAAGAAAAAGTATGGTGTTGATTACAAAGAAGTTTTTGCTCCCGTGGCACGTCTTGAAACAATTCGTTTGATAATTTCATTGGCCACTCAAAATAAGTGGCAAGTTTATCAAATGGATGTTAAATCTTCTTTCTTGAATGAAGTAATACAAGAAGAGGTGTACATTGGTCAACCTTCCGGCTATGTGATAAAGGATGAAGAGCATAAAGTCTATCGGTTGAAGAAGGCATTGTATGGCCTTAAGCAAGCCCCTCGTGCATGGTATAGTCGCATAGATGACTATTTTGTGAAGATGGGATTCAAGTGGTGTCCATTTGAGCATACTCTTTACATCAAGGAGAACAAAGGTAACATTCTCATCATTGGTTTATATGTGGATGATTTGATTTTTACGTGAAATAGTCTTGATAATATTGAAGAATTTAAGAGAAGTATGATGCAAGAATTTGAGATGACCGACTTGGGTCTACTTCATTACTTTCTTGGTATTGAAGTAAAGCAAGATAATGATGGTATATTTATCTCTCAAGAAAAGTATGCAAAGGATTTGATGAAGAAGTTTAGAATGGAAGAGGCAAAGCCAATTAGCACTCTAGTTGAAGTTGGCTTGAAACTAAGTAAGGATGACAACTCTAAATATGTTGATCCAACATTGTTTAGAAGTCTTGTTGGGAGTTTGATGTATTTGACAGCCACTCGGCCGGACATTACATATGGTGTGAGCTTGATTAGTAGGTTCATGGAGCAACCAAAGAAGACACATTGGGATGCCGGAAAAGGAATTTTGAGATATGTGCGTGGAACACTTGGGGATGGAATTTATTATCAAAAGATAAATGATCCTAAGGTGCTTGGATATTGTGATAGTGATTGGGCCGGAAGTGTTGATGATAGTAAATGTACTTCGGGAAATGTTTTCTACTTTGGATCAAGTGCAATCACTTGGATGTCAAAGAAACAACAAGTTGTGGCTCTCTCAACCGCCGAGACAGAATATATTTCACTATCTTTAGCTAGTTGTCAAGCTTTATGGATTAAATGGGTGCTAGAAGAACTTAAGCATACTCCAAAAGAAAGTCCACTTATATATTGTGATAGCAATTCTGCTATAGCACTCACCGAAAATCCAGTTTTTCATGGGAGGAGCAAGCATATAAGAATCAAGTATCATTTCATTCGAGACTTGGTTGGAAAAGGAGAAGTAGTTGTCAAGCATTGCAAGACGCAAGATCAAATTGCCGATATTTTAACGAAGCCTTTGAAGTTGGAGATTTTCAAGGAGTTAAAGAAGAAACTTGGTATGCGTAAAAGTTTAGCTCAAAGGGGGGCAAATCAAGTTTAAAAGGGGGTGTTGGAATATAAACTTGATTTATTAGTTTCTAGAGAATTCTTGTATTATGTTTAAAGGGGGGTGAGAGTTCTAGAATTATGTTTTCTTTGTAATCAAGTAAAAGTCTTTCTAGAATTATGTTTTCTTTGTAACCAAGTAAAAGTATTTCTAGAATTATGTTTTCTTTGTAATCAAGCAAAAGTAATTCTAGAATGATCTATTAGGGACTATAAATAGAGGAGCTCTCCCCTCATTTGTAAATCAAGCAATCAAGCAAAGAAAAATAATAATAAAGCATTATTTGTGAGAACAAGTTTCTTCTCTTTGTGTGTGAGTTGTGTGGATTAGTGAGAACAAGTTTCTTCTCTCTAGTCTCCAACCTTTTTTTTATATATTCCAACAAATACATGTACAAGCCAAGCAATGCGCAGAGTACTGATAAATGCACAACTAAAAGGCCATATTGTATTATTTTTAAGGTTTAACTCATTTACTTCACAGAACGGAGATTTGTATTAGTTAAAAAACAAGAATAAAAAAATAAAAATTGGTTAACATTTCTCAAAATTCATATGCTTCGTTTTTTAACTTACAAATGACACTGAACAAATGTTTGAATATTGTGAAAGTTGTACCAAAAGCTATCATGTAACATATCGTCTTTTTTGCTTTAGGTTAGTGCAAATCCAACCAAAGAAATCACACGTCGTGAAGTATGGGAGAAGACTCATACGAAAAAGGATGGTAGCATGTCAGATTCGGCTTCCGTATATTTTGTAAGTTAAACAAATAATAATTTAGCTATTCTACAAAGTTTATGTAACAAATATCATCTCAAGCACTATTGTATTTTAGGATAAAATTGCAAAAACAAAGGAATCAATCAATGATAGCGACAAAGAAGACTTGCCATTAGATGAAGATATCCTATCACAAGTGTTTGGCAAGGACAAAAGAGGTCGGACTCGAAGTATTGGAGCCAAAATATCAAGGACCCAAGTTAATGCTTCTAAGATTGCGCGTAAACAACTAAAAAAGGATCAAGGAGGCTTGAAGATTTAAAATCTAGGATGAATAATATGGAGGGTACATTGAAGTCATTGGTGGACTTATTGAAGGGACGATATGTGGGTCAAGGAAATCATATACCGAAGATTGCTTCAAATGAAGGAGGAAGTGGTACACCTCAGGGAAGTGTTGGAGATTTGCCGAGTAATGACTTTGCCAATTCATTGAATTTGTCCGGTTTGCCCAATCAAAAATGTGAAATCCTGAACGTTAACCTAGAGATCATTGCAACAGCCTTTGTATGTAGAGATTCGACAGCATCCATTATACACGGAAAACCTATACCTCTAACACATGAGAAGTTGGTTGTGGACAATATACTTCTACTAGAAGAGAAAACAAGCAAAATAAATCATTATCTTGCTATGACTTTTGGTGAAGTTGGAATTGATGGTTATGTGTGCCATCCAAAGAGTATCTAAAATCTGTAGACGCATAAGTAGGTATGTATAGTATTATACTTTGGTAGTTTTAATGTTATGTTGCCTTTAAGTAGTTTTAAACCATTTTTGGCATATTTAGTTAATTTCTAAATCTTTAACATAAACAAGTGTTAAATACTTATTAATATATTAAATTACTTATCCTGATTAGGATAAGTAGTTTTAACCATATTTATGTTGCTTGAACTCGGGTTAGACGATTGGATTACATCTCTAAAGACGTTTAATTATGTTGATAACCTTGAGCACACTTAACGAATATTAAGCCCATTTCTGTTTTAAGCATAAAGGTTCATCAAGTAATTTTATTTTAAAAAAGAAAATTGTCTAAAGAATATGAATGATTTAGAGATAGGACTTCATTAGAATACCACTGCAACTTGATTCATCCCAATACTTACAGCAACTTGATTCTCCGTGCCAACTTTTAATATACCACCAGAATTGATTACAACGATTAAAGCAATAGATTATCATTACACAATTCTCGTTAAAGAATACCAGAATTGATAAATCAGAATGGTGATAGAATGAGAAAAAATGTAAATACTGCATTCAACGGTTGGGAATCCTACCTTGAATGTTATTTATTTTAAGATCAACATGTTGCAATCAAAACCACCTATCTTGCAAACATGTGAGGAATTACAACTAAATTGGTCGTTATATTGTAATGAAACCATTTGCAGACTACAATTGAGAATAAACCAGAATTGAAATCTTACTTTTATTGCACCAGTTTTGTACGTTTTATATAATAACCACATTTAATAAACACGGAGCTATGAAAATTCAAAATTTCCAAGTGGTAATAGAAACTTAAGTGAGCGCTTTTAGGAGTGAACATAGATAAGATTAGTTTATGTGAGTTTGCATTGTCGACAAGCCTCATCGATTTGTGTTTACTTGGAGAATATTTTAACAAAGCTTTGGTCTTTGGGTTACTGCAATTGACAACAAGCTTTTTCTATTGAAGTTTCTTGTGCCTAGTGGCCAAATTGCCTCTTTACAACAATAAAATATGTACATTATAGTTATCTATGTTTATCTTTGACAGATGACCCATGCTATTGAAGTGGATGAGGTGAAGCCTGAAGTTGAAATACATGCCTTATAGTGCGAAATCAAAAACTTGCAGTTCAGCAAGTGCATTAGAAGGAGTTACACTTTGTCGCATGTATTATGTATTGTTGCTGAATTGTTGTTTTCATGTATCATTGTATAATAGTTGATGAACTATCTGAAACTTTTGTCTTCATGTATCATTGTATTGTACTTGATGAACTATTTGAAACTTTTGTCTTCATGTATCATTGTATTGTAATTGATGAACTGTTTGTAACAATGAACTGTATTGTGAACTGAGACATTTACTCTATGCTTTAAGTTACAACCGTGACATTATTTTGTATTAAATTGAACTGAAGTAAGAACCGCCGAGACAGTTAATTGATTTGAGTAACATACAATGTTTAGCCACGGCCTTAAGCCGTAGCTAAACATGTATTTGCCACGGCCTTAAGCCGTGGCGACACATGTATTTGCCACGGCTCTAAGCCGTGGCTGAACGAAATATTGCCACGGCCCAAAGCTGTGGCAAAATAGAAAACAACCACGGCTTAGGGCCATGGCTAAATTTTTGCCACTCGGACATTCGCCACGGCTACGGGCCGTAGCTAAATCACTTTGCCACGGCCTGAATCTGTGGCGAATTGGCTTTTCTGGTGTAGTGTTCGCAAGTATGTGCATGATCCAGAGACTACTATTCCTCCGACAGGGTTGGAAGATCTAGTATAGAGCCCAATTTGACTTTGGTTAGAGCACCAGTTTGGTTTGTAGTGAGAGATGAGAAAAGATTGAAGAACAAGACAGTCAAGTTGGTGAAAGTTTAGTGGAGCGACAACGAGAAGGACTGTACTTGGAAGACAGAGGACAGGATTCGAGAAACTTATCTTGATCTGACCTGAGGGTATGTCTATATTAGATTTATATAGATACTTCCTAGTCAGGTAGACTAGTATGGTTATTAGGAGTCGTTACAGATAATTGCTATGTTTAGTATTTAGTCCGTAGTGAATTTCAAGGACGAAATTCTTTAAGGAGGAGAGCCTGTAACACCCCTAATTTTTTATAACATTATTCAGAAGATTTAATTAGATAAATTAAAAAGAATAATATAAATGTTAAGTGATAAGGAGGTTGAGATTTTAACAAATCTAATTAAGGCCGTGCTAAATAAATAATTAAATGGGCTTAAGAAAGGTTTTTAGGTTAATTAAATTGCATAAGGGTATATTAGGAATTTTTCGCCCATAACCCTTACCCCTATATATTTTCGTCCCTACCATTTCATTCCCATTCATGTCATTTTGAAAACGCAAACTAAAAATATTTAGAGGAGCCGGCCATAATCAAGGGAAAGAGGAATTTAATTAAAAGCTAGAGATCCAAGCTTAAAGGAAATCAATCTCAATCCAATCTCCTAATCTAAATCAAGGCGAATAATAATTCCATCTCTATTTTGTTTTGAATCATATGTTTTTGGATTTATGGGTAAATTTGTTTTTATAATGAATTGGATGATGATATGCTTGAATATTAATTGGTTTAATTTTAAAAAGATTGTTTAAATGGGATTATTCACGGTTTTAGGGAGAAACCGATTTATGTTGATGTTTAAATGCCATGAAAATTTTTTATGTTATGTAAAAAATGATTTTGGAGTTGGGTTTTGATTTTGATAATTTTCCAAGCTATGGAAAGATTGTTTTCAAAGGAAATTATGGTTATTTAGGTTTATAAATTTATTTCGGAAAATATATTAAGAATTTGGGTCTGAGATTTTGATATGTTAGATAACATGATTAAAGTAAATATCTGGAATTTTTGGGGATTTTTCCAAAGTGATTTGCTAAGCAAATTAAATTATTTTAGAATAGGGACTTCTTTGTAATATTGGTTTTGCTTAATGGAAGGGCTTATTTGATTAACTTAACCATTGTTTAGATCTGAAATTAGCGGCGGTTATTTTAGTAAAAAATTTAAAAAGTTAAGGCAACCAATCTGGTGTTTACACTTTGCAAGTTAGTTAGAAAAAGGTTTGCTTTAATTAGTAGTAAAATAGTTTTACCCAAAAAAGTGGATTTCGCCTACTTTAGAAGTACCTTTCGACTCAGAGCTTTCACCTTCAACCCGGTCGAAACCTACTAAGGCAAAAAATACACAAGGTATCACAAAGATGGTATGCAGTGGATTAGAGAAAGGCAAAAGGCTAGGTGTCGAAAGCATGGCTTCCGAAAGGGTCGATACCTTGGTTTGTTTTAAAAAAAGAAGCGCCTGCCTTTGTTTCATTTTAGCCTTCGAAGGAGTCGAAGCATATGTTTTCGAAAGAGGTTTTAAAAGCTTTCAAAGGGGTTGCCATCAACTTATGTTTGCTTTTGAATGAGTTCCTTTACTTATGAAATAATGCTTTTGAAAGAAGGGGTTCTAACCTAGTCGAAGCCCTGCTGTCGTTCTTTAGCCTTTCGAAGGTGTTGAAGTCATCAATGCTTTCGAAAGGTAGTGTTTGTTTTTAAAGATGTTTAAGTGACTTCCTAAATGATTTCGAAAGGGTCCAAGGGTTTCGAAGGCAATGGCTTCGAGAGGGGTTTCGACGCTATCCTTCAATATTTTGTTTAAATGGTTTGAAGCTTTCGAAAGAGATAGTGCTAACGCCATCATGTTTTCCCCAATATTTTTATATGGTAAAGAATGGTTTCGAAAGAGATACTTTTGTCTATATTCACTTTGACCCAAATAATATTTTAAGTATAAACCCAATGGTTTCGAAAGGGGGACTTTCAATGATTTTGGAAGGGTCACTTCCAATGGTTTCGAAAGGGGTACTTTTAATTGGTTTCGAAGCTATGCTTCTAAAGTTAATAGCTGATACTTTAATACATTCAAAAGGTTTCAAAAGAAAGTTTTAAAGTGTTCGAAAGGCAGGGCCTAATGTTTTGAAAATATATTTTTATGGTTTCGAAGGAGGGTATCCAAGGAAGTCGAAAGCAAAGTTTCTAACGTTTCGAAAGGCTTTGTAACCAAACTCATTTTTAAAGGAAAAACCCATGGCTAAATTAAAGGAGTTTTGAAATGATTTTAAGAAGAAGCTTTCCTTGATAAAATCATAGGTTAAAGGAGTAATCATATATTATTAACCACAAAATCTTTTACAGTGGAAAGTTTTGAATACAATATTAGAGTCCAACCTAGATTCAGCCTGGACAGTTATAAATCCTTTGTCCTTACAAATGCTAAAAACCAAAACAAAGGCAGCGAAAAAATAGAATACGCCCATACATTGATAAAGATCTCTAACTCTCCTCTAGAAACTCTAAGCATCTCTAGCTAAACATGAAACTACTCAGATCTGACCCGAGTATTAAAAATACCCGGATCAGGCTTAATAAACCGACGTGAGAAAACTCGAATTGTAAATGTATACGACAGTGTTATAGATCAGATTGATGCCAATCAAAACCTTTGAAAATAAGGGTATCTCGTAAGACGAAACTGCATATAAATACGGATGGGTTTTTACCTTACGATAACCAAAATATTTTATACCAAAACAAATTTGATTTATCATTAATGACATTGGTTTGAAAACATTTTTCAAATAAATATATAAAGAAGGTACCAATACTTGGACAATTTCAAACGGTATATATGATACCAAAGGGGAAGCTGAAATGTTTGCAAAGCATTACAGCTATTTTGGGAATACAACCAAAACCATAAAGCTCGTATCAGAATTGGATTTCCAACATGATAGGGAACTAGTAGCCATTTCCTCCGATGCAAAATCCACGCATAACATCCTAGTCTCTGGTGACTATTCACTTTTATCAAGCAAGCCTCCGTACTAAATTGTTACACTACTATGGAACAACGTAATTTAATGGCTTTGCTCTTTCTCAGTCAAGCATCCAATGACCATTTAAACCATTGAGTGTCCAGACACTACTGGACTCCTCCATCATCAATAAAACCGATAGCCTAAAATATATGTCATATAGACTACATAGTATCATGTATCATTCCTGGGATGTGAGGCTCGTCAAGCTACGCTCTTCTTTCCACAAAGCCATGCTTTGCTTTTCACAAAGCCATGCTTTTATTTTCACAAAGCCACGCATTGCTTTTCACAAAGAAAATTCCACTTAGAATGCCACGTTGCCATTTCTAACAACACTTTATTGATTTCCACAAAAGTACAACCTTTGAGCTCGTAATGTCGGAGAAGAGTGTTAAGTATAAGAGAGGCTACCTCTTACACCAAATAGATGTACATTTGTAGAGATCAATGTATGTGGTTTTAGAAATGCAATGTCAGACATTCATCTATATAAGTTGTCCAGGTGAAGGACAAACCGAAGGCACTCCACCTACTACTTCATGTTTTGGAATCAACCCTAGGATTTGTAATGAGTAGTCCTTGCAAATCGAAGATTTTCAGAACGAAGGCACTACTGCCACCAGATATATATATATATATATATATATATGGAGATTATAGTGGCAAGCAGCCCTACATCATGAAGATCTCCGTCTTCAAATCATTGTCTTCAACATGTCTTCACTTTCAAACATGTATATTGGTTCAAAGTGGTTTTCGGATAGGAATTACCAAAACTCGACCCCTTTTTCTCCAAATCAATCATCGATAAAAGATGTTAAGTATATAGGTGATTATTAAATAACATCCAATCAATTTATATTTTTATCAATCAAATATCTTTCGGAGATATATTCTTTTAAACTATTCTTTTATCTTTTAAGAGAATATGGAATCATTAAGCCTCGTTTATCAAATTCTTCGGTTGATTAAACCTCTTTAATCTTGGAATAATTCCAAATTACTTCACCTTTTACTTAGGAAAACATTTCCAAATCATTTATTTAAATCCTAATAAAGATTTCCTATTTTCAAATCATAACTTTCAAATGGGTCAAAAGCGATGTTATTTAAGACATCATTTACTGTAAACCCAAATCAATTAGTACTAAGTAGAAAAAGATCCATAGAGATTATACTAATTACACTCAATACCAATTTTCGTATTCAACCTATATTATTCATCGAATAACGATGAAATCACTTTTTAAATTAACACGGATAGTACGAGTTCCCTCCTTGGAATTTAGTATAGAGTTTAACTAGGGTATTTTTTATACCACCAAAATAATATTTCAAAATTTTGTTTAACTTTTGAAAAATTCCAAATCTCTTTTCTTTATACTTAAGAAAATGCGGTTCGAGTAGATCAAATTAACTATCCCTTCCGTCGGGTCAGTCCGAATAGCTACGGTGAAACCCAAACACTTATTATCCAAGCTCGGGTCTAGAGACTATCTCTTTATCACCCATAAGGTGGTCAAGTTATGTGGTCAACTGTAAATCCTTTATATGGTCTTTTTTAGAGATGATTTTCATTTACTTAACGCTATTCCAAATATTGTTTAAAACAATTTTCCTTTAACCAATTATTTTAAACTCCTTTAAAATAATTATAGAACTTCCAAACCATCTTAAAAATACTTAACTATTCATTTGAAAAGATTACTAAAAATATTGGGAAAAAATAATTAAGTTAAAACCATGCTTTGCAAAAGTTACCGACAACCATCGTAAAAACCGCTGCGAATAGTGTTTTAGAGCTTCTCAGCCCTGTATATATATTCCACCTCATATATATCAAATTTTTCTATCCATAACTATTTTAAAATATTTAATCATATTTATGGAATTTATTTTATATTTTTAAAGATTTAAAAATATTCGTTTCTGAAGAATTTACCCCTTTGATTTCCAAACTGCCAAAACACGATGTTTTTGAAAACTCAATTTGGACATATTTCAAACTCTACTAAATGAAATATTGATTTTCTTCTTTTGTTTGAAAACTATATTCTAATGGGTTTAGGAAATTCTTATTTCAAAAAATTCCGACTTATATTGCTCCCTACACGTTGATTTAACTTTCAGGACGGAAAATTACAAACTGCCGCTACAGGACGAGCTCGATTTGGCTCAATTTTTCTAACTTCATTATACTTTATCGAAACTTGTTAAAATATTTAAAAACCATAATAAACCATTTTAAATCATTTCAAACTATTTTTACTAGGTCAAAAACTAATTTTCCACTTTATTCCATATTATAATAATAATTATTTTTCAACCTTTTTATATTCAAAACCATAAAGAGGCTTAATAAACTCCATACACGTATTAATATGGATTTATTTTTCATGAATTAACTATGATTAATTAATTAACCATTTCTATTTTGATGAATATTATTTTCCCATCATTACCAACCAAGTTATCAACCAAATATTCATCCAATATTCAACCAAGCATATTAATTTACTAATTAAACATGCATATCATCATTTTAAGTTTTAAATAAACAAGACTAAAATCAAGTACTCGGTATCGATTTACACTCCATTAAATTTTTTCGAAGCTTCTTGAAATAAATCCAAAGGAAATCCAACAGCACTTCCTTCTCTTTTCTTTGCTTTGGAGCTTCTCGGATCTCCTCCTTCACCTATGGAAGTGTAACATCCCTAATTTTTGATAACATTATTTAGGAAATTTAATTAGATAAATAAAATAGAATAATGATGAAAAGGAGATTGAGATTTTAAATAAAGCATATAGTGTCGTGCTTAATAATAAAGTAAATGGGCTTTAATTGGGTTATTAGCTAACTAATTTACACATGGGCATATTAGTAAATTGCCATATCATTTTACACAGCTATACCCTTTCACTATTTTCCATTTATGCTCATTATTTCTCAAATCAAAAATAAATGCAAATACCTAAGGAGTCGGCCATTATCAAAGGGGAATTCAATCTAAAGCTAAGGATCAAAGCTAGGAAGGATTTATCAACAACAAATCTCAAATTCTTTATCATATCTAAGGTGAATAATACTTTTATACCATCTCTATTTTATTCTATGATCATAGGTTTTTGGATTTATGATAGAATTCATTTTTATGATGATATGGATGATGATATGCTTGAAATATATTATGTTTGATTTATTTTAATTCATTCACATATGAATTTTGCGCGGTTATGATGTAAAATCGAAAGTTTATAATTTTAGAATGCCATCGAAATTTTTTATGTTAAATAAAACATGATTTTGGAGATGGGTTCCAATTTCCATAATTTTCCGAGTTATAGAAAATTTCTTATGAATTTCTTAAGGAAAATATGATATAATTTTGTTTAAAATTTATTTCGAGTATTTCAGGAAGAAATTGGGTCTAAATTTTTAAGATGATTGATTACATAATGGTTGGGGATTTTTCCCAGTTGTTTTACTAGGGAAAATAAATTATTTAAAAGGAAGGACTTTTCTGCAATTGTCGGTTTTGATATATGGAAGGGCTTAAACTTACAATTCATTGATTTAGGTCTAATTAAATGCGGTATTTTTAAATGGTAAAGTGTTTGAAAAGTTTAAAAGTATCCAATCAAGGAATTACAACGGGCAGGTTAGTATAAAGTGATTACTATATTTAGCTAAAATCCAACATCTTTCAGTAACAGGTGGTTCCGCCTATTTCGGAGGTACCTTTCAACTCCCTTACCTCCGTATCAACCCAATCGAAACCAATGCACATGGTATCAATGTTGTTGGTATGAAGTGAATTGGTAAGCAGCGGAAGGTGGGGTGTCGAAAGTGATGCTTTCGTCAGAGTCAAAAAACTTAGGTTTACTTTTAAAAGAAAAGCTCCTGTCTAGTTTCTGAAGGGCTTTCGACCAAGTCGATACCCTATAAGGTCGAAACTTAGTTTGCATTCAAAAGTTAAATTCCTGTTTTGTTTTACTTAAAGCTTTCAACATAGTCAAAACTCATGCTTTCGAAAGGGTCTTTATAAATAGCTATCAAAGGGGTACCTTGCTTTTTTTTATATCAGTGCTTTCGAAGGATTGGTTTCGACCAAGTCGAAACCCAGCCGCTAATTTTACCTTTTGACTGCATTGAAACCAGCAATGCTTTCGACAAGTTATTCTTTTTTTTGTTTAATTAAGCATTTTTCCTGAATACTTTCGAAAGGGGTTGAGGGTTTCGAAGGCAATGGAGTCGAAAGGGGGTTTCGACTCTATCCTTTGAAGTTTCAATTTAACGGTTGTTGCTTTCGATTAGGTGGTTCCGACACCATCAACTTTTTCTCCAAAACAATTTTATAATTGGTTTCGAAAGAGATACTTTCATACATAACCATTTTGTCCCAAAGAATGTTTTATAAACCCAATGCTTTCGAAGGGGGTATTTTCGTTTATTTCGAAGTTATGTTTTAAAGGATGTTTTGATACCATCGAAAGGTATATTTGGTTTCGAAAGAGATGTTTTTAAGATTTAGAAACACAAGCCAATCTCAATTTAAAGGAATAATCATGGAATGAATAAACAAAGGATTTTGAAATGAAGAAGTTTTTATTGATTATAAAGATAAAGGGTTTAACCGGATTATATAAATATAGAAGGCAATAACCACAGGCGTTGGTATAAATTGTTGATATGTGTACTTCTTCATTCATATTGTTATTAACCCATAACTATACTTTGAGGAAGGGCAAAATAACCAGCTAGGTCGACCCAGTAGTAAATATAATTTAAGAAATGTTAAAATCTAAATTAAAGATATTGGCAGGCGCCAATAGGTTTGCAGTTAGCCCATGAAAAATGTGTATAATAAAAGATATTAGCAGGGGCCAATAGGTTCTCTATGATTTGATACTGGCAGGGGCCAGTAGATTTGTAGTTTGCCCATGAAAACTATATCCGGGTTAAGATATTTGACAGTCAGTTAATAGGTTCCTAGTTAGCCCATGAAAACTAGGATAAGATAAAAGATATTGGAGATACCAATAGGTTCTTAGTGATCCCATGAAAACAATGAAATCGGACAGATAGTCCATAAACATTTAACAGGTTAATAGTAACCCTTAAAACTATAATTGAGATAGATAGTGAGAATGAATGGGGATGGGTAATCCAGATTTGATTTACTTATTTTACATACCATCATAATATTTTGAAACACTATGTTTTTAACCATTGTGGATGCAGGAGCACATTATATGGTTTTATAATGTTTTAGGATACTAGTGAGGGGAAACCCCATTCCGCTAAGTAGCGTGGTCTCACTAAATACCCAATTGATTTGAGATGGTAGATTATTATTCATACCAGCCTTTATGTCTGACTCGAAGTTTTTGTTTTCCCCTTAAACTCTCGGGTACTCAATTGATTTTGAGTAGGTTGAGAGTTAAGGTTTCCAGGTGTTCTTTTAGACGAATAAAGCTTCTAAAGACATGCAGGAGGCAAGCTTGTTATTAGAGTTATTTTATTTCCATTGTGTGTTTGATTGTAAAGGCAGATTGTTTAGTGCCTTATCATATACTCTGATCAACCAAGGGGCATCTTCATATGTCGCCCTTGGTGTATTTTTTTTTTGGCAAAGCCAGCGGGGTTGAATGGACCCCTACCATTATTATTAAGAACAAAAAAGTTACAAAAGATTACAACAAGCAAACCTCCAAAGATAAGAGGTCAACACATAAGAGAAATTAGAGAAATTACATTGATCTAGTAATAGAAGGACCAGTACGTGTTTAGAGGAAGATTGCCCTTTAAACACCCTATTGTTCCTCTCCATCCAAATGAAATTCAAAACCTTCTTTAAGATTCTTAGCATCAATCTACCTCTTTCATTCTTCCACCTAGTAGCCTTGAAAATATTGTACCATTCCATAAGAGAATTACGCGTAGGCCTATGATAACCATAGTGATGCAAAATCATATTCCAAATATGGAATGTAAAATCACATTCAAAGAACAAATGCGCCACAGTCTCCACATCAGAACCACACAAGGAATAGGTATCACATTGTATAATACCACAATTTTTAAGTCTACGAAGCGTAAGAATACCATTCTTCAAAACCTTCCACATGAATAGATTTTCCTTAGGGATAGAAAGAGGATCCCAGATTCTAGTAAACCAAAGAAAAGTAGGATAATCATTGGAGGGATCAAGAGCATTATAAACAGATTTTATCGAATGCACCTTGTCATTCCAAGTAACATGAATATTGCTAAGGCTATATAACTTATTATGAATAGCAGTCCACTCAGCTCTAACCACTGCAGAGCTGCAGTATGGAAGGGAAACTCTACCATCAGCCCAATATCTTTGAACAGATGCATTACAACTAATACCAGAGATGCTTCTAGTGTCATAATCAATAATATTTGCTAGAATAACTCCTTTAGCCGGCCATGGATCATACCAAAACGAAATCTTGGCAATGTCTTTCATTCTCTGCTGAACCAGAGGTAGAAAAATATATCTACCTCTCAAGATATTCCTCCAGGACCAACTGCAGTCAGATGGAGGAGTAATACACCAGAAGTTACTATCTCGAATGAGATAATGTCTACACCATGAAGCCCACAAATTATTGTCATGCTTCAATAACTTGTCAACTCTAGATGATAGCATAGCAAAATTCCATCGCATAATATTTATAATTCCAAGACCACCTTTTTCATAAGGGCAACAAATATGGCTAAAAGCAATAGGAATCATTTTCTTAGAGAAAGGGTTAGCATGCCACAGAAAATGATTCAATGCTAAGTTGATCATGCTAATAAGCTTGGCTGGTAGGATGAAGATTCTGGCATAATAAACACACACGGGAATTGCAATAGATTTAACAATAACAAGCCTACCCGCCATAGAAAATTTAGAACAATTCCAACTAGATAACTTAGCAGTAATTTTTTCAAACAGCTGTAAGCATTGGAAAGTCCTTATTCTAGAAGAACAAAGAGGAACACCAAGATAGGATTCATTATCACTAAAAGGGGATAGGCCTGACAGAGTATACATCATCTCTTTTCCAACATCAGGGAGGCCAGCAATACACATTCTAGACTTACTTCTGTTAATGGATAAACCAGTCAATTCCTGAAAGGTAACAAGAACATTTAAGACCCCACTAATCGATTTATAGTTAGGCTTAGTAAAAAGAAGAAGGTCATCAGCAAATAGGAGAGTGGAAATTCTGTTCTTCCTACATAAGGGATGATAATCAAATAGCTTATTAAACATAGCAGCAGAAATTAGAGAAGTGAGAAGTTCCATAACACAGATGAAGAGGTAAGGACAGACAGGGTCACCCTGTCTAATACCTTGAGTAGCACCAAAATATCCAAAGTTGTAACCATTAATACTAAGGGAGTAATTGACAGTGGGTATACAAGTATATATCCAACATAGAAAGGGGACAGGGTAGTTCATCTTATAAAGAATGTAAATGACTGATTTCCACTAAACAGAATCATATGCCTTCTGAATATCAAGTTTAAGGACACATCGAGGAGATATGAGCTTCCTGTTGTAACCCTTCATAAGTTCAGAAGCAAGGAGGATGTTATCAGTGATGTCTCTACCAGGGAGAAAAGCACTTTGATTAGAAGAGATCAAACCATCCAAGGAAATTTTCATTCTAGCAGCCAAAATCCTAGATATGCATTTGTAGATTACATTGCAACAAGCAATGGGTCTAAACTGATTAACATACATAGGATGGATTGATTTAGGAATCAAAGCAAGTTTAAAATACATTGCAACAAGCTCTTGGTGTATTTTGTATTAACTATATTTTATTTGAATGTGCTCTACAAACTGGTATTATGTAATCAATTTGAAATATTTTGAAATGGAATGTGGAATGTGTGTGCTTTTTAAAAAAATTTCATATTCTTGTGTTTCTGTGTATCAATGTATCTAATATCGCCGTATTTGGTCATCGAGGATTAATAACTATGGATGACTACAACATTCGTAGCCGTTAGTTTTGGGCCTCCAAGTAGGGGGGTGTTATAGGAAGCTCAGCCATGATGTCTTTGGGGTTGATGTGCTCGGTCAAAGGTGGAAATGGTGGTGGCCGTGCACTAGTAGGAGGTTGGGGAGGTGATTTACTTTGGTTTTGATAAGTTTTGATCGCTTTTGGATATGTTTATTATTTTTGGAAGTGTATATATACTTTTCTTTTATGGAGAGGCCATTAATGAGTTTAGCAAGAAGAATAGAGAGCTTAGAACTTGGTGTGTTGGATAATGAAGGTGTAGGGTGGGTATATATAGGGTGGGAAGCCTTAGATATGAAGCACCTTAGAAAATATATTTCCCCTCCCATCCATCATGTCATACACGCCTCTTCACCACTCTCCCATTAATAGTAACATGCAATCCTTCTCCTTCATGTGCTCCTTCATGTGTAGGTGTGTGTAAGCATGAGTATGTGATGGTAAGTTTGCTTTTAGGACTTAAGAATGAAGAAATTGGAAATATCTAAGATATTTTGAGATGTATGTATGTATATGTTTGTTATGTGTATATGTGTATATGTATATGTTAGTGCATATATGTGTGCATTATATATGTGCACAAGACATATAAACAATGTTGTGATCACTTTGAACAAATTCCGTTCGTTAAACCATTAAAAAACTAAAATCCGATTTCCAGTCATATTTTCACTTATTAATTAGATTACTTATAAATGTAAACAAAATTTGAAAACTAATTTCTTATCATTAGTAATAAATTAAAGTGATCACATTTGAATTATAAAACCATATAAAACAATATTAAACAAGTGTTTACAAAAAGTGTTATCGTATCGACAAAATGTTATGAATTTTCTTATATTTTAAAACAAGCATATATCTCTATAAAACTATTGTAAATGACTCATCATCACTATATAACTTATTAAAATGAATTATTATCATTTTAAAACAATTATTTGATTATTTAAACTTAATTTAAAATTCTAGAAAATATATAAAGGTGATGATATCCCCAATGATGTCATAAATATATTTTATTTTCAAAAATAAAATAAATAATTTTTATTTCATATTCTTGCTTAAATGGATAAATAAGTGTATGTACCTAGTTCCGTTCGCTTTAACATTGAGAAAATCTCAATTTTTTTGAAAGCTGATTTTCATCATTTTTCCGATGGAAAGCCCCAAATATCCATATTTGTTAATATACCTTTAAAACAAGTTTACCATCATTATTTATGGTTCAAAACATTATAATTTGTGTTATAAAATCTTATATTTGAATATTTCAAATATAAATATAATTTATCAAAGTGATAAATTTGTGGGTCATTAAAGACTTCTCCCTTAAAAGAATTTCATCCCCGACATTACAACCCAAAACATAAAACATGTATTTTAAAATCAATTCCGTATGATATACACAGATCATCCTTACAGAATATTTGATCCGATCTCATATTCGAATCCACAACTTTTACTTTCAACTAGTATTAATCCTTCGATCCTCTAGTGCGGACTCTAATAAGGGTCTTAATTCAGAAACTTCTGTTTTCCTTATATAGCCCTCAACTATCATAGAAAACACAAGTACCCAACCCCAAACCTTCATCAATGTTCACCGTCAAGAATCAAATGATAAATCCTTTTTCGGACCGATGTAAACACTTCAAAGTTCCGTACTCGAATCTGAGATTAAAACTGTGTGATGAAATGATCCACATACAACATACGTACTTAATAGCTTCCCAAAAACTTTATGTAAACATTTCATAAAACTTTTATCTTTTAGTTTAAACGCTTTTATAAACCCTTTATTTGTTCAAGATATTTACTTACGAAAAATTTCTATTTTCTTTCTAAAGAAACTATTTCAACTTTAAAACGTAAATTATATTTTTATTTCTAAAATTATAATAAACTTCTTGTATTATAATATACTACCTTTTAACCAATATTAAATTCAAACACCTTGATAAAAATTAATGATTACTAATTAATTTATTAATTAATGATTCATATTATCTTTTAAACTTAAATCCGTACTTTTTAACTTTCAAGAAATCTTTATGAAAATATTTCATAAAATTTTAACTTTGGTTTAAACACTTTTATAAAGCCATTTCTTTATAGCATTCCTCTAAATCTTTTAAATATCTTATTAAATTGATCTGATATAAGATAGAAGAAATGCACATAGAGAATAATCCAGAAAGAGATTCATTTATTAACATCATATTTATGCACCTGCTCTTAACCCTAGCCTGTATTAAAAGTTTTTAGGGATAACTCCTAGGGAATACAGTCTATCATACACCACCATTATATATATAGATCCTTGAACTGCTATACACACCAACTTTGGACCCCTTCTACGGTATATGGTGTGTTATCCTTGTTACCTAAGTCAACCCCTCTTTTCTTTGGACGGTCCTTTATTAAATGTCTTCCTTCATAGCACCGACTGCAAGTCAGGTTGGGCACTCTTTGGCTATATGTCCTAGTCCTTTGCAACGGTAGCAACTCTTTGCCCTTCCTGACCGAATTCTAGGTTTCTTCTTTATTTTAAAGCACTCGCTTAGAAAACGTCCTTGCCTTTTGCACTTCAAACAGAATATATCATCCCTAAAAGATTCTTCTTTCTTCTTTTTCTTTATTTTCCTATTCTTCTTTTCCTTTATTTTCCTATCCTTACACTGAACTGCATAATGCCCTTCTTTACTACATCTATAATAGTAGATGCCAGCATAAGATCCTAGTCTTAATTTTTCTTCTACTTCTCTTTCTGCATGTACTCTTCATGCTTTTTTTGGATTCGGCCATAACTCATCACCCGGCATATAAAACGCCATTCTACCCCTAAGTGGTATAAACAAAATATCATCAAAAGTTTTATACCATTTATTTCTTGATTTAAAAAACTTTTTATCCAAATAACTTGATTCAGACTTGTTCGAATTTGAACTTGCCTTGATCCTTCAATGATAAGGAGAATTATTTACTAAGCATATGATACCATTCACCTAAGCCAACATCCGATCGATATGTAACACCACAAAATTTAAACAGCATTATTAAGGAGATTTAATCAGATAAATTAAATAAAATACTGAAGAGATTAGAGGGATAAGGGAATTGAGATTTGAAAACTAATTAGGGTCATGCCTCAAATAAATGGATTTATAAAAAATGGTTTATAAGCTAAATGCTTAAGAGAATAAGGCAAGGGTAATATAAGGATAGCCGTATAGCATAACCCCTAAACCCTTACCTCATTGTCATTCACATTTTCATAAATCAAAAACATAAACAAAGGAGAAACAAGGCCGGCCATAACCCTAGAAGAAGAGGAGCTCAAAATCAATTAGAGGCTAAGATTCAATCTAGGAAGATTAAACCAACAACAAATCTCAAGTTTCTTATCCAAACAAGGTGGATAATAATCTAAACCGTCTCATATATGTCTTCTTGAACGTTTAAATTCAATTTATAAGGTTCAAAACCGTTTGGATGGATGAATGATGATATGCTTTGATTATATGCCATGTTTTAATTTAGACAAGTTTTTATGGAATGATATAATTCAATTTTAAGGTTAAAATCGTGCAAATTGATTTTCAAATGCCATGATGTTTGAATATGTTGTGTAAAACATTATTTTGGAGATGGGTTAAAAATTTTGTAATATTCCAAGCTATGGATAATTTATTATGAATTTTAAATGGGAGAGATAGATAATTTAGGGTTTAAATTATTTAAGGCAAATATATAAGGAACTTCGGGTCTGAAATTTATATACGTTGGAAAACATATTAATATTGTATTATTGTGATTTTGGGGAAATTTTTCTAAGTATTTTACTATATTTATAAAATTATTTATGTTAAGGGACTCAAATGTTTTATATGTTCTATCAAGGGGAAGGACTTATTTGCTTAAAATGTTTTAAATGGTAAATTGTGACTTCGGCAACCTTTTTGAAAAAAGGATTTTGATAAAGGAATGGAAACCAATTACATTTTGACAATTAGGCAAGTTAGGTGAAAAGAAATTCCTTTGAAAGGCATAAATTAGTTTATTTTGATTTACCACTTCGCCACTTCCATTTGCTAGCCTTTGTCACCATACTTCTGCAAATGAATCCATTCGAAACCAATACAAATGGTATCAAGCCATTGATACGTAGTGGATTGGAGAAAGGTGGAAGGGACCGTGTCGAAGGCATGCTTTCCAAGGGGTTGAGGTCATTCTTATAAGCTTTCGAATACATTACTTGCTTTGTTTTTAAAAGATGCTTTCGAAGGGGTTGAAGCTTTTGAATCTTTATCTTTTTTCAAAAAAAGAGGCTTTCGAACAAGTTGTCGTTTACTTTGTTTTTAAAGAACAAATGAGTTGCCGCATTTTGAACCTATTTGTTACCTAGCTGGCGCCTTCGTACCTTTCGAATTGGTTAAAGGTCGCTTTTGCTTATAGCCTTATAAGAATGAGTTCGAAAGGAAGGCTTTCATTTTATTAATATTGAAGTCGCCTTCCTAATGCTTTCAAAAGGGTCCTTGTAGCCTCTTTTATCAATGTTTTCGATGGGTTCGAAAGGTTGGTTTCAAAGCTATCATTTTCCATTAATTATCTTACTTGAAATCAATGCTTTCGTAAGGGATACTTTCGCTATTGTTCTCTTTGGCCAATAATTATAATTAATGTTAAACCCAATGATTTCGAAAGGGATATTTCAAATGGTTTTGAAGCTATGCTTCCACAAATTCTTGCTTAAGCTAAATGCTTTTGAAAGGAATGTTTTGAGTATTTTGAAAGGTATATCTTTAATGGTTTTGAAAGGAAAGTTTCAATGCTTTCGAAATATATGTTGGATGGTCTAGAAGGAGAACATCTAAGGTTTAAAGTAATGATACAAAGGATATAGTCGAAAGCCTTATTTTTTAAATAAGAAACCCAATCTCGTTTTTAAAGGTAAACCCATGGCAATATAAAAGAGTTTAGAAATGACATTTTACATTGGAATTTTTGAAGAAGCTTTCCTTGCTAAAGATAGTAGGTTAAGGGTATTAACCATGTTTCATTAGAAAAATGATTACAAGAAATTAAATCATAGAGGTTTACATTATTATGTTTTGATTAGTTATCATGTATGCTTTTGTAAACATATTCACTTCATAATTAACCCATAACTGCATTTTGGGGTGTTATGGGTAGAATAACCAGCTAGGTTGACCTAGTAGTGAATATACATTGAGTTAACTTCTACGTGAGTAGAATTGCATCTAGGAGGTCAGACAAACCAGAATATAGAATGGCCAAAGGCTGATCAAAGAATTGTTGGTTTAGACAGGTTCTTAGTAAGCTCATGAAAACTATGTATGGAAATTGTTATTGACAGGGGCCAATAGGTTCTTAGTGATCCCATGAAAAATATGTCCGGAATAAGTTATTGAAAGAGATCAATAGGCTCATAGTCAACCCATGAAAACTATGACATGAGAGATGTTATTAGAGAATCCAATAGGTTCATTGTAAGCACATGAAACCATGATTGAAGAAAGTTGTTGGAAGATACCAATAGGTTCATAGAGATCCCATGAAAACTATGATTGGATGATCGTATTGCTATGAACCAATTGGTTCATAGTGACCCTATGAAAACTATGAAAGTGGATGGAATTTCCATAAAGAATTAATAGGTTATTAGTCAGCCCATAAAAACTAGTAGGTTAATACTGACCCTAGAAACTATAACTTGAGACAGAAAGTCAGGTAAAATGGGGATAGGAAATCCAGAGCATATTTCATGTTTGCATATCATCATGATACATTTTATTATGTTATGTTTTAACCATTGTGGATGCAGGTGAATAATATATGGTTATTATAAATTTGGTTAAGATACTAGTGAGGGAAAAACCCGTTTCGCTAAGCGGTATGGTCTCACTAGATATCTATGTGGTTCGAGATGGTAGATTATTATTCATACCAGACTTTTTGTCTGACTCGAAGTTTATGTTTCCCTTTAAACTCTCGGGTGCTCAATTGATTTTGAGTAGTTTGAGAGTTAAGGTTTTCAGGTTCTCCTTTAGACGAATAAGCTTTCGAAGACGTGCAGGAGGCAAGCTAGCTATTAGGAGTTCTTTCTATTTGATTCCATTGTGCTTTGGATGTAATGGAAAAGAAGTTTACTTTCCTATATTCAGAATCTGATCAACCAAGGGGGCATCTTCATATGTCTTTCTTGGCGTATTTTGCAATAATTATATTTCTCTAAATGTGGTTTACAAATTGGAATTATGTAATGAATTTGAAATGTGATTTGAAGTGGAATGAGAAATTTGTTTTATGATTTTAAATTTTTTCATATCTATGGGTTTCTATTATATTAATGTATCTAGCATTACCGCATTTGATCATTGAGAATTAATAACTATGGGTGTGACTGCAGCATCCGTAGCATTTAGTTTTGGACCTCCAAATGGGGGATGTTACAAGTTGGTATCAGAACATAGGTTTATGTAAATTTAAAAGAAATTTGAACCTAAAATATTTTCAAAACATAATCCAAAGAATCAGATAATGAGATCGGGTTGGGTTAACGCTTTAGTAACGTACTTGCATTTGTTATATATATATACACATATATATACGTACGTATTCCCCTCTCTCTTAGACCGTTCTTTTGTATCTTACTAAGGCTTGTATGCAGATTTACGAGAAAGGAAGGTATGGAGGCAGGAAACGGAAGAGAGAATCTTGGTAGAGGAGTCACCACAACTAATGGAAATGCTCGACCCAACACCAGGAGGAATCTAGGTCGACAAGCAAATGCTAATCCAAATGCAAATGCCAACGTAAGTTCTAGGACCCCGCCAGTAGACATGGTGTTGATTTATCATTTCTTTGTCAATCTGATGCAAGCTGGAGCAGTTGCAGGAGTAGTTTCAGGAAATGCTATGAATGTCGGAGGAGCTAATCCCATTGCCTCATTGGCGATAACTATGCTAAGCTGAGTAGGGATTACACTAGTCTTGGTAGGAAGCCGTTTTTGGGAACAGAGGATGTTGTGGAAGTAGAAAATTGGTTCTTGCACTATGAAAGAATTTTCGTTGACTTGGGATTAGATGATGAGCAAAAGAGGAGACTGGCTTCACGACAGTTGTAGGGAGCAGCACTTTATGGGTGGAATAAGACTACTATAGGAGTTCTCGAGGATGAGCTGACTTGGGCGGAGTTTCGAAGGAGATTCGAAGAGTAGTTCTTATCTGAAGTTGCCAAGTCAGTATTGCTGAGAAAGTTCATGGACATAGTGTATGGTGAGATGTCGGTGATTGAGTATGCTACGAATTTTGATGAGTTGTCTAGATACGGATATGCTACCATTGACACTGTCATTAAAAGAAACGAGAAGTTTATTCGAGGGTTAAGACTCGAGATTACCATGGCAACTATGCCACACCTCCGCGATCCAAGTAAAGTTGTAGTGGAGATGGCAATTCAGAATGAAGAGATGTTTTCTACTTATGAGAAGGAGAAGCAGGCTGGAACCCAAGATTCTCAAGATAAGAAGAGGAAATTTTTTAAGAAGAAAGGAGCTAAGAAAGGAGGAACTGCCAAGAAAGGGAAGGCCGCTGTAGTTTGCTACAAGTGCGACAAGAAAGGACATTATGCTCATGAGTGTCGAACTGGAAAAGGGAAAAAGGTTGCAGATAAGAAATGAGTGAAGTGCTTCAACGGTGACTAGATCGGGTATTACAAAAATCAGTGTCCAGAACCGGTTAGAGTAGACATAGGAAAAGTTTTTTTCCTGGAACCATCATGTTATCGACTATCGTAAGTTGAACGAGAAAACGATCAAGAATAAGTATCCTTTGCCGAGAATTGATGATCTGTTTGATCAATTGAGTGGAGCCAGAGTATTTTCCCAATTGGATTTGGCAACAGGTTTCCATCAGCTAATGGTGGCAGAGGACAGTATTCCATTGACGGCGTTTCAGACTAGTTATGGTTCATACGAGTGGTTAGTAATGCCATTTGGGTTAACAAATGCGCCAGCTTTCTTCATGATTTGTTGAACCAAGTTTTCCAAGAGCACTTGGATAGGTTCGTATTGATATCCATATATAACATTCTAATATACTCTAAGGATGAAAGAGAGCATGAATTTCAACTTAGAGTAGTGCTTGAGACGTTGAGACAGCATCAACTGAAAGCGAAGTTCTCAAAGTGTCATTTTTGGAAGAAAGAAGTTATGTTTTTGTTCATGTGGTTTCAAAGAAGGGTTTGTCAGTTGATCTGGATAAGATCGAGGCTGTTAACAACTAGAAGAGACCAGAGACGGTGAATGAGATCAGAAGTTTTCTTGGACTCGCTGGCTATTACCATAGATTCATTAAGGATTTCTCACGGATGTCAACGCCTTTGACTAAGCCTACTCGAAATGATGTGAAGTTTATTTGGTCTGACAAATGTGAGGAAGCATTCCTTAAGTTAAAGCATTTGTTGACCGACGCGCCTGTATTAATAGTTCCATACGGGAATCAAGAATTAGTAGTGTATACCGATGCATGTGGAACCGGTTTAGGGGCTGTGTTGATGCAGAAAGGTAAAGTTATTGCCTATGCTTCATGATAGCTTAGACCGCATGAAGTCAGATATCCTACTCATGATCTAGAGTTGGCAGCGGTGATCTTCGCACTGAAAGTATGGAGACATTATCTCTTAGGGGAGAGATTTGAGTTATGCACCGATCATAAGTCCTTAATGTATTTATTCTCCTAGAAGAAGTTGAATATGAGACAGCAAAGAAGGTTGGAGTTTTAGCAGCTTATGATTTTGGTATAGAGTATACACCTGGAAAATGGAATAAAGTAGCGAATGCTCTTAGCAGAAAACATCAGAATATGGTGTTAGCTATGTTAACAGAATGGAAGGATCTAGAGGCTTTGACTACTTGTAGTTTGCAATTAGGATCGACTGCTAGTTCTAGTCAGAGCACTGCCATGTTATCCTGCTTGGAAGTTCGACTAGTACCGATCGAAAAGATTGCTTCTAACAGAAAGTGGATCCACTGTTAGCCGAGAAGATCAGAAGGCTTGAGGTTGGATCGGAGATTGATGATCTAAAAGATTTTAATCTTAACCAAAGGGGATGGTTGAGAAAGAAGGGAAGGTTGTGTGTTCCGAATGTTGGGGACTTAAGAGGAGAAGTTCTTAAGGAATGTCGTCGATCCAAATTTACGATTCATCCTGGGGGAACCAAGATGTATCAAGACATGAAGAGGAGTTTCTATTGGGAAGGTATGAAGAAAGATGTTGGCTTGTGGATAAAGGAGTGTGTGAGTTGTCAACAAGTAAAAGCCAAACATCAGAAGCCGTGTGGGTTGCTTCAACCTTTGAAGATACCAGTTTAGAAATGGGGTTTAATATCCATGGATTTTATAGACAGGTTGCCAAGGTTGAATCGAGGAAATGGAAGTATATGGGTCATAGTGGACAAGTTGACCAAGAGTGTCCATTTCATTCAAGTTAAGTCAAACAGGACGGCACATGTCTTAGCTAAATTGTTTATGAAGAACATAGTTAGACTGCATGGGATTCTTAGTAGTATAGTAAGTGATAGAGATACTTTATATACTAGTGAGTTCTGGAAGAGTCTACATGATGTGTTAGGTACCAAGCTCAAGATGAGTATTGCTTATCACCCTCAAACAGATAGGCAGACAGAGAGAGTCAACAAGGTACTCGAGGATTTGTTAAGGGCTTGTGTACTAGATTTTGGTGGATCATGAAAAGATCACCTACACTTAGTTGAGTTTTCCTATAATAACAGTTACCAGAGTATTATAAGAATGGCGTCTTTTGAAGCTTTGTACGGAAGGCCATGCAAGTCACCTGCATGTTGGTTGGGAACTGGAGACAGATTAGTCTTAGGTTCATATTTGGTAAGAGAGGCAACAGAGAAGATTGAGTAGATCCGAGGTAGGATGAAGGAAGCTCAGTCTAGAAAAAAAAGTTATGCAGATAAGAGGTGTAAGGATCTAGAGTTCTCATTTGGAGATAGGGTTTTCATTAAAATATCACCGATTAAGGGTGTGATACGATTCGAAAAGTCAGGGAAATTGGCATCGAGAGTTGCCGAACAGTTTGATAGATGTCCATAATGTATTTCATGTGTCTCGTCTTCGTAAGTATGTGCATGATCTATAGACTACTATTCTTCCGACTGCATTGGAAGACTTAATAGTAGAATCGGATCTAACCTTTGTTAGAAACCAGTTCAGGTTGTAGCGAGAGATGAGAAGAAGTTAAGAAACAAGACAATCAAGTTGGTGAAAGTTCAAAGGAGCGACAACGAGAAGGACTGTACTTAGGAGATAGAAGATAGGATTAGAGATACTTATCTGATCTGCTTTAAGGGTATGTTCTATATTTGCTTTATATAGACAGCTTGCTAGTCAGGTAGGCTAGTTAAGAGATGTTACAAATGATTATTATGCTTAGTATTTAGTCCTTGCTGAATTTCGTCGAGAAGCCTGTAACACCCCTAATTTGAAACAGCACTATTCAGGAGATTTAATTAAATAGAATAATGCAGAGATTAGAGTGATATTGTTACAACCCCACCGCGATGCCCAGATTATTAAAGAACATTATAAGTAATGTCGTCTGCTAATCCAGAGAATACGGCTTGTTAAAGGCGATCGAATGTGAATATATCTTTATACTAACACTGACACATCATTTATACCTTTTTACTTAATATCTGAACTGAATTTGATGTGTACGGTATTAATAAAAAGTAATAGACACGTCGATTTCTCAGAATCAGAACAACATATCATATAAATAATAGTCACAGATCACAGCGGAATAAATCTCAACTTACACATATACAAATTTTGAGTTTACAAAATGAAATACTAAACTCGATTATTATACAAGTTTTACAATTCTCTAATATCAATTGTACATCTTATAAACATATTCACAAATTTCCAAAATAAACTAAAAAGTCAAAAGTGTTTTTCTCCTTGCTAGCCCAAACATCCAAAGATCAACTTGTCATGTAACCTGAAAAGTCTCGGCCTGACCCGAGGAAAATAACACTCGGGTCAGACTATCTCTAAATATCCAATAGAGTGAGAACAGAATATAACACAAGAATAAACAACGTATAAGTAAATATAGATGTCCAAGGTATAACGAGTTAGGGAATTAATTTAACTCAGAACAGGGTTATAAGTTTAATTTACGGACACGAACTAGTCACTAAACACAGAATAATAGAATTAACTTAATTTAGCATCCATCATAAGACACAAGAATATATATTTATTTCACGAACACAAGACACAAAAATATATATTTATTTCACGGACACAGAATAGTCACAGAATGCAAATATCCAAAATCCAAGAGATCTTACTCAAAACAATCGTAATGATCGTACACAGAACCGTAGCAAGCAAACAAACAATTTGTTATCACATGAACTGATCTGATACTGGGAATCGTACATAGGACAGGAATCACAAGATCACAAGACAATCTCAAGGATAGCAGCCATGACCAAATCTTTCAGATATATTTTAGATTATTACACTTGAAAAGAAATCTAGGAGTAACTTCTTAAAAATCTAGCAGTCACTTGCCATACACCAAAAGAGAGTAAACTCTAAAGTGCCAAATACTATCACCTTCGGTAATTACTACGATTTAACCAACACGTCCCATACCGTATGGTGAAATCCAAGTATTTACAAAATGCTAGTAAATATCACTTATTACGGAAACCATTGGAAAACCTGAACTACATTCTTATATCTAGCAACCACTTGTCGCACACCAGATGAGAATACAACTCTAAAGTATTAATTACTTCCCTATAGTGATCACATGAGTTTAACCAAAGTATCCCATACTACCGGGTGAAATTCACATATTCAGTAATGGTTAGTAAACTCCACTCAAACGTTCTATTTGATGAGTTGTACCATATTCGACGAAGCATTATTCGAAAGCATTTAAAACCAACCGATAAAACTACACCGATTATTAGTACTTCCCATATTATAGAACTAAGGTTCTCAATACAATTTCTAATTTAAGTTTATTTTTTTAAAACAATTATTAAATTTCCATAAATCCATTTATTATTTGTCATTAAGTAAATATTCACTTATTTAGTTAACAATCCATATTTAAAATTTCTGTTATATAAGCCCATTGAATTTACAAAACCATAAACTCATTTCTAAACTCAATTTGTTGTTTAAAACAAATTAAGTTTACATTTTATATCATACATTAAATACCATAAAATATATTTATTTATTTAAACAATTGACAAGTCAAGCTAAGTTGTTTGATGCTTAAAAGTGAAAGCAACGTATATATCTATATATCATGGACTAACTCTATACAAAGAAGAAAATGTACTTACTGGTTTCAAAAATTGTACATGCTACTATTGCATAGCCTTTGGTCTTATAAAAGAAATGCATTGTACTACCCTTTAAGACTATTGTTTTTAAAACCATTTATATAAATATATGTATTCTACTTTCAAAGCTACTACAACCTAAAGGATGAAAGCATTTAATATATAGGCACTGTACTAAACTAGTTGTAAAGCAAAGGTCACTTTTATATGGACAAAAGCATATAGAATTATGCTACTATTTTCAAAAAAAAACAAAACTGTCAGGTCCTTTTATATGAAATGTAAACAAAGTTAAGAAAGTTATATATTTAGGGTGTTATACTTAACCTAGACTTCATAACTTTTGTTAAAAATCAATTTTATAAATATATGCATGTTATATATACATTAGATTAATGGATTGAAAACTCTATTTATAAAATCATGCCATCATTACAAAATAGCTTAAATAACATAACAAAGCAAACAAAAGCATACCGACCTTATGTATAGTGTATGACATGTCTAACTAAACACCTATATGACAATGCAATATCTTTAAGTGCCGCTGTTCATAGCAATGGACTGAACTGAAATAGTTTACAAAATACTTCATTAAATACTCACTCATGCATTAGCTTTTAATAATTAAATACTTATATACTATATAAACAAATGTTATACTAACCCAGCTGAAATTCTCTCATACCATCATAATTAGAATAACAAACTTAAAGAGATGCATCGGCACTTAAATGGAACAAAATCCTAGAATTTGCAGGTAAGACATTGAACTTGTAATATATAAATGACACACACAACACACTTGCAAATGTTCAGTTCCAATTAGCCATGTATATTCATAAGATTTAAAATATATAAATATAGTTCAAACACTTAGTAACAACAAAAAAATACAAGGACGCAAGCTACTCATGCAAGGGCAACTCTCACACTAAAAGCAACATCACCCACGCACCCAATACTCACACTAACTCACACGCATGGCTGCTGCACTTTCATGCCTACTCGCATAAAATCATACTCACAGTCACACAATTTAAACGTAGAAAAAAATAACAATACATACATACTTACAAATGAAAACAAAGGAACCAGAAAAGCAAGCAAATCATGGTGTGAAAAAGAACAAGAAAACATAGATTCGGCAACAATCAATAAAACAAAATCCCGGAACCAAATCGGTTCCAGGTTCATTCACTAGTCGAACAACATTTCTGGAGCCAATGAGGCTCCAGGTTGGCTCTAGTCTATGGGGTTTTTGAGTTCCGACAAGTGATACTTCATATTGATCAGCAGCTAGGCAATACAACAAGCATGCATACATTCATAACTAAACAACCATCTATTAGTTCTATCGTTTTTACTTTACACTGTAAAATTTTTGGTTTATGCTTAACTTGACAAAGGGTTTTATTCTACAACAATTAAGATTATCGACAAACAATAATTCCAGTTAATGCAATCAAATTGAATTTAGCATAAATCAACTCTTGGATTTATATAGATAGATAGTGTGAGGGTTTCTCACCGAAATCATCCTTGCAGAAATCGAAACCACTCACACCCAAGAATACACACGTCCATCGCCGCCTTGCCCATTATCGTGCCTCGCTATCGATCGGCAAAGTCGCCAGCAAGAGCGCGCCACCAAATCGCGCTGGCTCTGAAGCCCGCGTATCGCCTCCCCTTGCCATCACGTCCTGCCTTGCCTTGCCCGAGCACCGTCTATCACCACGACTCGAATTGATAAAGGAATTTAATTGGGGATTTATGGATTTAAATGTGAAGGTGAAGGAGATGGAGTGGGAAGTGTTTTATTGGGAATTAGGATGGAAGGCTAGGTAATGAAATGGATAAGATAATGGGCTTGTTATATCACCAAGGCCCAAATAATTTAATTAAGTTATAAATCAATTTTTTTAACCAAATAATAGATTTAATTAGCCTAACTAATTAAATCAATTAAACTAAGTGTGATTATCTTTCTATAATATATTTTGAATATTTACAAACAATACTATTTCAAAATTTTAAAATCTAATATTTGATCAAATAATATTTCGACTAAATTGAAATTCACTAATTTAAATCAATTATTCAAATTAGATTAAATTTCAAAAATTAAACTTCTAAAATCTCAAATTTAAATTAATCAACACTAAATAATCATAATTAATCAGGTCAATAACAACAGGGTTGTTACAGATAAGAGAATTGAGATTTGAAATTAATTAGGGTCGTGCCTTAACTAAATGGATTTATAAAAATGGTTTATATGTTAAATATCTAAGAGAATAAGGCAAGGGTAATATGAGGATAGACGTATATCATAACCCCATAACCCTTAAACCCTTACCTCATTTTCATTCATATTTTCATTAATCAAAAACATAAACAAAGGAGAAACAAGGCTGGCCATAACCCTAGGAGAAGAGGAGCTCAAAATCAATTAGAGGCTAAGATTCAAGCTAGGAAGATTAAAGCAACAACAAATCTCAAGTTTCTTATCCAAACAAGGTGAATAATAATCTAAACCATCTCATATATATCCTCTTGAATGTTTAAATTCGATTTTTAAGGTTTAAAACCATTTGGATGGATGCATGATGATATGGTTTGATTATATGTCATGTTTTAATTTCAACAAGGTTTTATGGAATAATATAATTCGATTTTACAGTTAAAATCATGCAAATTGATTTCCTAATGCCATGATGTTTGAATTTGTTATGTAAAACATTATTTTGGAGATGGGTTTAAATTTTTATAATATTCCAAGCTATGGATAATTTATTATGAATTTTGAATAGGAGAGATAGATAATTTAGGTTTTAAATTATTTAAGGAAATTATATAAAGGACTTCGGGTCTGAAATTTATATATTTTGAAAAACATATTAAAATTGTATTATTGTGATTTTGGGGAAATTTTTCTAAGTATTTTACTATAGTTGTAAAATTATTTATGTTAAGGGACTCGAATGTTTTATATGTTTTATCAAGGGGAATGGATTATTTGCTTAAAATGTTTTAAATGGTTAATTGTGAATTCGGTAGCCTTTTTGAAAAAAGGATTTTGGTAAAGAAATGGCAACCAATTATATTTTGATAATTAGGCAAGTTAGGTGAAAAAAAATTACTTTGAAAGGCTTAAAATCAGTTTTGCTTTGATTTACCACTTCGCCACTTCCATTTACTAGCTTACACCACCAAACATCCGCTAATGAATCCATTCGAAACCAATACACATAGTATCAAGTCATTGATACGTAGTGGATTAGAGAAAGGCGGAAGGGACTGTGTCGAAGGCATGCTTTCGAGGGGGTTGAGGTCATTCTTATAAGCTTTTGAATACATTACTTGCCTTTGTTTTCAAAACATGCTTTCGAAGGGATTGAAGCTTTTGAATCTTTACCTTTGTTCAAAAAATAAGAGGCTTTCGAACAAGTTGTCGCTTACTTTATTTTTAAAGAAGCTTTCGAATGAGTTTCCGCATTTTGAACCTATTCGTTACTTAGCTGCCGCCTTTGTACCTTTTGAATTGATTAAAGGTTGCTTTTCCTTATGGCCTTATAACAATGAGTTCGAAAGAAAGGATTTCGTTTTGTTAATATTGAAGTTGCCTTCCTAATGCTTTCGAAAGGGTCCTTGTAGTTGCTTTTATCAATAGTTTCGAAGGCAATGGTTTCGAAAGGTTGGTTTCGAGGCTATCCTTTTCCCCTAATTATTTTACTTAAAATCAATGCTTTCGTAAGGGATACTTTCACTATTGTTCTCTTTGGCTAGTAGTTATAATTAATGTTAAACCCAATGATTTCGAAAGGGATATTTACAAATGGTTTCAAAGCTATGCTTCCATAAATTCTTGCTTGAGCTAAATGCTTTTGAAAGGAATGTTTTGAGTGTTTCAAAAGGTATATCTTTAATGGTTTTGAAAGGAAAGTTTCAATGCTTTCGAAAGATATGTTAGATGGTCTCGAAGGAGAACATCTAAATGATACAAAGGATATAGTCGAAAGCCTAAGTTTTTAAATAAGAAACCCAATCTCGTTCTTAAAGGTAAACCCATGGCAATATAAAAGAGTTTTGAAATGGCATTTTACTTTGGAATTTTTGAAGAAGCTTTCCTTTCTAAAGATAGTAGCTTAAGGGTACTAACCATGTTTCGTTAGAAAAATGATTACAAGGAATTAAATCATAGAGGTTTACATTATTATGTTTTAATCAGTTATCATGTATGCTTTTGTAAACATATTCACTTCATGATTAACCCATAACTGCATTTTGGGGTGTTAAGGGTAGAATAACCAACTAGGTTGACCCAACAGTGAATATACATTGAGTTAACTCTTGTGTAAGTAGAATTGCATCCAAGAGGTCAGACAGACCAGAATATAGGATGCCCAAAGACAGATCAAAGAATTATTGGTTTAGATAGGTTCTCGGTAAGCCCATGAAAACTATGTATGGAAATTGTTATTAGCAGGGGCCAATAGGTTCTTAGTGATCCCATGAAAATTATGTTTGGAATAAGTTATTGAAAGAGATCAATAGGTTCATAGTCAACCCATGAAAACTATGACATGAGAGATGTTATTGGAGAATCCAATAGGTTCATTGTAAGCACATGAAAACATGATTAAAGAAAGTTATTGGAAGATACCAATAGGTTCATAGAGATCCCATGAAAACTATGATTGGATGATCCCATAAAGAATTAACAGGTTATCAGTCAACCCATAAAACCTAATAAGTTAAAAGTGACCCAAGAAAATATAACTTGAGACAGATAGTCGGATAAATGGGGATAGGAAATCCAGAGCATGTTACATGTTTGCATATCATCACAGTACATTTTATAATGTTATGTCTTAACCATTGTGGATGCAGGTGCACAGTATATGGTTAGTATAAATGGGTTAAGGTACTAGTGAGGGAAAAACCCGTTTCGCTAAGCTGTGCGGTCTCACTAGATATCTATGTGGTTCAAGGTGGTAGATTATTATTCATACCAGACTTTTTGCCTGACTCGAAGTTTATGTTTTTCCTTAAACTCTCGAGCACTCAAATGATTTTGAGTAGTTTGAGAGTTAAGGTTTTCAGGTTCTCCTTTAGAAGAATAAGCTTCCGAAGACATGCAGGAGGCAAGCTAGCTATTAGGAGTTCTTTCTGTTTGATTATGTTCTTTGGATGTAATAGCAAAGAAGTTTACTTGCCTATATTCAGACTCTGATCAACCAAGGGGGCATCTTCATATGTCTCTCTTGGCGTATTTTGTAATAATTATATTTCTCTGGACGTGGTTTATGAATTGGGATTATGTAATGAATTTGAAATGTGATTTGAGGTGGAATGAGATATTTGTTTTATGATTTTAAAATTTTTCATCTCCATGTGTTTCTGTTATATCAATGTATCTAACATTACCGCATTTGGTCACCGAGAATTAATAACTATGGGTGACTGTAGCATTTGTAACAATTAGTTTTGGGCCTCCAAATGGGGGATGTTACACGATACTTAGAAGATTATTCCAATCATCACCAAACAGATCAAGACCTTATTCATGGAACTTCCAAAGGGGATACATCTTATAATTTCCCAAATCACATAAATATCTATATTCCTTTTGTATATAAAATATAATCCTTTTGAAAAAAGTGTGTTGATCTGCCTCGTTTAAGTATTTAGGAATCCCTATAAATTACATGGAGCTCTTCATGCATCGACCAGAATTTATAAACCACCCAACAGATTAATTAACACAAAACATTTTTATATCCAATAACAAATACGTGCTCATATATATAATATCTCAAAATTCATTCTAGGGTTTTATAACCCTATCTCTAATGAGTTACTCATTCTAAGGTATTACTAAACCTATCTATAATGAGTTTTACCCCACCAAAGCCTAGGTGTTCTCTCAACCTAAGCTCTGTTACCAAATGTGATGACACGCCTTTTCGACTCTTGAAAATCGACACTAATACATCCTTGGTATTCACGTGCCGGAAAGGCATATTGATTAAGGGTAAAAAGAAAATAATACGGAACAGAGAAGAAAACAGAATCTCATATGAATGGAGTAATCATATATTATTAGCCACAAAATCTTTTACAGTGGAAAATTTTGAATACAATATCATAGTCTAACCTAGATTCAGCCTGGGCAGTTATAAATCCTTTGTCCTTACAAATGTTGAAAAACAACAAAACAAATGCAATGAAAAATTAGATTACGTCCATACGTTGATGAAGATCTCCAGCTCTCCTCTAGAAACTCCAAGCATCTTTAACTAAACTTGAAACTATTCGAATCTAACCCGAGTATTAAAAATACCTGGATCAGGCTTGGTAAACTAGCGTGAGAAAACTCAAATCATAAATGCATATGATAGTGTCATAGATCAGATTAGTGCCAATCAAGACCTTTGAAAAGAAGGGTATCTCGTAAGACCATACCGCATATAAATACAGACTCCTTACAATGACCAAAATACTTTATACCAAAACAAATTTGATATTATCATTAATGACATTGGTTTGAAAACGATTTTCAAATAATAAATGAAGAAGGTATCAATACCCGAATTTAATCATATTTATGGAATTAATTTTATATTTTTAAAGATTAAATATATTCATTTTTAAAGAATTTACCCCTTTGATTTCCAAATTGCCAAAACACGACGTTTTTGAAAATTTGATTTGGATATATTTCAAACTCTACTAAATGAAATCTTGATTTTCTTCTTTTGTTTGAAAACTATATTCTAATGGGTTCGGAAAATTCTTATTCCAAAAAATTCTGACTTACATAGCTTCCTACACATTGATTTAACTTTCAGGACGGATAATTACGAACTATCGCTACGCGACGAGCTCGATTTGGCTCAATTTTTCAAACTTTATTAAACTTTACTGAAACTTGTTAAAATGTTTTAAAACCATAATAAACCATTTTAAATCATTTCAAACTATTTTTACTACATTAAAAACTCATTTTCCACTTTATTCCATATTATAAATTAAATGTTCATTTTTCAACCTTTTTATATTCAAAACCATAAAGAGGCTTAATAAACTCCGTACACATATTAATATGGATTTATTTTTCATGAATTAACTATGGTTAATTAATTAAACATTTCTATTTTAATGAATATTTCTTTCCTATCATTAGCAACCAAGTTATGGAACAAATATTAATAAACCAAATATTCATCCGCTATTCAACCAAGCATATAAATTTACTAATTAAGCATGAATATCATCATTTTAAGTTTTAAATGAACAAAACTAAACTCAAGTACTCACTATCGATTTCCACTCTACCAAAAAATTTCCAAAGCTTCTTGAAATGAAACCAGTGGAAATCCAGCAACACTTCCTTCTCTTTTCTTTGCTCCGAAGCTTCTCGAATCTCCTCCTTCACCTATGGAAGTCCGCCCATGATGTCTTTGGGGTTGATGTGCTCGGTCAAAAGTGGAAGTGGTGGTGGTCGTGCACTACTAGGAGGTAGGGAGGTGATTTACTTTGGTTTTGAAGAGTTTTGATCACTTTTGGATATTTTTATTATTTTTGGAAGTGTATATGATACTTTTCTTTCATGGAGAAGCCATTAATGAGTTTAGCAAGAAGAAGAGAGAGCTTAGAACTTGGTGTGTTGGATAATAAAGGTGTAAGGTGGGTATATATAGGGTAGGAAGCCTTAGTTATGAAGCAACCATAGAAAAAGTATCTTCCCTCCCATCCATCATGTCATACACACCTTTCCACCCCTCTCCTGTCAATAGTACACATGCAACCCCCTTCCCCCATGTGCTCCTCAATGTGCAGATGTGTGTAAATATGAGTACATGATGGTAGGTTTGCTTTTAGTGACTTAAGGATGAAGAAAATGGAAATATCTTAGATACTTTGTGATGCATGTATATATGTATGTATGTATTTGTTATGTATATAAATATATGTGAATATGTTAGTGCATATAAGTCTGTGTTATATATGTGCACAAGACATATGAACAATGTTGCGATCACTTTGAACAACTTTCGTTCGTTAAATCGTTGAAAATCTGAAAGCCGAATATTTCCGGTCACATTTTTACTTATTAATTAGATTACATATAAATATTAAAAAAATTGAAAACTAATTTAGTATCATTAATAATAAATTAAAATGATCACATTTGAATTATAAAACCATAAAAATCAATAATAAACAAGTGTTTACAAAAAATGTTGTCGTATCGACAAAATGTTACGAATTTTCTTATATTTTTAAAACAAGTATATATCTTTATAAAACTATTAAATGATTTACCTTCACTATATAACTTATTAAAATGAAATATTATCATTTTAAAACAATTATTTAAATGTTTAAACTTAATTTAAAATTCCAAAAAATATATAAAAGTGACGATATCCCCGATGATGTCATAAATATATTTTATTTGCAAAAATAAAATAAATAATTTTATTTCATATTCTTACTTAAATGGCTAAATAAGTGTATGTATCTAGTTCCGTTTGCTTTAATATTGAGAAAATCTCAATTTTCTCGAAAACTGGTTTTCATCGTTTATTTATGAAAACCCCCCAAATATACATATTTATTAATATACTTTTAAAACAAGTTTACCATCATTATTTATGATTCAAAACATTATAAATGTTATAAAATCTTGTATATGAATATTTCAAATATAAATATAATTTATCAAAGTGATAAATTTGCGGGTCGTTGCATTCTTCTATATGATTTTTTGATGATTTCTATTTTATGTAGCGAGAATTCTGAATAAACGGAGTTATAATACCGTTTGGGATGAGGCATTCGGTAATTTTTCTTCAGTTATTCTTTGGAAGTTTTATATAGAATAATGGAGGAGCGAGTGTGATGTATGAGCGTTGAATAAATGGACTAGTAACACGTGGTGGTATAGGACGTCGTTGTGTTATTTATTCAGTTATACTTTGCTTATGGATGGCACTCATACTAGGGTATGTTGTGAGTGTGGCTCGCTGTGGTGAGTATATATAGAGGCTGCTTGTGAGCCACATAGTTTGTGTACATTATATGTATGTCTACCTTTTTCCGACACTCTTTATGTTTCGAAAGTGAACCAGATTGGCCAATATCTACCTTGGCAACTTGACTTAGAGGATCGCACCCCCAATTGTGACATGTTGTTGTTTATGGTATTTGATGCACATCACAGGATTGGTAGTTGGTTGTCCCTTGTGTCGCATCAGCCAGTAGTCAGTTACATATGAGCACATGTCGGTAGTCGTGGCCGAAGAGGCTACGTATTGTCGAGCCTATGGTGGATCATTGTCATGATATTGAAAGGGAAGAGGTAATCGTAATCGATGATTATAGGAGTCATGTCATATAGAGCATGTGTGGCTCCTGGAGGAAGTAGACGTGCTATCAATCTCCCATCTGGTTTCAGTATATGTGAATGTATGTGGGTGGTAGAGAGACATCTGCTATGTACAGATGAGATTATACATGAGACTGTATCTGGAGTATGGTCAACCCTGTATCCTTGTCAGGCAGATGGCCTACTTGTTATTGATTTGTTCTTTATACCTCTTAGGACTATTCGGTCGAGAGTTTCGCCTCTACAAAGACTGTGGGTCGAGATATATGATTTTATACACTGCGGCATTGTTCTGAGCTAGCTTAAATCTGTCTTATTAATTTTTGTTGATTCGATAATGATATATATGATATAATATTGGGAGAGATTGTACGCACTGCTTCGTTGCTTCCTGAGTGTCCTTGAGGATATCTCGGTTAGTGATATATTTCAGAATTTGCTGATAATTTCTTGATATATATGATTCACCCATTTGTATTGACTATGTAATTTCTAATTGATGTATTTACATATGGGTGATGACATCTTTAGATATTAGAATTTACTATTTCATGTAGATTTGAGCTATTTGATTGATATGATGACTTGTTAATTGTTTGTAGTTTTTTATAGATATGCATTTTGATCTCTATATGCATATATCGATATATGTCTAGTAGTTTGAGCATCCCTGGAGATGATATGATATTATTATTTCCTTTTTTACATTATTCTACCCTTATTATGATACTTGATTAGACATAGTCTAACCCGTATGTTATTTTATAGTTCTAGGGTCAATCCGAGATATTTCAAGTACATGGACATTATGACCTACATTTGTTTATTGAGCTAAGAGAAGACATTCTAGGACCAATGCATATTATTAGTGTGGTGTATATATATATATATATATATATATATGTGATACAGTGTTGCATATTAACTGTTCATCATATTATATATAGTTAGTTAGCATATAAGTTGAGATGTACCATTATTGCATACATGTTATATCTGTATATTATATATTTATATGTTATCGCTGTGGTTGACTCTGTGTTCTCTGTTATTTGTTGTATATTATGTATTGTTCCGTCCTAAAGGCACACATGATTACATTTTGTACCGATACTGTGTACGTATAGATGAGTTATTTATTCGATGTTTCAATATATACCAGTGTTAGTCCAAGAGAATATTCATGTGTGTACCCTATATAACCTCATTCTTCGTATTATCTGATGGTATTACTCTGTAAAACTCTTGGATAGTGTAGGTATAGAGGTGGGGTGTTACATGACCACTCACTCTCTTCATCCCAACTGTACCTTTCTTACATTTACTCTTAGATATTCACTTTCCTTTCCAAATAGTCGTTTCACTCAAAGGAAATCTTTACTTCAAGATCGCTTCGAACTCTTTACAAAAGTGCACTTGGTTATTCTTAACATTTAAGTATATCAAATAAATTACAGTTTCTGTGAACTGATCAAACTGACATTTCTGTGATTAAACTAGCTTTTGTTCTAGTACTACATCTAAAATAACAAGATCCTTACTGCAATCAATTGTATTCAATCGGATTGAATACGTGATCTAGCATTATGGATTGCTTGATTATTTCGATTGAACTAATTTCATCGAGGTTTTGTACATCATGAATTATGACTGTTAATCATATAATGTTTATATGTGATCGAATATGGATCAAATATCCATATTCTTATTTGCTTAAGAGTTCAAAACTCGTAGAAGATGGTACACGGTCTCGGATAAATAAACAATTAAGTGACCGAGGCATGAATGTTTTAGTAGTTTTATAATTTGGCTGTTGCATTAGACTTGAAGTAACAATAAGGCAAAAGATTTATTGGTAAGTATATTATATATTTCTATATCAATCTTAATTCAGTTCATTTGTATATCTTAACTGATAAACATTTTATACATCATATTGGTTACACAAATTTATCAAAGTAGATTACTTTAACTTTATATAACATATGTTCTTACAATATTAGAAAGGTAAATATTTTCATTTCAATTTTCTAATAAGGCTACCACTAGATTTTTATTTTCCTTAAAACCTTAAGTAATATATAGAAATCTTTTGATTTCTTCAGTGAGTGTTAGGACTCGCTTTCCTTGGTATTCTAACCTTGAGTTTACCCAACAAATCATAAGCTTGAAAGCGATGGATAACTCTTTATCGATTGTATCATATACAACTCCTAACCGTGGTTTTCCCTGATCTCGACCTTGAGTTCTCTCAATATATCGAGAGAGATTATTCACTCTTACAAAGAATTCATGATGGCCTAAGTATAATGCATGTACCTTGAGTTTTCTCAACAAATACATGCATCTATCTTACATCATCTAATTGGTATATTAATACTACTACACCTAACATCCCTAGCTTGATTTTCTTAACATCTAAAAAGTATGCAAGTAATTTATTAATATATAAATAGTAGATGACAACTTATATATTAAAGATTCATAATCTTTAATACACGCACATTAAGTGGTATCGATTTAAGGAATAATGTGACTTCTTATGAAATACCCTCATTATTCAAGTATCGAACATATATGAAATCATGGTATACGAGCTTTATCTATGTACTTATTTCAAAAATCTGATTTAGGATTATTTCAGTTCCACTTACATTATTTTATACATATATAGTTATATAAGTCAAATTTATTTATAACTGTTATAATTTAATTAACCTATATAATGTATATATGTATATTATTAATTAAATCATATTTAATTAATTTAGTTCTTATTAATTAAATAATATTTAATCAATTTCAACTTTAGTTTTGTTAATTAAATCATATTTTATTAATTTAATTTATATAAAATTTCTAAAAATTTATATTATTTATCTTAAACTATTTGAGATAAATAATTAATTATAACATTTATAGTTTGTTTATATATACATATCAATATATTAATACATTATAATTGAAAAAGTTTAACTAATTTTATTAAATAATTCAATTTAATTAAACAATTTAATTCAATATGTAAATTAATTTGAAAATTTAATATAATTCATCGTAAACAAATTTAAGATAAATATATAACTGTAATAATTATAGTTACATACATATACATATGTGTGTAGGTTTAATTATTTAAACTTGTAATTGTTTATTATTTAATTTTGTTAATCAAATTAATTAAATATGTATATTAAAGATTCTAAATTAATTATTTTATTTTCCAAAACATTTTCAAAAATATTAAATTTATTTTATAATCGTTTTAAATTTTCATTTTATAATTCAAATTCAACAATAATATTTTAAATATTTTTGAAAAATTTTAAAACCTTAAATTGAAAATTATCCCAAGGGCCAAATAGCTATGGGTCCCACATCTAATCCAAACTTTTGGACTTACTCCTCCCATTGGACCAGGCTGGTAGCCAGGGCGGGAAGAATGCTTGATTAATATACTCTAAGCCTAGGCACTGCTTTTCTAGTTCTTAACACCTATCAGATAAGTAGGTTTAATTAGTTGGCTCTAATTGTTGACTAAATAGACTGTATATATCATTTGGGTTCTAATACCATTGCTGGAATTGGGTCGGTCTGTAGTAGGTAAATTGGGTGAATTTCAGAAAATATTCTCTATTTGGTTCATAATAGGTTTATGAAGTCTAAAATGGTTATTGCCAGATCCAATCTAGTTAATTTAAATAAAATAAAATTTTATTTAATTTTTAATTAATGTATATCAATTAGTAAATGCTTATATATAAGTTATAGTATATCAATATATACTCTTGTGTATATGATGTGCTCGTCCATAACAATGTTTAGATAATTAATGTATATGTATATAGATGTTAGGATTTATATTTGCAACATATAGATTTGTCATTTATATGCACATTAGTTGTCTCAATACATTGTTTAAATATACATATATAAATATATTATTTCGAAATTCATTTATATATTAAACAAAATAAACTTTTAAAATTTTGATTAGATTTTGGCCAAGTCGATAAATTTTAAATTCGATTTTAATATCCAAAATATCTAATTTTGACTAGGTAACTTATTTAAAATCAAATTAGGTATATACAAATCAGTTAGGATATTTATCATTAATCAAAATACATATATTTATACTATTATATAAATATTATTATTTCCAAAAAGAATAATGTAACATCCCTCATTTGGAGGTTCAGAACTAACCGCTACAGATGCTGCAATCATCTATAGTTATTATTTTTCAATGACTGAATGCGGTAATGTTAGATACATTGATATACCAAAAACACATGGATATGAAAAATTGTAAACTCAATTTTAAGAAAGATTTCTCATTCCATTTCAGATTGCATTTCAGATTCATCACATAATCCCAATTAGTAAACCACGTTCTGAGAAATATAATTATTACAAATTACGCCAAGAGTGACATATGAAGATGCCCCCTTGGTTGATCAGAATCTAAATATAGGCACTAAACAACTTTGCCATTCATCCTATTTCACAACGGAATCAAACAGAAAGAACTCCTAATACCAAGCTTGCCTCCCGCACGTTTCCAGAAGCTTATTCGTCTAAAGCAGAACCCGAAAACCTTATAAGCTACTCAAAATCAATTAAGCACCCGAGAGATTAACGGGAAAACATAAACTTCGAGTCAGACAAAAAGTCTAGTGCGAATAATAACCTACGGTCTTGAACCATATAGATATCCAGTGAGACCACGCTACTTAGCGGAACGGATTTTTCCCTCACTAGTATCTTAACCCAATTTTATAATAACCATATACTGTGCACCTACATCCACAATGGTTAAGACATAGCATAATAAAATGTATCATGATGACATGCAAACATGCAACGTGCTTTGGATTTACCATTCCCATTCACCTGACTATCTATCTCAAGTTATAGTTTCTAGGGTCACTATTAACCTATTAGTTTTCATGGGCTGACTAATAACATCCAAGCTTAAGGGCTATCTGTCTGGTTTCATAGTTTTCATGGGACCACTAAGAACCTATTGGTGTCTACCAACAACATCTTCCAATCATAATTTTCATGGGGTCACTATGAACCTATTGAATCCTCCGATAACATCCCTCCAGTTGTAGTTTCAGGGGCTGACTATGAATCTATTGAGCTCTATCAACAACCTATTTTGGACATAGTTTAAATGAGATCACTAAGAACCTATTGGCCCCTGCCAATAACAATTTCCATAACATTGTTTTTATGGGCTTACTAAGAACCTATCTAAACCAATAATATTTTGATCAGTCATGGGCATCCTATATTCTGGTCTATCTGACCTTTTAGATGCAATTCTACTCACACAGGAGTTAATTCAATGTACATTCACTACTGGGTCAACCTAGCCTGTTATTCTGCCGTTAACACCCCAAAATGTAGCTATGGGTTAATAATGAAGTGAATATGATTACACAAGCATACATGATAACTGATCAAATAACACAACAACATAAACATCCATGGTTTAATTCCTTGTATCATTTTCTAATGAAATATGGTTAATACCCTTAACCCACTATCCTTAGCAAGGAAAGATTCCTCTAAAATTCAAAGTTAAATGCCATTTCAAAACTCTTTTACATTACTATGTGTTTACTTTAAAAATGAGATTGGTTCTCTAATTTGAAAACTAAGGCTTTTAATTATATCCTTCGGATCATTATGACATCATGAGTTACACTTCGTCATTCTCCTATTTGACATCATAGAGCAACCAAGCTCTCCGTCTCCTTCCATTTGACTAATGGGTTCGAAACAAGCAACTGTGCCCCTTTCGCCACTTTACTCTAGCGGCAGGACTTTTCGAAATCATTGCTTAAGCAATGTGGAAGGCCCCTACCACTGCTTCTTTGAAACCATGCGGAAGGACCCTGTCGACACCGTTGATTGGTGTGGCACACCCCTTCCATCTTCATTGATTAACATACTTGCAGAGCATATAAGAGCGGAAGGAACCCCTTCGACACTATCTACCAGAGCGAAAGGTCCTTTCCATGAAAGTTGGATTAATTAATGTGATCGTGCATACTTTTTAAAGTGTATGTATGCGGATGGACCCTTTCGACACTATTGATTGGTGCGGAAGGACCCTTCCACCTTCATTCTAGTATATGTTAACTACAGCGACACCCCTATCCCCTTAGTGTTCTAAGGGAAGCGAAATCAATGCTTTCGAAGGCAAGTGGTGTTGCTGTAATTATCATAAAAACTGATTTTTAACTAAGTAAAGCAATTTATTTTTACCTAACCCCTTATGTTGTAAATTTTCTATTGGATAACAAAACCTTTATAAAAAAAATTTAGAACTTGCTGCCACATGTAATCCCCCAATGCTCCAATACTTAATTAAAATAATTAACTAACCCCTTGTATTTAATTAATCATTAAATACTAATCGTTCTAATTAATTACAAAACTCACCCAAATCTCTTGAGAACAATCTCAGAAATTCACATAAATTCAAAAATGATAATATCTTTATCATATAAAATTTTCAACCCGGAAAAAATTAATTAATTCCTTAAATTAATTAAAACCCGAAATATCATATTTTTCAGTCAAAAATTCATAATAAATTATCCATAGCTTGGAATATTATGAAAATTTAAAACCATCTCCAAGATAATATTTTACATGACATATTCAAAAATCATGGAATTTGGAAATCATTTTGCACAATTTTATTCTTAAAACCGAACTACATTATCCACAAAATCCTTGTTTAAATTATGACATGGCATTTAAATAAAAACATATCATCGTTCATCCAATCATATGGTTTTAAACCTCAAACCCAAATTAAAACATCAAGATAATTTATATAAGATGGTTTAGATCATTATTCACCTTGTTTGGATAAGGAACTTGAGATTTGTTCTACACTTTAATCTTCATAGCTTGAATCTTAGCCTCTAATTGATTTTTGAGCTCCTCTTCTCCTAGGGTTATGGGCGACCTTATTTTTCTTTTGTTTATGTTTTTATTTTGTAAGAATGTAAATGAAAATGAGAACTTGGTGGGGGGTTTTAGGGGTTATGGGTGTTCGGCTATTCCCATATTGCCCTTGCATTATTCTCTTAGGTTTTTAAGTCATAACTCTTTCTCATTAATTAATTAATTTAGTTAAGGCGCGACCTTAATTAGTTTTCAATTCTCAATTCCCTTATCATTCTAGTCTCTACATTATTCTATTTAATTAATCTAATTAAATCTCTTAAATAATGCTATTTAAAATTAGGAGTGTTACAGGCTACCCTCCTTAAAGAATTTCGTCCTTGAAATTCAGCAAAGACTATATACTAAGCATACTAATCATCTGTAACATCTCCTGACTACCATACTAGCCTACCTAACTAGCAAACAGTCAATATATATAACAGATATAGAACATACCCTTATAATAGATCAGGATAAGTATCTTTAATCATGTTTTCTGTCTCCCATGTACAGTCCTTCTCATTGTCGCTCCACTAAACTTTCACCAACTCGACTTCCTTGTTTCTTAACCTCTTTTCTCTCTCATTACAACCCAAACCGGTTGCCTAACAAAAGTCGGATCTGGTTCTACTATTAAGTCTTCCAATGCAGTCGGAGGGATAGTAGTCTCTGGATCATGCGCATACTTACGAAGACGAGACACATGAAACATATTATGGACACCTGCCAAACTTCTCATCAACTCTACTCTATATCTGAGCTTTCCAATCCTCTCTATAACTGGAAACGGTCCAACATATATCGGTGCCAGTTCCTCAGACTTTCCGAATTGTACCACACCCTTCATGGGTGATACTTTAATGAAAACTCTATCTCCAACTGAGAACTCTTGATCCATACGTCTCTTATATGTGCAACTCTTTTGTCTAAACTGAGCTTCCTTCATCCTACCTCGGATCAACTCAATCTTCTTTGTGGCCTCCCTTACCAGATCTGGACCTAAGACTAATCAGTTTCTAGTTTCCAACCAGCATGCTGAAGACATGCATGGCCTTACATATAAAGGTTCGAAAGGTACCATTCCTATACTAGTCTGATAACTGATGTTATAGGAAAACTCAACTACATGTAGGTGATCTTCCCATAATCCATCAAAATCTCTCAAAAAATCCTCAAGTACCTTGTCGACTCTCTCTGTCTACCCATCTGTCTGAGGGTGATAAGCAGTACTCATCTTGAGATTAGTACCTAACACTTCCTATAGACTCTTCCAGAACTCGCTAGTAAACAAAGTATCTCGGTCACTGACTATACTACTAGGAATCCTATGTAGTCTAACTATGTTCTTCATAAAAAATTTAGCCAAAACAGGTATCGTCCTGGTTGACTTAACTTGAATGAAATGGGCACTTTTGGTCAACCTGTCCATTATGACCATATACTTTCATTTTCTCGATTCTACTTTGGCAACCCATCTGTAAAATCCGTGGATATCGAATCCCATTTCCAAACTGGTATCTCCAAAGGTTGAAGCAACCCAATCGACTTCTGGTGTTCGGCCTTTACTTGATGACAGTTCACACACTACTTTACCCACAAGCCAACATCCCTCTTCGTACCTTCCTAGTAGAAATTCCTCTTCATGTCCTGATACATCTTGGTTCCCTCGGATGGATCGTAAACTTCAATCGATGACATTCCCTGAGAACTTCTCTCCTTAGGATTTCTACATTCGGGACACACAATCGTCCCTTCTTTCTCAACCACCCTCTCTAGTCAAGGCTAAAATCCTTCAGGTCATCAGTCTCGGTTATGGCCTCTTGCCTTTTAATCTTCTAAGCTAACACTGGGTCATCCTTCTGCTTAGATGCAACCCTTTCGATCAATCTCGGTCGAACTTTGAAGCATGATAACATAACAGTGTTCTGACTAGAACTAGCAATCGATCTTAACTACACACTAAAAGTAGTCAAAGCCTCTAGATCCTTCCTCTTTGCTAACATGGCTAACACCACATTCTGATGTTTTCTACTAAGAGCATCCACTACTTTATTTCCTTTTCCATGTGTATACTCTATACCAAAGTCGTAAGCTGCTAAATACTCCATCCACCTCTACTGTCTCATATTTAACTCCTTCTGCGAAATAAGTACCTTAAGGACTTATGATCTGTGCATAACTCAAATCTCTAAGAGAAAATGTCTCCATACTTTCAATGTGAAGATCACCGCTGCTAACTCTAGATCATGAGTAGGATATCTCACTTCATGCGGTCTAAGCTGTTGTGGAGTGTAGGCAATAACTTTACCTTTCTACATCAATACAGCTCCTAATCAGGTTCCATATGCATCTGTATATGTAACGACCCGTAAATTTCAATAATTAAATTTGTTAATTTAATAAGATTGTGTAATTAAATACTGAAAGAAATAAAAATTTGTGAATTATATTAATGAAATAATAACTAGAATGCAAGATAAACAATGTTAATTAAAGTTAATCATTAACGACGTGAATGACATTCCAATTAATTGAAATAAATGTTATACTTGGCTATAAATTGAATATAAGAAAACAAACGTAAATATTGAATTAATTAATGAATTAATATATAACGAATGGTAATTGAATAAAATCAAGGTTCTGTAAGTAATTATAATATTGGTTTGGAAATGATAAACTTATAAAAGTGTGATTGAGAGTTAATGGCAACAATTATTATAAGTTACCTATGTATTTAATCCGTTAAATTGAATCGGAATTAATCGCAATAAATCTAAATTAAATATTATGTTAATGTAAATTAAGATAATAATTGGAAATAATGTTAGTTTTATTCATAATATGACAATTGGTTGAATAAAAAGAATGGAAATTAAGATTTATTAATTTATTGGGATTTAAATTATAATAATTGGATTAATTGCAAATAAATGAAGTTAAATATATATATATATATATATATATATATGTCCCATTAATGGAAATTTAGATGAAATTGAGAATATTAATGTAATCAACCATGAAACAATGTTAATTTCATCCATTTGATGATAATGGATTGAATAATAGGATGAAAGGTTAATTAAATGGAATTATTGAAAATCACATTTATAATTTCTGAATATATTGAAATTGAAAGTAAACATGGTAATTAGCGAAAAAATTAACATTGAATTAACATGGAAATTTGTTTTAAATTGTTATAAATGTTTAAGTAATCAAAAGTGATAAAATTTGTCAATTTTAGAATCAAAATCGAAAAGTGATTTAATTTAATTAATTATTAATTTATTTAGTTAATGTGAAAATAGCCATTTTGGTCACTGACTCGGATTTCAACAAAAATAGTTTCATCGGATCCGTAACGGTGAATTATTATAGTATTTCAAGTTTCGTAACGATCGGACTTTGTCGTTTGATCGTACGGGCTCGAAACGCCTAGAAATCAATTTAATTAAAATCAATTGAAATCGATTTGAAATAAGCTGATTTCAACATAACTTCTTCATACAATGGAATTTGAAATTGAAACATGTTCCATTGAATTTAAAAATACCGATAACATCTATTTTGATATATGGAATGACCCATTTTCGTTCCGGAGGTGAAACGGGCTTTGCAGGTCGTTTATCGTTCCAATCCAAATCAAATCTCGTCCATCCATTCTATTTTCAGCTTTGTCTATAAATAACCCGTTATAAACCCTAGCCACTTCTCATTTTCATTTGTCTATACGTACATTTCAGTCTTCTCCTACTTCTCAATGGCAAACAAACCAAACAAACTTCTCGATTCAATTTCAAAATCAAATTCAAATCAAAATTTCAAACTCCACAAACTATATCGAATTATATATCGATTTGAAGCTCTCGACGAGCGCATCTCAGATCTGTAATTCATTTTCCAATTTGAACCTTTGTCTGCCCAGAAATTGATGAACTATTCTCGGCCGTTCATTCCGTCACGATCGACTGCAACCGATCGTCGAATCGAGGATACTGGGTGGTAGAGAGTCGAGTGCGTAGTGCATCGGAGGGGTTCGTTCGATGAGATGACGGCTAGATTTGCGACTTTAACTCAATTAGGGTTTGATGGCTCATGGCGGTGGCTGCGTTCTCCGATGACTCGCGAGGTGGTGGGGTGTGCGTGCAGCTTCGTGGAGGAGGTGGCGAGGCTCTGGGCCGGTCGGCGTTTGGACAGGCGGCGTGACGCGTTGGTGAGCAGGCCGAGATGGCAGCACATATGGGTTCATGCGCGTTTCCTTTGCAGGCAAGGGTTTCGCGTATTCAAGTTTTGGTGATGTGGCACTGTTGTGGTAATGTTTCATTTTCTATTTATTTAATCTAAATTTGAAATTCAAACATTCTAACCTTAATAACTTTTACATACGAGCTCGGATTTACACATGGTTTGATCCGTTGGGATCGTATCAAAATTCTGGACATTTTGACATTGGTTTGGATGAATTTTGAGACCGTTCAAATTTTGGGCTTAAATTGGATTTAAATTCGATTTAAATTCAAAGGTGAGTGTTTTAACCCACTCACAACTTCTAAAATTTCTTATGTTGGTTAAATTAATTTTTGATGTGATTAGAAATTTATTTATGACTGTTTGGTATATTTTAAATCATCATCTCAGTTAATTTGAATTTATTTGAATTAAATCGTTATTTAATTTATTATTGAATATAAATTGCCAGTTAAATACCTATTATTGATTATCAGTTCTATATTGATATTTATTGATTGATTTGGATGATGTTTGTAATGGATGTTGATTGTTGATATTGGATGAATGGATGTTTTATTTTATATCGTTATAAACTGCAAGTTCACTATGGGTTGATATGATACATACCCGAATGATCTATAGATTAGGGAAAAATCGTTATGGGTTGAAATGATAGACTCGTGCGATTTTATGGATTTTATTGTTAATTCGGGATTGCGGTTTGAAAAATGATATACAACCGTAACATTTTAAATTGCGGATTGAAATGATAAATATCTGTATCACTTGACCCTAGGGTAGAAAATTATATACGGACACCGGATTGGTTAAATTTAATGATTTTGAACTTCTTAAATTTTGAATCAATTAAATGATATTTTGAAATAAAATTTAATTTATATGAATTGAATTATTATTGAAAATCAATTTTTATGTTGAAATGTGAATTGGTTTAAAGGAATTGTTTTAAGAAATTAAATTGCAAGTTTAAAGTTAAACTTTTGAGTATAAACGAAATTCTATCGAAATTAAGTTATTGAAGTTGTTTGAAAATAACTTTGAAATATTTTGAAATTGGAGTAATCCGAATTGATATTTGAACGTGGATAGAAACGATATAAAATCCAATAGTTTATTGAAATGTTAAATTTAAAGGTTTGGAATTTGGTTTGTTGACTTGGAAATTGAAAATGGTCCAAATGGGTTGAAATGAAATGAATAGTTTAATTTGATATTTAGTCCAAATTCATGTTTTAATATAAACTGTTTTAAAAATATATTATTTCAAAATTTCTAATTATTAAGATTTCAAAGTATTAAACTATTTTAACCTGTATTAATTATATTAAATTATTTTAATCTATTTTAAACCATTTAATTTATTTAAACTAATTAACCTATTTTAACTTATTTTAAATCTAATTAATCTATTTTAAAGCTATTTAATCTATTTTAATTATATTTAATCTATTTTAAATCTATATTAACTATTTATAACTATTTAAAACTATTTTCTTCTAAATTCCAAACTAAGTAAAAAGGATGGGTTTATATTCAAATTATCGATTTTTTTTAAGTGAATATGGTTAATGATGTTATAACCTAAGTTGGGAATTAAATAACATATTTGGTTTTATATGATATTTTGAAATGAGATTTTAGCCTATTTTGGAAATATGACTTTTGAAAGGAAATATAATTTCGAACTATGATTTCAAATGTAATATGATTTCGAAAGTAAGTAATGATTTCGAAAATGATATGATTTGAATTGAATATGATATTTTGATATCAATTATGAAATGATTTTGGAAATGTAAAAGAACCATCCGGTGTGTAATGAGCGATTGGTTTTCAAAGAGACCGGGATCAGATATTGTCATACTCTCTGCCAATACCGAAAACCACTTTGACAACTGTGTACGCGGTGGAGATTCCAGAATGAAGTAGGATGGTTGGCGACGATCCTATATGAGGTATATACGTGCACCAGACTTCCATGAGTTAGCTTAAGGTGGCTAAAACAGGAGCAATTGACGGGCTAAGTGAGGTCATTCCTCCGATCAGGCACATTCCTTCGATACTATATTCTGACTTTGCGATTGATTTGATGGCCACCCTCGATTTTTGATTTAGGAGTGTGTTCCGAGGTGGGCGGTAGTAGCTGCTATGCATTACCACCGGTCCGGAAGTGTAATTGGTATATCTACCCTGGCATTGCCTAGTTGTACCGTGTCACCTACACTATCGAGACCATTACGAGTTTGTTTTGTACCATACCTATGAAGTGCCCTTTGACGACGCCTAGTACGGGCGGGATTACGGTACTGTATAGACTATGGGATTAATAAAAATGTGTTAAGGGGGAAAATGTAACGCCTTAACGCTATTTTAATAGTTTACTTTACTTTAAACATTATTATAAAAGTGTATTGTACTACATAGTAGATAGTTTAACGGATCCTTAGGAGATGTGAATCCCGAACATCTTTTAAGTTATTGCACTCACGTTAGACACTGAATAGGAGATGTCAAACCCCGTAAACTTCGCTGACACCGTTCCACTCATAGTTATTTACCATTGATTTAACTCACATAAGATCTTTTAGTTCTGACTCGAGTGTTTTGTCTTTTCAATTCATTCGGGTCAGCCTGAGCATTTCAGGATTTGAAAACCTTTCTCTGGAGGACGAAGATGAAGATTTGTACTACTATTATTTACTATATTATTCCACTACATCATACTATTCTGCTGCATTATTATTTGTTTATCCCTGATATGTGTAACTCTAATTTTGTATTGTATAAGTATAATCAAATGTTTTGTATACAGCTTCATGAACTGTTATTTGATTATTATATTTGTCATTCCGCTGCGAGATTCTATTTTTTTTTTCTCTTCTTTTTCTTATTCACCCCAATAACAATCCGCCCTTCTGTATGGTTTGAGTCGACATGTGTGTCTGCTTAAACGTACAAAAAGGCGGGATGTTACAGTATACACCACTAATCTCTGATTCCCATGTGGAACTACTAACACATGCATGTTGGTCAACAAGTGCTTTAACTTAAGGAATGCTTCCTCATATTTGTCGGACCAGATAAACTTCGGTCCTTCCTAATCAGCTTAGTCAAAGGCGCTCATATCCGTGAGAAATCCTTAATAAATCTCCAGTAGTAACCAGCAAGTCCAAGAAAACTTCTGATCTCAGTTACCGTCTTTAGTCTCTTCCAGTTATTAACAACCTCGATCTTATTCGGATCAACTGACAAACCTTTCTCTGAAACCATGTGACCAAGAAACTTAACTTCTTTCTTCCAGAAGTGACATTTTGAAAACTTCGCTTTCAGCTGATGCTACCTCAGCGTCTCAAGCACCACACTAAGTTGAACTTCATGCTCTCTTTCATTCTTAGATTATATGAAGATGTCATCTATGAATACCAATACGAACATATCCAAGTGCTCTCGGAAAACTCGGTTCATCAAATACACGAAGAAAGCTGGCGCATTCATTAATCGAAATGGCATCAATAACCACTCGCACGAACCATACCTAGTCTGAAACGTCGTCAACGGAATACTGTCCTCTGCCACTCTTAGCTAATGGAAACCTGTCACCAAATCCAATTAGGAAAATACTCTAGCTCCACTTAACTGATAAAATAAATCATCGATTCTCAGCAAAGGACACCTATTAACTGATAAAATAAATCATCGATTCTCAGCAAAGGACACCTATTCTTGATCATCTTCTCGTTCAACTTACGATAGTCGATACACATCCTTAACGGCCTATCCGGCTTCTTCACGAGCACCACGGCCGCTCCCCAAGGCAAACTGCTTAGTCTAAAGAAATTCTTTCCTTCTAAATCCACTTGCTACACTTTCAATTCCTTCATCTTGATAGGTGCCATTCTGTTGGTGGTCTATATACAGGTTCTTCTCCCAGCACAAGATCTATCTTAAACTCAATGGCTCGCTTCTATGGTAGTCCTGTGACTAGCTCAAAAACATCTTCATACTCTTTTGCTACCAACTCCCAATTCAACTCTTCTTCTACTTCCATAGCCCCCAACAATGCATAAGCACTCAGATCCGAATTCTCCACCGAGTACATAATTTAGTTTTGACAATTAGGGTGTCTTAGCGATATTTCCCAATCTTCGCAAAATATCCTAGCATCGTACCTATCTAACCAATCCATACCCAATATGATCTCGAAACCTATGAAATCAAAAACATACAGACTGCATGCATACCCTTCTATCGGATTCACAACCTTTAAGGAAGTAACAAAGTATGAAGGTTCTAAACATAACTTTTCTACCAAACACTAAGATATAAATGAATGCGACGCATCGATATCAAATAGTACCCTAACTGGTATGTTATGAATCAAAAGCGTACCTTCCATAACAGTCTTTCCCGTCTCAGCAGTGGTTGGTCTAGAAGATGATGGTTCCAGGAAAAAAACTTTTCCCATGTCTATTCTAACCGGTTCTGGACATTGATTTTGTAATACCTGATCCGGTCATAGTTGAAGCACTTTACTCCTTTCTTATCTGCAACCTTCTTCCCTTTTCCAGTTCGACATTCATGAGCAAAGTGTCATTTCTTATCTCACTTGTAGCAAACTACATCGGCCTTCCCTTTCTTGGCAGCTCCTCCTTTCTAAGCTCCTTTCTTCTTCAAGAATTTCCTTTTCTTGACCTGAGAATTCTGGGTTTCAACTTGCTTCTCTTTACCAAAAGTAGAGAGCATCTCTTCATTCCTGATTGCCATCTCCACTACAACTGTACTAGGATCACAAAGATGTGGCATAGTCACCCTAGCAATCTCAGGCTTCAACCATCTAATAAACTTCTCATTTCTTTTGATGATGTTGTCAATGGTAGCATATCTGTATCTGGACAACTCATCAAACTTCGTAGCATACTCAATCACTGACATCTCACATTGCACTAAGTCCATAAACTTTCTCAGCAATACTGACTTGGTAACTTCAGACAAGAATTCAAATCTCTTTTAAAACTCTGCCCAAGTCAACTATTCCTCGAGAACTCCCATGGTAATATCATTCCACCAATAAAGTGCTGCTCCCTGCAACTGTCTAAAAGCAAGTCTCCTCTTCTGCTCGTCATCTAATCCCAAGTCAGTGAAAACTCTTTCATAGTGCAATAACCAGTTTTCTACTTCAACAGCATTCTACATTCACAGCATTTCCCCCAACTACTCATGCAGCTGATTTGGCTTGCATCAGATTGATGAAGAACTGATACATTATTCCCATATCTACTGGTGGGGTTCCAGCACCTACATTGGCATTTGCGTTTGGATTAGCATTTTCCTATCGACCCGGATTCCTCCTGGTATTAGGTTGAGCATTTTCATTAGTTGGGTGCTTCCTCCACCTAGATTTCCTTTTCCATTCCCTACCTCCATATCTTCCTTTCTCGTATATCTACATACGAGCCTTCGTAAGATACAGAAGAATGGTCTAAGAGAGAGGGGAATACGTACTTATAAATATATATATATATATATATATATATATATCAAATGCAAGTACGTTACTATAGCATTAACCCAAACCCTGGTCTCATTTTCTAATTCATTGGGTTATGTTTTGAAAATCTTTTAGGTTCAAATTTCTTTTAAATTTACACAAATCTATGCTTCGGTACTAACTTGTAACATCCCCCATTTGGAGGCCCAAAACTAACTGCTACAAATGTTGCAATCATATGTACTTATTATTTTTCGATGACCGAATGAGGTGATATACCAAAAACACGTGGGTATGAAAAATTTTAAACTCAATTTTAACACAGATTTCTCATTCCATTTCAAATTGCATTTCATATTCATTACATAATCCCAATTCATAAACCGCATTCTAAGACATATAATTATAACAAATTACGCCAAGAGCAACATATGAAGATGCCATATTGGTTGATAAGAGTCTAAATATAGGCACTAAACAACTTTTCCATTCATCCTATTACACAGCGGAATCAAACAGAAAGAACTCCTAATATAGCTAGCTTGCCTCCTGCAGTCTCCGAAAGCTTATTCGTCTAAAGGAGAACTTGAAAACCTTACCCTCAAACTACTCAAAATCAATTGAGCATCCAAGAGTTTAAGGGGAAAACATAAACTTCGAGTCAGACAAAAATTCTAGTGTGAATAATAACCTACCATCTCGAACCATATAGATATCTAGTGAGACCACGCCGCTTAGCAGAATGGGTTTTTCCCTCACTAGTACCTTAACCCAATTTTATAACAACCATATATTGTGCACCTACATCCACAATGGTTAAGACATAACATAGTAAATGTACCATGATGATATGCAAACATGCAATATGCTCTGGTTTTCCCATTCCCATTCACCTAACTATCTGTCTCAAGTTATAGTTTCTAGTGTCACTATTAACCTATTAGTTTTCATGGGCTGACTAATAACATGTTCCAAGCTTACGGACTATCTGTCTGGTTTCATAGTTTTCATGTGATCACTAAGAACCTATTATTATCTACCAATAACATATTCCAATCATAGTTTTCATAAGGTCACTATGAACCTATTGGATCCTCCAATAACATCCCTCAGGCCATAGTTTTTATGGGTTGACTATGAACCTATTGATCTCTATCAACAACCTATTCTGGACATAGTTTTCATGGGATCACTAAGAACCTATTGGCCCCTACCAATAACAATTTCTATAACATAGTTATTGTGGTCTTACTAAGAATCTGTCTAAACCAATAATCTTTTGATCAGTCCTGGGAATCCTATATTTTGGTCGTTCTGACCTCCTGGATGCAATTCTACTCGCACAAGAGTTAATTCAATATATATTCACTACTGGGTCAACCTAGCCTGTTATTCTGCCCTTAACACCCCAAAATGCAGCTATAGGTTAATAATGAAGTGAATATAATTACACAAGCATACATGATAATTGTTCAAATAACACAACAATACAAACATCCGTGGTTTAATTTCTTGTAATCATTTTCTAATGGAATATGGTTAATACCCTTAATCCACTACCTTTAGCAAGGAAAGCTTCCTCTAAGATTTCAAAGTTAAATGCCTTTTCAAAACTCTTTTACACTGCTATGTGTTTACTTTAAAATTGAGATCGGGTTCTCTAATTTGAAAACTAAAGCTTTCGGCTATATCCTTCGGATCATTGTGACATCATGAGTTACACTTCATCACTCTCCCTTTCGACGTCATACAGCAATCAAGCCCTCTGTCCCCTTCCATTTAACCAATGGGTTCGAAACAAGCTGTTATGCCCCTTTCGTCACTTTACTCTAGCGATAGGACCTTTCGAAATCATTACTTAAGCAATGCGGAAGGCCCCTTCCACTACTTCTTTGAAACCATGCGGAAGGACCTTGTCAACACCATTGGTTGGGTGCGGCACAACCCTTCCGCCTCTGTAGTTAAACATGCATGTAGAAGGACACTTTTGACACTATCAACTAGTGCGGAAGGTACCCTCCGTAATGGTTGGACTTACTCAAGTATAAAGGTGCGAAAGGTATGCTGTCAACACCATTGATTGGTGCAGCACACTCATTCCATCTTCATTAATTAACATACTTGTGGAGAATATAAGAGCATAAGGAACCCTTATGACACTGTCTACTAGAGTGAAAGGTCCTTTCAATGATAGTTGGATCAATTAATGCGGCAATGCACACCTATTAAAGTGTATGTATGCGGAGGGACCCCTTTGACACTATTGATTGGTGCGGAAGGACCCTTCCACCTTCATTCTAGTATATGTTAACTACAGTGACACCCATATCCCCTTAGTGTTCTAAGGGAAGCGAAATCAATGCTTTCGAAGGCATCAATGCTTTTAAAGGCAAGTGGTGTTGTTGTAATTGTCATAAAAACTAATTTTTAACTAAGTAAAACAATTTCTTTTTACCTTACCCCTTATGTAGTAAATTTTTTATTGGACAACAAAACCATTATAAAATTCTTTTCAGAATTTGCTACCGAATGTGATCCCCCAATGCTCCAATACTTAATTAAAATTATTAACTAACCCTTTGTATTTAATTAATCATTAAATACTAATCTTTCTAATTAAATCTAAAACTCACCCAAATCTCTTAAGAACAATCTCAGAAATTCACATAAATTCCAAATGATAATCTTTATCATATAAAATTTTCAAACCGAAAATAATTAGTTAATTCCTTTAATTAATTAAAACCCAAAATATTTTCTTTCACTCAAAAATTCATAATAAATTATCCATAGCTTGGAATATTATGAAAATATAAACCCATCTCCAAAATAATATTTTACATAACGTATTCAAAAATCATGGCATTTAGAAACCATTTTGCATGATTTTATCCTTAAAATCGAACTACGTTTTTCCATAAAATCCTTGTTTAAATTATGACATGGCATTTAAATCAAAACATATCACCGTTCATCCAATCATATAGTTTTAAACCTCAAACCCGAATTAAAACATTCAATGTGACTTATATGAGATGATTTAGATCATTATTCACCTTGTTTGGATAAGGAACTTGAGATTTGTTCTACACTTTAATCTTCCTAGCTTGAATCTTAGCCTCTAATTGATTTTTGAGCTCCTCTTCTCTTAGGGTATAGTCAGCCTTGTTTTTCTTTTGTTTATGTCTTTTCTTTTGTAAGAATGTAAATGAGAATGAGAACTTGGTAAAGGGTTTTAGGGGTTATGGGAGTTTGGCAATTCCCATATTGCCCTTGACTTATTCTCTTAGGTTTTTAAGTCATGACTCTTTCTCATTAGTTAATTTAGTTAAGGAACGACCTTAATTAGTTTTCAATTCTCAATTCCTTTATCACTCCAGTCTTTACATTATTCTATTTAATTTATCTAATTAAATCTCATGAATAATGCTATTTAAAATTAGGGTGTTACAAATAATTAAAAAAATTATTTTAAATTAATAAACGATTTGAAATTACATAAAACAATTAAGTATTTATTTTGAAATAAAATAAATATTAAAATATTTTATATACGATTATTTCTTTTTTCCATGTAATTTATTTATTTTTAATTCAAAATCCAAAAATATTTTTTATTATTTTAGTATATTAAATATTTACACATACATGTATATATTAATATAAATATTATTTTACATTATTAAAAATATAAATATAATAATACTATATTAATATAAGTTGGGGAAAATAATTTTTTTTAACCAAAACCATATTTTTCTATTTTTATGAACAAATTTAAATACATAATATATATGGTTTAAAAATAGTAAATAGCATTTTTAAATTGTTAAAAATTAATTTAACACTAGAAAATTTATATGTAAGTTATATTAAATATGATCGAATTGAAATGTAATTTATTTTATTTTATACAAAGATGTAAATAACAATATCAATTAAAATAGATGGTTTAGTGTGATTAAATATCAACCGATTATGGAAGACAACAGAATCACATGTAAAATTGTTATGTAATCTAACTACCACTTAATGTATATAATGTAAATGTAAAAAGGAGTTTATACCTTAAAGATGTAGCCTTTGAATCCACATAATTAGTGGGATCTCGTAGATTTATCTTAAATCAATCACTGGAACTTGCAACGATCTAGTGTACACTTTTATTTTATTTTGATGTGTTTTGGCCTATGGGAGCTCGACTATTTTTGGATGGATGAAGGGTTGATTGCAACTATGTATGGAAGAGCGTCAAGTAGGAAATAGCAAGGATGTAGTTCTGTTTAAATAGAAAAAAATTAGAAGATAAATTCTCCTCCTTTTACTCTTTCTCCCTTTACTAATTCTAGATCCAGATCTAAAATTCAAAACACAACCCTCCTTCCAATACTATGGATAGCCATATAATGGTATACATTAGCTTAAATACTCCAAACCTATATAGTATTTAATACCATTAAAATCATAATTAAATGTGTATCGATATCATATATCGATATATACATATATAACTTTTATATATACTGAATTAGTTACTAATGGCACCTAGAAAATACTAATAACACCTAATACATCAAATAAATAGATAATACTTCATAAATAGAAATTAAGTCAATTAATTTATAACAATTACAATCAAATAAATCGGATGATATTTCAGAGAATTCACTAATACAGTTGTGCGACACGTAAGTGTAAACTCAATCGGCGATTAATATCGAACAATTCACATATTAACGTCCACATTTAAATTTAGCTAATGGTGTGATAGTTTGGTTAAATTTTTCATTTATACATCTTTATTGGTAAAATCCACTTTTACAATTTAAGCGGTACCTTCGATACGCCAATTCTCCTTGTCAACGCTATATCACTTTATGATTATTGAATTTGGTTTTGGTCAAAATTCTAACATCATCCACATTCAACTCCATTAGTCCATAAACAAAGTTTTTTGTCTAATAATAACATTTACCATTAATCATACTACCCTAGCCAAAGATTTTGATTTTGAGTTGGCTAAAGTTGGTTGTGATGCTAACCTCATACAATTGAGAAGATAAATTCTGTATTGAGTAGTGTTTCACTTCCAATGCTTCAACTCAGACCCAACGACAGTTACTTAATGGTTGTTATGCCATGATTTAACTATAATTAAAATGGAGTTTCCACATTAAAGCTCAACGGTATTCCTAAGTCGAAAGAATTGTGTAACATCTTCATTCCAAGAGTTCCTATTTGACCTAGTTGTTATTAACCACCTGGAATTCTCGGGTGAGTTATTTCATAGTTATCTAATAACTATCAATAAATATTACCTTAGTGTCCTAGCAGCCACGAGTAATACGCAGCCTAATATTTGGAGAGCATTACATACTCTGGTCTGAAAGGATGTATCGATACTCATTCTTGAAAAGTCTTAAACAGGAATATTTAAAACAATATGTTATTTAATATTCTGTTAGTTTTATCATGATTACTACTATTTATAATTTTTATCACATTACATATTGTTTAAAGATTTTCTAGTTAATATACTTTAAGTTAATTACTTAATTAATTATATCACAATATAACAAAGTATGTAATAGAAATTAAACGTTTTTATTACCAACAAGATTAGTTATAAAGTTAGATAGATATTGCAAATTACATGATTACCTCTAGACAAGTAGGCATGTCCCTAACTCTCTCGATATCAACTTAGGAATAAGCACCCTGAATACGTATGCCAACCATACAATGAAACTATATATTCTCAACTATTTAATAAAGTCACGTTGTAACAACGGATAAAGATCTGGACAAAACAATAGGGATTGAGAAATAACGCATCATCAATATATGTCATTTGACGTGTAACTAGATTACAACAAGTGTCTCAATCGCAACCCACCAACTAGCCAAGTTAGCAATCCACGGTAAAATCTCTCCATCAATGGTTGACCAAAAAATTATTACAAATAAGCATAGGTACAACAACAATTAGTAAGCAATAATTCAGATGCTAAGCGACATAATATTTTCTAAGTTAAATAAAATTATAAAACTCATTAATGGCTTCCAGCATAATTTCTGTAATATAACTCTAAGTTAGAAAAGCACCTATAATGGATGTAGCGGTTTTCCTAAAGCATTATAAATCTTGATGCCTCTTACTTTACTGCGTTTACATTCAGTTTTTTCGTACTTTCTCCCACGTTTACTTATAACGACCCAAAAAATTTAACGTTTCGAATGAGAATATTTAAATTTTTTTAAATATGTAGATTTGATTCAAATTTAATAAATAATAAGAAAATAAATTTTTAATATAACGGCTCGATTTTATTATACTATTTTTCGTTTAGTTTATAGGATTTTTCTATAATTTTTAATTTGTAAAATATTTAAATTATCGTTTGACGATTTTTTAGTAAATAATGGTATTTTTGGATTTTTACAGAATCAGTTAACCGATGTATATCATTATTGTTTTGGGATCGTATTGCGTTTTTGTGCATGATTGTATTTTTGTTTTGTCTTTTGCGATTTGTACGTGAACGAAATTCTATATGACAAAGTGTTGTAAATATGAATAAACACAAACTCAACACTTTCACAAATCAACAACTTGATTTTTCTTTCCCTCATCCTTTTCATTTGCATGTTCCAATAAGCTATAAAAAAACAAACAAAACTCATCATCAAAAATTAAAATCTCAATATCTACTCCACTATAAATTCTAAAACAAGAATCTTTGAGTTCCTCTTGAAGAGATTACATTCCTATATGAGTTTGGATAGGTTCGATAGAGTTTTGGGAGGATCAACAGTTCTGAATGTGAAGGAAGCAAACTAGGGTTAGGCTTTGGCTTTGATTTAGGTGATGATAGGTCGGGGGGAGGGGTGCATTTCTCTTGTCACGTAAGGGAGCATCTTGTGGCCGAGATTTGGGAGGTACGGTGCTCTATAGGGAGGCACGACCTGGGCATTATCGTGACCTGGGCTTGGGTGTCGCGAGTCGTGGGAGGTGACCGAGCTTCCAAAGCTTGGGTGCAGTGCGTAGCATTCATGAAGGGGAGTTCATCGGAGGAAGCGACGGCCGATTTCGTGAAGAGATGAGGGAGTAAGGAAGAGAGAGGTATGTGTGGCAATGGGTGTTGTGTTCAAGTGTACACGGCATTTACAAGGGCAAGTATTTGGGGGAAGAAATAATTTAGTTTGGGTAATTATAAATTAAAATGTAATTAGTGAATTAATTATATTATTTAAACTCAATAGCTTATAAAATGCATAACTAATTCATACGAGTTCCAATCGAGGCGAGACTTTTTGCGTTGCGCTTATAACGGCGACAGCGGTGCATTAAACTAATTTCGTTGAATTTGGAGCAAGTGAAATTTTGGGCTAAGTTCAAACTGAAATGCCTAAGCATCCATTGGAATTTTGGTGAGTTAAACTTACCTTTTTGGATAACCAGTATGATATATAGTAGATAAAAATAATTGTTATTATGCTTGAATGATTGTTGGTCTGGATTTGTTAAATATTAGCTTTTAAAAGAGAATGACATTTAAAATGAAATACAGGGAATTTGTAGAGAAATCCAAATTTCTCGTCGTTGTGATTTTAATTCCAGTTATATGCCTGTTGATTTTAGTTTCAGTCAAATACCTGCCATGTAGATTGTTAAATGTCAAAATTTGATAGTTTGGTCATATTAGATGTGACACCGACATAGGTAAAAGTTGAACCTTTTTAGTGGAAACGGTAGTAATAGCATTGGTTAAGTGCTATAGTAACTATTGGCCTCGTTATAGTATTTTGAAAAATACTACTAAGTATTGTTTTGATTTGGAAATGGTTTCGATTTGGGAAAATGGTTTTTAATCAAACTTTTAAAACTTTTGTGATATTTTATATAAAAATAGTTTTTGGTGCTTCTCTATTTTTTTAAACTTCTTTTATTATACTTTCTAATATATGTATATATGTAAATGTTTTAAAATTATTCTGAAAACAATCCATCTTTATAGAAAATTATTATAATAAAGAGTGTTTTACTTTAAAGAAAATAAAAGGGGTTTATCTTTTATTTTAAAGTGATTTTCTTTTAAAAAGAAGATGGAAATATTTTAGGAATAAATATTTAAGAAACATTTTATATAAAATATTGTAATAAAAGAACAGATCAATAAATGGTATTTTATAAATTAAGGAGAGTTTTATATGCGGTGTTTTATAAATAAAAGGATAGGTTTACGAATGGTATTTTATAAAAGGGAAAATATTATCATTTGATAAATTGGAGAATAAATCACGGTTGTGAATTTATTGTAATATAGTGAATGATGGTGTTATGGAAAGTATTTGAGTTTTAGTTGTATTTGGAGTTTGTTTTATACTTGGAGTTTGTTTTATACAAGGGAATTTTGTAATTATATTCAGAAATTTATAAAGAGAGTTTTTATGAATGGAATTGGGGTTTTATAAAAAGAGTTGCAAGTAAATTTTGGGAATTTATAAATTGAGTTTCATACATAATATTTTTATAAAAGAAGTTTTATAAAAGGGTTTACAAATAATATGAAAGATGTTTATAAAGGAGTTATTAAATAAACTTGGAGATTGATAAAAGGAGGTTATAATTATGTTTAAATATTTATAAAGGAGTTTCTTAAACAATGTTTTATAAAAGGAGTTTGTAATATAAGGAGTTTTGTAAAGACATTTTATAAATATGGATTTATAAAAAGACTGAGACCTGATTTCCATAAATGATCATTTTAAAATACGATGGTATGAAAATTTCCATACTTAACACCAAATTCCAAGGTATAGAAACTCGTCTCTAACTTGAGAATTAAGAATGTGTGTCAAGGCAAGGGTATTTTCTAACTTGTCCAATCCCATTATTAATCAAAAGATGGTACTGTTTGAAATTGGGAAGTGGTGGTAAGTATAATTGGTCCAGTTTCCATACGACCCATTTACTTATAACAATAATATTTTGGGTTTATTTCTATAAATGTTTAAGTTACATTTGTTTAACCCAAATAAGTATGTTTTAAAAGTGAAATCTTTCTAAAGGTTTGTGAATATACTTATACTGTTGAGATAAATATATGGGTACATTTTCTAAGTATTGAAATGTATTGTTTTGGGAATATACTTATATTGTTGATGTAAGTATACTAGAAAATTTTCTAAGTATTAAAAGTAAAATGTTTGTGAGAAGCTTATATAGTTGAGATAAGTATATCAATATTTTCAAGTATTGAAAGGAGTAGAGAAGGTTTGGGAATATACCTTTGTAAAAATATTTTGATACAAGCATTTACAAAGTGGTTTTAGTTAATAAAAAGATTAAGTAAAGAAGCTTAGTGGTTGCTTTGTGCTTAACCATGCTTGGTTAAACCTTTGGTTGAATTTTTTTTTATTTGATAGTTAAATAACCGATTATCAAATCTTAGCTAGTTTAAACTATCGTTGTCGGTTTGGAAAAACTGAGATCGGATATATTATCTGAAAACCACTTCGAATCGGCATAAGCATTCGAATTGAAGACATCTCGAGTGTGACCGAAGACAGAGCTCTTTGAAGTTCATGGGTTATATGCTATTAATCCAGATGGTGATTCCAAAATGGATGTAGTAGAAGTAGTGCCTTCGGTTTGTTCATAACATGAACAGCTTGTTTGGATGAATGCTGGCATTGCATTGCTACTTGGAGGGCATTGTTAGCATTCAGGTGGGATTTGCTAAAAAAGGTAAAACATAGTCTCAAGACTCACCAAACCAGGAATGACTAAAACATAGGATATGTTGTAGGGCCATGTGGGTCGCACCTATTAGGGTATTGTCATTACCTTTATAGATTATTATTTATGGATTTGGTTATGCATGAGAGTTCCGGGAAATTGCAAAGCAATCGAGGTGATGAAATATCCTATTACTATCTAGTAAAGGATAGACCGGTCTTGATTCGTAGGGTATCCATGTATGGCCCTCGGTACATTTTTCTAGAGGTGTACTGTGCTAGGTGGTACCCCAGAGCCTTATCATTGTACAGAATTATTTTCCAATATGTGCGTGTATGGATTTAGATGTATACCTACTATGCTAAAATTTAATTAATGTAACAATTTCGACTATGATCCAATATTTATTTTAAACCTTAGATATTATTATAATATGAGAAGATTTTCCATGAAATGGTTTAGTTAGCGTAAGGTAAAATCTTGTCGGTGTTTATGTGTGGTGTGGTCTTACGGGATACCTTTGTTTGAAATGTTTTCGTAACATTAAAATCCATTTAAGGTGTGTTTCTCGCAGCTAGTTTACTAGATTGATCTGGGCGTTATTTTCTTATAATGCTTGGGCCAGCCCGAGCATGTTTTCCAGATTTATTTTGGATGCTTTGGAGCTTTAGAGCACAAGTTGTAGGCCTCTAAGACGTACTCATGTATATTTTATTTTCCGCTGCATTTCTTAGTTGTATTTATCAGCAATTGTGAGGATAGGTTGTTATAACTGTCCGGGCTGATGATAGATTAGTGTACCCTGATTTGATGTATGTATATTATAGTTTTTCTTTTATAAAGATCTTTTGTATCTTATATATTTCTCATTAAGATGCAAGGTTCTGTTCTGTCTTTTTTTTCTTTTCCTCTAACAATCTATCTTTCCAGGACTTATATGCTCGGCACGTGAGTATCACGGATTTATTAGTGTCCACTTTCGAGGGTCGAAAAGGTTGGTCATTACAAGTGGCATCGGAGCTTAGGTTGAGTGAACACCTAGTCTTTGGTGGGGTAGACTCCCGGAGATAGGGTTAGTGATACCCTATAATGAGTTTAAGTGTATATATATACGAGAGCGTATTTGTTAGTGTTATAAATATGTTTTATATTGTGTTAATTTATCGATTGAGTGGTTTATGAATTCTGGTCAATATAGAAAGTACAACTATATCGATAAGGATTTTTAAATACTGGAACAAGGCAAACCAACACGGTATTATTTAGAATTTGGTAAATGAAATAATTTTACCTAGAATATATTTTACATATATAAAGGAATAATTTTCATAAATTGATATAATTATTTATGAAATGTTTATTTGATAGAGAATAATAATATTAAGTTATTATCATTTATGGTTTGATTAGTCGAGCTTGGCCAGTTTGGGAGCATTGACTATTGTTTGTTGATTGATTGTTCGTGTTCAGATAGTTTATGAGCATTTATTGTTTTGGTTGAGTTAAATACAAGCACCTATTGAATTCAGCTTCACAGTTTGACTATAAGGCTTTCGGGGATAATGTTGGGTTAAAATTAAAATTTAATTTTAATAAAAGTTGTTTATTATAATCTAAACAAAGAGATGCATTGGTGAAATAATTGTATATAAGAAAGTGTTTTCATAATATTAAAAATTCATTGCTTATTCCGCAGAAAAAACACAACTTGCCATAATCAAGACCAAACTTTAACATCACATCTCTAGTTAACAAGGCCTGATCACCTTCCATAACATTAGATTTTCCTTAGGGGAAGTATCAGAGTTCCAAATTATTTTCATCCATCTGCAAGGAGGAAGTGTATCATTCGCCGATAAGAGTTTATACACAAGGGATACAGAAGGAGATTTTTCCTTCCATAAAACAAGATCTTGACTCACAGTAGGGTATGTTTTTACCTGCAAGAGATCCCAGGAAGCTCTGATGACCTGGTTAGATGAGTATGGCAACTGAAGATGACCATTAACAATAAAATCAGTTGCCTTAGCTTCCTTTGGAATACCAGATTGGATTATATGTTGATAGTTAAGGAGTTTAGACAATATCATACCAGTTGTACCCCATGGCTCTGACCAGAATTTAACAGTGGATATGCGGAAAATTTTCATAATTATGAAAGGAAGAAAGGATGCTCTAAGCCCAAGCAATCTTCTCCAAGTCCAGCAACAAGACTGGGGGACATCCAAACACCAAAAATCCTTCCTACCTATCCTATGTGCCCATACCCATTTAACCTAGAGACTCTCCCTCTTTGAAAGTAATGAATTATATTATTTAAACTCGATAACTTATAAAATGCATAACTATTTTCTACGAGGTCCAATTGAGGCAAGACTTTTTGCATTGCGCTCATAATGGTGATAGCTACATGCTGGAATTAGTTTCATTGAATTCGGAGCTAGTGAAATTTTGGGCTAAAATCGAACGTCGTTCGATTTTAGTTCAAACTGGAACGCCCAAGCGTCCGCTAGAATTTTGGTGAGTTAAAATCACCTTTTTGAATCATCTGTATGATAGACAAAAAAAAATTGCTTTTGTGCATAAATGGTTGTTTGCTTGGTTAAATATCCACTTTTAAAAGAGAGTGACATTTAAAATGAAATACAGGGAAAATTTATAGAGATATCAAGATTTCTCGTTGTTGTGATTTTAGTTCCAGTTATATACTTATTGATTTTAATTTCAATCAGATACTTGTTATATAGATTGTTAAATGTTAAAATTCGATAATTTGGCCATATTGGATGTGACATCGACATATGTAGTGGAAAAGGTAGTAATGGCATTGGTTAAGTGCTATAGTAACTATTGGCCTCGTTACAGTACTTTGAAAAATACTATTAAGTACTGTTTTGATCTGGAAATGGTTTCGATTTGGAAAAATAGTTTTTAATATGACTTTTGAATTTTCTTTGATATTTTGTACAAAAATAGGTTTTGGTACTTCTCTATTTTACTCAAAATTACTTTTATTATTCTTTCAAAAATATGTATATATGTAAATGTTTTAAAATTATTCTGAAAAGTATCCATCTTTATAGAAAAGTTATTATAATAATGAGTGTTTCATTTTAAGGAAATAAAAGGGGTTTATCTTTTATTTTAAAGTGATTTTGTTTTAAAAAGAAGAAGAAATATTTTAGGAACAAATATTTGAGAAACATTTATATAAAATGTTTAAATAAAAGAACAGATTTATAAATGGTATTTTATAAATTAAGGATATAAGTGGTATTTTATAAATAAAAGGATAGGTTTATGAATGGTATTTTATAAAAGGGAAAATATTATGATATGATAAATTGGAGGAATAAATCATAGTTTTGAATTTATTGTAATATAGTGAATGCTCATATTATGGAAAGTATTTGAGTTTTATAGTTGTATTTGGAGTTTGTTTTATACTTGGAGTTTATTTTATACAAGGGAGTTTTGTAATTATATTTAGAAATTTATAAAAGGAGTTCTTATGAAAGGAATTGGGGTTTTATAAAAAGAGTTGCAAATAAATTTGGGGATTTATAAATTGAGTTTCATAAATAATATTTTTATAAAAGAAGTTTTATAAAAGAATTTTATGAATAATATAAAGGATGTTTATAAAGGAGTCATTAAATAAACTTGGAGATTAATAAAAGGAGGTTATAATTATGTTTAGATATTTATAAAGGAGTTTTATAAACAATGTTTTATGAAAGAAGTTTGTAAATAAAAGGAGTTTTATAAAGTCGTTTTATAAAAAGGGATTTTTATAAAGACACTTTATAAAAAGGGGTTTATAAAAAGATTGAACCCGATTTTCATAAATGATCATTTATAATCTAGTGGTGTGGAAAATATTATTTCCATACTTAACACCAAATTCTGAGGTATAGAAACTTGTTTCTATCTTGAGAATTAAGAATGTGTGTCAAGGAAAGGGTAGTTTTCTAACTTGTCTGATCTCATTGTTAATCGAGGGATAGTACTGTTTGAAACTGGAAAGCGGTGGTAAGTATATTTGGTCCAGTTTCCATATGACCCGTTTATTTACACGAATATTGTTTTGGGTTTATTTTTATAAATGATTAAGTTACATTTGTTTAACCCAAATAATTATGTTTTGGAAGTGAAATCTTTCTAAAGGTTTGTGAATATACTTATACTGTTGAGATAAATATATGGGTACATTTTCTAAGTATTGAAATGTATTGTTTTGGGAATATACTTATATTGTTGATGTAAGTATACTAGAAAATTTTCTAAGTATTAAAAGTAAAATGTTTGTGAGAAGCTTATATAGTTGAGATAAGTATATCAATATTTTCAAGTATTGAAAGGAGTAGAGAAGGTTTGGGAATATACCTTTGTAAAAATATTTTGATACAAGCATTTACAAAGTGGTTTTAGTTAATAAAAAGATTAAGTAAAGAAGCTTAGTGGTTGCTTTGTGCTTAACCATGCTTGGTTAAACCTTTGGTTGAATTTTTTGTTATTTGATAGTTAAATAACCGATTATCAAATCTTAGCTATTTTAAACTATCGTTGTCGGTTTGGAAAAACTGAGATCGGATATATTATCTGAAAACCACTTCAAATCGGCATAAGCGTTCGAATTGAAGACATCTCGAGTGTGACCGAAGACAGAGCTCTTTGAAGTTCAAGGGTTATATGCTATTAATCCAGATCGTGATTCCAAAATGGATGTAGTAGAAGTAGTGCCTTCGGTTTGTTCATAACATGAACAACTTGTATAGATGAATGCTGGCATTGCATTACTGCTCGGAGGGCAATGTTAACATTCTAGGTGGGATTTGCTAAAAAAGATAAAACATAGCCTCAAGCCTCACCAATTAGGAATGACTAAAACATGGGATATGTTGTAGGGCTATGTGGGTCGCACCCATTAGGGTATTATCATCACCCTTTTAGATTATTATTTACGGATTTGGTTGTGCATGAGAGTTCTGGGGAAAATTGCAAAGCAACTGGGATGATGAAATATTTGGTTACTATCTAGTAAAGGGTAGTCCGGTCCTAATTCATATATGGGCCATGTGTGGCCCTCGGTACATTTTTCTAAAGGTGTACTGTAGTAGGTGGTACCCCGGTGCTTGTCATTGTAGGAAACTCATCTCCATTATGTGCCTGTATGGATTTAGATGTATACCTATTATGCTGAAATTTATTTAATGTAACAATTTCGACTATGATTCAATATTTATTTTAAACCCTAGATATTATTATACTATTAGAAGATTTTCTATGAAATGATTTGTTTACCGTAAGGTAAGAACCCGTCGGTGTTTATGTGCGGCGTGGTCTTATGAGATACCTTTTTTAAAAGGTTTTCATGACATTAAAAACCATTTAAGGTGTGTTTCTCACGCTGGTTTACCAGACTGATCCGGGCGTTATTTTCTTATAATGCTCGTGTCAGGCCGAGCATGTTTTGTAGATTTATTTTGGATGCTTTGGAGTTTTAGAGGATAAGTTGCAGGTCTCCAAGACATACTCATGTGTATTTTATTTTCTGCTGCATTTGTTCATTGTATTTATTGGCAATTGTGAGTATAGATTTTTATAACTATCCAGGCTAATGATAGATTAGTGAAATATGATTTGATGTATGTATATTACAGTTTTTCTTTTATAAAGATCTGTTGTATTTTATATATTACTCATTACGATGTGTGATTTTGTTCTGTCTTTTCTTTCTTTTCCTCCAACAATCTGTCTTTCCAGGACTTGTATGCTCGGCATATGAGTATCATGGATGTATTAGTGTCTACTTTCGAGGGTCGAAAGGCTAGTCGTTACAAGTAGTATCGGAGCATAGGTTGAGAGAACACCTAGTCTTTGGTGGGGTAGAGCCATTAGAGATAGGGTTAGTAATACCCTAGAATGAGTTTGAGTGTGTGTGTGTATGAGAGCGTATTTGTTAGTGTTATAAATATGTTTTATATTGTGTTGATTTATCGGATTAAGTGGTTTATGAATTCTGGTCAGTACAGAAGGTACTAGGGTTGCACACAACCCATATCCAATCCGAATCAACCCACCAACCCGACCCAACCCACATAAACCCGACCCAACCCAACCTAGTTTGGGTTGGATATGGATTACAATTTTTAACCCATACTATATATGGGTCGGGTGTAATATTTCAATTCACCCAACCCTGCTTTAACCTAACCCTACTTTAAAAAATAAATAAAAAATAGATTTTTGCTTTTATCCTTGCATCAGATAAATTTTAAGATTAGAGTCTTTAGACTTTAGAGTTCGTTGTCACTGTTGACAATGCAAGTTCAAATATCAATTTGACTACGACTAGCATCAAGGAACAATAAGGCTGCGAGCATTTGAGATGCATTTTGACTTTTTAATAGCATTTAGAAGTGTTCCGAAATGAAAATCTAACTAAATATGTTTAGTGAATCGATTTTATGTGATGTAGTTTGGTAATGAAATGCTAATGAATTATGCATGTAGTGAATAACTCTATATGATATATTTTAGTGTTTGAAAGTGGCATTATTATTAAATATATTGAATATTATTATGTTAACATTTTATGTTACAGATTAATCATACTTCAACCCGATCCAACCCATACTTCAACCCGACTCAACCCATACTTCAACCCGACCTAACCCAACCTCATGTAAGGTTGGGTACAGATTGAATTTTTGTCAACCCAAACCAATATGGGTCGCATGAAGTATTTAGCTTGACCCGACCCGACCCAACCATTTTGCAGCCCTAGAAGGTACAACTATATTGATAAGGGATTCTAAATACTGGAACATGGAAAACTGACACGGTATTGTTTAGAATTTGATAAATAAAATAATGTTACCTAGAATATATTTTACATATATAAAAGAATAATTTCGTAAATTTATATAATTATTTATGAAATGTTTGTTTGATAGAGAATAATAATATTAAGTTATTATCATTTATTGTTTGATTAGTTGTGCTTGGCCAGTTTGGGAGCATTGACTATTGTTTGTTGATTGATTGTTTGTGCTTAGATAATTTATGAGCATTTATCGTTTTGGTTGAGTTAAATACGAGCACCTATTGAATTCAGCTTCACAGTTTGACTATAAGGCGTTCAGGGACAATCTTGGGTTAAAATTAAAATTTAATTTTAATAAAGGTTGTTTATTATAATATAAACAAAAAGGGATGCATTGGTGAAATAAATCTATATAATAAAGTGTTTTCATAATATTAAAACTCCATTTAAGGTGTGTTTCTCATGCTAGTTTACCTTTGTTTGAAAGGTTTTCATAACATTAAAAAGAGACACCTTTGTTTGAAAGGTTTTCATAATCTAAACAAAGAGTTACAGTCTTATGAGATACCTTTGTTTGAAAAGTTTTCATAACGTTAAAAATCCATGTAATGTGTGTTTCTCACACTGGTTTACAAGACTGATCCAAACATTATTTTCCTATAATGCTCGCGTCAGCCCGATCCATTTAAGGTTTTCATAACATTAAAAATCCATTTAAGGTTTAGATGCTTTGGAGCTTTAGGGGAAGAGCTAGAGCCTCCAAGACATACTCATATATTTTTATTTTCAGCTACATTTGTTGGTTGTATTTATCGGCAATTATGAGGACGGGTTGTTAGAACTGTCCAGGCTGATGATAGATTAGTGTACTCTGATTTGATGTATGTATATTATAGTTTTTCTTTTGTAAAGTTGTATCTTATATATCACTCGTTATGATGTGAGATTATGTTCTGTTTTTTCTTTCTTTTCCCCAACAATCTTTCTTTCCGGCACTTGGATGCTCGGCACGTGAATACGGTGGATGTATTAGTGTCGACTTTCGAGGGTTGAAAAGGTGGCTCATTGCATTACTACTATTAAGTTGCTTTCTACTTCAATTTAACTTTAAAGCCAAAGCTTTCATACACTGAAGCTGGCTTTGACTATTGGTTATTGCTGTTATAGTGAAAAACAACCTCAACGGTAACCAAAGAAAAATAAAAAAATTTAGTTATTATTAATCATTATGAGAAGGACAGACCCCAAACCTATCTTTATTCGACAAAACAAATGAAACATTCATTTTATTCAACATTAAAGGAGGTTGTTCTTTACTCGCAGCATAACTCATTTCTTTAACCTCCTTAATGCACTTTTCATGAGATCTATAGCATAATTACCCACCCACCAAATGGGGTCCTCTATGGATCACATTAATATGGTTGAGTGGGTAGGATAGTTAGCTTGTGGGTCTTGGTTATTTGGAGGGAGGTTAGTGGATGGTGGGTTTTAAGAAGGAATTTGTTGCTGATTTTTGTAAAAAAATTCACATATGGCTATTTTCAAAATCAGAGCTTCATATGCATTAGCAAGTAGCCTACAATCATCAGTGTTGTAGCCATTGGAGCGATATTATATGCAATATTCTCCTCCATTATTACCAATAAGGTAGTCCAACCTATGAGACCACTGTCAATAATTCGAACCCTGAAAATGACATACCTGTAAAAGGTACCTAGATTATGCGTTTGGCACGTACAGACATCCCTATAGTTTACAAAGCTTGGTTTTGGATTGGAATATTTCAAGGCCTATTTGTATAGACTTATATAAGTTCTTTTTTTCTTTTTGAAAGCCAAATTCAATCCATTTTGATTTTCAAAAAGTCAAAAAATATCTTATATAAGTCGAACCAAATGGCCATTGAAGTAGCTTATGACTTATTCTAACCCGCTAATTTTCATTACTATTTTGATATTTGTCCCTTTCTCCAAATTCTTAAGTACCATTCTCTTTTTGAATGTCTCATCAAACCTAATGTGCTTAACCTTAAATTTCATAGAGATTACCATAGTTGTTCATTCATAAGCTCTTTATTTAAACCATACATCGATCATTTTAAAGCATCTCCAGCAGCAGTAGGGCTGTGGAAAATTGAGGGAGTTAGCATTTTGTTTTCTCTATAGTAGTGTGGATTTGTGCATGAGGAAAGGAAAGAAGTAGGGTTCACCCCATTTTTTGAGCTTGAGTTTATAAATGGTTTTTTAAAAAACTGTTTATGGTATAAATAGTTTTCTGAAAACAGTTTATACCCTAAATGGTTTTCAAAAGACCGTTCAAAAAAAGGGTTTTTTAACCCCCAATCTATTAGTTAAATGGTTTTCGTTAAGCCATTTAGAGTTTTACATATTTAAATTTATAAATACATAGTGAATGTCACTTATTTTCAAAAGAAAAAATAATAATAGAACAAAGGATCAATTGATAAAATACAGAGCAAATCCTACAAACACACAACAAACCCTACAAACACAAACCAAACTGATAAAAACTAAAATAAGAAAATATTTAATTACTAGTACAAACACTAACATTGCAGTTCTTCTACATTCCAATGCTTTGTTCTTCATCTTGGTGCATTTGTCGTTGGATCCTTAAAATTATACGTTTTTCTGGCCAAAAGGTACTCTAACACCTTCCTAGATAGATGAGAAACATCTTTTGCTAAATACTCTTCCTCTTCTTTATTTCATAAATGTCTTTCACGAGCGTCCTTCGGTTTAGTTCTTTCTCTAAGAGTTCTAGTTTTGTCTGCATCTCATTGAACCTAGGCTTTCAAAATCTTTAACTTTTGCTCTTTCAGCCTCAAATATTCTTCTTTGTTTGAGGAAGATGAAATTAAAATATCACTTAGGAGTGCAGTTAGCTTATCGCTAGCCACTGTCAAGCCAATTGATTCTTTGTTTCTTAACAATGGTCTCTTGCTTGATTTTATTTCTTCAAGAATATTTACAAACCCAATATATAACATTCCTGAAGAAGGAGTCGTTGGATTGCTATCATTCCCTTCCGCGTCTACTGATGTTGGGAAATCATTTGACTGGCTAGGAGATGAATCTATTGAGAGTCTTGAAGATACATTATGAAATTAACTTCTTCGATATCTCCTTGACCAACAACCACATCATTGAGAGTTGCCAAACGCGGCCTCAAACTTGAATTTCAAATGCTTTATGAGCTTTCAAATTACTGTTGTAAGTATCACGATATATTTATCATAATCATATTTCAAGTCTCTAAACAATTGTCCACTTCTAAGCCTATCTCCTCTTTGGGTTATTAAACCTTTGTATTTGGTACACACAGTATTCAAGTTATACCATGATGTCTTTATGCTTTCAAACAAATGCTTTGATTAGCATTCAAGTCTTGGTTGCAGTTCTCATTCACTCTCATATAGAAGAAACTCCTTACAAAACATCATATAGGAACTTTGGATGCATCAACCCATGTATTGGCCAACACCTTATAGTCATGTGGTGTGACGACTGCCCTACACCACCATCATAGATAATAACTAAATAGTGCGCTATAGTCGTGCCCGGCCGATATAGGACGATCATCAAGATGAAAAATAACAAACACAAAGAATAACTCTTCATATCTCGCAGTGCATGGATAAAATATAATATCATAGATATAACAGAAGAGACGATAATAACTATGTAAACAAATAATCAGAGTGCACATCAACAAAGTTATACATAAAATATCATAGAGTTTACACAATAGAAACAAACTTAATAACCATCTCAAATACAAGTATAATTAGTCACTGCTAAGACTCCCTGGTGCTGCACAGCGGAATAAACGTAGAATCCATATAAGTATATAATGCAAGATAGCTCCATCCAGCTTGCCCTCCGAACAACTACTGTGTCACCTAGACCTGTTATCTAGTCTACTCATTTAAGAGTACCCAAGACAATAAGAAACAAAACATAAAACCTTGAGTCAGACAACAGTTAGGTGTGAGCTGTAAATAAATCTCAAAATACTATGCAGGTAAATATGGTAAGAAACAAGAGTACATGAACCACACATGACTTGTCCCTGCAACCAAAGAGTTAGCGCATAACCATATAATATGCCACTCTATAATATCATAAAGGTACAATATAGTATACCATAATGGATGTCCAAATATCCCTATCTCCAGTACCTACTCCCGATGATATCCTTGAGTGATAGCCTACTAAAGGAAAGCAATCATAGCATCCATCAAACAAGATTCGCTATCACTCATTCCTATGCTCTGAATATATGATAAGTCGTATGGCCTCCTTACTACCAAGGACTAATGGAAATCTCGGTTCTCCGTTGTACTCTCATATCTTGCAGCCCAAAGCTGGATACGTGTCTTGCAGCCCAAAGCCAGACACTAGACCCAAAGCCACAGCTCCAAGGTATACGAATCATCGCCACAAATCCATGGGTGTCCCCACTTATAATACCCCTGCTTCGAGTACAACAGAAAACACTCTGAGCATCAACAATTCCTTAGCACATACTTCTGAGCCCAGCTTTAATCCATTTGGATACCGAGCCCTTCTTGTTCAATCCAGTTTCCATTATTCATGAGGAACCTATCCACATTCCTCGATCCTACGACTCACTCCTTTACGAGCCGCCATCTTCGAAACCTACTACTAACACGAGCCAACCTCCGAAGATTCTAGCTTTTCATCATGCTGTTATATCATCATTCAACCTGATACGAACGAGCCAACACCTCCAGCATGACCTACAGAGCATCTCTACCTACCTTGAAATTTTCACATACATCCCATGTAGTGTGATAACTCGGCACCGAGTTATAGGTATAAATCGGTGCAGAGTTATACGCTTAACCAATTATTGGCTACCTTCTTTTCCATGCCTCTAGTACTCTTCTCCAGGTGCTTTAGACCGTGACCCATCCATCCTAGATAACTTGGTCCTAAGTCAAAGCTCCATCTTCAATATCTAGAGATAACTCGATGGTGTCATTAACCCTTAGCCAAATCTTTTGTATCTTTGCTACAGATTACCTCATTTAGACATGCTTTATCCATCCATGATGACCAATGACTCATAGCCTTTACCATTATAACTCGTCATTGACTTATGCCTATGAGTCGTTACCAAGTCTTCCCCTTAACTCCACTTGAGGTGCGAGTTTTCTTGTAGGCTCCTAGTATGGTCCAAAGCCCCTCCTCCAAGTTTTGTTCGATTCCGACAAACTTTGCGTTCGATTTGCCCAATTCACCAACCTATCTTCCTATGCATTCAAAACACTAACAAATAACATCAAAGCACAACATACAAACATAGAATACCATGCATTCACAACCAATCAAATAGGCAATACATGGAATTATAGCAATCAAACAATTTCTAATCAATTCTACAAAATCAATGAACATCTTGGTGTAAATAAGATGAATCACAAGGCAATTTTTAAAGAATCGTGTTATATCTCATTGATTTAGGCCCTAACATATGTTAACTTATTATTTAAAGTTCAAAAAGGACTTTTATATCAAAAATCATGTTAAAACCTACAATTATATCATATAAACATGCATATGATAGTGAGAAGTCATAAATCTATAGTTCAAGGTGCGATATATTCAATGTTTTACTCTTTTGAAATCATACTTATACAAAACATATATATTTGAAATTTAGTGTATATAAAACTGATATTCATTCAAAAAGTTTATGTAACATTGATACTATGTATACATAAGGGCATTAGCCCCGCACCTCATCTAAAAGGTTGCCATGCTCGGAACCACTCCATGGCAACCATTATGAAAAAACTTCTATACATTAAATCCTCGTTTACAAATTATAAAAGTTTTACTACTTTTTCCTCTATATGTTTTTCAGTTATCTATTTTATTCTAACAGATCAAAAACGCAGAGCCATAGTTAACTTGACTGTGTTGGAAACAAATTATGATTCAACCTTGAATAAATATCCTAGATGCAAAAATTATTCAAATATACATCGGCAGAAGGTGATGTGTGGGAAAATTCTAAAAGGTAAATGGTAACATACTGCTTTCGTCAAAAGATTCTAAATAGACTTTTAATATAAGAAGGCGCGCATCTTTTCTTGTAATTTGATGCTTTGTTTATACTAAGACTAGACCTCGTGAACATGTATTATCATACATAATATATTGAAAAGTAAATTAAATTTATTAAAATTTCTGTGGATTATCAACAACACGTTGCGTCCGTGTCTGTAGAAAAGTAACTTGATGCCAGCTGACTAAAATGGGCTTCTCTATCAATTTGGTATTTTGTAAAGTAAAATCACTGTATCTTATCTCTTTTTGAAGATATAATACACTAAGCCTTCGAACTGTTGAGACCAACGGAAGATATATAACAACGTTTCTACATTGGATAGAAGGATAATAATTGCGCAAGTGATTCGAAAATCAGAGCTTCATATACCATAAAATTTAAACTATATTACTCTCTAGTGCAAATGTGCAATCTGTATACATATATAACAGTAATGAAATCACGGTCAGTGGAGAATGCAACTGAGAACGAAGTACAGCTGAACATTGTAACAGTGGGAACACTCCAGGACGTGAGTCAATCATCTCTACTTGCAGTAGTATCACTTCAATATCAAAATCATTACTTTAGTATCTGTATAATCGTAGATACACAACCATTTTTACTAGTTAATTTTTTGATTATCGCTTTGTGAGTTGTATTTGATATGGCATAGTTTTATCTTAAACTTTCAATTAGCTAAACTGCTTAAGCAGCAACATTTAACATACAATATAAAGAGTGTTGAAGGAGAGAAAACTTGCAAAAATAATATATTAAGAAACTTCTTAATATATTACCTTAGCATTGCAGTAAAGGGTGCAAATACAATATCATGGACTGCTTGTCTACCTGCAAACACAAAGGAAGATCAGCAATTTCGTGTTGAACCATGTCACTAGATCTTAATATCATGTTCATGCATCCTAAGTCCGCTAACTCGATAGAAATCACTAAACAAACAAACAGAGTTGAACAATTTGAGCATGTAGGAGGTGATGACAATTCCCAAAATGTAATTACCATTCAGTACAAACACCATAATACAATAATAATGTTCTAAGAATTGAACATAAAACACAATTACAATCCATCAAAAAGCATCCAATTTTTAATTTCTGAGAGCATCCAATTTCAGATTTCTGATTTCTAAGATCGTTAATACCTTCAATATAGCATCAAAACGCATCCAATTTTATTTCTGATTTCTAAGATCATTAATACCTTCAACATAGCATCAAAACCCATCCAATTTCTGAGAGAACAACATTATTCTTTGTTTAGAAAATGGTTTAAAATACAAATAACACACACAAAGGCAGTACAATGGATAATACTGTATATATAGTATAATATTATATTTATTAAATGATTACCCATGTTGAAGGTATCAAGATCCACTGGTGACGTATACTTGAAAATCTAGTTTTTAATAAGATAGCTTCGGTTCCATTGTACCGAGCCTTGTTAACCACCGTGCATATCAACACATAAATACATTTTGTCAGTAAGTGGCACTAACATTTCATTACAATTCGACATTATGCATATGTGTAAATACATATAACTGTAAAAAAAGTGCATATATGTACACTATTATTTCGATGCACCTACAATATTAGATGCTAAATACACAGATTTGCATGCAGGCCATTTTCTGGACTTATCCTAAAACCCAAAAGCAAAACACTAAAATAGTATAGTCCCAATCTATATTATCATCATTTACAGTCAACAAATACTTGAGGTGGGCTTACGACTACAACGCACAACTAAAAATATTTTAATCAGAGCTAAAGAAACATTGAAATGATATCGCGCCAATCAGTCAGATACAGAAATGCATCAAACCATTCCCACTCAGATCGCTCTCAACATTCATTCTCATTAGACTAATGAGTGGTGTTCTAAGTTGCTATTTATTTTATAGTCACTTGCAATTCGTAATTCAGAAATTTGAAATTTAGGAAGACATTTAAATTATAGAAGACAAATAAAATAAAAAAAAGTGGCATGAAACCTTACATCTTCAACGGTAATGACAACATAGTAACTGTTGGAATTTAAATTAAGCAAATAACTCTTCAATTCCAAGGATTGTTTACTTCATGTGAATTTCAATTTATTTATTTTCCATTTTTACTATAGATTCATCAGTAGACAAAGTGCTAATTATTTATTTCATATTGTTTTACTTCAGGAATGAATAATATTCAAGAACATCGTATATCAATTCCTATTGTGAAACCATTGCCAATATTAGATAAGGCTTCAAGACCTTCTCAACGGGTAAATTCTAATGATTACCAATGCATCATGAATATGTACTGCTACCTTATCATTTGTTTACTGTAATTTCATCATTTTAAGTAATCTTCTCAGCATATTTTTAGTAAAATTTGGGTTTTTTTTCCTATGTTTATATGATGAATATGTACTATTTACATCAAATTTTGTATTTCTTACCAAATGAAATAGCAATAGATAAACTAAATGAGTAAGCAACAGATGCACAAATAATTGTAGATCGGGTATTCAATTGTATATCATTTATGCACACAACTAATTGTTTATTCTCTGTTTCACTATGTATTCAATTACGATCAATATGTCCGTTAATTTTATTTTATGTGTTAGAAAGCAAGTGGAAAATCATCTTCTAAGTTGTAGATTCAGAAATTAGATCAAACAGGGGCAAAAATAATGAGTAAGGAAGTCAAAAGTTGTATGGATTTATAACAAAATTTATTTCATTGATAAGGATGTCAAAAGTTGTATGGATTTATAACAAAATTTATTTTGTGAGCTATAAATCAGAGCAGCGAAATTTTGTTCAGCATTCACGAATCAGATAGCCAAAACAAAGAGTTTTGAGCGAATGTCAAAAACTGACAGTAATCAAAACATGTAAACATCTAAATCAAAATGTAGAATCATACCTTGTAAATAAAGCAAAGGTGATAACATGCCTGAGCTACCTTTTGCAGTTCAGCCAGTCGCCTATCGTGGATGTTGTCTTTGGTGACATTGCCAATTTTGATTTGTAGGTAAGTGAAGCCGAGCTTGGGGAAGTTGATTTAGTTTTTATGATTCGCAGATAAGTGAAGTCGAGTTTGGGGGAGGTTGTTTAGTCTTTATGAATCAGGGATTCGATGATTTAGATCTGGGAATAGGGATAAATTTGGGGAGGACCGGAATATGGTTCTATGAGTTGAGAATGTAGATAAGACTCGGGAGGGAGGCCGGCTGACGTGGAAAATATAAGGGTATTTCGGGTATTTCAAAAAGACACCATGTACGTCAATGCGTTGAATTTTCTTTATTAATAGTAGAGATATGTTTGAAACTAAATGTGTGTACATGAATCTCATATATTTAATATTTTTGAAAACTATGATTCATCTTATAAATCAATCGTATACGCGTTTGAAATCTTTACACATTATATTTTTAAAACCTTTATACACAAAACTATGTATATTTGAAAACTTGATATATATATATATATATATATATATATATATATATATATGAAACTGATATATATGGAATTATACATTTCCAAAAGCTTGATATACTTAAAACCGTTCATATACAAGAATCTTTGTATATTTAAAATTTTACATACTAATCCATACATATAAGAAGCCTTATTTATTTTAAAGGCTCAACATACTCAAACAATACATTTATTAGAAATTTATAAATCCAAAACCCATATACATCTTTGAGACTCGTGTATGTATAAAACTATACGTATAGGAAATTGAAATTGAATATACGTAAAACTTGTATTTGTTCAAGACTCATATATTAAAATTTTGATTTACTCAAAATTGTGGTATGTACAACTATAGAAAACTGACATATGTTTTTGAAACCATACATGCACTTAAAATCATATATGCACTTATTAAAAAATAATGATATATATATATATATATATATATATATATATATATATATATATATTCCAACACCAACATATTTTTGAGACCTGATGCTTTTTGAAATTACAGATGTCCTAAAACTGATATATGCATTCAAAACTTATACGCTTTCAAAACTTTGATGTACTTAAAATCCGATGTATATTGAAAACTTGTATATTTGAGATTGCTATATGTTAAACCATATTATATATTCTAGATTCATGTAGTAAAATTATATATTCAAACTTGATATTCTCAAAACTGTCATTTTCGAAAATCAGACAAATAAGAAACTTCATGCTTTCAAAACACTATATACAACAGATACATTTGAAGCTTTAAAATCATGTATATGTATATTCTCAAAACTTATGTATTTAAAAACTCGATTTTTACTTGTATTCAAAATTTAATACTTTCAAAACCTGCCACATTCACTTACAAGTTTTAGCTTATATCTCTAAGAGTTATCATATCCAAAGCTTTCGTGTATTTGGTATATGCAAAATTGTTGTGCTTAAAACCCAATATACATTATAACTGCTACATATAAAACTATATATATTTAAAGCCTATATCTCTAAAAGGTTGATATGCTTAAAACTGTACATGCAAAACTTATATATTAAAGTTTATATTCACTTAGAGCTTGTACATATACTAAACCATGCCTATTTGAAATCTTTTATATATATATATATATATATATATATATATATATATATATATATATATATATATATATATATATATCAAAATCTGACATGCCCAAAGTCCTCGTCACGCTTTGTCGAAATATTCAAAAGCCTTTAAAAAATTATATCTATGATACTCAAAAATGCTCATAATCTATATTTATAAAACCAATACATATTTAAAACTGCATATACATGAAATTGTATGTATCCGAAAGCTGCATTCATATATAAAACCAGTATATATTCAAAACCAATACAAAACCTGTATGTACGAAGCTACGCCAATTTGAAAACTCTCATATATGAAAAACTCAATATACTTTAAATTGTGCTTCTTCAAAATCATAAATGTTCATACATTTGAAATCCAAGTATACCTAAAGCTTATTTTTATGAACCTGGTACATTCAAAATTGTACATATGCATGAACCTTGAAATCACATACGTATAGGACCTTATTTCAAAGCCAAAATATATACATTGGATATATATGTGAAACTCATACATATTTGAACTCATATATATATATATATATATATATATATATATATATATATATATAAAACTAAATATATTTGAGGCTTTAAAACTAGATATATACATGTACGAAAAACTTTTATATTTTAGAACTTGATGGTGACATGTATTTGAAATTCAATACTTTTAAAACCTGTCATATACATTTAAAGTTTTGTGCTTTTGAAACCCAAGTAAATACAAAACTTTATATACTTGAAACTATATGCTTATGAAACTGGTATGTGTCTAAACTCATACATTCATTATCCAAAAACCGAGATTCATGATTTTGATATGAAGCCAACCGATTTACAAAATCGAATTTCTTTGAAATGCCTCATTTTTTGAAATCGGTAAGCTTGAAATCTCTTGGTTTCGAAATCGGTAAATTGAAATTTTTTGAAATCAAATATTTTTCAAATCAACCTTCCGTGTTTTCTCGAAATCCGGTGGGGATATTTTCAAAATCTGAAAAATCCAAGGTACTATTTTTTTGAAGTTTGAAGCTTTCAAAAATTTATCCTTTTGAAGCTCAAAATAATTAACTTTTGAAACTTGTAAATCTTTGGCCTGAGTTGTTGGATCCTGATATGGAGCTAGGTTTTGATATAGATTTGAGCTTCAACATGGATCTGAGATTCGATATGAAACTCTGTACTTAGATTGCGACATTACCTTCTTGTGGCATCAGATACTTACGGCGTCGACAGATACTTATGGCGTTACCTATTTACGGCGTCAAATACTTGTGATGTTACCTATTTAGGGTGTCAAATGCTTACGGCCCTAAGATGTGGCCGGCATTAATGACTTACGGCATTGAGATATGGCCGACATCAATGACTTACAGTATTGAGATATAGCCGGCATCAATGACTTGCGGCATTGAGATGTGGCTGGCATTAATGACTTATAGCATTGAGATATGGTCGGCATAAATGACTTACGGTGCGTGCTTGCGGCATAAATGACTTACCGCATTGCCTACTTGTAGCATAAATGACTTACCGCATTGCCCACTTGCGACATCAGTAATCCACGGCATAGCCTACTTACGACATCAATTACTAATGGCATGCGGCATCGGATACCATTGCTATTACTAACTTGCGATATAAACATCTCTTCGTCCTCGATTGTTGGGGCATTAGATAATTCAACCTGTGGCATAACTTTATCAGTGTCATCATCAATCTTGCGGCATTAAAGCGCCTGGGCCATCACTTACTTATAGCATCAGATAGCCACAACATTGATTATTCAGCAGCATCAAATAACTTGCGGCATTGATTTCCCCTCAAAATCACTCTAAAGCGCGATATTGATTTTGACCTTCTTTGCTATCCCAACATTGGATGCTTCCTATAAATACTAATCCTTTTGGATCTGTACGCTTCATTCTAAACTCGCAAATTTGATATCATGTGGATCTACAACCAGGTACCATTTGGCTCCATAATTACAGCTTCATCTGGATCTGAAGCCGGTCGATTGATTCATAAATTCGAATAGGCGATATTGATGCCGCATAAGCAGGTGTTGATTGAAGAAGACTGACAAGGCAATAATGAATTTAAAATCAAATAGTTGATGTGTTGGAGATGAATTCAGCACTCGATCTTTTCATGTTGAATAAGTTGGAATTGATGTCGAATGGTTCATGGGCTGGGTATATTTAAGATAGGTTAATCGATGTTGAATGGACGAAGCGGAATTAATTATCGTTGGTTTATACACCTGCACATATTTGATAATAATTGGTTTTCAGATTTCAAATTTAATAAAGAACGAATTTGAATAAATTTCAAAATATGATATTCGCATCTCTTTATGGTATTTTGGTCAATTTCCAAACACCCGCAGGTTCGAGCCCTCCTTCTAATATCGAAATGTTAAACCGAAATTTGATTCAATATTCAAGATGTGTGTACAAGGAGGCATGTTCGAAGAAATTCCAATAACATCATTGATTTTATAATAATTCACAAGATCGTTTAAAACATCATTCATGAGTTCAAAATTAAATAGACCAGTCAAAATAACAATAGGCAATATGTTCAAGCCATGTTCTTTTATTCAATTGTGAATATGTTACAAAATGTGTTAATATGAAAATTTCAAATTATTCAAGCCCTTGCTTGCAAATATTGAATATCATCTTCTCTCTCATTAGCCTTTATGTCATTAGTTTGTACTCGAGCTCTCAATGAAGAGAACTTGGAGAAGATCATAATTGAGTGATAAAAGTAAAAAAGATGTTAAGGGCCTCTTTGAGGGAGTGCATCTCTATTTATAGTGATTAAAAAGAGGTAGGCTTACTTCCATTGGTAATGTGGGACTTTGATTGCTATTTTGGTGATGGATTTAACATGAATGTCTTTGAAGCTTTATGAAGGGAAACACGCTAAATCATCTTGAATATGCTCTTGCGAATGATTTAACCCTTTCTTTACCCAGCCTTTGACATTCTCACGGCATTGATGTTGTGCGGTATCGATAACATGCGATGTTCATGAAATGCAGCATCGATAACATGTCGTTGATATTCAATATTCCTATTGAATAGGCAATATGTGATAAGCCTTTGTATACCGTTGATATGCAGAACTTTCCCTTGCTATTAATGAAGTGCGACATTAATGGAGTATGACATCAATGAAGGGCGGTATCGATGGAGTGCGGCATTGATTATATGATGCTTTGAAGGAATGCAGCATTGCTTGAAAGGAGGCATTGAAGAGAAATAAAATTGAAGTGAGGTGGCATTGAAGGGAGGCACCATCAATCTTTGACTTGATGGAGTGTAGTACATGCGATATTCCTTCTTCCTCTAATGGCATGAGAGGCCTTATGCTTTCAACTTAACATTCTTGTTTGCTACCAAATGCAGTAATATCTTTAGATTCGACATTGTTCCAACTTCAACTAGATATGTCGATGCTTGTCTCCTTTAGAAAATATATGGATAACAATATACAATACAAATATCCTAGCAATGTGGTCGAGACTTGTAACATCCCCAATTCAAAACTCGAAGATGAACGCCAATGATGCTACAGTCATCACCATAATTATCTTCCAATGATGGAAGTGAGTTCAGTGTAATAATTAAACATAAATAAAGTAAACGGAGCAGCTAACTGTTTTCATTACATCAAAACTTGCTTTAGCATTCTTTACATATATTTCTATCAATATCAATCCCAAAGATGTGTCCACGCAGGGGTCAAATATAATAGAAAATAACTTAGTAAAGAGTCAGGTCAACATATGATGATGCGGCCCGCACTTCTTAATTCAATGAAAAAAAAATCTTTATTAGCTACAAGCATTCTACCCCATCTTCGATCTTTGTACACGGTTCAGACATAAAGTCTGGTGTGAATAATACTTACCCAAAACAATCATAAAGTGAGACCAAATCGTACTGCACAGATTGGATTTCCCCTTCACTATTCAAACATCAAGGGTGGAATATTCAAAATACTGACGCAATTGGTTCTTATCGACGTCTGTATCCTACGCTTCCCTAAGCGGTCCCCTTTTACTATTGCACCCCTGGTGCAGTCCCCACTCAACTTCCAATTTAGTTCATTCTTTTATTTCATTACAATACTTTACTACTGCGCACCCTGCACAATCCTCACTTGGTTCCCACCTTTACTTCTCTTTTATTTGTTTAATATTGAGCCTTGCGCAGGTCTTACTTATCCTTTAACTGTTTAATATTGCGTCGCGTACAAGTCTTACTCATTCTTCTTTAGCTACTTAATATTGCGCATCGTGCATGTCTTATTGCTCTTCTTAAAGTATTTAGTACTGCGCCCACGCAATCCCTACTTATTATTAGTATTTCCTTTGAAGCGTTTAATATTGCACCCTACGCAGTTCTTACTTATCTAATACTGCGTCCCGCGCAATTAAATGTTTTTCTTCACCTTCCCCAGCTGTGCATTCGTGAATGTCTCTCCTTATCTTCTCAAGGTATGCATTTACTTTAAACATTTGTTTAACTTATGGAACATCCTCGCAGTCCCTGAAAGTTGAATGTCTCTACTCACCTTCCCAATGTGTGCATTCGAGTGAGCGTCACCACCAGCGACAATAGCCCTTCCATCCTTATTTCCAGCGTAGGATCCCTTATCCTGGCCTCTCCTCGAGTCCCACCTACTTATCTTTTATTAGGTTTCGTTGTTACTTTTCTTGGTGCAGTACCACTCTGCCCAACACTGAGTGTTTTCCATTTTTCATATTAAGTATTTCCTTTTCAGTTATGGCGCAGTATAACCCCTTTATATTGCGCGTGGTTCTTATTTATAAATGTAGAACCGTCGCCCCAACGTCATTTTAGACAAACCCTAACATCACTGACAACGTCTTTACATGTGTCGTTATCTCATTCGTCCGTATTTTACTTTCTGCTATTTGTAGTGTCATTTTTCTTTCTTTCAACAAATGATTTAGATCTGGTGTTCCTATTTTCCAGCACCTGTTAATATATTTTTCCCATATAAATTTATTTTCATGCGTCCCCGCAATTCCTTCTTGCTCCAACGCAGTTCTTAAACCATTGTGGTTTATTTTCCTTGTAGAAAATCCTAATAAATTGTCAAAAAAATTTGTGAACGCTTGTTCTAACATACTTAAGTATTACATGGACTTTTAAGAGTATTTTCCTTATTTATTTTCTAGTTGTACACCTTAATAAATCATATCAAATCGTATAAGCTTAATAAAATTCTCAAACTAAAAATTCCATCTCTAAAATCATGATTCGAACGTCGTATAAAATTTTCATTACATTTCAAGATTGTTAAAGTTGGAGAAACTCATTTAAACATCCCATGTTTATCCATTCTTCCACCAAAACATTCATTAAACCTTTATATTTATTTATAGAAATCCGTACGAACCCCCCTCATACTTAAAAACGTACAAATCTAAACTGAAACCATATATTAGGAATCGGTATAGAAAGGTTAAGTATTACTCATATAGATATTTAGGATGTCTAGCTTTAGTCTTCTTAATCCCCTTTAGCTTTCGTTTTCTTTATCTTGTTCCTATTTGCCCTCTCTAAACCATCACCATTAAAGTTCTTCTTTATCCTTTATTTTATTTTAGGTAGGATAAAATTAATGAATACAGTTTATCGTCTCACAATAATTTGGGCTTTAGCCCTCATACCCCCCCCCCCCCGTTAATTCATTTCCCTTTACTTTTCTTATTTAGCCCGCCTCGGCCTTTTAATTGATTTATTTGATTAATTATAAATTTAGGGTTGTTACAAGATTCCACAAATTTTGCATTATATAATTCTCATCAAAATATTTTACAAGATGAGATGAAGCCACATTTTTGACCCTGATATCGGACTTAATAAGTAGCGGTAAAAATTGACTAGCATTACCAAACTGACCTCAACTCTCATTATATCAAACACTAAGGACATTCAACCCAACGGATGTGTATGTCAACATGGTAAATCTAATAGTATAAACCCAATCTCCGCATTTGAAAATAAAAATGTATGTGTTGTTGGCTACCATCACTCTATTATAGCATGAATATACATATTGCCTGAATTTTTTCAGATCTGTATCTATGGATCTACCAAATATCCTAATTACCGGATCTCTAATCTGATGATGTACATTTAACCTTTTCCACCATTTCAATATTGTTGTGAATGCTACATGACATCTCATGCTATCGCGATTTCATTTATAACATGGTTTTAACATAAAGTTAGTTATATATTAAAACAAATTAATGCATTAGCGACAATAGTCGATATATCGTGAACTCTTTTCCGACTATGAAAGTGTGATGAACTCCTCGAAACGTTTTGATCGACTTAAATGGAAATGTTGGTGAAATTACATTTGGTACATCCACTCCCATATCTGCCGTCGTCGACGCCAAAAGTTTTTTTACTCCTCGATGTTTTCCTTCTGCGTACAAGAGCGGCGGAGCTTGAGCCTTCTTGATTTGCATTCTCCATCATCAGATATGGTAGAATGTTATTTTTTCTTCTTTTTTTCAATCTGTGACCCTAGAAATTGGGGATGAGGGTTTTAGAAGCAGAAATTGATAAAATTAAATAAAGGGAAGAGGAGATTGTGTAGATGTATCAAAGTGTAGTTTTAAACTTGAGTTTTGTTTAATTTTTGTGGAAATTAAAAAATTCGAAAGATGGTTTTTACGCTATCGACATGAAAACTGAAATAGAGAGAGGAAGAAATAGCCCTTGGAAAATGTTTAGAGGGTTTTAAAAAAATCATTTATAGTATATGTGTGCACGTATGTGTGCGTAACAAGCGCTCAATGACACTCTTTTTTTACAGCATCCTTATAACTTCCTGTTTTTCACCACATAATCCGAATTAAATAATATGACTGTCATTAAACGATATATATATATATATAAACACACTCCCCACCTTGAAAATACACCCCGGCTGGAGAGATGCTCTTAGAATTATCTCATCAAATCTGAAACTCGTTATTGGTCAAATACGATGCCTTCAAACCTCCTAACCAACTAACATAAAAAGTTCAAAATCAGGGTACTGGTCCAAAACAAATAAAATTGACCGTTGCTAAAAAAATATTTTCTTTAAAAAAGAAACGTTTACATTTAATAAATATGGCGTACAACGAAAGTATTCAGAAACTTTGAATAATTGAATCGCAGCAATCAAAACATACAGCACAAAATACTTCATTTGAACAATAAATGGACAACAAATAAAAGTATGGGGCATTTCACCAGAAGGACAAACTTTGCGGTCCAATTAGTTTCTAGGACACACATTCAAAGAAATTACTTTCAAGGCCAAAGTCAGCAGAATAATTATTTTCAAGGACAAAGTCAGCAGTCCAATTACTTTTAAGAACATAATATCATAGATTTTTAGGCCCTAGAAACTAATTATTTTGCGTTTTGTCCTTGAAAGTAATTATTTCAGTTGTGCGTCCTAGAAACTAATTCCACCTGCTAAAGAGGCTCTTGTGGCTAATTTCCACTAAAAGTATAACCTCGACTATATAAATTATTAACCCATAAAGTTATTAGTGTCCAACTGGTTCAAAATTTTGAACCCAAATTTTGAAATAATGCAATATCAATATAGCAAAAACTGTTAGAAATAGTCAATATAGTGTTAACCATATGTTCCTATTTATATGTTAGTGCCTAGAGTTTAGGAAGTAGTGGTTATTTTCTTTTTATTTAAAGCTTTGTACGTAGTTCTTATTATAAAGAGAATAACCGTAAGAAATAACAATGTAGTTGTTTTGTGTTTTATCGTTATGTCTCTTTCCCTTCTCTCTATGTCAAAATCCTAACATGGTATCAGAGCGAGGTTGAGAGATGGTAAACTACTGTTGCCAACGATAAATTGATATCCTCCTCTTCCATTAATACCTTCTCAATATATTCTCCTCACCGAAATGAAATCACGCATCTTCCTTAAATTAAAATTCCAATCTTCCTTCTTTGAATTCGACGCCGATCCAAGAACGAAATCGCATCACTAATCCACAGCCAAAAAAAAATGGCCTTCACTGTCAAACCGCTTTCAGATCTGATAATACTCGAGTTCTGATGTCAAAGTATTATCCCGTTGATATTATCTGGACTGCCTGGAACTAAAGTGCTTTAGTAGGCGGAGTTTGTTCGTCAATCGGATGTATTCAGGAGGAGTGTTGATGGTCGGAGTTGCTCATCTCTCTAGAGTTTGTGTTGCCTATAGTTGAAGCTTGTGTCTAGAAGGTTGCTAGGGTTCGTGCTAAGACAGTCCGGAAAACTGCAATGTGAGAACTTGTGTTGTCAGAAATCTGAAGTTGAAGCCTGAACTAGATTGCTTCAGAAAGTTGCTGTGTTGTTGGTTGAATTCTGTACAAATACAGAAGCTTTTCTCATTGTTGATCTTTTGTTGAATGGTGAGGACGAGGCTGAATTTGGCTTTGTTTGAATGTAGATAGGTTGTAGTGTGCTTGTGTAGTTGGGTTTGCTGTTGATGGGTTGTGGTGAGTGTGAGTTATGGAGGATGGATTCCAACTGACACGGAGGTTGGCTGCGATGAGAGGCGAGTTCTTTGCAGGTTTGGGTTCCGGCACATGGATTTGTATGCAGTGGTTAATGGTGAGGCAGTTTCAAAGGAGGACAACAAGTGTTGGGGGATGCTCAGATTCCGGATCTTGTGGGAGATGCCAGAGTTATACTAGTGGATGAAGCTTACAAGTGGAACTATGTATGTGGTTTGCCATGGAATCAAGGTGGAAATGCTGGACTAGCCTAGTTATGCGAGCAAGAGCAAAGTGTAAATTGTTTTGCAGTCAAAGGCACTTTAAAGTTTGGTGTTGTTGCAATTTAATTTAAAAAAATTAAAGGTATGAGGTAGTGGGTATTAAGAATATGACAGTAGCAGCATCCATTTTGTTTGATATGTTGGTGATGAAGCAGTGGAAAACTTGTTGATTAGAAGTGTGATGATGGTGATTGTATTAAGTGTTGTTGTAAGTGTGGTTCCAGTTGATGTGCTGATGGCGTTTGACAAGGAGCTTGGTTATGAACTATGTGTTGTCGAAGCGGAAGGGAGATACAGCAGTTTTGAAGTAGATGATAGGTTTGCAGCGGAGAGACTGAAGAAGGAATTTTGTGGTGGACGTTGATGGTGGAGGTTGACTTGTTGTGGGAAGGCCTGTGTGATGGGCAACAGCAGTTGCAAGGCAGAAATGAGAGTATGTGCAGCAGTTTTGTACTTGCAGAGTGAAACTGTTGTTCAAGATAGTGATATAGTAGTGGGTTCAAGGAAGTTTATATTTAGGCAGATGGTTTGTATGTACGAGTTTAGGTAGAAGTTTTGTGAGGATGTAGTTGTTTGCAGTGGAGAAGTTGATGGATGGTGGTAACAACAGCAGTATTGTTATGAAGGAAGTTTGGCACTGTGGAGTTCTAGTATATAGCAGCGGGTGATAATGTTGAAGTATGATGTGCACAGGTGCACTGGAGGGTGCAGGGTGAACTTTCAAGAGGTTATAGGCAGAGAATGGTTGATGTGGAGGAAGTTAGAAATGATGATGTGCAAGTGTTGGTGGTGTGGTCGACTGAGAATGCAAAGAGTGGTATTTGCTTTGGTATGTGGTGAAGTATGGTTAGCGAGGTGAAGTTTGCTGCAGTGGAGAGTGGTGGTGATGTTTGTTATGAAGAAGCAGGCATGCAATGTAGTTGTGTTTGTATAGAGAGAGGAAGAGGTGAAGAGGTGATATTGTTGTTAACTGAAGTGGCAGGGTGGTTAGGGTAGGAGGATGCAGCTTAGTTGATAGGGGCAGTGTGTATATGGGTGGTTTTGGCAGAGTGATATATGTTATAAGAGACAGTGGGTAACAATGGAGCTGCTGTTTGTATGTAACAAGTGTGTTGGGTTGTATGGTTTGAATTGGTATGGAAGTGGTCAGGTATGTGTGCAATGTTGTATACAAAGACAGGGAAGTGGAGATAGTATGTTTGCGTACTAAAATGTTGAACTGCTGTAGAGGGTTGTTATTTTGTGCTGGGTTGTTATATGCACTGAAGTGGTGATGGTTGGCAGAAATGGAGATGAAATTGCAGTGGCAGTTGGTGAATGGTTATGCTTGTTTGTGAAGTGGTGATGGTTGGCAGAAATGGAGATGAACTTGCAGTGGCAGTTGTGAACTGGTGCTTGTTGTGTCAGCTGTGGGTGTGGCTGAAATATGGTGAAAGTTTAGTTTTAGAAGGGGTGAGAAATTTGTGAACAGATAGCAGAGATGGAAATTACGGGTCGACGAAGTCTGTTTGATGTGAAAGAATTGTTGAAGTTGTTGAGTACTGTCGAGATGAGTGTTGTCCATAAAAAAAAGGTGGGGGTTTGCAGTAGCAACTGCAAAGAAGAAGCCAAAGAGCTAAAGAAAGCTGCAGAACCAGCAGAGAGAAAGCGCAGCAGCTGCATAATGAAGATGAAGACGACGAATGGTAGACCGTCGGTTATGGGGTTGGACATTTGTGGAGTGCTCAAGAGAAAACTGTTTGAAGAGCATGCCTACATGTGAAGTAGGCTGAATGAGGAAGACTTGGTTTTATGTCATCCAACAAGTAAGGAAGAAGAGCTGCGGTTCTCGCTTGTTGGGGGAGATGACAAATACAAGGGACGACCCGAATGGAAAGGTCAGTGAATTCCTAAGAGTAAACCAAGAGTATTTGTTGATGGTTAAAGTACCAATCAACGTGAAACAGTTGAGCATACCCAACCAGGTAGAGATGAAAGTTGTGACCGAGTTCGTATAGAAGACGATGAAGAAATTGTGTTGTAAACTGAATGTTGTGTTGTAAACCGAATATTAGCACATTCAGTTTAAGAAAGGGTGTTAGAAATAGTCAATATAGTGTTAACCATATGTTCCTATTTATATGTTAGTGCCTAGAGTTTAGGAAGTAGTGGCTATTTTCTTTTAATTTAAAGCTTTGTACGTAGTTCTTATTATAAAGAGAATAACCGTAAGAAATAACAATGTAGTTGTTTTGTGTTTTATCGTTATGTCTCTTTCCCTTCTCTCTATGTCAAAATCCTAACAAAAACATCAGCATTGCCCTTCAAAGGTACAAGCCCAAATACTTGCAGTTTCTTAACCATTTATTTCTTTAAAACGTATCGTTGAACACAAAACTAATCAAGATTCCTAAAGAGAGACCCACAACAGAGGTCCAAAAATAGGCATCAATCCTCAAAGCGACCAAGGTATTTACCAGAGAAAAAGAGCATCGACAACACATGTCGCACTTTATATAACAAAATATAACTGTTGTTTAATAACATGAAATATAATGTGTATATATTAGAATATCTGTATTGGCTGATATTTCATCGAATTTTCGCGTTTAATACACATCTTTGTTTTCTTCTAACAGAACTCATGGTGAAGGAATATCTCAACTCACCACCAACACAAGTTACACAACAATTAAAACCAATAGATATCAAATTACAATATAGTGAAAAAGCAAACATCAGCTATAAGAGAAACACTCAGGAAACGCCCATGGGCTTAGAATAAAAAGAGAGAGACAGGGTAAAGTGTTATTTATCTTGGAGGCTTTTTGCGACTAAGTATTTCTTGCTCTTTGAGGCGATGCTGAAATCTAGCGAGGCGGGCTTGAAGACTTACAAGCCCAGCAGCTTTTCGAGAAAGCACAAAGCTTAGTTGGGTTACGTAGTTGTCTATGTGACTGCCTGGCTGGTCCACCTCAGCCAACAAGTTCATCTCCTGCCACACACACCAAAAAAAGAGAAAAAAAAATTGTGAATAACATGTGATAAAGATGACTTGTACAAAACATTGAAACGTTTACTCGAGACCCCGGTTTTGATTCATGTTACATGTATATGGTAATATAGGAACTAAGCTTGGAAGAAAAAAACTTATTCCGAGTATAGGCAGTGACGAAACCAGCTGTTGGGTGGGGTGGGCAGCTGCCCCACCCAAGAAAATGTAAAGAACTGGAAAAAAAATGTCAGAGAGAAAATGAAAGAGAAACTAGTCATCATCACTACTTTGGAAAGCTAAAATTCTAAAACACAGGAATACTTATTGTGCTTGCAAAACCCTAATCTAGTGCTTGCGAGAAACTATCAAATACTTGCGAAACCTGTTCAACTACTAGAGAATCACTATTCTTGTGGAACTTGTATGTGTTACTTGCTCATAATTTGTAAACCTATATTTTGAAAACGCTGTAAAGCAAGTCATCATCTTTTTGTTTTTATGTTTTTATGTTTTTGTTTTTGTTTTTTTTAAAAACACCCATTTGCCTTTTTTGAATATTGGATTCAAAAAATAGAGATACGTGATTCAAATAATTTTGATATTAATTTGAAAAAGAAGTATTTTGATGTGTCCTTTGATGACCTATATAATTCCGCCCACCACAAGCTAAAATCCCGGTTTCGTCGCTGAGTATAGGTACAGATCTTGTTCCAGACTTATTACAAAAATAGACTGATTCTACGAGGGTAATCATTTGGACATTACAACTTCAAATAAAATGTTCTAGGAAAGTTTTACTAAGCTTCAACCATGAACACCCTTGAATTTTCATGATATATCATAAGCAACAGTGCTTGGGGCTATAGTGTAATGATTTGAGTTGGTTTAGGTCATAAATAAAATTATCTGTTTTCAGAATCTTGGAAACGAGAATAAGGAAAGAAATTTGAAAGAAATTTACCTTTTATATCCCACATTTTATTCTAATTTTCCAAAAAGCACGGAATATTTCTTAATTGCCATGCTCATCGTAATAATGAAATATATATGGGTGATGTCAGATTTGCCATCTTCAATTTAATTTCAAGCGATGCCCATCCATCTATATGAATACACGCACACCTTAACCCATCTTATTTCAATTGTATGTTCTTTGTACAAAGGTTGTATGGTTCAATCATATCCAACACAATTATGATGTAATTCTTATATCCATAAAAGAGGACTTGATCAAAAATAAGAGGAAAAAAGGAGTTTGTGGAAAGCTCTCTTCGGCAGTTTAAACAATGATTTGATTAACATTGATGTTGGAGGAAGAGAAATATGAAGCAAGAGTTTACAAGACAGTAAAAGTAAATATTTAATCATTAACAGTTTCCAGTAATATATTACTCAATATCAAAATATGATTCAATAACAAAGCCATAGACTTTCCGATCTAAAAAATCTTTGGTGTTTTAAGAAAATTTAAATTTCACAGGCTAAAATAGATGATCACGAGAGTTCTTGGTCTAAAGGTAAATTTTCTAAACTATTTCTCCTTTTTTTTTTGGACTCAGCAGCAATTTGGTTAAAACAAAGTAACAAACAAATGTAGGAAAGACGAAACACAACCAAAAGATGAAACAACCAGCTTAGAATTTACCTCTCGCACAATCTCCATTGTATTTTCTATCTCTTTTCTGTGAGCAGAGATTAACGCTTCTTCTTCCTGTATTTCAGATATCAAAATTAATAGTTTCATAAATGATTACTTCATTGGATAACAACAATAACAGAAATATACCCTACATTAACAATGCAAAATAATTTACTCAAAAAGGTTAGCCCTACACTGATAATGCAAATGATGTATAAACCAGTTTTCTAGGAACCACAGCTTGCCCCATCGATTATTGTGTTTATAGAAATGGATATTCATGTAAGAGAAATTGCCCTACATGGACAATGCAAATAATTTCCTTAAAAGGGTCAGATATATCAAGTCTTCTAGGTACCAGGAACTTGCCACATGATTACTGTGTTGATATTCATGCAAGATCTTAATGACAAGAAATGGTCAGATACAATGAAGCATAGAGTTAAGAACCATTGGGTTTCATTGCCCTCACTGGTCCAAAATAATTTTATATAAAAAACGATGGGTTTACATTATGGGGCCATTAATGTGAGTGGGCTTTAAAGTTTAATCCCCCTTTTGTTTAGCTAAATCCCTCAAATCTAACCACCAGTATAGACGATTTCCTCATATCGATTCCTCGATTTGTGGTGGACAAAACTCAATCCAGATTTCTCTTAGCTACAAAAAACACCATCAAAGAGAACAATACGGATGAACAAGTTAAATGATCACGTTGTGAAATTGAATAGCATTACGGAGTTTGGAATGATTTCTGATTTTGGTTGTGTAACTTGTGTTTGTTAAAAAAATGATAATCTTTTTAAGAAAAGGATATAATTTAGCATCATTTGTTTGTTTTTTGACATACAATTAATTTTCTTTATTAATAGTGTTCAAAATAAAAATATTTATTAATAATAGAAGAGAATATGAATAATGAACTATTACACAAAATCAAAACAGAAGGATTCATGTTCTAATAGCCTCCACGTTCTTTTTCTCCATCCACGCCTCCACGTTCTTTTTCATTATTAATATAATAGTAGACAGCATGGACAATACACACAATCAAAACAAAAGAGTTCATGTTCAAATAGTGTTTTCCATCCACCTTTCCACGTTCTTTTTCTCTGCCATCTCCATTACATTTGAAAGGTGATCTAGATGAATATCCATCCTATCTTTTAGATCAAAAATAAACATCAATCACTATAATGCTGATGAAAGAGAGTAAGTTCGTTGGCTCTATCCGCCAGAAAAAAAGGTCCTTGTCAATTGAAAATCATGTATTTCCAGTGTTTAATGGGAAAAGAGAAGCAGAGTCATTTCCTCATGGACTATTCAACTTGGTTCTGATTTCGCATATCAAATGATATGTGTTTTGTTTATATTGCAATCATTTTAAGCCCAATCATGAAGGGAAAAGTCTTGGTGGCTCATTTGTTACTACCTGTTGGTACCACTATTGTTTGAGGAGTTATCAGCTTTCAGAACTATTAAAGTTTCACTGTGTAATTGATTGGATAACAATATGATGAACGATTGTTTTATGACTTGTTTTAAACTGGTGAAAATATGCATTTAAATATTCAACTCAGCTACAAATCTAGAAGGGTTTGTTTTGTAAACAAGCAAGTTATTATGGTTTTGGATAACTAAAAACGCATTTAGTGTTATTACGAAAATACGAATACATTTTTGTCAACTTTGGAAACTTAAACCTTCACGCTTTCCCTTCCTCATTGGTTGACATTTGTAGTCAGATATAGATCAATTTTCATCTAGCTGCATTGATTGTTGTGTTTATTTCTGAAATGAATAATTATGTCAATATGTGTGCGTTCATGTAGGCGAAGCAGTTCATTGTGGTCACATTAATTTATATTACATTAGATGAAATACATAAAAACTGTGTGAAATTGTGTGGCCATGTTTATAAAAAATGAGATCGAAGTAATTGATCGCCAATGTAAATTCTCTACTATATTTTCAATGTATATTCCATCTTACTATAAAAATTAAAGAGAAAGGAGAAAATATTGGACCTCTAGTATAGCATTAATTTCCTTATCGCTGCAGGGAGCTTCTACTTCAAATTGTCTTGATGTGTTCTGCGAAGCAGAATCATAACTTGGTATCCGTGTATTACTTGTGGTTGGTAATTCGGAACTGCTGTATTTTCTTGCCCAATTACTTTGTTTTTCAGGCTTCTCCTCCCTTGATCCTTTTCTACGAGGTGAAGTTACTTTCTCATCTTCTTGAGCATTGATATCATTCTGATAAGAACCTAGTCTATTACTATTAGAACTGCTGTGGTTGTTTTTTATTGATGGTACAGCCTCTTCTCTTCCATTATAAGCATTGCCAACATTAGAAGCAGAAAAGGTCCTATCAATTTCTACTGGTTTTGCCTCAAGGTTTTGTGAGCTAAAATCATCTGGCTCGGCTGAAGAAGGAAAAAATGATTCCTTGGGAGCAACCTGCTCTCTTTTTGGGTTCCCACTCTTTGAAAGACTCTTAACTCTGTTCAAGTAGGGGAGAGAAAAAAATCAAGTTTATATTTAAATGGAAATATAAGCTTCCATATATGTTTCTGACGAGATGTCTCTACCTGCCTTCACATGGGTTATAACTTGACATAAAAAATACAGAAATTATTATAGTACTATACAGATACCGAAGTAGTTCACTGTACTCGGTGTATTATAAGGACTTCACCACTGATAGGACAAGTATTATTACTTTGCAAAAAGACATGTAACAAACCATAATAAAGTTTATACATGTTGCAGGTAAACATGTCCTTGAACATAAAGGTTCTAAGCAATACCTAATTAATTATGATATTGTACCAAATGTAGATGATTTGCTTGTTTTTTAAATGCGAAATATATTGTTTATAGGAGAATAATTATTGATCAAACTACAAAGTTTCTCCCAGATTACAAATTGGTTAGTATACTGGAGGTAAACATTTTACAATCAATAGTGAACATAACAACGATTTAAAGCTTACCTATCAGCATATCTCAACGTATTGAGTGTATGCTCACAAGAACCTGCACTGGGAGAAATGCAGGAAATCATTACAGTTCTCGAGTTGCCAACAAAAGAGTCACGAAGCACCTCAGTCAATTTGCTGCCTCTAAATGGTATATGTATCTGATCATTGTCTAATGCACGTATACACTCCTTCAGGGCTAACAGGCTCTTGTTTATTTCTGCCCCTTCAATTCTGATATGATAAGGTTTCGTCAGCACGCATGCAACATATGGACAAATAGGTCTTCAAAAAATAGAGGAACTAAAATAATGTAATGCAAAGTTCATTGGACTGAAGCTGCAATGCTGTTACATATTATTTTTGTTATATCATGTACTAGTGGATGTGCACAATGTGCACGTGCATCCATGTGATATAGAGATGTGGTAGAACATAAATCGAAACGTTGTTTATGTAACTTTGATGATGGTTGAAACGAAGACAAACCGGTGCAAAAAGTTGACAACACACGAGCCTGTAACTAAAAGCATGATAGAAGCATGCACCAATAGCTTTTATATCTAATTTTATAGATCTTTTGATTTATTAGAGCATGTAAAGTTAGTGTTTTACCGAAATGTTTATGACATGATGTCAAGGCCACAAGTAATAATAATCAGTCACTTGCTACTTCAATAATTTGATAAACATGTATTGAAAATGTTAACCCGCCTTTGTCAAGGCGGTACACAAGCGGATTTAACCCAACAGGTTTCACGATTATCAAGACAAAAAGCCCGAAAAGATGGTTATTATGATTGGAGATCGATTATATTTGGAACTATGAACGATAGTTGGATGGATTCGGATGGACAGCACTCAAAAAATGGCTAAGTATGGAACTAATATTTCCCCTAGAAGAGGGATTGGAATAAAGGGATCGGATTAAACATGATGCACACAACACAACTCAATGATGATCGCTCCATAACAACCACAAGGTGGTTTGAAGTAAAACTTTGTGAACAAAAAAGAAGGGACCCTAGGGATCGCACATCAAATGGAGAAGTTTGGAGGAATTGGCCCTCTTCCCTATGAGGGGTCGGCCATCTTCTTATGAGGGATCGGCCATATTCAAGTTCATAGCAATGGTCGGTTAATAACTCAAAATCTACAAATGCAATTAACATGAAATTTGGAGGGGAAGTACATTACAACATGGGGGACCTATTATAGGGACCACACCCCATAAATCTCTCAAAATAGGGATCGGCTCTATTATGAGCCACGGTGGACTCCAAACTTTTTAGCCAGGCTCGTCTTGGCTTCAGGGATCCAGATCTGGGTTTTAAACGAGATATTTTCACGTCTTCTCCTATAAATACGGCGAACATGACGTCAGCAAAGAGATTTTCTTTCTGCTTCATTCTATCTTCTGTCTAGAATATCTCTCTTTACTTGCTTTCTGTTTTAATTTATATTCTTCATTTATTTTTCTTCATATTTCTGTGATTGAATTGGATATTGATGCTTTCACATACAACTGCGTGTTGGTGGCCATTTTTGACGCCAACAGAAAATATCTTGTTTTTTTCCAAAATTTGGCTTCTTGTCAACTTATAAAAACCCTCCTGCCAACTAGAAAACAAACACTCATCCATTTAGACCTAATCATGGTACTAAGATTTGATGGCTTCCTAAAAGACTAACTTCTAAGCACTTAACATAAAGTATGATTGTACCAAATACAGACACACATGTGTATCTGCTTTAGTACCCTATATCATACTTTGGGTTACACTGTATCACATGCTACAAAAATTTGTGGATTTGTTGTATTACTTAAGATCAACTCCACGAAATCTTGGCTCAATTGAATATCTCAAGCACAATGAAATTAACATTTTAAATCAACGGTTTTTACATACACACGTGTGTGTGTATGTATGTGTGTGATACTGGGTTAAAACTTTGAAAGGTTTTGAAATGGTCACATTGGTAATTAGAGATAATATTTATATTGATCGACAAGAAATGCAGCGTTTTAGATTGTGAAACTAAAAACATGAAGCTCATATTGAATTGCGGTTTTGAATGGGTTAGAAATTTTAAAACAACCTAAATTTTTATATAGTTGATCCCAATAGCTAGTAGATTAAATCAAGGTTTTGAAGATTTTGAAACACCGAGATTATGTTTGTTCCGTTCCGGTTTCAGCAGAGACCGAAACGAAACCAAGCTGAAACTTCCGTTCAACAAAAACCTATTGAAATTCATATTTTTTTTAGAAACTCAACAAAAAAAAGAATTAATTTGGGTTTCAAATATATATACGTATTCAAAATCTAAAATTTTAACTTCGAAAACATGCAAAATCATAAAATATATCTGTAGTTTAACTGAGAAAGTTAAATACAAAATAAACAAATATTTGTTAATATTATAATTATAAATATTAGAGGTGGAGCCTTAGCGCAATGGTTAGGTCACCCGCATGGTGATTTAGGCATCCATGTTCAAATCTAGAAACAGCCTCGTCGCAATACGAGGGAAAGGCTGCGTACATTATCGACCTCCTCAGAGCCCGCTATCGTGCGGGAGTCTCGTGCACTCGGTTCCACCTTTTTATATTTTATAATTAATCAATATTATTCATTTATATCTTATTTTTTAATTAAAGACAAATCACATATCTTTTTTTAATTAATTAAACAAATATGTATGTGATTATTGAGAAAAAATATGAAATCCGAAACCAAAACTTGAACCTAAATTTTCAAAATTCACGAATTAGATCGAAATTCCTAAATTAATAAAAGACCGAAATCGAGATCTCGAACCTTGGATTAAATCTACAATTTTTATTTTGTTTTGAGAAATTTTGAATCAAAAAACAGAAGGCTGCATGAGGAGGGGACAATGGATGTCCCATGTCATATATACATGTGTGTGTTACGCACAATATTTTCAAAACGGGATTTAAATCGTAAATCGTAAATTTCAAATTTTAATTCGAAACGAAATTCAAATCGTAAATCGTAGATTCAAAATGTTCATATTTGAAGGTTTGCGCATATTTGAAATTGATTTTGATGTTTGAACTTCTACAATTGAACATAAAACTCGCTTTCTCTCTTATTCTATTTTTATTTTGTTTTGAAACGTTGTAATTAAAATTGTAAATCCAAATATGTTAGTATGAGTGGAAGGTTTTTTTTACTTGTGTTTTTGACTAAGTTGAATCGGAAGGTAAATCAAATCGTTAAGGGAGAGATCCGATCTGAATCGGGATTTAAATCGTAGGATTTTAAGATTTTTAACAACAATGGTTACGCATATATCAAGGTTCTCAAAAATATTGAATTTCGGCCAAGTATAATAGGACGAATGCATCACAGTTATACATCCCAAAACTAAAATTGACAGTTCGAGTATGAAAATACATCGAAATAGTATTTTCAGTTGACTTATATGCTTAAATTGATATATTGTTTAAGGTTATCTACCATTACATGAAAATTCAAATGTTTATCTGCAATGAAATTCAGATGAGCACGAATATCATACACAGTAACATTAATCCATTTTGGCATACGAAATTAAGCTTAAAGATGGAAATCTAAACGCATACACAAACACAAGGTTTGACGGTCTCGATCCATCAAAAAAATTTAAAAACTGTGATCATTTTGATAGTTTCATTGAATTCCATAGAAGTTTAAGCTTGTTTTTTTTCCAAAAAAATAAAATAAGGGATGAACGGAAAAAATGCACAGTGGCATTTTAGAAGCTGGAATCTTCTCTGAGGCCAATGTTTCTTAGTTACATCAACTTCTGTCCAAATCACAATCAAACAAATAATGTTTCGGTTTTCAAAACGCAGAAAAAGGTTTTTTAAAAAAATTGAAAAAAAAAATTATATTGGGAGTTTTGAGAAGAACAAAACTTCAAACTATATTATATAACGTTGGACATGACAGACAGTTTCATATACTAAATGCATCAGTAAGAGATACATGCATTACAAGTTTGAATTACTTATTCGTTTGCTTCGAAGACAGTTATATTATTCCTTATGTCTCTGTAGTACAATCATAAATGCAAGAAACATATCAAAAACAGTTCTAACCATACAAGCTAGTGCTCCACATAAATTTACGATAGACTAACATGGTAATAAAACACTGGGAAAGTTTCTGAATAAATCTACTACATTATTCATGCAAACTTTAGAATTCAACTTATAGTTGACTGTTATGTACAAAGTTAATACGTAAATGCAATATTGGCCCATCTATGACCTCACAGTTTATTGCTTTCAATTTAGTGGTTCAAGTGAAGGTATTGAATTATCAGAGTTCAAGACTCATCAGTTAAGTCTTCATCAATGGCTTATTGTTCCAGTTAACAGAAATACATGCGAGCATTTTTCATTTGACATGACCGTGCATGGAAACAAAAGGAAGCTAGAGAAAGGAGCATATTGTTAATTTTGGTGAATAAGTTGTCATTGTGCTACCCAACAGCATAATCTGTGGAAGAACCAAAATTTACGTATATGGAGAACAGTTTACAGAAGATTAATACTGAAATGGAGACTAACCGTGTTTGGCGATCATTATCAGTAGTATCGGCACCACGCTCACTTCCTGCAAGATCGATAAAAGAAATTTTCCCGATAACCTTTCCAGCTTTAGGTTCATTGTCATCATTATTTTGCCGCCTTCTGGTGTCTTTCACCTCTTTTTGTTTCTTTATGACAAGTTGCAAAATAGCATGAGATCTTGATGATTCTTCATTGGCCCCAGTAGAGCCTGTACTTCTTGATGAATTACCTTTCTCTATAAATTCTTTGACTACCTGTACATCTGACACCTCAAACTCTTGTAACCCAACAATGCATACCTGTTGTCTACCATCTTCCCTCATACAGAGTTTTCTGAAAAATTAGTGAAATATTTTTTTTATCGTATGTTATATTTGATAATCATGCAAGAATAAACAAGTTGGCTATGTTATACGCTTAAATTTTAAAAAGTCCCATATGAGTTTTTTTGCATCTGTTAGTATAATGAGATGTGAATTTGATAATGCAATACCAAACCAACTGTCTTTGGACGTGAAATTAAATGCAACATAAGAACAGGATAATTTTCAGTATGACTAACGTAAGCAATCATTGTCTTCTACTGGTAACATCATATGCTTTTGCGTTGAGTCGTTTCTGAGAACTTGTGAACAGAACAAGAATCCATTGGGGCAATGAACTATAGAACATGTTAGTCAATGACATTGTTGTCTAAAATCTTAAGATTTATCTCGTTTCGAAACGAACCTCTCCCACTATGGTCTGATTCTCAGATTCCAATTCAATATTATATTAAAACACGATTGAGAAAAATCATTCTAACCATGTTGAAATATAAAATATTAAGATATTTGCTTGAATCAACAATTCAAACTTGATTACTTTCAATAAAAAATGAAGATGGAACAAAGATTAAAAAATTAAGTTTTAGGCTCAAATGTAGAAACTCTAGCATCAACATCATTTTTAAATATACAAATTATTAATATGGAAAGAAGAACTGATGTTATTACGCACTAAAATGTCATATAATAATCCATATAGAGTAAAGAAATTAGCGTACAAACATGTGCATGTAATAAAAAACAAATTCCTTGAATCTATGATTTATTATTTTAATCCAATTTCAATGTGAAGTTTTGAACTTTACAGATTATGATTTAAATCACATTTTGAAAACCTTACTCGATGAGAATCAGAGTTTCTAACCGCAGATATGATATTTACTCATGGGACAATTATAAATGGCAACTAGTTGTTCATTGCTAAGTTTACATACAAACAAAACTATTCATTCAAACAAAATACATACTGTTTCCAACATTCATTGAAATGGTATTACAGTTCTACCAACCAACGGTTGATACTGCAAAAACATACATAGAAGATAAAAGAGAGAAAAAGGAATCAGGCAGGCAGGCAGGCAGAGTGAAAAACTTGTATATCAATGTTATACGCCTATACCAATATAACATTGCAATACAAGCAGCATACATGATGAAGAAGTTAAAAGGTTATTAAAAAGCACATACAGCAAATAGTGTATGTGTGCACATCTTGTGCATCAAACTGTCAGTATGTTTGTCTACAAAAACGTTTTGGTTCCAGGAAAACAAGTTCCAGTTATGTCTACGGGATTACTACAAAACCCTTTGTAAATTTTACAGAATATACCTGTGTCGTAGAAACGACTGGGGTTTTGTAAATTTTACAGAATATACCTGTGTCGTAGAAACGACTGGGGTTTTGTAAATTTTACAGAATACACCTGTGTCGTAGAAACGACTGAATAACACTGTCAAGTTTTGCACATCTAAATTGATGCCACGGTATATTCATGGTGCAACATACATGCTTAGAGCTCAAAAGATATATCTACATCATGCAAATAGCAAAATGTAGTACATACCAACAAAAAGGGAAAAAGCGGAACGCGCAAATAATGAATATGGTTAACAGCAGGTGAAAACTGAAGAACCTGGTATGTACTAAAACTAACCACCGTAAAATGGATATTATATCATACAAGCAGAAAAATATAGCATGATTTAAGGTATTCATGATTCAAAGTTACCAGTAAGCGATGATCATACATTTCTAACTACCAAAAAAAATTATCCAAATGCAAGAAGACTTACCTCCTATCGCTAAGTAGGTCATAAAGTTTCCCACCATAAATCTCGAAATAGCTAAGCCACAATTTAAATTTCTGATTTTGATAAACTGGCTGTTGCAACAACCGAACAATATCTGCAGCAGCTCTAAGAGGCAAAGGCTGCATGGTGTATGTCTTGCCACTGCCTACAAATAAAGCAACAGGACAAATTTGTTTATTAACCTAATCATGCAAGCAATCAGAACATTTTAAGAGTAATATCAGAAGTAATCTGATCGTTTCTCAATCAGTATGTAACAGTATTACACGGTCCAAAGCTTTCAAGTTATTATTACACGGTCCAAAGCTTTCAAAATAGGCATTGCTAACGGACATCCAAAATTTGACCTTTAGCAACCATGTTTGAAATGTGTAAAACTGATTTAAAATACAAAAAGTGGATGCACATGAGGATACGCTGGTATTCAAATACATATATATGTATACGTATATATGTATGTACATATACATATGCCACTTGTATATTCCCAATTATAATTTTTGTTATCTACATTATTACCATTGACAAAAATGAATGATTGATATTCGGTGTTTGTGTGATTAAATGCTCATTCTTGATTACTGTATTTATATTATTATAGTTGCACAAGCAATGCATATGAGAAAAATATATCCTGGGTAAAATATTAACTTAAAGTGATCAAAGATTAATTCTAAATGTAGTATAAATTGTTTTTGATTTGGCAAATATTATATTATAAATGAATTTATAGTTATATCCAATTTCAGGATTGCATAAAAATAAATGAATTTACCTTTATTAATAGTTTACAGTTGCAATAGAGTGACAATTTGTTGATCCGCCGTTAAGTTCCAAAAATGCCCTTGCTATGTAGAGACGAGGACCATGAGGTCACGGGTTCAAATCCTACTTATGGCAAAAGTTAATTTTTATTTTTATTTGTAAAGTTTGAAATATAATTATCTAATCTCAAGTCTTTGATATATCTTTTTCCTTTCTATTTTCCTTTTTGTATATTTTTCTCTTTTATGTATCAATAAATTTGTATACATCTTTCATTTATTTAAAAGCTATATTGAATGCATTCTTTTTTGAGATATTGTATACTTTATCTTATTTTAAGAATATTTTTTTAATATTTGAAAATTATAAACTATTTCATCTAATTGTAAATAAATGATTTTCTTAAGTAAAATTTTGCGCAAATTTTTTCTCTTACTTGAGATATTTAAATTTATAACAGAAGAAAAAAAGATTATATACATACGTACATGTATATTTGTATGTGTGTGTAGTTTACATTATTTTAATCTTATACTTAATATGATGAGATTATTTCTAACTATAGTTTTTTTTGGTCAGATTAAAAACAATCAAAACTACATGTAAAATTTTGATTATTTCAATTAAATATGTATTTTATTCAAAATATCCTTTTTATACATACATGCAATGTGTGTGTCAAAGTAACCATAACCTAATAAAAATACTAACATTATTTTCAATCTTAATCGTATAAAATTTCCTTTTAAATTAGTTTTGCTTTTACAATTAATAAACATTAATAAACTAAGAGTTAAGTCTAATAAAATGAACTATAATTGTTAAGTCAAATAGTTTGATTAGTGGTGTAAATTACGTCAAAATGTTCCTAAAAAGGTTTTTGATTATGTCATATATTCATCTTTTTGCTACTAAATTAAAAAAAGACAGAGAAACACAAATATATAACGATATTTGGTATGTATTGAACCACCATATTGTGCATATATTAAATTTCTCTACAGGTTTTACATTTATTTGATTGGTGTTATGATGAAATTGACATTTAAATTTTTGAATTTCAAATGTTAACCCTTTATCTTTCACACATGGAGCACGAGCCATTTTATGCTATTTATTAATGCTATTTCACATGTAGAGTGCATGTCATTTGTATTATTTTATTGTATTTTTATATGTGGATCGTGTATCGTTTGTATTAATCACTCTATCTTGCACGCACGAAGCACATGCCATTTTTCTTGTAGTTATAAGTAATTTCAGGATTGTACAAAAATGTAAAACTAAGAAACAAAAAAAAACTTTATAAACTTCACATTTCATTCAATGAAATCGGTTTTGAATAACTTTACATGTATAAATAAAAAGATGATAAATTTTACTTGAAAAATTCGAATTGACTATAAATGTTTCTTAATGAAAGAATAATCGTGCATGAAAAGAAACAAGATAAATTCTTATTTATATATATATACACACACACACACACACACACAATTGTTTGTTCTATATAACTTTAAATACAAAAAAATGAAGATCATGGTTTTACTTGAAAAATATATATAATTATATACATGAAAAACGATTAACTGTAAATGGTTCTTAATAAAAGAATAATTGTACATGAAAAGTGAAACAAGATAATATTGAATGTATGAATGTAAAAGTAGATTATGTAGAAACATTTTAAAAATAATTTACAATTAGAATAAGAAAACATTTAAAAATAGTATTGAAGTTTTGTCACAACTGCTAACTCCTGCCACTTTTATTTGCAATAAGTATGTTCAAAGTTACGCCAATTTATTTTAAGTTAAAATAGAAGGGTCGGGAAATTTGACATCAACCCGAAAAGTTGTGACATCGAAGCTATTACAATTATTATTAGAGACATAAGATTTATTCAAAACAATCTAAATGGTATTGAAGTTTTGTCACAACTGCTAACTCCTGCCACTTTTATTTGCAATAAGTATGTTCAAAGTTACGCCAATTTATTTTAAGTTAAAATAGAAGGGTTGGGGAATTTGACATCAACCCGAAAAGTTGTGACATCGAAGCTATTACAATTATTATTAGAGACGTAAGATTTATTCAAAACAATCTAAATGGTATTGAAGTTTTGTCACAACTGCTAACTCCTGCCACTTTTATTTGCAATAAGTATGTTCAAAGTTACGCCAATTTATTTTAAGATAAAATAGAAGGGTTGGGGAATTTGACATCAACCCGAAAAGTTGTGACATGGAAGCTATTACAATTATTATTAGAGACTAAAGATTTATTCAAAACAATCTACCGATGAGCTAATTTCACCTTTTAAATTAAAGGTATGTCACTGTCACAGCTATTACAATCATTATTAGAGACTAAAGATTTATTCAAAACAATCCAATCCCACGTTCTCAAAATACAAAAAGTCAATAACTTGAATATGTAGATTCTAAATCCAAATACAATTTGGATAAGCCTACAAACATATTAAAAAGATATATCTTTATTGATGGTTGGAAACAGTAACACGTATTATGATCCAACCACGAATTTTCAAAAATACCTTTATATAAAAAGAGAGGTCGGGAGTTAGAGTCCCTTACAAAACAATTTTTAACATATGTTTTCGAATGGAAAATTGATAAATAAATAAGGTCATAAGTTTGAATCCCACTCTTGGCAAAAAGTTCATAATTTTTGTATACTTTTGATTTATGTTTATTAAAATCATCTATAAAATTGAAATTTAATAATTTCAAATTTATTATATTAGGGTATTTTTATATGCACGTGCCAAAAGAATCTTGATAAAAAATAATCTAAATCCATTTGCATTCCTTAACGGTTTGCAAAGGTACGTAAAACAATGTTTGAGATCTCGATTTCGATTTCGATCATTTGTATTTAATTTCGATCTAATTCGTAAATTTCAAGAATTTCATTTCTAATTTCGGATTCGGATTTTATTAATTATTTTTCATATAGTTACACATGTATTTGTTTTGATTTATTAGAACATTTGTATAATTTATCTTTAATTCAAAAATAAGATATAAACGAACAATATTGATGAATTATAAATTCTTGTAATATTAAAAAATGTTTATCCATTACTTCATTTTCAACTTTTTTTAGTTACATCATTTACATATTTCGTGATTATGTATGTTTACTAAGTTAAAATTTCAAATTTTGAATATTCATCTATTTGAAACTCCAATTATTATTATTATTAGTTTCTTCTGTATAATTTGAAATTCAGTAACTTTTTTATTAAATCGTAGTTCCGGTTTGGTTTCGTTTCGGTGCCCACTGAAACCAAAACAGAACGATCAGAATTTCGGTGTTTCGTTCAAAACCTCAAACCTTGCGTAAAACTCTAAAGTTTGCATGTAGAACACAACTAGTAAACAACTAAAAATATATTAGCAAGCAGAATACATAAATGTGCATTAACGAATTTCAGAAATTGGTTTTCCATGAAACGATACAATGATAACCGCCTCAAAGTGGTTATCATCCTATCGAGCAGTTTTATCATGATCATCTACATATCTACATGAGAATATAGAGCAACAACTGAAAACAGAGCACTGCCTGAAAATCAAGACATTCGGGATTGTGCTACTGGTTACTAGTTGAAAATTAGCAAGTATTGCACGTTTTGTTACATGCACTGAAATATTTCAAATAGCATGATCTCCGTATCACAAATGTACAATACATAAGGTAGCATGTTTGTGGAATCCCTACTGATATATAAACAATATTATTAGTTATTTAAGACAATAAACAATACATAAGGTAGCATGTTTGTGGAATCCCTACATAAGGTAGGGTGTTTGTGGGATCCCTACTGATAAATTTCAAATAGCATGATCTCCGTATCACAAGTTCTTTTGTTCAACTTTTAGCTTGATCAATCCATACAAATATTCTAGTTGGTTAAAGAAAAAGAAACAGAATGTTCAGAATTTAAGACTCTCCAGTTGCAGGTGAATATTCAAGAAACCTATCGGTACCTGTTCATACTCTAACTGGACAAGCAGATAGTCAGGCGAGATAAGTTGATGGCAAGGAATCACAAATGCAAGGATAGCGGACAATTTCGAAAACCAATTTCAACAAAAACAAAATTATCAATGCAAACTCCATGGACCGAGTAGTTACCTGTCTGTCCATATGCAAAACATGTGGCTTTCGTTCTTTCAAATATGGTTGGTATAATAGGCTCTACAGTCTGACGATAAACCTGGTGACAGCATATGTTTAGCATCAAATATTAGACCAACATAATACGGAAATTTTGATTCCAGAAGCAAACAATAGTACAATGATCACAGAAATTAATAAATGACTGTGGAAATACGGTACCTCATCATTAGAAACATTCTCATCCAAAATAGCATCAAAACAGAACTCATGTTGCTCTACATAAGCTGTCAGATCAACCTTCCATGCAAATACATTTGATTAGTAATTCATAACTAGCTAGCATTAAATGTGAAAAGAGTGCAACCTCTTGGAGATATGTTTTATGTAAATTAACGAAAAATACATAAACCGTATAAAGTATACAGAGGGTAGTCTAAGATGGTCTAAACTGCATAATGAACATTGATCAACAAATGCATTGTGAAGTTACTTCCAAGATAGGTGTGGTCAATAATATAAAATGTATGTCAAATGTTTAAAGAATAATGCATGTGTTCTTGAATGAAATGGAGTTTATCACGTTCAACACAATAACAATGCAGACTAATCATAGATTCATCAGCATCGTCATAAAATCCAAACAATTCATGTTATGAATTGCAAAGATCAGCCTAAAAAGCCATTAAAGTTGCTTTGGTTCTTTCACTCTAATGGCTAAAATATCTTTCACTGTTACCGTTGCAGGAGATATAGAAACTAACCTATAAAGCATGATTGTAATCTTATACACGCGTCAGGTGATCGGATATATACTGACTTATTCTGAGGATGCACTATACAAAAGTGAAGCACTTGTATTGAAGGAAAAAAAAATTTAGATCGGTTGATGGTTTGCTGATGATATTGTGTTGATTAACGAAAGTAGGATAGAAGTTGATAGACAACTGGAGTTGTGGAGGCAGACTTTAGAATCAAAGAGTTTTAGGCTCAACGGAACTAAAACAGAGTATGTGAAGTGCGAGTTCAGCGGTGTCAGGTCAGAGGATGGAGATGTCACTCTGGCCGGACAAGTAGTGGCCAAAAAGGAATCCTTTTAATATTTAGGGTCAATGTTGTAGTATGATGGTGAGGTTGATGAAGATGTTGGTTTTAGAATTCAAGGGGGATGGATGAAAGGACGACAAGCGTATCACATTCTCTGGGACAGGAAAGTCTCACAAAAGCTTAAAAGAAAAGCTCTACAGAACGACAATCGGGCCGTATGGTGCAAAATGTTAACCTACTAAAAAACCACACATCCAGAAGATGAGTGTAGTAGAGATGCATATGTTGTGATGGAGCTATGGTCATACAAGACGAGACCGAATTAGGAATGATGATATACGTGACGAACTTGAAGTAACACCAATTGAAAAGAAGCTAGTCTAACACCGCTTAAGATAATTTGAACATCTCCAACGAAGGCCTCCCGAGGCACCTGTGCGCATTGGAATTATAGACCGCATCGCATACTCAAAAAGAGGCAGATGTCGACCAAGGTTGACATGGAAAAAAGTAGTAAAAAGGGACTTGAGTGATTGCAATATATCTGAAGAGTTGGTGTCGAACATGACCGCGTGGAAGTTAGTGATCCACGTATCAGAACCATGAGCTAGGAGTTTTTTACTTGGGGTTGGTTTAGGGGTAGTATTATAAGTTTTAGATTATAAGACTAGTGAAAAGGAACCTAAGACGTAATGTTTGTCTTCGGTCCTTATTACTATTAGTATCATTATTATTATTATTATTATTTAAAACCCTACTCCGGAGAGTAGAGCTAGGGAACTGGATTGTCCGCCACACCGGTCTCCTTTTTAGCTAGCCCAACTTTAGAGCTTCAATTCCCCACCATTTTTATTCGGTATTTAAGGGAATAACCACCCCAATTTATTCGGTATTTAAGATAATTGCCCTTTTTATTATTACTACCATGGTTTTTTAGTTTACTTGTCTGTTTTTATTTTATTTTTATTTTATTTACTCTTACTATTATTATTATTAGCTTAATAATTAGTTTACTTTTTTCTATTTTTATCTTTTTTCTACGTTCGCCTTTTTTTATTATTATGTTTATATCGATTATGATAATTAATACTTTTAAATTGACTTTGTCTTTTAATTTCGGATACCATCTCTAGCCGACCACAAGCTGTTTGAGAATAATGGCTTAGTTGTTGTTGGTTGATGGTTTGCTAATTGCCCAAAAAAATATAACTCTGTTGATCAAGTGAGACCATGACATTGACCAGTTTTAGTCATAACCGTATCAGTTTTAATAGGAACAAACAAATTTCAAGAATTTGTCATATTTTACCTTCGGCGAACAGGTATAAAGTCAAATAACACAATCAGCATAGAAGAACAGTTCAAATCCGAGACTAAAAGGTTATCATTCCTAGAAAAATGTAAAGCATCATCCTAATGAGTTGATTTCTTATACTGGAATTCTTAATCGGTGTTGTGATGGGTTGTTGGTAATATTATGCACAACATACCGCAACTAAACAATTGTCTTAATAATTAGGTACTATATGTGGAGTAATTAAAAGAAACAACACCACTAAAACGGATATCATATTCAAAAAGTCACTGTTAAATGCACGACATAATCAAATAAGTAGTTTACAAATAACCAGTAAGACTAAAAATAGGATGATAAGTTTACAAACCTTTAACTTAGGTTCATTGACAATCAAATAAAACATCATGTACAATTACATCATCATGCAGTTGAATAAATAAATTGAAGTTTAGTTATAACCAGTAAGAAGTAAAAATAGAATGAGGAAAGATTCCAGACCTTTAACTTAGGTTCATAGACAGTTAAACATGAGATATCATGTACAGTTACAATATCATCTTCCTTCCTCAACAACTCTTTCTTGTTTAAAGGCCTTTTACGAACCTGAAACAAATGTTTAACAAAATATCAACACAGAACTGTGATGCATCAGAATTAGAAGCTAACAAGGTTCTTCTCGACCATCTAAACTCAGTATACACTGGGGGAAAAAAGAACTGAGCAATAAATAATATCAGGATAGTTCTAGCACAAGTATAATACACAACAAAACGGTGTGACAAATAGTTCGAAGTATTGTGCTAGCTCTACTACAGAGTAGTAGAATTAGCATAAGACTTCAATGGAAGACATAATATAAGGATGGATTTTACTAGCTTAAGTATAATACAACATGAAAGGCCATGACAAATACTTAGAAGTGTTATGCTAACTCTACTACACAGTTACGCCAAAGAGATTTATATTAGGCTGCAAAGAAACAAAAAATAAAAACATGGATAGAGAGACGGATATACACATTAATTTTAACATCTTCAGACTATTAAATTCCATAGCAGAATTAAAACAAATTTCAAAGTAGGTTAGCCTTCAAATAATTTTAAAAAAAAAAGGTAGAACCCAGTGCACGAGGCTCCCGCACGATAGCGGGCTCTGAGAAGGTCGATATGTATGCAGCCTTTCCCTCGCATTGCGAAGAGGCTGTTTCCGGACTAGAACCTGGGCGCTCAGATCACCATGCGGGTGACCATGCGATTAGCCTTCAAATAATTATTAAGAAATATTTAACAAAATGCATATATTAACTGTAACAATACGTGATTTAGCGCAAGGTAGTGACCCAAAATTACTGCATACTGGTGCATTCATGTTTAAATAGTTCCAGCAGTACACTTAATGAACTATAGAAAAAGTTGAATATTTAAACACAAATATGTTTAACCTTGGGTAATATTGTCAAAGGTATATCACGAGTAAATGAGTCTAAAGAAATTCTTGAAAAGCATTCTCCCTAGGGATCAAATGCTAAAACTTTCTCATATTATCTCAGTACATATATTTAGCAAATGATAATGAAGCGACGGTAACTAAAAAACAGTTAAAACCGAGGTTTAGCTTCTATCACGAGATATGGTTAAACCCAGCACATCAATGACCAAAATGCATTGGAGTTCATCTAACTACATTATATATTACATTGGCTAAGGTTTACCATTTTGCACTACATGTGCTGAAAGAAAAATACAATAACAAAAATAATCCACAAAGAGATAACATCCCTAAATATCCTAAATTATAAAGCATTTACCACATACCACAACTTTAATCTTTGCTACGTTGCTCTCTTTTGCCCCGATTTCTTTTTCAGTGACTGGTGCTCTCATATTAGCATCCATTGTAGCTTGTTGCCTGTTTGATGTCAAGTCAAAGTCGTCGTCAAAATCCCTGTTGGGAACAAATGGTGATGGCTCAAATGGTTCTGACATGACATGCTGTTGAGAGAAAATTAGGCGAAAACTTTAGGACATTGAGGAAATTATTAAATATGATTATGAATAACAAATTTGATAAACAATTAATTGAAAACTATTTTAAATACCCACTGTTAACCAAATCAGCAAAATGAAATCATCATGGTACGAATGAGAGCCTTTTGATAAAACCTTTTAAGGAATTTGTCTTGCAACTAAGGAATTGGTAAAAAAAAATAACTTCAAGAAATTGCAAAAGCCAATTTTAAAATTTTCAAATAAATTACAAAAAACTTTTGGATTGAGTTTCCTTCTTAACCAACTTTTGAATTTTAGCAATTCAGCTATTTTAAGTACAGTTTGCCTTGTTACCAGAAAGTGGCAAAATTACAATAACCAGCGGAAAGGTATTTTTCGTATTTTAAATGAGTGAAAATTTCAAATCGTATGAAATTAGGTACATCACGTTTTAGAACAAACAGCAGGTGGTGGTGGTGATATTGTATGCAATTCAGTGGAAAAGGTGGTTGTGCAATAAATGATTTGAAAAGTGTTGAAGTACAATGGAATGTCACTTTATCCATCTATAACCCAATACGATACTGCAAAAAAGAACCAGTCAGTCTGTTGTTGCACTCTTTCCTTAATGTTTAAGAAGATAAAGACAATATTATGCGTTCAAACCAATTTAAGCTTTAAAAACCATTATATATGCGAAATTGATTTAATAGCATGTTAACCTCAGTATATGCTGACCTGCTTAATAACTGTCAAGCCTTAATGGCACATACCTAAACTAGTGATATGTTATAAGGTCTGCATCAAACATGTTTGTAGAAACATAATATAGAATGATATATCACATACCCAAAAAAAAGCAAGCATATACTGAGGTCTGTATCTACTAACTAACAAGTTCAAAAATAAGGTACCTCCGAGAGAAGTTCGGTGTCATCTAAAGCATGAAGATCAAAAAGTCCTGCTCCAAATTCCCCTCTTAGATCTGGTGAGTAATATCCATCTGAAGCACCAGATTGAACAGTAGGAGCATATGATTCAAATGCAGATTCACCATTGAAATTCAAATTCATATTCCTCATAAGTCTGAAAGCCTTTTGCTTTTCCTCAGCTGTCTGAGCTCCGTATCCCTAAACATCAGAAAAAGGAATGTCCAATTTAAATAAATGTGACTTGTATTAGAAATTTAAGTGCATTCTATTCCAAAAGAAAAAAAGATATTGACTCCATTGTAATAATACTGGAAACACAGTTATAACCATAACAAACTAATACTTATGTATTTGAATTTAAGAGGCCAGCAACTAATGATCAGTCTGAATTGCAAGTTATGTTGATCAAATATAATTATCACAAAAGTATAGTGATAGTACACTCATTAAACATATTAACACTCCCGATCTAACCAGAACCTATACTACGATGAAAAGATTGAAGATAAACTACAAAGACGGAATAAATGTTCATTTGCAGTAAGGGTACTGGAAATTCTGAGGATAGTTTCCAATCAAAAGATCTATGCTTAAAAAACAAACAAGTGCTAATCAGAGAGAACACTCCACAAAGCTACGTAAATATATACATCCTCTGTAACAAATGCCATGGCATGATCAGTGCAACACCATATGTTACAGTAACTTTAATATAAAATCTAACTACTAAATTGTGGTGTATGTTATCCTTAAATGATACAATTTCAACTTAAACCAGAGGTCATGACAGATATAATGTATCACTAAAAAAATCCAAATCCTCCTTGACTGCATCATTATGATAAGAGCAATCAGGAACATAGCTGTGAATACAAAGAAGATCTCCTACCTGAGATATCTTACCGCTGACCAACTTAGTATTCAATGGTTTCTTCACCATAAAATAGCTCTAATATTATATTGATTGGTCATCTGAGCATCTTACAAACAGCATATTCACTTCAAGCAACTCGTTTTTCATCAAAAATAGAATATGATTTTGGTTCAAGCACAGATCCCGAGGAAATCAGATCCAAACCCCACAAAAATTAAATACTATACCTGCATTGAAGGATTGGGAGAAGCCAGATGCTGCAACCCAGCCGACTGCAGCCACCGTGCCATGACAGCATCGCCAGCGTCGTTGGACGGAGCTCCGCCACCATGATTCTCGAATAAGGTGTTGGCGGCGTTCCCCGGTTGCATCTGGGAGGAGCCACCGCCAACATAGCGCTGCGACCTCCTCTGCGGCGCCACTTTTGAATCGTAGATTCTAGACGAAATGCAGCATTCAAGAAGTCTAATTTAAGGAATTCAAGTTTTCAGATCTGAAATGAAATCGATAGAAATAGTAATTTGATGTGTGTATAACAACGGATAATGAATTAATGATACTTTCTCTCTGTATTTTTTTGCCTTTTTTTTGCTTTCAAGATTATTAGAATTTGGGGATTTTTATTTAAAAAATTTCTCGTATATAAAAGAGAGATGAAGAGGCCTTTGGATTCGGGATATGTTACTATTGTGGCGTGCAATTTGGCAGATTTGGTTTGTGATGTTTTTGTTTTAACCGTTAGTTGTGTACTTAGGAACAAAATACAAGATTAAAATCCACAAAAGAAGGAAAAGAAAAGCCACGTACCTTAGCAGACAAAAAATATCACGGAAACCCGACAACGCGTTGGTGGGAAATAAAACGTTGACGTCCGACGCGTCCAACGCTTCGAGCCGTTTCCCACAACTGGCTCCTTCTTCTTCCTTCCTCCTTCCTTCTATGTATTCATTCCTCCTCTCTTCCATCTCTACACCACAAAATCAAATTTTCTACGATTTCTACGGAACATTCCGCTAGTCATCTCAGGTAGATTTTAACGTTTTTGTGTTTATTTTGTTCAGTTTTATAACATATAATTTTTGGTATTTTTTTTATTTTTTGTTGTAATTTTCCATTTTTCAGAATGTCGCACGGATCTGTTACTTTTTTTTTTGAAATGGTACTTTATATACAACATGTCACTGGGACAACATATCACATGTCAATAAACGTTCGAATCACGCTACGCAAGTTTCGAACTAGTGACCTCTCGCAGCAAAGCCGAATCACTTAACCACTTGGACAATGGTGCTTGTCGGATCTGTTACTTATGTTTCCTCTCAACCGATTGCTTTATGGATGCTCGAAAAGGGGGGGTTTTTCATAGACTTGTGCGTGGATTTCTTATAGGAAAGAAGTTCAGTCAGCTTGTTTTATGCGTCAGTTGTTTAGTTTTTTTTTCGAATGTATTTGAATTTAAAAATGTATTGGTTTATTTTAATGAAATTATGCAATTTATTTCTTATTTTGCAATTATTAAACGCATATTACACAATAAAAATAATTAATTAATTAGCTATAAATCAATTAAATTAAAAGTCACATTTAAAATACTCTTCTCAAATACATCACAAAACACATTCCTTTTTCAACCAACTTTCCAACTTTAATATCCCGCTCAAATTCCCCGTTCAAATGCTCTGTTCACTTCGTATAAATGGAACCTTGGAATGTCTCCAATGGTTAAAACCCTAATATTTAGGAGGATGAATATTAAGTGCTAAGTTCACGGTTTAACCCAAAAATCATGCATCTATTTATTAGGCGTCCGACTCTCAGGCGCCTATTTAATAGCGTTTGAAAGGAAGCGCCTATAAAACCTCATGGGTGTCACAATTTTTATTGTTTACACACTTTTTTTCCTTTTTTTGTTCCAATACACGATGATATGTCACCATGTCCAACAAAATTGTTAAATGAACTGTTCGGATGCAGACGCAAGAGGAAACTTGTTTCATACAAGTTAGTTCGAGCCCTGATATGACGATTGACGATTAACAGAGTATACATGAGTTTCTCGTTGAACACGATTATCACGTATATATCGCATCAGATTCCATAGTGGTATATTTATATAGCTTTTCTACTCTTTACTTCTAGTTGTAATGAAAAAATTAGCAATAAAATAATAAATATTAAATAATTGTCAAGGTTAACTGAGTATTAAGCATTGTTATTTACTATATTGGCCAAGCATATCGGTTGTCGGAGTAGTTGATCCAAGTGCATTGTGCATTTTTATGACACACTCTCTCGTGCACTAGTAGATAGGGTTAAGGCTAGTCCATTTGCCCAATTCTTATGGATTAGACATATTCAGTCATTTGATTGTCTAATCATATCGGTCCTAGTCTAGATGTGATGGTCTACCATACACACATTCTAGATTGACTTTTGGAGTAGGAGTAACCTCTAACGGGCATCTTGTGTTGGATACTAGATTCATTTGATTCGAAATGAGCATTTGCACGATGCACGTCTTTAAACGAATTGTGTGTCTTATGTCCAAATGCAGGATGGCTTTGAATATACTTTCATTTTTTTCCTATTTGGTATTTGGAAGAGGGATGCTGGTATCAATCTACTAGTGAGTTGCATATACCAAGAGATCCTCTACCATGTGATGATATGTTTTGGAGGAATATGACAGTAGGATCGTAGTATCTCGTGACTCTTAGACATATAAGATCGATAGACGTTAAGGCCTACTTCTTAGATGATTTCGACATATATGAGGTCAGAGTTGCTCCACATTGCTACATGTTACCATCTGCTAGTAGAGTTCAGATCCCTTAGTTTATTTTTGATCCTACGCCCTCCAGTTCTCCCATCAGCCCATGCAGTTAGTGCTCAACAATAAATTTAGGGCATATGACATCATCGATACACCAGTTGAGCATCCCTTTAATTATCTTCGAGATGATGAGATTCTTGGTGTTCTTTTGGTTGGCTTATATATGATAGAGTTAGAGGTATGCTCTAGAGACAATTATGTAATTTATTACATATATATAACTTGATAATCAATCTTGTTCATAACAAAGGTGTTTTTCCTTTTATTATATACTTGACATATTGTGATATGTTGATTAATTATTTAATTCAAGTATATTAAATAGAAAATGCTTAAATTGTGTGTTGTGTGATAGCAATTATAATGTATTATAATCACGAGAAATTTATCACATTAAAAATAACATATTATTTTGAACATTCATAGTCAAGATGTTTCGAGATAGAATATCGATGCATCCGTTGAGACCGGAGTATGCAAACTCTTCAATGTTGGGCGATGTTACTCATGGTTGTCGGGGAACTAGGAGGTTACATACTGATAGTTACCGAATAACAATGGGATGATCCGCTCAAGAGTTTTTTGTTGGTTAATATAACTAAGGTCAAATAGAAAATCTCAAAGTGATGATATTACACAGTTCTCTGGACTTGAGAATATGGTTGAACTTTATTGTAGACACTCCACTTTAATTATAGTTAAATCAATGCATGGCGTCCATCAAATGGCTATAGTTGGATCTAAGTTGACATTATTCGATAGAGAACTCGTCTCTTTAGTTATATGCAGTTAGTATCACGGCCAACTTAGTCAACTCAAAGTCAAAATCTTTGGTCAGGATGGTTTGGTTAATAATAATTAATTATTGAGCCAAAGACTTTGTTTTGTACCAATCAAGTTTAATGTGGACGATGTTGGAAATTTGACCAAAACAAAATTTTGTCTGTTCCAATGTGATATAGTATTGACGAAAAGAATTGGTGTAAATAATCATTGCTACTAGGCGCTGCTTATAATAGTAAAATTGGATTTTATTAAAAGGACATGTAAGCAATAAATTCAGCCAAAATTTCACACCATTAGCTAAGGTGATGTGTGAATCCCTGACTGAATTTAAATATTTGAGTCGCACAACCATAATGATGAATACTCTGAATAAACCACATGATTTAATTAATTTATAATTATTGTAAATTGATTAAATTAATTAATATTTATGAAAAATTAATTATTAATATTTATTTGATTTTTTTGGAAGCCATTGGTATTCAGTAAAATGCGTATATAAAAGTTATATGTACACGTGTCGATCTACGATATCGATAGAACATTTAAATTAGATTAATAGACTGATAATTAAATGAAGTTAGGAATATTTTGAGGCATATGTTGCCTCTTTTACGGTCGGTCATACACTACAAGGGAGAAGAGGATTCGATTGAGATTTAATGAGGAATTAAAGAGGGAAGGTTGTAAAAAAAAGCATTTGAAAAGTTTCAATTGTTTCTTTAAAACAAAATATCTTTCATTCATTTATTTCTCTTCCCGGCAAATCATTTCTTCCCTTCTTCCTCTCCTCTCTTGGCAAAAAGTTAATGGTCTACATGGCATAAAAATTTCCCAAAAATAATTCAAATATAATCAAAATATTCAATGTGGTGTTTGCCTCTAGATCCTTGCAAATTCCATAAGTTAACTCTATCAAATCTAGGAGTCTTATTCTTCATTCAAGGTGTGATTTTTGGCTTTATCTTGATGTAATTTCCTAATTCATTTGATTATATAATACATGATGTTGATATAATATAAATCTCCATATGCTACTTCTTATGATTTCATGCTCGTTTTGGATCGAATGTTATACAGCTAGTTTATATATCCCTGGGTTGTCCGATTTGATTCTATTATTGACTTGGATATTAATTTTTTTTAAAAAAAACCTTTTTGATTTGGAAATTGATTTTAATTAATTGATATATTTTTGTAACTTATATATACACAAAATAAGTTAGCCACATGTGTTGATTACTCGATACCATTTTGAAAACTGAAAACATGTTTTGTATGTTTGTTGGTTTTGTATGTAAATTCATTTTATTATTGTTTACATATTTTAAAGTTGTTTCGATTCAAAATTTCATAAGTGGACTTTTGTATAAAATATCATAAACCTATCTTGAGTCCATAATAACTTAAGACTTGTTTTCTATTTGCTTGCTTTAAGTTTCTAAACGTATAAAACTATAAATTTAGGATGTTTTAAACTTAAAACATCATTTGCAATTATTTGCACAAGTATACATATATGTTTGTTATTTCAATTTAAAGTTTATAAATGACTTTATTTTTAAATTACATATCTAAAGTTGAACTATTTTCTAAGTTGAAACTTGTTTTCAAATTGTTAGTTTTTGATTCAAAACATGTTAGCTAAAATTAGGAAGTGTTTGAGTGTTTAAAATTGCTTTGAAATGACACTAAATATGAGTAAATTAAATGAGATGACTCCTTTACATTTTCCTCTCCTTATTAATTGTCTACTTATACACAATTGATTATCATTTTAAATGCAATTGATCAGCTAAAAGTATATTTATAACATATTGTATATATATATATAAGTAAACTGCACATGTATAATTATTTTATATAATTTCAAAATAAACCATGGACAGCAAAAACATATGTAAATGGCAAATGTATCTGTTGTGATGTAAATCTTAGCACCTATATACGTATACATTAACTATTTACACTGCTTATATGTTGCACTTGCACTATACACATATGAGTTTACTTGTGCGTTCATTATAATAAATTTAAATTAAATTAAAACTCTTTTTAAACAAATTAAATAAAATAAGATTTTATTTAAAACTTTATTAGATTGGATCTAATAAACCCTTTAGACTTCATAGGCCCATAAATCTGAAAATATGATATATATTTTTTAAATCTACACACCTACTTTCTACTGGCATAGTTCCTTCAATGATATCAGAGCCCAATAATTTATGCGGTCTAAATTAGCAATGTTAGGCAAACTGATTAACCCTACCCATTTAGTAAGGTGTCTAGAAAAGGTGGTGCCTAAGGTTGGATTTAGGTAACTAGTACTCTGCACTGCCTAGTTATTGGTCTAACTTGAAGGATGAAGTAGGCCCAAAGGTTATCTCCAATATAAAGGCCATAGCTAATTTCAGGCCTTGGGCTAATTTTTAGAATCTATGAAAATTTACATGTTTTTTCAATTTAAAAGTTAGTTTTAAAATATAAAGTGAAATGTTATAGAAGTTATAAAATAATTTCAGTTTTTTTAAATATAAATTAAAAGTTTTGAAAATAATTTAAGTTTAATTAATTGGATTAAATAAATAAATAAATAAAAGTTAATTAGTTAAAATAAACCATGTAATCATATATATATATATAATTATAAGTGTTAGCATATATATATATAATTATAAGTGTTATAGTGTAGTAAATATATTATTTATCTTAAAATTATTAATGTAAATTAAAAAATCAATTTATTAAAATATTTAATTAAAATTGTTCTAATTAACCGAAATATCTATTTGATAAATGAATAAATAAATGATATTTAATATACACACACGCACTGATATACATATGTAAAAATATAAGAGTTATAGTTAATATTCATCTTAAATTGTTTAAGATAAATAAAATAAAATTTTGAATTTTAAAATAATTTAATTAATTAGTTAATTAAATTAATTAAATATTATTTAGTTAATAATACATGTATGAATATTATATAAGTTAATTAAATTATAAAAGATTATAAATGAAATAAATTTATATATTATGAATGTATATAACTTAAGTGGAACTGTAAGAAACCCAACTTATATTTAAGGAACAAATACATATGTATTACATGTATATCGTGATTTCAAATGTGTTCGACACTTGAATCACGAGGGTGTATTATAAGAAATAAGTTGTTCCATAAATCAATATCACTCAATATACATAAATTAAAGATAATGAATCTTTAATATAAGTTGTCCTCCACCATTATATTTATATATCAATAGATTACTTGCATATTCTTTAGTTGTTGATCTTCCCGAAGCTAGAGATGTTATATGTAGTATTATTAATATATTTACTAGATGAGGTAAGATACATGCATGTATTTGTTGATCTTCCTCAAGATACATGCATTATACTTAGGTCATCACAAAATGGTAGGTACGAGTGAATAATCTCTTTCGATTTTTTGATCTTTCTTGAGGTCGAGATGAGATTAGGACAAAGAGCATGGGTTAAGAGTTGTATATGATACAACTGATAAGGGGTTATCCGTTGGATGTAGACCTATGATTTGTTGATCTTTCTCAAGGCCAGAATCCCAAGGCATGCGAGTCTTGACATCCACTAGAGAAATCAAAAGATTTTATATTTTTCTTAGGGTTTTGAAAAACATAAAAGTTTAGTGTGAGCTTTATTATAAAAATGAAATGGTAACATTTAACATTTATAATATTATAAGTTGTGTAGTTAAAACCCTGCTAAAGCCCCGCAAAATCCCCACTATAGCGCATAGCGCTCTTCGACCGCTGCACCTTTTCAATTTAGCGCTAGTAAACAGTTGATTCACTTTAAGCCCCGCTATTTTCCGTCACACCTGCTAAATCAAGGCTTTTTTGCATCCGCTTTAGCAACATTAATACAAAAAGGTTAATTTGACTGGTTCTTTTTTAAACTAAATCAAAAAAGTTAGGTAAAGACCTATTTTAAGGCATAAGTTCTCAATATTAGTTAGAAATTTATCATACGCACCAAATTTGGATTGCATAAATCATGACATTCTTTGGTTTTGTTATATAAGATTAAACAATATTTCTTTTTTCTACACAAATGATGTGAGAATGAGAATTAATTAACTCTAAATATTTGGTTTAATATCTAACGAAGCCTTTTGAACCTCCGCTATTGCCACGGCCCGGAGTTTCGACGTTCGAAAATCGACATCAATACGTCCACCGTATTTCATGCCGAACAATCGAATTCCGGAAATACCAGATCGCTAGGGAAAAGAAGAAAAGATAGAAGAAGAAATAGAAACAACAACACAGAATCTCACAATCGTAGCGGAACAAAATATAATATATAATAACAAATTTTATACAAAAGAATCTGTAATAGTTTATACACTTACAATCATCAGAGTGCATCAATCAATACATCAAAACTGGACAATTATATAACTTGTCCTTACACAGCGGAAATATAAGTCAAGTACGGAAAATACGTCTGAAACTCCTATAGTTAGCCTCCTAAGCTCCATAGCATTTAACCTGAATCTGTAATACTCGGCCTGACCCGAGCATTATAATAAAATAACACCCGAGTCGGTCTGGAAAACCAGCGTGAGAAAGCACACTCAATTTGAATTATTAGAGTTATTAAAATCCTTTGAAAAACAACGGTATCTCATAAGACCGCGTCACACATAAACACGACGGGTTTTTACCTTACGATAACCAAAACATTTCTATAGAAAATCCAGTGATATTATAATAGTTTCTAAATATAAATACTTATTCAAATAGCTGAAATTGTTACATTAATTAAATTCCAGCATACTAGGCTCTACAAACAAAACCGTAAGCTCGTATTGGAGAATGGATTCCAACCGAATGACTAGGCACTGGGGTACCACCTGCCACAGTACACGTCTAGAACAACATACCGAGGACCACTCCCGATCCCCTGCAACACAAGACCAGACTACCCCTAACCTGGATAGTTCGAATAAGATTACCCCACGGTTAGGATCAGCAACCGCCACACAGCCGAATAAAAGGGACTCTAGATAGGGGTAACCTTACCCTACTTGGGTGCGACCCACTTAGCCTTGCTGCATCTCCCCTGATTTTCAGTCATTCCCGGTTGATGAAGCTTGAGGATAAGTGTTGCCTTTTTAGAAATATTCACTTAGAATGCTCATTGTCGTCCAATGACAATGTACTGATAGCATTTATCCATACAAGTCTGTTCCCTGGTCGGAATGGAACCGAAGGCACTACTCCTACTACATCCATTTTGGAATCACCCTCAGGATTAACAGCAATTAGCCCTTGCACTTCACTGCTCCATCTTCAACTCCAAGCTCTTGTCTTCATTCCGAACACGTACTCGTTGGATTGAAGTGGTTTTTGGATCGCAAATCTGATCCCGGTCTCTTCGAAACAACGTTCGATATTACCTGGTAAACTCAACCCCGGTTCTTTAGGAAATAAACAGACGAGAATAAGATCGGAGATCACCTCCTAACTATTAGTGGACAGATTTTCTTATCAACGTCCTAGAAGAACGAAACGAGATTATACGTACAGTATAGCACCTCGAACGGTAACTGTACCATATAATCCCCGTACTTCTTCTAGATATTTCCAAAGTTATATTTGGGTCTAGATTTTGATAGTCGGTTATTTAACTATCAAATAAACAATCAATTCAGCCAAATATTCCATTTCCACTGAAAACATTTAATCTCATTTAATTTAGATTTTAAATAAATTAAATCTCCTTATCCAACTTTATACACTTATCTTATCAAATTCAGCATATTGACAAATTTCTTTTCTTTCAAAAAAATATTTAAAAACCCTTTTAAATAATATGGAAAGTACCACTGCGGTATCAAACCATGGATCACAGTTCAATGGTTACGTCTCTATCCAGAAATCCAAGTCTTAACTGCAGGCACTCACTGCCTCCGATTTCGCCATGCGGGTGTACCAATACTTCCCAAAAACTCTATTTAATTATTTTCAAAATAATACTCACGAAATTTCTATAATAATTATCTAAGTAAAAACTTTAGACAAAAACTACTTTTTAAATAAAAGCTATTGTATAATATAATATTTAATAATTATTCTTTAAGACAAAAATGCTGATTAAACCTTTAGTAATAATTAACTAAATAATAATTTTCTGAAAACATTCTTATAAGCACTTTTAAATTTTCTAATTAATACTTTAAAATCTTTCCTTTTTAAATAAATTAACTTATCAAAAAAAATATTTCCAACCCCAATATAGCCAGTCTAATTATTTATAAATCCTTCTTGATTTACCTTCAATTTGATTTACGTTCCAATTCCGTAAATTTCCTTTCTCGCATTTATAAAAATAAAACTACTATTTATTTTTAAAACGATTTTCCCATCTCCTTATAAATTCCCTCCGTGAATTTATAATCCCAATTATCCACTGATAATTACTTCACTTTATTTTATAAACCTCATTTATAAATTCTATAGTCTCATCTCCCGTTTATAACGGTTACACAACACTTAATCGATTTTTTTATCGATTTTCAAATTAACTCCATTTTTGAATAATTTCCCAATATATTACAAAGTCCACTAAATTCAAATCTCACTTCCTTTTATATGTTTTAAAATCTTATTTAAACTTGAAGCATCAATTTCATATTTTTAGTTTCAATTTTCCCTTTTTTATTTTTCACAAACTATTTAATCTTAAATTAAAAATACATTCTTTTTTTTACGTAAAAACAATATCGCCTAAGTTCTTATTTTTAAAAACCCTTTATTTCACATTTACTCAAAAATCTCTATTTTTCCGTATTCGGAATTTATTAAATAGAATTTTAAAATCAACTATTTACTTTTTTTTCCAAATTCATTCTTTTAGTTTATTCAACTTCGCTATAAATATTTTACTTAAAACTTCCCTTTTTATTTTTCTTCAAAAATCCAATTTTTATATTTTTGATCTTTTAAATTGCCAAAAATATATCCAGCAATACCATAGCATTTAATAATTTAAATTTTCAATATAATCTATCACAGATTATTCAAATAAATCATATCACTGAATATGAAAATAATTTCAATATTTTTGAGGAATCCAGTTGGATCCCTCCAACTTGTTTTTCCCTGCATCCACAGATGTTAGCATAGTATAATAAATACCAATCCCACTTCGAGGGGGATATCACGGTATATAGGGTCATTCGCTATTATGCGGGGCGCATAGAGTCTCATCCGCTATATATATGCGGGAATATCAATCACTCCAATATATATACTACTATATATAATATAACATCTAAACTGATGATAATAATTATCAAATTAAAACAATCAATCAATAATTAATTTAACCATTTAAAATTAACCAGTGATCCAAATTTGAGTGAGACTAACTCACCTTTGATTTTTAATTTGCTAATCGATCCTAAAAAGAAATCCTTTTTCACAGCTTTCACGGCTCCGAATCCACACCCGACCGATTTCGTTTGATTTACCTCGTATAAGTAAATTCTGAATTTATTAGCGTTTTCACTTTTAATTAAACTTAATCAACAAATTACTTATTTTAAATTGATTACCTATTAATGAAATATATGAACCTATACAACAACTTAATATAGCAGCCTAATTACCCCTTATGCAGTCGCTATCAAATTATAAGTTATTTAAGCTTAATTTTTCTCTCATCTTAACAGCCTAATTACAAATTTTTAAAACACTAAATAATTTTACTTCGGTTAAACCTAAAAAAACTAACTGATACCTTAAACCAAAAATCGATCCAGGCGACCAAGCACGCCGTCGCCATTCCCCTGCCTGGCCGTGACAGAGGCCACCAACCCACCCCTTCTAGTTGCCCGAGCCTCCCCTTCCATCACCAATGCCTCGACGACTCACGCTCAAACCCAACCCTATAACCTACTCGAGCACACGTCCTAACTTTCCCCTGCCCAGACCGGTCAACGCCTGCCCCACCGACTACCACCAATCGACGTCCCAGTGCGTTGCGAGTCCCTTGCCATGCCGTACGGTAATGTCGCGCCACCATAGCCTTAACCGTGGACCAGCTAAATTCGCCTAGATCAAATCCACACAACTCAATTCCCTAGACTCGGCTTGGAATGAGCATTCCATTTCTCGATTTTAGGTGAAGCACGAATCAACTCAAAGGACAAGGCTACGGGATTTTAAAACAATCACCAGCTCGGCCTCATTATCTCGAAGGAATCCGCGACCATTATTTTCCTGATGCTCGTTCGAATCTATTTTTTTTAAATAAAAAAAACTGAAGTGTGATTCCAATTGAATTGAAGCAAAGAAGGATAAAAAGCTCGTCTTTCATTTCTTCCTTTACACTGTACAGTGGCGTGCATTTTTAAAGAAGGAGGGAAGATACTGTGCGTGTTTGAATTGTTTAACATGTTTAAATGGCTAATCTACAATGGTTGAATGAAGGATGAAAAAGGTTGATGGGAATACAGATTTGAAAGTTGAAATATATATATATATATTTAAATTTAAATCGTCTCGAAACCGTAGTTTAAAATCTTGACCTCCTATCGAGGCGCGCCGTCAGGCGTTTATAATATTATACCCCTATTCCGAACGCAATGGAAAAAGTTTTGAGTCCTAATTCGATTGTATGGAGAAGATAGCTTTTGGACCCAATTATTATATTGAATTTTCGATATAGATTTCAATGCGTTTACAAACCGTATAACCACACGTTAACTCCAAATGCTACGAAAATTGAAATCCGATAATAATACACTATTACAGATCCAATGAAACTGGTTTCGTTGAAATCCGAGACTGTGCCTCGGAAGGCTATTTTTAAATGTCAACTTAAACAATATATTTTTAAAACTGAACAAACCACTTTTAAACTCGATTTTAAAACTTTTATTATCTTCAGTATTATCAATATAAATTTTATAAGCCTTTAAAATATTTTTAATAAGCTTAAAAACCAAGATTTCATATTTTACCCAACTTCCAATTTTTAAATTCAATAATTAAATTATCCAATAAATAACGATATTTGAAATTCAAGTTGAAAATTAACTTTTAAATATTTAAAATTAATTATATATTCCAATTTCAAATATCTAAAATTCTGGGTCGTTATAGCTATTTTCCACTATATCCCCGCTTTATCTCCACTATAACCTTTTGCACCTTCACCATTATAGAACCTCAAAGCACTTTAGCTAGACAGATTATAAGAACATATGTTATAAAGTTATAATAATCTACCTAGATAAATTTGTGCAACCATTATAATTGATAAACTGTCTATCATTTTAAAGGAACTGGGCCAATCCATAGTGGAAGAAATGGATGAATTTTTAAAAAAATACCAATTTTAAAAAAAATTACCATTTTGAATCTTTGATGGGCTTATGAACTCTTAATTTCATTTAAAACTTTTCTAAATTTGGTTTAAATAAAATCATATATTTTATTTAAACTAGTTAAAGGGAAGTTTTAAATAAATTTAATTTTAATTATACAGTGTATCAAATATACCTAACATTTATTTATAAGAGTTAATATATAGGGAAGGAAACCTTTCGTTTCTTTCCCTAAAACAAGTAATAAATTGAGAGCATAAATTGCATTAAATGTAGAGAGAAACCTTTCATTTTCTCTCTTTAATTTGAATTGATTGATTCATTAAATGTCATTAATTAATAATTTATTCATGGCATGAAATATTACTATGTCCAAATGCATTCTAACTTTACAAATTGTAGTTTACCGATTGCGTACTATGATTTTGTTAAATTTATAGTTTAGGATTATTTAATTTTGTTTTTATTTATAATAAATAAAGACATATATATGTATGTACGTACGTATGTATCATATGCATATATACATATATATGTGTGTGTATGTGTAACATAACAATCCATGCAGGGAATAATTGCCCGTATATAGATGTTGGGATTTACATCGCAACAGACACATTAGTTCAGTTGCATGTATTGTATGTTTTCAAATATGTGCATAAATGCATAGTTATAAATTGATCATATATATATATATAATATGTTTATCATTAAAATATTATAGGAAATATTTATTTATGTATATAACTGTATATTGTACGATAAATAACAATAAAGAAACATAAAGTGTATATATATAATTTTTTTTAACTTACTAATTAGAAAAAATATCAGGCCTGAAGTTACAATAATTTTAAATATTTAATATATATGAATATTATATTGAATTAAACAGTTTCAGCCATAATAAATTAACATAAAATAATTATACGATAAAAATTCCAAAATTTATAATTTTTTAAAAATGGAAACATATTTTAGGGCTTAGGAAAAATTTCTGGAATTTTCTCGATTAATATAATATTTTTAATTAAATAATTGATAATGGACCGAAATTAAATTAATTATACAAAATATAAATTTAAGTTGAAATAATTTGAATTTTTTTTCTAAGGCACCTGACATGATGTCTTAATTTTAAAAAATATAAAATTGAATTTCAGAAACACAGATTATTTACATGAATTTATTGAATCAGATAATCATTAAATAATAAAATATATAAATAAATTATTAAAAATTATTTTCAGCACTTATAATTCATAATAAACATAAAAAAATGTTAAGAAAAAGATCAATGTTATACAATAAAAATGAAAACATATGTTTTAATTCAAATTATACGTGAACATTTAAATCATATATATATATATATATATAAACATATACAATTTTAAACTAAAATTTATTTTATTGTTTAACATCAGAGTACAAACATAAAACATGAATTAGATCTATAAACTTTATACACATATCCAATCTTCATTGTGACAACAACAATGCATACAAAAATTTCACTTAACTAATGAAGTAACAATAATCTAATTTATGTACATAAGTTTAAATGATTAACAAATCTTAAAACCACAATAATATGATTAGCATATAGAAAACATTACTCGAAACAGATGTCCTCAAGTCCACTTTGAAATAATGAGATCTCTTTTTCTAAATTTCTTTGATTTCATGAGATGCTAGTTTAAAATCAACGATCGTTCACTATCAAATTGTTTTATTTTTAATTTGAATTGGATTTGAGATTTTGGGATATTTTCAAAGGACAGTTGCTGCCATTAAAATGAAGAATAATAAGAAGGAGGAGGTAGTGGCTCCAAAAATGAATTAGAATGTAATTAGGTTTTGAGATCATAATTAATATTGTAGGATAAGAAGTAATAACTAGATCTCTACCACACATCTACAAAACCTAATCACACATGTTGTAGCCACCCTACCTCTCTCTAGACCTACCACCTATCACTCCAAAAGGTATGGGTTGCGAGCCCATTTAACCCAAATTAAATATACGCAATTATATTTAACTTAATCTGTTATCGATATCTCACATCGATCAATATATTTATAACTTTTATAAATATATGCAGTAATTTTATTTCTCAAATCATAGTAATATTTTATGATTAATAGTTCAAAATACTAATTAATTTAATTAATTTATAATGACTATAAACTAATTAAATTGTTTGGTCTAAAGTGAATTCATCATTTCAGTTGTATGACTCTTGGATGTAAATTCGGTCAGCGATTAACATGGAACTATTCAAATATTAACGTTCTCACTTCACTTAGCAGATGGTGTGACATTATGAACAAATTTATCGTTTATTCGGCTTAGGTAGAATCTAATTTACTTTATTAAGCGTTATGTAGCTGTGAAAATTATTTACATTAATTCTCTTCATCAAAACTATATCACTTTGGACTTATTGAATTTGGTAATGGTCAAATCCCAGCATCATCCACATTCAACTCTATAGTCCAAAACAAAGTCATTGGTTCAATAATAACAATTATTATTAACCGTACTATTATGGCTAGAGATTTTGACTTTGGTTTGACTTGAGTTGACCATTATACTAATCCCATATAACTAAGAAGACAAATCCTCTCGTGAATAGTACTTCACTTCTAATACTTTCACTCGACCCAACTATAGTCTCTCGATGGACGATGTGTCATAATTTGACTATAATAAAAGCGGATCATTCATATTAAAGATTCATAATATTCTCAAGTCGAACGGTGTAAACTTTTGACATTGATATTTTCAGTTTGACCTTAGTTATATTAACCAACAAAAAACCATCGAATGTGTTGTTCCATAGTAATCCAATAACTATTAGTACATAACCCTTAGGTGCCCCCAGCAGTCATGAGTAATACACTGTCTAACATTTGAGAGCGTTATGTGCTCTAGCCTCAATAGATACATTGATATCTAGTCTCGATGCATCTTGTTAGGAACATTCAAAATGGTATATTTAATTTTTATTGTGATAAATTACTCATGGTTAAAAAACTTTATAACTACTATCATGAAACATACCATTTATGGATTTTATATTAAATGTACTTTCAATTAAATTAATTAATTAATATAACTACATTATAACAAGTATATAATAGGAAGAAAACACCTTTATCTCGAACAAGATTAGTCAATGAGTTAGATATATGTAACAAATTATATAATTGCCCCTATGGCATACCCCTAACTCTATCAATCTTCCACTTGCACAGTGGGGTCAACTATGGAAACTTATTCCAACTTCTCCAATTGGTTTTTTCAAAACCAATTGGATTAGTCCCTCTGTGAACATGTATACAATTATGTTTCAATCATCTACTCTGTCAATCAACTTTCTCCAATGGTGATAAAACTATTTTATCATGTGGAATAATTCGGAGCATATCTCTCGACTTCCAGTGAGCTCTAAGTTCTGTTATGGACTATATCGCAATATTGTTATCATATAACAACGCTATGAGATTCTTAACATTTGGAATCAGCATAGTTATAAATTTGTGCACTTATATATTTATATACATTGCTTTTATCGCGGCGCTATTTTAGGCGATGTACTTAGCCTTATTCACTGAATCGGGCACGGTCTTTCATTTAGAACATTTCCAACTTAAAGATTCTTAACTTGAATTCATTATTGACATATTATACTCAATATCACTTATAAACTTTGAGTCTGAGAACTCCTTCATAAGGTGTTTTTGTTTCTATAAATAATTCTCTAGTATCTCATAAATACACGAGAACACTTCAAACAACCATTCAGTGGTATCATTTTGGATTTGATATTTTCTTCATGTATAAAATACACAAACAAATCATGATATAATAGACAACATAACATGTATGATATTTCCTTTTGCCAATGCATAAGGAAATCATCTCACATGTTCCATATTAAACAATTTAATAGGATGTCTTTGCACATCAATTTGGGGCATTCCCAATATCTTTTATTCTCACTATAAAAAACATCATTTACAATCCAATTTGAGCATTAAAATAAATAAGGTTGATTTTAACACAAGTACATCGTTTAAAATCAATAACATGTTGTTTACTTATAGTTTAGAAATATCAATGTACCTTTTAATGTTCTTTTTTACGAACACGCGCTTCCTCTGCATTTTGTTTGATAATCAAACTATTGATATTTCTATCAAAATATTTGTTCAATTTTTATGCTTATAAAATGATACTTTCTATCATTTCTTGGATCATATCCAGACTCACAAGCTCAATATCACTCCCACTGACTTCGATATATCTTGGTTATTATGTGTAAACAATTTACTCTAAATCATTATTTAGAATTTTATGTTTTAATACATACGTACCAAACATAAAGTCATACTAAGTGGTAATTTTGTGAGTAAATCCGAATTAACTTGAGCACGTTGAATACTGAATCTATTACACTAATTTCAACAATTGAAATTTGTGCTATTATTCTTATTAGCATTGTTCATTTAATTCCAAACACATTAGTCTTGCTTATAAAGGCACAATCACGGCCGATGGATCATATCCCTTCGGTTTCGACTACCGAAATCATATTTTGATAGCATACTTGGAATTCTTTTGGATTTGCGCATCATACCATATCGTATAGTCAACGCTCTTAATGGTTTAAATAATCGAGCATTATATATTTTCGACATTGATAAGAAACTCATAGTTTCTTTTCAATATTTATTAGACATTCTAATGCGTTGCGTTTGTTTAAGTTAGTTAATTTAATTTCATCTCATCTAATCAATTCTATATATGGATCATATCTAATTCCAATGTACTACCAATAATTCCTCAAAGAAATTTCTTTATAATGAAGTTGATATTTCTTGAAACAATAGTTATTTCTCAGTGCAAAAGAATAGGTATTCATAAACGTTTTATAAATTTTTTTATTTATAAAACTGATTTGTTTTAGTTTATAAAACTTATGTTCAAACATAAATATGTCATCCAATGACAGTCTTCCAAAAATTCTTTTGGGGAGATTCATACAAGAACCCTTATGAATAATTATTACGTGCAATCTTTCGACTCGCACAACCTACCAACTCATTGGCCTAGGATATGTTAGGGTTTCTTATAACCCTCATCATCTTGTATGATTTTGTAAACTGTTATTTAGATGAAATAATATTTACCTTGTGTTCTACTCTTAAGTACATAACTTTATAGAAAGAAACTAACTCAACTTTACTCACAATCAATCGTACGTTGTCCAACAAATCAAATTTTTGAGATTGAATCATATGGAGGAGTGGCTTTTAAGATTGAATCTTTATTCATTTTTAGTTACGTTCCGAACCTTTTTCGATATACTCACTCATTTGATCAAATCGAGTCGTTTCTATCACATGTTATTTTATTTACTTCTGTGTATACTCAATGAGTTTACCATAGACATACTATGTCTGTATCAAATGCACATGTTCTTGTTGGTGATACTTATAAGTGAATATGATAAAGCATGTGAAACCGTTTTGGTATTAGTAGACTTGTGATTGCATACATCAATATGTGTCAATCCGAAGAGTTCATTTACTCTAATGATACTCCCACTAAATGAGTGCATAGCCCTTAATTGTTGAGATATAATAAACTAGTATCATATGATTCATAATCATATAACAATACTATCTCTCAAAACTATGGCTTAGTCTATAAATCCAAAATAATTGTATACAATATTACATACTTCTGTATTTACTAATGCATCACTTTTGTTATGATAACAAATACCATATTATAATTTTATTCTATAATAAATATTCATAATATTCATATTGAAATATAGCTATGTCTATTTTACAATCAATACTGAAAACTAGCCATTATTTCACAAATAATGTGTGGTAGTTTTACGAAAATAATTTTTGTATTTTGATGCAATTAATATATGACATGCTCTCACTATTTCCACCATTACTATAATAGCGTACTTAATTTGGAGGTCCATCATTCACTTAATATAAAGTATTTATTTCAAATATTGTAACTAGTTTACAGTGGAGAGCTCTTTGATCAACTATCTTAAACCCATAAAAAAAAATCTCATAGAAAATAATTTTCTATACAAAAATACATTTTGGAATAGAAATCATATTTCTTATTCTAATGTTAAGTATCTTTTATTATTATTACAATTCTCATCTCTAATGTTTCTTTATGAAGTAAAAGTGATCATTCACTTTCTTCATCCCAACTATACCTTAAATCACATCTACTCTTGTACATTCATTAATGTTTCTAAATGGTCAAACCATACAAAAGAAACCCATTACTATAATATCATAATGAACTCTTTACAAAAACGCATTCGATTATCCTTAACTTTTAAAGACATCATATATATTGCGCTTTGCATAAACTGATCAAATTGATAATTTAGCGATCGAGTTCTTAAATTTGTATTGTAATTTTGGTCTAATGTTACATCTAACATGATAAGATTCTTTTACAATCAATCAAGTTGAATACCAGATCTTGCACGAAGGTTTATTTGATTTTTCGGATGAACTAATTCCATTAAAACATTGTACATTACAAATTTCGACCATTCACCATATAACATTCATATGCGATTTTATATGGATCAGGTATCCATAATCTTGTATTCATTTTAGAGTTCAAAACTTATAAAATGCAATACATGATCTTAACCAAATAAACACGTGTACGACCAAATTACGAAAGTATTAGGTAGTTGTAAAACTAGGCACTTGCATGGGTATAGAAATGTTCGCATGCAATAATCATTTATTAATAAGTATATGTCATATTTTTATTTGTCAATTTGCAATTCAATTCATTTGTATATCTTAATTGATAAACGTTTTATCAACCATTTTTAAATGTATAAATTTATCATTGTAGATTATTATAACATTATATAGCATATGCTCTTACAATACTAGAAAGGTTAAATGTTATCATTTCATTTTTCTAATAAGGCCCTCACTAGTCTTTATGTTTCACTAAACCCTAAGCGAAACATAGAAGTCTTTCAACTTCACTAGTTGATGTTAGGGCTTATATTCCTTGGGATTATAACCTTGAGGAAACCAACAAATCATAGACCCGCATACAATAGGTAACTCTTTAGCGTTTGTGTCACATACAACTCCTAACCTTTGGTACCTTATTCTAATCCCGCCTTTACCTTGAGGAAAGCTCAATAAGTAAAGTATGACTATTCACTTGGACCTATCATTTCACGATGGCCTAAGTATAATGCATGTACCTTAAATAAAGCTCAATAAATAAGCGCGGTTATCTTACATCGTCTATTCAATGTAGTAATAGTACTACACATAACGTTCCTAGCTTGAGGAAAGCTCGACAACAAAGGAGTACGTAAGAAATCTATTAATGTATAAATGATAGATGACAACTTTATATTAAAGAATTATAATCTTCAATATATTATATCGAGTGATATTGACTTATGTAATAATATATTTCTTATGAAATACTCTCATGATTCAAGTGTCAAACACATCGAAAATCACAGTATACATACATTTATGTATGTATTTATTACTTAAGTCTATTTAGGGTTTCTTTAATATTCCACCTTTTGTTTATACATTCATATCAAATAAGTTTTATTATTATTTAAGTTTTATATTTCATATTACTTATATAGTAGTCTTATGTATAATATTTTATTAATTAAATCTTATTTAATTAATTTAAATTAATAAACTCTTTAATTAATTTTAAATTAATATTCTAGCTCAACTTTTATATTGGACATATATACTATAACCTTTATAGTGTAACATATATATCTTATATATATGACTATTTATTTAGTTAATTAACCTTTAATTAGTTTATTTAATTAAACAATTTTAATCAAATTATATTAATTTCAAAATTTTATCTTATATACATACATGTATACTTATGTTATCTTAAACACTTTAAAATAACATAATATATATCAACATATATAATACATGCATATAAGTATTAATTGATTAACTCATTTAATTAATTTAGTTTATTAATTTTATTAGTAAATTTTAAATTTTGAAATAAATATTTAAATAGTTTCAAACATTTTGAACTTTTCATTACATTTTCAAACATTTTGAAAAATTATGTTATATCATAACCTTTTGTAATAAACATGTTTTCATTTTAAATTTAACTTTTAAATTTAAAACCTTGTCTTAATTTTCAAAACTATTTTTGATAATTATCCCAAGGCATAATTCAAATTGGGCCTTTTCTATTAATGGTAACCTTTAGGCTCACTTCACCTTTCAGTCTAGGTAGGTAACCAGGTAGGACAGGGTACTTAATTACCTAATTCCAATCCTAAACATCACCTTTCTAGATATTGTACCAAGTGTGCAAACTTAATTGGTTAGCTCTAACATGACTAATTTAGACCGCATAGGCTATTGAGCTCTAATACCATTGAAGGAACTGAGTCAGTCTACAGTGGAAGAAATGGATAGATTTCAAAAAAATTACCATTTTGGATATTTAATGGACCAATGAAGTCTAAATTTCATTTAGAACTTTTCTAAATTTGGTTTAAGTAAACTCATGTATTTTATTCAAATTAGTTAAAGGAAAATTTTAAATAAATTTAGTTTTTAATTGTACAGTGTGTCAAATACACCTAACATTTATTTATAAGAGTTAATATATAGGGAAGGAAACCTTTCGTTTCTTTCTCTAAAATAAGTAATTAATTGAGAGCATAAATTGCATCAAACGGAGAGAGAATGAAAAACATTTTCAAAATATTTGGGATAATTTGATTGAGTAAGTTGAAATTCTTGTTTTCCTTATGGTTTGTCCCATACTTGCATACATATTACAATTGTACGATGTGCACTTATGGTAGCTATAACGATAAAATCAGCAATTTTCTAATCGATAGAAAAATGTTCTGAACATTGCTACAGACGATCTTCATCATCCATAGCATTAACCTTTGCTTTTTCAACTTCATCATCCTCTTGATGCAAGTATCTCTCAGCCTCATCGTACTCCACGAGATCCATCGGTGGATCCCTTTTCAAAGCTTTACGGTCGAATTTGTCGTAGTCTTTGAATAGACTTAAATGATTAGATTGAATAAAAAAATCGACGAAAAAATGACCTAAGGACTTGAGAAACATCTTAAAAGGAAAGAAAGAGGAAATATAAAAAAATGAGCAAAAAAAATTGAAAATTTGGAAGTTCAAGTTTTTGGAAGATCCGATTCAGAGCAAACCCACAAAATCCTTGGGTCTGACTTGAAGTAGGAGAGAAAAAACTCAAAGTACAATAGCCTTGGGAAAACTCTAAGTAAGACCCAAAGCAGCCCATGCAAAAAACCCAAGCATGACTCGAAGTTAGTACGGTGCCAATCCATGAGCCATGAATCAGTACAGACCCATGGAAATCGGGTCGGACATACAAAAATCTTGGGTCAGACTCTAAGCCAGGAGGTGTACTAAGGATTGAACCCCATCAATTTATGTAACTAGAGATAAGATGGAGAGAATAATGAAGGAAATGCAGGATAGAATGGTGAGTCAATAGGAATAAATGTTCGATAGGTTTTTCAGAAGAATAGAGCAACAGACAATGGTTGAAATAACTGGAAAGCAGAACCAATGGCAAGAAGGTAGAGTAAATGCCTATTGAATCAGAGTGGAACTAGTTAGAGTAACCCTACAGAGATACCTCAAATCGATACTGATCTAAGGAGTAAGATCGATACCGACACGAGAATCCATAGGGGAACAACTGACTTGAATTTGGGATTGAATGATGAACATTGGAGGGATGATGTCAAACCCTAAAGCGGGAGCTAGAATGTGAAAGTACAACCGGAGGAGGATGTGCTAGAATTTCCTCGTTGGAACGAGAGGTAGAATGAAAACGTGGGACAGAGGCTTCCATTTAACTATAGTGATAAAATTGCTAAAATAGTTAGACGAACATTAAGAGGTGGACCATCGGACCAAAGTCTAGAGGGCGTGAATAAAAACATGTTCACTCCTAACATCCGGTATGCAAGGAATCCGCTCGATTCAAGTTGCCGATGCTGGAAATGTACAATGGAAAAACAGATCCAACAGTTCACCTAATGACGTGCATATGACATTTAGAGGCATTGGGTGCTTCCGAGGAGGTAATAGAATGGTGCTTCCCATTATATTTGATAAATTTAACAGCGATGTGGTTCGGACATTTGGAGAATGGGTCCATAAGCACCTGGATCGAGTTAGTGAATAAGTTTATGAGGCAGTTCAGGGTTCATATTTCACGATCAAGGAATGTGATGATGTTATCGAGTGTGAAGCAAAGTGATGTATAGATTTGTAACACCCTTAACATTATTCAGATGATTTAATTGGATAAATTAAATAGAATAATGTAAAGATTAGAGTGATAAGGGGACTGAGATTTGAAAATAAATTAGAGGCCATGCTTAAATAAATAAATAGGCTTATAAATGGTTAATTAGTTAATGCATGGGCATTAGGATAAGAGAGAATTAGAGAAAAGGACAAACTTTGAAAAAAAATTAGGCCGAAGGACATGAAGTTTTATTTTTAGGCCGAAGTGATTCACTGGAGCTAAACTAATCTTGACAAGGGTTGTTACAGACTCTCCTCCTTTCAAAAATTGCGTCCCCGCAATTTCCTTAAGGGGAATGTTTATAACAATTCACAAAGAACAGATAATCTCGAGCAAATTGAGCTATGATCGCGGAATAACTCAAAATAAGAGACTTCTCACCTATGAACTCAAAAGAAAAAAAACACAGGATACGTTTCTCAATGAACTCTCTAGTTCCCCACGAATAGTCCTTAGGATCATCGACCCATTGGACTTAAATGAGAGAAACAACAATATCTCGAGGGCATTCAACTTCTGAGGCAACAAAACAAATAGAGTACTATTTGTAAGTTATATTTTGAGAGATTTCAAGTGTAATATTGATTTTATGCTCAAGAATAGAATCAAAATTCCTAATGTGTTTCCAAGGCTAAAACACATGAAGGACACCACGAATGCTAGAAAACTGGATAGAGAAAAAGGCTCTGTAAGAAATAGGACCACTATGCTCAATGGTTGGGTAGGGTTCCATATTTATCAAAGAGTCATTATCACAATTGACTGAAATGCCATCCATTCAATGAAGAAGAAATAAGAATAGAGATTCGATCTTCAATAAAAGTTTCCAAGATCTTTCTAAAAGATTCACAAATAGAGTCAGGACTTAAGATTACTATTTTTCCCCTATTCAAACCAAAAAGAGAATGATCGATAAGGACTCCCAAATTCAGTCTCGAGAGGAGCCATACTGATTTTGGGTTGGAATTTATCAACAATGTAAACATTGAATCAAGGTAGACACGGTCCTCTTAGCGCTACCAAAGTCAAGAATACAATCATGAGGTAGATTCCTAAGATTTTATCTACATTCAAATCTCTTAGAAGCTCTCTATTTAATTTTCTCATGAATTACAGTTTTGGTTATTACTTATTTAAGATAAATTCAGATGATTGGTTTGAGTTCTCAAAATTTCTATAATCTTTCACTTCTAGAAATCTCTAAATTTTCTCATTCCCGATCTTAATATAGATTACTCCTATAACTTGTATAAAGGATTGAAATTTTACAAATTCCAACCTCATTCAATCAAATAAAGGTTATAATCCCAAAAGGAGGTTCTTAGTTGTAAATTTCCCAAATAAAGAAACTTTCTCTAGTTATTTCCGAACTTAGTGTTAAGTTTTGAAAACTTAAAGATTTTCCAAAAGAGGTTTCTGTAGTTAAAGCCCATAAAGTTCAACCATTACTTTTACCTTGCATTTCATGTAACAACCCTAGATTTTTACATATATTTTAAAATTTGACTTTATTTTATTTTGAATTTATTTTTAACTTGTTTTATTTCAAACATTTCATTTTTAAATAAAAATGTTGATTATTATGTGAATTATAAGTTCAAATTGGTATAAATTGTATATTTTCCTAAAAAGTGAATTTGTGGTCAAACTGGTCAAACTTTGACTTTTGAACTTTAAATTTAAATATTTAAATTCTTAAATTTTATCTTTTATTATGAAAATAGATTTAATTTCATGAATACTGCTTTTTTTTCATTGAAAACGAACTTATATTGTGGAAGTTATGTAATTTTCAATTTTGTGTATAAACTGTTTATTTAGCAATATTATTTATTTTAAATCATATAAATTATATTTTATTGTCATGTTTTGTTTAATATGTGTTAATATGTTATTTTATGCCTTTTTATATTTTTAAAATGATAATATAATTTTTCTAAAGTATACTTGAATTTATTTCAAATTTTAAAGCCTAGTTATGTATATATTGCCATTTTTCCTTATTTAATTGATATTATTTAAATTTTATTTATTTATTTTCTTATTTATTTTATTTTCTAAGACTATTCATATTTGTTTCCTTTCATTTTCATATATATAAAAATTAAAAAGAAAATAAAAGAAATTTGAAAAGTTTTAAACTCTTGAAATTCCAAAGTCTTTTCATCTCCCGACTTTTCATTTTCCCAACTGCTTTCTTTATTGTTTTTGGCCGTGCATACCTCTATTCTTTCCAGCCGACTTCTTCATTATTTTTCACGCAAAATATTTTTCATTCCTCAAGGAAAAACTCATGGCCATTGTGTGTAAAGTTTGGGTAAAAATTCATCTTCTTCTTACTTGTTTTTCTAGTTTTCTATTGAATTTTGTATATTGTTCTCAACTTCATAGCTTGGTTCCTCCTCCTCCAGGCCTAGGCCGACCACCACCACCCCCTTCCTCTAACCATCACCCACCCTAGTCCACCTCCTCTCCAGGCTGAGCAACCCCAATGCATAGATCAACACAAAAACCTTCCAAATCCACCACTACTTATACAAACCAAGCCAATAATTGCAACATCAACTTCTACCAGCATTAGCCTCCACTACTACCACCACCACCACCACCTCTGACCTGACCTCCACCCTCTACCACATCACCCACCACCACCTGGACCCACTGGCCGTGCCCCATAGCCTCTGGCCGAGCCAAGTTGTGACAAATATGTGATGATATTTTGCCTTGTTTTAGCCTTGTACACCTAGATCCATGAACCCACCTTCAAGCACATGTAGGCCGACCCATATGGACCCAAACCAGACCCAATCCCCTGTGTTATCTGAGCTTAATCACTGACTAACTGAAGTACATGAGGTTGAGAACAAGTGCAATTCAAATGGATATGGTTTTGGGTGTTGTTTCTAATGTTATTTGATGTTAAAGTGTGTTGTAACTTATGTATATATGTATATTGTTTTATGTAATTGAATTCAAGGCCTATAGCTTTGGCTCTCCACTCTCAAGTCATTTCCGTATTATCGTGCCTTTGTAGTGTCTGTATTGTTTGCTTTGGTAGCTATCTCCAGCACTGAATAGGTGAGTTATCCTCACCAGACAATATGTACCTATATAACTGATAAACCGACACCACTTGAATCTGTAAATGTATTTCATCCTGTTATAACTGCTATATTATGATCATATGATGTTTACACCTATTATTGCACCTTTTATATCACATGTTACCGTTATATTATACTATTATGTTATTTATATCAGTTATCACCATTGCAAGTGCCCTGTAGAATAGAATCACTATGGGTTGAAATGATACATACCCGAACGGACTTTAGAATAGGGAAAAATCGTTATGGGCTGAAATAATAGGCCTGAACGATTTTTATTTATTTCATTTAACTTGGGATTGCGGGTTTGAAATGATAAAACCCGGATTTTTCCTTTGTAAATTACGGATTGAAATGATATATTATCCGTATCATTTGTCTTAGGTTAGAAAAATTATATACAGACCCGTGGTTAATATATATATTTTCTTGAAATTATAAAATATGTTAAAAATGTAAATATTATGATAATTTGATTTTTATTTTAATTTAAAATGATTTTATAAAGTGTTATTGATTTTTCTATAAATTAAAAATAGTTAAATAAATAAATGTTTAAAAGTTAAAATTTGAAGTATAACTTAACTTGGAAAATGTGAAAGTGTTTTAAAATAAAAGTTAAGTTAAGAACATAAAATGGAATTTAAATAAAATTATGAAATGGTAAACTTAATTAAAATGTTAAGTAAATGAAATGGTATAAATTTTACACTTATTTCATAAGTGAATTATTAAAGATTTGATAATTGTTTGTGTAACTTTCACTTTGTAAATCATAAATTAAGGGTTATTTAAATGATTGTTTTTAAAGTAAGAAAATATGATTTTTATAAGTTAAAATGGATTTAAATAAATTTTAATTGTTTATGAAATTGTAGTGAAAGTTTGGAATTTAAATTGACAGCATTCCTGAAATGCTATCATTTCTAAAGTTAAAGATATTACAGCATTTTGTAAATGCTGTAATTGATATAAATGAACTAAATGGCTAAAGTGAACTAAGTGCTGTAGTTGCTGAATTTAACTAAAGTTTTATTTGAAATCTAAACCTATTACAGCATCTAGATGCTGTCTTTTGCTAATTGAATTGTTTTTAAACATAACTTTCCGTAGCATTTTCTAAATGCTGCAAAAGTTGAAATTTCACTGTTTTAGTAAATTTAAGTGAATAAATGAATACTAAAATGGTAAAATTTTGAGAATTGAATATTGACTATTAAATATAATAACTTCATTTTTTAAATGATTTAAATGGAATAATTTGATTTGAAATATTTTGATATTTTGAAATGGATTTGAAATGATATTTGATTTCGAAGTATAAATTACCATTTTGGAATTTTAACCACGAGATGTAATTAAATTGATGGTTTTATGGATCCTTAAAGGATGGGCGATCCCAAGCATCCTTTAAGTTATTATGCATTGCTATTACAGTTCACTTGAGTTGGTTTACATTGTATAAGTATATATGTCCTGACTCGAGTGTTTTGTGTTTTACTTTACGCTCTGGTCAGCCTGAGAATCACAGCTTTAGATTCACCTTCTGGAGCTAGAGATCTGTGGGAGCTTATTTATCTATCGGTTCATCGACTTCTATTCCAGTTATTTCTTATTCAGTATTGTCTCGGTATTATTGATTTATGTATCCTGACTTCTATTATATTTATTTTGACTATGAGATTTTGTATATGTTTTGAGAGTTTGTATATAGTAGCTTCATGAACTACTATGGTATTTTATTTCCGCTACGAATTATTCTGATATTCTATGTATGTGATTCTGTATTTGATTTTATTTGCCCCAAATTGTATTACAATCTGTTATTTTGAATTATTCAAGTCAGACATGTGTGGATTATTGTCGATTTGAATGGTCCAAAATAGTGGGTCGTTACAGTTGGTATCAGAGCTTTGGTTTTAGGCAAACCTTAGCCTGAGGTGCAAAAACTCATTAGAGATAGGGTAGAAATACCCTAGAATGAGTGAAATCAATCTCAGAATCATTCCTTTGTGAGAGAACGTATTTTCGAAGTATAAAATGATTTTCAAATGATTTTAAAGGATTTTTAAAGATTATTTTGATATAAAATTTTCTTGTTTTGAAAGAAAAATTTTCTGGACTTTATCCCTTTCATATCCACCTTGTTAGTAATTTCTTTGATTAAGATTTCCTTAAAATTCTGAACTTCTATCTTAGTTGGGATTTCTTCGATTAGGATTCCTTTGAATTTTGGAACGCTCCCACTTGTTCTGAAATCCATTCCTGTCTCCCCTAATAGTATTCTTTTGATTTTTGGAGCATTCCATAACTCCACTTTGAATGACCTCTATAAAGATCAGTGATTCCGCCAATCTTTGAATGATTTGTAAAAGGGTGAAACTCCCTTATAATTGGCATTGATTCACCGGAGATTTCTGAATCCTCGGTTTATGATGTTTTTTTATCTTCTGCTATATTTAGATTCTATCGCTGGCGACCGAAGGTCTATTTGCCTTAGATTTTCGCATCGATTATATTCCTGAAGTCACGGTTGACCGGTTAAGGTCGCCCGCGATTCATATAGGCTTATCCATCTTCTATTTGGTAATTTAATTATCTTATCTTCATTTGAGCCTATCTTTGAATCAGAATTCTATTTGATTAGAGTCCCTCTAAATTTGAATCTCTGTTTTGCTTTGAAATCCATCCTTGAATCATCCCTTGAAAAATTTGTGGTTGATTGTCTTTTTAAAATTGTGTATTAATCAAAGTTATTATTTTGATAAGGATGACCATATTTTTATATAAAGATGAAATGTTTTCGATGAGGATTATATACCTTTTAAAAATGAAAATTTGAAGTTTCGAAAGGATTTGAAATTTTGAAATTTATATAAGAAATGGTTTCATATAGTATAATTTATAACTGAAGGTTTTGAATCTGAATTTGAGTGATTGAACTCCGGCATTTTGGAACTGGTTTAAGATTTTGAAATAATAAATAATATGATTTGAAAGTATTTTCCGAATATGAAATGTTTCAAATGATTTTAATGAGTTTCAAATGATTTCGAAGAAATTTCAAAAGAAGTTTGAGAAAATAGAAGTCCAGAACCTACTTATGTCGCTGGAAAATAATTTCGGTGATGAATGCATGCATCATCGACATTGATTTTTGAGTTTCTGAGTGGGGGAGAGGCCACTTCGGTAGCTTTGCTATGCAATTGATTTGTGAAACTAATTTTTGATTTCAAATTCCAAAGTGTGATGTGATATTCGAAAGATATATGTATATATATTTGAACAATTTGAAATGAGCCGGTGTTCGGTTCTTGAGTTTTGGATTTGATTTGATATAACCCTATTTTTGGAATTGATTTACTGATTTATTGTGATTCCCAACTCTTGGATTGAAATATGATTTTTCGACTATTTTGAAGGTTCGAGCACTTCCAGATCAAGGTTAACTTTTCAAAGCTAAGAAATTTTGAAAAGTATAAAGTATATAAGTTTGGTATGTATGTTTAAAGTATGTAGTAATATGATTTAAATAAGTTGAACTGTTTGTTAAGTAAACGAATAAGGCCATTTTGAATTTTTTCTAATATGAAATTTAGATTTGAAATGTTTTGAAAAGAATTTGGTCTTCAAAATATTTTAAATAAAATTTAGTTTAAATGTTTTAACTGGGTAACATCTTTATAAAACTATATATTGAACAAGTTGGAATAGATACATAAGTTGTACATACGCTATTTTATTCGCATAATTAATTTGATTCAGGTTTGAGTACACAAGTTCGAGGTGAATTACACCATTTCGTGTTAGGATTTTTCATTTGATTCTTGATGGCGAATATTTGATATGGATTTTGGGCTTGATTCTAGATTTCTCTATCATAGTATATGGCTATGCAAGGAGACTGATGGCTTCTAGTCGAGAAACCATATCGAAGTCCGCATTAGGGAAGTCGAATGGACAATACTAGTTTGAAAGCGAACTTGTGTGATCGAGCGATCGAATGTAATGTTGCGAAATGATGACATATGTACATCTTATATTCTAATATCATTGATACACTTGACGCTGAAATTGGAAGTTGTTGGGTTGGATATCTTTGTAATTTAATTGGAATTTTTATTTTATGAAAAACTACTATCAATTTAAAACCATTTTTCAAAACTATTTTTCCTTTATTCTTCTTAAACAAACTATTTTATTCTATTTTACATACGAACTATTCTACAAACTATTTTATATACAAAACTATTCTAAATTAAAAATCTTTTATAAAGCAAAGATGTTCAATCCCATATGGCTCTTCATGTAGCGAAATTTATTCTGAAAATTTTGATTTTGATATAAGATGGACCTTATGTAAATATAAGATGATTTTGGAAATGAATTGGTTGACTTAAATTATATTGATTTGGAAATTTGGATTTATTTTCTAAATTTATTATTTTGGAAACTTTGAAACTGAAGATATTTGATTTTGAAGAATAATTTGGTGAAAGCGTATATGATTTTGAAAACTGAACTGATATTGAAACAAACTGAAATTTGAGAACCTTGTGTTACTAAATACTTGATTTGGGAGTTATCGAACTTATATGAAAATTGGTTTGTATAAGTATGATGTTGATTTGAAAACTATGGATTTGAAAAGGTACTCAATTTGAAAAGTGAAATCTTATATAATTGAAGTCTATATAAGTGTGATTTGATATACTTTTGATTTTAGAAAGGTATTTGATTTGAAAATAAAATCTTATATATAATGGACTTTATATAAGTATGATATTTGAAAGTGATTTGAAAAGGTACTATATGATACATATTTTCGAAGTAAAGATATGGAAAGTGCCTTCTACTTGATATCCGCTTTGTGGCCACATTGTGGATTCATTCTATCGATATTTCTCTGATTTTTGGTTTTTCGGATATGATACTCGAGTTTCCATCGAATTCCATGGTGTTACCCATGGTATTACGAGCGCAACTGCCTGGCTGAGATGGCCTAGGGGTACGGATTGTTTCCTGGGGGATCCAGGCGTAACCATTGTGTATCCTGCATCTATGTAGGTCGCATTAGTAGCGAAACCGCCTGGCTGAGATGGCCTAGGGGTACGGATTGTTTCCTGGGGGATCCAGGCGTAACCATTGTGTATCCTGCATTCTACTAGTCATCATGGTGTAACTCGCAGGGCTGAGAAAGCTTACGGATATGGATTGTTTCTTGGGGGATCCAGGCGTAACCATTGTGTATCTGCGAACCATGGTTAGACAAAGGTTTTGTTTGTTTTTTGTTTGGATTGTACTTTCCATATCTGTTTTTAAAAGTTTTTCCAGTGTTTTTCACTGGGTGTTGAAACAAGTCTACTAAGTACCTGGAGAATTCTAGCTTTGCGCCTGATCAACGCACTGCTAGAGTCTACAGGAACGAGGATAAACTTGTTAAGACATCGAGTTATAAAAGTATTTTGATAAGTACTATATAAAAGATATTTTGATCAGTTATTTTTCCCTTCTAAATATTTTAAAATGATTTTAAACATTGTTTACTTTGAACCATCAGATTTGAATCAAATGACTATTCATCATATTATAAAATGTTTAAAATGTTATGAAATTTTAATTGAAATGTATAATGGTTTAAATAATGGTTCATCCTTGTCTTTCAACGTGTTTTCCCTCCTAGCTACTTTTTCCCTACCATCTTTCGGGATGTCTTCCAACCTATTGTTCTTTCTAGTTGTTTCTCCGCTTCCTTCCTTTTCGAGAACGAAAAGATTTGAGTGGGGGAGAGTGTAACAACCCTAGATTTTTACATATATTTTAAATTTTGACTTTATTTTATTTTGAATTTATTTTTAACTTGTTTTATTTCAAACATTTCATTTTTAAATATAAATGTTGATTATTATGTGAATTATAAGTTCAAACTGGTATAAATTGTATATTTTCCTAAAAAGTGAATTTGTGGTCAAACTGGTCAAACTTTGACTTTTGAACTTTAAATTTAAATATTTAAATTCTTAAATTTTATCTTTTATTATGAAAATATATTTAATTTCATGAATACTGCTTTTCGTTTCGTTGAAAACGGACTTATATTGTGGAAGTTATGTAATTTTCAATTTTGTGTATAAACTGTTTATTTAGCAATATTATTTATTTTAAATCATATAAATTATATTTTATTGTCATGTTTTGTTTAATATGTGTTAATATGTTATTTTATGCATTTTTATATTTTTAAAATGATAATATAATTCTTCTAAAGTATACTTGAATTTATTTCAAATTTTAAAGCCTAGTTATGTATATATTGCCATTTTCCCTTATTTAATTGATATTATTTAAATTTTATTTATTTATTTTCTTATTTATTTTATTTTCTGAGACTATTTATCTTTGTTTCCTGTCATTTTCATATATATATACAAATTAAAAAGAAAATAGAAGAAATTTGAAAAGTTTTAAACTCTTGAAATTCCAAAGTCTTTTCATCTCCCGACTTTTCATTTTCCCAACTCCTTTCTTTATTGTTTTTGGACGTGCATACCTCTATTCTTTCCAGCGACTTCTTCATTCTTTTTCACGCAAAATATTTTTCATTCCTCAAGGAAAAACTCACGGCCATTGTGTGGAAAGTTTGGGTAAAAATTCATCTTCTTCTTACTTGTTTTTCTAGTTTTCTATTGAATTTTGTATATTGTTCTCAACTTCATAGCTTGGTTCCTCCTCCTCCAGGCCTAGGCTAACCACCACCACCCCCTTCCTCTGACCATCACTCACCCTAGTCCACCTCCTCTCCAGGCTGAGCAACCCCAATGCATAGATCAACACAAAAACCTTCCAAATCCACCACTACTTATACAAACCAAGCCAATAATTGCAACATCAACTTCTACCACCATTAGCTGACACTACTACCACCACCACCACCACCTCTGACCTGACCTCCACCCTCTACCACATCACCCACCACCACCTGGACCCACTGGCCGTGCCCCATAGCCTCTGGCCGAGCCAAGTTGTGACAAATATGTGATGATATTTTGCCTTGTTTTAGCCTTGTACACCTAGATCCATGAACCCACCTTCAAGCACATGTAGGCCGACCCATATGGACCCAAACCAGACCCAATCCCCTGTGTTATCTGAGCTTAATCACTGACTAACTGAAGTACATGAGGTTGAGAACAAGTGCAATTCAAATGGATATGGTTTTGGGTGTTGTTTCTAATGTTATTTGATGTTAAAGTGTGTTGTAACTTATGTATATATGTATATTGTTTTATGTAATTGAATTCAAGGCCTATAGCTTTGGCTCTCCACTCTCAAGTCATTTCCGTATTATCGTGCCTTTGTAGTGTCTGTATTGTTTGCTTTGGTAGCTATCTCCAGCACTGAATAGGTGAGTTATCCTCACCAGACAATATGTACCTATATAACTGATAAACCGACACCACTTGAATCTGTAAATGTATTTCATCCTGTTATAACTGCTATATTATGATCATATGATGTTTACACCTATTATTGCACCTTTTATATCACATGTTACCGTTATATTATACTATTATGTTATTTATATCAGTTATCACCATTGCAAGTGCCCTGTAGAATAGAATCACTATGGGTTGAAATGATACATACCCGAACGGACTTTAGAATAGGGAAAAATCGTTATGGGCTGAAATGATAGGCCTGAACGATTTTTATTTATTTCATTTAACTTGGGATTGCGGGTTTGAAATGATAAAACCCGGATTTTTCCTTTGTAAATTACGGATTGAAATGATATATTATCCGTATCATTTGACTTAGGTTAGAAAAATTTATATACAGACCCATGGTTAATATATATTTTTTCTTGAAATTATAAAATATGTTAAAAATGTAAATATTATGATAATTTGATTTTTATTTTAATTTTAAATGATTTTATAAATTGTTATTGATTTTTCTATAAATTAAAAATAGTTAAATAAATAAATGTTTAAAAGTTGAAATTTGAAGTATAACTTAACTTGGAAAATGTGAAAGTGTTTTAAAATAAAAGTTAAGTTAAGAAAATAAAATGGAATTTAAATAAAATTATGAAATGGTAAACTTAATTAAAATGTTAAGTAAATGAAATGTTATAAATTTTACATTTATTTTATAAGTGAATTATTAAAGATTTGATAATTGTTTGTGAAACTTTCACTTTGTAAAATCATAAATTAAGGGTTATTTAAATGATTGTTTTTAAAGTAAGAAAATACGATTTTTATAAGTTAAAATGGATTTAAATAAATTTTAATTGTTTATGAAATTGTAGTGAAAGTTTGGAATTTAAATTGACAGCATTCCTGAAATGCTATCATTTCTAAAGTTAAAGATATTACAGCATTTTGTAAATGCTGTAATTGATATAAATGAACTAAATGGCTAAAGTGAACTAAGTGCTGTAGTTGCTGAATTTAACTAAAGTTTTATTTGAAATCTAAACCTATTACAGCATCTAGATGCTGTCTTTTGCTAATTGAATTGTTTTTAAACATAACTTTCCGTAGCATTTTCTAAATGCTGCAAAAGTTGAAATTTCACTGTTTTAATAAATTTAAGTGAATAAATGAATTCTGAAATGGTAAAATTTTGAGAATTGAATATTGACTATTAAATATAATAACTTCATTTTTTTAAATGATTTAAATGGAATAATTTGATTTGAAATATTTTGATATTTTGAAATGGATTTGAAATGATATTTGATTTCGAAGTATAAATTACCATTTTGGAATTTTAACCATGGGATGTAATTAAATTGATGGTTTTATGGATCCTTAAAGGATGGGCGATCTCAAGCATCCTTTAAGTTATTATGCATTGCTATTACAGTTCACTTGAGTTGGTTTACATTGTATAAGTATATATGTCCTGACTCGAGTGTTTTGTGTTTTACTTTACGCTCGGGTCAGCTTGAGAATCACAGCTTTACATTCACCTTCTGGAGCTAGAGATCTGTGGGAGCTTATTTATCTATCGGTTCATCGACTTCTATTCCAGTTATTTCTTATTCAGTATTGTCTCGGTATTATTGATTTATGTATCCTGACTTCTATTATATTTATTTTAACTATGTGATTTTGTATATGTTTTGAGAGTTTGTATATAGTAGCTTCATGAACTACTATGGTATTTTATTTCCGCTGCGAGTTATTCTGATATTCCGTGTCTGTGATTCTGTATTTGATTTTATTTGCTCCAAATTTTATTACAATCTGTTATTTTGAATTATTCAAGTCAGACATGTGTGGATTATTGTCGATTTGAATGGTCCAAAATAGTGGGTCGTTACATTTCACCTTTATGGCATAGTATGTATATAAATCAATAGGATTTTCCAATTAGATTTTATCCTATTCAAGAATTTACCAATTAAAATTTTCCATTTTCTTTTATTAATAAAATAAAAGAATTACCTTTCCAAGAAATTATTATAATAACCAAGTCTCCAAAAATTCATTTTTTCATTTGAAAATCATTTACAATTTCTCATCTTTTGAAATTCCCAAAAATATTTCCAAATCCTTGATTATTTTTATTTTGAAATAAATCCTTTACTTGGTGTAAGTTTGAAACTTTAGATACTACCTAACTTACGTTTGAATACATACATACATATATATATATATATATATATTACAGATTCAACTCACTAATCTCTTCTTAGGAGTGTATCAAATTTTCTTTTAATAATTTATTTAATATCTTGAGGATAAATTAATCCATAAAGTCATCATCAAAATTTTCACGGTACTTTGAAACTCTTAACTAGTTAAGTTTAAACGGTTATCTTCCTAACAAAATTTCTAAATAGTGAGTCAATGTATGTAACATATGTTCCACAAAGCCTCACCACAACTTCTTTTAATATCAGGATTAGTATAAAAAAGATGAATTGATTCATAAAATTATTTCCACAATTTATTATTCCAAATACAATTAGAGATGGCATCTCAATCTCAAATATTATTTAATCCAAGCTTATTTCTAAGCTTGAAATGTTTGCCTTTTTTCAACATTCAGAGTTTAGCTATTTAAGGATTTACACTTATGTGTTTATACTCAGATTATAACGGTCTTTCAAAGCCCATCCAAAGCATACCTCTTAAGGATCTATTGACCGCTGGTCGAACACCAAAAGGAAATATACTCTAAAGTGCCAAATACTATCACTTTCAGTAATCACTAGAACTTAACCAAAATGTCCTATACCGCTTAGTGAAATTCAAGTATTTACTAGAGGCTAATAAATCTCACTTGTTACAAATACCACTGGAAAACTTGAATTATATTTCTTTAAGGATCAATCAGTCCCACCAAACACTGAAAGAGAATGCAATCCTAAGTGTTAAATACTTCCTAATAGAAATTACAAGAATTTAACCAAACTTATATTACCCGGTGAAATTGTATTATTCACCAATTGGCTAGTAAGTTCCACTCAAACATTCTATTCAATGAGTTATACTATATTCGATGAAGCATACTCGAGAGCATTTAAACCAATTGGTAACACTAAGTCGATTATTAGTGCTTCCTCACATTACAGAATAAAGCTCTCAAAACATTTTTCTTAGAAGGTTATAATTTAGAAATCCAATAATATACTCTTTCAGTACAAAATTATCTCTAAATATTATTTATCATTATTGATATTTCTATTCTTTCTATATTATAGAAATATCCTTATGTTTCCAAAACCTTGATATATATATATATAATTATAATTATAATTATATACCTTTGTATGCATATCCAAATATCATTATATTTTAAACCACGTTAGTTTCAAAATGTTTTTATTCCTTTTTGAATTAACATATTTCTAAAAATATGATTTTTCCAAATTTCACTTATTTTAATAAAAGTGCATGTCCATTTGTCTTGTTTTAATGTTTAGGAATTCCTATCGAGTACCTTAGCCATACATCCCCAACTAGAATCCTTAAAGCACCCAACGAGTAATTTAACACCCATAAATATGTACTTCAAAATTCTCTTCTAAAGTAAGTAATATTTATATCTTTATATATGCTCGAGTTAATGCATATAATAACAACTTATAATCGTCAACATGAAACATCTTATAGAAAACTTACAGGATGGTATTTCCTAATTGGCGATGATTTCATTAAAACAATTCTTAATCAAACTCTTGGTTTAGAGTAAATAATAACATTTATTATTTTTTAATTAATTGGTAATCAAATACCAAACTTATCTCCATTTCCAATTGATTAACATTCTTACAATTACAAGGTTGATCCTTTATTATTTTATATCCAAGAAATTCAATATCTCTTGCTGCAATTTCTAATAAGAAAATACCGCAAGATTTAATTATTAATCTTCAATTAGAATTCTGATTATCAAAGGATAATTCTTAGTTGAATTAGAATTATCACTAGGACTCTTATGCAAACATACATTCAATCAACCAATCAAATCAATCACAAATTTACAAGGTAATATGCCCAGTGGAAATAACCATTTGATTTTGCTGCACAACCCTGATCTTAAAAGGATTGATAACAAGTCTCATGATTTGTTGGGCGGGTAAAGTACTACGTCTTACTGGGCTTGCTAGCTTGCCCAATACTAGAATGAGTGACTCAACCACCAACCAACCTCACTTCTGAAAGTGAAAAGATTGGATCAAAGATTGCTTAAGAATCACATGAATCGATAATAGGAATATTTAAGAGTGGAAACGAAGGAAACTTTTATAGAATCCAAAAAGGTTCTTCTTATTCTAAAGGAGACTATTCTTACTATCTACCCAAGAATCCCTAATGGATGGTCTCTTAAACTCACCTAAGCCAAGATTTGTGTTTGTAGTATCATATTTTTTTCTGAACTCAGCTCTGATACCAAGCTGTAACACCCCACCCCGAGACCCACATTAATAAAGAATATTACAAAGGAATATTATCGGTTAGTGTAGAGAATAGGGATGGTTAGGAGTGACCATCCACGAATTTTACTTTAAGTGAGCATTGATATGTTGATTAATATGTTATATATTTCTTGAATCAGGTGGAATCAACATATGCAATTCAGGCTTAAAACAAAACTATGATGGTAATATTAAAAATTCCAAATAACATATAATAATATGCAGATCACAAAATCTTATATCAGGCACAGCGGAATACAACAGATATAAGTCTGAACTGACATAAAATAGATACACGATGTAGAATACATATATACAAAGTACTACATCTCAAGAGATATGAATATGTACACAAAAGGAGTCTAATCTCAATATAAAATACAATATGATATCAAGTATGTACATAGGCGGACCAAATTAAGCTACTGGATAACTGATAGGACGTCCACTCTAAAGCATCAAGCTGAATGACCTAAAACATCTCGGTCTGACCCAAGTATTATAAAAATAATAAACGGGTCAATCTAGACTAAGATAAATGTGTTAGTAAAACTGTAACATGGATAAAGCGAACAAGATCTCAAATACAGTCATAGATCATAAATTATCAAACATTCATCAGTAACTTCAAATCACCAAATATTATAACTCAAGATAGCTTCTTAAAAGCAACAAATCCCCGAAATGAGTTGGTGATAATTCAACAAAATAAAATCCATAAATCTCACAAATAGAAATCCAAAAATCTCATAATAAGGGGGCGCCAAACTCCAATATTAGTGAATAAATTCACCTGCATGCATGTAACTCCAAGGTAGACGAGTAAGTCTATAATCATCAAGATAGGTATGAGACCTATAAACATCGAAATAGGTACGAGACCTATAAACTCTAAGATAGGTACAAGACCTATAAACATCAAATAGGAACAAGTCCTATAAACATCAAGATGTGTATGAGACCTATAAACATCGAAATAAGTACAAGACCTATAAACATAAAGTAGAAACAAGTTCAATAAACTCCAAAGGCAAGACATAAACTCGTCGATAAAAATGTGAAGTACTTCCATGTAGCAACCAAATATATAACGACTATATGTCCCATACCATACGGGTTTACCCAAATGTTTATTATACCATAGTAAACTCCACTTATGTGTAGCAATGATTCGGTCAAACAGGTCCGAGAAATAACCGGTAAAATAAACGCAAGCTTTCCATACCACTCGTTTTATTTAACTGTTTAAATCAACTCCTCATTCGATTGATGTTATGCAAGTTTATGAAAATATTTCTCTTTAGAAACCATTTCTACAAATATTGATTTATAGCGGAAATATACATATATAAGTACACTTTTCAAACCATTGCTTTATATTTAAAATCATTGTAAATGAGAACAAATAGTGTGTGTGTGTGTATTAGAATCATACTTAAAAAGATTTGTATAAAATGATTTGATTTACAAATCATCCATTTGGTAAATCCGAGTTGAAAACATGCATCAAAAGTGAGTATTAATCCCAAAATCCATAGAACAATCTCTATAGAAAAACACATTAAATGAATTCATCAATTCATTAATCAAAAATCCAGAAATATCAATGAAATTGATATTAAAGGCAACACAAAAATCAGGAGTTTAAATCCTAGAATCGAGTTGTAAAATTATCACAAAATGGCAATAAACATGCACACATCAATAAGAATCAACTAGGTGAGAATCAAGCAAAGCAGAGCCATTGGGAAGCACAGGAACACAACCTGGGGCTCAGCCCAGGTCGTGCACTGGTTGTGTGCGACCGATGGACCGGTCACACTACCTGGGTGGAACTCCAACCAGTGTTCCTGGCTCACCGGATGTATGACGATGGTGATTTTCCTGGTGAGGGTTGTTCTAAGACCAAGGGTATCAATTGTGAAGCCATGTAAACATATAAACAACCATGATTTGCAATTTCAAAGATTCAAATTTTAGAGTTACTGCAAAACTGAGAATTTGGCAAGATGATTCGAAGGTTATCAAAACTAATTAAGAGAAAATCACCCTATATTCATCAAATTATCACAACAGCAACTCGCAATCATTCATAGTCTAGAATTATGAGATAAACTTACCAATACAAGCTCAAATTTATGGCATGAACTCAGATTCCTTTAGGCGAATGACTTTTAGCAAATAGCCCTAGGTTGATTCTCAAAAAATAATCAAAACAAGTTCATGAGCCAACTGAAAATCCGAGAATAAAACTCTAATATATAGGAAAGGGAACTGAGGAGATTACCTTAAACTAGTTTCTTTGATTATTAATAACGTGCCCTTTGAGTAACATTTTATTTGGGGGGATTAATTGGATTTCTAGGGTTATGAAAATAAGAGGATTTGCGTTTTCTATTTTACGGTAAGAGAAATGAGAACGAGAAAATTTTAATTCAAAAAATGGATCAACACCTTGGATCGAGTGTGAAAGCACCAGTGCAAATAATCAGTAGCACAAATCTCAGATAAACAACAAATAAAAAGCAGAAGTAAGAAAAGAGACATAGAAATTTTTATAGTGGTTCGGCTGACTCTAGCCTACGTCCACTTTAATCAATCTTTATTATGATTATACTAGTCGAATCTCTCTGGATATCAACTAGTTAGTCCTTAGATCTAAGTTACAATAAGTTAGAATAAGTCACTAGTACAAGGGTTGACTGAAGAATCACAGTAACCACTTTGATGATTGTTGTAAGAGAGAATAAAGTTGAAGAAGTGAAGGAGTTTTGGTAGAATAATGACGACTCCCTCTCTCCGGAAAAGATCCATCTCTAGTTGCGGGTAGGATTGTATTTAGTGAATATTAGGCTCAGGTCCCTAATAAGTTTCAAAATACACAAAAACCCCAATAAAAAAGTATGTAAATTAGGTCCCTATAAGTTACTAAGTAACTGCATATAGTTATGCAATTATATCCAAAAGTTGCATAAATTTATGCAATTTTTTCAGTGAATAATTGCGGAAATTTCCGCAAATTTTTTGGTGAATAATTGCGAAATTTTCGCAATTTTTTGGTGAATAATTGTGGAAATTTCCGTAATTTTTCAGTGAATAACTGTGGAAATGTCTGTAATTTTTTGATATAATTGCATAAATGTCTGCAATTATTCACTGAATAATTGCATAAGTGTATGCCATTATTCGGTAACTTAATTCTAGGGACCTAATTTACAAACTTTTTTTTACTGGGATTTTTGTGTATTTTGAAACTTATTAGGGACCTGTGCCAAAATATCCCTTGTATTTATAGGGGTAGGAAAGCAGTTGGGCCAAAGCCGACTTTTCAGAAGCCTCTACTCGTTACTAGGAAGAAGTCCAGAGAAACTCAAGGCAGCCCGAGCTAACACGATGGATGGCTAGCGATCCATGTGTGATGGATCGCTAGCAATCAATGCCTTAGACTATTTTTGAGTCTACTCTTTTGGGTTGCCTTCCTTTCATCTATTTGAATGTCTTGTCCAAATATCTAGCCATTTGGTGTTTGTTTGATCATCCGTCTTCGTGGGTCATCTAGTCTGGAAAAATCATATATAACTTGCTCAAAACATAACAAAATCAAACGAAACATTATAGGTACATTCTAAAGGGTGTCTGGGACCACCATAAAACTTTCAGTTGATGGGGCCTACTCTACATGGATCATTAGTGGCCCACCTAGTTAGGCCGCTAGTGATCCATTAAACAACCTTCGAATGATCCTATTTTTCTATGAGCATTCTTTTATGTCTTTTATGTGTTCTTTCAAAATTTCAAGTCAATCTGACTTTGTGTGAGTTCTCTAGGTCCATTTTAAGTTAGTTGCTTTTGGTTAAATAGCTTGAATCAAAAGAGTCTTCACTTCCCGAGCTAGATTGCTTGGCATGCTATGAAACTTGACAAGCACACTTAAAAATGATAATGAATCATGATGCAAGAGGTTTGGGTGACTCATGATGCTTTCCTATAGATCGCTAGTGATCCATGGTGATGGATCGCTAGCGATCCATCTACTTAGTATTTAATTGGTTGATTCTCTTTGGGTCATATTTACTTTTTCGCTTAGTTGTTTTGGTTGAGTCTTGAGTTATTCTAGCATAGTATGAATGTTCTAACTCCTATTTAATTCTGATGGGTTAAAAACCCGGTTAACACTTGCCCTCCAAAGTATTCATGTTGAATGAAAGGTGTGCTTTTCTTAAGAATAGGTTTTGATCTCTAATCTTCGATAAGTGAGCTTTCCAACTGCTTTAGCCTTAGTGAATCGTCCAGTTCCTTCGGATTCTCTTGCCAATTACAAGTCATTCCAAACTGGTTATATCCTAAGACTCTAGACTCTGCCTCAGTGTAATCTATACATCACAATCATTTCGATTTCATTCGGAGTTATTGCATCACATATCTCTAATTAAATCACATGTTTCCAATTACATCACATATCTCCATTTACATTGCATATCTCTAACTGTCCCATGTTCATTCAGGATCTACATCACTATCAATTTTTGCTTCTCATTCAGAGTTGTCACATCATATATCAAAATCATGTTATATATCAAAATCACATTATATACCAGAATCACATCATATATTGAAATCATCCTCTGTTCATCCAGGATTTATTAGTTTTATTCTATTTATATGGCATTCAAATCCTTTTATTGAATCAGATTTGTTTTAAGGCTTGATCTCTCCTGATCGTTTAAGTTTAATGCGCGATCTCTCTTAATTGTTTAATGTTTAGTTTAATGCATGATCTCTCCAGATTGTTTAATATTTAGTTTAATGCGCAATCTCTCCGGGGGTCATTCTATGTTTTTAAGTTAAAGGGATGATCTCTCTAGGTCGTTTGTTTGTTAAGTTAAGGGGGATTAAGTAAGCCCATCCACTCACTCTTCGGTAAGGGAATTTACTTCTTGCACTCTGGTCCCATGTGCGATCAATATCGTATAAGTCCATTCACTTGCTCACTGGCAAGGGGACTTGCACCTTGCACTCCGGTCCTGTGGCGAGACTCTAAGACGATCAATATCAGTAATCACAATCAATGTGGATTTTTCAAAATTCAAATATTCAAATCAAAACAAACAAGAAAAATCAAAACAAGCAAAATCCTAAATGTTTACCTCGGAGATCCGACTTAGAGTATGCCTAGAGTCCAATCTGGGTCTTGTATACATGCAAGCGGTCCGAGGTTATTGCTGTCTTGAATAGTCGTCTCAGGCATCCGACTTAGAGTGTGTCTAAGGACCGCTCGAGATCCCGTACACATCTAAGTGGCCTAAGGTTATTAGTCTAAATACCAAAAGAAAAGTGCAGAAAAAGAAACAAAAAAGCAAAGGATGGGAGCCGGATCCGACTCCCGTCTACCCCTATCATGGGATAATTTGTCTTGGCTCAAATCCCTGGGCATTTCATGATGCACTGCGGATGGTGGTTGTTCTTGAAAATCTAAAGTAGTTCTGTTCCTCACGTATTGTGGCGGCTGGTTGTTCCAAACCAGTTCTTCTATCAGATCATGAAGGTATCAACACTCATTCGTTTCATACCCATTCAGCTCATGGAAGATGCAAAAGTTTCTAGATCTTTTCTCTCAATCAGTGGGCTCCCTTCTAGTTGGCCTCCGATATAGGTTATGCCCTCTAGTATCCAAGTATATCCTCTCCAAGGTTTCAGTCAGGTTAGCGTATGAAGAGAATCTCGGCTCCTTCCTTTCTCGTTTTGGCTCCCCAAAGTCGTATCAGTTTTCCTTTTCTTTTTGCCTTTTCCAGTTCTAGCTCAGAACGATTCCCTATCCTCCATGACATTTATTTCAACATCCACATCTTCATCCTTGGCTTTGGCATGTTCCTGACGCAAATATCTCTCAGCTTCATAGTAGAATTCTGCAAAATCCATCGGCGGATCCCTTTTCAATGCAGCTTTGAAATCAGTCTTACTCGCGACCCCAGATAGTGCTACCATTGGGATAAATGATGGATCCGACTTGTTGACTGCAACCGCCGTCGCATTAAATCTTGTTAAATAACTTTTTAAGGACTCTCCAAGCCTTTATTTTACGCTTGAGAGCATAAGTACATTCCTCGGTTATGAGGCATGAACTCTAAACTATCTCAAGAACTTTCTCACCAAGTCAGTCCATGTGCTTATGGACCCATTTTTCGACTGTCTGAACCACATTGCAGCCAAATCCATTAAGTATAATGGGAAGCACCACTGCATTCCTTCCTCAGAAACACCCAACACCTCCATATGTTGGATGTATCTCATCACATGAATCGTCGGATTTGTCTTCCCATCATACATTTCTAGTGTCGAAAGCTTGAAATTTGGATGATTTCTCGCATTCGAGATATTAGTAGTAAACGGCTTCCCATTCACGTCTTCCAGATCCAAATCTGGGGGTCCTTCTCTAATGAACCTTCAAGCGAGTTCATCAATTTGGTTCTTACCGTCCAATGAAGGCCTCTGTCCTAAAGCAATACTTTGCCCCCTGTTTCGGTAGGGTTATCCCGGGATGTACTTTTTCGGCCACATGCTCGTGTTCTAATTCATAACTCCAGCTTCATTCAGACCTACATTCCTTGGAGAAAGTTCCGGTACATATCCTTCTATAAGTTGCATCCTAGTATTTGGATTAGCTCCCATACCACCATTTCCTGGTGTTTCAACAGTCACACCGGCATTGGGATTGATCCCCTGTTGATTATCGCCCCCAAGTATTGGTTACTCTAGGCATGGGGGCAAGACTCCATATTGTTCTAGTCCAACTCCGACAGCTCCTTCATTTTTCCTTAGAGTTTGATTCCTATTCCCTGCAGATCTAGCCATCCCTTGCTGCTCCATTCTCTGGAAGAAGCTATCCATCATCTCCTGTTGTCTAGCTAAAATTCCATCCTTCATCTCTTTCATCATCCTTTCTATCTCCTCTCTAATCACATAGTTGGGTTGATGATAATTTGAGGATGCCTCCTGGCTACCCCAAGGCTCCGGTTGACTTGTTACAGCTTTAGATCTAGTATAAGGCCTACTCATCTTCTCTAAAGCTTAGTTTCAAACTTCAATTCTTCAGATCTCATTCAACGTTCTTAGTGAAAGCACCAAAATGTTAACCCAAAAAATGGATCAACACGCTGGATCGAGTGTGAAATCACCAGTGTAGATAATTAGCAGCATGAATCTCAGAGAAACAACAAATAAAAAGTAGAAGTAAGAAGAGAGACACTAAATTTTTATAGTGGTTCAGCCGACTCTGGCCTACGTCCATTTTAATCAATCTTTATTATGATTATACTAGTCGAATCTCTCTGGATATCAACTAGTTAGTCCTTAGATCTAAGTTACAATTAGTTAGAATAAGTTACAAGTACAAGGGTTGACTGGAGAATCACAGTATCCTCTTTGATGACTGTTATGAGGGAGAAGAAAGTTGAAGAAGTAAAGGAATCCAGTAGTATAATGGCGACTCTCTCTCCGGAAAAGATCCATCTCTAGTTGTAGGTAGGATTCTATTTATAGGGGTAGGAAAGTAGTTGGATCAAAGTCGACTTATCAAAAGCCTCTACTCGGTGCTAGGAAGAAGTCCAGAGGGAGCTAACATGATGGATCGCTAGCGATCCATGGGTGATGGATCGCTAATGATCCATGCCATTATACTATTTTTGAGTCTACCCTTTTAGGTTGCTTCCTTTCATCTATTTAAATGCCTTGTCCAAATATTAAGTCGTTTGATGTTTGTTTGATCATTCATTTTCATGGGTCATGTAGTCCAGTAGAATCATCCATAACTTGCTTAAAACTTAACAAAATCAGACGAAACTTTGCAGGTACACTCTAGAGGGTGTCGTGGATATACCATAAAATTTGAAGTGGTGGGGCTCATCTACATGGATCGTTAGCGATTCATCTAGTTAGGTCGATGGCGATCCATCAAACACCTTCAAATGATCCCATTTTTTCTATGAGCCTTCTTTTATGTCTTCTAAGAGTTCTCCTAAAATTTCAAGTCAATCCGAATCCATGTGAGTTCTCAAGGTCCGTTTTAAGTTAGCAGCTTTTGATCAAACATCTTGAATCAGATGAGTCTTCACTTCTCAAGCTAGATTGCTTGGCATGCTATGAAACTTGGAAAGCGCACTAAGAAATAGTAATGAATCATGATGCAAGAGGTTTGGGTAACTCATGATGCTTCCCTATGGATCGCCAGCGATCCATGGGTGATGAATTGTTAGTGATCCATCTACTTAGTATTTTATTGGTTGATTTTCCTTGAGTCATATTTACTTGTTCACTTGGTTGTTTTGGTTGAGTCTCGAGTTATTCTAGCATAGTCTGAATGTTCTAACTCCTATTGAATTTTGATGGGTTAAAAACCCAGTTAACTAAAACTATACATAGTTTCTTTTCTCATTTCATATTTCTTCCTTCATGGGCTAAGAGGGTTTGTTTCTAAACCCACTAAGATAGTGTTGCAAAAATTCTAAGGAAGTGTTACTAATTTTTAATGTTCCATTTAATATAAACAACATTCTATCCTGAACAATATTTCATTTATTATACTTTGATTTCTCAAATTTTACAAAGCCCCAACAAGTCAAAAGTTCTCTTTATTTTAATACAATAAAGTTATTAATTGAAAATCTCCTTTTAAACAATAAATAAATAACCTTGGAAAAATTCACATTCTAACTGACAAAAATTATTTCCATATATTTCATTCTCTCTCAAAATTACTTTTATATTATTATTTATAAGAATGAAACTACACGATTTGTTATTTCACTAATTTCTCAATTTATCCAACATTACCTGGAAATCCTTCTGGACAATTTTCTTATTTATTTGATTCCAAATCCACTTTAAATTTGGAAATGAAACAATTATAAAAATAAATTCTCCAAATTCATCTTAAAATTAATTAAGATATTTTAAAATCACAATTTAGATTTATTTCCAGGTAATCTCGACTAGGATTGTTACATCCATTTTTAAGAACAAGCCAAGAAATGCGGGGTAGTACGTCCCAGTTGATCTGAAGCCATCATTTTCTAGTGACAACCTAGTTCCTCCTTCTGAAGTTGTTGATGCTGGAACCAAGGTATGGAATAATTTTCTGGTGGGCTTCTTCCTTAACAAGCCACTGTCTTACTCCACAGTAGTTCAATCTCTGAAGAAAATATGGAAGCTAAAGGGTTCCATCAAGGTTAGATCATATGGTTTTGTCTTTCTTTTCCTTTTGTCCTATGAGGAAGATAAAAGCAAAATACTTCAAGGTGATCCTATTATTATGTGCAACAAACTATTTATTACTAAACCATGGGATTCCACAGTTATTAATATTTGCGGTAGCATTACATTTGTTCCTATATTGGTTAAGCTCTCCAATATACCCATCTTTTTTGGTCTCATCTAGGAATGAACTGGCTAGCTAGTAGACTAGGGAAACTACTTTGTATAGTTGAATCGGTTGAAAAGCATGAAAGACTAGACTATGCTAAATGTGTGAGATAAGTTATACCGAAGAAGGAACTTGTGGATAGCTTTCCTACTCAACTTATTGAAGGTGGAACTCAAAACATTGAGGTGGGGTATTTATGGAAACCAAACATATGTACTATATGCAAAGTGTTTGGACATGATAAGCATAACTGTGATAAGGTGGTTCATCTAAGTAAGCAAGAGGAGGTGAAGAAATTTACCCAAGGAAATAAATCATGCTGTTTAAAAGGAAAGGAAAGAAGGTAACAAAACATATAGTAGGAGGATCCAAAAGTGGCAAGTGGTTGGCAATTCAAAAGGAGAGAGAACTAACACATATGATGATGGTGTGAAAAATGTTGTTAATAACACTGAATATGTGGCTAACAATAGTGAAGATGTGGCTAATGAAAAAGTCGAAGAGGAAATTGAAGATGGGGAGATTGTTGGGGAGAGAAAAGAAGGAGGTAAAAATAAGGACAACAAGGAAGTGGTTGAAGAAGAAATCTGATTTATACTAATAATCAGTTTTAAATACTTGATGATATGAATGATGCAAATTAAAATTTGACTGATGATTCTACTGTGAATGTAGTTGAAGCAAATGCTTGATGATGCGTGTGATGAAGCAAATGCTTGATGATGCGTGTGATGAAGCAAATGTTGTGAATGTGGATGCAAATGCTTATGATGATATGATACATGGTGATCGTAATGTTGCAAGACCGGTTGAGCCGCTGGTTGGACCAATTGTTGTTCAACTGGTTGAAGCAACCAAAAGTGTTTGCGAAGAGAAAACTGTTGCAGCTTCTTTTGTTTTGCAAAAAGCAAGTGTGCATGCAATAAGTGGCATGGTTGCACCATTGCTTGACACTATCCAATCTACTCCTGATCCCCAAAACCATATTTTTGATTCTAACCTAAATGCTGATGCATGCAAAACACAATGTATCAACCTCCAGCAATTCAGTTTTAGCCGACCCCAAATTTAATGCATCTAATGTCTCCATTACTTCTGTTGTGTGCACGAAAAAATTGTAATTTTAACTTAAATGCACCAATTATCAAAAGAGTACTCCCTAATCGAACAACCCTTCCCTCTGGCATAAATACATGCATTCATGCAAAAATAACAAGTCCAAATCCAATTTCTCCTCTTCCTCTAATTCCTCCACAATCATCTTCAGCCAATCCTCTCTATGGTCATATCATTCCTTCTCCAGCATGGAAAGACCCACCTCCATTCACTTTCACTTCTCCTTCTTGTCCATCCACTATTTTTTCTACAACCAAACCTTCCATTTCATTCGCCCTAGTTAACAAGTCCAAAAATCATAAGAGGGGAAAATCATTTGATAGTAATTTAAATACCCAAGCTAATAGTCTCACCACTTCCAAAATTCCTATAATCATAATACTCAACACTCCTTTAACAAGGAGTAACAAAAAGAAACTTCTCTCCCACTACAAGAAAAACCATTTATAGTTGCAAAAATCGGTGGCGTTTTATTGTAAATGCAACAAAAAATAGATTACCAAATAATATAAACGTGGCAAAAAATAATTCACGTTTCCCGCTTCTAAAAAAAAGAGTCCGCGCGCGAACTAAATAAACATAACCTATCATTTTACTCTCGTACTTAACAAAATTCTCGTCCCTAATTTGCTTTCTTCTTCAGAAAAAAAATTTCCCCTTTTAATCGTGTCAAAATTTCATTGCACTCAAGTATCATCGTCAACTCCGTCGATTCCCCCTTACTCAACATCGAGTCGCGGCAGCCAGCAGATCTAGGTATATTTAGGTATGAATCTTTTAAATCGATTAGGTATATTTAGGTATGAATCTTTTAAATCGACTTTGTGATTCTATTTGGATTTTATATGAATTTTAATGCATCTTATTTTCGTATTTTTTCCTAAACTATTACTGAAATGGTTGATTTAAAGGTGGAAACGATCACTCTATATCATTTGTAGCTTGGAATCCATGGAAATAAAGAGCTCTGTACTCTGATTAATTGAATCGTTGCTAGAGGCAAAGTATCATGATATCAATAAATCACCTATTAATAATTCTGCCAAATAAGGAAATCTTAATTCCAGTTTTCATAGTTTTTGTTAGGATTATATTTTTTGTGAACTGCTATCTTTGTTCGACTGATTTTATATGGTGCATTGATATGTTTGGTATTTGTTTTCTTAAAAGAAATGGGTATATTAGATCATGCATTTTAATTTTGGTCTTTGTTTGTCAACTGATTCAATGGCTGGTGTTGTAATATTAATTTGAGTTTTCGCATTTCTTATTAAGATCTCTTTCTATAGTTACAAAACAATTGGACCAAGCATTCAGGACTCTCAATTGTTATGGGTTCCTAATCCTACTCTCTCTCAGGCCTAAGAATCTTACTGTGGTGTAACCATGGACAAGGAATAGGGATATTTTCTCTCAAAAAATCCTTTTTAAAGGTCCATTTAAGATGAACTGTTTAATACAATAAAAATATAATAGATGAAAGAGAATTACTAATCATTGTCCTCAAGTTCTGCATCATACTTTGGATTAGCTTCATCTTTCTCATGTGCGATAGATTTTATTATTTTATCATTTATCTCTGAATTTTTTGCAGCTGTAAAATTTGATTGCTATATAATTAGGATAAGGGGCTGCAACTTCAAAGAACTATATATTTTTTGTCCCCTCATTATTTGTGTTCTGCTTCTGTTTGCACTAAGCATGATTAGTTTTTCCAATCGCTTTAGCCATGAGGGGACAAACTATTGGTTTGTACATTCTGAGGCTTTGAATTTATATGCAGTAATTCTATAATTTGCTAGACTTAGGCTTTGAATTCATGCATGAATTAATTATAAATACATGTAAATCTGAGGTTAAATGCAAAATATAAGTGTAAAATTTATATTTTTGGAAAAGTATTCTTTGCCTTTGTCTACTAAACCACCATGGTTATATGCAGTAGTGCTACAAGTATTTGTACTTCAACGTCTAGTTATTTTTTTGATTACAACAGATAACCAATTTATACGTCAAAGATTGGAAACTTATTTTCCTTCAAATGTCGATAATGGAAAAAGGCTGGGGTTTTTTAAACATGTGATAAAACCATGATTAACTTAATATGTATTTTGAGAATTAGAACATATAATCTAATACTAAAGCTCACTTTTTTTTACTTTTTTCATAGAACTAGTATAGAATACCGACAAGGAGCAATGAATTTCGTGCATGCTGCAAAGAGGAATGTAAGAAGTGTAGAAAATTTTTTATGCCCTTGCAAGGATTGTCGGAATCTTAGTCGTCATGATGACCAAATCATCGTTGAACATTTAATTATAAAAGGAATGGATCCTAAATACATTAACGGTGTATGGTATAACCATGGTGAAGAGATAAATGTAGAGAATAAAACAAATAAGTTTGACGTATATGAACTATTCAAGATGATTCACTATGAAGATGAAGATTTATTGAATCAAGATTTTTTTGATGATGATAAAGACGATGTTGATTCTCGAAGAAAAGAGGATGAGTTAGTCAAGAACTTGGAAGATGCAGAAACTCCATTATATCCTGGTTGCACAGATCACACAAAATTATCTGCCATCACCGTCTTGTATAATCTTAAATGCGAGACTGGCTTGTCCGATAGTGGTTTTGATAAGCTTTTAGCTGTGCAACATCTATTTCTACCGAAGGATAACGTGCTTCCCAAAACCTTATATGAAGTCAAGAAATTTCTTAAAGCATTCGACATGGGTTTTGAAAAGATACATGCTTGTGAGAATGATTGTTGCCTTTTCAGAAAAGAATACAAAAATTTAGAAAGTTGTCCAAAATGTGGTTCCTCGAGATGGAAGAAAAATCAAGATACTGAAGAGGTTATACAAGGTGTTCCAGTTAAAGTATTGAGATATTTCCCAATCATTCCGAGGTTTAGACGAATGTATAGATCTCAAAAGATGGCTGAAGAATTAAGATGGCATTTTAATAATAAAAGTAACGATGGAAAAATGCGTCATCCCGTGGATTCTATGACATGGAAAATGGTGGATGAAAAGTATAAATCTTTTTCATCTGATCCACGCAATCTTAGGCTTGGTCTTGCTACAGATGGATTCAATCCATTTTCCATGTTGAGTTCGAAATATAGTTGCTGGCCGGTAATGCTTGTGACATACAATCTCTCGCCTATGTTGTGTATGAAGAAAGAAAATATTATGTTAACTTTACTTATTCCAGGCGCGAAGCAACCCAGGAATGATATTGATGTATATTTGGCGCCTTTGGTGGAAGACTTGCATCACTTGTGGTCTAACGGAGTTACTGCTTATGATGCATTTAGTAAAACTTTATTTAAACTGAATGCAATTTTGTTATGGACGATTAATGATTTTCCGGCTTATGGAAATCTTGCTGGATGTCGTGTGAAAGGGCAAAAAGCTTGCCCATTATGTGGTGTCAATACCCATTCTCGTTGGTTGAAACATAGTCGAAAGTTCGCCTTACATGGGTCATAGAAGATTTCTACCTCCTTCAGATTCACGGAGGAAACAAAAGGCATTGTTTGATAATACCATAGAGACAGATGGTGCTCCTAGAATGCTTTCTGGGAGAAACATCTATGCATTATTGAAGGATTATCCAAATGATTTTGGAAAAGGAATAGAGGAGAAAAGTAAGAAGAGAAAGCATGTCTATGATAAAGAAGATGAATATGATGATACTAACAGTTCTACAGAAGTAGAGCTATCAAGGTGGAAAAAACGATCAATTTTCTTTGATTTGCCTTATTGGGAGGTTAGTGGCTTATTTATTTATTTTACATTGTTTTCATACAAGAAAAACCCAATAATGCATTATTGTTTTGGTTTTCATAGGAACTTCCATTACGTCACAATTTAGATGTCATGCATGTGGAGAAGAACATTGGTGAAAGCCTATTGGGCACAATGTTGCATGGAAATAAATCCAAAGATGGAACCAACTGTAGAAAGGATTTAGAGGATTGGGGAATTCGAAGTGAGCTTCATACACAATCTCGTGGGAATAAAACATATCTTCCACCGGCTCCATATATGTTGTCAAAATCCGAGAGAAAAATATTTTGCAAAAGACTGTATGATTTCAAAGGACCGGATGGCTACTGTTCAAATTTAAAAAATCGGATTTCGTTGTCGGATTGCAAAATTAGTGGATTGAAGTCACATGATTACCATGTATTAATGCAACATTTATTGCCAGTAGCATCGAGAGGGTTCATGGCAAAGAAGGCAAGAAAAGCGATAATTCGCTTATGTTCTTTTTTCAACAAATTATGTCAACGTGTTTTTGATAGAGAGAAGGTAGAACAAATCAATGTTGAAATTATTGACGTTTTATGTGAGCTTGAAATTTTTTTTCCACCATCTTTCTTTGATATAATGATACATTTATCCATTCATCTTGGAAAAGAAGCACAAATGTGTGGACCTATTCATTTTCGATGGATGTACCCATTCGAAAGATATATGAAGACACTCAAAGATTATGTCAGAAACTATGCACGACCAGAGGGATGTATTGCATAATCGTATCTTGCAACAGAATGCATGTTGTTTTTCAATGAATTTTTGAAGAAATCAGGACATATAGAGGAGAAAGGAGCTCGAAATGAAGATTTTGAAAGTAGTAGAATATTAGAGGGACGTCCAATTTCAGTATCGAAGACAATTAAATTGCCAGTTAATGAGAAAGAAAGTGCCCATTTAGCTGTGTTAATGAATATGGCCGTGGTGGAACCGTTTATAGAGTAAGTTTATGTTATATTGTTTTAAATATTTTGATGTGTTCGCAATGATATATATAACTTATAATCAATTGTTCAATACTAGTTTGCATTTGGAGGAATTAGAAAATTCAGACCAACGCATGACAAAAAACGCGACCTTACTTTGGGAAACACATACAAAAAGTTTTGTCGATTGGATTAAAAGAAAGGTTAGTTAGATTTCAAATATATTCTCATTCAACTATCAATATTACTATATAAATTTACATGCTAAATGAAATTTGTTGTAGATACCTATTACCTCCAAGGATCATAATGACATGTTAAAATGGATTGCTTATGGTCCGAAGGATGATGCCATGTCTTTCAAAGGATATATCATCAACGAGCAACGTTTTCATGTAAAAGATTTAGGGAGAGAAACTCAGAATTGTGGGGTGACTTTTGATGCAACTACTATGTGTAGAGCAAGTGCTAAAGATATGTCCCAAGTGGTTGATGTGGTCACTTATTATGGAATATTGACAGATATAATTTTATTAGATTATCATTTGTTTTATATTCCAGTTTTCAAGTGTCGTTGGTCGTATAAAGGAAATGGAGTAAAAGTTGATGATGATGGGTTCACTCTTGTTAATTTACATCAAGCATCATTTTCACGAGACCCATACATACTTGCATCTCAAGCAAAACAAGTATTTTATTCAAGAGAGAACGATGTTTCTAATTGGTACGTTGTAATGAAAGCACCATCAAGAAGTTTTAATGATATAGAGGAGCACGATTGCATCGAGGAAGATATTCAAGTGGTGGAAGATGAAATAACGGAAGCGGATGATGAAGATGTTTGCTATGTTAGAGAGGATTGCGAGGGCATAATTGAGTAGATTATATGTTCTACTTGAGCATAGTTGTTCATTTGCTTTAGTGATGGTTGAACTTATATATTAAATCCGGGCTATTTGGAAATTTCATTGAACTTGTATTGATTTTCTTTAGTGATTGTTGTTCATTTGCTGCACTAATGCTTTGTTTTTTTTAATGTTGCGAATGGCTGTTAGTTTGCACCATTTAATTTTCTAATCCATTGCAAATGCATGTACCATTCAATTTTTGTTCTTTATGTTTTGATCTTTGTATACTTCCATAGACAAAGCATTATATGTTCTTATCAATTCTGTTTGCATATATTGCTTGATAATGAGTAGTGTTCTTATCAATTATGTTTGCATTACATGTACATTTTCTCATAAAATTACAAATCTGTTCATCATCTCAAGGCTTTTAGGCCTGCTTGTTTGGTTTGCAAACTGCCACATCTCTTTTCAGCTACATGTTGATGATATTTAAGTGTTGTTTGTTAATATTTATCGCTGCTTATTGTTTACATGTGCTTATTGGTTTATACTGTGTTTTCTGTCACTTGCAGAAAAATATGTCTACAACATCTGTACGTACCCGCTTGCAGAGAAAGGCTGAAGAACAAACAGTCAAAGCTAAGAACAAACAGTCAAAGCGAAAACGTAAAGTTCCAGCTAGTATAAATGAAATAGAAGAACAACCAGACAATGCTAAGAAGCAGGCCACTATTCACAATGAAGAAGACGAACAACCACTAGATGATATCCCCTCTGACCCAAATGAAGGACTCCGCTCAGAAAATGAAACCTGTCCTGAACAAACTGCTGATGCCGAGCTGGAAATTGGGAAACAAAGTGAAGCTGAAATCGGAAGTACATCTCGGAAAAGAGGCGGTAGAGGTCCAGTAAAAGCAAAAAGACTCCCGTCATGCAGTCAGGATCGAATTGAAGTTGAGTTCAATGATCTAGGTGTACCAGTAGGGCAAGGGTCGGTATATTTATCCTCTTTTCTTGGACCGCTTGTGCGGGAGCAGGTTCCATACACCATTGATGATTGGAGGGCTATTAGTGATGACTTAAAAGAAGTTTTGTGGCAGTCGGTTCTGGTATGAAGCAGGCATCTATTATTTAACATTCTGACTCTAATATGTTTTGAAAATGACTTCTAATATTGCATGGTCTTGCCAATTATAAATTGAAATTTCCATCTAATAACTTCTGGATAAATTGAAAAATAGTTCTTGCCAATTATAAATTGAAATTGCCCTCTAATAACTTCAGAAAACCTTTCAGATTTAATTAAATCTGTCGTACTTAAATTAAATAAATTTTACTAATATCATGTTTTGATGTATTGTTGCAGATTAGATTTAAATTGGAAGAGGAATGGCAAAGAAAAGCTATATTTCAACAAATGGGAGTACTTTGGAGATCGTCAAAAAGCAAATTGGTTTGAAATTTGCAAAAAGCGGAGAACGATGAGGAAAGACTTAAACTGAAACCTACGAACATAAAAAGCATAACCGATTGGAGGAAGTTTGTGAAGGCGAAAACAAGTCGGGAGTTTAGGGTAAATCATTCATACTGAACTCGTCTGGCATGTTTCTGCAAATCCATCTACATAGTTAGCAACCGATCAATTTCTTTAGAAGTGAAGTCCAAGTGTTGGTGGATGCTGAGGGTTCCTGTTTAGGTATTAGCTGCAGGAACCTATGACAGTACAAAATACAAATGCATTATGACAAGCACAGGAACATTTTAAATGAAGTAAAAAAAACACTTTGCAAGTTAGTTCAATCTATAAATATTATTAGTAGATATGGAATGCTGTATATGTCAACTGAGTTATCCAGCATTAATAATACCAAATAAGTATATGACCATGATGAATTGATTTTCAAATAAATTGCAATCCTCACCATACATATTTACCCTGCATTATAAATATTAGATAGTTTTTCTTTTTATGATTTTGGTTGTTAAATTCTAGCATCTTTCAATATTTTCAGCAAAAAAGTGAGAAATATTCAGCCCTTAGGTACACACAACTTCCGCATACAACCGGTCGTAGGGGAATGGTTAGAAAGACCGAAGACATGGTAAGTTCATTAACTATAGCATTATTTAACATTATTTTATACCTGTCAGTTTATTAATTTAATGTTATTCTATTTTTAGAAAAAAGAAAGTGCAGATCCATCGTCCATAAGTAGAGCTGATGTGTGGATTAGATCTCACATTAAAAAAAATGGTGAACCAGTGAACATGGAAGCTGCGAATACTATTGTAAAATTGTTTTTAATTTTATTGGTATTTTTTTTTGAAACTATAAAATTTTTACCATTGTACATTATCTATGTGTATTTATTTATATAGGAGGAGATCAAAAAATATGGTAGCCTATCCCAATCCGGCTCGACACAGAATGATATTGGAAAAGATGCTCTTGTACATGTACTGGGACAAGATAAACCGGGACGGTTAAGGGCATTGGGTAGGGGTTGCACTTTAACCAAGCTAGCTTTGGCCCAGTCCAAAGATAAACAAGTGTCTCGGTGTCGATAGGAAATAGCAGAGTTGAAGGGAATGATACAGACTCTGATGGACCAGAAGGTAAATTTTTGGAAATTAATTTATATTCGTAAAATATTAATTTATATTCGTGCTTCGCTGCAGGGTAAAGAAAGTTTGAGAAGGAACTCACCTGATTCGGTAAAAATAATATTTATATTACTCAATAAATGAAATTTATATTTTAATTTTTTAATCCAGTAATTGATTTAATTTTCGGTTGATTAATTGTAGATCGATGACGAAGTATGTTTGCTGTTGAATTGGGATGGAACCTCTGGAGTTGTTGCCCATGGGAGGCTGTTGTCCATGGACCCAGATGACGTTGTCAATGGCATTCGTCTTGGACCAAATGCTGGGAGCGTTGTTATAGATTCAGTGGATAAAGCAGATACTTATTTATGGAGGCCTACACCTGAAATGGCAGTCTTAGCAGACGCTAAGAATAAGGTAGTTGCTTGGCCATCAGTTTGCATCAAGGTCCCGCTGCGAACACGGTTGAACTGTAGTGCATCCAGTACGGTAATTTTTTTCACGTTAAGTATATTAGTGTAATATGCTGCGAGCTTATTGATGTCTAAAATGCAGCGAGCACACCCCCCATCTGAATAAAAATTTAACACATATTCGTTGTTTTTGTATAGCATGCTAAAGTCTTGAATTTCACTTCTCATTTTTAGAGTACCAGCATCATCGAAGACACTTGCAAGATTTACGGTTGGACTGAGGGTGAAGGTGTAGTTGCCGAAGGAAGAATCCACGCCACTGATCCAAAATATACTATTAATGGTATTCCACTCGGTTCGTCTGCTGTTGTGATTTGGGTGGACAAAGTAGTAAATAAAGATGCTTATTTGTGGCGACCCACATCTGATATGTCGTGCATTGGAGATGCAGTTGGTAGGAAAGTAGCATGGCCAAGATCAAAAGTAGAAGCTGATCAAGAAAAACTAGATGAGAGTCATGATGATTCTGAAAATGTTGTGAATTCTCCCATGAAATCCACACATATGGTCATGAATAAATCGCAAAATGTAAGTATTAATTTTCAAATTTGAAGAAGTTAACTTTGTATGAAAGTTTATTTAATGTGCATGTATACATTGTGCATAATAATCTCTTTTCTTTCAACCGATTGCAACAATGCAAAAGGATGCCAAATGCTAGTTGATCGATTTGGGTGGAGTAGACGTAGTGGCTGAAGGAAGTATTGCATCAATTGATCCGATAACGATGGTCCATTGTCGTCCATTGGGACGTAATGCTGTAAAAGTTTGGATTGAACTGGTGATAGTTCCAGATGCAGAGATATGGAGACCAACATCGGGTCTGACGTGCATGGATGATTGCTTTGGCGTTCCCATAGCTTGGCCAATGGAAAAAATCATTATTAAGTCAAAATGAAAGGTATATAATTTTTTTTATATATACATTAGGAATGCTAGCAGCTAAAGTGCAGATAGATTTTTGGTAAAATGATAAAAGTACATAAGTAGGGGTGTTATATTCGAATTGTGATTGAATGATTGTGATTGGTGGTACAAGTTCAGGGGAGGGAAAATAATTGATGGTGAGGAATTATGTATGGATTGTGGTGGAATGTTAGTTCAATTGATGGTGAGGAGTTATGTATGAATTGATGGTGAGCAGTACAGTGATAGTGTAGGAAGAAGTGGCAAGGTAGTTGAGTGTTGTGGCAGTGCAGAGAAGTGGTCGATTGACGTCCATATGTTTTGTTTCAGTACATTGCTTATTTAAGCAGTTTTAAGTTCAGGTTTTGTTTTCTCACTCTTTTGTTCTGTTCTTTGTTGACAGGTAGTTCAGGTTTTGAAGACATCAGCAATGACAGGTAGTTCAGGTTTTTATGGTGGTTCAGGTTATGCTCGGTACGGTTATTTCAGACGTATATGTACGGTTATTTCAGATATTTATTTCAGATGTATATGTACGGTTATGACACTTATGGTAGTTTGGTTATAACACTTATGGTAGTTTGGTTGTGTATGTGTACGGGTAGCTTTTTGTAGACACCTATGTATGTGGATGTATGAATGTCTATGTATCTTGTGGATCTTCAATGCGTATACGTATTTTGTAGTTGTTTAATATATTATGTTCAAAAGTGTATGTGCTTGCGTATTCTGTTATTATATAATTGGATGCTAGATCAGGGGTAAATCTGGAGCAGCAGGTGGAGGGAAACAAACGCTACTGGATATTATTTTTTTTGTAGCGTTAAAATGTCGCTACAAAAGAGTAATTAGAACTCAAGTACACTTATGCTGGCGTTTATTACGCGCTACAAAAAATGTATATAACGCCATGAAAAGGTAAAGTGGAGGAGAAAACCCTTTTGGTGGCGTTAAACAGGCGCTACAAAAAATGTATATAACGCCATGAAAAGGTAACGTGGAGGAGAAAACCTTTTCGGTGGCGGTAAATAGGCGCTACAAAAAAGGAATTCTATGGCGCTATAAAAACGCTATCAAAAAAACAAATTTAGTGGCGTTTAAAAAAGTGCAACTAATACTCGAGGATTTTTAGTGGCATGTTTTCTCGTAACGATTATCGGAACGCCACTAAAAATACGTAGTGGCGTTTTTTGGGCGCTACAAAAAATCAGTTTTCTTGTAGTGTCCAATTAAGAGTTTATTGCACAAACTGGGAGCATGGAACATCAGAGGTGCCTACGGTGATATAAAGCTTGACCAATGTAAAGAACTAATTAGTCCACATTCTCAAACTACTAGCAATACTAGAACCAAAGCTTAATTCTGTTATATCTGTCAGAACAACTAAATGTATCAATCCTTCTTGGTTGATGATACATAATCTCAATGAATCACCATATGGCAGGATTCTAGTCATTCATGATCCTCTTATCTTCTGCCTAACCCCTATAATTTCCTCAAGACAGTTTATTCATCTCCATTCTCTTCATTATCTATCCTCCACTTTCTTTTACACCACTTTTGTATATGCTGACAATTCTTCCTCCTCTAGACAAAATCTCTTCAATCGCATTCCTTCCTTTAGACAAGAATCACACCCCTAGTTATCCTTAGAAGATTTCAACTACTCCTTGAGACATCAGATAGATATGGAGGCAATGCCTTGTCTCTTTATGAAATTAAGCTTCTCAACAATGCTATTGAATCATCTAGTTTAATTGAAATCAAAACTGCTGGTGCTCTCTTTTTCTGGAACAATTCCAGCATGTCTTCCTCTAGGACCTTTTCTTAAATTGACCATGCCATTTGCAATCAAATTTTCCTCCTCAACTGGCCTAACATGTTTAACTTCCTCCCCTTTCCTGGCCTTTCTGACCACTCCCCTCAAATATTATCCGTTGGAGATGCTGTTATAAAAGGAAAATAAAAAATTTAATTTTTTAATGCATAGGTTAATGAACTTGAATTCCTAAATATTGTTAAAAAGCTTGGTCTAATTAATTTTAGGGTAACCCCATGTTTATTTTGCATTGTAAACTAAAATCTACCAAGTAAGCATTAAAGGAACGGTCGAAGAGCAAATTTGTAAGAGGTAACTCATCATCTACAACATTGAGATAAGAGCTTAACAAAATTCAAAATTCTATGCTCTTGAACTTAGATGGCCCTAATATAGCTGTTCTTGAAGCTAACATATCCTCACAGTACAATGAAGCATTGCAACAAGAAGCCCATATGATCAAACAAAAATTAAGAATGAGCTAGTTCTCTTAAGGGGACAAAAACACGGCTTTTTATCATTCTTCCCTGAAGTCCAAACATAATAGAGAATATATTAGTGCTCTTTTTTATCAAGATGGTGAGTCACAAACTGATTCTAATAAGATTGATGAAATATTTCTAACATATTTCAGGAACTTGTTGGGAAATTATTCTAATTTTATTCCAAGTCTTCAACCTCTTGATATCATTACTTTGCCAAAAATTAATCAACATGACTTTAGATCTCTTAGTGCTGCAGTTACTAACAGTGGGATAAAAAATGTTGTTTTTTTCCTTAAACCCTATTTCTTGTGGGGAGCTGACGGGTTTAATGCTTTCTTTTACACTACTTGCTGGAATATCGTTGAGCATGACTTGCTTAGGGCAATCCACAATTTCTTCAACAAATGCAAAATGATGAATTCCATCAACGCCACTAATATTGCTCTTATTCCTAAGGTTAAAAATGCTGATCATGTTCATCAATATAGGCCTATTTTTTGCTGCAATACAATCTATGAAGGCCTCTCCAAAATTATTGCTCTAGAATCAAAACAGTTCTTCCTAATCTCATTTCTCCAAATAAACCGGCATTCTTACCTTCTAAAAATATTCTAGACAATGTATTAATGTCCCATGAATTACTCAAAGGGTATAATAACAAGCAAATCTCCCATAGAGCTATGATGAAATTAGACATTTTTAAAGCCTTTGATTCTCTACAATAGGACTATATTGTTCAGATTATGGCATTGATGAACTTCCTTAAGCATATTGTTGCATGGATATATGCGTGTATATCTACAGCCAGCTTCTCTATAATTGTTAACAGTTCTAATGTTGGGTATTTTCATATTAAGCAGGGAATTAGACAAGGTTACCCCTTCTCTGCCTATCTTAATTTCCATTATTGTAATGGAGGTTTTAAAACAAATCTTTAATCAGCTAGTTGCTAATGGTCAATACAAGCTGCACCCTAAATGTAAAGATCCTCAAATTACATCTCTTATGTTTGCTGATGACCTTATTGTCATCATCAAGCCAGAAATGTCTTCTATTTTAGCTATCTTAGGCGGCCTTGAGCTCTTCTATAGCATTACTAGCCTGAAAATTAATCTGTTTAAGTCTGACTTAATGGTTGGTGGAGTTAGTTAGTCACATCAAGATTGTCCAAAGGTCAATGCATGGCCTTTTATGAAAGAAATCTTGCTAGAATGGATAATTGGTCGAATAGACAGCTAAGCCAAGCTGGAAGGCTAACTCTGATTACATCTGTCATTTTCTCTATGATAGTATACCGATCAAGAACCTTTATCCTATCTACAAGGTTAATTCAAATGATAAGAAGTGTTATGTTTAGATTCTTCTAGCATGGTTCCTTTCATTCAACAGAGCTGATACCTTGCTCCTTTTCTAAACTGGAATTACCTAAGGACAAAGGTGGCCTAGGCATCAAAATCTTGCTAATGTGGAATAGACAAGCATTTTCCAACCATATTGATGATCTTCTTTGCAGAAGAGATAATATATTGGTTAAATGGTCAATTAAACACACCATTGGTGACAAGAACTTCTGGGATATGAGCCCCCTAAAATATGCAGCTGGACTTGGAGGAATATTTTGAAAATTAGACACATCATTCTTCCACTGATCAAGTGTGAAGTCGCCTATGAAGGAAATGTTAGTTTCTAGCATAACCCATGGTTGAGGTCTGGTCTAATTTTGAGCCAATAACTAACTACTCTGCAAATTCATCAATTTGTAATCAACTTTCGAGCTAAGGCATCTAATTTTATTCAAATTGGTTGTATTTTACTTCCATACTCCAGTAATCAAATAATCAGACAACTATGGTCTTTATTCAAAGGGCTACCCCTTCCTTTTACTCCCTTAGATGGAACTAAATGGACTGTTAAATAGTCCACTTTTAAAATTTCCAAGGTATACAAGAAGCTTGTAAACCATGAAGCTGCCCTTGAATTTAGTTGGAGCAAGAGGATTTGGCTGCAACATAATAGTGAAAGAGAGAATCTTCTGCTTTGGAAAATTTTCACAAATGTTATTCACACGAAGGTTTAACTCATATTACAGGGGAATCAATACTGATAGGATGTGTTCTTTTTTCATGGAAGAGGAAGACACCATGAGCATTTTTTAACTGTCCTTATGGCACAATATCATGCTAAGACTGGAAAGAAATATCCAGCTAAGATAAATGCCATTGAGTGGTCTCTTATTTACAAGGCGACTATATGGGGAGTAATGTCATCTTATGTTTTGACGTTCACTTTAAAAGTATTTATCAGGGTCATATGGAATGAGAGGAACGCAATTGTTTTTCATGGGAAGATAAAGACACATTCCCAGTTGCTGCACTTTATTCTACATGAAAGTAGGTTAGGGTGGCAAGTTCTAAACTTGCATTTGATCCTAAAATTATGGCGGCTTTCAATTGATAGTCGTTTTATTTCTTTTCTCCTTTTATTGTTTTGACGTTTTCTTTATGTATTGTTGTGCCTAGTGTCTTTGTGTATCTCTTTTCATGTTTTATTTGCTCTTTATGCCTTCCAAAGCCTGTTTTGGTTAGGTATTTTTTTCAAGGCATATCAATTACTAGTAGGGGCCCAGTTAACCCCGCTGGCTTTGCCAAAAAATAACAAATAATAATAGTGAATTCATTTTGAGAATTTAATTTCAGAAAATAGGTTGTTCAAATAAATAAATTGGAAATACTTCGGAATATCATTCTGGGGCACTACCTCAGATTTGAATGAAACTAATGCGATTAGATCTGGAATAATGAGTTTTTATACTTTGACGAGTTTCGAAACAATCGGACATACTGTGTGGTCGTGCAAGCTCGAAACGCATAGCAATTAATTTTAGAAATTTAAAATATTATATAATTTGATTATAAAAGCTAACTTCTGTATATGGTAGAATTAGGTTCCGAAAATAGTTCCATGTTGAGTTCGGAATATGGGTATTTAGCTAAGAACGCCAGTGAGCACGCCCCGATTGGAGTTCATAGAATTTAGGGCGTGAATAGTGTCGTTAGAAATCCAATATATAGGACCCCAACTCTCTTCTTTTTGGCCTAAATCAGGGATTAGAACCCTATCTATCGTTATACCTTCCCCCTCATCTAATGGCCCACAACCACCACAACCATCAGAGGCCAAACTAGGCCTTGACCTCAGATAGAAAAGTGTTCGTCGTGCGAATAAGAGGAGAATGACTGGTTGGATTGGGTCGAGGTGGAGCGAGGTGTTAGGAAATGCGGATTAAGGATTTTAAGGCAAAAATAACACTAGAGAGGCGGGGGTGAATAGTGTTTAATGGATTATATGAATCTTTTTGAAATCTTTTGAAATTAAACACAAACAGATGCAATTCACAAACACGGAAACAACCACAGAATCAAACACAGATGCAAATAGTAAATAAAAAGCAAGGAAAGAACACACCGAAATTTTATACTGGTTCGGAGTTACCATACATCCAGTCCCACACAATTTCTTCTGTAGATTTCTTTTAAAATATTATGTCGATATTACAATCCCGATTTCAAGGCTATGAGACACACCCTCCTGTCTTCGAGTCCAAGGAAACTCTCTTGATTTAAACAGGCCACAAGATCAACTAATTGATTTACAGGCTACAATCACACCCAATTGATTTATAGGCCACAATCACACCTTTTCAATTTCACTTTGATAGATAGAGAGACTCGATACGCTTCTTTGATTGCAAATGAACCTATAACTCTGAATAGCACTGAGATCTTTAAGAGAGAGGGGGCAGAGAATCAAACTAGAGATGATCAAGTTTGATTCACTTAGGATTTTGGCAGAGTTTTGTTAAAGCATTTGAAAATTAGAGAATATTTGAGTGGAGAAGGAGTGAAGAAATGAAGAAAGATCTATTAAAAATTCGTTCAAAAACACAGGTATTTATAGAGGAACAACAGTCGTGTCTTTTCACAAAACGATACGACGAATAGACACTTCTTTTGAAAATTTAAATTTTGAAATTAACGGACACCATGTCGACATGGGGATGGGGTATGTCGACATGCCCCTTTGAATTTTGAAAATTGATTTTTCTTTTGAAAATGATTTCTATCTTAAATTTGACAAAACTACTTCAGAGGTTTAAAAACTATTTTGAATGTAATTTAAACTTATAAAAGAGATTTAAAAATAATCATTAAAATATATAATTTATAATATAAAAGTAATATTAAAAACTAAGTATAGAATATATTTTTAAGATTTTAAAACTTATAATAAAAACAGAAGATATTTTAAAAACAAAAGATGATTTTGAAATAAAAGATAGTTTAAAAACAGGAGATGTTTTGGAATCATGATTAAAAAGAAGATTTAAAATCGTTTTTGAAAATAAGGTTAAAACATTTAAATCAAGAGAGATGATTTTAAAATGATAGTTATGCAAAAATTGTTTAAACCAAAATAAGCTATTTTTCAAAGTTTGTGGAATTCCACTAGATATCATGGATTTCATTCCACTAGAGAAGGTCGTGGGTTCCATCCCACTATAGGTTCCATCCCATTATTAAAGCTAGAAGTGGATTCCATTCCACAAATAAAATCAGAATAAAGATGTTAGTGCTATTATGAAGTTTTAACAACAATCTAGACTCTAATACTTATCTTGATGTCTTGAACTCTTGAACTCTTCATATCTTGATACTCATGAGTCTTCAATCAAGGTTTCTTCAATCTGGAAATCATCAGTCTTGAATCTTTATACTGTACAGTCATCATTCTTTAGTACCTGCATATATATCCTACATATACATATATCTAGGCAAGAATATTAGTATTTATATTTTATAACAAGTCCTAAGGTTGTTGTCATCAAAACCATCAACTCCAGAACTAACAATCTCCCCCTTTTTGATGATGACAACCTTTGTTTATAAAATCTACTCTGATTCTACTCCAACTCCCCTTTTCACCAACAACTCCCCCTCAATCTAAGCCCATCTAACCTATTTTATAATTCTCCCCCTTTGTCATCAACAAAAACTAACCCTAAACTATATAACTTCCCCTGAATCCTATACTATAGAACTAATATACTAATAATTGAATATAATATGTGAAATGTAAAAACAATTTTATTATATACGATGTTATATTACATATATATATATATATATATTATATAAAAATACACATAATAAATAAAAATGCAAACACACTAATGAGAGTCTTTGATAATTTGTGATTTGTGAATCGAACAATTTGGATAATAGAGACAGAAGTTTCCACGTTGTTCGACCAAATTGCCATCCTTATCAAAACAGACTTCTCCGACACAGATGACTTTATCATCTTCGTCCATTTGCACTTCTTCTTCTTCTTCTTCTTCGTCGTCGTCTTCTATTGGATTCTGAATATGAACGTTAGAGGAGTCTTCTTCGATAACTATTGGATTAGCATGGTTATCCATTAGAAATTTTTGCAAATTTTTAAGGATTTTGCCCTGCTTCTCTTGCTCTTTAGCCATTCTGATTTGCATGACTTGCAACTCAGTCGTCATTTGCAAGGAGTCCTTCAAGGTTTCTTCCATTTTCATGACTCGAGCAAGCGTAGTTCGTTGAAACGGACCATCATTAGAAGAAGGAAAAGAGAAGGTTGCATTTTGGTTTGTTTTGGAAGAGAAGCCCATTATTTTAAGTTTTCAAAAGTTAATCGCATAGAGAAATGAAGTGGAAGACAGAAAAATTAAAAAAGAATATATAACTACCAAACTAATTTTAGAGGGAAAATCAAAATTTCAAAAGTTATCGTTGTACGTTGACATGGGGCGTAGGGGGGTTTCGACATCCTTAAGGAAATTTTGAAAATTTTATTTTTCTTTATTTATTAATATATATATATATATATTACTATATTTATATTCTACATCTCAATTAGAGAGCAAATACCTAGTTCTCTTCTGAATTTAGTAAAGGTTGATTGATTCAAAGGTTTGGCTAGAGCATCAGCTATCTGATTCTCAGTGTCGATGAATTCAAGAGAGATAATCTCTTTACTTATATTTTCTTTGAGAAAATGATGTCTGATATCAATATGTTTTGTCCTAGCATGATGAGTAGGGTTTTTTGGATAAATTTATTGCACTTGTATTGTCACAATAAATTGGTGATTTTGATATATTTAATCCAAAGTCTTTTAGGGTTTGGTGCATATAGATAACTTGAGAACAAGCCAAAGCAGTAGAGATATATTCTGCTTTAGTTGTTGATAGTGAGACAGTATTTTGTGTTTTACTAAACCAGGAAACCAGAGAGTGTCCTAGAAAGTGACAAGTTCCACTTGTACTTTTTCGGTCTAATTTACAACCAACATAGTCAGCATCACAATATGAGATTAAATCAAATGAATCATTTTTAAGGTAAAATAGGCCATATTCTAAAGTGTGTTTAACATATCTTAGGATACGTTTAACAGCTTTTAAATGGGTCTCTTTGGGTTGAGATTGGTATCTTGCACAAAGACAGACACTATGCATGATATCAGGTCGACTCGCTGTATATAAAGCAACGATCCAATCATTCCCCTGTATAGTTTTTGATCAACATCTTTTGATGTGTCTTCTTTGTTTAGGGCTACATTGGTTGCCATGGGAGTGGGTTTTCAACTCGCAGTGGTCATATTATACTTACTAATAAGATCCCTATCATACTTTTCTTGACTAATGAAAATACCACTATCTAATTATTTTATTTGTAATCCTAAAAAGAAAGTTAGTTCACCCATATGACTCATCTCAAACTCTTTTGTCATATTTCAGAAAACTCTTTGTTCATTTCATTGTTTGTTGATCCAAAGATTATATCATCTACATATATTTGTACTAATTGAACATCATTTTTGTTTCTTTTAATAAAAAGAGTATTAACTACTTTACCAATTTCAAATTTTGATTGTAATAGATAAGATCTTAGTCTGTCATACCAGGTTCTAGGAGCTTGTTTCAGACCATATAATGCTTTCTTTAATTTGAAAACATGATTTGGAAATTTTTCATCTTTAAAAAGTGGGGGTTGTTTAACATAAACATCTTCTTTAACAAAACCATTTAAAAATGCACTTTTGACATCCATTTGAAATAATTTAAAATTGTTATGGTTTGCGAAAGCAAGTAGAATTCTAACGGCTTCTAATCTTGCTATGAGTGCAAAAGTTTCATCATAGTCTATCCCTTCTTCTTGACAATAACCTTGCACGATTAAACGAGCTTTATTTCTAACGACCTCACCTAGTTCATTCATTTTATTTTTATAAACCCATTTAGTACCTATTACAGTTTTGTCCTCAGGTCTAGGAACAAGTTCCGATACATCATTTCTGGTGAATTGATTCAGTTCTTCTTTCATGGCAAGAATCTATGAATCATCAAATGATGCTTCCTTTGGATTTTTAGGTTCAATAGTTGATATAAAAGCTACGTTACTCGTCTTGTTTAATTGATTTCTAGTTCTATTAATAGATTCAACATTTCCTAGTATATTTTCTACAGGGTGATCTTTTAAAAGCTTGATTCTTTTATTAGGATGAACAGTTTCACAGATTGTTTCATTTGATTTATTATCTAAAGTAACCAAATCATCTTCATCATTTATTTGAACAAAATCTTTAAAATTTTCATCAAAAGATACATGCATTGTTTCTTCAATAGTGTTAGTTCTTAAATTAAAAACTCTATATGCTTTACTCCTATTAGAATATCCGATAAAGATTCCTTTGTTGGATTTGGTATCAAATTTATCCAAATTATCTTTTGTATTTAAAATAAAACATTTACTTCCAAAAAATTTAAAATAAGTTCCTTTTGGTTTCTTATTAAAAAGAAGTTCATATGGTGTTTTATTGGTTAGTGGACTAATTAAAATCCTATTCAAAATATAACATGCTGTAGTGACTGATTCAGCTCAAAAATGTTTTGGTAATTTACTAGCAGAAAACATAGTTCTCGCACACTCTTGAATCGTCATATTTTTACGTTCTACCACTCCGTTTTGTTATGGAGTTCTTGGAAAGGAAAAATTATGAGTTATTCCTTTTTTAATTACAGAAATTCTAAAAAATTTCATTTTCAAATTCTCCACCGTGATCACTTTGAATAATTTTTATTTTTAAAAATAGTTGATTTTGAATTCTTTTTACAGTTTTTAAATAAATCAAAAGCATCACTTTTATGTTTCAGAAAAATTGTCCATGTAAATCTAGACTAATCATCTACAATTATAAAAACATATTTACTGTGATTTATTGACTGAATTTGAGATGGAACAAACAAATCTAAATGAAGTAACTCAATAGGTTTTGAGGTTGAAATCATATTTTTCAATTTGAATGAACTCTTCCTAAGTTTTCCTAATTGACAAGCATCACATATACTATCTACTTTAAAATCCATTTTAGGGAGACCTCTTACTAAATCAGGTTTTGAAAGTTTAGATAAAAGTTTGAAATTCAAATGCCCAAATCTTTTATGCCAAATCCAAGGGTCACTTGTATTAGCCAAAAGACATTGGTTATAATTTTAAACTTTCGTACTGAGAATATAAATGTTTTTCTTCCTAATTCCTTCAAAGATAATATTTGATTTATTATCTTCGATGAGATACTTAGGTAGTGTTTGGTTTGTTATTTTTAGTTTTGGATTTTGGTTCATACAAAAATGCACATAGACACATTTAAATTGTCGAAAACGACCAATTTAGAAAACGAAGTTAACATACAAAATAGAAAATAACTTTTTTTTATTTTCCGCATTTTGGAACATAACACAACAATGTGAAACGATACATTATTCCGTCATCCCTCTATCCCCTTCGTCATCTCATCCGTCTTTCTATCATCCATTCCGCCATCCCTCTATTCTTGTCATATTTGATATACATGTTGAAAATCGAAAACATAAAATTTGTTTTTAAACCAAACACTACCTTAACTTTTTCAAATTTAATTTTGTAGCCCATATCAAAAAGTTGACTTATACTAAGCAAGTTGTGTTTTAGGTTCCTAACTAAAAAAACATCAGAAATAGTAGGAGTTTTAGAATTACCGACTTTGCCGATGCCAATCACATATCCTTTTGAGTTGTCTCCAAAGTTGACCAGTCCTCCATCTTCATAGATTATGTCATTTAGTATCTCCGGATTTCCAGTCATGTGTCTTGAACATCCACTATCAAGTATCCATTTGTTTTTCTTGATATGCACCATTTGTCCATTGAGTGTTGATTCATCAAAATCCATATAACACGTTTGTTCCTACACAACACACCAATTCGGTAGATAACTTGATTTTCTATAATAACAATATGCAGACTCAGGAAATAATGATGATATGGACAGTTTTGAACTAGTGTTAACAGAATTTTCAAAAATTGCCATTTTAAACTTTTCAAAAATTCAGATTATGAAAACTTTAATTAAAAACCAAAGTTCTCATACCAATTGTTAGGAAATGCGGATTAAGGATCTTAAGGCAAAAATAACACTAGAGGGGGGTGAATAGTGTTTAATGGATTATATGAATCTTTTTGAAATCTTTTGAAATTAAACACAAACAGATGCAATTCACAAACACATAAACAATCACAGAATCAAACACAGATGCAAATAATAAATAAAAAGCAGTAAAAGGAAAGAACACACCGGAATTTTATACTGGTTCGGAGTTACCCTACATCCAGTCTCACATAATTTCTTGTGTAGATTACTTTTCAAATATAATTTCGATATTACAATCCTGATTTCAAGGCTACGAGACACACCCTCCTGTCTTCGAGTCTAGGGGAACTCTCTTGATTTAACCAGGCCACAAGATCACTTAACTGATTTATGGGCTACAATCACACCCAATTGATTTATAGGCCACAATCACACCTTTTCAGTTTCGCTTTGATAGATAGAGAGACTCGATACGCTTCTTTGATTACAAATGAACCTATAACTTTGAATAGCACTGAGATCTTTGAGAGAGGGGCAGAGAATCAAACTACAGATGATCAAGTTTGATTCACTTAGGATTTCGGCAGAGTTTTGTTAAAGTGTTTGAAAATTAGACAATATTTGAGTAGAGAAGGAGTGAATAATGAAGAAAAATCTATTAAAAAATCATTCAAAAACACAGGTATTTATAGAGGAACAACAGTCGTGTCTTTTCACGAAACGATACGACGAACAGACATTTCTTTTGAAAATTTAAATTTTGAAATTAACGGACACTATGTCGACATGAGAGGAAGCGGTATGTCGACATGCCCCTTTGAGTTTTGAAAATTGATTTTTCTTTTGAAAACGATTTCTATCTTAAATTTGACAAAACTACTTTAGAAGTTTAAAAACTATTTTGAATGTAATTTAAACTTATAAAAGAGATTTAAAAATAATCTTTAAAATATATAATTTATAATATAAAAGTAATATTAAAAACAAAGTATAGAATATATTTTTGAGATTTTAAAACTTATAATAAAAACAGAAGACAGTTTAAAAAAAAAGATGATTTTGAAATAAAAGATAGTTTAAAAACATGAGATGTTTTGAAATCATGATTAAAAAGAAGATTTAAAAATCGTTTTTGAAAATAACGCTAAAACATTTAAATCAAGAGAGATGATTTTAAAATGATATTTTTGGAAAAATAGTTAAAACCAAAATAAGCTATTTTTGAAAGTTTATGGAATTCCACTAGATATCATGGATTTCATTCCACTAGAGAAGGTCGTGGGTTCCATCCCACTATGGGTTCCATCCTATTATTAAAGCTAGAAGTTGATTCCATTCCATGAATAAAATCAGAATAAAGATGTTAGTGCTATTATGAAGTTTTAACAACAATCTAGACTCTAGTACTTATCTTGATGTCTTGAACTCTTGATATCTTGATACTCATGAGTCTTCAGTCTTGGTTTCTTCAATCTGAAAATCATCAGTCTTGAATCTCTATACTGTACAGTCTTCATTCTTTAGTACCTGCATATATATCCAGCATATACATATATCTAGACACGAATATTAGTATTTATATTTTATAACAAGTCCTAAGGTTGTTGTTATCAAAACCATCAACTCTAGAACTAACACAAGGGGGCGGAGATCTCGTTTTGAACAATGGTGGCATAATTGGCTTATTCTTGAGCTTCAGGGCATGGCGAGGACCGAGGTTGGTAATGATGGAATTGTCGAAGGCTGGGCAACCTACTACGGGCGTAGGGCACCGTACGAATGCCTGAGGTGGCGGCAAGCAAGCAAATAAAGACGGTGGATGTGTATGTATCGTGATTTAGTTGTTTGGAGCGAACCAGGTTAGGGCAAAGAACATGATTAAGTTTGATTAATGACTTAATTAAGAAGTTAATTATATTATTTAATTAGTAAGCCATATAAAATCCATTACTTGTTTATACTAGGTCCAAATCGAACACAGTCTGTTGCGTTACTTTCGTAGTAACGAGATCTATGTTATGGAATTGGATGGTGGATTTTGGAGCTATTGGAATGTTGCGCTAAAAATTGAACGTTGTTCGATTTTAGACAGAACTAGACGCTTCAGTGATAACTGGAATTTCAGTGAGTTTAACTCACCTTTTGGTTAATCAGTAATGTTTTATAGTAGATAAAAATTATTGATTGCATGCTAGGATGTTATATTGGTTGATTGTTTGGTTTTGATAAATTGTCGCTTTTGATAGTAGTCATTTCATGAAATCATTTGCAAGGAATTTATATGACGAACAGGAAATTTGTAGAGGGATCCAATGGGATTCCTCGTCATTATTGATTATACATCTGTCATATGAATTATAGAATATTAAACCTGATTGTTTAGCCCAATTGGATTTTGATATTGTTATATGTTGAAAACTTGACCCTGGTAGTGATAAAAATCAATAACAACATCGGTTATGTGCTTTGGTGGCTATTGGCCTCAATTTAGTATTTTAAAATACTATTAATTGTCATTTTGGCTTGAAGTTAGTTTGATTAAGGGAATGATTTCAATTCTAATCTTTGGGTTTTTTGGAATATTTTTTTCTATTTGTTTATTTTACCCCAACCTTTTTATTTGTCTTTTCTAAATCATTTAGAAATATTTTAAAGTTGTTTAACTATTGTTAAATAATGTTTAAAAAAATTCTTTTCAATATTATTTTAAGGTTATTTATCAAAATTTAATATTGTAAAAAAGTTATCTATTTAAATAATTAATATTGTTTGAAGATAATTAATATTTATGTATTTATTAGTTATGTTTTGGAATTAATAATTATTATTTATTAATAACATTTTGGAAGTTAATTATTTATTACAATAAGGTTTTGAAAGATTAATTATTATATTAATAGTGTTTGAAAATATTAATTATTACATTAATAATGGTTTGAAGTTATTTATTATTATACTAATAACGTTTGAAGTAAATTAATTATTTCTTAATGATGTTAAGAAATTTATTATGTTATTAATGTTGTTGAAAAATTAATTTATTATTGATTTATGATGTTTAAAATTAACTAAATTAACTGATTAATGGTATTTATAAATAATAAATTGATTTATAATGGAATTTCATTTAATAAAGAATTTATAAATGAATATGAAGTGTGGATTTATAAAGGATTTTTATAAAGGCTTTATAAAGAATTTTTATAAAGGTGTTTATAGAATTTTAGAAATGATTTTTATTAAGTAAATTTAGAAGGGATTTTTATAAAGGTTCATTATAAAAGTGTTTTATAAAAGCATAGAGTTTTATAAATGGGTTTAGAAATTTATAAAAAAAGAGTTTTATAAATTGTTTTAGGGATTTTTAAAAATGTTTTATAATTGGTTTAGAGATTTAGAAAAGAAGTTGATAAATGGTTTTAAAATTGTATAAAAGGGAATTTATGGAAGAAGTTGGAATTTATTTTCAAAATGATCTTTAGATAACTAAGGTTGTATGGAAATATTTTTCCATATTCAACACCAAATAGGAAATCATTCTCGGTGTTTTTTTGAATGTATTTATACCGTTGAGATAAGTATACTGATATTATTCTAAGTATTAAAAGGAGTAAAAAGGGTTTATGGGTATACCTTTGTAAAAGTATTTTTATACAAGTATTTACGAGGTGATTTTAATTAATGAAAGGATTAATTAAAGAGGCTAGTGATTGCTTATGTACTTAACCAATATTGGTTTTCCCTATAGAATTAAATCCCTAATTTGAGTGTCGTTTTTATTTGATAGTTAAATAGCCGACTATAAAACTTGTCCAGTTTTAAACTATCACTGACGGACTGGGGAGACCAGGATCGAATATGTTATCCGAAAACTGCTTCGAACCAGCAATAGCATTTCGAATTGGAATATCTGGAAGATGTTTGAAGATGGAGCTCTTTGAAGTGCAAGGGCTATTTGCTACTAATCTTGAGTGTGATTCCAAAATGGATGTAGTAGAAGTGGTGTCCTTTGATTTCATTCAGACCTAGAATGAACTTGTATGGATGAATGATGGCATTGAATTTCTTCTTGGAGGGCAGTGTTAGTATTCCAAGATGGTCTGCTAAGAGAAAAGGTAAAAGCATTGCCTCAAGCCTCACAATCCGGAAAATGGCTAAAACAGAGTTGATGCAACAGGGCTTTGTGGGTCACTCCCATTAAGGTGTGTCATTACCTTTCTAGATTATCAAATTATGGATTTGGTTGTGCATGAGAGCTCTCTATAAAGGGTGGGAATAATCAGAGTAATGACATTGTAACGACCCGTAAATTTCAACTGTTTTAATAACGTAATTAGTTGAAATTTTGCGAAATTTTAAATGATAAATTTTGAAATATAATTTGATATTTGATATGCGTCTAGTTAAACATAGCAACTGGTAAAATTTTCGTCCGAAAATATGAAAGTTTATTTCGCGCGTAAATTCACTTCAAGATAATCAGTTAAAAAGCAATGAAAATAAAATATTTCCGAAACCTAAATATTTTTATATAGGAAAATTCTAAACCATCTTCTGAGCAAAATGACAGTTTGTCGTTTTTCCAAATTCGGACATCTTTGGCTCCGTCGATCTTATTTTTCAATGTTTTTCTTGCATTTTCCGCTATTAGAAAATTCGAATTTTTATAATTCAAACATACCACTGATATCTGTATATCGTTTTGATCGTCTCGTCGTGCTGATCTCAACGGTGTATTCATTTGTGTATTTTGGAAATCCAGTACGCGATGAAATCAGTGAAAGCGTTAGCCGTACCGGTACTTGTTTGTTTTGTTTCCCAACGTCTTTCCACTTTCCAGCGTATAAACCAAATAGCTGGCTGTTATCATTATTTACGGTTCAACTTCTACCTTTTCCATTCCCTTTCTTAAATTTTATTTTGGTTCCCAATTCTTTGACTTCACTCAGGTTCATGTTGCTCTTAAATATAAAGGTGTATGTCATCTGGCACTTTCGTTTTCTGTTCCTCTGCCTTTTCAAATTATTTATGGTGAAGCAGCTCACCCACCATCCTCCAACATTCATCACCTATTCCTATTTGCTCCACCACCACGCTCATATTCTGCCCCACCGAAACTCACCCTCCCACACGTTTCCACCGAACCCATCTACCTTCCGTCCTGACCATCCCCACATCACCAGTTTTCATCTCCACCGCCCGCACCTTCCATGGCTCAAGCTCCGCCTGTGCACCATCTTTTTCCCCGCCGCAGTAGTCTCGGACACCGCCTTTTTCTCCACCCTCACCATCGATCCACTTCCCCACCTGCACAAGCAAATGACGGGCCTCCTTCACCTTGAACAACCTCCATGAACCCATGGCCCGACCCGCCGCCTCGCAACAGCCGCTCTTCCTCTTCCCTTCGCTCCCTCTTTTCCGCCACATGCACTATCACCAACGCCTTGAACCCGATACCCGCATCACTCTTCTTCCCGACACCCGCTCCAGCCTTAAGCCCACCTGATGGCATGGTACCCCTTTTTCCTAGCCTCTCTCCACCTGGCATGCGTTCCCACCCGATGGCATGCGTTCCCACCTGATGTTTGTATGCCCATATTATAAGTCAGGTGTGCATTTATATTTTTATAATATGTTAGGTTAGAGTAGCTTTTGTATAGGATCGGTAAAGTATATAATATGTTTGCATATATTTTTAAGTATGGAATATAACAGTTGTGGATATTTTTAAGTATTGGTTGTCATATGTTAATATATACCTATCCATTGTATGCTGAGTACAATATATATATATATATATATATATATATATATATATATATAGCCGCAGTAGGCTATAGTTATAAACTTACATTTTAAATTTTTATGACTGAGTGATGGTTGTTGTATATTACCCATGGCAGTATTTATATTCTTCTACAATTTTATCTTGTGATCAGTTATATTTAGTTCTTATATCCGTATATTGGGTTGCGGTAATTGTTTTGAGGTATAGTATATAAATATATATGTTTTAAATTTTTAAAAATATATGTGTTTGAAACTTGGTGTTCATATTTTGAGTGAACATATATATGTATATTTATTTAAACTTGTATATATCTTCTATATGTTTTAAGTGGTTTGAGTATGTTAGTTTATATATAGCATAGTCAGTTATATGTTTTAAAGTATATATATTAGTTACGTAAGCTATTGGTTTGCATATTATATGTTAATTTACTAATATATGAAAGTTATATATATTAGTTTATAATAGAAGTATGATATAGGTTTATAACAGTACAGGTTTTTCTATTTTGGAAGTATAGTTTGGTTTCCTGTAGCAGCTTACATATACTATACACGTTTCATTTTGATAGCAACATAGGTATATCTGGTATGTTTCATTTTAATTGTAGCATAATATATTTTAATATATAAATGTATATAAGTTTAGTTTGATTTTTTTGGTATATAATTACCTAAGTTTACCTGAGCTTTGAGTTTCGAGATATATTGTTATATATATATTATGTTGTTCTCATTTATAAGTCTGCATATAGCTGGGCAATTGCTGTTTATATACTTACATATATAGTATAACGTGCATATATATTTTCGTATGTATAAATTCTGAATCCGTTATATGTAGTACTTACATATATTTTAACATGCACTTGATAGTTGAAACAAATGATTTGCATATGTATATTTTTCATATAAATTTTAGATTGATTTTTGGTTTTAAGAAAAAATATATATAATATATATATTATATTTTGTTTCAGTCCTTATCAAGCGGATTCTGATTATTTCATCGATTCCTTGTTATCAAACTCGATCGTCGAATTCGTGCCAACCTTAACTTGCTTTGGAATTCGTGTTTGGATTCGTAACTCATCGCATTCTGTTCTTTCTCTAGCCTCGAAAGGTGAGCACTCACTCACGATTAACGTTCTTTTATTTATTAAATTTGATTTCAATTGAAACGACAATTGAAATATGCTGCTGTTAGTTAATTACACTGTTATATATGCTATTGCCTGTATCAGTTTACCTGTGACACCTGACACCATTATCTGTTAATTATTTATGCGATGATAATACAGTTTGGCTGATAATTGATTGATTGTTGATGTTTATATTGGACGTTAAATTGTTAATGTTAAATTGATAAATAGTATGAAATTGAACTTGATATAGTATAATTAAATGTTAAATTTGATTAACCGACATTTGTATAATATGACCCCTTTAACTGTTGAAATTATCGACACATAGGATTTGTTTAATTTCATTTTGAACCACTGAATGTATGTTGTTAAATTGATAATGTAGGAAATTGTAAATAGACAACAAGTGAAAACCGTAATGTAATAATCTTTAATCTACATGAAATGATAGTGTATATTCTAGAAATAGTTATATTAATTCGTACAAATAACAATGCGAATTAATACGGTTATTTCGGGATTATTTGAATTGATTATTGGATTGATATTGATTATTGTTATTGCTTGTTTATTTACTTTGACACCATCCCTGTTATCACACTGCAAGTTCCCTTTACTATGCTTTGATTTTGGAATTGAATTGGAATCGGGTTGAAATGATAAATACCCAAAATTGAACTTTGACCTAGGAAAGAAAATTAAATAAAACCCGATTGGTCAATAATTTGATTTGAAAATAAATTGAAGATTTATTTGAATAAATAATATGCTTTTGAAATGAAGTTGAAATTTGAATTTTAATGAAAGGAAAATGTTAATATATAATAATCTGAAACAAAATATTAACAATGTAATTGATGAAAGAATGTGGTTTAATTTGAGAAGTTATCGAATTAAGTTTGAAATTATAATTAAGTTTGAAATTATTAAACTTTGAAATGATTTAATAATTAAGTTTGAAATTATTAACTTTGAAACTATTTAATAATTAAGTTTTGAATTATTTAATAATTAAATAAGATTGAATAATTTAATGATTAAATTGAATTGAACTCTTTAATAAGTAAAATTGAACTTTTGAATAAGCGAACTTTACTTCGTAAATAATTGAAATTGAGTTTCTTGATTAAGTAAGTTTTGGAAAATTATTTAAGAAAGTAAATAAGTGAAATGGAATTTATTTAACAAGAAATGAAGATGTGATATTTTTGGAATTAATGTAAGACTTGTAATTGAAAGAATTGATTTGACGAATTTAGTTTAATTCAAAATTGTAAATTTTGATTTATTGAAGTTGAACTTAAGAATTGATTTAATGAATTGGAAATTTAATAGAAATTATTTTGAATGGCAAATTTACTTAATGAATATTGAATGAAATCGATAAATGAATTTAAATTGACTTAAATGTTAAATCAAATTAATTTAAATGATTTCGGAATGAAACTTATTTACGAACTTGAATCAATATTTGAATTGTTTTAAATAGAAATTGAAATTGAATTATAAGATTTTGAAATTGTGAATTTGGAAGTTTTGAAACGTAAATATTGGAAATTGGTTTAGAAAGACAAATGAAATGTTGATTTATAAACTCTGATTGAAATGGAAATTGATTTGGTTTTGAAATATATTAAATGACCAATCGGTGTAATAATACGTAGTTATTAAAGAGACCGGGATCGGATATGGACATACTCTCTGTCGATACCGAAACCACTTTAATAACTAATATACGCGGAGTGTTGATCCAGAACGAAGTGGATGGTTTTGGTGAACGCGTTGACTGAAGAAAGAGAACGATATTGGATGACCCCTGACATGACTAAAACAGGAGCCGCGCCGGGCCATTGAGGATCGCCATCTCTAGCGGACACACTTCTTCGATACCATATCTATTACTTTTGTGATTCGATTTGGGTGCACCCCTCGATTATGGGAGTGTTGTTTCGCGGTGTTGGGGTAGTAGCTGCTATGCCCAACATCAGTCCGGATCAGGCAACTACTAGTATCCTAGTTGGTATCGCCTCATGTACCTTGTCATACTGATTATCCTATTCGCGACCACTACGATTTTGATTTGTACCTTTAGTATATGGATTGCCCTCTGGTGACTTCCGGTTTTGGGGAAACTACGGTCTTGTATATGCTTTTGGGAATAAAAATGTGTTAAGGGTGGAATGGGCCATGACTTAACGCTATTTTGATATCTTTTTATATTACTGATAGACATTATCTACTTAGCGTACATTACTACATAGTAGATAGTTTAACGGATCCTTAAAGGATGGTTATTCCAAACATCCTTTGAGTTACTTGTATTTCAATCGCTATTTCACTTGAGTTGGATTTATTAATATAAGAATGTTAATCCTGACTCGAGTGTCTTGTGTTTTTGCTTTACGCTCGGGTCAGACTGAGTGATCCAGTATTCGAGACTCACAATTGGAGTTGGAGCTTTGCTTGAAGATCCAGCCTTCTATTCTGCTTCAGTATTCGATGATTCCAGTGATGTACTCTGATTTGTATCTGATGTATCGTATTACTCTTCTGTTGTAAACTCTGATGTATTTTATATATTCATATAGTAGCTTCATGAACTACTATCTCCTTTATTTCCGCTGCACTTATTACTCTGTGTCTGTGATCTGTGATTATTAGTTACTGTATATGTTCAGTTTTTCCAATTTAAATTAACAACGCGGTATTTTGAGCAATTCAACTCCGGCATGAGTGTCTACCTATTCACTTATAATGGACGCGAATGGTCCAAAATGGCGGGTCGTTACAGTTGGTATCAGAGCTTTGGTAGCTCTAGGCAAAACTCAACATATAGGGTAAATGTATTTACAGAATCACTCTCATTCGAGTTTCAATCTCTTCTTTCGGACTCGATTTCTTTGAATTTTGGAACGTTCCCTCCGGTTCCGAATTTCATTCGTGTCCCTCACTATTCGTCTTCTTTCAATCATGGAGCACCCCATAACTCCATTCTAAATGTTATCTATAATAGATCGGCGGTCTCGCCAATCTTCGAATGATTCGTAAAGGAGCAAAACTCCTTTACAATAGGCATTGATTTACCGAAGATTTCTGTATCCTCGGTTTACGATGCTATCTATCTCCTGCTAAACCTGAATTTTATTTCTTGAGATCGAATGTCGATTTACCTCGGAATTCTACACCGATCTTATTTTGAAGTCACGGTCGACCCGGTTAAGGTTGCCCGCGATTTATATAAACTTATCCATCGCCTTATTTTGTTATTTAATTATCTCATCTTTGTTCAAACCTACCTTCGAATCAAAATTTCTCTTTGATTTGAGTCTATCAAAAAATTTGAATCCCTATCCTTGCTTTGAAATCCATTATTGTATAGTTAAGTGAGGAAGTGTATTGAAAATTAATTTTAAAATATCGTTTTCAAATTTGATAAATAAAAAAAAAGTTTTGTATGATTATATTATATATAAATTATAAGTTTTCTGAAATCAAATTGTTAATAAATTTGTTGTCAGAAATAATAATATTTGATTTCATTTATTGTTTTGTAAACCATTGACTATTGCATAAAATAAATAAATGAATTTATAAATACGGTTTATAAATTGATTTGGAATTTGAAATGAATCTAATTCAGAAATTTGAGAATTTAGTTTCCGGTGATTTGGAACTTTGGTTTTAAAATTTTAAAGTATATATTATTGAAAGTATTTTCGAATAGAAATCGTTTTCAAAGAATTTTTAAAATATTGAAATCAGTGCTCTTCTCTTTGTCGCTGGAAAATAATTTCGGTGATGGCGGCCGCATCATCGACGTTCATTTTCGAGTTTCGAAGTGGAGATACTATTCTGTAGCTTTGCTACGGTTTTGTTTTGAAAAAAAAATATTTTGATTTGAATTTCTTCAGTATAATTTGATTTATATATATATAGGTATCTTATTTTAAAATTTAATTTGATTTGATATAAATATATTATATATATCTCTAAATTGTTTAAAGTTAATCGGAAATCTAATTCTTCAATTTTGTTAAAGAATGATTTACTTATAAATAAAAACCAAATTTGGGATAACATTTAAACTTGAATAATTGAATTTGGAAAATTTTATTTGAATATTTTTCAACTGCATTCTAATACAACTTACCTAAATCATTCAGAAGTTGAATATGTAATTGGATAATATATAAAATAAATTGAATTTATAAATAAATTTGAGTGTTTATAATAAATGTTATACACTAAATTTTGATTTTAAAGATGTTAATAGAGTTAGATAGGATAATAAATAAAACTCAGTTAATAATGAAATAAATTTGTTTTGAAAGAATTAATAAAATTGAAATTTGATCAGCATATGAAATACCTTGAATTTAAGAGAAATTAGCATATGTAAATTAATTTAAATCGAAACTTTTATGTTTAAATTAATTTATATGGTTTAAATATATGTAATAAGATATATTAAGTGGAACAAATTCAATAATAATTTGGAATAAAGAAGAATTTAAATAGTTGAAAAAAATATGATTATAATAAAAGACTATTCAATTTATGATTTTGAAACTATAATTTAAGAAATGGGATAATAAGATAATGAATTCAGGAATAGTTGAGATTGATTTCAGTAAAAGCAATTGGATTAAATCAATTATTGAATATCAATTAATTTAAATTTGAATTTATATGGTTTAAATTAATTGTTATTTTGTATTTCAAATCTGTTTTTCTTTCCAGTTGTTTCTATTCTCCTACCTCGTTCCTTTTCGGGGACGAAAAGTTTTGAGTGGGGGAGAGTGTAACGACCCGTAAATTTCAACTGTTTTAATAACGTAATTAGTTGAAATTTTGCGAAATTTTAAATGATAAATTTTGAAATATAAATTTGATATTTGAAATGCGTCTAGTTAAACATAGCAACTGGTAAATTTTCGTCCGAAAATATGAAAGTTTATTTCGCGCGTAAATTCACTTCAAGATAATCAGTTAAAAAGCAATTAAAATAAAATATTTCCGAAACCTAAATATTTTTATATAGGAAAATTCTAAACCATCTTCTGAGCAAAATGACAGTTTGTCGTTTTTCCAAATTCGGACATCTTTGGCTCCATCGATCTTATTTTTCAATGTTTTTCTTGCATTTTCCGCTATTAGAAAATTCGAATTTTTATAATTCAAACATACCACTGATATCTGTATATCGTTTTGATCGTCTCGTCGTGCTGATCTCAACGGTGTATTCATTTGTGTATTTCGGAAATCCAGTACGCGATGAAATCAGTGAAAGCGTTAGCCGTACCGGTACTTGTTTGTTTTGTTTCCCAACGTCTTTCCACTTTCCAGCGTATAAACCAAATAGCTGGCTGCTATCATTATTTACGGTTCAACTTCTACCTTTTCCATTCCCTTTCTTAAATTTTATTTTGGTTCCCAATTCTTTGACGTCACTCAGGTTCATGTTGCTCTTAAATATAAAGGTGTATATCATCTGGCACTTTCGTTTTCTGTTCCTCTGCCTTTTCAAATTATTTATGGTGAAGCAGCTCACCCACCATCCTCCAACATTCATCACCTATTCATATTTGCTCCACCACCACGCTCATATTCTGCCCCACCGAAACTCACCCTCCCACACGTTTCCACCGAACCCATCTACCTTCCGTCCTGACCATCCCCACATCACCAGTTTTCATCTCCACCGCCCGCACCTTCCACGGCTCAAGCTCCGCCTGCGCACCATCTTTTTCCCCGCCGCAGTAGTCTCGGACACCGCCTTTTTCTCCACCCTCACCATCGATCCACTTCCCCACCTGCACAAGCAAATGACGGGCCTCCTTCACCTTGAACAACCTCCATGAACCCATGGCCCGACCCGCCGCCTCGCAACAGCCGCTCTTCCTCTTCCCTCCTCTCCCTCTTTTCCGCCACATGCACTATCACCAACGCCTTGAACCCGATACCCGCATCACTCTTCTTCCCGACACCCGCTCCAGCCTTAAGCCCACCTGATGGCATGGTACCCCTTTTTCCTAGCCTCTCTCCACCTGGCATGCGTTCCCACCCGATGGCATGCGTTCCCACCTGATGTTTGTATGCCCATATTATAAGTCAGGTGTGCATTTATATTTTTATAATATGTTAGGTTAGAGTAGCTTTTGTATAGGATCGGTAAAGTATATAATATGTTTGCATATATTTTTAAGTATGGAATATAACAGTTGTGGATATTTTTAAGTATTGGTTGTCATATGTTAATATATACCTATCCATTGTATGCTGAGTACAATATATATATATATATAGCCGCAGTAGGCTATAATTATAAACTTACATTTTAAATTTTTATGACTGAGTGATGGTTGTTGTATATTACCCATGGCAGTATTTATATTCTTCTACAATTTTATCTTGTGATCAGTTATATTTAGTTCTTATATCCGTATATTGGGTTGCGGTAATTGTTTTGAGGTATAGTATATAAATATATATGTTTTAAATTTTTAAAAATATATGTGTTTGAAACTTGGTGTTCATATTTTGAGTGAACATATATATGTATATTTATTTAAACTTGTATATATCTTCTATATGTTTTAAGTGGTTTGAGTATGTTAGTTTATATATAGCATAGTCAGTTATATGTTTTAAAGTATATATATTAGTTACGTAAGCTATTGGTTTGCATATTATATGTTAATTTACTAATATATGAAAGTTATATATATTAGTTTATAATAGAAGTATGATATAGGTTTATAACAGTACAGGTTTTTCTATTTTGGAAGTATAGTTTGGTTTCCTGTAGCAGCTTACATATACTATACACGTTTCATTTTGATAGCAACATAGGTATATCTGGTATGTTTCATTTTAATTGTAGCATAATATATTTTAATATATAAATGTATATAAGTTTAGTTTGATTTTTTTGGTATATAATTACCTAAGTTTACCTGAGCTTTGAGTTTCGAGATATATTGTTATATATATATTATGTTGTTCTCATTTATAAGTCTGCATATAGCTGGGCAATTGCTGTTTATATACTTACATATATAGTATAACGTGCATATATATTTTCGTATGTATAAATTCTGAATCCGTTATATGTAGTACTTACATATATTTTAACATGCACTTGATAGTTGAAACAAATGATTTGCATATGTATATTTTTCATATAAATTTTAGATTGATTTTTGGTTTTAAGAAAAAATATATATAATATATATTTTATATTTTGTTTCAGTCCTTATCAAGCGGATTCTGATTATTTCATCGATTCCTTGTTATCAGACTCGATCGTCGAATTCGTGCCAACCTTAACTTGCTTTGGAATTCATGTTTGGATTCGTAACTCATCGCATTCTGTTCTTTCTCTAGCCTCGAAAGGTGAGCACTCACTCACGATTAACGTTCTTTTATTTATTAAATTTGATTTCAATTGAAACGACAATTGAAATATGCTGCTGTTAGTTAATTACACTGTTATATATGCTATTGCCTGTATCAGTTTACCTGTGACACCTGACACCATTATCTGTTAATTATTTATGCGATGATAATACAGTTTGGCTGATAATTGATTGATTGTTGATGTTTATATTGGACGTTAAATTGTTAATGTTAAATTGATAAATAGTATGAAATTGAACTTGATATAGTATAATTAAATGTTAAATTTGATTAACCGACATTTGTATAATATGACCCCTTTAACTGTTGAAATTATCGACACGTAGGATTTGTTTAATTTCATTTTGAACCACTGAATGTATGTTGTTAAATTGATAATGTAGGAAATTGTAAATAGACAACAAGTGAAAACCGTAATGTAATAATCTTTAATCTACATGAAATGATAGTGTAGATTCTAGAAATAGTTATATTAATTCGTACAAATAACAATGCGAATTAATACGGTTATTTCGGGATTATTTGAATTGATTTTTGGATTGATATTGATTATTGTTATTGCTTGTTTATTTACTTTGACACCATCCCTGTTATCACACTGCAAGTTCCCTTTACTATGCTTTGATTTTGGAATTGAATTGGAATCGGGTTGAAATGATAAATACCCAAAATTGAACTTTGACCTAGGAAAGAAAATTAAATAAAACCCGATTGGTCAATAATTTGATTTGAAAATAAATTGAAGATTTATTTGAATAAATAATATGCTTTTGAAATGAAGTTGAAATTTGAATTTTAATGAAAGGAAAATGTTAATATATAATAATCTGAAACAAAATATTAACAATGTAATTGATGAAAGAATGTGGTTTAATTTGAGAAGTTATCGAATTAAGTTTGAAATTATAATTAAGTTTGAAATTATTAAACTTTGAAATGATTTAATAATTAAGTTTGAAATTATTAACTTTGAAACTATTTAATAATTAAGTTTTGAATTATTTAATAATTAAATAAGATTGAATAATTTAATGATTAAATTGAATTGAACTCTTTAATAAGTAAAATTGAACTTTTGAATAAGCGAACTTTACTTCGTAAATAATTGAAATTGAGTTTCTTGATTAAGTAAGTTTTGGAAAATTATTTAAGAAAGTAAATAAGTGAAATGGAATTATTTAACAAGAAATGAAGATGTGATATTTTTGGAATTAATGTAAGACTTGTAATTGAAAGAATTGATTTGACGAATTTAGTTTAATTCAAAATTGTAAATTTTGATTTATTGAAGTTGAACTTAAGAATTGATTTAATGAATTGGAAATTTAATAGAAATTATTTTGAATGGCAAATTTACTTAATGAATATTGAATGAAATCGATAAATGAATTTAAATTGACTTAAATGTTAAATCAAATTAATTTAAATGATTTCGGAATGAAACTTATTTACGAACTTGAATCAATATTTGAATTGTTTTAAATAGAAATTGAAATTGAATTATAAGATTTTGAAATTGTGAATTTGGAAGTTTTGAAACGTAAATATTGGAAATTGGTTTAGAAAGACAAATGAAATGTTGATTTATAAACTCTGATTGAAATGGAAATTGATTTGGTTTTGAAATATATTAAATGACCAATCGGTGTAATAATACGTAGTTATTAAAGAGACCGGGATCGGATATGGACATACTCTCTGTCGATACCGAAACCACTTTAATAACTAATATACGCGGAGTGTTGATCCAGAACGAAGTGGATGGTTTTGGTGAACGCGTTGACTGAAGAAAGAGAACGATATTGGATGACCCCTGACATGACTAAAACAGGAGCCGCGCCGGGCCATTGAGGATCGCCATCTCTAGCGGACACACTTCTTCGATACCATATCTATTACTTTTGTGATTCGATTTGGGTGCACCCCTCGATTATGGGAGTGTTGTTTCGCGGTGTTGGGGTAGTAGCTGCTATGCCCAACATCAGTCCGGATCAGGCAACTACTAGTATCCTAGTTGGTATCGCCTCATGTACCTTGTCATACTGATTATCCTATTCGCGACCACTACGATTTTGATTTGTACCTTTAGTATATGGATTGCCCTCTGGTGACTTCCGGTTTTGGGGAAACTACGGTCTTGTATATGCTTTTGGGAATAAAAATGTGTTAAGGGTGGAATGGGCCATGACTTAACGCTATTTTGATATCTTTTTATATTACTGATAGACATTATCTACTTAGCGTACATTACTACATAGTAGATAGTTTAACGGATCCTTAAAGGATGGTTATTCCAAACATCCTTTGAGTTACTTGTATTTCAATCGCTATTTCACTTGAGTTGGATTTATTAATATAAGAATGTTAATCCTGACTCGAGTGTCTTGTGTTTTTGCTTTACGCTCGGGTCAGACTGAGTGATCCAGTATTCAAGACTCACCATTGGAGTTGGAGCTTTGCTTGAAGATCCAGCCTTCTATTCTGCTTCAGTATTCGATGATTCCAGTGATGTACTCTGATTTGTATCTGATGTATCGTATTACTCTTCTGTTGTAAACTCTGATGTATTTTATATATTCATATAGTAGCTTCATGAACTACTATCTCCTTTATTTCCGCTGCACTTATTACTCTGTGTCTGTGATCTGTGATTATTAGTTACTGTATATGTTCAGTTTTGCCAATTTAAATTAACAACGCGGTATTTTGAGCAATTCAACTCCGGCATGAGTGTCTACCTATTCACTTATAATGGACGCGAATGGTCCAAAATGGCGGGTCGTTACAGACATATTCGGTACTATCCAACTTCAAGGGTCGGCCGGTTTTGCGTTAGCTAGGGTGGACAAAGTTCAGGGTCTGACGCAGGTACATTTTACCTAGAGATGTATTGTACGGAAGGTAGTTCCTTACCTTGCCATTAATGGAATCCATTTTCCAATACGAGCCTTTGGACTTGATTGTATATCTATTATACAGGAAGTTAATAATGTAGCAAATTCGGCTATGATTCCATATTTATTTTAAACCCTAGACATTAATATAATATCAGAATATAAATGTTTTGGTTATCATAAGGTAAAAACTCGTCTGTGTTTATGTGCAATGTTGCCTTACGAGACACTTTTTATTTTGAACGGGCTTTATAAATGTAGAAATCAATCTAATTCGATTAAGTTTTCTTGCGTTGGTTTACCAGGCTGATTCGGGTGTTAATTTCTTATAATGCTCGGGTCAGTCCGAGCATAGTTTTCAGATTTAGCTGGATGCTTTGGAGCTTTTAGGAGACGAGCTGGATTTTCCAAGACGTACTAACATACCTTATAGGGTTCCACTATTTATTGTTCTTCATGTCTGTTTGTAGCAATTTTTAAGGACGGACTATTATAACTTTCTAGGCTGGTGATAGATTAGTACTCTGATGATTGTATAAATATTAAAGTTTCTTTTTGTAAAGAGTTGTTGAATATCATACTTTACTCATCACGTTGTGAGATTCTGTTCTTTCTTTTCTTTCTTGTACCCTAACAATTTGTCTTTCCAGAACTTAGATGTTCGGCGCGTGAATACCCTGGATGTATTAGTGTTGATTTTGATGATAAAAAAAGGTGGGTCGTTACATCTTAGTTTCCATTAACATAACTAATTAGTGCTAATTAAATTTTATTACCATATTTACACATGTAATTATATTTGACCCTACAATTTCAAATGTTAATAACTTCTTCGTTTGAACTCCGATTAGAAAACATTATTTATAAAAATTGATCTGAAAATCACCATGAATATAGTGGTGCAAGCTTCGTTGCCAAATTTTGATGTTCGTAAAAAATTCCATTTTTCACCGTTTACTATTTATTAACTAATTTCTTTTTAATTGATTAACATAAAAAAAGCAGGGTGTTACATTATCCCCTCTCCCCTTTAAAGAATTTCGGCCATGAAATTCCTCAAAGGTTCAATCATGTAACCTATCACACATCCAAAAACTAACAAATTATGAGTACGCAAACAATTTTACAACCAATCGTGTACTGTGCATGGTGTATCATAACATATATGATATGCAAACTGAGTAATTCTAAATTGGTGCCTCCTATATGAATGAATATTTTAAAACATTTTTTGAAAATATGGTGCAACATCCTAAATATACTAGCAGTGTTATATGTAAGCAACCTTTGAAAACCGAAAACTTGCTTTTACATCCGACTTTTACCCACACATCTATGGATAGAAGTATAGTTCAACCAACTTCGCATCCAATAACTACCATCCAAAATCCTAGCTTACCATTGCTAACATCCAAATTTGAATAATCCAGTTTTTTAAACTTATTTTCTTATGCTAGGAAAGGGTCTAGATGGAAAAATATGTATTTCCCTCCTTCTTTTATGTACCTCTTCCCCTATATCTTGGAATCTCCTCTTTTGCCCCCAATCCTTTTTCAACTTTTCCAACTAAAATTTTCATATGCCAATTTCTATTTTAAGTTTTTAAAATAGGGTTTATTTCAAAAATCGAAAGATAAGGAGAAAGTGATTCCCTATCTATAACAGTTTTCTCCCTTTTTCTTACTGTATTTTATTTTATTGTCATCTTTATAGCATGGTAAAATCATTACTAACTAACATGTCAACTATTTCCTAATGTCACGCATGTGGCATTTTCAAATTTTGAAAATTTCTTTTTAATTCTAAATATTTTTATATCACTTTCTAATATACTAAAAAAAACTAAACTTAAAAACCTTTCAAAACATTTTGCAAAGATATTTTTATTTTTCAAAAGTGTACATATGTATAGGTTTTTCAAAACACCAGTTTCCACATCTCAAGAAATCGAGGTTTAGTCAACAATCTAATGTTCGTAATGGACTTTGCTTAATTTGCACTGTAAGTTTTAAGTTCCAATTTTTTTTAATTTACAATAGAAACCAGAAACTAAGTTCAATTTATAAATTTCAGCTTTTGAGATATACGGACATTGACCTATGGCTACTCAACATTCCTCCCCTGTCTTCCCATTACTGAAATTCATCAATCTCATTCATTTTCCATTTTAGTGATATTCAAAAAAAAATTCTTAATTTCTTTCTTAACTTCGAATCTTTACTATTTTCTTTTTCTTGTGCATTATTTGATTATCTTTTATAAAATTTCCTTATCTTTATGTTTTTCCATAACGTTGCAGTCCACCTTGAAAACAAAACAAAAGGAACAATTTCTATAATATCGTACGCGTTATTACTCTCAATAACGACAACTAATGTTACAACACAACCTAAATAGAATAACTACTGGAAGTTTGCCTTCACATAAACCAACACTAATGAAGTTGTGTGTGATGATCGGCCATTTTGGATAATTCAAGTCGATAATAAATCCCATATGTCTAACTCAAATATCCTAAAAGACAGATTATCAATGGGGTTTATAAAGAAAATAAGAAGAGAAGAGAAGAATACATAGAATCTCAAAGCAAAATGACAAAATATAATAATTACATAAACTTTTCATGAAGCTGTTTTACAATATACATTTGATTTCAAATTTACATATAATTAGAGTTATACATTTAACAAACACAACAAAATAATGTAATAGATTAAAATTAATAATACAGTCTTCCAACTCCTTCTTCATCTTCAAGAAACAAACGTCTTCGAAACACTAAAACAACTCAGACTGACCCAAGCATAAAGAAAAATAATACATTCGAGTTAGGACTATACATTCTTATGTAAGTTAATTCAAAATCAGGTGTACAATGTGCAAAATAACTTAAGAGATGTTATGGGACTTTCCGTCTCTTAAAGATCCATTAAATTATCTATATGTAATAGATACAATACATAAGTAATGTACAGCAGTAATGTAAATATTAAAATAGCTTTAAGGCTTTACATTAATCCCCACTAACACATTTTTAAGCATTGTTCTATAGTTTGCCTTGTAGCACAACCAGTAATGTAGGCAGTCAGAGGGCGCCATGATAGAACAAGACTAAAAAAAATCATAGCGGTCTCGTATTTGGAAAATTGCATGACAAGGCACGTAAGGAAATGCCTGAGATTTGATTCTGCCGCTCTGCCCTCCAAGACTAGTCGTAACCTCTATCGGTCGACCGCGTCGATCCCTCCAAAGATCAAAGGTGCACCAATCGAGTTCAAAATCAAGATAGTAATACGAAGGAAGGATGTCCACTAGAGGTAACTAACCTCATTGGTCCGATATAGCTCATGTTTTAGTAATTTCAAATTGACACAAGTGTCGGGGTCATCCATCATCATTCTCTTACTTCATTCCAGCACGTTCGCCAATACAACATCTATATTCTGGATAACATCTACCACGTACACGGTTATTAAAGTGGTTCCAGTATTGACAAAGAATATTTCAATATCCAGCCCCGATCTCTTTAATAACCAATCGTTCATTTCATAAAAGTATGTCGTTTTGTCCTTTTTAATTTTTACAGAAAAATCTGTTAAGATCTCAAGAAGTGTTTAATATAAAAAGTCCTTCATTTTACTTTAGAAATTGACAAGAAATTTTTTAGAAACTTCCAGTAAGTTTATTATTTTTAATAAATAAATACATCATATTTTACACTAATTAATTTATAAAAAGCCTACAAATTTGTAGAAAAATTCCATATTAAATTTGAGATTCTTAAAACTTCATTTTAGAATTTGCAGTAAAGTTTCAGTTTTTTATCAAATCACTTTGATAATTTTCCCAAATTTTCCAACGGTTAATTCCAAAGATTGAATTCATAAAATTATTATATGGCAGAAATAAATATGAGTCCCTTTTATTAACTATTCTCCAAATAATATGCAAGTTCTATAGAAAATGTTTCGATTCAAAATAATATATTTATCAATTTCAAAATTCCAATAATCCTATTTCAAAGAATAAAATGTAGAAAATACTAGATGATAGAATTTAGTACAGGTTTCTTTAGAAAATATTTTTCTTTTGATGAGTTGGATTTACAAAAACATTTTCAAGTTCAAATGACACTTTTTACAAATTACTTATTTATTCATATATAATTAAATATTTATTCTGAAAAGTCTCCACGTAAACTTCCTATCAAATTTCAAACTATCTTGTTCAAAATATTGTTTATTATTACTTATAAATATTTAAGAATTTAACACATTAGTCTGTGAAAAAGTTTCAAATAAGGACAAAACGCATTTAATTTATATTTTCTATTCTAAGGCCAAAACAGTAAAATTTCATTTTCAATCTTTTTATTTCAATACTCAATGTCAATAGTGTTTAAATTTCACTATTCGGTAATACAGTTAATTATCCAAAATTCCATAAACAATAAATGATAGTAGGATGTAATACAGTGTCAATAGGGTGTCATAATAATTAATTGAATGGGATGGCATAAGATAGTAAATTAATATCATCACAATATTTGTAACAACCATACAACCATATCAATCAACATCCATAAATAATCAATGTACATTTCATATCCAAACTCTTAACAATGAAATTTATCTTATTTTCAATTTGATTTCATTCTAATTTCAATTTTATTAATAAAAATGTTCAATCCAATTATTATTTCAAACATTAGATTTCAAATCATTTCCATATTAATTTTGATCAAATAATATAATGTCAATATTTAATTCAATTACAACAATATGATTTAATGTCAATTCGGATTCAATTCAACTCAACCAAATTTCAATTAACTTCAATAAGACAATATAGGTCGTGAATTATAAAAACTCGCCTTTGATTTAGCACACTATAATACCAAACAAAAGCAAGAGAGATAAGAGCATGACAATGGTCAACAAGGCCCAAACTCACTTTTCTAACAGTTTCAAAACTCATCCAAACAAGTGCCATATCATCTGGAATTCTAATACGAGTCCAATTGAAGAAACCACGCATGAACTTGAGTTCATATGTAAAAGTTATGACGATTAGAAGTTGTATAATTAAAATGATAATTAATTTAAAACACGGAGGCAAATTTGTAAATATCCTTACTTCCTCCACTATTTTTCTCCAGAGCCGCATAACCAAACCCAAAAACACCAACTTTGATCGGCCACCGCCATCAAATACGATTGCCAACTCCAGATCAGACCTCAGCATAGTCACCGCGCCACCACCCTCTACCTTCACCGCACGTGCTAGGCGATCCTCCACCACCAAGGACCCCCGCCAAGCATAAGAACTCGTGTGGTTTCTAGCCAATTTCGGTGAATCTCGATGCTTTTAACTCGATCCAACTATACCGATGTACTCCCTTTGGTCTCTCTACCACGCAACACCTTTTGATCGTCCACTGGATGACATTTCACCATTGATCGAGAAACCTAGTTTCGATGGTCAAGAATAAATCGCCAAATTCTTGTCAACAAGAGCCTCAGATGTAAAAACAAATTTAAGATGCTTCTTCACCTTGTTTAGTGCTTTCCAATGATATATAATTTGATAGGGTTTGGATAGCTTGATTTTTCAGTTGATTTGTAATTAGTAATTAGACATTAGGGATGATCTCCATTAACAAGGAAGAGTTTAAATCTGAGAAGAAAGACTAGGTCTAAAAGAAATTACATGAGCATAGGAAGGAGGCTCTAGGGTTTCACCATAACCATATATTTATAGGCAAAAGAATATTTATTGGGTCAAAACGATCCCAAAGGCCCAAAAACCCGTTTTCATCCTTGAATGAAAATACGCCATGCTATAAATCGAAATATACGCTTTCGATATCTCTAAACCCAATAGAACTATCAGAAACACCAAAACACAATTTTACTCAAATTTTCTCTTTACCACCAAATTTCTATCGTAAATAATTATTTAAAATTTATAATTAACAGTGTGGGTTATTACACCGACTGTTATAAAACGGTTAAAAAATATTATTTCGAAATTCTCTTTTTTTCTTCTTTTTATACAATTATACTTAACTTCAAAATAAAAACGTTTATTTTATTTTTCTCAAAACATTCCTTTATTTTGATGAAAAATGTTCTTTATATTAATCCAAACTTTCCCTTTTATTTTAATTAAAACATTTGTCTCTTCTATTACACCCATTGTTTACAATTAATGTCTTCTTTCCCTTTTTATTTGAAAGATTTCAATCACATTGATTTAAATTGATTTTAAAGTTAAATGATAAAACAGACCGAATTAATGGGAAGACAGATAAAACAATTGTATTCATTTTATAGTAATTCAAATATCTATAAAGTTGTTGTTTACAACCAAGCGTTATAATTTATTTACTAAGTAATTGTTTCTTATTCCTGTAATTACACTTTATGCTAAAATACATTTTAAATAAATAAACCTATGTTTTTGTCCCTTAATAAAAATATTCTTTCTATTGTTTATTAACGTTTGTTATTCCAATCCATGTTATTAATTATATTAAAACCGATATTGGTAAAATATACCCTAACATACATTATCCTTTTTATCTTACTGTAATCTATGTCATTAATAGAAATCCAAATTAAGATCGTAAACTTATCTTTAAATATAAGTTAACATAAATAAAATCATAAAATTTAAATTTCTATACAATTTTATACAAAATTTTATTCACCTCATATTTTTAAATGGTTAAAAGTATGAATCGTTACAATCTCCCCACTCAAAATTTTTCGTCCTCGAAAAGGAATGAAGAAAAGAATCTAGCATATTGATATATATTACCAAAATAATCAACTTACAAACGTTTAAACATATTTACTTAGTTTTACTTTAAATTTGAAAATAATGAACACTTTTTTCACATACCTTTCAAAATACTCTTAATTGGTTTATTGTACATTTCTCACTTTCGAAACCCAAAACTGAACTTCGATGATGCTACAGTCATCATCAAAATTATGTCCAAGCGACAAGAGTGAGATTTGTCAATATCAATAATCCCTTAAGGAATGTTACATCTATCTTTGTTCTTACGGAGTTTAATCCATACATTAGCTAGACGCATGCCTAAGAATCTTTAAGTACTTAGTAGACCAGTTTTAACACCAAGTAAAATATTTCGAAAACCTTTTCTTTAAAAATAAATATTCAAACAAAAAGACATTAAACATGTCGTACTTTAAATAATAACTTTCCAAATCATTACTTCCATGAAATTTAAAATGAAAATAATAATTATATATAATCTTTTTATATAATTCCTCTAAGTTTTATACTTGAGGAAAACTTATATAAATCTCATTAATACCAAGATTAATAACCTTCAAAATTTGAATACTTTACAACATTCATTTGTGGAATTCCTTACTTCACGTAAGGTAAATATCATTTATAAATACCATATTCACCTTAGACGTCCTTATAAATATGTAAAATATTTGAAAATAATTATTAACATCATTACTTATATTTAGAAAGATGACTAGTTAAGTTGTTAAGTCATTTATTGAAAACTTGGGCAAAATTATTTAAGGCAGGGGAAACACATAACGACCCAGAATTTCATAATAAACAATTTACAAAGAAATAAAGCAACACTTAACATGATTCAATACATTTAATGACTAATCAAAACTTGATGTTCGTTCCGGTTCACAATCTTTTGGATTATTCAAAGATAGAGATAACCGCATAATCATACCATTATGCTCATCAACCTTTGTTAATTACTTAGAAGATTGCCTAAGCTATCTTAGAACAAAATTAAAATTTATTCCCTAAACTTCCTAAGACAACACACCTTAAAAATTTCCTAAGCCATACAATGTGCATGAATTATTCCCGCAAGATTTTTTCTTTTCTCTTATCACTTGCTCGGATACATGCATTTCTTATCCAAACTAGTATAGATCACTTTAAGTTCTCTAGTGCCGACATTGATTCGATTCCTTGATTTGATACTATTGCTTTCCTTACATAGTTGTAACTAAGATAAAAAAACATATGTATTAACTCAAGAATTCGTCTCAAGTGCTTACCGTTGAGAATCTAGTGAAAGATAATCTAGTGAAAATGCTTAGTCCAGACCGGTGTAAATTACCTAAAATCCTGTGCTCGAACTGTAAACCAAGGGTGAACATGCGAAAAATGATTCAAGTCCAACTTACGGCACTTACCCCTAAAGATAACTTATTTATTCAATCTTACCCTAATTTTTCACATTATTTATACCAAAATCATCTATTTACAAATAAAATCATTTATGAAAACATTTCATAAATATAATTTAAGTTTAAAATCATATGACACTCTACTATGTCTTGAGAGTATGTACCAAATATCAATTTTAAAAAAATTCTTCTTTTAAATCCAAATGAAGGCCCAAAAGCATCTAATAGTTCATCAATTTAGATGTAAAACAAAGACATGGTTTTAATAAAATGATGTTTATTAAAATCTTCTGATACAATTTAATATATTTTAAACTGGTTTAAATTGTTCATCCTACATTTAAAAATTTACATAACTCATAGCAAAATTTGTATAATTAAAACCCTTTATATCAAAAACAAATTAAAAAAAATTGTTTCAAGAACTTTTAGAATTAAATATCAAAGTTTTATTTTGAACATTACTTTATATTGAAAGAAAAAAAATAGTTTTAACAATTATTTACTATCAATTGCTTTAGGTTCGCTCAGATTCGAACTCGTTTCGATTGTACAATGAAAATGAGAATAATTTACTAAGTGCACTACAACAACTGCCTAGGCAATCATCTGAGCTTCACTTAGAAGATTATTCAAATCATCACAAACTAATCGAGACGTTTTCCTGAGCTATCCAATGCAAATTTTCCATTAAAATACTTGTACTCATAAATATTTATAAGTAATATTACTATATATATTTTTCAAAATCCTCTTTATTTAGAAAATTTATTTTATAAATCCTATCTATATAAAATCGCCTTTTATATAAGAAAAATTCTATTGTTCAAAATATAATTAAATTACAATACATTAAGAAATTAGGTGAATAAACATATAAAGCAATGTCAACAAAATACTGGTTTAATAGGGTTTTCTTCATATATATATGAATAATTCTTAGGTTATACTTTAATTTCATTTTTTAAACTTACACATTTAATTTTATTCTCTTTTAAGCTTAGTCTTTTAAAGTTTACACTTTTAGTTTTAAAGTTCACACTTCTGGTTTTATTTTCTTTAAGTTTACACTTTTGATTTTATTTTCTTTTAAGTTTACACTTTTAAATTTTAAAGTTTACACTTTTAAAGTTTTCACTTTTGGATTTAAAGTTTACCCTTGTATACATTAACTGAATTCATAAAAACTAACTATTTTTTCCATCCTTTAACTACTTTCCAAAGAAATATTTTCCTCTTTATATTTCCAAACATTTAAAAATCATATATATATGTATGTAAATTATTTATAACTTTTAAGACTGTTATATAAGAAAATAACACGCTCTCATATATATAATACACTTAACTCATAATAGGGCATTCCATTACCCTATCTCTTAATGAGTTTACCCCCAATAGGCTTAGATATTCTCTTAACCAAAGCTCTAGTCTCAACTGTGACAACCTGCCATTTTGGACAATTCGAATCGAAAATAAACCCAACATATCTAACTCAGACAGTCCAAAAGGCAGATTATCAATGGGGTTGTAAAGAAGAGAAGAAAACAATACATATAATCTTATATCAAAATAACAAAATATAATAATTACATAAACAGTCCATGAAGCTGTTATACAATATACATTTGATTTCGAATTTACACATAATCAGAGTTATACGTTTAACAAACACAACAAAATAACGCACTGGAATAATACCAATATATACTGTCTTCCAACTCCGTCTTCATCTTTAAAAATCAAACATTTTCGAAACACTTAAACAACTCGGGCTGACCCAAGCACAAAGAAAATCAATACGCTCGAGTCAGGACTATACATTCTTATGTAAGTTAATTCAAAATCAGGTGTACAAGGTGTAAAATAACTTAAGAAATGCTACGGGATTTTCCATCTCTTAAGGATCCGTTAAACAATCTATATGTGGTATATACGATACATATGTAATGTCTATCAGTAATGTAAATATTAAAATAGCGTTAAGGCTTTACATTAATTCCCTTCAACACATTTTTAAGCATTGTTCTATAGTTTTCCTAGTAACACAACCTGTACCATCGGTAGTTAGGGAGGCATATTATAGAAAAACACTAAAACAAATCGCAGTGGTCTCGTATGGGGATAATCATATGACGAAGCACATGAGGCAATGCCCAAGGTATAATTCTACTGCTTTGCCCTCCTGGACTGATCGTAACCCGTAATGGCCGACCGCATCCATCCCTCCAAAAATCAAAGGTGCACCAATATAGTTCAAAATTAAGATAATAATACGAGGGAAGGTTGTCCGCTAGAGGTAGCTAACCTCATTGGCCTGGTATAGTTCCCATTTTAGTCATTTCAGATTGAAACAAGTGTCGAGGTCATCCATCATCATTCTCTTACTTCATTCCAACATTCGCCATTTCAACCTCTACATTCTAGATAACATCCACCACGTACACAGTTATTAAAGTGGCTCCTGTATTGACAGAGAGTATGTCAATATCTATCCCCAATCTCTTTAATAACCAATGGTTCATTTCAAAAGGTTTTTCATTTTTTCCATTTTAATTTGTATAGGAAAAATATGTTAATAATATCAAAAAGTGTTCAACATAAGAAGTCCTTCATTTACTTCAGGAATTCATAGAAAAAGTTTCAGAAATTTCTAGAAATGTTTATTATTTTTAATAATTAAAATACATCGGATTTTATACTAATTTGTTTATAAAATGCCTAAAAATTTGCAGAAAAATTCCAAATTAAATTCTAGATCTCTTACAACAACTTTTCAAAATTTTCAGTAAAGTTTCAAATTACTTTCAAATCAATTTGATAATTTTCCTAAATTTTACAACGACTAATTCCAAAGATTGAACTAATAAAAATTATTAGATGGCAGAAATATATATGAGTCTCTTCATTAAATGTTCTCCAAATAACATGCAGGTTCTACAGAAAATGTTTCAGGTCAAAATAATGTATTTATAAAATTTCAAAATTTCAACAATCCTATTTTCAAAGAATAAAAAAATATACTGGATGATAGAATTTGGTATAGGCTTCTTTACAAAATATTTTTATTTTGTTGAGTTAGAATTACAGAAAAAATTTCAAGTTAAAATGACACAGTTTACAAATTACTTATTTATTCATATATAATTAAATATTTATTCTAAAATGTCTCCAAGTAAACTTCCTATCGAATATTTTATACTATCTTATTCAAAATATCGTTTATTATTAAGTATAAAAATTTCAGAATTTAACACATTCATTTGTGAAAAAATTTCAAATAAGAACAAATCAGCTTTTAATTTAGATATTCTATTCTAAGGCCAAAACAGTAAAATTTCAGTTTCAATCTTTGTATTTCAATACTCAATGTCAATGGTGTTTAAATTTCACTGTTTAGTAATTCAGTTAATTAACCTAACTTCCATAAATAATACAAGATTGCAAAGTGTAATACAGTGTCAATAGGTGTTATAATAATCAATTAAATGGGATGGCACAAGACAATATATTAATATCATCACAATATTCATAACAACCATTCAGCCATACAACCATATCAATCAACATCCGTAAACAATCAATGTACATTTCATATCCAACCTCCAAACAATGAAATTTATCTTATTTTCTGTTTGATTTCATTCTAATTTCAATTTTATTAATAAAACTATTCAGTCCAATTATTTATTACAAACAATTGGATTTCAATTCGTTTCCTTTTATAATAATTTCGATTAAATAATATAATCTCAATATTTAATTCAATTTCAATTCAATTTCATCAATATGATACAATATCAATTCAGATTCAATTCAAATCAACCAAATTTCAATTTACTTCAATAAAACAATGTGGGTCGTGAATTATAAAAACTTGCCTTTGATTTAGCGCACTAGAATACCAAACAAAATCAATAGAGACAAGAGCACGACAACATGACAACAATAAGCTAGGCACAAACGCGCTTTTTTAACGGTTATCAAACTCATCCAAACCACTGCCATATCGCCTAGAATTCTGATATGAGTCCAATGGAAGAAATCACTCATGAATCGGAGTTCGTATGTAAAAGTTATGACGATTAGAAGTTGTATAATTAAAATGGTAATTAATTTAAAATACAGGGGAAATTTGTAAATATCCTTACTTCCTCCACCCGTTTGCTCCAGAGCCACATAACCAAACCCAAAAGCACCAACTTTAACCGGCCGCCGCCATCAACCACGACCGCTGACTCCAAATCAGACCTCACCATAGTCACCGCTCCACCGCCCGCCACCTTCGTCGCACGTGCCAAGCGATCCGCCACCGCGAAGGACCCCGACCAATCATGAGAATTCGACTATTTCTACCAATTCCGATGAATCTCGATGTTTCTTACTCAATCCAACCATACTGATGTACTCCCCTTGGCCTCCTCTACCATGCAGCACCTTCCGATCGTCCCCTGGTTGAAGTTTCACCATTGATCGAGTAACCTTAGTTTCGATGGCCGAGAATAAATCATCAAATTCTAGTCAACAGAACCTCGAATATAAAAATGAATTTTAAACGCTTCTTCTCCATGTCGAGAGCTTTATAACGATATAAAATTTGATAGAGTTTGGATAGCCTGATTTTTCAATTGATTTGTAATTAGTAATTAGAAATTAGGGATAATCTCCATTAGCAAGGAAGAGATTAGATCTGAGACGAAAGACTAGATCAAAAAGAAATTACAGGAACATAGGATGGAGGATCTAGGGTTTCACCATAACCATATATTTATAGGCAAAAGGAAGATCTATTGGGCTAAAGCAGTCCCAAATGCCCGGAACCCGTTCTCGTCCCCGAAGGAAAATGTGTCATGCTATATATTGACATATATGCTTTTGATATTTTTAAACCCAATGGAACTATCAAAAACCCCAAAAACACATCTCTACTCAAACTTTATCTTTACCTTCAAATTTCAATTTTAAATAACTATTTAAAGTTTATAATTAATAATCAAATTTGTTGGTCATTACATTGGCCGTTATAAAACAACAGAAATATATTATTTCAAAATTCAATTTTTTTTCCTTTTTATACAAATATACTTAAACGTAAAAATAAAAACGTTCATTTTGTTTTTTTTCAAAACATTCCTTTATTTTGATTAAAAATGTTCTTTATATTAATCCAAGCTCTCTTTTATTTAATTAAAACATTTGCTTCTTTTATTACACCTATTAATTAAAATTAACATCTTCTTTCCTTTTTATTTAAAAGACTTCAATCACATTAATTTCAATTGATTTCAAAGTTAAATTTTAAAACGGACTGAATTAATGGGAAAAGAGATAAAACAATTGTATTTATTTTATAGTAATTCAATTGTCTATAAAAAAATTGTTTACAACCAAGAGTTATAAATTAGTTACTAAATAATTGCTTTTTTATTCCTGTAATTACTGTTTATGCTAAAATACATTTTAAATAATAAACATATGTTTTACTCCTGTAAAGACCTGCAAATCCGTCTTCCGAAAACTCGACACCGATACGTCCACTGTACCAAATGTCGAAAAATCGAATGGCGAAAACGCGAAACTTTAGGGTTAAAAGAAGAGGTAGAAGAAAAGATAGAAGAAAAAGAAAGAAGAACAACACAGAAAACACAGAACAAAATCAGAATCTCACATATCGCAGCGGAACAATATATAATAGATAAATCAATAATCTTTAAAACAAAAGACTATATCAGTTTATACATACATCAATCATCAGAGTTTACAACAATGGACAGTTATATAAACTTGTCCTCATACAGAATACACAGGGGAATAAATAACAAGTACGATAGTACGCTTCGCCATCCAGCTCATCTCCAAAGCTCCAGAATATCCAGAATATCCTGATAACAACAACTCTAGGCTGCCCGTGTGGAAAATTATGGGCACCCAGAATTTAGAAAGGGAACAATAAACTCCAGGTCAGTCATGGTGACTGGTGTGAGATCGTAAAACAGTTATTTTCGCAAAGAAAATAAAACAATTTCGCAATGCTTTTGGAAAATGAAACTACCATAAGGCCTCCCACCACACACACAATGCAAACGCAGAATTGGAGGAGATTTCTCCTTATGATGGTCAAAAATGCTTACTACGCAAATCAATTGATATTATTATTAATGTCTAGTGTGGAAAACCGTTTCGAAAGTATAATATCAATCTTAGCCAACATACAACCATTGTTGTATGCCTACTATAGCTACTACGTTCAATAGCAGGTTACCGCCACATTCCATAGCAGGTAATACAATTAAAAACCGTACAGGGTTCGTATTGTTTCTTTGGATTTCCAACAAATGATCAGGCTAAGGAACTTCCTTACCGAAATAGAAACGCCTCTGGAAAGACGCCCCGGATCCTAACCGGATCTCTGCAAACAAAAGGCCGACGCTACCTCACGCTCTAACCGAGCTGTAACTAGGTAACTAACACACGAGCTATGCCATTCCCCGGTCGTTACCGACCTTTATCCGAGGATCCTCAATCGAAAAGCAACAGCCACAAAATATAATCAACATAGGTAAAATATCTGGGCTCCATACCATGATATCACCTTTTATCCAGAAGGAAATGGCATACCCTAGGGGCGCTACCCCTACAAACCTTTGCCGCACATTCCTGTTTCGACCATTACCGGGTTGTGAGGCTCGACGAAGTCTCATCCACAAAGCTACGCTTTTTCACAAAGCCACGCTTTTTCACAAAGCCACGCTTCTTCACAAAGCAACGCTTTGATCCACAATTGATCAACAGCACTTCGTGTGCCACATTACCAAATTGGGAATGTATCACTAGTAACCATCAACTACATAACCTCTGAGCTCGTACGTCTCAGAGAAGGGTGTTAAGCTAAGAGAATAAATTCTCCGCCACCAACAGAAATGTATTTGATAGAAACCAGCTTTACATCTCAAAGTATAACGTCAGACACACATCCATACAAGTCCGTTCCGGGATCGAATGGAACCGAAGGCACTTCCAAAGAAGCCCTTGCAATCCGGATATTCACTAATCACGTCCGGACTTCCCATCACAAAAAGAGTGATATAAATCTCTATACCGGAGCAACTCGGTGCAGAGACATTCGACAGGTTGTCCTTTCATTTTCACAAATATCCGGTCTTCACACCGGTCTTCAAATGCTATCCATTCGCGACGTATCATTATTCGGAATGGGTTATATGACACAAAGGTCCTCTCCCGGCTTAACCGAATAATGAGCGTTTGTTTTAAAAACAAATCAAGTGTCATTTCAAAGGCAAATATTGATAGTCGGTTATTTAACTATCAATAACATTCATAACAAACATCCAATTCAAATAATTTTTCCCAAATTATTTATTTTAAAATATCTTCAAAAGATATATATTTTCCACACTTCACATTTGAAAATCAATTTCAAATCATATTTTACACTTCACATTTGAAAATCCATTTCAAATCATTTTTCACGCTTCACATTTCAAAATCCATTTCAAATCATTTTATGGTCCATTTAAACCAATTGGATAAATCCTTATCGATTTATTTCAAATTTACATTTCAAATTTGTAAATTTATTTCCACACTTCATCACTTTGAAAATCCGATTTCAAACCATATTTTCCACACTTTTAAAAATAAATCAATATTTATTTTTAAAACAAATTTCCCTTTCCTTTACCACTTCTATTCGGAATTTACATTCCTAAAAATCCACTTTTACCCGATTTTCAAATCGTTTTCCAAATATTCATTTTCAACACCGAATCAACTTTAAAAATTGATTTTTCCATTTTATTTCAAATCCAAATCGAATTTCAAATTGATTTCTGAATTTACTTCAACACTGAATCACATTTCAAATTGATTCTAACTTTTAATCCCAAATACCAAATCATTTTTACAAATCGATTTCCAAATTTATTTTCAACACAAAAATCAATTTTTCATTCAACGTTAAATAAGTTTTCATATCGATTCCTCAAAGATTTATTTTAAATACCCAATCAATTATCAATTTGATTTCAAACAAATTTATCTCCTTTTAAATAAATTCTTTTATTTTTCCAAACCATCTAAAATTCAATTTTAATTTCAGAAATCCAATTTCATTTATTTCTGGTATCCAACGATACCAAAAACACATTCGGCTAAATTATAGCTCTCAACAAATTCAATCACAGAGATAATCATACACAGATTATAAATAATCAATTAAACAACATGTGAAATCAATTCAAATGTTTTGAGGAATCCTGTTGGATCCCTCCAACCTGTTTCCCTGCATCCACAGATGTTAGCACAATACCAATTCCACTTCGAGGTGGAATATCGCGGTATATGGGTTTTATAAAATATTATCCGCTTACTAACGGCGCAATAGGGTCTCATCCGCTATACGAGGCGGGAAATCAATCAATCCAATATATACATATGCCAATATGTATATATTGCTATATATATAGATATATCCTACTATATCTAATATCACAATCCAAACAGTCAATCAAACAATAACTGAAAATTCCACTTTTCAATTTGAGTGAGAAGATCTCACCTTTAATTTGCAATCCATTTTCCATTTTGACCATTTCTTCATTGTATTAAACCTTGTATAACAATTTATACAATTCATCAATATTCGAATTAAATCGAACAAATTAATTTCCATTTGATAAAATTTTATTTTATCTAATCAATTAAATTAACTAAAAATTTGATATTAACAAATTCATTTCCTGAATATACTTTCTTCTAAAAGAACAGTATGCTAGATATATAAATTTACGTTTAACTTAAATTCGTATATCTTCCAAAGATAAAATAATTTCTATATTTTTCTTTTTACTATAAAAATAAACAGTAATAAATTTCACTATTAAATTCTTAAAACAGATTTCGTTTTTAAAACCTTACTGTTACTATTTTTTCTCTAACAAATATACACGTACGTATTTTACCATTTAACTTGAGATAAACGTTATACCTTCACTGACATAATCGACAACCACGACTTCCCCGGAACCCTAGTTCGACATCCCCACGGCCTTCACCATCAGAACGCCGCCTTCCATTGCCATGTCCAGATCATGCTCGCGACTTGCTCCACATCGCCACCGTGCTCGAGCTTGAATAACAATGATAGCTGCAGACCCAACGATCATCGACCTGCCTCCATACCCTGCCCAAAGTCGAGCATCACTTTCATCGGCCTCCACCATCGATCGCGAATGCCAACCCGCCGCCGAACCAAAACGACCATGCCCTAGCTTGCCTACGTCCACGAAAACACCCCTCGCCTCACGCCTGCGTACGCGAAAGCGCCCAGAACTTCGACTTCGCCTCTGCCTAGAGTCGCGCGCGCGGAGCTCTCTTCGCGATGCCTATCACTTTGAAAACCGAGACTCCTCTGATGTCGATTGAAACGCCACAGCTCACGCGATTCTTTCGTCCCCAATTTTCTAATTCGCGGATTATGAAGAGGATTTGGATTTTAAAAAGAAGCAGGCGGCCATTCTTTTAATTTGATTTTGAAATGGTTTAAAGGATAGAAGAAAGAAGGCTTGACTATTTTATTTTATTTTTGTTTGAATTGAACTGGAGGTGAAAGAGGGTTTTGATTTGCTCGACCATTGTTTTTCTTTGAACGAGATTTGTCTGCCATTTTTATTTCGTTCGTTTTATTTCTCTTTCGTTTGAAATGTTTTGAACAGATAAAGGAAGAGGGGGGGAACGAGATAATGTTGTTTTGTACGAGAGGAGACAACTAGGTCGACGGAAATCAGATGCTAGGGTGGCTACTGATTTAACCTTTATATTTTATATTCAAAAATATCTTGTTATATTATATTAACGCGTTTGCTTATCGTACGATCACACAATAACTTTGAAAGCCACGAAAACAAAAATCCAATAATAATAAAATATTACGGATCCAATGGAACTGGTTTCGTCGAATTCCGAGACCGTGCCTCGGAACGCTATTTTTAAATTCAATTTAAACGGTATAAATTCAAAACTGAACAAAACAGTTCCAAATGCAATCCTGAAACTTTTATTATCTTCAGTATAATCAATATGAATTTTCAAAGACTTCATATTATTTTTAATCAGCTTAAAACTGAAGATTCAAAATTTTTACCCAGTTTCAATAATTAAATTCAATAATTTAATTGCCAAATTCATTCCTATAATTGAATTTCAAATTAAATTATCATTCGAATATTTAAACCCAATTAAATATTCACATTTCAAATGTCAAAAATTCAGGGTCGTTACAACTCCCTTAATAAAAACATTTATTCTATTCTTTATTAACATTTATTATTCCAATCCATGTTATTAATTATATTCAAACCAGTATTGTTAAATATAACCTAACATATGTTATCCTTTTTATCTTACTGTAATCTATGCCATTAATAGAAATCCAAATTAAGATCATAAACTTATCTTCAAATATAAGTTAACATAAATAAAATAATAAAATTTAAATTTCTATACAATTTTATACAATTTTTATATTCAATCTCATATTTTTAAATGATTAAAATACGGGTCAACACACCCTATCATTTCATATTCAAATCGAATAGACCTTCCAACATGTCATCCTTTTGTAATCCACGTATCTTAACTTTTACTTTATTCCTTCTAATGAGTAAGATCTACTCATTTCTTCCATCGACATATCCGATTATGGAATAAACGGTGCCTCCCTACACTGTTGTGTATAGGAAATACAAACTATGCCCATCTTAAATAACCCATTGGTAATTTGTCTTGACAGAATGACTTCTCCACTTTCTATCTTGCCTTCCTTAACTTGAATTTACCAATGTCCTCTATGTGCGTTTGACATCTCCTTTTAACCCAAATGTTTTAATGGTTTTTCCCAAATCTTAATATTTACTTTCTTTATCTATGATCCTTCATATGAGCATATCCTAGCATCCGGAGAAGCGTACTTTAATACTATTTATCATCCCCATATAGGTCCTTCTTATGGCTTGCACACATGCCTAACAAAATATTCTTATGTTCTCTCTGGTGTTCTTTACACTCTACGGGGATTCCTTATTATTACTCCATAAGAAATCATTGTTATCCTATTCATGGCCTTATCCTTTACCCCGTCTTACCTAGGCACTAATTCCTTACTACTCCATATTTAAAATCTTTGTTTAGTCTTTACATTTTGTTTCAAAAGTTGGAAACTTCAAATTTTTTGAAACGGTTAATCCCAAAACCATTTTCTTTAAAAGTACACCTTAAAACCCTTTATTAAATTCAAAAATACCTGGTGTTTTAACCATTTAAAAACTTTAACTTATAATTTTGAATTTATCATGCTTATTACATCTAAAGGAAATTGTTAGCAAATCAAATTTTAAAAGTTCCTCTCTTTCTCCTTCAAATGGACATTTCCTTTTTTAAAACCTTTTCACTTTTCTTTTCTACAAATTGGGATTTTTAATTCAAACTAATTATTAAGTTTTTTTTCCAAAAACTTGTTTGTTACATCAAACCATTATTTTCTAAAAATGCACTTGGCAGATTTTTCCAAAACATCTTTCATAAATCTTTATACACTAAAATGGAGTAGATAAGAACAACTATCACTCTATTGTTCTTTCTATCTCCACCTTCAATCTTTAGTGGAGTCTCTAATGTCATGAAAGGGGGGATTTTAAAATATACTTGAAGTGCACACAACAATGGAGATCGTCCATTTTCTTTTATCCTGCCTTTAATTTCGTATGTTGCTTCTAATTAGATTACTAACAAAAAAAAATTCATGACCCACCTGCATAATTTCTAATTACTACACTTTTTATTATACTTAAGAATCCTATACTTAATGCGTTGGAACTACTTTCCCCATTCAAAGGAATTGTTAACACCAAAATTCTCTATGAATCACTTAAAAGAGAATTCGTGTTTTGTGTGAAATTACAAGGAATCGTACTTCATTTCCCTGTTGAAATGGACAGTACAAAATACGAGATTTTCCATATTTTGTACATCTCTTTCTTTGCGTTTACATTCCTTATTATTTCAAACAAAACATATTTATTTATAACTTGTTTGATCCATAGAAACTTATATTGTTATCCATTTTCATTCCAATGAATTAAAATATGTCAAATCCTAACCTAATTATAATAAATCAACCTCGTTTCTATATATATATATATTTCATAACTTTTCTACTATTCAACTCCTCTACCTAAACTACACTTATTCCAATTGTTTTCTCTTAATTTACTGTCTTCTTATTTGAACCATTGTAATGCATTCGCCTACAGCTTTGTTTTAGGGTTTCAAATCTTCATTTCTATACTATTTGCCATATTCCAAACTTATACCATTTTTTATTGTCCACCCATAAAAACTTATTTACAGCTTAAAAAATTTCATTATAGAAAACCAACGAGCTACACTACTCTTCTATTTTTCTTTCAAAAGAAATAGTTTTATACAAAATTTCCTTTATTGAAATTTTTAGATTTATATAAATATTTAGTTCTATTATAACTTCATATTTACACGTTTCTTTCTTTATAATGAAATTAGCGGCTATATATGCTCTATAATTTTTCTCAAACAAATTGCTTTTATAAAACCATTTTATGGAAACTTTTCAGTTTAACTTCCAACAAAACTTTTATTATACAAATACTTTTTCCAAAATCCAGTATCATATATTTTTCTCCAAAATCCAATATTTTATTATTCTCTTTTTCAAACATATTAATTATATATTTTTCTCAACTTTTAAAACTATTTTCTATTGGGTTAGATTCTTAGTGTTTTATAACCATTCACTTAAGAACATCTTTCCTTTAATTTACTAACTTGTTCCTTTCTCCATATTGAAAATCCAATTGCCAATTAGGAGTGACCATTTCACGCCCCTCTTTAGGAACTTTCCCATCCCTCACTATCTATAACATATAGATTCTTATTTTCCCTTTATCTGGACCTATTGTACATCACAAACTGATAATCATATGGGGATCAATAATCATTGGGTTATCAAGATCTAACTGGGGAGTCATGTACCACCCAACATCAGGGATTTTCTATATGTAACTACTCTATGGTTTGGAATTATAAGGATTTAACGTTATATTTATAGGCAAAATACACATACGTTCACTCAACATTTCCTAATTTTCAAGATTAACTAACCTAAGCTCCTATACCAAATGTAAAAACATACACCCAAGTGGGCCTGAATTTTCGCTAAATCAAAAATGTAGTCCACCAAAGCTGTAACACCCTATATTTTTAGTAATATTATTTAGAATATTTAATTAATTAAATTCAATAAAATAATGTAAGATGGTTAATGGATTGAGATTTGTGATTAAATAAGAGGTACTCATGCTATGTTAAAGAAGTGAACTAAAGAATATAGAGAATAAAAGGGTTGGGAAATATGCAGGAGCAAAATGGGAACAAGGCATATCCTTATACCCTAAACCCTTAACCTTTTGGCACAAACGTTCACTTCATTATTCACAAACAAAAAATACAAGCTAAGGCCGGCAACCATTAGCAAGCTCAAGAGAAAATAAAATCTAGGATATCAAGAGGGAGAATTAAATCACTTAATCAAGAACAAATCTCACATCTTATATCACAAAGCTAAGGTGAATAATGACTACATCTCAATTTTTAATGGTTTTCGGTTTTTAGTATGAAATCCGAATTATTTACAACTGATTTGCCATATTTTGGATGATAAAAATGTAAATCTATATGTTGTTGATGATTTATGCTAATTCACATAGATTTTGTGATATGTTTTGATATAAAAACCCTATTATATGACATCCAAATGCATTGCGAATTTAAATTTAGATTGGAATGAGAATATAGAAATGGGTTTTGATTTTCAATTTTTTTTGAATTAATGTGGATTTTATATGAATTTTCTAGTGAAGAAAATGCTATTTTGGGTTAAAAATTAATTACGGCCAAATTATGTTGGCTTAGGGTCTAAAATTTATTTATGTTGGAAAACATATTAAAATTGATTTATAAGAATTTTCCTAAGTGCTTTAATGGATATATAAAATTATTTAAGATATGGGACTTAAATGTTTTATATATTTATATAAAGGAGAAGGATTATTTTGTAAATAATCAAATTGTTATTTCTAATTTGTAGTACTTTTAGAAAAGAAAAATTTGGAACCAATCATAATTTGATAAATAAAGTAGGTTAGGTATAAAGGACTAATTTAAAAAGTCAAATCAACATGCTTTTTCCTGTTTCAATGCTTTCGGCACCAGGCTTCCGACTCCTTACCTTCGCCTCCGACTCCATCGAAACCAATGTACATGGTGTCACATATCTGATACATAGTGAATTGGATATAGGCAGAAGGTACTAGGTCGAAACCAAAGGTTCCGCGGGGATCAAAGCATGCTTTGTTTTAAATTGAAAATGCGCTTGCTTTTGCTTTCGAAGGAAGTGCTTTTGACTTGGTCCACTTTCGGCTGAGCTAGATGTTTAAAAGGAAAGGTTTCAAATGGGTTGCGCCTTTTGTTTTAAATAAATGCTTTCGAAGGGGTCAAAACCCCTGACTTCCACTTTTTACCTTTTAATACAGATTGGTTTCGAAAGGGTTACCTTGTTTTTAAGACCAAGCCACTTCTTCAATGCTTCGAAGGGATGGTTTTCGACATTATCACTTCTTTACTTAGGAAATGCTTTCGAAAGAGATGCTTTCAACTTAAATTTTTAGTGACTCTTTTGCTTTATAAAAGGTAGAACCCAAATGGTTTCGAAAGAGATAGTATAATGCTTTCGAAAGGTTTGATGTTTTAAAGAAAGGTTTCTAAGGGGTGGTTTCAAAAGGTCTAAAAGGAAAGGTTTTCCAATGGTTTCGAAAGGCAATGTTTAAGAGTTTTAAAGATAGGATGTCTAAGGTTTTAAAGCTTTCGAAGGAGATGTTTTCAATGCTTTTGAAATGATAAATATGAATGGTTTCGAAAGGTATGACTTCGAAAGGTTTGTTTTGGCCTTCAGCCTTAGTTTTTACTTGTATTGGAAAGGATACTTTCAAATATTTTGAAAAGGGTACTTTCAAAAGTTTAAACATTTTCATCAATAAGGTTTTGTGTAAAGAATATGTGACATGGCAAGGTGATTTGAGTAAAGCAAAGAGTATTGTATAAATAATTTCCTTGTTTAAAGAATGATTTAAAGGTTTAAATCAACTTGGAAGAAAAGGATTTTCAAGGAAAATTTTATGGGCAGATAACCCTAAGGAAAATGACTTCGATATTAGAATACCAGATTGGATTGGTATGGGTCGCGCCCTACACTTTAGCTAGTAGCCCCTAGCTAAAATAGGTTCAAAATTCTAGAGTGTAGGGCTTTGTCATAGGTGAGACTAAAATTATGTTACATACAGAAAGGTATCTAAAGAGGAAAGGCAGGTTATTGGTGAGCCTGAAAAACCATTTGGATCAGTTAGACCCGATGAAGTAAGTAAGGACAGACCATCCAGAAGAGGAGTATCTAAAAGATGTTAGATTTTTATATTCTTTTGGTAGGCCCGAGTCAACCAAGGGTTAGTAGTTAGCCAAACAAAACTACAGTGTATGTACAGATAGTCTGTTCGATAATGGGTATGTACAGATACAGGATATTGCTTTACATGTTTAACCAGTTTTGATTGCAGGATTATAATTTGCAAAAGATATGTTTTAAAAAGGATATTAGTGTGGGTTAACCCGTTCTGCTAAGCAGCGTGGTCTCACTTAATATCAGATAACCGAGATGTATAGTATTATTCACACCAGGCTTTATGTCTGACTCAAAGTTTATGTTTTTCACCTTAAACTCTCAGGTGCTCAAAAATTGATTTGAGTAGGTTGAGAGTTGAGGTTTATCGGTTTTAGTAGGTTGGCGAATAAAGCTTCAGGTAATGAACATGTGGCTGACGGATAGCTAATTAAGAGTTGTTATATTTTGAATTGATTCCGTTGTATTATATATATATAGTACTCTGGTCAACCAAGGGGGCATAATCATATGTTGCTCTTGGCGTATTTATGTAGTAACTATAGTTTATCTGAACCTAGGAAAGCAATGGGACTGTGTAATTTGAATGTGAAACATGTGTCTTGAAATGTAATCAGAAAATTATTGTTTTTTGAAATATGTGATTTTGTTTCATATTCAAATGCTTCTGATATTATGGATACCATTAACATAGCCGTATTTAGTCGTCGGAAGTTAATACTATGGATGACTGCAGCATCTGTAGTGCTTAGCTTTGGACCTCTAGGTAGGGGATGGTATAACTTGGTATTAGAGCATAGGTTTATGAAAGAATTTAACTAAAAAAAGGTTTTTGAAAAACATAATCCTAGGGAATTAGCGATAAGATTGGAGTAAGGGATAACGTTATAGTAACGTACTTGTATTTGCGTATGCGCTTTATCTTTAGTCTCCTATCTTTATTAGGTTATTTTTCTGTATCTCACGAAGGTTCAAATGCAGATATGGATTCTCGTAGAGATAATGTTAGAAGGGGAAGCACCACTACTGATGGAAATGCCAGACCTAATACTAGAAGGAACCCAGGTCAGGCACGAGCTGCAAATACTGGTGCTTAAGTACCATAAATTGACATGGGTGCCATGTATCAGTTTTTCGTGAATATGATGCAAGCGTGGGTTGCTACTGGAGTAGTTGGAGGAGGAGTCCAGGAAGCTCCAGTAGTCAACAATTATGCTGCTTTGAGTAGGGACTATTCTAGGTTGGGAGGAAAACCATTTATTGAGACTAAAGACGCCATAGAAGTGGGGAACTGGTTGCGGCATTGCGAGAGGATTTTTATAGATTTAGGGCTTAGTGACAAGCAGAAAAGAAGGCTCACCTCAAGGCAGCTTCAAGGAGCAGCTTTATACTGGTGGAATAGTGTGACAGTTGGAGTGGATGAAGGAACGATGACATGAGCTGAGTTTAAGAGGAGTTTCGAGGAGAGATTCATGTTTGTGATGGCAAAGTGTAACTTGCTCAGGAAGTTTGCTAAGTTAGAGCAAGGAGAGACGATTGTATTAGAGCTACAAGGTTTGGGGAGTTGGTAAGATATGACTATGCCACTGTGGATATCGTGACTAAGAGAAACAAGAAGTTCATTATGGGGTTGAAACCTAAATTGGCCAGAGCTATATTACCTCATATCAGGTATCCTTGTGATGTTTTAGTAAAAATGGCTCTGAGAGATGAGGAAATTATTGCTTCTATAGAGAAGAATAAGGCGAAGGAGGTCCAGGTAAGGCAGAGTCAGAAAAGGAAGTTCTTTCCTAAGAAGGGAGCCCGGAAGGGTGAAGCCGTGAAGAAGGAAAAGTTAGAAGTTGTCTGTTTTAAGTACGACAAGAAAGGGCATTTGCGACTGAATGTCGTTCTAGAGAGGCAAAGAAGGTGATTGGAAAGAAGAATATCAAATGTTTCAATTACAATTAGATGGGTCATTACAAGAGCTAATGCAAGAAGCCTACTAAGGATGGAAAGGGCAAAGTATATGCATTGGAGCCAGCTACGTCGAGACCCTCAGCATGGGAAAAAAGAGAAACCAGTGTTGGGAGGTAAGCTTATGATTCTTGGTATGGCGGTTAGTGTTCTGTTTGATATTGGTGCATCGCATTCTTTTATATCTCATTGTTTGGTAGATAAGCTTAATCTAGAACCCTCATACCTATCCTTAAGGGTTGCAAATCCAATAGGAAGGTATGCAACACTTAGGATGAGATGCGACCACTTAAAGTTTGACTTGTTAGTTCATACTTTTGTTTGCAGTTTGCATGTGTTTGATTTTGTAGGGTTTGAAATTGTTTTGGGTATGGATTAGTTAAATAAGTTCGATGCTAGGATATTTTTCCATGATGGGAAAATATTGCTTAGACACCCAGATTGTAGGGAGCGGATTGTATATACCGTAGAAAACCCTAGCTATGAGGTAAATACTTTGTTGGGTGTTGTGGAGATAGAAGATGAGTTGAATCGAGTTTTTTTGGTTAGAGAGTTCGCGGATATTTTTGAACCCATAGTAGGATTGCCACAGAAACGGGCCATTGAGTTTAAGATAGATTTGGTGACTGAAGCAGAACTAGTGAGTCGACCGCGTAGTAGGATGAAACCTACCGAAATGAGGGAGCTCAAGGTGAAGTTGGTGGATTTGGAAGGCAAGAATTTTATCAGACTTAGTAGTTCACCTTGGGGAGCAGCCGCGGTTTTTGCTGAGAAGTCGGACGGATTGTTAAGGTTATGTATAGATTATCGTAAGTTGAATGAGAAAACGATAAAGAATTGATATCCATTACCCAGGATTGACAATTTGTTCGATCAGTTGAGTGGAGCCAAGATATTTTCGCAATTGGATTTAGCAACAAGTTTCCATCATCTTAGAGTGGAAAAGGATAGTATTCCTTTGATGGCGTTTAGAACCAGATATGGATCGTACGAATGGTTAGTGATGTCGTTCGGACTGACTAATGTGCCAGCTTTCTTTGTAGATCTAATGAACCGGATTTTTCGAGAACACCTGGATAGATTCATATTGGTTTTCATAGATGATACTTTGGTGTGCTTTAAGGATGAAAAAGGGCATGAAGTTCATCTAGAGTAGTGCTTGAAATGCTGAAGCAGCATCAACTGAAGGCGAAATTATTGTAATGTCATTTCTGAAAGAAGGAAGTAAAGTTTCTTGGCCATGTAGTTTCAGAGAATGGGTTATCAGTGGATCCGACTAAGATCAAGGTCGTTAATAGTTGGAAGAGACCAGAAACGGTGATTGGGATAAGAAGTCTTCTAGGATTGGTTGGTTACATAGGAGGTTTATAAAGGATTTTTCGTGGATAGTACACTAATGACTAAGCTGACACGAAAGGATGTGAAGTTCCTTTGGACCAATAACTGTGTGGTGGCATTCCAGAAGTTGAAACACTTATTGACTTATGCACCTGTGTTAGTTGTTCCAGAGGGGAATTAGGATTTGGTGGTGCACACGAACGCATATGGGACTGGGTTAGGAGCTATGTTAATGCAGAGGAGTAGAGTAATTGCCTATGCTTCTCGATAGCTTAGACCTCATGAAGTCAGATACCCAACCCATGACTTGGAGTTAGCTGAGGTAATTTTTGCAGTGAGGGTGTGGAGACATTACCTTTTGAGAGAAAGATTTGATTTGTATACGGATCATAAGTCGTTGAAGTATCTGTTCTCTCAAAAGGAGCTGAACATGAGACAATAGAGGTGGTTAGAGTTCATAGCTGCTTATGATTTCGGTATTGAGTACACACCGGGAAAAGGCAACAAGATTGCATATGCACTAAGCAGGAAACATCATAATGTGGTGTTAGCAATGATAGTTGAGTGTGAAGATTTGGAAGCGTTAGCAACTTGCAGTGTACAGTGGAGAATTAAGAGTAGTTCAAGTATAGAAACTGCTTTGTTATCTTGTTTGGAAGTTCGACCAGTTATTATCGAAAAGGTTGCTTCTAAACAGCTAAAGGATCCAGTGTTAGCTGAACGGATTAGAAAGTTAAGAGATGGAACTGAGAGTGGTGACTTAAAGGATCTAAGTCTTGACCGGAATGGGTGGTTGAGAAAGAAAGGAAGATTGTGTGTTCCGAATGTGGAGACATTAGAAAGAAAATTTTAGAGGAATGTCATCGTTCGAAGCTCATTATTCATTCGGGATGAACTAAGATGATCAGGATATGAAGAAAAGTTTCTCCTGGGGAAGGTATGAAGAGGGATGTAGGCTTATGGGTGAAGCAGTGTCTGAACTGCCAACGGGTGAAAGCCGAACATCAGAAGCCAAGTTTGTTGCTTCAGCCTTTGGACATTCCAGTGTGGAAGTGGGATTCTATTTCTATGGATTTCATTGACGGGTTGCCAAGGTCTAATAAGGAAATGAAAGCATATGGGTCATTGTGGACAGGTTGACTAAGAGTGCCCATTTCATTCCAATTAAGTCAACCAGAACGGCACCTATGTTAGCGAAGTTGTTTATGAAGAATGTAGTTAGACTGCACAGAATTCCTAGTAATATAGTGAGTTATAGAGATTCTTTATTCACTAGCGAGTTTTGGAAGAGTCTACAGGACACTGATGTGCACGTAAATGTGCATATTTTTACCACCATATTTAATCTATTTAAATTAAATAAATGATCATATTGGGTATTTTAACTTGTTTAAACCAAAATTCAAATTATTTGAATTTGTCACATATTCATCTTCATATAGGGGCAAAATGGCCATTTTTATGCATTTATTAAATTGTGAAAATTTACTTGGAATTTTCTATGTTGTTTTGTAGAAAATTTGGTGAATTTTACAAGTGGTTACATGATGATATATGCATGCACAAGAGTGAAGAGAACAAATGAAGATGGAAATAATTTAAAGTGAAGATAATGGAGGACCCCACCTACCCACCTACCTTAATGTACAAATTTGAGGCTAATGCACATGCTTGTGGAATTAATGGCTTCATGTACACTTAAATGAGGATTATTTGAAGCTAATGATTACTTGGCCTCCACACTTCCGAAGAGGGTATTTTGGGCATTCCCCAAAAATATGAATTAGGGTTTAACACATGTATAAAATCCCCTTATGTTTCATGTAACTCTCTCCTCTCTTTTAGTCTCTCTTTAGTTAGTTTAGCCTCAAAATAAAAAGACAAGCTATCTTTCTCTTTTCATGGCTACTTAGCCATTTTTATTCTCATGTAATTTCTTTTATATGCAACTTCAATACATGTTCTTTTCCTTTTCATGCTTATATCCTTTCATGTTGTAGTGTAGATTTGTTTATTTATGCAAGTAGTGTAGATTTTATTTTATGCAATTAGATTAGTTTTTCTTTCTTTCATTTAGCTCTCTTTTTCGCTTTGTTTTGTTCTATGTTGCAAGCTACATTTGTTCATATGATAACAGACACCTTAGGTACCAAGCTCAAGATGAGTACCGCTTATCATCCACAGACTGATGGGAAAACAGAGAGAGTTAACAAAGTCTTGGAGGATTTTTTATGAGCTTATGTGCTAGATTTTGGGGGATCATGGGAAGACCATCTAGTCGAATTTTCGTATAACAACGGTTATCAGGCTAGTATAGGAATGGCACCATTTGAAACTTTGTATGGAAGGCTATGCAAATCTCCAGTTTTTGGTTTGAGACTGGGGTTAGGTTGGTTCTTGGTTCGGATTTGGTTAGAGAAGCTGTAGAAAAGGTTGAGTTAATTCGAGCTAGAATGAAGGAAGCTCAATCTAGGCAGAAGAGTTATGTGGATAAAAGATGGAAAGACTGAGAATTTTCCATTGGACAACATGTTTTCATTAAGGCATTGCTGATGAAGGGTGTGATTCGATTTGGGAATTCAAGGAAGTTGGCACCGAGTTTCATTGGACCATTTCCTATTATTGAGAGGATTGAAAAAATAGCACATAGATTAGAGTTACCGAGCAGTTTGGCAGGATTCCACGATGTTTTTCATTTTTCTCATCTAAGAAAGTGTATTCCAGATCCAGATACTACTATATTACCGACTATGTTAGATGACTTAGTCGTAGAGCCGAATTTGACTATAGTTAGAAAGCCGGTTCGTAAACTCACAAGAGATGAGAAGAGACTCGGAAATAAGATAGTCAGATTAGTTAAAGTCCAGTGGAGTGAGGATGAGAGAGACCGTACTTGGAAGATTGAGAATAGGATGAGAGTTGCTTATCCTGATTTGTTTGATGATATGTTTTACCTTTGATTGTTTAGACGTGTACCTTATCGTAATTTCGAGGTAGAAATTCTTTAAGGAGGGGATTCTGTAACACCCCATATTTTTAGTAACATTATTTAGGATATTTAATTAGTTGAACTAAATAAAATAATGTAAGATGATTAACGGATTGAGATTTGTGATTAAATAAGAGGTAGCCGTGCCATGTTAAAGAAATGAACTAAAGTATAAAAAGAGAATAAAAGGGTTAAGAAATATGCAGGGGAAACCCTAAACCCTTAACCCCTTGGCACACACATTCACTTCATTATTCACAAACCAAAAATACAAGCTAAAGCCAACCACCATTAGCAAGCTCTAGAGAAGATAAAAGCTAGGATTTTAAGAGGGATAATCAAATCACTTAATCAAGATCAAATCTCACATTTTTAATCACAAAGTTAAGGTGAATAATGACTATATCTCAATTTTTAACGGTTTTCAGTTTTTAGTATGAAATCCGAATTATTTGCAAATGTTTTGCCATTATTTGGATGATGAAAATATATATCTATATGTTTTTGATAATTCATGCTAATTCACATAGATTTTGTGATATGTTTTGATATGAAAACCCTATTATATGACATCCAATTGCCTTTTGAATTTAAATTTAGATTAGAAATGAGAATTTAGAAATGGGTTTCAGTTTTCATAATTTTTGAATTAATGTGGATTTTATATAAATTTTCTAGTGAAGAAAATGCTATTTTGGGTTAAAAATTAATTACAGCCAAATTATGTTGGCTTAGGGTCTGAAATTTATTTATGTTGGAAAACATATTAAAAATGATTTACAAGAATTTTTGTAGAATTTTCTTTAGTGTTTCAATGGATATATAAAATTATTTAAGATATGAGACTTAAATGTTTTATATATTTATATAAAGAAGAAGGGGTATTTTGTAAATAGTCAAATTGTTATTTCTAATTTGCAGTACTTTTAGAAATGAAAATTTTGGAACCAATCATAATTTGACAAATAAAGCAGATCATAATTTCTGAATATATGACATCCAATTGTACTTTTCATAATTCAGTACAAAGGATCAGTTAAAAATGTCAAATCAACATGCTTTTTCTTGTTTCAATGCTTTCGACACCAGGCTTCCGACTCCTTACCTTCGCTCCAACTCCATCGAAACCAATGTACATGGTATTAGATATTTGGTACGTAGTGAATTGGATATAGGTCGAAGGTACTGGGTCGAAACCAAAGGTTCTGTGAGTATCGAAGCATGCTTTGTTTTAAATTGAAAATGCGCCTGCTTTGGCTTTCGAAGGAAGTGCTTTATACTTGGTTGGCTTTCAGCTGAGTCAAATATTTAAAAGGAAAGGTTTCAAATGGGTTGCGCCTTTTGTTTTAAATAAATGCTTTCGAAGGGGTAGAAACCCCTTACTGTCGTTTTTTACCTTTCAGCCCAGATTGGTTTCGAAAGGTTACCTGGTTTTTAAGACCAAGTCGCTTCTCCAATGCTTCGAAGGGATGGTTTCGACGCCATCACTTCTTTACTTAGGAAATGCTTTCGAAAGAGATGCTTTCGACTTAAATGTTTTAATGACCTTTTTGCTCTATAAAAGGTAGAATCCAAATGGTTTCAATAGAGATAGTTTTAATGGTTTTGAAAGGAGTTTCCACATGTTGTGAATTGAACACATATGCTTTCGAAAGGCCTGATGTTTTGATGCTTTCGAAAGGTTTTAAAGAAAGGTTTTTAAGGGGTGGTTCCCTAATGGTTTCGAAAGGTCTAAAAGGAAAGGTATTCCAATGGTTTCGAAAGGCAATGTTTAAGTGTTTTAAAGATAGGATGTCTAAGGTTTTAAAGCTTTCGAAGGAGATGTTTTCAATGCTTTTGAAAGGATAAATATTAATGGTTTTGAAATGTATGACTTCGAAAGGTATGTTTTGGCCTTCGGCTTAAGGTTTTACTTCTATTGAAAAGGATACTTTCAAAGGTTTCGAAAGGGGTACTTTCGAAAATTTAAACGTTTTCATCAACAAGGTTTTTTGTAAAGAATATGTAACATGGCAAGGTGATTTTAGTAAAGCAAAGAGTATTATATAAATAATTTCCTTGTTTAAAGAATGATTTAAAGGTCTAAATCAATTTTAAATAAAAGGATTTTCAAGGAAAATTTATGGGTAGATAACCCTAAGTAAAATGACTTGGATATTAGAATACCATATGAGACTGGTGCGGGGTCACGCTCTATACTTTAGCTAGTAGTCCCTAGCTAAAATAGGTCCAAAATTCTAGTGTGTAGCGCTTTGTCATAGGTGAGACTAAAATTATGTTACACATAGAAAGGAATCTAAAAAGGAAAGATAGGTTATTGGTGAGCCCGAAAAGCCATTAGGATCAGTTAGACCTAGAGAAGTAAGGACAGACCATCCAGAAGAGGAGTATCTAATAGACGTTATATTTTTATGTTTTTCTGGTAGGCCCGAGTCAGCCAAGGGTTAGTAGTTAACCATACAAAACTACAATTTATGGACAGATATCCATTCGATAATGGATATGTACAGATACATGATATTGCTTTATATGTTTAACCGGTATTGGTTGCAGGATTATAATTTGCAAAAGATATGTTTTAAAAAGGATATTAGTGAAGGTAAACTTGATCCGCTAAGCAGCATGGTATCACTTAATATCATATTACCGAGATGTATAGTATTATCCATACCAGACTTTATGTCTAACTTGAAGTTTATGTTTTCCCCTTAAACTCTCGGGTGCTCAAAAATTGATTTGAGTAGGTTGAGAGTTGAGGTCTGCAGGTTTTAGTAGGTTGGCGAATAAAGCTTCTGGTGATGAGCAAGTGGCTGATGAATAGCTAATTAGTAGTTGCTATTATATTTTGGATTGATTCTGTTGTATTGTATATATAGTACTCTGGTCAACTAAGGGGGCATCATCATATGTCGCTCTTACCGTATTTATGTAATAACTATATTTTATCTGAACCTAGGAAAGTGATGGGATTATGTAATTTTAATGTGAAACATGTGTCTTGAAATGTAATCTGAAAATTATTGTTTTTTGAAATCTATGATTTTGTTTCATATTCTATGCTTCTGATATTATGGATACCATTAGCATAGCCGTATTTAGTCGCCGGAAGTCAATACCATAGATGACTGCAACATATGTAGCGCTTAGCTTTGGGCCTCTATATAGGGGATGTTACAAAAGCATGGATCATTTGTTTGGTATCCTGCAAATAAAACAAAAGAATGCATATAAGAGCTCTAACGAAATAACTTATAGCTGTATAATTAAAATATAATGGATCACACAAGTACTCACCAAGATTTGACACCTCTCAAAATCAAGTGTCCTCGTCAGCACCGATCATGCCAAGCATTAGTACTCGTCCTTCTAACTATCTGGTGGGTTGTAATGAGGAGAGGGTCAAAAAAATGTTCTGGCAAATGGTAAATTATACATCTTGTACATAACACTAGCTTATGCCGATTGTTCACTATTTCTTGTTATTTTTGTTTACGTTTTGTTAGTCGTCTTGACTCTATATCTGCATACGAACCGTTCCCATCTACCTTCCATAAAGTTATATATATATCCCATGATCCCTTAATGGACCTAGATACTATCCCCGCTAGTATCTTCCAGTTAGTACCCCGCCAGGATCTATTTTCCTCTCTGTCTTACGATCTCGATACCGTATAACTCGAGGAAGTCCAATAGTGCTTATCGATAACCTTTCATACATTTTTTCATACTCTTTCTGATGGCCTTTCATACATTTCGCCATATTCTCTTTTGGGAATATTCCACATTTTCTGCTTCCTAATGTGGACTCAGCTCCACTAACCACCCCATCCATGTTTTGAAGGAATCTAGTTATGGGTTAACTAGGCTTGCCATAATAAACAACTGAGGCGGTGCATGACCCAGCGTGATCCACCCTGGTATGTTATAGACGAAGACCCGCTAGGTGTAACCCTTTCCTTCCCGTTGATTGCTCGAGACTGATGATGTTCTCGCCCTATGACAGCCCTACCTCTAAATTTCGTACCAACACTCACTGCATAGTGCACGATCCCACACATTATCCATTTAGAATTCCTAGTGCAATCGAGGAAATACCCTCCTTTAAATAAATTTGAAGCAGACTACTTTATCCTGAGGGTACCACTTCATCTATACGCAAACAAATACTCTCCACGGATGTTATGGTTGAACATGTCCCATATTAGTATGATCTTACACAATAGTTGTAGCCCAGTACGGTGGGCAGACTTCTATTGTTTAACCCTACTGGCCACACATTCCAACCTACTCTAATGACTTTTTATCATTTTCTTTATATAATTTATACATTAAATTATAGTAAATCACACTCGTCATAAACGCATATTCGAGGCTACTTATATACATATATATCTATTATACATATATATTATCGTTCTTACATTCTTTTACCTTCATTATCTCTACAGTTCCTATAGTCGACCCTAAATCTTCATTTTAGTATGTGTTTTACTTTCTTCTTTAAGTTCATCTACTGCTTCCTTTTAGTCAAATCCTTTATATCATTGCCAGATTGTTCTTAGTTCCAAATTTTATTTGTATTCCCATTTCATTCTCTATTTCTTCTTCTTGCCTATTTTCCATACTTTCTTTTTCGTTACTTTCTATCTTATTGGCATTTTTATTTCATTCATATCTTAATGTTCAACTTTTAGGATTTACTACATTTTAATACATTAGAACTAAACTTCTACTCAATAAATGTTAATCTAGTAAATTTCCATATCTTATCTAAAAGGAAAGATATTTGTTGGTGTTTGTAATTTCAAGGAATTATCCTCTTATTTTCTTGAAATAGACGGTACAAAACACGGTGATTACCCCTATTTTCTACGTCTCTTTTATTCGTATATCTATATTCCTTGTTACTCCAAACGTCACATTTTAATTTATTTTAAATTTAATAATGTGCAGAAATCTACCTGTAAAATTTCAAGTTCCAATGTATTAAAATATCACAAAAAGGCCAAAGATCTAACTAAATTTTCACTTTAACTTAATTCATATCTGTCAAATAAAAAACAAATTTCTAATTATTACGCACTTCATTAAGATTTCATTCAATTCATGTTCATTGAATAAATATAAATTTCTAATCATTACGCATCACTTTAGATTCATTAAATTCATATCTGACGTAAAAAACAAACTCTAATCATTACGCAATTCAGTATCAGTTTCATATAAAATTCCAAACTAGTTTTCATAACAGGAAAGTATTGTTTCATCAATATAAATTACCTAGAAAGGTTTAATCTCTTCAACATTTCTTATTCATGAATTTATTTGCAATTTAAATTCAGTTTCTCAGGCACGTAGGAATAGATTTGCAACGATATAACATAATATTATATAAAAACATATAATATTCCCACTCATCTTTTTAAGCGCTTCCAAATCTCTAGAGCAAATATTTGTTATCTTGTATTCTCCATTTTGACTCTCTATTTGGTTCCACAAATAACATTTATATACATATCTATTAGAAGTTGGCTTAGAGAGGAGATTTATATTAATTTATCAATTGAAAACAAATCTATAGCTTATCTCTGATGTAGCAACATGGTTTGAACCTATTTTCTATCATCTTCTATTCTTCTCCAAAGTGTATACGCGCAAATCTATTTTTATGGATCTAGAATTTTAGAGGAGAAGAGAAAGTGGTAGAGCCTCTGGGCTCGTTAGAAAAATTATGAGTTGGAAGTGAGGCCCTAAGTCTTAATTTATAGAGGTTCAAACCAGTGCTAACCGTCGGGTCAAACCAATTAAATCTTTGTCGTTACGTGCGTTTCAAATTGCAGCATTTACAAAAGTTTGGGTCGACCACCCTTAGCTATGGTCGACTGCTAACGGTTGACTTAGGCTAATACAGATCGACCTGAGCTTTGTAATTTTGGTGATTATTAATGTTGATTGATTTTGTGAATTTGTTTCCTTCGTTCTATTATCTTGTTTGTTTATTTCCTCCATTAATTGATCTTGTTCAATTCTTTCCCACTTTATAAATCCTCTGAGATTCTAGCTTTACGTTAATATCTTAATTTGCGTTAACATTATTAATCGGTGTTAATTAGATTTTATTACCATATTTACATATGTAATTATTTCCGACTCTACAATTTCAAACGTTAATAACTTTTTTGTTTGAACTTCGATCGGAAGACATTAGATATGAAAATTGATCGGAAGATCGCCACAAACATAATGATGCTAGTTTCATAGCCAAATTTCGATGTTTTTAAAAAATTCCATTTTTCACTATTTGTTATATTAATTTATTTATTTTAATTAATTGACGTAAAAATCGCAGAGTGCTACACTTCTTCAGCTGGTATTATTCCTGGTCCTGATGTCGAAAAGATTCACGCATAGGCTGAAGAAGCTATGGATGATCCTAATGTAACACTGGGTGACGAGGACACACCGATTATAGGGTACACTGAACATAAATCTAGGCCATCAATGCTAGAGGAGAAGACCTTTCAAGCTAAGATGGTCAAGGAAATTAAAAGGGAAAAATTAATTATATTCCTTCCGTGCTCTTATTATCTTTGCTAATTCCACCACTTGTCATCCCAGTCTCCACTTCTACAACGGTGAAGATTCAAGCTGATGCTTCCAAGTCTCTAGAAAGCTACTATGATTGGGATAAGGATCCCAAGGGATACTTTTCTTCGTGGAAGAAGGAAAATAAATCTGGAAAAAGGCCAACATCATCTTCTTCTGAAGGAAAGAAGAAGTGGAAGAAGAAGAGGTAAAGTGATTGCGCGCTATTTTCTTATGTTGTCGCTTGTTTGTTTCTGTTTCGATCTATATTATAGTTCGTTGTTGTGGAGGTACAGCCCCCGCTTTTGCCTCTAAAGTAATTCAGTTGTCAATAGGATAATATTTTCTTTCAGACATTCATCTTGTATTGCCTATATACTTAGTTTAATTATGTCTATTGTGATTGTATCTTAATCAACACAATGTAACTATTCACTATAACTTTATGTATATAATAACTTCCACGATCTCTTTCATTATTTCATTCAATTTATCACTGCCAAAGTAATTTTCTCTTGGCTAACAGAATTACAATTGCTTGGCTAACCCCTTGGCTCATCAGGTTTATCTTTGGCCAGGTTCCATTTGACCAAAGACAAGTTTAGATTTCCACATCGCTTCCTATCTCCGAGAAGTGATCATTTGGACGTCTATCTCTGGACATTCATGCTCGATCTCGCCTATCTCTGGGTGATGATCGTATTTGTGAAAGGAAATTCAATCTCCTATTGGATCCTATCTCTAGGACTTTAATGTTTCAAATGCCTATCTCCAGGCATGATTGTTTGACCTTTCCATCTATAGGTTGTGATATTTGACCTTACCTATCTCTAAGCAATCATTGAAGGTTTAGAGGTCTAAGGCGAATCGTTATGATCGACCCTAGCATAATTATACACTTGTGACCCAATCATTAATTGAGGGAGTCTGTTGGTACCTATCTCTGGGTACCTAGATATATGCATATTCAAAACACAAAATATTCAATTTTGTTGTTGTTAACACATTATAAAGTCGGGTTATTGAGAATACAATTCCATGAATCCCCAAAGCTAATTCTATTTATAGGCACCAGAATAGCAGACTCCGGTTTATTACATCATAGTCTAGTCAAATATTTTTAAAGATACATCTAAGTGAAATGGCCTCAAGTGCTAGCTATTCCAAGCTTATGTTCAATGCAAAAGGAACTTCCAATTTAGGCCTAGTGCCCCAGACTAGGAAAGACTCATTTCAAGATGGGATTGCCAATCTCGAAGTTTTAGTTCCTGACCTTGGCATTGAATTGTTGTGCTACTCTTTTTTGGTGCAAAGCTACCCTTAAATCAGCTTCTTCTCGCTTCTCGTCGACCATCTCAAGGGACTCAAGCAAGAGTTTCTCATTCATCTTTAGATCGTAGTGAGTTCTTCGATGAGAAGAAACTTCTAACTCAATTGGAATCATGGCCTCTGATCTGTAGGACAAAGTGAATGGAGTATGGTCATCGAACTTATTAATTGTTTGGTAAGCCTATAGTGCTAGGGCTAATTCATCAACCCAGTTGCCCTTGGGTTTTGTCAATCGTTTCTTTAGGATGGATTTGAGGATCATTTTCACCATCTCCACATGTCCATTCGCTTGTGAGTGTGCTACAGCTACAAAGCATTTTTGAATTTGATGTTTGTTACAGAAATCTTAAAATTCAGCACTTTGGAATGAGATTCCATTGATAGTGATAATTTTCTAAGGAACTTCAAATTGGCATATGATGTGTTTCACTACAAAGTTGATAACTTTCTTCACAGTGATCATGACCAATGATTCCACTTTGGCCCACTTTGTGAAATATTCAAATGCAACAATACATACTTCGCTCCTCCTTTGAAAATTGATATAACATTGATTATATCAAGTTCCCAAACCATAAATGGCCATGGATTGACCATTTGTATAATCTCTATGGATGGAGCTCTAGGGTTCATAAATCTTTGGCATCTATTGCACTTTATGGTGTAATCAACCGCATCCAGTTGATTATTGGCAAAAACAATATCCATATCAAAGAATCTTCTTTGCCAACGTCTGCCCCTGGTGTGATCACCGCAAATTCCCTCATGTACATCAGCCAGTATTTTCTTGGCTTCTCCCTTGGTGACACATTGTAGTAGGAGAGCGGAGAACCCTTTCCTATACATGGCTCCGTTTTTAATAATAAGTCACGGTACTTTGCTCATTTCTCCTGTTCATGAGAGTTCCTTTCAGCAAGTGTTCCTTGATTGCAGTCATCCACGACTCCTTCTCCACTTCGGGCCTCCAGGATCCAATCGACATCTATATGGTCGATGCTTGGAGTGGACAAAACCTCCATTGGAACTAATCTCATAAGCTATATATCCCTAGAACTTGCCAGCTTGGTCAACAAATCAGCCTTCATGTTCTCTTCTCTGGGAATGTGAGTTATCATGTAGTACTCGATATCATTTAGCACTTCCAGAACTTTTGTCAAGTAAGGGGAAAGTCTCGCTCCCTGAGCCTAAAATTCCTTCTTTACTTGACAAACTATCAATTGAGAGTCGCTAAATATATGCAATGCTTTGACACCCAATTCTTTTGTTGCCTTGAGCCCCGCAATCTATACTTCATATTCAGCTTCATTGTTCAATTGTGGGAAACTTAAGCTTCAATTCATAACAGTTGGTCTGTTCCTTTGGGGTTACTAAGTTCACTACTGCCTCGAAAAGCTCCGTCCATTGGACACTCCGTCTGTGTACGGTTTCCACTGAGCAAGTCGGACCACATCTTCTTCCACTTCTCTATCCTAGGTGGTGAACTCGGCAATGAAATCAACCAATGCATATCCTCGTATTGGCCTCATATGATGATAGGTTATATTATACTAGCTCAGCTTGATGTTCCGCTTTAATAACCTTCTCGAAGTCTCGGGTGGATGCAATACATATCTCAAGGGTTGATTAATCAACACTTTTATCGGATGAGCCTGGAAGTATGGTCATAACTTCCTCGATGCAATTAGCAAATAGTAAGCTAGCTTCTCTAACTTTGGATAGTTCTTTTCTGCTCTAGTAAACCGCTTGTTGATGTAATATATAGACCTTTGAATCCTGGGCTCCTCATGCACCAAGGCTGCATTTAGTCATGAACAGACATCGCCAAATAAATAAGTTTACTCCCTCCAAAGTTTATGATAGTATCGGTGGTCTCTTCCTGTAATCAAGTTAAGCTTGGAAAGCTTTCTGACATTCCTCCATCTAGGCAAACTTCCCTATCTCTTTCTTGAGGACATCAAAGAACATGACACGCTTATTTGTTGCCTTTGAGATGAATCATGTAACAACCCTGTTGTTAGTTACATGATTAATTATATCTAGTTAGGGAAAATTAATTCTTAATTGTGATTTGTGAAATTTAACTGTGAAATTTAACTGTGAAATTAAATCTAGTTTTGTGAATAGTTAAATTGTTTATCTTAATTAATTTTAAGGTAACTTTGGAAACTGTTCTAAATTTAATTAAGCGTTAATAGTGTGATTTATTGTTATAAAATGAGAATTGGTAATTAATAATTTATTTATTTTTAATTAAAAATAATAAGAATAACTTTTATTTCAAAAAATTATAATTAGTTGTATAAATTATTTCTAAATTAATGGAAATGAAATTTTGAATCGTTTTTTTATTTTGGAGAATTTGAGAAATTAAATTGTGATATTGTAAAAAATTGTTTGTGTAAATTGGAGGTTTAAATAAGTGATTAATCAAAAAGAAATTAGCAACACTTCATCTCTTAGGTATTAATTTTGCAACATCTTACCTATTGGATCCTTAGCAAACACCAAACCATTTGGCCCATGTTGTAAGCATTAGAAATGAGAAAGAAACATATACGTTTATTTTCCTCTCATCGTCTCTCATTCTCAGCCAGAAACAAAAATCATTAAACTATTTTCCTTCTTGCTCCAAAAATCCTAGTTCATATCTTCCCCAAATCAAACGCAAATCAAAGGGCTTTTCGAAATTTGTAAATATAGAAGCAAGGTAATCTTATCCATCTTCTAGAGAGTCTATTTCTATTATTAATCTCAATTTTTCATCATGGGTGGTAATTTTGTTTTTGTAAATTTATTAGTTGTCTTAGGGTTTGTGGTTGAGAGATGGTTGCTTGGAGAATTCAGGATTAGTTAATCAAATTCAAGCATAAAGGCGAGTTATTTTGTAACTCGCACAATTTATTTCTATGCTCATGTTTCATTTCTGAAATTAAAATTGATCTGTATGGATTTTATTGTGAAAACCCTAGTTTGCTTGATATAAATTAAATTTGGTTGATTGCATAATTGTTGTTTGCAGAAAATAAAGTGTGAAAAATCACTGTTGTAAAATAGTAATATCATGCGGTAGAAAATCCAAAATGACTCAATATTTATGTGGTAGAAAGCTCATTCGATTAGCTACAAGTTGTCCTTTATTCACATTTCGAAATTTTGTTGTTTAACAGCTTAAAATTGAGTTTGAATTTGATAGTGTAGTTCTGCCCTGTGTATTTGCTAAGTCGAAACCTAAAATTAAAATTACCGTAACTTTTGATTTGTTGATCGAAATTAAGTGAGGTTTTTTGCAGTTAAAAGGTATTTTATAAGGAACAACTTTCATATATCGTATTTTGCATAATTTTGAAGTTTAAATGGCCAAAAACTCATTTCTTGTTGCTGGCCTGTCAATGAAAAATAGTGTTAATAAATCTGAGATATTGTTTTGGCCTTAAGTTTTTCCTTACTTATCGGAATTTGATCATTCTTGAAGTTCTGGAAAGATTGGACTCCATGTTATAACTTTCATGTTTTGTTTTTTGATTAATTTCGAAGTTTAAATGGTCAAAAACTCATTTCTTGTCGCTGGCCTGTCATTGAAAAATAGTGTTAATAAATTTAAATCTGAGAAATTGTTTTGACCATAGCTTTTTCTTTACTTATCGGAATTTGATAATTCTCGAATTTCTGGAAAGCTAGACTCTATGCTACAACTTTCATGTTTTGTATTTGCATAATTTTTAAGTTTAAATGGTCAAAAACTCATTTCTTATCGCTGGCCTGTCTATGAAAAAATAGTATTAATAAATATTAAAAAATGATTTTTTAGCAAGTTATTTTATATATTAAGCATGCATAGTAAAATATTCATGGAATTTGGAAATGTAGTTTTGAAATGTATAAACTTAGTTTATTTCTAAATAAAATGGTTATATTTTAGTATGGATTTAGAAGAGTAATTGAATATGGTTTTTAAATATAATTTTGTGAATACAACTATATGGAAATTTGAGACAACTTTGTGTACATAAGTAAAATCGTGGAACAATTTAGAGTTATGAAATATTTTAGTAAATCTGTGAATATTTTTATAAAGTTAAATAATGAACGGGTTTATGGAAAATTATAATAAGTGTTTTAAATAATAAATTAAACTCAAAAGAGAAAAATGTTTTGAGAACAATAATTCTAAAATTTAAGGAGTACTAATTATCAACTTAGTGTCATCGACTAGTTTAAATGCTTTCAAAAAACACTTCGTCGAATATGGTATAACTCTATTTTAGTGTGCAGCAAGTGACTACTAGATCCTTAAGAAGCTTATTTGTGGATTTCTTTCTGAATAGAATAATATAATAATATTAAAAAATGAAAATTTATCGAATCATGGTTTCTACGATCACCTTGATCGGTATGAACTATCCTTGAGATCATTTGTGGTTCTGTGTTCCCGGTCCGAGTACGATCCTTGTTATCAGATTGGTTCGAGTGATACCAATTTGTTTGTTAGTTTGCCATGGGTTTTGAGTACAATCATTGCAATTTTTTGGACAATCATTGCGATCAGTTTGGATTAAGATCTCTTAGATTCTGGATATTTGGATTTTGTGACTATTCTGTGCTAAATAAATATATATTCTTGTGTCTTGTGATAGATGTTAAGTTAATTCTATTATTCGGTGTTGAGGGACTAGTTCGTGTTTATGGCCTAAACTTATAACCTTGTTCTGAGTTAATCACTGGTATTTGCGTGCTTAGAGATATTATGTTTTGTTCCGGTAATTCAGTGTTTAGTGACTAATATGTGTTCGTGACTTAAATGTATATCCATGTGTCTTAAGATGAACTCTAAGTTAAATTAATTCCCATGCCATTCTATTCTCACACTATTGTATATTTAGAGATAGTCTGACGTGGGTGTTATTTTGCTTGGGTTGGGCCGAGACTTTTCAGGTTATAGGACAAGTTGACCTTTTGATGTTTGGGCTAGCAAGGAGACAAACACTTTTTAGTTTTTAGTTTATCTCATTTAGGAAATTTGTGAATATATTTATAAGATGTACAATTGATATTAGAGAATTGTTAAACTTGTATAAAAATCGAGTTTGGTATTTCATTTTATAAGCTTAAAAAATTTGTATATTTGTGTATGAGATTATTATTCTGTTGTGATCTATGACCGATGCTTATATGATATATTGTTCTGATTCTAAGAAATCGGCGTGTCTATTACTTTGTATTAATACTATACACGTCAAATTCAGTTCAGATATTAAGTGAAATGGTATAAATGACGTGTCAGTGTTAGTATAAAGATATATTCACATTCGATTGCCCTTAACAAGCTATATTCTCCGGATTAGCAGACGCCATTACTTGTAACGTTCTTTGCTAATCTGGGTATCACGGTGGAGTTGTTACAAATCGACTCAGTGCAACAACCTTTCCATTCAAGCTCTGCATTTCTCTTCTGGTCTTTGGGATTTCAATATCCTTCAAAGCATTAATCTGCTCCAGATTAGCTCCTATGCCCATTGAATTTACTATGAAACCAAAAAAAATGCTGACTCTAAAAAAACATTTCAATGGATTAAGCTTCATGCCGTACTTCTAAAGCACATTAAACATCTCTGAGAAGTCATGCATGTGGTTCATAATCACTGCGACTTCATAGCATATCGTCCATACAGACTTCCATTGTTTATTCAATCTAATCCTTGTACATCAAATTCACCAATCATTAGTAGCTAGCTTCAATGTTCTTTAGACCATATTACGTATCTATGAAAGATAATAGTTTAAGTCCAACTATTGAGTCCACGAGTTATTCAATCTTCGGCAGTAGGAAGCTGTCCTTTGGGCATGCTTTATTCAAATCTGAATAATCGATGCATGTCCACCATTTTCCATTTGGCTTCTTGACCAGCACTGAATTTGATACCCGTTCAAGGTATATAGCATCACGGACGAAGCCGTTGGCCTTCGGCTTATCCACTTCTTTTTTCAACAAAGCGGATCGCCCTAGACCTACGCTATGCCTTTTGTACTTCACAGGAGGGCTTCGTGGGTTCGCATTCAATGTATGGCACACTATCTCAAATGGTATTCCACATATATCAGAATGTGTCCAAGAAAAAACAACCGTGTTTGCCTGAAGAAACCCTACCAACTCCTTCTTTGTCTTCACATCAAGATGAGATCCGATCTTTAGGACCCGAATAGGATCATCCTCGTGATCAGGATGTTGATGATCAGCTCTATCGGGGACGCCCTTACGTCATCTAGATCTTTCTACAGATCCATAACTTTGTGAAATTTATTGTACCTTTCAAACTAGGGCTTAGGTGGTGGTTGTTATGCATCAATCATCTTGATGTGGAGAGTCTCCTCTAAACCTTTTTCTTTTTCACGTCGCCTCGCCTCTCTGAGCTCAGCGACGTAGCACTCACGTTCAGTATTATGATCTCCTTAGACATATCCTACCTAATTTTCCATTGGAAATTTCATCATTAAACACCACGGGGTTGAAGCACCCGCACTCTCTTATGGTCATCTTTGCCAAGGTCCACCAATAAATCATCATGACCAACAGGTTCTGCAGCATCTTCGGTAAATCGTTGAATATGGGATTTACATGGCTTTAGATCCTTCCCATCCATCCTCATCTGATTGAAAGTTTTCTTAAATAAAATATTAACCAAGCTTCCTCAATCAATGAGAACTCGTTTCATAGCAGCAAGCCTAATCACGACCGTAATCACCAAGGTGTCGAGCGTCGGTGCTTACACCCCATATGCATCTCGATTTCGAAAAACAATATCATCAATCACCGTTTTATGTTGCTTGTCGAAGCTCCGTCTTCTATAGCAAACAACTCCCTTAAACAACATGCCTCAATGAACATCTGTACCTCCCCATCTCATTCCAGCTTTTATCAGTTGGATGAGGTCCATCGGTAATGGTATTGATTATAACTCTCTTCTCAGGTGCCTAAGTCCATCACCACTAGAGGCTGCCTGATTTCATTAGGGCATCCACCATTGGTGTCTATTGTTTATTTTCCTACCATCATGCAGGTTTTTCATAGACTATTTAATTTCTTTTTCTAATCAAATCTTCGAGTATATCCCTTAAATGTCAGCATTCATAGGTCTTCTAAACATGGATCTCATGGAAGCGATGGTACTTCTCTGAGAGCTTTGTTCATTCAGTGGATTCTCACAGAGCCAGCTTTCTATAATTGTAACATCCCCCATTTCAAGGGCCGAAAATAAGCGCTACTGATGCTATAGTCATCAATATTATTATTCTCTGGTGATAAAATGCGGTTATGTTAATCATATCAATAACATCAAAAGCACATGAATAAGATTTTTTTTATTCAAATTCATTTCATTAATCAAACTTTAATTTCATTTCAGGAATACAATTTTCACATTGATCACATAATCTCATTTTGCCCACGTTTAGAGAAAATATAACAATTACAAAATGCTCCTAGAGCGACATACGAAGATGCCCCCTTGATTGATCAAAGTCTAAGACTTGACATTTATAAATTCCTATCGTTACATCCAGTAAAACATAGCATAATCTTAAAACAACATAGAGGAAATAAGAACCTCTAATATTAGCTTACATGCCTCCTATATGTCTCCAGAAGCTTATTCGTTTAACGTAAGAGAGAGTGGAGAATCCATACTTACATATATATAGCAAATACAAATACGTTATTATAGTGTTTTCCTATACCCCAATCTTATTCTCTGATTTATCCGAATTATGTTTTCAACATCTTTTAATCTTTTATATTTGCATAAACCAATGCTCTGATACCAAGTTGTAACATCCTTATTTTAAGGACCGAAAATAAGCACTACCGAACTTTAATCATCAATAGTATTATTCTCCAGTGAAAAAATACAGTTATGTTAATCATATCGGTAACATCATAAGCACATGAGTATGAATTTTTTCTCAAACACATTTCATTAATCAAACTTTCATCTCGTTTCAGAAATATAATTTTCACATTCATTACATAATCTCATTCGTTGCTCGCGTTAGAGAAAATATAATAATTACAAAATACTCTAAGAACGAATATGAGGATGCCCCCTTGCTTGATCAGAGTCTAATACTTGAGAATTATAAATTCTTGTCATTACACCCACTCAAACATAACATAAGCTTAAAACAACACAGTGGAAACAAAAACTCCAAATATTTGCTTGCTTGCCTCTTGCATGCCTTTCCAGTGAGACCACGTCGCTTGGCAGAATGGGTTTTCCCCTAACTAGTAACTTATCCAAATATGTCAATCACAAATATTTTACCTGCAATCACAATGGTCAGAATAATCGTAACATGATCATATGCATGTATGCAACATAGGTAAGTCTGACTAATCTATCCTCCTAGGCATATGCACACCCAAGGTTTACCCTTACAAAAATAGACTATCTATCTCCAACCAAATTGGACTATCCGTCTCAACTTATAGTTTTCATGGGATCACTATGAATCTATTAGTTTTCACTAATAACATCTCTTTCAATCATAGGTTTTATAGGATCACTATTAACCTATTAGTTTCCACAAATAACATATCTCATATCAAAGTTTTCATGGGATCACTATGAACCTATTTTACTAATAACATATTTCAAATCATATTCTCTCGATTGGTTCTGTGCATCCTAACATACTTGATCTATCTGATCTCTTAGATGCAATTTTACTCATTCATGAGTTAAGTTTGACCATACTCGCTACTGGGACAACCTAACTGGTAATTCTGACTCCAACCCCAAAATGCAATGTTGGGTCATAATGATGTGAGATGATAATGATATTTATGCAATTAACTGATCAAATGATAACAAGAACATATAACATCATTCATTAACATATGTTCGATCAAAAGTAATTGGCATCACAAATTACTTAATTTAAGTAGTAATTCTTTTGGCAAAAATCCATATAAAACTTGGGCTAAAACTCCATTTTATTTCCTTGAAAACGGTTATCATTATAGATGATTAATAACTTAATAATCATTCTTTAAAACAAGGAAAACATAGCCCATTACATAGCCAAAACCTTGTGCCAAAATATCACCATCTCTAAATAACTTGTAAATCATTAGGTATTGAAAATGAGGTTGTTGAATCTCTAAATTAGGTTTCGAAAACAAATAATTCTGATTTATAAAACATAAGGCCATAAGGCCAAAATCTGTGGTTGTCGAATTTCTAATATATATTGGTTGTCGCACCTATAAAACTTAGCTTCTGTTTTTCATAGTATAAGTCTTACGTGCCCAAGGAGTAAAGATGTCGAATCTGTAAGTTTACGGCATCCTTGCCACAAAACAATAGTTGTCGGACATATAGCTTATAACATCATTGCCACAAAACAATGAATGTCGAAATTGTAAATACATGGCATCTATGCTGCTTAGAATGGATGTCGGAAATAATGGGTGCCGCATTGTAAAAGAAACCTTTTGAGTCGAAATCTTAGGGTTGTTGAATCTCGATAAACTAGATTACCCAAATCCTATATGTATAAGGATATCGAACTTCTATACGAATAAATTCATTACATACCTACCAAGTAGATATCGTATGTTTCTCTTCTTATAGATGTCGAATTTATAGCTATGATATCTCATACAATCCAGCTATCGACTATTAACAGGGATTTCGGCCCTCTAAGTTGACGCTATGGTAATTCTGTTAATAAACTTAAAACTGATTTATTTCTTTATAAAGATATTTATTTTCACCAACTCTTATCCCTTATCAAATTTCTATTGGTTAATAAAATAATTTACCAATTTCTTTTCAGAAAACTTTTGGGAGGATAGTTTGCCTACCCTAAAATAATTTGCAAACACATTTAAATTAGAGGACTTTCACTCAAAGGGCTTCTTTATGTAGGGTAATTTGTTTTAAGGACAACACTTCTAAAAAATTAGTTTTAAGGACAATTTACAGGAAAAAGATAAATGAAGTTATCATTTTCAGTTATACAGAAATAATGATAAATGAATTTATCATTTTCCTGTATAACTTAAAAAGATAAATGAATTTATCATTTCCTGTAAATTGTCCTTAAAAATAATTATTCAGAAGTGTTATCCTTAAAACTTATTACCCTATAATAAGAAGCCCTTCAACCTAATTTCCATTTTAAATTATATTATTAATTAATATTAATTAAAATCTTTTCAAGCTTAATTAATCATAGAAAATCATAACCACTAGGGAAAAATCCCAAAAAAAAATCAAAATATACCTATTCTTTCTCGTATAGAAATTTCAAGACCAAAATAAGTATTTAATTATTTTTAATAATTAAAACCTGAAATAAACACATTTTCCACCTTAATAAATTCATAAAATATTCACATTAACTGGAAAAATTATGAAATTAAAACTCATCTCCAAATAATATTTTACCCATCATGTCAGAAAATCAATCAATTAGAGATCAAAAACTTATATTTTACCTTTAAACCCTATTAAAACAATTTCATAAATATTCCAATAAATCATCATTTCATTCAATATGATATCAACCATCAATTTATGACATATTATCATAAACAGTTGAAAATCAACCAATAATCTGAAATCAAAACACAAGCAATGAGATGGATACTATTATTCACTTTAGATTGGATAAGGGTGATTGAGATTTGTGGTTGATTGATTTCCCTAAGCTTTTCTTCTTGAGTTCCTTAGCTTTCTTCTTCTTCCCCTCTTGTTAATGGTTAGCCTTGATTTGAATTTTTTTGTGAATTTCGAAAATGAGAAATAATGAGAGGGTGGAGGGTTTTAGGGAATAAATGAAAGATAATTCCCATTATGCCTTTCTCATTAATTCTTTCTTATTCTATGTTTTAAACCAACCTAATTAATTGATTACTTAAAGCGCGACTCATATTAGTTAACAAATCTCATTCTCTTTATCACACCACACATTATTTTATTTAATCTATCTAATTAAATCTATTGAATAATGTTACATAAAAATTAGGGGTGTTACAGGCTCCCACTTAAAGAATTTCATCCCCAAAATTCGATAAGGATCACATACAAGCATATTAATCATGCAAACATTTGTAATAACACATAACAACAATACTAGCTTATCTGACTAGCAAAAAGTATATACAACAAATATAGAACATACCATCAAAATACTCAGGATGAGCATTTGTAATGTTGTCCTTTATTTCCCAAGTACGGCCTTTCTCGTTGTCACTCTAATGGACTTTCACTAATTTGACTATCTTGTTCCTTAACTTCTTTTCATCTCTTGCTACAAGACGAACTTGTTGCCTAACAAAAGTCGTATCTGGTTCCACTACTAAATCTTTCAATACAATCGGAGTAATAGTAGTCTTTGCATTATGTACACTCCTAAGGTTAGAAATATGTAAGATATTATGACTCCTACCAAAATATTGGTAACTCTATCTGAGAAGCAAGTTTCCAGATCTTTTCTATGATAGGAAATGGATCAACATATCTCGGTGCCAATTGCCATGTCTTTCCAAACCGTACCAGAACGTTCATTAATGGTATCTTAACAAAAAATGGTCCCCAACTGAGAACTCTAAATATTTACGCCTCTTATCTACGTAACTTTTTTACCTAGACCGAGCTTCCTTGATCCATCTAGGATCAACTCAACCTTTTATGTGGCTTCTTTACAATATCTGGACTAAGAACTAATCTGTACTCAGTCTCCAACCAATATGCTAATGATTTGCATGGCCTTCCATACAAAGCTTCGAAAGGTGCTATTCCTATACTAGTCTGATAACTATTATTATAGGAAACCTCGACCAAGTGCAAATGGTCCTTCCATGAACCTTCAAAATCTAGTACACAAGCCCTCAACAAATCTTCAAGTACCTTTTGACTCTTTTTGTCCGCACATCCATCTGTGGGTGATAAGCAGTACTCATCTTCATCTTAGTACCTAACACTTCTTGCAGACTCATCCTGAATTCATTGGTGAACAAAGTATCTATGTTGCTGACTATACGACTAGGAATCCCACATGTAGTATAACAATATTCTTCATAAACAACTTAGCCAAAGTGGATGTTGTCTTTGTCGACTTAACAGGAATAAAGTGTGCATTATTGGTCAGTCTGTCTACCACGACCTAAATATTTTCATTTTCCCTATTCGACTTTGGCAACCCATCGATAAATTCCATGGACATGGAATCCCATTTCCAAAGTGGCCCTTCTAAAGGTTGAGACAATCCACTTGGCTTCTGACGCTTGGCTTTTACTTGTTGGAAATTTAAACATTGCTTCACCCATAAGCCAACATCTCTGTTCATCCCTTCCCAGAATTAACTCCTTTTTATATCCTGATACACCTTAGTACCTCGAGGATGAATAGTAAACTTTAATCGATAACATTTCCTAAGAACTTCCTTCCTTAGGTTACAAACAACTGGAACACATAACCAACCCTTCTTCCCCAACCATTCCTTCCGGTCAAGACTAAACCTTTTAAATCATCAACCTGAGTTCCCTCTTCAGGTCTTTTAATCTGTTCAGCTAGTAATGGATCATCTTTCTACTTAGAAGCAATTCTTTTGATCACTACTGGTCGAACGTCCAAACATGACAACATTGCAGTATTTTGACTAGAACTAGTCATTGACCTTAACTGCACACCACAAGTAGTTAATGCCTCTAAGTCTTTCCATTCTGCTACATATCTAACACCACATTCTAATGTTTTCTGCTAAGTGCATCTACAACTTTACTTCCTTTCCCTAGCGTACAGTTAATACCAAAATCACAAGATGCTAAAAACTCCATCCACCTTTATTTCCTCATATTCAACTCCTTCCGAGAGAATAAATACTTCAAGGACTTACGATCTATAAACAACTCGAATCATTCTCCCAACAGATAGTATCTTCACACTTTCAAAACAAAGATCGCTGCTGTCAACTCTAAATCATAAGTCGGATATCTAACTTCGTATGGTCTAAGTTGTTGAGAAGCGTAGCCAATCACTTTACCTGTTTGCATTAACACAACTCCTAACCCTATCCCACATGCATCCGTATACACCACGGAATCCTGATTTCCATCGAGAACAACTAACATGGGCGTATTGGTCAATAAATGTTTTAGATTTAAGAATTCTACTTCACATTTATCGATACAAACAAACTTTACACCCTTCCTTGTCAGTATAGTCATTGATGCCGCTATACGAAAGAAATCATTGATGAATTTTCGATAATAACCAGCTGGTCCAAGAAACTACTTAACTCAATCATAATCTTGGGTCTCTTCCAAATATTTACAGCTTTAATCTTAGCTGGATCCACCGATAAACCTTCTTCTGAAACTACATGACAAGAAACTTTACTTCTTTCTTCCAAAAATGACATTTTAAAATTTTCGCTTTCAATTAATGTTGCCTCAACATTTCTAGAACCGTTCTAAGATGAACTTCATGATCTTGTTGATTCTTATAATATATCAGGATGTCATCTATAAACACCAACATGAATCTATATAAATGCTCTTGGAAGAACCAGTTCATCGAATCCACAAAGAAAGCAAGTGTGTTGGTCAGTCCAAAGGGCATGACTAACCATTCATACGAACCATATCTTGTTCAAAATGTCGTTAGTGGAATACTATCCTCCACTACATCAATCGATGGAACCCTGTTGCCAAATCAAAATGGGAAAATAACCTGGCTCCACTCAATTAATCAAATAAATCATCTATTCTCAGTAAAGGATACCGATTCTTTAAAGTCTTCTCATTTAACTTACGATAATCAATACACATCCTTAACGATCCATTCGGTTTCTTCATGAACACCGCGGCCGCACCCCAGGGCGAACTACATGGCCTAATAAAATTCTTTACTTCCAAGTCCACCATCTACACCTTTAACCCTTTCATTTCAGTATTCTGCTAAGCGGTCTACTTACAAGTTCAACTCTAGGTACAAGATCTATTCGAAACTTAGTAGCTCGTCTTGGTAGTAGTCCTGTAACTGGCTCAAAAACATTTGCAAACTCTCTTATAACAAAAATCCGATTCACTTCGTCCTCCACATGCATTGCACCCAATAACGCACATACATTAAAACCCACATTCTGTAATAAGTATATAATCCGGTCACTGCTATTAGGGTGTCTTAATGATATCTTCCTATCCTGAAAAAATATCCTAGCATCATATCTGCTTAACTAATCTATACCCAAAATAATCCCAAAACCCAAAAAATATAAACACATACAATTTGCAGGCAAAAGCATGACCTAACAACTCAAATTCTAAATGGTCACATGTCATCCCGAGAGTTGCATAACCTCCTGTTGGATTCGCAACTCTTAAGGAAGTAATAAGGAATGATGGTTCTAGATTAACTTTATCTACCAAATAATGCGAGATAAACGAATGTGATGCACCAGTGTCAAATAATACTTTAACAAGTATACCATAAGCGTACCTCCCATCACAGACTTTCCTTTCTCCTCTGCAGTCAGTCCAAAAGCTGATGGCTCCAAAGCAAAAACTTTCCATTTATTAGCCTTAGTCGGTTCTGGGCATTCATTCTTGTAATGCCTCATCTGGTTGTAGTTGAAACACATCACATTTTTCTTTTCCACCACCTTCTTTCCCTTACCGGTTTGACATTCATGAGCAAAGTGCCCTTTCTTGTCACACTTGAAGTAAACAAGATCAGAGTTCCCTTTCTTGGTAGCTCCAACCTTCTGAGCTCCCTTCTTCTAAAAGAACTTTCTTTTCTTGAAAAGAACTTCCTTTTCTTTCCTTGACTTCCATGAGTCTTCGTTGGCTTGTCCTTTCCAAATGTGGAAAGATTTTCCTTATTTCTTATCACACTCTCCACCACTACATTACGTGGATCTTTAAGATGTGACATTGTTGCTTTGGCAATCTCCGATTTCAAACCTCGGATGAACTTCTCATACCTCTTTATCACTGTGTCTTTGATAGCATATCCATATCTGGACAACTCATCAAAATTAGTTGCATACTATAGAATAAACATTTCTCCTTGCTCCAAATCTATGAATCTTCTAAGTAAAGTTAACTTGGCTATCTTAGAAAAGAACCTTTCCTCGGATCTCCTTCTAAACTCAACCAAAGTCAATTCCTCCTTTGGGACTCCTACGGTCACACTGATCAACTAGTACAAAGCAGCCTTTTGAAACTGCCTAGAAGCCAACCTCTTCTTCTACTAACCATTCAAGCCTAAATCAGCAAAAATCCGTTCACGGTGCAACAGCCAATTCTCAACATCGATAGCATCTTCCGTTCCTAGAAAAGGCTTCCCTCCAAGAGTTGTACAATCACGGCTTAGCTTAACATAATTATAGCGAGCATGTACTTCATGATTAGCACCTTCCACATTACTAGCATTACCTCCAGCCAAACCTGCTGTAGCTCCAGCTTGCATAATATTCACGAAAAACTGATACATAGTCCCCATATCTACTAGCGGGGTTCTAGCACTCACATTAGCATTTTCATTTGGATTACCATTTTCTTATCGACTCAGAATCCTTATAGTATTGGGTCGAATATTTCCATTAGTTGTGGTGCTTCCTCCACCTAGACTCACTCTTCCCTTTCCTGCTTCCACATCTTTCTTTATCGTAATCTACATACTAGCCTTAATAAGATACAAAAGAATGGTCTAATAGAAAGGGGAGAATACATACTTACATATATATCAAATAAAAGTACGTTATTATAGTGTTATTCCATACCCCAATCTTATTCTCTGATTTGTTCGGATAATGTTTTCAAAATATATTAATCTTTTAAATTGGCATAAACCTATGCTCTGATACCTAGTTGTAACATCCCTTATTTTGAGACTGAAAATAAGCGCTACTGATGCTTCAGTCATCAATAGTATTATTCCACGGTGACAAAATGCTGTTATGTTAATCAAATCAATAACATCAAAAGCACACGAATATGAATTTTTTTTCCAAACACATTTCATTTTAGGAATAAAAATTTCACATTCATTACATAATCTCATTCGTCGCCCATGTTCAGAGAAAATATAGTAATTACAAAATACTCCAAGAACAACATATAAAGATGCCCCATTGCTCGATCAGAGTCTAGTACTTGACAGTTATAAGTTCTTGTCATTACATCCACTCAAACATAGCATAATCTTAAAACAACATAGCGGAAATAAAAACTCCTAATATTAGCTTTCTTGCCTCCTGCACGTCTCCGAAAGCTTATTAGTCCAACCTAAAAATCACTGCTCTCGATCTACTCAATAGAGTACCCAAGAATTTAAGGGTAAAAACAAAAACTTTAGATCACACAAAAATCTGGTGTGAATAATAATATACCATCTCGAACCAAAGAAGATATCCAGTGAGACCACGCCGCTTAGCAGAATAGGTTTTCCCCTAACAAGTAACTTATCCAAATATGTCAATCACAAACTTTGCATCTACAATCTCAATGGTCAGAATAATCATAACATGATCATATGCATGTATGCAGCATGGGCAAGTCTGACTGATCTATCCTCCTAGGGATATGCACATCCAAGGTTTACACTTTCAAAAATAGACCATCTGTCTCCAACTAAATGAACTATCCGTCTCAACTCATAGTTTTCATGCGATCACTATGAATCTATAAGTTTTCATTAATAACATCTCTTCTAATCATATTTTTCATGGGATTACTATGAACGTATTAGTTATCACTAATAACATCTCTCCAATCATAGTTTTTATCGAATCACTATGAACCGATTAGTTTCCATAAATAACATATCTCATTTCAATGTTTTCAGGGGATCACTATGAACCTATTAGTTATCGCTAATAACATATTTCAAATCATATTCTTTTGATTGGTTCTGAGCATCCTAACATGCTAGATCTAACTGATCTCCTGGATGCGATTCTAATCATGCATGAGTTAAGTATGACCATACTCATTACTAGAACAACCTAATTGGTAATTCAGTCCCCAACCCCAAAATGCAATGTTGGGTCGTAATAATCTGAGCATGCTAATGATAATTATGCAATGTGACTGATCAAATGATAACAAGAACATATAACATCATTCATTAACATATGTTCAATCAATATTCATTAGCATGACAAATTACTTAATTTAAGAAGTAATTCTTTTGGCAAAATCCATATAAAACTTGGGCTAAAACTCCATTTTATTTACTTGAAAAATTTTATCGTTATAGATGATTAATAACTTAAAAATCATTCTTTAAAACAAGGAAAACAAAGCCCATTACTTAGCCAAAACCTTGTGCCAAAATACCACCATCTCTGAATAACTTGTAAATCATTGGGTATTGAAAAAGAAGTTTTCAAACCTCTAAATTAGGTTTCTAAAACAAATAATTCTGATTTATAAAACATAAGGCCATAAGGCCAAAATAAGTGGTTGTCGAATTTCTAATATACATAGTTTGCTACACCTATAAAACTTAGCTGTTGTTTTGCATAGTATAAGTCTTACGTGCCTAAAGAGTAAATATGTCGAATCTGTAAGTTTATGGCATCCTGCCATAAAACAATAATTGTTGGAAATATAAACTCACGGCATCATTGCCACAAAAAGAGTGTCGGGATTGTAAACACGCGGCATCTATGTTTCTTAGGATGGATGTCAGAAATAATGGGTGTCATGTTTTAAAAGAACCCTTTTGAGTTACGAAATCATAGGGTTGCCGAATCTCGACAACTAGAGTTACCGATATCCTATATGTATCTGGGTATCGAACTTCTATATGAATAGATTCATTACATACCTACCAAGTAGATATCATATATTTATCTTCATATAGATGTCGAATTTATAGCTATGATACCTCATATAATCCAGATATTGGCTACTAACAGGGATTTCGGCCTTTTAAGTTGACATTGTGGCAATTTTGTAAATAAACTTAAAACTGATATTTTTTTATAAGGACATTTATTTTCACCAATTCTTATCCGTTGTCAAATTTCTGTTGGTTAATAGAATACTTTACCAATTTCTTTTCAGAAAATGGCTGGAAGGATGGTTTACCTTCCCCAAAATAATTTGCAAATCAATTTAAATTATATTATAAATTAAAATTAATTAAAAGCTTTTCTAGCATAATAAATCATAGAAAATCATAATCACTTGGGAAAAATCCCAAAAAATCACAAAATATCAGAATTTAATATTCTTTCTCATATAGAAATTCGAGGCCAAAATAATTGTTTAATTATTTTAATAATTAAAACCCGAAATAAACAACTTTTCCACCTAAAAAAGTTCATATTCACGTTAACTTGGAAAATTATGAAATTAAAAACTCATCTCCAAAATAATATTTTACACATCATATCAAAAAATCAAATCAATTAAGGATCAAAAACTTAGGTTTTACCTTTAAAACCCATTAAAACAATTTCATAAATATTCCAATAAATCATTATTCCATTCAATAATGATATCAACCATCAAATCATGACATATTATCATAAACATTTCAAAAATCAATCAATGAATCCGAAATCAAAGCAGAAGCAATAAGATGGATATTATTATCCATATTAGATTGGATAAGAGTGATTGAGATTTATTGTTGATTAGCTTTTCTTCTTGAATTCCTTAGCTTTCTTCTTCTTTCCCTCTTGTTAATGGCCGACCTTGATTTGGGTTTTGTTTTGTGACTTTCTAAAATGAGAATTAATGAAAGGGAGAGGGTTTTAGTGAATAAATGAAGGATAATTCCCATTATGCCTTTCTCATTAATTCTTTTTTATTCTATGTTTTAAATCAACCTTATTAATTGATTACTAAAGGCACGGCCCATATTAGTTAACAAATCTCATTCTCCCTATCTTAACACACACTATTCTATTTAATCTGTCTAATTGAATCTCTTGAATACTATTACACAAAAATTAGGGGTGCTACAATAATTCTACGTACCTTGTATTGCAAGGTAAATTTTCTTGATAGTTTCATATGCTTCAGGTTTCAAGTACCTCGGATGCTTGTTGAAGTCCTGCTTCCTTCCACCAACACCCTGGTTACCTCTCTGCTGATTATTATTCTTATTTTCAATATTGATCGCAACATTTCTAGGGCTCTCACCAGTTTTCTTTGTGGCAACATTGCTCTGCACTACTTCACCTGACGGTCTCTCACCAGCCTTTTCGGTGGCCATATCTGCCTCTTCCAAGTGCAGGTATTGGGTAGTCGTCCGGTAGAATCCTTCATGGTGGGTACCTGGTTCATCTTTGGCCATTTACCAAAATCTATCTGTGATAACCCTGATTTTATGAACAAGTTTTATAATTTAATTTTGTATACTTGTTTGAAATTTTGGTTGCCTAGGAAAAATATATATGATAAGTTGACCACATAAATGCATTGGGTAAGTATTGATATGTATGCAAGATGGTATAATACACATGTACATACTTCTCTGGAAAAAAAAGTAGAAAATTTATTTGTAAGTTAGAGTAAACTATAAATACATGAACATGACATTATTATTATAGATATGAATGTGCCATTGAAACAAGTCTAGAATAAGGAAAATAAAGGCTTAGGCAGGGATAGAAACATAGGTATTAAACAGGTATTTTAAACAAAATGCTGGCTAAAGAAATATTATTAGAAATTGCATGAAAATAGTATGAGTTGTTGAATAAATACTTTATCCACTTTTAGCAATTTTCTTAGCTTTTAAAAAGAAAAACAGAGATCATGCAAATAAGGTGACCGGGGTAATAAGGTATAATTTCTGTTAATAGAAACAGGGACCACTTACCCATTTTCTCTTGGAATAGAAAGAGAGGCTGATCACAAGTGGTAGGGTAAAATTGACATTGGGTAAATTTTAAAACCCTAGAGGCAGCCAAGGTCTTGTATAAAAAGGTTTAAGGGTGAAAGGATCAGTCATCATTTTCTTAAAAATAATAACAGAAATATAGATAGCTAGTAAAAGAAAAATGAGAAGCATTGGCCATTAGAGACAAGTAGGAAATAGCAGATCAAAGGAAAAGGATTAAGGTGAGTAACCTCACTGAAAATTGGCATTAAGTCCTGAATATTGAGGCGGCCTAAATGGTTTTATTTTTATTTAATCTGTGCTTATTTTATGATCTTGGTGTGTTGATGATCTGTTTAAATATTTAACCCTTCTTGTGTTAATATACCCAAAAAATATGTTTATGGCTTTCATGTTTAAATGATCATTGTGTCATGAATTATCTTTGAGATGAGATGCTCTCTTTATGTGACTACTGCATATATATTAATTCATGGAAATTCCAGGGATATATGTTATAAATCTATGGTCTAAAAATGGAAAAAATGGGGCTGTAGCATAAAGTGGTTGCTGCTTATGTCTCAAGATTAAACACATGGTAACATAGAAGTGCAATGTTTTAATTGTGCTGAACTTCTATGATTACAAATAAATCCAGATAAGAATAAAAGCTTGTGGTTTAGTCAGATCTTATGAATCTGTGAGTATCTGATTAAGCCAGAGGTAAATGGATGCATCATAGCAAACTATATATGACCATATATTTATAAGCATGATTCCTTAAAGCCCATGATTTAAATAATATGTACACTGAGAAATCAGACTAGCTTGTATGAATAAATCTATGATTATAAAAACATGATCTGTTATTCTTTGAACACATGCATGATGGTTGAGTTATTTATTTTCTCTGATTAATTCATGAGATCAGAAGGGATTAGCATAAATGGGGAAAGAGGGAAAATGAACACTTAGTAATTTAACTAAGGATTTTGGATCTTAGGGCTACAAAGTATGGCTTGGCAAGGGAAATATTGCAAGCTCACACATGGTATGATTATACCCAGGGGCCTGAGTGTGCTGGGTTAACAGTGAATATGCCCCAGACAATGTGTGTTTTAATAGAAGGAAAGTAGCTAACGTCCATCATAAAATACCTGAGATTGAATTCTGAGAATAAGTTCACAGGTAGGTTTGGGTAAATCCCCTGATAGCCAGAAAGTTATAGATAGGGAAAATAATTAAATGATGATCATATGGGTTGGTTTAGAGTATTCTATTGGGAAATTATATGTTTGTGCTCCCTGATACAATCCATTGAATGATGTATTTTTATGTTATGCATTAATGAACATGCACAGGTGGTAGAGAAAAGTATACAAGTGAAATATTGCTTTACCTTATCTGTTTTAAAAGTTATTTGAGAATGAGGAAAAATTATTTAAATTTAGATTTTCAGTAAGATTATTCATACCAGACAATTTAGTCTGACCCTTTGTGTGTTTGTACACCATTGGGTGTCTCATATTTTTTATGAGGCAGCTCGTGGTGATTGTGCAGGTAAATAGGCATTTTCTTGATCAAGAATTGGATGAATTAGCTGCTAAGGAATTGGATATAATAGTTACAGACTCAAGGATATTAAAATAGATGCTAAATTGAATTTATGTTATGAAATGTTAGTTAAGTTGTTTGGGAGGAAACTAATGTAATGCTATTTTCTGTTTGCAAGTATTGAACTAATCATGAGATTTCTGTTGAAAGTTGTGAAATGCTTTTGAGAATGTCTTATTAAGTAATACAATTTCTAGTATTAACTTCTGGAATGCTTAACAAAATGTGCAATGCTAAGAGAAATCTAAAATGATTTGTAGGTTGGAATTAAAAGATTAACCTGATATCTGTTGTAAGAATTTATGGAAAAAAAAGAGGTTAATAAAAATAGTAGGATAAAAAGAACTGAGAGACATATAAAGAGAAAAGAAAACCCAGATTACTTTGTATGTTACTTGAGTAAAGTAGCAAAAGAATTCAGGTTAACTTGACCAATTTTGCCAAGCCTGGATTCAACCAGTCTAAATGACCTAAGCTTATTGGTTAGGAAAGGTAACAAATAAAGAAAACTAGTAAATCAGGATTGTTGTATTGAAAAAAATAGTTACCTGAAATCATCCAGATGCACACATGTACACAGAATACATGTACACACTTGCACAAGGGATAACTAAGGGTTCAGTAGATCTAAAGTCATGGAAGTGCAAACAAACTCTAAAACTAGAGAAATAACATCTAGAATTTGCCCAAAATTAAGTAAGACAGAAAAGCTTCTTTAGAAAATTATTTTGCCATGAGGAAATTATGTAGTAAATTCCAAAACGAATTCTCTGCTTCCAAAACTCTTCTACTCTGATTGAAAAAGAAAGAGAAAAACTCAAAGTATCATCTATGTATGGTTTCACATACGTGAGTTAGATGATTTGATTACAACAATATTTTTATATTGGTTGAAAGATCCTGGATAGTAGAGAAATGAGAAAGAATGTTCTCTTGAGTAGATGATCACTGAATAAAACTAAAAATAAATAAATTTGTAAGAAGTGGGTCATCTCAATTTGGTATCAGAGCTATGTTGATAAATAACATAGTAAAAAAAATCTTGAATGAACTTGGTTATTTTGAATGTATGAAAGTATTAACTGTCTTGGATGCCTTGTCTTTATATACTTATATTAATAATATCTGTTATAATTGAATGCTAATAAGTTAGAATGGGTTAACTTATAAAAGATTAGATATAATGGACTAACTCAAGTGTTGTATCCATAGAACCATGGTAAGACCCAGACAACAAGGGGTAGGACCAAGTGAACCACCCATGGTGAATATGCAAGATTTCATGAGAGCTATAAGGGATGGGGTAGGCAATAGGCAAGAAAATCCACATTAGGAGCTTTCTAAACTACTCAAGACTTTTACCAATCTTGGAGGCAAGACTTTTGATGGAACAGAAGGAATAATGGGAATTCAAAATTAGCTCAGAATTTTGGATAGAATCTTTGCTGATATGCAAGTTGAAGACCAAAAGAAGAGGCTAATAGCATCTAGACAATTGAGAGGAGCAGCTTTGGATTGGTGGGAAGTTATTATAGCTGGAAGACCTGAAGGAGAGGTGACATGGAACCAGTTTAAAGAAATGTTGGAAGGAAGATTTGTACCTGCATCAGCTAAAGAGTCTTTGCTGGAAGAATTCATTAAATTAAGACAGGGAACTATGAGTGTTACTGAGTATACCCAGAAGTTTGAATCACTAGCAAAGTATGGTGCAGTGCTCATCACAACTAAGGAAGCTAAAAATGGCAGATACATCCAAGGATTGAATGCCAGTCTCAGTAGAGCCATGCTGCCATATAAGGATAGGACATTTGATCAAGTTTTAGATCTGACTTTGAGCCTTGAACAGCATGATAAAGCCAGAGAAAATTTCAGAGCATTTAAAAATAACCAAAACAAGAAAGGAAAGGGTAAGTTTCACCCTTATGATAAAAAGAAAACGGATGTAGCTTCCACCAAGCAATCAGAAGAAGCCAAAACTGCTGAGGTTAAAAAGAAGATGACTTGCTATAATTGTGGGCAAGAGGGACACATGAAGAATAGGTGTACAAATCCCAAACCAGCATCTTTCAAGTGTCATCTGTGTGGGAAGGAAGGGCACATAAGAAGGAATTGTCCAGATTTGAGGCAAGGAAAGATGGGAATTTTGGAAGGGAAAAGCAAAATAACTGGAAGTCCAAATGTTGAAAATCATGGCCAAGTTGAAGGTACTTTGCTTATTCACTCAATACCTTTTGCAGTAGTGTATGATATTGGGGCTACACACTCATTAATTTCCCATGACATTGTACAACCGCTAAAATTAAATTGTATGCTTGTAGATAAGCCCTTGCTTATTAAAAGTCCTTTAGGTAGTTCCTGTGTATTGGGTATAATATGTAAACAATTAGGACTGAATATAGGGGGACATATGTTTGGTGCAGACCTATATGTGTTGCAATATCCAGGCATGGGAGTTATTTTAGGAGTTGATTTGTTAAAAAGATATAAGACTGTTATAAATATGGAGACCTCCACCTTATCATTGAAAACTTCTGATGGAAAAAGGGTAGTTGTTCTTTGTGAAGCAGATAAGAACAGAAACATAGCCACCCTTGATAACTTGACTGGTGAGAAGCACATGCCTGCATTAGAAGAAATCCCTATAGTAAATCAGTATGCTGATGTGTTTGGTGAGGTTAAGGGAATTGTTAACCATAGACCAGTAGAGTTTTCTATCAAACTAATTCCAGGAGCTAACCCAGTGGTTAAGAGGCCAACTAGAATGGGGCCTAAGGAATTAATAGAACTGAAAAAGCAGTTGGTTGAACTAGAAGAAAAAGGATTCATCAGACCTAGTAGCTCATCATGGGGAGCACCAGTGGTTTTTGTTAAGAAGCAAGATGGATCTCTCAGATTATGTATTGATTATAGAGAGTTAAATAAAATCACAATTAAAAATAAATACCCCTTACCAAGAATTGATGGTCTTTTTGATCAATTGAATGGTGCAAAAATATTTTCTAGACTCGACTTAGCTTCAGGATTTCATCAAATGAAAGTAGAAGAGGAAAGCATCAAGTATACTGCTTTTAACACTAGGTATGGACTTTATGAATTTTTGGTGATGCCCTTTGGCTTGACTAATGCCCCCTCTTACTTTGTTGATTTGATGAATAGAATTTTTAGAAAATATTTAGATAAATTTGTATTGATATTTATTGATGATATACTAATTTATTCTAAAACAATTGAAGAGCATGAGAATCATTTGCATATAGTACTGCAGAAATTAAGGCAAGAAATTTTGAAGGCAAAAATTTCAAAGTGTACTTTTTGGCAAAATGAGGTAAAAATTTTAGGTCATGTAGTATCAGAAAAAGGCCTATCTGTAGATCCCAATAAGGTGATGGCAATTCAAACATGGAAAAGGCCTACCAGTGTCACAGAGGATAGGTCATTTATGGGAATGGCTGGTTATTATAGAAGGTTTATAAAGGATTTTGCAAAAATTTCAATTCCATTAACTAGATTGACTAGAAAGAATCAGGCTTTTGTTTGGACTGAGGAGTGTGAGAAAGCCTTTGAGAGATTAAAAGAAGCATTGATACAAGCTCCAATACTAAAGGTGCCTGAAGGGAATGAGAATTTGGTGATATATACTGATGCAAGTGGACAAGGACTTGGGGCAGTGTTGATGCAACAGCATCAAGTGATAGCTTATGCCTCTAGACAGTTGAAGCCCAGTGAGGTAAAGTATGCTACACATGATCTTGAATTGTCTGCTATAGCGTATGCTCTTAAATTATGGAGACATTATTTGTTAGGGGCTAAATTTGAAGTTTATACAGATCATAAGTCACTCAAATATTTGTTTTCACAAAAAGAATTGAACATGAGGCAGCAAAGATGGATTGAACTCTTAGCCTCATATGATTTTGAAATACTATATACACCTGGCAAAGCTAATAAAGTGGCAGATGCTCTAAGTAGACAGCGTGCCAATGTAGCTAGATTGATGATAGAAGAGTTTAATACTTTATCATTACTGATTGACTCAGAAGTAAAAAGGGACAGTGAGGAAAATATGAGCATATGCAGTGAGAAGGAAGAAATAGGGAAGTTGAGTTTTGTTACTGGGATCAGAATTGAAAAATAAAATTGTAAAGCTACAAGACCAAGATCCATTTTTACTTGAGAAGAAAGTTCAGATATTAAATGGTGAGATAGTGGAAGGATTTCAATTGAATAAACAAGGTCATTTGGAGAAGGGAAAGAGAATATGTGTTCCTACCATTGAAGAATTGAAGCAAGAAATTTTGGATGCTTATCACAAAAGCAAGTACACCATACACCCAGGAAGCACAAGAATGTATCACAACCTAAAAAGAGATTATTGGTTGAGTGGTATGAAGAGTGCAGTGGCATTATATGTGTCTAAGTGCATGGTTTGTCAACAGGTAAAGGTTGAATATCAAAGACCCTCAGGAATGCTTCAACCTTTGCAAATACCACAATGGAAATGGGAAGACATATCAATGGACTTCATTGATGGTTTGCCTAAGACTAGGAGAGGAAATGATAGAATTTGGGTTGTAGTTGATAGGTTAACCAAAACAGCTCATTTTATACCTGTAAAATCAGATAGGAATGCATGCACCTTAGCTCAGTTATTTATTAAAGAAATAGTTAGATTGCATGGAATACCAAAGACTATAGTAAGTGATAGAGATACCATCTTCACTTCAAAATTCTGGCAAAGTTTCCACAAGGCAATGGGGACTGATTTATGCTTGAGCACAGCATATCACCCTCAATCTGATGGCCAAACAGAAATTGTGAACAAATTACTTGAAGACATGTTGAGGGCATGTATATTGGATTGGGGAGGAAGTTGGGAAGATCACATATTTCTGGCAGAATTTGCATATAACAACAGCCATCACAGTAGCATAGGCATGGCACCCTTTGAAGCACTCTATGGTAGACCCTGTTTATCACCTTCAAGTTGGATTGAGTCTGGGGAGAAGGTGGTCTTAGGACCAGAAAATGTAAAAGAGAACTCTGAAAAGATAGCCTTGATTAGGAAAAGGATTGCTTCTGCCCAAGACAGGCAAAAGAAATATGCTAATCAAAAGAGTAAAGAAGTGCAGTATGATGTGGGGAATTATGTATTTATTAAGATATCACCCATGAAAAAGATTTTGAGATTTGGAAAACAAGGAAAGTTGATTCCAAGATATATAGGACCATATAAAATTCTAGAAAGAATTGGAAATGTAGCCTATAAGTTATAATTGCCAGAGGAGATGAGAGCAATGCATGATGTTTTTCATGTATCCCAGTTAAGGAGATGGGTTCATGATAAAGAAACAATTTTAAAATCCCCTGAGAAAGTGCAGATTGACCCCAGAATGGTGTATGAGAAGAAGCCTGTAGGCATAGTTGCAAAGGAAATTAAGAAATTGAGAAACAAAGAAATAAAATTAGTAAAAGTGCAGTGGAGTCTTGACCCAAATGATTGCACATGGGAGGTGGAAGATAAAATCAGAAGTGATTATCCACAGCTAATTGATTGAATCAAAAGGTAAAAAAAATATACATAAGTATACTAATGAATGATTTGATTAAATACTTTGTTATGCATAGGGGTTTAATTAATGATTGGTCTGCGAATGATTGATTGCTGAATTGAAAATGTCTGAATTAAGTATGAAAGAATTGTGGGACACAATTCCTGAAAGGAGGGGTATATGTGATAACCCTGATTTTATGAACAAGTTTTATAATTTAATTTTGTATACTTGTTTGAAATTTTGGTTGCCTAGGAAAAATATATATGATAAGTTGACCACATAAATGCATTGGGTAAGTATTGATATGTATGCAAGATGGTATAATACACATGTACATACTTCTCTGAAAAAAAAAGTAGAAAATTTATTTGTAAGTTAGAGTAAACTATAAATACATGAACATGACATTATTATTACAGATATGAATGTGCCATTGAAACAAGTCTAGAATAAGGAAAATAAAGGCTTAGGCAGGGATAGAAACATAGGTATTAAACAGGTATTTTAAACAAAATGCTGGCTAAAGAAAAATTATTAGAAATTGCATGAAAATAGTATGAGTTGTTGAATAAATACTTTATCCACTTTTAGCAATTTTCTTAGCTTTTAAAAAGAAAAACAGAGATCATGCAAATAAGGTGACCGGGGTAATAAGGTATAATTTCTGTTAATAGAAACAGGGACCACTTACCCATTTTCTCTTGGAATAGAAAGAGAGGCTGATCACAAGTGGTAGGGTAAAATTGACATTGGGTAAATTTTAAAACCCTAGAGGCAGCCAAGGTCTTGTATAAAAAGGTTTAAGGGTGAAAGGATCAGTCATCATTTTCTTAAAAATAATAACAGAAATATAGATAGCTAGTAAAAGAAAAATGAGAAGCATTGGCCATTAGAGACAAGTAGGAAATAGCAGATCAAAGGAAAAGGATTAAGGTGAGTAACCTCACTGAAAATTGGCATTAAGTCCTGAATATTGAGGCGGCCTAAATGGTTTTATTTTTATTTAATCTGTGCTTATTTTATGATCTTGGTGTGTTGATGATCTGTTTAAATATTTAACCCTTCTTGTGTTAATATACCCAAAAAATATGTTTATGGCTTTCATGTTTAAATGATCATTGTGTCATGAATTATCTTTGAGATGAGATGCTCTCTTTATGTGACTACTGCATATATATTAATTCATGGAAATTCCAGGGATATATGTTATAAATCTATGGTCTAAAAATGGAAAAAATGGGGCTGTAGCATAAAGTGGTTGCTGCTTATGTCTCAAGATTAAACACATGGTAACATAGAAGTGCAATGTTTTACTTGTGCTGAACTTCTATGATTACAAATAAATCCAGATAAGAATAAAAGCTTGTGGTTTAGTCAGATCTTATGAATCTGTGAGTATCTGATTAAGCCAGAGGTAAATGGATGCATCAGAGCAAACTATATATGACCATATATTTATAAGCATGATTCCTTAAAGCCCATGATTTAAATAATATGTACACTGAGAAATCAGACTAGCTTGTATGAATAAATCTATGATTATGAAAACATGATCTGTTATTCTTTGAACACATGCATGATGGTTGAGTTATTTATTTTCTCTGATTAATTCATGAGATCAGAAGGGATTAGCATAAATGGGGAAAGAGGGAAAATGAACACTTAGTAATTTAACTAAGGATTTTGGATCTTAGGGCTACAAAGTATGGCTTGGCAAGGGAAATATTGCAAGCTCACACATGGTATGATTATACCCAGGGGCCTGAGTGTGCTGGGTTAACAGTGAATATGCCCCAGACAATGTGTGTTTTAATAGAAGGAAAGTAGCTAAAGTCCATCATAAAATACCTGAGATTGAATTCTGAGAATAAGTTCACAGGTAGGTTTGGGTAAAATCCCTGATAGCCAGAAAGTTATAGATAGGGAAAATAATTAAATGATGATCATATGGGTTGGTTTAGAGTATTCTATTGGGAAATTATATGTTTGTGCTCCCTGATACAATCCATTGAATGATGTATTTTTATGTTATGCATTAATGAACATGCACAGGTGGTAGAGAAAAGTATACAAGTGAAATATTGCTTTACCTTATCTGTTTTAAAAGTTATTTGAGAATGAGGAAAAATTATTTAAATTTAGATTTTCAGTAAGATTATTCATACCAGACAATTTAGTCTGACCCTTTGTGTGTTTGTACACCATTGGGTGTCTCATATTTTTTATGAGGCAGCTCGTGGTGATTGTGCAGGTAAATAGGCATTTTCTTGATCAAGAATTGGATGAATTAGCTGCTAAGGAATTGGATATAATAGTTACAGACTCAAGGATATTAAAATAGATGCTAAATTGAATTTATGTTATGAAATGTTAGTTAAGTTGTTTGGGAGGAAACTAATGTAATGCTATTTTTTGTTTGCAAGTATTGAACTAATCATGAGATTTCTGTTGAAAGTTGTGAAATGCTTTTGAGAATGTCTTATTAAGTAATACAATTTCTAGTATTAACTTCTGGAATGCTTAACAAAATGTGCAATGCTAAGAGAAATCTGAAATGATTTGTAGGTTGGAATTAAAAGATTAACCTGATATCTGTTGTAAGAATTTATGGGGAAAAAAAAGAGGTTAATTAAAATAGTAGGATAAAAAGAACTGAGAGACATATAAAGAGAAAAGAAAACCCAGATTACTTTGTATGTTACTTGAGTAAAGTAGCAAAAGAATTCAGGTTAACTTGACCAATTTTGCCAAGCCTGGATTCAACCAGTCTAAATGACCTAAGCTTATTGGTTAGGAAAGGTAACAAATAAAGAAAACTAGTAAATCAGGATTGTTGTATTGAAAAAAATAGTTACCTGAAATCATCCAGATGCACACATGTACACAGAATACATGTACACACTTGCACAAGGGATAACTAAGGGTTCAGTAGATCTAAAGTCATGGAAGTGCAAACAAACTCTAAAACTAGAGAAATAACATCTAGAATTTGCCCAAAATTAAGTAAGACAGAAAAGCTTCTTTAGACAATTATTTTGCCATGAGGAAATTATGTAGTAAATTCCAAAACGAATTCTCTGCTTCCAAAACTCTTCTACTCTGATTGAAAAAGAAAGAGAAAAACTCAAAGTATCATCTATGTATGGTTTCACATACGTGAGTTAGATGATTTGATTACAACAATATTTTTATATTGGTTGAAAGATCCTGGATAGTAGAGAAATGAGAAAGAATGTTCTCTTGAGTAGATGATCACTGAATAAAACTAAAAAAAAAAATTGTAAGAAGTGGGTCATCTCACTATCTCCGGGTGTATCTCCTAGATCAATGCCATCAACACGGTATCTTCCTTTCCATTACTCACTTTAATCACGGTGGCATTGAATCATTGAAAAAATTCTTTGAGCTTCTCGGGACCTTAAAAGATACTCAACAACGACATTACGCCCATTGGACGAGCAGTGTGAAGTTTGAATTGCTCGATAAGCTTTCTATCCAGTTGATCAGTTAAAGATATGGATCTTGGCACGATCTGAGTAAATAATAATGTAGCCACTCCCTCATAGAATATAGGGATACATCTACATCTCACAATGTCAGTGGCTTTGGCATCATCCGTTTGTCACTCATACTTTAAAAGATGTTTTATTGGATCAGTCATTCCATTATAAAACGACATTGTAGGCATCACAAATCTCCTAGGATAATCCTCCCATAAAATTTCTTCAGTGAATGCGTTCCTACTAGGTTATGAACCCCAATCATCATTACTTCTATGATGGTTCTCACTTACCAGCTCTTTCACCATATCAATAATATATTCTAGATTGGTCGGAATGACTGGATGACGATCGTCAAGGCCTGCCCCGAGTGTTTGGCTCTATAAACACTATCGGTAATTGCATGACGTCTAGGTTCCACTATCTTTGGAAAAATGTTCATCTGGTCATTCGTTATCTATGATCTTTATGTGATGGTCCGGTAGCGTCTGCATGAACAACACCACTCTGACCACCAGTAGCCTGCTCAACACCATCACTAACCTCATCTTGCGACTCATTGTCCAATTGTTCGATCACAGCTTGAGGTCACAACTTAGTATCGAGTTGCAGTATTGATGCGATGCCAAGTTTTAATCTTTCAACTTGAGTTTTTCCAGACCCCACTTTTGAGATCCCGATACAAATAACTTTAAACAATATTAAAATAATTAAATAACTTTAAAATAATATTAATATGATTATATAACATTAAAACAATTTTAATATAATAAAATAACTTTTAAAAGAATATTATTATAATTAAATAACCTCAAATTAATATTATAATTTAATAACCTAAATAATATTATTATACTTAATTAACTTAAAACAATATTAATATGATTATATAACAGAGTATCGGGGTAAGATCGATACAAATAACTTTAAACAATATTAAAATAATTAAATAACTTTAAAATAATATTAATATGATTATATAACATTAAAACAATTTTAATATAATAAAATAACTTTTAAAAGAATATTATTATAATTAAATAACCTCAAATTAATATTATAATTTAATAGCCTAAATAATATTATTATACTTAATTAACTTAAAACAATATTAATATATTTAATTAACTTAAACCATATTAATATATTTAATTAGATAATCCTCAAAATATTTTAGAAATCCAATTTTGGATTTTAAAATCGTTTCTTGTCTCAAAAATCAATTCCGATTTAAACGGCAATTTATAGAATTTTAAAAAATACTAATCCGAGGCCAATAGTCACCCAATACTTAACCAATATCTATATTGATTTTCTATCACTACTAGGTTTTACTCTTCAACATATAACAATGTTATAACTATAATATCCACAATCAGGCTCATTTCAATAATCCATATAAAATGGAATATTATTGCAACAATATAATAACAGCGAGGACTCCCGTTGGATCCCTCCAACCTGTTTTCACCTGCATCACAAATGTTATATAATTATAAAATATAAATCAACCTCTTCGAGGTGGGATTCATATATAAAAGGGTCATCCGCTCTTACACGGGAACGTAATAGGATCTCATCCGCTCCAATAAGCGGGAATATATCTGAACCAACTATATATATATAATAATTCCTCCAAAAATTCATTCAACAATTTTTATTAGCTATATATCGTACTAGTGATCCAAAAAGGTAAGATTAACTCACCGAAATTTTCTGTTGTCACCGAGGCGTTCTGGTTTGGAACTAAAATCGAACGATGCTGATTTTAGCCCAAAATTCATCCCAACCAGTTCCATTGCGAAGTTTATGTCATTACGAGTGCAACGCAAAAATCTGCGTCTTGATTGGACCCCGAATGAGAGAGTTAGACAAATTTTAAGTTGTTAACTTTTTTAACTAATAATTAAATAAACTAATTAAACTCCAATCAAATTACAACTTTACCCCATCCTCTTCCCTCCCCCATTACCCTATTCCCCAAATCACTGATACGCTCCTACTCGTGTGCACGTCCCCCTACTGACACCAAGCTCCGGCGCCTTAATCCAAAATCTGACATCACCAAACTCTTCCCCTTCTCGAACTCGACCTGCCAATACCCTCAAATCGCTCTCTGATCGACTATCTCCACTCGTGACCCATGGGTTCGAACGCGACCAATGAAATCCCGCGTTCTTCCATAAGCGATCAGAACCCACGAATCTTTGCACCCAGGTGTTATTTCAACCCACGATCATGAATTCGAACTCCGTTCCCCAAATCAACGTTTAGATCAATGGCAATCTCCAACCCTAGTTCTGTACTTCCACGTCTAAGAACTACCATACTTCCAACCATCACCGAGCACCCTCAAATCACCATAAAAGATGCCATAGCTACCCTGAACTCACAGAAACAGGAATCTAATTTTTTTTCATGGATTTTTGAATTTAGTTTTTAATTTTTTATTGAGTAAATGTTGAAATAAAATTATTTTTCTCTTCGTTCAGGAGATGGTTTAAATAGAAGAAGATGGATGGGAAGACATGTGAAGTATGTGGGCTTGTACAGGTTGAAGGTGGCTGATATAAATGAACAGGGTAGTGTGAAGTCAAATCGAAAAAAAAAAATTATTTAAAATTCAAAATATCTAGCTGTATAATTACAAACTCCAATCAAGACGTACCGCCTGGCGTTCCTAATGTTATACCCCTATTCTGAACACAATGGAACTAGTCTCGAGCCTCAATTCGATTTTATGGAAAAGATAGCTTTTTAAACCCAATTATTATATTAAATCTTCAATATTAATTTCAACGCGTTTCTATCCCGTACGACCAAACAGTGCATCTAATCGCTACGAAATTTGATGGTGTATTATAATTTATTATTATGGACCCAATGACACTAGTTTCGTCGAAATCCGTGACTGTGCCCCGAAAAGCTATTTTCACTCGTTAATTAAAACGGGTTATTTTCATAAATCGGTTAAATCATTTTTAAACCCAGTTTAAAAGTTTTATTACCTTCATTCTTATTAAATAGAATTCAAATAAGATTTTAAATCATTTTTATCCAACTTAAAAATCCAAGATTCAATTATTTACACAATTTCAATTATTAAGTTTAACAATTAAATTATCAAATAAATTGCCATATTTGAAATTCAAATTACTTAATTTATAAAATTAATTTTCAATATTTAAAATCAATTAAGTATTCCAAATTCAAATAACTAAAATTCTAGATCGTTACAATGGCTTAGTATTTTCTAGTAACAAGTGAGGTTCGACATCATTTCTCTAGACTTCACTTCAATTCTGGTTTCTAGACTTGCATCTCAAGACTTCTGGCTGATCTTATGACCATTCAATGGTTCTGACTCTTCCAAATATGCTTGGTTCTAAAGCAGGATAACGTGTACACACACACACACACACACACATATATATATATATTTGAAATTTTGATTTTTGATTTTAAAAATTCATTTGACTTGGTAAAATTATAAATATCAAATATATAAAACTTTATCTTACCATGATAGTTTATTTTAATAGAATATATGTATGGATATTTTATCTAAATACACATACAAACACACAAACACATACACACACGCGCGCATATATATATATATATATATATATATATATATATATAAAACTTTGCAATAATAAAGAATATATATTACAATTAATTTATTTTTTATCTTTTTATAAATGTAAAACGGGAACATTATTATGAAATATTATTTATTTAAATTAATATATATAATATATGAATATATATATATATATGTGTGTGTGTGTGTGTGTTTGGATTTGGAGAAATCATTTTTTATTAAATAAGTCTAATATAAATATTTAATTTGATAACATTGAAATTAATTATGATTGTATAAATATAGTACAATAGGGTGACATATGAACATATCCATATGAATTAATATTCGATTAGAAATATTACCTCTTCTCGAATTGATCCTATCGAGAGTCAATAAGTTGTTTGTTCAATCTGTCCACTTGGAGCACCATTGTCTCCTCTTTCTCTTCATCCTACAAAGATGAAGAAATTGAATCACCAAAGGTAAAAATAGGAGGCTAGGATTGGAGGTACAAGCTCGGAAAAAGTGTATAAAATTATAGTAAAGGCTATTGTATTTATAGTCGAAGGTCTGCACCTTTCTCTCCACTATATTCTCTCGCCTTTGAGAATTGGTAAAGCCCTAAATATCCTTCTTGATGTAGTCGGCCTTGATGTCAACCAAGTATGGTCAAACATCCATTTGACCCCTATTTGAATAACCATTTAATTAATTTCTGGCCCTCAATCCATCAAACCATTATATAACTTTCATACATGGTTCTGTCCGATATTATGATTGAAATAAATAATTAAAATTGGCAATATATCAGTATAACATTTATATTTATTTATTTATAACATTTATAAATTAATTTTATCCTTGACCGAATTCGAAAATAATTGACAACGTGGCCTGGTGTGAACTCTGTTCATAGTTAATATATTTAAACAATTTATATATCAAAGTTTGATAAACTTTGTTAATTAGGGTCAAGTTCAATGCTTACAAAATCATTTAGGAAAAATCGTATTTCTGATCTAATATAAGCTCACCTAGTAATGAAAGTTTGTATGCGTGTTTTTTCATCATTACTATATCACTTATATATCTAGAGTTTGGTCTAAAATCAAAAACTCTATGAATATCATTATTGATTGCGTAGGACACTTTAAAGTCCTTGGTTCAATTCGATAATGTTTATAGATTAACTGATCTACTCTAATCGGAAATTTTGACTTTAAGTTGACTTACTAATTACGGTGATACCGACCTTCTACTAATCCTCACTTGAGTAATGTTTCACTTAACAATGTGTACCCAACTATAGCCTTAATACGGTCTCCGTGTCGTTTGCTTGACCATAATCAAAATATAGTCTATATAAGTTTGGCAGTACTCTCAAGTCAAAAGTCTACTGTATGTCATTATCCTAAGATCTTCTATTTTTACTTAGTTATACTAGCCCATAAAAGACTAAGTTATTCTGTGATTGTTCCAAACAACCACAAGTGTGTAACCCCATGGTGACCTCAATGGTCATGAGTAAACCATCGTCCATCATATGGAGAGCATTACGTACACTAGTCTCAACGAATGTATCAATATCATTTTCTCGGTGCATCTTGACTAATAACATTTAACGAATTAGTATTTGTTTATATATAAATAAATATATATATATATATATATATATATATATATATATATATATCTGTGTATGTGTGCGTGCGCGCGCGCGTGTATTCAATACTCATGGTTACGAACATGTTCGTAATTGGACTTGATAAAATATTTCTCCTACGGATTTTCTACTTATATATGTTTAATGTATTTAATTCATTATTTATATCTGTATATACCAACATATATAAAAAAAATAAACTAGAAGCATACACCATTTTGAACAAGATTCTTATATAAGAGTTAAGTAAGATAATAAATTACATAATTTCCCCTGAAGCACACCCTTGACTCTATCAAAAGACATATAATGCCAACAACCTGAGTAGTGCAGGTCGTACTGAGCAACCGCGATAAAGGTGAAAAAGAAGAGTAGAAAAGTATGCATCCATTCCTTGGACAACCAGTAGCAGTTGGACCCACCATAGGGAATGAATTCAGGCGTTATCCATTCACCATCCTCTAGCTAAATTCAAAAAGATTTTCGTTCAAAATTCATTAATCTTGCCTAGAATAGGATGATCCTACCTAAGCATCTAGTAATCTGCACTTAATCTCTTGAAGATTAATGAGAAGTAAGCCACGTGTACAAAACCTAATGTTGTACAGCATGTGCAAAACTAGGATGTACTAATCCACATAATCTAAGAATGACATAAAAAGAATGGCACTGTAACAAACTATTATTTTCAATTAAATTTTCTCAAAAGTAAATACAAGTACCAAAATACAAAATCTCGAGATCGAAACATGCCTCTGTGAGAGTCTGAGCTAAAGGGGGTGGAGTGGTGGCGGACCTTCTCACGTCCCTATCCAACAAAATTTTCCTTCATCAAATGTTCAGTTAAAAAGAACACAATATCCAAAAAGCCGTTCCACAATCCCCATTTACTTTCGTCGCTCCACGCACTGAGAGAGCTCAGGCGGAGGCTAATTAAAAACTTGATGTCAACCGAATCTCCAAACAACTCTTTGAAAACCCACTTAAGTCAGAAACAGGATTTACCAAGGATACAACGCCCTGATTCTTGGTGTCATTCATTGGATGGTTGATTGGCTATATCAAAGGATAGAAGAAAAGAAACGTTGGTAACCAAAAATCATTAAGTAACCTGATTGGTTACCAATAACTCAATCTCATCGCCAAAAATTTGTACCGAAGCAAATTGAAAAGGTGGCTGATAAGAATGACGACACTCCCAGTCAAGGGAATGATGCAGCGTGTGTAAGGTCATCTCAGGGTGAACAAGGCAATCTTGACCGGGCCTCCAAGAGGAGGAAACGTATGCTAATCCTGGGTTACAAGGATGAATTGCCAAGACTACCCCAAAAAGGAAGATTATTACCAAAGGTGAAGATGAGGTCAATTCTATGTAGGTAGGAGTACCATCAAAGGATGTAGATATTGAGATACCGCACGAAATAATCAAGAGACTAGAAAGAGCATGCAAAAAGAAAGAGCCCGATTCTGATGAGAGAACATAGGCACAAGGTCCATTCAATTAATTAAGTAATTAGTGAGACTGAAATTCTTAATAAACTAGTGTGAACCCGTGCTTCGCACACAGATGTTGAAAAAATATTGTTGTTGCACAGGTCATATCCAAATGTATAAAAAAATTAATACTGTGGTAATGAAAAAACATTGTTGAACGATAGTGTTACATCATGAATAACAATTTGGTAGGATAAAGAATACATAGATATATTTGGTTATGATAATCACAATTAAAATCGAACAAAACAATTACAGTGAATATGTTAAAGTTCACAGACTATTTAGAGGATAATGTGTTAAAAATTTATCCGCTAATGCATAGATATATTCACTGTGGCATATAACGCCAATGTTGTTGCTTTTGCAATTACACAGCTGCTTCAATGTGCATAGATATAGTTGAAGTATTCACTGTGAACTGCAGACACAAAGACACAGTGCAGTTCGATTTAATTAAATAAGAGTAACAAAAGTTTTTTGCAGTGGGGAGAAATATAGTAATAGGATGAAATTTGTAAACAGTCAGGAAAAGTATTTGTCAACAGCTGAAAAAAAAGAGCAAAAGAAAAAAGAAAAAAGCAACAAATGTAGTACAGGGGAAAAGTAGTAAAACAGAAGATACAATTGAAATAGAAATGATGATGCAATAAGAAAATAACATGGGTTCCAATATAAATTACTATTGTTCACCGAATTTGATCTATGTCGATGCAGGGTACAAAACACGGCATACAGCTGGTCGTAGTAACCAATATTTGAAAATATCCAAAACATACAGAAGAGAACAATTGTAAGAAGTCCATTCATTTTTTAGCCTCAGAAATAACTGCTAGCAACGCGTGTATGATATTGGCTTGAGCGCAAATAGGTGATGTTTTCTTGGCCTTAATAGATGCATTACATCAGTCAATTATTTTAACCATTGAAGGTATTTGTACCTGCAGCCAAAAAAGGCAAAAGTTTCATTGATGCAGTATTATTACTAAATTCTCTCACTGCTCGTCTGACCTATTAACTATATCTAATAATCAAACCATGACTACATAATCATCTATACAAAGATACATTCATCAATTGTTTTCTAGAAGTTTTCCGACGGTGGTGGTGCAAGTGATTTTAGAATTTACTGCAAAAAATAAAAAATAAACTCTTTTAGGTGGTTATCAACATTATTCTCACTACAACACATGTTTTGACCCAGCACTTAAACTGTGCATCTACCTTAAGCATGCTTATTGTATTATTGATCATCGTAATTATAAACGAAATTGAGTAAACTTAGCCAAATTATGTCATCAAACCTGGAAGCAATGTATTAAATGCTGAGCTGCACGGTTGAATCAAGCATTAATTATGTGAAGTCATTATTTAATCATCTCAAGCTATCAAAAATCAAAATTCATTTTTCAATTATATTTTCATAATGTGGTTAAATAACTATCGTTAACATCAAACAAAATTATTACTACAGCTAAATTAGTATTGCATCACACAAATGCAGTTAAAATATTCAAAAACAATAATTGCTTAATTCCAAAAATACTGCAAAATAATAACCGCTTTTGCTTAATGCATTTAAATTTTAACTACAGTAAGCTCGAATAAATCATCGTGTACAACCAAAATTATTACTGCATCACATAAATATAGCTGAAATATTCAATTTCTACCATGCATAATTCAAAATTGTCATTAAATTATAACTGCATTTTATTAATGTAGTTAAATTTTAATTGTATTAAGATTGAATAAATTCTTGAAATGTAGCCAAATTTATTACTTCATCACATAAATGTGGTTAAAAATCTTCAAATATAGTTAAATTTACCCAAAACTTGCTGGTAAATTATAATTGCATTTTCTTAATTTCACTAATTTATAACTGTTTTAAAATTGAATAAAATTATCAAATATAGTCAAAATCACCAATAGTAAATGCAATAAAAAAATGCTAACGTAGTTAAATTAATTCAAAAAATGCCTATAAATTATTACACCATTTTTTGATGGGGTTAAATTATAACTTCACTAAGTTTGAATACTATCAAACACAATCAAGATTATTACTTTATTACATAATGTAGTTACAATATTCAAAGGCAACCATAATTGTATAATTCAAAAAAAATATTCCTTTCAAATATGTTAAAAGATAATAAATACATTATAATAATCTAGGTAAAACTACTATGTAATGTTTATGATCATCATAATAATGCTGTTACAGAAACGCGGTACACAGCGGTGACACAAAATAATTGTGCAATTAAAGCTGCTATATAAAATCATGATTTTAAAAAATTTATTTTTAGCTATCAACAATGGATATCATTGGAAAGCAAATTAAATTTGAGATTTAATAGTGAAAACGATTCTTAAATCCAATCAATGTAGAAAAAGTTATCACATTTTAAAGTTTGGAATATAAAGAAATTAAAAATGCGACTGTTCAGTTGCCAAATTTTAAGGGGGCCTGTGTGAGCTTGAAATTCAACTCACTAATAATAATATAGTATAGATTCATAGTGTTGGTTGTAAAAAAGTATAATGGATCTACTGATCGTGAAGATCATCTCAACACATTTAAATGGTAGCTTAATATGTTCAAGGTGGGAAGCTTGGCTTAATATAAACATTTCCTAGTATATTTAACGGTGGCATCTGCAAGGTGATTCAAAAAAATTTGCCATAGGGAAGGGCATCCATGGTCACGGTTGGATTTAGAGCTTAAACAACAATTCAGTGCATAATCCTGATCCATAATCCTCTAGTTAAAGGTTTACCTACTAATCCTAAAGTATATTTTGGTCAACAAATTAGTACCCATAAACCATATTTCTTTATATTAACAATTCGGTATTCCCCTTTTATAAAATCCTGGATGTAAATCCCTACCTCTAACGCCGAATTCTAGTTGATCCTAACCTTCATTGATGCAAGTCCATGTTTGAATTAATGAAGTTTCTTGATATGAATTTGAAGAAGATTTGTATGAAAGATAATCTGAGAAATGAAGAGATGAATTGTATTACAAAAACAGATTACAAGTTACATTGTCTTACAGACGTTTATATAATAACTTGTACAGACTATGGGCTAAATGAACATAGGCCCAATAACCTTTTATCTAAACCCTATTGCTTTGTATTACTACACATATACCAGAGAATACGTTATTTCTAACATCTCCCCTCAAAGCGATTAGGGTTAGGTTTCTAACATCTCCCCTCAAACTTGCGCCGCCATTCGATGAAAGCCATCAGTCTGTCTATCTTTGATTCTCTTCAGATTCTGGCAAAATTAGGAATTCATGGCTGTTGATGAGACATAAGGAACATCAGTCTGTCTTATTGCTGAGTCGATTACTTGAATCTTCCTCAGGTTTGAAGAGATTTGGTTCAACTTTCAGCTCCTTTCGAAATCGAATGAAGCTTCTTGCTGTAAGTGGCTTAGTTAAAATATCTGCAGTCTGGTAAGTAGCTGGTATGTGATTAATCTCCAGCTTCCCTTTTAGAATTTGCTATCGTACAAAGTAGAGATCGATTTCTATATGTTTCGTTCTTGAGTGAAGGACAGGATTTGCTGATAAGTAGACTGTGCTTAAATTGTCACACCATATTGTTGATTTGCTATTTTCATTCATTTGTAATTCATGCATAAGTGATTGTATCCACATGACTTCTGTTGTAGCACTAGCCACGCTTCGATATTCCGCCTCTGTGCTAGACCTAGATATTGTGTTTTGTTTCTTTGAACACCATGATACTGGGTTATCACCTAGATAGATGCAGTAGCCTGTGGTAGATTTTCTATCATCGGGATCTGTAGCCCAATCAGCGTCTGCATAGCCGGTTATACTGAGGTGCTTGCTTTTCTTTAATTGAATTCCATAGCTTGCTATTCCTTTTAGATAGCGTAGAATTCTTTTGACTGCTTTCCAATGTTGATCCAGTGGTTCCTGCATGAATTGACACACCTTGTTAACACTATACGAAACATCTGGTCTAGTTATGGTGACATATTTCAATGCCCCAACTAGACTTCTATATTGTTTGTCATTAGGTATGGCTTCTCCCCTGTTTTTGGATAAGTGTTGACTACTTATCATTGGGGTTGGTTGAGGATTGGCATTTTACATCTTTGATCTGTTTAACAGTTCCTTGATATATTTGGTTTGACACAGTGTGATTTCTGTAGGAGATTGCCTGTTAACTTCTATGCCTAGGAAGTAGTTAGCATTCCCAAGATCTTTAATTGAGAACTCCTTGTCTAGATGCTGAATAATTTTGTTGATTTCTATCTCACTGTTTCCTGTGATAATTAAATCATCAACATAGATAAGTATATAAATTGTAATAGTATCATTAACTTTTGTGAACACTGAGTTATTTGATTTTGTGAATTGAAAACCCATGTTATACAAAGTAGTTTTTAACTTCTCAAACCACACTCTTGGTGCTTGTTTGAGACCATATATGGCCTTATTTAGCCTGCGCACAAGTTTTCCATTTTGTTGATACCCTGGTGGTTGTTGCATATACACTTCCTCTTTTAACTCTCCATTGAGAAAAGCATTATTTACGTCTAGTTGTCTGATCTTCCAGTCCCTGTACAAGGCAATAGTGAGAATGATTCTGATAGTTGTTGGTTTTACCACTGGCGAGAATGTTTCGTTGAAATCAAAGCCATGTTCCTGTGTATATCCCTTTGCTACTAGCCTTGCTTTATGTCTGGCAATGGTCCCATCTGGATTTTTCTTTAGTTTGTATGTCCATCTGCATCCCACAATATTCTTATCCTTAGGTAGTGTAACCAGATTCCATGTCTTGTTTTTGATAAAGGCATTATATTCATCATCCATTGCAGCCTTCCAGTTTTTGTCTTTGAATGCTTGATCATGTGTTTCTGGTTCTTCTGATATGATGGATGCATATATTTTTGGTTTGTATATGCCACTTTTTGTTCTAGTGATCATGTGATGTCTGGTTGTCACTTGATCTTCACTATGTGATGATTCAATGCCTTGATCTGAATTGTTTTTTGTTTCATTATACACTGGAGTTGTTTCAGATTCATTCACATTTTGTGTTGACTTTGATGTGCTTTCAGGTGCTTCAAATGACTCTGCCTGACCTGGTTGAACAAACACTGTGTGTTGTGGAGCAGAGTCCACTGAGCTGTCTTCAGTCATCATCTGTGTCCATTCTGATGGATACAAAGGTATGGGAGGAATTGATACATTTGGATTGTATACTTTTCCTGTAATCTTGATGTTGATGTTAGAGTAGGGAAAGACATGCTCATTAAAAACTACATGTCTGCTTATAAATATTTTACCACTGCTATCAATACACTTATAACCTTTTTGGTTTGATGCATATCCAAGAAAAGTGCATGGTGTTGATCTGAAATTTAGTTTGTGTGCATTGTATGGTCTGGTGTAGGGAAAACATAGACAACCAAATGCCTTTAAGTTTTGATAATCAGGTCTTATTTTGAATAGCCTTTCTATTGGACTTTTATCTTCCAGAACTTTGGTTGGCATCCTATTTATTAAGTATACAGCAGTGCTAAAGGATTTTGGCCAAAACTTTAAAGGCAAATTTGCTTGACCAAGTAGTGTTAGGCCAGTCTTAACTATGTGTCTGTGTTTCCTCTCCACTAGACCATTTTGTTCAGAAGTATAAGAACATGTTGTTCTATGAACAATTCCTTTTTCACTGAAGTATTTGCTAAGAGTCTTAAACTCTCCACCACCATCAGTTTGTATAATTTTAACTTGATGGTTGGTTTGTTTTTCTACTTGTGTAATAGTGTATTGTAGTGTGATGTGCTTCAGCCTTGTTCTTAAGAAAGTATACCCAAGTGTATCTAGAGTAAGCATCAATAAAGGATATATAATATTTATATCCATTGTCTGAACTAATTGGGGCAGGACCCCAGAGGTCAGTGGCAATCAATAGTAATGGTTTATCATGTATAGTTACAGAGTCTGAAAATGACAACTTGTGACTTTTACCCATTTGACAGTATGTACAAATATAAGGAAGTGTAACATCATCAAAAGAAATTTTGTTTTCAGATAACACCTTTTTTACAATATTGACACTAGGATGACCAAGTTTGTAGTGCCAGATATCAAAATTGCTCAGTTCCTTTTTACTCTGAGCAAGTTCAGAAAAATTACAAGTTTCAACACATTTATCTGCATTTGATTTTCTTGACTCAGCAAGAGTAAATCTATATAGGCCTTTCACAGCTTCACCCTGCAGTAAAATTTCTTTTGTTAGAATGTCTCTAACTATGCAGTGTCTAGGATAAAATTCAAAGTATACATTGTTATCACTTGCAAATTGTGATACACTTAGAAGGTTTTTCTTTATCTGTGGTACCAACAGTAAATTATTGAGATATAGTTTTCTTTCACCTTTGATGCAAGCAATACCAGTGTGTGATCTTTACTGCCTCACCATTTCCCATGTGTATGGTTTTATTACCTTTGTACTCCTTGTTTCCTAGATTTAGGTTGTCCAAATTATTGGTGATGTGATTAGTTGCACCAGAGTCTGGGTACCAGCTTTCATCAAGTCCTTGATCTTGTCTGTTGATGTCATTTTGACTGCTTGTTCTGTTGTTGTTTGTCTGATTACCAGTGTCTTGTTGCATTTGTGCCATGTTTGCACTGTAGTTCCCATTTCTTTGAGTATTTGGGTTCTGTCCTGAAGTATAATTCATATTGAGTCTGAAATAACACTTTGGAGCTGTGTGACCAATTTTCTCACATATCTGGCATTTTGGTCTGTTGTTGTTGTTGTTAAACCTTCCTCTTCCTCGGCCTCTGACCGGTGCATTTCCTTTATTGTTGTTACCATACTGATTCTTGCCTCTATGGATTGCTTCATAATTGACTGTCATGTCAGAGTCTGGAGGTTTCTTGAATTCTAGCCTTCCTTCATGGGCTAGAAGTATAGCATGAACATCCTCTAGAGTTGGTGTTGTTCTCTGAGATGATATGACAGCCACAACAGATTCATAATCATCACTCAGACCACTTAGTATAATCAGTACTTGTTTTGATGTTGGTACTTTATGTCCTGCTACTTCAAGAAGATCACATGTAGTCTTGATTTTTGCAAGATATTCTCCCATTGTGTGATTTTCTTTTCTAATGCTGTGAAGTTATCTCTTATGATGCATTACTTTAGCTGCAGATTGTGAGTTAAAAATCCTTTCAACTGTTGACCAAACACCATTTGCAGTTTTGCTGTCAATCACTTGTGGTAATAGTTTTACACTTATAGATGAGAGTAGCCAAGAACAGATTAGACTATCTTGTCTTTGATACTTTATGAATTCTGGGTTGCTAACTGTTGTGTTTTCTAAACCAGTGATGAATCTTGGTGGGATTATAATGGTGCCATTGAGGAAATCTTCAAGCCCATATCCTCTTACAGCTGTTTCAACCTGTACCTTCCAGAGAAGATAATTATCTTCTTCTAGATGAGCTGTAACCAATTGACTCTGTGGGCTGACTATGGTTTTGATAAGACTCTCTATTGCAGTTTGATCAAAGTGAGACGTTGCTGATGTTGTTGAGCTATTGGCCATGATGCAAGATCAACTTAACTGTGACTTGGTGACAAATGTAGGAGTGCAGTCTTGATTCAAGAACTGCTAACTGTGGGAAGAGGTAAACAAGAAGTTGTTTGAAAATCTTCAAGAAACCAGGTAAGTACAACCACTAACCCAGATGATTGGTTTCAATGATGGGTTTTTCTGGTATGGTGCGATTCCTTGGTGTTTTGATGAGTTTGATGATGATTTTTCTTGTTTTCTTGCAAAGAATTCAAAATTTGCTTTTCTGGAGGAGTAATGCAGCCAGTATCACTGCGATACTTAGGCACGGCACTTTCTGCCTTTTTGAACCGAAAACTTTTAAATTCTTTTGATCTCAAATGATGAGTATGATTCTGATGAGATTCTGAAACTTCTGAAATTGAATTTTCTGATGGTGTTTTGGTGTTGCCGTTAGGCTTTGATTGGCTCTGATACCATGTTTGAATTAATGAAGTTTCTTGATATGAATTTGAAGAAGATTTGTATGAAAGATAATCTGAGAAATGAAGAGATGAATTGTATTGCAAAAACAGATTACAAGTTACATTGTCTTACAAACGTTTATATAATAACTTGTACAGACTATGGGCTAAATGAACATAGGCCCAATAACCTTTTATCTAAACCCTATTGCTTTGTATTACTACACATTAACCAGAGAATATGTTATTTCTAACAGTCCGTTCACCTCTTTAATCATAGATATCCTGGAAAACATAGCCATGAATGTTAAGGCAAAAAACATTTTGAATAAAATTTATATTCGATGAGAATAGTTGGAATCAAATACGGCTCTGAGGAGGTGGTTATTTACGGTTATGAGGAGGGGTCAAAAGGACTGCCGTCCCTAAGATCATTTTCGAGTATACCTTAGGTTGTATTAAAATATATTATTTATTTATATATGTTTATACTAATAATAATTGTGCAAAAATATTAGAATACAACGTAGTTAGGTGGCATAAGATTAAAATTATTTGGTAATTGTCATATGTTCAGTTTTTATGCATCACGTATTCCTATTTTATCGTATTTTTTGCTATTATTTAAGTAGTAGAAAAATATTTTATGGGATAAATTTAGATGTTTTTTTTAGTACTAAGGACAACCTACTAATAATTTTACTTCAAGGACAAAAACGTTTAATTCTACGTTCGAGCCCTGAGCCGTGCTCTTTTTTCTTCTTGTGGGTGACCGTAAAAGATTAACCCCATCGTTCAATTTCCAACGCCAAAGCCCTCTTCTTTTCACAATACCCTAATCATGAGCATGAGATATACTCTTGGAACCTAAATAATCTCACTTCAATTCGCATAGTAAGGAGAGATCTTTCTGAGGTGGTGATGAATAAATGTATCACCAGTCACTTGATTCGATACTTCATCAATTTGGGTTTCAATTGGAAGAGCAGAAGAAGAAACCATGGAAATTCTATTAACTTTTCTCAACTTTGAACTGAAAAAGTATTTAATTGGGGAAGAGATAGAGTTCAGTTTGAGAATTTGAACTAAAATTCTATTAACATTTTTGTGTTATTTTTTTAGAGTTGAGTTTGAGAATTTGAAGGTTGTTTTATCTAAGAGTTGAGTTTGAGAATTTGAGTTTGAACTGAAGAAACTATAGATCAGTTTTTAGGCATCATTTTTTTCTTAGTATCATTTTTCACAATAATGCAGTGTGAAAGTTTTTTAATATTTTGTTTGTTTGAGTATATAAAATAATGAAGTTGTTACAAAGTAAATACGATGATATGTACCAAACAATCAATGAGTTGAATTAGTGTTTTGTTAGTATCAAACATTTAATGAAGTATGTTTGAGTATCGGTTTTATTACTAATTTGATGATTAGTTTTTATGTATCATTTTTATATACTATAGGTATAATTTTTGAAAAATCTATTTTTTTGTGATTGTTGTTGTATAAAGAAAATTTTTGTACTATAATAAAATGAAAATTTGAAGCAAACATTTTTTTACTGATGTTTTTTTTTGCAGCAGTGACAATTGTCTTCCTGTTTGTTTGTATTCAATGATAATACTTTCAGCACTTAGTTGTCCTTTAAATGTTCATTTTATGATCTGAAGAATGAAATTTGTCGGTATTGGTCTCAAATCACTTCTTTTTCCATTGAGAATTCTTACGTGCTTGAGAATAAAGTTATCATGGTTGATACTTAGTATTATCAGTTGTTGTGAAAAAGTGATATTTTGTAGTATTGCATTTGTGGTATTAGTGTGTATTAGATTATCGCTTAGTATCGTTTTTTAGGTATCATAATTTAAACATGTTTTACTGTAGAATATCACAATTTAGTTATCAGTTTCTAGATATTAGTTTCCAAGTAGCAGTTTTTAGGTATCGTTTTTAAGTTAACACTTAGTTAAATTTTGTTTTAATGTTTTTTTATTTGCAAGTTTTTTCCTTTAGCTATGGGTATAATTTATCTAGAAAATGTGGATAATTGAAAATGGTTTATGAATCATTGAAAACAAATGCTTCAAGAAGATCGTGATTTGGTTTTTATGTCGGATCGCCATCAAGGTTTGATTTTAGGTGTTTGTGAAGTTTTCCTTCGTTCTTTCATAGTTATTGCTATCTTCGTATGGAACAAATACTTCAAGAAAATATTGAGTAACATTTCACAATGTATGCTTATCGTTCTTCTTATGCTAATGCTATTAATTCTATTCCTACTTTTGATAAGCCTATTTTTCATTCGAGTGTTGAAGATGTTATAAGGAGAAAAGTGGTGCCGGTAGACCTTCTATAAAACGGAAAGGAGGATTTGTATATTCTGAAAATAAGCAAAATAGATACGGTGTATACAAGCAATTGGGTTACAGTAAGCGTAATTGTCGAACTTCTAAGAAGATATGATTTGTCTTTCATGTTTTTATGAATTTGTTGAGATTTTTACTTTGTTGTACGACTTTTTGGCAATTTTATGGAATTGAACCTGACTATATAAGTATATTGATTTAGCATATTTTTATTTTGTCATTGATTTGCTCTTTGTAATTGAACTTGGTTATATAGTATCATTTGTAGTTTCATTTACATTATCAGTTTTGTAGTATAAGCAATATCAGTTTTATTGTTTATTTATTTGTAGGTTATATAGTAACATTTGTAGTTTCATTTAAGTATTAGTTTTGTAGTATAACTGGTATCAACTTTATTATTTGTTTGTTTGTAGGTTATATGGTGATGTTGATTAGTTTATTCAATATTAGTTGTTTAGTATCAGTTTTTGATATTATCAGTATCAGTTTTTGATACTATCAGTATCAGTTTCAGGCATGTAAAAATGTGGTATCAATTTTTGCATGCTATTAGTATAAATTTCAGGTATTACAAAATATAATATTAGTATCGGTTTCAGATATAACATAACATGGTATCAACTTTTTATTATTAGTATCAGCATAAGTTTCAGGTATAAAAAGATATCAGCTCATGCACACTATAGTTTCAGTTTCAGGTATAAATTATTATAAAATACAGTCATAACATAACATCGCGTGTAAGAAAAGTTAAACAAAGCTAATTTTTACAACATTAGAAATAAAATCGTAGTTTTTACAACAAACTGACATAATTTTAACAAGTGTTTATATCTATATTAAAACAAAGCTAAATTCAATTATTTCTAACACAACATCTCAACTGTATATTAGTTGAACTGAATATTACAGCAGTTTTTACAATAAATTCACTTCTTTATGTTTCCTTCTTCCAGTATTGACATGAACTTGGCTAAATTCCAACAATGATCATTATTTGTCAATTACTCATACACAATTCTTGCTTTTGTTTGCAACATTTGTTCAAGTTTTATTTTGATTGGTATTTGCCTTCCATTCAATGATATGATGAATATCATGACATATATACCGCAGTCAAACCTGTTTAAAGCAAAATATATTGTTAGTATCAGTTTGCATCACTTGTAGTACCAGGTATGTAACAAATATAAAACATTGTATTTAAGAGATAATGGTGCAAACAGATCATATGCCTTGAAATAATTAACAGTTTTAGTATCACTGTTGAGTATCGTTTTTGCATATATTTTGGTACAATTTTGATACAAATTACAGTCAAAATAATTTATAAAATAACTAGGCATCAACTCCAAACAAACGGCTACTAAGTATCGGTTTTACATTATTTTGGTATCACTTTTGTCATACATGACAGTCGAATGAATAATTAAAATTACAGAGCATCAACTTATATCAAACATAAACTAAGTATCATTTTTCCAATTATATAGGTATCAGTTTTGATATAAATAACAGTCAAAATAATTTATAAAGTAAGTAAGCGTCAACTTTTAACAAACAGCTACTAGGTGTCAGTTTTGCACTATTTTAGTATCATTTTTTTTCATACATGAAGGCCAACTAAATAATTAAATCTATAGAGCATCAACTTATTTCAAACAAAAACTAGGTATCATTTTGGTATCACTTTAGTCATACATGACAGTCGAATAAATAATTAAAATTACAGAGCATTGACTTTTATTAAGCAGAAATTAGGTATTAATTTTGCATATATATATATATATATATATATATATATATATATATATATATATGTATCAGTTTTTATAAAAAAAACTGTCAAAATAATTTATAAAATAACCAAGCATGAATTCCAATCATACAGCTACTAGGTATTAGTTTTGCACTATTTGGTATCACTTTTGTCATACATGACGATCAACTAAATAATTAAATTTACAGAGCATCAACTTATATCAAACAGAAACGATGTATCATTCTTGCATATATATAGGTATCGCTTTTGTTATAAATAACAGCCAAAATAATTTATCAAATAACCAAACATGAATTACAATCAAACAGCTACTAGGTATTTTGATTTTATTATTATTTTGATTGGTAGCAGTACATTTAAGTACAAGAATAAATTCATGTACTTGTCCATTCGTCAATGCTCCCTTTGCCAGAACCTTCATCAGAGAACTACATGAAACTACGTCAAACCTATCGCTTAACAATTCATCAATGCTCCCTTTGCCAGACCCCTCATCAAAGAACTACACGAAATTACGTCAAACCTATCGCCAACGCTTGTTAAGCTTCGTTCAACAAATTGCAACTAGCGTACATATGCGATAGCGTTGTAGACGTAGATATCAATATTGAAACCTTGTTTTTTAACGAGCTCATGAAGGACGCGATTGCTGCGAATACAAAAGGGTAAGTGAGTTGGGTGGGGTGGGTGTACTCAGAATGTAGCATGGTGTAGAAAAAGATAGGCGAAATGGGGGTTGGAGTATTTGGAGAAGGCACGAATGGGGGAGTTGAACATGAAGTTGGTAGGATGAGGTGAGTGTGAGGAAAGCGTAGTGGAGATCGGGAGATGGAGAAGTGCAACAGAAGTTGAGAAGGTGGCTGAGGACGAAAGGATCGTTGTGTAGACCAGATTTGATGATTTGGACGTGGAATTGATGTCGTCTGAAGAAGTTAGCTAGATTTTTGTTTTGTCGGATCTTAGTCGGAGCTTAGAATGAACGGTAGAGGAGGAATTCATGATAGCGAATAGATATGGTCCACGTAAGATGGATTTGAGAAAGAGATCCAGACTTCCGACGAATGCCATAAAAATTGAACGATTGGAAGATCGATTGAACGATGGGCTTTGGACTTGTTCTTATAGCAAAAAAAGCCGACTTAAGTGTGTGCTTAAATTATTAGGATAATTTATCTTTTAAAATATTTTCTCCATTTAAATAATTGATGTAAATTATCTGGTTTTATATTTTCTTATCTAAAACAAACTAGGCTGTGAGAAAATTAATTACCTAATGTAACTAATTTTTGGACATGCTTTAATTGATAATTCATGTAACAATGTATACATAGGAAAAGAAACAATTACAGTTTTACCACCGAATCCGAAATTTATAAAAGGCCGACCCAAGCTGAAATGGGAGAATCGATGATCGGAATGAGATTTGAATTCTGTAGCAACTAAGTTTAATATAAGTAGCTTATAAGATGCAGGCTGTTTATATTTGCTCATAAGTAGAATCATTAATACGTTATAAGTTGAAATTGAGCCTGCCTGTAGCTTACGGTTTATAATAATAGTTCATTAAATTTGACCAAGTAAATGAAAAAAATAAACTTGTTCTTTCCTAACAATTTAGGAGCAAAATGTCATTGTTTAAATCCCCAGTTCCCATCTCTATAAATAATTCGAGGTCCGCTTATATGCATGTATCCACTTATTTACTTTTGCGTACATATATTATTTCTAGCTCATAATAACCAAATTTCAAAATAAGCTGCGCTCTATTAAATAAAAATAGAAGACTTGAAACAAGTTGTCCTCACCAAAAGGAAAATCAAATAAGCAACGTCATATTTCACAATTCAAATAGCTTGGACAGCGTTTGTATGAACTGCAAAGTATTAAACACCGATTTTCCGTAAATGTTCTCAACGGCCAAAATGGAATTTAACTCGTAATAAACGAATAAACATGTTCATTCCGATCTGTTAAAAAGTGATTGTAGCCAACTTTTCCCACTATTTAAAGGTCTAAACATCAACTTGGACTAAGAGAATAATTACCTCGACCATTTTAGGCATTTCAGGAACTGATTTTTTTTTTTTTTTTCATAGTTAGCCCCAATCTTAACAATTCATCTAAGTTGGTACCAAAAGATGAAATTTGAATCCGACCAAAACTATTAGAACTATAAAAAACAAAACGATTACCAAGATGCATTAATTTACCAAATACGAAAGCTCAACTAGAACAATAATAGTTGTAATCTCACCAAAAGGTTTTTAAATAACAGAAACGAAATAAAAACTAAAACAGTTTTACAGCAACATTAGTGCAAAAATACAACTCAAGTGAAAAAAAAACAGATAGGCAACCAGGATACATAAGGTTCCAATGCTTTTGGTGCTTAGCATTTAACCTCCTTGAGCGCATGGGCGAAATACAAGAAAGTAGGGTCAGCAGCTCCTTCTTTGTAGTATGCAAATACTAAGGTGGCATCATCATGCATGCTCTCGCCAACAAAACTATATTTTAAAATGTAGTAGCATTATTAAGAATGTTGTAGCTGGATTATCACTTGCATGCTATAATTTGTTCAATTAATTCAACAAGCTTTCAAGACAGAGGGCCTAGCCTTGTTCTTTCCCCAGTATACTCACTTGCTCAAATATTTTACTACAACAGCCTACTAGCGTGGAAGCACAATTTGCTAATATTTTGTTATGGGTAAATATGATAAGATGTGATGCTCCATTGGAAGAGTGAATCCTTTGGACCATTTGTATAGCAAATAACCAATCAACTTGCATAGCTAATATTATTACATTAGGAAAAAACTATAATTTTATAATAAAGAAATCCAAATATAGATCCACGAATTGGAATTCATTATGTCTCCATTTGCGTACTAATAACCACTCTGATGTGTGCGTGTGTGGTGTGCGTGTGTTGTGTATGTGTGTATAGGAGCGGCTATTAGGACACAATAAAAACGCAAAATGGGTGCAAAATTTCAAATTGCAACGAAACTTAACAGAGATCTAATGAAATTTATTACTATTCCAAAAAACTTCTGATTCACTCAGAAAAAACATTTGAAATAGATGGACAAATAAATATTTTAGATGATTCATATTAATTTGTATTGTTGAATGGGATAAACTCTGGAAACAGTGTAGAATTCTGTGTGTTTGATCTGAATAGCAACAGCATATCTACAAAACAGTTTGTATTTTAAACTTCTAGACATTGTCTTAACGAACGGAAACATAACCTATCAACAAGTAATATTCATATTTTCATTGTATGTGTTGCTGAACATGCACGGAATGATCGAGAAAACTACAGTAAAATAATTCTAAAGCAAGCAATTTACAGACTAGGAAAAACTTACAATTGTAAATCCTTAAGCTTCGAGAGCAAGAATTTGGTGGCTCCCTCAATACCCTTTTTAAACTCCTCTGCCTTCTCAGCACTCAATTTTGTTGGCAGAAGTTTAATGTACCGCTTCACCCATGTAACAAATTGCTTTTTATCAAAAGCTGGTTGTTCCTATGCAAAAACCATAATGAATGGAACTTAATTCACTCAATAACATAGCCACAGAATTTAGTGAATTGAGAGAATGAATGAAAAAGGAATAAGAACAAACCTGTAGTCGGAATGTGTCGACAATGTCAACAACTTTAACAGCCTGGTCATCAACACCCTCGTCATCATCAGCGCCTTCAGCAGAAGGGTTTGCACCAATGTTTACATCAACGGCTCCTTGGACGACCCACTGTATAACAAAAGCATACATGAAAAACTGTATAGATGGCTATAAAATAACGACGACAAAATGCAGGTGTGTGCTTCATAATCCGGTGTACACTAGTACCTACTCACATACCAACATATACTAATACCCACTTGGCATAACGAAAGAACTGAACCAAATTATGTAAATTAGAAGCATGGAGAAACAAAGAGAGCACAAGTGAGTGCTTTTAAAAGCACCTAGCCAAATATCTTGTGCATAGCATTAAGGTTGTCGAGGCCTGTGCACGTTTGAACGTGCTTAGGCATTAACAAAAAGCTCAATGCACGATTTCGGTAGAGAAAAAGTATTCACTCCCAAAGCAGCAAATGTCAATAAAGGAGCGCAGAAGCACACTTCTTTGCAAAACTGAAAAGGTGTAATGGGTGCTTGAATCATGTTAAAACTCTTTTTCTTTCCTTTGCTGTTTTTCTTCTAGAATCTCTTTTGTTTGTCCAGTAAGAATTATCACAAATCATATTCTTGTGACTGAACTACACAGATTTTGTTAAAAAGGTTCGATCTGAAGTTGAAATTGAGTGGAGGAATGATTTACTTTATTTTATTTTTTTATTTTCTATTTTCTCTAGTTCTGATTTTCTATTTAAAACTCTTTTCCTTTCCTTTGCTGTTTTTCTTCTAGAATCTCTTTTGTTTGTCCAGTAAGAATGATCACAAATCATATTTTTTGTGACTGAACTACTCAGATTTGTTAAAAAGGTTCGATCTGAAGTTGAAATTGAGTGGAGGAATGATTTACTTTCTCTGTTATAATAGGATTTTTGATTCAGAACATTATTAATTACTGATGTACTAATGTGCTAACAAACCAACTAACCATAATAAAAAATCAACCTACCTTCCCTTCAACTTCCCATAAAACTCCATTTTCAATTTCCTTGTATGGGAATGAGTCCGACAAGAGCTCGTCACCTGTAAAAGTTAAGCACTTTAAACATCAGGGCAACTGAAGGCAAGAATAATTACTGGTTAATTTGAAAGTGAAAAGACAAACATATCTGAATAAGCCGATCACTATATGATACTATGATAGTCTATACCGCTTCTATGTGAATAACGTAACAGGATGTAGAATTTTACGATTAAAATATGGATTTAAATGATGATGGCTACTGAAGTTATAGTAGAAGATTTGACAGAAGTAATATAAAAGTTTTTACACTAAAAACTTGTGGAGTTGTATTCTTGAACTTACTCATCGAACAAGTCTCATAGTCTACAACTCCAGTTCAATGAAGTTATAAACACTAAAATAAAATCAAATGGTTTCATCATAAACTTAAGGAGTTGACTTAACAAGTTTACTAAATGATGAGACACAATTATGGCGTCGGCTCCAGTTTCACCTGCATACTTCACACTCACACACACCTAATACAATTCACAGCACTTTTTTTCTTATCAGGGTTGACATAAATTATGTAACTGGATTAGTTCCCATAAAATAAGTTATAATTATCATGTTATATCGTTTGAACTTTACTGTTACCACCTACTACACAAAGCATGAATAAATTAATGGACTTGTTTTCACACCTGTATAAGCTTTCCAAGGTAATCAAACAAAATAAAACTGTTAATATGTGCACAGTAGGAAAAGATTGGTGGAGGTAAAAACTCATTTCAAATATCAACAAAAAAAACAGCAGCTCTGTCAAATGATTTGTATTTATAACTTTCATTTTAGATTGTTTGATCCATTGTTTGACATCTTGGATTTCATTAGTGTTTTTTTTCCATCTATGAGAAATATTACGCCAATATTGGACATTTCAGTTCCATATTCGAATTTCGTTAATTATTTTACACATAAATGCATTAAAACAAGAAATGTACTGATTTCCAATTCAGAAAATGAAACATAAAAGGTCCTTTATAAAAAATTAAACTTAATTCAAGTCAACTGTAACAGAAAGGTATACTGAAAAGTTAAGATATGAAAGAATTTCTTTAAAAGGTCCTTTATAAACAATCAGTAAATCCCTAGACCAAATTTATCAAGTAAAAGCCACGACATAAAATAAATTATTGTTTCATAGGGTTTCAAGTTTCAACACACAAAAAAATCAGGTATTTTGGAAGGGTGAAACAATCAAATAAAAATCAAATGAAAAGACAAAAATATTGTCGCTGCCATGAGTTCAGAAATGTTTTTCCTTTAATTTCTGCCGTTTTTTGTAATGTAAAATTCTATCGTCCTCTCTTTTGATTTTTTTTCCACTGTTATGATTTTATTAAATTGCGACATTAAAAATATGAAATTTAAAATTCTTATGAATGTAACAACCAAAACCAGGTATCTTCCTTGGTATAAACTCAGCTCCAACCAAAACTGAGCCAAGATGACCAAAACCTCAAGGTTTGTGCCGGAACTTCAAACCTTTGTTTGATCTTTCTCGTTACCATATATGAAACAAAGTATAAGAAGAAAAACAATATATTTAATAGAAATCAATTCACACCTTGTACTTTACACTATAATTTCTCGTTGCAGTTGTCTTAAATTATGTAATTTGATATGCTTTAGGCACTTACTGCAACACTCATTAACTCTAGAATTGGGATTAATGTTAAAAAAATTAGTTTGGCAGTGTATCACAAATTAAAAATAGAATATATGCACAGTAAAAAAGATTGGAGGTGGTAAAGATTCTTTTAAACATCAATGAAGCATGACAGCTCCATAATATAAATAATTTTCGAATTACAATTTTAGAACTTCCTTGTTCCCATCTATAAAACAAAGTGTGAATAGATGAGCCATAAATGCAACATAGTTGACGATGAGAAGTATTTGATTAGAGCTGAATAACTAATCAAAGCGGTCCATTAAAGTTTATGTGATCCATTTTTTAGTTATATGGCTAATATTGGTTTAAAATTGGTTCTCAAAATAATTTTAGTTGGTTGTTCGTTTCTCCAGATATTTTATTGCATTTTCAATATTATTAATGTAGTATGAAGTATCAAATTTTTAAATCAGTTTAGTTACCAAAATAATTTTCATCTCACGGAATTCTTCTCTACATTATTTGTTAAAATCAAGGAATACATAGATAACATCAGAATAGATTGATTTCTAGACAACACAATAAGTTTCATCGAATAAGCTTATATGGATACTATGTCCTTAAAATTGCCCACATTTATAGATAACATCATAATAGATTGATTTCTAGACACAACACAACATCTATTATGGGGTGATTTTTTCCCTTTATTCCTGAGACAGCTAATGATGTGGATTTGACAATAATTTCTTGATAGAAAATACAACTGAACTGTAGTACACAAATTAAGAATCGGATTTCTGTTACTTGCTAATTCCAAAGTTTCCAGCTTAATCTAATAGTCGAATTCATGAATTGGCATAACATAACTCCAAACTCAATGCTAGTTCTAAAATCAAGATTTATCTTCTCTAAAAATCTTAATACAAGATAAATCATGACCAGCAAGGATATTTACTCCGATATGGAACCGTTGAAGAAATCTTGATATTTTAATAAGAACATGCTAACGATGTGAAATTTGTAATTTTGTCGTGATAGAATTACAAAATTAATAGTCGAAATTAGATTCCTTACTACTTAAAATTTTTATTCTAAATCCAGATCTATAGAATTTTACATATTAGCGGGATCTATAAATCCAAATTCAATACTACCAGAATTAAAATCTATATTATCACGCAACCACGACCCAGTATGGTATTTTAATTATATACAAGTTGCGGAAGCATCAAAAAATAGTCCAGATCTATGCAACCAAAAACAACCAAAATTATGTGATAAAACTTGATGAAAAAATCAAGGGATTATACCTGTGAGTAAATCCTGGTAAACCAACATGATGCAAACCCTAACACCGAACAATAAATAATAAATAAATTATTGAAAGAGGGGAGAAGCGAGAGAGGCCGAAAGAAGAGCGTCATATGCTAGATATATAGTGGTGAGCTATGTGATCTGGCCCAAACGATCTAGGGACGTCTGCGCGATTCGTGTATCAACGGCTGCGATTTATTTAGATTCTTGAGAGTGCTAATGGCATCTATAGTTAGGCTGGTCCTAATATCTTTCCTCCTATCACACCCCTACCCTGTTTAGAAAAAATTATCGCACCCCATCTTTAATTCTATTCACCCCCAGTTCATCCCGAAAGTACTCTTATTTTTCTTAAACCACGTTCATATATGACGTGGTTGGTTCACGATCTCGCTCGGTCCAAACTAAATTATTATACAGACCTCGCTCGACCCTAATTAGGTTATTACATGAACCTAGTTCGATGAGAGCAAAATTAGTACACAAACCTTGCTTGAACTGAGCGAGGAAATTACACGAATATTGTTCTATTAGAGCTTGTTTTTATTATTGGTTTTTTTTAACATGATCTGTTGTGGTTTGAAGATAGATGTAGTTTTGGAATATTAAAATTGATAAAGCATCAAAATGTGGAAAGCGTGATGTCAATAGAACAAGCCCTATAGTTATGAATTATATATTATGTATTGAAAACATGGATCGAATCGGAAATAATAATCACTTGCTCTCGTTTATTCCTAGGTGTCTCTGTAGTGTGATTTATTTAGTCCTTGTTTTCTTTTATTTTAATTGTTTAAAATATTATAAATGAATGTTGTTGATTTAGTTGGTCCATTGTAACAGGAATTTGTACTTGACTGAATATGTAACAGAATACGTATGTTGATCACTTTAGGATAAAGATGCAAAACCTTTGGATTTGCTAGCTAATTTAATATCGCACTTTATCGTAATGATTAAATTTCAGATGTGTAATTCTAAATTGTACTAAACTAATAAGAGGTAAAATCATTGATGTAAATTTATTGGGTTTTGAAACTTGTGAGAATGATAAAATATATCATATAAATTAAAAAAAAACCCAATAAAATAGGCATAGAATATACACATTAACTTGTTTCGCTATCCTATCTGATATAGGTTTGAATGCACAATTTAAACATGTTAAAAACCGGTTCGACTGTTATTTGAAGTTCACCAAAATGGATTTTGGATACATTATATCGAGTCGAATTGGCATATATAGTTAGAGCATCTCTAACGCAAATGTATTTTCAATGTAAAGTGAATGACATGTATATTATAATATTATGGTTTATTTTTTAATCTTCGATAATATTAATTATAATGTGAAATGCGATTGACATATTCTTTGTTAGACATTGTGGATTACTTCTAGACATTATAATTTACAATGCTAAGTGCAAACTACCACTAACTTTTTGCCATCTATGTAATTTTCAATATATAAAAACGTTTGCATAGGAGAAAATAAGATTATTTTATTATGACATGCAATCACATAAATGTAACATTGTCAGACTATCTATGCCACATAGATATCTCATAAAGTAACATTCTGTAAACGTTGTGTTAGATTTTGATAGTACAATATTCCATATTTAAGTAGATTTTGGAGATATTTGAGTCAAGGAGGAATTGGGACTCAAATAAATTGCATCTTTTATAAATTTTGTAAATTTAGGAGATGACTAATTGCCTCTTTTATTGCATCAGAGAAGACAATAAATTATCTATATGGGAACGATTTATGGAAGTATTCAATAGTTTCTTAAAAAAGATATTTTGTTAAAACCATTATAAATAAGCATGTATAGAAGATAGCCTGATGTTGTACAAGAGAGCACGAGGAACCACGACCCAAGAACATAACTCGGTACCGACCTAATTATTAAACTCGGTACCGACCTATGAATCTTGGTGCATGTTGAACATTTTCACTTGCTTTGCTCTTCTATCTTCTATCTGATGTGTCTCAAGCTCTTTTCTATCGACTTTAAGTTGATTCTAACGATCTCTCTATTATCGCTTGAGTTATCCTGCTTTTTTGGCTTTTTTCTCATCAATCCTTGGAATTGCTTATCCAAACTCTAGGAAAACCACTTAGCCATAAGTAGTTAGGGTTGTATATGAGATGTATGAAGTTTTGGAGGTGAATAAGGGAGTAAAGATAGGTCGGTACCAATCTATATAACTCGGTGCCGAGTTATAGCCTTAGTCCCAATTTGAATGAAACCTTTCCCAGTTGTTTCTCTACTTCTTCTAAGTGCGCTTCCAAATTTTTGAGTCGTTTCGTCTTTATCTTATCGTTCTAACTTCCATTGACTTTTGCTTAGTTAAAAGCCGATTAACACTTGCCCCCCAGAGTTTGTTTTCGTTGAAAACAAAGCGTGCTCTGGATCGAGACAAGTCTTGGACTGATATCCTGTAAATTCTAGTTGATCGTTTAAGTACCGTCTCGAGACGTTGCTTTCACTTTGTAGGCTTTCCTTTAACTATTTTGCTTAGTTATAGTTGGAATTCCATTCTTCAGCATTAGGGACGTGGTTTGCACTCCGGAGACCACTTCACGCTTTAGGCAAGCATGGTTGTTCACTGTCATGCTTCATGGATGATATAAAGGGAGAAAAATAACCCGACACCGAGTTATTTGACTCGTTACCAAGTTAAAATGGCTTTACCACAAGCTTATATATATATTTCAACACTTAGAAAAATTTCAAGTTACTTTCTTTTGTCAACCGGCCTATTTGCTTGCACCCAAGTCTTCTGAACTTCCACGACTCGATCCATTTTGCCTCCGACCTATTCCAGTGTCGCTGCCGCCTACCACTATCTCGAGCTACTCACGGCCACTCAACGATCACCATCGCAGATCTTCCACTGAAGAACTCGAGCCCGATCGATTGAAACCCTAGCATCGATTTGTTTGAGATTTGACTGGAGGGGTCAATCATTCAAGATGGTAATGGTGGTGATGATGGTAGCACGGCCGTGTTTCATTGTGGGGAGATGGTTGAAATATGGGTTGTGTTTGATCGATAGTGAAAATGAATTTTGCCTCGGTCAAGTGCACATAATTTTGAAGACAATTCTTGTTTTTCTGATTCAGCTATCTCTTTTCAAAATTCGGGTAAGTTTGGATCATCATTTGAGTTCTAGTACAACAACGTATTCCAAGATTAGTCGTATTGGATGATTCCATCGCATCACTTTTTCCCATTTCTACATCCCCAGTGTTTCTAAAAAGAAAAGCTTTCCGCGTCGTTCCGGACATCGGTTCCATTATCGATTACCCATCGATAACGGGTAGGTTCCAAAATATAATTTCAAAGTACGTCGCGACTTGTTTTTCTAGCACGAGCAAGGTATCTACACATGATTGTACGTTCGTGGTGTTTGGGACACTGGACTCATACCACATAAATTAACACACTGCCCTTACCCTGGTCAACGCTTAGAATCCGATCGATCAACACACGTCGACATCCTTTGGATTCCGAGCATTGGTCACACGGGTTTATTATTCAAAATAAAGCATACCCAACCGTGTTAAACACCAAGTTTTATTATTTAGAATGACTCGTCGATCATCGCGTTTTATGTATGGTGAAGGCATGTCTACTCCTCTTGAAGTTGGGTCATCTACAACTCAGGCTTTGCCATCCATCCATGTTGCACCAAGTCATCCTGTAACTCCCAAATCCCAAGGCCAAATTGTCCCGGTCATGCCTATAGTGGGTCATCTACCTCGGGGTCTAAGGATTCTGAGGAATCGGTCGGGGAAAGCGCCCTCAATTTTGTCCATCGAGTCGCTTTGGAATATATGCCTCCAACATGGTATCCCCAAGAAGGATGTTCTTTTTCCAACGAGGGCTGAGTTCGCACATAGTCCCCCATTTGAATTTACAACATGCAATCGATACATGTGTTTAGGCGGGGCTGTCCTGCCATTCAATCATTTCCTCTTGATGGTGCTATAAGAACTCAGACTAGCTTTGTTCCAAGTCCACCAAAATGCATACTCTCTTCTTTAATTTCTTAATGTCCTCTTCATGATCTTGTTCAAACGGCCCCCAAGGTTCAACAAGCTCACATACCTTCTTCAATTCAAGAGAAGGCGGGATTCATCGTCCTACTTGATAATCTAAGCTCGAAGGGGATGCAAAATTATTGAAAAGCTCCACAACAAGCGTTCTTACTTCAAGAACGAATATTTCTTCATGCGATGCCCGTACGGTTTCAGTCGGCTTTGGTTATCAGGATGTATGCCACTTTCCCTTGCTTCTCCCATGACAAAATTTTGAAGTTTCTAACTTGATATGTGTTTCCTCGTAGGCATCCTGGCATGAGATGAAAGCACTAAGCATAGTTCAACACTTGAGGCCTTAAAGGCAATTAGATTTGGTCGAAACACCGTCGCATTCCTTTTGACAAATGAAAATCTACGACGGTGCGGTCTGCTTCGACCCGGTAGATTTGTTGTCGCTAGGTCTCCAACGCAAAGCGACTCTAGAGCTCATACCCATTCTTTCGCCCCCACTCGTAACTCTGACGAGCATCTTCAAGGGGAAGTTGAGGGTCAATCCGAGGAGGTGCACAGAGAGGAGACCCATAAGATGGAAAATGAAGAGCCCATAAGGGGTGATATTCCAAGAGGCAGGGATGAAGCAGTTAGAATGCCCTCGATTCCATAGGAAGATGAACAAGTCGTGAGGAGAGAGGGAAAAGCGCCGGTGGTTGAAGAGTAAGGAGAGGGTGTCGTTGATGGCAATAACGGCTATCTTGCTAGTGAAGAAGGGGACGAATCGTTCGGTGAATTTCCCAGCTTGAGCCCTGTTCTCCCCGGCTCGCCCCTTCCTTAGCACATGGTCATTGAAACTTCTGAGGTAGCTGGGGACTAAGTTGTGATGCCATCTTCACGATGTTTCATTAGCTTGAGTGATATCGGTAAGATCTAGTTCACCGTTAGCGACACTCTAGGGGATGCTAGTTCAGGCTTCACTCTTTTGCCAAAGGCTTTGCAAGCAAAGGTGGAGAGACCCCCACTTCAAGTCTTTGCCAATACAGTTGGTAGAGTACCTAAGGGGTCATCGGCACCATACACGTCACTAGGATCATGGACACTCATTCTTGCATGAAATCTTACTTCGTAATTCCAATATTAATATTGTTTTCTTCCTTGTTTCAGGTTCCATAAGCCACAGTTATTACAAGAAGTTCTCTAGCCATGCCAGTGCATACAGAGGTCAAACTCCTGATCCTAATCCACCTCGTCGCTACGAGTCTGAGGAAGAGAGGCGAAGGAGAAAGACAGCGAGTATGATGAAGCTCGCAAGGCCAATAGGGAGAAGGATGGGGAGAGGGAAAAGGAAAGAAGAAAGAGGGAAGCAGATATTGAGCTGTCTCGCGACCCTACTAAACGCCTAAGAGATTCGTCTGAGCATAGTGGGCCTATTTCTACTGATGTTCCGCCTCATACACATGCTCAAACTTCTTCAACTCAACAAATTCTGACCTCCCAAGCTATGATTACGGTAGCCCCACCTGCTTCTAAGGGAGTTTTCGCTCCTTCCTCCACTCTCCCCGCTAGCCCTTTGTGTTTATCAGCTACTTTTCCTAACCTCTTTCTACACGATGTTAAGTTTGATCAAGTCATTAAGGATGTCTCGAAGGAAGTCGCCCTGGAACACCTCTAGGCTGTTTAAGAAGATGTAGAAGCTGGGTATGAATAGAAATGTTTATGCAAGGCCCTCTCTAATGTGAATCAAATCAGTTGCACAAACATCCAATCCTTTGAGTCTGAGAAAGCTAACATCGAACAAATTATGAAAGAGAGGGAGGATGGTTTGGTCAAAGTTACCAGAGAGTGGGACCTTGCTTTGAAGTAGAAAGCCAACACTGATAGCTTGATGAAAGAGTTAAAGCACGCTTAAACAGCCGTCAAAGTCATGATGAGGAATGAATTAAAAGCTGCCCATGCTGATACTTCAGAGTTCAAAAAACAGGCTGAGGAGAAGACACTGGCTCTTACTTAGAAATACGAGATCATTAGAGCCAAGGACCAGACTATATCAGAGCAAGTTGCTGAACTTGCCAAGCTTCGTAAGGAGATTCAAAAACTTGCCAAAGAAAAGGAGCAGTTGTTCATGAGGAGATTCAAAAACTTGCCAAAGAAAAGGAGCAGTTATGCAATTTCCGAGCACGAGCTCAAAGAGCTTTGGGAAGAAAGGGCCAAAACCATAGGAGAGCTTGATGCCAACATGTTGTTTTTCCAATGTAGTCATGTTTAAAAATTTGAGATGGTTGGGAAATGACTATCCCAAGGCCGTTGTTGGTGCTTGGAAAGAAGTGCTACGTAGAACTGCGCAAGCCGGGGATAATCGCTCCGAAGAAGAACCGATGTCTGCTTATCTCAAAGCTGAAGATATAGAATCTCTTTCTATCGGAAGGGCCCTCCTAGTTAAAGAGGTCGTCGATGCTGCTGCTGCCGATGCCACCAAGGTACTCATTGGCTTGAGCTCTTTGGGTCAGCATGAAATACTTGTTCCAAAATCTAGAGAGCAAGTGGCGATCAATCCTATTTCCACGTGGGTTAGCTCTGAAACCACCCATGTGATTCCAACCTCTTCAGCAACTTCTTTGCATGAGCCCTACAATCCCCCCATTGAGGGTTAGTTTGAAGTGCAAAGAGCTAATGAAGAGCACATAACGGAATAAGGGGACTTCGAAGTTGACGTTTGGGAAAGAAGCACGAGCTCGGGTATTTCTCTTATTTCACTTATTCTCCAGAAGCTTTGGTTAACTCCCGAGTCTTTTACTAAACTGTATTACTCTATCTGTCAACTTGTAGGTCAACCACACTTGCCTCCTCCACCCCCGACTATGCAGGGTTCAGGAACTGAAGCCATCTTTACCGCGTCAACCGCCATTTCTATGGGGCTTACTACAACTACTTCTATTTCCAGTTCTGGCTCGAGTCCCGACTCCGAGAAGATTTCCGCTCTAGAGAGCTCAGAGGACATTATTGTCTCTCAAGAGGAGGATGTATTCATTGCAGGTGCTTCTGACTCGATCGAACATGAAACTATGGTTGAGTGGTTGAGGAAGGACATGGAGAAAATCCAAGTGAAGAAAGAGCCTGAAGTCACCAAGCCTGCATCTTCAAAACCGACAAGCCCTCAATAGAAAGTTCCCACACTAAAGATTCAACCACCTAAGGCAAAACCTATTGAGACTTCAACAGGCCAGCCCGTAGAGCCACATACTGCTATCAATGGGAAATCTACTCACTTGGAAGGTGAGACTCCTCCTAGCAAGGAGAAGAAAAGGTGGGAGAAGATCAAGACCCATCAAGTTAATACTGGGGAAGGAGGCCGGAGTGGCAGGAAGGGGAAGACTCGGTAGTGTGTGTGCTAGTTGAGCGTTTGGCTTTTATGTTGTTGTGGTGGTTGAGTCTGTATCTTTTGTTTCTTGCTTTAAACAGGCCAAGACTATGCGGGTATGACCTCCGCTGTTTGACTATACATAAAAGATTAGTAGAAATGGAAGATTAGTTTTTTCCTTTGTAATCTTTATTCTATGTATTTTTCTGCATTTTATGTGCTGTGCCTGTTTACGTATGATTGTATGCGTATATAATATAACTGCTTATACTACAATTTTCTCATACCATATACTTATGTTTCTGTGCAATATGCTTATTTACCGCAACTTTGTACATGTAAATAATATTCCATTAATTGCTTTAGTATATCCTGTTGCTTAGCTCTATTTTCTGACAACTAAAATACTCTGTTTAGCTCCACAGGACCGTGATTTTAGCCAACTCTACGGCTATTCTTAGTTGGGCTCGGTCGAGTTCTTTTTGACCAAGTGTTGGCATCCGTGCCCCTGTCCACATGGCTGAATGTTAAGATGTGGGCATCTTACGAGAGATTGGATATCCTGGGTGGTTCGTTCGATTGCCCCCGGTCTAATTCATATGATAGTTCCCATCTCCGGGAACTGCTGACTCTACTGCTTGATTCCAAGAACCATATTTCTAATGTCGCCAATTCTTTGGCTGCAATCAAATTCTTCCAAGTTGACATCATCAGCCAATGTCATCCTGGATGTATATATTAGAAAGATGTGTCATCACCATCTTTTGTCATAACAAATTCTTCCAGGTTCATTGTTGAGATCATAGTTGTGCGGCAGTTTCTATTTTCGAAAACTTATACACAATTTCGGCTCAACTCTGTGGATTTTTCCTTGACATTGCCTACCTCCAAGCTATGGTCAATTCCTTTATTATAGTCTATCTCCAGGTGATGTCAAGTTCCGAGAGGTTTGAGTCCATTTTCCTATTGACTCGGCAGTTTGGAACTTCCTGACATTACCGGGGCAACGCCTACTCTCAAAATGTAGGAATCGATTTGACCATTGACCAGGCGGTTTTGGCCTTCCCGACATTGCCAGAGCAACGCTGGTTCTCAGAAGGCAGGGATCAATTTTCCTTATTGATCCGGTGGTTTGAGTCGATTTTCCCCATCGACTCGGCGGTTTTGGGCCTTTCCGACGTCACCGAGCAACGCCGGTTCTCAAAAAGCAAGGATCGATTTTCCCCCTCGATCTAGCGGTTTGAGTCGATTTTCCCCCTCGATTTGGAGGTTTAGACCTTCTCGACGTTGCCAGTCTTTAGGCAACGCCGATTTTCGGAAGGTGGGCATCGGTTTTCACTGTCGACTCGACGGTCTTGGGCCATCTCGACGTTACCGGAGCAATGTCGATTCTCTGAAAACAGGGATCGATTTTAACCATTGATCCCACAGTCTTGGGCCTTCCCAATGTTGTCGGAGCAACGTCGGTTCTCAAAAGGTAGGGGTCAATTTTCACTGTGGACCTAGCGGCATTGGGCCTTCCCGACGTTGCTGGAGCAACCCCGGTTTTTAGAAGTCAGGGGTCAATTTTCACCATCGATCCGATGGTTTGGTTTATGAGAAGACGGTTCCATTGGTTCAAGAAGCTAATTTTATTGTTAAATAAAAGAAGTGGAAAGTCCTGCCTATTTACAATGCCCTAAGTGTCCATGGATGGCATATTCGCAAAAATAAAAAATAAAAGAGATCAAGTGTAGTAGTGTCGCTGCAGGTCGCTGTTACAGGCACGTGGAATCAGAATTCCATCAATGGTCACTAGCTTGAATGTTCCGTCTCAAAGCTTCTAATTGATCACATGGGGTCCTTCCCAGTTTAGGCCAAGCGCTCTTGTGCTTGGGATAACTCATTTTAGAATGAAGTCTCATATTTCGAAGGTGTCGTTGCAGACTTTTGCGTTGAAGTGTCGTGCCACTCTCTTTTGGTGAGCAGCAACCCTCGGTTCAGCTTCTTCTCTCTTCTCAACGATCTGGTCAAGGGACTCGAGCAGTATTTGTTTGTTATCCCTTTGATTGAGATGTCTTATGTGACGAGAGAGGACTTCTAGTTCCACTGAGATCATAGCCTCCGAACTATATGCCAAGGCGAATGGCGAGTGCTCGGTCGTAGATTTGTGTGTTGTCCTGTAAGTCTATAGTGCCAGTAGAAGCTCATCAACCCAATTGCCTTTAGCTCTAGTCAACCGCTTCTTTATTTTGGATTTGATGATTTTGTTCACTGCTTCCACTTGCCCGTTTGCCTACAGATGGGCTACCATGGAGAAGTTCTTTTAGATTCGGTACTGCCTACAAAAGTCTTTGAACTCTGTACTCTCGTATCGAGTCCTATTGTCCATGATAATCTTCTAAATCACTCCAAACCTACAAATAATATTTTTCGTTACAAAATTAATTACCTTTTTAGGAGTGATCGTGGCAAGCGGTTCCGCTTCTACTCATTTTGTAAATTAATTGACTACAATGATAGCGTATTTGGCTCGTACTTTCGCTATCGGTAGCATGCCAATAATATTGATTCCCCATATTGTGAATGGCCAGGGACTGACCATTTGCATAAGTTCTATCAATGGGGCTCTCGAAATCTTTAAGAATCTCCAGCACCTGTCACATCGCTTTGTGTAATTAGCTGCATCCCTGTTCAGGGTCGGCCAGAAGTATCCATAACAGAGCACTTTCTTTGCTAGTGTCTACCCTTTGGTATGACTTCAGTAGCGGCCTTTGTAGATTTTCGTGAGAATCTTCCTGGCTTCATCTTTAGTTACATGCCTAAGTAAGGGGAAAGAGAATCCTCTACTGTATAGCACTTCGTCCTACATTATGAATCATGGTGCCTTTCAAAGGAGATTCTTTCATTCATTCCTATCTTTAGGGAGTGCTCCCCTGAGTAAGTAGTACTTTATTGGCATCATCCATGACTCTACCTCCTCAACAATCTCCAAACCCAATCAACGTCCATTTGATTTATGCTAGGAGCAGTTAGCACTTCTACTGGAACCAATCCCATCAGTTGCGCTTGTTACATCCCCCTACTAGGAGGCCCAAAACTAACGGCTATGGATGCTATAGTCATCCATAGTTATTAATCCTCGACGATCAAATACGGCGGTGTTAGATTCATTGATACACAAAAACACATGAATATGGAAAAAAATTTAAACTTCAAACAAAATCACATTCCATTTCAAAATATTTCCAAATTCATTACATAATCCCAAATTCACAAATCACGTTCAGAGAAAATATATTTATTACAACATACGTTCAAAAGCGACATATGAAGATGCCCCCATGGATGATCAGAGTATATAAAGGCAATATAACAACTTTGCCATTACAATAAACATAGCGGAATCAAAAGAAAAGAGAATTCTAAATAGTTATCATGCCTCATGCATGTCTCCGGAAGCTTATTCATCTTATGAGGCACCTGAAAACCTCAACTCTCAAACTATTCAAAATCAATTGAGTACCCGAGTGTTTAAGGGGATACATAAAGTTTGAGTCAGACATAAAGCCTGGTATGAATAATAATCTACCATCTCAAATCATTTAGATATCTAGTGAGACCACGCTGCTTAGCGGAATGGGTTTCCCCTCACTAGTATCTCAAAACCTTTACAAAACCATATACTGTGCTCATGCATCCACAATGGTTAAAACAATTCAAAACAGTATAATATAATGATATGAAAAACCATTGAATAAATTTTGGATTACCCATCCCCATTCAATTTTAGACTATCTCTCTCAGTTATAGTTTCTAGGATTACTATTAACCTATTAGTTTTCATGGGCTGACTAATAACCGGTTAAAAATTTAAGGACTCCATGTCCAATTACATAGTTTTCATGAGATCACTATGAACCTATTGGTAACTCCAATGTTACTCTTATCCTAGTTTTCATGTTTTGACTAGGAACCTATTGGTGACTCCAATATCCTTTCTGTTTACCCTAGTTTTCATGGGTTGACTAGGAACCTATTGACATCTATCAATATTTCATCCGGATATAGTTTTCATGGGCTAACTTCAAACCTACTGGCCCTGCCAGTATCCACTCATAATGTAACGACCCACCTTTTTGGACGGTTTAAATCGACAATAAACCACATGCGTCGAACTCAACCATTCAAAAGGGAGGATTGTTATGGGGTAAATAAGAAAAAGAAGAGAAAAGAAAGAAAGAAAACAAAACACAGAATCTCATAGCGGAATGACAAAATATAATAATCAAATAAACAGTTCATGAAGCTATTTTACAAATACATTTGATTACACTTTACAATACATATCAGAGTTATACATACAACAGGAATAAATAAATAATGCAGCGGAACAACATGATGCAGTAGGATAAATATAATAAATAGAATAATATACTAAATCTTCGTCTTTGTCCTCCAGAAAATAGTCTTCAATACACTGAAAAGCTCAAGCTGACCCGAGCATAATGAAAAGACAAAACACTCGAGTCAGAACTAAAAGATCTTATGTAAGTTAAATCAATAGTAAATAAATATGAGTGTAACAGCTTCAGAGATGTTTACGGGATTTGACATCTCCAATCCAGTGTCTAACGTGCGTGCAATAACTTAAGAGATGTTCGGGATTCCATCTCTTAAGGATCCGTTAAACTATCTACATACATAGTACAATACATATTATAATATGTCTACAATAGAGTAAAGTATTAAAATAGCATTAAGGCGTTATCCATATCCCATTTAACACATTTTTACATAAATGCCGTAGTCTATACAATACCGTAATTCCTCCGTAAACTGGAGGGCTATCAGAGGGCACTCCATAGTGTACGACACAAACCAAACTCGTAGTAGGCGCGATCAGGATAAATATGACAAGGTACGTGAGGCAATACCCAGGGTAGGATACCATCGTTTTGCGGATCTGAACTGGTAGTAACGCATAACATCTACTACCGCCCACCTCGAGACACACTCCCATAATCAAAATCAAGGGGTGGCTACCAAATCAATCATAAAGTAATAAATATGGTATCGAAGAAATGTGCCCGATAGGGGGAGCGACCCCACTTGGTCCGGCATGGCTCCTATTTTAGTCATTTTAATTACGACCCCAAGGTCAAGGCTATACATCATCGTTCTCTTACTTTATTCCAGCAGCGTTCGCCAAACCATCCCACTTCATTCTGGATTCTCCACCACGTGCACAATTGTTAAAGTGGTTTTCGGTATTGGTAGAGAGTATGACAATATCTGATCCTGGTCTCTTTAACAACCAAACGCTTATTTCATACCGGTTGGTTCTTTTACATTTTCAAAACCAATGCATAATTGATATCAAGATATCATATTCAATTCAAAAATCATATCACTTTCGAAATTATTACTCACTTTAAATCATATTCACTTTCGAAATCATATTCACTTTCAAAATCATTACTCACTTTAAATCATATTCACTTTCGATATCATTACTTACTTTAAATCATATTCACTTTTACCACAAAATAGGTTAAACCATTATATCAAAATATTCGCATTTAAATCAATTAAATATAAGTCATAGCAGTTTCAACTTTAAACAGTCTGAATATTGAAAGTAGTTATATATTGGAATAGTTATACATTAAAATAGTTTATATTTAAAAATAGGTTATAGATTAAAATAGTATATATTAGAAATAGTTTATATTTAAAAATAGGTTATATATTAAAATAGTTAATGTATTAGAAATAGTTTAAATAGTTTAAAATAGTTGAAGATAATTTTAATAGTTTAAAATAATTTAAGGATTTTGAAACAGTTCAAAGTAGTTTAATAGTTTAGTTTGATTATTGGAAGTGGTTTATATAATAAATAGTTTGATAATCTAAATAATCTAAAAATTTAAATAATAGATTATTAAACAGTTTATATCAAAATAATTAATTTGAAAACAATATCAAATCAAATTGTTTCTTCCATTTTAACAAATCTGGACCGTATCCAGATTTCAAATCAACAAAACTCAATTTTTACTTTCAATTCAAATTCTCATAAAAACCATTTCAATTCATACCGATTTCAAATCAATGTTTGAACTACAAATTTAAAGCACTTTAAATTCAATGGATTTCAAAGCTTAAATATTCAACGTTTAACATAACTCAATTTTGATAAATTTCATTTATATTTCAAAATTGAACTTTAAAATTTCAATTTAAATTCTTTAAACAATTCATTTAAACCAATTTCAATTACAACATTTAAAGCTTGGATTTTGGAAAATTTTTAGTTTATATAAATCTAGTTTTATTCCAAAATATCATTTAACTCGATTCAAAATTTAAGGATTTAAAAAATCATTTAATTTAACCAATCTGGTGTCTGTATATAATTTTCTACCCTATGGTCAAGTGATACAGATATATATCATTTTAACCCCAATAATTTAATTTACGGGTATATATCATTTTAACCCGCAATAATTTAAATTTATGGGTATATATCATTTCAACCCGCAATCCTGAATTAAAATTCAAAATCCATAAAATCGCTCGAGTTTATCATTTTAACTCATAACGATTTTTCCCTAATCTATAAGTCCATTCAGGTATGTATTATTTCAACCCATAGTGATTTTCCTAACAATACTAATGGAACTTGCAGTGTGATAACAATATATAAAATAAATATAATACCCTATCATCCAAATATCAACAATTAAACATCCATCACTATCATCATTCAAATCAGCTAATAAATCACAACCATTAACTGTTATCATAATCAGGTATTTAATCAACAATTTAAATCCCAGTATTAATTTAAAATGACCATTAATTCAGTATAAATTAAAATTAAATTTAAATGACAATTTAAAATACCAAACAGCAATCAACAAATTTCTAATCACATCATAAATTTCGTTTAACTAACATAGGATGATTAGTAGTTGTGAGTGGGTTAAAACACTCACATTTTATTTTCAACCGATTTAAAATCCAAAAATAGCCCCAAAATCCAACGGTCTTAGTATTCGACCAAACTAGCTCCATAATGTCCGGAATTTCAATATGATCGCAATGGAGAAAACCATACGTGAATCCGAACTCGTATGTAAAAGTTATTCACGTTAGAACACTGTATTTTAAAATTTAAATTAAAATACATAAAATAAAACAATACCACGTCAGCACCTCATCCACGCGAAACTCTACACGTTCACCCAGGCCATCATTCTCGAGCAAACCCCTACCATCAGCCGCCATTCATCAATGAATTTTCGCTGCTGCTACACCACCTTGCACCACGATCTGATCTCGCCTCCGTCTTTGCCTCGACAAGCCGCCCCTAGGCCATGCTCGCGGCCAACCACAGCTCCTCCAAACGCCTTGCGCCACCACCCCCTTCCAAGCCCTTTTCTGGCGATCTCCAACCATAACATGACCAGCGAACACCACCACAGAGACCTGCTCGACCTCCTCTTCCCAACGCTGCCTCCCGATCGTCAAACGGTCGACGATCCACCGTTGGATCGTAAACCCTAGAAATGGACGGCCGAGGTTCTTCATCGTTTTCTGGTCAAACGATGCATCAAATCAAAAAATGAATTGCTGCAGTAGATTGCACTCATCAAGGGCTTTCCAACGATATATAATATGCTAGGGTTCAGAGAGTTTGAATTTTTGAAATTGATTTTGATTTGAAAATTAGGGTTTTTGAATTGGAATTGGGTTTCTGCCATCAGAAGAAAGGAACAGATAGAATGTACGTAAAAGAATAAGAAAGGCTACTGGGGTTTGAGAAACAAAATCTATTTATATGGACAAGGCTAGATAAGAACGAATAACATATTGAATTGGTTCGAAACGATAACGACGACCCGAAAAGCCCGTTTCGTTTCCGAAACGAAAACGGGTCATCTAATATACCAAAATATAGGTTTTCGATATTTCTAAACTCAATGGAACTAATTTCAAAACCTAATTCCATTGTATACAGAAGTTAGCTTTTAAAATCAGATTATTTTTATTGAATTCATTAAATTTGATTTCTATGCGTTTCGAGCCCGCACGATCAAACGATAAGTCAGATCCCTATGAAACTTGAAATCCTATAATAAATCACTATTATTGATCCGATGAAACTGGTTTTGTCGAAATCCGAGGTAGTGGCCAAAATAGCTATTTTACACGTTAATTAAATAAATTATTGTTAAATAAATTTAATCACCTTTTAAATTTTAATTTAAAAGTTAACAATTTTTATCATTTTGACTACATAGAAATTTACAATCTTTTACAATAAATTTTCCATGTTAAATCCAATATTTAAACATTAAATAGATTTCAAAGTCTAATTGCAATTGTAATAAAATTCTAATTAATCATATTTTAATTTCAATCAAATTTCATTATTTTGATTCTAACTCTTATTATTGAATCAACTATTACCATATGGATATAATTAACATTAGTCTACATTTATTTTCATTCATACTTTACAGTTATTATCCTAACTCATATTTACAATAATATTTGATTTGCATTAAATTTTTATTGATTTCCAAGTTATTTCAACATATTAAAAATGAGATGAGAAACAAATTGTTACTTTTAAGTATTTTAATCATAATTATAAATTTTATTATTTACAAATAAATGTTATAACCACTTACACATCACTGATTTCATATTCAATTTCAATTTAATTAATTACATACAATCTCATCATTTAATACAACATTTAAATTTATTTCCTTATTTACAATTATCACCACATTAACTTTACAATTAATTCAATTGATTGAAATTACATTAAAATAATTATCAATAACATTCAAACAACATTATTAAATCATATTCAAATTATTTTCTTATAAATAAATCATAAATTTTATTTCTTACAACATTAAATTTCAAAATCTTATTTAATTTAATATTTTAATTATCGAAAATTACAGGTCATTACACTCTCCCCCACTCAAAACTTTTCGTCCTCGAAAAGGAACGAGAAGGAATTAAGAAGCTTAATAAAATTTTATTCAAATAATCAATTTATAAACAATTAATTTACATAATTTAGTATTTTAAATAAAATATACCAATTTATAAACAATTAAATATGCATATTCAAGTTAAATAAAGGTTTGAAAGTATTTCATTTTCACAAAATTGTCTAAGTCTTAAATTCATGAAAAATTTCGGCAGAGTTTCCCTTGCGCGGTTAGGTCCGGAAAGTAATCATATCAATAATTACAATATATATATATATATCATATTTCAAAAATAAAACATCCCAAACCATGGAAAAACAATATAATATCGCAATAAAACCGTAATCCGAAAACGTACCTATTTGTCGGGCAAACAAACTTTATTTATGAAACCAAATGCAATAGCTATTGTTTCCATAACCTGTATTTCACTTATATAATCCAAAATAGTGAGAATTATGTACAAGAGAAATATTTAGTTGTTTTAATTAGTAACAAAAGCAAATCAACCCAGAACATATGCAAGCAAAACAATACGCCCATCATATACAACAAAGGAATCAATCATACATCCATAGCAATCTAAAACTAATGATTTGTCTAGTTCAGAAACGTTTCATTGTACAAGGGTGATAAATAAACTATAAAGTGTATCCTACGCTCAACAGCCTTAGATAATTACTTAATAGATTATTTATACATCCTTAAATAATTCGAAGTATCATTCCCCAAACTTCACATCAGCCAAACAACAATGAATTGTAAATATTATTTAAATTTATTCTATTGGTTCCTTTTCACATTATTAACCTCGGATTTATTTTAAATTCTCATTTATTCATACAATACTTACATAAATTATTTCACATTCAATATTTAAAATAAACAATGAATTCATTATTTAAGTATTACATACATTTCATTTATTTCCAATTTATTCATACAAGGTTATTTCTTATTAATTTACATTCATTTCATTTCCATTTAATTCCAATTTATTATTATATATAACTTGATTTCAATTTAATATTAGTATTCATTAAGGAATCATTCAACTTAAGTCTCTTAACTTTTAAATTGCCCTTCATTTCTTGCTGTATAGTATCACTTAATATTAATATTTTATAAATCATTTCATCAATTTCTTAAGTTTATAATCATTTACTTAAGTGAAATTCACTTTTTACTATTCAATATAATTATTAGTATTTCAAAACATTAACTTATGCTAACATTTCTTGTACATCAAAACTCTTATTTATAGAAATAATTCCATTTGAACACTTCATTACTTAAGTTTTACTTATATAATGCTCTATTACATATTCCTATTTAACATTACAGCTTTTTAAACATTTCTGGTAAGTTATATATATGTTTTAAGAATGTAATTGAATGTTACATAAGTTTATCTTATTCATTTAGTTAATAAAATGTTCATAATTACATCTTTTAAATTTTCATATCTTTTGATTTACAAGTTACGAATTTCCAATTTTTTATATATTTCATTAATCACTTAGCATCTAATTTCTTATTTTTCATTTTAAAAGTTTCCAACTATTAAAATAATTAAGATTTCATTTCATTACAATAATTGAAATCCCTAATTTATAGACACTTAAGAAATAAATGCGGGGTTCATTTTAAATCATTTTAAAATAATATATAGATATATATACTCATAGCTTTTATATATCCAATCATATTTTGAAATTAAAATTAAGGTTTGTTTATCAAAACAAATGTGTAGTAAGGCTACTACAGTGGTCTTCCCGCTTTGAAACTCGAAAATGAATGTCGATGATGCATGCACTCATCGCCGAAATTATTTTCCTGCGACAGAAGAAGGGAGTACAGAACTTATTTCCTTTTTAAAATTCTTTTAGAAACATGTCTTTTAAATCACTTTGAAAATATTTATATCCGAAAATACTTCCAAATAATACTAATATTTTATTCCAAAATCTTTTAAAAACAAATTTCAAACCGCGGAACTTAAGTTCTCAAATTTCCAATTCATATTTACTTTATTTGTAAATTCTATTTTGCAACCAATATTTATAGAATTTCACTTCCTAACAAATAAGCATATCACATGCAACTATATCCATTGATATAAAAAATTATTCTTTTATATACAAAATATAATACTAGGTAAAATTATTCCATTTACCTATATTTCAAAAACAATGTTATGTCGGTCTGCCCTATTAATTATTTAGAAATCCCTATCGATGCCATAACGTCCTATATACCGATCAGAATTTATAAATACTAAACAGAACAAACTAACACAATATAAAAACATTTTATAACACCAACAAGCACGCTCTCTCATATATATACACTCAGACAAACTCATTCTAGGGTATTACTACCCTATCTCTAATGAGTCAGACCCCACAAAGCTAAGGTTATCGCTAAACCAAAGCTCTGATACCAAATGTAATAACCCACCTTTTTGGATGGTTTAAATCGACAATAAACCACACATGTCGGACTCAACCATTCAAAAGGGAGGATTGGTATGGGGTAAATAAGAAAAAGAAGAGAAAAGAAAGAAAAAAAACAAAACACAGAATCTCATAGCAAAATGACAAAAATATAATAATCAAATAAACAGTTCATGAAGTTGTTTTACAAATACATTTGATTACACTTTACAATACATATCAGAGTTATACATACCGCAGGAATATATAAATAATGCAGCAAAACAACATGATGTAGTGTGATAAATATAATAAATAGAATAATATACTAAATCTTCATCTTCGTCCTCCAGTAAATAGTCTTCAATACACTGAAAAGCTCAGACTGACCCGAGCATAATGAAAAGACAAAACACTTGAGTTAGAACTAAAAGATCTTATGTAAGTTAAATCAACAGTAAGTAAATACGAGTGTAACTGCTTCAAAAATGTTTACGGGGTTTGACATCTCCTATCCAGTGTCTAACGTGCGTGCAATAACTTAAGAGATGTTTGAGATTCCATCTCCTAAGGATCCGTTAAACTATCTACATACATAGTACAATACGCTATTATAATATGTCTACAGTAGAGTAAAGTATTAAAATAGCATTAAGGCGTTACCCATATCCCCCTTAACACATTTTTATACAAATGTCATAGTCTATACAGTACCGTAATTCCTCCGTAAACTGGAGGGCTATCGGAGGGCACTCCATAGTGTACGACACAAACCAAACTCATAGTGGACGCGATCAGGATAAATATAACAAGGCACGTGAGGAAATGCACAAGGTAGGATACTACTGTTTTGCAAATCCGGACTGGTGGTAATGCATAGCATCTACTACCGCCTACCTCGAGACACACTCCCATAATTAAAATCGAGGGTTGCCACCAAATCAATCGCAAAGTAATAAATATGGCATCGAAGAAATGTGTCCGATAAGGGGAGCGACCCCACTTGGCCCGACATGGCTTCTGTTTTAGTCATTTTAATTATGACCCAAAGGTCAAGGCTATCCATCATCGTTCTCTTACTTCATTCCAGTACCGTTCGCCAAACCATCCTACTTCATTTTGGATTCTTCACACGTGCATAGTTGTTAAAGTGATTTTCGGTATTGGTAGAGAGTATGACAATATCTGATCCCAGTCTTTTTAACAACCAAATGCTTATTTCACACTGGTTGGTTCTTTTACATTTCCAAAACCAATTCATAATTGATATCAAAATATCATATTCAATTCAAAAATCATAACACTTTCGAAATTATTACTCACTTTAAATAATATTCACTTTTGAAATCATTACTCACTTTAAATCATATTCACTTTCGAAATCATAACCACAAAATAGGTTAAACCATCATATCAAAATATTTGCATTTAAATTAATTAAATCTAAGTCATAACAGTTCCAACTTTAAACAGATTGAATATTGAAAGTGGTTATATATTGGAACAATTATACATTAAAATAGTTTATATTTAAAAATAGGTTATAGATTAAAAAATATATATTTTTTAGAAATAGTTTATATATTAAAATAGGTTATATATTAAAATAGTTAATGTATTAGAAATTGTTTATAATAGTTTAAGATAGTTTTAATAGTTTAAAATAGTTTAAGGATTTTGAAACAGTTAAAAGTAGTTTAATAGTTTAGTTTGATTATTGGAAGTGGTTTATATAATAAATAGTTTGATAATCTAAATAATCTAAAATTTTAAATAATAGATTTTTAAATAGTTTATATTAAAATAATTAATTTGAAAATAATATAAAATCAAACTATTTCTTCTATTTCAACAAATCTAGACCATATCCAGATTTCAAATCAACAAAACTCAATTTTTATCTTGCAATTCAAATTTTCATAAAAACCATTTCAATTCATATCAATTTCAAATCCATGTTTGAACTACAAATTTAAACCACTTTAAATTCAATAGATTTCAAAGTTTAAATATTCAACGTTTACAATAACTCAATTTTGATAAATTTCATTTATATTTCAAAATTCAACTTTAAATTTTCAATTTAAATTCTTTAAACAATTCATTTAAACCAATTTCAATTACAACATTTAAAGCTTGGATTTTGGAAAAAATCAGTTTATATAAATCTAATTTTATTCCAAAATACCATTTAACTGGATTCAAAATTTAAGGATTTAAAAATCATTTAATTTAACCAATCCGGTGTCCGTATATAATTCTTTACCCTATGGTCAAGTGATACGGATATATATCATTTCAACCCGCAATAATTTAAATTTACGGGTATATATCATTTCAACCCACAATCCCGAATTAAAATTCAAAATCCATAAAATCGCTCGAGTTTACCATTTCAACTCATAACGATTTTTCCCTAATCTATAAGTCCATTCGAGTATGTACAATTTCAACCCATAGTGATTTTCCTAACAATAGTAAGGGAACTTACAGTGTGATAACAATATATAAAATAAATATAATACCTGATAATCCAAATATCAACAGTTAAACATCCATCACAATCATCATTCAAATTAGCCAATAAATCACAATCATTAACTTTTATCATCATCAAGTATTTAATTAACAATTTAAATCTCAATATTAATTTAAAACAACCATTAATTCAATATGAATTCAAATTAAATTTAAATGATAATTTAAAATACCAAACAACAATCAAAAATTTATATTCACATCATAAATTTAATTTAACTAACATAGGATGATTTAGTAGTTGTGAGTGGGTTAAAACACTAACCTTTTATTTTCAACCAGTTTAAAATCCAAAAATAGCCCCAAAATCCAACAGTCTCGGAATTCGACCAAACTAGTTCCATAACGTTTGGAATTTCGATAGGATCGCAACGGAGAAAATCGTGCGTGAATCCGAACTCGTATGTAAAAGTTATTCACGTTAGAACATTGTATTTTAAAATTTAAATTAAAATAAATAAAATAAAACAATACCACGTCAGAGCCTCATCCACGCGAAACCCTACGCGTTCACCCAGGCGATTGTTCTCAAGCAGATCCCTACCATTAGCCACCATTCATCAATGAATTTTCGCCCCCACTACAACCCTTTGCACCACGATCTGACCTCGCCTCCGTCTTTGCCTCGATGAGCCGCCCCTAGGCCATACTTGCAGCCAACCACAGCTCCTCCAAACGCCTTACACTTCCGCCCCCTTCCAAGCCCTTTTCTGGCGATCTCCGACCATAACACGACCAGCAAACGCTACCACAGAGACCTACTCGACCTCCTCTTCCCAACGCCGCCTCCCGATCGTCAAACGGTCGACGATCCACCGTTGGATCGTAAACCCTAGAAATGGACGGTCGAGGTTCTTCATCGTTTTCTGGTCAAATGATGCATCAAACCGAAAAACGAATTCCTATAGTAGATTGCATTCATCAAGGGCTTTCCAACGATATATAATATGCTAGGTTTGGAGAGTTTGAATTTTTGAAATTGATTTTGATTTGAAAATTAGGGTTTTTGAATTGGAATTGGGTTTCTGCCATCAGAAGAAAGGAACAGATAGAATGTACGTACAGAAACAAGAAAGGCTGCTAGGGCTTGAGAAACAAAATCTATTTATATGGACAAGCCTAGATAAGAATGAATAACATATCGAATTGGTTCGAAACGATGACCCGAAAAGCCCGTTTCGTTTCCGAAACCAAAATTGGTCATCCAATATATCAAAATATAGGTTTTCGATATTTTTAAACTCAATGGAACTAGTTTCAAAACCTAATTCCATTGTATACATAAGTTAGCTTTTAAAATCAGATTATTTTAATTGAATTCATTAAATTTGATTTCTACACGTTTCGAGCTCGCACGATCAAACGATAAGTCCAATCGCTACAAAACTTTAAATCCTATAACAATTCACTGTTACAAATTGGATGAAACATGTTTCGTCGAAATCCAAGACAGTGGCAAAAATGTCTATTTTACACGTTAATTAAATAAATTATTATCACCTTTTAAATTTAAATTTAAAAGTTAACAATTTTTATCATTTTGACTACATAGAAATTTACAATCTTTTACAATAAATTTTTCATGTTAAATCCAATATTTAAACATTACATAAATTTCATAGTCTAATTGCAATTATAATAAAATTCCAATTAATTATATTTTAATTTCAATCAAATTTCATTATTTTGATTCTAACTCTTATTATTGAATCAACTATTACCCTATGAATATAATTAACATTAGTCTACATTTATTTTCATTCATACTTTACAGTTATTATCCTAACTCATATTTACAGCAATATTTGATTTACATTAAATTTTTATCGATTTTATAAATTTTATTATTTACAAACAAATGTTATAACCACTTACACATCACTGATTTCATATTCAATTTCAATTAATTACATACAATCTCATCATTTAATACAACATTTAAATTTATTTCCTTATTTACAATTATCACCACATTAACTTTACAATTAATTCAATTGATTGAAATTACATTAAAATAATTGTCAATGACATTTAAACAACTTTATTAAATCGTATTCAAATTATTTTCTTTATATTTTAGCGTCCTATATTCTGGTCTTCCCGACCTCTTGGATGCAATTCTTCTCATTCAAGAGTTTGTTTAATTTATATTCACTACTGGGTTAACCTAACTGGTTCTCCTACCCTTTATCCCCAAAATGTAGTTATAGGTTCATTATAAAGTGAATATATTCATATTAGAAGAAGTAATATAAAACATAGCAATACCACTCCTGTGGGTTTAAAATAAAACATGATTAATCCCCTTAACCTATTTCTTTATCAAAGATAGCTTCTTCTTAAAACTGTTATAAAAATTCCTTTAATATTGCCATGGGTTTTTCCTTTAAAAATAGAGTTTGGGCCATAAAACCTTTTGATACCTTCGAAACATAGCTTTCGACTTCATAGGATAACCTCCTTCGAAAGCTCTTACAAGCATTAGGCTCCTGCCTTATAATACTTTAAATTCTACCTTTCGAAACCCTTATAATGTAATAAAGCATTAGCATATAACTTTAGAAGCTTTAGTTTCGAAACCAGTTGAAAGTACCCCTTTCGACACTTATGGAAGTAACCCTTCCAAAACCATTGAAAGTACCCCTTTCGAAAGAATTGGGTTTATACTTAAAACATAGTTTGGGTCAAAGTGAATATAGTCGAAAACATCTGTTTCGAAACCATCTTTATCATTTATAAAACATTGGGGAACCATGATGGCATTGGCACCATCTCTTTCGAAAGCATAAAACATCTGGGTAAAACATAAGAAGGTTGGTGTCGAAACCCCTTTCGAAATCATCACCTTCGAAACCCCTAACCCCTTTCGAAAGCTTTAGGAAGTGGCTTAAACTTTATAAAACAAAGTACCTTCCAACAGCGTTGATATCTTCAACACCATCGAAAGGCTATAAAATGACAGTAGGGTATCGACTAGGTCGGAACCTCTTCTTTCAAAACATTCTATTATAAGTAAGGAACCCAGTCGAAAGCACTTATAAGTTAATGGCAACCCCTTTTGAAACCCTTTAAAACCTCTTTTGAAACCTTATGTTTCGACCCTGTCGAAGGCTTAATACAAAACATAGGCATGCGCTTTTCTTTTAAAAACAAACCAAGGTTTCAACCCCTTCGGAAACTATGCTTTCGACACCCTACCTTCCGCCTATCTTCAATCCACCGTGTACCATCATAGTGATACCATGTGTATTGGTTTCGGCATAGTTGGTTTCGACAAGGATGAAGGCTGAAGCTACTGTGTCAAAAGGCACTTTCCTAAGTAGGCGGAACCACATTTCTCAACAAAACCAGGTTTAATTCTTGTTTAAGTAAATTTTTCTCTAACTAACCTGCCACGTGTCAACTCCAGATTGGTTGCCTTAACTTTTTCAAATTCTTTTAAAAAAAATAACTGCCGCTAATCCAGATCTGAACCAAGGTTAAGTTTATCAAACCCGCCCTTCCAATTTTTGCAAAGAAGTCACTTTTCTAAAACAATTTATTTTGCATAGCAAAATCACTTTGGAATAATTTCCAAAAATTCCAGAAATTCACTTTAATCATGTTATCTAACATATCAAAATTCCAGACCCAAATTCTTAATATATATTCCAAAATAAATTATAAGCTCAAAAATTATATTTTCCTTTGAAAATTCATAATAATCTTTCCATAGCTTGGAAAATTCTCAAAATTGAAACCCAACTCCAAAATCATGTTTCACGTAACATAAAATTCTCCTATGGCACTTAAACATCATTTAATCTTAGTTTTGATCTAAAACTGTATAAAACCCCTTTTAAACAACCTTGTTTAAATCAAATAAATCATGAATCAAGCATATCATCATCCAATATATCATAAAAACGAATTTATCCCTAAAATCCAAAAATATATGATTTAAAACCAAAATAGAGATGGAATTATTATTCACCTTGCTCTTGATAAGGAGATTGGATTGAGATTGATTTTCTCTAGGCTTGAATCTCTAGCTTTAATTTGAATTTACTCTTCCTCTTAATGGCCGGCCGTTCTCTATAATTTTGTTTGCGTTTTAAAATGACGTGAGTGGGAAGTAAGAAGGTGGGAACGAAATATATATAAGGGTGAAGGCTAAGGGCGGCAATTCCCAATATACCCTTATGTGACTTAATTAACCAAAACCCATTCTTAAGCCCATTAATTAGTTCATTAGGCATGACCTTAATTAATTATTTTAAGTCTCAATCCCCTTATCACTTCCATTTACATTGTTCTATTTAATTTATTTAATAAATCTCCTGAATAATGTTATAAAAAATTAGGGGTGTTGCAGGCTCCCCTCCTTAAAGAATTTCATTCTCGAAATTCAGTAAGGACTAAATATCAAACATAGCAATCATCAGTAATGACACCTAACAACCATACTAGTTTAACTGACTAGGAAATATCTATATAAATCTAATATAAACATACCCTCAAAGCAGATCAGGATAAGTATCTCGAATCCTGTCCTTTGTCTCCCAAGTATAGTCCTTCTCGTTGTCGCTCCACTGAACTTTCACCAACTTGACTGTCTTGTTCCTCAATCTTTTCTCATCTCTCGTAACAACCCGAACTGGTTATCTAACAAAAGTCAAATCAGGCTCTACTGCCAAGTCCTCCAACTCTGTCTGAGGTATGGTGGCCTTTGGATCGTGCACATACTTGCGAAGATGAGACACATGAAACACATTATGGACACCTGCCACATTGCTCGGTAACTCAACTCTGTACGAGAGCTTTCTAATCCTCTCTATAATCTGGAATGGACCAACATATTTCGGGGCCAACTTTCCCGCTCTTTCAAACTGTACCACACCCTTCATAGGTGATACCTTAATGAAAACCCTGTCTCCCACTGAGAACTCTAGCTCTTTATGCCTCTTATCTGCATAACTCTTCTGTCTGGATTGAGCTTCCTTCATCCGTTCTCAGATTAACTCAATCTTCTCTGATACCTCCCTTACCAAATCTGGACCTAAGACCAATCTGTCTCCAGTCTCTAGCCAACATGCAGGGGATTTGCATGGCCTTCCATACAAAACTTCAAAAGGCGCCATTTCTATGCTAGTCTGATAACCATTATTATAGGAAAACTCAACCAAATGCAGGTGATCCTCCCAAGATCCGCCAAAATCCAACAGACAAGCCCTTAACAAATCCTCGAGTACCTTATTGATCCTCTCTATCTGCCCATCTGTTTGTGGTGATATGCGGTACTCATCTTGAGCTTAGTGCCTAACACATCCTATAGACTCTTCCATAATTCACTAGTGAATAAAGCATCTCTGTCGCTGACTATGCTACTAGGAACTCCTTGAAGTCTAACTATGTTCTTCATGAACAACTTCGCCAAAATTAGTGTCGTCCTGGTCGACTTTACTGGAATGAAATGGGCACTTTGGTCAACTTTTCCACAATAACCCATATACTTTCATTTCCTCCCCTTGACCTTGGCAACCCATCAATAAAATCCATGGATGTCGAATCCTATTTCCAAACTGGAATATCTGGAGGCTGAAGTAACCCACTCGGCTTCTGATGTTCGGCTTTCACTTGTTGACTGTTTACACACTGCCTAACCCATGAGCCAACATGCCTCTTCATGCCTTTCCAATAGAAGCTCCTCTTCATATCTTGATACATCTTGGTCCCTCCAGGATGAATCATAAACTTGGATCGATGACATTCCTCAAGAACTTCTCTTCTCAAGTTCTCCACATCTGGAATGCATAACCGTTCCTTCTTTCTCAACCATCCTCTCTGGTTAAGACTAAAATCTTTCAAATCATCGACCTCAGTTCCAACCTCAAGCCTTCCGATCCTCTCAGCTAATAATGGATCCTCCCTCTGCTTAGAAGCAATTCTCTCGATCAACACTGGTCGAACTTCTAAAAAGGACAACATGGCAGCATTCTAACTAGAACTAGCAGTCGATCTTAACTGCATACCACAACTGGCCAAAGCTTCTAGATCTTTCCACTCTGCTAACATAGCTAACACCACATTCTGATGTCTTTTGCTAAGAGCATCCCTACTTTATTACCTTTCCCTGGGGTATACTCTATACCAAAATCATAAGCAGCCAAAAATTCCAACCACCTCTACTGTCGCATATTCAACTCCTTCTGAGAGAATAGATATCTTAAAGACTTATAATTGGTACACAACTCAAATCTCTACTCCAAAAGATAATGCCTCCAAATCTTCAAGGCAAACATCACCGCTGCCAACTCCAAATCATGAGTAGGATATCTTACTTCGTGTGGTATAAGCTGCCTAGATGCATAAGCAATAAATTTTCCCTTCTACATTAACACTGCTCCCAATCTAGTCCCACACGCATCTGTGTATACTACCAAACCTTGGTTACCATCTAAAACTACTAATACTAGAGCATTGGTCAACAAATGCTTTAACTTAACGAATACTTCCTCACTTTTGTCGGACCAAACAAACTTCATTTCCTTCCTGGTAAGCTTAGTCAAAGGCGCTGCTATCCATGAGAAATCCTTGATGAATCTTTGGTAATAGTCAGCAAGTCCAAGAAAACTTATGATCTCAGTCACTATCTCTGGTCTCTTCCAATTATTCACATCTTCGATCTTGTCTAGATCGACTGACAATCCCTTCTCTGAAACCAATGACCAAGAAACTTAACCTCTTTCTTCCAAAAATGACACTTGGGAAAACTTCGCCTATAGTTGATTCTGCCTCAGCATCTCTAGCACAACTCTAAGATGATCTTCATGCTCTCTCCCATCCTTAGAGTATACCAAAATGTCATCTATGAACACCAACACGAATCTATCCAAATAATCTTGGAAGACTCGATTCATCAAATCCACAAAGAAAGCAGGTGCATTTGTCAACCCGAATGGCATCACTAACCACTCATACGAACATATCTAGTTCGAAATGCAGTCAAAGGAATACTATCCTCCGCCACTCTCAACTGATGGAACCCCATCGCCAAATCCAACTGGGAAAACACTTTGGCTCAATTCAACTGATCAAACAGATCATCAATTCTCGGCAAAGGATACTTATTTTTTATCATCCTCTCGTTCAGCTTACGATAGTCGATACATATCCTCAACGTTGACACATCTGGTTTCTTCACGAATACCGTGGCCGCTCCCCAAGGCGAACTGCTTGGTCTAATAAAATTCCTTCCTTCTAGATCCACTAGCTGCACCTTCAGTTCCTTCATCTCCGTCGGTGTCATCCTGCTAGGTGGTCTACTCACAGGTTCACCTCTTGCCACAAGATTTATCTGAAACTCAACTGCTCATTTCGGTGGTAGTCCTATGACTGGCTCAAATACATCTGCAAACTCTCTTGCAATCCGAACCTAACTTAACTCTTCACCCACTTCCATTGCACTTAACAAAGCACAACAACTCTGGTAAGAATTCTCTACTGAGAATATAATTCGATTATGACTATCTAGGTGTCTCAAAGATATCTCCCCATCTTGGCAGAATATCCTGGCCTTATACCTCCTCAACCAATCCATATCCAAAATGATTCTGAAATCTATGAAATCGTACATATACAAACTACATTCAAACTTATGACCTAACAAATCAAGTTCTAACTATTCACATCTTATCCCCAGAGTGGCATACCCTCCTATTGGATTCGCAACCCTTAAGGAAGTAACAAGGTATGTGGGCTCTAAGCATAACCTATCAACCAAACACTAGGATATAAATGAATGTGATGCACCGGTATCAAAAAGTATCCTAACTAGTATACTCTGAACCAAAAACGTACCTTCCATCACAGTTTTCCCTTTATCAGCTGCAGTAGGCTTAGTTGATGTTCCAACAGCAAAAACCTTTCCCTTGTCCGCCCTAGCTGGCTCTGGACACTGGTTCCTGTAGTGCCCCCATTTGATCACAGTTAAAGCACTTTACATTCTTCTTGTCTGCAGCCTTCTTTACTTTGCCTGACCGGCACTCATTAACATAACGACCCTTCTTGTCACATTTGTTGCAAACCAAATCAGCCTTTGCCTTCTTGTCAGAACCCCCTTTCAGGGCTTCCTTCTTCTTAAAGAATTTCCTCTTCTTTCCCTGAGGACCCTAGGATTCAATTGGCTTCTCTCTAGCTGAAATAGCAAGCATCTCTTCATGGAGAATGACCATCTCCACCACCACATTTGAAGGATCTCGAATATGGGTCATAGTCATCCTAGCAAGCTCAGGTCTCAACCCTTAAATGAACCTTTCATTCCTTCTGACATCAGTGTCTACTAAAGCATATCCATATAGAGACAGCTCATCAAACTTAGCAGCATATTCGACCACTGGCATCTCTCCCTGAACCAGATCCATAAACTTTCTCATCAATGCAGACTTAGCAACTTCATACAGAAATCTTTGCTCAAACCTTCTCCTGAAATTAGCCAATGTCAAGTCTTCCTCTGGTACCCCAGCGGTAACACTATTCCACCAATGAAGCGCTGCCCCTTGCAACTGTCTAGAGGCTAGCCTTCTCTTTTGCCCATCATCCAAGCTTAGATCAATACAGATCCTTTCACAACTCAACAGCCAATTCTCAACTTCAATAGCATCTTCCGTTCCAAAAAACGACTTTGCACCCAAACCAGTGTAGTCTCTGCTTAGCTTAGCATAATTATTCCCAATTGGAGCCACAGGATTAGCTCCTCCAACGTTACCGACAACTCCAGCTTGCAAAAGATTGGCCAACAACCGATACACCATTCCCACATCAACTGGCGGATTTCCATCACCTACATTGGCTTCAACATTTGGGTTAGCATTAGCATGTCGACCTTGGTTCCTGCTGGTATTAGTTCGAGCATTTCCATTGGTTGTGGTTGCTTCCTCCACCTAGATTTCCTCTTCTGTTTCCTACTTCCATATCTTCTTTCTCCTAAATCTGCATACGAGTCTTAGTAAGATACAAAAGAACGGTCTAAGAGAGAGGTGAACATGTACTTATATATATATATATCTTTATATCAAATACAAGTACGTTACTATAGCATTAACCCAAACCCCAATCATATTTTCAAATTCATTGAATTATGTTTGAAAATCTTTTAGTTTTAACTTTCTTTTAAAGTTTCATAAACCTATGCTCTGATACCAACTTGTAACATCCCTCTACTTGAAGGTCCAAAAGTAACGGCTACGGATGCTGTAGTGATTTATAGATATTAATCCTCGGCAACCAAATACGGCAGTGTTAGATTCATTGATACACAAAAACACATGAATATGGAAAAAATTTAAACTTCAAACAAAATCACATTTCATTTCAAAATATTTCCAAATTAATTACATAATCCCAAATTTGCAAAGCACGTTTAGAGAAAATATATTTATTACAACATATGTCCAAGAGCAACATATGAAGATGCCCCCTTGGATGATCGGAGCATATACAGGCAATATAACAACTTTGCAATTACAATCAACACGGCAGAATCAAAAGAAAAGAGAATTCTAAATAGCTATCATGCCTCCTGCATGTCTTCGGAAGCTTATTCGTCTTATGAGGTACCTAAAAACCTCAACTCACAAACTACTCAAAATCAATTGAGTACCCGAGAGTTTAAGGGGAAACATAAACTTCGAGTCAGACATAAAGCGTGCTATGAATAATAATCTACCATTTCAAATCATTTAGATATCCAGTGAGACCACACTGCTTAGCGGAACGGGTTTCCTCTCACTAGTATCTCAAAACCTTTTCAAAACCATATACCGTGCTCCTGCATCCACAATGGTTAAAACGATTCAAAACAGTATAATATGATGATATGCAAAACAATTGAATAAATTCTGGATTACCCATCCCCAATCAATTTTAGACTATCTGTCTCGGTTATAGTTTCAAGGAGTACTATTGACCTAGTAGTTTTCATAGGTTGACTAATAATCGGTTAGACATTTAAGGACACCCTGTCATAGTTTTCATGGGATCGCTATGAACCTATTGGTAACTCCAATATTACTCTTATCCTAGTTTTCATGGGTTGACTAGGAACCTATTGGTGACTCCAATATCCTTTCTGTTTACCTTAGTTTTCATGGGTTGACTAGGAACCTATTGACATCTGTTAATATTTCATCCGGAATTTTCATAGGCTAACTACAAACCTATTGGCCCTGCCAGTATCCAGTCACAGTTTTCATGAGCTTACTATGAACCTATCTATCTGACATCTTCCTCTACATATAGTTTTCACGGGCTAACTATGAACCTATCTATCTAACATCTTATTTTATACATAGTTTTTATGGGCTAACTATGAACCTATTGGCCCCTGCCAATATCATACAGTTTTCATGGCTTACTGTGAACCTGTTGGCCTCTGCCAATATCTTTTCTTTATATTTTACCATCCTATCTTCTGGTCTTCCCGACCTCCTAAATGCAATTCTACTCATTCAAGAGTTTGTTTAATTTATATTCACTACTGGGTTAACCTAACTAGTTCTCCTACCCTTTATCCCCAAAATGCAGTTATGGGTCCATTATAAAGTGAATATATTCATATTAGAAGAAGCAATATAAAACATAGCAATACCACTCCTATGGGTTTAAAATAAAACATGATTAATCCCCTTAACCTATTTCTTTATCAAAGATAGCTTCTTCTTAAAACCATTATAAAAACTCCTTTAATATTGCCATGGGTTTTTCCTTTAAAAATAGAGTTTGGGCCATAAAACCTTTTGATACCTTCGAAACATAGCTTTCGACTTCATAGGATAACATCCTTCGAAAGCTCTTAAAAACATTAGGCTCCTGCCTTATAATACTTTAAATTCTACCTTTCGAAACCCTTCGAATGTAATAAAGCATTAGCATATAACTTTAGAAGCTTTATTTTCGAAACCAGTTGAAAGTACCCCTTTCGACACTTATGGAAGTAACCCTTCTGAAACCATTGAAAGTATCCCTTTCGAAAGCATTGGGTTTATACTTAAAACATAGTTTGGGTCAAAGTGAATATAGTCAAAAACATCTATTTCGAAACCATCTTTATCATTTATAAAACATTGGGGAACCATGATGGCATTGGCATCATCTCTTTCAAAAACATAAAACATCTGGGTAAAACATAAGAAGGTTGGTGTCGAAACCCCTTTCGAAATCATCACCTTCGAAACCCCTAACCCCTTTCGAAAGATTTAGGAAGTGGCTTAAACTTTATAAAACAAAGTACCTTCCAACAGCGTTGATATCTTCAACACCATCGAAAGGCTATAAAATGACAGTAGGGTATCGACAAGGTCGGAACCCCTTCTTTCAAAACATTATATTATAAGTAAGGTACCCAGTCGAAAGCAATTATAAGTTAATGGCAACCCCTTTTGAAACTCTTTAAAACCTCTTTCAAAACCTTATGCTTCGACCCTTTCGAAGGCTTAATACAAATGTAGGCATGCGCTTTTCTTTTAAAAACAAACCAAGGTTTCAACCCCTTCAAAAGCTATGCTTTTGACACCCTACCTTCCGCATATCTCCAATCCACTACGTACCATCATAGTGATACCATGTGTATTAGTTTCGGCATAGTTGGTTTCGACAAGGATGAAGGCTGAAGCTACTGTGTCGAAAGGCACTTTCCTAACTAAGCGGAACCACATTTCTGAGCAAAACCAGGTTTAATTCTTGTTTAAATAAACTTTTCTCTAAATAACCTGCCACATGTCAACTCCAAATTAGTTGCCTTAACTTTTTCAAACTCTTTTAAAAAAATAACTGCTGCTAATCCAGATCTAAACCATGGTTAAGTTTATCAAACTCGCCCTTCCAATTTTTACAAAGAAGTCCCTCTTTTGAAACAATTTATTTTGCATAGCAAATCACTTTGGAAAAATCCCCAAAAATTCCAGAAATTCACTTTAATCATGTTATCAAACAATCAAAATTCCAGACCCAAATTCTTAATATATTTTCCAAAATAAATTATAAACCCAAATAACCATATTTTCCTTTGAAAATTCATAATAATCTTTCCATAGCTTTGAAAATTCTCAAAATTGAAACCTAACTGTAACAACCTGAAATTTAACCCATAATAATTAATTCGTTAATTAATTAAATAATAAAATAACTTTGTGAAATTATCAGAATTGAGCCATGGGAGTTGCACCATTGTGTCCATGGTAATTTTCTGGTCAATTTCCATATATAGAACGTCAGAATCCGAGTTAATATGAGCAAGGAACAGAATAAACAAAAATCGAAAGGAAAAAAAAGCCAGGTCGACCGGTCGGTCGACCTGGGCATAAGGGCGGTCGATCGCCCGGTCGACCTACCTTGTCTTTTGGCAAGCGAACGAACGTTCCTTCGAACGATTGACACATATTTTGCATTATTTAAACTGATTTGGTCCTTCCATTCACGCATCCGATGGCCCCTATTCAGCCTATGACGTGGTTGCATTCTATTCAATCCCCAAATCCAACGGTCTGATATCAACTTCTACCCCTATAAATAGAACCCTAAGCCTAACACTTTTTCTCATTCTAAGATTTTCTCCAATTGGGTTCACCTATTTAGGAAGGACCCTAAGCAGAATAATTTTCCAAGGAGGAAATCGTTTTAAATAAAAACATTTAACAACCCCAAGTGGATCCGTGAAGGCCTAAGGGGAAGAGCTAAGGACTAGAGGTGAGTGATTGTAATATTTTAATTTTCTTTAAGTAATTTAAAATAATAGGGTTTCCAATAGTTGTAGTTTTACTACGGTTTTTGAAATAACCCTTTTAGTAGTTTATTTACAGTTTTAGAATTATTTTTAGTCTATTTCGTTTACCTATTATTTTCAGTTAATTTTAGTTTATTTCTATTAAGTATAGGTTTTCCATTTATTTACAGTTTATTTACAATATTTTAATTTATTTACTGTTATTTATGCGTTATTTACATCTTTTTCCTACGCTTTGGATTTTCTTCTATTTTCAATTTTCTTTTATTTGTCCTTCTTCTTTGCGTATGGATTAGAATAGATTAAACGCGAATATGGACTAAAATTATAAGAATACTGAAATAATGGAAGATAAGATGTAAATTGTAAAGACTGTAATAAAAATGGAATTAAGACTGAAATTGAGTCTAATTATGATGTTGATGTTAGAATTGGACTAATTAAAGATAATTGGTCTAGTTATAACTTAGAATTATAACTAAAAAGAGTAAAAGATGAAAGAAGCTTATTTTCACACTTAGACCTTAGGTTAAGTAATAAGTATGATTATAACATAGGTTATAATAAGAAAACAGAATAGAATGAGGCTTATTTTAAGACTTAGGATAAATTAATAAGCACAGATAGTAAGAATAATAACAAAGGCTTATTTAAAATAATTTATCTAAGTTAATAAGCAAAGATGAAAGAAAAGATCCGTATCGGCAGCATTTCCCTTATGCTGTTTAGGGTAGGTAGGTGGTCAATAGTTAAAAGAAAAGATCTGTACCGGCAGCATTTCCCTTATACTGTTTAGGGTAGATAGGTGGTTAATAGTTAAAAGAAAAGATCTGTACCGGCAGCATTTCCCTTGGGGCACGCTTATGCTGTTTAGGGTAGATAAGAGGTCAATAATTCAAAAGACTAAATCATGGGATTTGGACAAAGGACGCAACTAGATTTTGTTTGACAGGGACCAGTACCAACAGAATTCCCTATTTTCTATGGACACGGTGTCTCACAATAGCCTGAAATGAGACGAGGGCACGCTTATGCTGTATAGGGTAAATAAAAGGTCAAAATAGGGAGCACTAGATAGTGCGAACCAGCGGTGTCCGAGCGTGCGACATCGATTAGGGGAGATAAGTCGCTATTGAGTTCCAAGCGCTTAGTATGTGTGTCTTTCGTAGACACCATTACCTTCTATGTAGGGAGCTATATAGCATCTAGTCCGCAGTAGGTCTATGGTGTAGCAGGCCCATCAAATGGTAGAATTAGGATTTCAGCTTAATTAAAATAGGATTAGGAATTCAGCCTAATCAAAGCAGCTATCAAGGACAAGTGCAAACAATCAAAGTTAACCTATCTTATTATTTGAGTACTAGTTAATTCGTATTTATTTCCAGCTTTATCCCTTTCCTATTTCCTTTGTATCCTTTTATATACTAGAACCATTGAAGAGTCTATTACCTTTACTTTGCTTAAAGATTCCAGTAGTTACTATCACTCACCATACTTTTAGTATGACCCACTCCTCTATTTTCCCCCTTTCCCCCCATAGGCAATCAAGGGAGAGGACATTAGGTTGTAGTTGCTTGGAGGTTGAGGAGATTTCTACCATGTATTTCTTTTATTCTAGCTTTAGCTCTTTCTGTGTACTAGCTTATTATGAGGGATATTATATACTCTGATTTTTGAGACTATGAGTTCTTATTTCATGAGACATCTTGGTTTTGAGACATGTATGTTTTATTTGGGATTTGGCTTATTTTATTTATGAAACAATTATGAAGTCTTGTATTTAAATAAGTTATTATCTTAGTTTCCGCTGTTTTTACCTATTTTTGTCTTGTGAATCTTAGTCTCTATTAGTTTCAGTTATACCTACAATGCACCACACCTTTTAATGTATCCTTTTGGGTATATTAAGGGGCGTGGGGGTGTTACACTAACTCCAAAACCATGTTTCTCATAACATAAAATTCTCCCATGGCATTTAAACATCATTTAATCTCAGTTTTGATCTGAAACTGTATAAAACACCTTTTAAACAACCTTGTTTAAATCAAATAAATCATGAATCAAGCATATCCTCATCATCCAATATATCATAAAAATGAATTTATCCCTTAAATCCGAAAATATATGATTTAAAACTAAAATAGAGATAGAATTATTATTCACTTTGCTCTTGATAAGGAGATTGGATTGAGATTGATTTCCCCTAGGCTTGAATCTCTAGCTTTAATTTGAATTATCTCTTCCACTTAATGGCCAGCCGTTCTCTATAATTTTGTTTGCATTTTAAAATTACGTGAATGAGAAGTAAGAAGGTGGGAATGAAATATATATAAAGGTAGAGGTTAGGGGTGGTAATTCCCAATATACCCTTATGTGACTTAATTAACCAAAACCCATTCTTAAGCCCATTAATTAGTTCATTAGGCACGACTTTAATTAATTATTTCAAGTCTCAATCTCCTTATCACTTCCATTTACATTATTCTATTTAATTTATCTAATTAAATTTCCTGAATAATGTTATAAAAAATTAGGGGTGTTACAGCGCTTCTCCAGAGCTGGCCAGCTTGGCTAAGGAATCAACCTTCATATTCTCCTTTTTGGGAATGTGAGATATCATGCAGTGTTCAATTTCATCGAGCAACTCCCAAGCTTTTGACAAGTGAGGGGCAAGTTTCGTGCTCTCAGCTTGATATTCCCTTTTAACTTGGCATACGACTAGTTGGGAATCGCTGTGGATATGTAGAGTTTTTATTCCTAGTTCCCGTGCAATCTTCAATCCTGTTATCAGTGCCTCGTACTCTTCCTTGCTATTAGTGGTAGGGAATTCCAGCTTTAGAGCATAGCAAATCGATTGTCCTTCAGGAGTTTCAAGCACAACTCCCGCTCTCGAACAAAATTCGTTTGTTGCACCATCAATGAACAATTTCCATTGGGATATTGTGATCGTTGTGTCTTCCTCCTCACCATCCTTAATAGTGAACTCAACGATGAAGTCAGCCAATTCCAATCCGTTAATTGCTCTTTGGGGATGGTAAGTCACATCATATTGGCTCAATTCGATGTTCCACTTTAGAAGTCGTCTTGAAGTTTTGGGTCGATACAGTACCTGTTTCAAGGTTGTTCTATTTGCACTTGATCGGGTGAGCCTAGAAATACAGTCGTAGTTTCCTAAATGCTATTAGCAAGCAGTATGTCAGCTTTTCCAACTTCGGGTAGTTCTGTTCAGCTCTAGGGGATCGCTTGCTAATGTAGTAGATGGGACGTTCAATCCTAGCCTCCTCGCGTACAAGCGCTATGCTTAATCTGTGGACATACACCATCAAGTAAATGAATAAGTCATCCCTGTTCTCTGGTTTAGATGGGACTGGGGGTGTCTCTATATGTTGTAGTTATTCTTCAAAAGCGTTCCAGCAATCCTAATTCCACTAAAAATTCTTCTTACCCTTCTTTAATGCATCAAAGAACGGTATGCACTTATCTGTCGCTCTAAAGATAAATCAGCTCAATGATGCGATCTTTCCATTTAAGCTTTGTAACTCCTTCTTTGTTGTTAGGGCTCTAACGTTGCGCAAGGCATCATTTTGCTCCGGACTAGTCTCAATGCTCCTTGCATTCACAATAAAACTAAGAAATTTCCCAAAAGCAACTCCAAATGAACATTTGAGCAGGTTTAATATAATTCCGTACTTCAGGAAGATCTCAAACATCTTTGAGAGATTATCCAGATGGTTTCCAGACACTCACGACTTTACCAGCATGTCGTCTATATACACTTCCATCGTTCGTCCGATCTGGTCCTTGAACATTGTATTTACCAGCCTCTGGTAGGCTGCTCGGGCGTTTTTTAAACCGAACGGCATTACGCGATAGCAATATAGCCCTAAGTCTCTGATGAAGTTAGTGTTCTCCTGATCTGGTTCATGCATCATAATCCAATTGTACACTAAGTAGACATTCATAAATGAGAGAAGTTCATGCCCCATAGTTCCATCAACAAGCTGGTCGATCCTAGGCAACGGAAAGCTATCTTTAGGGCAGGTTTTGTTCAAACATGAGTAGTCGATTCAAATTCGCCACTTCCCATTCGATTTTTGGACCAACACATAGTTTGACACCTACTCAGGATATGTTGCATCATGGATAAAGCTGTTAGCCAACAGCTTGTCCACTTCTTCCTTCAATGCAACAGATCGTTTCGGACCCAAGTTGCGCCTCTTTCGCCTTACTGGCATGAACCTGGGATCGATAATAAGTGCGTGACACGCTATCTCTAGTGATATCCCGCATATATTAGAATGCATCCAACAAACACGTCTAGATTTGCTCGAAGAAAGTTAGTCAATTCCTTTCGTAATTTTTTTCCAAGTTGAGAACCAATCTTCATGGCCCGAGTTGAGTCGTCCATGTCAACCAGAACAATGACCATAATCTCCGTCGTGCTGCCTGTACCTCCCCTAACTTCTTTGTGGGGTCCATAGCCTTATTGAAGCGACTATGGTCCCCGAGCCAGGGGTGGTTCTGTAATTGCTATGCTTGCGGTTTCTGAATGCGGAGAGTCTTCCCTACATTCTTTCCCTTTTCACGGTGTTTAGCTTCACGTAATTCAGCAACATAGCATTCCCTTGCAGCACTTTGTCTCCTCTTACTACTCCTATCCCATTCTCCATTAAGAATTTCATCGTCAGACACCATGGAGCCAAAGCGATTCTAAAGTCGGCTAGATCCGGTCAGCCTAAGAAAGTATTATAAGCAGAATACTCATCGACAATCACGAAGGTCTGGATGTGGACCACCCTTTGTTCTCCTTCCCTAAGTTCAACAAAAAAGTCGATCATTCCAATTGGCTATTTAGCCTAACCTATAAAACCCCGAATCTTTGTTTTGCAAGCGGTCACATCCTTTATGCTAATCTTCATTTGGTCGAACGTCTTTCGAAATAGGGTGTTGACCAAACTTCCGTTGTCAACCAGTACTCGATGTACAACCGTCGGCCCGATCCCAACCGTTATCGCCATTGGGTCGAGTGTCGTCGCTTCCACGCCTTCAGTGCCCCGATTCCTGAACACAATTTCATCCATGATCAACCTTTTTTGCTTAGCTGGAGCTCCGTCTTCGATGATGCAACAAATCTCATATGGTACATGCTTCAAAGAACTAACATATCATTCCATCTCACCCCAACTCTTCTGCACTGGGTGAGGTCCTTATGTAATGGTGTTTATAACCAGTCTTTCATCTGTTTGCCTGGGCCCTTCTCCGCTGGGTCCGAGCGATTTCTATTGAGCATCCGACCCATGGGGTCCAGCAGGTCGATCGGCTTTTTGCGGTTTCTTTACATACTGCTGGAGCTTATTGTTTCTTATCAATTACTCAATTAAGTCCTTCAAATGCCGATATTCATTTGTGTTATGCCCATGAGTTTTATGGAAGCGGCAATACTTCCCCGACCTTTTATGTTGCTCGACCGCTTCCCTCTTGGGTAGTTTGTTATACCACTCAGTTCCCTGAGTGGAAAGATAGATGTTTTCCAAACCGTCATTCAATGGCGTACAATCCTTGGGTCTTAGTTTCCTTAGACGTTTCATGTCCCGTCATGCCTACCGGCATTCTGGTTCCTCTTCTTCTGATTCGTAGTTTTTCCCACATTTCCTATAGCAGTTCCAAAACTATTTCCATCCTATTTGACTACACCATTATTCTGAATCATCTCTTTCAATTGCTCATCGTCAAGCTTTCCTTCAACCATTCCCGCTTCTTCCAGCCTCAGAAACTAATTTTCCTTTCGATGGAATTCCTCTATGGTAGTTGGGTTGGTTCATTTTTATCCATCTACCAAAATCCATGTCTAGGTGAATACCCCAGACAAATGCCATAAATACAAGGTCTTCCTTTGGGTTGCTAACCTCCGTAACAGCGATGTTAAACTAGTTCAAGAAAGCTTTCGGTAAGTCCTTGGGCCCTTGAGAAAAGTCAGATAGGGACATCACATCCTTTGGTCATGTAGTGTGGAGCTTAAACTACTCTAGAAACTTCTTAGCTAATTCGTCAAAAGTTGATATAGACATCGGCGCAAGCCTTGTGAACCATAAAGAAGCAACTCCTTCCAAGAAGATACGAAAACACCTACAATGAACAACATCTATAGCTCTAGCCCCATCTATATGCCATTCCTATTTGAGTAAGTGTTGCCTGGGATCAGTGGTTCCGTTATAGGATGGCATTGTCGGCATGGTGAATTTACGGGGATACTCCACTCTCATAATATTCTCACTAAATGGAGTTCAACTTGGCATGAAATCTAGCGCGAAATCCCAGTCTTCATTTTTCCTGCCCCGCTTTCTTCCACCAATCATTTGACCATTTTAGCAATGTACTCCTCGCTAGCACGGTAATCCGAAGGTTGACTATCAGGGGCTACATCGAGTGTTTGACTCTGTAAACAGTCTCGGTTTGCCAACTAACGTCTAGATGCTCCTGTCTCTGGGAGTGCCACTCCTTTGAAATTTCATGGACGTACGGTTGGTTAAGCCGCTGTTGCCTAAACTCCACCTTCATCAGCATCAACATCCAATTCCAAGTCATCACCATCAAGATGCAAGTCCTCTTCCTCATCAGATGCATCGACGGTATCACATTCCTGAGTAGCATCTGCACGGGCATTTCTCTCGGTACCGAGTGAATTTCTCTCGGTACTGACCTATTTTCTTGAGGAGGGAGCACTTCTGCTTCCTTCTACAACTTCACCAACTACTTCCTTCTACTTTTGCTTCCCATCCCTCCTGTTTAGCCAAAATAGAGGAATTCTCTTGTTCTATAAAGGGTGAAGTTTCCCTTCTAGTTCTCCTGGTAGTTCGGAGCAGCTAATTGAGCAAAGCGTTGGTAAAACGATGAATTTTCTATCGGTTAGAAAACCATCGTTAAAATACCGCAAGCGCACGGCATACAATTGTAGTACGTATGCAAGTACGGGTCGATCCACAAGGAAATGAATTAATTTTAAATTCTACTCAATCAAATTAACCAAAGCTTGAGATTGTTTTAACTAAAAGGAAATGCAAAATCTAACTACAAATAAAAGTGATTAAAAATATGAGAGTAGAAGGCAATTTAGAGGAAAATTCCTTCTCATGATCACATAAATCAACACAATGAAATTATGATATTTTTTTAATCATTTGTGAATTTAGTTGATGTGTTTATCCAAAGTATGGTCTATTTGTGCTATTAATTAGCCCAACATTAACCATCAAACTTTAACACACTATCCAAATCACTTGTCAACTTCATGAAAATGATAATGAAATTAAAAATAAAATCTATTCTAAGCATGAGCTATTTACTATTGATTAGTAACATAGACCATCAAATTTTGATTCTAAATCCGCTTCATTACCAAAATCACATGTAGATGAAGAGGTAATTTGTGTTTATGTTTGTTTAAGCTTAGCCTATTTGGTGTCAACAACATAGGCTATCAAATTCAATATTAAACAACAAAATTTTACCACATCAAAAATTTCCATTAAGTATAAAAATAGATCAAATGAAATCATTATGTTAACTTTATGTGATTCATGAGAGCTTCATCACCCCTAAATTGAAGGGGCTTAGCTTCTCATATTTGAATTCATTATAACATAAAGTGATTTCAACATGAAAGAAGAGAGCTAATTAAAATAAACTAAAAAGCTAATCTACTTGCATAAAATAAATCTAAACTACTTACATTAAAGAAAGAGATCTAAACTACTAACATAAAAAGAAACATAAAAGAAAGGAATATGAATTAAAAGTGCATGAATTAAAATTGCATATAGGTAAATTGCATAAAGAAAAGGCTAAGAAGCCATGAAAGAAACTTTTATTTTATCTTTGATTTTGTGGCTACAACTTACATGAAAGGTAAGTAGATAATTACATAAGTCATAAAGGGTATTTATACATGCTTAAAACCCTAATCCATATTTTAAGGGGCTACCTAAAATGCCCTTTAGGAAGTTTAACCTCCAAGTAATCATTATCATCTACCTAATCCACATTTAATATTTGCATGTGCATTTTAATCTCCATTAGCTTTTAATTTTGGTCCATGGGTTAGTGGGTAGGTGGGCTCCTCCATGTTGCATGAATTCTTTTATTTCTTCATTCCTTTGTCTTCCTTCACTTGTGCATGAATACATACATGAAACCACTTTCAAAAATCACTCAAATTCCTACAAACCAACATTAAAACGTGTAAGTAAATTTTATCAAAAATTAACACATACAAAAATGACCATTTTGCCCCTATATGAAGATGAATGAATGATGATTTGAAAACACTTTAAATTTTGGTAAAAACATGTAAAAACACCCCAATCTGCTCATTTATTTAAATGAAAGCAGATTAAATATGGAAGCAAAAATATGCACTTTTACGTGCACATAAAGCATCCATCTTGTCTATGAGAGCTTTTTAGCCATCCCCCATCTTCTAGTTAAGTCATGTATTATCTTACCAAACTCTCCTCTGGTCATTACTTCATGTTGAGTAGAGGATCCTAGTATTGTGTTTCCATTACTAACTTTTGTTTTGTGAGTGTTTCCTTCACTACCATTAGCCACCGCTCCTGTAGATCTTCTGGAGGCAGTTCTTTCTTTTCTAGGAGCCATTAATTTCCAATAATAACTCTTCAAATCCTTCAAATAGAATTTTTGAATCTAACTTCTGAATCTGCCCAATCCAAAGTTGAGAAATAGATCTAAGCCTGAGTTTAGTTTTCTCAGTAAAAGCACCAAAATGTTGATGCCAAAAATGAATCAACACCCAAGAATGAGTTGTAAGGAACCTGTGATACCTAGATCTAGTAGATAGTATTAAAAAATAAAAGAAAATAAAACGGCGAGACACAATATTTTTATAGTGGCTCGGCAATCTCTGGCCTACGCCCACTTTATAGTTTTATTAGTTGTTGTTTGTAGAGAATTTGAGAGTACAAGTCACAAGTACAAGGGTTTGGCAAGTTCTCTAGCTTAGAACTACTAAGAGTAGCTGCCAGGGTGACTATTATGAAGGAGATAAGAAGCCAAGAAGAAGAATAGAAAACAGATCCCTCTTTGGTTGCAGTTAGGCCGATATTTATATGGAAACATATGCATGGAGTCAGAAGCCCGCTTGTACTAAAGTCCAGAAGATAGCCCAATGTTGTACAAGAGAGCATGTGGCCCACGACCCAAAAACATAACTCGGTACCGACCTAACTATTAAACTCGGTACCAACCTATGAATCTTGATGCAAGTTGAACTTTTTCATTTGCTTTACTCTTCTATCTAATGTGCTTCAAACTCTTTTCTATCGACTTTGAGTTGATTCTAGCGAGCTCTCTATTATCGCTTGAGTTATCCTGCTTTCTTAGCTTTCTTCTCATCAATCCTTGGAATTGCTTATCCAAACTCTAGGAAAACAAATTAGCCACAAGTAGTTGGGGTTTTATATGAGATGTATGAAGTTTGGAGGAGAATATGAGAGGAAAGATAGGTCGGTACCAATCTATATAACTTGGTGCTGAGTTATAACCTTAGTCCCAATTTGAATGAAACTTTTCCCGGTTGTTTCTCTACTTCTTCTAAGTGTGTTTTCAAGTTTTCAAGTCGTTTCGTCTTTGCCTTGTCGTTCTAACTTATGTTAACTTTTGCTTGGTTAAAAACTCAGTTAACAACGGTGTTTCATATTATTGCTAATGAAAATCTGGTTTTGGATTTTCGAAGAAATTGGAAGGAATTCATGCAAAGAACTCCGCAACAAACAAGGTTCTTCCAATGAGAAGATTGGTAATCTAAAGCTTAAGAAATGTAGGTCAATTTTAAAGCATCTCAATGATTTTTGGGAAATTGTGAACCAATTGATGGCCGTAAATTACAAGGTGGATGAAGAAACACAAGCCTTGATGTTGATGAGTTCATTATCGAAGAGTTGAAAAATGCTTGTGGTTGCATTGAACAACTCAAATTCTGATGGAGTTGTTTCAATGGGTTCGGTGGTTAGTAGCCTACATGATGAGGAGATGTGTAAGATAAACCTCATGGAAGGAAATAACAAGGAGGAAAAGGAAAGCAGAAATCTAATTGAAGATGTCCATCTTGCAAAGCGGGTCAATCGTCCAAATATGGAAAAGCGGTCAAATAGATCAAACATGAAAAGGGATTTCATCTGCTATTACTGTGAAAACCTAGTCATAGGCTGAGATTTTGCAATAAGCTTAAAAAGGGCAAGTTGAGGATGAAGGCATTGGAAGAAAACCAAAATGAATAAAAAGATAATAGCGATGATGGTGTGCATTTTGGTGATGAATTTAATGATAATGTCCTATGTGTGGATAAAAGCAAAGATTGAGTACATAATCCAGGTGCTTGTTTCCACAGATGCAATCAAAAGCAATCATTTATTGATTATGAAGAGAAAAATGCTAAGGTGGAATCTGCTAATGGTGGAAGTTTCTATCGATTAGAAAACCGTCGAAAATATACGTTATAAAAACCGCAAGCACACAACGTACAATCGTAGTACGTATGCGAGTACGGGTCGATCCATATGGAAATAATTAAATTTCAATATTATACAATTGAATTAGTGTAACAACCCGGGGTTTTGTAAAAATTAATTATCGTCATTTGGTGATTAATTCTATTGGCTGATTGCTATTGAGAGTTTGAATCCAGTTTAAATTCTTTTACAAATTAGTTAAGGGTTGTGGGCTTTAAAATTATCTCGGCCCATATTTTTGTTTGATGCCATGATAATATTCACTACCCGTTCCCCTTTCATTCTCTTCATTGCAAACCCTACACTAAACAAGCAAAACAAAAAGAATGTCGGCCCATTCCTTTGTAAAGCTCGTGAAAATGGCGTCCCTTGAGGAAAATTAGGGCTTCGATAAATTGAGGCTGCCAACTTCAATTTCTCGATCGAATGCAAAGGTGAGTGATCCACTCACATCTAATTCATATCTCGAGCTTATTAGGGTTCGAATTCTGTGCTTTTCGTTCGTATTCGATTGTTTGAGTTTGTCGATTCATTTTGCTCGCAGTTCGATTTATGTTGTTTGCTTGAGATTTATATGACTTCTTCAAGTTCGTATAATTGTTGTCTTTCGATGTTGTTTTGTTTTGATTTAAACTTGGTCGTTTGATTTTGGTTGAGTGGTCGAGATGATTTTTGACTTGTTCATATGCGTATATTTTGTTACTTGATTCCTTGATACACACGGCTTGTTTTGATGTTGTGATGTTCTTACTGTTCGATTTTTGCCTTGCCTTGTTTGGTTGAACTTCGACATTGACTCGATAGTGTCTTCGACTTTGTTTTTGTATTGGGTTGTCAACAGTGTCAGCATGCATCTCAACTTGTAACTGAACTAGGAGTGCTTTGTACTTGTAGCCTTGGTTGAAATGTAAGGCTGTAGTTGTCTTCATTTTGCCTGTTGACATTTGTTCTGTTCATTGTGTTTCACTGACACTTGCTCGTGTCACTGGTCACAGTTTTGATTTCTCTGATGTTTTCAATTCACTTGGTTTTGAGCACTTGATTGACTTATGGTTTTGGTTTGAAACTGTTACAATTGAATTCTTTTGACGATGTTGATTTCTTTTGTGACTTCGATCTATGTTGATCATGGCTTCGACTTGATTAGCATTGAATCATTGTTGTTGCCACTGCCTGATTTTGTAATTGTCTGTACTCATTTTTAAAGTGTACCTGCGTTGAATCCAGTCTCGAAGACTTGGGTTTGACCTTGTACTCGGTTGTGAACTTTCATTGTGCATTCGTGTGCACTTCGTTCATTTTGATTTGAGTTAAGTTGTCATGTATATGAAGCAGTGGTATTATGCATGTATATTGATCATAGTCGATGTTTTCATGCGTATGACTTGATTGAGTCTGGTGTTCTTGTTTGTCGAGTCACTTATACTTGACAGTTTTGACTTGGAACATTAGATATTAATTCTGTCTGTTGACATGCTTTGTCTTCAACATCTCTGTAGTGTTCACTGATTCGCACTGCAGTTGATTTTGTACATTTCTCTATTGGCTTCGATTTTGATTTCTGGTAGTACTGGATTTGACTTGACTTGAACCTGCCTCTGTTCATTGGTTTGGTCTATAGCTCGGTTCATCATTGCGTAGCATTGTGAACATGCTGGCACAAGTTGCTTCATGTATTGTTACCATAGTATATGCAGTTTTTGTTGTATGGTATTGGCTATATCTTTGGTGCACTTGCTCCTCTCTATTGTGCATGCCTGAATTATTTTTAGGTATTGCTGGGACTTTTGCTTTACTTGAGTTCGAGTCATTTGTTTCAGCTACCATGTGTATACATACATCTGTGACCATACATAAATATATGTATGTTGTTGCACCATTGTTGTTTCACTATTTCACTTGTTACTATTTCTTGGTACAGTTTCATGTTGTCACCCCAGTTTGCTTTTACCACTTTGCACTGTGTTTTCTCTGACCAATTTAGGTTGAACATTTTGATTGTGATTGAAAACTTGTCCGGTTCATATTGCATTTTGATGTTGAGACACTGTCTGTTAGACTTGAAGTCTGGTGACTTCACCTTGGCATTTGAACTGGTTCGATATTAATTTCATTGTTGTTTTTTTTGTGCTGCTATGCACATGCTTCACAGTGTACATTATTTTCAATTGAAGCTATACTGTAGTTTTATTTTGTTGCAGTTGTGTTGAGTCATGCTAGCCGTGACTTGACCTTTACAGTTTTGACTTACTGTAGTGGCGAGGCAGTGCACGCGGCGTGTACTGCAGCCACACAGAAATTTGATTTGTTTTGATCATTTTGAGATTGTCTAATTATCTATTTGATAATTAGATTATGAGTTTCTAATTATTTATTTAATAATTAGATTTTGTTGTTAATTGCTGTTTAGGCAATTCTGTGGTTTTCATATTATCTTCATTGATAACCTTTTTATTTATCCTTGGTGATGATTTGAATTTGCTGATTTGTTATTCAACACTGTTTAGTGTTATATTTACCGTTATCCGATTTCTTATTAAAGGATTAGATAGACGAGATTTATTGTGACTGTCGTCTATTTGCTATTTATTTATTATTGCTTCTGTGCATTCATAACCGAGTTTGAATTAGACTGACCCGTGTATTATTTTCTTTTGAATTTAATACTCGGGTCAGACCGAGTTATTACAGGTTGTAGATATCTTGCTTTGGGTTGCTGTTTGAGCTATGAAGTCTCTTCATATCTTTTGGAGTAGTCGTCGTCATTTTGTAGTAGTCAGTGTATCTGATCTAGGTTGATATGTATTCATGTATATTATTCGATAATGTACTTGTATATATCACTTCCAGAGTCGACAGTTGTAGTTGTATCATATGTATTGTGTCAAATGTATTATAACTGACATCAGTTATGTATATATATATGAGACTTTTATTATCTGCGTTCCACATTTAGCTTATCTGTGTTATTATTATATATATTGTCCTAAACTATTATGAACCATCGTAGTTCGTTTTATACTGGAATTGGGTATGTCGATGTGAGTAAATAAATAAGAGATGAAAAATAAAAATATATACCACTCCTATCGAGGTAACTAATACTAGTGTAAGGCCCAACTACGGATGGCCGCTCCTATCCAGCCTTATTCTTCGTAATAACAGACAGTATTTCTTTTAATACTCTTTGTTATTGTGAGCATAGAGGTGGGGCGTCACAATTAGCCCAAAGTTTTGAAGTCGTTTTAAACTAAGAAAAATTATAGAAAATAAACTAGAGCAAAAGTGAATAAAACTATGAGATTAAGGAGCAATTTAGAGGCAAATCCACTTCCAGTCATTCATATAAATCAACACAAAATTTATCTATAATCTCTCATTTGTGCTATTGATGTGTTTACTATAAGTATGATTCATTTGTGCTATTAATTAGCATAACTTAAACCATCAAACTCTAACACATCATTTAAATCCACTTATAAATTCTCATGAAAATGACATGAAATTAAAAATAAAATCTGTTTTAAGCATGATCTATTTACTATGAACTGGTAACATAGATCATCAAATTTTGATTCTAGTTTGACTTTCATCATCAAAATCACTTAGGAAAATGATTAAATAGTTTATGTTTATATTGGATTAAGCATAGCCTATTTGAAATGTCAATATAGACTATCAAATTCACTAAAAAAGAAACATAAACTACCATCATTCATAATTTCCATTAAGCACAAAAGAGAGATCATAAATGAAATCATTATTTTAATTTAATATGTTTCATGAGAGCTTCATTACCCCTAAATTGAAGGGGTTTAGCTTCTCATATTTGAATATATCTTAACATAAAGTAATTTCAAGATAAAAAAACAAGGAAAATGAGAGCTCATTAAAAGAAAAGAGAGCCAACTACTTGCATGAAATAAAACTAAACTAATTGCAAGAATTAAGTCTATGCTACTAACATGAAATAAGAGAGCATAAACTAAATAAGAGAGCATAAAATAAAATAGCCATAAAAGAAAGCATGAAATAAAAATTGCATGAAAGTAAAGAACAAGGCTAAGAAGCCATTAAAGAGATATTTTATTTATTATTAATTTTGTGCTACAACTTTGCATAAAAAGGAAGAAGATGGTTACATGAAACATAAAGAGTATTTATACATGCTTAAAACCTTAATTTATTTTGAGGGGACTACCAAAAATGCCCTGAGATAGTGTAACCTCCAAGTAATCATTAGGTAATTAATTAATCCCCACTAATATGTCTTTAAGTCTTCATTAACATGTGCATGTGATTTTAATTATGGACCATTAGTTAGTGGGCATGTGGGCTCCTCCATGTTGCATGAATTCTTTTATTTCCTTTCTTCATTTGCTTTCAACATATGCACATGCATACATCCATGAAGTATCGTCCAATTTGCACTCATTTTTCTACAAATAAAAATAAAAATGTGCAAATAAATATTCTCAAAATTAATTATTAGACAAAATTACCATTTTGCCCCCAAATGAAGATGAATGAATGATGATTTGAAAATAATTAAGATTTTGGTTTAAACATGTAAAACATCCTGATATGCTCATTTATTTTAATAAAAGAAGATTAAATATGAGAGCAAAAATATACACTTTTACATGCACATCAAATACCCTCACACTTATATTTTTATTCATCCTCGAATAAACTAAAACTAGGGTAAATCCATTTTCGTAGGAAATACGATTGCATTGAGCATATGAAATAAGCCATTAAACCTCTAGGTGTCCCTAGTAGGATGAGTGTTGCCTCGTGAGAGTTTTCAGTGGATACTACCCACAAAATCCAAATGCAATATGCAAATTCTAATGTGACTCATGATGCAAGTTTTCGAAAATATTTACAAATGAAGAATTTACTTTTAAATTGACATGAGTAAGTTAAATATAAATTTTCGTAACTATCAAGAAATTTTAGTCTTTTTACTCATCAAAACTTCCAACAAAAATTAAGTTATCATCACAATTAGTCTCTAGTTTGGCTAGTTGTTTCGGTTGATAACTTAGTGCAACTATGAAATGAATATTTTAGTTGATTATCAAAGTATTGCAAAGTGGCATTTTTATTTCTTTTGAATAACAAGTCAAATCAAATAAGTGAAGATAGTGCTTGGGTTTCAATTGCTTGCTCTCTCTATTTTGAAAAAATATTAACATTATTATTTACACACTTGACTCAAATAAACTGAGGCCAGATATACCGATCATGCACTTTCTTTCGGACTTACGTGAGAAGAGTACAGAGCATGGCGAGTGTACACACTTGCGTATGAAAACATGACTCTAGGTGTTTGTTTTTATTATTTTAATTTTATTTGCATACACCTAATTTAGATAAAATGAGACCAGATATACCGATTATGCACTACCATTCGGGCTTACGTGATAAGGGTACAAAGCGTGGTGAGTATATACACTTGCGTATGAACACATGACTCTAGGTGTTTCTTATTTTATAATATATATATATATATATATATATTTAAGAAAAGAGAGATTTATGCAAAATCATCTTAGCACCACTTAACTTTGAAGATCAAAAATGTTATCGCCTTTACTTTAAATCAACCAGCCTTTTAAACAAAGATTACAATTAGGATATACTTCATAATTATCACCTATGATCCTTCCTATATACTAGTTACATCATAGCTACTTGTAATCAAACTTTTATTTTTATTTTTGCTAAGACAAGCAAATTTTCAAAAATTTCAATTTAATAACCAAAAACGTATACTTATCCTATCGTGTTTTTTCAAAAGTAAATCAACATGCTAAAAAGAAAATTTTGTTTTGGGAAATTTTTTTGGAAAGAAAATGCAAAAAATAAACCATGAAAAATCAAAATAAACATGAGACTCCCCCCACACTTGATTTTGACTGTTTCCCTACAGTCAATGCATGATATAATGAGTGTAACGGAGAAAAATATATACATATTTACAAGAGAGGGTTAAAATTACTTACTAGACATAGTGCGGCTCATTAAGAATCATAAGCTCCTCCACTTGATCACTCGCCAACTCTAAGTAAGGTTTTAAACGATGACCATAGACTTTAAAAATTGATCCATCCCCAGGGTTTTCTATCTCTATGGCACCGTGTGGAAAAATAGTACGTACCACGTATGGTCCTGTTCACCTTGATTTTAATTTTCCAGGGAACAAATGAAGTTGAGAGTCATAGAAAAAACTTTTTGATTTGGGGAAAATATTTTTCTTAGGATTGACTTGTCATGAAAAACTTTTGTTCTTTTTTTATAAATTTTCTCCTTTCCATACGTGTCGTTCCTGATTTCCTCTAATTCATTGAGTTGCAATTTCCTATTTTCACCAACTTTTTGAAGATCAAAGTTTATGTTCTTAATCACCCACAATGTTTTATGTTCAAGTTCGACAGGTAAATGGTACGCTTTACCATATATTAGCCTAAAAGGAGACATCCCAAGATTGGTTTTATACGCAGTTCTGTAAGCCCAAAGCACATCTGTCAATTTTTTGTGATCAACCTTTTTGATTTTTATTTACAGTTTTCTCCAAAATTTGCTTGATCTGGCGATTTGAAACTTCAATTTGACCACAAGTTTGAGGTTGATAAAGAGTGGATAACTTGTGGGTTATCGAGTATTTCTTCATTAGAATTTCAAATGATCGGTTACAGAAATGGGTTCCATTATCGCTTATTATTGTGCGAGGTGTTCCAAACCTCGAAAAGATATTTTCTTTTATGAATTTCACAACAACTTTTGGTCATTTGTTATACTAGGAATGGCTTCAACCCATTTAGAAACATAATCAATAGCAAGAAGAATATACAGATTTCTAAAAGAGTTGGGAAACAATCCCATAAAGTCAATACCACAAACGTCAAAGATTTCGATTATAAGAATGGGGTGCAAAGGCATCATGTTTCATCGAGAGATTTTTCCTAACATTTGGCAGTGATCACCAGTTTTACAAAACTCGAATGCATCTTTGAAAAGCGTAGGTCAGTAAAAACCACATTGAAGAACCTTTTCCGTTGTTTACTTAGGACCGAAGTGACCACCACAAGCTTGGTCATGACAAAACGAAAGAACACTCTTAATTTCACAATCTGGGATGTAACGTCAAATGATTTGGTTGGAACAATACTTAAACAAGCATGGATAATCCCAATAGAAGTATTTGACTTGGGAAAGAAATCAATATTTATCTTGTTTTGACCAAAATGAAGGAGTTTCCTTAGTGATTAAATAGTTCACTATATCGGAATACCATGGATCGATGGAAACAAAAAGGAGTTGTTCATCAGGAAAGTTCTCATTGATCAGTAAAGAAGATGGTGTATTTGGAAGACGCGACAGATGATCAGCAATGGCGTTGTCGGTTCCTTTTTGTCTTTGATCGTAAGGTCAAATTCTTGGAGTAGCAGGATCCACTGGATCAAAGAGACTTAGCATCCTTTTTAGCGAAAAGGTACCTAAGAGCGGAGTGGTCAGTGTAAACAGTAATGTGTGAGTTAATCAAATAAGGTCGAAACTTTTTGAGTGCAAAGGCTACTGCTAGAATCTCTTTATCGGTGGTTGTGTAATTGAGTTGAGCATCGTTTAGCGTCATACTAACATAGTAGATGACGTGAAGAATTTTGTTGATGCATTGTCCTAAGACAGCACCAACCGCAAAGTCAAAAGCATCACACATTATTTCTAAAGGAAAATCCCAGGGTGAACAAATGATGTGAGCGAAAATGAGTTCATTTTTGAGACGTTCGAAAGCAGAAACACAGTCAGAATTAAAGTCAAATGGAATGTCTTTTCCAAGAAGAGTCCTCAAAGGTCGAGCAATTTTACTAAAGTCTTTCACAAAGCGTCGATAGAAACCAGCGTATCCTAAAAATGAAGGAATGTCCTTGACCAATTTGGGAATGGGTGGATTTGCAATTACGTAAACTTTTGCTTTATCTACCTCAATGCCTTTGTTTGAAATGACATCCCCAAGAACAATGCCATGTTTAACGATAAAATGGCATTTTTTCCAATTTAACGTTAAGTGTTTGTCGTTGCATCAATTCAGAACCATCTCAAGATAGTGTAAGCACTCGGAAAAAGAGTTCCAAAGATGGAAAAATTATCCATAAACACTTCTAGAAAGCATTCGACCATGTCGGAAAAGATGCTGACCATGCATCTTTGGAAAGCAGCAGGAGCATTACAAAAGCCAAATGGCATACGTCGATATGCAAAGGTGCCAAAGGGACACGTGAAAGTTTTTTTCTCTTGATCTTCGGGGGCAATCAAAATTTGGTTATCACCAGAATAACCATCAAGAAAGTAATAGAATTCATGGCCGGCTAATCGTTCAAGCATTGGTCGATGAAAGGAAGAGGAAAGTGATCTTTACATGTTATGGCATTTAATTTTCGATAATCAATGTAAACACGCCAACCCGTTTGGTACGAGTTCGACTGAGTTCGTTAGCGTCGTTTGTGATAACGGTAAGTCCGAACTTCTTAGGCACGACATGAATTGGGCTAACCCACTATCAAAAATGGGATATATGATTCCGTTATTGAGGAGTTTAAGAATTTCTTCTCGAACCACATCCTTCATTTTTGGGTTAAGCCTTCACGAATAGGCTTGGCTTCGTCAACTAAGTGGATACAATGTTGAATAAGAGTGGGACTAATTCCCTTTATATCAGTAATCGACCATCCAATTGCCTCTTTGTTTTTTGACAAGATTGAAAGAAGGGAGGTTTCTTGATCAAGAGAAAGAGTTGAAGAGATTATGACAGGAAATGTTTTGTTGTCACCTAAGTATGCGTACTTAGGGTGATCGGGAAGAGGTTTGAGTTCCAACCTAGGGGGTTGCTCAATCAAAAAATTTGGTTGAAGTTCTGACTCAACAATGAGAGGTTCAAACGGAAGCACGTTTTCAATCTAGTTAGGCTCGTATTGAAACAGGTTTTCGTATTTGGTCTCGCGTTCATTATTAAAGTCAATTGTTTCATTGTCAAAATTTTCTTGAATGGAGCTAACTTCCAACATTTGGTCAAATGGTTAGTTCGATTGATTTTCGAGATTGAAGATGTTAAGATCCAATGTCATGTTTTCAAAAGAAATTTTCATGGAACCATTTCGACAATTGATTAAGGCATTTGAAGTGGCTAAGAAAGGTCGTCCTAAAATCAATGGAATTTGACTCATTAGATTATTCACAGGTTATGTCTCTAGGACGATGAAATCGACAGGGAATATGAATTGACTGATTTTGATGAGTACGTCCTCGATTTCTCCCACTGGCTTCTTTATCGAACGATCGGCAAATTAAAGAGTTACTTTCATTAGTTTTAGTTCACCTAAGCCAAGTTGCTGGTAAACTGAATAAGGAATCAAATTGACACTCACACCCAAGTCTAGTAAGCACTTATTAATCGTCTTGTCTCCTACCATGCACGAGATCGTCGAACATTCAAGATCCTTGTATTTTACAGGGATTGATTGAGACAAAACTTCACTAAGACCAATAGCTAAGAAATTTTTTTTGGGTACTTGAGTGTGTCTTTTTTGAGTAAACAAGTCTTTCAAGAATTTAGCGTAAGTTGGGGCTTGTTGAACGATATCAAGGAGAGGGATGTTCATTTTAACATGTTTGAAAGTTTCCAACATTTTTTCCATTTGATCGGAATGTTTCTTGGATCGAAGGCGATGTGGAAATGGAATTCGATACTTAGTAGGTCAGTCTACTTGAGGAGAAGAAGAAATTAGATTGGCATTTGGTTCGATGTTTGGCTCAATGTTTTGTTCAGAATCGTTTCTCGTTTTTGAAGTGTCAAGAGGAGCTTTTGGTAAATTGTTTAGATTGACAACTTGGTTATCGATTTGTTTACCGGAACGCAAAGTTGTGATAACATTCATTTGGTTTACATTGCTATCTTGAACGACATGAGCTTGATTCGAGTTCTTGTTTTGATTTCTAGGGTTCGGAACTGGCTAACTTAGGAACGTGCCTCATTCATGTTCACTCACAGAAGTAGCTAATTGACTCATTTGCATCTCAAGTTTAGCAATCGATTGACTCATATTTTGCATGTACGAGGTTAAAGTTTTTTGCAAATTGCTATTTGATTGGAGGTTTTGAGTGGTTGCTTTTAGCCAAAGTCTTGAGACTTTTCTCAAGTGAAGACAATTGTTTATCATCTTGAGAGCAAAAGATTGTTGCATTTGATTTTGAGATGGACTCGCAAAATTTTGTTGAAAGTGGTTGGGATGATAGGAAGGATTCGAAGCATAGTTCGGAAATGCTTGAAAGTTGGGATGAACCAAATTCGTGTTAGAATTATTTTGGTTCCATGCAAAGTTAGGATGATTTCTCCAATCGGGATTGTACGTTGGAGAAAATGGGTCATTCTTAACCTTGTTAAAAGCATTGAGTTGTCTATCGAATGAGGATACTGATCGGCTTTGTGATTCAGATCATTGCATTTATAACACATTGGTTGGGAAGCTTGGTTCATTTGGTTGGATGAGAAAATGTTATCGAATTTATTGATCATTAAATCGATTTTAGATTCCAAAGCCAACGATGATCCTATCGAGTGTGCGCTCGATCGTGAATAAATGGATTTTTCTTTAGAATGTTCTCATTGGGCTGATTTTTTGGCCAAGTTCTCAAGGAATTGCCAAGCATCGTCGTGATGTTGGGCAAGAAAATTGCCTTGTCACATCGATTCAAGCATGGTTCGTGAACTATTTTAAAGTCCATCGTATAAGATTTGGCAAAGAGTCCATTTTTCAAAAGTATGGTGTGGACATTTTATCAAAAGCTCTTTAAATCTTTCAAAGTATTTTCTAAAAGGTCCACCCCTGAATTGTTGAAAATTTACAATTTCATTTCGGATTTTGGTCATTTTTTCCAAGGGATAGAACTTTTTAAGAAAACTTTAATTAATTTGTCCCAAGTTTTGATTGAGTTCGACGGTAAACTGTACAACCAATTTTCAGCGTAATCGATAAGGGCGAATGGAATTAATCAAAGTTTGATTACATCAACACATAACTGTTGGAGTTTAATGGTTGCACATATTTGTTAGAATTTTGTTAAGAAAATGTATGGGTCATCGTGTTCAAAATTCCAAATTTCGGGAGTGTGACAATATGATTGGAATGAATTTCAAAGTGATTACCCATTAGAGCGGGTAATATGATACAGCAAGGAATAGAAACTCTATCGGGAAAGATTCTATCCATGAGAGTTTGTGGAGCATTTTCATTCGCCATTGTTGGAGGATCGTTTGTTCGAGTTAAACGATTTGTCATTGTCACGAGTCTAGGTACTCATGCATAAGTCAAAAGATCAAGGAGAGAAAGACGTGAAAATCATGGTTAAGAGAACGAAACAAAGTTTAGAGAATGAAATGAAGTGATAAAAATTCCTTTATTTTGTTTTTTAAAAGGAAAAATATTTACCAAAAAGAATTTATTTTTCAAAAGGGAGATTTTATTTTATTTTTTTTGGATTTTAAATTTTTTTGTTTTTGTTTTTGAAAAGTTTTTTTTTGAATTTTTGTTTTTCTAGAAAAAAACCAACTTAAATAAAATGCTCGATTTTGGATTTTTGATTTTGTTTGATTTTTTTTCAAAGGAAAATTGAAAAGAACTTTTTTCTTTTGGATTTTTGTTTAAAAACTCAGTTAAGTAAAATGTATATTTTTTTACTTTTCGATTTTGTTTCTTTGTTTTGTTTTTTATATATGCATGAACTAATGCAACTAAATAAATGCAATGACTTAATTACAAATTTTATGTCCTTAGTAGTTCCTAACCCAAAATTGTATAATCACACTTTGACTTAATTCAACAAAATAATTTTTAGTCATGTAACGGACAAGAGTTATCGGTGCACCACGAATCACCGTAGTAATGCAACCGAAGGTTTAAGTACCTTCAGAGAAACAATCACTATTATATTTACGAATCACCGTAATATTTATAAATGATTATTGCTCTACCGTAGCCTAGACACCAAGAAATTAGATTGTTGAAGAAGAAAACTTGCCAAGATACAATTAAGCCCTAGATGAGCTCGTGGTACCCTTAAGTCCAACGTCTAACCGTTATTATTAGTCAAATTCTATGATGAAATGCAATTTGTGGGTCAAGGAAGGTGTGATGAAATCCCTTATCTTATGTGAAGTTGGGAATTGCCCTTAGAAAATAAAAACAAGATGAAATGAATGCAAAACAGAAATTAAACCTGTATTAATAAATGCAATTACGAATGAGATTTGATTTGTTTTTGTTTTTGTTTTTTATAAATGTAAGTAACCAACAATGCACAAAAACTAAAAACAAGAGTCAAGAATATTATACCAGAGCATGCAGAATTATTAGCAAATTTTATTTTAAAGCGGTAAATATTTTTTTTAACAAGCAAGCAGAGCAGCGCAATCATTTAGTAAGCAATTCCTTTTTCTTCTGCTTTTGCAATTTAAAAAAGAGCAGCAAATTTTTTAAGAGAAAAGATATAATGAAACAAAAGAAAATGAATTTACACTAATTTTTTATAAAACCTTTTTTAATTTTTTTGAATTTTTTTTAGACAAACAAGAGCCTAATGAAAATAAAGGCAAGCAAAAACAATTTTTATTTTGCAGTAAAGCTTTTTAAAAAAAAAGGATTTACACTAAAAGAAATTCAAGAAGAAAGAAAAGGGAAATAAAAAAAAAGACAAAAATTAATTTAATTCGGCCTAATACGAACAAGCTCACTGGCCCAATACACAAAACTTTATTATTCCAAATCCTTTATCTTCGCTTCTCAATTTAAACCAGAAACAACACCAAAAAACAATAATAAAAAAGGGCAAACACGAATCAGAAATTTGCTCTCTGCAGGAAATTTGGGAAATTTAATTCTTGAACATAGAAATTCGACTTCGAAGTATTTGATTGGTGAGTTGTTTGGGGGTAAGCGACAGTAGGAGGTTGAGGATTTGGGGTTTCGTGAAGGATGCAGTGATTGGAATTGTAGTGGGCTGAAGTATGTTCGGTTTTTGGGTGCTTGCGATTTGTTCGGGTGTCGGTGGTCAGCGTTCAAGGGTTGCAGGTGAATGGGGACTGCGCTTTTGGCTGGCGATTGGAAGTCGGAGGGTAGTTTTTATTGGTTATTTGGTCCCGGATTGGTGTTTGAGTTGCAAAGGAAGGTGATGGTGGAATTGGAAGTGGATTGGAAGAATGTTGATGTGATTGTGTGGTGGTGACACTGTTCAGGTGATTGATGTTCGGTTGCTTCAGGCGATTGGAAGATTGTTGTTATGATGGAATTGTGTACAAGTTGCAGTTATGATGGAGGCAGTGAAATTGCAGGTAGAAGGAGATTGTATGTAGAAGACGAAGTTGTCGGTTTAAGTGATGATTGAAGTAGTGGTAGAAGGGAGGAGGCAATTGTTGGTATTGGAAGTGGAAGTGTGCGTGGTGTCTGAGGTTAGTGGTTGAAAGTAGGTTGATGACTAAATGGAGTAGCAGCATAGAAGTTTGGTGTTGTATGCAGTGGGTGATTGATGATTTGCAGGTTGATTGTAGAATGAGGAGTGTGCTATGCTATGGTTGGTAGGTGAAGTTTATGGTTCAGGTGGTGGATGGTGTGACAGTGGCAGAAGTGTGGTATATGGCAGAGGAAATGAGATGATGGAGGAGGAGTTGTAGTAGTTTTGAGGAGGTCGAGGTTGTTTGCTTTAAGGTGTGGGTTTTTGGTTGTAGTGAATTGGTGGTTGGAGATTGAGTTAGAGGTCAGGGAGTATGGTGATTGATGAAGCATTTTCTGGTGGTGGTGGAGAAGGTGTAGGAGGTTGTAGAGGCAGTACGAGGTTTTGGTGGGGGAAGTGATGTTGAGGTTGTATGAAAGTGTTTGATGGAAGAAGTGGATGGCTTGTAAGGGTCAACGGTGGGGTATGCAAGTGTATTGGAGTTTGCTAAAGCTGGGGTGATTATAGTAGGTGGATCAGAGGACTTGGTGATGTTGCAAGTGTATAGAAGTGTTTAGGGCAGTTTGTAGTTGAATGGTGTAGGTGGTTTGTTTGTGAAGTATTGATGTTGAGGAGTTGTGCAAAGTGCACAAGAACAGTAAAAATATAATACAGTGATTAGATGGCAGCAGTAACACAAAAAAAAAAGGAAAATAATGGAATGTAATAGAAGTGAATGTAGGGGACAGAAGTGAAATGAAATGTAATAGAAAACAGTTTTGTAATGATCAACTGAAATGCACACTGCTTTTGATTGAAATGCACCATCTGTTCTGCTTTTTTCATGTTATGTAAAGAACAACAGATGATAACAATGAACACAATACAATATATATATATGGTTTAATAACACAAATTAAAATAAAACAAGTATCAAAATAATTCGAAGAGTAAAGTAAAATTTAATTGCTTTCTCCAACAACGATGCCAAAAACTTGTTTAAACGACGGAAGTTTCTATCGATTAGAAAACCGTCGAAAATATATCGTTATATAAGCCGCAAGCGCACAATATACAATCATAGTACGTATGCGAGTACGGGTCGATCCATAGGGAAAGAGTTAAATTCTAATATTACTCAATCAAATTAGCCCAAATTTTTGAAGTTGTTTTAAATTAAGAAAAATTGTAGAAAATAAACTAAAGCAAAAGTGAATAAAACTATGAGATTAACACTATAAGAAAAGTAGTTATTAGTAGCCCGATATGGCAGCATGTATTACCAAAATGCAACTATCCGCATTTCTCTTGCTTTCTTCATACAAAACAAACATTGACAAAAATAAATTTAAGTTTCGCAGCTAAATTTTCCCTTATTTTTTCAATTGCCCGCATTTTTTTTAGTTTCCACTATCAAATTTTCATTTCCCCCCTCTCAATTTTCTTTTGTAACCTAGTTCTCATCTAGAGTCACATCCACATCCACCTTCTTCCCCATCTCTCTCTTCTACCGCGTTGCTTCTTCCACCCTACCGTTGTTTTCCCCCGTCTCGACATCTGTCCTATCTACGCTTCCTCCTCCACTATCACCACCTTCATACTCATCTACAACTTTATACATGTCTCTATCTCAATAGCCACATCTGTCCTCATATCCCCCTTTATGCCTATCTCAATCTCAGTCTCCACATCCATTGTTTTTCATAACTCCTCCCTTTGAATCAATTGGTTCAAAAGGAATACAAACCCTAAACTGCAGGCATATTGTATCTAAAAAGGGTAAATAATTTTGTAGTTTATTTATCAACTTAACTGTTATTTAATTGTTTAGGTATGTAGTTTAATTGATTTTTATTTGATTTCGCTAAAACCTTATGGGTATGAAATAGCAAGGGAAATTAGGCAAAGCTCCTTGCCTAAACATAATGTCTTTATCTTCTTTGTCTAATTAATTTAATGGCTTTTCCTATTTCTAACAAATCCGGTGATTTAAAAGAGAAATCATCTTTCCATTTGCTGCCTTTGAATAGATCTTTTCAGTTTTGGGCTTATGCTGCAGACATATATACAAGCTACAAGATCGCTCCTTTACACATTTAATTCACTTTTAATCATTCTTTTTCTCTAATCGGTCTTTGAGGATTTCCATTTCTTTTATACAGGTTTATCACTTGAGACCGAAACCTGAGAAGGACGTGGATAAGCAAGATGCAATTTGGAAGCGACAACATGAGATTGCAGCTAATAAAGTGTGTTCTTTGTGTTCTGAGCTTAGTGGCCTTTTTCTAAAGGTAATTTATGCATTACTTTTTTTTCTTTTTAGAATTTTGAATTATCGATGTGTTTTATTATAAATGTTTTTATTGGCAATAATGATGTTACTATATATGTTTGATTGATGATTAACACATTAGTCATGATGAAAACACATAGGTTACCTTATTTAAAATAATAGGTTTCATTGTTGAATGCTGCTTAGTTCTAACTTCTACGTGTGTTTGTTTACCTTTAATATTCATACTTATTTAGTTCTTTTATAAGAACAAAAAAATTGCTTGATGATCATGATGAAGTGCTTAAATTTTCAATTCAGCATGAAGAATTTTTCTTTTTGATGAAGGAGTGGTCCTCTTAAGAGGATAACACTCATATTTTATTAAAAAAAGACCAAAGTTTGTACAAATGTTTATGGGGTATGAGTTATTACAATTGTGGTAGATCATCATAGCGATGATCGATTAATTGAGCAAATGAAAAGAGAGCAAGTAAACATGATTACAAATATGTGAGCTGATAATAACAGCCAACCATTATTATTACAGTAATAACTAGCGGAATAGATAAATGCATTGAAACAACAAATGCTTGCATAGGAGCCTTACTACGAGAGGGAGTTGTAGGGAGGTCATGTGCAGGATGCAATGGCAGTTATGCTTGTAATTCAGGCGGTCCATTAGGTGAGCAAGTTGTTGTTCTTGTTGGATTAATCTGAGAATTGCAAGTCCACTGAGAATCTCATCCATGCAGACATGGTAACAGTAAGTCTAGGGCAAGATAGTAGCAAACAAGTTGAGGTACGACCTTAATTGCTGCGACTAAAAGTTTGCTGCAAGCCGGGGCCTGCTGTGTGGATGCTGAAGTAAAGAGCATGGTGGTAGCTTGATGAAGCGAGACAGTGTGGGGGTGTAATATGCTAGGCTCAAGGCTGGAAACCATTCAGTTGAGATATGAGATTACCCTTCTATGATTCAGATGAGATACGAGCTGTAAGGTGCACACTGAAGCCATATTTTTTGTGCATACAAGTAAATCGTAATTGATTATTTAGTTGGCGATCAGGAGATGATGGACTGTTGCTGACGATCAGAATATGTTAATTCTGTTTAGGTGAGGTGAAGTGTGCTGGTTGGGGTTTCTGGCGAACTAATGGGGTTGCACGTGAACTATTGTTGAGGATCTGAATCTGAGGTGCTTAAATACCTGCAAAAAAAAGAAAAAAATAAACAGAAAAACACACCCCATGCTGTACATATATTAAGAATTTTTTTAACTGGAAAACAAACACACCTTAAAGACATGTACATGTATGTCTTTATAGTTCAATTTTGAGAAATTTTCATTCATTGCTGACAAACTCACACTGCAACCCGTTTTCTGTTAGTTTTAAAGTTTGTTATTTTCAAATTTTCTACATATTCAGTTTTCTCTATATATTACCAAAGTACTTTAAGCTCTTGCATTATTAATAAGACCAGTTTTGCATTGAAGCTTGATCTTTTGCTGCCAAGGCAAGCTGAATTTTGATTGTAGTTTCAGGTTTGTTAAATGGTGAAATTAACCATGCACAACCAGGTAAATATGTAAGTACTAAAGTAGATTTTGATGATGGTGATACATTGACTCAGCAAGTTAAATGCATGAATTTAATTGTAAATGGTCCGTTTAAAGGGAATGTGGAAAAGTGATTATTAGAAAATGATGCACATAAATACGATATAAATAATGCTTTAGTTACCATGCATAGTAAGTTGCTTTAGTAGATACAATAGAAATGATATTAGTGGAGAACACTCAGCGCAATGTTGATGTTACTGGAAAAGATGATGGTAGTTTGGAAAAAGGATATTACTAGTAATGATAAGAAGTGGGATTTGAGGGTTGATACTATGTTAGTCTTTAATAAAGATGGGGTTGGTGATCAGTTTGATTATGAACAGAATATATCAGATCTGAAGTGTGGTACACGGCAGATCATTAATGCATGGTCTAGCTTTAAACTACAGTCATACACATATGCATGACTTGGTTTTGATTCAAGGAGATACACCTTACGTGGTTCAGTGAGGTTGCTGATGATACTATATTACATCATCGTGGCAGGGATTTGGTATAAGGTGACAAAGATTTGGAAGAAAGCTAAAGTCAACAAAGATGGTTGTTGCTGTCAAGGCAAGTTGAGTTTTGATTAAGTGTTTTTTCATTTACTTTCCGTAGTTATTTATTTCAATCGAGTGTACCCTTTTGTTCAGGTTCAATATCCTAGTGTAGAATACTTGATGATGGTTGACATGAAGAACGTGCAAAATTTTGTTCTGTTTTGATAGAAGTTTCCAAAGAGGTCGAGAAGTAGGTACGCTTTCATTTCTTAGTAGCACTCACCAATTTATGGAAATTATTTGTTTCACTGTTGATTTGTTTCTTTTGACTGTATGCTAAAGACTTATGCTATTTAATGTTCACGTATGCATTCTGGATAAAAATCATGATAATAACCTGTATAGAAACAATGATATTTTAAATAGAACTAAGTTGAGCAACACTTCAATATAGCTTAAGTTATCAGTGAATTACCTTTCGAAGTCTCTCGATCGAGGATTGTTTAAACCTTAATTCAGTTATTGTAATACAACTATATGGTTTTGACACCACTTTTGGGATAAACTTCACTTGTAATTCTATTTTGAGCACACTACTTCATTACAGAGGACAACTCACTGTTTCCTCGTTGATCTTTATATTCTTTCTTAGTTTAATGTATGATCTTCAAGCTAGTTTTCCCATCATATTTTTTTGTTGTTTTCACATCCATTTGAGGTTTTGACTTTTTGGGATAAGTTATATGTTGTAAATCATCAATTCTAAGAATTTTATTTTATAATTGTCGATGCTATATAATTACATTTTCAACTGGAAGAAAGGGACTCATTCCTCATATTTAAAAGAAAATGACTTGCATGTTAAACGATAAACCACAAGATCCACTTATAAGTTCTACCCAAGATACGTTTTTATAATGTGGAAATTAGGGAGGCATCCCTATCATACTTTCATATTGTAAAGCGGGTCCCTGTCAAAGTTTCATTGTAAATCCGGTCCCTATTTTCTAGAAACAAAGAAAACTATTGCTGAAATGTCAACAACTTTTATAAATAAGTGTTGATATTTCAGCAACTTTCCCTATCAAAGTTTCATTGTAAATATGGTCCCTATTTTCTAGAAACAAAGAAAAATTATTGCTGAAATGTCAGCAACTTTTATAAATAAGTGCTAATATTTCAGCAACTTTCATACACTGTGTTCACAGTGTACATAAATGTTGCTAAAATGTCAGCAACTTTTATAAATAAGTGCTGATATTTCAGCAACTTTCATACACTATGTTCACAGTGTACAGAAAAGTTGCGGAAATGTCAGCAACTTTTATGAAAAGTTGCATCATGCTCTGCAATAATCGTGAATAAAAATTAGGGACCTAATTTACACTGAAATTTAGTGAAGGACTTTTCGTGTATTTTGAACCTTAATAAGGACCTGTGCCAAAAGTACCCTTTTATAATGGTATAACAACAAGTAACAACAACAACAATAAAAAGTTATGTTTATAAAAATTAACAAGTTTGTAATAAAATAATAATAATCAAGTTTGATAAAATTAACTAAATTTACAGTAATAAATATTATTAAAAAATAACTAAGTTTGATAAAAAATAAATAAGCTTATAAAAATTGACCATGTATTATAAAAATTTAATTAAGTTAACTAAGTTTTTTTTAAATTAACAAATCTGCATTAATAACAATAATAATAATTAAGTTTGATAAAAACTAACTAAGTTTATAATAATAGTAATAATAAATTAACTAAGTTTATAAAATTAAAAAAGTTAAATAATTTTTATAAAAACTAAATTTTATAAAAAATGAATAAGTTTGTAAAATTATTCTAAATAAAAGTCTATAAAATTTAAAAAAATATTATAAAAATTTAAATAATTTTTATATAAATTAATAATTGTATAATAATAATAAACTATCGTTTGATAAAAATTAAGTTAATAACAATAATTTAATTTAACAAAGTTTATAAAAATTTAAAAATTATCTAAGTTTTATAAAATTTAACTAAGTTTTATAAAGATTAACCAAGTTTTTATAAAAATTAACTTAGTATTATAAAATTTTAGAGTAATTAACTAAGTTTATAATACCATTAATAGTAATAATAGGAAAAAGTTTATAATAATTATAATAATATTAATAAACTAAGTTTGATAAAAATTAACTAAGATAATAATAATAATAATAAACTATAGTTTGAATAAATTTACTAAGTTTTATGAAAATTAAATATGTTTATAAAAATTAACTAAGTATTATAAAATTAACAAGTTTATAGTAATAATAATAATAAACTAAGTTTGATAAAAATTAACTAAGTTTATAATAATAATAAATAATAGTTTGAATAAATTAACTAAGTTTAATAAAAAGTAAATCGTTTATAAAAATTAAATAAGTATTATAAAAATTAAAAAGTTTATAATAATAATTATTATTATAAAAATTCTGACCATTTTTTGCTTTACGTTTATAAAAATTAACTAGGTTTTATAAAAATTAAATAAACTTATACAACTTAATTAAGTTTTATTAGAATTTAACTAAGTTAATAAGTTTTTAAAAATTAAATAAGTTTATTATAAAAATCAACCAAGTTTATAAAAATTTAACTAAATTAACTAAGTTTTAAAGAAATTATTTAAATTTAATATAAGTTTAACTAAGGATGTTTGATGTATTTTAAATATGCAAAACAGTTTCACATTCGTTTGTTGATTGTTAAATTTGTCTACAGGTAATTAGCTTTATAGGAGCAAAGACCAGCTGCAGCAAAGAATTGTGGGTAATCAAGTAATGAACATGGCTTTAATTGTTATATATATTATAACATTTTATTAGTACTTGTTGTGTAAACTTATTTATGAATGGTTATGGATTATGTGAATTTGCTTTTTTTTTTGAAAAACTATTATTGAAATGGTTATGGATATCATATTTGATTATGTGATTAACGTGTTTTTTCAGTTGTTTGAATATGATGATTATGTGGTTGATTGATTAATTGTTGGTTTGAATACGACGATTATGTGATTGATTGTTGGTTTTATTAAGACTATTATGCGAGTGATGGGTGGAAATGACACAAGCCATTAACAGAAAACGGTAGCATTTAAAGTATGCTGCAATATAGTTAATAATCTTTAGTACCGTTTTTAAAACGCTACAGAAATAAATGTAAATGGCTGCGATTTGACTTTCGTAGCTTTGGAAAAATGCTACCAAAATTTTTAGTAGCGTTTCGGTAAACGCTCGATACGACATGTTACTAAAAGTCCAAAACTTTTTGTAGCGTTTCTAAAGCCCTACAATATGTCAAGTTTTGGAAGCATTTTCTACAACGCTACAAAAAGTTTTAGACTTTTAGTTGCATGTCATATCGCAGCGTTTGTCGAAACGCTGCTAAATGTTTGTACCAAAATTGGGCACAACACTCCTCGGATGTGTTTGAAGAGATAAAATGAAGAAAATAAATGCAAAATGAAGCAGATCTAACAAACACACCAATAAAAAGACAGGAAAATGCATAGGAACACACATATTTAGAGTGGTTCGGCGAATTGCCTATGTCCACTATGAAATGACGGATGTTTATTGAACTTTACTCGTTGATTACAAAAGATTATAGCAGTACAACTGAGATTTAATGGTGATTTCGGCAGAGTATCAGCGTAGAGAAGCCAAAAGTCCATTTTCTGTAGGTCCAGGGTCACTATTTATAGGTGTAGGCAACAAATATCTTGCCCAGATCTTGGAAGACTTCTTCTCTCACGTGGGTGGGCCCACGGGAGCGAGTTCAGGTGATTTCGGCTCGATTTGGGAGCGATACAAATTGGGTTCGTATCGATCAAGAATTGGTCCTTTCGGGCTAAAATTTATCAAGTACATTCTTGAGGTTGTAGGCAAGCTCCTGTGAAAATTTGGTGGCATTTGGACTTGTAGATCTCGAGTTATGATCGATGCAAGTTTTGGATCTCCAATGTGCAAACGAGTTCGTCTTGATACTTGTTTGTATCGCTCTGTTTGTATCCCTGTCTGCACGTGCTAAGATGATGTGGCACTATATCTTAGGATCGATCCACTTTTCATGCCGAGTGACCGAGTCGTCCATCTTTACGTGTCTCCTTCGTATCGCTCCCATTCAGGTGCTTTGTACCCATGCCGTTCGTGTCCATTGATATGGCTTCATTCGTATCCATCAATTGCTATGTTGTTCGTATCGATATATGAGATCATTTCGTATCAATAGCCTCTACCCCAATTCGTATAGATATAGACATCGATTTCGTATCGGTACCTTTTAGGCGCTGCCTCGTATCGCTTGTGGGTGATGATCGATACGGGCCGTGCATTAGTGGAAGCGATATGAAATGTCACTAAGTGAGGGATACGAACCAGAGTAGATGTGATGGATACGAAGTGGTGCCTCTTCCATGGATACAAACTAGCACTCTCTTGATGGATACGAACCGGATGTGTTTCATTTGAGACTTTATGGATATGAATTTGCATGAATACGAACGAGGTTTCTTGGATGGATTCGAATGGAATCGATACGAAGGAGGTGGTCTGATGGATACGAATGAGAGCATTGCTTGATTTGCATTGATCATATCTTGAGCATACGAACTCCGATTGATTTGAAATTTGAAACATTGGATTTCATAGCTTTGCTTGTCGTATCATATCGATTGTAGCTTGATCCAGACCGGGACAAAAATTTACCAGTATCCATAGTGAACCTGCATATAACCGATCTTCGGGACGGATTGTCCTTGGTCGCCAGTCAAGTCCTTGGTGTCACGGCCTTGTCAAAAGGCAGGATAACATTTGCCCTCTAAAGTACATCCTGTGTGAACATGACGTGCTTTGAAAAGCTGCATTCTTTATTCTGAAAAGGTTCTATCTGATTTGTTGAATAGCCGTTGTCTTTTCATCGAAAGATGTAACCTTTGATTGATCTTCAATAGTAGAAATAATGAATGGTTGATTGCCAATTGTTGTACTGTGCACTGTTGTAACTAAGTGTTGGATGATAACAAGCTATTGTTCTAGGTCGTAATTACCATCAGGTGATCATCCAATTCCTGTGAATTTTGAAATTTGAATGTTAGTCCGTCACATACATATATGTGTGTCAACCTGACTCTCGTCAACGTTCATACGTTCACGAGTCTTCGTCAGTTTTCTTGCATCGAATTCCGTATCGATCCTCTCCTGAATTTATGTGAAATTCGAGTTGTAACAACGCTTGATGGTTGTTTTAGAATGTCTCTTCGTATCGATCCTCTCCTGGATCGATGTAAAAGGTCGAAAGATTGTTTTCTTATCGATGTCGATTGACTCGAATTTAGTTGTTGTTTTAACGTAGTTTGTATCGATGGATACGAGTTCTTAGGGTCTTCGAATAGGGGGATACGAAATTGACATTTCGTATCGATGGAGTTGAACGGTTCAAGTATGATCTTGCAATGACTTTCGTATCGATGGGCTTCGTATCGATGGACACAAAATAGATGGCTGGTCATTGATGGGTATGAAGTACTAGACTCTGGATCGCTTTGAGTTGATGGGTACGAAGTACTAGACTCTGGATCGCTTTGAGTTGATGGATACGAAGGTCGTTCTTCGCATCGATGGATACGATCATTCCAGATATGCTTGTACAACGTCCTTCATATCGATAGTATTTTAACCGCTCCTATCGGTTATTAGCATTGGGAGATGAATCGTTTCCTTCCTTTGGTTTCTTACCCATATAAATACATTGTGGACTTTGAAAATTTTTCATTTGCCTTCATTTTTACAGACTGTGTTCGTATCGATCGAAAGATTGAGAAAAAGAAACTGCCCTCTGGCTTCAAACCAAACAAACCTTTGATCTTCGAATTGATTGCTTAAATTAGGTAATTAACTGAAATAATCTATTCTAGAATGATGAGACTCGAAATTAAAGCCAATTCATCCATAATCATGGCGAATTCAGATGATGATGAAGCCAGAATTGGGTTGGAGTACAGTTGAAGGGGGAGTGAATGGAGTTAGGCCGATTGGAGAAGAAGGAGTGTATAGGATATGAAGGAGTCGCACGTACCAATTATGGATGGTAAGAGAGGTCTGTATCGATCTAAAGGCAATGGGGCTTCATACAGGTGGAGTGAGTGGTTTCGTATCGATCGGTGATGGGAGTCTGTATCGATCCGGAGTGATCGATACGAAGACCTGAGCTTGGCAATCGATACGAAGATTCCACTGATGGTCGATGTGAAGTGGACATTCAGGATCGATACGAACTAACCCTGTGATGATCGATACGCAGAATGGTGTTCCACGATCGATACAAAAATGCTTCTGGGGATCGATCCAAGTCTGAACCCCGATGGATACGAACTAGTTGCCGTCTGCATACTTGAACATTTGACTCCGATGAGCTTTGTCCTTGCATAACTAGACTTGAACATGTCACCGCATATTTGACTGACTTTTAAAGCTTGTCGATGGAACTTGTAACTTGACAAAATTTAACACATTTTAACTTGGATCGGTTCCCGAAGTCGGGATGGCACGGCTATGACGGTCAGCAATGACGGTCACTCCGATAGAATTTCGAAGTCTTGTCGTTCAAACATTCTCTTTTAAACCTTATAGAATCTCTTAAGTAACATACAGTACTTCACTGCACACATTCACGCACTTCACACTGGGGAACACATGGGATTATTGTTTTATAACAATGGTTTTTGATGAGTTGATTAGTTATGGAACCCGGGAGTTCACAGCAACAGGAGGCTCAAAGTCCACCTCCTTTGGTAATAGAGATGCCGGCCATCGCGACCGAAATCATAAGTCCAGCTCCGGACGAGTTACCAGGAGCAACCTTCATCGGGAACCCAAAAGATTCCGTTCCATCTAATGTCACCGAAGATATGTTGGGGAGAATTTGCTTGCGGCACGGGTTATCGTTGAACGATGTTCTGTTACCATGGCCGAACGACAGGCTACACGCTCCTCCGGAAGGGTACACTGCTTTTAACCGATTTTCCTGCACAGCCGGGACGCTTCCACCATTGAATCAGTATATCCGGAAGGTGTTATCTTATTTAGGGATTGCCCCATCACAGTTGCATCCGAACGGGTATGCTCTTCTGAACAATTTATTCATCATCTTTATGGAGCACATTTTCCGACCTCCGACTTCAGAGGAAGTCAGATTCTTGTTCAATGTAAAGAGTCGGGGAGATAATCCTTCTTTCACATTCTTAGAGGGAGCGAGAAACTATCAAATCGAAATAGGAACTTGGGCCAAACTTAGCTACTTCAAAACCGAATGGTTCTATGTTTGTTGCCCACCAGGATTTGCTAGACGATGGCTTGTCAGACGTAAGTGCCGCACTTTCTCTGGTGACTAATGGGATAGTTGCAATCGATGTTGAGTCTAACATTTTCTTTCTTTTACAGCTTCAATTCCACGACCTGAAGGCGCTCACTTTAAGGAAATAGTACAGATTTCGCAAGAGGTGCTGGGCGAGATTAGAGAGATCGACTCGGTACTTACGGATGAAAATTTAAGGGCCGTTGGGCTAATTGATAGAGACCAAAGCATAAGGCCTGAAGGATCTCTTAGGGTAGCTCCGATAAGACGGGCTAGGCATAAGGCTCCCGGGATTGTAATTGCTGAGCAAGGTGGTGAAGAGGATACGCCCACCGAAGACGAACCCGTAGCCGGGCCCTCAGACAGTCCTTGACATTCAGAGGGAAAGAGAAAAGGCAAGGCGGTTTCCCATAAGCTTCACAAGTCTTCAAGATGGAAATCCGTGGTCAAGTCCCAGCTACCGGTGTTATAATGTCGGAGGCTCCTCCCCCACATGTGGAGAATGCTTTCGAAGGACTTGCAGACATTCCAATTCCGGACTATGTGTCGCTCCAACAAGATACCGGGTTGGAAGGGCTTCATAGTGCCTTAGATCTAGGCGAGTCGATTCCTTCGAGTATGGCCGACATATCTGGTTAGTTGGGGGGTTTGCACATGCATACACACACTTCACGGCACTACATAATTTCTAATCACAAGATATTCATTTTTGGGGAATACCAACTCTGTTTTCTTTTTCATTTTACAGGCACGATGTCAAAGCGAGGATCTATGCTTGGCAGCCTCCGTTCTGCACGCCATTCATCTAGTTTGTATTATGAGTCTCGCAGACGTGAGGCCGATAGAGACCGCGATCGCGGCTACTCTAATCAAGAAAGGGAGCGCTATGAGAGGGAGAAAGAGTATAGGCGCCGTTCCCGGTCACGCTCTCCGCCACCCAAAGGCCCAACACATCCTTCTGGCTCTGGCAAACAAATCTATGAATCTTCACGTCAAATACCACCTTCCCAAGCACCAAGGCCTGACCAACAGCATCGAAGGACGGTAACCGAAGCCTCCGTCGTTGCTGAACAAGCTATCACAGAGCCCACCGGGGAAGGAGCGATTAGAATCGCTAAGCTGAAAAAAGATTTTCCAAATATCTGTTTTGATGGCTTCGTCTTTCCTTCGCACTTAAAGCGGATTCCTGTCGAGGTAGAACAAACAATGCACGACTACATTCATGATGTTTATGGCCAGTACCGGGAATGGATGAAGACCGCGGACAATGTTTCAGCGGTGGCCTTTGAGCGGGCTAAGACAATCGGAAATTTAGGGACCGATCTCGCTCAGAAGGACCACATAATCCAAGTGCTTAACAATGAGAACGAGTCGGCGAGAAATTCAGAGACAGAGGCCAATAAAAGGACTGATGAGGCAACTCGAAGGATAGAAGAGATGAGGCAGACACACTTAGCCCTGGTTGAGGAGATGGGACATCGGACCACCACAGACATCGAAGATCTTCTTATTACATACAATGCTAATGTGCTGAAGCATCAAAATCTAACCTGGCTCGAAAACAATCCATCACACCTATACAATGCTTGGTGCCGCTTGGTAGAAGATGAAAAAGCAGAGCATCGAGCTGAATCTATCGATGAATTTGAATTGGAGAATCGGGTGCTGAGTGAGGATGAGAGGAGAGTTCTCCATGACATTACTATCACATATGAAAAGAAGAGACTTGGTACTCAGCATCCGGAGGCTGGAGAGGGTTCTGGCGTTGAGCATCATGATGCGGGTTCTGAAATTCTTATTCCAACCCAACCCGAATCTGCTCCTACGGTTGATTCTTTATCCGTGCCAGCTTATGATCCTGATCAACCGCAGTTGTCTCTAACTCGCGAGCATGTTTCTGAAGCTGCTCCGCCATCCTCGAGCCAATCCGAGGAAGGTATTCTGAACATTTCTTGCATTTACTCGAAGTGAGGAACTTTGTCTGAAGCAGTTATTAACATCTCTTCTCTTGTCTTTATTCAGAGATAGAAGCTGCACCGGTCGTGCCCCTTGTAACTCAAGAGTCGCATCATGATCAGGAGGCCCTTATAACAGAGGCGACCACAACAACGGCCGCTGCACCAACCGATGGAGCGCAGGAGAGCACTTTTACTTTTGATGAGCAGATGATGGAGGAACTTCTTGGTCATCAAAGCGACCCTTTTGCCGACCTGCCATTTGTCATGGGTGGAAGCGCACCCGTGATCAGCTCCTCGGCCCCAACTGCCAGCATCCCCACGGACACTCAAACAATCCATGAAGAAGAGATAATAGCTGAGATCAATGTTGAGATGGAAGCGGCCGCGCGGGCCAGCGGTGTTGGAGGTGGGAATGCGGGCCCTGGTCCAGCCCCTCTACGAATGATTTCTCCAGGAGGCACGGTTGTCGACACCGGTGTGCCTCCCCCATCTTCTAACGTCGATCCTGTCCCTCCGACTCTGCCTCCAGAGAGTATTCCAATTTCTGTGAGTTCAGAGGAGGAGATCACTATAATTCCCTCGGCTGGAGACCAACCACTAAAAGGCAAAGGCTCGAAGAGGCATCTAAGTGGTAGCTCCAGTGAGTCAACGTCGGGGAGGAAGAAGAAGAAACTAAGGGAATAGACATATCTTCCTACTCCTTTTTTTGTAGATAGACAGGAATTTCTTTTTGCTTCTTGTAGGCCGTGTATAGATGCGGATTCGGCCCCTGCTAGTAGGAATTCTTGGAAAGATTTTTGTACTTATCCTTCTTTTTCGAAGAATAGTTAAAATAAAATTCCATTTTGTTTCCAGCATAACTTTGTGTTTATTTGCTTAAGTATTTCAGCGCTCGAACTTCCATTCAATGTCCTTATGAATTTTTAGTCTTTGAATCGGACCTGAGTTTAGTTGTTAAGTCCCGAAGTTACGACTTCGAGTCATAATCGAACGTTAAGCCGAGTTCTAATACCGCATTGTCCCAATCAGTAGTTGGTACTTAAGTTCTGCCCCCAGACCCGGGGATAAATTGAAAAGATCGGTTGGCAGTCGCTTTTCACCTTTAATACATCGAGCTTAACTTTGTTGAAATGAGGCTGAAATAAGACGAGTTCGGGTGGTCGAATCACACTCGCTCATCTATTGGTGATGCATCCACACTTTGGGGATTGTGCTTATGCGTTGGCGGTTGGTCTCGCCCGCTTAAGGTTTAGAGATATGTCCGTGCTCCGGGGACTTAAGTTATTTTATGGGTGGTCAGTCACATCCGTTTAATATTTAGAATTTTGTTTGTACTCTAGGGACTTAAGTTGTTTTACGGGCGGTCAATCGCACCCGTTTAATATTTAGACTTTCGTCTGCACTCTAGGGACTTAGATTGATTTGTGGGTGGTCAATCACACCCAATTTGCGTTCATACTCTGGTCCGCACTCTGGGGACTCGAAGTCGTTTCACGGGTGGTCGTTTCACACCCGGTTTGTGTTTATACCCTAATTCACACTGTGGGAATTTGGAGTTAGTCGATGGGTGGTTGGTTACACCTATATTGATGTTTATACTCCATTTCGCACTCCGGGAATCTGGAGTCGGTTAACAGACGGTCGATCACATCTGTTATAGTTTTAAGATTTCGTTCGCACTCCGGGAATGATAGAAGTATCAGGATCATGGATGGTCGGATCACATCCACCCTGAGTTAACAAGCGAGGATGTTAGATGGACGGATCCATCCTCCCTGGACTTGGTTTAAGTATGGGCGAAGTCATTAGGCGGACGGATCCACCTACTTCGAGCCCGCATTTGTAAGTTTATACTCCAGCTCGCACTCTAGGAGCCGGAGTTAGTTAGAGGATTGTCGTGTATCAATCCTTTTTTGGCTTCAGTGTGATGGCTTGTCCCCGAGCTCGGGTTTCACTTAGTGAGTGACCGGTCGTATCACTATCACTCCCTATTTGAATAAGTCCCACCGTAGGATGGAACTTAGCTCACCGTGCATTGTGATGGTCGCATGACGCATTTCAAAAATCACTGCTCTGGCTCGAAGAGATTGCATTTTATTGCTGAAATAAGAAAGTACGACAAAGTCAGTTGCCTTATTACAAATTCAAATTTTGAAATGCATAAACAAATTGCAAATGAAAAGCAGACTAAATGAATAAATAAAGCCTGTTATGTATAGTAACGACGAAGACTCTTGCTATTCCAGGCTCTCGGCAAAGTGAGACCATCAACGGTCGATAGTTTAAATGTGCCATCTCCGAGTCTTTGTTCAATAACATACGACCTTTCCCACGTTGGTTTCATATGTGAAGGAACCGGGTAAATTCTCTTAAGGATGAGATCGCCGAGTTCAAAGGTTCGGGGTCTGACCTTGGCATTGTACAAACGAGCGACTCGACTTTGGTAGGCGGCTGCCCTCAAATCAGCCTCTTCTCGCTTCTCATCCAATAAGTCCAGAGATTCGACAAGTAATATAGCATTTGTCTTCAGATCATAATATGTCACACGATGAGAAGGTACTTCCATCTCGATTGGAATAACAGCTTCTGAACCATAGGAAAGAGAAAATGGAGTGTGGCCGGTTGTGGACTTGTGGTTGTTCGATAAGCCCATAGGGCCATAGGAAGTTCGTCGACCCACTTGCCCCCACCGTTTTCCAATCGTTTCTTCAGAATGGACTTTATAACTTTATTAATAGCTTCAACCTATCCATTTGCTTGAGGGTGTGCAACTGCGGAGAACTTCTTCTGAATATGGAATCGTTGATAGAAATTCTTGAATTCGACACTATCGAATTGGGCTCCATTGTTAGTGATGATGGTATATGGAAGACCAAATCAACAGATAATATTACGCACAACAAAGTTGATCACTTTCTTCATTGTGATAGTAGCAAGGGGCTCGCCTTCCGTCCATTTGGTAAAGCAATCAACTGCAACGATGGCGTACTTCGCGCCACCTTTGGCTAGAGGTAGAGATCCAATGATGTCGATGCCCCATATTGCGAACGACCATGGACTGACCATCTGAGTTATTTTAGTAGGCGAAGCTCTTGGAATCCGAGCATGTTTTTGACATCTGTCACACTTCCTGGCATAATCTGATGCGTCGCGATTTACAGTCGGCCAATAGTATCCATACCGGAGTACTTTCTTGGCAAGAGCTTGTCCCCCATTGTGATCGCCACATTCTCCTTTGTGTACATCGTGCAATACTCGATTGATTTCATCATGGGCGATACACCGAGTAAAGGAATAGAGTACCCTCTTCTATACATGACTCCATTCTGAATAGTGAACCGCGAAGCCTTTTAAAGGACTCATTTTTTTCACTCCTGAGCTCTGGCAGGGTTCCATGCTCGAGATATTTTTTGAATGGAGTCATCCATGACTCCTTATCGGGAGCGACCTCAAATACCCAATCGGTCTCCATTTGATCAATACTCAGGGAAGATAATGTCTTAATGGGAACGAGTCCCATCTGCTGTGCTTCGCCGGTACTGGCTAACTTTGCCAAGGAATCGGCCTTCTGATTGTGTTCTTGGGGTATGCAATAGATGACATAATAATCGAACTAATTCAATATTTCCTGGACCTGAGCGAGATAAGCGGCCAGTCTCCGGTCTTTAGCTTAGTATTCCCCCCAAACTTGGCACACAACCAATTGTGAATCGCAGTAAATCTCCACAGTAATAATTCTTAAATCTCTGGCAAGCCTTAATCCGGCGAGCAGGGCTTCGTATTCGGCCTCGTTGTTAGTCGCATGGAAATTGAACTTTAAAGCATAACATATTAATCGGCCTTCATGAGTTTCAAGTACAACCCCAGCGCCTGAGCAGCGGTCATTCGATGCACCATCAGTATGTAGCTTCCGGACATATTTAGGAGATTCACTGGTTTCGGGCAAGTCCTCCGAGACAGTGAATTCTGCGATAAAATCTGCTAGGACTTGTCCTTGAATAGCTCGCCTTGGTGTGTAAGTGATATCGAACTGACTCAGCTCGATATTCCATTTGAGTAACCTTCCAGACGTCTCAGGCCGCGTAAGGACCTGTCGTAACGGCTGGTCGGTGTAGACAGTGATAGGATGAGCCTGAAAATATGGATGGAGCTTTCTCGAGGCAATGACAAGACAGTAAGCTAACTTTTCCAACTTCAGATAATTTTTTTCTACACCAGTCAGTCGTTTGCTGATGTAATAGACTGGCCGTTGTATCCAGTCTTCCTTCCGAACTAAAGCAGCACTGCTTCCATTTTCTGACATTGCCAAGTAAATGTACAGTCTCTCATGATCAATAGGCTTTGATAGAATGGGGGGTGTGGACAGATGTTGAACCAGTGCTTGGAATGCGCCCTCACACTTTGTAGTCTATTCAAAGTTCTGTTTCCCTTTTCTGATCAGATCGAAGAAGGGAATGCATTTGTTGGTGGATTTCGAAATGAACCTGCTTAGTGCTGCTACCTTCCCGTTGAGGCTCTAAACTTTCTTTATAGTCTTTGGAGTCTCAAGATTTCTAATTGCCCAGATCTTCTCGGGATTGGCTTCAATTCCTCGAGCACTGACGATGAATCCAAGGAATTTTCCAAATGCGACCCCAAAGTGACACTTCAATGGATTGAGCTTCATTCTGTACTCTCGAAGGATGTTGAACATCGTTTCTAGGTCTTTGATATGATTGGTGGAGAATTGCGACTTCACAAGCATGTCGTCCACATATACCTCCATGGTTTTTCCGATCTGGTTAGCGAACATTTAGTTGACGAGCTCTGATAAGTTGCCCCGGAATTCTTAAGTCCGAACGACATCACTTTATAACAATAAAGCCTCAGATCGGTGACAAAGTTGGTATGCTCCTGATCAGGCAGATTCATCGGTATCTGATTGTAGCCAGAATATGCATCCATGAAGGATAAAAGTTCATGTCCGGCTGTTGAGTCTATGAGCTGATCAATCCGGGGAAGTGGGAAACTGTCTTTAGGGAAAGCTTTATTCAAGTCTGAGTAGTCAACACAAGTTCTCCACTTCCCATTAGGTTTCCTGACAAGTACAGGATTGGACACCCATTCTGGATACACCGCACCTCGGATAAACCCGTTCGATCTGAGTTTATCCACCTCTTCCTTATGGGCGGCATATCTCTCTGGATCCATACCACGCCTTTTTTGCTTGACTGGGACATGCCGCTGGTCAATATTCAATGTGTGGCTAGCGATGTCTGACGAGATCCCACACATGTCGGAGTGCGTCCAGGCAAACACATCGAGGTTTGCCCGGAGAAATTCAACCAATTCCTCTTTCATCTGTTGGCTTAGCTGAGATCCAATCCTTAGCATTCTAGAATCATCATCATTACCAATTGGAACATCGATCGTCAGCTCTGCTGGAGAAGCCTGACTGTCGTTGAACTCGTCCTCACTTTCAGTATCTCTCGAGTCAAGATCTCTTGGGAATTGGTTGTGGTGCCCGGGCCTTGGTCCAGGCGTTACCTGTCAATTATCAGCAAAGCGGATGCAGAGAGATTCCTCTATGCCTTTTCCCTTCTCTTTTCGTTGCGCTTCCCGCAGCTCAGCAACATAACAGGCTCATCCAGCAGCCTGGTCTCCCTGAACGACTCCGACTCCATTGTCGGTAGGGAATTTCAAAGTTAGACACACGAGGCGATAGCAGCCCTGAACTCAGCTAGGGACGGTCGGCCCAAGAAAGCATTATATGGTGAATTAATATCCAATACAATAAATTGCAATATTCGGACTCCCCGGCGCTCTCCAACTCCCAACTCCACTGGTAGCTCCACCATCCTAGTGGGTATAGTCGCACTTCCATTGAAGCCATAAACACGAGACCGACAAGGCTTAAAATCTTTCCCTTCCATTTTTATTTGATCATAAGCCCGCTTAAAGAGTATGTTCACTGAACTTCCACTGTACACTAAGATCCTCTTCATCCAAGCAGGACCTATCTGAGCTGAAATGACCAGTGGATCAATGGTTGGGGTTTCGACTCTGTCTGCATCCCTGTCTCGAAATATGATGTCATCTGTCATCGTTTTCCGTTGTTTGGCCGGAGTCCCATCTTCTAAATTACTACAACATTCGAAGCTTGCATGCTTAATAGAGCTGGCATACGACTTTATTTCCCTCTAGCTTCGATCTGAGGACCACCACTAACAGTATTAATCACCAACCTCCCGCCGGTACGAGCAGGTTCCTCTGGTCTAACCTGATTTGGTATCTGGTTTTGATTTGATGGGCCTGCACCTCCAGTTGCGGCGCCCGAACAAACTGCTCCAACTTTCTTTCTCGGATTAACTTCTCGATAATATCCTGTAAATGACGACACTCGTTCGTGTTGTGGCCATAACTATCGTGAAATGTACAATACTTTCTTGTTTGAATCTATTTTTCTGATGATTACTTTGGAGCAAGTTTCTTATATTGGACAGTATTGCAGGTCTGCAAGTACACAGTTTCCATAGATGTATTTAAAGGAGTATAAGTGTCAAACATGGGAGCTCTACATCGCGGTCCGTGATTCTGATCCCGTTCCTGCCCTGATTTCCATCGCCTTTCTATTGGTTCTGTTTATTATGTATGTTTAACTGCACTTTTCCGGAACTCTCCCCGGTTTGTTTTACAGCGACATTGCTTTGGATTCCTTCCACACTGGGCCCTGCGTCATCCTTTTTCCTAGACTGTTTCGCATCCTCCCTTCTCAAGAACTGTGTTGCCTTGGAATAGAAACGATCCAATGATGTAGGGGGTTTTCTGGCCAACCAGTTGCCAAATTCGGAATCGGGATCGATCCCCTTAGTTAGTGCCATCAAAATTGAGTTGTCATTAGGATTACTAATCTCAGCGCATGTAGCATGAAACCTCTCCAGATAACGTCTGAGTGTCTCTTCGGGAGCTTGAGCGACGTTGGACAAGGTATAACATCTTTGGGCCTAGTGACATGCATGAGAAACTGTTCAACAAACTTCGTTGCCAACTGGTCAAAATATGAGATAGATCGAGGTGGTAAGCGAGTAAACCACATAGTTGCGACCCCCCTAGGGAAATTGGGAAACTTCGGCATTTGACCGCATCATCAGCACGCGCAGCATTCATTAACCATTCATACTTTAAAATGTGTTGGTTAGGGTCAGAGCTCCCTTCATAAATAGGTAGAGTTGTCATTCTGAATCGCCGAGGTGGTTCAGTGTAGAGGACATCATCGATGAAAGGGGTATGACTCCTGAAGATTCCCCAGTCTTCATTGGTGAGGCCTTGACTTTCACGGATCATCTGACGGATCATTGTCGGGATGTCTGGCATCTGGACATTCTGGGCATGCTGGGCCAAGTTGTGGTCGGGTTCCATAATGCGAGGATGGGCCGGGCGCGGTCGACGGTCCATACCTCGCCTTCTTGGCTCTAGGTCTTCGGGAACATAAGGTTCATGAGTATAATCACGCTGGCGAAGGTTCTGATATGTTTGGTTCCGAGTGTCAGCTTCCAACTCCATGGCAGGGGCAGCAGCGCGGTTATTGGTAGCGTGATAGGGAACCGTCCCTCCTCGGGAAGAGGGTCCGGTCTGGTGGTTGGGTGACGGACCAACTCTCGGTTGTCCAATAGTCAAAGTGCACTGATGTCCGGTAGCCTGCGTATAGCTTCCATCCAGCCATGGGCGGGTGGATCTGCGATTGTAATCAGAAGAAGCCGAATTTTGGTGGATGAAGAGGAGTTCTGATCCCTTATGGGTTTCCTTCATCTTTCACGGCTTAGCTGGTTGGTTAATTCCGCGTTGGCTCGAAGTTGCTGGGTAAGCTGCTGGCGGCTTTGAGTCAGCTCTTGCATCAGTAGTTGGAACTCCTCCCTAGTGACAGGGCCTTGCGGATTCGAAGGTCCGACAGCATTTAGGTCTATGGAAGGAAGTTGCGTGGAGTTCTGCCTGTCCCATCCTTTTGGATCTGCAGCTGTTGAGGTAGTCCTAGTGTTGACCATGGTGGAGAGCGAAGTTCTCTCCTAGACTTGGTACAAATCTGAATAGGATGGAAGAACTTCTAGGCTTGAAATCTGGATCTTCTCCTTATATTCTTGCAATCTAATATCGGCAGTAGATCCAATGAGCAGGAGAAAAGCTGGGTTTTCTCGGTGAAAGCACCAAAGCGTTTGTACCAAAATTGGGCACAACACTCCTCGGATGTGTTTGAAGAGATAAAATGAAGAAAATAAATGTAAAATGAAGCAGATCTAACAAACATACCAATAAACAGATAAGAAAATGCACAGGAACACATATATTTAGAGTGGTTCGGCGAATTGCCTATATCCACTATGAAATGACGGATGTTTATTGAACTTTACTCGCTAATTACAAAATATTACATGTGACGCCCCACCTCTATACTCACACTAGCCAAGGACACTACGGGGTAATGCTGTCGACTAGCACGAAGAATAAGGCTGTTGAGGAGCGACCATCTATGTAATTGCTTTGTGCGAGTACCGATATGTCAGATAATATGAATTGCATTTCATTTCAAGAGGAAATCCGACATATCAAATACAAACTCAAAGCTACTACACAGTGGATATGTGGGCTTCGAAAACAAATATAGAAATAAGCATAACACAAATCAGTCATAGATATTCATATCACAAAGGCGGAAACATATATGAATATAACACATAAAAGTGTTTGTCAAAATAGTGGTCATACAAGATCCACTACATCACAAAAGAATAGGTACAAGTGCTAAGCAAAAGAATAAGTATACATCAAGGAGTCTCTATCTCAAATGTATAAAAGCAAAAACTACTAGGCTAAAGTAGTTAGCCAAAAGTCAGAAGCTAGCCCCTGCTAAGAAGTCAAGTGGAAGCACCTGTAACACCTCGGTCTGACCCGAGTATTATTTAAGAAGAAAAATAATAAACGGATCAGTCTAGCTATAAATATCATATGAGATGAGAAAGGATAAGAGATACCACAAAATGTATGATAACAATAATGCCATACTGTGACAAGTATACATTCAATAACAATAAAAATCATACAATATCTCAAATCTCGTCAAATATCCAAAAAGAATATCACATTCTTTAGCTTATTCACCAAACCCCAAATATTGACAAAACATATCAATGTCAATCACAAAAATTGGTGAAACACATATTCCAGAAGTCAACAATTAGAAATTCAGAAAACACAAAAGGAGGAGGCCTATCACAAACGGAAGCATGAAAACTCACCAACACGTGTATCACAAACGGGATGATATCCCTTGGTTGCTAACCATAGAGCCGGTGCAACGACGTAGTACAATAACGGTATGCCCGAGGAACCTGATACTCAAGTAATTCGGAACAACGACGTAGTACAATAACGGTACGCCCGATGAACTTGATAAGCTGGAACAACGACGTAGTACAACAACGGTACGCCCGATGAACCAAACTCCATAAAACCATAGGTCGCTAGCCTATAAAAATTGAGACGAAGCTCCATAAAACGAGGTACAGTCCCCCACGTGGACAAAGAGACATCGCATACCGCTAGTCTAAACCATAAAATGATCACCATTGATCAATGAAAAGTGTAGATTACACTAAGCTAGTAAATAAATGAGTTTAGCTTCATGTCCCATAACCACTGGCTTAACTTAAATATTTACGAACAAATTATAGATTTCCACTCGAAAATTGTCACAAGATTTTAATCGAACAAGTCTAAGAATTAACCGATGAAGTAAACGCAAGCGTTTCATACCACTTGTTTTGCTAAGTCGTTTAATTGGATTTCTCATACGAATGAGGTAAAGGTTTGTATATACTAATAGATTGAAAAATGGATTTAAAAACAAGTTTTGTATTAAAAATGGTATTGAAATCATCTTTGTGAAAGCGTTTGAATATTTACTACTAGCATAGAAACCTTTGTATTTTTTAAAGTGACAAATCACAGAAAACGATTGTAGAAACAATCGATCACCAAATTCACATTCGACGACGTGAATTATAACCATAAAAATCAACATCAAATCCATCAAATGGATATTCCCAAAAATCCTGAAAAGAAGTCATCAAAGTTGATAATAAGTTATATCAACTAATCGGATCAATCAAAAATCGATTAAAACGGAAATCCTCTCAAATTAGTCAATTTAGCCGAAAAAAGCAGCTCCAAACGTCTGGTGGTTATCCCAGACGTCTGAGCTGAAGCTTTGGAATTTTCTTCCAGATCGCCCAGACGTCTGGGGAACAGACTCAGATGTCTGAGCTAAAAGACTGGAATTTTTATTCCGTAGCCTCAGACGTCTGAGCCTATTACCAGACGTCTGAGCTGAAGCTCAAGGCAAGGTTTTGCCTAGGCCAATGATGGTCAAATCATATCGAAAGCGATCGGATGAGCGACGATGACTAGGGATTTACGCCAAGTGACTACCCAGCCCTATAGGCTCACCAATACACTCCGAATAACATGTCCAAACATCCATATTAGGATTTTCATAGAGTTTGACTTCAAAATACCAAAAATTGGAATATTCATCAAACCAATTCAATTCAAAAGCAAATGAACATAAAATAGATGTTAGGAATTCATACCTAACAACTATCAAAAGTATAGACATAGATGTGAGTTCAAAAACTCACCTTTAAACCCAAAAACAACGAATGAGAAGCTTTAAAACAAAGGAAAGATCAACCACTCTTTAACTTCAACTCAAGGAGCTCCAATCTAAGCTCATAAGCAAATATTTCCTAAGTTAGGGTTTAGAAATTTTTGAAAATTGAAGAGAGATTGAGATGGAGAAGATGAAGAGGATGCTTACCTAAGCTTCTCTTTGATTTTGGAGCTTGAATCTAGAATTTCCTAGTAATCTAAGGTTTAGGAATTCTAATTTCTCTTTCTTTCCCCCATTTTTCTTTTAGCTTGAAAGTGTTAGGAAATGAAAATGAATGAATAGGAGTTGGAGGAGGAGTTAGGGTATTATGTTGGGTTAGTGGGCCGAAACCCAAACCCAAAGCCCAAAAATAGAAAAATACCAAATTCTACTCAACTCCAAACATATCGATGTTTATACTCAAAAAGGTCGCAAACGCCATTTTCGACTCAATGGAAGGGGTCTCGAGTCCTAATTCGACTATTTACAAAAAGTATCATTTCGGACTTTAATCCACTAACGATGCCGTATTTAAATTTCAACATTTAAATATACAATCGCAAAATATGCGGGTTGTTACATTACAGCAGTACAACTGAGATTTAATGGTGATTCCGGCAGAGTATCAGCATAGAGAAGCCAAAAGTCCATTTTATGTAGGTCCAGGGTCACTATTTATGGGCGTAGGCAGCAAATATCTCGCCCAGATCTCAGAAGATTTCTTCTCTCACGTGGGTGGGCCCACGGGAGCGAGTTTAGGTGATTTCGATTCGATTTGGGAGCGATACGAATTGCGTTCGTATCGACCAAGAATTGGTCCTTTCGGGCTGAAATTTATCAGGTACATTCTTGAGGTTGTAGGCAAGCTCCTGTGAAAATTTGGTGGCATTTGGACTTGTAGATCTCGAGTTATGATCGATGCAAGTTTTGGATCTCCAATGTGCAAACGAGTTGGTCTCGATACTTGTTCGTATCGCTCTATTCGTATCCCTGTTTGCACGTGCTGACCAGATGACGTGCCACTATATCTTAGGATTGATCCACTTTTCATGCCGAGTGATCGAGTCATCCATCTTTACGTGTCTCCTTCGTATCGCTCCCATTCAGGTGCTTCGTACTCATGCCGTTCGTGTCCATTGATATGGCTTCATTCGTACCCATAAATTGATATGTTGTTCGTATCGATATATGAGATCATTTCATATCGATAGCCTCTACCCCAATTCGTATAGATATAGACATCGACTTCGTATTGATACCTTTTAGGTGCTACCTCGTATCGCTTGTGAGTGGTGATAGATATGAGCTGTGCATTAGTGGAAGCGATACAAAATGTCACTAAGTGAGGGATACAAACCGGAGTAGATGTGATGGATACGAAGTGGTGCCTCTTCCATGGATACGAACTAGCACTCTCTTGATGGATACGAACCAGATGTGTTTCACTTGAGACTTATGGATACGATTTGCATGGATACGAACGAGGTTTCCTGGATGGATTCGAATGGAATCGATACGGAGGAGGTGGTCTGATGGATACGAATAAGAGCATTGCTTGATTTTGATCGATCATATCTTGAGCATATGAACTCCCATTGATTTGAAACGTTGGCTTTCATAGCTTTGCTTGTCGTATCATATCGATTGTAGCTTGATCTGGGCTAGGAAAAAAATTTACCAGTATCTATAGTGAACCTGCGTATAACCAATCTTTGGGATGGATTGTCCTTGGTCGCCAGTCAAGTCCTTGGTGTCACGGCCTTGCCAAAAGGCGGGATAACACTAAAAGCTTTGGTAGCATTTTTTCAACGCTACGAAAGGCCTTTTCTGGTGTACTGTAAGGAGCAATTTAGAGGCAAATCCACTTTCAATCATTCATATAAATCAACACAAAATTTATCTATAATATCTCCTTTTAAATTTAAGTAGAAATGATGATGTGTTTATTTTAAGTATGATTTATTTGTGCTATTAATTAGCACAACTTAAACCATTAAACTCTAACACATCATTCAAACCCACTTATAAATTCTCATAAAAATGACATGAAATTAAAAATTAAATCTATTTTAAGCATGATCTATTTACTATGAACTAGTAACACAGATCATCAAATTTTTATTCTAGTTTGACTTTCATCATCAAAATCACTTAGGAAAATGATGAAATAGTTTATGTTTATATTTGATTAAGCATAGCCTATTTGAGATGTCAACATAGACTATCAAATTCTCTGAAAAAGAAACATAAACTACCATCATTCATGATTTCCATTAAGCACAAAAGAGAGATCATAAATGAAATCATTATGTTAATTTAATATGTTTCATGAGAGCTTCATTACGCCTAAATTGAAGGGGTTTAGCTTCTCATATTTGAATACATCTTAACATAAAGTGATTTCAACATAAAAAAAGGGAAAATGAGAGCTAATTAAAAGAAAAAAGAGTTAACTACTTGCATGAAATAAAACTAAACTAACTGCAAGAATTAAATCCATGCTACTAATATGAAATAAGAGAGCATAAACTAAATAAGGGAGTATAAAATAAAATAGCCATAAAATAAAGCATGAAATAAAAATTGCATGAAAGTAAAGAACAAGGCTAAGAAGCCATTAAAGAGATATTTTATTTATCATTAATTTTGTGCTACAACTTTACATAAAAAAGAAGAAGATGGTTACATGAAATATAAATGGTATTTATACATGCTTAAAACCCTAATTCATTTTTAGGGGACTACTGAAAATGCCCTTGAGATAGTGCAACCTCCAAGTAATCATTAGGTAATTAATTAATCCCCACTAACATGCTTTTAAATCTCCATTAACATGTGCATGTGATTTTAATTATCGACCATTAGTTAGTGGGTACGTGGGCTCCTCCATGTTGCATGAATTCTTTTATTTCCTTTCTTCATTTGCTTTCAACATATGTGCATGCATACATCCATGAAGAATCATCCAATTTACACTCATTTTCCTACAAATAAAAAAATGTGCAAATAAATTTTCTCAAAATTAATTCAAGGACAAAATTACCATTTTGCCCCCAAATGAAGATGAATGAATGATGATTTGAAAACAATTTGGATTTTGGTTTAAACATGTAAATACCCTAATATGCTCATTTATTTTAATAAAAGAAGATCAAATATAGGAGTAAAAATATACATTTTTACAATCACACCAGGTGGAGATTTGGATGTTAAGGGCTTATCATCTGTTAGATTGAAGATGCATGATGGAAGGGTGGTGTAGTCTACATGAGTTAGGCACATCCCAAAAATTACAAAGAATCTTATTTTTGTAGGACAATTGGAGGTAAAAGGTTGCAACTTTTCGACTCAAGGTGGAGTAAGAGGGGTTTGGAAGGGTAATAGGCAGGTGTTGCGTGCAAAAAGAGGAAGCAACAATGTATACAAATTGCTTGGAAAACGTTGGAGAATGGAGGGATTTCTCAAAGTAGTGTTGGAGAAACAAATTTGTCAGAATCAAGGTGGAGCAAGCAATGGAAAACCACAAAGTCTACTTTGAGACCTTTGTGGTGTTACAAATAGTTCTGATTTATTGATGATATGCTTGTTCAATTAGGGGCATGCATATTTAGGTGGTTTGGAGGTTGCTAAAGTTTTCTTTTGGGGATGGAGACATTTGTTTCCATGGTAATATTGGAGATTGTTTAGAGTTTGAGGTTCTAGGTGGAGCTTGAATGACATTTGTCGAATATAGTATCAATGTGGAGATTGTTAGATTTTTGTGATACAATGTTCCATATTTAAGTAGATTTTGAAGATATTTGAGTTAAGATGGAATTGAGACTTAAATACATTACATCTTTGATAGATTTTGTAAATTTGGGAGATGATTAATTGACTCTTTTATTGTATTAAAGAAGACAATGAATTATCTACATGGGAAAGATTTATGAAAGCATTCAATAGCTTCTTAAAGAAAATATTTTGTTAAGACTATTATAAATAGGCATGTATATGGTTCATTAGATATGGGTGGGAAAAGGTTTATTTTTCTAAAGTTTTAGCAATTGATACATCTTCTCAATTTCTACTCAATTTTTAGGCTTTCTCTTGTAATCTTTTGGTGAATTACTAAAGGTTTTGTTTGGAGGAATCTATTTGTCATTATTTTTCTTCACTTCTTCTCTCTTCTAAAATCTAATTATGCAGGGATCCTAGAAAAAACCCTAACACATTGAAGATCTTTTATACCAAAGAGGTATTCATTTTCTTTTAGCAAAATTTGCTGCATTTCAATTTTCTCAATATGCCAACTTAGTCCTTTCATTCTTCATAAACTAAAAATAATGGCAATACAACACTACAATGAAAATCGATACAGTTTTGGCACTATTTACTTTTTAGATTTAAAATGTAAAAGATTTTACTTTCAAAAGTAGATGAAAACAAAATTTGTATGGATAATTCAAAAAATTTCCAAAGTTGAATTCTTTTATAAAAAATGACCATTAAAAAAAAATAGTTTTATAGATTTTCTTAAGTGGAAAATAGGCATAAGGACAAACTTTGAAAAAAAATTAGGCTGAAGGACAACAAGTTTCATTTTTAGGCTGAAGGACAAACTTTGATAAAAATTAGGTTGAAGGACAATGCTAAATATAGTTAGCATTTTGTATAGTGTAAAACTGAATATAATGCTAGTTATAATAGCATTTTCTATACTGTAAAAACTAGCATTGTCCTTCAGACTAATTTTCTTTCAAAGTATGTCCTTCAGCCCAAAATAGAAACTTGGTGTCCTTCAACCTAAATTTTTTTCCAAAGTTTGTCCTTGTGCCTAATACCCTCTTTTCTTAATTTATTTAAAAATAATTAAGGACAACAAATATATTTTTTAATTGTTATCAATTTTTATATAATTTTTAATCTATTTTGAGGACACATATTTTTTTAACATATACGGTTTTTTTCTTTTTAAATCTTTACTTTGTTACGGACTTTAAATAAGAAATTGAAATTATATTGAAAATGTTAGATGGTTCTTCTTTATAAAAGAAAAATAATGTTGGGACTTCACTGAAAAATACATTTTTTCTATTATAGATATTCGGTTTTTCTCAAAAATAATAAAAAAATTTACTCTATGAATATTTTATTTTTATATCTTTCTGTTTTTTAAAACCAAAAACAAGAATGAAAAAAATTAGTTTGACAACTAAAAAAGATATTTAGATATTTAAGCGAGAGGAAGGATCAAAATCCTTCATTTATTTGGTTGGGTTAAGTTTATCGTTAGTTTACTTTTGTATTCGACAAATTTATAAATATGATGTTTTTATTATGCAGATTATCATTGTAGGTAATCAAAAATTTTAAGACCTTCAAAAATACACTTTAAATCAATTGTAAAAACATATATTTTTAGTGATTTGCATTAACATGTGGCTTGGTGGATGTTGTATGGTTAAAGCGCTTAATGATTCTATAATGGTGCAGGTGCAAAAATTTATAGCGGGGATATAATGAAAAATGACGGAGGTGCGGAAAGCTTTATTAGATATAAAACCAAATATTAAAAGTTAGTTTATTCTTATACTTACATCATTTGTGTTGGAAAAAGAAATATTGTTTAATCTTATATAACAAAACCGAAGAATATCATAATTTATGCAATACAGATTTGATGACCACAATATATTTCTAACTTATATTGGGCACTTGTGCCATTTGATTCAAAAGAGAACTAGTTAAATCAACTTTTTAATGTTAATATTGCTAAAGTAGGTGCTAAATAGTCTCGATTTATCAGGTGTTTAATAACTCTAAATTAAAAAGGCATAGCAGTCAAAAAACGCTACACGCTATATTGGAGATTTTATGGGTCTTTAGCTGGTATTTAACTAGGGGGTGGATGGTTGAAGATCCAAATAACCTTAAAATTTGTGAAGATGATGTATATTTTATCTTTACTAAAATGTCAGTTGAACTTGCACATGGTATGCATAAATTGTTGTTTGTTTTATATTTCTTTTACTTTGGTATTTTATTTTGCTTCGCTCTACAATGAAAAAGTTATTTATGTGGTTTTCCTTAAAAAGTAGAGCATATAAGGCATGTCATGCCGTACAAGAAAGCGCAAGTGTTAAAACAACATTTCCAATGCAAGAGTTGGCCCAGTTTTGGTTACACGGTAAACATAGGTAGCTTATATCAGATTTGCAGTAACCCTCGTAAACATTTCAAATGCAAGAGTTAAACCAATTTTAGTGAGTTACACCTCAACTTATATGTATTGTTCAAGAATCTTGAAAGCGTCTACCTAACATTTAACAAATTATGAAACTATGTACTGATTTATCTTAATGAAGTTGCACTGGGTCATTAATCTAGTTTATGTATATTTTACCATCTGCATTTTTTGTATTATTTAAGAAATAACCACAGGATATTAGCACTGTAATTCTTAGAGCCCGTTTGACAACTACTTAGTTTGGAACTCCTTAAAAGTAATTTTGAATAGTAACTTATTAGTAGTTTTAAATAGTAATTTATAAGTAGAAGTGTTTGAATTTATTTTGACTTATAAGTTGGATTAAGTTAATTTTGATGTTTGGCTACTATGACTTATAAGTGAATCTATGAAAAATTACATAATTGGACACGTAATTGAGTGCAAAACATGCATTTTGCAGATGCACAAGATATTACTTTAATATTGGCAAGATTTATAAAAACAAAAGCGTGTTTCTTATCATAAACATACCTCTTAACCATTTGCAAAGTACATAAACATATAAACGAAACAATTTCATCATCAGTTATCAAACATTTGCAAAATACAAAAGATAATATAGGACATTGTCATTTCTGAATACTCAGACATCACTACTACAACTGCATCATTTGTTAGATATTTCTAAGGTACTTTTATCCCTTGTTATCATCGTCATGGAGCTATCGTTACTCGATGTACACGTATTTCCTTCCATGAGGCTTCCTTTGTCAACTAAAACTTGAGAGCGATAATTTTCACTTTCGGCCATTTCGAATGCATGATCCGAGCTACTATTTTCTTATATAGTTATGAAGGGCCATTGATGCAATGACAATATTTCGTTGTGTATCAAATGAAAAGTTTGGCATATCATGCAATATTGCCCATCTTGCTTTCCATATCCCAAATGCACGCTCGATTATATTTCTCAATGAAGAATGCAGACAGTAAAATTTCTCTTTATATCCCCTAGGTGTACGTGCTTCTTTAATTCTACCTCGACGAAAATCTAAAAGATGTACCTTATAGTTTGTCCAGTATATGGAGCTAAGTAGCCTTTTGTATTTGGATCCAGCATCGACAACATAATATTTATCTGATAGATGTATATTTGATAGTTAGTTCATAATAAATAGTAATACAGTGGAAAAGGGTCCATGAAGGTATACATCTACTCTCATAAATATATCCTTTTTAGTAGTTACTGGGTTGTTATAATTTATGTAATCAAATACATAATCTCTTATAATAGGCAATTATTCTATATACAGTGCACAAATATTCCTTGAATAATTCAAAATAATAAATATTACTTGACTAGTAAACTATATTTGCATACAACCTTTTATGATATGCTTAGGGATAAAAGAATATTTATAAGGACATGTATTCCTAGACCACCTCAATATGTAGGTACCATGATGTATAGTATACTAATAAATTAGGTACTTACTAACATACAAGTGCTTCCTAATGTATAATATATTATACATAATAATAAAACTAACTACCTGTGGAATGAGGAAACTTTATTTCTTTTATAGCAAATGCTTGGGTAAATATCTGAGTATCATGAGTCGTACCTTCCCAACCAGCCCATGCAAATGTGTAGCACATGTTAAAATTACAAACGACAATAATATTTTGTGTAGGAACTGTTGGAAATAATGAATGAGAAAGAGGCATTTATTGAAGAAAGAGAAATATTATGCATTGGGAAGTGCAACTATGAATAGTCCCACATCTTAAAATATAATAAACATTTGGTGTTTATATACTAAGATGTGGACACTATTATAGTTACAATGAGACAAGAAAGACTTGAGAGTTTAGTCATCTTAGCGGGTGGGTTGCACCACCCCGCACGCGCGCGCGCGCCCGGGCCCGAGAGCCCGAGCCCGAGCCCGAGCCCGCAGCGTGGGCGTTTGAGGCGTATTAGAGGCACTTAGCACTTTTCTGTCAATCTTTTTCCCCAACAACTCTGTTCTTTTACTATATTCTCTTTGGTTCGCCGTCGCTCCGCCTGCAAGCACCGCACCGCGGAGTTCGTCCGTTTCATCCTGGGAAATCAAATTGCTCATATCCTTTGGTGCATATAGGGAGCAATATTGTTTCAAGGAAACAACCACCGCTGCACTCGGACAAACATATTGGTAATCTATTTACTGATTATATTCTAATATTTGATTTTGTTACAACAGATTAGCAACGCATTTGCTACAGATTAGCAACGCTTTTGCAACACAGATTTGCAATGCTTTTATAGCACTATTTTGAAATGCTTTTGTACTGTTACTAATATCAGATTTGTAACACTTCTGTAACGTTTCAATAACAATCTTGAAACAATATTGATTGTTGGCTATCTTTGTAGACGGCGATGTCTGAAAATAGCAACAACAATAACTCAGCGCCAACACAAACGGTGACCACCACCCTGCCTGCGCCAGTGGTTCCAACGATGGCACTATCTCATGGAGAAAGGCTAGAAAAGTTCAATGGGGCAGATTTCAAACGTTGGCAGCAAAAGATGTTGTTTTATTTAACAACATTGGGTCTTGCAATGTATCTTGCCGAAGATGTTCCTAAAGTGGAAGAACTGGAAACTGATGCCACTAAAGTGGAGGCCGTGAATATTTGGAAAAGTGTAGATTTCATGTGCAAGAATTACATTTTAAATGGACTCGATAACAACCTTTACAATGTATATTGTACTGCTCAAACTTCCAAAGAATTATGGACGACATTGGACAAGAAGTATAAAACCGAAGATGCGGGTATGAAGAAGTTCATCGCAGGAAAGTTTCTGGACTTTAAAATGGTAGATGCGAAGACCGTAATTAGTCAGATTCAAGAACTTCAAGTCATCATTCACGCATTGCATGATGAACGAATGATCCTAAGTGAATCATTTCAAGTTGCCTCAGCAATAGAAAAGCTTCCTCCTTCGTGGAAAGACTTCAAGAACTACCTTAAGCATAAGCGTAAGGAGATGACAATGGAAGAACTTATAGTTCGATTAAGGATCGAGGAAGACAATAGAAACTCCGAGAAGAAGACTTCGAACACCATGGTTGCCAAGGCAAATGTAGTCGAGTCAGAGAAACCCAACAAGAGGAAACGTGAACATAACCCAAAGAATTCAAAGAAATTTCAGGGTTCATGCCATAACTGTGGAAAGAAAGGCCACAAAGCAGCCGAATGTCGCGCACCTAAGAAGAAGAAATCAAAAGCAAACTTGGCTGAAATCTCAGACGGTGTTTCTGATATGGATTTATGTGCAGTAATATCGGAATGTAATCTTGTTGGTAACTCAAAGGAATGGTTTGTAGACACCGGAGCCACTCGTCACATATGTGCTAATAAGTGGATGTTTACAACCTACAAAACCGCTACTGATGATGAACAACTATTCATGGGCAATTCATCCTCATCAAAGGTTGAAGGCAAGGGAAAAGTTGTACTAAAATTGACTTCTGAAAAAGAACTCACTTTGAGTGACGTTCTCCACGTTCCAGAAATCCGCAAGAACCTAATTTCAGGGTCGTTGCTTAGCAAGCATGGCTTCAAACTAACCTTTGTGGCTGATAAATTTGTATTATCAAAGAATGGAGTGTATGTGGGAAGAGGTTATGTGTGTGATGGTTTATTTAAAGCAAATGTAACCACTATTGTACCAAACAATGATATGAATAAAACTGAATCTTCTGTTTATTTGGTTGACTCTTCTAACTTATGGCATTCTAGATTAGGTCATGTAAATTTTGATTCATTACGGAAATTGATCAATCTAGAATTTATACCAAAATGTAAAATAGACTCCAATTATAAATGTCAAATTTGTACAGAAACAAAATTGACAAGAACCTCGTTTCACCATGTTGAACGAGAAACTGAACCTCTAGATCTAATACACACAGATGTATGCGACTTAAAAATGTGTCAAACTAGAGGTGGAAAAAGGTATTTTATTACCTTTATTGATGATTGTACAAGGTACTGTTATGTGTATCTCCTTAGAAGCAAGGACGAGGCATTCGACATGTTTAAACAGTATAAAGCAGAAGTTGAGAACCAACTCAACAAGAAAATAAAAGCTTTACGAAGTGATAGAGGAGGAGAATATGAATTCCCCTTCGAGGAGTTTTGCGCCGAACATGGTATTATACACCAAACTACGGCTCCATATTCACCTCAATCCAACGGCATAGCCGAAAGGAAAAATAGAACTCTAAAAGAAATGATGAATGCCCTACTGATCAGTTCTGGCTTGCCAGATAACTTCTGGGGAGAAGCTATTCTTTCTGCAAATCACATTTTAAATAAGATACCACGAAAGAAGACGTCTTAAACTCCCCACGAACTATGGAAAAATAGACCACCATCCTACAAATACTTAAAAGTGTGGGGGTGTCTTGCGAAAGTGGAGGTACCTAAACCAAAGAAAGTCAAAATAGGACCAAAAACAGTTGATTGTGTATTCATTGGATATGCACATAATAGTGCTGCTTATCGTTTCTTGGTACACAAATCCAAAATTGATGATATCCACACAAATACCATCATTGAGTTGAGAAATGCTAGATTTTTCGAACATATATATCCTTTAAAACAGGATATTGAAACTTATGCTCAAAAGAGACCAAGGGAAACCGAAGTCCCTAACTCACTTGAGGATACTAAACAAAGCATTGACAATATTCAGCAAACTGATATTGATCAACAAGTAGAGGAAGAACCAAGGAGAAGCAAAAGATCAAGGATCTCAAAAACTTTTGGACCAGATTTCTTTACATTTATGTTAGAAGACGATCCATTAACATACAAACAAGCTATGTCCTCTGCAGATGCCCCTTATTGGAAGGAGGCCGTTTACAATGAGATTGAATCCATCATGTCTAACCATACATGGGAATTGGTCGATTTACCAAAGGGATGTAAGAACTTAGGTAATAAATGGATATTTAAGAAAAAATTGAAACCTGATGGCTCAATAGACAAGTATAAAGCTCAACTTGTGGTTCAAGGATTCAGACAAAAACAAGACTTGGACTATTTTGACACTTATTCTCCTGTAACTAGGATAACGTCAATTAGAATGCTAATAGCAATTGCATCCACACTTGATTTAGAAATACATCAAATGGATGTAAAGACAGCATTTTTGAATGGTGAACTAGAAGAAGAAATATACATGAAACAACCTGAAGGTTTCCTAAAATCAGGGAATGAAAGTAAGGTTTGTAGATTACGAAAATCATTGTACGGGCTTAAACAAGCGCCTAAACAATGGCATGAAAAATTTGATGAAAATATGATATCGAATGGATTTCATATAAATGAATGTGACAAATGTGTCTATTCTAAACATACAAATATGGGATATGTCATTATATGCCTATATGTAGATGATTTACTAATATTTGGTAGTAACAAGGAGATAATAAAATCTACAAAAGATATGCTCTCCGCCAGATTTGACATGAAAGATCTAGGAATTGCTGATGTAATACTTGGTGTAAAAATACATAAAACTGACCAAGGATATGTGTTGTCCCAATCACACTATATTGGAAAAATACTTGAAAAATTTAAACAACACAACATAATATCAGCAAAATCACCCGTTGATATGAACCAAAATTGGGTTAAAAATACCGGTGATAGTATTTATCAACTTGAGTATTCTCGCATACTAGGCAGCATTATGTACTTAATGAACTGCACTAGACCTGATATAGCATATGCTGTGAGTAAACTCAGTAGATATACGAGCAATCCAGGAAAGAATCATTGGAAAGCAATAATTCGAGTACTAGGATACCTAAGGTATACACAAGGTCATGGACTACACTATGGTAGGTACCCATCTGTAATAGAAGGGTATTGTGATGCAAACTGGATAACTAGATCATCAGATACAAAATCCACCAGTGGGTATGTGTTTACCTTAGCAAATGGGGCAATATCTTGGAGATCTTCTAAACAAACTTGTATAGCAAGATCTACCATGGAATCAGAATTCATTGCCTTAGACAAAGCCGCAGAAGAAGCAGATTGGCTTCGAGGTTTCTTAGACGGTATTCCTAATTGGGAAAAACCTGTACCTCCAATAAGCATACATTGCGACAGCCAATCAGCTATTGGAAGGGCCAATAGTAAGCTTTACAATGGCAAGTCTAGACATATACGTCGAAGACATAAAACAATAAGACAGCTTCTCTCCAATGGGGTTATCACAATTGAATATGTAAGATCAAATGATAACATTGCGGATCCACTAACAAAAGGTTTACCTAAAGAGAAGGCTAATATCTTATTGATGGGAATGGGGTTACGACCCATAAACTAAAAAGTTTCTTTAAACGGAAACCCCACCTAGTTGACTGGAGATCCCAAGATCTAGGTTCAAAGGGACAACTAAGTTTAAATAAACTTGTAGGCACTGGTATATATTCAAACCATTCCTAAGATAAGTCAGTGCATTACTCGTCGGAGAATAGGATAAGTTTTTAACTTTTAATGATGTCTATACTTGGTAATATAAAAGGACCAAAGTGGGGTAATACGAATTACTCTTCATAGAATCACCTACGTGAGTGTGAAGGCGCCGCTTCAAGGAGAATTATAAGGCCAAATTCTCTAAGCACTCATGAGACCAGGCAGGTGTTCATGGCAAAAACGAATACAAATAGAGAACAAAGGAATATAAAAACATTTATTGTGTGCTATTTATTTTAGAATTACACAAATGGCTTACAGTTCAAGGACAATCTTAATCCACTGATTCGCCAGTAATTTAAATAGGTAACCACTAGGAAAGTTCAAGGCCTATGTGCTACTTTTACCGATACGATAAATTGTTTCGTGAAATTAAGAACAAGTACTCATTCATGTGGGGGATTGTTGGAAATAATGAATGAGAAAGAGGCATTTATTGAAGAAAGAGAAATATTATGCATTGGGAAGTGTGACTATGAATAGTCCCACATCTTAAAATATAATAAACATTTGGTGTTTATATACTAAGATGTGGACACTATTATAGTTACAATGAGACAAGAAAGACTTGAGAGCTTAGCCATCTTAGCGGGTGGTGCAACGCACCACCCCGCACGCGCGCGCCCGCGCCCGAACCCGCACCCGCACCCGCATCCGCATCCGCGGCGTGGGCGAATGGGCATTTGAGGCGTATTAGAGGCACTTAGCACTTTGCAATTGGCGGTTGGCTTGGCTTGGTTGGTTGTTCCGATCAGAGCAGTTTTATTTTGTCCGTTCAAAATATAACGGCTATAAAACGGTCGCGTTTGTTGGTAAAGGGTCGCAACCTTTCCAACAGTCACATTCGTTTCAAGCATCTTCCCGAGCCTATAAATAGGCAGACAGAAAACGAAGTCAGGACTTACTTTTCTGTCAATCTTCTTCCCCAACAACTCTGTTCTTTTACTATATTCTCTTTGGTTCGCCGTCTCTCCGCCTGCAAGCACCGCACCGCGGAGTTTGTCCGTTTCATCCTGGGAAATCAAATTGCTCATATCCTTTGGTGCATATAGGGAGCAATATTGTTTCAAGGAAACAGCCACCACTGCACTCGGACAAACATATTGGTAATCTATTTACTGATTATATTCCAATATTTGATTTTGTTGCAACAGATTAGCAACGCATTTGCTACAGATTAGCAACGCTTTTGCAACACAGATTTGCAATGCTTTTATAGCACTATTTTGAAACGCTTTTGTACTGTTACTAATATCAGATTTGTAACACTTCTGTAACGTTTCAATAACAGGAACACCTTTTCTTCCAATATATATGTTAAATTTAGACGATTTAAATCTATTCCAAATATTAAAAGAGAGAAGATATTAATTGATTTCCGCAATCAATTAAATATGAAAAACAAATAGGGAAGATAATAAAATCAATCAAATAAAGATATACATGGAAACAAATACCAATATGCTAAATTTATGTTGAAATCAAATCAAGTAAATCCGGAAAATTTTCATCCTTATCTCCAAGATAGTCTACATCCTTGCATCTAAATATATGAAGACATTTATTCATCTTTTAAATACAAGACAACAAGAGAGTTCTCCACCAAAATATCTTCAATAAGATCCAGATTTCTATATCTATTTTAGGGTGAGTGAAATTTATTGAGTGATTTATACTCTTCTCATATTGTACTCTCTCTTGAAGTGAAGAAATAATAAAGGTTGTTGGGTCCGAGGACGTAGGCAAAGTCGAACCTCGTTATATCAGTGTGTTCTTTTCTTTCTATCTTTTATCTATAATTTGCGCTTTTTGAATTTCTTTTTATTCTCTTTGTTGGATTGTGTTGAGATTGTCCACAGACTAGATTATTAGGTGTTCTGCTTCCGCTGCCCAAAACTCTGGTTTTGCACTACAGATTGGTACCAGAGCTTGTTGTTCTGTTTAAAGACTATTTCAGCTATGTCTAATTCTACAGAAAATAGCACTGGTAGAAGCTCTCATTATATTTGATGGAAAGGGAGATTTTGGCACATGGAAGATGAAGATGGAAGCTTGGTTGAAGAAAGAGAGGACTTTTAAGGTTGTCACACATCCAGAGAAACTAAAAAATTTAGCGCCTAAAGAGATTGAGGAATTGGAAGAGGATGCTCTAACTACCATCCTGCTTAGCCTTTCTAATGAAGTACTTAGAGAGTTTTCTCATGTGAAAACTATTAAGGAATTATAGGATGCTCTTCAGAAAAAGTTCTACGATAAGTCTCTCACCAACTGCATCATCCTACAACAACAACTTTACTCGTTCACGATGAAGCATGGAACCGATGTATCAGCTCACGTGGATGCCCTAAACACACTTGTTATGAATCTTCAAGTAGCTGAAGTAAAGATTAAGGATGAAGCGCAAGATGCCTTTCTTATTTGTTCTTTGCCTTGGAATATAACACTTTTGTTAACTCTATGATCTTTGGGCGCTCTTTTATTTGCTTGGACGATGTGAAGACAAATTTCATAACAAGATGTTGAGGAGAAAGTTAACAAACATAAGCATGGAGAATGATTCCGAAAGCCTTATTGCGCAAAGGGAAAGAACTAAAGTAGACCCAAATATGTTGGAGATAGAGCCAAGTCGAGATCTTAGTCGGGGGGGGGGGCTCCGAAGGTAGTTTGTCATTATTGTAGAAGGCCTGGACATTATATTGCAAGTTGCCCTAAATTGGAGAATATAAAAAAAGCCGTTACATAAAAGGCTTCAGCTTCTACAGCGGTGACATCAGATTCAAAGAGTGATCCTTGCATTTTTACAGCTTCTGCCTCTTCTATGAAGAGTACTATTTAGATTATTGACTCTGAAGCATGACATCCGATAGACACTCTTTTTCACTTGTCGTCAGTTTGATGGAGGAGAGGTTCTCATAGGAAATAATGCTACTTGTCACATGGTTGGGATTGGAACGGTGAAGGTCGAGATGCTTGATAGTGTTGTTCATCCTTTGTGTGATGTTAGGCATGTAACTGATTTAAGGCATAGTTTGATCTCCTTTGGAGCATTATGCAGTCTTGGCTTGTAGTGTGTTATAGAAAAATATTTATTAAAAGTTACATATGGCTCATTGATAGTGATGAAAGGGGTAAAAGCTGGAAATCTATATTTGCTGAAGGGTACCATTGTTGTTGCGGAGTATTCTTCGGTTGTTGATTCTGTTGATTCTGGTTCTACCAGATTGGGGCACTTTCGTATGGGATTTTTTTTAGAGCGCGGTTTGGAATTGTTGAGAAAACAAGTTTTGATTTACAGTATTCATCATTCAAAACTTGGCTTCTGTGAGAGATGCATACTTGGAAAGCAAACGAAGGTTTCTTTCGAGATTGCAGATATAATAACTCATAACAAGCAGTTATTGCGTATTCATCATATCTTTTGGAGGAGCCATGTATTTTGTTTCATTTATAGATATTTTTTCTAAAAAGGTACGGGTTTACTTTATGAAGTCCAAAGGTGAAACTTTTGATAAGTTTCATAGTTGGAAATCTCTTGTGGAGATGCATTTCGTAAAGAAAGTGAAGGTTCTTCATTCAGATAATGGTGGTGAATTCACTTCTCAAAAATTCACCAAATTTTGTAAGTCCGAGGGAATCAAAAGGCAACACACCAAGGGATCCTCAGTTAAATGGGGTTGCAGAGAGGATGAATCAGAGGTTGTTAGAAAGAACTCACTGCTTACGTCCAACTGTTGGATTAAAGAAGAGATTTTGGACAGAAGCATTATTTATGATGGTTTTCCTCATCAACCGTATACCTTCTACCACATATATATGAAGATTCCTAAAGAAGTATGGAAGGGAGAGCTTGTTTCATATTCCTTTCTCAAAGTGTTTGGTTGTCCAGCTTATGTGCATAAGAGAAAAGGGAAGTTGGATCCAAGATCGCGCAATGGTATTTTTTCTCGGCTATAGGTTGTGGTGTCCTACTACCCAAAGGATTGTTACTAACAGGCATGTTACATTTGATGAAAAGGCTATGTTGAAGGTGGAGCCTTCTTCTTATGTTAATGAGATGTTGAGAGGACAAATTCAGAGTACCAGACACAAAGTAGATCATCAGGCCTCCATATAAGTAAAAATGGACTTTTCGATGACACCGTGGTTGATGAGGAGAGGACAGAGGGTCAATCTCAAGGTGGAGCTCAAATTCAAACTCGACCAATCAAAGAGAAGAAAAGACCAAGATGGCTTGATGATTTTGTAGGATTGCGCATTGAATACATTGACTTTGATGACATGGCGGCCTATGCAATAAGCATAGTTCATGATAAGCTCAGAGACTATATAGATGCCATAAGTTCAATTGATAACTATGATGACATGCCCTTTGTAATATCCTGAATCAATGTCGAATGACAACGTCTGATTCCTGAATACCACAAAAGACAGTCCGTTGGGGTAAAATTAAAAAAAAACACTAAACCAAGACATCGATAAGATCTCACAATGAAATAACAACATATAATATACTGAATATACATGAACAAAATAAGATGACAATATATAAGAGACCACACTAGCGGAAGTGACTGATAAATAAATATCAATACTGAATATTAGAATACATCAAAAAGAATGGAGCAACAGTCTCGTATATAATAAATAAGTCTATCATGTACTATAAATGTGTCTAGTATATATATCTCAAAATATTAATGCTATGCCTCCAAAATGCACCAACTGCATCTTGTAAGCGTATCCTCAAGACCACCTGACTCTCGAACTACTTAATTGAGTACCCGAGAGTTGTCAAGACATAAGCATATAAAGACAAAATGCGGGTTAAATATAAAGTTTGGTGTGAGGGGAATTATTTCAGACTATTGTATATCAAAACTATATATATATAAACAGGGACAGTTAAATCACAACCGGCCCTCTCCACAAACGTGCCTCAGGGGAAATTCGAACTGCCCATAAACAAGTAAAGTAAACTCTTTCTAAATGATAGAGAATTATACCTTACCTTTCTTTCTTCCTATACCCTTAAATCAGTCCATCAAAAATATAATGTTGTCACTAAAAACTTGCATGCAAAACAGTGAAATGTAAGGCACATCCTATTGTATGAGTGTAAGGTCAAAACTACACTCACTCGAGACTGGTGGTGGTATAGGAATCCTAATCTAGGTCTACCTCTAATGTCAAGCAATTTACACAAGTATACGAAACTCCACAAAAGAACTGTGCCACCTACTATTCATTTTAAACTATCTATTATACTATATAATATAAATCATCTACTATATATTATAGTATTTATCGCCAACTATATGATATAATAATAATTGTCAACTATGTGACATATTACTAATCGTCAAATACACGACATATTACTAATTGTCTACTGTACAATATATTACTAATCGTCCTTCTATTGACTACCCATTGGAGAACAAATTAGAATAAGTCAATATCTAAATATACCATAGACTCCGAGTCACATTACAATGCAATAGATTCATATAGATCTCACTTTGACCACTGCTACAGGCATGGGTGATATATGATCTATTTTAGATATCATCGCCATCTCTCTCCGAACGTGCTCCAAAATCTCGTATGCAAGTCATGTGGTTCTCCTATGGTATCATGGATTATCTATGTAATCACTACATATCCATACTATATGGACAACGGGCATATCCCGTATAACGTGTTCTCGGTAGCTCAAGTCAATCCACCGAAGTTGGATCAGACGTATCATCTCTCAAACATACGTATCGAACAAGCAGAGTTAACATATACTCTAGTCTCGCCTAATAAGTCATATAAGCATGACATCTCGTGAATAACGTCTTGTTTGCGTCGAGTGAAAACATCACGCCAGTTCCACCTCATTTTGAGCTTCGTCTCGGCTATATCTATTACATCATCTTGCCACTGGAACTCGATACCTAATCACCGGCAACTAGATCGCAATATACGACATTCTTCTCCTTTAATTTATTTAACTCATCCAAATATATTTCTTGACACTAAATATCTTTCTATGAGCTTACTTTGAGTATATACAGACTACGTATAAATGTATACACATTCTTTCATGTTGTTTTACTCATTCAACTAATTTAATTGTTTGATAAAATCTATACTATACAATTAGATAGACTAATTAGTTCATTCAAAACATTAAGGACTTTCTATAAATCCTAACATCCAATTCAACCAAATTCATCTTACTTGAGAACTTAATTCAACTATCAGATTATTAATTTATTTACTTAAATCATATATTTTTCGTATTATTTTATAGATTTCCCAAACTTATTTTATAAAATAACACTCTTGCCTATCAATCATTTTATAGCTTAATTTCACTTAATCATTCTATTAAAATTAAGTTTAGCTATTAATAAGGCCTCAAAATGTTATATAGCTCATGTATATAATTTCTATATATGTATACACATACATTCAAAACCATTTCTTAAGGTCTAAATTTAATAAATCCCGTAGTAGCAATATTCTGAATTTTACACTTTATCAAACCTCATTCAGTAATAAATTACTTCTTTTGTAATTTCTAACTTTTGATTAGTGATAAAATATATAGTAATATTTCTATCACTAATGTAACTCCTAATTAGAGTTCTGACTAATTTATAATCACGCAACAAATTAGTAACAACTCCATCTAATTTTATTAGCTACGAATAGAATTCAATACTTATAGATACGGGATATTAATCAATTATCCTGAATATTAGCAATAGAATATATAATGATATTTCTATTGCTAATATAACTCCAAATTAGGGTTTAATTAATTTATAATCACCATTTAGCTCTATTCGACATGAATATAACATAATATAAATATATGGGATATTAATCAGTTATCCCGGATATTTACTCAAACAAATCCAATCAAATGGGGAAACAATTTCATATATGTATATATTTTCTACCACTACCAGATAACATTTTCAATATATAAAAATTATGGGGATTTCTACTGAGAAATAATTTCAGAGTTATAATTCCGCTTACCTAGCCATATTTTCAGTCGTCCAAATTGCAGCCAAAGCTATTCCATCGTGAAGGTTATGTCTCTACAAGTCCAACTTAAGAAACCACATCCGAATCCGACCTCATATGAGCATGATATGAGTTAATGAAAATTCGACGATTAATTAACTAAATAATTAATCAATTAACGCTAATTCTTTTGTTAATCGCCTTCAAGCTCTAACCCCTCTCCTTCACAAATGTGGCCGCTCCTTCTACTTCACCTCCCAGCTGCCGTGGATCAACTCCGACCACCGCACCTCCCTCAAATGACAGCCCAGGTCAATAACTACCCATAGCCACCGGCCTCTCCTCCTATCATCGACCATAGCTCGAGATTAAGCCCTTTAAAGTCGCTGCCATCAGACCTAGATCCACACCACCATGCAACGCCACTTCCCCATCGCTTCCATGCGAAGCAAGATCTGGCCAAGGCGATCATTTCACCTTCAGGCCCCATTGTCGGAAACGTAACAACGGAGGAGATCCAAGGCCAAGAAGCGGTGGCCATCCATCTCTTTGATCGTTGAGAGAGAGAGGGAATGAGAGAGAATCATATTTTATTTTATGAAAAATAAATTAAAGAATACTATATTTATCCAATTTTTCTCCACGTTTTCAACTCATACAAGCTCTAGCTAGCTCGGATCGAGACGATTTTCGAATCACGTGACTCTATTTATTTTTCCAATCACGATGGTATAAAATACGACACAATCCAAGACTGCTCCCCGGATGGTTAATTTCGCACGTATCTATCACAAATATCTATCAAGAAATCTGCAACTCCAAACGAAACATACTCACTGTCATATATAACCAAATACCCATATTCCAAACTCAATGGAAAAGGTTTTGGGACCTAACTCCATCGTATACAAAAGTTAGCTTTTTGGATCGATTTACGTATCGAACGTAGGCTACTAGCTAAAGATCCGTCGGTCGAAATATATCAGCGCTTATACTCATTCTCAACCGCTCGGACGATCCAGACTCAATAGAAGTGGTCTTGAGTCCTAATTCATCCATTTATGAAAGTTGAGTATTTAGCCCATCGATTAAATTAGCATTTTAATATTTAAACAAATCAATTATTTAAATATTCTAGTGCATAAAAATGTGGGTTGTTGCATTCTTCCCCCCTAAAAAAGAATTTCGTTCTCGAAATTCCAAGGCTAAATGTAACTTTACCCAAATGCTATAACAACCCAATTCCAACATATCCATAACAATCATTAATTAGTATATACCCATGCAACGTATAATAACTCATAGCAAGCAGTTCATATACCATTACATCCTGGCACTAGTCCAAACATAAACACATATGGAAATACACATGTCTACTAACATGACGCATCTCACCAATCGAGCATCTACAAATACTCAAAATCTAAATAAGTAACCACTAACTCAAGTGATCGCAACAAAGGGAAAAAGACTTGAACTAGTCTCCAGGCCTTCACCTTCATTCTTAAGTGCACTCACAAACAACTCAAAGTCTCATCGACTAAACCAAATGCCTAATTTACGCACTTGTTTCCAAAGAAATGGAAATGGAAAATGAAGTGCAAACTTGTAATTCAAAAGAGAAGTTAACTAGCTATACTACGTCTAACCACCTTCTCGTTGACTTTTCTTTTAAATTCGACTTCGGTTACGGAAAATTTCGGCAGCACCTCCTTTGTGCGGCTAGCTTCGGAAAAATCTCAACCAGTCTCAATCACAACAAATATACATCCCATATCTAGGGAGCCCATATCTAGGACACACACATGCAATATATATGTATGATATACCTTATAGAGTGTGTATGTCACATAGCAAACACACCCGTTAAGCATAAATACATACCTCTTTCAAATTAGCAAGCATATGCTACTTAGATGCTAACATAAGCAACTAAGCAATCTAAATGGCCAACAACTACCTCCATGTACCTACTCACGTATTCAACAAAAAGGATTAAATATAATTTCAACATTAACCATAGATTTAAGCATGCTGAATCAACAAATGCATACACCAACATGGTAACTCAATCACAAATAGCATCCAAACATGCAACCCAACACATGCTCTAACTTGCATTTCTAAAATAAATGCAACTAGCATAAAATTTAAATATGTGCAATCTTAGCATAGCAACTTTACTATCACAACTATATATATTTATCAATTGGAGAGTAAGCTCAAATAAGTCGATATCTAAATATACCATTGACTCCGAGTCACCTCAAAAGGCAATAGACTTGCATAGATCTCATCTCGATCCCTACAATGGCCATGGATGTCAAGATCTATTTTAGATAGCTATCTCTGTCCGAATCTTATTTTAAATTGTGAAATTATAACTACCATACAAGCAATTAAACACACTAGACAAGCAAAAATTAAACAATAGCAAACAACGACAAACAACAATCAGACAACAAGCAACGACAAGCAACCATCAACAAAGCAACCAGCAAATCATAGCAAGTAAGAATAAGCAATAATAACTAGCATACCAATTATCAAACATGCAAGCAAGTAATCAATAAAAATCAACAACAATAAAAATCAGCCAAAGGAGAAATTAAACAATATCCAATAGTAGTAAGAAAACATAAGCAGCAGCAAACAACAACAAGCAACAAACATGCGTACAAAACAATTAAATATTTAAAAGGAGTCTATACCAACATGTGCAATAACTGTCAAGAGCCAACGTGTATGTTAAACTATAAACTCCATTGAGTCCGTTTGACATTCAAAGGGAATAAATGTCTAAATGGTGTAACTTCTTTTGTGAATATAGCATACGAACTACTACACCTCTCGGTTATGAAGCGAAAAACCTATACTATATGTAGGATCCTCAAGTCTTGAAACTCTTGAATAAATCCAGCATCAATGCTCAACTTTTCTTTTCTTCCGAACAAAACTCATTCTCAAGAAGAGAAAATTAGACCGATTAAATCATCATTAAATGAAGATTTACAATTGTGTGGGTTGGCTTGGGTTCAAATTCACCACGACTGCACAATGTTAATAAGGATAATATACTAAGTGCAGTACGATGCTCGCCTAGGCAGGTATCATCTCGTCACTTAGGAGATTATCTGAATACCATAAACTAGTTGAGGAATCCTCCCCGAACTCTCCCACGCAATAATAATTATCTTATACTAAAATTTTATAATTTCTAAAGATCATTCCAAATGACATGATGCCCGTTCCAACCCTTCGTTCGCTCGCAAGATTTCTTTGTTAAATTAGTGTCGACCATCTAACTCCATCCGTGTGAACTCTGATCTGGTTATTTGGTCCGACTATAGAAATTTCCTTGCACATCTAAGGTCGTGCTTCGGAAATCTCTCAGTCATCTCAAAATTCCGACTCAAGTGCTCGTCTATTAGAATCAAGTGAAAAACCCTTCTCTAACTGGTGCAAATCACCTAGAAACTCTACGCTCGAACCACAGGTTAAGAATTAGCATGTGAATGGACCATTCTTTTGAAAATGTCCCTTTCGTCACATGTGATTACTCCCATCACCTGAGGTTTACTGATACAAAGGAAAATAATTATAACACGAACGACTCTAGACTAACGCCTATAAGTCATCCGCTTGGTCTTTGCTTATTACTAGGCATCCATCGAACCCTACCTGGATATAAATCCAAGTCACACTCCATCGATTGAACCCACTCAACTTAAAAGCTCATGCATCAAGTTTGAACGGTATCACTTTGGCCGCTTCATCTCAGCTTTGCAACTAAGGTGACTCATATAAGGTTTATCTCTACCGAAGAATTTACCTACCATAAAAGGTGTCAGGTTTAGCCTATTTACCGAGTAATTAGCAATAGATAAAATATACCGCTCAAGTGTTGGAAGGAACAAAACTGAGTTCCCAAAATAAGAGCATACCTTACTTCATAAGCTCCTTCCGATTCTCCTAAGCCATAAGCCTGCCAGGACCTAGTAATGCCTAAGAGGCACAAGTGATCATCACTTACATACCCTTCGAAAATGCAGGCCAGTCCTTCTTCAAGTGATCAAGCTGATCGCAATTGAATAACTTATGTTTACCTTTAGCTGGGCAACATTTCAAAGCGAAACGCCCCCCATATGTCATGGGAGTGACATACTAGGCCAGCTTTTCATTTTCGAAAAAGCTCGATATTTGTTGTATCATGGTCTTTACGCTTCGGTTGGAGTTTTGGTTGCTTTCCACTTTCATTACCTTAATGGCATCTCATGGGCATTCTCACTCAGGAGAACCATCCCAACGAGATATTCAAAAGTGGACCCTAACAAGGATAAGGCTAAGTAGTAAACCCCTAACCAATGCTTAAGACCCAAGGCAAATCTTTTTAGCCATAACAACGGAGCACTGACCACTTCAAACCCCAAAATAAAAGGTCAAATGGGTCATCACTTCTTCAGTAACAAGCTGTCCTGCTCTAGATGGATGAAATGCTCAAGCTACACACTCTTCTCGATCTTAGAAATAAACCGAGAACCAAAGCGATGCCTGAATAAATTTCGAAGTCCAGGTCTGCTTATTAGCCACACAAACTCTACATCCTACCTAGCCAAAGCCTCCCTTTCCTAAATTCCAAGAAATAATATTCCTTAGGAGAATATCCCTTAGACTTACATCAATGGAATCCTTCTTAAGCATGTGTCCAAGATCACGCCTCAACAACAGTCTTTGGACACAGATATGGCTCCCCTCCAACTTTGAAGAGCCTAAAGCTGGTGGAGTTAGAAATACTGATGCCTTAACGGGCACACCACTTCTAGCGCTAATCATAATCTTTTGGAAATGTTCACGGGTGATGGAACATCTTTTGTGGTAGCTAAATAGTGTCTGATCTAATCAGGCATCTCAAATTGCCTATCCGCGGTTACTCATGTATTATGTGTTCTCATACGGATAGCCTGACGAAAATACCTTAGTGTTATCCCGACTTTTTGGCAAAGTCGTGATATCATTGATTCGACCAGGGACGAATAGTCGATAGCTTGAACAACCAGCATATATCGCACTATAGATGATAGTCGAACAGATTCGAACCGAAACCAAGTCGAAGTATGGCAAACATGAAGTCACTAGCCTGACCCCATGAAGTTATATCTCAAGTTTGGAATTGATTGAAGTCCGTGTAGACAAATTATGAGTAAGACAATGACTCGTTTGGATCGACTAGAGGACAATCAAGGGAGATAGTTTGAATAATTGAAGAATAGCTAATATCTTGGCAACCATGAGGCCAATCCATGTAAGAATTCAGTGACATCAACGAAGTAGTAAGTGGAGTGTATCATGACGATCGTGCGTCCCATGATGAAGATAAGAAGAATGCCAATCGACATAGGTCGATCGTTCTTGAGGGGTACAACCTAACGATTGGTGTGTTTTGCTATATATTCTACCTTCAAGTTAAAACAGCTGATAGCTTGCAATCTGCAACCCAATATAATCCCATATTCTAGAAGCAATGTTAGGAAACCCATTAGATCCTCCAATAACGATTGTAAGTTGTTAAGAGTAAGCAAAAAATGATCGGTCATGGATGTGCCATTGTTATGGATCGTGAAATGAGCATGGTCGATCGACATGTGGGCTCTACTGGTCTTGGGGAACCTTCTTGCAAAGTTTCAGCTCGATCCGTACGCGTCTTTTGCTATAAATACTACAATCATGGCTTTAGAAAGGAGGACTTCATCTTATTCTTCCTACTCTGGAGGCTTTGCCATTTCTATTCTTAAAAACTTGTACTAATGGATTCTAGCTGATCCAACTGTTCTTGTAATTGTAATCAAGTGAAAGATTAATAAAATATGAAGTGGATGTAGGCCAAGATTTCCAAACCACTATAAAATCTTCGTGTGTTCATTTAATTTTATGCTTTGTTCTCTAGATTATATTCATTCTTTGATATTTGTGAGATTCTACGGGTGTTGATGCCCATTTTTGGTGTCAACATTTTGGTGCTTTCACTGAGAAATGGTTTCTCAGTTAGATTGGATCTCATTTTCTACTTGTGAATTCCCATGTTCGTGAAATAGATCCAGCTTTTGATTGATAGGATTTCTAATCTACTTAGATTTGGAAAAAAGTCTAGATGGAAGTTGCTATACAAGGCCGTGAAATCATGTCCACTACCTTGGCCAAAAGCAGGGAAAGATGAAATTAGTAACAAGTAGCCGTATGCTTCATGAATGTTTTTGCATTCTCAAGTTCCAATGCAATGACGAACGATCGACATTCATCCATGGACCTTATGCACTAGGAAAATAGTTGTTCACTACGAATTTAGTCACTCCAGGATCCTACCTGGTCGTTTTTTACAATGGTCTGCATCGGCTGTTCCACCAGTATGAAAAAGGCTACTTCGTACACCAATGTTTATCTCCGATTGTTCCTTCAGGGTCGCTCATCACCCGATCGTTTCACCCCTTTGAGACCGAACGTTTTTGATTTACATATGACCGGTCGTACCATGTTGATACTTCTGCTTACTGAAGACAACCCATTGTCTTTATGCGATCGTTTTTATACAATCGTTCCAAATAAACCCCTAGCAACTGATTATGTGTGATGGTTTCAATATGATCGTTTTAAGTACGATCGTTCCACTCACGTCTTTGTGGCCGATCGTTCCCTTTCAGCCTCCCTACCAACATGCAATGGAACTTTGGTTGTTCTTATATGATCGATTCTAGTACGATTATTCCGAGGTCATAGGGACTGGCTGATCGTTTTTATCTTCATGCCCCTCCATAAAATTTTCATCTATGGCCTTGTGCTCGGAGGCCGATCCAGCAATATAAGGGACTGCCTTCACCTCTTCAAGTCAGCTGATTTTGCACCTTCTTAGACAAGATGCTTCGAGTTTTTATATGCGAGAGACGATGTGTTTCATCCTGGTAGGAAGCAAGCATGAAGGAGTGGCATGGAAGTTTTGACAAGTACAAGGAAGATTTTATAACATTGGGCTGTGATAAGAAGCAGGGCTCGGGTAGGATGGTATTTTTCTCAAAGCAAACCCCAAGGAGACCCGAGTTACCTAATCTCAAGCCTTGGAGATTTCAGGCTTCAAGTAATTAAGTGTATGACCCCAAGCGATCCAAAGTGAAACCTGAAGCAACCATCAGATTTCCCCAGGTCTGACCTCAAGTGATGGGGCACTACCCATCAATCCCGGACCACTTAGCCTTGCGCACATCTTAGACATGAAGATGTTATTGGCGAGCGAAATGAGTAGCCATAGCCAAGTAACATACCGGCTTGATGATGATAGAATCGTCAGAGCCCTATCAATGGAGAACCCTGATCGTCAACCAGACCGACGACGGTCGATGCCCCGCCAAAGAAGCCAGGGGCAAAGTGGAATAGCGAGCGCGCAATGATGCTTCGCTTATTAATGAGACTTATTCTGATCTCTTTTTAATTAATTTATTATAATTTCCATTTCAATTATGGCGTGAACTATGATCAACTTGAATTAATCGATGCACATACGATGCAGGTATCTAAATCCTTAGAGTTGGGCGCCGACCAATTTCCGCGGATCATAACTGAACCTGTGGAAGCTTTTGTCTAAATAAGCGTGATTCGACCGTTCATCAGTTACCTAGTGCCCTTGGCTTGAGACGTTGAAGAACGTAATTGAAAAGACTCGACAAGGTCACAATCCCGCAGAACGTGGATGCGATTGATGTTGACTTGAAGCAGCTGGTGTTGACTGCCTACTTGTTAACCACAGATTTCAACGAATAGGCACGATTGCAACTTGAAGCAGATGCAGCTTAATTTGTCTCCTCAATAATCCATTATCCTCGTCGGCTAGAAAGAAATACAAAGCAAAATGAGCAAGACTCGATCATCCTACCCCAGCATGGATATGATCCAATCATTCATCACCTGCCTTTTTCCTCGATTTAATGGGAAGAGCCACAACTACCAAGTGGGTGAGAATCGACCGTCTGATTACCAAGTTTTGTCCTGAATGCAGGAGGCAGTATCCCATTCCATGAACGAACGTGGTTCGACCGTTCATTCGACAACTTCTACCTCGACACGGTAAATGAAGTTCAAATCAAAAGGGTGAAAATACGATTGCTCTCACCAAAAATCTCTAAGTCTATGGAGCGTGGACTAGAGTATAAACAATTCGCAAAAATCTCTAAGTCCCTAGAGCACGGACTAGAGTACTCTAAGTCCTCGGAGCACGAACTAGAGTATAAACGATTCACAAAAATCTCTAAATCCCCGGAGCACGGACTAGAGTATAACGATTCACAAAAATCTCTAAATCCCTAGAGCGCGGATTAGAGTACTTTGAGTCCTCGGAGCGCGGACTAGAGTATAAACGACTCAACAAAGATCTCTGAATCCCCAAAGCGTAGATTAGAGTACTCTAAGTCCCCAGAGTGCGGACTAGAGTATAAACAACTTACCCCTGAGCACGGACTAGAGTACTCTAAATCCCCGTAGTGCGGACTAGAGTATAAATAATTCACAAAAATTTGTAAATCCCCAGAGCACGGATTAGAGTGCTCTGAGTCCCCAGAGCGCGGACTAAGTATAAACGACTTTGCAAAAATCTCTAAATCCCCAGAGCGTGGATTAGAGTACTCTAAGTCCTCGGAGCGCGGACTAGAGTATAAACGATTAACAAAAATCTCTAAATCCCTAGAGCGTGGATTAGAGTACACTGAGTCCCCGGAGCGCGGACTAGAGTATAAACAACTTAACAAAAATCTCTAAATCTCCGGAGCACAGATTAGAGTACTCTGAGTCCCCGAGCATGGACTATACTATAAACGACTTAACAAAAATCTCTAAATCCCCGGAGTGCGGATTAGAGTACTCTGAGTCCCCGGAGCATGGACTAGAGTATAAACGACTTAAAAAAAATCTCTAAGTCCCCGAAGCATGGACTAGAGTACTCTAAATTCCCGAAGCATGAACTAGAGTATAAACAATTCAATAGAAATCTCTGAATCCCCGACTGCGGGTTAGAGTATAAACGGTTCGACTAAAAACCCGAATTCCCCAGAGCCCAGACCGAAGTATGAACATAGATTGAGCATGAGTCGACCGCCCGCAGAACGACTTTGAGTCCCCAGAATGCGGACTCGAATGCAAGTTCCATGAACCTAGGAGTGGGCCTCGACCATTCCCTATTCTAGTAATTCCAACCAGAAACGGCGGAAAAAGTGCAAATCGTTAAAAACTAGATTATGCACAACCTAGTTTATTATCCATTAATTCTATCCCACGATACGACATGACAGAGTGTAAAAGCTAAAGTGAGCATGACCTGCTCTTTTACTTATTGAAGTATGCCCCATACTTGGGTGGCACGAGGAAAATATGATGTATGTGAGTTGACCATTCATCGATCGACTTTAAGTTTCTTGGGGGTTTTGTTAGAATATTAACACCATTGGGACGAGACTCGACCGTCTACACGGTGCATTTACCGACTCGAATATCGGGGCTAGAAATGTGGATACCTAAAGAATAATTGCGATAACCAAACACTACGGCTCATATCTCATGATTGCAACGCCTCGAGACCATGATCGTAGAAAGGCCCTGAGACGTGTTAATTAAATTAGTGTTCGACTCGTCAACCAGTAGGTTACAAGTGCATGAAATAAGAAGTGCTGCAGTTCAAACATTTAAACAAGAAAATACAGAGATCATACACAAGTGTAGAAGAATTTTATTCACATGAAATTTGGTTGTAAAGAATGCAAGACAAAATTGAAAGGCCATGCCCAAACATATACAACCATCAAAAAGAGAGGCAACTATCTGAAATATTTACATGTCCGAAGATCACTCTTTAGATTTCTTGTCCCTACTTTGCTTCATCGGAGTAGCTCCCTCTGAACCACTGCTAGCCCCCCTCTTCGATCCCTTGCCACCTCGGCCTTTCTTAGAAGGAGTTTCCTCAGTTATGTGGACTGAGGCAGTGTCGTCTCTGGAAGTTGGAGGGATGGGGGCATCTTCGGCACCAAAAGTGTGAGGAACGTTTTCCGAAGGGGTCGCACCTTCGGGAAGAATCATCTGAAGAGGTGAAGGCATCGGCTCATCTGAGACCTATTCGACTGGCTCTCCCTTCACCTTCCTCTTCTCGAGCTCTTCTCGCTCAATCCTTTCTTTCATACTGGGCCTGCCAATGGGATCGAAGGAGCCTATGATTACCACTTCTGTGTAAAATGGTATTTCGTGATGAGGGTCTCCTCCTTCCTTGAATAATGCCTCCATAAGTTTATTATCTAAGAATAAGGCCTCTTCGCGAACACTCTGAGTGGCGGCCGAAGTTGTAACTGTAAAAGACTCAGTCGCAGTTGTTTGAGATCCCAACTGAGGTCCACCATGAGGGAGAGAAGCAATGGTTGACGAGTCTATAGCTGAAAAAGAGAAAGGTGAAAAGATTAGAAAGATTGATTAATAACATCCCAATTTTACAAGGTAAAGGAAAAATCGACGTGATACCTTTTGTGGTGTGGATTTCAGGCTGGACCGAAGCATCCTCAGAACCATGCTCAAGAATTGGAGATAGTCGCAGTTTATCCAGATCGTACCCGGGAACAGTTGAGGAGCTATAGTCACAGGACCGGTTGTGATTTGAGACACTGGGGGTAGCTCAGTAGAAATATCAGAATGTGCCGACCTAGATCCTTTGCCCGCTTCATGTGAAGGAGCAGTTATAAACTCTTTTTGGAGAGAAAACTGGATGTCATGTAGTATTTTGGGTTCATCGCCCATCAGCACTTCACCCTCAAGTTTGGTTTTGTCGACATTCTTAGTGCCGCGAAGTCTTTTCTCCTCCAAAACGAGTAAGTCCCAGGCATGATGAAGCTGGTAGGGGTAGTCTTCGCCAAGCCATGTTAAATTCATGTGTTTGAGTACATTGGCGTTGTAGAGGATGAGAAGTGGGTCGAGCTCATTTATCACATCCTCTCTCACCTTGTTCGTGTCTGTTTCTTTCTCACGTTAAATGAGCATATCGATGATCTTAGACTTTTCAATGGCCTCATCTCTCTCAAACCTAACATGAAATAACTCTTCATAAGAATATTGAGCGATCCTTTGAGCTTCGTCCCTATCTTTTATTGCATCTTCAAGCTTGGCCTTGAGTTCGGCCACTTCCTTCAAGGCTACAGATTCTTTGTCTCGAGTCGCGTCTACCTCAAGCGTTATCTCTTGGTTTCGGTGGTGCAGTACTTGAACCATATCGAGATGGCTAGCTTTCATCTCCTCCATAGATTTTAAAGCAGCATCGGCTCTTTCTTCAGCTGTGGTTAAGGCAGTTCTAGAGGCCTCCTGTTCGTTTGTCAGAGCTTTAATAATCCATTTACCATGGGCCTCTTGTCACTTTAGTTTCTCTATTTCTGCCGCGCGTTCGAAGGAAACCTTCGATATTTTTTCCGTGGCTTTCATCCATTCCCGGTATTGCATGTGGATGTCGGTGACACAGTTGATAGTCATTCTTTGAACATCGTCCATAACCTTCTTCAGATTAGGGGGAAAATAGAACCCATCAAAGCATAAGTTTGGAAATTCCTTTCGTAGCTCTGCCATGTGAACATTTGGGTCAACTGGGGGATGCTCAGAAAAAATTTCGACCCCCACACCTTCCTTACCAGGCCTGTGCACTGCAGCCTGTTCGCCATGACGGCGGCGGTCGATCAACCACTGAGACTTTGGAGGCATAGAAGCTATAGGATGGCCACGAGGAGATTTGTGGGAAAGTACCTGCGCTCTGCTGATCTTTCGGGACCTTTTTGAGGAGGAGATCTCGATCTTGATCTGTGAATGTCCTGAGCGGGCCTATCCTTGTCCTTCCTTTCTTGATAACCGCGTCCACGACTAGAGCGATGGCTAATGTCATAACAGTCATGACTGCCGCGATAAAAACCAGATCGCGACCCAGACGATTGATGTTGTATGTCCCACAGGGAATCAAACATACTCCTTTTCCTGACCATTGTTCCTGCAAAGAGAAATGGATAATGATCAGCTTTGAGTATTAGGAAGTACAGATTAAGCATAGTGCAGTGTTAGACGTGCGAGTGTGTGTGAGTGTCCTAGTGCATCCCCCCCAACAGACTAGGTGCAGGAGCCTTGCTCATCGGTGTAACTTCCTTTCCAGAAGTAGGGATCTCTGAACTGGTTCTGACGGGAGACTCTAATCCCCCAATGCTCACATGAGCGAATTGATAAGCATCAAGATCAGATGGGATCGGCAGATCAGACAAAGGATCTAGTGGTAGGCTCATCGACGACTTAGTTGGATCGGAGTGATGACTTCTGGAGGCTTGTGAGCAATCGCTTTCCCCTTGCTTTTAGTCACGGTTGGGGTTGAGGAACTTGTGAAGGTCCGACGCCAACCCCGAAATCAGGTCTATCATCATGACGACCAGGTGCGTCTTTACTATGTCCTCCAGCATTGATATCGGCAGACTCTTGGGTGCTTGTGTCTAGGGGCACCACAGGGCGAGATTGAACATCTCTTTGACCGGTTGTGGCCTGTAGTTTGGTCCCAGCTAGTCGGGAAGTCTTGGTTAGCTCTACACTGAGGCCCTCTTCCATCAAGCCAAAAGTGATAAGCCGTTCGTCACTGAGCAAAAGTTTAATATTTCTATCTTCAGCTGGAGCGTTCTTCAAAATAGAGACTGCTTCTTCATAAACATCTCCTTGAGTCGAGTAACGACACCTGAAAATGAATGACATCATTAGAATACAGCCTGGATATGTTTTCCTTATATATTTATGAAATTAGTGAGGAACACTTACGCCTCTCTAGCCATAATTGAGCGAAGCTGGGCGGACAATGAACGAAGAACCATTCGCTCTTGAAAGCACTTAATCTGTTCCAAGTACTGGTAGAATGTGGCATTTCTTCGCCGATTCAAGAAAAATGAATGACAGACTCCCTGTCCGTCGTTTAAAAGCGAAAAGAAATCGGATTTCTTCGATAGTGGGCGGCCGGTGCAGAAACTCCATGAATACCATGTATGTGTAGTTGAGAAGCACGTAGCTATTTGGATGGAGTTGCGCGGGAGAAATTCTTAGATAATGTAAAATCTCTTGGATATACGAATTGAATGGCGGGATGCATCCCACCCAGCACATGAATTTATTGCATGTTGTGTACCCTTCGGGGGGTCTGTGAGCCATATCGCCTTGTGATGGAGCTAATATGTCATCAAAAGGAATCCCGTGCCTTATGCAGATCCTCTGAAGAGCGTCCACTTTAATCTTTGAAGCTACTGAATCAGGAGGATTTTCAAGGACGATTGCATCTTCCGAAGTGTCAGGCACCAGTTCAATAACTTTCGGCGGAAAAATAGGAACAATCCCGAAAAGATCAAGCTGAAATCCCGAGCCTTCGGGCTGCCCTGGACTATGACTAAGTGGCGGGTTGTCAGATTCTATTGCTGAACTGGATTCTACGTCCGAGTTAGTCCTACAAGAGGAAGATCCGGCTAGCATGATTGCGGAGTATTCGGAACACCTAGATTTCCCTTGCTATCAAACTTAGTAAAAGCCATAGTTAGAGAAAAAACGACTTGTACCCCCCAGTACATTGTGAGTGTAAGTGATATGTGATAAAGTGCTAATCGAAGTGATAATGGGTTAAATGAAGATAAGAAAAGACAACAAGGCATAGAAATTTGTTCAAAAGACAGTCATTAGCTAATGGAAATCAAACTGTTGTCCGAACTACGCATAAGTTTTAACATGGTGGTTAGATCGTTTATGGCACTTGTTCTAAGGCAACTCGCTATTAGTCGCGAAGATCAGGTCATATTATGATCATGTTTATGTTCAAATGTCTACAAGGAACCAGAACTAGTTGTTTGGTTCGAGTTTATGTTAAAGCTATAGGTTATATTCTTATGCACAGGTAGAAACTTTAAGTCCAACTGTATATGGGTCGTTATGATATTGTATAGTCTGATCATTCCAATATATTAATGGTCGAACATTTCAAGTATGCCGATCGTCTCCTGAGGCAGCGTCCACCGATCATCCAACAACGATCTTACCCACCGATCGTTCACAGGCCTTTCCTTGAGCTCCATCATCTTCGAACCGAAGCCCCATCGATCGTCCATGAACGATCATAAGAATCGTTCATACCCATCACTCCAAACTCTTCGTCTTCTCGTCATCATCTCCTTCTTAAACGATCGTCCCGATAGTAGTGGGTTGCTAGCTTCTTTCTTGTGAGTCACCTCCCCTCTATTAAACATGATTACAAGAACGAAAAGGAGAAAGAGAAATCAAACCATGCCAACTATCCTAAATTCGAAATCGATTCGAGAGTTATGCAGCAGATTCGAGTAGTGTTTTACCTATGCTCGAGATCTAGAAAAATGAAAGAGTCAAGGTCAATTTGAATTACGGAAATGGAGGAGAAGATGGGATGGCTGTGAAGTTCGGAGAAGGAAAGGGCAGAGCGCTCATTTTCTTTTCTTAGATTAAGGGTAGAAGTGTTAAAAGCAAAGTGAAGGAAAACAATTTAGTGTCAAACTTTATATAGGGGGCAATGTCAACCGATCATTTTCATCCTAAGAGGTTAGGACAATCGTGTGATACCCAATGATTATGCCGATCCATCCCTAAATAATATGTCCACCGATCCATTCAAAATCTGATCTGCCAAGCACGCTGACCCATCCCAACGTCGATCGATTTTGTCTCTCGTTTTGTTTGAGCCTTCGGATGACCATTTCATTTCCTAACCTACAACACTCGGTTTCATGATCAAAGACAACTTAAAAAAAGAGAGGTGTGGTGATGAATGGAAATATGATGAAGTAAGTGGAGACTGTGGTGAATGAGAAGGACGGCAAATGATCGTAAAAATTTGACTACGTACGCGAACAGTTAGAATGTCATAAAAGTTGGCAACGACCTATGGACAAGGGAACGATCTAGAGCTAACAACATGAACACGTGTATGAAGGTGCATGAAAACAGGTTTAAATGTTCAGTTTCCGTAATCAATAAAAGATTTCAAACAAACCTGGAGCTATCAGGTTTGAGGCAGGATCAGATGAATAAGGGCTTGTGGATTCCCCGTAACCAAATTTATATATGCTAATAGGACACGACTCTGGATTTATGCTATCAATAGGCGATAGAGGAATAGTAATCGATTAGGAAGCTAAATGGATTTCTTTGTAGCGATTCAGGCCTTTTCAGATTCAAAGCACGTCATGTTAATCACAAGACGTACTTTGGAGGGCAAGTGTTATCCCGCCTTTTGGTGAAGTCATGATATCATCAATTCGACTAGGGACGAATAGTCGATAGCTTGAAGAACCAGCCACATATCGCACTATAGATGATAGTCAAACAGATTCGAACTGAAACCAAGTCAAAGTATGGCAAACATGAAGTCACTAGCTTGACCCCGTGAAGTTATATCTCAAGTTTGGAATTGACCGAAGTCCGTGTACACAACTTACGAGTGAGACAAGGACTCGTTTGGATCGACCAGAGGACAACCAAGGGAGATAGCTTGAATAATTGAAGAATAGTTATTATCTTGGCAACCATGAGGCCAATCCATGTAAGACTTCAGTGACATCAGCGAAGTAGCAAGCGGAGTGTATCATGACGATCATGCTTCCCATAATGAAGATAAGAAGAAGGCCGATCGATATAGGTCGATCGTTCTTGAGGGGTACAACCTAACGATCGGTGTGTTTTGGTATATATTCCGCCTTTAAGTTAAAACAGCTGATAGCTTGCAATCTGCAACCTAATATAATCCCATATTCTAGAAGCAATGTCAGGAAACCCATTAGATCCTCCAATAATGATCGTAAGTTGTTAAGAGAAAGCAAAAAACGATCGGTCATGGATGTGCCGATCGTTATGGATCGTGACATGAGCATGGCCGATCGATATGGTGGGCTCTATTAGGCCTAGGGAGCCTTCTTGCAAAGTTTTAGCTCAATCCGTATGCGTCTTCTACTATAAATACTACAATCATGGCTTTAGAAAGGGGGACTTCATCTTCTTCTTCCTACTCCGAAGGCTCTGCCATTTCTATTTCTTAAAAACTTGTATCAATGGATTCTAGCTGATCCAACTGCTCTTGTAATTGTAATCAAGTGAAAGATTTAAAAAAATATGAAGTGGATGTAGGCCAAGATTGCCGAATCACTATAAAATCTTCATGTTCATTTACTTTTATGCTTTATTCTCTAGATTATATTCATTCTCTGATATCTATGAGATTCTACATGTGTTGATGCCCATTTTTGTTGTCAACACTTAGCAACTAGCGGTAGAAATAATTTAAGTCCAGAAGACAAGTGGTGTATACATCATAATATAACAAAAAAATACAAGTGTGCTCTCTCAACATATCTCCTACTTCTAGATTGATTAACTCAAACTGGTCTACTTGGTCTGAGTGTTGAGCCTAAGCTTTGATACCAACCGTGACGACCCGCCCTTTGTATTACCTTGAATTAGCATTAAATGACAACGTTTGACTTCTGAATACCTAGTCCGTCGGGGTAAAATTAAGACAAAACACTAAACCAAGACATTGATAAGATCTCACAATGAAATGACAACATATAATATACTGAATATACATGAACAAAATAAGATGACAATATATAAGAGACCATAGTAGCAGAAGTGACTGATAAATAAATATCAATACTGAAAATCAGAATACATCAACTCCCAACAGAATGGAGTTACTGAATAAATATCTAATACAATAGAATCTTATATAATAAATCAGTCTGTCATGTACTACAAATGTGTCTAGTATATATCTCACAATCTCGATGTTATGCCTCCAAAATGCTCCAGCTGCATCCTATAAGCATATACCAAAGACCACCCAAGACTACTCAATCGAGTACCCGAGGGTTGTTATGACATAAGCAAACAAAGACAAAATGCGGGTAAGACATAATTCTGGTATGAGGGGAACTATTTCAAAATATTGTCTATTAAAGCTATATACAAATAAAAAGGGATAGTTAAATCACAGCCGGCTCTCTCCATAAATGTGGCTTAGGGGAAACCCGGCTGCCTATAAACAAGTAAAGTAAACTCTTCCTAAACGATACAAAATTATACCTTACCTTTCTTTCTTCTTGTATCCTTAAATCAGTCCATCAAAAATATAATGTTGTGACAAAAAACTGGCATGCATAACAGTGAAATGTGAGGCATATCCTATTGTATGAGCGTAAGGTCAAAACTACACTCACTCGAGACTAGTGGTGGTATAGGAATCCTAATCTAGGTCTACCTCTAATGTCAAGCAATTTACACAAGTATACGATACTCCACAAAAGAACCGTACCATCCACTATTCATTTTAAACTATCTATTATACGATACTCCACAAAAGAACCGTACCATCCACTATTCATTTTAAACTATCTATTACATGATATACTATAAACCATCTATTATACATTATAGTATCTATTGCCTACTATACGCTATATTACTAATCATCAAATATGCGACATATTACTAGTCGTCTACTATACGATATATTACTAACCATCTAGTACACGTTATATTAATAATCGTCTACTCACGATATATTGCTTATCGTCCTTCCATCGACTACCCATTGGAGAATAAACCAGAATAAGTCAGTATCTAAATATACCATAGACTCCGAGTCACATTACAATGCAATAGACTTGTATAGATCTCACCTTGACCTCTGCTTTAGGCATGTGTAAGAAAATCGTTGCCATCTCTCTCCAAACATGCTCCGAAATCCCGTATGCAAGTCGTGCGGTTCTCCTATGGTATCATGAATTATATACACAATCACTAAATATCCATACTATATGGAAAACGAACGTATCCTGTATAACGTGCTCTTAGTAGCTAAAGTAAACAACCGAAGCCGTATAGAACGTATCATCTCTCAAATATACATATCGAGTAACCAGAGTTAACATATAACTCTAATCTCACCTAATAAGTCATATTATCATGACATCTTGCGAATAACGTCTTGTTCGCGTCGAGTGAAAACATCACACCAGTTCCACCTCGTTTTGAGCATCGTCTCGACTATATCTATTACATCGTCTAGCCACTGGAACTCGATACCCGATCACCGACAACTATATCACAGCATACAACATTCTTCTCCTTTAATTTATTTAATTCATCCAAATATATTTCTTGAATATCAAAATCCACCAAATATCTTTTAGTGAGCTTACATTGAGTATATGCAGACTACGTATAAATGTTACACATTCTTTCACGTAGTTTTACTCGTTCAACTAATTTAATTATTTGATAAAATCCATACTATACAATGAGATAGACTAATCAGCCAGTTCAAAACATTACCAAATTCATCTTACTTGAGAACTTAATTCAACTACCAGACTATTTATTTATTTACTGAGTTCATATATTATTCGTATTATTTTATAAAAGTCCCAAACTTATTTTATAATATATTAATCTTGCCTATCAATCATTTTATAGCTTAATTTCCTATTAAAATTAAGTTTAGTTATCAATAAGGCCTTAAAATATTATAAAGCTCATGTATATAATTTCTATATATGTATACACGTACATTTAAAATCATTTCTTAAGGTCTAAATTTAATAAATCCCGTTATAGCAATGTTTTAAATTTTACACTTTATCAAACACTTTTTAGTAATAAGTTGCTTCGTTTGTAATTTCTAACTTTTAATTAGTGATAAAATATATATAATAATATTTCTATCACTAATATAAATCCTAATTAGAGTTCTGATTAACTTATAATCATGCTATAAATTAATAACAATTCCATCTAATTCTATTAGCTACGAATAGAATTCAATACCTACATATACAGGATATTAATCAATTATCTCGAATATTAGCAATAAAATATATAATGATATTTCTATTGCTAATATAAGTCCAAATTAGGGTTTAATTAATTTATAATCACTATTTAGTTCTATTCGACACGAATATAACACAATATAAATATACAAGATATTAATCAATTACCTTGGACATTTACTCAAACAAATCCAATCAAATGGAGAAATAATTTCATATATGTACATATTTTCTACCACCACTGGATAACATTTTTAATATATAAAATATTGAGGATTTGTATTAAGAAATAATTTCGAGTAATGATTCCGCTCAACTTAGCTATATTTTTTAGTCTTCTAGATTGTGACCAAAGTTGTTCCATTGCGAAGGAGATGTCTCTACAAGTCCAATGCAAGAAACTTCATCCGAATCCGACCTCATATAAGCAAGATACAAGTTAATGAACATTCGACAATTAATTAACTAAATAATCAATCAATTAATGCTAATTACTTTTGTTAATCACCTTCAAGCCGTAACCCCTCTCGTTCACAAACGTAGCCGCCTCCTTCTACTTCACTTCGCAGCCACCGTGGATCAACTCTGATCGCTGCACCTCCCTTAAAAGATAACTCAGGTCAAGAATGACCCATGGCCACCAACCTCTCCTCCTATCATCGACCATAGTTCGAGATCGACCCCTCCAAAGACGCCACCATCGACCCAGATCCACGCAACCACACAATGCCTCTCCCCAATCGCTTCTAAGCGAAGCAGGGACTGGCCAAGGCGATCATTTTACCTTCAAGCATCGCCTCCTGAAATGTAACGACAGAGGAGATCCAAGGCCTAGAAGTGATGGCCGTCTATTTCTTCGATCATTGAGAGAGAGAGAGGGAACGGGATAGAGAATCATATTTTATTTTATGAAAAATAAAATTAGAGAATATTGTATTTATCTAATTTTCTTTCCACATTTTCAGCTCGCAAGAGCTCTAGCTAGCCCAAATAAAGACGATTCTCGAATCATGTGACTCTACACATTTATCCGGTCCCAATGGTATAAAATATGACACAATCCGAGACTGCTCTCTGGATGGTCAATTTCGCACGTATCGATCACAAATATCTATCGAGAAATCTGCAAATCCTTACGAAACATGCTCACTATCATTTACAACCAAATACCCATATTCCAAACTCAATGGAAAAGGTTTTGAGACCTAACTCCATCATATACAAAAGTTAGCCTTTTGGATCGATCTACGAATCGAATGCAGGCTACCAGCTAAAAATCCATCTATCGAAATATATCGATGCTTATACTCAAAATCACTTGGACGATCCAGACTCAATAGAAGTGGTCTCGATTCTTAATTCTTCTGTTTGTGAAAGTTGAGTTCTAACATCCCCTATCTGGAGGTCCGAAGCTAAGCGCTAAAGATGCTACAATCATCTATATTATTAACTTCTGGAGACCAAATACAGTGGTGTTAATGGTATTCATAATATCAACATCACATGAATATGAAACAAAATCACAGATTTCAATAACAACTTTTCACATTACATTTTCAAAACATGTTCCATATTCAAATTACATAATCCCATCATTTAACTAGGTTCAGATAAAATATAATTATTATATAAATATGCCAAGAGTGACATATGATGATGCCCCCTTGGTTGACCAGAGTACTAATAGTATTAACTGACTTATTACAAACACAGCAGAAATACATCAAAATGAAACAAACTACAACTCCTTAATAGCTATCCGTCAGCCACCTGTTCTTATCGTAAGCTTTATTCGCAAACCTACTAAAACCTGTAAATCCACAACCCTCAGCCTACTCAAATCAATTTTGAGCAACCGAGAGTTTAAGAGAAAACATAAATTTCGAGTCAGACATAAAGCCTGGTGTGAATAATACTATACATCTCGGATATACGATATTAAGTGAGACCACGCCGCTCAGCGGAATGGGTTTCCCCTCACTAATATCCTTTTAAAACATATATTTTTCAATTCAAAATCCTGCAATCAAAACTGGTTAAAAAGACTGTAAAGCATTTTATGTAAACATACATATCAGGTAACAAATGGATTATCCATCCGAAGACTATAGTTTTGTTTGGCTTACTACTAACCTTTGGCTGACTCGGACCTACCAGACAGATACAATAAAAATGGTCTAACATCTATTGGACAAGTCTTCTGGACGGTCTATCACTAACTTACTCTCTCCCAGGGTCCACTGATCCTAATGATTTTACAGGCTCACCAATAACCTACACTGCGGAAATATATTCCTTTCGGTGTGTACCATCATTTTAGTCTTACCTATGACAAAGCCCTACACAATGAAATTTGGACTAAATTAGCTAGGGGCTAATAGTTAATGTATAGGGCATGACCCTATACCAGTCCTACCTGGTATTCTAATATTTGAGTCATTATACTTAAATTTTCCTTGAAAACCTTTTCTTCTCAAATTGATTTAAAAACTTTAAATCAAACTTAAACAAGGAAAATATATACTCTATGCTTTACTCAAAATCACCATGACATGCTATATATACTTTACCCAAATCTTTGTTGATGAAAACATTTAAACCTTTCAAAGTACCCTTTTCTATCTCATTGAAAGTATCCCTTTCGTAACCAAATAAACCCTTTCTTTCATCCTTAGAGTATATCAAAATATCATCTATGAACACCAACACGAATCTATCCAAGTGCTCTCTGAAAATTCGGTTCATCAAGTCTACAAATAATGCCGGCGCATTAGCTAGTCCGAATGGCATAACTAACCATTCATACGATCCATATCTGGTCCTAAACATCGTCAAAGGTATACTATCTTCTGCTACTCTAAGCTGATGGAAACCTGTAGCCAAATCCAACTAAGAAAATATCTTGGCTCCACTCAACTGATCGGACAAATCATCAATTCTAGGTAATGGATATCGATTCTTTATCGTCTTCTCTTTCAACTTACAATAATCGATACATAACCTTAAAGATCCGTCTGGCTTCTTAGCAAACACTGCGGCTACTCCCCAAGGTGAACTACTAGGTCTGATAAATTTCTTCCCTTCCAAATCCACCAACTGCACCTTCAGCTCTCTCATCTCTTTAGGTGTTATCCTACTTGGTGGCCTACTAACTGGTTCTTCTGCAGGCACCAAATCTATTCGAAACTCAATGGCTCGTTTCGGTGGCAATCCTACTACTGGCTCGAAGACATCCATGAATTCTCTAACCATGTAAACTCGATTCAACTCGTCTTCTAACTCCATAACACTCAACAAAGCATTCACCTCACAGCTAGGGCTTTCTACGGTATATACAATCTGATCACTACAATTAAGGTGTCTAAGCGATATTTTCCTATCGTGGCAAAATATCCTAATATCGTACTTACTTAACCAATCCATGCCCAATATAATTCCGAACCCCACAAAGTCAAATATATGCAAACTGCAAACAAAGGTGTAACCTACCAAGTCGAACTCTAAGTGGTCACACTTCATCCCAAGTGTCGCATACCCTCCTATAGGATTTGCAACTCTTAAGGAAGTAACTAAATATGTGGGTTATAGGTTAATCTTATCTACAAAACATCGGGATATAAAAGAATGCGATGCACCAGTATCAAACAAAACGCCAATAGACATACCATGGATCTGAAACGTACCTCCCAATACTAATTTCCCTTTCTCCTGTGCCGTTGGCCTCGAGGTAGCTGGTTCCAATGCAAATACTTTTCCTTTCCCTTCCTTTGCTGGTTTCTTGCATTGGTTGTTATAGTGGTCAATTTGATCGCAATTGAAGCACTTGATGTTCTTCTTCCCGATCACTTCCTTCGCCTTTCCTATGCGGCATTCATTAGCAAAGTGCCCCTGCTTATCGTACTCCTAACAAACCACTTCAGATTTTCCTTTCTTCGCGGCTCCACCTTTCTGAGCACCCTTCTTATGAAAGAATTTTCTCTTCTGACTTTGCCCCACCTAGACTTCCTTTTCCTTACTCTTCTCCAACAAATCAAGCATTTCCTCATTCCTCAAAACCATCTCCACTACAACGTCACAAGGGTCTCTAATATGAGGTAACATAGCCCTTGCCAACTCAGGCTTCAACCCTCCGATGAAATTCTCATTTCTCTTCAGCTCAGTATCAACAGTGGCATATCCATATCTAGCCAACTTCTCAAATCTCCTAGCATACTCCAACGCAGTCATATCTCCTTGTTACATCTCAGCAAACTTTCTAATCAGGGTAGACTTCGCTATAACCTCCTCCTGAACTCAGCCCATGTCATCGTCTCTTCATTCATTGCCACATTCATACTATTCCACCAAAATATAGCTGCTCCCTGAAGCTATCTTGATGCCAACCTCCTCTTCTGCTCATCATTGAGACCCAAGTCTGCAAATATCCTCTCACAACGCAACAACCAGTTCTCTACCTCTATAGCATCTTCAGTTCCAATAAATGGCTTTCCTCCAAGCCTGGCATAGTCTCTACTCAGAACAGCATAATTGTTGACTACTCGAGCTTCCTGAACTCCTCCTCCCATTACTCCAGCAGCAACACCCGCTTGCATCATATTTATGAAAAACTGATACATAATTTCCATTCCAACCCGCGGGACTCTAGCACACATATTACCAGCTTGTGCCTGACCTTGGTTCCTTCTCGTATTCGGTCTGGCATTACCATTTATTGTGGTGCTCCCCCTCAAGATTTACTCTTCTCGAATCCATATCTGTATTCGGACCACAAGAGATATAGAAGAATAGCCTAATAAAGATAGAAGACTAGAGATATAGTGTATACTTATATATAGCGAATACAAGTACGTTACTATAGCATTATCCCATACCCCATCTTTTCTCTAATTCCTAAGGATTATGTTTTTTTTTCAAAAATCATTTTTAGTTAAAGTTTTTCATAAACCGTGCTCTGATACCAAGTACTAACATCCCATATCTGGAGGCCTGAAGCTAAGCGCTACAGATGCTGCAGTCATCCATAGTATTAACTTCTGGTGACCAAATACAGTAATGTTAATGCTATTCATAATATCAGCATCACATGAACATGAAACAAAATCACAGATTTCAAAAACAACTTTTCACATTACAGTTTCAAAACATGTTCCATATTCAAATTACATAATCCCATCGCCTTCCCAAGTTCAGATAAAATATAATTATTACATAAATACGCCAAGAGCAACATATGATGATGCCCTTTTGGTTGACCAGAGTACTAATAGTCGTAACTGACTTATTACAAACACAGCGGAAATACATCAAAATGAAACAAACTGCAACTCCTTAATAGCTATCCATTAGCCACCTGCTCGTCTCGGAAGCTTTATTCGCAAACCTACTAAAATTTGTAAATCCTCAACTCTCAGCCTATTCAAATCAATTTTGAGCACCCAAGAGTTTAAGGGGAAAAACATATTCTTTGAGTTAGACATAAAGCCTGGTGTGAACAATATTATACATCTCGGATATACGATATTAAGTGAGACCACGTTGCTTAGCGGAACGAGTTTCCCCTCACTAATGTCCTTTTAAAACATATCTTTTGCAAATCAAAATCCTATAATCAAAACTGGTTAAAAAAAACTGTAAAGTATTATATGTAAACATACATATCAGGTAACAAATGGATTATCCATCCAAACACTATAGTTTTGTTTGGCTTACTACTAACCTTTGGCTGACTTGGGCCTACCAGACAGATACAATAAAAATGGCCTAACATCTGTTAGACAAGTCTTCCGGACGTTCTGTCCCTAACTTACTCTCTCAGGGTCCACTGATCCTAATGATTTTGCGGGCTTACCAATAACCTACACTACGCAAATATATTTCTTTCTGTGTGTACCATAATTTTAGTCTTACCTGTGACAAAGCCTTACACACTGGAATTTTGGACTAAATTAGCTAGGGGCTAATAGCCAATGTATAGGGCACGACCCTATACCAGTCCCATCGGGTATTCTAATATTTGAGTCATTTTACTTAAATTTATCTTGAAAACCTTTTCTTCTCAAATTGATTTAAAAACCATTAAATCAAACTTAAACAATGAAAATATATACTCCATGCTTTACTCAAAATCACCTTGCCATGCTATATATACTTTACCCAAATCTTCGTTGATGAAAACACTTAAACCTTTAAAAGTACCCCTTTCGATCCCATTGAAAGTATCCCTTTCGTAATCAAATAAACCCTTTTCTTTCATTCAGGCCGAAAGGCCAAAACCTTCCTTTCGAAACCATTTACATAAGCCTTTTCAAAACCATTGAAATACCTTTTCCTTTAAAAACTAAAAACCTTAGACATCCTATCTAAAACCTTTAAACATAGCCTTTCAAAACCGTTGGAAAAACCATTCCTTTAAACCTTTCGAAACCATTGGTTAAACTTTTTGAAACCATTGGGGAACCACCCTTTAGAAACTTTCCTTAAAAACCTTTCAAAAGCATCAAAACCTTAAACTTTCAAAAGCATTTGGGTTCAATTTTAAAACATGTGAAAACACCTTTCGAAACCATTTGAAACCATCTCTTTCGAAACCTTTGGGTTAATCTTTAAAAATCTCCAAAGGTCACAAACAACAGGGTCAAAAGCAACTCTTTCAAAAGCCAAAACCTAAGGAAAGAAGTGATGGTGTCAAAACCATTCTTTTGAAAGCATTGGAGAAGCGGTAGGGTTTTTATAAAACAAAATCAACCCTTTCGAAGGCATTGCTTCGAAAGGTAGAAAGCGGTAGCTAAGGCTTCGACCTAGTCGAAAGCGATTATTTAAAAACAAAGGTGCAACCTCTTAAAACCATTTCTTTAAACCATTTGACCTAGTCGGAAGCCAACCAAGTCGAAAGCAATATAGTCAAAAGCAGAACAAGCGCATTTTCAATTTAAAGCAAAGTAACGCTTCGACCTCCTTCGGATCCCCTGGTTTCGACCCAGTTCCTCCGCTTTTGTCCAATTCACTATGTACCAGCTTAATAATACTATGTGCATTGGTTTTGATGGCATAGAGGTAGAACTACTAAATCGGAAGCTACCCAATTGGAAGCAGGGTGGCGAAAGTGGCGAAACATGCATTTGGCATGAAAAACTGGTTTTAACCTTTTTAAGTAATCTTTTTAGATAACCTGCCTTTTTCATCAAAATCTTATTGGTTGCTAATTTTTCTTTTTTAAAAGTGCTGCCATAATTTCAGAATCAATTAATTTAAATCATTTACAAAATACCCCTTCTCCTTTTATAAATATATAAAACATTTAAGTCCCATGCCTTACATAATTTTATATTCATCAAAACACTATGGAAAATTCTAAAAAAATTATAGAAAATCCTTTTTAATATGTTTTCTAACATATATAAATTTCAGATCCAAATTATTTATAATTTAACCGTAAATTATTTATAACCCAATAAATCATTTTGTTCACTAGAAAATTAATATAAAATCCACATTAATTCAGAAAATTATGAAAATTGAAACCCATCTCTAAAATATCATTTTTGATCTATATCTAATATCGCAAGGTATTTGAATGTCACTAAATTGGGTTTTCACATTAAAACATATCATAAAATCTATATGAATAAGCATAAATCATCAAAAAGCATATATGAACATTTTGTCCTTTAAAATCATGGCAAAACTATGCAAGATAAATTCGGATTCCCTTAAAATCGAAAACATTTAAGAAATAAGAGATGTAGTCATTATTCACCTTAGCTTTGTGATTTAGGATGTGAGATTTGATCTTGATTAAGTGATTTGATTCTTCCTCTTGAATCCTAGATTTATCTTCTTCCTCTTTGCTAATGGTGGCCGGCCTTAGACTTATAATTTTTTGCTTGTGAATGTATGAATGAACATATGGAAGTAAATTCCTAAGAAATATGATAAGTTTATAGTCTCATATGGTTACTCTTTTAAGGACCAATGCGTCTATTTTAAGAAGTGTAATGAAGATATCATCTATTTGTTGCTTTATGTTGATGATATGTTGATAGCTTCAAAGAGCATGACTAAAATTTCAGAGTTAAAGACGGAGCTCAACAAAGTCTTTCATATGAAAGATTTGGGAAATACACAGAGAATTTTAGGGATGAGGATTCAGAGGGATATAAAGCAAAGAGTTTTGAGGCTCACTCAAACTCAGTATATCGAGAAAGTCTCATCTCGATTTGGTATGGAGAAAGATAAACTGTTGCTACTCCGTTAGGCTCTCAATTTCGACTATCCAGTGATTTATGTCCTGCATCAGATGAAGATCAAAGGGATATGGCTAATATTCCTTACTCTGGTGCAGTTTGAAGCCTTATGTATGCTATGATATGCACAAGGCCAGATTTAGCTCAAGTAGTCGGTATTGTTAGTAGATACATGTCTAACCCTGGCAAGACTCATTGGCACGTAGTAAAGTGGATTCTACGATATTTAGAGGACATAAAGTTGGAGAATCCTTCCTTGTTGAAGCGATAACAGGGAAATTACCACCATCCTGGAAAGACTATCGCAATTATCTGAAACATAAGAAAATGGAGATTTCCTTAGAAGATCTTATTGTCAGACTAAAAACTGAGCCTGATAATCGCGGAGTGACAAAAGAAAGCGAAGAGGCATTTGTGGCAGAAGAGTCAAAGAACAAAGGGCATTTCACGAAAAACAAGAAGAAGAAATTCCCGTAGAAGAGAAAAGCGCCAGAAAACAAACCCAAAGACAATAAACGAACCAAGAAGTTTAATGGCGAGTGTTGGATTTATGGAAAAGCAGGACACGCCACTAGAGATTGCAGACACAAGAAGGAACGCAACTCAGAGGCAAATATGGTGGATAAAATGGAAGTAGACGAGTCTAATTTTTCAGCAGTTATATCTGAATGCAATTTGGTTCAGAACCCTAACCAATGGTGGGTGGACATAGGCGCTACTCGTCATGTTTGCTCTGACAAATCCATGTTTTCTACATACCAGATTCGATCAGGAAGAAAAACTCTACATGGGTAATTCTGCAGTTTCCATGATCGAAGGCAGTGGCACAGTAATCCTCAAGTTTACTTCTGGAAAAACTGTCAAGTTGAATGACGTGCTCCACGTTCCAAACATACGCAAGAATCTCATCTCTAGTCCAGTGCTATCAAAGAAAGGATTCAAAATGGTCTTCGAGTCAGACAAGATGGTTCTGTCCAAAGCTGGAATGTATATAGGAAGGGGATATTTATGTGATGGCCTATTTAAGGCAAATGTAGCCGTTGTCGGCAATAAAACTATGTATTCTGATTATGCTATTAAAAAATTGAAGTTGCTTATTTGCTTGAGCACGAAATTTTACTATGGCATGATAAATTAGGACACATAAATTTTCGAAAAATGAAAAAACTATCAAACTTGGGATTAATTCCGAAATTCCAAGTAGAAAAAACTACAAATGTGAGACATGCGTAGAAGCAAAAATGGTCAAAAAACCATTTCATACAGTTGATAGAAGCACCGAACCACTAGGTTTGGTTTATACTAATTTATGTGATTTCAAATCATTACCTACAAGAGGTGGAAAAATGTACTTTATTACCTTTATTGACGATTATACATGATATTGCTATGTATATCTTTTAAATAGCAAGGATGAAGCAATTACATCGTTTATGAAGTACAAAGCTGAGGTAGAAAATCAGTTAAATAAAAAGATCAAGATATTGAGATCTGATCGAGGTGGAGAATATGAATCACCATTTGAACAATTCTGTGCCGAAAATGGTATAGTTCATCAAACAACAACACCATATTCACCACAACAAAATGGTATAGCCGAGAGAAAGAATAGAACATTAAAAGATATGATTAATGTGATGCTCTTAACTTCTGGCCTACCGCCGAACTTGTGGGGGGAAGCCTTAAATATGTCTAATCACATATTAAACAAGGTTCCTCACAATAAAACAGGAACAATTCCATATGAGTTATGGAAAGGACACACACCAAGTTTTAAATACCTCAAAGTGTGGGGGTGCTTGGCAAAAGTTCCAGTTCTGCCTCCCAAGAGAGTCAAAATTGGACCAAAAACAGTAGATTGTTACTATTTAGGGCCAGCCCAAAATAGTAGTGCCTACAGATTTTTGGTATTCAAGTCTGATATAACAGATATTCATGTAAATACAATCATGGAATCAAGAGACGCCTCATTCTTTGAAGATGTGTTTCCACACAAACGAAATGAAGGAAATAATGTCCCCAAAAGGACAAGAGAAGAATTGAGTAAATCACATGAAGATGAAACTCATCGTGAAACCGAGAAAGTTGAACCAAGAAGAAGCGTAAGGGCAAGAACTTCCAAGACATTTGGTTTGGAATTTTTAACATATATGTTAGAACACGAACCTCAAACGTACAAGGAAGCAATGTCATCTTCTGAATCCTCATGTTGGAAAGAAGCAATCCAAAGTGAAATTGATTCAATTCTGAGCAATAAAACTTGAGAAATACTTGATCTTCCACCTGGAATAAAACCAATTGGTTGTAAATGGATCTTCAAAAAGAAGATGAAACCAAATGGCTCCATCGACAAATACAAAGAAAGATTGGTAGCCAAAGGATATCGTCAAAAAGAAGGTGTAGACTTCTTCGATACCTATTCGCCAGTAACACGAATAACCTCTATAAGAATGTTAATAGCAATTGCATCCATCTATAATCTACAAATTCATCAAATGGATGTAAAGACGACATTCTTAATTGAAAATCTCGATGAGTAGATTTACATGGAGCAACCTGAGGGTTTTATATCCAAAGAGAATGAAAACAAAGTATGTAGATTAGTCAAATCATTATACAGACTAAAACAAGCTCCATAACAATGGCACGTAAAATTTGATAGTGTCATGATGAAAAATGGTTTTCGTATAAATGAATGTGATAAATGTGTTTATTACAAACAAATTGGACAATCATACGTGATGATTTGTCTATACGTAGACGATATGCTAATCTTCGGTCCAAATACTAAGGTAAAAGAGACCACTAAGCAGATGTTAATCAACAATTTCGATATGAAAGACTTAGGAGTTGCAGATGTTATTTTGGGAATCAAAATAATAAGAACACCTAATGGAATTGAATTATCTCAGTCACATTATGTAGAAAAAGTGATTGAAAAATTTCAAAATTTTGGAATTAAAGGAGTACGAACGCCGTATAATTCATCAGAAGTACTGCATAAAAACACTAATGAGAGTGTAATGCAACTGGAATACTCTCGTGTAATAGGATGTCTCATGTATCTCATGAATTGCACAAGACCAGATATAGCTTATGCGGTAAGTCGATTAAGCAGGTATACAAGCAACCTAGGGAAATAACACTGGAAAGCACTAATGAGAGTGCTTGGATATTTAAAAAATACCACAAACTATTCCTTACATTATGGAAAATATCCTGCCATCTTAGAAGGATACATTGATGCAAACTGGATTGCTGATTCAGAGGAATCAAAATTAACGAGTGGTTATGTCTTTACCTTAGCAGGGGCAGCAGTGTCATGAAAATCTACTAAACAAACATGCATAGCTCGATCCACTATGGAATCAGAGTTCATCACTTTAAATAAAGCATGCGAAGAAGCAGAATGGCTTCGTCACTTTTTAGAAGATATTCCATTTTGGCCTAAACCTGTACCGGCCATATGCATACACTGTGATAACCAAGCAGCATTAAGCAGAGCGCAAAACTTTGTGTATAATGGAAAGTCGCGACACATTCATCGACGCCATAACACAGTTAGGCAGTTACTCTCAAATGGAACTATTTCCATAAATTATGTGCGAACAAATGATAACCTAGCGGATCCATTTACTAAAGAGAGAAAATTAACTGCGCATCGAGGGGAATGGGTTTAAAAGCCTAAACCAACAAGAGTTATCTTATACGGAAACCTATCCTAGCGACTGGAGATCCCACGGACTAGGATCAATAGGCAAACCAGTTCTGAATAACTCAAGACGTAATGCATTTGTTTGGACTTAGTCCTACTCCATTCCTATGGTGCACAATATAAATGCATGCCTACAGAAGTATTAAAAGGATAAAACTATGTTTTTTAATAATGACCATATCTTGAAAATAACAAGTGGGTTATATGTAGGATACTCTTAATGGTTGTGATCACCTATGTTAGTTGAGTTGGGTCGGCTCTATGAGAATATTAAAGGCTTTTATTCTCTATAAACACTCGCAGAATCAAAAATTGTTCAGGACCAAAATGAACACAACCAAGAGATTAGACGTGAAGGGAAATAATGCTTTGTAAAGCTTATTGTCTGGTTATACAATAACGGCTGACAGTTTAAGATGAAATAATTCACCGATTAGCCAAGTATATCCGATAAGTTTTAACTAGGGAAAGTTCAAAGTGAAATATCTACTTATCCTCGATATAGCATTATTTTCATATGAACCGTGTGATATTACACTTTGTGTGGGGGAGACATATATTGTCATTCATGTGGGGGATTGTTAGAATTCTCAAAAATAGTGAATGAGATATATCCCACATCGCCAAAAATAAGTCCATTTTCTTGTTTATATAGTGTACTCTCAATCCCTATATTGGCCCTTAGGGTCAGGTAATTTTGTGTGAGGGGGAGGACCTATATGGCCATGGACTAACACACGCGCGCGGCGCCGCCCGCCCGTCCGACCGACCGACCGAACCGGGTTGGGTGCGGGTGCAATAAGATTGGGCTGTGTCATATATTTTTGATACCTAAAAAATGGACTGATTTTAAAACAGAAGTGTGTTTAAATAGATACGGATTTTCCAACGGTTGTGACCGTTACAAACTGATGAAGAGACGCGATTTTTTCAGATGACCGTTACAACGAACAACAACAGTTCTGAACCGTTGCAAATGAACGGACGCGGCTGTTGCAAACAACAACAATTTTTAGCGTAGCAAATGAAAGGAAGTGCCTGTTGCGAACAGTAACACTTTTTGGCGTTGCAAATGAAGGGATGCTACTTTTCTCAACGGGTGTAGCCATTGGGAATTCGGCTATAAATAAGGAGGAAACCTGATCACTTTCCTCACTTAATTTTAAATTCGAGTTATCTCTTCTTTATCTTCATTTCTTAAAATCATAATCAGTCCTATCACACAGAAGATCATACGCATCACGATCTCGAACAGCTTACGTCTGTTGTATCTTGGGAGACTTTGAATAAAGTCTTAAGGAAATTGTTACGACAAGCCTCAGGCGAAATTTCCTTCTTCAACCAGTTAGATTTCTAGTTGATTTATATATATATATATATATCACTTTCATTTCTACGTTGTACTATTTCTTTAAATAGTATAACGTTTGATTTATCGCTATAGTTATTATTACTATAGTTGTTAGTTTGTTGTTGTAATTAATTACAACATACTTATTGTTATAAATAGCTAATACAGAATTCCAAAGTAGTGGAAATCTGATTTGTAAACTTGTGAGACGAGTTTATTATTGATTAGTCTTTGTTTTGGTATACTAGACGTATACCACTGATTAAGCACTTCTATTTGAAATTTGACGTATTAATGCTTTTATCTGATCTGATAACTCTTCTCGAGCTGAAGTCTTTTTCTTTTTTGGGTCACCTTTGCAACCATCATATGAAAATCTCTTTTTGGGGTGTTCAAAGACAGCATGAGATATTCAACTTTAGTAGTAAAGTCATCACTATCCCCACCACCTTCATGTCCATCATCATGTAGACCTTCTACATTAACATCAAAATAATAATCATAAAATCCAACACCTGATCGTTCAGTAGGAACCGCTATTGGATTAAATCCTTGACTAGATGTATATACCTTTGCACCCGTAGCAACAACATTCGAAAATAAGTAACCATATTTTGTCTGGAGTAGTGTACAATCTTTATCACAAAACTTAACAAAATCTTTGTACATCTACATATAGAAAAGCATATATCAATATTTTTGAAGGAAATTAAAAACTTTTACTCAGATACTAAAGACGCATACGTTAATCTTTCTTTCCCACCCATTCATCATCAGCAATATATGTATTTTTCTCATTATTCCAACTAATCCTGTTTCTTTACTCAATTGCTGCCAAATTGACCATTCTGATTTAATTTGAGTTCAATGATTTTTGATCTTTTTGGATGTATAATTTCTTTTCATCCCATCATTAAACTTTTTTTGATGGATTCCCATCCAAACTTGTTGAAGTGGACAAGCACTATTGTCCAAGTGGTTAATTGATTCGGCTTTGGTGCGAGAGGTCACAAGTTTGAAACTTCCGTAGCCTGCGAACACCACACATAAGTCAACGAAAAATTGTGAGCTTCATCATCCCATTTTGCATTTATCGAACACTTTCCTTCATTACCAGCATTACTACCTCTTACTATCAAATTTGAATCACTAGGATATCCATTTAATAATGAACTAAATACTTCAAAGAAAAGTTAATCACTTAAAATAAACTAGTTTGTAATAAAAAACAAAAAACAACATTTATCTAAACAGTCAGGCTAAAATGAAAAAAAATTGGAAAAGGTATACAAAATGAATCTTACATGTTTATCCATCTAATGCATATGTTGGTAAAGATGGTTGACTTTTATAGATGGTGAATATTTAATACAGTGGTTGAGAAAGCGAGGTAGTTGAAAGATGAACACTGTTTTAATTACCGAAGTAAGAAATAACCGGGTAAGGTATGATGGATATTTTACAGTATTGGTAATGAGGGTAGGATGGTTGGAATATCAAACATTGCTTTGATTATATATTGTAATTATATAGTGCAATAAATAAAGTAGTAATATATGGTAAATTTGTGTTTGAGTGGGTGAGATGGTTAGAAAGAAGGAATTTTTTTAACTGGAAATTATGTTTTAGTGACCATTATGTATACTGTATTTTTTTGCAGGACAGCTGTTTAAAAAATTAAGTTTACAGGACATTTCTATTTCTCGGTCGTTATTTTGTTAAGTAACGCTCCTTTTCTTTACGTTTTCAGATTAGCTTCGTTCTTCGCTCTTCTCTCTTCCTTTTACTGGTCGCTTCTCTTAATCTCAATTTTCACTCCTCTTCGCTCCTCTTAATCTCAGTTTCCACTCTTCTTAATCTCAATTTTCTTTTTAGTTTTGATTTAAATCTCGATTTCATTGTCGATTGAAAAGGTTTTACCAGATTTTTGCTCTTCTTTCTTCCTTTAACTGTAAGTCGAATTTGTGTTTTTTTAGTAGTGTCTAGATTTCGTTTTTGCGCGTGATGTGTTAAAATTATACTGATTTGATAATATTATGCTGATTTGCTTTTGGCCACAGGAAGATGATAAATATTGATGATCAAAGGTATGTAATGTTTTTACTGTATTTTTTGATTATTTTTTGATATTGTTGTATACTGAAATTTTTTTATATGTTTTTTCATTTTTAGTCTTAGCACTGCAGCAACTGTTTTGGTTGTTTTTGACTTCAACAAAAACAACTTTAGTTTTAGGTTTTTTTGGATTCTCCTATTTCTACTGTTCGAAACAAGATATGTGAAGTTTGGGATCAACTTTCTCCTTTGTGCTTTGATATCTTTTTTTTTGGAAAATGGTACTTTATTAACAAAAGAGAAGAAAGCATATATTTCCATGATATGCCTCATTAAAACCTTGCAATCCCCCTAACCTAAATGGGTGCCTTACAAGGAAAAAGAGTACATATCACTTCCATATATTAACATTACAAAATCATGTCTATAGAAAACAAGGAGTTGAAAAGATGGAGGATTAAACTAACACAATACGCACTCAAAATCATCCTTAAAAACACCTTGATCTATAGACACGAGAATACAAATAAAAGAGATAAAAGAACCAAACACGTGAAACCAACAAGAGGACTACACGTGGTTTAATACATCAGCTCCAGCAGAACGAAGAGTAAGTTATCTTCGGAAAGTAGAATCATCCAGGAGAGAGAAAGCAAGCAACTAGATCGGAAAAGAAACGGATTTAATAAAAAATCCAAAAACAACCACCAGCTCCAGAGTCCAGATTCTTCGAAGAAGAGCAGAGGCAATAAAAGCAAGATCGAAAGCAGACACCTTCGAGATGAGACCGAGAATTATTCATAGAGGTTGCTGATGAACTTCGAAGCTTAGATTAGCCAAGATAAGTCTCGTCTCTGAATTCATCACTTGATTTTGCAGTATATACTTTAAAAGTATTTTAATATCTTGTAAAATTAGGGTAGTTCTGACAGATTCCGGCATCTCGATTCCTCTAAAAATTCTGTTGTTCCTTCCGCACCATATGTTCCAGATGAGGGAAGTGAAAGTTAAGTTGGTAATTTGTCTAAGTATAGTGTCCTTGCCCTGTCTTTGGCTAATGCATTCCAGAATTTGATTAATGTTGCAATTATGATTACTGTCAATCTTAATTTTCTACATGATATTGTCCAGTAATCTTCTCGAGTACGGACAGTTAAAAAAAAGATGATCCCTGTCTTCTAAATGATTTGAGCAAAGAGTACATTGTTGATCTATATTAGAGTTCCATCTGCTAACTCGCTCCTTAGTGTTCAACTTATTCTGTATGGCCATAAGCGCACAAATAGACATTTTCGGCGCACACCCTTTATCCCATATAATTTTGGTCCAGAAATGTTCTGTATGCTTGTTTCTGACAAGGTTCCATGCTGATTTCATAGAGCATTGTTCATTGCTATTCGGGTTCCAAACCCAATAGTCTTTTTCCTTTTGTGTTTGAATGTTAATATTATGAATTATATTATGAAATTGAGAAGGAACATTGTCCATGCTTTGTTTCCAGCTATTATTAGAAATTAACACAGAAACAGTTGTATTATGCTCATTTACCACATCCATGGCATTCCTGCCAACTCTATTAAGTAATGTAGATCCATTGATCCATGGATCAAACCATAGATTTGTGGTTTCTCCATTAACAATATTCCTATTTATGAGACCATTGCACCACTGTCTAGCACGAAGTAATGTTTTCCAAATGAATGAAGCAGTTGGATTCATAGTAGCAGACCAGAAGTTATCTTTTTTATTGTATCTATTTTTAGTCCATTTAGCCCAAAGCGATTCACCATTAATGAATTTCCACAATAGGTTAACAGCCACTGCTTTAGATAAATCTTCAATTTTCCTTATACCAAAGCCTCCTTCGTCCTTAGTTTTACACACATCTTCCCAATTCATTTTGTGATTTTTAGAATTCCACAAAAAATTAGCACACAATGAGTTGATTCTTTGAATAACAGTTACTGAAAATTGTGAAAACTGCAGCCAAAACTGAATCAGAGGGTGAATGATAGTTTTTATTAATTCAGCTCTACCACTTATATTTAGCATCTTACTTTGCCAATGGCTGAATTTTTTATTTATTTTGTCTATTAGCAATCCGAAATCCCTTGTTCTTAATTTATTATTCGATAAAGGGATGCCCAAATAAATTATTGGCAGACTGCCAATGCTCAAGTTTAAAATGCTAGCAATTTGATTTCTGTTCGTGGAACCTTTACTAAGAAATAACATAGATTTATTGCTATTTAATTCCAATCCTGTAATACTATTCAAGTCTTGAAAGATATGCTTGATACACTCGGCATTGTGAATAGAAGCTTTGGCTATGACCAGAATGTCATCTGCATATATCAAGTGAGTAATCAACGGTTCTGTTGGGTATATGGGTTTAATATTACCTTTGAGGAATTCCATGTCAAATTTTATAGTCAGTAGTTCCATAGCTATGGCATATAGATACGGTGAGAGGGGGTCACCTTGCCGAAGACCTCTCGAACTGTTAATGAACCCATATGGTGTGCCTTCAATTAGAACCGAAAAAGTTGGGGTAGAGACACATTCATAAATTAGATCCACAAATTGAGGGGGAAAATTCATCAATATCAGCATATGATGAATAAATTCTCTGTTGATTTTATCATACGCCTTATGCAAATCAATTTTCAGACATAGATTGTTAGAATTTTTCCTGTTAAAGCTTCTAATCATTTCGTAAGCCATAAGGGAATTTTCTGTGATTACTCTACCAGGAATAAAAGCATTCTGGTTATAAGAGATAAGATCATCCAAATAACTTTTCATACGATTACAGAGAAGATTTGCTAGAATTTTATACAACACATTGCATAATGATATCGGTCTGAAGTCAGTCATATCTGTAGCATTTGGTTTTTTTGGGATAAGACAGATAAATGTATGATTTATTTCTTTAATAATTTTCCCAGTGTTAAGAATACCATTCATAGCATTGCATATATCATATTTGATTTGTTCCCAGTGGAGTTTGTAGAATTTGGAGTTGATGCCATCTGGTCCAAGTGAACTATTGTCATTAATTTGAAAAATAGCATTTTTCACTTCCTTAAGAAGAAAGGGTCTGCATAGATTTATTTTTGCATTATTTGACAAAACTTTCTTGCAAGTTATGTCTGGAAATTGAAATGTATTACTCGGCGTAGTGAAAAGGTCTGAAAAATATTTTATGGCTGAAAGAGCAATATTTTTTGATGCTGATGACCAATACCCATTGTCATTTAGAATAAGATTAGTTCTCCTGCTTAATTTCTTTGAATTAATATAGGAGAAAAAAAATTCTGTAGGTTTATCTCCTTTCGTCAACCAGTTAATCTTCATTCTCTGTTCGTTTTCTATCGCAATACATCTCATAATTTCATGAATCTGATAATTCTTTGCACTATATTCTTCTGAAAGGATGATATTAAGAGGATCTCGCACTAATTGATCGTAGGTGTTATTAGCATCCTCTTTTAATTTTTCAAGTTGAGAGTATATGTTGGATTTTGTTTTGGACCATATTTTCAGAGCAGCTTTTACATTTTTAATTTTACAGAGGAGAATGTAAAGATCATTACCTGAGAATTCTTGCTCCATTGCCATCTGAACAGTGTTCTGGTAGCCTTGTTGAAGATGCCATGCATTATTGTACTTGAAAGGTATGCAAGTTCTACTTTTCTTTTGTTCTACAAATTTAATCATGGTAGGGGTGTGATCGCTTATGGAATAATTGCCAAAATTTATACCAAAATGGTTAAACTTATCAGTCCATAACTTATTAACAAAGACTCTGTCTATTTTACTGTGTATAGAGAAATTGAGTCCTCCTCTCCATGTGTAGTGATTACCTGAGAAGTTTGGCTCAATGAGATTAGATTTATTAATACAATCTATGAATTCCTGATCACCCCTATCATTATGAATGTCGTTATTTAGTCTATCAGTAGGGGTTAAAATAGCGTTAAAATCGCCTGCCACTATCCAAGGAAGGTTAATATTCATAGATTGATCAATGATATAGTTCCATAGATCTTTTCTCCTCATTTCCACATTAAATGCATAAACAGCGGTGCAAATCATGCTGAGTCCACTAGCATTATGAAGGATGCAAGTGATGTATTGATCATTCGTGTGACATATAATGTTAGACCACTGTGTCGAATCCCAGAAATTAAGGATGCGACTTTTTTGATCATCTAAAATGTTATGAGAGAAATTCCATTTAGGTTGAATTTTATTCGTAAATTTATCAATACTATCTAAAGATAGTTTATTCTCAAGAATGCTAATAAAAGAAAATCTGTTACTGTTCAAAATCCTAATAATTTCCAACTGTTTGACAGGGGCGTTCATACCCCTAATGTTCCAGAAGAGGAACTCCATCTACTGATGGCTTTCAGCTTTGCTACTGTTTTCTGGGGGAGTAGCATTCCCCAATAATTTAGCTTTCTTCGAGTTTTTATTCTTGCCTTTTAGTTGATTAACAATGGATATCCATACAGGGTTATCTACCACGTCATGTTGTGGTGTGGCTTTAAATTCAAATGGGGCTTCGTCTGTCCTGATTTTTCGCGTGTTGCATTGTTTTGAATTGCTCAGGGAGATGGAATTTTTGTCAAGAGAATCAGTCCTTGTATCCATATCAGAACTGTCTGCATTAATGTTATTTGAGACAACATTATTATTTTCTGAATTTGTGTACCTTTTCTGTAGAAATTTATGATTTTCTTTGTTCAATTCTATTGGATTTGCATTGATACAGATAGTGATTTGCAAGCTATTTTATGCTTGTCATTTTTTAGAAAAGAGGAATTTCTGGTTTTGTTTGTTAAATTGAAGAAATTGTCTCAGAATAATGTTGGTTGTAGTAGTAGATCTTGCTCTAGCAGTAAATCACTTGGTATTGAAGATTGTGTGAGTAGTACATATGATGGGGTTGATAGTTTGGAATTTTCTTCTGATAAAGAGATTGCTTTTAATGAGTTGATGAAGAAAGGTTCTACTTTAGAATTTTTTACTGGTGTTGGTCAAAAATTTCAGTCTGCATCTGATTTTCGTAAGACTGTCATTGCATATTGTACAAAAAATGGATTCAAACCTAAGTTCTTGAAAAATTGTAAGGAGCGAATTACCGTGCAGTGTGCTATAGTAGGTTGTAGTTTTAAAATTCATGCATCTTGCAAGTTTAAACAATTGGATCATTTTTTAGTTAGAAGGTTTGAATCTAATCATTCATGTGGTGGTGGATTTAAATCGATTAACAGTCCTTTAATTAACAGTGATCTTGTGAAGACCTTGATTTTAGATGAAATTCGTGATGAACCAACAAGAAAGACTAGTGATATTATTGCTAGTTTTAAAAGAAATTATGATATTAGTTTAAGTTATTACTATGCGTATACGGGCAAGAAGATGACTTTGAAAGAAATTTTTGGTAATGAAGAACAATCTTATAATGATTTGGTTTGGTATTTGAAAGCAGTTGATAGAAGTAATCCTAATAGTCATACATCTATGGTTGTTGATGAAAATACCAATCAGTTCGAAAAAGTTTATATATTTTATGAAGCATGTATTTATGGATTCTATCATTGTCGTCCTATGATATTTCTTGATGCCACCTTTTTAAAAGGTAGGAATGGTTGTTTAATGGCCGCTATTGTAAAAAATGGGAACCAAGGTATGATTTATTATTTTAATATTTATAAGTTAATTTAAAGTGATAATGATAATTGATTTATTATAATTATAGGTTGTTTAGTACTTTTTTTTATTTCTTTTACATTTTCCCATAAAGTTTTGTTTGTTAAGTATATAATGTCATTGCTAAATTTCTGTAGTAGTATTGTTAGTAATTGGAAAGTGATAGTTATTAAATTAGTTATGTCTACTGTGATTGTTACATTATAGTTTTATGTAATGATAAAAGTATTTATCTTTATGCTATTTTAGATAATAGTAAGGTAATAAGTATTTTAATTGATTGTTAGTGGATAACATGCATAAATATGTAAGAGTTGTAAGCGCAATACCACCCACTAGCATTTAAATATGTATTCTCCACTTTTTATTGTGTTGGATGATCAACAATGATAACTTGGGATAGAAGCTATGTATATTTGTATATTTGGGTAAATAACAGATCTATGTATATTCGTATGTGTATATTTATTGGTTCATACAATCATGCCAGTGTTTTATAATTAACCTTGAAGGAATATAAACGTAAATATCCATCTTGTACTAAATTAGTAGATAAAAGAAAAGGTATAAACAAATGGATGATTGAGAGTAATCCATACGTTGGTAAACAACAAAATACAGCTATCTAAATTGAAAATATATTTTTATTTATATATATGTTATATGCGAGTTATAGTTTTAAACATTGAAGTCGATAATAACTGAAAGAATTATAAATTTTTCACTATAATTATTAGTATAAATTGGAAAAATCCATTTATAATTTTACTTTATTGTATACATATATACAGTTTTTTCTATTTGCTAACAATGTCTTTTTAGGTTTTTTTCCGTTGGCTATGGCTGTTGTTACAAAGGAAAATGAGGAAAATTGGTCTTGGTTTTTGGATCATTTGAAATGTTCGATTGGAGTTGATCGAGCTTTGGTCTTTATATTAGATAGACATTGGGGTTTACTTTTAAGTATTCCTAAAATTTTTCCAATGGCTTTCCATTCATACTGTCTATATCATATGCAAAGTAATGTTGCTAATATTGTAAAGGGTGGAAAGGGGCCTTGGGTAGCACATTTATTGGAACGTTGTGCCGTAGCTTGTACTCCTTATGAATTTCAAAGAGCTATGACAAAATATAGTCAAATTGGAGGTGAAAAAGCTGTTGAATTCTTAAAAGATAAGCCATTTGATCATTGGGCTGATTTATTTTTTCTTGGCAATCGCTATGGTAAGAATAAATCAAATGTCGCAGAGAGTTTTAACTCCTGGATTGTGAAAGAAAGGCATCTTCCTATGACATGTTGTCTTGATGGAATTCGAATTAAGCTTATGGCTCAAATGTCAAAGCATAGAGAAGAGGCATCTAGTTGGACTACCATACTTTGTCCTAAAATGGAGAATCGTTTATTGAAATTAAAAGAAGAAGGATTTGGGTGGAATGTTTCTCGTTCTTCTACTTTTGTTTTTGAAGTACATTCCTCTATTTCTCACAAAGTTGATCTTGAAAATCGGATGTGCACTTGTAACCAATGGAGGGTTACCGGTTTTCTTTGTGCACATGCATTGAAGTGCATTACAATGGCCAAACTTAATGTCTATGATTTTATTGAATATTATTTTACGACTAAGGCTTATCGTGCTTCTTACTCGCATGTTATCAATCCTATTCCTACTTTTGACAAAATTAATATTGTTTCTGAAGGGTTTTCTCCTATTCTTCCTCCTAAGGCTATTCGTGCAGCTGGTAGACCTAGAGTTAACAGACTTTGTGGGTTGGATGTTTTCCATGGGAAGCAAAATAAGTGTGGAAAGTGTAAGAAGTTAGGTCATAATCATAGAAGTTGTCCACTGAGTGATTGAATGTTTTTATAATTTTTATGTCATTTTCTCTTGTTTATTTTTGAAGAAAATTATTTTTTTGCTTTCAATGTTGTATTGAAATATTCTTGGATCCTAGAATTTAAAAGCTATTGTATTGAATTATAATTTCGTTCTATGTTATTCTTTTACTTTTAATATTAGGTTATTCCTGTGTTTGCTATGTATTGTTAGACTGGTTTTATATGGGTATATATGATATTATGTTGATGAAATTATTATTTTTTCTTCTGTAAATTAACTACTGTTCTGTCTGTAAATTAACTGATGTTGTTCATTGCCAAGCAGAATGTGGATAATTAGATATGAAATTGTTTTTTTGTTGAAATTTCTGTGCAATTTTAGTTGCTTAGCATAGTTTAGCAGCTTTGGACTTGTATTGCATTCTGTTATTTTGTTCTTTGCACTCTGTATTCAATTGTATTGCTTCTGTTGTATTGTATTGTTTGTTTTGCATTGTTCACTGGCATTGTATCAGTGCATTTTTGGTTCGTTTGTTCAGATTTTAAAAAAAAATTCTGCATTACATTTCTTGTTCCATTTTATTTTATGTTTCTGCATTTCATATCGTGTCTGTTACATTTTTACAGGCATTCTATCACATTTCATTCGCAAACAACTTGTACAAACTCACAAGAACAATAAACAACAAAAGTTAAACAACAAGTTCTCTTTATCATCCTCCTTCCTATCTCACTTTTTTTATTTTGATCACTGCATTTTGCATTTAGTGTTCACTGCTTTCATTTGTTTTTCTATGGGTAATAAATAATGTGCAGAGAAATATCTTGTTTATTTCTGTTTCAAGAATAGGAAGACTATGTGTAATTCTTAGTTACCTTTAACCTGTAAGCATAAGGTACATCATGCCATTGCTACTTGTCCTAGGATTAACTACCCCTTTTTCAAACATGTCCTAGGATTAACTATGAAAATTCAAACATCATGATATTCGGTCCGCCTCTTCATGAATCTGCTGCTTTTGCTACTATAACCAATCTAAGAATTGCTGAAAATTCTTCTTCATATCTGGGCATTCCTATCACTACAAAAAAGACATCTTCTGCTTGATGCTTGCCTTTATAGAAGAAAATTTCTTCTAAACTACGTGCTTGGCCATCTAACAAATTCTTCTTTACTGGAAGACTGGTAATTGTAAAATCAATAATTACTAGCATGTGTCAATACCTATCAGGTCTCTTTATTCTCCTGAAGAAGCGCATTGCTAGGATAAACAGTGCCATTAATCATTTTGTATGGCAAGCTAACCCTTTTTCAAGGAAGCTAATTCCAATATCTTTTAAAAAATCATCCAGCCCTATGATAGAGGTGGATTGGACATCATGAACATTAGCATGTGGAATAAAGCTATTACTTTAAAGCACATAAACAGGTTAATGTTTGGAAGCAATGGATTACTGCAAATATGACAAAGGGAAAATCTCATAAAACAGTCTAACATTTGGATAATTGATGCCAAACCGGACAACAGTTGGTTTTGATCTAATTTATTGAGAGCTAGACAATTCCTTCTCCCTCATATCCAATGCAACATATCAGTTAATACATCCTGTTAGCATGCTCCATGGTCTGAGAAAGGAACAATTCTATCTTCCATCATTAATCCAAACTTAAGAGCAATTACTGGCATTCCAGAAAATGGAACTGTAAACTCCTTCTTTCATGAAAACCACATTAACCATGGAGATAAATTGAGAAATATTAGACGTACTGTTAGATTTCCAAGCTCCATCAAGATGAGAAAATGTCATCAAGATGAGAAATATTTGTTCACTGTTGTTTTTTATTTGTAAAATCAAAAACAACATCATGCCATAAATATTTGTACCAGATTTATTAACCAAATTATACGTGTGTGCAAATTTCCATCTAAGGTGAGAGTGATTTAAAATCTTCAACATCATGCCATAAATAATTGAGATAACTCATGCAAATAAGCTTGTTATTAAACAAAATAACTGAATTAATGCTAAAAGCAGCAACAACATGATCTGTCAAAACAACATTTCCAATAACAAAGTTAATAACTATACATGACTACACATCATAACAATAAAAAATTACAGAAAAAATATGAGTACAGCAAAATCTAAATCATATCAAAGAATAAATGGTAGAACAAACATATGAAATATAATATATGTATAGTACGGACAAATTACAAAACAAACACATATATTTTTTGTTCAACATACAGTGCAATTTTGTTCTTCTCCTATAGAAAAAAGAATTTAAAACTAACTAAATATATAATGTTTTCTTTCAATAATGTCAACAAACTGGATTAATTTTCATCTTGCTTCAACTGCTTTTTTCAACATGCTTCTTTTCTTCCTGTGGCTTCTGTTGTGAACTGCAGAACTTTTCCATGGTCCAACAATATGGTTCATCTGTCATAATGTCGGCTACCATATTTTCTCTTAACTTAGCAATATCTTCTTCTGAAATTTTTTCTACCAATGGTAATCCTGCTGCTTTTTTCCTCATGTTTACCATGACGAACATTCCGCAATCATATCTATTGTAAAACATTTAGTTAGAAAACAATAAATGATAAATGGTGGATATATATGGTCAAAAATTGAGTGTTATCCATTACCAAAAATGCTACACTGTCCTTAAGGTTACATGCATTGACGAATAAATAAACAAACTGTTTGCACCAAAACAAAAAAAACAAAAAAAAAGAAAAGAAAAAGAAAAAAACAGTTACACCATATATTTGCCTATACTTGCCAATCGCAATCAAACTTCTTCAGTACATTGCCACACTCTACATCTACTTCATCACAGTAACATCCAAACTGCTTCACTCTCATTGCTTTTATCGGTCTATGAAAATTTAGAAATTTAATAAAAATTATAAAAGAGTTTATCAGTTTCTGAAAATGGTAAATGGTATTATCTTTTTATCTAAAAATAAATATTTTTCTAATGTGTTAAAAATATTGTAACGTTTTCTATAAAATGATGAATTGTTATATTTTATATACTTAAAATGGTAATTCTTTTACCGATTTCTGAAAAACAATAAATTCTTTTATCAATTTCTAAAAAAGATAAATGGTGTTATCTTTTTTAAAAAAATGAATATTGCTGTAATATAGTAAGTCAGTAATGCTGCTTTAATGTTTATATAAAATGATGACTGTTTACATTTTCTATATTTAAGTTGATAGATGCTTTTATCACTTTATGAAAATTTAGCAATTTAATAAAAATGATAAAAGAGTTTATCAATTTCTAAAAATGATAAATGGTATTATCTTTTTATCTAAAAATGAATATATTTCTAATGTGTTAACAATATTGTAACGTTTTCTATAAAATGATGAATTGTTATATTTTATATACTTAAAATGGTAATTCTTTTACCGATTTTTGAAAAACGATAATTTTTTTATCAATTTCTGAAAAAGATAAATGGTGTTATCTTTTTATCAAAAATGAACATTGTTGTAATATAGTAAGTCACTAAAGCTGCTTTAATGCTTATATAAAATGATGACCATTTAAATTTTCTATATTTAAGTTGGTAGGTGCTTTTATCACTTTATGAAAATTTAGCAATTTAATAAATATGATAAAAGAATTTATCAATTTCTGAAAATGATAAATGGTATTATCTTTTTATCTAAAAATGAATATTTTTCTAATGTGTTAACAATATTGTAACGTTTTCTATAAAACGATGAATTGTTATATTTTATATACTTAAAATGGTAATCCTTTTACCGATTTCTGAAAAACGATAAATTCTTTTATCAATTTCTGAAAAAGATAAATGGTGTTATCTTTTTATCAAAAATGAACATTGTTGTAATATAGTAAGTCAGTAAGGCTGCTTTAACACTTATATAAAATGACGACCGTTTAAATTTTCTATATATAAGTTGGTAGATGCTTTTATCACTTTATGAAAATTTAGCAATTTAATAAATATGATAAAAGAGTTTATCAATTTCTGAAAATGATAAATGGTATTATCTTTTGATTACAAATGAATATTTTTGTAATATGTTAACAATGTTGTAATGCTTCTATAAAATGATGAATGATTATATTTTGTATACTTAAAGTGATAATTCTTTTATCAATTTCTAATAAACAATAATTCTATACACAGTAGAATGTATCATATGGTTTACATGCATCAAATTTGAACTTGGCTCTGTCTGACTTTTAATTGATAAATAATTAAGCATTAACAATAGTTAAATAAGCATGAACATATAATTTAATATAATTTAATACAATTTAAAAATAATTACCCATTTTCTTGCTGAGCACAAGTTCCCAATGTAAGGGTACTTAAGATTTTCAAATTTGTGCTGCTTTCATGGCATTTGAACTCCTTGATGATCTGGTTGACAATTGTTTTCTGTGTAGAACAACATGATTTAAAAAAATAAAAATAAATATGAAATAATTTAGGATTTTATGCAAATTTTGATGAAATAAAAAATTTCTTACTATTGCCAAGGCAGCCCTCTTATGCCTGCTGCTGTAATTTTTATTTCTTGATGTACAACACAAAGAGTCATAAAGTATCCATGATGACGTTTCTCTATCAAGTTCCAAAAGCGTCCAATGTGCTTCATCATGTACTGGAAATAGTATAGTACAGCACAAAGGATTTGATAGAGCCTTTCTTATTGCTGGAATGAACAGTTGATTTTTCACATTCTCAATGTTATCAGATGCACTTTTCTGTGAAGAGAAATAAATACTATAAATAATATTTTATTAACGATGGATAGCATTTACTTATATAAAATTGGTCTAACTGTCATTGTTGTGTTAATGTATGTTATGCTAGAACTGTTATCATACATCTTCGCTCTCCTAAACCAATACCAATCAATAATCTATACAAAAAATCAAGTATATAAGTTACTATTAAAAATAATTTAATAAGAATATAATTTTTTTATTTTACATTTGGACTAACCTGCCCAGTAATGAATCCACCAAAAAGCATTTCTTCTATCATACTTTTGAATACAAAATCATATTTTCATCATCCAAATTATAAGCCTCTTCGCTGAAAATTTCAATAACAATGTTTATTTCAATTATTCTATAAAAATATATAAATAGTATAAGAAATATTTATAATTTCACTTACTCAATGTCTCCAACCACTTTGAAGAAATCTATTATCGTCTTCACTTCATTGTGTGGCAAATGCTTCAATAATGGACAGTTTTCTATGTTTCTGCTCTTCTTCTTTATTTGCTCTTCCTTCTTCACTATGTTGTACTTTTCCACATCTATTACTTTATTCTTTTCTCCATAAATATAATTTGGATCTTTTTTTGCCACCCTTACCTTTTGTTTTATTCTTCTCTGCATAGAACTTGGTTCTATTTGTGCTCTTTTTCTCTTCTTTTTTCCTTCTGCCTTTATTTTCAGTTCAACTTTTTTTTAGTTTTGTCTCCACCTCCTTTTCTTTTTCATATGTTTTTTCATCTTCTTTCAGTTCATGTTTATCTTCATTATAAACCCTGCCATGATTTTTATCTAGCTCCTTTTCCATTTCAGGTGTTTTAAAATCTTGAGATTCAAATAATTTGAAAGATGGAAACTCTGATGAACTGTTTGTGTGCCCAACAAATACATGTTTTCTTTTGCTTTCAGTTGTTTCATGTACATCTTCTTCCCCCAACTCTTTCAACTTAGCTTTAAATTTTTTTCTCAAAATTTGTTCTTCTTCCAATTCCTTTTCTTTTAGAAAAAGTGTTTTTTCCAACTGCATAACTTTTTGTCTTAGCCTTTCTATTTCCTTTTGTTTGGCTTCATTTTCCATCACTAATATTTCTTCTTCTTTTTTCTCTTCTCCTTTTCTTTTTCTATTTTCCCTCTACTTTGTGTCGCTCTCCTCTTCAACTTGTTCTTCAACAAGTTCAGTCACTTCAGTTGGCAGTTTCTTCTCATTTTGTGATATTTTTTTGAACCTTTTTGCAATCTGTTAAAAGAGTCAGAAGATGTTGAAAGATGTTAAATTAATAGAAAAAAAATATGCATAAATAAGAAGACGAAAAATGTTAAAAGAGTTATTAATTGGAAACTAACAATGAGTCTAGTTGGATTCAACAACAAAACATTAATTCGCATTCATTGATTACAACCTAATTTGCATTGGCTTTAAGCCTATAGTCATGTATCTCAACCAAATAAACTGTTTTTCAAGCTCTTGTTTAGACCAATGACATTTGCTAAACATCATTTTACCTCAAAGAATTTCCTACAAAATTCAGACTACGTAAACCAAGTATAAATGAAAAGAACCACAAAATGAAAAGAGAAACTAATTATATAGCAGAAGCGAAGTGTGTACATTCACTGAATGCCACTCAAACAAGCCTACACGACAAACTGCAGTGGTAACTCAAAGTAGATGCATATTTTCAAAAAAGAATTACATTTATATATAACATATAATATTTGTGCAATTAACTAAAAGAATTTTATTATATCTAAAGGCAAAAAAAAAACGAATACAGTAAATACAAAAAAGGATTTTATTTGATATCAGTGTGGTTATGTCTAAGATTTTACTTGTATAGCCTTTTACAAGCAGAAAATATAAGTTCATTTTTGTTAGCTGGTTGAATACATTACATGGCCATTGAGTGGCTACAAGCATCTGGTATGGCGGAGCATACACAAAGTATTATATGCTTTTTGAACCATGTATTTTTTCTAAATAAGTAAAATATATGTTAAGCATCATCTTCACTTGATGATATTTTTATAACAAAAACAATACCATACTTTAAGTTGATTGGTCTACAAGTCTAAATATTCCAATAAAAAGTGGTCGGTTTTCCCTGTATTTTACGGCTTCTGCAGCTTAAAAGGACAGATGCATTAATTTTAGGAACCTATAAAGTGCAACTACACTTCTATTCAAGTCCACCATCTGTAATAAGTTAATAGAAAACAATGGTTGTTATTACTAATTTTTGCTACAACAATATTGCACTGCAGAACAATTAGACAGATAACAACATACACATCTTTACTAGACAGCTAACAATTAGACTGCAGTCCATAATAATTGAACAAATAATAATTAGGCAAGAAGAATAACAAAAAGTCTAATTTGAACTCTTTCACCTATAAACAAGCATGTACTACTAAAATTGAAAACGATAAAATGAATTATCTTTATTAATAATTATTTCACTTTTTTGGCTAAAATAAAATTATTATACCTTTTTTCCTTCAACCATATCAAGTGACACATTTTTGAGCTTTGACAAATTCCATTTCACCATCCTTGGGCTTGCCATTTGAAAACCTTTTTTCTTCTTCTATGATTTCTGTCTTTTCACATATCCAATACTGTAGAATAAAAATTACAGTGTGACTTTTTTGTCCAAATATTTTCTTTTTGGTACATAATTATTTATAATAAGAATTAGTACATACCAATAGAATCATAGAATAGCCTGGCATGCTTCTTAGATCTTTTGCAAACTTCTCAACATTTTTTGAAACATGATTGTATATTGCTTTTGGCCAAGAAATTGAATTCAGAGATTTCAAATTTAATAGTTTTGGAATAAAACCCCATTGCAAATATGTCTGATTATTTGGAAATAAAAATGTTATAATCATCAATAAAATTAGTAATTTCAACAAGTCGACACCTTCATCTCCCCTATCAATTAAAATCTTCAATCTCTTTCCCACTGTTTTTTTGTTAATTCTTTCTCCCCCTTCAAAATTTCTATCCAAGAAATCAAAAAATTCCTCAAGCAAGTTATCTCTGCTTATTATTCCAATAGGGAATAAATCCTTACCCACTAATGGCATTCCCAAAATCAAGCTAACATCTTCTTCTGTTAGTTTCAACAATGAATCTCCTATTCTAAAAGCTTTCTCATTTTTATCATAAGATGTTATAACTTCATCTAAACTCTTTGCACTTTTTCGAAAATCTTGCCTTTCTATTTTGTCTTTCAAAAAGGTTTCAAAAAAAATTTTGAATGGAGTTTTGCTTATGTATGAAATAGCATCAGCTGATAACAAATTCTTTTTTTTATTCTGCTCATCACTTTGAAAAGTGCATCTAAATTACACCTGTATGTTCTAGTAAAATGCTTTGTTTCTTTGTGTTGAACTTCATACTTTTAAACATCTTCATCAGTTTCAGTGTCTTCACTTCTGTTTGTCAAATATGTTTCTTTTTCTTCACTTGTTTCACGAATTTCAATTGCTCTATCATCTTGTTGTTGACTCTGCAGTTGAGAATCAATGACTCTTTCTTCCACTACAATTACTTCTAAAGTGGAGATCTATTTTGTGTTTTATTATAGTGGAAATAACACATTAGTATGTGAAAATGAAATGAGGGTAAATTTTTAATAGTCTCTTAACATATATATTCTATATAAAAAGATACACAGAAATATCTTTTTGTAAAAAGATAAATATTTACAATATATTTACATACCGCCATGATTCTTAATTAATAAATTCTCATTGTAAAGTTGCAATGCTTAACTAATAAATTCTTAATAGGAACCAGTTTCTTTGTTGTTTGTTGCCTACTACCATTTTAGTAGTTTTAGTGTTGGAACTAGTAGAAAACCAAGTAGGTGTTTAGTCACTGATCCTAAAATATGAATTAATAAAATTGATTCAAGATTTATTGATGCAAGAAAAATCCAAATTAATGAAAGATCTGTTAATGAAACTAAAACTAGCAGTAGTTTCAGTGCTTAATTAAATTGAATATTAAGCAATTTAGATATATTGATGCATGAAAATTTTGAATTAATCTCGATCAGTTATTGTTATAGTAGCAAGTAAAAATGATGTGCATCATAAGAAAAGTGTTAATAATAAAGAAACTTCACATACCGTTGTTGTTTGTTGTTGAGTAGATGGAGATTCTACAGTTGATTGGCTATGTCTCTGACAATAGGCGCTGCTCATAGGCCTCATGTTGATACATTGTTGACCATTTATGTTGATAAATATACAGTTTGTAGTTTTTATTGAATTAGTTTGGTTTAATTTCTGCTTTTCTGCAGTTTTGGATGTCTTTCTAGTATGCATGATTATAGCTGTATAAAAAAAGGAAATTTTGTCATTTTGATATAAAGATAAATATAGTGCCAAATTAGACATGAAAGTGGCAGTTGTTGTGCCAGATGTTTGAAAATGCATAGGGGAGTATTTATATTCAATTCAGTGTTAATCCCAAATCCATACATAAGCACATCATCAAAACTCAACAAATGTAGGAAAGCTAAAGATTCGACATTGTTAGCAGTTATTTAATTAGTTTTCCATATATGGTCAAACTTATTAAAATTTCTGCAAAGTCATTCATGAACTATATGCTGCTTACAAATCCAAACTAATGCTAACAGCCGAAATGGCAAAGTATTAGGAAAATATATGTAGGCTAATTACATACAGGTCTAATGACAGTAGTATGTTCTGACTCATACTGTCAGATTATTGAACTCAAGCTAGGTGTATAATACTTTTTTTTAATGAAAAATGAATTTCAAATAAAACGTTCCGTTAAAGACTTTGATTGGTGTGTTTATTTCATTTGAGCTATGTTTCCCATCTTTCCTTGAAACTTAGTTAAAATGGTTTGGCTTTGTATTTTTAACTTTATTACTATGGTTTAGCTTTGTTTGTATATTCATTACACAAAACAATACTTTTAAAATGATTAATACAATAATTTTGACTTAACAATAAATGTTTTATCCTTTAATAAACAATAAATAACATTATTATTCAATACAAGGTAAACATATTTAACTTAACTTTATTAAATTATATTTAAATTTATTAAAAAGTATTTATATAAAAGATAAATAGTTTTATCATTTAGTGAAAATAGTTTTATCATTTAATACAATATAAACATATTTTATTTAACTTTACTAAAGAATATTTATATAAAAGATAAACATATTTATATTTTTTAATTAAAAGATAATTATCAGTTATATATAAAAATAATTATAATTGAATAATTATCATTAATAATCAATAATGTAAAATGACTATTACAACATATTTCAGATAAAGATAAATATTTTTATCATTTGCTAAACTATAAAGATAACTATCGCTTTGAGATAAAGATAAAAATAATTATAATTCAATATTTATAAATTATTTTGGCATAAAAATAAATACAATTATCATTTAATAATTAATAAATGTAAATTGACTACTTCAAAATATTTCAGATAAAGATAAATATTTTTATCATTTACTAAATTATAAATATAACTATCATTTTGAGAAGATAAAAATAATTATAATTCAATAATTAAAAATTATTTGGACATAAAGATAAATACAATCATCATTTAATAATCAATAAATGTAAATTGACTACTGTAACACATTTCAGATAAAGATCAATATTTTTATCATTTACCAGACTATAAATAGTTTTATCACTTAACACAAGGGAAACTTATTTAACTTAATTTTATTAAAGAATATTTAGGTTAAAGAAAAAGATTAAAATATTTAATACAATCATTTTTCCATAAAGATAAAAAGAATTATCATTAAATATATCTATATGTATTATAATACATAAACTTAAACATATTATCAATGTATAATTAAAATATTTAATACAATCGTTTTGCTATAAAGATAAAAAGAATTATCATTAAATCAATACAATTATTCTGAAATTAATATAAACACAATTATCATTTAGTAAACAAATAATTTTAAAAAGATTACTACAATTCTTTTGACATAAAGATAAATAGTTTTATCATTTAATAAAGAATAAAGGTAGACGCAAATGTTTTCATTAAATGATAAATAGTTTTATCATTTAGCAAACAATAAATAGCTCTATTCTACTCTTAAGTAGCTACATCTAGCCTTATAGTTGAATGGCTTCCATATATTCTTTGGTTCAGATTACTAATATATCTGCATGTGGTGCACTATAATTTTGGATGTTGTTGGATTCCTATTTGTTTTTATTTTACTACTATGGTACAACTTATGATGAGATTCTTCAAGTGACAAAGTGATGCAAATCCACTACTAAAAACAAACTATTAGACCTTCAAATAAGCAACAAGGAAATATGGTTCGGCTTATATTGCAGTATACATACATGCTATCATATTTCATATATGCAACACTAAAATCAACAATATCCTACTTGTAACATTAATACATTAGTTGTTTAAACTTGTACCCTACCCTGAGGTACTATGTTGATTTTCCATAAAAAAATCATATTCCAATAGTTAAGGTCTGAAAACCAAAAGTTTTTTAGTTTTCATCGATTGGCCAAAATAAATACCATCTTTAAATGAATGGATCAAACATTTATAGACTATAGGAAAATGCATCAGAGGTAACTTGACTTAATGTGAAAAGGAACAATTTCAGTGACATGCAGTTACTATCGATCGAGTAAATCAAATCAACAACACCACAATTCGAAATTAGAGACACCAATACAGAAGACAACATTCGAAACAACAATACATTGTATGAAAACGAACTCACAATGGAGAATTAATGTTCCTTTAAAATCCTACATGCATTAAATTTAAAAAGAGATAACAAAATTACCTTATTTTCAGTAGAAATCGTTCGGCCGAGTACAAATATTGGGTTAAAGCGATTTTGAGTTCGAATCTATTTGGAAGAAAGAGCAGTTGTGTAAATTTTGGACGATTTAGTGAAGCATTCAAATTGATTTGGAAAAAAAGTGTGTTGAGCAATTTTGAACTGAGTTAAATGAAATATTAGAAAGAAAAACCTAAATTTTCTGGGGCTTTTGTTGCGCGCATATGTAAAATGTCCTGCAAACTTATTTTTTGAAGTTGTGGGCCTGGAAACTAATTAGTAGGCCTAAAAGTGCCCTTTAGCCTAATTTTCCCTTTTTTTAATTACTAAAGTAAACAAACTGGTAAGCTACTACCGTGAATTCAAACAATACCATTTCTTTTTAATTTTTTGAAATCATTAGGTTATTTTGATAATTTGTTTGATCAAAATTACTTATAAAATTCCATCATAAGTCATAAGCAACAAATAGTTGCTTTCAATTTCCTTATTAGGAGTTGGCAAACACCAAAAATGAAATAAGCTACTTTTAAGTAGTTTTGATTATTTTTAAGTAGTTGCCAAACGACATCTTGGATAGTATACAGCATGCTACATGTCAATATATGCCTAGCAATTTGAATCACGCTACACAAGTTTTGAATCTGGGACCTTTCAAACCAAAGTCGGAACACCTAACCACTACGACGGTGTTAATCAATTCTCGTTCAGCGTAGTAAGCTTGATGTAAAGCACTAATATGTACCTTTTGTCATTTGAACCCACAAAATCAATACATTGGATACGGCAAAAAACGAGGATAAAAACCTAGTTGTGCTTAATTTTACTGTGAAATTAGCGATATCATTTTAGTCAGTGCAAAAGAGTATGTATCAAAAAATTTGTTACAAATACAAAAAAGCTACGATGCTAAAGCATTAAAAAGCAAGATATTCCATTATCAACTAGTTTTACAACTAGGTGCTTTAGAACAAAGAATGAAATGAATGCATGTTTATCCATTATCATTTTAGCTCAGCTCGTGTTCAATAGGTGTAATGTTTAAATACCACAACTTCTTCTTACTACCAAAATCCTCTAATATGTCCTTCTGTTTTAATCGAATTAATAAATAAACAGTATGATTACATTGTTTTTATGACATGATAAATGGGCAAAAGTTTGAATACAAATAAGATAAATTTGCTAGATAGTGTGGTTGTAACATGTTACATAACATATATTTTTTTACATTCATTTTTTTTAATGACAAGCGTATTAATGTATAAATTAAATGCATAAAAACACAAGACATCATGCATATATATAATATGTCCTTAAAGGATAAGTGTCATATGATGTGCCTCATTCTCCATGATGAAAGGAATATAACTAGAGTATACTCGTACACATTATATATTGAAATCATTTGGGTATGAAACAATAAAGTTAATATTCCATTATAAAGTCAGTCTGAACTGAGTAAGAATAAGAGGAAAAAAATAAAATTCGATATGAGGTTGCTATACTCTTATATTATGTGGACATGCTTTGATTAAGTCATTTAAACAATTTCTTTTGATATAAGACAATAGCCTTACTCGATATGAGAATAGTTTATTCTCATGATTACATGATATATTGTTATATGATAGAACTAAGAGTTTGCCCTAAAGAAATTATGTAACTTGATTATATGACCTAATGCTTATAATGAATCTTATTCGAAATAAAGTAAACGTTTGGTTTTATTTTATAATGCCCCACCTCTATAACCATACTACTAAAGAGTATTACAATGTAATACTGTCTACTAATCGAAGAATAAGACTATAATGAGTGTAACGATCTGCCTTTTTGACTCTCGAATGTCGACACTAATACATCCACGGTATTCATGTGCCGACCACCCTAGTGTCGGAAAGACAGATCGTTAGGGTAAAAAAAACAAGAAAGATGAGAACAAAACATTAGAATCTCACATGCGGAATGATAACATATAATATCAAAAGGCAGTACACAGAACTACTCTAATATACATACCATTTCAAAGTTAATAACTAAAGTACTATCATCAGTCTGGATAGTTATAACAGCCCGACCTTGCAACTGCTGATATATATACATAAAGTAATGTAGGGGAAACAAAGACTATGGTCGGTAAAACATCCAGTTTCCCTCCAAGAGTCCAATGAACATCAACGAAAATCTGCCATTCTCAGACCACTCGAAAGAGTACCCATGAAAATAAGGGATATATAAAACCATGAGTTAGACAAAAGTCTGGTGTGAGAAACTCTACAAATATGATGCATTCATATAACAGCGCCTTTTGAGACTGTTCGAATCACCATAACGGTTCTCCCTTCTGTTGGAACTGGGTCAGCCCATAGCGGAAGTTATGGGTGAATTTCAATTTTTTTAGCCTATTGGATCTTTATCGGGCCTATGAAGTCTAATTTATTACAATATTTCTAAATTTAATTTAAATATAATCTTTTATTTCATTTAAATTTATGAATAATGAATGGAATTTTATTTAATTCATGTTTAATTAAATTTAATGGTACACATATGTATCATATACATATATGTCTGTGTGCATGTGTAACATAATAATCCGTGCAAGGTATAATATGCCCGTATATAAATGTTGGGATTTGCATCACAGCGGACATGTTAGCTCATCTTATATGTATTGTGTGTTGTCCAAATATATGTATGTATATATGTATGTGTGTATAAATTTGTTATTTAAATAAGTATTTAAAAACATAAATATTTACTTATATATAAATACGTATTGCATAAACGCAAAATAATATATATATATATATATATATTAAAATAGATATTAATTAAATAAATGACTATATATATAATAATATACAAAGTTTTTTTTCTAAATATAATATACACGTATATTTTACAGTAAGAAAATAACACAAACACACACACACATATGTATGTATGTATGTATCTACATATAATTATATTTATAATATCTAAAATATTTATAAATGTGTGTATTTAATTATATATATTATATAATTATATCAGTTATGAAAATTAAATAAAATTAACTATTTTTATTTTAAAGCATTCCAAATCTAATACACAACACATAAAATATTTTACTATAATTTTATATTATTAAGTTATATATATATAGACACACATTAATTAGCCGAAAAAATTAAAATAATGTTAAAAATATTTTATTGAGATATTTTTCAAATTATAAATTTTTTGAAATTCAAATATGATATTATAAGGTTATGAAAAAAATTCTATAATTTTCTAAGTTAAAAAATTATTTTTATTTAGTCAATATCGACCGCATATATAAATGATTTTTTAAATAAAAATATTGAATTTTAAATTCTAGGATTTTCGTCAAGAGATAACATGACAATTAATAAATCTTATAAAAATTAAAATATTATTTTGATATATATATATATATATATATATTATTTTGCATGATTATTCAACTTATATTTCGATTTAAATAATGTTAAGCATAGTAAATAATTATTAAAAATACTTCTCTATTACCTAAAAGGATAATTATTATAAATTTGCATATATAAAATATAAAATCAATTATTAACATGATATGATAGTGTAATTAATTATAAGTCATTTAATTTATGTTACATAATATATTAATATTAATATAATTAATTAATAAAATAATAAAAAACTAAAATAAATTTATTTGGCCGTGTATACATCAGATCTATATAAAAAATGTTTTTTTAATCATACATGCATACATATAACCATTCAATATATGACAACATTCATATATATAGGAATCTCACCTAACGAACAATACAATTATGATATATAAACAAATTATAGAATATTATATATTAATCATAAGTCATATGAAATAATAAAACCATACCAAAACCTATGCCTTGAAGTACACCTTGTTATGATGAATTTCCTTCCTTAGAACTCTTCTCAATTCGACAGATTGCTAATATTTGAATTGTAGACTTGAGAGGAACTTTGTTGGAAGCTTTTGTGTATATGCATTGCACCAGCAAAGAAGTGATATGGTAGCCAAAAAATAGATCCATATGCATTAGGGTTATGAGTCTTTTTATAATGGAAGGAATAGAGAGAAGGGTGGATCGTATCTCTTACCCATTCTCTCGAAATCTGAGCCATCCATCTAAGATACTCCTTCCCCATCTTTTAGCTGCCCCCTGCATCTTATTGCAGCCAAAATAAATGACTACACATCTTGTCGATATCGTACATCGATCGATATATTTAGAACTGTTATAAATATATACAATAATATTTATTCATCAAATCATGTTCAAAATTTTATAATTAATATTTCATAAATATTAATTAATTTAATTAATTTATAACAACTATAAACTAATTAAATCATTTTGTCTAAAGAGAAATCATTATATCGGTCGTGTGACTCGTCAGGTGTAAATTCGACCAGCAATTAACATCGAACTATTTGAATGTTAACGTTCACACGTCACTTAGTTGGTGATGTGACATTTTGACCAAATTTATAGCTTATTTAGTTTCGATAAAATCCAATTTTAGTTTATTAAGCGTTACCCAATTGTAACATTTATTTACACCAATTCTCTTCGTCAAAACTATATCACTTTGGACTTATTGAATTTAGTAATGATCAAAATTCCAATATTGTCCATATTCAGCTCTGTAGTCCAAAAACAAAGTCCTTGCTTCAACGATAACAATTAATGTTAACCGAAATGCTCTGGCCGGAGACTTTTACTTTGAGTTGACCGTAATACTAACCCCATATAACCGAGAAGACGAATCCTCTCTTGAATAGTGCTTCCTTCCAATACTTCACTCGACCCAACTATAGTCACTCGATGGATGCCATGCCATGATTTGACTATAATCAAGGTGGATATAAAGCTTTCATATTGAAGATCCACGCTATTCTCAAGTTGAGAGAACTGTGTAAGTCAGTCACATCGATATTTTCTGTTTGACTTTAGTTGTATTAACCAACAAAAAACTATCGAGTGAGTTATTGCATCGTTATCCAAAAACCATCAGTGTGTAAACCCTAGGTTCCCCCAGTAGACATGAGTAATGCACTACCTAACATTTGGAGGACATTGTGTATTGTAGTCTTAACAGATACACAGATATCCAGTCTTGATGCATGTCGATTAGGAACATTTAAAATTGTATATTTGTTTTCATTGTGATAAATTACTCACGGTTATAACACTTTGTAACTACTATCACAAAACATACCATTTATGGATTTACTTTTAATTAATTAATTAATATAACACATTATATCAAGTATATAATAGAAAGGAAACACCTTTTCTTTCGAACAAGATTAGTTATCGAGTTAGATATATGTAACAAATTACATAATTGCTCCTAGGGCATACTCCTAACTCTATCAATCTCCCGCTTGCATTTGGGTTCAATTATGGAATCTTATTCCAAATTGTCCAATTGGTTTCCTCAAAACTGATCGGGTCAATCCCTTAGTGAATGGGTATGCTATTATGTTTCAATTATCTATTATCTCAATCAACTCTCTTCGATGCTGATAAACTACCTTTATCATGTGGAACAATTAGGAGTATGTTTCTCGACTTCTAGTGAGCTCTAAGTTCTGTTATGAACCATATAGTGACATTATTATCATATATTATTGTTGTGGGATTCTGAACATTTGGAATCATCTTCGACTCAGTTATAAATTTGTGCATTTATATTTATATACATTTCTTTATTGCTTCCCTATTCAAGGCGATGTACTTAGCGTTTTTTCATTGAATCAACCACAGTCTTTCATTTGGAACATTTCCAACTTATAGATTCTGAACCTGAATTTATTATTGACATATCATACTCAATATCACTTATGAAAATTTGATTTCAAACATTTTTTCACAAGGAGTTCGTTGTTTATGTAAACAATTCTCTAGTATTTTAAATACATGAAAACACTCCAAATTGCCATTCAGTGATATCAATCTGGATTTAGTATTTGTGTCATGTATCAAATGCATGAAAAAAATCCCGATATCATAGACAACATAACATGTATGGTAATTCCTACTGCCAATGCATAAGGAATTCATCTTACATGTTCTGTATTAAAAAATTTAATAAGGTGTCTTTGCATATCGATTTGGAACATTCCCAATATCTTTTATACTCACTATAAAAACATCATTTACAAATCCAATGTTGAGTATTACAACGACTAAGGTTGATTTTGATATAAGTACATCATTAAAATCATCAACGTGTTGTTTACTTACAATTTAGAAATATCCATGTACCTTTTAACTTTATTTCTTATAAGCATGCGCTTCCTCTGCATTTTGATTGATAATCAAACTATTGGATATTTCTATTAAAATATTTATTCAATTCTGATGCTTATGAAATGATACTTTTTATTATTTCTTGGATCATATCCAAAGACTCACAAACTCAATATCGCTTCCACTGACTTCGAGAATTTTTTTGGTTATTATGTGTATTACTCTAGATCATTATTTAGAGTTTTCTGTTTCAATACATATGTGACGCCCCACCTCTATACTCGCGCTAGCGAAGGACACTACGGGGTAATGCCGTCAACTAGCACGAAGAATAAGGCTGTTGAGGAGCGACCATCTGTGTAATTGCTTTGTGCGAGTACCGATATGTCAGATAATATAACTTACATTTCATTTCAAGAGGAAATCCGACATACCAAATACAAACTCAAAGCTACCACACAGTAGCTATGTGGACTTCGGAAACAAATATAGAAATAAACATAACACAAATCAGTCACAAATATTCATATCAAAAAGGCGGAAACAGATATGAATATAACACATAGAAGTGTACATCAAAGTAGTGGTCAAACTACATCCACTACATCACAAAAGAATAGATACAAGTGCAAGACAAAGGAATAAGTATACATCAAGGAGTCTCTATCTCAAATGTATACAACAAAAACTACTAAGCTAAAGTAGTTAGCCAAAAGTCAGGTGACGAGCCCTGATAAGAAGTCAAGCAGAAGCACCTAAAATACCTCGGTCTGACCCGAGTATTATTTAAGAAGAAAATAATAAACGGATCAGTCTAGCTATAAATATCAAATAAAATAAGATAGGATAAGAGATACCACAAAAACGTATGATAACAATAATGCCATACTGTGACAAGTATACATCAGATAACAACAAAAATCATACAATATCTCAAATATTCTCAAACACCAAAAAGAATGTCATATTCTTTAAATTATTCACTAAAACACAAATATTGACAAAACATATCAATGCCAATCGCATAAAAATCGGTGAAACACAAATTCTAGAAAACAATCAATTAGAAATCCAGAAATCACAAAGGGGGAGGCCTATCACAAACGGGAGCATGAAAACTCACCAACACGTGTATCACAAATGAGACGCTATCCCATAAACCGAACATCGACGCACCCAAAAAGATACGTCCCATGCACAGTCGAACATCGACGCACCTGAAAAGATACGCCCCATGTATAAACTAACATCGACGCACCTAAAAAGATACGCCCCATGTATAGTCGGACATCGATGCACCTAAAAGATACACCCCATGCCTAGTCTAACATCGACGCACCTAAAAAGATACGCCCCATGCAAAGTCGAACATCGACGCACCTAAAAAGATACGCCCCATGCATAGATGAACATCGATGCACCTGAAAAGATATACCCCATGCACCGACTTATTGAGCCGAATGCTCCACGAACGGTCCAAAGACCATGGGTCGCTAGCCCATAAAAATGAGACGAAGCTCAACAGAATGGGGTATAGTCCCCCACGCGGACAAAGAGACATCGCACATTGCTAGTCAAAATCATAAAATGATCATCATTGATCGACAAGTGTCGATTACACTAAGCTAGTAAATATATGAGTTTAGCTTCATGTCCCATAACCACTAGCTTAACTTAAATATTTACGAACAAATTATAGACCACCACTCGAGAATAAGTGTAAATTACACTAAGCTAGTAAATATAAGAGTTTAGCTTCATGTCCTATAACCACTAGCTTAACTTAAATATTTACGAACAGATTGTAGATTTCCACTCGAAAATTGTCACAAGAGTTCAATCGAACAAGTCCAAGAATTAACCGACGAAGTAAACGCAAGCGTTTCATACCACTTGTTTTGCTAAGCCGTTTAATTAGATTTCTCATACGAATGAGGTAAAGGTTTGTATATACTAATAGATTTGAAAACGGTTTTAAAAGCGAGCTTTATATTTTAAATAGTGTCGAAATTGTTTTAACGAAAGAGTTTTAGTATTTACTACTAGTATCGAAACCTTTGTATTTTAAAGTGACAAATCACAGAAAACGATTGTAGAAATAATCGATCAACCAAAAATTCACATTCGACGACGTGAATCAAAACCATAAAAATTGATATCAAATCCATCAAATGGATATTCTTAAAAATCCAAAGAAAGAAGTCATCAAAGTCGATAAAAGTGATAGCAACTAATCGGATCAACAAAAATCGATAAACATTGGAAATCCACTCAAAACAGCCCAAAATAGGCAAAGTGAACAGTTCCAGATGTCTGGCCCTAGGTTCTGGCCCAAAATAGGCAAAACTGCACATTTCAGACGTTTGAAATTCCAACCAGACGTCTGGTTGGATTTCCAGACGTTTGGATTTTTCCTCTGCCTTTTTGCGTTTTCCAGGGACCAATTCCAGACGTTTGGATTTTTCAACCAGACATTTGAATTTGAAACCAAACGTCTGGATTTTGTTCTAGACGTCTGAAATTGCCTGCTAGGCAAAAATCAGCCTTGCCCAAAATGGGCGAAAATCCAAACCGGAAGCGATCGGATGAGCAACGGAGACTAGGGATTTATGCCTTATAGGCTCTCCGAAACACCACCAAAACATGTCAAAACATCCAAGATAGGATTTTTAAAGATTTTGACTTCAAAACACCAAAATTGGAAAATTCACCAAATCAACTCAAATCAAAGCAAATGAACATGAACAAGCGTTAGGAATTCATACCTAACAACAATGAAAGTTATAGACGTAGATGTGAGTTAAAGAACTCACCTTTAAACCCAAAAACAATGAATGAGAAGCTTTTAAAACAAGGCAAGAACAATTCCTCTTCAACACACCTCTGGAATCCTCAATCTATTATCAAAGGTGAAATTTTTCCTAAGTTAGGGTTAGGAGTTTCTGAGAACTGAAGAGAGATTGGAATGAAGAAGAAGAAGATGATGCTTACCTTAGCTTCTCTTTGATGTTGGAGCAAGAATTTTTATTTCCTAATTAAAACTAGGGTTTGGAATTCCAATTTCCCATTCTTTCCTCCATTTTTCTCTTAAGCTTGAGAGTGTTAAGAAATGATAATGAATGAAGGAAGTTGAGTGGAGTTAGGGAATTCAGTTGGGTTAATGGGCTGAAACCCAAACCCAAAGCCCAAAAATGGAAAATAGCAAAATTCACCCAACTCCAAACATATCGATGTTTATACTCAAAAAAGTTGCAAACGCCATTTTGGAATCAATGGAAGTGGTCTCGAGTCCCAATTCGACTGTTTACAAAAAGTAGTTTTTCGGACTTTAATCCGTTTAACGATGCTATATTTAAATAAAATATTTAAATATACAATTGTAGAATATGCGGGTTGTTACAGACTCCCCTTCTTAAAGAAATTGTGTCCTCGCAATACTTAAGAAAAAGAAATAAAATGTAACAACCATACAAAGGCATAACAACACAAAAGGAAGAAGTTTTGAAATGAGAAATTCACCTTAATGAGCACGAGAGAGTAAGTCCGGATGCGTTCGCTCGATGAATTCTCTGGATTCCCAAGAGCAATCCTTAGGATTTGAGGACCATTGAACTTTCACAAGAGGAACATCTTTATTTCGAAGGCGTTTAACCTCCGAAGCAATGATACGAATAGGATGTTGCTCATAAGTCAAATTAGGCGAAAATTCAATTTCTTCAATAACACCGGGCTCAAGAACAGAATCGGAATCTCGAAGGCATTTCCGAAGTTGAGAAACGTGAAACACGTCATGAATAGCAGAAAATTGCGCTAGTAATAAGAGGCGATAAGCCCCGGAACCAATAAGTTCAGTGATAGGAAATGGACTAATATATCGAGGTGCTAACTTTCCCGATCGACTGAAACGCACAACACCCTTCATAGGTGAAACACGAATAAACAAAAAATCTCCCACAGAAAATTCTAATTTCCTTCTTCGGTTATCGGCATAGGATTTTTGCCTACATTGAGGTTCTTTCATTCTATGACGAATAAGGTCAATCTTTTCTATGGAATCACGAATAAAATCTGGACCTAAAACCAGCTTCTCACCGGCCTCAAGCCAACACGAAGGAGATCGGCATGGCCTTCCGTAGAGTGCCTCGAAAGGTGCCATACCAATAATAGATTGGAAGCTATTATTATAGGAAAATTCAACAAGAGAAATATGATCTTCCCAGCTTCCCCCAAAATCAAGAACACAAGCACGAAGAAGATCTTCAAGAGTTTGATTCACATGCTCGGTTTGTCCATCGGACTAAGGATGATAAGCGGTGCTAAAATTAAGCTTTGTTCCCAAAGCTTTTTGAAGACCTTTCCAAAATCCACTAGTAAAATAATGGATCACGATTGCTAACAATAGAAGTAGGAACTCCATGTAATTTAATAATTTTTTTGACAAAGAGTTTAGCCAAAATAGGTACGGTCCGATTAGATCGAACGAGAATAAAATGGGTGGATTTTGTAAGTTTATCTACAATTACCCGTAAACTGTCATGCCCCGAACGAGAACGGGGAAGACCGTAAATGAAGTCCATGGAAATTTGATCCCACTTCCAAATTGGAATGTCCAAAGGTTGCAATAACCCACCGGGCCTTTGATGCTCGGCCTTAATGAGTTGGTAAGTCATGCAACGCTTAATGAAGTTAGCAATATCAGATTTCATTCCATCCCAATAATAAAGTCGCTACTACTACCGGGATGAATGGTAAATTTAGAACGATAAGAATCTTCAAAAATGTCTTTACGACGATCACAAATATTTGGCACAATAAGTCTACTAAATTTTCGAATGCCACCACGAGCATCGATTTTAAAATCTTTCAAACTATCAACTTTATTTTGATCCCTACAACTTTGGCTAAGAAAAGCCAATTCGGGATCTTACTTTTGAGCTTCAAGGATGCGGTCCAAAAGAGAAGGATGAGCCTTGAGGCTACACAAAACAAGAGATGAACATAAATTGGATTCACGATCTCGAATCGTACAAGTGGATAAGGTCTCGAGATCATTCCAATCGAATATCAACAAAGAAACATCTGCTTGTTGCTCTCGGCTAAGGGCATCGACAACACGATTTCCCCCATCCGGGAGTATAAAGAATAACAAGATCATAAGATGCAAGGAACTCGAGCCAACATTGTTGACGCAAATTAAGTTCCTTTTAAGAAAATAAACACTTCAAAGATTTACGATCGGTGTAGAGAACAAATTTCTCTCCCAAAAGATAATGATGCCAAATTCTAAGAGCGAAAATAATGGCCGCGAGCACTAGATCATGAATGGCATATCTAGTCTCGAAAAGCTTTAATTGTCATGAAGCATAAGTGATAACGCATTCTCTTTGCAAGAGAATGACACCCAAACCAATACGACTAGCATCGGTACAAACAATAAAGTCTTGGTTCACTTCGGGAATCACAAGAATAAAAGCATCGGAAAAGAGTTCTTTTAATTGATCCTCTTCCCCGAAAAGCTAAGACATTCAAAATTATAGTTAACTTTGTGTAACCATCTTTCTAGAAAAAATTTACTTCTTTTACAAGTCAATTTACTGTGTTTGAATGTCTCATCAAAGCGTTTAGGAAATTCCTATCGATAACGTTGATCAAGCGCACCGACCAGAATTCTTAAAGCACTCAATGGGCAAAATAACACAAAATCATCTTCTATATGATAAACATGGCTCTTATAAAATTTACAAATATTCTTTGCACGTTTTAAGAACAAAATCCAATCATACTTATAAATATCTTATTAAAAAGATTTGCAAAATTTTAAATTGTTGTTTTCATCCATAATCAATAAATATAAGGATAAACTCATCGAGATATTCGTAGAATACTCGATTCATAAGATGGATGAGATAAGGTAGAAGGTTCGTCTAACCGAATGACATAACAAACCACTCACAAGAATCATAACGAGTGCAGAATGCAGTAAGTGGAATGCTACCCTCCGCAACTCGTAGCCGATGAAAACCGGTGGCAAGGTCGAGCTGAAAAGACCTTAGCACCATTCAATAGATTGCTTAGGTGGTAATCCTAAGACAAGCTCAAATATACCGGAAAATTCACAAACTACTTGAATGAGAGACACAACACTTTCCTCATCAAGTGGGTTTAAAGAATAAAATGATGCCACCGAATTTGGAAATCAAAATCATTAAAAACAATAGAAATCTGCTTAACAGATTGAGGATGTCGAAGATATATAGTCCGCTCAGGACATAGGATGTGGGCTTCATAATGATCAAGCCAATCCTTTCCCAAATATCAATTTCGAAGCCTAAGTAACGCATAACGTGCAAATCGGCTCGAAAAGAATAATCACATAAAATAATCTCGACATTTTCATAAAGTAAACTGAGTGTTGCGGATCCACCAACCGGATTTCGCAATCCTCAGTGAAGTCATCAAGCCCATAACATTTAAAGAAAAAGAATCATCAAGTTCTTTTGATATAAAATAATGAGATGAACCCAAATCAAAAAGAACTCGAATAAGATAATCACAAAACAAATATCGTCAAGGATAAAATGAGAAATACCTTGACCAAGAGAAGTGCTAGTAGAAGCTTTCACAACCTTTAACTTTCCCTCTCTCCTACTTTGAAGTTTGGGACATGAAGATAAAAGATGACCCAAACCTTTGCAATAGCGACAAGTAAAAGGCTTCGGACACTTATTCGCATAGTGGTCTGTAGAACCACAATTGTAGCATCGTCCCCGACTAGAGGTAGGAGTCTTTGCTACCGAAATTGCCTGCTTCCCTTTCTTGTTGGGATTAGGGCTTTTGAACTTAATATGCCTTTTCTTGTTGATGTTGAAGTTTTGTTTGGCATCCACAACTTCAACATCACTTTCTTTATCGGCCTCTTCTAGTCGAAGAGTGATATCTACAAACTGATCGAAAGGTACTTCTAATTTCAGAGGTAAAACCTTTTTGGGGTTCTTACTCAAAGCACAGATAAACCTTTGATTCTTTACAAGATCCAAAAGTTGTTGGGCAGACATGAATATGCCATCCAGAGAAGGACTACTGGATTGACCAGCGCTAGGACTGCCAGATCTAACCATTTCTCTTCTTTAAGAAAGAAAGAAGAGGAAAAAGGTTATTCTCAGAATGAATATCAAACAAACTTGATTGATAAAACAAGGCATCATAAAAAGAAATAGGATAGAACGGTACGAAGACTCGAATTAAATCCTATGGCACGATTCCTAAGAAAGACTTAGGACAATGATCCTTGGTAGATTATTCTACATTATTCCGAAGTTTGGCTCTGATACCAAGCTGTGACGCCCCACCTCTATACTCGCGCTAGCGAAGGACACTACGGGGTAATGCCGTCAACTAGCACGAAGAATAAGGCTGTTGAGGAGCGACCATCTGTGTAATTGCTTTGTGCGAGTACCGATATGTCAGATAATATAACTTACATTTCATTTCAAGAGGAAATCCGACATACCAAATACAAACTCAAAGCTACCACACAGTGGCTATGTGGACTTCGGAAACAAATATAGAAATAAACATAACACAAATCAGTCACAAATATTCATATCACAAAGGCGGAAACAGATATGAATATAACACATAGAAGTGTACATCAAAGTAGTGGTCAAACTACATCCACTACATCACAAAAGAATAGATACAAGTGCAAGACAAAGGAATAAGTATACATCAAGGAGTCTCTATCTCAAATGTATACAACAAAAACTACTGAGCTAAAGTAGTTAGCCAAAAGTCAAATGACGAGCCCTGATAAGAAGTTATGCAAAAGCACCTAAAATACCTCGGTCTAACCCGAGTATTATTTAAGAAGAAAATAATAAACGGATCCGTCTAGCTATAAATATCAAATAAAATAAGATAGGATAAGAGATATCACAAAAACGTATGATAACAATAATGCCATACTGTGACAAGTATACATCAGATAACAACAAAAATCATACAATATCTCAAATATTCTCAAACACCAAAAAGAATGTCATATTCTTTAAATTATTCACCAAAACACAAATATTGACAAAACATATCAATGCCAATCGCATAAAAATCGGTGAAACACAAATTCTAGAAAACAATCAATTAGAAATCCAGAAATCACAAAGGGGGAGGCCTATCACAAACGGGAGCATGAAAACTCACCAACACGTGTATCACAAATGAGACGCTATCCCATAAACCGAACATCGACGCACCTAAAAAGATACGCCCCATGCATAGTCGAACATCGACGCACCTGAAAAGATACGCCCCATGTATAAACTAACATCGACGCACCTAAAAAGATACGCCCCATGTATAGTCGGACATCGATGCACCTAAAAGATACACCCCATGCCTAGTCTAACATCGACGCACCTAAAAAGATACGCCCCATGCAAAGTCGAACATCGACGCACCTAAAAAGATACGCCCCATGCATAGACGAACATCGATGCACCTGAAAAGATATACCCCATGCACCGACTTATTGAGCCGAATGCTCCACGAACGGTCCAAAGACCATGGGTCGCTAGCCCATAAAAATGAGACGAAGCTCAATAGAATGGGGTATAGTCCCCCACGCGGACAAAGAGACATCGCACATTGCTAGTCTAAATCATAAAATGATCATCATTGATCGACAAGTGTCGATTACACTAAGCTAGTAAATATATGAGTTTAGCTTCATGTCCCATAACCACTAGCTTAACTTAAATATTTACGAACAAATTGTAGACCACCACTCGAGAATAAGTGTAAATTACACTAAGCTAGTAAATATAAGAGTTTAGCTTCATGTCCTATAACCACTAGCTTAACTTAAATATTTACGAACAGATTGTAGATTTCCACTCGAAAATTGTCACAAGAGTTCAATCGAACAAGTCCAAGAATTAACCGACGAAGTAAACGCAAGCATTTCATACCACTTGTTTTGCTAAGCCGTTTAATTAGATTTCTCATACGAATGAGGTAAAGGTTTGTATATACTAATAGATTTGAAAACGGTTTTAAAAGCGAGCTTTATATTTTAAATAGTGTCGAAATCGTTTTAACGAAAGAGTTTTAGTATTTACTACTAGTATCGAAACCATTGTATTTTAAAGTGACAAATCACAGAAAACGATTGTAGAAATAATCGATCAACCAAAAATTCACATTCGACGACGTGAATCAAAACCATAAAAATTGATATCAAATCCATCAAATGGATATTCTTAAAAATCCAAAGAAAGAAGTCATCAAAGTTGATAAAAGTGATAGCAACTAATCGGATCAACAAAAATCGATAAACATTGGAAATCCACTCAAAACAGCCCAAAATAGGCAAAGTGAACAGTTCCAGACGTCTGGCCCTAGGTTCTGGCCCAAAATAGGCAAAACTGCACATTTCAGACGTTTGAAATTCCAACCAGACGTCTGGTTGGATTTCCAGACGTCTGGATTTTTCCTCTGCCTTTTTGCGTTTTCCAGGGACCAATTCCAGACGTTTGGATTTTTCAACCAGACATCTGAATTTGAAACCAAACGTCTGGATTTTGTTCTAGACGTCTGAAATTGCTTGCTAGGCAAAAATCAGCCTTGCCCAAAATGGGCGAAAATCCAAACCGGAATCGATCGGATGAGCAACGGAGACTAGGGATTTATGCCAAGCGACAACCCAGCCTTATAGGCTCTCCGAAACACCACCAAAACATGTCAAAACATCCAAGATAGGATTTTTAAAGATTTTGACTTCAAAACACCAAAATTGGAAAATTCACCAAATCAACTCAAATCAAAAGCAAATGAACATGAACAAGCGTTAGGAATTCATACCTAACAACAATGAAAGTTATAGACGTAGATGTGAGTTAAAGAACTCACCTTTAAACCCAAAAACAATGAATGAGAAGCTTTTAAAACAAGGCAAGAACAATTCCTCTTCAACACACCTCTGGAATCCTCAATCTATTATCAAAGGTGAAATTTTTCCTAAGTTAGGGTTAGGAGTTTCTGAGAACTGAAGAGAGATTGGAATGAAGAAGAAGAAGATGATGCTTACCTTAGCTTCTCTTTGATGTTGGAGCAAGAATTTGTATTTCCTAACTAAAACTAAGGTTTGGAATTCCAATTTCCCATTCTTTCCTCCATTTTTCTCTTAAGCTTGAGAGTGTTAGGAAATGATAATGAATGAAGGAAGTTGAGTGGAATTAGGTCATTCAGTTGGGTTAATGGGCTGAAACCCAAACCCAAAGCCCAAAAATGGAAAATAGCAAAATTCACCCAACTCCAAACATATCGATGTTTATACTCAAAAAAGTTGTAAACGCCATTTTGGAATCAATGGAAGTGGTCTCGAGTCCCAATTCGACTGTTTACAAAAAGTAGCTTTTCGGACTTTAATCCGTTTAACGATGCTATATTTAAATAAAATATTTAAATATACAATCGTAGAATATGCGGGTTGTTACAACATACATACCAAAACATAAACTCATACCTAGTGATATTTTGTGAGTAAATCCAAATTAACTTGAGCACATTGAGTAATGAATCTATTATGTTAATTTCAACAATTGAAATTTACGAGGTTATTCATATCAACATTGCTCACTAAAATTCCAACAACACTTATCTTTCTCATAAAGACGATCTTATGGCCAATGGATCATATTCCTATAGTACAACTATCAAAATTATATTTTGATAATGTACTTGGAATCTATTTCGAATTTGCACATCATACCATATCATAGAGTCAAACCCTTAATGGTTTAATTAAACAACCGAGGATTGTATATTTTCGACATTAATAAGAAACTCATAGTTTCTTTTCGATGTGCGAGAATACTTATTAGACATTCTAATGCGATATGTTCGTTTAGGTTGCTTAATTTCATTTCATTTCATGTGATCAATTTTATCTTTGGATCGTATCCAATTCCATTTTACTACCAATGATTTCTCAAATAAATTCCTTCACTATGAAGTTGGTATTTCTTGAAACAACAATTGTTTCATAGTGCAACAAAATAGGTATTCATAAACTCTTTATGAATTTTCTTATATATAAAACTGATTTGGTTTTAGTTTACAAAAATTATGTTCAATACATAAATATGTTATCCAAAGACAGTCCTTTCAAAACTCCATTTGGGGAGATTCATACAAGATCCCTCACGAACAATTATTACGTGCAGACTTTCGACTTGCACAATCTGCCAACTCCTTGATCTAGGATATGTTGAAGTTTCTTATAAACCCTTATCTTGTATGATTTTGTAAACTGTTATTTATATGAAATAATATTAACCTTGTGTACTACTTTTAAGTACATGAACTTATAGAAAGAAATTAACTCAACTTCACTCATAATTAATCGTACTTCGTCCAATAAAGTTTGATTACTCCTTATCGATACATCATTATGTATCACATGGAGGACTGACTTCTGAGATTGAATCTTTATTCATTTTTCGGTACGTTCGGAACTCTTTCCAATATACTCACATATTTTATCTAATCGAATTATTTCTATCGCATGTTTCATTATTTACTACCGTCGTATATTCTATGGGCTTTCCGTAGACTTATGCATGCGTATCAACTACACATGTCCATGTTTGTAATAACTCATCGGTGAATATGATGAAGTACGTGGAACCATTTTAGTATTAATAGACTTGCGTTTCTATACATCGACATGTATCAATCCAAAGAGTTCATTAACTCTTATGATGCTTCCACTAAATGGGTGCATAGCCCTTAATTGTTTATGATATAATTAACGATATCATATGATTCATAATCATATAATAAAATTATTTCTCAAAACTACAGCTTAGTCTATAATTCTAAAATAATTGCAAATATTTTAGATACTTCTATATTTTATAATGCATCACTGTGTTGTGAGAACAAATACCGCATTATAGTTTTATTTCATAACTAATATTTACATTGAAATATAACTATGTCTATTTTCAGTCAACACCAAAAAAGGATCATTATTTCATAAATAATGTTCGGTATGTTTTACGAAAACAATTTTCATAATTGATGCAATCAATAAGTGATGTATGACATACTCCCACTATTTCCACCATTACTATAACAACGTACTAAATTTGAAGGTCCATCATTCACTTAATATAGTTTATTTATTTCATATACTGCAACTAGTTTATAGTGGAGAGTTCTTTAATCAAATATCTTAAACTCAAAGAAATAAATTTTCTAGAATTTTTTTTATATAAAAGTACATTTTGAAATAGAAATCATATTTCTTATTCCAATATTAAGTATCAATTATATTTTTCAATTCTCGTTTTCGATGTTTCTTTATGAAGTAGAAGTGACATTCACTCTCTTCATCCCAACTGTACCTTTAATCACATCTACTCTTATACATTCGTTTTCTTTCTGAATGGTCGAACCATTCAGAAGAAATCGTTTACTACAATATCATAACAAACTCTTAACAAAAGCGCATTCGATTATCCTCAACATTGAAGGACATCAAATATGTTGCACTTTACGTAAACTGTCACAGTCAAACTGACATTTTAGCGATCGAGTTCTTAGGTTCATATTGTAGTTTTGATCTAGTATTACATTTAAAACATTTCGATCTTTATTGTAATCTATCTAATTGAATACTCTATCTTACAGTACAGTTTATTTGTTTTCTTTGAATGAACTAATTTCATTGAAGTATCGTACATTACAAACTATGATCGTTCACCGTATAATGCTCATATGCGATTGTTTATGGATCAAATATCCATAATCTTACATTGTGTTTGAGTTCAGAACTCATAGAATGCAATACATGGTCTTGACCAAATAAACACGTAAGCGACCAAATTATGAACATATTAAATGGTTGTAAAATTAGGCACTTGCATGGGTATAGAAACGTTAACATGCAATTATTAGTAAGTATATGTTATATTTCTATTCGTCAATATTCAGTTTAGTTCATTGTATATCTTAATTGATAATTGTTTTATCAATTGTATTAAGGGGTTTTTAGGTTCAGAGAAAAAGTTGAAGAAAACTTTAGTTTCAGGGATAAGAAGTTTTCTTTTTAGGTTGAAAAATACTTTTTAGTGTAAATCACAGAATGATAGTTGCAACTATTATTTTCTGTTCATACTAAAATGTGTCATTCAGACTAAAAAACAAACTTTTTGTCCCTAAAACAATTTTTTTTTGCAACTCTTTTCCTGTGCCTATTTTCCTGTTGTATTAAATGCACAAATTTATTAATATAGATTATTGTATCATTGTATAACATATGTTCTTACAATATTAGAAAGGCTAAATGTTATCATTTCATTTTTCTAATAAGGCTCCCACTAGTCTTTTACGTTTCACCAAACCCTAAGTCGAAACGTAGAGCTTTCAACTTCACTAGTAAGTGTTATGACTCGCCTATCTTGGAATTCTGACCTTGAGTTTGCTTAACAAATCATAGCCCCACAAACGATGGATAACACTTTATAGGTTGTGTCACATACAACTCCTAACCCATGGTTCCTTGTCCTAATTTCATTTTGACCTTGAGTTTGCTTAATAAATTGAAAGAGATTATTCACTTGTACCTACTATATCACGACGGCCTAAGTATAATATATCTACCATGAGATTGCTCAATAAATACATATAGTTATCTTACATCGTCTATTCAATATATTAATTATACTACACATAACATCCCTTAGCTTGAGTTTGCTAAATAACTAAGGAGTATGCAAGTAATTTATTAATATATATATATATATATATATGGCAGAGGACAACATTATATTGAAGATTCATAATCTTCAATATATATTATACTGAGTGATATCGACATATCACTACACCAAACAGTCCATTTTGCAACACTTTTCTCATCTTAATTCTTAACGGTTATTTTCGTTACAAATTACTAACGGTTATTACGGTGACCAAATATTACAACGCTTATTACCATTACGCCTTTTGGTAATATGGTAAATACATCAAACTGTACTGGATAGCTTTGTAATAATACCTTTTACCATTAAAACCTAATTTTTGATGCTTTTCACCCTTCATTGTTCAGATCCAACCACACTCCATCGGATTGTCATCTCCCCAATTCGTTCAAACTTCCATCGCCATAAGCTACCAGGTAATTGCCATCGATCATCCGCCAAACCTGGTTAGATCCGACCTCACGAACATCACCATCGATCAACTCGTGATTTCAACTCGACCAAAGCATGATTTCAACTCGCGAAGTAGATGTGAGGTATATTTTTCATTTTTTTTAATTATGCGTTTTAATGCTTGAATCAAAGTTTTCCGAATGGTTTTGGAAATGGTTGGTGAAAAGTCTAATATATGTAAGTGATATATACGAAAATGAGTTAGAAAGTTTACTGTTTATTATTTATAGGTTTCAATTTTGACTTGGCTTATGATTATTTTCCTTGTTTATTCTTTATGGAAGAGGTTTTACCGGCAGTACATGTTTATTCTTTATTATTTCATTTTTTAGCTGACTTCCATTGGAGAAATGAAACATTTATATGTATGTTCTTATAACTTTATATAATTATTCTTAACCGGTCGTATACTCCATAAACCGAGTCTCAGCTTACCTTTCTGGTAAATTTTGGAAAAGCTTTGAAGGAAACAACTTTGATGATCTGTTGTAAGTTTTTTGATGACAATGTAAGGTTTAAATCCTATATTTTGATATGATATTTCTCATATGCTGGGACATCTATACCCTGCTAAATATGTTTATTCCATGCATTTTTGGAATATCTTATCATGTTTCTATACAACATGTATGAGGCAAAGAGATTTGAAATTCTTGAATAATGATTTTCATACGTGCACTGATAATTATTACTTTATTGTCATCATGGTTATAGCTTTAACTTTTGTGCTAACATAGGTGTCAAAGAATCAGTACCACTGTAATGGATATGGAATTTGCAGGCCTGCAATTTATTTATTTAGTTTATCATGTACATTAGTTTAGTAGTTATGGATTCATCTTACTTGTGTTAATTTTCACAACAGAACTGGTGGAAAAGAGAATTTCTTTCACTGTGATCGATGCGGTGAGCATTTAATCCCTACTTAATCTAATCGGACAATTGCTCCTGCTTTTATGTTTGTTGTGTAAACTGGCAATTCATCATTTGATGTGTGTTATAATTAATTTCAGGTTGCTGCTATAGTCAATTATTAAAGGATTCACACTGCTATGTAGAAAGAGCAATGCATCATAATTGACTTATTTGCTTTGAAGTAAGTTTAGTTGTAAGCTTTACTAATCATTTATATGCAAAATGAAAAAGAACAGGATATGTAGAAATACTAAATGAATATAAAGCATAAGCTAAAAGGTAATGTTTATGTATTCTTAGTTTCTGTTCGAGTCGACAAAAGACATTAGTGTTCTTCCATATGGTCATACAATACATGTGGAATTCTTAAAGGAGATGGAGTTTCATAAACAGTAAGTCACACACAATCTATCATTATGTTGTTTTATTTTGCAAATTTTCAAAGTTCGTTCATAGTTCTCACTAATGTAATAAATAATATCATGGCTTTTTTGGCATCTACCAAATATATATGGCCTTTTTCATTTGTATACTTGAACTTAACAACATGCTTGTGCATAATTAATGCATAAAATAATTATTTCATATTGAATGATGGTTCGCATGTAAAGTGTTTTCTATGTTACTTGTCCAGGTTAATGGCAGTAAACTTGCAATAGTATCACTTTGGAGTGTGAAAATGTCTTTGGGTATTTTTTTTCTTTCTGACTCTATTGCTAGTTCAGATCTAAATATTCTCACCATTTTAATCAAGACTGTTACTTTATTTGTAAATAGGAGACTAGAATCTCTTCCATGCCTCTATGATATAGTTGTTATTGTTGCTGCTGACGCTGCCATTACTTGTTCTAATAAAAAAGAAATATCAGATTTCATATTTCGTCATATTAGAAAATAATTGGCAATTAATAAGAGTTAAGTTTGGAATAAAATACTTGTATAGACGTACAAAATAATCTAAGATTTTCTTTTTTATGTATGCATGATTTACAATTTAATAGAGAGTCAATGTATGCAAATATTGGTTACACTCATTCTTATCAGTCGTCATGAACGTTTTTTTTCGATATTAATTTTCACTTGAAGATTTTCATCAAATAATTTGAATTGGTTACTCCAGGTTCAGCATGGAAGATTTGGATTTGGTGTTCTAGAAGGAGACAAGTAGCGAAGGGAGATCAAGTTCTCAACTAGAGTCATCTAAGACCCTGTCTAGAAGGAGGCTATTACGTGCTCGATGAGTAGACTATGAACATTAGCAATAAAAGGCCCACTGCCCGACAGTTGTGGAAGCAACCTTTTGGCATACTCGAGGCATGTTTCTACTTGTAATAATAATAATAATAAACATAATAACTAAGTTTATAAGTTTTATTAAAATTAAATAAGCTTTATGAAATATAACTAAGTTTATAATAATAAAAATAAACTATAGTTTGCCAAAAAATAACTAAGTTTATAATGATAATAATAAATTAACTATGTCAACTAAGTTTTATAATTAGTAATAGCAATAATAATAACAACTAATTATAAAAATTAACTTAGTTAACTATGTTTCATAAAAATTAAATTAGTTTATAATAATGTTATTATTGAATTAAGTAAGTTTATAATAATAATAAATTAACTAAGTTTATGGAAAATTTATAAATTTGAGATAATTTATAACAATTAACTAAGTTAATAAAGTTTAAGTTTGAAATAATTTATAATTTTAAGTTAATTAAAATATAAGTTACGATATTTTAAGTTTTAAGTTATTAATTTTATATGTTTTTAAAAGTTTAATTAAAATTAATTATTATTATTAAAACATAAAACATCCGTTCAGATTGCAAACGGATCAAGTTGATTGTTCAACCCAACGTGCTATTTTGTAGGCCAACCTCCATTATGGCATCTGACGCGTCGTACGCATTAGACTCCACCCTCAACACAAACAGGGCAGTTGGTTCCGCGAACAACACCTCATATATGTTTTCATGCAAGATACCAACCTTATTTTTTATTAGAAAAAAGAGAGATTGAAAGGTTGGGTTATAGAAACATACAACCACATTAAAAATTGTGTAATAAACGTTTGCATTATTTCCTTTTTATTTCCCTTTTAAATGCTTACATCTTCATGAAGTCTGATACAATCAGCATAACAAGGATTCAATATTTTGCATTCGAAATGTAATAAGATAACATTTGTTATATACATAGACACATACTCTCTATTTAACACCATTTGTGGTTCTATGATATAAACCACAAAATTTATATTTAAATATTCGATCCATATGATAGAAGCAATAAAGAACAAATATTTAAATAAAAACTGTGTTTGATAGTTAATTTTATCTGCTAGCTAACAGATGCTAAATAAATGTTGATATACACACAGAATAAGGATCTCAAGGAACATTTACATCTCATATCTCTTAACCATTATATCTTCCCCTCATTGCCAACAAGGTCGATGTGGTTGATGGATGATTTGAAGTTGAACTGTGAGATGAAAGATTACTAATTTAATCATAGAATTGCTTGATGGTTTCATGGATAAGATCACATCTGAAATAAAGCCTAGCTGGAAAGAATGTAAAATAATTCATTTGGGAACGTAAACATCTCCAAAACATTAAATAATTCCGGATGTTTTATTTGATCTTATCGGATCACGATTCAAGGAAGCCACCCCATGTTTTTACTATATTTCCTAAGATATCCGACTTGTACACAACGAAGCAGTCTACCTTTCCTTTGGTTGAATATAATGATATATTGCCTTTTAATCCAAAATATACATACCTGATACGCTCATATTATTTTGAAATTTCTTTCTATATCTATAATGGTTATCGATATTACAGCCTGCTAAAGTAATTATTGTACATAAACCGCAAATAAATAAAAGTACGGAATAACAATATATCTTCAGAACCAAAATGTTGTACCAGGAAAGAGTCTTATGTTATTGATTATTAGGTGGTAGAATCTGTTGCAACAAAATGGACAAACGAGAAACACAAGTCCTATTTGAATCATATGGAAGCATCATTCATTGAGCAACTACACAATAATGAATTATTTGATTGGTTGTGGAGAACTCCAATACATGCAGCTTCACATGGATTAGTTTCGAAAAGCTAGCCAATTGGCCAGGTTAGAAAGTATTTATTTCATTTAGTTTCTAGAAAAATCAAATTAGTTCATCTTTACATGCTAATGTATGATGTCATGCCTTTTATCCCCATCCTTGAAATAATATCAAATTTTGCAGTTTAAGGTTCGATATAGAGGTTGTCAGAAGAATTCTGAATTTGAGAAGGATAATAATCTTGATAAAAATGGAAGTGATCATGAAAGGAATGGAGGAAATGCAGTTAGTTTGAAGAAGACAAAGCAATTCTACTTTCATAGACTTCACAAAGATTATATGGGTAGTGTTACAGGTGCTTTAACATCCTCATTTATATTCGTGAAGTTTATATGGATTTCTATACCTAAACGAACATACTTAGTCACTTCATCTAATACAAAAACATTTTTAACTCACTCAGAGGTTTCAGATCAGAACTTCGTGGATGATAATGTAGCAGATGAAGGGTTAGGTAAAGGAAGAGGAAAGAAATGACCACAAAGTACTTAATGGATTTGTAAGCTTATTGTTCATCTTATTTCTATTTACTTTTCTTGTACTCAGGTGCTTAATGGATCTGAACAAGAATTCCATCATTTTTTTGGTACCAAACAACTGAGTATTGAAATGCATTGATCTTACCATCATTTCGTACCTTTTTGACATTGTATTCCGTAAAAATTATTTGTCAATTACCTGAAAAACTAGTTTTGTTTTTGAGTATGTCATTATAAAATTTGGAATATTGTAATCGACATTATATAATCATAAGATGTACTAATTTTCAGCTAATACTTTATCTGTTAGGCAGCGGTTTTTATTTTTGCAAATTGGAAGGACTAGAATGCATTGATCTTACTGTCATTTCATACCTTCCTGGCAGTTGATGATTCTGACGCTTAAATGATGATCATCAATCAATTATTAATTCTTTGCAAGGTTTGGCAAACAGAAGGACATATGCAACGAGCATGAATGCATATAAGGTATGAAAATTTCTTTTTCCATTCGGTGTAATATTGACATGGTGGCAATCTTGAAGTGCCAGCTTTGGAGCCACCAACCAAAAGAGCGCTAAGAAAATTCAAATTAACATTAGTAATAGATGAAGAAGAAGACATTATAATCGAAGAAGAAGTAGAATATGACTTTCAAGTTACTTGTAAACTTCTAGACTTTTTTTGAAATTGTATTATTTTGTGGCTATGTGATACATTGATGTTTTTTATGTATGTTGAAGTCATGATATTTTGATGTTTTTTGTGTACTGTGAAATTATTTTGTAAGTTTAACTTGCGATATTTTGATATTTATGGAGTTTAGTATGAAACGTATGTGTTTGCTATTATTTGTCTTGAAATTCATTATACATTTATTGTTTTAAATTTTATTCAACATCTGAATTTTGATTATATGTGCATGTAATTCATTGCAATAGAACTTTGCTTCAGGAATACAATACAAATTTCCTAATGGTAATAAATGTTTGTAAATTGAATTGTAACGGTTATAACCGTTGGGATTCTCCAATTTTATTGTTGTGTACATTACTTTCCAACGGTTATAACCATTAGGAATATGGAAATTTCCAATGGTTATAACCGTTGGGAATATGGATTTTCCAACGGTTATAACCGTTGGAAAATTCCATATTCCCAACGGTTATAGCCGTTGGTAAATATGTTGTACATTTTGTCACGTACCTATTTGTAACAGTTATAACTGTTACAAATTTGATTTGTAACAGTTATAACCGTGATAAAATGACAATTCTATTGTTGTGTATGTAATAATGTATTTCTTATGAAATACCCTCGTGATTGAAGTGTTGGACACATCGGAAATCATGGTATACATACATTTACATATGTATTTATTCATTAAGTCTGTTTGGGTTTCTTTAGTGTTCCACCTTTTGTTTATACATTCACATTATATAAGTTTTATTATTATATAACTTTTATATTTCATATTACTTACATAATAGTCTTATGTATACTTTTATATAATTAAATCTTATTTAATTAACATTTTGATTAACTTTACATTATTTTAACATATACCATTTATATTAAATATTTATTACATACTATAACCTTTTTAGTACCAAACATATATCACATATATATATATATATATGTTTATTATTTAATTAATTAACCTTTTTATTAATTTATTTAATTAAACAATTTAATTAGATTATATTAATTTCAAAATTCATATGCATATACATACATGCATACTTATGTTATCTTAACATTTTGGCAAAGCCAGCCAGTTTTATAGTGGCCGTACCACTTATATTATTAAAATTAGAAACGGGTGTTTTGTACATGCACAGAATAACTAATAAAAAAGAAAATACAGAACAGGAGTTAGGCAAAGGTGCCTAATCTACCATATATGACCTATATTTAGTTCGCCTCCTCCCAGAAGGAAACACTTCCATCATCTGAAGAATCAGGGCCGATCACATGCAAAAAAAAAAATTAACATTTTAAAACAATATAAAATATATCATAATATACAATACATGTATATATTTATTAATTAATTAACTTATTTAATTAATTTAATTTATTAATCTTATTAATAAAAAATTTGAAAATTTAAAATTAATTTATGTTAGTTTTCAAACATTTTGAAATTTTTTATTATATTATAACCTTTTATAATATGTGTTTTATTTTAAATTTAACTTTAAAATTTAAAATTTTATTTTAATTTTCAAAACAATTTGTAAATCTATATTATAAAATTTATAAAAAATTTCTTATTTTAAATTTAACTTTTAAATTTAAAACTTTTATTTCAATTTCAAAACAATTTTGAAATTAGCCTAAACCTTTTGTTGCTTGGATTTAAGGAAAGCTTATGATAGTGTCCACTAGTCTTCAATTCTTTGAATAATGGCTACTATGAGATTTCCTAAACCTTTTGTTGCTTGGATTTATGTGTGCATATCAATTCCTTGTTTCTCTCTCAAATTTAATGGTAGTACAACTGGTTTCTTTAGGAGAAAGCAAGGTATTAGGTGGGAGGGGGGGACCCTATTTCTACATACATTTTTATTTTGGTCATTGAGGTATTTACAAGTATGATCACTACCAAATTTTTGAATAATGAGATCCATTTCCATCCTAAATGTAAACACCCTCATGTTTCTTCTATCTTGTTTGCTGATGACATTATGATATTTACCAAACCTGAGTATGCTTCCATCTCTTGCATAAAAAGCACTCTAGAAACATTCAATTCCATCATTGGTTTAAAGTTAAATACCCATAATCCTACATACTCATATCAGGGGTCTCTTCAGCTTATGCAGATGGGTTAACAAGTTTCTCTACGTTTCAGCCTATGCAGCAAGACATGAACTATCTTGGTTTACCTCTTTGTTCCTCAAGGGTAACCACTACAAACTGCCTCCCTCTATACAATAAGATAACTGTAGTTATGGATGGTTGGGCCAACGGGTTTCTTTCTCAAGCTGGAAGGTTAGTCCTCATTAAATTTGTAAGCATTTCCATGATGGTGTATTGGGCTAGAACCTTCATTCTTCCTATGAAGCTTCTGAAGATGGTAAGATGTGCCATGCTTAGTTTTTTTTGGACTGGTAGTATTTATACTAGGAAAATTGTTCCTTGTACATTCTCTAAGTTTGAAAAACAAAAGTCAAAGGGTGGTATGGGTATAATGAACATTGAAAAATGGAGCTGCTATTAGTTATCATTTTAATGCCTTACTTTGTAAGCAAAATAGTGCTTGGTTTGAATGAACGTTGAAGCATAATGTTGGTAGGAGGTGTTTCTAGACTATGGATGTCCCTCAAGGATGTAGTTGGATATGGAGGAAGATTCTTGTAATGAGGAATGTTTTCATCCCTTATCTCAGGTATACTCTCTAAGTTGGTAGCTATAAAAGGTTTTGGGATAAACCTTGGATGGAAGATGGCTTGATTCTTTTAAAAGTGCTCTCTTATCAGCAAATAATTCAGTCTGGCATTAATAGGAGTGCTTTGATTGCTGTCTTTCTTGTTGATGGTAAACTGATCCTTCCTTACACCAGTAATCAGGTAGTAAGAGTTTTTGTGGTAGTATGAATGATAACATATACCCAACTGCTGAAAATAACACCCTTCTTTGGAAAGGAAAGAGTCATTCTATCTCTTGTGTGTATAAGTAATTCTCTAATTTTAATGATATGCCTAAATGTCCATAGTCTAAAGTCACATGGAATAATCACTCTTCTGAAAGGGACAATTTAATGTTTTGAAAAGTGTTGAACAATGCTTTGTTGACAAAGAGCAAACTAATTACTTTTGGGATGCAAACTGACCACCTATGTGTTTTTTGCAAAATATTCAGTGAGAGTTGTAGCCATCTATTCTTTGAATGTCGTGTTCTCTTCCAATTATGGGTTCATTTAATGAGAAAGGCTGGTAGGCATGATGTTTCTGGTGCATCATCTATTGAACGGGACTTGATTTTAAGGGCAACAAAATGGAGGCAAAATGAGAAATGCTTGCTTTTCTTTTGCATCAAAAAATATCTGAAACTTGTGTGGGAGGAAAGAAATCTCATATGCTTTGAAACGAAATCATGAACTATTACAGTTTTATGGAATGTGTTGAAGAATGAAATAGCTAATGGAATGAAGATGAGCAAGTTTGATTTCCATGCTCCTCTATTGGCCTCTTGGTTGTAGTTGTTATCTACTGCTTTATTTTTTTCTTTGTGCTTGTTTTTCTTTCTTATCTTTTCCCTTTGTGTGTTCTCTCTTGTATGTTAGGCTTGGAGCTTGTTCCATGTCTTTTATTTTATTGTAATCTTATGCAATAAAATCTGGTTGGGGTCCAGTTAACCTCGCTAGCTTTGCTAAAAAAAATTTGAAATTAGCCCAAGGCCCAATTCAAATTTGGCCTCTTCTATTAGGGGTAAACTTTTGGGCTCACATATCTATTCGGACCAGACCGGTAAGCGGGTAGGGCAGAGTACTTGACTGCCCAAACCCAATCATTCGACACTACCTTTCTTAGACACCCTACTAATTGGGTTGTGAGCTTAATTGGTTATCCCTAACATGACTAATTAGACCGCATAGGCTATTGGGTTATGATACCATTATTGGAATTAGGCCAGCCCGCAGCAGAAGTTATGTGTGAATTTCAATTTTTTTTATCCTATTGGATCTTTATTGGGTCTATGAAGTATAATTTATTTAGAACATTTCTAAATTTAATTTAAATAAAATCTTTTATTACATTTAAATTTAGAAATAATGAATGAATTTTATTTAATTCCTGTTTAATTAAACATAATGGTACACATATGTATTATATACATATATGTATGTGTGTGCATGTGTAACATAAAAATCCATGCAAGGTATAACATGCACGTATATAAATGTTGGGATTTGCATCGCAACAGGCATGTTAGCTCATCTTATATGTATTGTATGTTGTCCAAATATGTATATGTATGTATGTATAAATTTGTTATTTAAATAAGTATTAAAAAATATAAATATTTACTTATATATAATATACATGTATTGCATAAATGCAAAATAATATATATATATATATATATATATATTAAATGAGATAATAATTAAATAAATGACTATATATATAATAATATACAAAGTTTTTTTTAAAATATATTTTACAGCATATATATAATAATATAAGTATTAAAAAACAAAAATATTTACTTATACATATAAAATATATGTATTGCATAAATGGAAAATATTAATAATATATCTATATATATTATATTAGATATTAATTAAATAAATGACTATATATATATGATAACGTACAAAGTTTTAAAAATATATTTTAAATGTATATATATAAATACATGTATATTTTATTATATTTTACAATAAGAAAATAATATATATATATATATATAAGTATCTATATATAATTATATTTAAAATATCTAAAGCATTTATAAATATGTGCATTTAATTATATATATATATATATATATGTATTATATAATTATATAAATTATGACAATTAAATAATTTTCTTTTAAAGCATTCCAGATCCAAACACAACATATGAAGTATTTTACCATAATTTTATATTATTAAGTTATTCATATATGTATATATTAATTAGCCAAAAAACATTAAAATAATGTTAAAAATATTTTAGTGAGATATTTTTCAAATTTTAATTTTTTCAAATTCAAATAAAGGTATTATAAGGTCACAAAAAAATTCCATAATTTTCTGAATTAAAAAATTATTTTCTATTAATTAATTAATATCAACCGGATATATAAATGATTTTTTTAAAATAAAAATATTGATTTTAAATTCTAGGATTTTGTCCAAGAGATAATATGACATGAAGAAATTTTATGAAATTTAAAATATAGTTTTTGAAACATATATAATTTTGTATGAATTATTCAACTTACATTTCAATTTAAATAATATTAAAAATAGCAAGTCTTTATTTAAAAATACTTTGCTGTTCCATTAAATTATAATTATTATAAATTTAGAAATATAAAATACAAGATCAATTTTTAATATGATATGATAGTATAATTAATTATATGTCATTTAATTTATGCTATATGATATATTAATATAAATTTAATTTATCAATAAAATAATAAAAAATTAAAATAAATTTATTTGGCTGTGTATACATCAGATCTATATAAAAAATGTATTTTTGTCATACATGCATACATATAACCATTCAATATGTGACAACATTCATATATATAAGAATCTCATCTAACTAACAATATAATTATGTATATTGTACATTAATCATAAGTCATATAAATAATAAAACCATACAAAAACCTATGCCTAGTAGAATATATGCTACGATGAATCTCCCTCCTTAGAACTCTTCTCAATTCGACAGATTTCCAATCTTTGAATAGTAGACCGTTGACTATCCAATAGTTGTTGTTTTGAAATTGATTTGAGAGGAACTTTGTTGGAGCTTTTCTGTATTTGTATTCCACCAGCAAAGAAGTGATATGGCAGCCAAAAAAGATCCATATGCATTACGGTTAGGGGTCTTTTTATAATGGAAGGAATACAGAGAAGAGTGGAACATATCTCTTACCCATTCTCCCTAATTCCGAGCCATTAATCTAAGGTACTCCTACCCCATCTTTTAGCCACCCCTACATCCTATTGCAGCCGAAATAAATCACTATGCATCATGGGCTAATAGCCCATTTGGGTCCAAATATATATTATGAATTAAATCAGATTTAATTGCTTGTTGATATCGCATATCGATCGATATATTTATAAATATTATAAATATATACAATAATATTTATTCCTCAAATCATATTAAAATTTTCATAATCAAAATTTCATAAATATTAATTAACTAATAATAATTATAAACTAATTAAATCAGCTGGTATAAAGAGAAATCATCATATCGGTTGTGTGACTCGTCAGGTGTAAATTCGATCAGCAATTAACATCAAACTAATCGAATGTCAACGTTCACTCGCCACTTAGCAGGTGGTGTAACATTTTGGCCAAATTTATAGCTTACTTATTTCGGTAAAATCCAATTTTAGTTTATTAAGCGTTACTCGGTTGTGACATTTATTTACACCAATTCTCTTCGTCAAAACTATATTACTTTGGACTTATTGAATTTGGTAATGGTCAAAATTCCAATATTGTTCATGTTCAACTCTATAGTCCAGAAAAAGTCCTTGGTTCAATAATAACAATTATTATTATTCGAAATGCTCTGGCCAGAGACTTTGACTTAAAGTTGACTTGAGTTGATCGTGATACAACGCCATATAACTGAGGAGACGAATCCTCTTTTGAATAGTGCTTCATTCCAAATACTTCCACTCGATCCAACTATGGTCACTTGATGGACGCTGTGCCATGATTTGACTATAATCAAAGCGGGATTTTATATTGAATATCCACAGTATTCTCAAGTCGAGAGAACTGTGTAAATTAGTCATATCGATATTTTCTGTTTGACCTTAGTTATATTAACCAATAGAAAACTATCGAGTGAGTCATTCCATAGTTATCCAATAACTATCGATACGTAATCCCTAGGAGCCCCCCGTGGTTATGAGTAATACACTACAAACATTTGGAGGGCGTTACGTACTCTAGTCTCAATGGATACATCGATATCCAGTCTCGATGCATCTTGACTAGGAATATGTAAAATGGTATATTTGTTTTCATTGTGATAAATTACTCACGGTTACAACATTTTGTAACTACTATCACAAAACATACCATTTATGGATTTTCTATTAAATATACTTTTAATTAAATTAATTAATTAATACAAAACATTATATCAAGTATATAATAGAAAGAGAACACCTTTTATTTCGAACAAGATTGGTTATCAAGTAAGATATATGTAACAAATTACATAACTGCCCCTAGGGCACACCCTGAACTCCATCACCTTCAAAAGAGCCAAACCATCTAATAAGTACATATTGCGATATAATAAATAACGCCTAGGGTGAAGAATATAAATCAAAAAATAGTTGTGCCTTGTGCATCTCATGACACAATAGTATTGAATAGGTATACAATCAAAACTGCTAAGGTGCATTCACATATGGATTTTCCATTGGAGGTGCCCTCAGTACATTGAGGTGAACCTCCTCACAAGAATCAGAAACTACTTTTCGAGCATCGTACATCTCCAGATAAAATATACCAATAAGGTAACATAGCTAGGCCATGCCTGAAAATGTGAACACGGATGTCATCAACTCCCACCGGCGAACATATCGAGAGCATCTCTAGATATAAAGTTGATATACCCTTGGGGTTTGCTAAACCCCCTTGGTAATGCGCTTACTCTATTTTCTGTCATTTTCGATGGTAAAGTCACGTTTAGCATCTCTACACACGAGCCACAACTTGAACATATCTTGAATCCCCAAATGTATTCTAGCATCGCGAACAGATCACGAACCTCTATATGGGTTCGAGCATCTCGAATAGATCTCGAATCTCCATGTAGATTCCAGCATCTTGAAAAGTCTACTTCCAAGAGATAGAACACGTATCTCGGTCTTAAAGTGGTTTTCGGTAAGTGTTACAGAAGTATAATTATCTGATCCCGGTCTCTTCAAAACTGAATCGATGAATTTCTAGTTAACTTAACTTCGGTTCTTTCAGAAATGAACAAACAACGATAACGGTGGAAATCATTTCCTATCCGGACGGATTTCCTTGTCACTTGTCCTAGAAGTGCAAGATGAGTTTATACTAATTAATTAGCTTACTAACTTTTCCAAAACCATTTGAATAAGTTTTATTATCACTAATTAATGACATGCACTTAGTTATATCATGTAATTAGTCTCTAATCTATCACTACATCACATATAATCATTTAATTAACCTAAAATCACATTCTTAGGTTACTAACTATTTTCAAAAATAGTTATTAAAGTCTTAAATAATTAATGAGTTAATATAATCATGTTTATAACACAAACATAAGCCCAAATCAACTCAAATAATCTCCAAATTGCTTCATATAATTCTATATTCATCAATAAACAAAAATATGAAATATAACATATAAATTACGAAGGAGAATCAACATACTCACCTTGCTTTCACGTAAACAAGCTTAAAAACACAAGAAACCCAACTAGCTCTCTTGAAATTTGAGATGGAGTTTCAAACTTCGAATTAAGCAAATTCCTTTGGTGGTTATGTGAGGAATGTGATGAGAAGAATTATGGTGATTTTTCTTGGATTTATAGGAACTTATTTAACCTAGATTAATGGAATTAGGGCAAGAGGGTTAAGGGTGATTAGTGAAGTAATTAGAGAAAGAGGAGAAGAAGATACGTGGAAATAAAAAGCGAATGAGAATAGGAAAAGGAGTTAGCCACTTATACACAACTAATGGGCTTAGTCCAAATACTCTTCACCCGATACTATTCATCCCCGAAAATCAACAACTCCAAACATAGTCAAGTTTATACTCATTTTACTCGCATCGAAAAAGCAAACTCAACTATGGGTATATCGAGTCCCAATTCCTTCATCTATAAAAGTAGAGTATAAGAGGCATTCCGTTGCTAACGACTAAATATTTAAATTAATCACTTAAATATTTGATCGTTATAATTAGGGGGTGTTACATACCCTAATTGGTCTAAACCTACCCAAGGGTCAGGGAATTTCTATACCTAAGCTTTGATATCAAGTGAGACAAACCAATATTTTGAACATCTAAAAATAATTATAAACGCCGAAAAAATATGCTTACAACTAAATTCAGATATTAAAGATAGTGGACCATGGATATATGATATTAAAAAGTCTAAAATAATGAAATATAAAATGGGAAACCTCACAATAGAATAACAATAAATAACAACCATATCTTAATAAAAACATATGAGGTTCATTACAGTAGTGATACATAGTAAATAACTTTAGCTAAATAACTTGTGGATGCATCATACAATCAAAGCTCCTTTCTTTTCCTTTTGCTTTCTTTCACCTGCCAACTTTGAAAATAGATTCATATAAAAAGGAAAAGGTGTCAACTATGTTTGGACTGGGCCTAACCCATTCACCCCAGCCCAACCTAAGGGATCTGATGGCTATTGTATAGGAAAAGACTGCCTAAATATCCCCTTTTGGGATCAAACCCATGTAGTTCTGTTTTCTGCTCTTCTCCTGCATCCAAATACTATTACTACATAATAACAATAGCATCCATGCAACCATTCAACCAATGCAAACAGTACACGAAGAAAATATTATTCCTACTTATCCATCACAACAAATCATCATATGGGCCAACAACAAAAATAACACATTTAGCCATTAAACATCAACAACATGCAATGCCAACCCTAATCATCAAATAAGGAAACAACAACATAAATATACTTATTATTAATTATCAACTATAGTAATACGTCATCAATATAAGTATAAATCATCCAGTCTATTCTGATCATTCTATAATAGTAACACAACATCAATATCATCAAATATGTACAAATCCAATCAATATTAACTATTAACTTCCGAACGTCTTGTAACGATGGTAAAACATCACATACTCAACATAATGTGATTTCATCATCATAAGACAACATCTGTGATAATTCAAATTAACAATTAATCACATTTTACATCCATTCTAAACTGTATATTTACGACTAATGTTGTCATCTTAGGTATAAAATCATTTTAAAATTGTTTATTATGAAAATACCTTTATTTATTTGTGCCAAAACAATAATAACCTTTATAAAATGATAATATACTTCAAAAACCCTTTTTATACTTTTTTTTAAATACCTCTTAACATAGCACTTCAAATAAAAATATAGTAATCTTCATCAATTCGCTTTTTAAAGTGATATTATTATTATTTTACATCAAAATTATTATGTATATAAAACCCCTTTAATACTTTCCAAAACCAATTTATTACTATTTATTCGAAAATAACAATATTTTATTTTAGGTCATCGAAACTCTTTTTTATTTCTATTTATCTCAAAATAGTAATTATTTTATTGAAAACATTTGAAGAAGACATTTATTTACAATTATTATTCGAAAATTACCTTTTTATTGTATTATTCAGACAATAGTAATAATATTCCCCACCATAAATACTGTAAAAATAAATCATTTTGTCATTTATACAAAATAATACCATTTTCACTAAAATTCATATTATTATTTAAATTTTCATTTTATTTTATAAATTAATAAATTTTCTAAATCTTAATTTAAAATAGGATTTTAGTTAACACTTATGAATTTTCCCAGAAATTCATAAAGAATAACCTTATTAAATTATATATACTTTAATTTCAGTAAAAAAATTTAAATCATCGTTATTTACATATACCATCTAAAATATATAAATAACTTCTTTTACTATTCATTTATCTATTTTTCTCATTATTATACATTTTATTCCAAATAATTATTTTCTAATTCAAATCAAATATTGATTTTAATTAAACACCCAAAAATACCACTATCAATAATAATTATACAACCAAGGCACAATACATCCAAAATATTATAATAACCAAATAGTCATCTATAGAGCATAATATATATCAATAAATATGATTTTTTATCAATAGATATGTATTTTATATTATAAAATTAAATTAAATCAAATAATTCATACCAACATGCTTTTGCTAATAGCCTCCAAACTTATCAAACCCAACACCATATAATTCGAATTTCCACCATGAGTCCAATACAAGAAACCACGCGTGAATCGATGTTCATATGCAAAAGTTATGGAGATTAGAAGTTTCAGGGTTTAATTTGCAAAATATAAGAAATATAGGGACGAAATCAAAATTTACCCCTTTTGGTCATCGTTGAAACCACCTTCCCCAGGTCAACTTTAATTGCAATTTACCACCAACTCCGGTCGAATTAGTACCTCCGACAACTTGCATTGGCTTACTGCAGATGTCCTCTACTAGATCCAACCGGTCCCACGTCCAAAAACACTGCCATTAGCCTAAAATCGACGTCCAAATTGGCAATTTTGTCGGCTTCAATTGCCAATCATGGCCAGCACCGGCATCGTTCCATGCAATTCGAACCACTATTGTGTTTGTTTCCCCGAGGTATACTCTTCCTATAATCAATTTTGTCAATTGGTTCCCGAATCAAAGCACCATAATTTATCCACATTTGATTTCACCGTAGCTTTCTTGACCGTGATTTCTGACCACCTTGAGCATGGACTACAAAAAAACAATTGACGTCTCTTCTACTCATTGAGGGCTTTGAATCCATATATAATTCAATGGGTATCAGACAATTCGAATCTTAAAACAATTTACAATTAGTGAAAATCATGTGCTATTAAAATGAGATTAAGTGAAATTTAGGATTAGAGAGAGAGGCTGATATGACGGCTGCTCTCTAGGGTTTCTAAGAGTTATTTATACAGATAATGAGGTGGGTTCAGTTATGTGTAACCATTGGGTCCAAAAGCGGTTGCATACTCCATTTAAACATTATATCCCATCTATTTCCCAAACTGTTACTCTGAATCCATCAAAATTATATATGAAATTGATTAGCTTAGAAAGCCCTTTATAATGGTTATAAACAAAATACCCTATTCACCTTTTTATTAAAAGCCTATTATTTTAATTTAATATTAACAACGTTAAATTTTCGAGTCGTTACATTCTTTCCCCTTAAACGAATTATGTCCTTGCAATTCCCCAAATACATCCCTTAACCTAATTATCACAATATTATCATGGAATTATTCACAAGATATGGAGAAATATATCATTCACGAATTAGGAACTTAGAAAGTAGTGCAGAAGGACCATATATCAACATCTATGATAGAATTAAATTCACCATTTAAAAATAAATTCAAATTTCTACACATAATATAGTAACAAATACACTTCCTCAATCATGCAATCCAAACCGTAGCATGTAAAAGTAACATTCTACTAAAAAAATTTGAAATTATCTTAACCATATATTAGTTCACATTATGTATGCCTATAATTCAACCATAATTTACCATAACAAAATTTAAGGTTGTTCCAAACACCTATGTGTAAATAAATGAATATAAATCAACAATCAACATAGCTCATCAAAATAAACACACATACTTAGAATAACATGTAATCATCACCATACTAACCTATCAACCAATAACAAGTGTGTGTTAATTCCTATGATGACTACACATCCATCATAATATGTGTATCCTCAAATCTGTCGATGAACTTCCACATAGTCTCGTCTTTAACATAATTGATGTGCCATCGCTTACTAACATCATCCAGATTATCGTGTGCACCTACTCATGACTATATCCTTTAAATAATATGGCCATCTACTCATGTTGGAGCTGCATCAATCCTTGATCCTTAGACCCATCTCATAAGGTCTCTTCCAAATGACCACCATCATAAGGTCAATGAATACTTCACCGTCATAAGAATATTTTATTTTGGGATATATGATAACTCATATATCATACTTTACGAGTACACATCCAAACTTCCGAGTATCAAAAATCCCTCATCATACTTTATATCCATAGTAAAGCGCATCTTATCTCCATCTACTAGTTTGCGTCTTTGAACTTGTCCGTATAGATAATCATCACAACTCTCATAATTGAGTCGTTAAGTTCGAAACATTAATATCAGATCTAACCTCTTCAAACATCAGATCATGTCGAAAAAATTTCGATTCCAAAATTCACTTATTTCTTCATTTGTTGACAAAGATCACCCACCAAAAATACGAAAGAGGTATTACCTAGCGAGGAGTGTTTCAATATGTCTTCAAAGAAAAACATTATTTTCCTTTAAGTCAAAGCTACCAGCTACGTTTAAAACCAAAATCCTTTATCCTTCTAAATATTACCACCAATTTATAAAAAAAAATTCCAAAATATTAGATCTAGGAACATGTATACACTATTTTGATTGATTGTATGTGTTGTTTGGATGTTGGGTGATGATGTATGATTATTATATGAATTGTTTAACGAGTTTGTTAGTCTTTTAGGGTAGCTATGAATATGGTCGTCAGTTGGTGCAAATCAATATAAAAATGTTCAAAATGTAATGCGGTTGAAGTATGATATTGTTTGGAGCCTATGAAGACCCTAAAAAAGGTTGCAGATGATTCAGAGTTGATTTGATGGTGGAAAATATGGTCGGTGGTGGTTTAGAATCAGGTCCCAACCTTCAACATCCTCAGCAAACTCCCTCTACTTAATTTCATCTATCAGAGCTATCTCAACCTGATGATCATCTGTAACACCCCACTCTGAGACCCACTGTAACAAAGAGTATTACGGGAGTAATACCGTCTGTTAAAGCGGAGAATAGAGTATAGTGGAAGCGACCATTTGTAATCAAGCTATAACTATCTACTGAATACGTCGAAAGGGTGGTATCTATTTTTTTTCAAGTGGTTCGACATATTCAATAAATATTTATAACGAAATTACAATGGCTAAAGATCTATTAGAATAAGAATAGTAATCAAATGATAAAACATCACAGAACAGAATCACATAACATATATATAATACCAGGACAATACATCGTCAATACAGATCCAAATACTATAAGTGGGTACAAAGCCACTGCCCACACATGTGAGTCAAATATATGTACATATCAAAGTCTGAATAATAACAGAGTAGCGGAATAGTGGACAAATAAAAGCGCTATCTATCAGCATAGTAGATAATGTCCAAGCGGAAGCACAGAAGCTAAGTCCAGAGACCTAACTTGAAACAACTCGGTCTGACCCGAGCGAAAACACTCGGGTCAGGCTAGCTAAACAATCAGTAATAACTGAGATATATAATAATGCGGTACATAAATAAAACAGTACTTATCCAAAGAGAAGTATATTATGAACCACATGAATATAATGACGATCCCTAATCATCAATAAACAATAAAAATCTCCAAAGAGAAATCAACACCAAAGTGTAGTATAAATAAAATCGCCTCATATCATCGGTGTAGCCAAAGCTATAAAAAGATGCCCATAGGCAATAATCCCAAGAGTGACCAGAGTCCGTAATCAATGCCCAAGCAAAGATCGATGCTCCAAAGAGCAATGGGGATATACTGAAAAGTCAATGAAATCAAAACACTGAAAAGCAGTGTCCAAAGACACTGTGAATCCACAAGGTAATCGCACTTACATCGTATGATTCCATAGAACCAACACCGAATGGCGGTACTCGAATGGATGTAAAATCATCAAATAATACCAATATTGCACGTGCACCGACCAGAGTCGTTGTTGCCTAGTACTGTAGAGTTGTGATCGATCACTCGCACAGATGCGGAACGCGCGAAACGGCAAGATCCTTCCCAGAAGGATAAAGGCCCAGAGGCGCATGCCAAAAAAAATAAACTGCTCCATAGAGCAGGTGTCCAGAGACGGTTGCTGTAACGACCCGATATTTTGGACCATTCGCATCCATTATAAGTGTATAGGTAGACACTCATGCCGGAGTTGAATTGCTCAAAATACCGCGTTGTTAATTTAAATTTGGCAAAACTGAACATATACAGTAAATAAATAATCACAGATCACAGACACAGAGTAATAAGTGCAGCGGAAATAAAAGAGATAGTAGTTCATGAAGCTACTATATGAATATATAAAATACATCAGAGTTTACAACAGAAGAGTAATACGATACATCAGATACAAATCAGAATACATCACTGAAATCATCGAATACAGAAAGCAGAATAGATGGCTGGATCTTCAAGCAAAGCTCCAACTTCAAAGGTGAGTCTCGAATACTGGTACACTCAGTCTGACCGAGCGTAAAGCAAAAACAGAAGACACTCGAGTCAGGATTAACATTCTTATATTTATAAATCCAACTCAAGTGAAATAGCAATTGAAATACAAGTAACTCAAAGGATGTTTGGAATAACCATCCTTTAAGGATCCGTTAAACTATCTACTAGGTAGTAGTGTACGATAAGTAGATAATGTCTATCAGTAATATAAAGATATCAAAATAGTGTTAAGTCATGGCCCATTCCACCCTTAACACATTTTTATTCCCAAAAGCATATACAAGACCATAGTTTCCCCAAAACCGAAAGTCACCAGAGGGCAATCCGTATATTAAAGGTACAAATCAAAATCGTAGTGGTCGCGTATAAATGGAATACAAGTATGACAAGGCACATGAGGCAATACCCAAGGTAGTGATACTACTGTTTGCCTGATCCGGACTGGTGAGAACGCAACGCCGCAGCGTCCGCAACACCGTGAAACAACACTCCCAAAATCAAGGGTGCACCAATCGACAACAAGTAATGAGTAGTTCGAAGAAGTGTGTTCACTTGAGGTAGCTGACCTCCATTGGCCCGGCACGGCTCCTGTTTTAGTCATTTCCAATTTGACACAAGTGTCAAGGCTATCCATTATCGTTCTCTTTCTTCAGTCAACACATACATCATTCCAACCACTTCATTCTGGATCACTCTCCGCGTATAGTTATTAAAGTGGTTTTCGGTTTAGATAGAGAGTATATCCATAACCGATTCCGGTCTCTTTAATAACCTTCGAAATTATTTCACCGATTGGTCGTTTATTTCTTTCAAAACCAAATCAATTTCAATTTCAATCAGAGTTTATAAATCAACAATTCGTTTGTCTTTTTAAACCAATTTCCATAATTTACGTTTCAAAACTTCCAAATTACCATTTCACAATCTTATAATTCAATTTCAATTTTTATGTAAAACAATTCAAATATTGATTCAAATTCGTATATCAGTTTCATTCCGAAATCATTTACATTAATTTAATTTATCATTCAAATCAATTTAACTTCATTTATCGATTTCATTCAATATTCGTTAAGTAAATTTATCATTCAAAACAATTTATATTAAATTTCCAATTCATTAAATCCATTATTTAAATTCAACTTCATTATATCAAAACTTACAAATTTAATTAAATTAAATCCATCAAACCAAATTCTTTAAATTTCAAGTCTTACATTAATTTCAATAAATCGCATTTTATTTCTTGTTAAAGAAATTCAATTTCACTTATTTACTTACTTAATTAATTTTCCAAAACTTAATTAATAAAGAAAACTCAATTTCATTTATTTATGAAGTAAAATTCACTTATTCAAAGGTTCAATTTTACTTATTAAAGAATTCAATTCAATTTGATCATTAAATAATTCAATCTTATTTCATTATTAAATAATTCAAAACTTAATTATTAAATAATTTCAAAGTTTTATAATTTCAAACTTAATTATAATTTCAAACTTAATTCAATCATTTCAAAGTTTAATAATTTCAAACTTAATTATAATTTCAAACTTAATTCAATCATTTCTCAAATTAAACAACATTCTTTCATCAATTACATTGTTGATATTTTGTTTTAGATTATTAAATATTAACATTTTCCTTTCATTAAAATTCAAATTTCAACTTCATTTCAAAACCATATTATTTATTCAAATAAAATCTTCGTTTATTTTTTAAATCAAATTATTGACCAATCGGGTTTTATTTAATTTTCTATCCTAGGTCAAAGTTTAATTTGGGTATTTATCATTTCAACCCGATTCCAATTCAATTCAAAATCAAAGCATAGCAAAGGGAACTTGCAATGTGATAACTGGGATGGTGTCAAAGTAAATAAACAAGCAATAACAACAATCAATATCAATCCAATAATCAATTCAAATAATCCCGAAATAACCGTATTAATTCGCATTGTTATTTGTACAAATTAATATAACCATTTCTAGAATCTACACTATCATTTCATGTAGATTAAAGATTATTACATTACGGTTCTTCACTTGTCATCTATTTACAATTTCATTCATCATCAGTTTAAACAACATACAATTTAGTGGTTCAAAGTGTAATTATCACTATTCTACATGCCAATTAATTTAACAATTAAAAGGGGTCATATTCAACTAATCAAATTTAACAAATAAATCAGTTTTAAAATCGTTAACTATCCTATATCCGTTTTAATTTGGCATACTATTTATCATTTAACCCTAACAATTTAACGTCCAATATAAACATCAACAATCAATCAATTATCAGCCAAACTGTATTATCATTGCTTAAATAATTAACGGATAATGGTGTCAGATGTCACAGGTGAACTGATACAGGTAATAGCATATATAACAGTGTAATTAACTAACAACAGTATATTTCAATTGTCGTTTCAATTGAAATCAAATTTAATAAATAAAAGAACGTTAATCGTGAGTGAGTGCTCCCTTTTGGGGTTAGAGACGAACGGAAATAAGATGAGTTACGAATCCAGCACGAATTCCAAATCAAAGCTAGACTGGCACGAATTTAACGATCAAAGCTGATGACAAGAAATCGACGAAATCAAATCAGAACTGGATCAATGAATATAATTGGTACAAGTGAACACACACACACATAACTATATATAGCTATATATCTATAAAGTCATATTCTAAATTTAAGCATATAGCAAATTAAATATATATGTTTCTAAAAATCATTGTTTCAATTTAAAAGACATATTAAACTCAATATACATACATAATATATTAAAAATCATTATATATATATATAAACAGATAGATATATATATATATATATATATATATATATTAATATATAAACATATGTATTAAACGGTTTTAAACCAAATGGTATATATATTTTAAAACCCAACCTTATAGACATACTGATATGTACAACATTGTATACATTATTATATACAAACATTATATGCGAAAATATTACTATATTCATACTAATACATACACAACAGTGCATACTAATATATAAAAACTGTTTCAAGCAATATACTATAACAACGGTATATATAAAATATATAAACCAAACCAGTTTATACAATCCAAGCTTATATTTAATATATAAAATCGGTATAAGCTGCAGATATGAACTACTCATACATTATATAGAACATGCTAATATGTAAACTGACGGTTATATATATATTATAGCTGGGTAACATAAGCAAATATATGGAAATCATATGTATATTATAACATATTATAATTAGACCGACATATATAAACAAAACAACGACAACAACTAAAAAAACATATATAGATTCAGCCTTTAATATAAGTTTTATGTTGTAAACTGGCACCCCACAACCAAAAAGAAAATGACAAACATTGCAACTCTATTTATATAACTACTTACACTAACCTCATATAAAGTATATGGCTTTACACTGTTATATGAATTCAAATAGATATAGACCTCATATAATTTCATATATATACAATACGAAATAAACATTAATAACAAACAAGATTTTGTATGTAAACAACCCATTCTTAAAACATGTATAATATATACTACAGATTACGAAGCATGTGTAACAAACATATTATATGTATAAAATCTTAAAACTTAAAAGAAATACGACAGACCTATATAGCTTTAATACATAAACAAATCCTTTAGTTTATATAAACTTTTGTACAACAGATTTTTATATATATAAACAAACCGGACCATGCATACAATTCAATAGTTCAAAGATGTGGGCTAATATATATACAAACTGTTCGACAGATCATTACAAATAAATCATAGTATAAGTTATAAATACGTATGAATTAACAGTAACGAGATTTTATAAAACACAAATAGATCTGGAAAAAGGGCACACCTTACCCACGGCCGAACTGCAAGGAAGAGAAGCGGTGCTCGGAGGAGAGAGAGGCGGAAGTTGACAGATCGAAGAATGGGATGAGGCGGAGTGCACGTGGCTGTCGTGTGCGGCAACAGGGGAAGCGGAGGAGAAGCTTGGCTCAGGCGAATGGCTGCACACGGTGGAGTGGCGGATGGAAGGGTAGGTGGAAGTATGGAAGACGTGGTGGTTGGGGCGCTGCCTTGGTGAGATGGGGTTCAGGTTTGGATCTGCAGGGCGGTAGGAGGCTTAGGTGCACAACAGGTTGAACTGGGAAGAAAATGCTTGGGTCGAGTGGCCGTGATGAGGCAGGGCCCAGGGCGGAGGAGAGCGGCGAGGTGATGGGCGGTGTCGGTCGAAGCCTTGGGTCTGGGTGGGGAGGAAGTATGCGCGGAGGTGGATGTTCGATGCTGGGCGAAGTGGCTTCGAGCGAGAGGAGGGTTAGGTGGGAGGTGAGGGCGGAGGTTGGTGGAAGGTGGTCGGTTTGTGGTGAGGGGGGATGGTGGCTGTCGAGATTCATGGGTTTTGAGGAAGGTGGTATGGGTTTCGGTGGAGGAAACTTGATATGGCAGAGGAAACAAAAGGACAGGCTGGTGTTCAAAATGGAAAAGTGGAATAGCCTCAACTAAAATATACAACGATCAGAAAAGAACGAAAAAGGCAGAGAATCCAAAAAAAATTTTATGAAGAGGCAACGGTCACACATTTCTTTAGATGAAAATTATAAATGAAAAGTGGGACAACCCAAAAGTCAAAAGTTAAATAGCTGTAAACATTTATAACAAATGGCTATTTAACTTCAGCTGGTAGACAAACGAACAGAAGTCAAAAAGTTTGAAAATGGTTACCGATCCGGAAATCATTTTACTGATTTCATGGTGTAACGATGTTCGAAAAACAAAATTAAATATACCATTGAAATCAGTACGACGAGACGATCAAAACAGTATATAGATATTAGTGGTACGATTGAATTATAAAAATTCAAAATTTTCTACTGGTGGAAAATGCAAGGAAAACGTAGAAAAATAAGATCGACGGAGCCAAAGAAGTCCGAATTTGGAAAAACGACAAACTGACATCTTGCTCAGAAGATGGTTTAGAATTTTTCTATGTAAAAATATTTAGGTTTCGGAAACATTTTATTTTCATCGCTTTTTGACTGATTAAATTGAAGTGACTTTTACGCGCGAAATAAACTTTCATATTTTCGGACGAAAATTTACTAGTTGCTATGTTTAACTAGACGCATTCCAAATATTAAATTTATATTTCAAAATTTTATCGTTTTAAAGTTTCACAAAATTTCAACTAATTACGTTATTAAAACAGTTGAAATTTACGGGTCGTTACACTCTCCCCCACTCAAAACTTTTCGTCCCCGAAAAGGAACGAGGTAGGAGAATAGAAACAACCAGAAAGAAAACAGATTTGAAATACAAAATAACCATTAATTTAAACCATATAAATTCAAATTTAAATTAATTGATATTCAATAATTGATTTAATCCATTTGATTTCACTAAAATCAATCTCAACTATTTCTAAATTCATTATCTTATTATCCCATTTCTCCAATTTAAAATTTTTAAAACCATAAATTTGAATAGTCTTTTATTATAATCATATATTATTTTCAACAATTTAAATTCTTCTTTATTCCAAATTATTATTAATTTATTCTACTTAATATATCTAATCACATATATTTAACCCATATAAATTAATTTAAACCATAAAAGTTTCGATTTAAATTAATTTACATCTATTAATTTCTTTTAAATTCAAGGTATTTTCATATGTTGATCAAATTTCAATTTGTTAATTCTTTCAGAACAAATTTATTAATTCTTACAAAACAAATTTAGTTCATTATTAACTGAGTTTACTTATTATCTTATCTAACTCTATTAACATCTTTATAATCAAAATTTAGTGTATAACATTTATTATAAACATTCAAATTTTATTTATAAATTCAATTTATCTTATATATTATCCAATTACATATTCAACTTTTGAATGATTTAGGTAAGTTGTATTTAGAATGCAGTTGAACAATATACAAATAAAATTTTCCCAATTCAATTATTCTAGTTTAAATATTTATTCCAAATTTTGGTTTTATTTATAATTAAAATCATCCTTTAACAAAATTTAAGAATTAGATTTCCGATTAACTTTAAACAATTTAGAGATATATATAATATATTTATATCAATCAAATTAAAATTTTAAAATAAGATACTTATATATATATAAATCAAATTATACTGAAGAAATTCAAATCAAAATATTTTTCACAACAAAACCGTAGCAAAGCTACAAAATGGTTTCTCCACTTTGAAACTCGAAAATGAATGTCGATGATGCGGCCGCCATCACCGAAATTATTTTCCAGCGACAAAGAGAAGAGCACTGATTTCAACATTTTAAAAATCCTTTGAAACAATTTCTATTTGAAATATTTTCAATAATATATACTTTAAAATTTTAAAACCAAAGTTCGAAATCACCGGAAACTAAATTCTCAAATTTCTGAATTAAATTCATTTCAAATTCCAAATCAATTTATAAACCGTATTTATAAATTTATTTAGAACAATAAATGATAATCAAATATTATCATTTCAAACAAACAATTTAATTTACCTATTAAATTCCAGAAATTTTTTACTTATATTTTCACAATATAATCAAACAAATTTATTTCATTTTCCAAATTTGAAAATAATATTGTGTCAGTTTGCTCTGTTCAAGTGTTTTGGAAATCCTATCGATAGCGTTGATCAGACGAATCGATCAGAAACCCAAATCAACATCAACAACTCAAACAACACAGCATATATTAAAACATTTATATATTAGTTTACAAATACATTTCTTTGCTCGACGATACAGGAATGAATTTTCAAAATAAGGATAGGGATTCAAATTTTTGTTGACTTAAATCAAAGAGAATTTTGATTCGAAAATAAGTTTGAAACAGAAGATAAGATAATTCAATTACCACAATCGGGAGATGGATGAGTTTATTTAATTCACGGGCAACCTTAACCGGATCAACCGTGACCACAGGCATAAGATCGATGCAGAATTCCAAGGCAAATCTACATTCGATCTCATGAAATAAAATTCAGGTATAGCAGGATATAGATTTCATCGTAAACCGAGGATATAGAAATCTCCGGTAAATCGATGCTATTGTGAAGGAGTTTTCACTCCTTTTACAAATAATTCGAAGATTGGCGAGACCGCCGATTCATCGTAAAGATCATTCGAAGTGGAGTTATGAGATACTCCGGAATTTAAAAGAAGACGAATAGTGAGGGACACGAATGAATTTCTAAACCGAGGGAACGTTCCAAAATTCAAAGGAATTGAGTCAAAGGAAGAGATTGAAACTCGAATGAGAGTGATTTTGTAAATACATTTACCCTATATGTTAAGTTTTGCCTAGAGCTACCAAAGCTCTGATACCAACTGTAACGACCCGATATTTTGGACCATTCGCATCCATTATAAGTGTATAGGTAGACACTCATGCCGGAGTTGAATTGCTCAAAATACCGCGTTGTTAATTTAAATTTGGCAAAACTGAACATATACAGTAAATAAATAATCACAGATCACAGACACAGAGTAATAAGTGCAGCGGAAATAAAAGAGATAGTAGTTCATGAAGCTACTATATGAATATATAAAATACATCAGAGTTTACAACAGAAGAGTAATACGATACATCAGATACAAATCAGAATACATCACTGAAATCATCGAATACAGAAAGCAGAATAGATGGCTGGATCTTCAAGCAAAGCTCCAACTTCAAAGGTGAGTCTCGAATACTGGTACACTTAGTTTGACCCGAGCGTAAAGCAAAAACACAAGACACTCGAGTCAGGATTAAGATTCTTATATTTATAAATCCAACTCAAGTGAAATAGCAATTGAAATACAAGTAACTCAAAGGATGTTTGGAATAACCATCCTTTAAGGATCCGTTAAACTATCTACTAGGTAGTAGTGTACGATAAGTAGATAATGTCTATCAGTAATATAAAGATATCAAAATAGTGTTAAGTCATGGCCCATTCCACCCTTAACACATTTTTATTCCCAAAAGCATATACAAGACCGTAGTTTCCCCAAAACCGGAAGTCACCAGAGGGCAATCCATATACTAAAGGTACAAATCAAAATCGTAGTGGTCGCGTATAAATGGAATACAAGTATGACAAGGCACATGAGGCAATACCCAAGGTAGTGATACTACCGTTTGCCTGATCCGGACTGGTGAGAACGCAATGCCGCAGCGCCTGCAACACCGTGAAACAACACTCCCAAAATCAAGGGTGCACCAATCGACAACAAGTAATGAGTAGTTCGAAGAAGTGTGTTCACTTGAGGTAGCTGACCTCCATTGGCCCGGCACGGCTCCTGTTTTAGTCATTTCCAATTTGACACAAGTGTCAAGGCTATCCATCATCGTTCTCTTTCTTCAGTCAACACGTACATCATTCCAACCACTTCATTCTGGATCACTCTCCGCGTAAAGTTATTAAAGTGGTTTTCGGTTTAGATAGAGAGTATATCCATAACCGATTCCGGTCTCTTTAATAACCTTCGAAATTATTTCACCGATTGGTCGTTTATTTCTTTCAAAACCAAATCAATTTCAATTTCAATCAGAGTTTATAAATCAACAATTCGTTTGTCTTTCTAAACCAATTTCCATAATTTACGTTTCAAAACTTCCAAATTACCATTTCACAATCTTATAATTCAATTTCAATTTTTATGTAAAACAATTCAAATATTGATTCAAATTCGTATATCAGTTTCATTCCGAAATCATTTACATTAATTTAATTTATCATTCAAATCAATTTAACTTCATTTATCGATTTCATTCAATATTCGTTAAGTAAATTTATCATTCAAAACAATTTCTATTAAATTTCCAATTCATTAAATCCATTATTTAAATTCAACTTCATTATATCAAAACTTACAAATTTAATTAAATTAAATCCATCAAACCAAATTTTTTAAATTTCAAGTCTTACATTAATTTCAATAAATCGCATTTTATTTCTTGTTAAAGAAATTCAATTTCACTTATTTACTTACTTAATTAATTTTCCAAAACTTAATTAATAAAGAAAACTCAATTTCAATTATTTACGAAGTAAAATTCACTTATTCAAAGGTTCAATTTTACTTATTAAAGAATTCAATTCAATTTGATCATTAAATAATTCAATCTTATTTAATTATTAAATAATTCAAAACTTAATTATTAAATAATTTCAAAGTTTAATAATTTCAAACTTAATTATAATTTCAAACTTAATTATAATTTCAAACTTAATTCAATCATTTCTCAAATTAAACAACATTCTTTCATCAATTACATTGTTAATATTTTGTTTCAGATTATTAAATATTAACATTTTCCTTTCATTAAAATTCAAATTTCAACTTCATTTCAAAACCATATTATTTATTCAAATAAAATCTTCGTTTATTTTTTAAATCAAATTATTGACCAATCGGGTTTTATTTAATTCTCTATCCTAGGTCAAAGTTTAATTTGGGTATTTATCATTTCAACCCGATTCCAATTCAATTCAAAATCAAAGCATAGCAAAGGGAACTTGCAGTGTGATAACAGGGATGGTGTCAAAGTAAATAAACAAGCAATAACAATAATCAATATCAATCCAATAATCAATTCAAATAATCCCGAAATAACCGTATTAATTCGCATTGTTATTTGTACGAATTAATATAATCATTTCTAGAATCTACACTATCATTTCATGTAGATTAAAGATTATTACATTACGGTTCTTCACTTGTCATCTATTTACAATTTCATACATCATCAGTTTAAACAACATACAATTTAGTGGTTCAAAGTGTAATTATCACTATTCTACATGCCAATTAATTCAACAATTAAAAGGGGTCATATTCAACTAATCAAATTTAACAAATAAATCAGTTTTAAAATCGTTAACTATCCTATATCCGTTTTAATTTGGCATACTATTTATCATTTAACCCTAACAATTTAACGTCCAATATAAACATCAACAATCAATCAATTATCAGCCAAACTGTATTATCATTGCTTAAATAATTAACAGATAATGGTGTCAAATGTCACAGGTGAACTGATACAGGTATTAGCATATATAACAGTGTAATTAACTAACAGCAGTATATTTCAATTGTCGTTTCAATTTAAATCAAATTTAATAAATAAAAGAACGTTAATCGTGAGTGAGTGCTCACCTTTTGAGGTTAGAGACGAACGGAAATAAGATGAGTTACGAATCCAGCACGAATTCCAAATCAAAGCTAGACTGGCACGAATTTAACGATCAAAGCTGATGACAAGAAATCGACGAAATCAAATCAGAACTGGATCAATGAATATAATTGGTACAAGTGAACACACACACACACACATAACTATATATAGCTATATATCTATAAAGTCATATTCTAAATTTAAGCATATAGCAAATTAAATATATATGTTTCTAAAAATCATTGTTTCAATTTAAAAGACATATTAAACTCAATATACATACATAATATGTTAAAAATCATTATATATATATATATAAACAGATAGATATATATTAATATATAAACATATGTATTAAACGGTTTTAAACCAAATGGTATATATATATTTTAAAACCCAACCTTATAGACATACTGATATGTACAACATTGTATACATTATTATATACTAACATTATATGCGAAAATATTACTATATTCATACTAATACATACACAACAGTGCATACTAATATATAAAAACTGTTTCAAGCAATATACTGTAACAACGGTATATATAAAATATATAAACCAAACCAGTTTATACAATCCAAGCTTATATTTAATATATAAAATCGGTATAAGCTGTAGATATGAACTACTCATACATTATATAGAACATGCTAATATGTAAACTGACGGTTATATATATATTATAGCTGGGTAACATAAGCAAATATATGGAAATCATATGTATATTGTAACATATTATAATTAGACCGACATATATAAACAAAACAACGACAACAACTAAAAAAACATATATAGATTCAGCCTTTAATATAAGTTTTATGTTGTAAACTGGCACCCCACAACCAAAAAGAAAATGACAAACATTGCAACTCTATTTATATAACTACTTACACTAACCTCATATAAAGTATATGGCTTTACACTGTTATATGAATTCAAACAGATTTAGACCTCATATAATTTCATATATATACAATACGAAATAAACATTTATAACAAACAAGATTTCGTATGTAAACAACCCATTCTTAAAACATGTATAATATATACTACAGATTACGAAGCATGTGTAACAAACATATTATATGTATATAATCTTAAAACTTAAAAGAAATACGACAGACCTATATAGCTTTAATACATAAACAAATCCTTTAGTTTATATAAACTTTTGTACAACAGATTTTTATATATATAAACAAACCGGACCATGCATACAATTCAATAGTTCAAAGATGTGGGCTAATATATGTACAAACTGTTCAACAGATCATTACAAATAAATCATAGTATAAGTTATAAATACGTATGAATTAACAGTAAACGAGATTTTATAAAACAAAAATAGATCTGGAAAAAGGGCACACCTTACCTACGGCCGAACTGCAAGGAAGAGAAGCGGTGCTCGGAGGAGAGAGAGGCGGAAGTTGACAGATCGAAGAATGGGATGAGGCGGAGTGCACGTGGCTGTCGTGTGCGGCAACAGGGGAAGCGGAGGAGTAGCTTGGCTCAGGCGAAGGGCTGCACACGGTGGAGTGGCGGATGGAAGGGTAGGTGGAAGTATGGAAGACGTGGTGGTTGGGGCGCTGCCTTGGTGAGATGGGGTTCGGGTTTGGATCTGCAGGGCGGTAGGAGACATAGGTGCGCAACAGGTTGAGCTGGGAAGAAAATGCTTGGGTCGAGTGGCCGTGATGAGGCAGGGCCCAGGGCGGAGGAGAGCGGCGAGGTGATGGGCGGTGTCGGTCGAAGCCTTGGGTCTGGGTGGGGAGGAAGTATGCGCGGAGGTGGATGTTCGATGCTGGGCGAAGTGGCTTCGAGCGAGAGGAGGGTTAGGTGGGAGGTGAGGGCGGTGGTTGGTGGAAGGTGGTCGGTTTGTGGTGAGGGGGGATGGTGGCTGTCGAGATTCATGGGTTTTGAGGAAGGTGATATGGGTTTCGATGGAGGAAACTTGATATGGCAGAGGAAACAAAAGGACAGACTGGTGTTCAAAATGGAAAAGTGGAATAGCGTCAACTAAAATATACAACGATCGGAAAAGAACGAAAAAGGCAGAGAATCCAAAAAAAAATTTATGAAGAGGCAACGGTCACACATTTCTTTAGATGAAAATTATAAATGAAAAGTGGGACAACCCAAAAGTCAAAAGTTAAATAGCTATAAACATTTATAACAAATGGCTATTTAACTTCAGCTGGTAGACAAACGAACAGAAGTCAAAAAGTTTGAAAACGGTTACCGATCCGGAAATCGTTTTACTGATTTCGTGGTGTAACGATGTTCGAAAAACAAAATTAAATATACCGTTGAAATCAGTACGACGAGACGATCAAAACAGTATATAGATATTAGTGGTACGATTGAATTATAAAAATTCGAAATTTTCTACTGGTGGAAAATGCAAGAAAAACGTAGAAAAATAAGATCGACGGAGCCAAAGAAGTCCGAATTTGAAAAAACGACAAACTGACATCTTGCTCAGAAGATGGTTTAGAATTTTTCTATGTAAAAATATTTAGGTTTCGAAAACATTTTATTTTCATCGCTTTTTGACTGATTAAGTGACTTTTACGCGCGAAATAAACTTTCATATTTTCGGACGAAAATTTACCAGTTGCTATGTTTAACTAGACGCATTCCAAATATCAAATTTATATTTCAAAATTTTATCGTTTTAAAATTTCACAAAATTTCAACTAATTACGTTATTAAAACAGTTGAAATTTACGGGTCGTTACACTCTCCTCCACTCAAAACTTTTCGTCCCCGAAAAGGAACGAGGTAGGAGAATAGAAACAACCAGAAAGAAAACAGATTTGAAATACAAAATAACCATTAATTTAAACCATATAAATTCAAATTTAAATTAATTGATATTCAATAATTGATTTAATCCATTTGATTTCACTAAAATCAATCTCAACTATTTCTAAATTCATTATCTTATTATCCCATTTCTCCAATTTAAAATTTTTAAAACCATAAATTTGAATAGTCTTTTATTATAATCATATTTTATTTTCAACAATTTAAATTCTTCTTTATTCCAAATTATTATTAATTTATTCTACTTAATATATCTAATCACATATATTTAACCCATATAAATTAATTTAAACCATAAAAGTTTCGATTTAAATTAATTTACATCTATTAATTTCTTTTAAATTCATGGTATTTTCATATGTTGATCAAATTTCAATTTGTTAATTCTTTCAGAACAAATTTATTAATTCTTACAAAACAAATTTATTTCATTATTAACTGAGTTTACTTATTATCTTATCTAACTCTATTAACATCTTTATAATCAAAATTTAGTGTATAACATTTATTATAAACACTCAAATTTTATTTATAAATTCAATTTATCTTATATATTATCTAATTACATATTCAAATCTAATTACATTATTAACTTTATGAATGCATCTCAACCCCATCTTATTCGATCTTAATCAATGGTATACCTGCTGGTTTTTTCCAAAGTAAGCAGGGTATAAGGCAGGGAGACCCGATTTCTGCGTATATTTTCATAGTGGTTATGGAGCTCCTGACCAGAATGATAAATAGGCTCATTGCTCATGGCAAGTTTAAGTGCCATCAATATTGCAGTCAACCTAGTATCTCTACGCTAATGTTCGCTGACGATCTCGTTGTGTTTTGCACACCTGACATCGCAACTGTCGACAGCTTAATGGATACGCTAGCACAGTTTTATGCCATGACTGGGTTGAAAGTTAATATTCAGAAATCAGAAATAATTATTGCTGGGGTTAATGAAGAACAAGTGGAAGCAATCTCACAGGCTACTGGTCTTTACCCCAATCCTAACACGGTTTCGTACTTAGGGCTGCCACTGACTACATCAAGAATATCAACTAATCTTTGCCTTCCTTTGTACGAGAAGATTACTGCGAGATTAAATTGCTGGACGACAATGAAACTTAGCCAAGCGGGTAGATTAACCCTAGTCAAGGCTGTTGTATTTGCTATGCAAGTTTATTGGGCTAGAGCTTATGTTCTACCTATCAAACTTATGAAAATGATAAGAAGCGCCTTTATGCGATTTCTATGGACGGGAAGAACCAATGGCAGATATATTGCACCAGTCAAATTTAAAACAGTCGAGCAACCGATGAATAAAGGGGGCTTAGGTATCATCAACATAAAACAATGGAATAAGGCGGCGTTTGCTAAACACATTGATACCTTCTATAACAGTACTGACAGCAATTGGGCTGCATGGTCAAGGAACAACGTAATCAAAGGCAGAAATATCTGGACTATGCGCAAGCCGCAGAACCTTAGTTGGACATGGCAGAGTATATTCAAGATAAAGGAGGAGGTTCTTCCTCTCATGCAACTGAGCACCAATACTAACTATAATACAAGCTTTTGGAACGATCCCTGGCTTGACAAGGGACTGATTCTGAAGAGACATCTTACTTATAATGAAATGATGCAAACTGGCATACATCATGCTGCCAAGGTCAGAGATGTTTTCCATAATATTCAGAGTTCAAATACTTTTTCGTCCAATCAGAGAATCCAGCGTATATGGAACCAAATAAGAAGATATATTCCCATGCTACCTTCCACTGATTTGCTGGTTTGGGGAGATAAAGCGTCTGCTTTCAGAATAAGCAATGTGTACGATTTTCTGATGAATAACAAGCAGTTGGCTAACTGGAATTGGAGCAAACGTACTTGGCATAAGGATAGTAGTCTGAGAGATAATTTATTACTCTGGAAGGTGTTACATCGTGCATTACTCAGCAAGGCTAAACTCGTCTGCATGGGAATGGAAGTGAACATTCTGTGTGACTTCTGCAGTGTTCAAGTGGAGACTGTGGAACACTTGTTCTTTGAATGTGCTAATATAAATAATGTTTGGAGACTTGTTAAGGATAAACTTTGTTCGAGCGTGCCCTCACTAGACAACTCGGCTGAATGGAAAGCTTTATTCGATATGACAGGACACAAACGAAAAGAAAAAAGATTATTCCTAGCTGTTTTGAAAAGTTTTATAGCAGCGGTTTGGAAAGAACGAAATACTAGGGTGTTTCACTCTGAGAAAGGCAAATCAAATGAAATGTTCTTACATTGGGTGATGAATGTGATCAAAACTTCTCTGAGTATGCTGTCTTTTCCCATTGATCCCGGCATACAGCACTCTTTCTAAGACTGACTATTGTTATGTTTTTCTGTTTCTTTATTTTCTCTTTCTAGTTCCAGTTTTTGTAGCACTATGTTTTCCTCTGTAGTCTTTGAGCTTGCTCAATGTTTGTGTTGTATTCTTTGTGGTGTTGCAATAAAATGGTCGGGGACCATCCAACCCCGTCGGCCTTGCCAAAAAAAAACTTTTGAATGATTTAGGTAAGTTGTATTTAGAATGCAGTTGAACAATATACAAATAAAATTTTCCCAATTCAATTATTCAAGTTTAAATATTTATTCCAAATTTTGGTTTTATTTATAATTAAAATCATCCTTTAACAAAATTTAAGAATTAGATTTCCGATTAACTTTAAACAATTTAGAGATATATATAATATATTTATATCAATCAAATTAAAATTTTAAAATAAGATACTTATATATATAAATCAAATTATACTAAAGAAATTCAAATCAAAATATTTTTCACAACAAAACCGTAGCAAAGCTACAGAATGGTTTCTCCACTTCGAAACTCGAAAATGAATGTCGATGATGCGGCCGCCATCACCGAAATTATTTTCCAGCGACAAAGAGAAGAGCACTAATTTCAACATTTTAAAAATCCTTTGAAACAATTTCTATTTGAAAATATTTTCAATAATATATACTTTAAAATTTTAAAACCAAAGTTCGAAATCACCAGAAACTAAATTCTCAAATTTCTGAATTAAATTCATTTCAAATTCCAAATCAATTTATAAACCGTATTTATAAATTTATTTAGAACAATAAATGATAATCAAATATTATCATTTCAAACAAACAATTTAATTTACCTATTAAATTCCAGAAAATTTTTACTTATATTTTCACAATATAATCAAACAAATTTATTTCATTTTCCAAATTTGAAAATAATATTGTGTCAGTTTGCTCTATTCAAGTGTTTTGGAAATCCTATCGATAGCGTTGATTAGACGAATCGATCGGAAACCCAAATCAACATCAATAACTCAAACAACACAGCATATATTAAAACATTTATATATTAGTTTACAAATACATTTCTTTGCTCGACGATACAGGAATGAATTTTCAAAATAAGGATAGGGATTCAAATTTTTGTTGACTTAAATCAAAGAGAATTTTGATTCGAAAATAAGTTTGAAACAGAAGATAAGATAATTCAATTACCACAATCGGGAGATGGATGAGTTTATTTAATTCACGTGCAACCTTAACCGGATCAACCGTGACCACAGGCATAAGATCGATGCAGAATTCCAAGGCAAATCTACATTCGATCTCATGAAATAAAATTCAGGTATAGCAGGATATAGATTTCATCGTAAACCGAGGATATAGAAATCTCCGGTAAATCGATGCTATTGTGAAGGAGTTTTCACTCCTTTTACAAATAATTCGAAGATTGGCGAGACCGCCGATTCATCGTAAAGATCATTCGAAGTGGAGTTATGAGATACTTCGGAATTTAAAAGAAGACAAATAGTGAGGGACACGAATAATATTATTAACATAGCACTTCAAATAAAAATACCTTTATTTATTTGTGCCGAAACAATAATAACCTTTATAAAATGATAATATACTTCAAAAACCTTTTTTATACTTCTTTTTTTAAATACCTCTTAACATAGCACTTCAAATAAAAATATAGTAATCTTCATCAATTCGCTTTTTAAAGTGATATTATTATTATTTTACATCAAAATTATTATGTATATAAAACCCCTTTAATACTTTCCAAAACCAATTTATTACTATTTATTCCAAAATAACAATATTTTATTTTAGGTCATCAAAACTCTTTTTTATTTCTATTTATCTCAAAATAGTAATTATTTTATTGAAAACATTTGAAGAAGACATTTATTTACAATTATTATTCGAAAAATACCTTTTTATTGTATTATTCAGACAATAGTAATAATATTCCCCACCATAAATACTGTAAAAATAAATCATTTTGTCATTTATACAAAATAATACCATTTTCACTAAAATTCATATTATTATTTAAATTTTCATTTTATTTTATAAATTAATAAATTTTCTAAATCTTAATTTAAAATAGGATTTTAGTTATCACTTATGAATTTCCCCGGAAATTCATAAAGAATAACCTTATTAAATTATATATACTTTAATTTCAGTAAAAAAAATTAAATCATCGTTATTTACATATACCATCTAAAATATATAAATAACTTCTTTTACTATTCATTTATCTATTTTTCTCATTATTATACATTTTATTCCAAATAATTATTTTCTAATTCAAATCAAATATTGATTTTAATTAAACACCCAAAAATACCACTATCAATAATAATTATACAACTAAGGCACAATACATCCAAAATATTATAATAACCAAATAGTCATCTATAGAGCATAATTTATATCAATAAATATGATTTTTTATCAATAGATATGTATTTTATATTATAAAATTAAATTAAATCAAATAAATCATACCAACATGCTTTTGCTAATAGCCTCCAAACTTATCAAACCCAACACCATATAATTCGAATTTCCACCATGAGTCCAATACAAGAAACCACGCGTGAATCGATGTTCATATGCAAAAGTTATGGAGGTTAGAAGTTTCAAGGTTTAATTTGCAAAATATAAGAAATATAGGGACGAAATCCAAATTTACCCCTTTTGGTCATCGTTGAAACCACCTTCCCCAGGTCAACTTTAATTGCAATTTACCACCAACTCCGGTCGAATTAGTACCTCCGACATCTTGCATTGGCTTACTGCAGATGTCCTCTACTAGATCCAACCGGTCCCACGTCCAAAAACACCGCCATTAGCCTAAAATCGACGTCCAAATTGGCAATTTTGTCGGCTTCAATTGCTAATCATGGCCAGCACCAGCATCGTTCCATGCAATTCGAACCACTATTGTGTTTGTTTCCCCGAGGTATACTCTTCCTATAATCAATTTTTTCAATTGGTTCCCGAATCAAAGCACCATAATTTATCCACATTTGATTTCACCGTGGCTTTCTTGACCGTGATTTCTGACCACCTTGAGCATGGACTACAAAAAAACAATTGACGTCTCTTCTACTCATTGAGGGCTTTGAATCCATATATAATTCAATGGGTATCAGACAATTCGAATCTTAAAACAATTTACAATTAGTGAAAATCATGTGCTATTAAAATGAGATTAAGTGAAATTTAGGATTAGAGAGAGAGGCTGATATGACGGCTGCTCTCTAGGGTTTCTAAGAGTTATTTATACAGATAATGAGGTGGGTTCAGTTATGTGTAACCATTGGGCCCAAAAGCGGTTTCATACTCCATTTAAACATTATATCCCATCTATTTCCCAAACTGTTACTTTGAATCCATCAAAATTATATATGAAATTGATTAGCTTAGAAAGCCCTTTATAATGGTTATAAACAAAATACCCTATTCACCTTTTTATTAAAAGCCTATTATTTTAATTTAATATTAACAACGTTAAATTTTCGAGTCGTTACATTCTTTCCCCTTAAACGAATTATGTCCTCGCAATTCCCCAAATACATCCCTTAACCTAATTATCACAATATTATCATGGAATTATTCACAAGATATGGAGAAATATATCATTCACGAATTAGGAACTTAGAAAGTAGTGCAGAAGCACCATATATCAACATCTATGATAGAATTAAATTCACCATTTAAAAATAAATTCAAATTTCTACACATAATATAGTAACAAATACACTTCCTCAATCATGCAATCCAAACCGTAGCATGTAAAAGTAACATTCTACTAAAAAAATTTGAAATTATCTTAACCATATATTAGTTCACATTATGTATGCCTATAATTCAACCATAATTTACCATAACAAAATTTAAGGTTGTTCCAAACACCTATGTGTAAATAAATGAATATAAATCAACAATCAGCATAGCTCATCAAAATAAACACACATACTTAGAATAACATGTAATCATCACCATACTAACCTATCAACCAATAACAAGTGTGTGTTAATTCCTATGATGACTACACATCCATCATAATATGTGTATCCTCAAATCTGTCGATGAACTTCCACATAGTCTCGTCTTTAACATAATTGATGTGCCATCGCTTACTAACATCATCCAGATTATCGTGTGCACCTACTCATGACTATATCCTTTAAATAATATGGCCATCTACTCATGTTGGAGCTGCATCAATCCTTGATCCTTAGACCCATCTCATAAGGTCTCTTCCAAATGACCACCATCATAAGGTCAATGAATACTTCACCGTCATAAGAATATTTTATTTTGGGATATATGATAACTCGTATGACCACGTCTAAGTCAAAGGCCACTCAAGCCCCCAATTTCCTCCTTGAGTCCATGCCACTTAGAAGACCAAGAACTAAACCGACCGTTTGAAAATGTAGGGTTTGACAGATCTCCCGTTTGAAGACCTTGAGCCCGTCATAGGCTAGGTGAGCATCCTCATTTACCATTGCTTTACGAGTACACATCCAAACCTCCGAGTATCAAAAATCCCTCATCATACTTTATATCCATAGTAAAGCGCATCTTATCTCCATCTACAAGTTTGCGTCTTTGAACTTGTCCGTATAGATAATCATCACAACTCTCATAATTGAGTCGTTAAGTTCGAAACATTAATATCAGATCTAATCTCTTCAAATCATCAGATCATGTCGAAAAAAGTCCGATTCCAAAATCCACTTATTTCTTCATTTGTTGACAAAGATCACCCACCAAAAATACGAAAGAGGTATTACCTAGCGAGGAGTGTTTCAATATGTCTTCAAAGAAAAACATTATTTTCCTTTAAGTCAAAGCTACCAGCTACGTTTAAAACCAAAATCCTTTATCCTTCTAAATATTACCACCAATTTATAAAAAAAAAATTCCAAAATATTAGATCTAGGAACATATATACACTATTTTGATTGATTGTATGTGTTGTTTGGATGTTGGGTGATGATGTATGATTATTATATGAATTGTTTAACGAGTTTGTTAGTCTTTTAGGGTAGCTATGAATATGGTCGTCAGTTGGTGCAAATCAATATAAAAATGTTCAAAATGTAATGCGGTTGAAGTATGATATTGTTTGGAGCCTATGAAGACCCTAAAACAGGTTGCAGATGATTCAGAGTTGATTTGATGGTGGAAAATATGGTCGGTGGTGGTTTAGAATCAGGTCCCAACCTTCAACATCCTCAGCAAACTCCCTCTACTTAATTGCATCTATCAGAGCTATCTCAACCTGATGATCATCTGTAACGCCCCACTCTGAGACCCACTGTAACAAAGAGTATTACGGGAGTAATACCGTCTGTTAAAGCGGAGAATAGAGTATAGTGGAAGCGACCATTTGTAAGCAAGCTATAACTATCTATTGAATACGTCGAAAGGGTGGTATCTATTTTTTTTTCAAGTGGTTCGACATATTCAATAAATATTTATAACGAAATTACAATGGCTAAAGATCTATCAGAATAAGCATAGTAATCAAATGATAAAACATCACAGAACAGAATCACATAACATATATAAAATCCCAGGACAATACATCGTCAATACAGATCCAAATACTATAAGTGGGTACAAAGCCACTGCCCACACATGTGAGTCAAATATATGTACATATCAAAGTCTGAATAATAACAGAGTAGCGGAATAGTGGACAAATAAAAGCGCTATCTATCAGCATAGTAGATAATGTCCAAGCGGAAGCACAGAAGCTAAGTCCAGAGACCTAACCTGAAACAACTCGGTCTGACCCGAGCGAAAACACTCGGGTCAGGCTAGCTAAACAATCAGTAATAACTGAGATATATAATAATGCGGTACATAAATAAAACAGTACTTATCCAAAGAGAAGTATATTATGAACCACATGAATATAATGACGATCCCTAATCATCAATAAACAATAAAAATCTCCAAAGAGAAATCAACACCAAAGTGTAGTATAAATAAAATCGCCTCATATCATCGGCGTAGCCAAAGCTATAAAAAGATGCCCATAGGCAATAATCCCAAGAGTGACCAAAGTCCGTAATCAATGCCCAAGCAAAGATCGATGCCCCAAAGAGCAATGGGGATATACTGAAAAGTCAATGAAATCAAAACACTGAAAAGCAGTGTCCAGAGACATTGTGAATCCACAAGGTAATCGCACTTACATCGTATGATTCCATAGAACCAACACCGAATGGCGGTACTCGAATGGATGTAAAATCATCAAATAATACCAATATTGCACGTGCACCGACCAGAGTCGTTGTTGCCAAGTACTGTAGAGTTGTGATCGATCACTCGCACAGATGCGGAACGCGCGAGACGGCAAGATCCTTCCCAGAAGGATAAAGGCCCAGAGGCGCATGCCGAAAAAAATAAACTGCTCCATAGAGCAGGTGTCCAGAGACGGTTGCCCAGAGGCGTGGTGACCCAGAGGTCCAGTACTGGCCGCCCAAAGGCTAATGTGTCACCAACTTCTTGGAGAGGAACCCGTAAAGTGTTAACAATGAGTCCCATACCCCACATTCGCACTAAACGGTTTACTAACCAATAGCAAGCTCACACTCCAAACAATAAAAAGTCCACCTCGTATCATCGGTAAACTAGACCCAAAGGTCAAAACGATCAATCGAATAGGTCAGGGATTAACCATAAAGGAAATACACACGGTTCCATAGGCCGGAGATTTCCTAACCGTTTGAGCACCTTTCCACTTCGCTCGACGTGCTAAAAAGTGAGTGTGAGATTTTTATTATAGAAAATAATGGTGCAAAACGGATTTATAATTGATTTTGAAATCACTTTAAAATGGCTTTTGAAAACTCTCCTATTATGGAGTAATTAATTTAATAATTAAAAATAATATTATATAATAATTTCTAAAGCCATTTAGGAGTGAAAATCCTTTGAAAATAATTCATAAAACCCGTGTACGAAATCTAGAGACAAATCTCAAAGAAATCAATAAAACCAGAAAATCACTGAAAATATTCCAAGTGTTGGAAAATAGTCAAAAAATGACGCGAACCCAAGTTCAGAAAATTATTCGGACTAGCAAACTGAATCCGAATGGCATGAAAATTGGTAGACATATAGTCCAACATCCCTGCTCCAAACTGCAAAAAGAATCGGGAAATTCCGACTTGAAACGAAGAAACGGCGTCGTCTCAAAGTCGGACAAAAATCATAAAACTTTACTGTGTCAAAACAGTGTAATGGTCCCACTTCGACGACATGCTCTAAGGGTCACATGAACTCAGATCTTGATGAAAATTTGTAGGAGCGTAGTAAAGTACTCCTACTTTGATATGCCACAAGAATCGTTCGGTTTCGACTTGAAACGAAGAAACGACAATGTTTCAAAGTTGGTCCGACGATAACTGAAAATGATCGCTATTGTAAAACAGTTTCTGGGTGCTACTTCGGCAATAGAAACGAAGTATCTAATGCACCCAGATCTAAACCAAACTTTGCATGGTTAAAGATCTCGATCTCATCATTTTAACGAGACCAAAAATGATGAAATCCAACAAAGGACGAACCCGGGATGGCGTCGCAAAGTCGGGGTTCTACGCTGAAAACAACGGGAGAAAAGAGACTAAGGCCTATAGCTATGCACTAACTGGCCAGAGATGAAAAACCACGATTTTGGCATAGTAAACTTCATATTCTGGCAAAATGAATAAAATAAAAGTTGTCGCTTAGTTTCTAAGCTTTCCGGAATGACCAAGATCGTCAAATTCTGACCAGAGATGAAAATTCTATGACTAAAACAATTCTCAGATCTAAATTTTATATCACTGTCGTTGTGCTCTCGGGACAGTGGTAAGAATGCACAGTTTTGACCAAATTAACTTCGAAATTTCATGAAACTCAAAACATGAAAGTTTTAGCTCTAACTCTATGCTTTCCAGAACATCCAAAATTATTAGATTTGGATAAGAAACGAGTAACTTATGGCCAAATCAATTTCAGGTTTTTATTTTATCAACCCTGTAGTTTGTTGTCAGGTCAGCGACAAACAAGCATGATTTCGACCATTCAAACCTCAAAATTAGGCAAAGGACGAAACATAAAAGTTATAGGGTACAGAATAAGTTTTCCAGAACTTCAAGAAAATCTTAATTCCGATTTAAGATGAATGAGATATGCCTAATTTACTAACAGCAATAAACTAATTATAATTTCAGCTAGCATATATTACAAATACCTTATGTGCACACCCCAAATGAAAGCAAAGATGATCAAAGAGCTATGATTCACATGTTACATAATAAAACATGTGTTACTAACTGATTCCCAAAATCAAAAGATGATTAAACACATATTAGAAGAGGTTTTTAGCAATATACCTCTCTTGAAAGCAACAAAGACTATTATAGCATCAACCCAAGTTAGCAAAAGATGATTAGGAGGCTATAAGATCAAAAAAACACATAAAACATGTGTTACCAAATACATTTCAGAAATGAGAAAGATATAAAAATGGATTTGAGGTAGGTATTTGCATTACCTTTGCATAGAATGACTTGCATAAGCTAAAACTAGAAGGAGATGAAGATAGGGGCCATTTTTGTTATGAAAGCTTTAGGAAATGATTAGGGTTTTGATTAGGGTTGATTGAATGAGGTTATGAGAGTATGAGATAATTTATAGAGGAGGTTTAGGGTGGGTTATTGGGTTAGGTTTTGTAACCCAATAAGAAGAGAGTTATTTACATGTTTCCAAAAATTAGTCTAAGTGTTCATATATGTTTATAAAACTCATTTTTTTCTTATCCAAACCCATTTTAAAATCTCTCCTCGAATATTTAACTTTCCAAAAATAACATTTTATCCTCATTTTAAAATCCCATATTTCCCATTTAATTATAATAGCCTTTTCAAATAATAAATTTTATTATTCCAAATCCTTTTATGCTTCATTAAAATAAATAAAAAATCCTAACTTTTTTTTATTAATTGGTAATGCAAATCCCGGGTTGTTACAGACTCCCCTCCTTAAGAAAATTGCGTCCCCGCAATTCCTTAAGATAGATATCATCTATAACGTCAAATCCACAAAAGAAGTGATAGAGATAAAATAGAGAATTCTCACCCGTAGAAGAAGATGGGAGAAAGCCAGGATAAGAGCGTTCGATAGATTCTCTGGTCTCCCAAGTGCAGTCCTTAGGATTCGGTGACCATTGAATCTTCACGAGTGGAACCTCTTTGTTGCGAAGGCGTCTAACCTCCGAATCAAGCACACGAAGAGGTTGCTGCTCCAAAGATAAATCAGGTAAGATCTCTAAATCAGGCACAGCATGCGGCTCAATGATAGAATCAGGATCGCGGACACACATGCGAAGCTGGGAAACATGGAACACGTCGTGCATTCCAGAGAAGTGAGCAGGTAGAGCCACACGATAAGCAACGGGGCCGATGCGTTCCGTAATAGGAAATGGTCCAACATAGCGAGGAGCCAACTTCCCTGTAGAGCTGAAACGCACAACCCCTTTCAGAGGAGATATCCGAATAAAGACATGATCACCAATGGAGAACTCAAGAGGCTTCCTACGGTTGTCCGCGTAGGATTTTTGACGGTTCTGCGCCTCTTTCATTCTCTGACGAATAAGAATAATCTTCTCAGAAGATTCCCAAACTGAATCTGGACCAAGAAGGAGCTTCTCGCCAGATTCTAACCAACACGAAGGAGAACGACATGGCCTTCCATAAAGAGCCTCGAAAGGTGCCATGCCGATACTAGACTGAAAGCTGTTGTTGTAGGAGAACTCTACAAGCGGTAAGTGATCCTCCAAACTACCTCCGAAATCCAGAATACAACAGCGCAAAAGATCCTCCAAAACACGATTCACCCTCTCCGTCTGACCGTCGGTCTGAGGATGATAAGAAGTCGAGAGATTCAGCTTTGAGCCCAAAGCTGACTGTAGGCACTGCCAAAAGTGACTAGTAAAGATAGTGTGTCGATCACAGACGATAGAGCTAGAAATGCCATGAAGTCGAACGACTTCTTTCACATATAGCTTGGCAAGCTGAGGAGCAGTCCGAGTGGACTTAATAGGAATGAAATGAGCTGGTTTGGTCAAGCGATCGATGATGACCCAAATAGAAGTATGGCCTGACCTCGATCGAGGCAGACCATCGATGAAATCCATGGATATTTGATCACATTTCCACAATGGAATCTCTAGCGGCTGAAGAAGACCGGATGGACGCTGGTGTTTGGCCTTGATCTGTTGACAAGTCATGCAACCGCTCACATAACTTGCAACATCTTTCTTCAACCCTTCCCAAAAAAATAGGCGACACATGTCGGCATACATCTTACTCGACCCGGGATGTATAGTGTACTTAGTGTGATGACACTCATCTAGAATGTCATGCCTAAGTGATAAATCAGATGGTACCAAAAAAAGGTTCTTCCTGCGAAGACACCGATGAGAATCAATAGAATAAGTCGAGCTTCCAAGATGAATAACAAGATCTGAGAATCAGAAGACGGAGCTCGATTTCGAATATCACACATAGAAAGAGTCTCAAGAATAACCCACTCGGTAATCATCATAGAAACAACTGCCGAGTGTTTGCGACTGAGCGCATCTACAACACGATTCCCCTTGCCAGGGGTATACTGAAAATCTAAGTTATATGAGGCGAGAAACTCGAGCCATCGCTGCTACCTCATATTGAGATCCTTCTAACTGAATGAATACTTCAGCGACTTGTGATCGGTGTAGAGAATGAAATGTTCGCCCAATAGTTAATAACGCCACGTCTTCAAGGCAAAGAAGATAGCTGCTAACTCAAGATCATGAGTAGGATAGCGAACCTCATTCAGACGTAGCTGCCTAGAAGCGTAAGCAACTACCCGATCTTTCTGCATAAGAACAGCACCGAGGCCGCTACCATAAGCGTCGATGTAAACAACAAGATCCTGGTTACTCTTAGGAACCACAAGGATAGGAGCATGAGTGAGAAGTTCCTTCAATCGCTGGAAAGAAGCTTCACACTTATCAGACCAAATAAAGTGAACCCCCTTACGAGTCAGAGTCGTGAGGGAAAGTGCAACTCGAGAGAAATCCTTGATAAACCGACGGTAATAACTCGCCAGCCCAAGGAAGCTGCGAATATCATGAACGTTCTCGGGCTAATTCCAATTCTGAATAGCTTCGATCTTGGCAGGATCGACAGAAATATCCTCAGATGAAACAATATGACCCAAGAACTTGACCTTGCTCTCCCAAAAATGGCACTTGGAGAGCTTGGCCTTAAGCTGATGCTGACGAAGAGTATCCAAGACGATCCGCAGATGACGAGCATGCTCTGCCTCGGATCTAGAATAAACAAGAATATCGTCGATGAAAACCAAAACGAATCTATCGATGTATTCCTGGAATACTCGATTCATGAGATCGACGAAGAAAGCCGGAGCGTTCGTCAAGCCGAACGGCATGACCAACCACTCAAAAGAACCATGACGAGTGCGAAATGCTGTAAGAGGAATGCTGTCTTCCATGACTCGTAGCTGATGGAATCCGATGGCAAGGTCAAGCTGAGAGAAGACCTTCGCACCGCTCAATTGGTCAAACATGTCGTAACGGGAATTAGAGTTAGACATGATTCAATGATAGATAATTAATTAAGGAATACTACGGAATATAACGGATTCCTATACATATTCCTAACTTATCTATCAATAAACATAAGGAAGGGATTTGATTTAATTCGGATCTAATTTAAATGTATTGTACTAAGTGTATCTGTTCTGTGTTTATTATGCTTATTCCTGAAATTAGGCTCCAATACCAAGATGTAACGCCCCACTCTGAGACCCACTGTAACAAAGAGTATTACGGGAGTAATACCGTCTGTTAAAGCGGAGAATAGAGTATAGTGGAAGCGACCATTTGTAATCAAGCTATAACTATCTACAGAATACGTCGAAAGGGTGGTATCTATTTTTTTTTCAAGTGGTTCGACATATTCAATAAATATTTATAACGAAATTACAATGGCTAAAGATCTATTAGAATAAGCATAGTAATCAAATGATAAAACATCACAGAACAAAATCACATAACATATATAAAATCCCAGGACAATACATCGTCAATACAGATCCAAATACTATAAGTGGGTACAAAGCCACTGCCCACACATGTGAGTCAAATATATGTACATATCAAAGTCTGAATAATAACAGAGTAGCGGAATAGTGGACAAATAAAAGCGCTATCTATCAGCATAGTAGATAATGTCCAAGCGGAAGCACAGAAGCTAAGTCCAGAGACCTAACCTGAAACAACTCGGTCTGACCCGAGCAAAAACACTCGGGTAAGGCTAGCTAAACAATCAGTAATAACTGAGATATATAATAATGCGGTACATAAATAAAACAGTACTTATCCAAAGAGAAGTATATTATGAACCACATGAATATAATGACGATCTCTAATCATCAATAAACAATAAAAATCTCCAAAGAGAAATCAACACCAAAGTGTAGTATAAATAAAATCGCCTCATATCATCGGCGTAGCCAAAGCTATAAAAAGATGCCCATAGGCAATAATCCCAAGAGTGACCAGAGTCCGTAATCAATGCCCAAGCAAAGATCGATGCTCCAAAGAGCAATGGGGATATACTGAAAAGTCAATGAAATCAAAACACTGAAAAGCAGTGTCCAGAGACACTGTGAATCCACAAGGTAATCGCACTTACATCGTATGATTCCATAGAACCAACACCGAATGGCGGTACTCGAATGGATGTAAAATCATCAAATAATACCAATATTGCACGTGCACCGACCAGAGTCGTTGTTGCCAAGTACTGTAGAGTTGTGATCGATCACTCGCACAGATGCGGAACGCGCGAGACGGCAAGATCCTTCCCAGAAGGATAAAGGCCCAGAGGCGCATGCCGAAAAAAATAAACTGCTCCATAGAGCAGGTGTCCAGAGACGGTTGCCCAGAGGCGTGGTGACCCAGAGGTCCAGTACTGGCCGCCCAAAGGCTAATGTGTCACCAACTTCTTGGAGAGGAACCCGTAAAGTGTTAACAATGAGTCCCATACCCCACGTTCGCACTAAACGGTTTACTAACCAATAGCAAGATCACACTCCAAACAATAAAAAGTCCACCTCATATCATCGGTAAACTAGACCCAAAGGTCAAAACGATCAATCGAATAGGTCGGGGATTAACCGGAAAGGAAATACACACGGTTCCATAGGCCGGAGATTTTCTAACCGTTTAAGCACCTTTCCACTTCGCTCGACGTGCTAAAAAGTGAGTGAGATTTTTATTATAGAAAATAATGGTGCGAAACGGATTTATAATTGATTTTGAAATCACTTTAAAACGGCTTTTGAAAACTCTCCTATTATGGAGTAATTAATTTAATAATTAAAAATAATATTATATAATAATTTCTAAAGCCATTTAGGAGTGAAAAATCCTTTGAAAATAATTCATAAAACCCGTGTACGAAATCTAGAGACAAATCTCAAAGAAATCAATAAAACCAGAAAATCACTGAAAATATTCCAAGTGTTGGAAAATAGTCCAAAAATGACGCGAACCCAAGTTCGGAAAATTATTCGGACTAGCAAACTGAATCCGAATGGCATGAAAAATGGTAGACATATAGTCCAACATCCCTGCTCCAAACTGCAAAAAGAATCGGGAAATTCCGACTTGAAACGAAGAAACGGCGTCATCTCAAACTCGGACAAAAATCATAAAACTTTACTTTGTCAAAACAGTGTAAAGGTCCCACTTCGACGACTTGGTCGAAGGGTCACATGAACTCAGATCTTGATGAAAATTTGCAGGAGCGTAGTAAAGTACTCCTACTTTGATATGCAACAAGAATCGTTCGGTTTCGACTTGAAACGAAGAAACGACAATGTTTCAAAGTTGGTCCGACGATAACTGAAAATGATCGCTATTGTAAAACAGTTTTTGGGTGCTACTTCGGCAATAGAAACGAAGTATCTAATGCACCCATATCTAAACCAAACTTTGCATGGTTAAAGATCTCGATCTCATCATTTTAACGAGACCAAAAATGATGAAATCCGACAAAGGACGAGCCCGGGATGGCGTCGCAAAGTCGGGGTTCTACGCTGAAAACAACGGGAGAAAAGAGACTAAGGCCTATAGCTATGCACTAACTGGCCAGAGATGAAAAACCACGATTTTGGCATAGTAAACTTCAAATTCTGGCAAAATGAATAAAATGAAAGTTGTCGCTTAGTTTCTAAGCTTTCCGGAATGACCAAGATCGTCAAATTCCGACCAGAGATGAAAATTCTATGACTAAAACAATTCTCAGATCTAAATTTTATATCACTGTCGTTGTGCTCTCGGGACAGTGGTAAGAATTCACAGTTTTGACCAAATTAACTTCGAAATTTCATGAAACTCAAAACATAAAAGTTTTATCTCTAACTCTAAGATTTCCAGAACATCCAAAATTATTAAATTTGGATAAGAAACGAGTAACTTATGGCCAAATCAATTTCAGGTTTTTATTTTATCAACCCTGTAGTTTGTTGTCAGGTCAGCGACAAACAAGCATGATTTCGACCATTCAAACCTCAAAATTAGGCAAAGGACAAAACATAAAAGTTATAGGGTACAGAATAAGCTTTCCATAACTTCAAGAAAATCTTAATTCCGATTTAAGATGAATGAGATATGCCTAATTTACTAACAGCAATAAACTAATTATAATTTCAGCTAGCATATATTACAAATACCTTATGTGCACACCCCAAATGAAAGCAAAGATGATCAAAGAGCTATGATTCACATGTTACATAATAAAACATGTGTTACTAACTGATTACCAAAATCAAAAGATGATTAAACACATATTAGAAGAGGTTTTTAGCAATATACCTCTCTTGAAAACAACAAAGACTATTATAGCATCAACCCAAGTTAGCAAAAGATGATTAGGAGGCTATAAGATCAAAAAAAAACACATAAAACATGTGTTACCAAATACATTTCAGAAATGAGAAAGATATAAAAATGGATTTGAGGTGGGTATTTGCATTACCTTTGCATAGAATGACTTGCATAAGCTAAAATTAGAAGAAGATGAAGATAGAGGCCATTTTTGTTATGAAAGTTTTAGGAAATGATTATGGTTTTGATTAGGGTTGAATGAATGAGGTTATGAGAGTATGAGATAATTTATAGAGGAGGTTTAGGGTGGGTTATTAGGTTAGGTTTTGTAACCCAATAAGAAGAGAGTTATTTACATGTTTCCAAAAATTAGTCTAAGTGTTCATATATGTTTATAAAACTCATTTTTTTCTTATCCAAACCCATTTTAAAATCTCTCCTCAAATATTTAACTTTCCAAAAATAACATTTTATCCTCATTTTAAAGTCCCATATTTCCCATTTAATTAAAATAGCCTTTTCAAATAATAAATTTTATTATTCCAAATCCTTTTATGCTTCATTAAAATAAATAAAAAATCCTAACTTTTATTTATTAATTGGTAATGCAAATCCCGGGTTGTTAAATCATCCCTCCTCCTACTACTTTTAACCCTATGCATTTGGTTATTAAGTTAGCTCTTCAACCAACTAACCCCAGACTACCCTAGCCAGTAGCAATGTCGATCATTGATCATTTGCAGTGGTGGTTAGATCGAGTTCGACCGCTTAACTACAACTTTAGGCACATCCCTATTGTCATAAGTAGTCTACGATAGAGAGAGCTTTCATCCCTCCTTATTCCTTCGCTTTCAAAACTTTAAACTTTCTTAGAGCAAAATGATTTTGCTGGAACTGCGTGTTGAGTGGACACGTGGCGAAGCACTATATGAATGTACGCATGTTTTTTTATATGGGTTATATGGTCACTCGATTGCCTTATGAAAAATGCGTAAAAGCCTGTATTCTAAATAACCAGACCTCCCAGCTCCTAAGAAAACCCACTCAAATTCCACGATTGATAAAAGATCTTTGCTATTATACCTGTCGGAAATAGACCACACTCCACCTTAGCCGCTCCATATTTGAGCATTAACTCTTCCATTAAACTTACTACTGCTGCTATTCCATCCCTAGATAATTCCAATTCATTGGAAATCTTCACAGTTGTCGCTGGCTATTAGATGTTTGGCTCAGTCGAGCAGTGGTTATCGATTTCTTTTCACCGTCCTGACTGGAATATTCCTCCATTTGGGAACCAAAGCTACATTGTAGATTTCCTTCCACCAAACTCCTTAATATCACGGTCAAGAGATGCTTCTTTCATATAACAACCTGCAACCCCGGACACACCAATTCAAAGCCCAAAGATGGCTTTAGAACAATCATCATGCCAAGAAGTACGAATCGTTAGGTAAAAAATGATTTACATGATACAACGACAATTATAAATTTACACTATTCTATACTTTTAGATCTTATAGCAAAAGGAAATAATATATAAGTACTGGAAATAATCCAAGTACCACAATCTTAGAATAACAGTGGTCTATACGATAAGTGACAAAACTAAGTCATAAATATCAATATAACATAAGTTTGATAAAGGTAAAGTCTCGAAATAATACCATAAGGTACATAGAGAAAGAGTGTAAATAAATAAATCCCCAACGTCATGTCATCTTCTTTACGCTCCTTGACCAAATCTCCTCACTTACTTCCCTGTCTTCTTGTAATAAGTAATAAGAGAAAGAAATGGTGGGGATCAGACAAATTCTGGTGAATGAATTATATCACCAGCGATATGATGTTAACAAATGATTGAGTTCGATTATATCCTAGGACTAAGGATGTTCCTTAGTGTATGTTACATATATATGGAGCTGGTTATTCTACATTTTAGGTCGACTATTCTAAATGCCCAATAATATTCTACGAAAGTTCCACTCACGGATGGAGAATACTAAAATAGAGTAATTCCTAGAGGCATCCCTAGTGTATGGTCCCAACTGTAGACCGTCTAACTATCATCAACTAACATCTCCAGTAGTAGTTACTTGGGTTACATCTATCTGAATATACACCTAGTGCTCGGCTCGTTTATCGAATCACTTTTTGATGATTCTTCCCATCTTTGTGAAAATGTCTAATGGATCATAATGTAATATTATGGCTAAGTTAACTAGCAGTATAACAGAAATATAACTAGAAGAGTAACAAGTAAATGAAAGAACAGACTAAAATTTATACTGGCTCGGAGCACCTCTCCTACGTCCAGTCCCTAAGCACCTCTTAGGAATTCACTAGCAAATTTCTCACTTGACTCGGAGGAATAGGTTTATAATACAGATTGCCTGAGCACCTCTTTGGACTGACTTTCCTTCATAGGTAGAAAAGGATTTTTGACAAAGTTATGTCTATAAATACATGCTTCTTGTTAATACAATATAACAACTCCTTTAATCATTCAATAGAATATGAGTATAGAGGTTTAGGGATTCTAGAGTTTGAATAATAGGATGTATAGTTGAATGCTCAGGAATTCAGAGTTCAAAATGTTGAAGAGAATAGACAGTAGGAGAAATATCCAAAAAATTGGTGATCACAATAGTAGTCTGCCTACCCTTTTATAGAGATGAGTGGTTGCATTGAAGAGTAGTATCTGATCAGAGAGTCCTCACCAAAAGTCAGAGAGTCGCCATTGAATGGAAGTAATAATCTGGAGAGAAGTAATCGTAGGGATGCGACAATGGTCAAAAAACTGGGACACAAGGCTCGTATATGCCTTCCACCTATCGACCAGTGGATGGTGTGTTTTTCCCAGTATACTCCCTGTTATGCACTTGTTTGAATTCCCTACTTTTGATTTTGCATTGTATATTCCTCAGTTGTTTATTGCTTTGATTACTTGATTTCATTGTACCGTATACTTTGATTTCATACTGTGTTTTCTCAGTGCACCTATGCCTATTAGCATGCTTTGATTTTGTTCCTTTCTTTGATTACTTGTTTCTGCAATAATAAGTTAGTCGACTATATTTCATTGTTATCATCAAAACTAAAGTTCTAACATTCTTCCCCTTTTGATGATGACAACTTCTTATTTGAAATACATAATAATATCAAGATTATCACTCCCCCTGAAACATAGACTCCTCCTGAATAACATGAGATATCTCTCCCCTTTGTCATCACAAAAAGAGAAAAATATCACAAACATAGAACTATTGTACATCACAGATCATAGACATAACTAATGCAGAACATTCCATTAAAACTGTGTTGTCAACAAAATAGAACGACAAAACACAATAGTGTGACATAACAATGGGAGTCATACAGATAAGACATAAATAATGCTGAAAAGAAATCATATGAAGATAGAGATAGGCATCTAATCAGAACCTGAAGAAGGCTGTGTTGGAGTTGGAGCTCGACCTCTCTTTTTTAGCGGTGACGTGCCACAAAGTCCATGAAGCATACTAGAGATAATTCTGAGTCCTTTTTTGATTTCCCCTTGATTCTGAAGAATTATTTCTTGATTTTTAAGAATCTTTTCCTTATATTCTCTATCACTGTAACAAAAATGAGGTAAAATCTCATCTGATGTTTCCTCTTGTTCTTTAATATCTTCCTCTTGAGGCACATCTGTAGTATGGGGGGCACAGGGCTGAAAGACACTAGAAATCTTCATACGCGCAAACACTGCTTTATCAAAAACTGTTCCAAAAACATCTACTTGGACTTGTTTATTTTTTAAATTAACCCAAAAATGCCTAAAAATTTGAGTAAGAAATTGCCCTACGGATTATATAATTTCGGTTTTCTAGAACGACTGCTACCAAGCATATTTCGGAGAATCAAATCTGCCCAATTAACATGTAAGCCGCCGAGAATTGCATAAGTGCATTGTTGATGGATGAGATAAACTTCATAACTACGTGTTTTTGGTACAGTATTGCGTTGAACAATTCTTATAACTAAACGAGATCTATCAATCAGAATTTCCTTTTTTGACCAATCACCAATATTTTGTTTAAAAATTTCATTCAAAATTGTGGCATCATTTACTTCCAAATCACCAAAAATAAGCCACTAGTACGAATTTACAAAATAGTGCCCAATGTCCTGGCATCCAATCTAATATCTATTTCATTGACCAAAGAGTATAAAACAAAATCATCATTCTCTTCCCCAAGTTTTAAATTAGCATAAAATAAGGCCATAAAACAGGATAGATTGCTTACTCGAAATTTCCACTAGACAAGATGTGTATCAAACTGGAAAGCTCAAACATTGCAGATAGATTATAGGGTTGAAAATCATTTTTTTACTGGCCTTCCCGCTAAATTGGTGAAATTGACGGTTGTTTTATATGCTCGAATGGATTCCTTGTCATTGTTGAGCCATTCTTTGATTTGAGGAGCAAAAAATGATTTTTGTGTTGATTTGGCCATTAAAAATGATTTTGAAAGCTAAGGCCTCGTTTGGCTTGTCGTTTTTAGTTTTGTGTTTTCGTCTATACAAAAATGCGTCCGTTGTATGTATAGTTGAAAAACAAACAATTTTGAAAAATAAAATTAACATATAAAATAGAAAACAAGTTTATTTTGTTTTTCGTGTTTCGAGAGATAATAAAAGCACGGAGAACAATCAAACTCTTTCGTTGTCCGTTGGTCGTCCCAACGGCTAAGAATTATAAATCTTCTTCTCTTATTTCTTGTTATTTCTTAGTGCAAATTGAAAACACAAAACTCAAAATACAAAATGAAACCAAACGGTACCTAAGGTTTTAGAAAAAGAGGGCTGTTGAAGATTAATAGTGAATGAATTGTGCTCTCGGATAGAAGTTTTAAAGCCTTTGGAAAAGATGGAAAGTGAAACAACGGCCGAGATTTTTTTTTAAACAAAAACTTGTACCGCCACCGATACACCGGTCGACCGGTGGGGTCAAATATCAATTCCAGACCCTTTTTTTAATATACTTAATGAATGCCAAACAGATCCATCGTTGTTCGAGCACGCTGCTGATGAAATAAGCATGCAACACTAAGACAAAATCGACAAATCTGATGTATGATAAACATATATTATCACTTTAATATATATGAGTGAGGATTACAGAAGATCGTACAAAATATGAACTAATTATAAACTATCAAAGGTTATGAACATGGAGGCATGCATACGGATTTTACATTATATTATATTATAAGCGTATATTATCTTGCTCTGTGTCACTATAGTGCATTATATGGATTTGAGACTAGGTTAGTGCATTATGGATAGAAGACAGGTTAAGATCGTATGATCATATTATATATATATATATGTGTGTGTATTAATATATATAAATATAATATAATCATAACTATTACTCAAGATCATCAGAACTCCATTCACAATATGCAAGTAGATGGATCTGATGATTCTTATGAAATACAAGCTGTTGGTCTAGGTCCCTTGGGTGTTGTTCTTTTTGGTTTTCTTTTAGGAGGACTAGGAACCAAACTATCACAAATTTGAATAGTATCCTTGTGCAGGGATGGTTCTGGTCCAATGCTTGCACTGTCCGAAATGATTAAATGATCATTTCAGTTAGGAGATGTGCTAATACTATTTGTAGATTTGGTGTTCATGTAGAATTTTCTTAACATCCTCCTGATAAAACTAATTTTCTGATCTTTTATTTCTAGAATTTAGCCTTGTCGAATTTGCTCACCACGATATGAGTCAAATTCATCACTAAATTTCCATTATTCAAAGTGAATCACATCCATGCTATTTGACTGTCGAATCATATTATCGGACAAGATTTGTTGATTATTAGCTAAAGATAGTTGCAGATCCATAATACGTTGAAGTTGTGAAGGCTAATAGTTTTGATTAATGGAAGGAGTAGGAGAGTTCGAACTTGAGAACAACTTTCTTTTGAACGCCATTATTATAGATATTTCAAAAAAATAAACTTTGTTTATAATCTTGGAAAGGAGAAAGTGTGTGTGTGTGTGTATCATGCATGGAGTAGAAAGAATTAGGAAGGGCCAAGAAATTAAAACCAGGATAGTTTAAAATGGCATGCAAATGTTAGAGAGAAAGAAGGAGAGTCAAGAGAATATAGGGAATAGGATAATAATTAAATACTGTGAAGTATAGATAAAAAGAAAATTAGTTTGTTAAAACTTTGTGAAAAGTAGATAGACAACTAAGTGATATAGAATTATTTAAATTCTATTAATGAACAAATATGAAGATCTTTGCTTAATTTTAAAAACGTATTTTCACATCGAGGTTTTGTAAAAATATTCGCAATTTGATTTGCAGTATTAACAAATTCTAGTGAAATATTACCTTTTTCAATGTTACCACATAAAAAATGATGTCGTATATCAATGTTTTTTGTTCTAGAATGATTTACATAATTTTCTGGTAAATTAATTGCATTAGTGTTATCACATAATATATGAGATGTAGGTAAGTTGACTCCAAAATTGCGTAGTGTTTGGTGCATGTAAATTACTTGTGTACAAGCCAAAGTAGCAGAGATATATTCTGTTTCACATGTCGATAGTGAAACACAATTTTGTTTCTTATTGAACCATGACACTGAAGATTGACCAATGAAGTGGCAAGTACCACTTGTACTTTTTCGGTATGTTTTGCATCCTTCGAAATCAGCATCACTATATGATACTAACACGAAAGGGCAGCCTTCTAGATCAAAAAGTTCGAAATCTTTGGCATTAATTAAGTAATGCAAAATTAATTTTATAGCTCGCATATGTGATTCTTTGGGACTTGCTTGAAATCTAACACAGAGACAAACACTCACTAAAATATCAGGTCTACTAACAGTTAAGTAGAGTAAAGACCCTGTTATACTTCTATATATTTTTTGTTCAACATCTTTACCATTCTCATCTATATCAAGGTGTACGCTAGTGCTCATTGGAGTTGATTTACTGCCACAGTTTTCCATTCCAAAACGTTTTATTAAATCTCTACAATATTTTTCTTGAAAAATAAAAATTCCTTCTTTTAAATGTTTAATTTGTAAACCCAAAAAATAAGTTAATTCACTCAAATGAGACATTTCAATTTCTCTTTTCATTATGTTGGCAAATCACATAACTTTTTGTTAGTTAAACCAAAAATTATATCATAAACATAAAATTGAATAATCAAAATATCACTTTTATCTCTTTTAATAAATAGAGTATTATCAACTTTACCAATTTCAAAACCATGGTCTAAAAGATAAATTTTTAAGCCTTCGTACTAAGCATGTGTTTAAGTCCATAAAGTGCCTTTAATATAAATACATGATCTGGATTATTTTCTTGAATAAACAATGGTGGTGGTTCAACGAAAACATTTTCTTTCATGTATCCATTTAAAAATGCACTTTTAACATCCATTTAATATAATGTGAGATTGTGATGATGTGCAAACGCTAAAAAAATTCTTATAGTTTCAAGTCGTGCTATAGGAGCAAAGGTTTCCTCATAGTCAATCCCTTCTTCTGACTATACCATTGTGCCATGAGTCTAGCTTTATTACGAATTATGTCACCATTTCCATCAACTATATTTTCTAAAATCCATTATATATCAGTAATAGATTGATCATCAGGTCTTGGTACAAGCTCCCAGACGTTATTACGTTCAAATTGGTTGAGTTCTTCTTGCATTTCCAACATCATATAATCGTCTGTAGCAACTTCTTTAAAATTCTTAGGTTCAATGTTGGATATAAAAACAACATGTCCCATGTAAGTCAATTGCCTTCGTGTTGCTACTTTGTATTAATATCGCTTATAACATTATCTAATGGGTGATCTTTTAGTTGTCTAGGTGTAGATTTTAACTCATATTATCTGGATTAATAGTTTCAACTTGTTCATTTAGAGTGATTCAGAGCACCTCTCCTACGTCCAGTCCCTAAGCACCTCTTAGGAATTCACTAGCAAATCCCTCGCTTAACCCGAAGGAATAGGTTTATAATACAGACTGCTTGAGCACCTCTCACGACTGACTTTGCTTTATATGTAGAAAAGCTTTTTAACAAAGTTGTTCCTATAAATACATGCTTCTTGTCAATACAATACAACAACTCCTTTAATCACTCGATATGAATACAAGTATAGAGGTTTAGGGATTCTAGAGTTTGAATAATTGGATGTATAGTTGAACGCTCAAGAATTTAGAGATCAAAAAGCTGCAGAGAATAGACGGTAAGAGAAATATTCAGAAAATTGGTGATCACAAAAGTAGTCTGCCTATCCTTTTATAGAGATGAGTGGTTGCATTGAAGAGTAGTGTTTGATTAGAGAGTTATCATCAATAATCAAAGAGTCACCATTTAATGAAAGCAACAATCTGGAGAGAAGAAATCAAAGAGATGCGACAATAGTAAAAAAAACTGTGACACAAGGCACTTATATGCCTTCCACTGATCGACCTGTGGGCATCCGCCAGTCGACCAGTAGAATTTGTGTTTTACCCATAATACTCCTTGTTATGCACTTTTTGGATTCCCTGCTTTTTATTTTGCACTGTATATTCCTCGGTTTTTTATTGCTTTGATTACTTAATTTCGTTGTACCGTATATTTTAATTACATGCCGTGTTTTGTCAGCACACCTACGCCTGTTAGCATGCTTTGGTTTCATTCCTTGTTTCTGCAATAATAAGTTAGATGACTACATTTCATTGTCATCATCAAAACTAAGGTTCTAACACTTTGTACTGATGCTCCTAACCGAATATACATCCAATATTCGGCTCGTTCGTCGAATCACTATCTGATGGTTCTTGCCATCTTGCATTGGTATACTAAGTATAATATGCATTCAATGCCCGACCCATTCGTTGAATCATTGTCCAATGGTTCTTGCCATCTTGCATTGGTGCACCTCCTCGCTAGTTTGCTTCCTAATATCTATATCATTACACTAGTAGCAATCAAGGGTTGATATGCCTCTCATTTATAATTCATTGATCCTTTTTCGATGAACATCTTCATCAACTCATTCCAACTTCCACCAATCTATGGCTAGGACCGGCTACGAATAATAAGAACTTCTAATTGCGATATAATTGCATGCCACGTTGAGTGGCGCGTTTGAACTTCATAAAGCAAGAGCCTAGGAATTCACCCAAAGGCGGTACATTTCTAGCTTGCTGCCCGACCCCATTTAGCAGCGCATATTCCTGAGAAACAAAGATGTAGGAACAAGTTTCCCAGATTCACTTCACTAGGCATGTACCGGGTCTTGGTTCAATCTGGGCTTGCTATAGTAACTCAGACGTCTGACCCTATATTATTGAAAAAAATTCCAAACATTCAAACGTTTGGATCTTCAACTCAGATGCCTGACTACATCTCAAACGTCCAGTTGGGCTATTCAGACATCCGAATCGAGTCTAATTTACATTGTTTTCTTTCTGTTCGAAAAATTCACGCCTTCAGACGTTTGGAAATATATTCAGACGTCTGGCTATCCTATTCAAACGTACGATATGCATTTTCTAGATTTCATAAATTGTATATTTTGTTTATTAGATTCTATTTTTTCATTGATTCGAGTATAGGTTTCAGGGTTTATCTTCACAGTGTTTCTGATATAGTTTCTACTATTTTATGTCCTTTTTCAAGTGATTTATTCTAACATTTATCAATGGATTTCTAGTCAATTATACACACACACACACACATATTCAAAGAATTTTATACGCACACTCACATCGATTATTACGTATTCTAAAACGTAAGTTGATTTTGATCTAAGTAAATTCAAATAGATATGTTTATTATATAAAAAGAATCAATCCAAATCTATTACATTATCATATTTATGAAAGTTAGGGTAGTTTAAATCCAAATCATTCTTTATTCGTGAAAATCAATCAAATATGTTATACAATTCAGATCTACAAGTTTAGAGATAATTTACTTTCATCTATTCATTCAAAAATTTAGATCTATCACTTTCTAGGGTTTTCTTCAAATTCAAAAATTTAGGGTAACATATAGATTCAAAAAGAGAAGTCAGGTTTATATGACTAAGAAGGTATATAATTGAAAATCAGTTACTTATTTTCAAATATGCTTTTCGTAGATAAAATCCACTCACCTTTTTTAGCTTCCCTTCTTCCTTATTTCTAGTCCTCCCCTAACTTTGGTTGTTGTGTTCTTCTTTCTCTAATTCTCTTTTCTATTTTATTTTGATTTGCATCTATTTTATTTGGAATTAGAAATTCTTTTTGAGGAAGAAGAAGAGGAAGAAGAAATGTTTAAAAGGCGGAGTCTAGGGTTTCTGAGTGAGAAGAGTGGAGGTTTATGCCTTTACTTATAGTTGAGAATTAGGATTTCTAGTCTAATTTCCAAAATCAATAATTACGAAAATGCCACTGGTTGTAGTTTTCACTAATATTAACCCGATGTATCAAATTTAGTAAGTTATATATGTTTTCTAACTGTAAATGATGTTCCGGATGCAATGAAATATGTCTCGAGGTCTAATTACAACTTCCATGAAAATTTATTATTTTATTTTTTTATGTAAAATTACATTTCCCCCTTATTCATATTTTAGTTTATTATTAAAATTTCCAAGATGTTACATTTCACCAGCCGGGTGGGACCATATACACAATAAGATGGTCACCTGAGCTTGGATCCCACAACCGTGATTGCTTTCCCCCATCCTGGACCTGATTTAGTGGCATACCTTGGCACCTCCGCTCGAACTGTGATACCCTCTTCTCTATTCTAAAACCATTTGGACTGTTTGTAGATCTCGACTCATGTGATTGGGCTAAGCTAGACCACGTACATGATTTTGCACAAATTTCCCTTGATAAGGACATCTCTATTCCCTGCACAATCATTCATCCGGTTGAAAACCTGGACTTCAAACTCATGGTGGAACCCTGGAAGCACCGTCATCCTCTTCTAGATCCCACGTATCTCCTTTCGGTGATAGACAAATCAAGTGCTGGAAAGAAAAACAAATGACACTAGTTATCTCCCAAGAATATGTTTCCTTTTCTGATGGCAGTCGACATGCAGATAATCCTAGACATGACGCTATGAGAGAAGAGGCGGGAGTGGCCGAGAGATGGGATGAGATTCTCATAGGCAAGAAGGTGATCATTGGGTAAGAGGAAGCTAATAATAGAATCATGGAGGAACACCAGTAGGATGAACGCTCGACATGGGGGGGCATGGCCCAAAGTCGAGGAGGCTAACATCATGTTGGATGAAGACACTGACATAACGTCCTTACATATGCCTATTCACCATGGTTACCCAGTGCTATAACTTCTAAACATGCAGATTGACCCCCTTTGGAGTAAACAACCCAGCCCTCTCAAAAACCTCAATGCGACGGAGCGTAGATTGATGCGACGCGAGCCTCACTCTCTTTTGCTTGCTACTGGTAGTATTTTTCGACCAGCTATTTTTACTTTTGTAAAAAAAAAATTTGAAATTGCATTGGTATTATATTAAACTCTAATAATCTAAAGGACATGCAAGCGATAGAAAAGGAATGTGTCACTTTTTCCTTATGAGGATTCTACCTTAGAATGTCAAGGGGCCAAGGACCCTCGAAAAGTGTTCCCCAATTAAAAACTATATTGCCCTGTTACACCTCGATATTCTTTTTAACCGAGAATCAAAAATCACTAACCCGTGCCATGTTCTATACTATTGTATTGGAGGAAATACCCTGACTGGATGGGAATCCATTGGGGCCAACAGCTCTAAAGGAGGTATCCTTACTGCTTGGGATGAAACCAGACGAAATTTCATCCAAGTCATAAAACACCCTAATGTTTTGCATGTTATCCTTGAACACAATTTGTTAAATAAGCTGTAAATTTTTCCAATATGTGTTGATCCTATTCTAGTCCGGAGAGACTGACCCTCTGGACAACTGCTCTGAATTTTGTAAATTATCCTAAGGACTTATAGTACTCGAAGGAGACTTCAACATCATCCATCACCCAATGGAAAGAAATTATGTCCCACACTTCAGCTCTAATATTGACTTTTTAATACTTTTATCAATTCCTGTAAACTCTTCGACCCCCTTTTAGTAATAGATTCTTCACCTAGACCAATATGCGCAACTCCGCCTCCTTTGCCAAACTTGACCGCTTCCTTTTTAATTCTTCCTGGGAAGATTCTCACCCCCTTACCTCGGCCCATGGCCTCAAAATGCTCTTCTCTGACCACTGCCCCATTCTCCATGATTGCAAAGATGGAAAAGCCCTCAGATCAAGGTTTCATTTCGAGAAGTTGTGGTTGCAAAAATTAGACTTCGAGATTAAGGTTTCAGATATCCGGATGGCATCTCCTAAACACCCTTCTATTATCGCCTCATTGGTTGGGAAGTTCAGATATCCGAGGAAGCGTCTTAGATCTTGATCTTCTTCAATTTTGGGCTCTCTCAAATTCCAAAAATCAAATCTTCAAACTAAAATCGTTGACCACAACATCCTTGAAGACTCCAGACTCCTTACCCCAGATGAGAAATCTCAACCGAGTCTTTTAGAGCTTGAGTAAGAAAGATTAATGAAATAGGAAGAGATTGGATGAAGGCAATTCTTTAGAGTTTCTTGGCTGAAGGATGGAGACAAAAACATGGCTTGATTTCATAGAATCGTGAATGGTAGAAGAAGATCGAACTATATACATAAGATTATTTATGATGGGAAAAGCTTCCATGAACAAGAGGATCTCAACCACCTGTTCACCAAATACTATAGACAACTTCTTGGTCCATCTCGTCGACACCGACCTTTCATTGCTTGGATTGAGGAATACCAAAACCCCTTCCTGGTTACTAATAATAATCCTTTTTCTTGCTACCTTAACGAAATGAGTGATGACAAAGCCCCTGGACCGGATGGTTTTGGCCTCATGTTCTATAAGAGATTCTGGCCCATCATCAGAAAGGATGTCCTTGAGACGTTTATCGAATTATATACCAATTCTTCCCAAATTGCTAGGATGAATTATGCCAATATTGTCCTAATCTCGAAAAAACTTGGTTTTAATGCCTTGTCAGACTTCAGACCCATTTGCCTTCTCAACACCTCCTTCAAACTAGTCGTTAAAGTTCTAGCGAATAGACTCAAAGTTCACATTACTTCTCTGGTCAACGCTCAATAGTCAGCCTTGATCCACTGTAGATCCATCCTCTACTGTGTTACCATTACTCAAGAATTCATCTCCCATTTCCATACAACTAATACCTATAGTGCCCTGATCAAACTTGACTTCTCCAAAGCCTTCGACACTATCAATTGGGACTTCATCACTTACACCCTTATCCACCGAGGCCTTTTCAAAAATGTATTAGTTGGATCAACAATATCCTTCATACCAGTATGTCAACTGTTTTGGTTAATGGTGTTGAGGGAGGATTGAGGAAGTCCTTACGTGGGCTCTGGTAGGGAGACCCCTTTCCCTTTTTCTCTTTGTTCTGGCTGCTGATGTCTTTAACAGAATGAACAAGCTAGTTGTATCCCATCATCTTCATTTAGGCATCAGCAACACAAACTCTGTCTAGGATGTTTCTAATATGCTGACATGACCGTTATTTTTTCCTCTCCTCTGTCCTTAACAAATCCACAACCTTATTAACCCGCTTTTAAGCCAAAGTAGATTCTAATAGGACTTAGAAGATTCAAACAAGAACGAAACGAATTGAAAACTTGGAAGCACTCTTAAAAGGACTAGAGAATTGAACTCAAGAAATTTGGATGAAAAACGAACTAAGGAAACTTGTAGGTACCGACATGTTTGGGTAAATAGGTTGGTACCAAGCTGCTTTGGACAATAAGTAGGTGCCGACTTGTTTTGACAACTTGGTAGTTGTTGCGACTTCTTAGGACACCTAAATATGGAATTAGAAGATTGTTGCAAAAGAGTACAAGTTATTTCGAACTAAGGAAACATGTAGGTACCAACATGTTTGAGCAAATAAGTTGGTACCAAGTTGTTCTGGACAACAAGTAGGTACCGACTTGTTTTGGACGACCAACGATCGATGGAAACAACATGGGACACACTAAAATGAAGTAAGAAGATGGATGCAAGAAGATTCGAAGTGATTCGAACTAAGAAAACATGTAGGTACTGACATTTTTAAGTAGGTATCGACATGTTTAGTTAATTCAAGAGATTCTGCAATTTGGCACATGAATTCGGGCTAATGTCTAGACTCTGCTCCAGGTGGATTTCTGGCCTAACACGACTGTTTTTTGATAAATATAGGCCTGGCTACAACCAAAAAAGGATCTTCTTTCTGCCTCATCTCCTCCAGTCTCTAACTTATGGATCTGATCTCTCTACCGTTGGAGACTTCTTCTTCTACCTTGCCCCTATCTTCTACCTCTAAAACACTTAGAAATTCCATTGTAAATTTGGTATCCACTAGATTATGGCCAGATCTAAGATAAATAGATGTAATCCGGAGAGAGAACAACTAATAACAGAGATTAAAGTGGACGTAGAGATTACGTCGAACCACTATAAAAATTCTTATGTGTTCTCTACTTTTCTGTTATCTTTGTTTGCTTGATTTGAGATTTCTACAACTGTTACATCCATTTTAAAAGAATTGGTACTTTAAACTATTTTTGGGTATTGATTCATTTTTTGGGTTAACATTTTGGTGTGTTCACTGAAAAAAGAGCTAGATCTGAGACTTGAAGCTTGAATATGAGATTTGGGGAAGATGAAGAAACCAAATACTAGATCCAAAACTGGAACAAGTCAATCGGAGCATGAACGCAATCACGAGGTTTTCTCAAATTCTCATCGACACATCTACGTGACCAGAGAAGAAATAGAGAGAATAACGAAGGAGATGAAGGATGGAATGATAACTAGACAACATGAAATGCTAGGGGAATTTTTTTTCAAAGGATGAGACAACGAGGAATAATTGGAACTGCGGGAATTCAGAATAAAAGGCCAAAATCCAATACAGGAGCATCTGGAGATAGAGCAAAGCAAACTGAAACAATGCCCCTATGACTCGGGGGCACTATCGATTTGGATCTTGGATGAGCTTTAATGCTTGGAACGGGTGATGTTAAAGTCAGAGTGGCAAGTCAGAATAAGAATGCTTGATAGCAGGAGCTAGAACCAAACACTCATCGTTGGAACGGGAGGACAAATGAAATTATGGATTGGAGACTTCCATTGGATGACAATCCCATGATCGGAATGGATCGGGGTCAGGTTCGATTCCTTTACCCTAACTTTAAATAAATGATGCAATATAACCTCAGGCCGCTTACACGTGTACGGGATCCCGAACGGTCTCTAGGCACGTCTAAGTTGGATGCCTGAGATGAAGATTTAGGACAATAATAATCTTGGACCTCTTACACATGTACGAGACCTAGATTGGTCTCTAAACACGCTCTGAGTCAGATGTCTGGAATGAACCACTACTATAAAACATGTCATTTGCTTCGGCTATCTACTCCTTGTTGCTTTAGTTCAAAAACTGAAGCAAATGCAGACAACGCAACAGGTTTAAACATGTCTTCGGTTCTACAACCGAAGCAAAAGGGGGTTCTTTTTTGCATCGGTTGTTGTAACAACCGAAGCAAAATGTAACTGAAGCAAAAAAAACAATACCATTTCAGGTTTTAAAAACTGAAACGATATCAAATTGCATTTTAAAAATACATAACTATAAACATATGACATGTTTGAAAAATTGAACTAGCATACCAAATCAAATTTAAACGCAAATTCAAACATATGCTAAACAATATTTATATAGTAAATCTCCATCCTATGAAAAGCAACAAAATACATGAAAACTTATTCAGCCATTCAATACTAAATAGATTACTAGAAAGTCAGGTACAGGTTCATTACAAGAAAAAATAATGATGACGTCTCTTACTAACGAAAGCATAAGAAAATTTTCACTAAACAAATAGGCGATAGCTCATGTTTATACATTACGATGGCTCCTGCAAAATGTGACGGCACAAAAGCATAAAAATTAAACATAAGTGGAAGTCATAAAAATGAAATAGCACACTAAGGCGAAAATAAATAAAAGGAAAGCGGCAGCTCACGTTGCAAAAATTTATAAGAAACTTTTCTCCAATGTTATACATATTCAGATGAATAGTTGATTATGAGATGCGAATCAGAAATAACTGGAGAATCTAGAGATTTGAGTAAAAATATACAGATCCATGCCTTGTCTTCTATTGTAGCAGTTACTTATATGATATTATACACATACGGCCAAAGAAGAATAGAACCAAGCTGCGACAATATATCAACAGATAAGTGTTGATTATTGATTTTTTAAATATGATTAATGTGGTTAAAGATAATACTTACAGCCATGGATAAAGAAGAATATGCTAATCCATAAGTGTGGCATACATCAGGTGCATCATGTGTACTAGCTTTCTCTTTACAGATAGCTGGAATGATAATGAACAATAAATTGCCCAAATTACCTGTATACAATGTTTGCATTTTGTAAGTAATTATATACTATGTAGAAACTAAATTATATGTCTATAATGATGCACAAAACCTGAAAGTCAAAACTGAGTGTTGGATTAGAAAATGAATTGCAAAGAGGATTAGAAAGTGAGAGATGTAACCTCGAATATCAGTAGTAGATTAAGATCTGAACCAGAAGGAATGATGAATTTGACAAAGAGCAAGTCAGTACATGATATGAGCAACAAAGTAGGTTGAAATATCAAATTTGTACATCGATATGATGCCTAAAGGATAAGCATAATATAAACCAAATATAAAGTAGCTAAGCTCAAATACATATTTTTTATCTATCCAGTAAAACTCAAGTCTTTGTTCATCATCAACACAACCAAAAACTATCTTCACCGTCATCAACAATATATCTCGATACAACAAAAGTTTCAGATAAAGGCAGAATACTCAGTTACCTCAAAATATCATTGCAACTCAAGTACTATTGCATCAGATCAAAAAGAGAGGCAAACCACTCCATTTTCAAGTAACATCCGAGCATCCACCTCCAACATTGCAGCACTCAAATTGAACATAGCATAGTAAAGCAGTCAGCCTTTTCCGGATGCGACCAGATTCAGAAGATGCGGCATCATCATCCACGGGAACAATACTCGAGCACCAACCAAAATCTCTAACATCACAACATTTTTTACTCCTCAAGTAATCGACGAGTTTCAGGCTGCCTCGATTCTAAACAATGACATTTGATATTGGCGACATCATGAAACTCCAAGCGATGCTTAGCTACATAATCATTGACTAAAACCACGGCAAAAATCAGATCCAGGTACAGCGGCAATAAGCTTTGATATGGAGGCGAGGTGTTTCGCGAGCTAGGGAAAACTACATCACTGAATTGTTTGCAACGAAGTTGATTTTTGGCATCTAATTTCTTGGCTAAATCGATTTTGTGAAGTTATGTTTTTGTTTAGAGGAAATAATAGAAGGGGGCTAAATTGATTTAGAAGTAGGCAGAATGGAAAATATGACGCAAGAAAGAAACAAGCGGAGGGATAAACGAAAAGTTAGGGGAAAATAAATATTTAGAACGACAAGTGAAATGAAGCAGGGTGAAAAAGGAAATTTTTTTGCTGTTGCTTCGGTTCCTAAAGAACCGATGCAAATAAAACTCTTTGAAATTTAGGTTTAAGGAAAGAGGGGAAGCGAGAAATGAAAATAAGAGGGTGAGAAACCAAAGAAAACTATTTGCTATCCCAATTTATGGTTGACTAAAACCAGTTGAACAACAATTATTATAAATTGTTTTTGAATTTTGTAAAATTTCAAAATTTTGTTTCTAGTTTTTATGAATATTCTTAAATTAATTTTAGAAAATTTCAAATTATAATTATTTTAAATATTAAATATAATTATTAATTATCAAATACTAAATAATAAATATTACTTCATAATTATTAAATTCTAAGTACCAATTAATTATTAGATATTAAATATTAGTCTTAATTATTAAGTATTAATATTTAACAGTAATTTATAATTCTTAAATTTTACTTCTTATTTATAAATTATTAATTATCAGTTGTTACTTATTACTTCTTTTTATAAACTCCACTCCGAAGAGTAGAGCTCCAACCCAGCTAGTCCAATTAGAGCCAGGAATGGGAGGTTAGCCTGCCCAGCAGGAAGCATTTGTTTCCATAACCATGTTTTTTTGGATTTACGGGAAACACAACTTCCCGCCTTGAGGGAGTAGGGCAGATGGGTATCGAACTCGTGGCCTCATTAATAGGTTACAAGTGTCTCTACCAATACGCCACTACTGCAGACGTTACTTATTACTTCTTAATTATAATTAAATATTAATTATTATGTGTATATTAGTAGTTATCAATTATCGGCAATAATTATTAATTATCAATTATTAAATATAGCATTAAATAGTAAATTAAATATTATTATTAATCATTAAGTATTAAACTATAATAAATAAATAAAATGTCAAATATTAAACATTAATTATTAAGTGTTAATTATTAATTATATAATATTATTTATTAATTATTAAATATTAATTATATTTATTATTTATTAAATGTAAATAAATATTAACTGTAATTTACTAAGTATTAATAATTAACCATAATAAATTATTAAATATAAAAAACATTTATCGGTTATATTAATTTAGCCTTTTCTTATAGTTATCGTTTCCCCGAAGAATTTTACATTATATAAATAAAACAACTTTTATTATAGTAAATCGATATTAAATAGAAATTGTTATTTGGGATAGTTTTGCTCACATCCCTGTTAAGTTTCAAAATAGAGAAAACATCCTCTCAAAATAAACTTACGTTTTTAGCATTTCAAACGTGCATAACATTCTGTAGAAACATTGGATCAGCATAACGTTTTCACCAAAAAATCATAAATTTTACTATCTTTAAAATGAGATCCATTGTTGATACCAAAAAAAAAAATCATATTTGCAGTAAAACTGCAATTATTCCATATATTTGCAGAGAATTCTGCAATTTTTCTTCAAATGTCAGCAATTATTCCATATAATTGCAGACTTTTATGTAGTTATATGGAATAATTGTAGACTTCTCTGCTATTATTCCATACAATTGCCGACTTTTCTACAATTATTCCATACACTTGCCATTTTCTACAGTTATATGAAATAATCATCAATTTTTCTTCAAATGTCAGCAAGTATTCCATTTAATTATAGACTTTTATGAAATTATATGGAATAATTATAGACTTTTATGCAATTATATGGAATAATTGCAGCCTTTTATGCAATTATATGGAATAATTGCAGAATTTCTGCTCTTATTTCATATAATTGCATACTTTTCTGCAATTATTCCGTATACTTGCCATTTTTTGCAATTATATGAAATAATCATCAATTTTTCTTCAAATGTCAACAATTATTCCATATAATTGCAGACTTTTATGCAATTATATGGAATAATTGTAGAATTTTATGCAATTCAGTAGAATAATTGCAGACTTTTACACCATATTCCATATAATTGCAGACATTTATGTAACTTTTATGCAATTAAATGGAATAATTGCGAACTTTTCTACAATCATTCATATAATTGCATATTTTTATGCAATTATATCGAATAATTGTAGACTTTTCTGCAATTATTTCAAATAATCGTAGAAAAGTGCAACTATACCATATAATTGCAGATTTTTTTGCAATTTGCATATAATTGCTAAATTTTCTGCAATCATACCATATAATTACAGAAAATTTGAAAAACATCAAGTTTTGATTTAAATTGGCCTACCGTTGTTTATATATATGCATAACACTACTCATTAGAAAGATAATAAAATTTGTGATTTAATGGTGAAAACAGTTTGTTAATCCGTCGTTTCTACAAAAAGTTATTACGTTTTAAAGATTAATAATTAATAGGGTGCAAATTTTAATTATGGATGTGAGAATAACATCCACATATGAAGAACCAACGTTTAGCCTTGGAGCAGAGGTGTATTTTAGGGAAGAAAATTATATTATTTGAAAATAAGGATGTAATTTATATCATATTTTTGGAGGATGTTTTGTGTATTAAGTTTGATTTTAAGGATGTGTCCTTTATTTTCACTTGTAATTTATTAATTTCAAAATTTAAATTTTTTTAAATAGAAATTATTATTATATACTAATTTAAAATATTTATTTTTTATAAATAGAAAATATTATATATTAATTTCAAAATTTTAATTTTTTTAAGATAGTAAATATTAAATATAATTATTAGTTATGATTATAAAATATTAAATGCTAAATGTTACTTCTCTTAATATTTCTTATTAATTATGAGTTATTAAATATTTTTCTTAACTATTGATTATTTATTAATTATTAATTTTTTAATAGTCATTATTAATTAATAATTATTTAAAATTAATTATTAAATACTAAATATCACTTCATAACTATTAAATTTTATTTATTATTAAATATTAGTTAATAATTATTATATAGTAACTACTAATTAATAATTATTAAAAATTAATTATTTAATATTACTTCTTAATTATTAAATATTACTTATTAATTAAAAATTAAAAGATATAAAATATTGATTATTAATTATTTATTATTAATTTTTAATTTATTTATTAATTATTAAATTTAATTAATAAATATTAAATATAATTTACTAATTATTAATAATTAACTATAATAGTAATTATAAATTATTTATTGATAATCACTAATTATAACAAATTATATATAATGACATATGTAAGCTGTTGTTTATGATTATTGATATGTGCATTTGCTCCGATTAAAATAATTTGCAGTTGCTTCGGTTTTTGAGCAACCGATGCAAATAACACTATTTGTTTTGGTGCATTTGGTTCGGTTCCTAAGGAGCCGATGCAAATAACACCATTTGTTTCGGTTGTTAATACAACCGAAGCAACTGATATTATATGCTTCGGTTGCAAGCACAACCGAAGCAAATAACACTATTTGCTTCGATGCATTTTCTTCGGTTGTGCTCAAAACCGAAGCAAATGAGGCGATGCAAGTGGCATATTTTATACTGGTGAAAAATTAGGATTCCGCTTATTTGACTTTTAAAAATCCACATTGAACATGATGACTAGTATCGTTCGCTTTAAGTACCGTCCGGAGAGACATGATCGAGTGTAGGATACAAGTCCCCTTGACAAAGAGCGAGTGGATGGACTTATACGAAATTGATCGGTTTAAGTCCCGTTCAAAGAGACGGGACCGGAGTGCAGGTCGGGCTCCCTTGCCGAAGAGCGAGTAGATGGGCTAGTATGAAAAGTAAGTCCCATCACCGGAGAGTGAGTAGATGGGCTTTCTTGATCCTTGAGTTCCTTTACCGGAGAGCAAGCAGACTCAGTAACGATCCAGAGAGATCGAAACCCTAGATTGGATGATAAACGGTCTAGAGAGATTGAACCTTTAAATAGAATACCAAAAGTACGGAGAGATCTCCACCCAAATAGAACACCAAAAGATCCGAAGAGATCGCCTCCCATATAGAATGCCAAACGATCCGAAGAGATCGTTCCCCTAAACTAAATGTTAAACGGTCCGGAGAGATTGAATCCTAGATTGGATTATGAATGATTCAGAGAGACGCATGCTAAATTGAATACAGAATGATCCTGAGAGATAGAACCTTAGAATGAATACAGATTTGATAAAATGATTTGAACGCCTTGTAATTAGAGTAAAACAGATAAATCCCGGATGAACACAAGACGATTTTGATATATGATGTAATAAATCCGAATGAAATCAGAATGATAATGATGTATAAACAATAGTTAAGTAACAGTTGGAGTTCTGAGCTAAACCGAGTCTGGAGCGACCTCTGATTAGCTAGAGAATCTGAAAGAACTGGATTATTCACCAAGATTAAGATCAATAGATAGCCGAAGAGCTCAACTATTGAAGGCTGATTACTGGAACTTGTTCTTGAGCAAAGCACACCTACATTAGAAAGGCATACTTTAAGGGGCAAATATTAACCCGCTTTTGAGCCAAAACAGATTTCAACAGGACTTAAAAGATTCAAACAAGAACGAAATGAATTGAAAGAAGCACACTTAAGAGGACTAGAGAATATAACTCAAAAAATTTGGATGAAAAACGAACTAAGGAAACATATAGGTACCAACATGTTCGGGCAAATAGGTTGGTACCAAGCTGTTTTGGACAACAAGCAGAGGGCGACTTGTTTTGGCAACTCAGTAGATGTTGCAACTTCTCGGGACACCTCAACGTGGAATTGGAAGAATGTTGCAAAAGAGTACAAGTTATTTTGAACTAAGGAAACATGTAGGTACCAACATGTTTGGGCAAATATGTTGGTACCAAGCTATTTTGGACAACAACTAGGTTCTAACTTATTTTGGACGACCAACGATCGATGGAAACAACATGGGATACATTAAAATAAAGTAAGAAGAAGGATGCAAGAAGATTTGAAGTGGTTTGAACTAAGGAAACATGTAGGTACCGACATTTTTATTTAGGTACAGACATGTTTGGTTAACTTGGGAGATTCTGCAATTTGGCACATGACTTCAAGCCAATGTCTAGACTCTGCTCCAGGTGGATTTCTGGCCCAATATGACTGTTTCCTCTATAAATACAAGCCTAGCTGCAACCAGAAGAGGATCTTCTTTCTTCCTCATCTCCTCAAGAAGTCTATTATCTGAATCTGATCTTTCTGACATTGAAGACTTCTTCTTCTTCTTCACTGCTATCTTCTACCTCTAAAACACTTAGAAATTCCATTGTAAAACTAGGATCCCCTAGATTATGGCCAGATCTGAGATAAATAGTTTTAATCTAGAGAGAGAACTATTAACAACAGAGATTAAAGTGGACATAGGCCGGAGATTACACCGAACCACAATAAAAATTCTTGTGTGTTCTTTACTTTTATGTAATCTTTACTTGCTTGATCTGTGATACAGCTTTTAAATCTATTTTAAAAGAACCGATGCTTTCAACTAATTTCTGGGTGTTGATCCATTTTTGGTCAACAAACCTTAATCTTCTTCTATATTATTATAAACTGATCTCTGGCCTATCCATCAATTACTCCAAGAGCTTTGTCCTTATGGTGGGCGGTGCAAATTACCTCGATTCTCAAGTAGCTTGCTCCCTTAATTGTAAATTAGAACACTTCCCCATTTCCAACCTTTGCATCACTCTTTACCCTATCAAACTCTACAGAGAAGACAGGTACCCCAGATCTCAAAAATTTCCCAATGTCTGGCTTCTTAGAAGGACTCTTCTCCTTCCAAAGCGGACATGTTAGTTCTTCTTAATTCCATCCGTTTAGCTATCCCCACCTACTGGCTTTCCTTCTTCAAATTCCCCACCTAGGTCATATCCAAGATCAATCGAATTCATAGAAACTTCCTCTAGCATGGAAATGACAATAATTCCCCTATCAACTATCAAGTTAGTTGGGACATTGTATGAAAATCTATTTCCCAGGGTGCATTGGGGGTCATCAACCTCCAGCACTTCAACTCAGCTCTGCTAAAAAAATGGACATGGAGATGCCTATCTATCGGCAACCTTATATGGAATAATTGGGTTCTCGGAAAATACTATGAACCCTAGTCTAAACTCATTCTGCACAATCCAACCTATAGCAAACCATCTCGTTTCTGGGCTAGTATTCTTTCTATTATTTATTGGTTCAAGCCTTGTTTGAGTGTTAAAATTGGTAATGAGGAACAATGTTGTCTTTGGTTTGATGCTTGGCTCTTAGACACCCCACTAAAGATTATCCTCTCCAACCTTTACGGCTTAACCAATAACAGATTCCTGATAGTCTTTAATGCGGTAAACTTTGGCCTATCCTGGCTCCAGTTCAATCATGTTATCACTAGATCTGCCCTCACCTAATTGCATTGACTTCTCTCATGTCTTTGCACTTACACTCTCTCCCTCACTCTGGATATCTTCCATTAGAGCCTTATTAGTAGCAGAAACTATTCTATCAGGTCTCTAAACAGACGTATAAACAACTCTGGATGACACTTTTCCTTTCCTAGAATGTGGAAAGTCATGACCCCTCCTTGAGTTAAGATGCTGATGCGGCTGCTTATCCTTTGGAAATTGAATAATTGAGATAAGCTTATTTGCAAGGGCTAGATATCCCTTCTACTTTCCTAATGTTCCATATCTCTCCTGAAAGTATCAATCACCTCTTCTTCTATGACCTCGCCATCTATGTTTGAAACACTTGTGCAGTGTAATTGTTTAGATCACTACAAGAATCACCTCTTTCTATGATTATTGGCAATACAACACCCACACCATGCACACAGTGATACTTTATTTTTCGCCTTCAATTAGAATATCTAGGCTGATAGGAACTCGCGTTACTTTATAACATGGGTAACGACCCTATGTGTTTATGTCACAAAATCGTATCTTTTCCACACTTGTACATGTTGTCGATTCCACTTGCGATCTTTGATGATCACCGATAGAGCAGATGATGCAGAACCGGTTGATAGCCATGAAGCAATCTAGATTATTAAGGATGATGCCCATGATGACACCAACGATGCTTAGTCTTGCTTTATATGATATTTGGTATTTGATTTTTGTTGTAGTGATTATTGCCATATGTATGTATGTAGTTGGATGCATAACTTGAAAGAAAATGTTGTTAACAGATTTTAAGGCCCTCGATCAGGCATGTTGATCGAAGAACACTATTTTACTTAGCTATGATATTTTGGGCTATGTAGTCTCGCACTACACAATCGTTATGCTAAAAAAATAACCATGTTGGTGGTAAAATTTCCTTCGATCGAGATGTTGAGCGCTTTGGGAAAAAGGAAGGAAAACTTCGGCCCGAATTAAGGATGGGAGGTGGTGGAATGTTTTGGACTTAGAACATTTTAAGGCTCGTATACAGGGTCAGCACCAAGGATTCCTTCGAGGCAAGAGGAGTCGGACTTTGGGGCTTATGAAGGCAAACTTCGGGTTAGAGAGTGGCATGAAAAACTTAGTCAGACTAACTAAATCAATTATGTCGATACCGACATAATTGGAGCATGGCCCATGTTGACACCAAAAATGGGCATCAACACTCAATAGAATCTCGTAGAGATTAAACGATGAATGAAATTAAAGCATAATAGAAAAATTAGTTGAACACATAGATTTTTATAGTGGTTCGGCAATTTTGGCCTAAGTCCAGTTCATATTTTTATTGATCTTGTGCTTTATTATGATTATAAGAATGTTTGGATCAACTGGGATCCATTGGTACAAGAGTGAAGAATAAAAATGGAAGAGCCTCGACAGAAAGAAAGAAGCCTCCCGTTTATGGAGAATGGTCGCTGTATTTATAGGGAAAGACGTGCATGAAATGGGCTGAAATTTCGCCAGAAGAACCTCCAGATCTGTATGAGCCCACACGAACGATTGCATGTCCAAACTCATCATTCACAACGATCGGTGCCGATCATTCAAAAGTGCTCCAATAAAGGTGCGATCGTTTCTATGAGCTCTCCATGATGTTAGCTACTTGCCCTCCAAATTTGTACCATTTCGATTTACCGTTTGTGAGATATCGTGTTTTTCGTGGAGTTGGGATTGGTCTGGCTGAAATGATACAATCGATCATGAATGATGTATGTCGATCGTTCATTTTTGCTCATCTAGGCATGCAATTGATTTTCATGCCTCCTTTCTTCAATATATTGATGTTCCTAAAGTTTCATATGTAATGGATTTGTAGATTTTGAGATATCAATCGATCATTATTGAGTTAAGCTGTGTAATCAATACGATGCGATCCATAGTAATGAATAGGATTGTCCCTGATCCCTCTTCATGGTGTAGTAAGTTTTCATACTTTAAGAGTGTTATATTGAGTATGCTATTAGCTTTCTCTTAGCCACCACTTCATATTATCATCTGTGTCTATTTTCTAGGCTTTATGATCATTAATCTGATGCATCAGTCTAGATGACCATTAAGTCTATCTCGTTTGATCAGTTCAGATACAGCCAGGCCAAAAGGCTAGATAATATATGCCCCCCCAAAGTACGTCTTGTTGCGTACATGACGTGCTTTGAATCAAAGCAAGTTAGAGTTGCCGAAAAGAAATCCATCTAGTTTTCTGGATAGTCGCTATCATTCCGTCCAATTATTTTCCCAAAGTGTCGTATCTACCTTTGATCGTCATGATGCTTGGTCAATTTCTAATAGTATAAATTCAGGATTGTATTCCATCAGTTGCTATTTGTATCTGGTTCTACAGGGCTAGTAAGCTTTTGCCATCTGATTCGATCTTTTATCTAATAACTCTAGGTTAAAATTCAATTTCTGTCGGTTTCAAGAAATTGAATTTTTAGAATATACGAGTGCACGTTCGGGTTCACGCTCTTGTCAATTGTTCCCAGATGCATTTGTACGCTTTATGGGTGTTACTAATTCCTTATAGTTTAATTGAAATTGGATTGCAGTTCCTTGTTTATATATTTTTTTCTTTTAATGAAATAGGTGTCGTAATAAGTCACTCGATGAGATGGGACTTCAAGTTCTACAGGGATGCTAGCCTCAGAGCCGTAAGCAAGGGCGAATGGAGTATGACCAGTCGTGGACTTGTGGATGCTTTTGTAAGCCCATAATGCTATTGAGAGTTCATCCACCCACTGGTCTCTAGCTTTTACCAAATGTTTCTTCAAAATGGACTTTATGATTTTGTTAACAGCTTCGACTTGTCCATTAGCTTGAGGGTGAGCAACTGTCGCGAATCGTTTCTCAATATGATGCCGATGGCAGAAGTCTTTAAATACAACGCTGTCGAATTTGGTTCCATTATCAGTTACAATGGTTCATGGAAGGCCAAAACTACAGATGATGCTCTGGACAATGAAGTTGATTACTTTTTTTGTCGTGATCGTGGCTAAAGGTTCAACTTCAGCTCATTTTGTGAAGTAATCCACTGTTACAATGGCGTACTTCACTCCATCTTAAGAGATCGGTAAGAAACCAATAATATCTATGCCCCAAGTGGCAAATGGCCATAGACTGACCAATTGTGTAACTTCTGTCGGTGGAGCACTCTGAATTTTTGCAAACATCTAGCACTCGTCGCGTTGTCTTGCGTGATCAGCTGCATCTCGATTGACAGTTGGCCAGTAATACCAGTAGTGGAATATTTTCTTTATCAGGATTCACCCTCGGGTTGATCACCACATTCTCCTTCATGGAATTCTCTCAAGACTTGTTTGATTTCATGATGGGTGAAACACGGAAGTAGGGAATGGAGAAAATTTTCTATACATGAATCCTTCTTTAATGATGTAGCATGAAGCTTTGCGGAGGATCTGTTGCTTTTCATTCCTCCATCCAGGAAGGGTCCCTCTTTGCAGATAAACTTTGACATGAGTCATCCACAACTCTCTTTCTGTCTCAATCTCAAAACCTAATTAATCTCCATCTGGTCGATGCTAGGAGATTTTAGTACTTCAACCGGGAGAAAGCCCATCTGCTGCGCATCCTAGGATCTAGCCAGTTTGGCCAGTGAGTTGGCTTTCTCATAATGTTCTCTAAGAGTATGTGTAATGGTGTAATACTCGAAGTCTACTAGTAGCTTTTGGACCCAGCCGAGATAAGGAGTAAGTTGCTGCCTACTAGCATGATAATCTTCCCTAGCTTGGCATATTACTAACTGGGAATCATAAAAGATTTGTAAAGTTTTCACTCCTAGTTCTCTGGCAAGTTTGAGCACAATGATCAAGGCTTCAACTCAGCTTTGTTATTTGTTGCAGGGAAGTTGAGTTTAAAAGCATAGCAGATCGATCGTTCCTTAGGAGTCACTATCATAACTCTGGCGTTAAAACATCGATCATTGGATGCTTCATCCATGTACGTTTTCCATCGATTGGTTGGTTCTCCACTGCTCTCTCGAGAACCGTCTGGTGTAGTGAATTCAGCTATGAAGTCCACCAATGTCTGTCCTTGGATAGCTCTCTGAGGGAGATAAGTGATATCGAATTGGCTTAGCTCGATATTCTATTTGAGAAACCTTCCAGACGTCTCAGGTCGTTGTAGCACCCGTCGTAACAGTTGGTCGGTGTAGACGTCGATGGGGTAAGCCTAGAAGTAAGGGCGAGACTTTTTTGACGCAATCAACAGGTAGTAGGCAAGCTTTTCCAGCTTCAAGTAGTTTCTCTCAGCACTTGTAAACTGCTTGCTGACATAATATACTGGCCTCTGGATCCGATTCTCTTTGAGTAATATTGCGGCACTTATGGCATGTACCGACACCGCTAAATAGATGTATAAGTCTTCACGATCCAGTGGCTTAGATAGAATATAAGGTCTCTCTAAGTGATGTACTAGAGCTTGAAATATGCCAACGCAGTCCTACATTCATTCAAAGTTTTTTTCCCTTTACCGATTAGGTCAAAGAAGAGAATTTACATGTCGGTGGCCCTGGAGATGAATCGGCTTAGGGCGGCAACCTTCCCATTGAGGCTCTATACCTGCTTAATTGTCTTCGTTACCTGGATTTCTTTGATTCCCTAAATCTTCTTGAGATTGGCTTTAATTCCACGAGAATTGATGATGAAACCCAAGAATTTCCCTGATGCGACGCTGAAAGAGCATTTCAAGGGATTGAGTTTTATCTCGTATTTTTGGAGAAACTGAACATCTCTGCCAACTCATCGATATGGTTATCTGATCGCCATGATCTCACGACTGTATCATCCATATATACTTCCATTGATAGTCTGATCCAATCTTTGGTAACATAGTAATATAATCTCAGATCGATAATGAAACTGGTATGCTCCAGGTTGGGGTTGTATATCGAGATCTGGTTCTATCCGTAGTACACAAGAATGAATGAAAGCGGTAAATGTTCAACGGTTAGGTCTACCAGTTAGTCGATCCTTGGAAGTGGAAAGCTGTCTTTTGAGTTTGCCTTGTTCAGGTCTAACCAATCTTCGAATTTGAACGTAACTATTTCGAGTAACAATCGACGTGAAACCCGATTGGGATGGTCAATGATGACAGTCACTCCGATCGAATTTTTCGGACCTCGTCATGAGTTGTTGAGTCTGATAGTAATGGGTTCTAGACGCTTTTAGCGATTATTTGCAATTGTTGAAGATCAAGCATAAAGGAACGCTGAATCAAATGCCGGGTAGAGTTTAGCCTTGTGTTGCATGTAGCTAAATAGTTGGCCTTTGCTTTGAGTTTGAATCTACCTATGTATTCGAGTAACGCACTTTCCATTCAATGTACTCGCGGTTTGTTGCTCGTCTTTTGGGTTGGAGTGATGGTCAGTTGCCTATGAGACTGGGCATCGATTCGATGATTCTATCTTCAGGCATCCTTTTGTTCGTAGCCTCGAGTCTTTGTAAACACTAGGTATGAGTCACAGTATTGAGCTATCGTAATCAGTCTTTGGATGATCACACTTCTACCCTCGGTCTTGCATTGATAAATGTACCGCATGGATGGTCGAGTCTCGTCCTAGTCGCGTTTATACTCCCACCTAAGTTCTAAAAACTTAGAGTTGATTGATGAATGGTCGGTTCACATTCATCTTGTTTCTCGCTCGTGCTCCTAAGTCTGCGGCATATTCGATAAGTAGGAAGGCAAGTCATGTCCACTTTAGCTTATACTCTTTCTCGTTGAATAGCGGGATTGGTTATAAGTTGATAAAAGGCCGAGTCTCGCCTATCCTAGATTGTATTGTGGTTTTTCCTTTCAGAGGGGATACTTCGATGATCCATCATATTTCGGGCATGAGTTGGGTACTGGACGGTCAATCACATTCACTTTTGGTGCAAATATCGCCATACTCTAGGTGAGGACCTGAAGAATAGACGGTCAAGTCACATCCAACCAGTGATTGATGCTCTCCCTATCGGACGAAGGGCAAGGGCCTGTGTGCAACGGTCAAGTCACATCCATTTCGTACTGTTCTTCTTGTCGGATCATGGTAAGAGTCAACGAATGAACGGTTGCATCGCATTAATTTGGAGCTAGATGGTCAGTCACATCCATTTTGATTCATATTCTCCCATCAATTCTAGAGATAGAGTTGGCTCAGATGCAGTCGGGTCATGCTCATCCGGTTTCATACTCTTCTTGGATCGAAGGAGGGTGTTGGAGAATTATTGATCAAGTCGGACTTATTCATGGTTTATTCTCCATCCGCACTCTGATGATCAAAGTTTTTCGGAGGACATCCGAGTTATATCCGTTTGTGTTTTGTGTGGATCAATATAGACCGTCGATCCAGTGCGACGATATAGATAGTTTGGATTGATATTGCATGTCGATCAAGAGGTATGATATAATTGGTTTTCCATAACTTTAGACGTCATTCCGTTTGGTCTGGTATTAAGGCCTCCTGGAAGTCATTGCCTTAAGTCGTAAGAAACACCAAGCCGAAGCTATAATGAGCTATCATATTCAGCTTTTAATGGTTTATACTCCTGCCCCCAGTTTCGGGTCAGTGGAGTTAGTTCGCGGATGGTTGAGTCTCATCCGTAGTATGTTTATACTCCTCCTATTGAGTTCGGGTTAGAGTTTATGGAATAGTGAGTGGTCTAACCGCACTCATCTATTTGTTTATACTCATATCTGCACTCTGGGGATAGGAGTTTGTGGGCGAGTGGTCGAATCGCACCCAGTTTGTATTTATACTTCAGTCCACACTCTAGGGACTTAGAGTTATTCCTGAAAATGGTCAACCACATTTTCCTTAGTCATTTCTTCTACTCCCAAATTAGGGACGGATATCGAAGCGTAGTCGGTCGCACCATGACCACTTTAATTTCATGTTTTCCATTAAATTGTGGGAAGGAGTCGGTTAGCAGATGATTAAGTCACATCCGTATTGTGTTTTATACTCAGCCTGTCAGTTTGTAGGTGAGAGTTATTAGATGAATGGTCAAACCACGTTCAATTTTGTCACTACTCTTGTCCATGCTCTTTGGACCAGAGTTTGTCGATGGGTAGTTTGTCGTGCCATTAGGTGGTTGTACTCCAACTCACACTCTGGGAGCTAGAGTTATCAATGGAAGGTCGAACCGCGTCCATGTTTTTCTTGTGTTTATATTCCAGTCCATGCGTTGGGGGCCAAAGTCGGTCGATGGATGGTCGAACCACATCCATTTTTTGTTTTGGATTTTGGGCTTGCTAATGTCCAGGCAAGGCTTCGATAGTTTGCCATACTTCAGGTACGAACAAGGTCGCGGATGGATGGGTTACACCCTCCTCAGATTGGATGGTCGAAATACATCCAGTCTAAGCTAGAGATCTCGAACTGCCCCTATATTCGGGACATGAGTCGACGCGTGGATGGTCATACCACATTCCACTTCATTTGTTTTCTATCTCTGCTGAGCCTTGGGGATTAAATGAGTATTCTTTATGAATTTGAGCTCGAGCATGGGAGCGGGTGGTCGAACCACATTCACTTTGATTCGTGTCTTTGCCTCCCAATTCAGGGGCAAGAGTTGGAGAGCGGACGGTCAAATCACATCCGCCTTACAGTTTGCGATCTTCCAGTCGGGTCGAGGAAGAGCGTGGAAATGATTGCTCTTAATAGTTAGCGAGCATGTGGTTAGTTCATGCCTACTTTAAATCGGACTCCAGCTTTTATGAATTCTGATCAAGGCATGATTGCTTCGCAAAACTCTAGATGCTAGCTAAGGATTGGATGGTCGAATCATATCCATTTTAAGTCTTTTGTTGGCCTTCCGGGTCAAAAACGAAGGTCGATGAGTGGATGGTCGAACCACATCCAATTTCATTATGAAATTTATACTACAGCCAATAGTCTAAGGACTAGAGGTTGTCGATGGACAGTCGAACCCCGCCCATCTTTTTGTGTCTATACTCCGGTCCGCACTGGAGGACCACAGTTAAAAATAGGTGGTCAATCACACCAATTTTTGATTTATACTCCACCAGTCAGGTCAAGGTAAGAGTTGTCGAATGAACAGTCGAGTTATGTTCAATTGTAGGATGAAACTTTGCCCCCAGTGCCAAGGATAGAAGTTGGCGAGTGGACGGTCGATTCACGTCCACTTGGCAGTTGTAGATCCTCCTATCAAGTCCAGAAAATGAGTAAGCAATGGATGGTTGAATCACATTCATGCTCGATTGGACAGTCAGGACTCATCCAATTTGCTTCGTACTTCTCTCAATAAGTTGAGTGAGAGAGTTGTTGGGTGGACGGTTAAGTCACATCGACCTCAAGCTGCGGCCATGTCCTCATGCCAAGGGCCATAATTGATGAGTAGACATTCAATCACGCTGACTTTAAGTCAAGCTTTAAAACTGCCCCTATGTGCAGGGCAGGAGTCGATGTGTGGACGGTCAAATCATGTCAACATTAGTTGGATCTCGACATTGCTGAACTTCGAGAGAGGCATAAGTATTTTGGTGAACTTCAAGTATAAGTCGGGGAGTAGATGATTGGGTTACTTCCACTTAAAGTCTTTCTTTCGTCTCCAAGTCAAGTGCGGAGGTAGATGAGTGGATGGTCAGTCGCATCCAATTTGTATTAGAGTTTGACCTTGTCGGGCTCTGAGAAAGGCATAGTTTGTTTGTCAGAATTAAAGCACATAGTTGGAAGTGGATGGTCGAGTCACACTCACTTTCCATTTCGAGTTCTTGTCCCCAATAAAGGGGCATATGGTAGCGGATGAGCGATTGAATCATGCTGTCTTGTGATGCTCTGAAGTTCTGATCATGGTCTGTAGAGGATGGTTGGTGCCCAATTCTAGGTACTTAATCACCTGCATCATATGGAAGTAGTTTAGTTCAAGTTGGTCGTAGTTTACAAAGATAACTAAAATTGAAATAGATCTTATCGATAAGTAAAGCAGCATTGTATGCTCGCTATTCCACTTTACCCCATCCCTTCTCATCTGGAAGTCGACTATAGGTGGTCCAATTAATAATCCAAGTTCTTTATCGATAGGATGTTCCCTGCCCACCATTCTACGGCGCTTGCACATATTAATGAAGCTATCCTTTCTAGATCAGCTTTCCGGTCACATCTCGGAGTTATTTGCAATCGCCGGTGTTATGACCTTGTGTATCTTGAAATATACAATATTTCTCGAATTTCCTCTGGGTTTCGATGGACTCTCTCGAGGCTGAGTTTCAGTACTATTTCGAGGCGTGAGTCTCCAAGTAGATGTTATCGATTGAATCGTTCAAAGGAGTATATGAGTCGAATTTTGAGATTATGGGCCATCTCCTAGAATCTAAGTCCTCATCTAAGGCCTCACTGTTGCCCTCGCTTTGAATTCCTTTAGCCAATGGGCCTGCATTATTCTTTATCCTGGTCTACTCTGCCTCCTCCTTGCTTAGGTTCTGATTCACTTTATAACAGAAACAATCCAAGGTAGTAGGAGGCTCTCCAGCTTACCAGTCACCAAAGTCTGTCTTGGGGTCGATTCCCTTTATCAATGCTATCAGTATGATGTGCTAACTAGGATTGCTCACTTCATTGACAAAGGTGTTGAATCTCTGCAAGGAGTCCTTGAGTGGCTCACCTGACATATGGAATAAATTGGATAATGACATCACATCCTTGGTATAAGTCGCATGCATCCTGAATTGCTTGACAAACTTCTGATCTGGTAGATCATATGAGGAGATGGACTTGGGTGATAACTGCGTAAATCGCATGATCGTTATTCTTTCAAGGAATATGGGAAAACATATGCATTTGGTGGCATCCAACGCTTTGGTGGGATCCATGTGCCACTCGTACTTCATGAGATGTTGCCAGGGGTCCGTATTCACATAATACGATGGCATGGTTGGCGCATTGAATCTCCTCGAACATTCTGCACGCTGAACAGCTTCGATGAATAGGTTTCAACTGGGAGGATGCTTCAATCATTGTCAATCCGGTCCGCTTTTAATTTATGGCTGCTTGTAGTGCTTGTCAATAATGTATGCATGGTTATCCAACATTTGAATGGTTGAGAATGCCCATCAAATGGCGAATTAGTTAGGATGGGGTCGTTGATCGGTGATGTCCTCAAACTTTCACCCAAATGGGGTGCGATCCATATAAGGCATTAAGGAAGGCCACTTGAGGATGTGAACCAAGTTTCAATTCATTTAGAATCTGTATGTTCGAGATATGAGCAAACCAAAATGGACCGGTATTGACGGATTGGTGGTAATTTACTTGGAGTCCGACCCAAGAAAACATGATATTTACTTGGAGTCAGCTCCTAGTTTGCTTAGAGTCATAGAATTTGAAGTCCTAGGTCGATGATGAATGCTGTTTGGAGTCATTTGCATGCTTGCTTGGGGAAAATCTTGGTTTTACCCGAGTTCGGCTTTGGGCCAGAGTTTCGTGGGTTTGCTTCAAGTCAAATGGGTGATTACTTCGGGTTAGACTTCAGGTCAACCCTGAAGTGAGTTTTTCGACAAACATTTCGACGATTTTTTGATGGCATTTGATGACTACCACTCTTGACTTGAAGATAGAGGTTCCATAATGGTAAGTGATTTCTCTCATGATGGATAGCTATACTTTGAAATGGCAGAATAGTTCGTGTCATATCTCCTTGGTTCTCCGGCTATTGGGATTAAAGCTTGAGTAGCAGTTCCTTGGCCATTCCTTGACGGCAATTCAGCAACTGCCGCTTGATCCTCTATGCCTCGATCAATCACAGGACGTAAGGGGAGTGGATAAAATGCACCGTATTTAAATTAAGTTCCGAGTCCAGAATGCGGGGGCACTGCGCTGCGGCACCTGTTCGAGTTTAAATTTTTTTATAGAGCGTTTTTCTAAATTTGGATTGTACCCAATTTTTTGGAATACTTAGCCAAATTTTGGTCTTAAATGGAATGGTAGTGGATAGAATGATCGGTAGGGAAAAACGATCGGTTAAAACTATAGGCTAGAACGATCTTACAGGAACGATCGCATAGAAACGATCGATGTGGAAATGATTGTGTGGAAACGATCTAGTAGGAACGATTGTATAGTAACGATCGGTGTGGAAATGATCAGTGTAAATCCTTGAAAGTATGGATCACACCCGATCGAATTATGACCTCCAATTTTTCTTGTTTCTTCTAGATTGAAATGGATCGGTCAGAAGGTTTTATGGAGGGAATGATGGAATGATCATTTGTATGGAGCACGGCCGATGACCGATCGTTCATAGATGCTTCAGAACTTGAAAATGTATGCATATTGATCAAACACATGACTAATCGAATGCTAGCATCATGATGCTTCAGAATAGAAAAATTATCGGTAGAAAGCTGGATATCTCTCGCGAACATGGAAATCAACAAGTAGAAGGTGAGATCCAATCAAGCCAAGAATTCATTTCCAAGTGAAAGCACCAAAATGTTGACGCCAAAAATGGGTATTAACACCCAATAGAATCTCGTAGAGAGTAAACAATGAATGAAATTAAAGCATAGCAGAAAAAGTAAATGAACACATAGATTTTTATAGTGGTTCGGCAATTTTGGCGTACGTCCACTTCATATTTTTACTAATCATGCACTTGATTATGATTATAAGAATGCTTGGATCAGCTGAGATCCATTAGTACAAGAGTGAAGAATGAAAATGGAAGAGACTTAGCAGAAAGAAAGAAGCCTCCTGTTTATGGAGAATGGTCGCTGTACTTATAAAGGAAGACATGCATGGATCAGGCTGAAAATTCGCCAGAAGAACCTCCAAATCCATATGGGCCCAAACGAACGATTACATGTCCAAACTCATCCTTCATAACGATCGGTGCTGATCATTCAAGAGTGCTCCAATGAAGGTGTGATCATTTCTTTGAGCTCTTCATGATGTTAGACGTTCGCTCTCCAAATTTCACACCATTATGATTTACCGTTTGTGAGATATCGTGTTTTCCATGGAGTTGGGATCGTTCTAGCTGAAATGATACGATCAATCATGAACGATGTATGCCGATCGTTCATTTTTCTCATCTAGGCATGCGATTGATTTTGGGGCTCCTTTCTTCAATATATTGATGTTCCTAAAGTTTCATATGTAATGGATTTGTAGATTCTGAGATATCAATTGATCATCGTTGAGTTAAGGTGTGGAATTGATACGAATGATCCATAGTAACGAATATGGATTGTCTCTGATCCATCTTCACGGTGTAGTGAGTTTTCATACTTTGAGTGTAGTTCACTATCAGTTTCTGCTTAGCCACTACTTCATATTATCACCTGTGCCTGATTTATGGGTTCATGATCGTTAATCCATTGCATCGGTCTAAATGACCATTGAGTCTATCTCGTTTGATCAGTTTAGATATAGCCGAGCCAAATGGACTAACTGTCCGAATCATTTTCTTAGGGTTAACTACCCTTCATCTTTTTCCTTGAAAACCTTTTTAAATGATTTGATCCTTTAAATCATACATATACAAGGAAAATATATATTTAGCTTTACTCTAAGCTATTTTCACATGTTATATATACTTTACTCACAATAATGTTGATGGGTTTTTAATAAGGATTAACTATCCTTTCAAAAAAAGTTAAAACCTCGTTTTAACTTGAAACACCAACGCTATATTGCCTAGTACATACATTCAAAACCTTTGTTTAAAATCTTTAAACCACCCTTTCAAAACCATTGAAGGAACCCCTTCGAAGACATTAAAAGCCTTTCGAAAACATTGGAGAAAATTTTCCTTTCGTTTCTCTGAAAGCTTCAAAACATTATACATCCTCCTTTAAAACATTTAAATATTGCCTTTCGAAAACATAGGAGAAACCTTCCCTTTCGACCCTTTCGAAACCCTGAGGAACCACCCCTTTTGAAACCATTCATTAAAACCTTTCGAAAGCATCTAAACTCAACTCATTCGAAATTACTTGGGTTTAATTTAAAACACGTGGAAACCTTTCGCAACCATTCAAAAATTTACCCCTTCGAAACCTTTGAAAACCGTTTCGGTCGAAACCATTTAAAACCGTCTCTTTCGAAACCATTTGGGTTTTACTTCGATCATAGAAAAAGGTCTTTAAAACATTTAAGTCGAAAACATCTGTTTCAAAACCATTTCCTAAGTAAAGAAGTGATGGTGTCGAAAGCATTGGAGAGGTGGCCAAATTTTAGAAAACAAAACAACCCCTTTGAAACCATCTGAGTCGAAAGGAAGAAAGCGGCAGCTATAGGTTTCGACCCAGTCGAAAGCAATCATTTAAAAGCAAAGGCGCAACCCAATCAGAACCATTTACTTTTAAACCATTTGACCTAGTCGAAAGCCAACTAAGTCGAAAACATCTTAGTCGAAAGCAAGCGGGCGCATTTTCCTTTAAAATCAAAACCAGGCCTCAACCCCTTCGGAACCCCTGGTTTCGACCCTACACCTTCCGCCAATGTCCAATTCACTACTTACTAGTTGCCTGTACCATTTGCATTGGTTTCGACTGTGTCAGAGGCGAAGGCATGGAGGCGGAACCTGGTGTCGAAAGCATCGAAACACTGAAAAACATGTTTATTTGTACTTTTAAACTATTCCTTTGTACCTAACCTGCTTTGTTTGTCTAAATCTGATTGGTTGCCATTGTCCTTTTTCAAAACTGCTGTCATCTTTCCAAATTTAATAAATTTGAATTATTTACAAAAAGCCTCTTCTCCTCTTTGAATTATATAAAACATTCAAGTCTCATACCTTAAATAGTTTTATATAACCATTAAAACACTTAGGAAAAATCTAGACCGCAACCTTTTATTATTTAACCGTAAATAATTTATAATTCAAAATAACATTTTCTTCACTAGAAAATTTATATAAATTCCATGAAAATTCTAAAAATTTAAACCCATCTCCAAAATATTATTTCTGGTCTATATAAAAATTTGCAAGGCATTTGGATGTCCTTTAATGGGGTTTTCACTTTAAAACCTATCATAAAATCAATATGAATAACCATAAATCATCAATAAGTATATATACACCATTCCATCATTCAAAAACATGGAAAATCAATGCAAAATACTTCGGAATTCATCTTAAAACTGAAATCATAAAAGATTTGAAATGTAAACATTATTCACCTTAGCTTTAGAGGTTAAAGAGATTGAGATGTGAATGGATTTGATTTGAATTAGCATCTTTCTTAGCTTCCTTCCTCTTACTCTTGTAAATGGTGGCCAGCTTTGAGTTTTAAAATTTTGAAAATGAAAAGTGAACGTGTATAGGAATACACGGCCAAGTTTTAGAGATATAGGAATATCCTCTTTTCTATTTTACTCCTCCTCTATTTCAATTTAACTATTATTTAAATTCATAGGTTAAATGGCATGGCTACCCTTTAATTAAATCAAATCTCAATCCCCTAATCAACACATTATTTTATTTTATTTTATTTTATTTAACTAATTAAATATTCTAAATAATATTACCAAAAATATAGGGTGTTACAAACTCCCCTCCTTAAAGAATATCTTCCTTGAAATTACGGTAAGGCCCATAACAAATAAAACAAAGTGGTAAAACATACCATCAAACAAGTCAGGATAAGTATCTCTAGTCCTACTCTTAACCTCCCAAGTACAGTCCCTGTCATCGTCACTCCACTGCACTTTAACTAATCTGACCGTCTTGGTTCTAAGCCTCTTCTCATCTCTCGCAACAATGCGAACTAGCTTTCTGACTATAGTCAAATTCGGTTCTACCACTAAATCATCTAGCACAGTCGGTGCAATAGTAGTCTTTGGGTCTCTAACGCACTTTCTGAGATGAGAAACATGGAAAACATCGTGGACACCTACCAAACTACTCGGTAACTCAACTCTATATGTGAGTTTCTCGATCCTCTCAATAACAGGAAAAGATCCAACGAATCGCGGTGCTAACTTTCTTGATCTTCCAAATCTGATCACACCCTTCATCGGTGACACCTAGACGAAAAATTGATCTCCAATTGAGAACTCTAAGTCTTTCCGTCTTCTATCTGCATAACTCTTCTGCCAAGACTGAGCCTCCTTCATTCTAACACGAATGACCTCAATCTTTTCTATAGCTTCTCTAACTAAATCTGGACTAAGAACCAACCTATCACCGGTCTCCAACCAACAAACGAGAGATTTGCATGGCTTTCCATACAAAGCTTCAAACTGTGCCATCCTAATACTAGTCTGATAACTGTTGTTATACGAAAACTTAACTAGATGTGGATGGTCTTCCCATGATCCCCCGAAATCTAGAACACAAGCTCTTAACAAATCCTCCAAGATTTTATTAACTCTTTTCGTTTGCCTATCTGTATACGGATGGTAAGGGGTACTCATCTTGAGCTTGGTTCCTAAAACTTCCTACAAACTCTTCCAATACTCGCTAGTGAATAAGGAATCTCTATCTCTAACTATTCTACTAGGAATTCCATGCAGTCTAACCACATTCTTCATGAACAACTTTGCTAAAGCAAGTGCCATCCTGGTTGACTTAACTGGAATGAAATGGGCACTCTTGGTCAATTTGTCCACTATGACCCATATACTTTCATTCCCTCGGTTCGACCTAGGCAACCCATCAATAAAGTCCATAGAAATAGAATCCCACTTCCATACTAGAATACCTAATGGTTGAAGCAACCCACTTGGCTTCTGGTGTTCGGCCTTTGCCACTTGGCAATTCAAGCATTGCTTTACATATAAGCCAAAATCCCGCTTCATACCTTCCCAGAAGAAACTTCTCTTCATATCCTGATACATCTTAGTACCTCCTGGATGGATAGAGAACTTTGAATGATGGCATTCCTCCAAGACTTCCTTCCTTATGTTTCCTACACTTGGAACACATAACCTTCCCTTCTTTCTCAACCACCCATTCTGGTCAAGACTGAAATCTTTCAAGTCATCGCTCTTAGTTCCTTCTCTAAGCTTCCTGATCTGTTCTGCTAACACTAGATCCTCTTCCTGTTTAGAAGAAATGCTTTCGATCATCACTGGTCGAACTTCCAAACAAGATAATACAACAGAATCTCCACTAGACCATGCCTCATATCTCCACTGCACTCTACAATCTGCCAATGCCTCCAAATCTTTCCACTCAGCAATCATCGCTAACACTGCATTCTGATGCTTCCTGCTAAGCGCATCTACAACCTTGTTTCCTTTCCTCGGTGTGCACTCAATCCTTAATATCATAAGGCGACAGTAAACTCTAACCACCTCTATCGTCTCATGTTCAACTCCTTCTGAGAGAACAAGTACTTCAGCGACTTATGATCTGTATAACTCAAACCTCTCTCCCAAAAGGTAATGTCTCCACACCTTCAAAGCAAAAATCACCGCAACCAATTCCAAATCATGCATCGGATACCTGACCTCATGCGGTCTAAGCTGTCTAGAAGCATAGGCAATCACTTTACCTTTCTACATCAGCACAGCTACTAATCCTATTCCACACGCATCGGTATAAACCACCAAACCTTGATTCCCTTTCGGAACAACCAACATAGGTGCATGGGTCAATAAGTGTTTCAGACTCTGGAATGCTTCCTCACACTTATCGGTCCACACGAACTTCACATCCTTCCTCATTAGCTTGGTCATCGGTGCTGCTAACCGTGAAAAATCCTTAATAAATCTCCGATAATAACCAGCCAACCTAAGGAAACTCTTTATCTTGGTTATTGTCTCGGGTCTCTTCCAACTATTCACCACCTCAATCTTAGTTGGATCCACTGACAACCCTTTTTCTAAGACTACATGACCAAGAAACCTCACTTCCTTCTTCTAGAAGTGACAGTTCGAAAACTTTGCCTTCAGCTGATGTTGCCTCAGCATCTCAAGCACCACTCTAAGATGGACTTCATGCTCCTTCTTATCCTTAGAGTATATCAAGATATCATCTATGAAAACCAATACAAACCTATCCAAGTGCTCTCAGAAAACCCGGTTCATCAAATCCACAAAGAAACCTGGCGCATTAGTCAATCCGAACGGCATAACTAACCATTCGTATGACCCATATCTGGTCCTAAACTCCGTCAATGGTATACTATCCTCTGCTACTCGGAGCTGATGGAAACCTATTGCCAAATCCAACTGAGAAAATATCTTGGCTCCACTCAACTGCTCGAACAAATCGTCAATTCTGGGCAATGGATATAGATTCTTTATCATCCTTTCATTCGACTTACGATAATCAATACATAGCCTCAACGATCCATCCAGCTTCTTAGCAAACACTACCGCTGCATCCCATGGCGAACTACTTGGCCTGATAAAGCTCTTGCCTTCTAAATCCACCAACTGCACCTTCAACTCCCTCATCTCTGAAGGAGTCATCCTGCTTGGCGGCCTACTCACTAGTTCTGCTCCCAAAACCAAATCTATCGAAAACTCAATGGCTCGTTTCGGTGGAAATCCAACTACAGGATCAAAACATCTGCGAATTCTCTAACCACAAAACTTGATTAAGCTCATCATCCGATTCCATAACACCCCACAAGGCATACATCTCACCGCTAGAACCTTCTACGGTATAAACAATCCGATCGCTACAATCAGGGTGTCTAAGAGATATTTTCCTATCCTGGCAAAATATCCTAGCATCGTACTCACTTAACCAATCCATCCCAAGAATAATTTCGAACCCCACAAAATCAAACACATGCAAATTGCAAACAAAAGTATGACCTAAAAGGTCAAACTCTAACTGGTCACATCTCAACCCTAGAGTTGCATACCCTCATATTGGATTCGCAACCCGTAAGGAAGTAACTAAATATGTGAGTTCAAGGTTAAGCTTATCTATCAAACATCTAGATATAAAAGAATGCAATGCACCAGTATCAAATAGAATGCTAATAGACATACCAATAATCTGAAGCGTACTACCCAAAACTGCATTTCCCTTCTCCTGAGCTGTCGGCTTCAAAGCAGTAGGCTCCAACGCATACACCTTGCCTTTTCCGTCCTTAGTAGGATCCTTGCACTGGCTCTTATAATGGCCTATCTGGTCATAATTGAAGCACCTGACATTCTTCCTCCCAGCCACATCCTTAGCCTTTCTAGCACGACACTCATTAGCGAAATGCCCCTTCTTGTCCCACTTGAAACAGACAATCCCAGACTTCCCTTTCTTAGCTACTCCACCCTTCTGAGCACCTTTCTTGGAAACTAACTTCCTCTTCTGGCCCTGCCTACCTGGACCTCCTTAGCCTTGCTCTTCTCGAGAGAATCAAGAATCTCCTTATTCCTCAAGGCCATCTCCATAACAACATCAGAAGGATCTCTAATATGAGGTAATGTAGCCCTATCCAACTCAGGCTTCAAACCTCGGATGAACTTCTCATTCCTCTTCATCACTATGTCCACTGAAGCATACCCATATCTGGCCAACTCCTCAAACCTTCTGGCATACTCCAAGACAGACATCTCTCCCTGCTCTAACTCATTAAACTTTCTGATCAGAGCTGACTGTGCCATAACAGACATGAACCTCTCCTGGAATCTCCTCTTGAAATCTTTCCAGGTCATAGTCTCCTCATCCACCGCCACGGTCACACTATTCCACCAAAACAATGCAGCTCCCTGAAGCTGTCTAGATGCCAACCTCCTCTTCTGCTCATCATTGAGCCCCAAGTCTGCAAAGATCCTTTCGCAGTGCAACTACCAGTTATACACCTCAGTGGCATCCTTTGTACCAACAAACGACTTTCCCCCAAGCTTAGTCTAATCTCCACTCAGCTTAGCAAAATGGTTAACTACCGGAACTTTCGAAACCCCTGCTCCTGGATCATTTCCTCCTAACACTCCGGCTGCAACTCCCGCCTGAATCATATTCCTGAAAAACTGATACATAACTACCATTCCGACTTGCGGGACTTCAGCACCTATATTATCTGCTTGTGCCTGACCTTGACCTCTCCTTGCATTAGGCCTGGCAATCACATCGGTGCCTTCCCCTCTTGGGTTAACTCTTCCTCTTCTACCATCCATATCTATATTCAAATCTTATAAGGTACAAAAAGATAACCTAACAAGGATAGGAGACTAGAGATAAAGCGCATACTTATGTATAGGAAATACAAGTACATTACTATAGCAATATCCCAAACCCGAATCTTTCTCTGATTCCTTAAGATCATGTTTTCAAAATCATTTTTAGTTTAAAGTTTTTCATAAACCTATGCTCTGATACCAATTTGTAACATCCCGTATCTAAAGGCCAAAAGCTAAGCGCTACAGATGCTACAGTCATCCATAATATTAACTTCTAATGACGAAATACGGTAATGCTAATGGTATCCATAATATCAGAAGCACATGAATATGAATAAATCACGTATTTCAAAACAACACTCATCTGATTAAATTTCCAAAACAATAATTCATATCCATGTTACATAATCCCATAACCATTTCCCAAGTAAATATTTAAATATAATTTATAATTATAAGCCAAGAGCGACATATGAAGATGCCCCCTTGGTTGATCAGAGTCAATATAGTCATATCTGACTTAATATACACAGCAGAATCAAAACAAAATAAAAGTCCTATACTGCTATCCGTCAGCCACATGCTCGTCCCAGAAGCTTTATTCGCCAAAATCTCAAAACCTGAAATCCTCAACCCTCAGCCTACTCAAATCGATTTTGAGCACCCGAGAGTTTAAGTGAAACAAAAACTTCGAGTCATACATAAAGCCTGGTGTGAATAATTTTGTTACATCTCATTTACTAATATTGAGTGAGACCACGCCGCTTAGTGGAACGGGTTTCCCCTCACTAATATCCTTTTCAAAATATATATTTTGCAAATCCTTTCCTGCAATCAAACTGGTATAATGATGATAATGATAATAGCTAAGTCCGTTAAGCTATAACAAAGATATTAATAGCTAACTCCGTTAAGCTATAACAAAAATAATAATAGCTAAGTCCGTTAAGCTATAATCAAATAACTAATGGACTATCTGTCCAATAGTAGTAAATGGACTATCTGTCTGAAACATAACAACAAGGTCCGTTATGCTAACAAATGGACTATCTATCCATAAAACTGGGCCGACTACCCTCAAACTAGATTAACTGTACGAATCAATATGGATTAACTGCCCGAATCATTTTCTTAGGGTTAACTACCCTTCATCTTTTTCCTTGAAAACATTTTCAAATGATTTGATCCTTTAAATCATACATATAAAAGGAAAATATATTTATTTAGCTTTACTCTAAGCTATTTTGCCATGATGTATACTTTACTCAGAATAATGTTGATGAGTTTTTAATAAGGATTAACTATCCTTTCAAAACAAGTTAAAACCCCTTTTTAACTTGAAACGCCAAAGCTATATTGCCTAATACATACATTCGAAACCTTTGTTTAAAATCTTTAAACCACCCTTTCAAAACCAATGAAGGTAACCCCTTCGAAGCCATTAAAAGCATTTCGAAAACATTGGAGAAACCTTCCATTTCTTTTCTCCGAAAGATTCAAAACATTAGGCATCATCCTTTAAAACCTTTAAATATTTCGTTTCGAAAACATAGGAGAAACCTTCCCTTTCGACCCTTTCGAAACCCTGGGGAACCACCCCTCTCGAAACCATTCATTAAAACATTTCGAAAGCATCTAAACTCAACTCTATCGAAAGCACTTGGGTTTAATTTAAAACACGTGGAAACCTTTCGAAACCATTCAAAAATTTACCCCTTCGAAACTTTTGAAAACCATTTCGGTCGAAACCAAAACCATTTGGGTTTTACTTCGATTATAGAAAAAGGTCTTTAAAACATTTAAGTCGAAAGCATCTATTTCGAAACCATTACCTAAGTAAAGAAGTGATGGTGTCGAAACCATCCCTTCGAAAGCATTGGGGAGGTGGCCAAATTTTAGAAAACAAAACAACCCCTTCGAAACCATCTGGGTCGAAAGGAAGAAAGCGACATCTATAGGTTTCGACTCAGTCGAAAGCAGTCATTTAAAAACAAAAGCACAACCCAATCAAAACCATTTCATTTTAAACCATTTTACCTAGTCGAAAGCTAACTAAGTCGAAAGCAAGCGGGCGCATTTTCCTTTAAAATCAAAACCAGGCCTCAGCCCCTTTGGAACCCCTGGTTTCGACCCTATACCTTCTGCCAATGTCCAATTTACTACGTGCCAGTTGCCTGATATTATGTGCATTGGTTTTGACTATGTCGAAGGCGAAGGCATGGAGGCGGAACCTGGTGCCGAAAGCATCGAAACACCGAAAAAAATGTTTATTTGTACTTTTAAACAATTCCTTTATACCTAACCTGCTTTGTTTGTCTAAATCTGATTGATTGCCATTGTACTTTTTCAAAAGTGCTGCCGACTTTCCAGATTTAACAAATTTGAATTATTTACAAAAAGCCCCTTCTCCTCTTTTAATTATATATAACATTCAAGTCCCATACCTTAAATAATTTTATATAACTATTAAAACATTTAGGAAAAATCTAGAAAAATTCCAGAAAATATCTTTTAATATGTTTTCCAACATATAAAAATTCAGACCCCAACCTTTTATTATTTAACCGTAAATAATTTATAATCCAAAATAACATTTTCTTCACTAGAAAATTCATATAAATTCCATGAAAATTCTGAAAAATTTAAACCCATCTCCATAATACATAAGTTTCTACTACCGTAGTGTACAACATACCTACTAGAATATGTATAACAAACATGAACCTCTCCTGAAATCTCCTCTTGAAATCTTCCCAAGTCATAATCTCCTCATCCACCGCCACAGTCATAATATTCCACCAAAACAATGCAGCTCCTTGAAGCTATTTAGATGCCAACCTCCTCTTCTTCTCCTCTTTGAGCCCCAAATCTGCAAAGATCCTTTCGCGGTGCAACAACCAGTTTTCCACCTCAATGGCATCCTCTGTTCCAACAAACGACTTTCCCCCAAGCTTAGTCTAATCTCCACTCAGCTTAGGAAAATGGTTAACTACCAGAACTTCCGGAACCTCTACTCCTGCATCATTTCCTCCTAAAACTCCGGCTGCAACCCCCGCCTGCATCATATTCCTGAAAAACTGATACATAATTTCCATTCCAACTTTCTTGACTTCAGCACCTACATTATCTGCTTGTGCCTGACCTTGACCTCTCCTTGCATTAGGCATGGCAGTCCCATCGGTGCCTTCCATTCCTGGGTTAACTCTTCATCTTCTACCATCCATATCTATATTCAAATCTTATGAGATACAAAAAGATAACCTAACAAGGATAAGAGACTAGAGATAAAGCGCATACTTACATATATAGCAAATACAAGTACGTTACTATAGCATTATCCCAAACCCCAATCTTTCTTTGATTACTTAGGATCATGTTTTCAAAATCATTTTTAGTTTAAAGTTTTTCATAAACCTATGCTCTAATACCAAGTTGTAACATCCCGTATCTAGAGGCCAAAAGCTAAGCACTACAGATGTTGCAGTCATCCATAGTATTAACTTCTGGTGACGAAATACGGTAATGCTAATGGTATCCATAATATCAGAAGCACATGAATATGAACAAATCACGTATTTCAAAACAACACTCATCTGATTACATTTCCAAAATAATAATTCATATCCATGTTACATAATCCCATAACCATTTCCTAGGTAATTATTTAAATATAATTTACAATTATACCTCAAGAGCGACATATGACGATGCCCCCTTGGTTGATCAGAGTCAATATAGTCATATCTGACTTAATATACATAGCAGAATCAAAACAAAATAAAAGTCCTATACTGCTATCCGTCAGCCACATGCTCATCCCAGAAGCTTTATTCGCCAAAATCTCAAAACCTGAAATCCTCAACCCTCAGCCTACTCAAATCGATTTTGAGTACCCGAGAGTTTAAGGGAAACAAAAACTTCGAGTCATACATAAAGCTTAGTGTGAATAATTCTATTACAGCTCATTTACTGATATTGAAAGAGACCGCGCTGCTTAGCGGAATGAGTTTCCCCTCACTAATATCCTTTTCACAATATATATTTTGCAAATCCTTTCCTACAACCAAAATGGTTAATCAAACCGATAAAACGATCATAATGATACTAGCTAAGTCCATTAAGCTATAACAAAGATAATAATAGCTAAGTCCGTTAAGCTATAACAAAGATAATAATAGCTAACACCGTTAAGCTATAACAAAAATAATAACAGTTAAGTCCGTTAAGCTATAATCAGATAACTAACGGACTATCTGTCCAGTAGTAGTAAATGGACTATCTGTCCGAAACATAATAACCAGATCCGTTATGCTAACAAATGGACTATCTGTCCATAAAACTGGGATGACTGCCCTCAAACTAGACTAACTGTCCAAATCAAAATGGACTAACTGCCCGAATCATTTTGTTAGGGTTAACTACCCTTCATCTTTTTCCTTGAAAACCTTTTCAAATGATTTGATCCTTTAAATCATACATATACAATAAAAATATATCTTTAGCTTTACTCTAAGCTATTTTTCCATGTCGTATATACTTTACTCAAAATAATGTTGATTATTTTTTAATAAGGATTAACTATCCTTTCAAAACAAGTTAAAATCCCTTTTTAACTTGAAACACCAAGGCTATATTGCCTAGTACGTACATTCGAACACTTTGTTTAAAATCTTTAAACCACCCTTTCGAAACCAATGAAGGTAACCCCTTCGAAGCCATTAAAAGCATTTCAAAAACATTGGAGAAACCTTCCCTTTCTTTTCTACGAAAGCTTCAAAACATTAGACATCCTCCTTAAAAACCTTTAAATATTTCCTTTCGAAAACATAGGAGATACCTTCCCTTTCGACCCTTTCGAAACCCTAGGGAACCACCCCTTTCGAAACCATTCATTAAAACCTTTCGAAAGCATCTAAACTCAACTCTTTCGAAAGCACTTGGGTTTAATTTAAAACATGTGGAAACCTTTAGAAACCATTCAAAAATTTACATCTTCGAAACTTTTGAAAACCGTTTCGGTCGAAACCAAAACCATTTGGGTTTTACTTCGATCATAGAAAAAGGTCTTTAAAACATTTAAGTCGAAAGCATCTATTTCGAAACCATTTCCTAAGTAAAGAAGTGATGGTGTTGAAACCATCCCTTCAAAAGCATTGGAGAGGTGGCCAAATTTTAGAAAACAAAACAACCCATTTGAAACCATCTGGGTCGAAAGGAAGAAAGCGGCAGCTATAGGTTTCGACCCAGTCGAAAGCAATCATTTAAAAACAAAGGCGCAACCCAATCAAAATCATTTCCTTTTAAACCATTTTACCTAGTCGAAAGCATCTTAGTCGAGAGCAAGCAAGCGCGTTTTCCTTTAAAATCAAAACCAGGCCTCAACCCCTTTAGAACCCCTGGTTTCGACCATATACCTTCTGTCAATGTTCAATTAACTACGTGCCAGTTGCATAATACCATTTGCATTGGTTTTGACTATGTCGGAGGCGAAGGCATGGAGGCGGAACCTGGTGCCGAAAGCATCGAACACTGAAAAACATGTTTATTTGTACTTTTAAACTATTCCTTTGTACCTAACCTACTTTGTTTGTCTAAATCTGATTGGTTGCCATTGTACTTTTTCAAAAGTGCTGCTGACTTTCCAGATTTAACAGATTTGAATTATTTACAAAAAGCCCCTTCTCCTCTTTTAATTATATAAAACATTTAAGTCCCATACCTTAAATAATTTTATATAACCATTAAAACATTTAGGAAAAATCTAGAAAAATTCCAGAAAATCTCTTTTAATATGTTTTCCAAAATATAAAAATTTCAAACCCCAACCTTCTATTATTTAACCGTAAATAATTTATAATCCAAAATAACATTTTCTTCACTAGAAAATTCATATAAATTCCACAAAAATTCTGAAAATTCTGAAAAATTTAAACCCATCTCCATAATATTATTTCTGGTCTATATAAAAATTCGCAAGGCATTTGGATGTCATTTAATAGGGTTTTCACCTTAAAACCTATTATAAAATCAATATGAATAACCATAAATCATCAATAGGTGTATATACACCATTCCATCATTCAAAAACATGGCAAATCAATGCAAAATACTTCAGAATTCACCTTAAAACCAAAATCATAAAAGATTTGAGATGTAAACATTATTCACCTTAGCTTTAGAGGTTAAAGAGATTGAAATGTGAATGGATTTGATTTGAATTAGCTTCTTTCTTAGCTTTCTTCCTCTTACTCTTGTTAATAGTGGCCGACCTTGAGTTTTAAAATTTTGAAAATGAAAAGTGAACGTGTATAGGAATACATGACCAAGTTTTAGGGATATAGGAATGGCATGTTTCCTATTTTACCCCTCCTCTATTTCAATTTAACTCTTATTTTAATTCATAGGTTACATGTCACAGTTATCCTTTAATTAAATCAAATCTCAATCCCCTAATCAACACATTATTTTATTTTATTTAACTAATTAAATATTCTAAATAATGTTACCAAAAATCTGGGATGTTACACAAGGATGCTCAGAAAAAGGCCAAGTGGAACCCTATTTACTATAATTGTGGAGATAATGGCCATTTGAGTAGGAACTGCAAAGTTGAAGGGAAGAAGTGTTATAATTGCAACTGGGTGGGGCATATGCAGAAAGACTGTCCTAAACCAATGAAGCAAAAATAAGTGGTGAAGGCATATGCTTTGGATGTTATTCCCACTTTGTTGAGCGCTCCCTCGAAAATGGAGAAGAGAAAGAGCATACTATTCAAGGTATGCTTTCTATTCATGATGTTCCTATACATGTTTTGTTTGATACCAGGGCTTCAATTATATTTAGTGACTTGTTCGATAGATTTGGATTTGAAACCAAAATTGTTGACCAACCTTTTGTAGTGACAAACCCTATTGGAGGCTCCACTAGCCTTTGTATGGTTTGTCATAGTTTAGTCTTATCGAGTCATGAATGTTTTTTTTTCTGTGATTGCTTTATATTGGGTTTTGTGAGGTCGGTATTATTTTGGGAATTGATAGGCTTAGGAAGTATGTGGTAATGCTAGATTACGAGAAGTAGTTGATGGCAATTGGAACTGAGGATGGGCAGAATGTGACACTCGACCCCAATACCCATGCCAACGAAGAGTCGAAACTGTCTGAAAGCACGAAGAATGATACACTAGATTAATGCTTTATCGTACGCATTCCCTTTGGCCAACATGGAAATATACACATAAAATCACTTACCAAAACATATCTCATCTTGGCATAAAGCAATGGCACGAAGAAGTTTCCCAAAATAGAAAATATAGAAATAATAATAACATATACATTCCAAAGTACGCAGTTGATAAATATAATACATCACACACATAAGGTATAAGTGTTTGGTTGAATATGTATAAAAGAGAAGACCAAAACTTCTACATAGAGTACATCATCATACACTATACATACATAAGTTTTTGCTACCGTAGTGTACAACATACCTGCTAGAATAATATAGAATAGTAACTTCCTCCTCATCTAACAGCTGACCATAAACTAAATGAAACCTACAAATCCTCCAACTACTCGTGAGGGTAACCCGAGAATTATTCATATGGAAAATAACCTGCGAGTTAGACTAGATCTGGTATGAGTGAAATCTTTATCCAAAATATATTATAATACATAATTACAGAATAAATAATAATGTAGTTGGACTACCCCACAAACATGGCCCTGTTTGTAATTTGAAATATTAATGACATAAGGACAAATATGCAGAAAAGAAATAGCATTCATCTAAAACATGTAAACAAGAAGTCATACCTGAAGCTGGGCCTGCAAAATAGAGTTTGAACGGTTTATAATGATGCATGCTCGTATTTGGCTATAGAATGATGCAAGCATCCAACAATTTACAACCATAAATTTTATAGGGTAAAGTGTTGTTGTCATACATTCATAAAGTACCCATATCTTAACTAAGTTATAATAGTGATAAAACACATGTACGTAACTCTATGTCCACACCTATTCATTTATATGTAGTCAAATTTTTGCTTTCAAATATATAAACTAACTCTATATCTGTAACACAATAATACCATAAGATGTGTAACAAAAGGAGGAAATACTCATTAAAAACACTAATGAGCATCCTCACACGGTCACTTTAGTACCTAAAGTCACAGAGAGGCATCATAACAATCCTATCCATCAGTTAATTTGAATAATGTTATGACCCATAATTCTATATAATAAAGCCCAAGTAGAAGGCTATCGACGAGCGGCAATAGGGCAAGCTTGCCATGGATCCGGGGCGATATCCCATAGTCGGTTAGCTAAGATGGATATTAATCTTTCTTGGCATTATATATGTCAAGCTTTAATTTGATAGATTTCTCCAAAATACCCTAATCGAATGGATCTCACAAGATCTCAAGGGCGCTAATCTAATCACACGTGAGTCTTCTCTTCGTCCTTACTCAAAATAATCTCTCATGATTATTACATAGCTCAATCCAATGATATATAAATAATGTCTTAAGGTAAATAGGGGTAAGAACAACATGTGTGAGAATAACATAGAATCAAACTTCACAAATCTTGTAAAGATTCACATATAAATATAGGCACATAAGTAACACACAAACACATTATTTACATGTACGGAATTTGGGGATTTGTTTCTTGATTATCGATAATAATGTCTAATTCTATTTCATATCTCATAATAAAAATTAGGTGAAATATTTAAGAAATTACATTCAAGTATGATTCATATTTTTAAATAAAAGATAATAATAGAAAAGAATTTATTAAAATTAACTCATAATTTAAAAGATTAGAAGATTTAATTATTAAATTTATATGTTAAACTACAAACATTTTCCAAAAACATTTGATCTTCGATTAAAAATAATAATAATTTTTATAATGATATTAAATTATAACTAACAAGGAATTTTAATTCCAAGTTTATAAGATAAATAATAATTAATTAATAATTCAAACTTTATAATTTATTTTTAACTTTCAAGTTATTTCTTTTATTAATCATTAACCAAATTTAATTTTAAAAGTCTTTGAAGAATAAACCTTTTAATAAACAAAGTTTTCTCTAAATATAGCTCAATTTATTTTTGTAAGAAATTTGTATAATTTTAACATTTCTTATGAGTTTTCGTTTAAAAGAAAGATCGGTTTTCAATTTTAAAAATTTTACTTTAAAATTTATTTTAGATTTATTTATTTAGATTAATTTTTAAACTTTAATTAAAAATTTAATTTGTACTTTTCAAATTTTAATTAATTTATTTTTGAAAATAAAATATATTACTTTTTTATATAACCTATTCAAGCCCTATTTTAGCCGGATTGAGCTGAAACAGTAGGTCAGAAGCGTTCTTTCCTATAGCCTGTGCTATAGCAAATAAGTCTACAGCGTATACTTTAGCCTATGTTGCCTTCACCTGCGCATGTAGGTGGAGATTACTGTTATGTCTACCCCTACATGCGCAGGTAGAGATTACTTTTGTATCTCTCCCTTAAATGTAGGTGAGTTAATTGAAAAAAAAAATCTTTTCACATGAAGAAATTAAAACGAAACTCCTGAAGCGCTAGCTTTGGTACTCCGTCCATCCCCTCTTGTAGCCAATTCCGACCATCAATGCGTTGGAAGTTTTACACCATTACTTTCCTTTTGTTATCTCTACATTACAAACATTTTAACCATGTCCAATTCAAACTATTTCAGCATTCCTCACTATTCCAAGTTCAATGAACCCATAAAATCAAGCAACCAAATCTATTCTACTATATAGAAAAGAGAATATGAGACCATATATATTCTTGCTTCTCGTTCATTCTTACCTCTAATCATCTTCTCTCGTTGATTTGAGAGCGAAAATTTCACTTACCCCTATAATATTTACTTATAATTCCAAGCTCCAGATTAAATGTCTATTGTATGTTAATAATAATATGCTCTTTCATTCCTATTTCATCTATTCAGAAATGCTTCATGCTCATTTTCTCAACTTCTTATCTGAAATAAATCATTTTATATTTTAGCTATTCAAAAATGTTTCACGCTCATTTTCTCTTCTTATTTTCATTATCTCAACTTATTATCTAAAATAAAATTTTAAAACGTAAATACTATCATATCCTACATTTTTTTAAATTAAATACAAGTGGAATATTTGCTCCTTTGGTTGTAATCATAGAATCTTCTATTATATATAAAACTGAATATCCACCTTTTCACTTCCTCTCTCCTCCTTTAATCTCAATCCAAATACTACACTCCCCTTGATTTTAGAATTTTCTATTTAACATGTTGCTTCCATTACATAATCAAACTTTCCCTCATTTATAACATATACCAAGTCTGTTGATCTTTTAATGCATTCTTTCCTCTTTTTCTGTTTTCACCTTCAGTTAGCACTTCTGTTATAGATTATATAAACTCTTCTCCTCCCATCAAAAATTTTAACCCTAATTTATTTTCCTCACTTTGTTTAATCTTAATTTCTGAAGAAATATTTCTATATTTCAATTTATCGTGTAAAACATTCAAATTCATGAAATTCTCAAAACATTTACACTTTCCCTCATCCTATTTTGAGTGCAAATTATTTTGTGGACGAACTCAACCGAAGGAACCATAATTGGTTTAAGTTTTAGTACTTATCATTTTTTGGTAAGCTTTTGTATTTTTATAACATTTGGATTTAGTACTTTTTTGTTTTTGGCCTATTTTAATTGCTTTATTTCCATGTTTGAGGTAGGGTGTTATACAATGATGTCTTTCTCTCAAATATCCTTATAGTAATTATTGCAGATGAGCACTAAACATGGATATAGAATGTGTCATACTATGTCATTTCTTCGTTATTTGCAAAAAATATAAGGTGATAATTTAAGAGCAAAAAAGATGAAACTAAAACACATTTTAAGTTCATTTCACAATATATTATATTATAGCTTGCTTTGCTAAATTTCATGGTACCTGTAGTAAGATAGTCTCTTATGTTTATATATATATATAAATATTGATTCTTTATGCACAGAAAATCCATAAAAAATCAAAGCTAATTATGGTATAGCTTCAAGTGCATAGGGTCATTTGAAAGCATTCTTTACCAAGGACATATTTGATTCCATAGTTTTACAAAATTAAACCATACCTTTACACTATTCTTTTTCCATGCAAGTTTACCATGATTTACTATGTACATCATCGCGAAATGTGGCTTACTTTATTGAGCTTGATGTGAATATATCCTTTCCATTATATATTGTTCTATAGCCAATTTAATCATATTCATATATATATATATATATATATATATATATATATATTGTAATATCTACATTAATGATTGTTATTTCATTTAAAATGTATGACATATTGATAATCTAAATGTATAAGATATTTAGTTAATTATAGAATTTACATACGCTTTTAGAGATGAAACATATGAATGTTAAAATATTACATATTTGATTTTGCAATTCATTTACATTTGTTAATATTATCAGTAACATATTAGATATCTACTATGTTGAAAAATTAACCCGAGAAATGCTAAAATAATACATATTTGATTTTGCACTCAGTTGTCTTCTAGCAAGTTATTTCAATGAACATGACAAACCTGGAAACTAAAAAATACAAACTGAAAAAGGGATGCACCATGACTTTAAGTGCTGATGTATGCTGGGGTGTGTCGCATTGTATCACTACTGAAAATCAAAGCATTAATGTCATTTATAGATGCCCTTAGTGTTCTAAATAGAGGCACAAAAATGTATTAAACTGCCCTTAATACTATGAGAGGCAGAATAGCTTCTGCCCCAAAAAATGCCGTCCCTAGAAGAAAATAAGGGCAGATATTTTGTTTAATTTGCCTCCAGTTCACCATATGCCACGCAAGCAAGAAATAAGTTGTAATCCCATTAGAGGCAAATCTATATGCCTGTAAAACTTATTGTATGACGAGGTTCCAACGTCCCTGTTACTTAATTTAACAGCTCTGTCCACCTATGCAAAGAATGAAAACAATATCTTCCCCTAATGACAAAGAACCATATCAAAACATATAGTAAAATTGTATGGACTTCCATATTGTAAATAAACCAAGCTACAACATATTATCATACATATTATTTAACAAAATGAACATATTGTAGCATTCAATATAATGAACAAAATAATGTAAAATGACAACATTGGCCAAGTATAACCAGCATCACAAAAAATGCTATACATTTTCATCCAGAAAAGAACTATAAGAGAAAAGTGACATTTCCATTGATACATGAAATAAGACTAGAAGTACGTTAAAGCTTTCCCCTTGTAGAAATATGCTTCATCTTCACTAGAATCAAAATAGCTAACAAAGACCAAAATGACATGTTCCAAATTCGACGCAGCGCTTACTTGTCCGATGTGGAGACACATTCTTTTTGAAAATCCGCATCATCAAAATTCGACATAATATTCCAGATAAGGTAGGATTGAGGTGCTTATAAGCCAAACAATATGAATGGTGACTATAAAAAAGGAAATGAAGTTAGAAATACAGGCTAATAATACTTAAAATAATGTATTGTGTATTTTGTTATATATGGTGGTACGTTATGGATGAACAAAGTAGATATCCTACATATGTTGATATGCTACAACATCCAGTTTTAGTAGTGGTAGTGTATCAAATTGATGAATAAGAAACCTGTTGTATTTCTAATGTCGCATAAATTCAATAGAACACATTTAACTAAATGCAGACTATATTAGAGAATTGTTCATCTGTGTAATATTAAATGTAAAGTGTAATAACAAAAAACAATTGAATATTTTGCATTATTGATACAAGATGAACAAAACTGAGTCGAATGGGTAAATTCAGAACGAAAGGGTGGACCAACCTAAAGGAAAGATTATCCGGGCGCAGCATAATCCATTTTCATATGAAATAGAGGATACGATGGATCCATTAGAATTTGAGATAAGGAAAAATGAAACTAAGGAAGCATGTTCAGCAGAGCAAAAATATTATGTAGATATATGTAGAAGACAATCCTGCACACATTCTGCACATAATAAAATTGGTACAAGTAATAGAAAACGGGAACAATAAAAAAAAACAGAAGACGAAAATCAAATTTTACCAAATTTTTTTTCAGTAAAAATGTTTATACATACATGATGCACACATTAGAGTTCACTTGAATCTTGTGTATTTGATAGTTGAATCATGACTTTTTGCTAGATTACAATAAGCTTAAATTACTTCTGAACTTATCAAGGATGGGAAAAAAAGTCCAGAAAACAAAACCTTAGATGCTTAGAACTGCAGTAAGAACACAATACTTGATTACATTTTTGAATAAATAAGGTTTCCCAACAATTTAGTCTACAAGTTCCTCAAATATACAATGTATGTCATCCCAAACATTGCATAATAATACAAAATAAATTACAAACCATAAAAATGTATTCTCAAAATTAATAGATGGATTTAGAAAAGGAGAACCATATACAACAGGTACACAAAATTTTATAGATTGGTTGTTTATACAAATGCCATTGATAAATCTTGTAAAACATATAAAAAATTGTAACAAAATCAACCATCAGGTAAGGGCTTGTTTATACAAATTATCATGTAAAACTTTGATAAAAGTACATAAAACAATCAAAAATCATGAAAAAACATAAGAGAATCATCTAGTTTTGACGGTGATGACGGTAAAATATAATATCTAGCTGTAGCAGCTTTTTGCTCTTGTTCTCTCGATAATGGCTATTTGGCTTGTAATTGCTGCAGCAGACATTATCAAAAAAGAACTACATGATATACTAGTATAAATGCACGCACCTACGTGCGTAATAAAGTTATTTACTTTTTATAAGAAATATTTAATGTGGAAAAACAATTTTATTAAAATAATGTGGTTTTATTATCTGTGTTATAAATGAAAAACCTTTGGTGACCATAAATGCTTTTATTTCAACCAATCTTGTTGGTAGAGAAGATTGTAAATCGATAATGAGATTCCGTTGATAGGTGATCAAGAAGGGGATGGTGGTGCATGCTATAAATTAGTAATGACTTTCCGTTGATGAATAATTGAAAAGGAGATGACATTTAGGATATTTTTGGGAACTAAAAAAATACGGTGGAAATCCTATTGATTGAAGTTTCATTATTAACAGTGGAGATGCACGTATGTATAAAATTACTAGCTATGCTGTTAGGGGCACCGCCTAGGTGCCACATAGTGCTATTTAGACACTACTTGGCAATTTTAAGGCCCTGCTTTTTTACTTTGGCGATTTAATCCACACTTATGCCTGAGGCGCAATTCAAACACTAATTTTTTATTGAGGCGCTATAAAAATATGTGTTTTTAGTATACTATTTTTTACTTTGACTAAATTAGTATAATTACACTAAAGACACTCATTTACTTTGCTTATTATTGACGATCGTCTTCTAATATAGTTTCAAAATTAAACCACACTTTGTATATTTCATTTCAAAATAAATAGACAATTATACAATAAGTATTCCTTTTTGTAACTTAAAATAAACACACAGTTAGGCAAACAAAAAAAATGTACAAGAAAAGTTACTCATTAACTTCTCGCTTTTTCAAAATTTTATAGTTTCTTAATTTTACTTTCTTATTCTATTTATTTTTAAATTTTCTTTTAAATTTTTTTGGAATATCACTGAAATTATTCAATTATAAGTAAAAATACAAGTTGTTCTCCACTATTGTACTTTTTATTATGAATTCATGATTATGGTAAACAGATATTTAATACAAGCATGACATAAATTTTATTGTTTGTAATTTTTTTTATATTATTGTAGACTAGAATAGTGTTTGTTTATTTGAAATTTATTGGTAAACTAAAAGTGTGTGTATACATACACAAATGTATATATAAATCATCATATATTAAAATAATAAAATAATGACACTCTAATCAAAACCAATTGAGTTTCTTACAACATGTATTTATTCTTTTTATAGTTATTCAATGCAAAATTTGTTTGCGTCAAATTATGTGGTGAGCGCATATTTTCATCCAGGCTCCGCTCGAACACCACCTGGACTCTAAGGACAGTCTTACTGCATAGCGCTCTGCCCTTCCTCGAACAACGTAGATTACTAGTATTATAATATGTAAAATAACCAGTATTATACATAATGTATAAAATAGATGCGTCACCAAGCAGAATGGTATGGTAATTTTCCAATAATACAACCAAAATTATATTTATATAGCTTCAATACTAATAAAATAATATTTTTGAATAGAAGATAATAGATCTAATATAACAAGAAAAATCATATTTTTAAACTAACGCTTTGCAAGTGAGGTAAGCATAAGAGAAAGAGAGTTTCTTCACATTTAAAAAAGTTCTTATAAACAATTATAAAAAAGCGTCCAAAGATATAAAACTTACCCCTCCATATGGTGACACATAATTAAACCAACTTCAATGTCTATCTTTTCCCTTGTGAACAAAAACAAAAGCCTCAATAGCACCATAATAGTGACCATGCTTTTATTTCTTCTCTCATGAAAATACAGAATCATAATTTTAGTATGCTGTAACCAACAAAATGATTATATCAAACATTTCTAAATAGTAGCAGGATGCATTAAGTTATATTAAAAACTGTCTCTTCATTTTAGATGTATACTTCGTATTATCACAAAACAGATATGAGGACTTAGTCATTAATTGCTACTAAAATTTTAATTACCAAAACTATAACTATGATTGTAACCAAAAAACCGTATTAATTTCTTATTGGTTTATAAGCACTTTATGGAAGGATTAAAACACATTAAATGAAACTAAAAGAAGGATGCAAATCACTCTGAATTCTTTGCACAATATTACCGAGTTTGAAAGGAAGACATTGATTGCTTTTTGCATAACCAAAATTAGAAATCCAAAGGACTTAAGTAAAAGTTAAAGGTTATTTTAAGATATTATATTTAAACTCCACATAATTAAAAGACACACTTTCCTCTATATTTCTCAAAAGTCCATTATTTGAATGCTACCAATATTTTATTTGTAGAAAAATGAATAACCAACATGAAAGTGTCTCCACTTCTCTAGTTACATTTGTAATACATTTTAGGTTCTCTTATCTTAAATAAAAAGTGATGAGATGATGCAACTACATGACCGTAAATATTTACAAGTTTGCAGTGATAACCTTTGGAAAAGGTGCAAAAAATAATAAATATTTAATTTGTACAATACACACATATCCACGGACAAATTATGAGGTAATTATAGCATATGCAAAAACATTGAGCATTCATCATGTTTCTATCAGTAATAGCATTTAGCAAATGTACTCAACCAACGTACATTGTGAACAATGTATACCAATATAGTTTACATCAAGCAAACATATGTGAGAAAACATGTTTATGATTACTTACAATATTACAATTGTGTCACTTGTGAAGAACACTAGTTCAACTTCAACGTACTAGTTTTTATAATAATCTTTACATTTTATAACAAAAACTTGTTGCTTTCATCCTGTTACTTACAACTGTATTATTTTCAACTATAATTTTTCTTTAGTGTTAATATCAATATCAATAAAACATACATACAAAAGAAACTAACATAAAATAAAATGTAAATGCAAGTACAAGAAGTGGAGAAGTGTGAGCCATCTGATTATCCTATGTCATAAACAGGTATAAGGGTATTTGTCAATGACAAATATTAATGACTTTCCAATGGATTTCTGTTCATATTATTTGCCTGACCAAAAAATAATAAAAGGATGGATCATCCAGATCCTTTGCAAAATAAAACGTTTATTCAAAAAAAAAAACTTAAAATATGCAATTAAGAATGTAACAGAATCACTAAACCGGTTTGCAATTATAATGACCGAACCATCATAATCCATAATAAAAATAGAAATAATTGTTAGTTTAATGCTACTGCTATACAATTTAATTTACTACTTTATGTTTTGTTATGAGGAGTGAACAAGTTACATTATTTTGGGGAAAATGACAAAATTACTAATCAGTTTAGAAACCTCTAATAATGTGGTGTAAATGAATAGTTGATTCCAATTTATACCATAGTAATAGACTGCATCGAAAATAAAAAAAAATGATTTGCGATATAGAAAAAAACAACAAAGTATTTATGTCATTTCACTCCATGGATGGGTTAAAATATTAAAATTATTTGTGAAACTTTTTGACAAAACTTTTTAATGTTTTTTATTTGAAAAGTTAAGGATATTCTTTATGTTTCTATCTAATAATTGCAAACGTGAAATTTTCGCTTACTATACGTGAAATAACTTATGTATATAAATGAAAGACTTCTTAGCTTTTGGATATGAATACAAAAGGCTTACTGAGAGTCTTAGAGAGTGATACTAGAGCGCCTCTGTATACATGTACTAGTACCATATACAATTTTAGTAAAACTGAGTACAAAACATGTTCTTCTCAATACCATTTTTCTCTACTTTTCACCTAGCAAAACACTATCAATCCACGGTAAACTACTGTTAAAATTGATCAAAAGTCATAAACCACTCATACAATCGTAGCACTTAAGCTTACATGAAAATAAATCATTTTCCAGTAGAAGATTTCTGTCTGCTTAAAATATGGTAACTCATCTATTTTGGTATAAAAAATACAAAAGTGAGTTTGGATAGTATTTTATAGTTATGGTAATAGGAAGTGTAAACTCACATCTCCTTAGTAGCACATCAATGAAAAGATCGTTCACCTCTTAGGTTTTTGCTACAACAATGCAAACATAAAATCCACAATCAGAATAACTGAATTAGATGATAATTATATTAATAAATCTATGGATAAATATCGATTTTATGTGATTATAAGATCACATTTCATGTACATGCATGATTGCAAAGTAATTAAATACCGCGGTTTCAAACTAATCAAAATAAAGATGAAGATAAAATAAAATAATGAACTTACAGAGATATGTAATGAAATTGATGAAGTGGAGGTGCAATAGCCAAATCGATAGATCATTCATATTTCCTTGACCTTTCGACCACACAAACTCATCATATTACAAGAGTTTCCATTAAATTTTGTTAAGCCCTAATTTTGGTTTGAAAAGGGAAAGAGAATTGAATTGCAGAGGTTAATCAACACAGCCAGAAATAAGAAAAATTTACATGTAGAAGAAGATACACTCTTAATCGACTGTCGCGATCTAGATTAAGAGCAAGCAGAATTAATCCTCACAGCCCCAGTTTCATTATATTTTTCAAAAGTGAATTATGTAGAATAGAAATGATCTGAATTTGACAGGTGGAAGAAAAGTATACAATAATATATTTTACGCCTCTAATCTAGATAGTGCAAAAGAAAATAACGCGGTAATTTTCCCTCCTTACGGCAAATATTTTGAGGACGAATAGCTATGGCATTTATAATGGTCTTAGTTATTAATATTAGGGACCAAAAGTATATTAGCCTCTAACAAATGATTAATAGGGGCAGAATTCTTAATTTGCCTCTATTTTGATGCCTCTAATACTTGCAAATTCGGTAGTGTATAAGGGTAACGGGCGCATATTTGAAAGAAGAATAGTTTCATATCGTGAAAAATAATGGATGTGAAGTGTTATATACGAGTTTGGTTGAATATAACAATGAGAAATTTCTTCTATTAAAAGATGTTGACCAAACTCTTTGTTGCCCTCACGAAGCAAAGTGTGGACGGATCTTGGAATTTAAACAATATGTTCTTAGTTCCAAGTGTCCAAGCCATTATAAAGGCAATGGGAACTGCAGTATGTTCGCTATGCACCTTGGATTTTCAGTTTCAAATAGACATACTATTGACTTTCTTTCTGGATCTGATATTGGAAATATAATGAATGTGGTGATTGTTTACTTTTCAAACAAAACAATGCATAACTGAATGTAATTTTTTATATGGTAAGTAGCCAATCAGTATTAATACATATACTTCTATCTAAATAGCTTCCTCCACTATTTTCACTAAGTTGATTATGTTATGTTGTCATTGTTTAAATACAACGTGACAAAATAAAGTAAATGCTTAATTGTTGTATGCGACTATTATAGCTCGACGATGAAATTCTTTTTGTTGCAACTGTGGAACAGTAGAAGTTTTACTTTAATAAGGCAAAATTTTGTAACTGATGCTAATTGTTTCATAGTATTGTTTGAGAAGTAGAAACATCTTTTAATTTATTAAAACTCAAAAATAAATAAATTACAAAATTGCTCTGGTTGATGTTAATCGTTCATGTGTCATGTTCTATGATTTTACCTTCAAAAAATAATATATGTTTAGTAGAATTATTGACTCTTTATGAGAGTTATCGCTTTGTACTAAATAGATGAAACATTTTAGAACATGCCATTCTACTTTTAATAAGAAAAATATGAAATTCAAGTAGAAGTTGTACTATTATAGAAAATTGCTCTAATGTTCCTAAACATAAGGTTTCATTTTCACAGCTTCATGCTCTCAACAGCAAGTCATGCAATTGAGGCTGTTATGCCTGTGGCGGTTTTATTAACTACTTAACTAGGTCAGCTCACAAACTTTGGGATACGTGGCTTCAAATTTCAATGCACTTATCTATCCCCATTTCTTTAGTTTTTAACTGATTTTATTTGGCCATAAATGATATATGGCTCTATGTATGTACAAAACTTTAAGTTCTAATGTTGTCCATATTTTTTAACTTTCCAACTATACCTAAGAGTATATATCTGTAGTTGCACTTTAATTTGTAAAGTTGGTTGCTTTAAGACCTCCTTATATGGAGAATGATAAACCTATGTCAGGAAAAAAAGAGCCATGCCAACAAAGGTTCATCCACATTTCTTAACTGCAAATTTAGGCAGGTAAAAGGTAATAATAATTTTTTTGTTAATCCTAACAAGTCATTGGCTATTAACAACCAAAGAATCAAGGATTCAAGTTCCTATTCGATCTTATTCATTTGTGTTTGCTAATATGAACAAACAAAATAGCGCACACATGCACTTATGATGAATTAGGACAAAGAGCCAACAGACTATACTCTCATTGTATATATGTATATTCTCTGGTTTATAATTTATATATGTTCTTAGTTTTTGTTTCAACATCCGTGATTTTCAATATATACATATGCTTTTAATAATTATACTGAACTAGGTGGGTGATCCAAGGAAAAGCATTCATTATTTTCATTCCCTTTCATAAGGATACCTTGTTCCTTATCACCAATTAGGTTTTATTTCAGTTTCAGTTTTTTTGTAATTTTTTCCTTTTGCAATCCGTTATATATTACTACATCCTTCTATGCCTTGAAAGAAATAATGTGATAAGCTATATTAGGAGTCAGAACTTGGTTAATGTACCTTATGAAATTGGTAAATATTTGAAAGACAACTAATTAGAAGAATTTAACAAACTTCCACACATGGTTACCTAAAATAAATTAGTTTGAGTTTTAAGATATTTCAATGGTATACTATAAAAAACATATTTGGAGAAAATACATATGTTTTTAATAATGAGATCTTTTGATATGTTTGCCTTAGTGGCGAAAGAATAAAAGTGGATTTGTATTATTGGTTTGAGTTGGTTCTTCATCATCGTTGTTGATCATCATCATCATCTTCAGTAGTATTGCTGCTGCTACTGTTGTTGTAGATAATCATCATCATTGGGTGTTGTTGTTGTTGGTTTTTTTCTTAGAAGAATGTTTCTCATTTATAAATAATGTTACCATATTAGTAGGGAGATATTACTTTGTCATTTTATAAAATATATGCTCAACCAATTTCAAATGAATATCTCTTTAGGATGCATGCATACAGAATTACTGGTAATTTTTCATATCACAACATATCAATAACTTTTGAAATAGCAAATTTTGTTAAATGTTTCACCTCGCCATATGACTTTGAATGCTCTTGCCAGTTTTAACTCCATAAAAGTATAAATGTTAATTAATGTTTAAAATAATTGTTTAATAAATATTTGCTTTTTTTGTTTTGTTATTTGACACCTTTTTTGGATTCAAGTTATTAGGTTATATCTTACAATAGCATCACCTACTGAATTTTAACATTGAAAAAACGGATAGAATTTTATAACTCACCTGATTACAATAAGAAATTGTCATTCTTTTAGCTTCATGTTCAACTATCATAATTAGTATATCTTTCAATTATATAGAGTTCAATCATTCCTCGAACCACCGTATGTCAGACATGGGTTTTTACCAGTTAACACATAATTCAACAATTAATCACACCAAACCTCAATTCAGATTAAAACAAACAATTTTATCAAAACATTAACAACAAAGACACCATATTATTATACAAAAGAGGCATGCATAGAGTAAAATTTTATAAAATAGGGATTTATAAATTTCACTCACAAAAACACTACAATTCTTTCTCTATTTGTTTTATTGTTGATGGCAACCCTATCTATGGCCATTAAACACCAGTTTATCCTCATTCTATCATTTCCAAATTTTCCATCCTTGATTCATGCTAACATTGGTATATGTGATAGTGGGTGGCTTGTAGATTTGAGATTGAGTGGTATTTTGATTTTAGGAAATTTTTTTGATTTTATTTCAATTTTAGAAGTGGGTAGTTTTGAGTTTGAGAAAAAAGGGAAGAAGGAATACATATATTTATTTGAGTGGAAGAAAGAGGATGGGATATGCGCGTAGGGAAAAATAGATAAAAACATACATGTGCAAGGCTGGGCGGGGAGAAGTGGACCCGTTATAGGGTGAGGTGTTGACTTGAAAAATTATTCAAAGGCCCTCTATATTTTAATGCATTTTATTTTAGTACTTTTTACACCAAAAGCGCTTCAAACTTATTGCTTTGCGCTCCAAATTTTACCGAAATTCTTGTAATAAAATTCTAAATTAGATTCTTCATTATTAAAATTTATTTTCACACAAAAATAAATTCCTTTTATAATTTTAATAAATTTTTACCGAAAGAAAACGACGTTTAATGTAACAAATCACTTTGCATTGATTTCATTAAACCGCCATATTAATTCAAAATAAAATCTTCTACTTTATTAAAATAAAGTTTACTAACCAAAAATAAAAATTAATTTTCCTTTTTAATTATTATTTTAATGATAAATAATTCATTTTAATTTAAACAACTGAAGACTTCAAATTTATGTCAAAATAAATATATGCAACCAAACTCACATTTTTTTTATTAAATAACATTCTTCATTTTATTTATTACACAAAATAAGAATTTATGTTCACTAAACATTGTTTTTCTTACAATTTAAAATTATTTAACTCAAACTTCACATTAATTAATTTTAATCTTCTCCCAAAATGGTTTTATCCACTTCACCAAATCTCTTGTGTATTTAATATATATAAAACATGCCAATGATGTAATAAAAATACTTCAATCTACCACAATGCTTATTTATTTTATTATTTTAATTAACTAATGGTTTGTTATAATTTGGGCTATTATAGATCTCCCTCCAATATGAATTACGTCCCCACAATTCGTACTTAAGGAGATTGTAACCATTTTTCACCTATTCTAATATCTATATAATATGCATTCTTTTTTTTGTTTCCCAAGTGCAATCTTTAGCATTCTCATACCATTGTACCTTTACTGATTGAACGTCTTATTTCTACGCTGCTTTGTTTCACTAGTTACTATGCAACCTAACATAGGTCATGTCTGGTTCAATGTCAAATCCTAGAGTTGCTTTGGTTCTAACTCCGCTTCCAAATCATACACACATTTCCTTAGTTGAGATACATTCAATACGTTGTGGACTCGAAGATGAGTAGGCAATTCAATCCTGTAAGCAAGCTTTCCAATTTTCTCCACTATCAAGTATGGACCAATAAACCTTGGAGCTGACTTGCCCACCTTTCCAAACCTTATATTGCCTTTAGTCAAGGATACTTTAGTAAACACTTTATTTCTCACTGAAAATTACAAATTTTTGCATCTTTTTTCAGCATAGGATTTTAGTCTGTCTTGAGCAATCTTTATTCTTTCCCTTATTAAGTCAATTTTCACACTAGTTTCACGAAACATATCGGGAAACAACACCAATCTATCATATGTTTCCAACCAATAACTAGGCGATCAACAAGGTCTTCCTTACAATGCCTCGAATGGTGCCATTTAATGCTAGATTGAAAACTATTATTGTATGTAAATTAAATAAGAGGTAAATGATCTTCCCATGATTTTCTAAAATCAAGTACACAAGCTTGTAGCATATCATTTAATATCTTATTAATTCTTTTGGTTTGTCCATCCATTTATAGATGGTAGGCGGTACTTAAATTCAATTTATTTCGCAATGCATTTTGTAGGCTTTTCTAAAATTCACTAGCGAATATAGGATCTCGATCATATACAACACTACTAGGCATTCTGTAAAGGCCCGCTTTTCCGTATCCTTTGAGCCGACAATAAACCACACATGTCCAACTCAAATTGCACAAACAAGCGGATCTTTAAGGATAGAAAAAGAAAAATAGACGGAACAGAATCTCACACGAATGGAATAACATATAATATTGAACAATAATCTTTACAGCAGAAAATTTTAAAATACATATATCAGAGTCTAACCTAAATTCAGCTTGGACGGTTATAAACGTCCGTTCTTACAGATGCTGACAAACATCAAACAACTGCAGCGGATAATAGAATACGTCCATACGTAGATGAATATCTCCATCTTTCCTCTGGAAACTCCAACCATCTTCAACTAATCCTGAAACTACTCGGATCTGACCCGAGTATTAAAAATACCCGGATCGGGCTTGATAAACCAGCGAGAGAAAACTCAAATATTAAATGACAAATTCATATATCAGCCTTAGAAAGAGTATCCCATAAGACCACGCCCACACATAAACACGGACGGGTTTTTCCCTTATGATAACTAAAACATTTCTATATCAAAACATTTGATATTATTTCTAATGACATTCATTGAAAACATTTGCAAATAAACTTATTAATCTTAGCCGAAATTGTTACATTATTAAATTACAGCATCGTAGGTTCTACAATCAAGTCCGAAGGCACTTATCGGAGAAGGGATTCCATACAAATGACAAGGTAAGGGACTACCTTCCGACAGTACACCTCCAGAGGGATGCACCAACGGTCCGGATACTGAACGCCTAAACCAACACAGAACCAGCCTACCCCTTCACTAGTACCGTATATGTCATCACCCCGGCCATTACCGACCTTTAACGGGATCCCGAGTTGTACATTCACTATATACTTAGACATGTGTACAGTAATCTAGAAGGGTGATGACATCTCCTAATGGGAGCGATCCACTTAGCGCTGCTGCTTCTACCCTGTTTTTGTCATTTCCAAGTGATGAGGCCTGAGGTAAATGACCACCTGTCACATAACACATCTTCTTTGAATGCCACATTACCATTCCATAATCACATGACCGATTTCTACAAACATATAACCTTTGAGCTCGTATGTCTCAGAGAAAGTTGTTAAGCTAAGAGAAGTTGCCTTCTCCGCTAGCTTGTAGATATATGTTTTATAGAGATCACTCAATGCAATTTAGAATGCAATGTCAGACATTCGTCCATACAAGTTGTCCATGAACAGGACAAACCGAAGGTACTCTCCTACTTCATTAGTAGCAAGAAGTCCTTGCATTAGAGATTTTCACAACAGAGCACTGCTGCCACCATATGATATGGTAATTTTCACCTCGAGGGACTAGTGGCAAATAGCCCTATATCAAGAAGATCTCCATCTTCAAAATCATTTGTCTTCAAACACGTTTTACTTCGAACGTAGATTGGTTCGAAGTGGTTTTTGGATATGAATCACCCAAATCCGACCCGGGTTCCTTCGAAGCCAATCATCGCTTTAAAAGATGTTAAGTTCATATGTGGATATCAATCATCAATCAATTACTTCATCTTTTATTTAAATCAAATATCTTTCTTAGATATATTCTTTTCAATTTATTCCATTTTCTTTTCAAGAGTATATTGAATCATTAAGCCTCATTTATTAAATCATTTGATTTATTAAACCTCTTTAGATTTGAGATAATTCCAATCATTTTCTCTTCCTTTCCAAATCATTCATTAAATCTTAATCAAAGATTTCTTATATTTAAGTTAGAATTTTTAACTTATGGAAAGTATTCTCAAATTATTCATTAAATCTTAATCAAAGATTTCTTTCTTAACTTCAAATCATATTCTTACAAATTGAAGATTTTCATAACAGAGCACAACTGCCACCTTTGATATGGTAAATTTCACCTCCAAGGAATAGTGGCAAGTAATCCTACATCATGAAGATCTTTGTCTTCAATATGTTTTATTTCAAAAATTAGTTTGAAGGGGTTTTCAGATAGGAATCACCCAAATCTGATCCCGGTTCTTCGGATAGGAATCACCCAAATCCGATCCAGGTTCCTTCGTACCAATCATCGATAAAAAGATATTAGTTAATATTCTAAAATTTGTTTCTTTTTATCTTGGAAAAACTTAAATATGATCTTTTTAGAGCATTTGGGCTTTCCTTTCGATCTGTTCCACCCCTTGCCTAAGAAGAGAAAATATAGGCCAGGTAAATTCAGGGCACTAGTTGCTCCATTCCTAACCTTAGTTAAAAACCTTGTTTTATCTTTCTAGATCTCACAGGCGGGACAAATGTACTAGTCGTTTCTGCATACTCAGTTTGTTATTACATTCAATATTATTCACTTTTTATTTAAGTGGTATAAACAATTCCTCTTAACCATTTATTCAAACTCTTATTAACACTTCCAAATCATCTTTAAATTACTTAAATATTCTTTTAAAATCATTCATAAAAGATTTAGAAAAGAATTGTTAAGCTTAAAACTACATTTCAAAAGTTATTTAAAACTGCTGCGAAAAGCGTTGCGAAAAGTATTGCAAATAGTATTTTAAAAGCTATATTCTTTAAAACGACTTTTATATCATCTAGAAATCCATCTTTTCAACATAAATCTCTTTTAAAACATTTTAAAATATTTTTAGAAATATTTTTAAAACATTTAAAAAAATCATTTATAAAGAAATCTTTTTTTGGATTCCGAACTGCAAAACCGCGATGTTTTCAAAAAAGTGTTTTGGACATATTTCAAAATCTACTTAATGAAATCTTGATTTTCTTTCTCGTTGGGAAACTATGGATATAATAGATCATAAAATTCTTATCTCGAAGAATTCCGAGCGATATTCCACTTTGTACACTCATTTAACTTTTATGGCACGAAATCGCGAACTACCATTACGCGACGCGCCTAGTTTTGACTTGTTTTTCAATTTCTTTTCAAAGTTCTTGGAAACACTTTTAAATGTTTATAAAACATTTCTAAATCATTTTAAACTCATTTTAAATAATATATTTATATTTCAAACTCATATTCCATTTCATTTTATAATATTATATTATTATAATATCATTTTAACCTTTTTAGATTATTTAAAATCATTAAGAGGCTAAATAATTTCCATACACATATTTGTATGGATTTAATTCTCATTTAATTAACTATGGTTAATTACTAATCATTTTTTATAATTATCAGACCAAGTTATCAACCATATAAACAATCACATAATCAACCAATTTGCAACCAAGTTATCAAACATTTAATCATCCAACATATTTAAACTTTCAAATCATTATACTTGAAATAATTTATGGATTAATTAGTAAATATGAGTACTCATCTTTAATTTAACCAATTCTTCCTACCAACACTCATATGCAACAACACTTCATTAAATCATCTTAACTTCACCATACCATCACTTAAACTCTTTCACCATGCTTCAAAGTGCTCGGCCACTACCTCCCAACATCCATAAGTTCAACCATAACAGATTCCCCACCATCCTCCATTATTCTTTAACTTTTTAGATTCTAAATTATGTTTTGGTGATATTCTAAGGTCTTTGGCAAAGTTTGATGGAGTTTTGACATTTTTTGATACGGTTTTGAAAAAGTCAGTAAGGAAATGGAAGAGAAGAAGCCATTAAAGCTCAAAAGATGAAGAAGAGAAGAGAATGGTTTGTGTGAGAATGGAAGAGGTATGCATGGCTATTTATAGGAAAATGTTTGGAATAAAATATTATTAAAATGACCAAAATACCCTTACTTACATTTTAAGCAAAGTAACACTTAACATCAAATGTCACTTCACAACTTTATGTCCATTTCACTTAAGAAGTAAGTAAGGAATATAATAATTATGTTTTGTTTTATTTGACATGTTTTGGAATTTTGTGCTTACTTTTTCTTAATGAAATTCTAGAATTTTCTAAGTATGTTTAGTAAAAGTAAACTTGATTAGTAAATTAATTAATCTTATACTATTTGAATATATATTCCTATATAATAAAATAAAGGTGCGACAACGTTGTGACAACTTTTAATCGACAAAATTGTTGATTTTCGACAAAATGTTTTGCGTTCGCATTTTAACATTTTAGTTAAACTTTTTGTTTATGTAAACCAAATTTAAAAATAAATTAGTATAATGTTATCTAAAAATATAAACACTTATAAATAAATTAAAATAATTTATTTAACTATTGAAACTTACTTTTCTGAAATCAGCATTTTGTCACTTTTGTCGATATAGGCAAATGTTACTATTTTTGTGTATACTTCTCTTTTCAAATCCTATCTAATATTGTTTGAATCATATAACCTTACCTATTTTATATTTAAAATCATTTTAAATAGTATATTTTAAAGTGGTCAAATTCTGGGTCGTTACACATTCCATGAAGCTTAACAACTTGCTTCACATATATCTTGGCTAAACTTTATGTAGTTATATTTGATCGTAATAGGATAAAGTGAACACACTTGGTCAATCTATCGACAATAACCCATATCCTTTCATGACCATGTTTAGTGTAACAACCCCTACTTCGAGACTTGAAAATGGACACTGTTGATGTTGTAGTCATCACCGGAATTATTTTCAAGTGACATAAGTCGGTTCAGTTTAAATGAATAACAGTCAGAGTAAATTGTGACAACCCGCATCAAGTAACAAATTAATTAATTATTAAATAATGGTTATTAATGAAATAATAGAGATTTGAATAGAATTAATATGGAATTAAAGAAACGATTCATAGAATTTGATGGAAAATAGTTTATTAAAATGAAAAGAATTTGGTTTGAAAGAAATGTTGATTCAATATATTATTTGGTTATTTCCAAATGAAAAGTTATGGATTATTATTTGGAATAAATTGATGAAATGATATTTTATTGGATTTTGTAATAAATGAGATTTGAAATAAATGTGTTGGAATTTAATTGGAAGTTAGAAAAGATTATATAATGATAAAAATATTTAAAATGGGTTTAGAATTGATTTTGAATCAGAAATAAATAAATTCAAAGACCACTAGAACACAAAACACAAGCCCAATATGTCTTCATGTAAACAAATATGGTTTTGATGTGTTAATATTGTTATCATGTAAATAAGGTAACAAAATAAATATTTATATATGAGCCAAGCCCAATAGTTAAGTCCCAAAACAAGAAAAATATGTAAAAGTGTTCATGAGAAGGGGTTCTAGAGTTTTCAAATTCTAGAGGCTTCACCCACCTCCATAAATATAACCTCTGTAATGACCTAGAATTTAATCGCTATTTAAGTGAATATTTAATTATATTTTTAAATAATTAATAAATTAATTTTATTAAAAAATAAAACTATTTTAAATAATAAGTAATGATGATAAATTAATTTTCAAAATTTTTTTACCAATATATATAGTTCATAAAGAAATAGAAAATGTGACCGGAAATTATTTTTTGAAATATTGATTTTCATTGGTTAAAAGTTATCTAAAATGTCATAGCACTATTATAAACACTCATATACACATTACAAACTATTTTAACATGGTGTGTACATGTATATATGCATGTACATATTTTATCCTTAAATATATAAACATATAGGATAAAAGAATATTTTATTTATTAAAAATGTATATACATAACATACAAAAAAACCTTTTTCAACTCAAAGTGCATGGGATCATGGCATGAATAGTTAGATGGGAGGTGTACATGTGAGGATGGAAATGGTGGAGGAGGGATGGAGGTGCATGCACACATATATATTAAATTCAAACACTTTATACATTTTAAATATTATTCCTAAGCCTATAAATAACACTACTCTTTCATGTTTCTCATTTTACAATCTCCATATCCACTTTAAATTCCTAAGAGCTTGAGAATATACATTCATGGCTTCTCTCCATGAATTTTAAAGTAAGACAAAACTACTTCATTTTGCTTCAAATCTCTTCTAAAGTTCAGAAAAACACTTCTACAAGCTCTACAACCCTCCTCTTCCAAAATACAAGCACTCAAATTCCCCTAGCCTACATGGTTGAGCCCAAACTCCATATGACCGAGCCCAACTAGTCATTAGCAAGCCCATTTAGGGTATCCAAGCATCCAAAGTTTCAGTTTTTGCAAAATTTTTAGTTGTTTTCAAGTTTTAGCAAAAGTTCGCCTTGGGTTAGTAAGGTTTCATTGAGTAAAATTCTTGTTTTTGAAAAATAAAATAACTTGATTTTGATGAACATTATGTTGTGAAAATATAGTGGTTAATGTGTTGAAATATCATGTTGTTTTGATGGTATATGATTATAAGTTTGTGGTTGAACTTGGATTTGTGATTTAGTTGTTAAACGATATGTTTGGATATAGATATATGAATGGTTGATTATAATATGATGGTAGTGTGTTTGTAAAAACAAAACCAAGCGTATGTGAAGAAAATGTTGTGAAATTAGCACTTTAAATGTCACAAAGGACATGAGATCCGATTTGAAAATAAAAGCTTGTTTCTAGTTTTTGGATTTAGTAAATGTTTTACAAGCTTTCACCTTTTGTTTAAGTTTCAAAACTCTTCCATTTTTGTTTTCAAATATGTAGTAGCTAGAGTTAAAGTGAGGTTTTCACCTAGAAATCAATTCTAGCGAACTACGTCATAGCGATAGTCCCTATGGATGTAGTTTGGAAAATTTCACGATTTCAAGTTTTAATGTGTTTTCTTTTGGATTATTTTTGAAAACTCATTTCAAACTAATTAAGTAAGTCAAAAGTTTAATTTTAATTATTTAATAATTTAATTTATTAACTAGGATAATTAATTAATTAATTAATTAGGTTAAATAATTAGAGTTTAAGAAATTATTAACCAAGTTAATTATTTTTGATTTGGGAAGTTTTAGATAATGATTAATTAAGATAAAAGGAATTAATTTTTTATTTAATCAAGTTTATTTACTTTAATTAATTATTTGATTAGAGTTAATTATTTAATTAATTTTTATTTAATTAAATGTTAATTATCCACTTAAGTAGGGTTTAATTTCTTAGAAGAATGTTATTTAACTGAAGTTTAATATATAAAAATTTAATTAATTAAATTTCAAAGTGTGATTTTTGATTTAATTAAGATTAATTAAGTTTTAAAGTTATGATTTAGTTAAGGTTTATTTATTTTAAAGTTTCTTTCGAAACTCTATCGGTTATCTATTTTTAACCAAATTTTTAAGTAAATTGTTTTAAAACCAAAGGATCTCTTGTCTATGCTATTAAGTAGCGAAATGAATTAAAGTAGTTTTTTATTAACAGTAAGTCGACTTGTACTTATCACAAATACCACACTCCGGGAATGTGATGAATACAAGGGGGTTAATTTTGATAAGCGGTCATGATAATTTAAGCATATGGAACGTATGTTCATATGTAAGTCTTTACACCTCAATAGTGGAATGGTTTACTATAAACAACTTGACTTTTTAAATTATCAAATTTTGGTTTGGGTAGACTAGGATCGGATAGCAGTTGTTATCCCAAAACCACTTTGAACCGACATAAGCGTTCGAATTGGAAATAGTGAAGGCAAGGTCCAAGATGAAGACTTTGGAGTGCAAAGGCTATTTGATACTAATTCTAAGGGTGATTCCAAAATGGGTATAGTGGAGGTAGTGCCTTCGCCTCGTTCATCTCCTGAATGACTTGTATGGATGAATGCTGACATTGTGTCAACATCTGGAAGGCGATGTAGCATTCTAAGTGGTAATGCTCTAGTAAAGGTAACATAACCTCAAGCCTCATCAATCGAAAATAACCAAAACCGATTATGCAGTAGGACTATGTGGGTTGCTCCCATCAGGGTATGTCATTACCATATCTAGAATTAATATTTGACCCATTTTTGTACGCTCCGGTACGGTCGCTGATCTCAGCAATGGTGGTGATGTATTTGGTGCTACTAGTCAAGTGGTAGTGTGACGACCCGCATTTCCGAAGGTTTAAATCGACAATAATCCACACATGTCCAACTCAAACAATCCGAAACACAGATAATCGATAGGCTTAATTAAGAAAAATAATAAAAGAAGAAAACGAATACAGAATCTTATAGTGGAATGACAAAATATAATAATCAAATAAACAGTTCATGAAGCTGTTTGTACTATACATTTGATTATAATTTATATAACATTTATCAGAGTTATATACACAACAGAACAATAGAATAATGTAGCAGAACAAACAATATGGTGAAATAATACTAGTAATAATAATATACCAAATCTTCGTCTTCGTCTTCCAAAAAATAATCTTCAATGCACTGAAAAACTCAGGGCTGACCCGAGCGTAATGAAAAGACAAAACACTCGAGTCAGGACTAAAATATCCTTATGTGAGTCAAATTAATATCACATATAATAGAAGTGTAATAGCGTCAGAGATGTTTACGGGGTTTTAGATCTCCTATCCAGTATATAACATGCGTGCAATAACTCAAGAGATGTTACATGATTTTTCATCTCTTAAGGATCCATCAAAATATCTATAGGTAGTAGAATACGCTGTATATGTAATGTCTAATCAGTAAAATAAATATTTTTCTTAACGTTAAGGCTTACATTAACCCCCCCCCCCTTAACGCGTTTTAAGCATTGTCGTACAGTTTGCATTATTACGCCCCTGCAGCACGTCGGGGGATTGGGATGCGCCATGATACGACAACATTAAATGAAACTCATAATGGTCTCGTATAAGGAAAAAGTATGACAAGGAACGTGAGGCAATGTCAAAGATAGAATACCACCAATTCGGGTCGCAGGGCTGGTGGTAACGCATCGTAGCCACGATCGCCCACTGCTCCCATCCATCCCATATCGAGTCGAAGGGAGGTCATCCCAAATCAAGGTGCACAATCGAAACCAACATCAAAAGTAATAGTATGGACCAAGTCCAAGAAGAAAATTGAAGAACGGATGTCCGCTAGGAGTAGCTAGCCCACTTGGCCCTATCAAGCTGTCCTGTTTTAGTCATTTCAAATTGGCACAAATACCGGGGTCTATCCATCATCGTTCTCTTTCTTTAAATCCAGCAAACGCACACAAAATCCAACCACTTCATTCTAGAGTCTCCTCCGCGTACACAGTGGTTAAAGTGGTTCCAATATTGACAGAGAGTATGCCAATAAAAGGCTCCGTTCTCTTTAACAACCAAACGTCGTTTTACACATCGGTTGGTTCTTTTACATTTTGGAAACGATTCATATTCACTTCGAAATCAATTCATTTCAAAATCATTTTCACTTTGACTCGGGTTATACTTCATTTAAGCACATTTGCATTTAAATCAATGATTTAAATATAACATTTCAACTTTGCACAGTTTGAATTTTTAGAAAATAGTTTGAATAGTTTTAATTAGTTTAAAAGGTTAAAATAGTTTAAATAGTTTAGATATCAAAATAGATTATATATTAAATGACTTGAAAATTTAAATAATTTGGAAATATAAAAAGATGAATTTTAAAACAGTTTATAGGAAAATAGTTTATAGTGAAAATAATTCCAAATTCAAAACTTTTTCTTCCCATTTCCAATAAATCCATATTCAAGTCCAAATTTAAATCAAACATATTTAATTTCAAATTTTCCAATTCAGACCAACTCAATTTCGATTTCGATTCAAATCAATTTCAGTTTTAGTTTTAAATTAATTTCAGTTTTAGTTTCAATTTCGATTCAACTATTCGATTCAATGGTTTAAATTTCAATTCAATTCTCAATTTCAAACCATTTCAATTTATATAAATTCAAATTCAATTTAAGAATATCGATTTAAATCACTTAAATCAAATTAACTTCAATATTCAATTTAAGGTTTAAATCTTTTAAAATAATTAAATTACGAGCTCAAATTTGAAAATTTTAAATTACTTTTGGTTGGCTTTATTTCAAAGTTCGAATAAAAGTTCAAATCTTTAAAACAAATCAATTTCCACAATTTATACTTTACTTAAGTAAATTTTATTTTATAACTCAAATTCATATTAATAATTTTTGTCTTTTTATCACAATCAATTTTATTCAACTTTTCCTAAGTTAACTTTCACCTTATAATTCATTTCATTAACTTATTTCATATTCAATTAGTTACCATTCAATTTATTAAAACTCACTCCACTTGCATTTAATTTATTTACATCCAATTTAAATCAAATTCAATTCCTCGCATAAATTTTATTATACCCATTTATTATCATTCAATTTCTTTCACACCCAAATTGCATTTCATTTTATAATTCAAGTTCGTATTCATTCTATTAATTCATTTTATAGCTTAAGTGGAATTAATTCACTTTACTAATTCATCTAGTTCAATTCAAATCCAATTCGATTCATTTAATCTTTATTAAATTAACTTTATTTCATTTAATCCATTACTCAGTTTATTAACTTTATTTAAGTTAATTTTTTTTCTTTTCTTATCATTCACATTCAACAAATTTAAATTTTGTTTTAGCTTAATATTTCTCAAAGCTATAAGTTATACAAACTTATTCACTTAAATTTCATTTCATTATTTTATCTAATTCATTTCAAATACAATTCACTTTCATTTAAGCTTTCTTGAGTTAAACTTCATTTTACTTACTTCATTTCACTAACTCAATTTATTTAACATTTGTTAGGTTAATTCTTTTATTTCATATCTCAAGTGTCAAATTCGATTATTTAAACAATTCCTGTTAACAAATTTCAATTTCAACATTTCGAGCTCAAGTTCGAAAATAATTCAATTTCCCTAAATTCGATTTTTATTTCTTTAAATCAAAATCATTTAAATAATTTCAAATCAAAAATTTTAAAATCATTTAATTTAACCAATCCGGTGTCCATATATAATTTTCTACCCTATGGCCAAGTGAATAGTTATTTCAAATTAATTTCAAGGATGGATATATATCATTTCAATCCAAATCAAAGTGTTTTAGGTATATATCATTTCAACCTATTTCTTAATTTATTTAGAATAATTCAAATAACAGTTTATATACTGTCAAATAATTTACAGGCTGATAACAGAAATATATAAAATAAATAAATGTCCAATCATCCAAAATATCAACCAATAGGAATCCATCACAATCAACATCCAAACAGTCAATATTACACAATTAACTAGTTATCAATATCGGGTGTCTAACTGGAAATTTAATTTAAATTTCAAATTGAAATGTCAATTTAAATTCATATCAGCTCAATTCATATGTCAATTTAAATGTCAGTTAAATTATCAAACAATAGTCAATAAAATTAAATTACTTCATGATATCAATTTAACGGACTTCAGAAATATTTAGTACGTCGTGAGTGTTTAAAACACTCACCTTTATTTGAAATCGAAATTTTTTCAGCTTCAAATAAATTCGAATTCAATTCCATGTTGTAGCCTCCGACGATAAGATTCCAACGCGACTCATTTCACTTGAACCCGACCTCACATGGAAAAGTTACGGCTTAATGATCATAACGAAAATTAAAATATAATTAACTTAATTAATTAACAAATTAAACTAAAACTTCATCTCAAATCCCTCTCCGCTCAATCGCAAACAACCCCAGGCCAAACTCATGAACCCACTTGCGACCAAGACCATCGATGATCGCACCACCACGTTCGACCGGACGCCGATCCAACCATACCACCAGATGCACCACCTCCCACTCTACCACTGCCCCAAGTCACATTGACCTCACCACCGCCGTTCACGAACGAAACCGATTCCATGCCGCTCGAACGCAGCCTCACATCGGCTACCACACGATGCCATTCGATGATCTGACCGTCCATCTCGTAGAGCTCGTCGAGATCTCTAATTTTGCTTTTGAAGTCGTTTGATTTCATTGAGCGGATGAGGAGAAATCGAAGCGAGAAGATAGATGAATGTCGGTTACTGAAAGAAATGAGAGCGGCTGCGCAATACTTTTAGCTAGGGTCTGACGAAATGAAACATAATGTGGCTTATTATATAAGTTTCCAACCCGATTTGTCCGCGAAAATTTCGAACTCCAAACGAAGCGTGCCGCCTAGCGTTCTATATATTATACCCCTATTCTGAACACAATGGAATATGTATCGGGAGCCAATTCCATCATATTCAAAAGATAGCTTTTCAAAATCCAATTATTTTAATTAAATTCCTTTAATTAATTTCTATGCATTTCACGCTCTCACGGCCAAACAATATGTCTGATTGCTATGAAACTTGAAATCCTATAATAATTCACTATTACGGATCCGATAAAACTGGTTTCATTGAAATTCGAGACAGTGGCCAAAAAGACTATTTTTACTCGTTAATTAAAACAAGTAATTTCAAAAATCAATTTAATCGTTTTCAATTCGATTTTAAAAGTTTGCTCTCATCATTCTAGTTTAAATAAAATTTAAATCAACTTTCGACATCATTTTCCTTCATATTAAATTCAGTATTCAATTATTTAGATAATTCCAATATTAAATTTAAACAATTTAATTATCTAATAAATTTCATTAATAAATCAATAAATTTGAAATGGATTTTAGTTATCAACAATTATTTTATTTTCATCTAAATAATTCAACATTTATTATTAAATTCCAGCTACTGATTATAAACACATTCAATATATTGAACTTCATTCTAATACAAATAATTTCCTTAAATCTTATCGAAATTGTTATTTCGAACTCTTATTTAAGTTTATATTAAATAAATTACATAATAAACATAAATTTTTATTTATAACCATTTTTGTTCAATGGTCATATTAAATTTAATAATTTAAAATAGTTAAAATTACGGGTCGTTATAGGTAGGTTGGTTCTGTGCAGTAGGGGTTCAAGATGTTCTTATTAAACCCCAAGTGTATTTTACCTAGAGGTGCACCTTCAGAAGGTGGTTCCTTACCTGGTGATGTATGGAATCCATTTCCCAATAAGTGCCTTCGGTCTAAGTTGTATACCTATTATGCTGAAATTTAATTAATTTAACAATCTCGACTATGTTAATTATTTACTTAAAAACATAGACATTATGATAACATCACTTGATTTCTATATAAAATGTTTTGGTCATCGTAAGGTAAAACCCGTCCGTATTTATGTGCGGTGTGGTCTTATGAGGTACTCAAAGAGTTTTTAAAGTAATAATTCAGTTGTTAGAGTTTACTCGCGCCAGACCCATGTCTGGCCTGGAGTTTATTTTCTTTTCCTAAACTCTTGGGTACTCAAATTTTTATGAGTAGCCAAGTGATCCAGGTTTCTTACGGAAGCATTTTGAAGGAGCTGGAGCAGGTGGTTTCACCATTACCAAATTATTTTATATTCTATTGTGTTTATGTATGATCTAGGTATTTTGTATAGGCAGGTAGTTATACTGCCCAGTTGAAGGCCGTAATGTAATGACTCTGATGTATTCTTATTATGGAAATGACTATGTAAGATCCTATGTTATATAATATATGTTGATCTGATTCATGGTGAGATTTTGTGATTTTGTAGTTTCTTCGTATCTTTCGTTTTCTCCAACCCTTATTGACTCATCTTTTGGAGTAAGAAAGGCAGTTCGTTACATTTTGGTATCAGAGCTTAAGTTAAGCAGACACGTAGGCTTTAGGTTGGGGTCAACTTCAAGAGTGCGTATTTGTAATTTTTATTCGTAGACACACACATGGACATACACACACATACACACACATATATATGATAGATAGATCAGCTTGATAGGTTTAATTAGTACCCATCTTTCAAGATTTATCTCGTCCAAGTATTCCAAGAATTTTCTTGCTATGTCCAGGTAGTAAGACATGAGTAACATAGGCAAAAAGGGAGCGCGTAGCACTACAACTACAAATGGTCAAACCCCAAACCCTGAAGGAGTTCGGATTGCCGAAGAGGCAGCTCCAGAGCTGCCAAGAGTGAATTTCACTACCTTATGCAAGGATTACACCAACCAAGGAGGGAAACTATTTAAAGGAACCAAGTCTATCATGGAAGTGCAAGCCTGATTGTGATCTTATGAAAAGATTTTTGAAGGTCTTGGTATATCCGATGAACAGAAAAGGTCCTAAGCAGCATGGCAACTGCAAGAGGGAGCAGCAGCTTAGTGGGACTCCCTTACTGCAAATGTTCCTGAGGAAGAGTTTTCTTGGGGCCCGATTTAAAGAAGTTTTTGAGGACCAATTATTGCCAACAGTAGGTAGGACCAGGATGTACAAGAATTTCATAGATTTAAAGCAGTTGTATCTATATGTATATGAGACAAAGTTAAATGAACAATCTTGGTTTGGATCGGAATTGATCAACACTCCATTAAAGAAAAATGAGATGTTTGTTTTGGGTATGAGGGAAAAATACCATGAGAGAATGACAGCTCACGTTAAGGGTACTTTTGTGGATTTAGTTGGTATGGCTCCGAGGTACAAGGCCTTGGAAAAGAAGAAGCCTACTCCAGTAACACCTAGTGGAAACACCATTGGAGGTGGTTCTAATAAGAGAAATTTTAATCCTAATTGGAAGAACCAAGGAAAGCGAAAGCCAGGCAGTGGGGCTTAAGCCATTTTAAGGATTTTGTTTGCCACAAGTGTCAGCAGAAGGGCCACATCGCAAAGTTTTGCAAATATTCTAGAATTTAGCAGCAATAGCGTCAACAAAGTTGACCTTTCTCCCCGATGGTCCAGAAGACTCTCTATTTTAATTGCCATTAGCTCGGGCGTATGGTAAAAGACTACCACTCTTGAAGAACGTGTAGCAGCCCAAGGTGTATGCTGTTAAGAATGAATCGTCGACTTCAACAGATGTGAAGGGAAAATGCGTCCTTGAAGGTACCTTACTGATTAATGGTATTTTTGTTCGAGCATTATTTTATACTAGTGCCTCTCATAGTTTTATCTCTTTATAATCAGTAGATAAATTTCATCTTATTCTGAGTATTGTGGAAAACCCTAAGTGTGTGTCTAAACCCATAGGCAGCGTAAACCTTTTGAGTATGATTTGTAAGAATGTGCCAATTTCCCACCTTTCTCATCACTTTTCTTACGACCTATATGTATTAGACTTTAAGGGATTTGACATTATTCTTGGTATGGATTGGTTATCAAAGTATTAGACTGTCTTAAAATGTAATAAGAAAACTGTATCTTTAGTGACCGATATAGGAAGAAAAGCTAAAGTATCATGTAAGGAACCTGATATTCATATGTGTAGTTTCTTGTATGCCCTGGAAGTATTCCAGAAAATTTAGGGTCTTGTAACACCCCATATTTTTAGTAACATTATTTAGGATATTTAATTAGCTAAATAAAACAAAATAATGCGATGATTAGGGGAGTGAGATTTATGATAAATAGGGGTAGCCATGCCATGTTAATGAATAAATTAAAATGAGCTAACATGAATTGAAATAGATAAGGGTAATAGGCGAGGGCAAAGTTGGAATAAGAATATTCTTATACCCTAAACCCTTAGGAATTCATTCATACGTTCATTTTCCATATCAAATTAAAGTAGAGGCCGACCACCATTAGCAAGAACAAGAGGAAGATAAACAAGAAAAGCTAAGAAAGATGATTAATCGAATCAAAGCTATTCAAATCTCAAACTCCATAATCTCAAAACTAAGGTGAATAATGACTACATCTCATTTTTCTAATTGTTTTCGGTTTTAAGATGAATCCAAAGTATTTTGCATGATTATGCCATGTTATTGAATGATTAAATGTTTATATATGCTTGTTGATGATTTATGCTTGTTCATATAGATTTTATGACATGTTTTGATGTAAGAACTTTATTAAATGACATCCAAATGCCTTGCGAACTTAAATTTAAATCATAAATAATATTTTAGAGATGGGTTTCAGTTTTTATAATTTTCTTAATTAATGTGGATTTTATATTAATTTTCTAGTGAAGAAAATGTTTATTAGGGTTTAAAATTATTTACGGCTAAATAATATATGTTTTGGATCTAAAATTAATATATGTTAGAAAACATATTAAAAATGATTTTCTGGAATTTTTTTAGAATTTTCTTAAGTGTTTTGATAGATATATAAAATTATTTATGGTATGAGACTTAAATGTTTTATATATTTATAAAAGGAGAAGGGATATTTTGTAAATTAATTAAATTTATTAATTATGAAACTTTGGCAGCGCTTTTAGAAAAGAAAATTAGCAACCAATAATATTTTGACAAACAAGGTAGGTTAGTTGAAAAGAAATTCTTTTTAAAGTAAACAAATCAGTTTTTACATGCTTTTAGCATGTTTCGCCACTTTCGGCACCAGGGATTCCGACTTAGTAGCTCCACCACCATCTCCCTCGAAACCAATGTGCACAACATCAAAGACTTGGTGCGCAACGAATTGGACTTAGGCTGAAGGTACTGGGTCGAAGCTATGGGTTCCGATGGGGTCAGAGCGCGACTTGGTTTTAAATTAAAAATGTGTCTGCTTTGCTTTCGAAGGGTATGCCTACAACTTGATTGGCTTTCGGCTGAGTCAAATGTTTTAAAGGAATGGTTTTGAATGGGTTGCGCCTTTTGTTTTAAATAAATGCTTTCGAAGGGGTCGAAACCCCTAGCTGCCACTTTCCTACCTTTCGAAGTCAATAGTTTCAGAAGGTATACTTTATTTTAAAACCCAAGCCGCTTGTCCAATGCTTTCGGATGGTTGGTTTCGACACCATCTCCTTTTCCGCTTAGGAAATGCTTTCGAAAGAGTTCTTTCTACTTAAATGTTTTATGACCCTTTTTGCTCTGTTGAAGGTAGAACCCAAAGGTTTCGAACGAGTTAACTTTTAATGGTTTTGAAAGGTGTTTCCACATGTTTTAAATTGAACCCAAATGCTTTCAAAAGATTTGTTGTTTACAAAGGTTTTGATGCTTTCGAAAGGTTTTAAAGAAATATTTTAAGGGGTGGTTCCCCAATGGTTTCGATAGGTCTAAAAGGAAAGGTTTTCCAATGGTTTCGAAAGGCAATGTTTAAGCGTTTTAAAGATAGGATGTCTAAGGTTTTAAAGCAGTCAAAGGAAATATTTTTCAGTGGTTTCAAAAGAAAGATTGAATGGTTTCGAAAGGAATGTTTTGGCCTTTCGGCCTTGGTTATAAAGAAGGGTTTACTTGGTTTTAGAAGGGGTACTTTCAATGGATTCGAAAGGGATACTTTCAAAGGTTAAATGTTTCCATCAACAAAGATTTGATTAAAGTATATATAACATGGAAAGGTGATTTTGAGTAAAGCATGGAGTATATGTATTTTCCTTGTTTAAGTTTGGTTTAAAGGTTTTAAATCAATTTGAGATGAAAAGGTTTTCAAGGAAATTTTTGAGAAGATTACCCTAAGTAAAATGACTCATATATTAGAATACCTGATGGGACTGGTATAGGGTCATGCCCTACACATTAGCTATTAGTCCTAGCTAATTTAGTCCAAAATTCCCGTGTGTAGGGCTTTGACAGAGGTAAGACTAAAATGATGCACACAAAAGGGAATTTATATTTGTATACAGAGAGGTTATTGGTGAGCCCGTAAAACCATTAGGAATAGGTGACCCTGGGAGAAGATAAGTTAGGGACAGACCATCCAGAAGAAGAGTATCTAACATGTGTTAGATTATTTTATCCATACAGTCCGGTAGGCCCGAGTCAACCAAAGGTTAGTAGTTAGCCAAACAAAACTATAGTGTTCGAACAGATAGTTCATTTGTTACCTGATATGTATGTTTATATGATAATGCTTTATAGTTTTAACCAGTTTTGGTTTTAGGAAATGATTTGCAAAAGATATGTTTTAAAAGGATATTAGTGACGGGAAACCCGTTCCGCTAAGCGACGTGATCTCACTTAATATCAGATAACCGAGATGTATGGTATTGTTCATACCAGGCTTTATGTCTGACTCGAAGTTTATGTTTTTTCCTTAAACTCTTGGGTGTTCAAAATTGATTTGAGTAGGCTGAGGGTTGAGGTAACAGGTTTTAGTAGGTTGACGAATAAAGCTTTCAGAGATGAGCAAGCAGCTGACGGATATCTATTTAGGAGTTGATGTTTTATTTTGTTTGATTCCGCTATGTTGTATTATGTTAGTATGACTATATAGTACTCTGATTAACCAAGGAGGCATCATCATATGCCGCTCTTGGCGTATTTCATAATAATTATATTTTATCTGAACCTGGGAAATGATTATGGGATTATGTGATGGAATATGAAACATGTTTTATGAAATGTAATCAGAAAAGTTGTTTTTGTGAAATCTGTGATTTTGTTTCATATTCATGTGCTTCTGATATTATGGATACCATTAACGTTACCGTATTTGGTCACCAAAAGTTAATACTATGGATAACTGCAGCATCTGTAGCGCTTAGCTTCGGGCCTCCAAATAGGGGATGTTGCAACTTGGTATCGGAGCATAGGCTAATGAAAATTTTAAATTGAAAATGATTTTTGAAAATATAACCCTAAGGAATTAAAGATAAGATCGGGGTTTGGGATAATGCTATAGTAACGTACTTGTATTTGCTATATATAACTATATGTTATATCTCTATTCTCTGATCTCTCTTAGGTTATTCTTTTGTATCTTACGAGGCTTGAATACAGATATGGACACTTGAAGTGGAAGAGTGAATCTTGGAGGAAGCACCACCACAAATGGAAATGCTAGACCAAATACTAGAAGGAACCACGGTCAGGCACAAGCGGGGAATGTTGGTGCTGGACTCCCACAAGTGGATATGGGGACTATGTATCAGTTTTTCATGAATATGATGCAGGCGGGTGTTGCTGTTGGAATGGTTGGAAGAAATGCTGGAGTAGGAATTCAAGAAGCTTCGGTGGTGAATAACTATGCTATCCTGAGCAGAGATTATATTAGGCTTGAGGGAAGCCCTTTATTGTAACTGAAGATGCTATTGAGGTGGAGAATTGGTTGTTGCATTGTGAGAGGATCTTTTCTGACTTGGGGCTCAATGATGAGCAGAAGAGGAGGCTGGCTTTGAGACAGCTTTAGAGAACAGCTTTATTCCAGTGGACTAGTGCGATGGCTGGAGTTAATGAAGAGGAGATGACATGGGGTGAGTTTAGAAGAAGGTTCCAGGAGAGATTCATGTCGGTGATGGCACAGTCTACTTTGCTCGGAAAGTTTGCTGAGTTGGAGCGGGGGAGATGCCTATGTTGGAATATGCTAGAAGATTCAAGGAGTTTTCAAGGTATAGACATGCCACTGTGGATACTATGATGAAGAGGAATGAGAAGTTTATAAAGGGGTTAAAGCTTGAGTTGGCAAGGGCTACATTACCTCATATTAGGGACCTTGTGATGTTGTACTAGAGATGGCATTGAGGCATGAGGAGATTCTTGCTTCTCCGGAGAAGAATAAGGCAAAGGAGGTCTAGGTGGGGTAGAGTCAGAAAGTTCTTTCATAAGAAGGGTGCTCAAAAAGGTGCACCCATGAAGAAAGGAAAGTCTGAGGTTATTTGCTTCAAGTGTGACAAGAAGGGGCATTTTGCTAATGAGTGTCATACTGGAAAGGCGAAGGAAGTGATTGGGATGAAGAATATCAAATGCTTCAACTGCGATCAGATTGGTCATTATAAGAATCAATGTAAAGAGCCTATTAAGGATGGAAGGGGCAAAGTATTTGCATTGGAACCCGCTTCATCAGGTTCAACAGTGCAGGAGAAAGGGGAGGAAGTGTTGGGAGGTACACTTCAGATTCATGGTATGTCCGTTAGCGTTTTTTTTATACTGGTGCAATGCATTCTTTTATATCTCATTATTTGGTAGATAAGCTTAACCTAGAACCCTCATATTTAGTTACTTCCTTAAGGGTTGCAAATCCAATAGGAGGGTATGCGACACTTGGGATAAAGTGTGACTACTTAGATTTTGATTTGTTGGGTCATACCTTTGTTTGCAGTTTGCATATGTTTGACTTTATAGGGTTCAGAATTATTTTGGGTATGGATTGGTTAAATAAGTACGATGCTAGGATATTTTGCCATGATAGGAAAATATAACTTAGACACCCTGACTATAGTGATCAGATTGTATATACCATAGAAAGCCCTAATTGTGAGGTGAATGCCTTGTTAGGTGTTGTGGAGTTGGAAGATGAGTTGAATTTCATTTTCATGGTTAGAGAATTCGTGGATGTTTTAGAGCCTATAGTAGGATTGCCGCCGAAACGAGCCATTGAGTTTCAGATAGATTTGGTGCCTGGAGCAGAACTGGTGAGTAGACCGCTAAGCAGAATGACACCTACCGAAATGAGGGAGCTGAAGGTGCAATTGGTAGATTTGGAAACCAAGAATTTTGTTTGGCCTAGTAGTTCACCTTGGGGAGCAGCCGCGGAGTTTTCCAAGAAGCCGGACAGATCGTTGAGTTTATGTATCGATTATTGTAAGTTGAATGAGAAGACGATAAAGAATCGATATCCGTTGCCTAGAATTAACGATATGTTCGATCAGTTGAGTGGAGCTAAGGTCTTTTCTCAGTTGGATTTAGCAACAGGTTTTCATTAGTTTAGAGTAGTAGTGGATAGTATTCCTTTAACGGTGTTTAGAACTAGATATGGATCGTACGAATGGTTAGTGATGCTGTTCGGGTTAACTAACGTGCCGACATTCTTTGTGGATTTGATGAACCGAATTTTCCGAGAACACTTGGATATGTTTGTGTTGGTGTTCATAGATAATATCTTAATATACTCTAGAGATGAAAGGGAGCATGAATTTCATCTTAGAATTGTACTTGAGATGCTATGGCAGCATCAGCTAAAGGCGAAGTTTTCGAAGTGTCATTTCTGGAAGAAGAAAGTGAAGTTTCTTGGTCATGTAGTCTCAGAGAAAGGGTTGTCTGTGGATTCGAATAAGATTAAAGTGTTGAATAATTGGAAGAGACTAGAGACGGTGACTAAGATAAAGAGTTTTCTAGGATTGGATGAATATTATAGAAGGTGCATTAAGGATTTTTCGTGATAGCAGCACCGATGACCAAACTAACGTGAAAGTATGTGAAGTTTGTTTGGACCGATAAGTGTGAAGAAGCATTCGAGAGCTTGAAACACTTATTGACCCATGCACCTTTGTTGGTTGTTCCGGAAGGGAATCAGGATTTGGTAGTTTATACAGATGCGTGTGGAACTAGGTTAGGAGCTGTGTTGATGTAGAGGGGTACAGTGATTGCCTACGCTTCTCGATAGCTTAGACCGCATGAGGGTAGATATCCCACGCATGATTTGGAATTAGCTGCAGTAATTTTTGGATTGAAGGTGTGGAGACATTACCTTTTGGGAGAGAGGTTTGAGCTTTATACGGATCATAAGTCGTTGAAGTATTTGTTCTCTTAGAAGGAGCTAAACATGAGACATTGGAGGTGGTTAGAGTTCATTGCTGCTTATGATTTTGGAATTGAATACACACCAGAAAAAGGTAATAAGGTTGCGGATGCGCTTAGCAGAAAGCATCAGAATGCAGTGTGCGCAATGATAGCAGAGTGGAAAGATTTGGAAGCGTTATCGACTTGCGGAGTGCAGTAGAGATCTGAAGTTGGGTCTAGTGAAGGAACTGTTGTGTTGTCTTGTTTAGAAGTTTGATCGGTGATGATCGAAAGGATTGCTTCTAAACAGGAGGAGGATCCGGTATTAGTTGAACGGATCAGAAAGTTAAAGGAAGGGATGGAGAGCGATGACTTAAAGGATTTTAGTCTTGACCAGAATGGGTGGTTGAGAAATAAAGGTAGGTTATGTGTTCCGAATATAGGAGACATAAGGAAGGAAGTTTTGGGGGAATGCCATCGTTCGAAGTTCACTATTAATCTGGGAGGAACTAAGATGTATCAGGATATGAAGTGGAGTTTCTTCTGGGAAGGAATGAAGAAGGATGTTGGCCTATGGGTGAAGTAGTGTTTGAACTGTCAGCAGGTAAAAGCCGAACATCAGAAGCCAAGTAGGTTGCTTCAGCCATTGCATATTCTGGTATGGAAGTAGGATTCTATTTATAAGGATTTTATAGACGGGTTGCCAAGATCGAATAGAGGAAATGAAAGTATATGAGTTATAGTGGACAGATTGACCAAGAGTGCCCATTTCATTCCAGTTGAGTCAACCAGGATGGCACCTGTTTTGGCTAAGTTATTCATGAAGAATATAGTTAGACTTCATGGAATTCCTGGTAGTATAGTAAGTGATAAAGATTCCTTATTCACTAGTGAGTTCTAGAAGAGTCTACAGGATATTTTAGGAACCGAGCTCAAGATGAGTACTGGTTACCATCCACAAAACGATGGGCAAACAGAAAGAGTTAACAAAGTCTTAGAGGATTTGTTACGAGCTTGTGTGTTAGATTTTGGGGGATCATGGGATGACCATCTACACTTAGTCAAGTTTTCGTATAACAATAGTTATCAGACTAGTATAAGGACGGCACCATTTGAAGCTTTGTATGGAAGGCCATACAAATCACTAGTTTATTGGTTAGAGACCGGGGATAGGTTAGTTCTTGGTTCGGATTTGGTTATAGAAGCTGTAGAAAAGATTGAATTGATTCGGGCTAGGATGAAGGAAGCTCAATCTAGGTAGAAGTGTTATGCAGATAGAAGACAGAAAGACTTAGAGTTCTTTGTTGGAGATCATGCTCTTACTAAGGTATCACCGATGAAGGGTGTGATTAGATTCGGGAAATCAGGGAAGTTGACACCGAGATTCATAGGACCATTTCTTGTAATAGAGAGGATCGAGAAACTCACATATAGAGTAGAGTTACCAAGCAGTTTGGCAGGAGTCCACGATTTTTTCATGTTTCTCATCTAAGGAAGTGTGTTAGAGATCCGGTGTCTACTATAGCAACCGAACTTGTTAGATGATTTGGTAGTAGAACCATACTTGACTATAGTTAGAAAACCAGTTCGGATAGTTGCGAGAGATGAGAAGAGATAAAGGAACAAGACAGTAAGATTAGTGAAAGTCCAGTGGAGTGACGATGAGAGAGACTGTACTTAGGAGACTGTAAGCAGGATTAGAGACGCTTATCCCGATTTATTTGATGGTATGTTTTACCTTAATGTTTGATTTGTTGTGTACCTTATCGTAATTTCGAGGACGAAATTCTTTAAGGAAAGGAGATTGTAACAACCCATATTTTAGTAACATTATCTAGGATATTTAATTAGCTAAATAAAATAAAAGAATGTGATGATTAAGAGAGTAATATTTGTGAATAATAGGGGTAGTCGTGCCATGTTAATGAATAAATTAAAATGAGCTAACATGAATTAAAATAGATAAGGATAATAGGTGAGGGCAAAGTTGGAATAAGAATATTATTGTACCCTAAACCCTTAGGAATTCATTCATACGTTCATTTGCAATATTAAATTAAAGTAGAGGTCGGCCACCATTAGCAAGAATAAGAGGAAGATAAACAAGAAAAGCTAAGGAAGAAGATTAATCAAATTAAAGTTATTCAAATCTCAAACTCCATAATCCCATAGCTAAGGTGAATAATGACTACATCTCATTTTTCTAATTATTTTCGGTTTTAAGATAAATCCGAAGTATTTTGCATGATTATGCCAAGTTTTTGAATGATTAAATGTTTATATATGCTTGTTGATGATTTATGCTTGTTCATACTGATTTTATGACATGTTTTGATGTAAAAACCCTATTAAATGACATCCAATTGCCTTGCAAACTTAAATTTATATCAGAAATAATATTTTAGAGATGGGTTTCAATTGTTATAATTTTCTTGATTAATGTGAATTTTAAATTAATTTTCTAGTGAAGAAAATGTTTATTGGGGTTAAAAATTATTTATGGGTAAATAATATATGTTTTGGGTCTGAAATTAATATATGTTAGAAAACATGTTGAAAATTATTTTCTGGAATTTTTGTAGAATTTTCCTAAGTGTTTTCGATAAATATATAATAAAATTTAAGGTATGGGACTTAAATGTTATATATATTTATAAAATAAGAAGGGTATTTTGTAAATTGATTAATTCTAAAATTTTGGCAGCAATTTTAGAAAAGAAAATTAGCAACTATTACTATTTTGACAAACAAGGCAGGTTAGTTGAAAATAATTCCTTTTTAAAGTAAAAATCAGTTTTTACATGCTTTTAGCATGTTTCGCCACTTTTGACACCAGGGGTTCCGACTTAGTAGCTCTGCCACCATCACCCTCAAAACCAATGCGCACGACATCAAAGACTTTATGCGCAGCGAATTAGACTTAGGAGGTAGGTGTTGGGTCGAAGCTATGGGTTCCAATGGGGTCGAAGCATGACTTGGTTTTTAATTGAAAATGCGCATGCTTTGCTTTCGAAGGGTATGCCTTCGACTTGGTTAGCTTTCGGTTGCATCAAATGTTTTAAAGGAATGGTTTCGAATGGGTTATGCCTTTTGTTTTAAGTAAATGCTTTCGAAGGGGTCGAAACCCCTAGCTGCTGCTTTCCTACCTTTCAAAGTCAATGGTTTCAGAAGGTATACTTTGTTTTAGAACCCAAGCCGCTTCTCCAATGCTTTCGGAAGGTTGGTTTCGACACCATCTCTTCTTTTCTTAGGAAATGCTTTCGAAAGAGTGCTTTCGACTTAAATGTTTTATGACCCTTTTTGCTATGTTGAAGGTAGAACCCAAAGGTTTTGAAGGAGTTAACTTTTAATGGTTTCGAAAGGTGTTTCCACATGTTTTAATTTGAACCCAAATGCTTTCGAAAGGTTTGTTGTTTACAAAGGTTTTAAAGAAAGGTTTTAAGGGGTGGTTCCCTAATGGTTTCGAAAGGTCTAAAAGATAAGGTTTTCCAATGGTTTCGAAAGGCAATGTTTATGCGTTTTAAAAATAGGACGTCTAAGGTTTTAAAGCTTTCGAGGGAAAGGTTTTTCAATGGTTTCAAAAGAAAGATTGAATGGTTTAGAAAGAATGTTTTAGCATTTCAGCCTAAGTTATAAAGAAGGGTTTACTTTGTTTCGGAAGGGGTACTTTCAATGGATTCGAAGGGGTACTTTCAAAGGTTTAAATGTTTTCATCAACAAAGATTTGAGTAAAGTATATATAACATGGCAAGATGATTTTGAGTAAAGCATGGAGTATATATATTTTCCTTGTTTAAGTTTGGTTTAAAGGTTTTAAATCAATTTGAGATGGAAATGTTTTCAAGGAAAATTTTGAGAAGATTACCCTAAGTAAAATGGCTCAGATATTAGAATACTAGATGCGACTGGTATAGGGTTGCACCCTATACATAAGCTATTAGCCCCAACTCATTTAGTCCAAAATTCCTGTGTGTAGGGCTTTGACATAGGTAAGACTAAAATGATGATTACACACAGAAGGGAATTTATATTTGTATACAGATAGGTTATTGGTGAGCCCGCAAAACCATTAGGATCATGTGACCTTAGGAGAAGATAAGTTATGGACAGACCGTCTAGAAGAGGAGTATCTAATAGGTGTTAGATTATTTTATCTATATAGTCTAGAAGGTCTGAGTCAACAAAAGGTTAGTAGTTAGCCAAACAAAACGATAGTGTTCTAGCAGATAGTTCATTTATTATCTGATATGTGTTTATATGATAATGCTTTATGGTTTTAACCAGTTTTGGTTGCAGGAAATGATTTGCAAAAGATATGTTTTAAAAGGATATTAGTGAGGGGAAACCCGTTCCGCTAAACGACGTGGTCTCACTTAATATCAGATAACCGAGATTTATAGTATTATTCATACTAGGCTTTATGTCTAACTCAAAGATTATGTTTCCCCCCTTAAACTCTCGGATGCTCAAAATTGATTTGAGTAGGCTGAGGGTTTAGGTTGATAGGTTTTAGTAGGTTGACGAATAAAGCTTCCGGAGATGAGCAGGCTGCTGACGGATAGCTATTTAGGAGTTGATGTTTTAATTTTTTTGATTCCGCTGTGTTGTATTATGTCAGTATGACTATATAGTACTCTAATCAACCAATGGGGCATCATCATATGCCGCTCTTGGCGTATTTTGTAATAATTATATTTTATCTGAACTTAGGAAATGATTATGGGATTATGTGATGGAATATGAAACATGTTTTGTGAAATGTAATCAGAAAAGTTTTTTTTTGTGAAATCTGTGATTTTGTTTCGTATTCATGTGCTTCTGATATTATGGATACCATTAACGTTACCGTATTTGATCACCGGAAGTTAATACTATAGACGACTGCAGCATATGTAGCGCTTAGCTTCGGGACTCCAGATATGGGATGTTACAGGTCTATTGAAGCTGTTAAGAATTTTCCCGATGTATTCGAAGAGGTTAAAAGTTTACTCCCGCACCGAGATATAGAGTTCTGCAATGATTTGGTCCCTGGTGCAAGGCTTGTGGTTCAACTTAAACGAAGGACGGCTCCGAGGGAGAGAGAGGAGTTGATAAGTCAAACCCAAGACCTTTTAAGAAGAGGATTGATTAGACCCATTCGTTCGAGTTGGGGGTCTGCTATGTTGTTTGCAGCTAAGTCTGATAGATCTTTAAGGTTGTGCGTGGATTATAGGGAGTTGCATAAGCTGACAATTAGGAACAAATATCCCTTACCCCGCAACGATGATCTTTTTGACCAACTTCATGAAGCTACGATATTTTCTCAGATGGATCTAGCTATGGGATTCCATCAGTTGAGGGTTGTTGAAGATAGTACACCCATAACTGCGTTTAGGGGCCCTAACTATTTCTTTGAGTAGTTAGTTATGTCTTTCGGGCTAACCAATACACCGGCATATTTTGTAGATCTCATGAACCGTGTTTTTCGAGATATTCTTAATAAGTTTGTGTTAGTTTTCATCGATGACATCCTTATCTACTCTAAATCCATGGAGGAGCATAAACATCATTTGGAAGTGGTGTTGGAAACATTGAGGAGACACGTCCTGAAGGCGAAATTTTCTAAGTGCCATTTTTGGAAATCGAAAGTAAGATTCTTAGGACATATTGTGTCAAAAGAAGATATGTCTGTTGAAACAATGAAGATGGAGGCTATTCAGGAATTGAAGCGACCGTAGACTCCTACCGAGGTTTATAGTTTCTTAAGTTTGGTTGGATACCATAGGAGGTTTATTCAAGATTATTCTAAGATTTCCTCCTAATGTACTAATTTGACTAAGAAGGGGGAGAAGTTTGTATTGACTCCAAAGTGTGAAGAAGCATTTCTAGAATTGAAGAAGAGATTGATCAGTGCACCGGTTTTAGCTGTTTCAGATGGAAAGAGTGGATTCAGGGTTACACAGATGCTTGTGGAGTGGGATTAGGTACTATTTTGATGCAGTATGGTAAAGTAATTGCGTATGCAAGCAGACAGTTGAAGCCTTATGAGAAGAACTACGCTACGCATGACCTGGAGTTGCTGGTTGTTGTCTTTGCATTAAAAATGTGGAGACACTACTTGCTGGATAAGGATCCTTCTATTCCTCCTAGTTTTTTCTAATCTTTTGAGATTTTAGGATTAAGTTTTCTTTCTTTAATTAGGTGAAAAATTCGAGCTCTTCATGGATCATAAATCCCTAAAGTATCTTTTTACTCAGAAGGATCCGAACTTGAGACAACAGAGGTGGTTGGAATTCCTGGCGACTTATGACTTGGATATTCTTTATACGCCAGGTAAGGCTAATGTAGTGGCGGATGCCTCAAGTAGGAATGTCGTTTTGACACTTTTGGAGGTTAACCCAACTCTCCTAGAAATAATAACGAGCAAGAAAAGAGAGGACATAAGCTTAGCGGTGATCATCAGGAAGGTTGAGGAGGGGCAGTGTACAAGTTTTAAGATTGATAACCGAGGAGTTTTGAGGATGAATAGACGAATCTATATACCGAATGTCAATGGTCTTATGAATGAAGTTTTGTTAGAATGCCATCGTTCTACGTTGAGTATCCATCCAGGTGTCTCAAAGATGCATAAGGACATGAAGCGGATGTTTTGGTGGAAGGAAATGAAGAGAGCTATCTCTATCTTTGTTAGCAAATGTTCGTGCTGTCAACAAATCAAAGGTGATCATCAGAAGGCAGCCGGATTATTACAACCCTTAGAAATACCTAATTGGAAAAGGGAAATGATATCGATGGATTTTATCGGTGGTTTACCCAGAACTAAAAAAGGAAATGAAGGATTGTGGGTTATCGTGGATTGGCTAATGAAGAGCGCACATTTTATTCCGGTGAAACCAACAAGGAATGTTGCTTCTTTAGCTGAAATTTTTACAAGAGAGATAGTCAGGTTGCATGGAGTTCCAGTGAGTATTTGGAAGTGGTCGAGACCCCATATTTACTAGTCAATTTTAGGAAGCATTGCAAACAACTCTAGGAACAAAGTTGAGCCTAAGTACAACATACCACCTCCAAACAGACGGACAGACAGGGCGAGTGAATCAGATTTTATAGGCTCCCTTGAGAGCATGTATTCTGGATTTAGTGGATCATAGGAGGATCACTTACATTTAGTTGAGTTCTCCTATAACAATAGTTTCCAAGCGAGCATCAGAATGGCACCTTATGAAGCCCTATATGGAAAACCATGCATGTCACCAGCATGTTGGGTTGAGATGGGAGATAGATTAGTGCTTGGACCGGACATGATCCGAGTGGCTATAGAAAAATTTGCAATGATTAAGAAAAGAATGAAGGAAGCCCAAGATCGCCAAAAGAGTTATGCTAATAAGAGGCGAAGCGATCTGGATTTTGTGGTTGGAGATTTTGTGTTCATAATGATTTCACCAATAAGAAGAGCTGTTAGATTTGAAAACGCTGGATAGTTAGCTCCTAGGTATTTTGAACCCTTCTGTATTCTTGAGTATATCGGATTGCTTGCTTATAGGGTTGAGTTGCCGGAGAGATTGGCGGCAGTTCATAATGTGTTCCACGCTTCTCATTTGAGAAAATATGTTCATGACCCAACTTTGATTGTGGAACCATTGATTCAAGAGGAATTGGAGATAGAACCGAACCTGCAGTGGTTAGACATCAAGTTTATGTTATGGATTAGGATGAAAAGAGATTGTGTAACAAGGTGGTGCGACTAGTCAAGATTCCGTGGAGTGAGGATCCAAGAGACTGCACTTGGGAGACTGTGGATCGTATGAAAGAAGCCTATCCTGAGTTGATGTTAGGATAGATAGTCGTAGGTTGTATGTATAGTGTACGTTTGTTTACTGTGGATGCTTAGTACATGTCTTTGTATGTGTTTTATGATATGAATATATAGCTTTTTGCGTAGTTTGGATTATCTCCTTGTTTGCTAATTTCGGGACGAAATTCTTTTAAGGGGGAAGAATGTAACGACCCAGAATTAAATCGCTATTTAAATGAATATTTAATCATATTTTTAAACAAAAAATAATAATTTTATTAACAAATAAAACTATTTTTAAATAATAACCAATGATGATAAAATCATTTTCAAAATTTATTTAAGTTCATAAAGAAATAGAAAATGTGACAGGAAATTATTTTCCGAAATATTGATTTTTCATCGGTTAAAAGTTATCTAAAATGTCATGGCACTATTATAAACACTTATATACACATTACAAACTATTTTAACATGGTGTGTACATGTATATATGCATGTACATATTTTCTCCTTAAATATATAAACATATAGGATGAAAGAAGATTTTATTTATTAAAAATATATATACATAACATATAAAAAATACCTTTTTAACTCAAAGTACATGAGAAGGGGGACTACATATAAAAAATATATGTATGTCTTTCTTGAGCCATTGCCCAAATGTCAAGTCCTAACGGGCACATGGAATAAGCTTTCCTTGTTTAAGCAGGAATGGTTCTATGTGCGATGTCCTCCCGGCTTTGCGAGAAGGTGGTTGGAAGGACGTAAGTACCATCCCCATCTCTACCCCTAATTCAAAGACTCAAACCACATCTTTCTTCTTAATCACACGAATTCTTTCAACTCTTTTAGGTGCCCGCTCTCGGCCCGAAGGCGTTAGATATTCTGTAGCAGTTGAGGCTATCCATGCTACCCCAGTGGAGGATAGAGAGATAAAACTCCTCGTTACTGACGAACTGGTCTCACTATTCAGGCTCTTAGAGGACGGCCATAGAATCGGTCTTCCATGGAGTAGAGTGATCCCAAAGGTTACCGCCGAGAGGAGGAGAGAACATGATAAACCCATGGTGCCCCTTGCTTAGGGAATCCAAGAAGGCAGCGAAGAAGGGGAGATAAAGGAGTCTGAAGATGCAGGGCAAAAAAATGAAGACGCAGGCCTTGGTCAAGTGCCAGCAGCCGATGCGCCACATACAAGCCAATTGCAGCCTTCCTTAAAAAAGATAAAAAGTTAGGCGTATAGATCAAGAAAAAAGAGACCAGGGAGACCCCAAAATTCATCATAACTCCAACCGAAAAAGTTTCGCCTTCTTAACAAATGGAAAGCTCGTTGAAGGGGTCTTCCGACATCTCTATCCGGACGATTTGTTGAACTATGACTTCACCGCCTTCGGCGTCGAAGGGCTTAACTCTCCCGAAAAGGGGGCGAAGGCAGACAGCCTACCATTCAAGGAGAAATAACTCCTATGAGTAAAGCAAAAGTCACCGGTCCATTGAGGGGATGCACTAGGACACAGACAAGCACTTACACCCCACCATTCACTTGCACTTTACCGTTGACATAGCAACTACTAATATGTTCTCGCTTGATTCTTCTACAGGTGCAATGTCTTACTCACACGGTTTCGATCGCCTTCGTGGCGCCTCTATCTTCCATCGTTCAAGTCAGGATTCCGAGTCCGGAAGACACCGAGAAAGAGATGAAGGACGGGAGAGAGACTATCATTCTCGAGAATCATCCTCATCCTCCATAAGGAAAAATCAAGGACACATTTTGCGTCAAAGCGATCCCAATAATCCTCCTACGCGCGGTGGAGATAAGCCCATACAACGAGGCTCTCAATCTGACGTTCCCTGCGATCAGCATTCCGACTCCTCAAGCACTAGGCAGTCCCGTGAGCACCGCAACCAAACGCTGATTTCATCGGAACAGATTCCCCCAGTTCTTGCTCAAGGCCCGACTACGGCGGAGAAACTAGCCGAGCTTAAGACTACCTTTCCAAAGATTTGCTTCGATGGGCTCAAATTCCTCCCGGCTATACATCCTATCCCTGGAACCGCAAAAAAGGACTCATTGGATTGTGTGAACGACATGTATGTACAACACCAAGCATTCATTCATTTAGTCAAAAAAGTCTCTAAGGTTTCCTTCGAACGTCAACATGAGATAAACCACCTCAAGCTGGAGGCCATCCATGACAAAGACGTTATCAAGTTCCAAATACTGAATTGATCGCATTCAAAACCTAACTCAACGAAGCGAAGAAGAATGCGAGAGAGATGGCGGAGGCAGTTAGTCTTTTAGAGGCTTCCCACAAAAAGGAACTAAATGATGCACTTCAACGTAGCGGCACCCTGGCTTTGGAGAAGAACTCCTTACAAAAGGAGAAAGATATTTTAGCACAACGCATAGAGGAGTTGGAAAAACTACTATCTAAATAGAGGGAAGAGAAAGTCAAAGCGCAGGAAGAGTCTCAAAAGTATTGTGAGGAGATCATCGAGACGAGAAACTTGAAAACAAAGCTCAACGAGCAACTCTCCCAAATCAAAGCGTTGAAAGAGGCTACTCATGAGGAGGGTAAGAAAGCAGTACTTGTGGAATCTGATTCCTGAATCGAGGCTGCGATTTAGTCCGGTAGGGAGGATATTAAGTGCTTATTTGATCCACTCATTGCTGAATATAACGCAAGAGTTCTCCTCCACCGCGATTTAACTTTCTTGGGCGAAGGTTATCTTGAGTCGCTTGCCGAAGCTTGGGGCACTCTCATCAAGATCAAGAAAGTGGAGCTGGATGTGGCGGAGCTTGGTGAAGGGGCACTCGCACAAGAAGTGCTCCGAGGAAACGAGCCATCAGACTTGGCTGCTGCAAAGCTTCAGTTTGGCAGAGCTCCCACACCGCTTAAGGAAAAAGGAGATATCGTTGGATCATCCAACATTGAGCCCCAGGGTTCTTCTCCCGTTAACCTGGTTGGAACTTCATCTTCCCAATCTCTTGAGCAACACGTCGGTTACGACCTAGAGAAGCCTGGACTCGGCATACACTCGCTATCCCCAATCATTGAAGGGAGCACTCCTATGACCACCGAAAGTCAACCGGATGATGGTACTATCCTGAGTTCTTTCTAATCTAAAAAGTTGTCGTTCTCGGCGAACGATGGTCGTAATCTAACATTTTATTTCCACTAAACCTTGTAGGTCATCTTGGTACTGAGTTAACTCCAAGGAGCAAAGTCGCCACAAAGCAGGGGGTCAAAGATGCTGAGACTCCAGCCGTCGCGGATATTCTTGGGCCGGATGCTCAAGTGATTGGGGCGTTAGATGAGGATAAACCTGAAGACCCATCACTCATAGAGGAGCATGATGACATTATAGTTACGGGTTCTTCTGAGCATACCATGAAGTTCAGCCCGAAGGAGCAGATTGAGAAAGAGGAGAAGACAAAGCTCGAAACTAAGGGTGAGCCCGATGTGGTGGAGGTTGATGATCCCCTTAATAGGCCTTTACAATTCATCCCTCCTGGAGGGTCTATTCCCATCACGGTTCCTCTTCCTTTCTCAAGTACCTCTTCCCAAGGCAGCAAGGGGTCTCGGAAGAGACGTTTGATCGAAACGACTCTCGAAAAGCCGAAGAAGGAGAAGAAGACGAAGAAATAATTGGGGTCTTGTAATATTTTTCTTAGTCAAATAAGTTAGACTTGCGTAGTTGTTTTTCCGTCTTTCCTTTTCTTTTTAGTAGTGCATGTACGGGTGTAGGCCCAAAACTTTTGGATGGGTTGTTTGGAATTTTTGGAACCGTTAATAAAATTCTTGTTCCTTAGCCGATCGTTGAACAAATTACTATTCCAATAGTAGAGTAACTTTTCCGCTTCAAGTGTTTGTGATGAGTTTTCCAGGTTTTGCTGATAACTTATTATCTTAATCTCAGAGCCCTTCTGCATACTTCATCGGAAGTCGCCATCGATACCAGTCCAGAATCGTAGCCAACGGTCATATTCCATCGCCGACCGTTTGAGCATCTCCCGTCGATCTTAGACCGATTCTGTGGGATAGCGGACGGTTGAAAGTTCACTTTTCCATCCACCGGTTTGTATTTTGGCATTTTTTAGTCCGCCTCGTGGACTTATAAACTGTTTCTCACATCGTTTATACTCTAGCCTACGCTCCGGGGACTCTGAGTACTCTAATCCGCACTCCGGGGACTTAGAGATTTTTCAAGTCGTTTATACTCTAGCCCGCGCTCTAGGGACTCAGAGTACTTTAATCCATGCTCCGGGGACTTAGAGATTTTGTTCAAGTCGTTTATACTCTAGTCCGCGCTCCGGGGACTCAGAGTACTCTAATCCGTGCTCCGGGGACTTAGAGATTTTTTCAAGTCGTTTATACTCTAGTTCGCGCTCTGGGGACTCAAAGTACTCTAATTCGCGCTCCGGGGATTTAGAGATTTTTTCAAGTCGTTTATACTCTAGTCCACGCTCCGAGGACTCAAAGTACTCTAATCCGCGCTCCGAGGACTTGGAGATTTTTTCAAGTCGTTTATACTCTAGTCTGCGCTCTGGGGACTCGGAGTACTCTAATCCGCGCTCCAGGGACTTAGAGATTTTTCATTCCAAAATTGCTTTTTTAATTCACTCATAGGGATTGCCAGCCAACCAACTTCACCAAGCAATCCCTCCTTTTCATTTTTATCAAGGGCCGGTATAACTAGTCGATCTTTAGTTCTATGTGTGCATTCATACACCACTGACGTTAGTATTAATTAATTCCATCACATAATCATCATAATATGAAATAACAGTAGTTTCACAGAAAAGGAGCTTCAAGCTTTTATTCATCATAAAAAATAGGGACAGAATAATTTGCCTTATTACATATCAAAAACAAAATCAAAACAAAGCAAATACTGAAAGCAACTATTACCGAAATGCAAAAAACACAAACTAGGTAAAATAGCGATGCAGATATTTGCTATTCCATACTCTGGGAAGCATTACACCATCAATAGTCGCTATAAAGTTCCTTCTCCAAGCCTCCGTTTGATGACGCACGGCCCTTTCCATGTAGGGTTCATGTGCGATGGGACCGGAAAGATTCGCTTCAGGACAAGGTTGCCAACATCAAAGGTTCTTGGTCGGACTTTCATATTATAGTATCGAGCGACTCGGTGCCGATGTGCGGCTGCTCTCAAATCGGCCTCTTCACGCTTTTCGTCAATAAAGTCCAACAACTCCAATAAGAGATCTCGATTTGTTCTGGGATCGTAGTAAGTTATCCGATGGGAAGGGACTTCGAGTTCCACAGGTATAACTGCTTCGGCCTTGTAGGCCAAGGAGAATGGAGTATGGCCAGTCGCGGACTTGTGAGTGGTCCTGTATGCCCAGAGGGCCGTAGGAAGTTCGTCCACCCACTTGCCTCTAGCCTTTTCCAAAAAAAATTTTAGGATGGTCTTTATTATCTTGTTTACAGCTTCAACCTGTCCATTCGCCCAAGGGTGAGCGACTGCTACAAACCTTTTCTCAATACGATACTTCCAACAAAATTCCTTGAACTCAGCACTATCAAACTGAGTTCCGTTATCAGTTACAATAGTCCACAGGAGACCGAAACGACATATAATGTTTTGCACAACAAAATTAATGACTTTTTTGGTTGTGATCGTAGCTAATGGCTCTGCTTCTGCCCACTTGGTGAAGTAGTCAACCGTGACAATTGCATATCTTGCACCACCTTTGGAAATTGGCAATGAGCCGACAATATCAATTCCCCATATTGTAAACGGCCATGGACTAACCATTTGCATGATTTCTGTCGGCGGTGCCCTCGGGAGTTTCTCATATATTTGGCATTTTTCACATCATCTCACATAATCTACGGTGTCCCGATTCATGGTTGGCCAGTAGTACTCGTAACGAAGTATCTTTTTAGATAACATATGCCTCCCAGTGTGGTCGCCACATTCTCCTTCATGGACTTCTTTCAAGACCCGCTTTATCTCGTCATGGGCGATGCACTTAAGTAAAGGAATAGAAAATCCCTTTCGATACATAATTCCATCTCGCATAACATACCGTTAGACTTTGCGAAGGACTTGCCGCTTTTCGCTCCTCTTCTCAGGCAAAGTTCCACGCAGCAAGTATTCTTTAAATGGGGACATCCATGATTCCCTTTCGGTTTTCGTCTCCGGTACATGATCAACCTCCATCGCATTTATACTCGGGGTATGTAGGGTCTCGATCAAAACCAAGCCCATCTGTTGTGCATCGCCAGTGCTTGCGAACTTGGCCAATGAGTTGGCTTCCCCGTTCTGCTCGCACGTGATTTGTGAAATGTCGTAGTATTCGAGGTCTGCCAACAATTCCCAGACCCGGGTAAGGTATGGGGCAAGTCGTTGTCCCTTCGCCTGGTAGTCCCCTCTAACTTGGTACACCACCAGCTGCGAGTCATAAAAGATTTCAATCGATTTCACCTCGAGCTCTTTAGCAAGCTTCAATCCAGCAATCAACGCCTCATATTCGGCTTCATTATTCGTAGTGGGGAAATCAAGCTTCAAAGCATAGCAGATCGATCGGTTCTCGGGGGTTACAAGAACGACACCAGCTCCAAAACAATGATCATTCGATGCTCCATCGGTAAATAGTTTCCATCGTGCATTATGAACCACATCGCTTCCACTCAGCTCATCCTGCATAGTGAATTCCGCTATAAAATCTGCCAATGCTTGTCCCTGGATAGCTCTTCGAGGCAGATAAGTGATGTCGAACTGGCTGAGCTCGATGTTCCATTTAAGCAACCTTCCAGATGTCTTGGGCCACTGCAAGACCTGTCGCAAAAGGTTGGTCGGTGTTGATGTTGATTGGATGTGCTTGGAAGTACATACAAAGCTTGCGCGACGCGATCACCAAGTAGTATGCCAACTTCTCCATCTTTGGATAATTTCTTTCCACCCCTGTTAATCGTTTATTAATGTAATACACCGGTCTCTGGATCCAGTCCTCCTCGCGAACCCGGATGGCACTTATGGCGTGTGGCAATATAGCTAGGTAAATATACAGCTCCTCATGATCTACGGAATTCGACAAAACATGGGGTCTCTCCAGTTGATTCACCAAAGCTCAGAACGTGTTTTCATAGTCTTGCATCCATTCGAAATTCCTCTTCTCTATCTTTATCAAATCGAAGAAAGGAATGCACTTATCGGTTGCCCTAGAGATTAACCGACTCAAAGCAGCGACCTTCCCGTTCAGGCTTTGTACTTGCTTGATTATTCTGGGTGCTTGTATATCCCGAATGGCTTGAATCCTTTCTGGATTCACTTCGATTCCTCGTGCGTTGACAATGAAGCCCAGAAACTTTACCAATGCAACACCAAATGAGCATTTCAACGGATTGATTTTCATGCTATAAAACCAAAGGATATTGAACATCTCCGCTAAGTCTCGAATGTGGTCGTTTGATTGCCGTGACTTCATGAGCATATCATCCACATAGACTTCCATCGTCCTGCTGACCTGATCTTTGAACATTTGGTTAACCAAACGCTAATAGGTTGCTCCCGCATTCTTTAATCCAAACGGCATCACTGTATAATAGTATAATCCACATCTGTGACAAAACTGGTGTGCTCCTGATTCGGGATGTGCATTAGGATTTGATTGTACCCCGAGTATGCATCCATAAACGACAAAAATTCAAGTCTCACGGTCGAGTCAACCAGCTGACTGATTCTAGGCAAGGGAAAACTATCCTTGGGGCAAGCCTTGTTCAGGTCCGAATATTCAACACATGTTCTCCACTTCCCATTTGCCTTCTTTACCAATACAGGGTTAGATATCCATTCAAGGTAGAGGGTGTCGCGAATAAACCCGTTGGCTTTAAGTTTATCCACCTCCTCCTTGAGAGCGACAGATCTCTCCGGGTCCATGCCTCGTCTTTTTTGTTTTACAAGGATATACTTTGGATCGATATTCAGCTTGTGGCTCACGATGGTAGGTGAGATCCCACACATGTCGGCATGAGTCCAAGCGAATACATCAAGATTTGCTCGTATAAAATCAGTAAGTTCCCTCATCATAGAAGGGCTGAGTTGCGATTCAATTTTCAACACTCGTAATGGATCGTTGTGGCTGACTGTGATATCGATTGTCAGTTCAACCGGCGCTACCTTGGCCTCCTTGGGTTCCTCCTCATCGTCTCTCAGATCTATATCTCGATAGAACTGACTGTGGTGCCGAAGCCAAGGCTTAGGCGATATTTGTTAATCTTTAGTAACTTGGATGCAGACAGATTTGTCCACACCTTTTCCCTTTCCTTCCGCCGGGCTTCTCTCAGTTCAGCGACATAACAAGCATGGCCAGTTATCTGTGGGAAACTTCAAAGTCATGCACCACGGGGCAAGAGCTGCCCTAAACTCAGCCAGGGCCGGACGACCTAGAAAAACATTATACGGTGAATCAACATACAAAATAATGAATGGTAGGATCCGCACCCTCCTACGTTCACCTTCACCCAATTCAATCGGCAACTCAACAGAACCTACTGCTTAAGTAGCCACACCGTTAAAGCTGTGTATACGGGCTTTGGATGGTTTCAAGTCCTTAGCCTCCATTCTCATTTGATCATAAGCTTTCTTAAATATGATGTTCACAGAACTTCCATAATCAATCAGTATCCTTCTCACCAACGCAGGTCCGATCATGACAGAGATGACCATCGGATCAATACTAGGGGTCTCCACTCTATCGGCATCTCTACTTCTGAATACTATATCATCTGTCATCATACGCTGCTGCTTAGCCGAAGTTCCATCCTCTGTATTCGAACAACATTCAAAGTCCACATGCCTCATCGAACTAGCATAAAGCTCCATTTCCTGCCAACTTCTATCCGTAGGGTGCAGTCCACCAACTATTGTGTTTATTACCAACCTTCCGCCGGCCTAGGCGAGGTCCTCGGGCCGGCGCAGAGCTTGTCCTCGGTTGGGATCAGACGTTCCTTGTCCGCCATCCTGCGGATCCTTAACAAACCGCTGCAACTTTTTCTAGCGAATTAACTTCTCAATGGCGTCATGAAGGTGCCTACACTCATCATTGTTGTGCCCGTAAGACTCATGAAACTGACAGTACTTCCCGGTTTGCTTCTGTTCTTCGATCGATTCCTTCGGACGCGGCTTCCTATACTGGAAGGTGTTACAGGTGGACAGGTAGATGTCCTCTAAAGAGGCATTCAAGGGCGTATAGTTGCTATATGTAAGGATTCGTGGCTTCCACTTTCCGGACTACCTCTTCCTATCAGAATTTCCTTCTCCACCTCTTTTCTGCTGACCCGGCTTGTTTTGGACATTGACCTAACCTTTCCAGAGCTCTCTCCAGATTGCTTTACTGCAATGTTTCTTTGTATCGCTTCCCCGTTTGGTCCTATAACAGTGCTCCTTTTGGACAACCTGGCCTCCTCCTTTCTCATGAACTGGTGTGCCTTTGTGTAGAAACGTTCCAGCGTGGCCGGTGGTTTTCCAGATAGCCAATCACCAAATTCAGATTCGAGATCAACCACCCTTGTCATAGCCATAAGTATGGCATGGTCATTTGGATTTCTAACCTCTGTAGCAGCAATGTGAAACCTTTGTGAATAATCTTTCAGTGATTCACCTGGAGCCTGGATTACACTGGATAGCGACATCACATCTTTGGGGCAAGTAGCATGAATCCGGAACTGCTCCACGAATCTTGTAGCCAGCTCATCAAATCTCGAGATTGACCATGGGGGTAACCTTGTGAACCACATTGTAACAATCCCGGACAGTGTTATAGGGAAGCATCTTCATTTGGTTGCGTCATTCGCTCTAGCCGAGTCCATCAACCATTCATACCTCATAACGTGTTGTCGGGGGTCAGTCTTCCCTTCGTAAGTGGGCATCGTAGGCATGTTAAACCTCCAGGGGTATTCAGCTTGTAAAATGTTATCGGTAAACGGAGTATGACTCCTAAGAGACTCCCCAATCGTCATTAGTCAAGCCCTGGTTCTCCCTTATCAGTTGTCTGACCATTGCGGATAAGTCTGAAGTCTGCATAGGGGGTGCTAGGTCGGGTTCCATCCTGTGTAAATGTTCTGGCCGGTGTCTCCAGGGCATCTCACACCCTCTTGGCCTATTATTCTCCAGACGCGTGTCCTGAGGATTCACTTCGCCATCATTCTGGGGAGGTAATTAGTCAGCATTCAAGTGTACTCCGGCGTCTAAGTTCCCGATTCTAGGGCGAGAATGACCCTCCAAGTGCAGTTAAGGAGCCATCCTCATGGTTGAGGGATCGGCACCGACCACTAGGGAGGGTTCGGCAACGACCCAAACTTGTTTCCCGTGGTGGTCTATCCTATGTTGCTCCGTCGCTCCAGTGCGTGTCGTCTCAATCCTACGACACCTTCTTTTGTGGTGCCCGTTTGATGAAGTTGAACTGTCAGACTCCGAGTATGAAGCGGGACTTCCTTCGACATTTTGACGCTGCTGTTGAGCAATTTGGTTCATCAAATTGGAATTTGCTTGGATTTTCTCATTTAGCTGTCTCCGGCTTTCCATTAGCTCCCTCATCAGGTCATTGAATTAGGCCCTGGTAACGGAATCAGCAAGGTTCTGGGTAGCAACAAGTTCCACATTCGCATTAGCGGGCTGGTTACTTGGCCCCCTAGTTGGACACTAGCAGTTTCGTTGGCATCGACGTTGTGGGAGGTAGATCTGGTGCGCCTTACCATCTTGAGGTTCTTTGCTTAGATCTTGAGAGATCTGAATAGCATCTGCAAACTTTTGAGAACGAAGCTGGATCTCCTTTGGGGGATTTCTTCAATCCAGTAGCAATAAAGACGATCCTAATAGCCTGAGAATCGAGTTTCTCAGTGAATGCACCAAAATGTTTGCAACCAAATTGGTCACAAACAGCCAAGAATAGATTTGAGTAGTGAAATAAATGAAGAAATAAATGGAAAATGAGGAATAACACTATATATTGCCAGAAAGAATAGCAAAAAGTAACAACAACAAGATTTATAGTGGTTCGGTGTTGGTTGCCTACGTCCACTCTGAATGCTATCTTTATTGCTTTTTCAATCACTTGATTACAGATACAATTCACAAGGAATAGCTTGAATACAAGTTGGAACAACGAGAAACTGAGTACAAAAAATGGCAGAGTCTTCCCTAGGTTGTTGGAAGATCCCCCAAAAGTGGCCCTCTACCCCTGTATTTATAGATGGAGGTAGCCTTCAGCCTGGCCACTCGGGCTCACAACAAGTAAAGCTCAGCCCAACTTATAGCGCTGATTATGCCGAACCGGAAATGCCGACCCGAAGTGGACTCGTAGCTGGCCCGAAGCAAGTGGTATGCTGACCCGAGGTAGATTCGTAGCTGGCCCGAAGTAACATATATGCCGACCTGAAGTTAAGGCAACACCGACCCAAAGCTTTTCCATATGCTGACCCGAAGTCGCCCCTTCCTTGCTGACCTAAAGTAGCGACTACCAATATGCCGACCTGATATAACATCCTTGCCGAACCGAGGCTCTTAACGTCTTATGCCGACCCGAACACCACCATGCACTATGCCAACCTAATTTCTGTAATATGCAATGTCGACCTGATAAGTCCATACATATTATGCCGAACCGAGGTGGACTACGTCACACCCTTTGCTTATCCGACCATGCCCTCATTGCTATGCCGATCTGATCCCTATCAATGGAATGCCGATCCGATGGAGCCCACTCGATTTGCTGACCCCACGAACGCCACACATTTCTCAACTCATCAACCATGAGTGTCGACCCCTACTAATCATCATAATCCTGACATTCTGTTTCATCCATTCGTCGACTTTATTAACCCAGGGCTAGACATAGCTGCTTGGTGACGACACTCTGGTCATGTAGATGTCGTCTCGTGATCATTCTTCCATCAATAGTCCATTCTGATTTCTGTAACTTCCTTTGTGTAGCCGGACCAAGGCACCGGGTAACAATATATTACTCATCTTTAAAATGCTAGAATATTTTCCATGCATATTTAAAATGCTATAGAATATTTTCTATTGCAATTTTTAATGGTATTTACCTTCAAGCTTTCGTTTACAATTCTACTAAATTTATTTCGACTTATATATTATAACATTTCATAATATCACAATTCACATTATAATGTATGTAATCAAACGGATTCATAAGCTAAACCATAATATATATATATATATATATATATATATATATCCATAATATTTCATAAACAAAGTATTAAACATATAAATATTTGTGATCAAAAGTAATAGTGCATACAAGCGTACAAAACAATACATACAACTGTGCTAACCAAAACGATACATACTAAAAGTAAAGATGTATGAATGCCGATACAAAATACATTAATGCAAGCATGATTGATTTTTGAAGGAGAAAGAGGGTGCAACATACTTCTTCATGCCTTCCAGTGTGTAGTAACACCAAAAGCATCGTACACCACCTATCAAAAAGAAGCACATATATGTACGTCTACTAGTCATAAAATGTTAGAAATGTAAAAGTATATCCAACCTAGGTAGCATAATTTCAAACAAAAAGTAACCATCAGTCAAAATTTTACACTTATCAAGTGTTTTTACAAAGTAATTTAAAAAAGGCTTATTATTATTGAATCAAAGTATTTGGTAGATCAGGTATACGCAGTAGTACCAAGCATGATATTGAATAGTTCAGGACGCATAGTGAACATTAAAAAAACATGCAACTGACCAGTTAACAAATAAAGACCCATGAGACTCTCTACTAACACCATTGTGTTAGCATGATTACAGATTGCAACTTCCAACTCATAGATACTGCATAAGGAAGCATATTTATTTAAGTATATTATGATGTTTCCTGGGTTCCTCCATACTGAACTAGAGTTGGCATACAAATATAATGCAATAAATAATTGGGTTGTTTCCTAGTTTCCAATTTGTATTAGTTTATGCATTGCATGCATGCATAATTACTGGTTGTACAAGAGCATGCAGAAGCAAGAAAGCAAGACCATGGATCGTGCAGGCTGGAAGCAACCATAACTACATGCGAATGAAAAACGGCAGCTATAGGAAAAATACAAGAGCATGCCAGTAACAATGTATGCAATAACTTTGAAAAATGTTGTACAACTGAAAAATCAGGTATTTAGGGCATAAAAGATCAATAAACCATGAAAAATGCAAAATATGCTGCTATATCACCATGTAAGCAAAGAGACAGGAATGCAAATGGTTTGGCTGAAAACAGAGTTTTGAATTAGAACACAAGCATCATTGAGAAACTCAGAGCAAAAAATGCAATATGAATACCAGCATACCGAGGGCCGTCAAAGCTGAAGCATAGAGGAGAGCAATAACAGCAAATAGAGTAATAGGATGCAAGGGACAACATATGATATCAGATAGTAGTTAGCAGAAATATGCTGCAATTAGCAGGAAAGTACAGGGATAGTGACAACACTAGTTGTGGCAACAAAGAGGAAGTAGCTATGCAAGTAGAAATAATATCAAGAGCCTCAATCGGCATCATCAGCTCAGTGCAGCAACGAAAATATAGTGTGCAGCCAGCGGTCGTGATTGACCAGAGACCAAATGGAATGGAAAAAATGTATCGACATCATCCATGATTGATTGAAGATTAGCAGCAGTAGTGTGAAAACATAGTTGTGGTTTGCAGTCAAGCAGCAGTTTATAGGTTGTAGTCAGGAAATAATTTGTAGTCAAACAGTTTTTTGAAGCATACATTGAACTTTATATAGAACAAGCAGCAGCTGTCTGTAAATAATTATTTCTATTTTCCTTTTTGCATAATGATTTTTACGTGTATCATACCAAACTTCTTTATTTGCAAGAATAGTTGTCTATAATTTGTCAAGAGTTTTAACATATAACAACAATGTGGACAAAAATAAGACTACGTGTTAACATGTGTACGTGATGTACTTTATCTAAATAAAGTGCAAATTCTACTTACTAGAAACTGATTCCATTATAACGTTTGCAGCAGACCAAGTTATTGTAGTACCAAAAGCATCTTCGATGACTTCTAAATAGGACAATGCTAGTAAAGTACATGGATAATTAGTGCAATATTGTGATGTATTATCAAACATAATTAGCTAGTTTAAGAGTTGGTTTTTGAACATAATTAGCTTCTCATTGGTTTTCTTTTGGTTTCAAGACTAAAAAATGCACTTCGTCAACAATTGAATAAAACGATTAAATAAATATACAAGTTGATTTTATAGTTGGCATCATAACCTCTCTATCATTCTTTAAATTAATAAAGGTCGGGTGTATCAGCTCTTCACTTTATTTGTTTCATCCTTTAATTATTGGGCTTCTTTCCTCAGCCCAAAAGATAGTCTGCACTTATAAATATAGACTGCAGCATTGTAATAAGGTTATGTAAAATCAGAGAATAAATAAAATAAACTCTTTTTCGTTTTATGGTATCAGAGCCACCATAGCCAAAATGCTACAATTGATCAGAGAAATTGATTTCTCCTTTCTCCCCTAAGAGCATTATCATCATAGGGGAGACATACCTTTTTCTGTGATCAGTATATCATCAAGTTTTCATCGGTTCTTGCCCATCATTGTGCCATCCTAGAAGAGGATCAGATTCAAGATCTTCATCTCCTCATCTGGTTGCACTGTTCTCACTCATTTCATCCTGCTTTGGCTGCAATTTCATCATTGCCTCGCCAAAACATTGCTTTCTTGATCAAGATATCTGGATATTAGTGTTCTTGATCCACCATGGCAGATCAAGATGATGATGCCACCTCTGTAAACACAGGCAACAAATCCAGAAATGATCAAGGCACCGATCCAATCTTGATCAGACCTAAAAATCAGGCAATAAACACACCATTAGATGAAGACAACTATATAACATGGAAATATCAAGTAGAAATTGCATTAAGAGGTTATGATCTGCAAGATTATGTGAAGGGAACCAAGGTGATTCCTCCCATCAACATCACTGATGATAAAGGCAAACTTATTAGCAATCCAGACTACATTCAATATCAAAGGCAAGATAATTTACTTGCATCTTGGCTATTATCTTCTATCAGTCAGAGTCTTATGTCACAACTTGTTGGGTGTTCTACATCATATGAAATATGGTCATCTATTGAAAGAATTTTCAGTTCACAATCAGCAGCCAGAGTTATGCACTATAGAAGAGAGCTACAAATGCAAGAAAGAATGATACAAGTATGAGAGAGTATCTTGCCAGAATCAAGAATCTCTGTGACAAATTGAAGTCTGTAGGTCATGAGATATCTAACAGTGAGTAGATCCTTATCATTACAAATGGTCTTGATCAAGAATATGAATCTTTAGTGACTTTTCTTGATACACAGCAAACTCTACCAGACATAGAGTATGTTCACTCAGCCCTTCTTGCTCATGAAGGCAGAGTTGAACGAAGAAGACTCATGCAAGAAGATTATTCAGCCAACTATGCCCCCTCCACAAAGAACAGAAATCAGAAACACGGCCAAAATAAACAAGAAAATCAAAACTCAAGAGGAAACAACAATCAAAGGGGAAGAGGCAGAGGAAAGTACTCAAACAACAATAGGGTCAAATGCCAAATTTGTGAGAAATTTGGCCACATGGCAAATAAGTGCTACTTTAGATTCAAGGAAGATTACAATATTGCTCAGCAAGGTCAAACAAACAGGGGACCAACAGTTAACATGGCACAAACCAGTAATCAATCCAGAAACAGTGCAGACAACTCAACAGATGATTCAACCAGATCTGATGACATCAACATGGAAGAGTGGTTCCCTAATTCAGGGGCCACTAACCATATGACTAACAACTTGCAAAATCTAAACTTGGGAAACAAAAGCTACACTGGTAAGCATTCAGTTTCAATGGGAAATGGTGAAAAAATAAATATATCTCATGTGGGAACAAGCACTATAAAAGGTACAAGGCTACTCTATCTTAATAACTTATTGAGAGTACCAAGTATGAGAAAGAATTTAATCAGTGTCTCACAATTTGCTAAAGAAAACAATGTATATTTTGAGTTTCACCCTAAATTTTGTCTTGTCAGGGATTTGCTAAATAAAACCATATTGTTACAGGGTAAACTGGATCAAGGTTTATACAAATTCAGCAATATGAGAAAAAGACATTTTTGTAACAATTCAGTATGGTGTAATAATGTTAGTACTGATGATAACAAAAAGGACAATACTCTTGATGTATGGCATTGCAAGTTAGGACATCCTAGTTTTGATGTAGTCAAACAAGTATTGAATGAAAGTAAAGTTTCTTTTCCAAAATTGTGTAGTTCTAATATATGTACTCACTGCCAAATTGGTAAGAGTCACAAATTACCTTTTCAATATTCTGAGACTGTATACGAAAAGCCTCTCGAGCTACTGGCAGCTGACTTGTGGGGACCATCTCCATATAATTCAACTCAAGGAGACAGGTATTACCTATCACTTGTTGATGCACATAGCAGGTATACATGGATATACTTTTTAAAGGCAAAATCAAACACATGCAGTGCTATGAAACACTTCATCACTTGCATTGAAAAATAGTTAAATAGCAGTGTGAAAATGATACAGACAGATGGTGGGGGTGAATTCAAATCCCTAAAAGATTTCTTTAGTATGAAAGGAATCATACATAGAATGACATGCCCACACACATCTGAAAAAAATGGATTGATGGAGAGAAAACACAGACACATCGTGGAGACTGGTTTAACACTTATGTCACAAGCAAGTCTACCTGTGAGATACTAGAGGGAGGCATTTGCCACAGCAGTGTATCTCATCAATAGAATGCCGACCAAAGTGTTAAACCATATCTGCCCTTTTGAAAAACTTTTTGGTGTCAAACCAGATTATGAGCACTTAAGAAATTTTGGGTGCCTGTGTTTCCCTTATCTCAGACCATACAACAAACATAAATTGAGCCTGAGGTCTAGTCAATGTACTTTTTTGGGTTATGCAGATAATCAGAAAGGCTATAAGTGTCTAGACAATCAGGGCAGGCTTTATATTTCAAGACATGTAGTTTTTAATGAAAGTGTTTTCCCTTTTGCAGAAAAGGAAAAACACAAACAAGAAATGGATATCAGCAATGCAGGCACAAGTCAAATACCTAACCTATCTGATTGGATCAGCAAAGAAAATAAAATAAATCATGGGTCTACAAAGAGTGTTCACATTGATAATTCAGAGCAAAGTGCAGTGGATAGCTCACAACATGATGAACAACAGCAAGTAGATATACAGAAAAATCAAGACAATGAAGACTCAACAAATGAAGCTACTGATCACTGTATTGTTGAACATCAAGTGCCACAGTCAACCATTAGTCAACACCCCATGACCACTAGATCCAAAAGTGGTATCTTTAAACCCAAAATATTCAACACTCAAATCAATGAAGTAGAGCCAACATCATATGAATCAGCATTTAAAGATAAAAAGTGGAGGAAAGCCATGGATGAAGAATATAATGCACTGATTAAAAACAAAACATGGATCTTAGTTGACCCACCAAAACACAAAAAAATAGTTGGAAGCAAGTGGACTTACAAAATCAAAAGAGATGCAGATGGCAAAATAGTTAAGCACAAGGCAAGACTTGTGGCAAAAGGCTATACCCAACAGTATGGTTTTGATTTCAATGAGACATTCTCCCAGTCATTAAACCAGCAACCATCAAAATTATACTAACCTTAGCCTTACACAAGTATTGGCAGATAAGGCAGTTAGATGTGCATAATGATTTCTTAAATGGAGACTTAGTGGAAGAAGTGTACATGCAACAACCAAAAGGCTATAGCTCTAAAGACAACAGCAATCAAGTGTGCAAGTTACACAAAGCTATATATGGGTTAAAACAAGCTTCAAGGGCCTGGTATGAAAAACTGAAGATTACTTTAGTCAAATTGGGATTCACTGCCACTAAATCTGATAACTCCTTCTACATAAGAAAGCAGAGGGATAATAACATCTACATATTAGTGTATGTTGATGACATTCTCATTACAGGAGACAACCTGCACGAGATTGAAACAGTTATCAAGTGTTTAGATAGACAATTTTCTATAAAAGACTTGGGGGATGCTAATTACTTTCTAGGCATACATATTCAGAGAAATGCAGATTCAAGCATCAGTTTATCACAAAAGCAGTATATATCAGACATTTTTGTAAGAGCGAATATGGACAATGTCAAAGCACTGCCCACACCCATGACAAGTAATCTCAAACTGTCTAAAGACAAGGGTGAGCCGATTGAAAACATCAAACAATATAGGAGTGTAGTTGGGGCACTGCAGTATGCAACTATTTCTAGACTAGATATCTGTTTTAGTGTAAATAAGGTCTGCCAATACATGGAAGCGCCAACGAATGAACATTGGCGTGCAGTTAAACGCATTCTCAGATACCTAAAGGAAACCGTTCAGTATGGGTTAAGATTAGTGTCATTCAAAAATATGATTCTACAAGCTTACAATGATTCGGATTGGGCCAATGATTTAGACGACAGAAGATCCACTACTGGGTACTGTGTGTACCTCGGCGACAACCCTGTTTCATGGTGCACGAAGAAGCAATCAACCGTTTCTAGGTCGTGCACTGAAGCAGAATACAGAGCTATCGCCAGTGTTACTGCCGAGATCACTTGGACTGAAGCACTTCTCAGAGAATTAGGGTTCGAGCTTAAACAAAAGCCGACTGTCTGGGTGGACAATTTGAGCGCCATATCGCTATCCATGAACCCTGTTCAGCACTCGAGAACGAAACACCTAGATGTGGATCTTCACTTCGTTAGAGAACGAACTGGAAGAGGGAAGCTCCAGATCCGGCATATCCCCTCTTTTTATCAGCGTGCAGATGTATTAACCAAAGTCATTTCATCTAAGAATTTCGTTCGGCTTAGAGAGGAGCTTCGCGTATTCCCCACCGCCATGAAAAATGAAGAGAAGACTTAAGGGGTTGGGAAACCCTAGTTTCGTTTATGGGGGCGTAATAAGGGTCTGGTGTATCAGCTCTTCACTTTATTTGTTTCATCCTGTAATTAGCTGGGCTACTTTCTTCAGCCCAGAAGATAGTCTGCACTTATAAATATAGGCTGCAGCATTGTAATAAGGTTATGTAAAATCAGAGAATAAATAAAATAAACTCTTTTTCGTTTTATAAATACTTAAAAGCCAAGCACAATAACTATCAAACTAAGCTAGTTAAAACTGAACCTCGGTTTAGTTTTAACCGAGGCATATTTCCCAAAATTACCAGTTTGATATCAAATACTTCAAGAAATATTTAACTTTAGCGCCTTTAAATTTAGAAACTGTCTTGTGAAAAAAGATGACAACAAGATAAAAGCCTATTGTAAGCAATATTAAGTGGTTTATCTTTTTTAGGAACTACAGGAATGAATGTATGATTGAGCCCTTTTAGAAGAATCCCTGTGTCAAATATTGCTGTAACAGCAGCAATTATTTCATATTTGATACTATTTAAATCAATTTGTGTTTTTTTACGTATTAATTCAAATATAGAAATTAGAGCAAAAAACTTTACTTGAGTTTCTCAAACTGGTAGTTTTTAAAATTCTGATTAGTTGAATAATGTTACCTTTCTGTTGGGTAGCAAACAGTAGCATGTTTGTCAAGTAGGATTAATATTTTACCTTTGCTATTGCAGGATGCTAAGCTATTAAAAGAGAATGAACTTCACTGATTACTCTATCAAATTTGATTTATAAGATTTTTGATTTGTTTTTCCAAGAATAATTAATGTTAAATTTTAAATCATATAGTATTAGTTTGTGTTTTTTTTAACCTATATATAGTGGTTCAAATTGTTGTGAAGATCATAGTGTGTTAATTTGATCACAATAAGGGGTTGGTGTTTTGTAAATGTTGATCATGAAGACTGACGTGAAATGAAAATATTAGGATGCCAAAAATACAAGAATATTGTCTGCTAGAAAATTCTGAACTATAATGGGTTGGTTAAGTCGTACGGGGAGATGAGAGTAAGCCAAAAGAGACAAGGCCATATAGGTACACTAAATGCTTTCATGAATATAATCCTATCTCTGGTATACCAATCTGGTCACTCTCTACTTCATATTTATTACAAGAGGGAAACTTTACATATATCCACCACTTACTGAAAATTGCTGTAGATAACTAGCTAAGTAAACATGCATAAGTGGTTTACATATATCCACCACTTACTGAAAATTGCTGTAGATAACTAGCTAAGTAAACATGCATAAGTGGTTTAGGTGGTTCAGCAGATCAAGATGGGCAATAAAACAAGAACAATCTGTGAAAAACTCAACATGTCATTATAACAAAAGAAGTCTCAAATTCTAGCAAAACTGTCACATATTTAAATAAAGTCTACAAGGCACAAGCTTTAGTTGTCAAAGTCAAAAATATTTTTTTAATAATAATATAAAAAAAGAGCATAGAGAAGAAAAAGAATATGCATAGACAAAATTTCGTACATTCCAGTCAAAATTTATAGAACAAATAAAACAAACCTTGATCCTCCAGCAAACTACATTAAAATAATAAAACTTTCTATAATCTATCAGTTGCTCCGCTATGCAGTTAACAGCCAATTAATTCCATAACAATGGATTATTAACTTTTTGATAAACAGTAATTTAGTGTTGATGAAAGCTTATTATATTATTACTGAAAAATGATAATTAAGTGCGTTAGTTTATAGTATAAGAAAATACATATTACCGTAAATCCATTCAGCATATGCTTGCATAATCATTGTACTTCGTTAGAAATTATTATATTTCAACTTAATAAAATACTAATAAGTTTCGGATTTACACAACTCTAAAACTATCTGTTTACTATAATAAAAACAAAGCAGATTTGTAACACCGTGGAAGTTTAGTGGAAAATTTAATAAGGAAATTATATTTAAATTTAGCGGTTGACCGATTGACGTATATTCTCAGATTTGGAGCCCGAGTTTGGACGACTGCGATTGAATCAAATATTTTTCTTTGCTCCCAAGTAACTGATGTGCATCCAGAATGAAATTAAAGATTACCTAAGGTAAATCCAACGGTCTAAATTGACCTCAAACCCCTATAAATAAACACCTAACCCAACCTTAATTTCATTAGAAAATTTACAGCATATTCAAACTCTGCCAAATTTTATTCTCTCCACTTATAAAATTTCTTTCAAAAACAAACTAAAATCAAAGCAAAGTGGATATTATTGATCGGATAGGGGGCAATCTAATGGGTGTCGATTCTCGGACGATGAATAAAGCTAGAGCTTGGATCCGAAGTGAGTGGGAACCAGTTTAACAAGTTGATTATTTACAGTAAATTTTAAATCTATTCAATCGGATATAGGATGTTAGAAATTTAAACCCTAATTGTTTTGAATTAAAATTTGAATTAGTAATTAAAATTTGCATAAATTGGTTAATGTAAGATTCATCTAAATTAAAACCCTTTGAAATTGACTAAATACCCCTAAAATCGATTGAACTTAGATTAAACTAATTTAGCTTGGAATTATATAGATTTGAAAAGTGGCATTTAAATTACAACAAAAATTTAATGGTAATCGGTTACTGTAGAATTAGAGAACGAAATTAAAAACTACAATAAAAAATCAAAACGATCGTAACAGAAGTCAAAACCCTAAAATTTGAACTACGACCGATCGATAGATTGATGACCAAAATGCATAATCTGAACCTCGACCTAAAACCCATGTTAGAAATAAAAGTAATGATAGCATGTATAACTATATTGGATACATATGTGTGGATGATAGAGATAGTAGGGAAGCTAGTTCCCTATAAGATGACGTTAGGACATTGCGAGGTTAGGTAAACGTACTTTATCCAATTAGAGTTGATTATTCGATTGAGGGCGATTCTATCGCAAATGACACTCATAGGAGGTTCTACGGTGGTCATGCAGTACTGAATGATGCCTAATGAAGTTTGTGGGCCCGGCATAATGAGGCTCCTTGGTATTCATGATTCTGACGTAGTGTGAAACTGTGCTGTTGATGGATTACGACGCGTGCAATAAGAGGTGTATACTACAATTTAAGAGGTGGACATGGATAAAAATGATGAGACACACCGACGAGTCAGCATTGCGGGCATATGTAATTGTAATTGTAGAAAATTTATTCCCATATTGTAATTGCAGGGAAACCTATGTAAGATAGTTAGATGTAGGTGCAATGTGAGATATAGTGTAACACCCTAGAAGTTTAATAGAAATTTAATAAGAAAATTAAATTAAATTAAAACAAGGACTTAAAAGAATTTTTTTACAAACGTTTGAATTTGCTACAAAATTTGCACCATTGCATTTGTAGGGATTTTTTGGACGATTGTCATATATAACACATCGAAATCGAAATTAGTGTGGGGGATTTACGGGCATTAGAACGAACTAAAAACTTAAAATAAACAATTCACAAAAATACATTGCCACCAGTCGACCCTTAGGGGTTCATGGTCGACTGGTAGTGGTCGACCAGGCACGGGGGCGATCAATCGTGATTCGAGTAAAATCGAACATATCGATTTTCAGGGACGCGAGATGAATGAACGTGATTGATTGCTTGGGAATGAAGGATGAGATGTGCGAACTAGATTTTATAAAATTATTCTCTAAGCTAATCTAATGGCCTAAAACTAAACCCTGCCCCTATAAACACTAAGTTAATGAAACCCTAATTCTCCATTAATTTTTTTACAATAGCTAAACTTTGCCTAATTTTTCTTAAAACCCTCATTTCTAAAATTCCAAAAATCAAATATATTCAACCTAACAGATTAAATCATGCAAATAAAGGCGGATCAAGGCAATCTAAGGAGGAGTTATTGATTTAGGGGCCAAATTCTCGAGTGCAAGCATTAGTAAGAGCTTATGCTAGAGGTGAGTGGGCACTTGATAAATTGATTACTGTAGTTAGTTTAAACTATTGTAATTGATTAGAATGTTAGAAAACTCTAAATTGAATATGTTAAACCCTAAGTTTGAATCTAAAACCCTAGTTTTAAATTGTTAGTCAACGGTTAATTAGAATTATGCATATACCCCTTTCTCTCTTGAAATTGGAAACCCTAAAGCAACAAACCTTAAATTCAATTGCAAACCGTTGATTAGACTGTAACTAGGGTTGACAAATCACTGTAAAACTTGATGATTAACCTTATAAACAATCAAAAATCGAAACTAGAAGACCCAACAATTTTGTTCGTTAAAGATCGACTTGGAAACCTTAGCGGTCGACCGAAGGGTATAAGCGGTTGATCATTCGTATTGAAAATAGGTAAATTAAACCTCGGCCTAAGGCCCAAAATTTATAAATGAAAATTATATAAAATGTGAATTATTGTGGGCGTATTTAAAGGTAATTGGATGCATGTTAGGACTTGTAGGAAAGCTATTTCTCTAGGAGCGGATGCCAGATTGAGGCGTTGTTGGGTAAATGTTGTTTACCAAATTTAGGATATTAACCGATTCTAGGCAATGTATTTTCGCAATTGGCACTCATGGGAGGTACCAACGGTGGGCGTACAATTGGCATGGATGCCTGATGTAGTGGGTCTGACACAACAAAAGGTTCTAGTATTCAAAAATTCCTAATGCACGTGATACAATTAGAGAGGAGGACCTGGAGCGTGCAATAAGAGGCCAACGCTGCGATCAAGAGGTGGAAGTGAATGCAGACAATGACATTATGATAAGTCGGCACTTCGAGTTCTTCCTCTCCAATCGTAGTAATTAAGGGGAACGTTCCCAATAGCCTAGTGGCAATGATAGTAGTGAAAGTTTATGTCCACAGTAGCCTAGTGGCTGTGTCTTCCATTGTTATTAGCTAAGAGGGCAGTGTCTACATTGAGTAACTCTAGGAGCGACGGCCGATCGTTATATATGAAATGCAATTCTTAGTTCGATCCATTGAATTTGCCTACACAATTTATGGTGTAGGAATGTACTAGATAAGAACCCTTAGGTAACAGATATTAGGAATTCATGGACACTTGTATCATACCCTATATCATTTGGAGTAGTACTAATGTAACCACATATGATCATCGTATTAAGCTTGTACTCGTTCACCAGAATTTATGTCTGACCCATTCTCTTTCCTTCTTCCCCCCCCATAGGTCGATGGGGCAGCAGGCAACTGGCTCATTCTAGATATTTGGTGAGTCGAGCTTTTATTCGAAGTCTACTTTTATCCTATTTTATTCTCCATGTATTATTCTATCTTATTTGTACATTTTGCTTCATGCATCAGACTTTGAGAGATATTTTATTATGTACTCTGTATTGGATCACGTACCGATATTTTTCTAAGACTATGACTTAAAATTTTCTGGGATTTATGTTTTTCTATGATATATACATGTTTATTTCCTCCTATGTGAGATCTAAAAATTTAGTATATCTTAGATTATATCTGATTGTATTAGTCTTTGTGATGTAAAATTCTTAAACCCCGACGATCCGCATTTCTCTCCATGGCGCATGCTCGAAAGTCACACTAGGCTTTGGATAGGTGTGTCGGGAGGTGCAGGTTGTCAAAGATGGTATCAGAGCATAGGTTCAAGGTTTCTTAGAAATTAGGATCATATTGAGAGAACGTATTTTAAAAAAATGTTTTTCAATTTTTTTTCTCAAAACGAACTTTTAAAAAATATATATAAAATAAGGATTGTTCAAAGAGCTTTCCCCAAAATATTTTATACAAACCAAAATCTCCCTTATTCGTGCTTATGTTATCTTTGATTTATGTCTATGTTATCCATCTTATTCGTGCCTATGATATCTGTGAAAAGTTGCCAATAGAATTCTTAAAATTTACAAATAGAAGATGATTGATCTCGTAGGTTTAAGATGGTGATGCAACCGAAATCCCAGGCGTGAACATCCGTATATGGTTCCGCCGATACCTTCAGGTTAGGGGACATGCCGAGCTCAATCCCACTAGAGGACCCGCTGAGGAGGCGACATGTGCAACTCCATCCCACCCACCTACCACTACAGATACTAAGCTTTGCAAAGATTTCTCAAATATTGGAGGAAAGCCATACATGGGGACAGAGTCTTATATGGATTCGAGGTTATAGATTTGCATCTATGAGAGGATCTTGGGTTAGATGGGTTTGACCGATGAGGCGAAGATGCAATTGGCTACTTGGTAGTTACAGGGTGAGGCATTGAGCTGGTGGGAGGTAGTTGAGGCTGAGGTCGATGGAAAATAGATCACTTGGGATGAGTTCTATAGGCTGTTTGAGGTGAAGTTTCTTTCTAGGGCAGAGTAAGGTGTACAGTTAGAGAAGTTCATTCACTTGAAGCAAGGAAATATGTCTGCTAAGGAATTTTTCAACCAGTTCAATGAGTTAGCTAGATTCGGTATGAGAATAATTGACACATCACACAAGAAGGCTCTCCAATTGGCTAGAGGGTTGAGCCAATCTCTTCAGGATTTAGTTCTGAGTCATATTCCTATGGGTGCTACATATGAGGGTACAGTGGAGATGGCTTTGCTAAATACCATCTCCAAGGGTAAAGATAAAGGAGAGGAATCCAAGAAGGAGTGAAAGCACAACAGAAAGGTGGAAGCGGACCCAAGGGAAAGATACATAAGAAGAATATGCACTGTAGGTAGTGTTGCAGGAAAGGATATTTTATAAAAGAGTGCAGGGCAGATCTTTCTAAGGTTAAGTGTTATAATTATGATTAGTTTGGACATCCAAAGTGATCTTGCACAGCACCATTGAGAGCTTCTACTCGGACTCCTACTCGGTGGTTCCAACTTATGCACTAGAGGCGGTCCCTGGCTCGAGTGCATAGCCAGTGGCAGACAAAGGTAAGAAAGTGGTGATCAAAGGTGTGCCGACTCTTTCTAGTTTATCCATTTGCACTTTATTTGATACCGGGGATTCATATTCTTTCATTTCTAGTAGACTTGTTAATGTCTTACGCTTATACAATAGTATAGTCATGGACCATGTAGTTGTGTCAAGCCATAGGAGGATCGACCTATTTGTCTATGTTGTGTAGGGGTTTGAAGTTGTTTATTTTAGGAGTCGAGTTCGATTGTCATGTCTTAGTACTTGGATTTTCTGGGTTTGGATTGATACTAGGTATGGATTGGATGACCATGTATGGAGCTATTTCAGACTATAATAGGAAGGTTGTTAGATTAAGCACATGTAGTAGACGTAGCTTAGAGGTTTATTGCGATGCATGAGGATCTGTTATGTGGAGATACTTATATTACTTGGACCTATCACATGACGAGCTTAGTGCAGTACCTGTAGTTAGAGATTTCCCAGTTGTTTTTGCTAAGGTTACCAGTCTTCCTCCAAGAGAGAGATCGAGTATAGGATCTATCTTATCAAGAATGCTAGACCCGTCACCTTACTACTAAGGCATATGGCTCTAAAGGAAAGATATGAATTTAATAAGCAAGTAATGAGTTGTTGGAGAAGGGTTTTATCAAGAGGAATATTTCTTAGTGAGGAGCACCAGTCTTATTTGCTACCAAGGCGGATGGTTCTCTGAGACTCTACGTCAATTATAGGGAGCTGGATAAACTGACAAAGAAGAATCGTTAATCAACTGCCTCATATAGACGATCTCTTTGATCAGTTGGTTGGAGCTAGAGTATTCCCACAACCTGAATTGGGTACCATATTCCATCAGTTGCGTGTAGCCGAGGATAGTACTCAACAGATAGTATTCTTTGTACACCCAATGGACTATATGAGTGTTTAGTCATGCCCTTCAGACTGACAAATGCACCTGCTTACTTTGTTGATCAGATGAGCCAAGTATTTAGTGGGGGTTGCATAACACATTCGTCCTGGTATTTTTGGATGATATGCTTATATGCACAAAGAGTAAGGAGAAGCATGTGTTTCATTTAGGTGAAGTGCTTAGTACACTCCTTGCACATAAGGTGAATGCGAAGTTTTCGAAGTGCCACTTTTGGAGAGGGGAGGTATGCTTGTTGGAATACATCATCGTAGAAAGTTGCTTAGAAGTTGATCCTGGTAAGGTGGCAGCAGTTCGAGATTGACATGCTCCAAAGAATGCCACAGAGGTGAGAAGTTTCCTCGGTTTAGTGGGCTACTATCGCAAGCACAATAAGGATTTCGTGAAGATCTCTACCCTACTAACCCGTCTTATCAAGTAGAATTTGGTTTTCTCATGGAATGCAAAGTGTGAGGATGCTTTTGTTAAGTTGAAGGAGGCATTGACTAGTGCGCCAGTTTTGGTGCTACTGGATGGGACAAAGCCATTTATATTTTATACCGATGCCCGTGGAACGAGGTTGGGTGCGGTATTGATGCACAAAGGAAGTGTGGTGAATTTTGGGAGTAGGCAGCTGAAGACCCACAAGAGGAACTGCCCTACACATGATCTTGAGCTGGCAACCATTTTCTTCGCGTTCAATTCATGGAGGCATTATCTTTTAGGGGAGCAGTTTGAGCTATTTACGGATCACAAGTCCTTGAAGTACTTGTTATCCCAAAAGGACTTAAATTTGAGGCAGTAGAGGTAGATGGAGTTTCTGGCATTGTATGATTTTGATATCTATTATACCCTAGGCAAGGGTAATCCAGTGGCAGACGCTTTGAATAAACAACGTGCAGTGTTGAGTCCCTTGTTCTTGGGGTGGAAACATTTGAAGTGTATTTCTACCTTTGATTTTCGACCATCATCAAATATAAGCCTGGGACTATTGTAGCTTTAGATGTTCAACCTACATTGATGGAGCATATTGGATCCAAGCAGAAGGAGGATAAGGAGCCAGTAGATATTATTGAGAGGATTGGTAGAGGAGAATCATCGAGTCATTTAAGGCGTTATGCCATTGACTTGAGAGGATGTTATGAAGATATGATAGGCTTTGTGTTCCCCGCGATATGTATTTGATAGATGTGTACTAGCGGAGTCTCACCATTCTAGGATGACCATTCATCTTGGTGGAGACAAGACATATCATGACATGAAGCAAGTTTTTTATTGGTCCGGTATCAAGAAGCAAGTAGTGGAGTATGTAGCCAGATGTATGACTTGCAAGAGGGTAAAGGCGAAGCAGTAGAAGCCGGGAGGATTGTTGCAGCCATTGGATGTTCATCAGTGGAAGCGAGCTAGTATTTCCATGGATATTGTAGATGGTCTGCCTAGGAGTAGGAGAGGGAATGAGAGCATTTGGGTCATAATTGATCGGTTGACCAAGTGCACTCATTTCATACTAGTGAGGAGTACTAGGATGGCGACGTTATTGGCGGCTCTATACTTGAGAGAGGTCGTTAGGTTACATGGAGTTCCTATTAACATAATTATTGATTGATATCCACGTTTTGCTAGTGAGTTTTGGAGGAGTCTACAGGAGGATTTGGGAACTGAGTTGATTTTGAGTACTGCATATCATCCGCAGGCGGACGGACAAACGTAGAGCGTGACTTGGGTTTTGGAGGACTTGCTATGGATGTGCATTTTAGACTTTGAAGGTTCTTGGGAAGACCATTTACCATTGGTGGAGTTTACCTACAACAATAGCTATTAAGCTAGCATTGGGATGGCACCTTTCGAGGCATTGTATAGTACATCCTGTAAGTCATCATCGTGTTGGTGAGATATGATAGATAAGATTATTCTTGGGTCGGATATGGTGAGGGAAACATCCGCGAAGGTAGATCTTGTCCATATGAGGATGAAGACTACTTAGGATATGCAGAAACCTTATGCTGACAAGAAACATGTTAGAGTTCGTAGTGAGAGACATGGTATTCACGACGGTTTCACCTCTTAGGCACGTGATGAGATTTGGTAGTCCGAGGAAGCTAGCATCGAGATTGTAGAACCCTTCCTAATAGTGGCTAGAGTAGGGAAGTTAGCATATAGGGTAGAGCTTTCAAATAAGTTAGCAGGGGTACATGACATTTTTCATGTGCCGCACTTGCGTAATTGTTTACACAATCCAGCTACCGTGGTCGAGCCAAGTCAGTGGGAGGAGGTTGAGGTAGAGCGAGAGGCACTTGTTCGCCGTGCACCCACTCGTATTAGAGCATGGTACAAAGCGACTCCGCAATAAGGAGATCAAACTTCTTAAATTCCAATGGGGAGACGACCCAGTGGAGAGTACATGGGAGACCGAGGAGAAATCCGCGCTACTCACCCAAACTCTTTTCTGGTATGTTTTCACTTTAATTCTTATAAGTATAAATTACTTATATGTAGGACCTATGTGGTATACCCTTTATTTAGAGATCAATGGATGGTAGGAATAGTTGTAAACATGTCGATAGGATGTGTTATGCATGATGGATGTTGATGGATGTATTGTTCGCATTGTTCTCTTTTACACAATATATCCTCTAGGTACACACAAGCACACTTATATCCAGTTGCATGTTATTTCTTGATTATTATTGTGCTAGTGGATGTTATGCATATGAATGTTGCATATGAGTTGTATGATTTCGCATACACATAGAATTGTAAGTAAACATTTACTTAGGAAGTTGCATACATTTGAATACATGACATGAGCATTTGCATGACAGAAAGTCGACTAGATCAGTAGACTGCATACTTTTGCATTAGTATAGACTCATGTGCATTTCATATTGCATATATATGTACATGTTGCGTTAGAAAATTTCTAAGGACAGTGATTGCTCATGGATGATGGACTATTTATTGGTGTATGTATGTGTTACGTTTTTCAGTCCTTACAGATTTCGGGGATGAAATCCTTTTATGGGGAGAGAATGTGACACTCGGAAGTTTTAACAGAATTTAGATGGAAATTTAATAAGAAAATTAAATTAAAAAAATGAGGACTTAAAAGCAAATTTACATAGACTTTCGAATTTGGCTACGAAACTTGCACCAATGCGTTCGTCGCGATTTTTCGAACGATTTTTATATATAATACAAAATCGGAGTTAGTATGAAAGAGTTACGGGCATAAGAATGGATTAAAAACTTAAAATTAAAAATTCACAAAAATACATTACCACTAGTCGACCCTTAGGGATTCATGGTCTACCGACATCGATTGAGCCAAGCATGGGTGCAATCGATCGTGATTCAAGTAATATCGAACATATCAATTTTTAGGGATGCGAGATGAATGAACATGATTGATTGCTTGGGAACGAAGGATGAGACATGTGAACCATATTTTATAAAACTATTCCCTAAGCTGATATAATGGCCCAAAACTAAACCCTACCCCTGTAAGTACCAAGCTAATGAAACCTTAATTCTCCAATAAATTTTTTACAGTAACTAAACTCTGCTTAATTTTTCTTTAATACCCTAATTTCTAAAATTCCGAAAATTACATCTATTCAACCTAAGAGATTAGAGCAAGTAAATAAAGGTGGATAAAGGAGATCTATGGACGAGCTATTAATTTGGAGGCTAAATTCTCGAGTGCAAGCATTATTAAGAGCTTAGGCCGAAAGTGAGTGGGCACAAATTTGATAAGTTGATTATTGTAGTTAGTTTAGACTATTATAATTGATTAGAATTTTAAAAACCTTAAATTGAATATGTTTATATGTTAAACCTTAAGTTTGAATCTAAAACCCTAGGTTTAAATTGTTGGTTAGCTGTTAATTGGAATTATGCATATACCCCTTTCTCTTTTGAAATTGAAAACCCTAAATCAACAAACCCTAAACTCAATTGCAAATTGTTGATTAGACTGCAATTAGGGTTCACAAATCACTGTACGACTTGATGATTACCTATATAAACAATCGACATTCGAAACAGGAAGAACCCTAAAATTTTATTTGTCAAATGGTCAACCTAGAAACCCTGGCGGTCGACCGAAAGGTATAAGCGGTCGAACGTTCGTATTGAAAATTAGCAAATTGAACCTCGGCCCAACGTCCAAAATTTATAAGTGAAAACATGAATTGTTGTAGGTATATTTAAGGGCAATTGGATGCTTTTTAGGACTTGTAGGAAAGCTATTTTCCCTAGGAGCGGAGCCTAGGTTGAGGGGGTTTTAGGTAAATGTTATTTACCCACTTTAGGACAGTAATCGTTTCAAGACGATGTATTTTTGCAATTGTATCTTACAAGAGGTTCCAACAGCGTGCAGGTTGCATAGATGGTTGATGGGGTGGGTCTGGTACAATGTGAGGTCTTAGTATTCACAAATTCCTAATGCATGTGATACACTTAGAGAGGAGGACCAGGAGCGTGCAACAGGATGCCAGCACTACGATCGAGAGGTGGAAGCGAATGCTGACTATGAGACATTGCGATAAGTCTTATGGGTTCTTCCTCTCCAGGCATAGTGAGGGAGAACGTTCCCAGTACCCTAGTGGCGATAATAGTAGCGGAAGTTTATATCTACAGTAGACTAGTGGTGGTGTCTTCCATTGTTATTAGCCAAAAGGGCAGTGTCTTACACATTGAGTAGCTCTATGAGCGGTGACTAATCGTTAGATATGAAATGCGATCCTTAGTTCGATCCATTAAATTGGCCTATGTAATTTATATTGTAATGTACTAGACAATCTCGTCACGGAGAGCTCTTCATTTATTGATATCTTTTCCTATAACAGCGGTTAGTATACATAATATATTCTTATTTAGTTGTCACTATCAAAACATCAAAGTATGAGGTACTAACATTCTCTTCCTTTTTGATGATGAAAACTATACAGCTCAATTTTGAAACTAATCGAATGATAGATAGTTCTCCCCCTGAGACTATACTCCCTCTATCGATATGGTCATTTGTGTCTAGTTCCCCCCCCCCCGGTCAAAGGAAATATATATCAATAGGAGTAATATAAGACTTTAATTTGTAGAAAATATAATTGGGTTCTAAGTATAAATACTTAAAAGGATATATTTAAAGATAAGATTACTAAATTTATTTTATTTTCCTCTATTTCCATAAGCAACAAAAAATTTGGAATATATCTCCCCCTTAATATGTGGTGTACCTGCAAAAAATAAAATATATGTTCTAGTACCAACTTCCTACGTTATGGTCTAGGGGTTAGCTTTTAGAAAGCTATACCCAAGAGGTTTTGGTGTTCCCATTGAAAATATAATTAGAATTTTTATGAATAGTAGACATAAATGTATCTATATACTTATTTCTAATCAAATTTTTTAGTCTTTGGAACCCAAATCTTAATAGATTTTATCGCTTTCTTTTGACTACCATCCTTCTTTTTGAAATTCGTATATAGTGAGCTATATCTTTTAGGACAAATCTATACTTCTTTATTTGTTTTATGATAACCTAGACCCTTTTTATTAAAAGATGATTGAGAGTTGTCAATAATTTTAGAAAGATTTTCTCTATCTTTATTAAAATTTGAAATATTTTTGGTAAATGTTTCTAACTTGGTTTTAAGTCCTAGTACTTCTAATTCTAATATTTTAATACTAGAATTTAAATCATAATTTTCTTTTTTTAGTATATCATTCTTATTTTTCTGAGTTTCTATTTCATTACTTAGCATAGTAAGTTGAGATGTTATATCAACACATAAATTTTGTGATTTAGCAATTCCTCCTCTAGAATTTTCTTTTCGTCTTTTAGCATATCGACTTCTAATTCACTTCTATTCAACTTTCCTAATGCATCTTTATATTTTCTTTTAAAATCTTTTAACTTATCTAATAACTCGAAATTTATTTCAAATAAATCATCGAATGGGAGTTCACTCACATCGTCATTTATAGCCATGAAGCATTCATTTGCTTGTTGGGAGTCACTATCACTATCAAATGAAGAAGATGAGTCCGAATCATCCGAAATTACCGCAAAGGTTTGCTTTTTCATTTTATGAAATTTCTCGTTCTTATCCTTGAGGTTATTCTTCTCTTTCTTACGGTCTGGACAATCTTCTTTACATAACCTATCTTATCACATTCATAGCACTTGAGTGAGGATGTTGACTGATTGTTATTGCTATTTCTATAATTGCTAAATTTATTATTCTTTTTGAATTTCAAAAATTTTCTAAAATTCTTGGCAAGAAATGCAGTGTCATAATCATCTTCTTCTGAGTCTTCATTTCTGCTTGAAATGTAATTGTTTTTCTAGTTTGAGCTTGTACTCACTTTTCCTAAAAATTCACTTCATAAGACATGAGATTTCCTATCAACTCTTCTGGTTTAATGGTTGAAATATCATTACCTTCTTCAATAGCTAAGACTTTTCGTTCCCACTCATCCATTAAAGAGTTTAGGATTTTTGAAACAATATCAAAATCAGTGTGCTTTTCCTTCTAGTGCTAGAAGTGAGTGATATATGTCTTGAAATCTAGAGTACATGTCATTTATAGTTTCATCTTACTTCATTCTAAAGTTTTGAAATTGATTTTTAAGCATGGAAATCTTGCTTTATTTGACTTTGCTTGTACCTTTATGAGTTATTTTAAGAGTACGTCAAATTTCATATGCGGATGTGCATATACTTACTCTATTAAACTCATTTTTGTCTAAAGAACAAAATAACATATTCATTGCCTTAGCATTACTAGTAGCATCAAGTTTCTGAGTATTTAACCATTGTGCATAGTCGGTGGTAGGTACATTGTATTCTTGTTAAGTGATATTCCAAGTATCATAACCATTAGCTTGCATGTATATCCTCATCCTAATTGACCAATAATTAGAATTTAGTCCTTTAAATATTGGTGGCCATGCAGTTGATTGACCTTCAACAAAACTTGAAATAGTACTATAATATTACTTGAATTATCAAAAACTTTGTTACGGTTATATGATGGCCTTGCTCCGATACCAAATAAAAGTCGCTATGGATCAAGTAATATGAACAATTCTACTAATTTAATATTTGTATAAAAATAGCAATGGAAATAAAGAATAAAATAAAGCATACCAGAGATTTTTATACTGGTTCGAACTCTCGTTCTATGTCCAGTCCCAGATTCCTTCTAGATTTAAACAACACCCTCACTTCTCCCGAAGGAATATGCACTTGAGCAGCAGAATAGGATTTCAATACACTTGCTCGAGCAGCCGAACATGACTTCAATACTTTTGCCTGAGCAGTAGAATAGGACTTCGACTACAAAAGGAGTATATAAGTTTCTAACTTCATGTGCTTTAGTATAGCACAAATGAGTCGATAAATACAACCTTCCTATAATCTTCTTCTTAGTGGTATGAAGTGTATCCTTGAAGAATTGGAAGTGATTTGATCACAAGAGAAGTATATTTGAACGTGCAAGTGATCAAATTAAAAGCAAATTAAAAATTTTGAATTCTAAGAGAATTAAGGCAAGATATAGAAGTTAGAGTGAATAGAACTATTATTGAATTCATTAAAGGGATTGCCTTATATAGAAAACGATTGGATGCAACTTTTAGTGAAGAGAGATGACCAAAAGAAAGGTTGCAGCCATTATTGATGAAAAGTAACTCTTCGTGGAGAAGAGAATCTCTTTAGAAATTTGAATTTAAAAAATAGCCATTGCGACACTCAGTCGACTGAATGAAATTAACCAGCCAACTAAATTTGATTAAAAATTGATGTTTCAAACCAGAAAGGAACCATCCAGTCAACTGAACACATGGTTAGTCGATTGACTTGAAGTTTTCAATCGACTGACCAGTGCCAGTGTATATTTGTGCAACGTGCACAAATTCAATCGACTGCCAAGGCCAATTCAGTGGACTGCTTAATGAAGATTTTGGTTTTCGAGCTTTGGAAATGATTTATGATCAAATATGTATGTGTATATACCAGTAGAAGATATTTTAACAATTTATATAACTTTAGACTAAAACTCTATGACTGATATTACATTATTGCATCATCATGGTCTTCTTCTCGTCATGTAGTGCTCTTCGTTGATTGATATCTTTTCCTGCAATAATGTTTAGTATACATAATATATTCTTGTTTGGTTTTCACTATCAAAATATCAAAGTATGAGGTTCCAACACTCTCCATGTAACTGTCAATCTTATCGGTACCTAGTATTTCTCTTATCAGACTATGAGTGGCGTTTCTATGTACTTTGTATTTGACTACGTACTGTTTTCTACGACTCTATTTTGAGATATTTTTTAAGATGAATATTTCTATATTTATATTTTATTCCATTTCGCTGTGAGTTTTGAAAGTGTAGTATATCTTAGATCATATCTGTCTATTTTCAGTCTCTACAATGTTATAAAAAGCCGATGGCTCGCTTTTCTTGGCACCAAGCCAGTCTGAAAGTCACCCCAGGCTTTGGATCAGTGTGTCGAGGGGTGTTGGTTGTCACATTTGGTATTAGAGCCTTGGTTCAAAGTTCCCTAGGGATTAGAAGCATATTGAGGGAACGTACTTGAAAAGTTTTTGAAAAGAAAATGGTTCTTTCAAAAGGGTTTTCAAAACGAGCTTCCAAAATGTAGTATATCTTAGATCATATTTGTTTATTTTTAGTCTCTTTAATGTTATAAAAACTTGATGGCTCATACTTTTGGGCGCCAATGTGAGTTCGAAGGTCACCATAGACTTTGGATTGATGTGTTGAGGGGTGAAGGTTGTCACATTTGGTATCAGAGCAGAGATTCAAAGTTCCTTAGGGATAATGATCGTATTGAGGGAACATACTTGAAATTTTTTTAAGAGGAAAATGGTTTTTTCAAAAGTTTGGTTCCAAATTGTATATGGTGTGTGTATATATAGATAAAAGTTTACAAAAAGTTTCCCTTAAAATTTTATACATCATAATCTCTCTCTTATTTGTGCCTAAGCTATCTCTTATTCATGCCCATGCTATATGTGTAAAAGTTGCTAATAAATTCTTAAAAATCATAGATAGAAGATGAACGATCCCACAGGTTCAGGCTCAGGTGACGCAGCCGATATTCCGGGCGTGAACGTTCCGATTTGGTTTCGCCAATATCTTCAGACGAGGGGACCATGGTTTTAAATCTCCTATATATCGTCCGAGATCTCCTCCGAGATCTCCTTTTTACACTTAAACGAGACGAGACATCAAATCTCCTTCATATCTCCCTCGATACTCATCTCGTCCGAGATACTCAAATCTCACCCGAGATATGGATCAAAACCTCAATCCGAGATCTCACCCGAAATTATACATTTTTCTTATTTTGAGTAATATTTTTTATTTTCATATTGATTCAAAAGAAACTACTCAATCCAATTATAATTTACCAACTTCTTGAACATATTCTTTATTTTTTATCTTAATGAGTCATAGCGAAATGTTTCACTTCTTTATTATGTTCAAATAAAAAGATATTATTCAATCATTACCAAATCAATTAAGCTAATCAAGCTACTACTTTTCTAAAAATATTCCATTTTCCATGTAAATCAAGTATGTTACCATTTTTATTTTTACTAAGAAAGTTATAACCGTTAAATAAATTGTTGACACATCAATTTTAGACACATAAGTACATCCGAGATATTCCTGAGATGCATTATAAGACCCGAGATGTCAGTCCGAGATGTACACCCGATATGTACTCATCTCGTCCGAGATCTCCCCCGATACGAGATAACTTATGTAAAAATTCCGAGACGAAACGTGACCGAAATCCGATATTTAAAACCTTGGAGGGGACAAGCCGAGCTTAATTCCACTAAAGGACCCACGAAGAGAGTGACATGTACAGTTCCTAACCCCTACCTATCACAGATTTTGCTAAGTTATATAAGAATTTCACTAGCCTTGGAGGAAAGACATATGTGGGGACTGAATCATATGTAGATTCGAGGACATGGACTTGTTCTTATGAGAGGATTTTGGGTTTGATGGGTCATGCTGATGAGATGAGGAGGTAGTTAGTTATATGGCAGTTATGCGGTGAGGCTCTTAGTTGGTGGGAAGTAGTTGAGGTAGAGACAGAGGGAGGAGAGATCACTTGGGGGAGTTTCAGAGATGTTTTAAGATGAAGTTTTTTTCTAGAGCTGTTACAGTTAGAGAAGTTCATTCACTTGAAGCAAAGAGACATGTCAATAAAGGAGTTTGTCAGTCAATTTAATGAACTGGCTAGATTTTGAATGGAGTTGATTACTACCCCACATAAAAAGGCTCTAAAGTTTGCTAAAGGGTTAAACCAACCTCTTTAAGATTTAGGTCTAAGTTATATCCCCATGGATGCTACATATGAGATGGCCTTGCTGAATACCATCTCCAAGGAAGAAGCAAAGGAAGAACCCAAGACGATCGACTTGAGGAAAAGCACAGCAGCAAAATCAGTGCAAGGGAGGATTTGGACCCAAGGGAGAGAAAAAGAAACAGAATATGCATTATAAGAAGTGTGGCAAGAAGGTACATTTCGCAAAGGAGTGCAGGACAGACGGTTCAAAAGCCAAGTGTTATAATTACAATCAGTTTAGACATATGAAGTGGGAGTGTCTAGCACCTCAGAAATCCTCTACCTAGATGATCTCAACTTATGCACTGGACGCAGTACCTAGCTCGAGTATGCCACTAATTGCAGATAATGGGAAGAAGGTGTGGTCGAAAGTGTGTTGACTTTATCTGGTTTATCCATCGCACTTTATTTGACATGGGGGCATCACTGTTTTATATCTAGTAGACTTGTGGAGGAGTTACACCTAGACACCGGCATAGTTACGGACTTTGTAGTTGTGTCAAACCCTGTAGGAGGACCAGCCTATTTGTCTATGATATGTAGGGATTTGAAATTATTTATTTTGGGGTCGAGTTCGATTGCGATACTTTTATCATAGGATTTTTTAGATTTGGGTTGATATTGGGCATGGATTGGATGACAATGTATGAGACTATATTTTATTATGATAGGAAGGTTGTTAGATTGAGTACGTGTAGTGGACGTGGCTTGGAGTTTTATTGCAATCCCTGAGGATCGATTATGTTTACATTCTTTAGACCTATCACATGATGAGCTAGATTCAATGCTTGTAATTAGAGATTACCTCGGTGTCTTTTCCAAGGTTACCAATCTCCTAACACAGCGAGAGATCAAATTTCGAATTTACCTTATAGGGAACGCCAGACCTGTTGCCTTACCCTTGAGGCATATGGCTCCAAAGGAGGGATGTGGGTTAAACAAGCAAGTAAATGAGTTGTTGAGAGGAACTTCGTTCGGAGGAGCGTTTCAAAGCAAGGAAGACCAGTCGTTTTTGCCACCAAGGTAGATGGTCCTCTGAGACTTTGCGTTGACTATATGGAGCTGAATAAACTTACAAAGAAGAATCGACATCCACTGCCCTTATAGATGATCTCCTTATCAGTTGGTTGGATCGAGGGTATTTTCATAGCTTAATTTGGCTACCAGATTCCACCAATTATGTGTAGCTGAGGATAGTATCCAGAAGACTATCTTTCATACACACGAAAGACCTTATGAGTGGTTAGTCATGCCCTTCGGACTGACCAATGCGCCCACCTACTTTGTTGATCTGATGAGATGAGTTTTTAGAGGATTGCTTATTTGTGGATGATATTTTAGTCTATTCGAAGAGAGAGGAGGAGCACATGTTGCATTTAGAAGAGATGCTCAATACACTCCGTGAGCATATGGTGAAGGCAAAGATTTTGAAGTGCCACTTTGGCAAGAGAAGGAACACTTATTGGGACACGTTGTCTCAAAAAGTGGGCTGGCTGTTGATCCCAATGAAGTTGCAGTAGTTCAAGATTGGCATGTGCTGAAAAATGACATGGTACCGAGGATTTTTCTTGGTTTGGTGGGCTACCTTCGGATGTTCATTAAGGACTTTGCAAAGATCTATGCCCCTCTGACTCACCTCACCAAGAAGAATCTAGTTTTCTTTTGGGACGCAAAGTGTGGGGATGCTTTTATTAAGCTAAAGGAGGCATTGACTAGTGCGGTTATTTTGTTGTTGCCCGATGGTGCAAAGACATTCACCGTATATACAGATGCATGTGATATGGGGTTAGGCGCGGTCTTGATGCAAAAAAGGAAGGGTGGTGAGGTAAGCCAGTCGATAGTTGAAGGTCCATGAGAGAAACTACCCTACATATGATCTTGAATTAGTGGCCATTGTCTTTGCGCTCAAGTCATGGAGACATTTTCTTTTAGGAGAGCGATTTGAGCTGTATATGGATCAAAAGTCTCTGAAGTATTTGTTCTTCCAGAAGGACTTGAATTTAAGGCAACAAAGGTGGATGGAGTTTCTGGCATTATACGATTTTGATATCTCATATACCCTAGGAAAGGGCAATGTAGTGGTCAACGCCTTGAGCAGACAATATGTATTATTGAGTTCTTTGTTCTTGGAGTAGAGGCATTTGGAGTTTATTTCTACACTTGATTTTCAACCATCATCAGATATAACCCTGGGATTGCTAGCAGCTTTAGATGTGCAACCTGCACTTATGGAATATATTGGATCCAGTCAAAAGCAACATAAGGAGATAGTATAGATTTTTGAGAAGCCTGACAAAGGGGAGCTGTCGAGTCATTTAAGGGTTATGTCATTAATTGGAAGAGATGGTTAGGGAGAGATTGTAGACTGTGTTCCTCTCATTATGGAGTTGACTAACATGGTACTAGTTGAGTCTCATCGTTCGAGGACATCGTTCGAGGATGACCATTCATCCTGACGGATATAAAATGTACCATTACATAAAGAGAGTCTTTTATTAGCCTAGTATGAAGAAGCATGTAGCTTGATGTATGACTTATTAAAGGGTAAAGGTGGAGCTGAAGAAGCTGGGAGGTTTGTTGCAGCCGTTGGATATTCCTCAATGGAAGTGAGAGAGTATTTCTATGGATTTTTTGGATGGTTTATCGAGGTGTAGGAGAGGGAATGAGAGTGTTTGGATCATAGTCGATTGGCTGACCAAATGCGCTCATTTTATACCGGATAGAAGTACGAGGACGACGACATCTTTGACTACTCTATACGTAAGGGAGGTCATTAGGTTACACAGAGTTCCTAATAGCGTAGTTAGTGACCGAGATTCACTTTTCACCAGTGAGTTTTGGAGGAATCTTGAAGAGGCTTTGGGTATCTAGTTGAGCTTGAGTATCGTTTATCATCCGCAGATGGAAAAACAGACGGAGAAAGTGAATCAGGTTTGGAGGACTTGTTTCAAATATGTATCTTGGATTTTGAAGGCTCTTGAGAGGATCATTTGCCATTGGTGGAGTTTACTTATAACAACCGCTATCAGGCGAGCATTGGAATGACACCATTTGAGGCGCTATACGATAGACCTTGTAGATCACCGTCGTGTTGGTGGGACACTACGGATATGAATATTCTTATACCAGACATGGTGAGGCAGACATCGGAGGAAGTAGACTTCATCCGTAGAAGAATAAAAACTGTGCAAGATAGGCAGAATTTTTATGCTGACAGAAGATGTATGGAGTTATAGTTCACAGTGGGCAACATGGTGTTTGTGAAGGTCTCACCGCTTTGGCAAATCATGAGGTTTGGTAGTTCAGGGAAGCTAGCACCAAGGTTCGTAGGACCTTTTCCTATTACGGAGAGAATATGGAAGTTGGCATATAGAGTGGAGCTTTAAGAGAAGTTGGTGGGAGTATATAATGTTTTTCATGTGTCACACTTGTGAAAGTGCTTGCATGATTCAGCTACCGTAGTCGAACCGAGTCAGCTAGAGGAGGTACAGGTAGAGAGGGAGTAACTTATTCGCTGTGCACCCACTTGTATTCTTGAGTGTGGTACAACGCAACTCCGCAACAAAGTAATCACACTTGTTAAAGTCAATGGGGAGACGATCCAGGAAGAGTACATGAGATCCAAAGTAGAAGATCCGAGCTATACACCCACAACTCTTTTCTGGTACGTATCCAATTTAAGTTTAATAAGTAGAGGTTGCTTATGCATAGGACTTAGCTTGGTATACTATTTAGGTAGAGACCATTGGATGGTAGGGATGCTTGTAAACGTGTCAGTAGGACATGTTATGGATGATGAATGCTAGAGGATGTATTATTTGGATTGTTTCTTTTACACATTTAGGATTGGATATTCTCTAGATAGTACATATACTCATGTCATCTCTTGTTTGTTGTTTATCTTGTTGAGCATTACGCATATGGATGTTGCATATGGATTGAATGGCTGTGCATACACGTAGAATTGCAGGTACACGTACTTAGGATGTTGTATACATTTTGGATTCATGGCATGAGCACTTGCAAGACAGGATGTAAACACCTCATCTCTATACCCATACTATCCAAGAGTATTACTGAGTAATATTGTCAAATAATATGGAGAATGAGGCAATATGGGGTAAACACGTGAATATTTTCTTGGGTTAACACTAGTACGTATTAAAACATCAAATACAAAACTAACTAGTACGTATACAGTATCAGTACAAAACAATAAACATGTGTGCTTCACGACAAAACAATATTTAATATACAGTAAATAACAGTGAACACAGAATCAAGCACAGCGATAAATATGTAATATACAATACAATTATACAGTAAGGATACAACTTGTCTCAAATAATAGATATCTCAATATAAAGTGATAAGAATCAATGTACGACTCAGTATCAAAATATACAGTGAATCAATAACATATAAGCTTTGTATAACAGTCCTAATGTTTTTTAAGAAAAATGAGTGATCCTCTATTAGCAGAGGAGACTACTCATGTATTTTATTCTACACATAATAAATAGAGCTGTCAACATACCTGACAGGTAACGATACCCTCCTACAATGTGAAAGAAAAAAAAATATAAAACCCCAACTTAGAAAACTAAAGTCCATATTAGAAAAAAAAATACTACATTAAAATTGCATAAACATGCTTTGCAGGCTTCACACATCACACCGCAAAACTACACAAAACTTCACACTGTAGCTTTACCATAATATACACTACAAGCTCACTAACATCTCAAACAACACACACTACTACTTTACATAACATCCCACCATAAAACTTCACCGAGTTATACACTGAAACTTCACATTACAACTACACAAACATCTAGACCTGTCAAAATATGACCCAACCCATTTACCCTACTTATAAATGGGTTGGGTCAACCCATTTATGAATATTATTAAATGAGTTATGGGTTGGGTTGACCCATTTTTAAAAGGATTATAAATGGGTAACCAATTTATTAAAAACATTAAATTTTAATATAAATTTGAAAAATAAGAATTTTGAACATACATTGTAGTTTTTCATAGAGACTGACAGTTGTACTTAGAAAATAATAGACTACCGCATCCTCATATTTGAATTCCGCCTAGTGCAGAGGCCGCAATTTTTTTGTTCAAACTGCAATAACTCCTTCGTTATAACTCGGAATCAGGCGAGACTTCGACCGATGAATTCCCACCTAAATTACGGACAGTATGGAACACTCGGATACTTCATCGTGTGAACGCACACTGTAGTTCTCCAAGGAGACTGACAATTGTACTTAGAAAATAATAAGCTACCATATCCCCATATTTGAACTCCACCTAGTGCAGAAACCGCTATTTTTTTTGTTTGGACTGCAATAACTCCTTCGTTCTAACTCGGAATCAGGCGGAATTTCGACCGATTAACTCCCACCTAAATTACAGACTGTATGGAACACTCAGATACTTCATCGTGTGAACGCACACTGTAGTTCTCCATGTGGACTGATAATTGTACTTAGAAAATAACAGACTACCACGTCCCCATATTTGAACTCCGCCTAGTGCAGAAACCGTTATTTTTTTGTTCGGACTGCAATAACTCCTTCGTTCTAATTCGAAATCAAGCGAGACTTCGACCGATTAACTCTCACTTAAATTACGGACAGTATGGAACACTCAGATACTTCATCGTGTGAATACACACTGTAGTTCTCCAATGGGACTGACGGTTGTACTTAGAAAATAATAAGCTGCCGCATCCCCGTATTTGAATTTTGATGAAAATTAGAATTTTAAATTTTTATCGAAACTCAAAACATAAAAATTAGAATTATTTTATATTTATTTGTTTTTTATTAGTCAAATTAAATTTAAGTCTTTAAATGAGTTAAATGGATAACCCGCTTATTAAGTGGGTTGAGTCATAAATGAATTAGGTAATAAATGAATAAAAAAGAATAGATCATAAATGGGTTGGGTCAAACTCGACCCAACCCATTTTGATCCAACCCAACCCGTTTGACAGCTTAACATCATCCCACACACAGCTACTACTCAATATCATCCCAACACTTCTAATTCACATACCAAACACACACTACATCACTTCACTCACACATAACACCTTCACACTGCAACACATTCACTCACTGTATCATTACAGTGTAATTACAACATCTTCACCCTTGTATCACTGTAACAACCAGCTGAATCTCCCTGCATCACATCATCCCACACAGCAACCACTCAACATCACCCCAACACTGCTAATTCACATTCCAAACACACACTGCATCACTTCACTCACACACAGCACCTTCACACTGCAACATAATCACTCACTGTATCATTATAATCTAATTCCAACATCTTCACCGTTGTACCGCTGTAATAACCAACTGAAACTCAGTGCATTACATCATCCCACACACAGCAACTACTCAACATCACCCCAACACTGCTAATTCACATACCAAACAAGCACTTTGTTAATTCACTCATACATAACCACCTTCATACTGCAACACAATCACTTACTGTAACATTACAGTATAATTCCAACCTCTTCACACTTGTCTCACTGTAACATAACAACCAACTGAAACTGACTGTATTACATCATCCCACACAGTAACTGTTCAACATCACCCCAACACTACTAATTCAAATATGCACCGCATCACTTAATTCACACATAACACCTTCACACAGCAACATTGGCAACATCACCATCAACTGTGCTCCTCCATTCCACGGTATTCTCACTAACGTTTTCATCAATCCTTTCAACAGAGCTACAAACGTTGTTCATCCAAGCTAGCGTATCCAAATCAACAGGAGCCATCATATTTTCATCTGCAGTTTTATGTAACGTTTCAGAACTCAAATTAAACCTAGACACATGCACACTTGTTATATCACTGTGTATGTTTGCAATATCTTCATCACAAAAACCTTCAGCATCATCATCTTCCATACAAGCTATCTTACCCTCCCTTCATCAACCTTATTTCTTTCTATGACTGTGCAATCAACAGTAGTTTCAAGACAAAAATCCGAATCCAAATCAAGTTCACCCAAGCAGTTTAGCCCATCAAACCTGTTCGAAATAGCAATCTCAAAGCTAGGATTTCTACAAGCCTTTGTCATTTGCCTTTTATTTTTGATTTGTTCATATTTTCTATTTTTGTCTATATCCGAAAACTGTTCTTGATTATCCATCTTCAAATGACATTCCCTCTCCAAAATTATAACAGTAACTTTATTTTGAAATTGAATTCTTGAATTCATAAAGTCGGGTTCATTAAACAATGGATCTGAATATGTATAAACATAAGAGTTTTTCCCCGTTGCTTGAACACAAACATCATCACTTTGTCCAATCTTTGAAGAATTTATAAAACTATCTTCTTTAGAAATCGGAATCCCAAATTTTTCCTTGTAGTTTCTACTTATATTTACAGAATTGATAATATCAAAATGCTTGAACAAACCTTTTAAAAGTTCAATTCCATCATTTCTCTATATCCATAAATGATTTAACAAGATGCGTTTTAACTTCAAACATTTTAACATAAAATAAAACCCATGATCGGAAATGCTTAACTGTTTATTAATGTCCACACCCAATTCTGTGATACCCCTCTCACATCGATTCTTCTTGATCTAAAGCAACAAATTGGATCACGACAATCATCGGCAAAATGAGGATCATCACCACATCTGAAACAGATGAGCTTTTTTTATATCGTTCTAATTTTTGAAGACTGGTTTTGTGTATGAGGATTGAGGAATCGTATCCATGGAATTTTTCGCCATTTATGCATACGATCGTGATTGCGGTCCATATGGATTGGGGACGACATAATTTGAGGATGGAAAAGACACAAAATTGGGAAATCTTGTGGAAGAAAGAGGAAAGAGATGGATTTGCAGTCGCCATGATTTTTCTGTCACTTAATTATACAGTGTATAACAGTCCTATTGTAGATCTCATCCAACCCAATAAAATACATGCTTCTCATGTCGTCCCTGCATCTAAAATTTCTCAAACTGAGTAAAATAAAACACGGATCAGAGTGTATCCAATCAAGAGTATAAAATGAAGAAAATACAATATATACACGGAATAATAATACGATAACTCAACCAAACACACTCAAATTATTAAGTGATACGTCAATATATATATATTTGTGTATATGTATGTGTGTATCTTTCTCTACGTGTATGTGTATATGCATAAGCCTAGAATAGCTATATAATTCAATAAATACTTTACAAGGCATCACGTCTCACCAACAACTTAAAATCATATGAAACGAACAGTACTGATATCAAAGATGTCATCTTCCATATACAAACACATCAAATCAAAAATCACGAAATGACCATAATTGGATGAATCATTCATACCCAGAGATCATTATCAAATCCAAAAAACATCAATACTTGAGATATCATCAAGTATAATCAGGCTAGCAAGAAGCATTACTCAAATATAACTCTCAATCTTAATAAAACATCATCAATATATCAAATAGGATAGACTTCCTATCAACAAAATGGGAATCCACTATACTCCGATCATATACCTCGGGTATAATCTCATCTCCTCATATCTATCTATTAGAAAGTATTGTGATGGGAAATTGTAACATCCCCTATCTAGAGGCTCAAAGTTAAGCGCTATAGATGCTGCAGTCATCTGTATATTAACTTCCGGCGACTAAATACGGCTATGTTAATGATATCTATAATATCAGAAGCACTTGAATATGAAACAAATCACATATTTCAAAACAACATTTTTCATTACATTTCAAAATACGTGTTCCATATTCAAATTACACAATCCCATAACATTTCCCAGGTAAATATCAAATATAATTATTACATAAATACGTCAAAAGCGACATATGATGATGCCTCCTTGGTTCACTAGAGTACTATATAGTCATACTTGACTTATTACACACAACGAAATCAAACAAAATAAAACAACAACTCCTAAATAGCTATCCGTCAGCCACCTACTCGTCTCCTGAAGCTTTATTCGCCAACCTACTAATAATCTGTAAACCTCAACCCTTAGCCTACTCAAATTAATTTTGAGCGCCCGAGAGTTTAAAGGAAAAAATATAAACTTCGAGTCAGATATAAAGCCTGGTGTGAATAATACTGTACATCTCGGTTATTTGATATTAAGTGAGACCACGTCGCTTAGCGGAACAGGTTCCCTTTACTAATATCCTTTCAAAACATATGTTTTTGCAAACTTTTTCCTGCAACCAAAACTGGTTAAAACTGTAAAGCATTATCATGTAAACATACATATCAGGCAATAAATGGACTATCTATCCGAACATTATAGTTTTTTTGCTAACTACTAACCTTTGGCTGACTCGGACCTACCAGACAATATAAACAAAATTTATCTAACATCCGTTAGACACTCCTCTTCTGGACGGTCTATCCTTAACTATTTGTTAAATACTCCTCTTTTGGACGGTCTGTCAGTAATTTAACTTCTCCTAGGGTCACCTGATCCTAATGGTTTTGCGGGCTCAACAATAACATATCTATATACAAATATATATTCCCTTGTAATCATAACAAATCCTTACATACTGGAATTTTGGACTAAATTAGCTAGGGCAAATAGCTAATGTATAGAGCACGACCCTATACCAGTCTCATCTGGTATTCTAATATCTAAGTTATTTTACTTAGGAAAACCTTCCCTTAAATTTTCCTTGAAAATTTTTTCAAAATGATTTAAAATCTTAAAATCAAACTCACACAAGGAAAATACATATACTCTATGTTTTACTCAAAATCACCTTGCCATATTATATTTACTTTACCCAAATCTTAGTTGATAAAAACATTTAAACCTTTGAAAGTACCCATTTCGAATTCATTGAAAGCACCCCTTTCAAAACCAAGTAAAACCCTTGGTTCAACCTAGGCTGAAAGGCCAAAATCTTTCTTTCGAAACCAAATTCACAGGAACCTTTCGAAACCATCGAAAAACCTTTCTTTCGAAAGCTTTAAAACCTTAGACATATTTCTTTTAAAACACTTCAAAACTGCCTTTCGAAAACATTGAAAAAACCTTTCTTCTTAGACCTTTCGAAACCATTGGAAAACCTTCCTTCAAAACCATTCGAAATCATTGGGGAACTATCCCTTCGAAACCTTTATTTAATACCCTTTCGAAAGCAATAAAACATTAAACCTTTCGAAAGTTTTTGGGTTCAAATTAAACATGTGGAAACCTTTCGAAACCATTCAAAATTTACTCTTTCGAAACCTTTGAAAACCATTTCGGTCGAAACCATTTGTATTATATCTTCAAGTAGAGAAAAAGGATCAGAAATCCAATAAAGTCAAAAGTGTTCCTTTCGAAAGCTATTCCTAAGTAAGTAAAGAAGTGACGGTGTTGAAACCAACCTTCTGAAAGCATTGGAGAAGTGGCCAAGTTTTTTTAAAATAAAGTATACCTTCCGAAACCATTGACTTCAAAAGGTAAGAAAAGCCGCAGCAAGGGGTTTCGACCACTTCGAAAGCATTACTTAAAACAAAAGAGCGTAACCCATTCGAAACCATTTCTTTAAAACAATGTGATCTAGTCAAAATCTAGCCAAATCAAAAGCAAAGTAGGCGCAACTTTATTTTAAAACAAAGGCATGCTTCGACCCCATTGGAACCATACGTTTCGACTCTGTACCTTCCACCTTTACCCAATTCGCTACGTACCAAGTATATTGATACCATGCGCATTGGTTTCGAAAGTAATGATGGCGAAACGTCTAGGTCGGAACACCTGGTGCCTAAAATGGCAAAGCAGGCTAAAAATAAGTAAATTTTGTCTTTAACTTAAAAGAGAAATACCTTCTGACTAACTTGCTATGTTTGTCAAATTTTCATTGGTTACTAAATTTCTTTTTCAAAAGTGCTGCCAAGATTTCAGAAATAAACAATAATTTTATTTTATGAAATACCGCTTCACTTTTTTATAAATATATAAAACATTTAAGTCCCATACATCAAATAATTTTATATATTCATTAAAACACTTAAGAAAATTCTACAATAATTCCAGAGAATCATTTTTAATATGCTTTCTAACATATATAAATTTCAGACCCAAATAAATAATTTTTTAACCATAAATAATCTATAACCCAAATAATCATTTTCTACACTAGAAAATTTATACAAAATGCACAATAATTTCGAAAATTATGAAAATTGAAACCCTTCTCTAAAACATCATTTCTAATCTAAATCTAAAATCGCAAGGCATTTGGATGTCATTTAATAGGGTTTACTTATCAAAACATATCATAATATCTATATAAACAAGCATAAATCATCAACAAGCATATATAAACATTTAATCATTTGAAAACATGGCATAAACTTGCAAAACACTTCGGATTTATCTTAAAACCGAAAACAATCAGAAAAATGAGATGTAGTCATTATTCACCTTAGCTTGAGATTAAGGATTTGAGATTTGAATAGCTTTTGATTTGATTCATCTTCTTTCTTATCTTTTTTCTTCTTCCTCTAGTTCTTTAAAATGATGGTCTGCCTCTAAGTTTTAATATTTGCAAATGAGAATGAAAAGGGAATACATGGCTAAGGGGTTTAGGGTATAAGGATTTTTCTTGTTCCCATTTTTCCCCTGTCTACTTTCTAACCGTTTATCTATTTTATTTCAAGTTATCTCATCTTGAATTACTCTTTAACATGGCATGACTACCTCTATTAATGACAAATCTCAATCTATTAACCATCTTACATTATTTTATTTTATTTAACTAATTAAATATCCTAAATAATGTTACTAAAAATACGAGGTGTTACAGACTCCCCTCCTTAATGAATTTCGTTCTCGGAATTATGATAAGGTACACATTTAAACAATCAAAGGTAAAACATACCATCAAACAAATCAGGATAAGCATCTCTCATCCTATTCTCAGTCTCCCAAGTACAGTCTCTCTCATCGTCGCTCCACTGGACTTTCACTAATCTGACTGTCTTGTTCCTTAGCCTCTTCTCATCTCTCGCAACTATACGAATCGGCTTTCTAACTATAGTCAAGTTCGGCTCTACTACCAAATCTTCTAACATAGTCGGTGCTATAGTAGTCTCCAGGTCTAACACACTTTCTAAGATGAGATGCATGGAAAACATCATGGACTCTTGCCAAACTGTTTGGTAACTCTACTATATATGTGAGTTTCCCGATCCTTTCTAAAATCTGGAATGGACTAACATATCTCGGTGACAGTTTCTCTGACTTCCCGAATCATACTACACCCTTCATTGGTGATACCTTAATGAAAACCCTATCCCCAACTGAGAACTCTAGGTCTTTACGTCTCTTATCTATGTAACTTTTCTGCCTGGACTAGGCTTCCTTCATTCTTTCTCGGATCAAACCAATCTTTTTTGACGCCTCCCTAACCAAATCTGGACCTAAGACCAATCTGTCTCCAGTTTCCAACCAACATGCTGGGGATTTTCATGGCCTTCCATACAAAGCTTCAAAAGGCACCATTCCTATGCTAGCTTGATAACTATTATTATAGGAAAACTCAACCAAATGCATATGATCTTCCCAAGATCCACCAAAGTCCAACACACAAGCTCTCAGTAGATCCTTAAGTACCTTATTGACTCTCTCGGTCTGCTCATCCGTCTGAGGGTGATATGCAGTACTTATCTTGAGCTTAGTGCCTAATACATCCTGTAGACTCTTCCAGAATTCGCTAGTGAATAAAGCATCTCTGTCATTGACTATGCTATTAAGAACTCCATGTAGTCTAATTATGTTCTTCAAAAGCAACTTAGCTAAAACAGGTGTCATCCTAGTTGACTTAACTGGAATGAAATGAGCACTCTTGGTTAATCTATCCACTACAACCCATATATCTTCATTTCCTCTGCTAGATCTTGGCAACCTGTCTATGAATCCATAGAAATAGAATCTCATTTCCAATTCAGAATATCTAATGGCTGAAGTAACCCACTTGACTTCTGGTGCTTGGCCTTTACTTGCTAACAGTTCAAACACTAATTCACTCATAAGCCAACATCCCTCTTCATGCCTTCCCAGAAGAAACTTCTCTTCATGTCCTGATACATCTTTGTTCCTCCTAGATGAATAGTGAACTTCGAACAATGGCATTCCTCCAAAAGTTCCTTTCTTATGTCTCCCACATTCGAAACACATAACCTACCTTTCTTTCTCAACCATCCATTCTGGTCAAGACTGAAATCCCTCAAGTCATCTCTCTCGGTTCCATCCCTTAACTTCCTGATCCATTCAACTAAAACTGAATCCTCCTTCCATCTAGAAGCTGTCTTCTCAATCATTACCGGTCGGACTTCTAAACAAGATAATACAATAGTCTCTCCACTAGACCCAGCCTCGGATCTCCACCGAACTCTACAAACTGTCAAGGCTTCCAAATCCTTCCACTCAGCAATCATTTCCAACACTACATTCTGGTGCTTCCTACTAAGTGCGTCTGCCACCTTATTACCTTTCCCCGGTGTGTACTCAATCCCAAAATCATAAGCAGTAATAAACTCTAACCACCTCTGCTATCTCATGTTTAACTCCTTCTGAGAGAACAAGTACTTCAACGACTTATGATCCGTATAAAGCTCGAACCTCTCTCCCGAAAGGTAATGCCTCCACACTTTCAATGCAAATATCACTGCAACTAACTCCATGTCATGCGTTGGATATCTAACGCCATATGGTCTAAGCTGTCTAGAAGCATAGGCAATCAATTTACCTCTTTGCATCAACATAGCTCCTAATCTAGTTCCACACGAATCTGTATAAACTACCAAGTTCTGATTCCCGTCCGAAACCACTAACACAGGTGCATGAGTCAATAAGTGTTTCAAGCTCTAGAACGCTTCCTCACACTTATCGGTCCACACAAACTTCACATCCTTTAGCGTTAGCTTGGTCATCGTGCTGTTATCCTCGAGAAATCCTTAATAAATCTATTGTAATATCCAGCCAATTCAAGAAAACTCTTTATCTCGGTTACTATCTCGGGTCTCCTCCAACTATTCACTACTTCAATCTTAGTTAGATCCACTGACAACCCTTCCTCCGATCTACATAACCAAGAAATTTCACTTCCTTTTTCCAAAAATGGCACTTCGAAAACTTCGCCTTCAACTGATGCTACCTCAGCGTCTCAAGCACAACTCTAAGATGAATTTCATGCTCCTTCTCATCCTTAGAGTATATCAGAATATCATCTATGAAAATCAACGCGAACCTATCCAAGTGCTCTCGGAAAATTCGGTTCATCAAATCCACAAAGAATGTCGGCACATTAGTGAGTCCGAACGGCATAACTAACCATTCATACGATCCATATCTTGTCCTAAACACCGTCAAAGGTATACTATCTTCTGCTACTCTAAGTTGATGAAAACCTGTTGCCAAATCTATCTGGAAAATACCCTGGCTCCGCTCAGCTGATCGAATAAATCATTAATTCTAGGCAATGGAAATCGATTCTTTATCGTTCTCCCATTAAACTTATGATAATCGATACATAGCCGTAACGATCCGTCCGGCTTCTTAGCAAATAATGCGGTTGCTCCCTAAGGTGAACTACTCAGTCTAATAAAGCTCTTGCCTTCCAAATCCACCAACTACACCTTCAATTCCCACATTTCTATAGGTGTCATCCCGCTTGGCGGTCCACTCACTGGTTCTGCTCCAGGCACCAAATCTGTGCGAAACTCAATGGCTCGTTTCGGTGGCAATCCTACTACCGGCTCAAAAAAAATGTGAATTCTCTAACCACGAAAATGCAATTCAACTCATCTTCTAACTCCACAACACCCAACAAAGCATTCACCTCACAGCTAGGGTTTTCTACGGTATAAACTATTCGATCACTACAATCCGGGTGTCTAAATGATATTTTCCTATCCTGGCAAAATATCCTAGCATCATACTCACTTAACCAATCCATACCCAATATAATTCCGAACCCTACAAAGTCAAACACATGCAAACAGAAACAAAGGTATGGCCTAACAAATCAAACTCTAAGTGGTCACACTTCATCCCAAGTGTCTCATACCCTCCTATCGGATTTGCAACCCTTAAGGAAGTAACTAAATATAAAGGTTCTAGGTTAGGCTTATCTACCAAACATCGAGATATAAAAGAATGTGATGCACCGATATCAAACAAAACGCTAACAGACATACCATGGATCTAAAGCGTACCTCCCAATACTGCCTTTCCCTACTCTTGAGCAGTTGGCTTTGAAGTAGCAGGCTCCAATGCATACACCTTGCTCTTTTCATCCTTAGCGGGCTCCTTGCATTAATTCTTATAGTGACCAATCTGATCACAGTTATAAAACCTAATGTTCTTCTTCTCGGTCACTTTTTTCCCCTTTCCGGTGCGACACTCATTAGAAAAATGTCCATTATCGCACTTATAGCAAACCACCTCAGACTTTCCTTTCTTCGCCGCCCCACCATTTTGAGCACCCTTCTTGTGGAAAAACTTCCTCTTTTGGCTCTGCCCTACCTGGACCTCCTTAGCTTTATTCTTCTCCTGACAAGCAAGCATTTCTTCATGTCTCAAAGCCATCTCCACAACCACATCACAAGGTCTCGAATATGAGGTAAGGTAGCCCTTGCCAACTCGGGTTTCAAACCTCTGATAAACTTCTCATTCCTTTTCATCACTGTATCAACAGTGGCATAACCACATCTAGCTAACTCTTCAAACCTACTAGCATACTCCAAAATAAACATTTCTCCTTTCTTTAACTCAGCAAACTTTTTGATCAAAACAGACCGCGCCATCACCGACATGAATCTCTCCTGAAACCTCCTCTTAAACTCTGCCCAGTCATCGTCTCTTCATCCACACCAAGGGTCACACTGTTCCACCAAAATAAGGCTGTCCCTTGAAGCTGTGTCGAAGCAAGCCTCCTCTTCTGCTCATCATTGAGCCCCAAGTTAGCAAAAATCCTCTCACAGTGCAACAACCAGTTCTCTACTTCTATAGCATCTTCAGTCCTGATAAATGGCTTCCCTCCAAGCCTAGCCTAGTCTATACTCAAATCTACATAATGATAGACCACCAGAGCTTCCTGAACTCCTCCTTCATCATTTCCTCCAACAACCCCAACGACAATCCCAACTTGCATCATGTTCATGAAAAAATGATACATAGCCTCATATCTACTCGTGGGACTCCAGCACCAACATTTTCAGCTTGAGCCTGACCTTGGGTCCTCCTCGTATTGGGTCGGGCATTTCCATTTGTTGTGGTGCTATCCCCTTTTAGGTTAACTCTGCCTCTTCTAGCGTCCATATTTGTATTCAAGCTTCATGAGATACAGAAGAATAGCCTAAGAGAGATAAGAAACTAGAAATATAACATATACTTATATATAGGAAATGCAAGTACGTTACTATAGAGTCATCCCATGCCCCGATCTTACTCTAATTCCTTAGGATTATGTTTTCAAAAACCTTTTTAGTTAAAGGTTTTCATAAACCTATCCTCTGATACCAAGTTGCAACATCCCCTATCTAGAGGCCCAAGGCTAAGCGCTACAGATGCTGCAGTCATCTATAGTATTAACTTCCGGCGACTAAATACGCCTATGTTAATAGTATCTATAATATTAGAAGCACTTGAATATGAAACAAATCACAAATTTCAAAGCAACATTTTTCATTACATTTCAAAACACATGTTCCATATTCAAATTACACAATCCTATAATGTTTCCCACGTAAAGAACAGATATAATTATTACATAAATACGCCAAGAGCGACATATGATGATGCCTCCTTGGTTGACCAGAGTACTATATAGTCATACTTGACTTATTACACACAGCAGAATCAAACAACATAAAACAACAACCCCTAAGTAGCTATCCGTCAGCCATTTGCTCGCCTCCGGAAGCTTTATTCGCCAACCTACTAATAACTTATAAACCTCAACCCTTAGCCTACTCAAATTAATTTTAAGCACCCGAGAGTTAATGGAAAAACATAAACTTTGAGTCAGACGTAAAGCCTGATGTGAATAATACTATACCTCTCCGTTATTTGATATTAAGTGAGACCATTCCGCTTAGCGGAACGGGTTTCCCCTCACTAATGTCCTTTTAAAACATATATTTTTGCAAACCTTTTCCTGCAACCAAAACTAGTTAAAACTGTAAAGCATTATCCTATAAACACACATATATATAAGGTAATAAATGAACTATCTATCCGAACATTATAGTTTTGTTTGGCTAACTACTAACCTTCGTTTGACTCGGGCCTACCATATAATATAAACAAAATTTATCTAACATCTGTTAGACACTCCTCTGCTGGACAGTCTGTCCTTAACTATTTGTTAAATACTCCTCTTCTGGAAGGTATGTCAGTAATTCAACATCTCCCAGGGTCACTTGATCCTAATGGTTTTGCGGGCTCAACAATAACCAATCTATATACAAATATATATTTTTCCCTCTGTGTGTAACATAATTTTAGTCTTACCTATGACAAAGCCCTGCACATTGGAATTGGACTAACTTGGCTGGGGCTAATAGCTAATGTATAGGGCGTGACCCTATAATAGTCCCATCCGGTATTCTAATATCTAAGTCATTTTACATAGGGAAACCTTCCCTTAAATTTTCCTTCAAAACCTTTTCAAAATGATTTAAAATCTTTAAATCAAACTCATACAAAGAAAATAAACTCTATGCTTTACTCAAAATCACCTTACCATGTTATATTTGCTGTACCCAAATCTTAGTTGATGAAAACATTTAAACCTTTGAAACTACCCCTTTCAAATCCATTGAAAATACCCCTTTCGAAACCAAGCAAAACCCTTTGTTCAACCTAGGACGAAAGGCCAAAATCATCTTTTCAAAAACAAATTCATAGAAACCTTTCGAAACCATTGAAAAACCTTCCTTTCGAAAGCTTTAAAACCTTAGACATCTTTCTTTTAAAACACTTTAAAACTTCCTTTCAAAAACATTGGAAAAACCTTTCCTCTTAGACCTTTCGAAACCATTGGAAAACCTTCGTTCAAAACCTTTCGAAATCATTGGGGAACCATCCCCTCGAAACCTTCATTTGATACCCTTTCGAAAGCAATAAAACATTAAATCTTTTGAAAGTCTTTGGATTCAAATTAAACATGTGGAAACCATTCAAAATTTACTCCTTCGAAACCGTTGAAAACTATTTCGGTCGAAACCATTTGGATTATGCCTTCAAGTAAAGCAAAAGGATCAAAAACCTAATAAAATCGAAAGCACTCCTTTCGAAAGCTATTCCTATATAAGTAAAGAAGTGACGGTGTCGAAACCAACCTTTCGAAAGCATTGGAGAAGTGGCCAAGTTTTTTAAAACAAAATATACCTTCCGAAACCATCGACTTCGAAAGGTAAGAAAAGTGGCAGCTAAGGGTTTCGAACCCTTCGAAGGCATTACTTAAAACAAAAGAACGCAACCCATTCGAACCATTTCTTTAAAACAATTTGACCTGGTCGAAAACTAATCAATTCGAAAGCAAAGCAGGCACAACTTCATTTTAAAACAAAGGCTACGCTTCGACCCAATCAGAACCATACGTTTCGACTCTATACCTTCTACCTTTACCCAATTCGCTTCATACCAAGTTTATTGATACCATGTGCATTGGATTCGAAAGCAATGATAACGAAACATCTAGGTCGGAACCTCTGGTGCTGAAAATGGCGAAACATGTTAAAAACAAGTAAATTTTGTTTTTAACGTAAAATAGAAATACTTTTTGATCAACCCGCTATGTTTATCAAATTTTCATTGGTTACTAAATTTCTTTTTCAAAAGTGCCGCCAAGATCAGAAACAAACAATAATTTTATTTTATAAAATACCCCTTCTCCTTTTTATAAATATATAAAACATTTAAGTCTCATACTTCAAATTTTTTTATATATTAATTAATACACTTAGGAAAATTCCACAAAAATTCATGAAAAAAATCATTTTCAATACGCTTTCTAACATATATAAATTCCAGACCCAAATAAATAATTATTTAACCCTAAATACTTTATAAGCAAATAATCATTTTCTAAAGTAGAAGATTTATATAAAATCCATAATAATTCAGAAAATTATGAAAATTGAAACCTATCTCTAAAATATCATTTCCGATCTAAATCTAAAATCATAAGGCATTTGGATGTCATTTAATAGTGTTTTCTTATCAAAACATATCATAAAATCTATATGAACAATCATAAATCATCAACAAGCATATATAAACATTTAATCGTTCAATAACATGGCATAAACTTGCAAAACACTTCAAATTTATCTTAAAACCAAAAACAATTAGAAAATGAGATATAGTAATTATTTACCTTAGCTTGAGATTAAGGATTTGAGATTTGAATAGCTTTTGATTTGATTAATCTTCTTCCTTGGCTTTTTTTTTCTTCCTCTAGTTCTTTAAAATGGTGGCCGGCCTCTAAGTTTTAATTTTTGCAAATGAGAATGAATAAGGGAATATACGGCTAAGGGGTTAGGGTATAACGATTTCCTTGTTCCCATTTTGCCCCTGCCTAATTCCTAACCCTTTATCTATTTTATTTCATGTTATCTCATTTTGAATTACTCTTTAAGATGGCATGGCTACCCCTATCAATCACAAATATCAATCCATTAATCATCTTACATTATTTTTGAAGTGGCCCACTTCTTGTATTCAAGTATTTTAGAGAATTTTCTGTTAAGTTTTTTTTACATGTATTTTTTTTTTGAATTTGTTCAGGGGGGAAACCGACCGGAGTCGTAAAACCCCCCCTAGTGCACCTAGCCTGGTCCGCGAGCACCACATAAGTGGCTGATCTGAGCGTATGCACATGGTAAGCTCTGGTAGTAGAGCAGTCCGGGAATCGAACCTGCGACCTCATTAACAGGAGGCAGGTGTCTCAACCACTGGGCCGCTTCTCTTAATTTAATTTTTCCAGGATTCCTTATTTTACCAATATAAAAATACTAGTATATAAAATTAACTTAATTCATATATATATATATATGAAGATATATATATGATTCTTTGTCTATTAGAGTAATTTAAATTGACAAAGAAATTCAATCACACCTAATCTCTCATATTCCAGAGATATGGTGTCACATAGCCTTTTCTGTTCATTCTTATTTAAAAAAAACTCAAGCTTGATTATAAAATCAAATAACTCCATTCTTCTTATTTTCTTGTTTTACTCCTCAGATTATTTGATCCCTGAATTTTACAAGCCAATTATTCAGATTCTGGGATTTTGTAATTTGCCACTACTTGATTCTATGCTACATATCAGGGTGTTTAAGATAACTCACTCATTACAAATTAGCCCGGGATTCATAATTCATATTCCAACAATTTTGTGTCAGGTAAGGGTATTCATGTTCTGATTTATATGTTAAACAAGGATCCTATGAATGATCAGATGTTAAACTGGATTGAGGTTCAAGCAGAGGAAACAATGTATTTAGGCAGAGTATATATGCAAACACATATACTAATTTAGGACTTAGCATATGATTGAAGACAAGATAATTAAAGCCATGTTACAGACCAAATTAATACAAAATTCTCAGGTGAACTTATCAAGTAGACAACTGAAGTATTCTAAACAATATGTGGTAGTGTCTAAAGAGTTGTGTGGTGATGGCCTTGTCTATTACAAACAGGACTGCAAGTCATTTTTAATAGCCTCAGGTTGATCATGATCAAATGCACTCAGACTTGAGTCTTGTATTTAGGTAATAAAATGTGTGAAGCATGGTGCTATGAGACCTTCAAGTATTACCAAAATGTATATGGATCCACTACAAAGAGCAAATGCAAACTTCTACTATAATTTAAATGCCTAGAGTAAAGTTATAACTTTCATTTTCAGGTTAGATATGTACTTATATCAATTATAAGTCATATTCATGTATTTCTGGTTAGCCCAGTTTTGGTTCAACTCAACCTTTACAAGATTCACCGATTGTTCTATATTCCTTTCTTCCTATGATTATTTCTACTTTACCATTTTAAGAGCTCATCAGATATTGCCAAGGGAGACATGATCACATATCAAATTATATGGCATGATCTCCTATATCATACTTCACCAGAGACTATCCAGATCGGTTACTTAAAACAGAAACCCACATATGCATATATATAATACTAAAATTCTTACATGTTCTCTTCTCAGAAAAACAAACACATATCAATCCAGAAAATACTTAAAACATAATGAAATTTTTGCCTGGCCTAATTATTACAACATTTCTGCCAAATTCCTTAAACATTCTAAATGCAAGTAAATCTTCAATTGTCCATGCATACAAGTTTCTTATGCTTCCTTTCCTGCAGCAACATCTAGAGCTGCCTCAATAAAAATGAGACACCCCAAATGTTACAAAGCAATAAATAGGGTCAGAAATAAAATTCTGGTATGAGTGAAATCAAAATATAATAACTTGTCATTTTTAAATTATTGTGCAAAGTATTCATATGCTAGATGCAATTTGGATTTATAATGTAAAACTGGGTATATATATATATATATATATATATATATATATATCTAAGCTCCTACTACACTCATGCACACAAGCAATCATTCATTCATTCAATACAGTATACATGTACACATACTCCTATGGAATTAACTCATTTTAATTCCATAGTTCAGCTCTAAATCTTGATTTATCAATTTAATTTGGTCATATCTCTTTGCCATTGAACACCATATGTGCATTGCAAGGGACTCAATTCTGTTAACCCCTGCACAGAGGCCTATAGGACTTAAACAAGTCATGCACATACCCATCATACTCCTTATGATGAATAGATCAAGGCTTTTCTCCTAGATTAGTTTTATAATCTAGTGACCAGTCTCATTTCTTATTTCAGAAAGATTTATTAACTCATGAAATGCTTTTACATCCTTTTTTTCATAAATTAGAGAGAGTTAGACTCACTCAGGGATTTCAACTGACCATACTTTCATTCATGAAAATAATGCTTTATTTCATTTTTCCAGTTGTCTTATTCAAAATTTGTTTTATCACTTGCATATCTCCTATATTCAAGAATGTCATGATCTCTTAAATAAATCCAGTAGAATCATATAAAATTTCTTATACTTAATTCTATTGTGAACATAGGGTAAGGTTTTAGAGAAAAACCCATAAAACATTTTAGCTTTAGATCTGAACAAATCAGCACATAAAATAATTTATTGCATTGTTCATCTCAAATTTAAACATTCTAGACATAAGCATGAACCTCCTTTGTTCACACTGCCAAGCTTATTTTCCAGTATTACCCTACTTCATAATAAAATGTATTTATCTTACTAAACATATTTACAAACTGATGGTTTAATGTACCGGATCCATATCAGAGATCATGGCATTATTCTTATCAAACAATCAAACAAAACAAATCAAAGCATCAACCAAAGATTTATCAATACACCAACCATTCTCAGCATTCATCTATTCAAAGAAAAACAAATTTGATTAAGCACAAAAATAAATTGGCTGCCCTTAACTTGGGTCTTAATGCCTTTAGCCTCATGAGATTGATTAATCACTCACCTTTCCCTTCTTTTCCCCGAGATTGCCTAAGCTTGCAAACAGTGTGAGTTCTTTTTTTTTAATGTGTTACTGTTTTTTCCCTCAGAGAAAACTTCTGCTTTCTCTCTTGATTTAAATCATTTTACTAGGGTTTTACTAAAGGAAAAACCCATTTTATCCTCACATTACTCAGAGAATTATGTGTGTGTTGTTATGGCTAAATGTGCCATTTTCCCTTGGTTTCTATTTCTGGTAAAAGCAGTTATCCACTGCTTTTCCTGTGTGCATGCAATTTGCATGATTCACTTGTATATTATTTTCATGTGGCTTATTATTTTTTTACAATACCTTTCATTATACCTGAGTTATTTCCCATTTCTAGCTATTATCTTAGCCTATTTGTTTACTCTTGATTTATTTCAAAATTGTACTTATTCACAACTAATATTAAACTAGTTTTTAGGCATTTTAATTTACCAAAGAATATATCATTTTCTCCTTATCACTTAATTGTTGAAAATAATTTTCTCTTTACTGAATTATTTTATTTTCTTTATGCTAAACTATAATGTATACATGTATATCCTTTTATCAATTAACCCCTTGTTAATATCTCAAGCTATTTGTTTTCTCTTGATATATAAATGTATTCATATATTTAATTACCATGGTGTTCTTTCCTTATTACTTTATGTTTATTCTTTCTGGGTATAAAAATATAACATATGGTAATGTATAACCCATATATACACTCAGTTATATTTCCTCTTCCCTCTGAAATACCATTTCCTTCTTATTATTTATTTTTAATTACTATAAAAAGTCTATCTTTATCATTTTATTAAAATTATTCTTACCTCAATAATTTGGGTCTTTACAATTTTATTTTATTTAACTAATTAAATATCCTAAATAATGTTACTAAAAATATGGAGTATTACAAAAATGACTGTATGACAGGCATGAAGTCCTAAGTAGAGTCATAGTCTTATAAATATAATAATAATATGTGGCATCTGGCCCATATCAATATTTTAGTGAGGTGTATTAATCGCATATGCCAACCACTACTTTGCTAGTACCAGAAGAGAGACAGATAGTACGAAGCAAGCTCCAAAGACACTTAGTCTCTATAGTCTTTTGTTACCTCTTAGTCCTTGTGACACATATCCACCAGAGTGCTCGTCAACGCGAGGATTTTAAGTCATGACACTACAAATTCCCTTATAGATAATAGATTGCTTACCTAGTGACATAAGGGGCTAATGCACACATAAGAGTAGCACAAAGTTAAAGCACTAAGCTATATATATAAGGTGTCATAGATCTAGGGAGTGACCCCATGATTAGACCGTTAGGGTGGATACTGGCCATTTGGTCCTCTCCAACAACATAAATAGGAGTACAACCGAATAATGGCATATAGAGTCAATACATATAGACCCGAAGTTCTTAATAACTATAAGCACGGAGCCGTATATCACTACTTAATAACTCAAACTACCAATTCTATTCCCGTCACGTAAGTGTCATCTACTTATAGTGAATAATCGAATAAATATCACAACAGCATCCCATACCATTACGTGGTACTCACACATTATTCATTGCTAATAAAATTCACTCAAACACTAATATTCTATATAATGATTCTAAAGAATAATCGGAGAAACATTGTCGAACGCCCATTCCAAACAGTATTATAACTCTGTTTATTCAGGTTTATCGTGACATAAAATTAAATATCATAGAATCACAAAGAAGGATGCCATCACCGTATCATCTTAAATACCAATCAAATCTATATCGATGGTGAATCATTCATATAATCCAATTCAATATATAGGAAAGAATAATAAAAAAAATATAAAAATAGATTATTTTAATAAACATAAAGCAAACAAATCAACATTCAGTAATAAATCATTCACAACATATAATTTTATATAACAAAATAAATACTAATAGATGGATAATAAATTCATATTCCAAAATTAAATAATTATCTAAACTTAGATATAATATAATAATTACAATAAATAACTAATTTCTTATCATTATATAAAATTAATCTATTGTTAAATATTTATTAATAACATCATAAATCTTATTATAAATTTACAAAATAATTTACAAAGTTAAATATTACAAGACATTATTTCATAATTTACTATGAATAAGTACTATTTTAAACAATTACAAAACATTCAAATTAATTGAACTTATTCTTGATCAGATAGAAACATTTTGAAAATTTGAATTACATATATTAGTATCTCACGCTTTATAACATGAACATTAAAACCATTAAATAATACAATTCAATTCACATTATTAATGTCTGAAATTTCTATTACATTCATATAATTTAGGTTTAGGTATATATCATAAGAAATAAAATCAGAAAAGCAAAATAATATAGATTAAACAACTTATATATATATATTTATAAAGCATACAAATTAATATTTGATAATCAAACTCAACATTTAATCTTGTATAAAAAAAGTAATGAGTAAAATGAATAATAAATAATACCACAGATTTCATTAAATGACTGTCTAAATACAATTATAATATTCACGTTACAATATATAATTAATTTCAAAGTCCTTTATAAAATTAAATAGGAATTTAATATACAGTAATTACACTAGAAATTACATTCTCATCGTTGAAACTAAAAAATAATTTATTATACTACAATTTTACATAAGAATTGTTCCGTTTTATTTTATAACTAATTACTGCTTTTAAAATAATTATTAACATCCTAAGTAATTTATATATACTTATTCATTAAATATAAAATCATTCGCTAGAGCTTGTTGTAGATAAAATCAAACTGTCAAAAGGAACTATCGAATATTTCACAGTGAATTCCAATTTCAGTAGTAGTTAAAAGAAATTTCCAAAACTTAATTTATAAAATTATATAAAAGAAAACTGCTTAGTACATTAGATATGAATAGGTAAGGAAGGCAACATATTAAAATCATGATGATAGCAGTCTAAGCTTAGAGGAATTTAACATAAAAAATTTTAAGATTGACTCAAGAGAAAATAAGTAGAGGTTGTATCAAATTATTTCACATGCCTTTGCAACATGAAGCTTTATTTGTATGACATAACACACACACACACACACGCACGCATATACTCAGATACATACACAACTACACACATACACATATATTTATATCACACACACACACGACAAACAGACACTTATATACACACACACAGAGATGTACAAAGGACTCAAGCAAACACAATAATTGCACTCTCTTATACACACACTAATTCACTCAATTTCATACACACACAAACATACGCAAAACACACAATGCCATACGCAAAACACACACGACACCATTTACATGTAGCAGTACTGCACAAATATGCAAACACTCACCTACATATAAATACACATATAATGTACAAACACATTAACAACAACATGAGATGAACACTCTGCCATACAATCCATGTAAACCAATTTCAAGCACACCAGACCATATTCAATCATTATTTTAACACACACACACACACACACACACACACATATATATATATATCTAAAGGTTAGACATAGGATTTATGAGTGAAAAAATCATCCATAAATTGTAGTTTCATCTTCCACTACTCTCTAGCCCTAGCACACGCACACACCCAACAACCTCAGCATTGCAACCACCTGCTTCTCACCATCAACACATATAGTAATCAGGATAGATATATTTAAATATGAGGAATTAAAATAATTTATTGAATTTTATTTTAATTTTTCATGTGATATTGGTAATGTAGTTTCCTTGATTTAAGAGGAAGCTAAAATAATGAAAAGATTTTTCCCTGCCCATATGCAAAATTTTGTGAATGAGAAAAATGGGAGGAAGAGAATTTTAGAAGTAAATTCTGGCTTCAGTTAATTGGACTTTAATACAAAATGTTTGGGCCTTGAATTTATAAAATGAATAAGTTTATACATATTTATTTCTCTTATAAACTAAATCCCATTTAATTTTAATTTTTAACTAAATACAAATTTACATGGAAATTTAGTTCTTTACCTAAATAGCTTCTCATTTCAACTATATTACTCTTCATAAAATATTATTTACATATCTAAAATTATTATTATTATATATTTCAAATATCTTATTTTCATATTTTAAATCCTTTTATTAATTAATTACAAAACTAAATTATCAAATAAATAACCAAATTACTATTTAATTAATTAAATTACTATTATTAACTTCAATTAATTATTATTTATAACTGGGTTGATACACAAGAGGTCGACTAGATCTAGAGACCATCTACTCTTTGCATTAGTATAGGTTTACGTGCATTTCATGCTCATAAGTACATATACTATAACGACCCGCCTCCTCGACCCTCAAAAGTTGACAATAGTACATCCACGATATTCATATGTCGTGTACTCAAGTGTCGGATAGACAGATTGTTGTGGTGAAAGAAAATAAAAGATAGAATAGAATCTCGTGATAAGTAATATATAATATCACATAATCTTTATAAAAGAAAACTATAATATACATACATCAATTGGAGCAAGCTAACCTATCATTAGCTAGGATAGTTATAATAGCATGTCCTTACAAATGCTGATAAATACAATACAAAAAATGTAGCGGAAATAAAGATACGTGAATACGTCTTGGAGGCATCCAACTTGTCTCCTGAAGCTCCAAAGCTTCCATAACTAAATCTGGAAATATGCTCGGGCTGACCCGAGCATTATAAGAAATGATGCCCGGATCATTCCGGTAAACCAGCATGAGAAACTCAAATCAAATCATATGGATTTTTATATTTGTAAAACACTTCGAAAATATATGTATCTCGTAAGACCACGAGGCACATAAATATGGAAGGGTTTTTACGTTACTATAACCAAACCATTTTTATTAGAAAATCTTATGATATTATTATAATGTCATGTGTTTAAAATAAATAAATAACATAACTAAAACATTTGCATCTCACATTCCAACATATTAGTTATACAACTAAGTCTGTAAGGCACATATTGGAGAATAGATTCCATACAATGATAAGGTAAGAGACTACCTTCCATACAGTACACCTCTAAAGAAAATGTATCGGAGGAGCAAACCTATTGCACCTCAGCGAATCAGAACTGACCTACCCCTTACTAGATAGTACTGAGTTTGTTCATCCCTCGGCTGCCAACATGACAAACCTAAAGAAGATTTCATCCAAAAACATACATAATTAGGTCAAAACAAATGTCCTTTAAAACATTGGTAAAAATAAACCAAAACACTTTTGGTGAAAGTAAACAGATTGTATGGTAATAGACCAAATATACTTAGCACCACTTTTCAATTTCAAATTTGTATTATCCCTTGTTAATAATGTAATCGGACAAGTTAGAGAACTATCTTTTCCTAGACATACATTCTTAATTCTCACAATTAGAGACGTGATTCCATACCTCAGAATTTAGTGCTAAGTATGAAAAGAATACATTCCATACCACCATAATCTATACTATATTATTATTAGTGAGTTGAATTTCAAGCTCACACAGGCCACCTTGAAATTTGGCAACTGAAAGGTCGCTTATTCTTTTTATTTCTTACTCTCCCATTTCCGTACATACACTTTTCTTCCATGATTTTCCTTTTCCCCAGCCTAAATCAATTTTGCTCTAACCTAAATCGCATTCTTCAATTTTACAACCACAACCACCTAATATCGATGAAGAAGATTTTGTTGCTTGAGGTGAAGCTTGGATCTGCCTTCATGCCGTAAACCCTTTGTTCGATATCTAGGGTTTCATCTTTTCCCTTCCTCAGCAAAATGGGAACGATGTTGAAAATTCTAACTTTCCTATCAACGCCAGCGTTTCCTAACCTCCTCTACCGACACTCCTCCTCCCACTTCGTCCACCTATCCCGCCGGCCGCCACACTATTCTCTCATCTACTAATAGTTTTTGAATTTCCCATTCTTCTCCTCACAAAATACCTTTGTTTAGATCATCATCGTGGCTTTATTCTCAGTCTAGCTCCTCAAATTCTGACGTGTCTGGTACTGGCAGTTTTTTTGCGAGGGGATTCTCCATCCGTGAGCGAGATTTTGAAGATGGTGGAAGGGTTGAGACTTTGAGTAATCGTGAAGAAGGGTCCTTTGGATATTATTGTCAAAGTGGTTTGAGAATACTGGAGATTGAGCTTTTAGTGAATAAAGAAGCGGCTAGGAGTGATTTTTTGAAGGCATTTGATGTGTGTTTGAAGATTTGTTTTGGACTCTATTTCCATCGACCTGATTTACCTGGTACATGTAATTCTTATGAAATTATGTGAATTTTTTACTTTTACATTCTTCTCTAGATTAGTTGTGTCAACTGAATATTATGTATGTTTTGAATCATGTCAGTTCTGATCGTCTGCTTTGGCTTTTAATATGTAGTTTAGCAACTCTTGCTGATAAGACATGTAACAAGCATTGTTATGCTTCATGATCTAACTACATAAACAATACCGATATTTTTTTTATGACAAACAGTATAATATTGTTCAGTCTTAAAAAGGTTTCTTCATGTTATGTTGATTATTTAACAGTGCTTTATAAGTTGAACATCGAATTTTTGTGTGTTGTTTGGTTTAGGTGTTCAACCTAACTTTGCTACACTTGTAAATATATATCTATTTTTCTTTTTTGTTTATTCCTGCTTATTCTTCATGAACAACACTAACTGCTAAATATACTTTGAGAAATCAATTTTGTTCGATGTGTAATATTTTTTTCATGCATAGTTTTGTATCTTACAATTGGATGAGATAAGTTCATACTTCTTTGTACTAATGCACGACCTGCTATTTTGCACCAAAATGTGTATTATATGTGAGTAATTTCTCATAGTTCTTAGGTTACAGAAAACTAATTGCTGTCTTCTAAACTTTATTTTTTGCAAGAGGATTCTCCTTTGATGTGTATGCAAATATATAGAGTGTTAACGATTTTACGATAATCTGGTATATTTCAACATGTATAATGGCTTTACTATTTTTTTCCTAATTATTACAATAGCAATATATGTTTTTCATAACATATTAGGTTTATTTTGTGTTCTTCCAATTACAGTTTGGCGTGTTTTCCAAAATAATTCTGGATCATTTGTGAATGTTTATAAAATATTAAGTTTATGTTGCATGTTTGTTTACACTATATGGGAAAATTTCCCAATGGTTAATGAATTTTTTAAATAAAATTTATTGTTTTTCATTATGCAATTTCAGAAAGATAATAAATTATTTGCACAAAATAGATGCCATCATGTTATTGAACATAAATTGGTTATTAAACAATATATGTAAATCTTAAATATTCAATTCTATCCAGATTTTCAGTTTTAAGCTATTTAAAAAGATTATCCATTTTGCTACTCATTTGATTGTACTAAGATTATTTATCAAATGTCATGTTATCGAACATAAATTGGTTATTAAATAATATATGTTAATCTTAAATATTCAGTGCTACCTAGATTTTCAGTTTTAAGCTATTTAAAAAGATTATCCATTTTGCTACCCATTTGTTTATACTAAAATTATTTATCAAATGTCAATTACATTTGAAATCTTTTGTTAAATTTTCAAATAAAACTGGATAAGAATATGTGTACATGTTTTAAGTAGAAATATTGATTGAATTTATTATGTAATATCTCGAATTGTCTATCAAAGGACACGATGCATAGGGTCTTTGGATAAGAGATTCCTTCTAATTTTTTTATATCAATTGATGTTGTTGATACATCTAATATATCCCCCACCAAAGTGCTAGCACAACCCATAACTCTTAATTCTTTGAAAGAATGAGTTACAAAGTTAGTTGTTAGATATATGGGGTGATGAAAAATTGAAAAGCTAAACAATGTGGTTACAAAATGTGTTGAGGATCCATGGGCCAAGGTGGCTTGATAGGTCCTTCCTCAACCACCATTTCTTCCAAGTGCATGCAGTGACTATTTTTTTAACAAAAGTCGCTAAGATTGATTTCCCTTTTCATGGTTAATCTCTCTACCAATTTAGTATCTTCCGCTTCCCCTGCAATTAGGGAATAATATCTTAAGCTGTTATCCACTCCTTTAAATTTAGTTGATTCCAAGTTGAATTTCTTTATAAAAACCTTGACGGTTTCTTCCTCCTTTTACTTTATGTCATCTAGAAATATTCATATTTTTTGTGTATCCAAAATTGATGTTTGAATGGGTCAACAAGATGTTGCCATGAGTTCACAGTTATAGGCTTTCAAATTAATTTTAGTTAAAAGCAAGTCCTCCAACTGTTGTCTAGAATATTATAAACCACATAGAATTTGGACCATGCACTACCTTGATAGAAATTATATCACTTCTAAGATGTTTAATAGGATCTGAAGTTGCATACCATACTAAGGCAATTGGGATCTTTGTATCTCAAAATCCTCAAAATATGAGCTATTAAATCATGATTTTAATCATGGAAAACTCATATAGCAAAGTTTCACCCGATGAATTTTTTATTTATTTAATAAAACACAATTTGAAAAGAATAAATAATTTCTTTTAACAATATATTTTGAATTATGTTTTGTTCGTCTTGACTTGGCTAGAATGATGATGTATGAAAAATATATAATAATAAAATGATTATATTCACAATTATTTATACATTATTTTGTAGTTTTTACACAGTGTTGCTTTGCTGTATTTGATTTATACATTACTCATAAACCCAATAGTGAACTGCAAATTTTGAATATATTCTGAATTTAACTATTTCACATATAAAATTATGGAAAAAATATGCACTTACACAAAAACTTTATTTTTGAACATGAAAATATTTTATTCTATGTATGTATGAAAGTTCACCTGGACTTATTTGTTGTTTGCTATTAAAATTCATTCTCTACCTTTGTCCTAAAAATATACAGCCATGACCACTGAAGTAGATCACCATAGCAACCCAATCATGGCTTTTTTTTGTGGTGGTCTGATTTTGACTTCTTTCTTCAGTCCAATTCATACAATATCAACACGAAATTATATACTTTCTCCAACGATAGAGTTTGGTCAATTTTTTAGAGTGGAAACTATATACTTTCTCCAAATTATTATTGTAAGAAACACGAAACTATGTTTGTCCGCACTATTCTTATTATGATCAATTTTTATGCAACTATTCTGACGTTTAACCAATTGATTTCATAAAGTAACTGATTTTAGGCTTTCATATGTTGATGAGTGCAAACCCGTTCTACGCACACGATAGTTGTGTACATATAGTAAGACAATATAATTAGTTTTTGTATCGCTTGCATTTCTTAATTTACTTAGCATATCCTATTTTAGTTACTCAGTTTTCATCACATACCATGAAACCTGAAATGAATTTATTTGTTGGTTTTTATTAAAATAAAACGAGCTTAGTTATGGCTTTATATATCATTTTTTATGTTCTTTAATAGAGTGTTCGATTTAATACTTGCATCACGTATATTTGTGACACGAAGTTCAGTTCCCACAAAAGAGTACAATGTTATCGTGATATGATTCCTTTTTCACTGCAAGTTTTAATTTGTATTATAGTTCAACATTCTTTTCTTCATGTTTATGCATTTCCATGATTTCAAAAATAATTATTTATGATGAATTAGGTATGTATTCAAGAGCTGTTTTTTTGTAGGCTAATTGAACAAGTTCTCTGAATATTAGATCGAATCGGTGTTTTTAGATTATTTCAAGAACCAACCTTTTGGCTTCTTATTTGTTGAAGTTATTTAATTATGAGGTGGGGAAGAGGTATTTGCATACATACCGCAGAAATAGTGCATTGGCCATCACATTTTCAATAATACATAAAAGAAATGATGCAATGTATCAAATGTGTCTTAATGTTTCGGATGAAAAATAACTGCATATACATGGTCAAAAGACAACAAAGATTTTTTGCTTTATGAAAAAATGTAACAATCATAATATTTTCCCATAACTCTTTTTTTTTTCTATTTTATTGTGCAGATTTGAGATGAAGTGGCTATCAACATACCGTATGCATGGAGTTAAAAAAAAGTGAAGAGGATAGTCGCTGGCCTATGGTAATCAGTTTCTTGGCAAAGGTACTTAGTTATCATACGAAAATTACTGATAGAACATCATTCGTATACTGCAATTTAACTTAGGAAATATCAAATAATTTTGTGTTTTTTGATGATTCTAATAGTGATTTTTAAAAGCATATGATGTCATTACATAATACTAGCCATGAGTGATTAAATTAAAGGCATAAAGGACGTGATTGGTGATGGTGCTTGGAAGCTAATTTGTTTTTCATCTATAGTTTAAGTTTTGGCAATATTCCATATCGTGTTTCAAAAAATATCACTTTTAATTTGGCTCATTTTAAAGCTTTCATAGCAGGGAAAACATTAAATTGACAATCTCATTTTGAATCTTTTATACAAGTGGTCTGAAATTAATTGCTACACAATTGAACTTGCTTTGGCAAGTCGTATCTAACAAAACCTCTCAAAAAATGTCTTATATGAAACTATATTCGTATGACAAATATTATGAATGCACGGAGAGAGTAAGGAGGGGAAAACAATTACAATCACTAAAGCATTGTTAATGAAAATACTTTTACTTAATTGTTCATAAATTTAAGAAGTGGAAGCTATTGTAGATACATTCCTACAATATAATTGTTAAATCATAATGGCTGAAATCAATACTTGAGTTGAAACTACTTTATTTGAAATTAATCTTAGACCAATTCTATAGTTCCATTGTTAACAAATGATTTAATCAGGTGTAATACATTAATGTAGCATTTTTGATTAAGAGATTTAAACATAGCACATGTGCAACACCATATTTAATTGAAAACTTTGACATTTTAATGTTCAATACATATATTTTTAGTGGATATTTGTTTCAAGGACGAAATTGTTTTCTTTTTTTATTTCAAAGAACAACTACTTTCTGTTATTCACATCAAGGACAACTATCAAGATTTAATTAAATAAAACCCAAATATTTCAAATTAAGGACACATATCGGCATTTCAGAAATTATAAAAATTAATTATAGAAAGTTTTTGTGAAATAATAAGAATTAATTACAAAGATGTTTTTTTTGAATATGAGAAGAAGAAAAAAGGAAAAACAACATGGAAAGCTAAAGGCATATAGCTTTATTATTTACGATTAACATTTTTTCAACTGCTAAACGGGAATAGCGTTCCTAATTGCTTAGTTATATATTTAAGTGATATACACTATTTTTTAAATTATAAAGCTATATTTATTTAGCTTTCAGAGCTGCTTACTTATACATTCTATGATAACATTAACCAATTAAAATGTTTTTGAAATCACTTTTGTCTTTGAATTTCGAGCTTCATTTTTTAAATTAATTTAGTGAAGATGAGTAATTAACTAAACTTGAGATTTACATAATCTAATAAGGTCGTTTGTTTTTAATTTAATTATTAAAGTTCGTTGCTCTTGGATATACTTTTTCCTATAGTGTGTCCTAAAAATTAAATACTCCTATTTTTTAATACATACGGTCCTACTTAATTAAAGAAAAGCATTTAAGTATGCATTAGCTATAACTGTTGTTTTAATACTTATCTTTATACGCATTCTACTTAACAAATGCACAATGTATTGAGCCTTTAATTAGATTTTACGTAAGCCATAATGGCAACATGTCATAGTTTTAATGATACACCATTTAATATTTTCTTTTTTAGGTTTAGGCTTCAATGAATATCCTCAAATTAATCTTCTGTTTTGAGATCAAATTTGCTATCTGGAAGGAATTGGAAAGCTCGATAAATAACAAAATTCTGTTATTAGTAAATTGTAAGTTGTCATGCAACTGCAGATGCTTTTATCGAAGTTATATTTATTTTTCCTATTAATTCTTTTTTATCACAATTCATCATTTTTAGCATGAATAGTGATTGTATATGCAATTTATAATATAGCTTTTGTTATCGTATTAAGCTACCTATTTTTCTGACATGAATAATAAGAAATTATTTTGGACAAATGATTTAGATTCATTATTTTCTATTTTCATACATGTACTAAACGAAAACAAATATAAATTTTGATATCCACGGTCGATGATGAATACATAGCATGGCAAGCTTATAACAAATTGTAAGCTTGATGTTTGATACATAATATTGCTATTTTTAACATACAATTTATGATTATACTAGGAATTGTTTGAATGTTGTAACATGTTGTGTTATGGCATATTAACTTATAATATAAATGTAACCTTTTCATATACGTGCAGTCAATCTGATGGGTGTAGATTTAGTAAAACCGATGTACTGAAACTTATGATGTTTGCAAACCTTATAACCTATTTAGCACCTGAGTTTGAACTTTGATGTAGATATGTTAACGACCACATACAAATGCATATAGTACTATATCAGCATCTATATCAAAAATTAAGATATCAAATACTACATCTAAGTATAACAAACATATAAAATATTTATATATTAACTTACGATTAAATAATTTTAATCAAATGAAATGAAAATTTTAGTTCAACATAAAACCATTTCAGTTCTAAAGATAGAAAAAAATACAGTAAGAAAAATAATTTTGAACAATAAATATTAATTTATACGCACATAGTATAAATTATTACCTCGATATCAATGTAAATATCAACCATTTTATGTACTAAAATGCATATTAAATATACAGTCTTGATAACACCAAAGGGATAATTTTTAGATACAAATATCGTACGCATGCATATTCATTTTCTTTCGTTTTAGATATTTTTTCATTTTCTGGATATGAATGCGGATGGATTTAGATTTTTCTAGCATCTATTGACAACCTATTTTGATTACCAACTCCTTTTGACTTCACAGATGCTATATACTTTTTTGTAAAAATGTGAGTTTTTATGTCTTTATGCTTGATACATGGTCTTATTACATATATTTTTTCAAACTGTCGATGGTAAGAATATTTATTTTGAAGGTTGTAGGAGTTGATAGTCTCTGACATATATGGTGCTGCTTAAACATTTTCACCTTTAGTTGTGTATTTTAATGTTTAATATAAATTATATATTTTATGTCAATAGTTTAATGTTGACGATGGTACCGAATGGGTAGTTTGACAATTAAATAATTTTTACTACATTCCAACATATTTTTAATGTGCCTTAAGTTACACCTACACCTGTAATTTTTTTTTTAAAAATTTCCACTAAAAATGTAAAAGATGACAATATTTGCAAAATATGGGCCAAACAAGATTTCTGATTCTCTAACCACAGAGGTTGTGCAAGCTGCTCTTAAATCTACAATATCGATAACTTATTGCTTATTAAATTTCTTCCACTACTTCCGTCTAACATATGTTCCTTCTGCTAGATTGGCAAGGAGTTTTAAAATAATAGGCAGAAAAAGTAACACAGGTCCAACTAAAAGATTTTGTAGTTGAATCAATTGTCTTTGTTTTAGTTTGGTTCAGTTTCAGCTGAATTATGCTTGGACTTTATATTTGAAAATCAAATTTTGCTTATGATAAGTACTAATGTTGCACGCTTAATGGCAATGCTATTTGCTTTGACCTAATTTTTGTAAAATTTTTTGTTGTTTTAAATCATGTCCGTTATTTTAGTTCATCGTTATATATTACTTCGCCTGTATATAACTATCTTCTTTCAGACTACCAAAATCTTTATCAAACTGAAATAAGTTTTATCCCTAATCTATAATGATAGTTAGTTTTTGCATTTTTGAATATGTGTAAACTTTGCTAGAATAGCCATTGAAGGTAAATAGTCATCTTTAAACTTTACAGAAATAGCTACAAAATGCAAACAAAAGCTTCAAATGATCAACAATTATTGTGATTTACTAAAGATTGGTGGATGTTTTAATTTGTTTACTACTTAACTTAGGTTTTGAAAATTTTCCCTAGGCCAACTGTAGGGTGCTCATTATGTTACACAATGCAGATTTGGGTGGCATTGGCTCAAATTTCTCAAATCTGCAGACCACTCACAGTATAAAACATTGTGTGCTCATAATACACTGGTCCATCTTATTTGTTCTTTTCCTTCAGTTTTGAAAACATATCAATACGCATGTTCTTTCTTGAAATGGTGAGCAAAGGATCATGGCTGATAATGTAGCATTTCAAACATTTCTGATAGTGGTTATAAAACTTCAAATTTAGATATGAGGTAAAGTATAATTGCATAAGCTACCCAGTCAAGAAAACTCTTTTGCATGTAATATGCTTAATTGTAAAAAATACGGAGTCAAACATCACTTTTAACTTATAGGCAAGGCATCGGTTTCAACCAAGACAAATGCCTCAGTCTCAACTGAGGCACTGCCAGAAACTAATATATCACAGTTTATACAGAGCCAATTAACTCAGTGACAATTGAGGCAATGCCTCAATTAAACTCATGTTTCCACCGTTAAAATGAAAAAATTCTGCAATTACCAAAGTAGTTTATTTTGGTTCTTTGTTAAATGATATATGATTTGGATTGACTTCATCAATATACACCGATAATGATACCTACTATGTCAACCTGCATTTAGAAATGCAAATATATTAAATACGTTATGCATTATTCCCGTTCTGGAACGTTTCATTTAACATACATTAATATGTAGCATCATCTATGTTTAATTCCTTTTAGTTTCAAAGTTATCTATACATATTTTGGACTGCAACATCCTATACTTCAATCACTGTTAACAACTTTGGCTGTGATAATATGCAGGAACAAGCAAACGGCAAGGGATTGAATGCAATGTTTGGATCTACTGCTATTTGGGGACGTTTTCACTTGTTTTTCCCTGCTTTAAGGATTGTTATCTAAGTTCGAGCTTATTCTGAACAATGTTTGCATTTGTTTTAGCATTTATTTCTAAGCTTAGTCTATAATAAGCAACACAACATTTTTGGTTCCTACATTCAGCTGACTATATTTTGTTTAGATTCATCACGTCTTTATTTCATCAACAAATTTAAACCACTCAATAGTTTGTAATAAATAGGTTATGCGTTGCATGTTTTCTTCTAATATTATACCATCTTATACTCTGTCTTTAGGGACTAAAAATACCAGCCAGTTATTTGTTACTTTCACACTTCTACGTTCAATAAAGGCTAATTAAAAACAAATAAATGTGATTGCTATAAAACATTTGTTTGTTCCAATACTGAAAATAACTTCCTACCTATCCGGTTTGTATAAACTTTTTTTCAGTAATTGAGAATTTTACCATTTATTTTCACCCTTTTCAAAGGAGTATTGGCCCTGACATTTATATTGGATGTTATTATTATAGTAATTTAAATATATTTATAACTTACAATTTACTATATATCTGTTTATTGACAAATAATGCAACAACAGTATACATGTCTTTTTAATATATCAACCATTGAAATATGAATATATGGACTCTACAAGACTACGATCTTTGCATGAAAGTACTATAACATTTTTGACATCATATCCGTATGCGAAGCACGGGTTTACACTAGTTTAAAATAATTATTTAGAGAAATCATATCTCATTTCCTTTTATAAAATTCCTTTTTATAAATCTTTTTTTATTTACAAACTCTTTTATAAATCTTCTTTATAAACTCCTTTCGTAAATTTTCTTTTGTATATATAAAACTCCTAATTTTAAATCCCATATGCTTATCACTAATCTTCATTTTCAAGATAAGACCAAATAATTTTCATAAAACGATCATTCCATATATCACAATGAATTCAAAAATGTGATTTATTATTCCTATTTATAAAAATGATATTGTTTCCATTTTATAAAATATCATCTATAAATCTATTCTTTTTCGTATAAAATATCATTTGTAAATCTATCTTTCCATACAACAATTTATATAAAGCGTTTCATAAATATATATATATTTCAAAGTATTTATAACTTTTTTTAGAAAAACATAATCACTTCATTATAAAAGAAATCCTTTTTTCTGTAAAATAAACATTCCTTACTATATTAACTTTTTCGTAAAATAAATACTTTCTGGAATACTTTTTATACATTTCCAAAAAGGTCAGAGTAAAATAGAGAAGTTTAAAAACCCTTTCTAATTAAAATACCACATAGAATTCTAGAAATCACATTTAAAATCGTTCTCCAAATCAAAACCAATTTCAAATAAAAAGCAGCAATTAGTAGTACTTCCAGAATACTATAATGAGGCCTAGAGCTACCATAGCATTTAACTAATGCTAATTCTACCTTTATCACTAAAAAGATTCAATTTTTGACATATATCAATGTCACATCAAATAAGGCCAAACCACCAAACCTTTAGTATTCAACAATTTGTATGACAAGTATATAAATGGAATTAAAATCAATAGTGGCGAGGAATCTGGATCCCTTACCAAAATCCTTATACTTCATTTTATAGGTCATCTACTTCCCAAAGCAAAAATTCAACCAAATCAACCAAATAAAACATTCAAGCATGCTAACAATAATTTATAACAACACATATATCATAGAGTTCATCCAAACTCGCATAAAATTCCAACCAACGCTTACGTGTTCCCGTATAGTCTAAAATCGAACGTCGTTTGAATTTAGCTAAAAATTCCACTTGCTCCAAACTTGACAAAATATACTCTAGTGCGTAGATAACGCTCCTACGAGCGTAACGCAAAAGACCACGTCTTGATTAGACATCATATGTAGAAGATATTCATTTTATAAGATTTTGAGATTAATTAAATAATTAAATAACTTGACTACATTTTTAATTACCTTTAACCCTTCCTCCCCTTTCCCAAATTAATTCCCCAGTACACACATAAGTGCATAATCCACCACCGTGCACTCTCCTCTCCTCCAATCGCACTCGATACTCGACGAAATCACGCACAACCTTCTCTGTTTGACTCCACTTCGCAAGAGATTCGACCTGCACCCCATGAGACCAAGCTCAATCCATTCCTCTTCCATGTGACCTGGAATAACATCCCACGACCGTACAAATGTCGCAACCTCCCACACTAAATTAGACCACCCCATCTTCTGGCTAAAGCTGCTTTACACGATGAGAAAACCAATTCCATCGATGCTTTCACCTTTCTACACCTAAATCTCTGCCAATCCAAAGCCTTAGTTTGTCCATGAGTGCATCAGACACAACCTAGCACCGCTGCACCTTACCAACCATACATAGATTCGAAGCGTTCGCCAATATGAACTCAACGGATCCAATTTCGTGGTTTTTAACAAACCCTAGCTCTAGATTTTAATTTTTAAAAGTGGTGACCATTTTTTCGCTTATAAGAAATAAAAGAAAATAGGGAAAGTGAAAAGTGAGGGGGGAGAGAAGTGAGGGTTAGTTTATATAATAATTTATATTATTATTTAAATATTCTCTTTTTAAATCGATTCACGTTTCGAGCTCGCACAATCAAACATCACATCCGATCATCACGAAACTCGTCTGCAAACATCGCCTTATTATTTCGGTTCTAATGGTACTAGCTTTGGCAAATCCCAGACAGTGTCCTAGAATGTAATTTCATTATTTTCGAGACCGTTTATCGAAAAAACAATTTTCGATCACACCACCGATATTAGTCAAACTATTTATTTCTGTAAACATGTTTTTGTAACAAGCTCACCATTATTATTTATTAGTTAAAAGGAGTTATTCAACTTTTAAAATCAATTATTTAAATATTTAAAACTAATTAAATATTCATAATCGAAATGATAAAATTCCAAATCATTACATGTTTACTCCTTAAAAGAATTTCATCCCCAAAATTCCCAAAGAAGAAAATGTCATCAAACGCTTAGGCTTTTAAAACCAATTAATTAAATTAAATTATTAAACATTTAAAGTCTCTTAGATTATGGTAAATTTCAACAGCACCTCCTTTGCGCGGCTAGGTCCGAAAAAATAACAACAATATAATCCTATATCTAGGACCTCCCATATCTGTGGACAACACAACAACAATATATACTTATGATATACCTTATAGATTATGTATGTCACATAAAAAACACACTCGTTCAGCATAAACACGTTAAGCTAGCTAACTCTACTTATAAAATCAAAAGCAACCAGCAAGCCTTTGCTTCCATGTATCTGAATCTCACTTACATATAAACATGACAAATGAAACAATACAACAAGACAATCATCATATATCATGAATCTAAGCATACTAAATCATATATAGTAATCATCTCATATAAACATGCCATATCAAATCATCCGTATGATGCACATGTACCATTCGTACGTAATATCAAATCTGATCACATACTCGATCAAATAAACATTTCTTCCGAACTAGTATCGCTCACTTGATTTTCCTAGTGCGGATTCCGATCAGGTTCCTTGATTAAAAACCTTTGTTCTCCTTGCATAGCTATATATTATGATAAAAAACTTTAGAATCATATCAAAAATCCATATCAAGTGTCCGCCATCAAGAATCGAGTGAAAAATCCTTGTTTGGATCGGTGTAAATCAATTTGAAATTATGCACGTGAATCTAGATCAAGAATAGTCATGCGAATAAAATGATCTACGTATAACTTACATACTTATTCAATTGGTTGCTTAACAACACCAATTATTTTTAGTTAAATTCAGATGTAGACCCAAATAAATATAAGTCTTAAAACTGAGTTAACTTCTTCAACCTCTTTACCCTTCTACTCTAGTAAGTAGCTAAGAAGAGTATGATGCTAGTATCCAACTCAGTCCTAGGGTCTACTTTTCCTTTGACAAATCTAAGGTAAAAACGTTTATGAGTCATCCTAATAACATCGAATAGTTTTCACAACTTAGATGTTAAAAAAAACACGGTTTAATAAAACAAAGCTTATTAAAACAATCTTATTGAAACCTTCTTATTAAATTTAACCCATTTAAAAACTTGTTTAAATTCTAACTATATTTCCATTTTAGAGTTACTAAACTTTACATTTATATTTTCACAAACACTTAGCTCCAAATTCTGAACTAATTCGGAAGTTTCGACTATCCAAAATCGCCGAAAATTCCATTTCATTTCAAAAAATGAAAAATACCAAACACATATCATAATGAGATGGGCAAACAAAACGAACCTAATGCATATAATACATGTATCTTATTTCTTTAAAGAAAACTTTAGAATCAAACACTGGGTTGTATTTCAAATCATTTTAAAATAATAATATACATATCTCCTTTTATATAACAAATCATACTTTTAGGATTAAAACAAAATCTGTTTTACTAGAAAAACTCTGTAGCAAACTACTATAGTAGCATCCCCTACTTTAAAACTAAAAAAATAGGCGCCAATGATGTTGCAACCATCATCAGAGTTATTTTCCAGTGATATAAGAGAGTTCGATACTTTCTATCTCCTTTAAAATCCTTTTTAATATATTTCTGTTCATAAATTCTTTCAAATAATACTATTGTTATCATCCCTAAAACTTTTAAAACCAATTTCTAAAAATATCGAGACTTAAATTATTGTATTCTCAATTCTAAATCCTTTTTCTATATAAAACATATTTATAAACCGTACTTATAAAATTTTACTTTTATATATTAAATTATTTTACAAATGTGTATCTTTGTTTAGATTATAATAAAAAAATATTATTGAAATTAAATTTTAATCCAACATTATCACCGAACTTATTATAGTCAAACTATGAAAGTTAATTCACAAGGTGTTCGTTTCAATATTCCTACAATTACTTTCTACCCAACCTATGTAGTGAAAAGGTAAAGAGCTCATAAACTAGTCAAACATAAGGCAATAATCAACAAACATAGTCAATGCTCATAAAATGACCAAGCAAAACTAATCAAATAATAAGTGATAATAATTGAATATTATCATTTGCTAACAAACAAACAGATTATATATAACTATATCAATTTTTTTTGAAAATTATTCTTTTATATATAAAATATAATACTAGGTAAACTTATTTCATTTACCAATTTCTAAAACAATATTGTGTCGGTTTGTCTTATCCAAATGTTTAGAAACTCCCATCGATACAGTTGTACCTTCTATATAGACCAGAATTCATAAACCACTCAATAAATAAATCAATACAATGTAAAACATTTCATACCACTAACAAATACGCGGTATCATACACACACGCACACACTCAAACTCATTCTAGGGTGTTACTAACGCTGTCTCTAATGACTCCACCCTACCAAGGCCTAGTGTTCGCTCAATCTGGCTTTGATATTACTTTTAACAACAGACCTTTTTGACCCTCAAAAATCCAGCTAATACATCCACCGTACTCGCGTGCTAAGCATTCGAGCGACCGAAAGGCAGATTATTAGGATGAAGGAAAATAAAAGACAGAACAAAATCTCACATTGTGATGAGTTATAGATAATATACACATGATCTATACAAAAGAAAACTAGAATATACATACATCAAATCAGAGTAAACTAACCTATCTTCAGTCTGGATAGTTATAATAGCATGTCCTCACAAATGATGATAAATAGAATACAAGAAATGAAAATAAAGATACATGAATACGTCTTGGAGGCACCCGGCTCGTCTTTTGAAGCTCTAAAGAATCCATAACTAAATATGGAAATATGCTCAGGTCGACTCGAGCATTATAAGAAAATAACACCTAAATCAATCTGGTAAACTGGTGTGGGAATCTCAAATCAAATCATATGGACTTTCGTATTAATAAAGCCCCTCAAAAATAAAGGTATCTCGTAAGACCATGCCGCACATAAACACAGACAAGTTTTTACCTTACGATAACCAAACTATTTTTATTAAAAAGTCCTATGATATTATAATAATGTCTAGGGTTTAAAATAAATATATAACATAGATGAAATAGTTGCATCTTACATTCCAACATATTTGGTGTACAACTAAGTCCGTATGGCACGTATTGTTGAATAAATTCCATACAATGACAAGGTAATGGACTACCTTCCGTGCAGTATACCTCTAGAGAAAATGTATCGGGGGTGCAAACTTATTGCACTTAACGAATCAGGACCAACCTACCCCCTACTGGATAGTACTGAATATGATCATCCCTCAACGACCAACATGACAAACCGTACCAGGCCTGAAGTATACATAAATCCATATTACCGATCTAGATTAGGCAATAATCATACCCTAAGGGGTGTGACCACATAGCCCTACAACATAACTCCTATTTTTGTCATTCTCGGTGTGAGGCTCGAGGACACGTTTTACCTTTTTAGAAAATCCCACTTGGAATGCTAACATTACTCTCGAGGCAATAATGCAATGCTAGCATTCATCTATACAAGTTATTCAGAATATGACCAAATGAAGGCACAACTTTTACCACATCCTTTTTGGAATCACCCATAGGATTAGTAGCAAGTAGGCCTTGCACTTCAAAGAACTCCATCTTCGATCATCTTCAAGATGTCTCCAATTTGAACTGAACGTTTATGCCGGTTCGAAGTGGATTTAGAAAACTCGTGTCTGATCCCGGTCTCTTCGAACAAACAATGATAGTTTCAAAATGACCAAGATTTGATAGTCATTTATTTCACTATCAAATAAGCAAACAATCTACTCAGAGATTGAATCAAACATGACTAAGCTAACCAACTGCATATATGCCTCTTGAATTAATCTTTTCATTAATTAAAATCACATTGTAAATGCTTTTACCAAAATACTTTTACAAAGATGTACATATGTATACAACTCATTCACTATTCATTCATACTTTTTTAGTGCTTCAAAAAATATCCATATACTTATCTCATCGGTATAAGTATATTCACAAAACACTACACTTTCTATACTTAGAAAATGAAACCATGTACTTATCTCAACGGTATATTCACAAAACCTTAAGAAAATTTTTCATTTTTGAAAACGTACCTAATTGGGTCAAACTAAATATCCTTTAAACTATTGGTAAAAATAAACCCAAAATACTTTTCGTGAAAGTAAATGGATTGTATGAGAATTAGGCCAAATATACTTACCATCACTTTCCGATTTCAAGCTTGTACTATCCCTCGTTTAACAATGTAGTCAGACAAGTTAGAGAACTCTCCTTGCCTTGATATAAATTCTTAATTCTTACAGATACATATGAGTTCCCATACCTCGGAATTTAGTGTTAAGTACGAAAAGAGTACTTTCCATACCACCTAATTTAAAATGATCATTTTTGGAAATCAATTCTCATTTCCTTTTATAAAATTCTTTTTTATAAATCTCCTTTGTATTTACAAACTCCTTTATAAATCTCCTTTATAAACTCCTTTTAAAAATCACCTTTATAAATCTCCTTTATATCTATTGTAACGACCCTGTATTTAATCACTTGAAATATAGATATTTAAATATATTTATAATAATTAATAAATAGATTTTATAACTCAAATAAATCTCTTTTATATAATAAAAAGCGATGGTGAAATATTTTTCAAGAATTGTTTAAAAAAATATTTAGTTCAAAGAAAAATAAAAAATGTAACCGAAAATCGTTTTTCGATTTTTCGGTGTCTAAAAGTTGTCGGAAAATGTCATGCACATTTGAGTTAAAAATACACACACATTTATAATAAGTTAGAATATACTTTGATATATAAATTAAAAATAAAGTTACATAAATTGTCATTTCATTAAAAATATGAAGTACACTAGTTTTAAATGCATGTTTCCTTTTTAAATTGAAAGGGGGTGGGTCAAAAACTTCCTGCGTAAGGGAGGAGGGAGCATAAAGGATGATGTGGCATGATGGTAGTGGAAGTTATGTACCTTGAGGGTGATTTGGTAATTTAATATATTCACTTCGTATAAAAACAAATTCTAAATTTTTATTATCGTTTTTATCATCTCATTTTCGCATGTAAAACTTTCGCAAGTTCTTAAAACATTTCCATGACCTCCTAAACTATTTTCAAAGTTATAAAAACCTTAAATTTCCACTTTAAATCTCTTTAACACTTGTTAAAACCTTTTTTCCTTCCGCTTCTACACTCTTTCCTCACAAAAGCCAGCCCATATACCCACATATCCACTTTGGCCGAGCCCCCTTTCCCACCTAGCCGAACTCTTTTGCTTGTTAAAGCTAACAAAAACTTCATTTTTCCAAAGGCTAAGCAAGGATCTAGGTCACGAGCAAGTTATAGTGAAAGTTCGGTTCGTTTCATGAACTTCTAGTAAGTAAAGTTCTCGTCTTTTTACTAAGTTTTAGAACATATATCACTACTTGGCTTAGTTGTAAAGGTGATGTTAGTTTGAATAAAAATAATATTGGTTTGTATGTATGCGTAAGTGCTTGGATTATAATGATGTTTGAGTATAATTTATATGTGCTTGTAGGACATGATTATTTAGACTTGAAATGAAGTCTAATGTTTATTTTTGTGAGAAAGCTGAGTTCTTTGCTTATGTTTGTGGTGATAATGTGATATGTATGTTATTATGTTGAATACATGATTGTATGCTAAGAAAATTAGCATCTTTACTAGTTTAAGCAACGTAGAACCCCTTATATAAAATCCACGATCTTTGATTTTAAAATTTCAAAAATGCTTTCAAGTTTAAAACTTGTTTAGTTTCCAAGAACATACCTTTATGTTTTATAAGCAGTAAATTTTTCCAAGGATTAAGCTCAGAAAAACAAAATTTCAAGTTTTAAAAATTACGGGTCGGATAGCGATAGTCGCTATAGGTGCAGTTCGTGAAAAGGAACTCTTCTTGAAATTTAAAATGGCTTTCACTTAAGTATCATAAGAGTTTCAAACATATATTAAATAATGAAAAGTTATTAATTAATTGATTATTTATTTATTTAATTAATCATTAATTAATTAATTAATTAATTAAGTAGTGAAATTAGTGCTTAATCATTAATTAACAAAGGTAATTAGTACTTAAGTGTTAATCAATTAACCTAATTATAATTAGTTAATTAATTAAAGTTAATTATTATTTAATAATGATTAATTTATTATTTAAGTAATATGGGTTTTAGATTTAAATTCGCTTCAATTCTAAATATCGATTTTGTTTAAAAACTGTTTACCTTTTTTGCAGATGTGTTTTAAATCAAGGGAATTTTTTGTCGATTACTCTTAAGTAACCCCAAATGAATATGAAACCAAATGATACCAGAACAAAATACCCTTCTGCTATTAATAACTTGGACACGTGTTTAGCAGAACAAATCCCCGTCTGCTATTATAATAACCTGGACATTTACCTATATATTGGTGGATTATTGTTTGTTGATTCCCTTTTACATATCTGCTTGTTTTGCAAATGCCCCTATCATAACTTGGAGAGTCAAACTGAATTAAATAAAAACCATTGTGGTCTCTAAGCCTCTTTTCGAACTTGTGAAGTCAAATACTTGAATTTTTCCTTTTTAAAATGGTTTAAAGTTTGTTATCATTTTAAAAATGATATTTAAAGGAAAATTAAGCAATTATTTTATTAGAGTATTTTGAAGTAATTTAATACATTTTAAATAATTGTTTAAGAATCATTATTTGTTAATATGATCTAAAGATAATTTAATGTAGGGTGTTTTAAATAATAACTTGTTTATTTAAAGATGTTTTGAATAGTTGATTATTTATCAAAGGAACTATATTGATTAAACTTTATTAAAGAAGTTTTGTTTTAAATAAGTAAAGTTTGTAGAAGAGTTTTATAAAGGATTTGGGATATTTACAAAAAGAGTTTTATAAATAAACTTAGAGATTTACAAAGAGTTTTGTAAATGGATTAGGAATGTTAGTAAAGGAAACTTTCATAAATAGATTTATTAAAACGATTTATAAAAGTAAATTAAAAAATAATTTGAGATTGGATTTTCCTTAACTGATGTTAATTTTGATGGTATGGACATTCATTCCACACTTAACACCAAAGAAATAGTGTTTAACGTTATCCTTATCTCCAATTTAATTAACTTTTGTTTCGATCCTTTTAATATGATTTCGAAGCAAGAAATCTTTCATAATATTTTGTGAATATACTTATGCCGGTAAGATAAGTATGTGAATATTTTAATAAATATTTTTTAAAGAGATTTAATAAATGAAAGATTTGTCTAAATGAGGCTTAGTGGTTACTATGGGTAATTAAATCTCTGAATTGTTGTTGTTTTTCATTTGATAGTTAAATAACTGACTATCAAATCTTCACTAATTTTGACTTAGGAAGTAAATAAGAGCTTCACATGTTCATACGGTTTGAGTTCCCTCGAAAAAACTCATTCTGGTGAAACGTCTCTAGCTTTGAGAGATATATTAGAGATTCCCTTGGCACTCTGGTATAGTCTTCTTACTGCCGAAAGAATCGAGAATGAGTCAACCAAAAACTATCGGTTGTTAGTTCGGAGAGACTGAGATCAGATATGAAAACCACTTCGAACCAAACTTTGCGTTCGAGTGGAAGATATTTTAAAGATGTTTGAAGATGGGGTTCTTCAAAGTGCAAGGCTACCTGCTACTAATCTTGATGGTGATTCCAAAATGGATGTAGTAGAGGTTGTGCCTTCAGTTTGTTCAGACCTAGAACAAACTTGTATGGATGAATATTGGCACTGCATTTCTGCCTAGAGGGCAGTGTTAGCATTCCAAGATGGTCTTCTAAGAGAGAAGATGAGTTGTTGCCACAAGTGTCACACCTTGGTAATGGCTAAAACATGGTAGATGCGGCAGGACTATGTGGGTCGCTCCTATTAAGGTATGATCATCCCTTACCTAGAATCGATATCTATGTATGCTTTAGGGCCCATTATTGTTGTTGATCAATCATAGGGTGGTCATATTCAATAAATCCAATCAAGGGGAGGTCGGTTCTGTGTTGGTAGAGATCGAAAGGTTTTCAACCTTAGGTACATTTTATCTAATATCTACCGTTTTCGAAAGGTAGTCCCTTACCTTGCCATTTATTGGAATCCATTTTCCATATACTATCTTACCAGTTTTAGATCGTATACCTATTATTGTTGTGATGCACACACATCATAGCTACTTGATTATTGGTATTTTAAACCTTAGACATTATTATAATATCACTAGATTTTATAATAAAAATGGTTTGGTTATCGTAATGTAAAAACCTATCCATGTTTACATGCGAATTGGTCTTACGGGATACCTTTTACTTTGAAAAAGGTTTTCAAATGTAGAAATCCATATTTCGATTGGAGTTTTACTCATGTTGGTTTACCAGACTGACCCAGGCGTTATTTTCTGATAATGCTCGGGTCCGCCCGAGCATATTTTCCTAATTTAGCTGGATTCTTTGAAGCTTTCAGTAGACGAACTAGATTCTTCATGACATATTCGCATATCCTATATTCTTCTGCTTTTTTTGTTTCTTTAATTTATGTTTGTATTTATCAGTAATTATAGGGACAAATTGTTGTAACTGTTCAGGCTTATAATAGGTTAGTGTACTCTGATGTTGTGTATAACAAAGATGATTTCTTTTTGTAAAGATCCTGTGTATATTATATATTTATCGTCACGATGTAAGATTCTATTCTGTCTTTTTCTTTCTTCATCCCAATTGGCCTATCAACGGGACACTTAAATGCTCGGCACACGAATATCGATGATGTATTAAGTGTCGTATTTAGATGTAAGAAAGGTAGATCGTTGCATGTGGTATCATAGCTTAGGTTAAGTGAACACCTAGGCTTTGGTGGGGGTAAACTCATTATAGATAGGTTCAATAGTGCCCTAGAATGAGTTGAGTGTATTATATATACGAGCGTGTATTTGTTAGTTCTATAAAACGTTTTATATTGTATGGGTTTTTATGTTGAGTTGCTTATGAATTCTGATCGACGCCCTTGATCAACATTGTCGACAGGGGTTCTTGAACACTTAAACAGAGTAACTGACACGATATAGTTTTAAAATTGATAAATGAAATAATTTTACCTAGGGTTATATTTCTTATATAAATGAAAATTTTCAAAATTTATATAGTGTTTGGGTATGGGTGTCAGATTAGAGGAATGTAGATGCTTATTTCATATCATTTATAGACGAGGCCTTTTCCAATATAAATTCGGCCGGGAAGTGTTTTATGAGAATACCTTATTAATATCAGGTGGTAAGAGGTGAGCACTAAAGGAAGACGAGGAAGGGGAAATGGTAGTACTTCGAGCTATGAGGGTCGAGCTCCAATTGTTAGAAGTATATAATCATTAGAAGAAGTAGCACTTGTACAAACCCCCGTCGACTTTGCATCCTTGTGCAAAGATTTTTCTAATCAAAGAGGAAAGCCGTTTAAGGGCATGAAATGTGTTATTAAAGTCCTAGATTGGCTTCGTTCTTGCGAGAAGATTTCAAAGGATTGGATATTTCAGATGAGCAGAAATGCTTCTTAGCATCTTGATAGTTACAGGACAGAGCAACAGACGGTGGGACTCCAATTACAGCTAAAGTTCCAGAAGAATACTTTACTTGGGATAGATTTAAGGAAGTGTTTGAAGACCAGTTCATGCCTGCTGTAGCAAAGACCCAATTATATAGGAGTTTCTTGGATCTTAAGCAAGGTGATGGGTCTGTAACAAAGTATGAAACCAAGTTCAACAAGTTGTCATGTTTTGGACCAGAACTCATTGATACATCCCTCAAGATGAATGAGATGTTCATGATGGGGATAAGGGAGGAGTTTCAAGTGAAAATGACTGCTCACCTAAAGAGATCTTTCGTAAACCTTGTAGACATAGCTTTGTGTTATGAAATCCTTAAAGAGAAGAAGATGTTAGAAGCTCGAAGTGCAGACAACAACCTAAAAAAGGAATTTCAACATGCAAAGGAAAAAAAGTGGAAAGGAAAAATAGAAGGAGGAGATCAAGGGAACAAGTTCAAGGATTATATGTGCAATATTTGTAAGTAGAAGGCCCATTCGAAGTTCTGTAAGAATTCCAGAGTACAAAATCAGCAAACATGGCATATTTCTCCAATGGGCCAAAAGATACCTTGCTTTAATTGCCACTAGCTTAGACATATGAAAAGGGATTTTCTGCTATTGTAAAATGGTCTGCAAGCCAAGGTTTACACTATTAAGGATGAACTGTCAACTTCTGAGGATGAGAAGGAAAATGGAGTTCTTGAAGGTACTTTATTTGTAAATGGAATCATAGTTCGTGTTGTGTTTGACACCGGAGCCTCCTATAGCTTTATTTCTAAAGAATTGGTTGATAGGTTAGGACTTACCCTAAAATTTGTAGGAACCTCTATTTGTGCGACCAAACACGTAGGTGGTATGACTAATCTATGCATGGTTTGTGAAGATGTACGAGTTACATACCTAACCACCACTTTTCATGTGACATGTTCGTCCTGGATTTTAGAGGGTTTGACTTTTTTCTTGGTATGGATTTTCTTGCAAAGAATAGAGCTATCCTAGATTGTGTTAGAAGGACTATATCTTTAAAAGCCAAATTGGGAAATTTGTTGAGATATTGTGTCAAGAACCTGGTAAATTAATGAGGAGTTTCCTTTATGCACTAGATTCGCCCTAGAAAAAGTTGGAATAATTATTGGTTGTTAGAAATTTTACGGACATCTTTGAAGAAGTAAATAGCCTACTCCCATATCGTGAGATTAAGTTCAGTATAAACTTGATCCTTGGGTGGAAACCTTTTATTCAGCTAAGGCGTAAGATGGCTCCGATGGAAAGAAGGAATTGATGAATCAGATAGAGAAATTTTCGAGTAAGGGTCTAATTAGGCTAAGTCACCTGAATTGGGGAGCAACCGTGTGTTTTTTGCTAAGTTAGATGGTTCACCAAGTCTTTGGATGGACTACCATGAATTAAACAAGTAGACGTTTAGAAAAAGTATCCCTTACCCAGCATAGACGATATGATATACCCTCGACAACTTTCAAAGGACCGGATGGTTTCTTTGAGTGGTTGGTTATGCCTTATGGGCTAGCCAACACAACCACTAATTTTGTAGTCGTCATGGATCAAGTTTTTAGAGATATACTCAATAAATTTGTGTTGGTCTTAACAAATAGTATCCTTATTTATTCTAAGACTGAGAAGGATCAAAAGCGCCACTTAGAGACCGTATTGGATATATTAAGAAGGCATGGCTTAAAGGCTAAATTTTATATGTGCCATTTTTCCAGCAATCTGATGTAAGACTCCTCAGACATGTAGTGTCGGAGGATAGTATAAGAAGGGCTTGCCTCGAGTCATTGATAGATGAGTAGACTGTGTGTATTATATTGTGTATGCACTATTTTTCTATGGATGTTTAGTGTATGACTTTTGTATGGGTTTCATGATTTATAATATATGCCTTTTATGTTACTTTGAGTTATCCTTGTTTGCTAATTTCAAGATGAAATTCTTTTAAGGGGATAGAGTGTAACGACCCGGTATTTAATCACTTCAAATATGGATATTTAATTATATTATTAACAATAATAAATGGATTTTATAACTCAAATAAATATTTTTTATATAATAACTAATGATGGTGAAATGGTTTTCAAGAATTTTTTACAAAAATATTTAGTTCAAAGAAAAATAGAAAATGTAGCCGGAAATTGTTTTCTGAATTTTCAACTTTTATGTGTCTAAAAGTTGTCGGAAAATGTTGTGCACACTTGAGTTAAAAATATACAAAAGTTTATAATAAGTTAGAATATATTTTGATATATATATATATTAACTTAAATAAGTTTAATAAGTTTTGATGTGACGTTTTATGTAAATTTTAAAACAACATATAAATTAAAAATAAAGTGACATGTCATTTCTTTAAAAACATGAAGTATACTAGTTTTAAATGCATGTTTGCTCTTTAAAATGAAAGAAGGGGAGAGGGGAGGTTGCAAAATCACATGTGTAAGGGAGGAGAGAGCATGTAGGATGAGGTGGCATGATGGTAGTGGAGTTTATATACCTTTAGGGTTATTTGATAATTTAGTACAATAACTTTGTATAAAAACAAATTCCAAATTTTTATTATATTTTTATCGTTTCATTTTCATGTGTAAAAATTTCTTAATTTCTTAAAATATTTCCATGGCCTCCTAAACTTTTCAAAGTTTTAAAAACCTTATCGTTCCACTTTAAATCTCTTTAAAACTCGTTAAAACCTTTTTCCTACTACTTCTACAGTCTTTCTTCAAAAAAACAAGACCATATACCCCCATATCCACTTTGGTCGAGCACCCCTTCCCACCAAGCCAAACTCTTTTGGTTTCTAAAGCTAATAAAAAATTCATTTTTCCAAAGGCTAAGCAAAGATCTAGGTTGTGGGAAAGTTATAGTGAAAGTTCGGTTCGTTTCGTGAACTTTTTGTGAGTAAAGTTCTCGTTTCGTGAACTTTTAGTGAGTAAAATTCTTGCCTTTTTACTAAGTTTTAGAACGTATATCATTGCTTGAATTGGTTGTAAAGATGATGTTAGTTTGAATAAAAATAATGTTGGTTTGAATATATGTATAAATGCTTGGATTATAATGATGTTTGGGTATAATTTATATGTGCTTGTAGGACATAATTTGTAACTAGGCTTGAAATGAAGCCCAATGCTTATGTTAGTTAGAAAGTTGAGATTTTTGCGTATGTTTGTGGTGGTAATGTGATTATGTATGTTACGATGTTGAATACATGATTGTACGCTAAGGAAATTAGCACCTTTAATACTTGAAGCGATATATAATCTCTTGTATAAAATCCAGGATCTTTGATTTTAAAATTTCAAAAATGTTTTCAAGTTTAAAACTTGTTTAGTTTCCAAGAACATACTTCTATGTTTTACAAGCAATAAAGTTTTCCAAGAGTTAAAGTTTTAAAGAAGAACTAGAATTTTTTTTTCAAGTTTTGAAAATTACGGGTCGTGTAGCTATAGTTGCTATAGGTGCAGTTCATGAAAAAGAAGTCTTTTTAAGATTTAAAATGGTTTTCACTTAAGTATCTTTTTGCAAGAGTTTCAAACATATATTAAGTAATAAAAAGTTATTAATTAATAAATAAATAAATAATTTAATTAATGATTAATTAATTAATTATGGTGATTAGTGCTTAATTATTAATTAATAAAGATAATTAGTACTTAAGTGTTAATTTTTTTTGGAAAACGGGTTCATATATCAATAACAAATATAGTACACACATAATACAATGCAGTAAGCACTAATACACAACGCTTACAATCACAAACTCCTTTATCCACCAATCTACCCAATCTATCCCACTTACGAAGACCTAATCTAGCTCAAAAAAATACACGTTTCGTAGCAGCAATAACAAGAAAAATCTTAATACAAAGTACTAAAAAGTAATATGATCTTCAGCCCGGATCTTTGTACTTGTACGGTGAACTTCAATGTTTCTCATGCACAATTCACAAAGGAAACTATCATCACATGTACCTTATCAACTCATTCCAAACAAAAACAAGATCTGAAAGAACCATAAATCTCCTTTAAGATGAGTAGAACATCAGATCGACTCGATGATATAAGACTTACACAGCCCTGAATACGGTTTGGTTGGCCTTGAATACGGTTTGGTTGGCCTTGATACTCGCCAGCCCTGAGTACTTAAGTGTTAATCAATTAACTTAATTATAATTAGTTAATTAATTAAATTTATTTATAATTTAATTAGTATTTAATAATTATTATTTTAATATTTTATAAATAAGGGTTTTAAATTTAAATTAACTTCAATTATAAATATCAGGTTTGTTTAAAAACCGTTTTCCTTTTTGCAACGGTGTTTTAAATCATGGGAATTCTTTGTTGATTACCCTTAAGTAGCCCCAAATGAATATGAAACAAAATGACATTTGTTTAGCAGAACAAAACACACATCTGCTATTATAATAACTTAGACATGTGTTTAGCAGAACAACTCCCCATCTGTTTATTATAATAACTTGGACATTTACCTATATGTTGATTGATTATTTTTTGTTAATCACCTTTTACACATTTGCTTGTTGTGTAAATACACTGTCATAATTTGGAAAGTCAAACTGAATTAAATAAGAATCATTTTGGTCTCTAAGCCTCTTTTCGAACTTGTAAAGTCAAATACTTAAATTTTTCCTTTTTAAAATGGTTTAAAGTTTGTTATCATTTTAAAAATGATATTTAAAGGAAAATTAAGCAATTATTTTATTAGATTGTTTTGAAGTAATTTAATACATTTTAAATAATTGTTTAAAAATCGTTATTTGTTAACATGGTTTAAAGATAATTTAGTGAAGGATGTTTTAAATAATAACCTGCTTATTTAAAGGTGTTTTAGATAATTTATTGTTTTTCAAAGGAACTTTATTGATTAAAGTTTATTAAAAAAAATTGTTTTTAATAACGAAAGTTTATAAAAGAGTTTTATAAAGGATTTTTGATATTTATAGAAAGATTTTAATAAATAAACTTGGAGATTTATAAAGATTTTTTTATAAATGGTTATGGAATGTAAGCAAAAGGAAACTTTCAAATGCAATAGATTTGTTAAAAGGATTTATAGAAGTAAATTATAAAAGAATTTGAGATTGGATACCCCTTAAGTAACCTTATTAATTTTGGTGGTATGGATGTTCATTCCACACTTAATACCGAAGGAATAGTGTTTGAGGTTATCCTTATCTCCAATTTAATTGACTTTTGTTACGATCCTTTTAATATGATTTTGAAGTAAACAATCTTTAACAATGTTTTGTGAATATACTTATGCTAGTAAGATAAGTATATGAATATTTTAATAAATATTTTGTAAAGAGATTTAATAAATGAAATATTTGTCTAAATGAGGCTTAGTGGTTGCTATTGGTAATTAAATCTATGAATTGTCGTTGTTTTTTTATTTAATACTTAAATAACTGACTATCAAATCTTGGCCAATTTTGACTTAGGAAGTAAATAAGAGCTTCACATGTTCATACGGTTTGAATTCCCTTGGGAGAACTCATTCTGGTGAAACGTCTCTAGCTTTGAGGGATATATTAGAGATCCCCTCACGATTCTAGTATAGTCCGCTTACTTTCGAAAGAACCAGGAAGGAGTTAACCGGAAATTATCGATTGTTGGTTCGGAGAGACCAGGATCAGATATATTACCAGAAAACCACTTCGAACCAACCTTTGCGTTCGAGTGGAAGACATCTTGAAGATGTTTAAAGAAGGAGTTCTTTGAAGTGCAAGGGCTACCTGCTACTAATCTTGAGGGTGATTTCAAAATGGATGTAGTAGAGGTAGTGCCTTCGGTTTCATTCAGACCCAGAACGAACTTATATGGATGAATGTTGGCACTGCATTTTTGCATGGAGGGAATTTTTAGCATTCCAAGATGATCTCCTAAGAGAGAAGGTAAATCGTTGCCTCAAGCCTCACATCCTGATAATGTCTAAAAAAGGTTGATGTGGTAGGGCTATGTGGATCACTCCCATTAGTATATGATCAACCCTTATCTAGAATCGATATCTATGTATGCTTCGGGGCCCATTATGGTTGTTAATCAATCATGGGTTGATCATATTCAGTACAATCCAGTCAAGGGTAGGCTAGTTCTGTGTTGGTAGAGGTCAAAAGGTTTTCGTCCTTAGGTACATTTTACCTAAAGGTCTACCGTTTTTGGATGGTAGTCCCTTACCTTGCCATTTATTTGAATCCATTTTCCATATTTCGTCTGACTAGTTTTGGATTGTATACCTATTATTGTTGTGATGTACACACATCACAACTACTTGATTATTGGTATTTTAAACCTTAGAAATTATTATAATATCACTGGATTATATAATAAAAAGGTTTTTTTATCGTAAGGTAAAAACCTATACGTGTTTATGTGCGGCGTGGTCTTACGAGATACCTTTTATTTTGAAAATGGTTTTCAAATGTAGAAATACATATGTTTTGATTTGAGTTTTAATCACGCTGGTTTACCAAATTGACCCATGTATTATTTTCTTACAATGATTGGGTCAGCCCGAGCATTTTTTCAAGATTTAGTTGGATTCTTTGGAGGTTTAAGGAGATGAGGTGGATTCTCCAAGACGTATTCACGTATCTTGTATTCTTTCGGTATTTTTTTTGCTTTAATTTCTATTTGTATTTATCAACAATTGTAAGGACAAGCTGTTATAACTATCCAGGTTGATAAGTATTTAGTGTACTCTGATGTTGTGTATAACAAAGATGATTTCTTTTTGTAAAGACCCTGTGTATAGTATATATTTATCATCACAATGTGAGATATTATTCCATTCTCGTCAAAATTATATCATTCCCATTCTATAAAATATCATTTTTAAATCTTTTCTTATACGTATAGAATTTCATTTATAAATCTGTCTTTCCATACAAAATTTTATATAAAGCATTTCACAAATATTGATTTCAAAATATTTATATCTTCTTTTACAAAAACTGTATCACTTCATTATACTTGATAAATCGCCCTTTTTCTTTAAAATAAACATCACTTATAAGATTAACTTTTCTATAAAATAAATACTTCCCGAATTATTTTTAAACCATATCCAAATAGTTTAGAGAAAAATAAAGAAGTTCAAAGACCCTTTATAATTAAAGTACCACAGAGAATTCCAAAAATCACATTTAAAATTATTCTCCGAATAAAAACCAATTTCAAATAAAAAAAACAATTATAGTATTTCCATAATATAATAAGGCCTAAAGCTACCATAACACTTAACCAATGCTGCTACTACCTTTATCACTAAAAAAGTTAAAATTTTAACATATATCAAATAAGGCCAAACTAACAAACCTTTAGTATTCAATAATATATATAAACCAAGTATATAAATAAAATTAAAATCAACAGTGGTAAGGAATCTGGATCCCTTTATAAAATTCTCTGTATTTCATTTTATATATGACAAGCTTCTCAAAGCGAAAATTCAACAAAATTTACCAAATTAACATTCAAGCATGCAAACATTAATTTATAATAACACATATAACATAGAGTTCATCCAAAGGTGAGTTGACTTACAAAAATTTCAACTGGCGCTTGTACGTTCTCGAATAATTTAAAATCCAACGCCATTCATTTTAGCCAAATATTCCACTTGCTCCAATATTGATGAAATAAACTCTAGTAACACGCTTCAACAAGCGCAATGCAAAAGACCGCATCTCAATTGGACCTCGTATGTAGAAGATATTCATTCTATAAGATTTTGAGATTAATTAAGTAATTAAATAGCTTATACATTTTCAATTGAGATAGTTTGGCTCACGTCCCTGTTAAGTTTCAAAATAGAGAAAACATCCCCCCAAAATAAACTTATGTTTCTAGTCCCTATTTTCAAATCCGTCTACGCCAAAAGACCCAAATACCCTTTATGTTTTTAGCATTTCAAACGCGCATAAATTTCTGTAGAAACATCGGATCTGCATACCGTTTTCACCAAGAAATCATAAATTTTACAATCTATAAAATGGATCCATTGTTGATACCCAAAAAATCATATTTGCAGTATGACTGTAATTATTTCATATATTTCCAGAGAATTCTGCAAATTTTGAAAAACATCAATTTTTCTTCAAATGTCAGCAATTATTCCATATAATTGCAGACTTTTATGCAATTACATGAAATAATTGCAGACTTTTATGCAATTATATAGAATAATTGTAGACTTCTCTGCTATTATCCCATATATTTGCCGACTTTTTCTGCAATTATTCCGTATACTTTCCATTTTCTGCAATTACATGAAATAATCATCAATTTTTCTTCAAATGTCAAAAGTTATTCCATATAATTGCAGAATTTTATGCAATTATATGGAATAATTGCAGACTTTTCTGCGATTCAGTGGAATAATTGCAGACTTTTCTGCAATTATTCCATATAATTGCAGACTTTTCTGGAATTAAATGTAATAATTGCAGACTTTTCTACAATAATTCCAAATAATTGCATACTTTTATGTAATTATATCGAATAATTATAGAAAAGTCTGCAATTATTCCAAGTAATCATAGAAAAGTGCAACTATACCATATAATTGCAAACTTTTATGCAATTATTGCAATTAATTGCTGAATTGTCTACAATCATAGCATGTAATTGCAGAAATTTGGTCTTTCGTTGTTTTTACATATGCATAATGCACCCATTAGAAAGATAATAAATTTTTTTATTTAATGGTGAAAACGGTTTGTTAATCGGTCGTTTCTACAAAAAGTTACCGCGTTTTAAAGATTTATAATTAATGGAGTGCAAATTTTAATTATGAATGTGAGAATAACATCCACATATGAAGAATCAATGTTCAGGCATGAAGCAGAGGGGTATTTTAGGGAAAAAAATTGCAGTATTTGAAAATAGGGATGTAATTTATAACTTTTTTTAGGGGAGGATGTTTTCTGTTTTAAGTTTGATTTTAGGGATGTATCCCTTATTTTCACTTTTAATTACCCTTAATCCTTCTTTCCCTTTCCCAAATTAATTCCCCTGCACATGCATAAGTGCACAACCCACCACGTGCATGCTCCTCTCCTTCAATCCCACTGGATACTATAAGAAATCATGCACAACCTTTTTTGTTCAACTCCACTTCGCAAGAGCTTCAACTTAGACCCAACGAGACCAAGCTCGATCCTTTCCTCCTTCATCCGACTTGGAATAGAACCCCACGACTATACAAATGTCTCAACCTCGCACACTCGATCAGACCACCCCATTTTCTGACCAAAGATGCCCCACACGATGAGAAAATGAATTCCATCGACACTTTCGCCTATCTCCACATAAATCTCCACCAATCCAAAACCTAGGTCGGCCGTGACTGCATCGAACACCAAAAAGCACCATAATACCCTACCAACCTTACATAGATTCGAAGCCTTCGCCAATATGAACTTAATGGATCTAATTTTGTTATTTTTATGAACCCTAGCTCTAGATTTTGATTTTTGAAAAGGGGTGGCCATTTTTTCGCTTATAGGAAATTAAAGAAAAGAAGGAAAGTGAAAAGTGAAGGGGAGAGAGAAGTGAGGGTTAGTTTATATAATAATTTTTTTTTTAAAATCGATTCACGTTTCGAGCTCGCACGATCACACATCACGTTCGATCCTCGTCTATGCACATCACCTTACTATTCCGATTCCAATGGCACTAATTTCATCAAAATTCGAGACAGTGCCCTAAATTGATAATTTGATGCTTTTCGAGAACATTTATAAAAAAACGATTTCCGGTCACACTATCGATAATTATTCGAACTATTATATCTGTAAACATTTTTCTATAACAAGCTCGCCATTATTATTTATGTATTAAAAGGAGTTATTCAGCTTTTAAAATCAATTATTTAAATATTTAAAATTAATTAAATATTCATAGTCAAAACAATAAAATTCCGGTTCGTTTCGTATATCACATTATGAATTTACTATGGACAATGATTGCCCATGGATCATGGATAAGTATATGGTTGTAGCTATTGTTTGTTACGCATACGAGTTGCATGTTTTCATTTTTCGAGATTTCGGGGATGAAATCCTTTTAAAGGGGGAGAATGTAACACATGAAATTAAATAGAAAATTTAATAAGAAAATTAAATTAAATATAGTAAGGGTTAAAATAGAATTTTCAAAAACGTCCGATTTTGGCTACAAAACTTGCACCATTGCGTTCTCTTGTAGTACAAAAAATATATATTACTGTAGATACATTCAACATATGCTTGCATAATCATCGTACCTTGTTAGAAAATATTAAATTTTAACTTAAGAAATTACTAATGAGTTTTGGATTTACATTACTATGAAAGTATCTGTTTATTATAATAAAAACAAAGCAAATTTTAACTTAAGAAATTACTATAATAAAACAGTTTTAATTATGAACATGATGATAAATATATTTAGTTATTACTTGATTTTTCATAAGCATGTGACCATCACGTCAAATATTGAAGTTTTATTTAGCATTTCAACCATTTGTTTATCCCTTACATATGACCATATTGCCTTTGTTAGATTTGGTGATACAATATTTCCATACCAAAGAAGATTTGGACAATATTCAACAAGCGCAATGCAAAAGACCGCATCTCAATTGGACCTCGTATGTAGAAGATATTCATTCTATAAGATTTTGAGATTAATTAAGTAATTAAATAGCTTATACATTTTCAATTGAGATAGTTTGGCTCACGTCCCTGTTAAGTTTCAAAATAGAGAAAACATCCCCCCAAAATAAACTTATGTTTCTAGTCCCTATTTTCAAATCCGTCTGCGCCAAAAGACCCAAATACCCTTTATATTTTTAGCATTTCAAACGCGCATAAATTTCTGTAGAAACATCGGATCTGCATACCGTTTTCACCAAGAAATCATAAATTTTACAATCTATAAAATGAGATCCATTGTTGATACCCAAAAAATCATATTTGCAGTATGACTGTAATTATTTCATATATTTCCAGAGAATTCTGCAAATTTTGAAAAACATCAATTTTTCTTTAAATGTCAGCAATTATTCCATACAATTGTAGACTTTTATGCAATTACATGAAATAATTGCAGACTTTTATGCAATTATATAGAATAATTGTAGACTTCTCTGCTATTATCCCATATATTTGCCGACTTTTTCTGCAATTATTCCGTATACTTTCCATTTTCTGCAATTACATGAAATAATCATCAATTTTTCTTCAAATGTCAAAAGTTATTCCATATAATTGCAGACTTTTCTGCGATTCAGTGGAATTATTGCAGACTTTTCTGTAATTATTCGATATAATTATATGGAATTATTGCATATAATTGCTGAATTGTCTACAATCATAGCATGTAATTGCAGAAATTTGGTCTTTCGTTGTTTTTACATATGCATAATGCACCCATTAGAAAGATAATAAATTTTTTTATTTAATGGTGAAAACGGTTTGTTAATCGGTCGTTTCTACAAAAAGTTATCGCGTTTTAAATATTTATAATTAATGGAGTGCAAATTTTAATTATGAATGTGAGAATAACATCCACATATGAAGAATCAATGTTCAGGCATGAAGCAGAGGGGTATTTTAGGGAAGCAAATTGCAGTATTTGAAAATAGAGATGTAATTTATAACTTTTTTTAGGGGAGGATGTTTTTTGTTTTAAGTTTGATTTTAGGGATGTATCCCTTATTTTCACTTTTAATTACCCTTAATCCTTCTTTCCCTTTCCCAAATTAATTCCCCTGCACATGCATAAGTGCACAACCCACCACGTGCATGCTCCTCTCCTTCAATCCCACTGGATACTATACGAAATCATGCACAACCTTTTTTGTTCAACTCCACTTCGCAAGAGCTTCAACTTGGACCCAACGAGACCAAGCTCGATCCTTTCCTCCTTCATCCGACTTGGAATAGAACCCCACGACTATACAAATGTCTCAACCTCGCACACTCGATCAGACCACCCCATCTTCTGACCAAAGATGCCCCACACGATGAGAAAATGAATTCCATCGACACTTTCGCCTATCTCCACATAAATCTCCACCAATCCAAAACCTAGGTCGGCCGTGACTGCATCGAACACCAAAAAGCACCATAATACCCTACCAACCTTACATAGATTCGAAGCCTTCGCCAATATGAACTTAATGGATCTATTTTTCTTATTTTTATGAACCCTAGCTCTAGATTTTGATTTTTGAAAAGGGGTGGCCATTTTTTCGCTTATAGGAAATTAAAGAAAAGAAGGAAAGTGAAAAGTGAAGGGGAGAGAGAAGTGAGGGTTAGTTTATATAATAATTTTTTTTTAAATCGATTCACGTTTCGAGCTCGTACGATCACACATCACGTTCGATCCTCATCTATGCACATCACCTTACTATTCCGATTCCAATGGCACTAATTTCATCAAAATTCGAGACAGTGCCCTAAATTGATAATTTGATGCTTTTCGAGAACATTTATAAAAAAACGATTTCCGGTCACACTATCGATAATTATTCGAACTATTTATATCTGTAAACATTTTTCTATAACAAGCTCGCCATTATTATTTATGTATTAAAAGGAGTTATTCAGCTTTTAAAATCAATTATTTAAATATTTAAAATTAATTAAATATTCATAGTTAAAACAATAAAATTCCGGTTCGTTTCGTATATCACATTATGAATTTACTATGGACAATGATTGCCCATGGATCATGGATAAGTATATGGTTGTAGCTATTGTTTGTTACGCATACGAGTTGCATTTTTTCATTTTTCGAGATTTCGGGATGAAATCCTTTTAAAGGGGGTGAATGTAACACATGAAATTCAATAGAAAATTTAATAAGAAAATTAAATTAAATATAGTAAGGGTTAAAATAGAATTTTCAAAAACGTCCGATTTTGGCTACAAAACTTGCACCATTGCGTTCTCTTGTAGTACAAAAAATATATATTACTGTAGATACATTCAACATATGCTTGCATAATCATCGTACCTTGTTAGAAATTATTAAATTTTAACTTAAGAAATTACTAATGAGTTTTGGATTTACATTACTATGAAAGTATCTGTTTATTATAATAAAAACAAAGCAAATTTTAACTTAAGAAATTACTATAATAAAACAGTTTTAATTATGAACATGATGATAAATATATTTAGTTATTACTTGATTTTTCATAAGCATGTGACCATCACGTCAAATATTGAAGTTTTATTTAGCATTTCAACCATTTGTTTATCCCTTACATATGACCATATTGCCTTTGTTAGATTTGGTGATACAATATTTCCATACCAAAGAAGATTTGGAAGATATTGTTGATTTTGGTGAACAATATTTCCAATTGCAAAAGATTTGGAAGATATTTGAGATAATAACTCAAGTATATTGCCTCTTTTGTAGTATTAAAGATGCCAATGAATTACCTACAAAAGAAGAAGAATTATTTTGGGAGACTGAAGTAATTAATTAATTCCCTGATCGGCTGATTAAAGAAGGAATCTTATCAAGTGCATGTAAATTAGGGGAAACTGGAAAATCAAATGGATAAACGTTTCTCATATGAATAGGAAAATTAATGAGGCATTGATTTATGACCATAAATTAATTACATCAACCCCAAGTACTCTATATAAAGGCAGAAATTAGTACGAGTTGACTCATCCTATCAAGTTGTATTTCTTATTCTTCTTAGCCTCCATTATCAATCTTGTAAAATTCTCTTTTCTTAGAAAGTAATAAAATCTCCTCTCCCCAAAGTGGATATATACTATCTCCTGATAGTTAAACCATTGTAAATCCGTGTGTGAACTTTCTATTTGCTTTCTTCTATGATTTTCTGTTTTGTATTCTCATGTTGCTATTTGTTTTATCGCACTACAACATGATCGTATTACTTCCACGTTTATTTGGTTTTATTTATATTCATTTTTGTGAATTTACCCCAACAGTTTGGTATCAGAGCTTTGAAGGTTATTGTTGAAGCCTAGGGTTAGAAGGTGAATGATAAAACGACAGGATCCAGATATGAAAGTGAGGTTAGACCTACCAGGAGTATGCACCTACACTGGAGATTCATATGCAGCATCTGATTTGCAGTTGGCTATAAAGAAGTGGAACGGAGGTAATGTTTTGAGAAGTGGCAGTGGAAGATGAAGGCGATGTTGATAAGAAATCATGTTCATCGGGTTGTGTTTGACGTAGAACCATTGCCATTGGATATCTAAGAATTGGAAAGGAAGGAGATGGAAGAATAGGCCTTTACCACCCTCCAATTGTCCACGGGCTAGAATGTCATCTCAGAGATTAGCAGTGAAACTACCGCTAGAGGCTTATGGAAGAAATTAGAGGAACTCTACAGAAAGAAGTCAGTCACGAATAAGCTATTTTTGTTGAAGTCTTTCTTGACTTACAAGATGTGGGAAGGTACGTCATTGAAAGCATCTTAAATTTTTCGATGACTTGATGATGAAGATGAAAGCTGTTGATTTGAATGTGGACGAAGAGCAAAAGATTATGGTGGTATTGTGCTCTCTTCCGAAGCGACACACAGTATTCCCTAAACAACTTGATTTTTGGAAGAAGCACATTGACCTTAGAAGATGTGAAGATGGGACTCCTGAGCGAAGAGATGAGAGATCATATGAAACTTATGAGCGAAAGTGGAGAAGCTAGTTATTACTCCAATTATTACTTCGTAAATATGCAACATGCCACATAGATGTAATAGCGCATCAAGTGGTTAATGCTTTGGGAATTTAGGTGAACCAATGCCAAAAGTATGACGATAGAATAATGTCGTTGGCTCACAATATCGCATCTCATCAATAAAGGGTCATATACAACGTTGCTTATGAAGCCATAGACACTGAATGCCAACAATGTCGCACACTATCTATGAAGTCGGATCATTAAAGCCGAGACTTTTATGTCGTTATAAAATGCCCTAATTCATCAAACAAGCAATGATGTAAAACATAATCAATATCGTGAGCCATCAGTATCGCACCTCATTAATGTCGTATTCTATCAATTCCTCTATTCACCTATAAAGACTGCTATATATTGATGTTGTATGTTATTGTTATCGAAGCCATCGTACTGCCGATACTACTCCAATAATACTAAATCAATGGAATCTATTATTTGTACCACCAGCAATCAATGCCGCATCTTATTAATGGTGCATTCCATCAACCCTTAGAAGACACCACACATTTATACATGCGATGATGATATCGAAAGTTGTCAATATCCACAAATGCTATCAATGTCGCTCCTTCTGAATGCTACTCCATATTGATGCCTCTCCTTATTGATGCTGCTTCATGCTCACATCAATCGAAGCTGACATCGCCACCCACTAATGAAGGATGTTGATCATCATAATAAGAGCCACCAATTTTGAAATTCAATCACGTCGCATACTTCTGTTAATAGGGTAACGCGAAAACCCAATTATGCAACCAAGAATGTCGAAAGTCATCATTGGATAAGGATTAGCGCCATATGACATTGGCAATGTCAAGAATCATGAATGCCAAAACCAACCTACTGTGCCACACTTCAACCCTTATAAATACAGACCTAGGGGCTTGGAAGAAGGGGCGAATATTTATTTTCATTTTCTTACATTTTAAACTTTGTAACTCTAAATTGAATTGGAGATTTTAGTGCCAAAAGGGCTATTACACTTAGGACTTTGTACATTCAACATTATACAGAATAAGAAGAAGATTTCTTGAGTTATGGCTTACTTTCGAATTCCAAAGCACTTGTGATTTATTAATCATAATTTTCTTCTAATTCCAAAAGTACTCATATTCTTGATTTCTATTTTTGCATACAATTGTCAACATGGGTCAACTATGAGTATATATAGCTTCAAATGATTATGCATATGTCTCCTTTATGGACCTAAGCCTGCTTGTTCACTGCTCTTAAGCCTTAACTCAACCAAGTGTCGCATTTTTTTAATGCTCATTAAGGTTAAATCTAAGCTCTCTAAATTCCATCATTAGCCAAGAATCCCTTCCTTGTACTTTTTGGGGTTAATGATGAATTCGTTAACATTTTGGCGCTGGAAGGTGGGCTTGAACCTCCATCTCCATTAAAGCCTTAAGTGGAACTACCCTAACTTGCATATATAGGGCTTATAGGACTAGTCCCTACCAGGTACATCCCATTCCAAGCAAACCTACCCTTGATTCTTAACACCATTTAATTGCATCAACTAAACTTTAGTTAGTCATGCCAACTAAATGTGTTAAAATCTCCAAACAAGGATCCTCCGAGCCTCAAATGACAAGGCCAACTTACCAAATTACTAATGATCCCTGGTTTCATAAAGAGAAAATATTATGGTTTATGTCACTATAAGTTGGCTCCTTATGATCCATAAAAATGGAGCTTGAATCCACTTAATGTGAGGCCAAGACTAATCTTCACCCTAGGGAGGCAGTATAAAAAGGATAGCATTTTCATGAAGATGAGAAAAGAAATCTGCTCCAAGCAAGGGGAACAATTTTTAAAAGAGAGATAACAAAAGACTTCAATCAATTCACTAAGAGACAGAAGAATGTGCTTAGTCATTCCTACAGATTGAACGAAGCTCAAAGCTCTTTGAAGAGAAAGTTTGCTATAGAAGTTAATTAAGGAGCCCATCATATATAATAGAAGAGCTAAAAAAGAACTGTCATTCCAAAAGATTAAGGCTTTCCAAGAATTGCTTCCTTACTACTTCTTATGAGAATATCTATCTCATGACCAAGGATGATTAACTATTGGCCTTCCCAAAAGAAGCAACTAAATAATAAACGGAACCTCGAAGGATTCACTGCCATTATCATCACTCTAATAGGCATGACACAAATTAATGTCGAAGTTCAACTTGATCAACAATTTCCTAGGGCAATGAAAGCTCAATGAATTTGTAAGGTGTTAAACAAGTTATCAATAAAGGAAGATTTTTTTGTACAAAATAAATGTATTTACATGGTTAAGCAGAAAAACAAACTCCTAAAATAAAGGAAAAGGCCTTTATCCCCACCAAGATGGCCTAGACAAAGCACCTCCTGGAGGAAGTTCAGAGTTAGCCTTTGGTTCCATCTTAAAGGGCCTAACCAAAGCATCCACCAGCCTTTAGTGTCGTTATCAAAGGCCTTATTGAAGCATATCCTAAAGGGAGATCGGGTAAGTCCTTGGTTTTTCTTACGATAGCTACCTAGAGCACTGGACCAGCCTTTAATGCCATCATTAAAGGCCTTACTAAAGCGCCTCCTAGAGGGATGTCAGATAAGTCTCTGGTTCTTTTTAAGATAGCTACCCACACCGGACTAGCCTTTAGTTCCGTCATCAAAGGCCTCGCTGAAGCATCTCCTAGAGGAAGATTGGGTTAGTCTCTGATTTTGCTAGCACTTAGAGCACCGAACCATCCTTTAATGTTGTTATTAAAGGCCTCACTAAAGCAGCTCTTAGAGGTAGGTCGGGTAAATCTATGGTTCTGCTTGATATAGCTAACCAAATGCACCAGATAACAAGACCTAAACCATCACCTAAGATAGTGATAAGGGGTTTGATCCAAGTTGAGATCATCACCTAAAGATTGTAACAAAGAAATCAATTGAGTCGCTTAAACCCTGTCCTAAAGAATTGATTAAAGTAATCTTCTAGAGGAAAAATGACAAAACATGGACAAAGCAGTCTTTAAAGGAAACAGAGATCTACAATTCATATAAGGAAATATTTTGTCAGAAAGATATTCTGGACTTTTATAATTGCTAAAAGGCTTTCCGATCTTCTATTATTAACAGATGGATTTTTGGTCTTCTATTCAGATTATTATTGCTAAATGGATTTTTTGGTCTTCTATTATTGCCAGAAGGTTTTCGGATCTTCTATTCAGATTATTATTACCAGATAGATTTTCCGATCTTCTATTATCATCGAAAGGTTTTCTTGTCTTCTATTCAAATTACTATTGCCGGATGGATTTTCTGGTCTTCTATTATTTCCAGAAGGATTTTCTGGTCTAGTATTATTGCTAGATAGATTTTTTGATCTTCTATTATTTCCAGAAGGTATTCTGATCTTCTATTCAATATTATTGCCAGACGGGTTTTCTGGTTTTCTATTATTGCCAGAAGGTTTTATGGTCTTCTTTTCAGATTATTGTTGTCATATGGATTTTGTGGTCTTCTATTCAAATTTTGATTGCTAGATGGATTTTCCGGTCTTCTATTATTTCTAGAAGGATTTTACGGTCTTCTATTATCACAAGATGGATTTTCTAGTCTTTCTTACTAATTACCAAAAGGGTTTTCTAGTCTTCCTTTATTATTGTAGATGGGTTTTCTGATCTTCTACCGTCAAATGGTTTTCTGGTCCTTTATCCATACTATAACCATAATAGTTCTTTAGACTTCTATTCAAGTTATTATCAGAAGGATTTTCTGACAGTAGAGCTTCAGTTTGAAATTCAATTTTCTTATTAAATGGGAATCCTGTTGCCAAACAAGTTGCACAATATCTATTAATGAAAAGGCAGATTCTTGCATCAAGATAAAAATTCATGGTCTACTAGAATGTTGAATGCTTAATCAGCCAAACTTTCAATTCTTTTATCAAGAAAATTATTGGCTTGAATGGTAAAGACCCGAAACACTGGAAAGCAGATGATACATCTCATTTAGCAAACTCAAAAGGAAAAATACATACGATACATTCGAGGTAACATGCGTTCAGATATAGATTTTTTAACAATCTAATACATTATGTACAAATTTGTAGGTACAAAAATTAGACAAAAGAAGAATATGTTTAAAGAAATTATTTTCTCAAGCTCAAGGCTCTATGCTATCTTGTCTAAATCCTTAGAAATTAAAGGATTAGTAATGTGGCGAATGGCTACGTCCAAGTTCTTTGGATTTCTTTTCCTTTCTTCAAATAGTATTAGAATCATCAACTGAATCAATTTAAACTTTCAAAACATGTTGGAGAGTCTTATTGACTTTTCTTAAATTTTGAATCATGCTATTTAGTTCTTCAATCTCCTGCTTAAGAATATACTTATCGTACCCAAGTTTTTCAACTTGGCTTTCGTAGTCGTTGAGATGTTGAGATACTTTCTCATTTCATTTTTTACTAAAAAATTGTATGCACTCAAATTTAACAAAGTAGGAAATACTTGACATTGAGATACATTCTCATTCCATTTTTTACTAAAAAATTTTATGCACTCAAATTTAACAAAGTTTAACTTGTCTACTCCATTTGGAGATTTCTTTGTTACTTAGACCCGGCGTAGGATTTAACAAGGTAGGAAATTCTTGACTAGCTAAAGATCAAAATCTGATCGTTTTGCTAGGAGTAGGAGTGGGAAGGCTGGAGTCGCCTTCTCTTCCACTGAGTTTTAGGGATTGGCAGGATACTTGACTCTTCATTAACTCTACTTCGAGATCATTTATTAGTTGGTACAATTTTGCCATTTTAGCATCAACCTCAACTAAAAGTCTAGTCTCTTAGAACGAGTCTATCTTTTCTTTCAACTCTTGAATTCCTTTGTCCTTCATCTTAGTCTCCTCTTCTAAGCAAGAGATTTATTCCTTTAGACCTTTAAAGATTAATCTCAATGGAAAATATTTCTGTGCCATTCTTGTGCTTTTGTATTGTTCGAAAATCATAAAGCTAAAGCGACTTGGGAAGACCGTCGCTTTTCAACATCAACTATTAATCTATCTTTAATCTTGAACACTCGTTAGAAAACATCTAAAGGATCAGATGTAAGTGCTAGTTGGTTTTTCTAATCAAAGTAAATAAAAGAATAGTTAACACATTAAAAATGTGCTCTTTTATTGACCACAACAAAATTTACAAGCGATAAGAATATTTAAATTATATCATAGTTCTATTTTCAGACATTAACTTAACTCTTCAAGTTTTGAAATAGTAGCATTGGCCTTTTCAAATTGCCCAACCGAAAAGGAAAAAGCAGAATCAAAAGAAGTCTTAATCCCTTATGGGTAATTAACTGGAGAGAATCGATGATAGTCCCATTTCCCACCCGGAGGGCTAGTGTGACCACACAACAAGTTGGCGTGATAAGTCCGTATTTCGCTAAGAAATTTATCTTTCTCATTGCCCAAGAAGTCAAAAAGAAGCTAAGGAAATCGCATATAATCCACCTGTAAATCTCTAAGAAAACAATGTTTTGCTAACTTAGAAGTTCTGAGAATTAGAGATTTCTCCTTGCTTTAGCTTGATAAATTTATTTAAAAATTCCATAGGAACAAGACTATTTGAGGATTCCCTAATCTATATATTAAATGGAAAATTAGAATAAGCACAGGAGATATAAAAATGGAAAAGTTCATGAGCTACTTGAGTTACGTAGTACAATTATACAATCATTCGGGTTCATACAAAATCGATTTCTTATTCGGTGCAAAAATAAATCTCTTCCTATTGTATTTGAGTTTTTCGGGTGGAAGAGAGCAAGAAGAAAGAGAAATAGAAGCAACTCTTGGGAGATATGCCCTGGGATGAGGATCAGACCCATGTTCAACTAAGTATCTGTGATGGAAGGACCTAAGCAAAACCTGCAGTTATTGCCCAAATAGGAGAAGTCATCGAATTTTCCCCTAGAGTAAACTCTATAAAGAAACTTCTCTAAGGCATTCCACTCATCAATCAACATCCAAAAGAGGGTCATTGGCTATGCATTCTCTGCCAAGAGTCTTTCTCGATGAAGGCATGCTTTCTTCATCCATGGAGCAACTTGCCTTTCTTGAACAAATCTTAGTTTTGATGCACTATCAGCAAGACTCTTATATTTCTCAAAAAATTCATTATACTCTTTCAATTGTTTATCCAATTCCCTATTTAATCAATTTATTTCCATTTATCTCTTTTCAAGCATAACTTCATAATGATATTTCAATTTTTTCATTGGCTAAAATAATTAATGAATTAACTAAGAATTACTTAGTAACTTAAGACATTTAGGTAAAGAGATCCATACCTGAGAGAGAGAAATTGAAGATGAAGAAATATGCTCTTTCCCTTGGGATTTTTCGCTTTGAGAAGTACTGTCGTTTTAAGGGAAATCTTTAGGTGGGGAATTGAGAATTTTAGTGACATTCGTACCTTGGGCCGCTAAGTCCAAGTTAGCACACCCCGATCCTTCCTTCTCTTCCGACGGTCTAGAAGGATCCTTTCAATCACAGCAACCATTATCATCATTATTATTGCATTACCATCATCATCATGACCATCATCACCTTTGTACTCATTACCATCCTCCCCCTCATTATCAGATTCTGTTTCTTCATATGCTGGAGGGTCATCAGAAGTCAATAGTTTCTTCATCAATATCCTCATCCTCCTAAGAGGATTCTTCTCCTAATGCCTTGGCTTTCCCCAGCATAACTTTGAATTTCTTCTTAAACTTTTCATTCCAAGCTAGAGGGAGAGAGGGAAAGTCCAGATTTGGACATTGCTGCATGTTGTTGGCATAGGCTATGTAGAGTGCCTTTTCGTAAGATTTCTCGATAATAGTATCGAGAGTTGCGTGAAGAAAATGAGACATCTTTTTCTTTGCATCTCTGATTGTGCCAGTGGATTTGTCTAGGTGATTCCTTTTCCTTCTCAATTTCTTCTTCGAAAACTCATTCTCCTCCATAAGCTGGGCCTCCCTCATACCAGCATTCTCAAGGCTTGTTTCGAAAGTTTTTACTTTACCTTCTAAAGCATGTCTAGCACTTCTTTCCTCCTTAAGGGAGGTTCTTTCCAAATTAAGGTAAGTGGCATGTTTTTATTTCACTTTTATAGCCTCATCCTTTATTGTTGGGATATCAATTATACAATTATTGAGCAAAGAAACTTACTCCTTAAGTTTAGACATTTCATTAGAGGATCCTATAGCATTCTCTTGAAGAAGAAATATATGTTTAGCTGCCTAAAATTAGTAATATGTATGAATAAGAATATTATTTAAAAGATTAAGAGCTTGAACAACTAAACAGAAGAAGTACATACCATCAAGAACTGCTTACGGATACTAGATTAATGGTCTTGAGAATAAGACAAGGACTGTGGTGGCTTAAGAGCAGCAAAAGACGAGGATTAGATGACCAATTAGAGAAGGTCATCAAAATTGCTAATAGGGGTTGGAGACTGAGACTTGGAGGGGAATGCTTTCTTTGAAGTAAGATATAAACCAAGCTCCTCGCATAAATGATTCAAATCCCTGGGAGAGTTTGGAAGATAAATGCGAAGAAGTGAACCTTGAAAATGCCCCGCCTTAATTGGTAGTTGAACTTTTTCCCCAAAGGAGTTAAAATGTATGACCTCGGGGCTTGGATCAATATTCACAAATGGTTCTTCAACCACAACGACAACGGAATGGATTCCCCCGACCTTGGGCTTCTTGCTAGGAGCCGTGATAGTAACAGAACCATCGCTTGGTTTCCTTTTAAAGACTTGAATGAGCTAGCAATAATATCCTTAAAAGATTGTGATTCAGGTGCCCGGCCTGAAGCGGAAGTACCATCTTTACTCTTCTTTTCTTTAAGAGAATCACTTATGATCTCCTTCTTTATAGAGAAAACTACTACGGCAGATGATCCTGAATTTAAAAGAAAAAGCTTATAAGATAACACTACAAGAGATCTGGCATAGGATGTAGTGATACCTCACCAAAAGGTTCGAGTTGAATCAATGAATTAGTAGAAAACGATCCTGGCTTTCCCATTACCAACGATTATTTTCCTTGAGCATTTCCTTTCACTATCGGAGGGTCCCCCAAAATATTTTGGTGATACAGAATATAATATTGAAGGAGCTTTGTTGGAGTTAATAGTTTAAGCTTGTTCCCCATATCCTCCATTGCTCGAGTTAGGGACTACACAGTTTCATGGTCAGTGGGGCTTAGCTTTCTATAAGCAGGGTCTGAAAGAAAACACTTATCAGTAAATAATAATGAATGAATATGAATAACTAGAAATAGAAACTCATTGGCAGTAAAAACATGTCCCTCTAATGTTGGATTAGCGTTTGACGTAAAAGAACTGTGTCTCTCATCCTCTCGTCTTCTTAACACCTTCAGAAGTTAAGCTTTTTGGGAAAGGACGAATCCGATACAAGGGGTTACTTACTTTGTATATGAATTGGTCACAAATATTTATTTAGAGAAGGAAGTCCTATCCGATACAAGTTATTTACCTACTCTCTAGGCTATAATATCATAATATTAAAATAAAAAGTCTAGCGAGGTGTTAATTGAGTAGTCAAATGTTAGAATTTAAATCAAAGATGCAAATAACTGTTAAATTTGTGATAACAAAGTAAGTTATATGAAATTGCATGAAATTTGAACAAAAGTTAACTCAAGGGTATCCAAAGTACAATGCAACATCATGAGGCCCACTTCGAATGAATACATTAATGCCGAATGTTGCATAGGTTATATTATCAAATAATAGTGAATGACACATTATAACCATTGTCGAAGTAATAAGGTTGTCGACACAAATGACTAATGACGACATAGATCGATGATGTACTAATCGTTTAAGTAACTTATAAGGTTCTGAAATAATAGTATCGTAAGTAACGATATCGCACGAGGCTCAATTTGCAATGTTAAAGAGTAAGGCTATCGGTATCAAACCATACTTATAAGTCAATGTCTTAAATAAACGATGTCATTTATAACTCATACCGAACTAAATGATGCTGCATCTAACTGGTATAAATTTTCTTATAATAGTGGGTGGATTACTGTACATCAACTAAGTAATTAATAACATGAAAATCTCATGACGTAATTTTACTAAAACTCGATGTTGATTGTCAGAATAATGGAACAGTATGGGAACTCAAGTAACGCCGAATATCATGTATATATAAAAAATATCAATTTTGGCATAAAAATGAATCAAAATCGAACATTATAACAAAGTCATATGGCATCAGTATCGACATAAGGCAAGACAATATCGGGTATAGGGTCTAATATATCATCTTCTTCATCGTTAAACTAAGAATATACCAGTTTTTGTACTAATGTCGATTAACTTAAATCCATTAGTATGATATAGGAATTCAACGCTAATATAACCTCAAATCACAATCGATTATAAACCTAGTTAATAATATAAGCATCAAGGCCCCATAAACGAACCTAAATGTCAACCTGAAATCAAGGGAACTTAAGCTAAAGCCTAGCAGCAATTTCAGTACAAAATTTCCTAATTTAGTTCATTTAGTTAATTGATATATAGTGAATCTCGTACCTGAACATTGATTTGAATGCTTGAGAATTAAAATTTTGGATTTCATTGAAAATTTTGATTTCTTGCTAGAGCTTCTCAATTGCGGGTAAGAATAGAAGAAAGGGATGCTAGGCTATTTATAGAAAAGGAAGAAGATGAACAAGCACCATCGATTCATTTTGAATAGATGGATGGATATGCATGGAATACCAACAAGAGGAAAAGTTTATTGACGAGATTATTGACTTGAATAGTCGATGATTCCTCTATACTAAGGGAGCAAATGTTACTCCAATAGTTGCCTTCGCACATATGCGACATGCAACATAGATGTAACAACGCATCAAATAGTTAATACCGCAGAAATGAAGGTGAACCAGTGCCAAAAGTATGAAGATGAAATAAAGTCGGAGGCATACAATGTAACAGCTCATCAATAAAGGGTCACAAACAACGTCGCTTATGAAGCCAAAGACACCGAACGCCAATAATATGGCACACCATCTATAAAGTCGGATGATTAAAGCTGAATCTTTTATGTCATTAAGAAATGCCATGATTCATCAAAGAAGCAATGATGTGGAACATAATCAATACCATAAGCTGTCAGTATCGCATCTCATTAATGTCATATTCTATCAATGTCGCCATTCACCTATAAAGACTGCTATACACTGATGTCGTATGCCATTGTTATCAAAGCCATTTTACTACTGATACTACTCCAATAATATTGAATCAATGACACTTATTATTGGTACTGCCGGCAATCAATGTCACATCTTATTAATGGCGCATTCCATCAACCCTTAGAAGACACTTCACATCTATACATGTGATGTTGATGTCGAAAGTCATCAATACCCACATAAGCTATTGTTACACCATAATTTCTACCAGGTGTATATTATGAATATTCAAGAGGAAAGTTCATTGGCTTGTACTTCCAAGATCAATTGTTTGGTTTCCAAATGACAGCTTAAGCACCGGACTCGGTATCCAAAAGCATATAGTCCAATAGCACAAGTCAAAGCGTCGACCGAGATCAGATCATTGTTCAACAAAGACAATAGACTTAGCCACAACAGTTGCCTGAATCAAAAACATATCAGCAAGTATCAATAATCAACAGCTAAGATAGCCCAGACCGAGACCAATGGTTAGGATAAACAAAAAATATCCAAGAAGCTATATATATATATATAAAAGCATCACATCAGCATCCGCATCAAAATGCACTCAACCAGATGATGACAAGCGTTCAAATCTAAGCCGCTAGTAAGTCAGGTTATCAATCCAAGGAGAAGGCTTTCCACCAATGGCGTTATGGCTTATTAGCTATAAATAAGTCGTAAGATCCCAAGGCGTAGGGATCTCTGGGCACTAAAAAAAATTGAGACATAAAATAATATTGTACTTTCCTATATTAGAACACTACTTGAAAACTCATTAATGGAGAAAATGCAAAAACTCAAAGTAATACGCCTCTTGGCTAAATAAGAGTGACCAAACAAGGAAAGACAGTGGATGTAAGAACTTTCAGCCTGAACCGCTACAAAAGTTTCAGTAGTTATTTACTTTCTACACTATACCTTCTTTGCATTTGCTATTGCAACTCTACGGTCTAATATTCCATAACTTAAGCTTGATTAAATCATATCTCGATGAACTCTTCATTAGGTTCAATATTCCAACTCGTTTTCGAACCTTCAAACCTCGGGGTGTTGTGTAGACGAAAATTTTCACTAACATTTCTTAGTGCTAGAGGGAGGGCTCGAACCTCCGAACCTTGTTTCTTCTAAAAAATCCAATGGAACGTCCTAGTTAGTTATGTCAAGTTCTGACAATAGGAAGCCCTCTAGGAGCTACCCCTCAACTTTCACATTCATCTTATTAAAGAAGTCAACAACAAAAGATTGGACACCTTCATTTTGGAGAAAGAGAATGGCAAAAAATATAATCCGATCTATGAGCTTTAAGCTTTTCAGATCAAACGGCTATCATAATATCTTCAAGATTCCCTTCAAGAGTCGGTTCAACTATGGAAGAAGACCCTAAATAATGAAGTTAGGAATCATTCCACCAAATTGTTGAATTATAAAGGTTTGGTTTCTTCTAATAAGAGAACCCTCCCAGTCGCTCAAAATGGTGAGTCTCAAAATAAATTAAAGGAGGATCGGGTTCTTACTCCACTCAACCAAAACTTGTCTCGGGTATTCATGGACACTCGTGAAGACTTGTCTTCGGAATACCCTCCACTAAAGAAAGAAGACCCGAAAAGTGAGAAATATTGTATCTATCATTCGATAAACGGGCACTAGACTGAAGAATGCCAAAAGCTTTCTTATGCGGTCGAGAAACTCATACAAAAAGAGAAACTAAGAAAAATTGTTAAACGTTAGTTTGAATATTTTGTTTCAGAATTATTTACTTCGTTCCGTCTTTATGACTCTAGGTGAATTCTATGTAACTCTTGCCAAATGAATATATATGGTGCTTTTCTACAAATATGAAGTGGCAAGAAGAATCCTTTTTCACAACTACCATGGTCAAATGGAAGATACCAATTATATTAACATGCTCTTCTCGATAATAACCTCTTTCGCAAAAGTTTTAACTCTAAGGGACATCTCATGGTCTCAGATTTCATGAAGTTTAATCAGAAATTTCGACTTTTTCCTAATGCATTTTTGTTCGACATGACCCTGTCTATCGAGCCATTACTCAGAGGATGCTTTTAAGTCTCAGCAGCTACGAAATCTCTTTCGTTATGTCTTCTCTCTTTAAGAACTTTTGTATATCATACTTGCATTTAGAATTTTAGGATTGAAACCCTTCCATTGATCTGACGAGATCGATGAAGAGCTTCACATTTATAAAAATACTGATTCTACCAATGGTTTTCTTTTTCAAAGATGGATAAAACTTTCTATCAAACAATGCGATTCATGAACTACATAATTTCGAGAGTCTTTTTTACAAAATAGTCCGAAAGCCCTTTTTCAAAGGACTCGTATTTCTATTTACAAATTTACAATTAGCATTCTGTATGATCGTTAACTTAAAATAGTTTTTAATGGCGGACACCCACCAAAAGTGGTTGTAGACGGCCGACACCCGCCGAATGTGGTTGTAGATAGCCGATGCCAGCCAATAGTTGCTGTAGATTTTGACCCAACGATAAGTTTGTAGACCTCGTCGTAAGAGCATTCTCATAGTGATGTGCTACAAACTGTAAGGCCATATCACCTAGGTTTAAATAGACGTCGAAAAGTAGAAGGCATGCTGATAGTGAGTCATGGTCAAGTAATACCATGCAATGGGTAGATTCCCAACAGTAGTAAGCCATGGTCAAGTAGTACCATGTAATGGGTAGATTCCCAATTAAATTAGAATATTGGTAGATACCTAATAGTAGTGAGCCATGGTCAAATAGTACCATGCATTAGGTAGATTTCCAATTAGATTAGAATGTTAGATAGGTTCCTAATAATAGTTAGCCATGGACAGGTAGAACCATGCATAAGATTAGAAATGGATAGATTCCCAATACGGATAGAAGGATAAGGAAAATTCCTAAGTTAAGGCATCGAGTAGATTCTCGATAAACAGAGAAGAGGTAAAGGTGAGCATAGAATCAAAACATGATGAAACTCTTGATTGTGACATTAGGGTGGCTCCAGACAAGAATCCAATAATAAAATTCGGTTGGGTCTGAGACCATGTTTTGACAAAAGTATACAAAGAGATACTCCACAAAATGAAGATTCTAAAGCACACTCAAGCAAAGTGACAGCATAAGAAATAAAACTGAAAAGAGTAAAATTACTTTACATATGGTTTGTCCAAGAAGATGTTGCAAGGGATAGGCCGAGAAGAATGCCTAAAGAAATAATATTACAGAAACCAGGTTACATAATCGAGAGCATTAGAGGATAGAATATAAAAACAAAAGGAGGAGATCCTTCCAAATTAACAAGCCAAGGTGGCAAGTCAGGGCCCTCTAAAATAAACTAAGTTTCATAATCTCGGATGAAATTTATTAGCAACATTATCCTTGGTCTCTTTTCCTCCCTTTATCTAAAAGAAATGGCGATATCATCTCTCTAGGGTCAGATATTGGTTTTGGGCTTACTCCTCTCCAAATTAAGGTGGTTGTCAATTTTAAGATTTATCTTTGATTCAAGGAAATTTCTCTTAATCTCAAAGGCCTTAAGAGTTATATTTAGTTCTAATTTCAGCTATCTTGTCCTCATAAGATTTGTAAAGAAAAGCATAGTCTAGCTGGGTTTTTGAGTAGTTTAGGCAGAGTACCCCTAAAGAATGCCAACTTAAGATTAGAAAAGAAAGATAAAAAAACTCCCACGTTGGCTACTCTAGCTTCACTATGAGAAAAAACGAATCAGACGACAGATATGCTCCATTGTCTGAATGAATACCTATCTGCTGTCTATTTCTGTGCCGTCTCATTACATATCGGACCACGGATATGCCCTGTCGTCTGATATGCACTAACACATCAAATGAAGAAAAAATCCATACATTGTTTGATGTTATAGTATCATTTCTAGAATTTCCTATTAGACAACATATATATATATATATATATATATATAGACTAACATGCATACACATTACGCTTATGTTACATTTGTAAAATGAAATAATGAATCACAATTTTATTTAAACAAATATTTTATTTCAAATACAATACAACTTTCACTATACTTACATTTTTAAATACAATACAACTTTCACTATCACTTTCAAATATACAACTTTTCTCTACACCCTCATATATAACTTTTTTTTACTAGCACTCACTTACACTCACTTGAGTTTATTTTTTATGTTGATCTTCATTTGCTTGCTCCAACTTGTGTCCATCCATCTCCTATACCTATCAAATAAACAATGCAGTAAAATGGAAAAGGAAACAAACCTAAATTGCAAAACTAAATTTGAATTTGAATATTAATATTGCCTCAGTTTATGGGTTTGTTTTCTTTTCATGTTTTAAATAAGGGACAAATTTATATCTGCACGGACAACTTATGATATGCGAAATGTATCATTGTGAATACACAAGGCCGGGCAATGATTAAATCTTATGGACTATTGCAAAAATCCAGCCCGAAGACTCAACATAGTGCAAATATGCACAAGGTCAAGCTCAAGCCTCCATGGTCTCAACTCAGGTGCCAACAATCAAACATATCTCAACACTGCCTTGAACCAGAGAGAAAAACAATCGAAACAAGTGTATATACAAGTAAATACATTTTGACATAACCAGATATTATTCAGAACTGAAAACAATCAATATGGTTCACAAATATATACATACATATATATGGTGCACCGAACACAAGAAGACTCGAACATGGTGCTGCGAACACAAGTGCAGCGAATATGGTGTAGTAAACTCAAAATAAAACAACCAAGTGCATGCATGTACATGTGTATCAGATCTGCTCAGATCAATTTCAGTTTTAGGCAATAATGCACTGGAACAAGATGGATACATGTATAGTTCAAACCATAAAGTAATGCACTGGAACAGTTTCAGGCAAGAAGTGCACATACAAGTATATGTGAGCAACAAATGCACATACAAGCATGTATATGTGAGCAACACACATATACACTATATATATACATGTATATATGTATATATGCAAAACATGTTCAGAGATTCAACCAACAACAAGCTTCAAGGAGTCAACTTAAGAAATTATGATTAAACAAGCACAAAACAAGTGAAAACTGATTCGGCTTAAATAAGCCCAGTTTAATAAAACTGAGGGTGCCTAACAAGAAAAATACAGATAAAAAAACTACATTCTCCTTCTCAACTGCCTAACAAGATAAATAACAGCCTTCCTAAGATGCTCGGGGTTGTCCAGCAGGGCATGCAAAGGATTGTTAAGTTGAACTGCTCGGTATTGTCCAGTAGTTTAAATTGATTGCCACTACGAAAGGGGGGTCCAAGGGGGTGGCAACCGGGGTGCGAGGGCAACGCCCCCGCTGATGGGTTTATGTTTGAATTTGAATTCAAACAGCAAACGAGTATAAGTATATGTGAGCAATCAGTATATGGGAGCAACAAGTGCACATACAAGTATATGTGAGCAACACACATATACACATACAAGGGTTTTAGCACACATGCATATTTCATTTTAGTTTATAACAGAATGCCAAACCATGAAGCATCAAAAGGGAGAACTTCATACTATCTCACATATATACATATACACATGTATATGTATATATGTGATAAGCTTGAAAGATGCTCCAACCAGCAAAACACCAGGCATAGCTCCCAAACGAGCAACATATGAAACACAAAGGTGAAGTATACGAGTAAACCAGAACAAGTAAAGACATATACACATAAACATCTCAGCAAACTCAAGACCAAAGATACAAGGGTACACAAATAGAACAGCGAACATAAGTGCAGTGACTAAGGTTCACATATAATTATATATACATGTGAATGTATGTATATACATGGAAAACCAAAACTCAAAGGCACTGGAGTGCACACACACAAAAAACAGTTCAGGCATCAACAAAGCAACAACAATGAGGTGAGCAACACACATATACACGTATACACATATGTATATACATGTATACATGTATATATATATTACATGTTCAGAGATGAGCAATTGGAAGTTCAACCATAACAACAACGGGCAGTGCTATGCACATGCAATTCAACACAAGAGTCAAGCAACTAGACACATGTACAACAAATATATATAGCAAGACATATATGAAAAATAATCAAGACATTTTAGTTTAGAGATTCAGCTATGAACAAGTCAAGTTTCAACAGATCCCAATACCCAATGATACACATCTTATAGTTTGAAAAAAGTTCATATTCATCCATTAAAACAAGGTAGTGCCACAAACATTAACATATATATATATATACATACATACATATGTATGTAATGTATATACATGTATACATATGTTCAGGACAAACAAGGGACAGTGCAAATGCAATAACCAGAAACAACTCAAATCGAAACAACTAAAACAACTCAACACTTAAGGACTCAAGTTCATGATCAACACTTAAGGCAAATGCAATTCTACAAATTAAAACAACTCAACGCATATGTATACACAAATTCAAACATATTGCAACAATTTTGAACATCAAACAAGAAGAAAATTGAAATTCTTAAACAAAAAATATAGGGAATCAAACCCTATAAATAATACCCAATTCATCATCGGCATATAATCGAAGTGGAAAACAACACAAAATTAAAAGAGACATAAATCATATCGAGCAATTAACCAGTAATTCTCGACAAGTGATAGCAACCGCAATCACTAAAAATCGACAGCCATGCATCCACATGACATCGCAAGAGCACCAGATTCAGACGAGCTAGCAATAAAATCTGAACAAAGAAATACACTCACCGATCAATCAAATAAGCATCGTGATTTTTCTTCGTTCATAGATAAATGATTTAGGGAAAAGGAAGGATTTTAGGGCAAAATTGATATGCGTACCAAAATAGTATAGCATCGAACAAGTCGACCATTGAACGATTAGGATTTCTCCGTCGATATAAGGGTTCCGTAGCCGAGATTCGGGATCTTTGGAGATTAGATTCGGGATTGATTTTAATTTGGAAACCCTAGATTTAGAAGAGAATCGAAGGATGAAGGAGGCATAATAAGGAGAGAACCCTAGATTTAGACGAGAAGGGAAGGAATGATTTGAGAATGAACGCCATTTTTTCTGGAAACGTAAGAAGAGGGGGAAATAATTAATAAAACGCGGCCAAGAAATAATCTAGGCAATAGTGAGAGGGAAAATAAAATTTTAGTAAGAAGCCAAAATAAAAAAATTCATAATTTTAATCAGACAAAATATAAAATGATGTCTGAATGGCATGGACGAAATCTCGATAGAACAAAGATTTCATGGGCTATGAAAAACAACAGATGGTTTTTCCATGTGTTTTGTGAAACGGTGGTAAATATTGGGATAACATCAAATCTACCTTATGTTGTGTGATTGCTGTTGTCTGATTCACTTTGTGGCATAGTGCTTGGAATATTATGTGACAATCGCATCGTATAAAGTCGAAAGGTAAATCAAGCATTATAAAGTCATCAAGAAATTTCATTTAGAAAATTATATAGGCCAAAAGTTATAGATGTCATATCACTATAAGGACGAATTACAATATGTTTTCTTCAAGCGTATTATCAGGAAATCTTCTTCCTTCTTGTCAAAAGAAGCAACTTCCTCCTCCTCCTCTATCGGTAGCTAGGTTTCATCCTCCATAATGACCTCGGACTCTTTTTTCTTCTTATGTTCCTTGTACCTTTTAGCAAAGTTGGCTTCTATCGTGGTAGTACTTTTTCCAAAGATAGGTTAGAGAAAAAGGTATGTTTTGGTCCCGGTGGTGAGCGTAAGCATCAAATAAGATTTGGAAGGCTCGTCTACTAGCCTCCTTCTCATGCTCTTCTCTAGCAATGTAATGTTCTTTATCAACCACCCCGGCCTTGACTTTCTCCAACTCTCGTCCCTTTCCTTTAAGGCTTTCTCAAGAATCTCAATCTTATGATCCCTCTCTCCAGCAGTACTACTTGTTTCCACTACTTGAGCATTCTCCTCCTGAACTTTAGCTTTGAATTCTGCAAACTCCTTTTTCGTTGCTTCGACGATGGCCACCATCTCCTCCATTTTCAACCATCTATGTTGAAGGGCATAAATTTCCATCACAATCTAAAGAAGGCGATAAAGTAAGCACAAATTTTGGAATCATAAACCAACACATAAAAAAGACTTCACTCCTACCTTGATGCTCTTCTAAAGGGTATACTCGATTGCTCTTCGAATTCCTAGAGCAGAAGTTAGAGGTCTAGCATGCGCTTCGGTGATGGCGTAGAAAAGGCCACCTTCGAAGGCAGCTCTTATGATTTCTATTGCTTGCTTATTTTTCTCGGCAAGTAGATCTAAATCTTTTTCCTTAGAACTTTCGACTTTAGAGGGTTAGGAGACCTTTTGCTTCTTCGAGCCAAGAATATCTTTACTAGGAAGCAACAACTTGGACCTTTTCTTAGTCCCTTTTCCCTTATTAAGGGAGCCGACCATCTTAGAAGAGGACATCACTGCAACAAGGAGGAAGGGACACGGCTAAAATCGGAATCAAGACTAAGTTGTACTAAGAAGATAAAATAGGCTAGTCCAATGGTTAAAAGGTGAAACCTTCCATCTTGCTTTCTCTGGAATCAGATTCAGTTTCTTCTCCGCAATCAATAACTACGGCAAAAGTTTTCTCTTACTTCCTAAAGGGTTTAAGTCTGGAAAATTTAGCAGAAAGAAGTAGCAGACCTTGAGATTTCAATTTGCTTTCGGTATGCTCAAGTGCCAATATCGCTATAAAGAAGGAATCTTTGTGACTTTCTTATACCTATCCTTAAATTGATTTGTGATAGTCGGGTCATCACTCTACTCAGATCTCATTGTTTGAGATTTAATAAAATAAGAAAACATAATCTAGAATACAGACAAGACTAAGAGAAGATGAGTTATCCAAGAACATACCAGCATTATTAAAAGAGGTGGCTATTCAATCGGAAGGGGTCTTGACAGAAAAACCAATGATGTGGCGTTACTTTGCTGAATGGATCCTTTAGAGGAGATGCCTTAAGAATTTGAGGAAATACATGGGAAACTCCCCAATGGATTTAGACTCTAGCAGGTTGAACATATAATTGACCTCAGTAACGATCTCGATAACCTTTCTCGGAATACAGAATTGTCATAGCAGATAAAGTTGAGTTGAAAGGGATTAATGCGATAAAATTCCAAGACATCAACAAATGAAAAGGCTAGAGGAAAGAATATTTCGAGTTCTAAATGTTCTATGGACCATACAAAATACCCTACTGGAGGGTTGCTAAATGCATCCTTGAGCCAAGAGTGATCGTTTCGACTCCTGTAATCCCATAAGAAGACAAAACTTCATCGAGATCTTGCTAAATTTTGATAGGAGCATTCATATTCAACCTAAGAAAAAGGATAACCAATTGTTAAAAGAAAAATAGGCATTCCTTCCAAAACAAAAATTAAGCAGGTAAAAACCACTAAAGAACCAAAGTCTAATTCTTAATTGAGTAATAAAAGGAGGAGTATCGATCATGATATTGGCAATCTTAATAAGAATAATAAAATTGAAAATAACTTATTAGTTCAAGAACGGATATCAAAGGAAGGATCAAAGAGAGCTTGAAACTATCAATGGTGGTTTCACAATTCGAACAAACGAATAGAGGAGAGAAAAAGGAAAGATTGTTTATATTAAAAAGGAATGACACGGATTGAAGAGAGAGAAGTTTTCCATCATAGATTTAGTTTAACAGATGTCCATAAAATAACTATCAAAATATCACTTCGTCAGATGCCAAGTCAACCTTGAACAGGAAAAGAAAAATACTTTTTGAAGCTAGCCAATCAACTGCCAACAGCAGGACACACATTTAATGCAAGATCAGAAACCATCCCATCAAAGGACCAATCCCGAATGATCACTTACGAATTCATAATGCAAATAGCATCTTGACCTCACAATCCCAGATTAGATTTGGCTTCTCGGTGCCCAAACAATTTCCCTTATCACTTAACGTAGATGGTTCAAGTGAAAAACACGATTTCAAAAGTTTTGACCTCACGGTCTCAAATCAAATTTCGCCTCTCGGCGCTCAAACAATTTTGCTTATCACTTAGCCTAAATGGTTTCAGGTGACAAGCGCGATTTCTAAATGTTTTGACCTCACTGTCTCAAATCAGATTTTGCCTCTCGACACTCAAACAATTTTTCTTATCATTTAGCCTAGATGGCTCTAAGTGACGAGCATGGTTTCCAAAAAATTTAGACCTCATGGTCCGGTTAATACATGTCTGAGACCCAAAATTAAAATTTAATTTCAAGCAAGATAGCTAAGTTTTCATATAATAATGTGCAAAACAGGCATATACCACCACCAATAGTTTTCAAACCCAATCCCTATCTAAGACCAGATCTAGATGACAGAAGCATGGTATCAAAGTATTATCGCTTCTAAGCACTAATTTAAATTTGTAAAAGCCTCTAGATGGGATCAGGTTTCAAATTACTTTCAAAACCCTCTAAATAAGGATCAACTTCATAATGAGAAAGGAACAAACAAGCCAAGTATTAAACCTAATATGATGCTATTCTTTCCAAAGTCCACCTCATATCAACACTACGAGGTGAACTTACGGGGGCATGTGTTATACCATAATTTCTACCAAGTACAAATTATGAATATTTGAGAGAAAATTTCCTTGGCTTGTATTTCCAAGATCAACTGTTTGGTTTTCAACGAGAACTTAAGCACTGGACTTAGTATCCAAAAGCATATAGTCCGATAGCATGAGTCAAAGAGTTGACCGAGATCAAGGTCATTGTCCAACCGAGACAAAAGGCTTAGCCAAAGGCCCCAGTTGCCTGAACCAAAAACATTTCAACAAGTACCAACAATCAACGACTAAGGTAGCCCAGGCCGAAACCAACGGTTAGGATAAACGAAAAATATCCAAGAAGCTATGTATATAAAAGCATCACATCAACATGCACTCAACCAGATGATGACAAATGTTCAAATCTAAGCTACACATAATAAGCTAGGTCATTAATCCATGAAGAAGGCTCTCCACCAATGGCGTTACAACATATTAGCTATATACATGCCACAATCCTAGGGCGCAAGGATCTCTGGGCATGAAAAAGAATCGAGACATAAAATAATATTGTACTTTCCTATATTGAAGCTCTACTTGAAAACTCATTAATGGCAAAATCGCAAAAACTCAATGTAATACACCTCTCTGCTAAATAAGTGTGACCAAATAAGGAAAGGATAGTAGACGAAGGGACTTTCATCCCAAACCACTATAAAAGTCTCAGTATGTTACTTACTTTCTGCACTTTACCTTCTTTGCATCTGCTATCGTGATTCTATGGACCAATATTCTATAACATAAGCTTGATTAAATCATATCTCGACAATCTTTTAATTGGGTTTCATAAGCGAACTCATGGAGCTATACCTTTGGACTTGGGGTGTTGGTGTAGATGAAAATTTGCACTAACAGCTATCGATGCTGCTCCTTCTTAATGCCGCTCCATATTGATGCCGCTTCATGCTCACGTAAATACAAGCTAATATCGCCACCCACTAATAAAGGATGTTGATGGTCATAATAAGAGCCGTCAATGCTGGAAGTCATCGATGCCATACACCTCTATTAATGGGGCAATGCCAAAGCCCAATTATGTACCCAAAACTGCCAAAAGCATTTGGACAAGGATTAGCGCCATATGACATTGGCGATGTCGAGAAACACGAATGCCGAAACCAACCTGCTGTGTCGCACTTCAACCCCTCTAAATACGGATCGAAGGGCTTGGAGGAAGGGGCAAACATTTCTTTTCTCATTCTCCTACATTTTAAACTTTGTTACCCTAAATTGATTTGAGGATTTTAGTGCCAAGAGGGCTATTATACTTAGAACTTTGTACATTCAACATCATATGGAATAAGAAGAAGATTTCTTGAGTTATGGCTTACTTTCGAGTTCCAAAGCACTTGTGATTTCTTAATCACAATTTATATTGAATTCCAAAAGTACTCGTATTCTTCATTTCTATTTTTGGATACAATTTTCTACATGGATCAACTTCAAGTATATATGGCATTAAATTACTATACATATGTCTCCTTCATAGACGTAAACCTGCTTGTTCACTCCTCTTAAGCCTTAACTCAACCGAGTGTCACTTTTTCCCAACATTCCTTGAGGTTAAATATGGGGTCTTCAAATTCCATCAATAGCCAAGGATCCCTTCCTTGCACTTTTTGGGGTTAACAAAGAAATTCGTTAACACTAGTAGTAGTCAAGAACTATTTGTAGAGAGAGGAATAAAGGAGAAGAAGGAGAGTAATTTCAGAGGGTGTTCCAAGTCGAGGAAGCTTGGAAGTGGTTGGAGAGGCAAGTCTAGAGACAACATGTGTCATCATTGTAAGAAGCATGACCATTGGAAGAAAGATTGTCGATATTTAAGGAAGAGAATGAAGCGGATGGTTCTTCATCTATTACGGCGGTGAAGGTTATTTCTGATGATGTGTTGACTACATCTATTTTTGATGTATCAGACCATTGGGTGCTGGATTCAAGGGCGTATTTCCACATTATACCTAGGTAAAGAAGGAAGTGCCATATTGATGGGGATCGATGCAACTTGCAATTCATTAAGAGAAGGAACGATGCGTATTCACATGCATAATGATATTGTGCGCACTACTACTTAAGTCCGTTAGGTTCCATATTTAAGGAAATCTCTTTTTTCTTTAAGTTAGCTATCATCTTTGGGTTGTAGGATTATGCTAGAGTTGGATAACTTGAAGGTGACACGTTGTCTCTTGTATTGATGAAAAAAGTGATGGGCCAGAATCTTTATCTACTGAAAAGAACTATAGTTCTTGGAGAGTCATGTGTTGGAGCTGATAGTTCACAAGCTTTGGGTCTCATCAGGCTTTGGCATCTCAGATTGGGTCATGTTTCAGAGAAGAATTGGAGTTGCTTCGTAGAAGGAAGATGATCAAGGGTGAAAGCCTTAACCGGTTGGAATTCTTTCAGAAATGTTTATTGGCGAAGCAAACGAAGATTTTTTTGGTGTTGGTAGACATGAGTCTAAAGAAATACTAGAGTATGTCCATACTGATGTTTGGGGACCAGTAGCTATAGCTTTAATTAGAGGAGCTAAGTATTTTATATCTTTTATCGATGATTACTCTCGAAAGGTTTGGGTGTTCATGATGAAAGCCAAGTCGGAGTCGTTTGAGAAGTTCAAAACATGAAAGGCACTAGTAGAGAATGAAGTCAGAAGGAAGTTGAAGGTGCTAAGATCCAACAATAGCGGTGAGTTTGTTTCTAAGCAGTTCACAGATTTTTGTAAGCAACATGGAATTCAAAGACACTTCACTACCCCCAGAGATCCACAATCACACAAAGCCGCAAAAAGGATGAATAAAACTCCACTAGAGAAAGCTTGTTGTTTGAGATTGACTAGGGTTTATCTAGAGGTTTTTGGGCTGAAGCTTTATCGACTACGGTGTATATTATCAATCGAATTCCATGCTCATCCATTGATGGGAAGATTCCAGAGGAAATGTGGAAAGGTACATCTGTACATATCGGCTAATTCCATATATTTGGTAGCCCTATGTATGTTCACCATACAGGAAATGACAAGTTGGAGACTAGAGCCTATCAAGGCATATTTTTGGGCTATACAGAAGGCATCAAAGGGTATTGCATTTGGAACCTGTTGATAGGAAGATAGTGCACTCAGGCCATGTCACATTCGATGAGTCTGCTATGTTCAAGACTAAGGAGAATCAACTTAGTCTGGTAGATTTATAAGTTGTAAGGCTTAAGGAAATGGAAACTATTCCCACGTATCAGCCTGGTAGTAGAGTTAGAGCTGCAAAAGAAGGAAGAGTAATTGCGGTCATTGACACATTACATGAAGGTCTAGAAAATTCCTCTAACAATGATGGTGATGATTGTGAAGTTAGAGATAATTTTGCTTAAGGTGGAGTTAACAAAAGCTTATGCAAAGTTACACTTATTCGGGCTAGCTCTAGAGTTAGAAGGCCACCAAATAGGTATGGAGACTGGAACTATGAAAATCTTAGCCTTGATGATCAGTTTGACTACACACTGCAAACAGCCTTGATGTAGGTTTGTAGTAGATTCCTCTATCAAAAGATATTTCAGACATGATTAAAGAAAATCCTCAATATCAAAATGAATGTGAAAGAGATAAAGAATGAATAAATATAAAGAAAAAATATTATTTAACGGTAGCATTCTATACCAGATTTATCATATTCTGATTTTTTTTACCCAAATACTTATATGTCAGCTTGAGCTACTGTAACAATTGTATAACTATGTATGCTTGTATATTGTATTTGTATCTTATCATAACATGTGTATGATTGTATAAAATGGGAAGAAAATATAGGTAAATTACTTGTTGAGTTTAGGCACTCTAGTGCGTCCCCGTGTATGCACGCTTCATTGTGTGTGATGGTGCCACCTAACAAAGCTACCAATGCGCTAGCTTACCGATTGAACATCCCTTCATCGCTTTCCAACGAGCACATACATGGTATTGGGAACACTTACTTGTAACAATAGGAATTCCCAACGTTACGTACCACCAATGCCATATATATACCACATTATACATTATATTTCTTATGATGTGGGACTTATTCGTCCAGCCTACGTACCCACAATCTGAGCCACATCTAACAATCTCCACCTTGGCAAGCATTTCCTCAAATCTTCTTTAGAGCATACTGAAGAAGCTCTAAAATTAGGCCAAGTTGCTTCCACTTCATTCCACAGTTAATCTCCACCTTAAGGCGAGTACTTCCACTCAAGTCATCATTGAGATCCTTAGTCCTCAACGCAGTAGAGGAAAGCTGCATATCCATGAGTCCTCTTTTAAAAGTGGGATCAGGTTGCTTAACCATGTCTCTACCTTGACGAGTCATTCTTCTTTGCTCAAGCCTTAAGGAGTCATGCTTCAGTCACTCTTGTATCATCTATTGGTCTCACTCTCGACTCCGATACCAGGTTGAGTTTCGGCACTCCAGCGCATTCCCGTTTATGCACGCTTCATTGTTTGTGATGGAACCACCCAACAAAGCTACCAATATACCGACTTCCCGATTGAACATCAATTCATCACCTCCTAACGAGCACATACATTGGCTTGGCAATACTTACTTATAACAAAAGGAAATCCTAGTGTTACATGCCACCCATACACCTATAAGGCGAGCCACACTTAACATTACTTACTTGTAGATATATATTATCACGAAGCATATGCAACATGTGAAGAGAGACATCCCTAACTACCACCGTGTAGTACTCCCAATACTGTTAGCTATACTGATGTAATTTTTTTTGTTTCTCTGTTAGCTATACTGATGATTTTTCTAAAATTTACCCAAATAAACAAAAGACCAAATCAGACTAAATACAAATCCAAGGCCGATCGGAATGTAATAATCAATCACTTCTATGTCACCAGAGTATCATATTTTTGCGTTTATAAAAAACCTCAAATCATTTTCAGTCTAAAAAATGTAAATTATTTTCAAATAAGCTATATATATATATAAAAACATTGGTATAAACATAAGAGTCATCAAATATAAATCAACTATAGTGAGAATTATTCAAGACAATTGGAAAAAAAATATACCAATAAAAATCGGTTCTTATGAACATCTCATAAGATATATACACATAATGCACACATGAATTTGGAATTTGCTAAAAAAGCAAATAAAATTAAATTTAAAAATAACTATAAACATGCAAGGAAGAAGTAAACAGCACAAGCTCTCAAGCCTGACAAAGCCAAAGCTCTAAGCAACTACTCTAAATGTTAGAGAAACAAGCCTTCATTTTATCATCATCAAATATTATTATTAATAATGCATATATATATAACACTAAACATAACTAATAGATATAGTAGAGCATATGGAGGTCAAAAACTTAGGCTTGATTTCTCCAAAGTGAAACTAAATTGCACAACGCATAATCAAAATCAGGAAAGAATAATCTTCTCTACCATACCATTTTAATTATAATTAAATAAAACCAATGCATTTTAATAGGAAGAAAACGAGAACAAGAGTAATGAATGCATGATTGAGCATGAGCTATTTTTTAACCTAAATAACTACTAACTACCTAACCATAGTAGGTCATGTTTCCATGATATCCCAGCTTGCTATTAATAGAACATTTTCTTATAGTGACTTACTTATTTGATGGTGCAGTACTCCTTTTTATATTGTTGTGTGGTATAATTCCTTACCTTTTCTCCTTAGCTTCTCGAGCTAAACCTACACATATTTTATATTAAGTTTCCACGTACTCGTGTTGCGACATAATACTTCCCTACCTCTCTTCGGCTTTAGCATAGCATGGGTTACTAGTACTCTAGGTTTACACGACCTTACTTCCCTAGTGTAGTTCTCATTTACACTATCCATCCTTATGCCTTTGCCTATATTACAACTTCTAACATAGCACTCCTTAGAGCATACTGACCTTCCCCCGAAAGTCTATCCCTTGGCAATTCACTACCCTGGCTGTAATGACCCAGAATTTGACCACTCTAAAATATAATATTTAATTTGATTTTAAATATAAAATGAATAAGATTTTATGGTTCAAATAATATTAGATAGGATTTGGAGATAGAAATATACACAAAAACAAGAACCGTTGCTTATATCGGTAAAAGTGACAAAAGTCTGATTCTAGAAAAATAAGTTTGGATGGTTAAATTATTTTAATTATTTTAATAAGGGTTTTTATTTTTAAAAAAAATATACAAGTTTATTTTCAATTTTTGTTTACATAAATAAATAGTTTAACAAAAACGTCAAAATGTTATCGTAAAATGTTTTGTCAAAAATCAATGTTCAACAAAAGTTTTTGCAATATTGTTGAACTTTCATTTACATATACATGTACACATGTTTAAATAGGATAAGTACTAAATAAGTCTAAACAATATTACTTTTCCTAAACAAGTTTATTAATTTCTAGAATTCATTAACAATAAGTAAGCACTAAAAGACAAATATGTCAAAATCAATTCTAAACAAAAAATCTTACTTTATTTTACTTAATACCTAAGCAATTAAGACATAAAGTTGTGAAGTGAAAGGTGATGTTAAGTGTTGAAAAAATGTAGTCAGCTTAAAGATAAAGTAAGGGTATTTTGGATATTTCACATAATAATATTTTATTTCAAACTTTTTCTATAAATACCAAACCAATTCTTCACTTTTTGCACATTTCTCATTCTTCATTTTCTAATCTTTCACTCTTCATTTTCATGGCTTCCAACCTTAATAAAATAATGCCAAAATTTATTTCAGAAATATACTAAAGAAAATATCAATCCGAACACCATAAATCACTTCGAAACTCCTCCTTCTCCTCCCCCTACCTACGGCCGGACCCACCACCCACCAAAGCCATGCCCATCCCTCTCCTAACCCAAGGATGTGAGCATCATCCACCTCCCCAAGCAAGTTGAGCCACTTAGAAGACTTTAAACCGAGCATTCGTAAGCATTAATTAAAGTTAGGAAAGTTATATCCGTCTAAAGTTAGTTCAATTCCATTCAAGGTGAGAACTCCTAATTGTTACATACATACATATATATATGGATGTGATGATGTGATATGATTATATGGATGTTTGTTTATGATTTTGATCATTATATATTGTTTATCTCATGTGAATGTTTGAACAAGTCACGATATGCACGTCATTATTTCACATGGAAAACCCTTTCCGAATGAATTTGAAAAGGCAGTATGGAATCATTTAATACCATTTAAAATGATTAAAAATGTTTTAGAAATGTTTTACAAACATATAAACTTGTTTCGACAAGTTTTAAATGAAAACCAATAAATGAGTCAAAACTAGGCGTGTCGCGTAACGGTAGTTCGCGATTTCGCGCCAAAGAATTCAAATGAGCATACAAAATGGAATTTAGCTCAAAATTCTTCGAGATAAATTTTTTTTGGACTAATATATCCATAGTTTTAGAATAAAGGAATAAAATAAGATTACATCTGGTAGATTGTAAAATATGGCCAAATCAAATTTTCAGAAAAATTGCGCTTTTGCATTAAAGCGACCAAAGTATAAAATTCTTTGAAATGAATATTTTAAAATGTATAAAAATATGGAATAAATTTTATTAATTCAATAAAATATTTTTAAAGAGATTTTAATTGAAAAATATGGATTTTCAAATATTAGAAAAGTTGTTTTAAATCGAATTAGCTTTTTAATCACTTTCCGTAGCACTTTTTTGCTGCCGTTTCAATAACTTTAGAAATGAAGTTTTAAACTCAATGATTCTTTTCCAAATCTTTTATAAATATTTTAAAATAAATAATTAAGTGTTTCAAAGATGATTTTAAAAATTACATAATTGATCTCTATAGACGTATCACCTTCTTGGTGGTGGAGAAGGTAACTTCTCTTAGCTTAACACCTTTTCCTGAGACGTATGAGCTCATGAGTTATACGTTTATAGGAATCAATCATGTGATTATGGAATGACAATGTGGCATTCAAAGTGAAGAGTTGATGTGCACTGTGAAAGGTAATCGTTACCTCAAGCCTCACACCCGGAAATAGCCAAAACATGGTAGATATGACAAGGCTATGTGGTTTGCAACCATTAGGGTATGATCATACCCTTCTAGATATATTTCTACCCGCTATAATATTTGGATTTAATTTTTGTGGTGTATGCTAAGAGACATCTTGGATGGATCGGTAACGACTAGGGTGATGACATATTCGGTACTATCTAGGAAGAGGTAGGCCGATCTCGTGTTGGTAGAGGAGCATCAGTTGGCCTCGATACCTTTCTATAGAGATGTACTATCGTAAGGTAGTACCTTCACCTAGCCATTTGTATGGAAATCCATTCTCTAATAAGTACTTAACATTTTGTTTTATAACCCACTTTGTGGCTAGTGTGCTGAAATTTAATTAATGTAGCAATTTCGACTAAGATTAATAAGTTTACTTGTAAATGTTTTCAAAGAAATTTCATTAAAAATAATATCCTTTATTTTTACGTAATAAAGATTTGGTTATCATAAGGTAAAAATCCATTCCATGTTTATGTGCGGCGTGGTCTTATGAGATACCTTTTTGTTTCAGACATCGTATTTTGAGTTCTCACACCAGTCCCATGGATGACCTGGAGTTTATTTTATTTTTCATTTAAATTCTGGGTGCCTTATTTTTCCGGGCAGCCAAGTGGTCAAGATCATGTTAGGAGTATTTTGGTGAAGCCTTCTGGAAGAGTTTTTGGAGCAAGGAGCCGCAACACCTATTGTGGATATCTATCTTTCTTTTATTTTCCACCGTGTCTAGTTATTTGTACCAACAAGTGTGGGAGCATGCAGTTATAATTGTTCCTGGCTGGGTTAGTTCATAGCATAACTTTGATATGCCCCAATGAGTGTGGTTTTGTGTACTATCTATCTATATAGTCAAATGAATGAGAGAATTTGAGTTTTTATCTTTTATCTTTACATTATTTTACCCTTGATAATCTGCCTCCCCGGCACTTGGATTTACGGCATGTGAATATCGTGGATGTATTATTGTCGATTTTCAAGGATCAAGGAGACAGATCGTCACATTTGGTATCAGAGTTGAAGGTTAAGTGAAAAACTTGGCTTTGGTGGGGTATGACTCTTTAAAGATAGGGTTAGTAATACTCTAGAATGAGTTTAATTTTTGAGAGTGTGCACGCTTATCTAAATAAACTCAAGTTGTGTTATGCCAAATACCCATTCCCGGGTAATTTCATCTTTATATTCTAAAGTTGTCTTACTAAATTCAGGTAGTAAGACATGAGTACTCGTAGAGGATGAAGATGGGAAAATGGCAGTACCACAACACCTAACGGTCGAACTCCAACCACTGTTGTAGAAGAAGTAGCTCCCGTACAACCCTAGGTTAACTTTGCCACCCTGTGCAAAATTTTTACTAGCTTGATGGGAAACCATTCAAAGTCATGAAAACTATCATTGAAATACAGGCTTGGATTAAATCATGTGAAAGAATCTTTAAGGCTTTAGATATTAGTAATGAGCAAAAGAGGCTTTTGGCCTCGTGACAACGGCAGTAAGGGGCTCTGGCTTGGTGGGAGTCCATTACCCTAAATGATTTAGAAGACAATTTCTCTTGGGAAAGGATTAAGGAAGTCTCGGAGAAGCAATACATGCCAACATCTGGAAAATCCCGTATTTACAGAAGCTTTATGGATCTGAAGCAAGATGAAATGACTGTTGAGAGTATGAAAATAACTTCAATGAACTATCTTGTTTTGGGTAAGGTCTGATTGACATTACTTTAAAGAAAAATGAGAAGTTTATTTCCAGGATGAACGAGAAGTACCAGAGTAGGATGATTGCTCATGTAAAAGGATCATTTATAGACTTAGTGGATATGGGATTTTGTTACGAAACATTGGATAAGAAGAATCTAGTGGTAGTTCAGACCAACAAAAACACCAACGATTGGAAAATGAGGAAGTTTAATAAAAGTGGTAAGAAGCCGTGGCAAGGAAAACCTGGGGAAGGATCTCAAGAGAACCGCTTTAAGGATTACACTTGTAACAAAGGATTGTAAGCGGAAGGGCCATATTGCGAAGGATTGTACGAGTCCAAAAGTCCAGAATCCCATCTCTCATATGGTTCAGAATGGTCTATGCTACAATTGTCATCAACTAGGGCACCTGATAAAGGATTGTATAACTATAAGGAGGAAAGAGCAACCCAAAGTTTGCGTATAAAGGATGAACTTTCAACCTGTCAGGATGTGAAGGGCAAAGGAGTTTTGGAAGGTAATAATTTTATCAAAGATGTTTTAGTTGGAGTATTATTTGATATAGGAGCTTCTCATAGTTTTGTTGGTAAAGAAACCATAGATGAATTAAAACTTGACCCTAAGTTAGTTGATACCCCTATCTGCATGACAAATCCTATAGGTGTATCACTAACCTTTGTATGAATTGTGAGAAAATCCAAATTTCCCACTGTTCCCATAAATTTACTTTTGACCTGTTTGTCTTGAATTTTATTGGATTAGAAATTTTACTTGGTATGGATTGGTTGACTAAGTATAAAGCTGTTCTCGATTACGATAGAAGGACGATATATTTATGGATGAACTTCAGGAAGTTAATAGAAATATCTTGTGAAGATCTTAGTCCAAGGAGAGGTAGTTTTCTTTATGCCTTAGATTCATCCCAGCCTAGACGTTTTTGAAGAAGTAAAGGGTTTACCCCTATATCGAGAAATCGAGTTTCGTATTGACCTAATCCCGGATGCAAGGTCAATTAAACAACCTGGCCGAAGAATGGCTCTAGCGAAAAGGAATGAGTTAAATAACCAAACCCAGGAACTATTAAAGAAAGGGTTGATAAGACCTAGTCGTTCAAGTAGGGGATCAACAGTATTTTCTGTTGCCAAGTTAGATGGATCTTTAAGGTTGTGTGTAGACTACCGAGATCTGAATAAGCAAATGATTAAGAACAAATATCATCTGCCCCGAACAGATGACTTGTTTGATCAGTTACATGGTGCTCGAGTATTCTCAAAAATGGATCTGGCCAGGGATTCCATCAACTAAGGATCGCGGAAGAATGCATCCATCTAACTGCATTTAAAGATCCAAATACTTTCTTCGAGTGGTTGGTAATGCCTTTTGGGCTGACCAATGCACCCGCTTATTTTGTAGACCTTATGAATATTATTTGGAGATGTACTCAATAAGTTCATGTTAGTCTTTATCGATGATATCCTTATCTATTCTAAGAAAGAAGAAGAACACAAAAGACATCTAGAAATTGTGTTGGAGATATTGAGAAATAATGTGCTTAAAGACAAATTCTCAAAATGCCATTTTTGGGAGAAGGATGTAAGATTCCTTGGACATATAGTGTCAAGGGCTGGGATTTCAGTAGATCCTGTAAAGGTTGCAGCTGTTCAAAATTGGAAGCAACCACAAACTACTAAAGAAATTCGTAGCTTCTTAGGTTTGGCAGAGTATTACAGAAGATTCATTCAAGACTTCTCAAAGATTGCCTACCTAACGAAATTGACCACGAAGGATGCTAAATTTATCTGGACTCCTAAATGTGAGGAAGCATTCTGAGAACTCAAAATTAGGTTAACAACCGCTCCAATTCCAGTAATTATAAATGGAAATAGCGGATTAACCGTTTATATAGATGCTTGTGGAGAAGGAGTTTGTGCAGTTCTGATGTAGGAAGGAAAAGCGATCGCATATGCAAGTAGATATCTAAAGACGCATGAGAAAAATTATGCAACACACGACTTAGAGTTACTAGTTGTGATGTTCGCATTAAAAATATGGAAGCATTATTTGCTGGGTGAAAAGTTTGAGCTCTTCACGGATCACAAATCTTTAAAGTATCTTTTCACTCAAAAAGATTTAAACATGAGGCAGCAACATTGGCTAGAATTTCTCGCATCATATGTTCTAGATATTTTTTTTACACCAAGGAAAGTCAACGTAGTAGCAGATGCATTGAGTAGGAAGAATGCTGTAATTTATTATTTGTTAGTAAATCAAACTCTTCTGGAAAGAATTACCAGCAAGCAAAAATAAGATCAATTCCTAAAGGAGATTATTAAAGATATATACAAAAGGCAGAATTCAAGCTTTAAAGTGGATAATCATGGAGTATTGTGTGGGCGAATTTGTGTTCCGGATGTGAAAAATCTTAAGCAAGAAGTGTTAGCTGAATGCCACAAATCAAAACTTAACATTCATCCGGGGATTAACAAAATGTACAAAGACATGAAGCGCATATTTTGGTGGAGAAGTATGAAAAGGGACATATCCATTTATGTCAGCCAATACATAAATTGTCAACAAGTTAAGAGCGACAACATAAAATTGCAAGGTTACTTCAACCTCTGGAGATTCCAGCTTGGAAGTAGGATCAGATATCAATGGATTTCATTGATGGTTTACCTCGAACGAGGAAGGGAAACGAAGGCATTTAGGTTATCATAGACAGATTAACTAAAAGTGCACACTTCATTCCAGTAAAGCCAACAAGGACCGCTGCAAGCTTTGTAGTGATATATATGAAAGAAATTGTCTGATTACATTGAGTTCCAAGCAGCATAGTAGGCGATCGGGATCCAATCTTTACTAGTCAGTTCTGGGAAGCATTACAGACAGCTTTGGGAACGAAGCTGTGTATAAGCATTGCATATTATCCCTAAACTGATGGGAAAACAAAAGGAATCAATCATGTTTTGGAAGATCTTCTAAAAGCATGTATTCTAGACTTTGGAGGCTCATGAGAAAATCATTTGCATTTAGTAAAGTTCTCCTATAACAACAGTTATCAAGCTTGTATCGGCATGGCACCGTATAAAGCTCTATATAGTCGCCCGTGCAAGTCACCAGCATGTTGGATCGAGATCGGAGATCGATTAACACTTGGTCCTGGTATGAAACGAGAAGCTTCAGTAAAGGTTGATATGATTAGAAAGAAGCTAAAGGAAGCCCAGAGCAGACAGAAAAGTTTTGCAGACAAAAGGCGTATAAATATGGAATTTTCGGTTGGAGATTCTGTCTTTTTAAAAGTCTCTCCGATGAGAGAAGTGGTGAGGTTTGAAAGGGCTGGGAAGATAGCACCTCGATATATTATATCTTTTCCCATTCTTAAATGAATCGACCCACTAGTTTATCGAGTGCAATTGCCATAAAGGTTGTCAGGAGTGCACAACATTTTTCATGTATCTCATTTGCGAAAACATGTGCATGATCCAGAGAAAATCATAGAAACGACCGCTTAGGAAGACTTGTAGGTGGAACCAAATTTGGCAGTTATTAGGCGACCTATTCGAATCGTTGGTCATTATGAGAAACGATTAAGGAGGAAGGTGGTGAGGTTAGTCAAATTTCAATAGAGTGGAGATGTTGAGTATTCCACTTGGGAAATGGAGGATTGAATGAAAATGGCATATCCTGAGTTTAAGATTGATGTATAGACTATATAAATTGTATTGTCACAGTGTAGTCACTGCCCGTGGTGTAGTCACTTATCTATACTCATGTATATATTCCATCTTATCAAATATATTTCCTTTTAAGCTCTCATTTTCTTATCTTAAATTTCGAGGACAAAATTCTTTTAAGGAGAGAAGAATGTAACGACCCAGAATTTGATCACTCTAAAATATAATATTTAAAATTGATTTAAATATAAAATGAATAATATTTTTTGATTCAAATAATATTAGGTATGATTTGGAGATAGAAATATACACAAAAACAAGAAACGTTGCCTATATCGGTAAAAGTGACAAAAGTCTGATTCCAGAAAAGTAAGTTTAGATGGTTAAATAAATTATTTTAATAATTTTAGTAATGTGGTTTTTATTTTTAAATAACAATATACAAGTTTATTTTCAAGTTTTGTTTACATAAATATATAGTTCAACAAAAAAAAGTCAAAATGTGACTGTAAAACGTTTTGTTCAACAAAAGTTGTCGTAACATTGTTGCACTTTTATTTACATATACATGTACACATATTTAAATAGGATAAGTATGAAATAAGTCACTAAACAATATTACTTCTCCTAAACAAGTTAAGAAATTTCTAGAATTCATAAACAAAAAGTAAGCACTAAAAGAAAAACATGTCAAAATCAAATCTAAACAAAAAATCTTACTTTATTTTGCTTAATACCTAGTGATTAAGACATAAAGTTATGAAGTGAAAGTTGGTGTTAAGTGTTGAAAAATTGTAGTCTGCTTAAAGATGAAGTATGGGTATATTTGACATTTCACATAATAATATTTTATTTCAAGCTATTCTATAAATACCAAACCAATTCTTCACTTTTTTTCACACTTCTCCTTCTTCATTTTCCAAGCTTTCTCTCTTCATTTTCATGGCTTCCAACCTTTATAAAGTAATGCCAAAATTTATTCAAAAAATATACTAAAGAAAATATCCATCCGAACATCACCAAATCACTTTGAAACTCCTCATTCTCCTTCCCCTACCTACGGCCGCACCCACCACCCACCAAATCTGAGCCCACCTCTCCCCTAACCTAAGGCCGTGAGCACCATCCACCTCCCCAAGAAAGTCGGGCCACTTAAAAGACTTTACGACGGGCATTCGTAAGCGTCGGTTAAAGTTAAGAAATTCATATTCGTCTAAAGTTTGTTCAAATCCATTCAAGGTGAGAACTCCTAATTATTATATATATAGATGTGATGATGTGATATGATTGTATGGATGTTTGTTTATGATTTTGATCATCATATATTGTTTATCTCATGTGAATGTTTGAACAAGTCATGATATACACATCGTTATTTCACATGAAAACACTTTCTGAATGAATTGGAAAAGGTTGTATGGAATTATCTAATACCTTTTAAAATGATTAAAAATATTTTAGTTCACAAACATATAAAAAATTTTCAATAAGTTTTAAATGAAAACCAATAAATGAGTCAAAACCAGGCGCGTCGCGTAATGGTAGTTTGCAATTTCGCGCTGAAGAATACAAATGAGCATACATAATGGAATTTAGCTCGGTATTCTTCGAGATATGAATTTTCTAGACTATTATATCCATGGTTTTAGAATGAAGAAAGAACATCAAGATTTCATTATGTAAATTTTAAAACATGGCTAAATCAAATTTTTAGAAAAATCGCGCTTTTGTAATAAAGCGACCAAAGCATAAAATTCATTGAAATGAATATTTTCAACTGTTTAAAAAATGACATAAATTTGATAAATTCAATAAAAAGTTTAAAAGAGATTTGAATTAAAAAATATGGATTTTCAAATATTAGAAAAGTTGTTTTAAATTGAATCAGCTTTTTAAGCACTTTCCGCAGCACTTTTCTACTGCCGTTTCAATAACTTTAGAAATGAAGTTTTAAACTTTATGGTTTTTTTCCAAATCTTTTATAAATATTTTCAAATAAATAATTAAGTGTTTCAAAAATGATTTGAGGATTTCATAATTTATTTAAAAATGTTTAAATAAACAATTTAAAGAAAAGTTGTCAAAATCAAGTGATTTAACCTTGGCTCTAAAAGCCGACGAGTAGACTGGATTTTTCTATACATGAGATCTGGGTGAGGTGCTTAAACTAAGGAGATGCTCAGGAGCAAACAGTGCCCTAGATCACCTGGCCTCTTCTAAGCGAGGGATCGATAAGGTTGGAATGTTGGAAACGAGTTAAGTATAAAAGTTATATTTTCAAAATTTAAATACTCATAAGTTACTTTCTAAAAATGATTTAATAAATTTCAAATGGAAGGTTGAAATGATTTCATATTTACTAAAAAAATATTTTTAAGATATACATATATATATCTTGAAGATATTTTGATAAAAAAATGGACAAATCAAACAACAATCATCTACTTATAAAATATCATTTTTATCGATGACTGGATTTCGAAGAGACCGGGGTCGAATATGGGAAATCCCTGTTTGAAAACCACTTAGAACCAATTTATGTTTCGAAGTAAAAGATGTTGAAGATAATATTACTGAAGACGAAGACATTCATGATGTAGGGCTACTTGCCACTAGACCCTCTGGGAAATTCACCATATTATATATTGGCAGTAGTGCTCCGTTATGAAAATCTTCAAATTGCAAGGACTAATCGCTACTGATCCTAGAGGTGATTCCCAAAACAGAATGTGGTAGGAGTGCCTTCGGTTTCGTTTAGTCCCAGAATGAACTTGTATGGATGATTGTCTGACGTTGCATTTTAAAAATCACGTTAATTGATCTTATAAACGTATTATCTGCTTAGTGGCGGAGAAGGCAACTTCTCTTAGCTTAACACCCTTTCAAGAGACATAGGAGCTTATAAGTAATACTTTTATAAAAATCAATTGTTTGATTATGGAAGGGCAATGTGTCGTTCAAAGGGAAGAGTTGATGTGCTATGTGAAAGGTAATCGTTACCTCAAGCCTCATACCCGAAATGGCAAAAACAGGGTAGATGCGACAAGGCTATGTGGTTCGCAACCATTAGGGTATGATCATCCCCTTCTAGATATATTTCTACTCGCTATAACTTCCGGTTTAAATTTTTATGGTATATGCTAAGAGACGTCTCAGATAGGTCGGTAACGACCGGGATGATGACATATTCGCTACTATCTATGAGAGGTAGGTCGGTCTTGTGTTGGTAGAGGACCATCAGTTGGACCTCGGTACATTCCTCTAGTGATGTACTACCGGAAGGTAGTCCCTTCACCTAGTCATTTGTAGGAAATCCATTCTCCAATAAGTGCTTGCCTTTTTGTTTGTAGAACCTATTTTGTGGCTAGTTTGCTGGAATTTAATAAATGTAACAATTTCGGCTAAGATTAATAAGTGTACTTGCAAAATTTTTCAAAGAAATGTCATTAAAAAAAATCCCTTATTTTTACGTAATAAATATTTGGTTATCATAAGGTAAAAACCCGTTCCATGTTTATGTGCGGCATGGTCCTACGAGATACCCTTTTGTTTTCAAACATCGTATTTTGAGTTCTCACACCAGTCCCATGACCGACTCGGAGTTTATTTTGTTTTCCATTTAAACCCTGGGTGCCCTATTTTTCAGGCAGCCAAATAGTCAAGATCATTGTAGCATCCCCTTATTTGAAGGCCCAAAACTAACGGCTACGGATGTTGTAGTCATCCATAGTTATTAATTTTCGGCGACCAAATAAGGCGGTGTTAGATACATTGGTACACATATCACAGAAATATGTAAAAAATTTAAAAATTCAAAAACATATTTCCACGTTCAAATCAAAACATTTCATGTTCATTGCATAATCCTCAAATTATGTTAACCACGTTCAGCAAAATATAATTATTACAAATACGCCAAGAGCGACATATGAAGGTGCCCACTTGGTTAATCAGAGTATATAATAAGGCTAATAAATTTGCCTTTACAAACAAAATATAGAGCAGAAAGAAAAACTCTAAATAACTATCTGTCTTTTGCACGCCTCCGGAGGCCTTATTCGTCTAAGAAGAGAACCTGGAAACTCTAAACCTAAAACTACTCAAAATCAATTGAGTACCTGAGAGTTTAAGGGCAAAACAAAAACTTCGAGTCAGACATAAAAGCCTGGTATGAATAATAACCTAACATCTCAATCCTTTTTAGATATCTAGTGAGACCACCCACTTGGCGGAACGGGTTTTCCCCTCACTAGTATCCTAAAGCCTTTATAAAACCATATACTGTGCTCCTGCATCTACAATGGTTAAATCATACATTTTCAAAATATTATGATGATATGCATACTTGAAAATAATTAAGATCTTCTTTTAGTTTTCATGGGTTAACTAATAACCTTTAAATAATTAAAGAACACCTTGTCATATTCATAGTTTTCATGGGATCACTAAGAACCTTTAAGCTCCTGCCTATTAACTTAATTAATTCATGGGTCCCCCTGAACCTATTAGTCATTCCAATTACTAATTACCTTATCCTAGTTTCCATGGGTTGACTAGGAACCTATGGACTTATCCAATAACTCACTTCACATCCAAGTTTTCATGGATTGACTATAAACCTACTGATACTTCCATTAGCCACTTGCTTATCCTAATTTTCATGAGTTTACTAGGAACCTATTGACTGATGTCAATTCTTAGTCCGGATATAGTTTTCATGGGTTCACTACAAACCACATAGTTTTCATGGGTTAACTATGAACCTGTCAGTTTCCTCCAATAACTACTTAATCATAGTTTTCATGGGTTTACTATGAACCTTTTGGTTTATTCCAATAACTACTTTATCATAGTTTTCATGGGTTATCATCTTTGTCGAAAGCATCGACTTCGAAAGGTTGGAAAAAGCGGAAAATACCTTTCGACTGTGTCGGAAGGTTCAAAACAAAACAAAGATAAGTGGCAGTAACCTTTCAACTTTGTCGAAAGGTTTAAAATCTTTATTTTAAATAATTGAGCTGGTCGAAAGAAACCAAGTCGAAAGCTCTTATTCGAAAGCAAAAAAAGCAATCTTTTGTTTATAAAGCAAACATTTCCCAACCTCTTTGGCAATCAACCTCTCGACTAAGTACCCTTTGACATTGTTCAATTTATTGCGTACCAAGTAACCTGATACCATATGCATTGAACTTTCACCTTATCGAGAGCTTACCTTTCGACTAAGTCGGAAGGTCTGGGTCGGAAGATCTGATGCTAAAATTGGCTGGAACATGCTAAAAGTATGATTTCTTTGTTTTTAATTTAAAAAGATAACTTTTCAACCAACCTGCCTTTATTTGTCAAAATCCTACCGGTTGACAAATACTTTTCAGAAAAGTGCTGCCACTAATTATAGAATTTAAACAATAATTTTATTCTATAAAATGCCCCTTCTCCTTAATAAAATATATAAAACATTTAAGTCCCATAACTTAAATAATTTTATATATTCATCAAAACACTTAGGAAAAATCTGGTAAAACTATTTTACTATGTTTTCCAACATATAAAATTTTCAAACCCAAATAATCATTATTTTAGCCATAAATAATTTATAACCCAATAAATCATTTTCTTCACTAGAAAATTAATATAAAATCCACATAAACTTAGAAAATTATGAAAATTGAACCCATCTCCAAAATCATGTTTTCTACAACATAAAATTTACCCGTGGCATTTAAAAATCATTTCATCTTGGTTTTACCCTAAAACCGTGTATATCTCCTTTTTAAACAACCTTGTTCAATCCATATAAATCAAGCATGTCATCATTCAATATATCATAAAAACAGATTTACACTAAAATCCAAAACCATATGATCATAAAACTAGAATAGAGATGTAGAAATTATTATTCACCTTAGATTGGATAAGGAAATTGAAGTTCGATTGAGATTGATTCCTTCTAACTTGAATCCTAAGCTTTAAGTTGATTTTCTCTTCTCTTCTTCCTAGTGTCCGACCTTGCTTTCTTCTTATGTTTAAAATTTTGTTTGAGATAAAATGAACGCGTATAACTAAGGAAGATAGTATAAGGGTGGGAAATATGGACGGCTATTTACCCTAATGCCTTTATGTTTAGTTTCTTAACAATTTATAAGTTCATTTAGTAAGATAAACACGGCCACTTAATTCATTAATCAACCTCAATCTCCTTATCTACATTATTCTATTTAATTTATTCTAATTAAATCTCTTGAATAATATTATACAAAATTTAGGGGTATTACAGGCTCCCCTCCTTAAAGAATTTCATCCTCAGAATTCAGCAAGGACTAACTAGCAAAGGTAGCAATCATCTATAACATCTTCTAACAGCCATACTAGCCTGCCTGACTATCATAATCAATCTAAATCTAATATAGACATACCATCAAAGAAGATCAGGATAAGCCTCTCAAATCCTATCTTCCGTCTCCCAAGTACAGTCTTTTTCGTTGTTGCTTCACTGAACTTTCACCAACTTGACAGTCTTGGTCCTTAATCTCCTCTCATCCCTTGCTACAACTCGAACCAATTGTCTGACAAAATTTAAATCAGGCTCTATTATCAAATCCTCCAACTCAGTTTAAGGAATGGTAGACTCTGGATCATGCACATACTTACGAAGATGAGACACATGGAATACATTATGAACACCTGCCAAACTGCTCGGCAACTCTACTTTGTACGCGAGCTTTTCAATCCTTTCTACAATCTGCAATGGTCTAATATATCTTGGGGCTAACTTTCCTGATTTTCCAAATCGTACCACACTCTTCATTGGTGATACTTTAATGAAAACCATGTCTCCTACCGAGAACTCTAGGTCCTTACGCCTCTTATTCGCATAACTCTTCTGCCTGGATTGAGCTTCCTCCATCCGTCCTCGGGTTAACTCAATCTTCTCTGACGCCTCTCTAACCAATTCCGGACCTAAGACCAATCTGTCTTTGGTCCCTAACCAACATGCTGGCGATCTGCATGGCCTTCCATACAAAGCTTCAAAAGGCGCCATTCCTATACTAGCCTGATAACTATTATTATAGGAAAACTCAATCATATGTAGGTGATCTTCCCAAGATCCACCAAAGTCCAATACACAAGCCCTCAATAAATCTTCGAGTACTTGTTGACTCTCTCTCTGTCTACCGTCTGTCTGTGAGTGATATGCTGTACTCATCTTGAGCTTGGTACCTGATACCTCTTGTAGGCTCCTTCAAAATTCGCTAGTGAATAATGCACCTCTATTGCTGACTATGCTACTAGGAATCCCATGAAGTCTAACTATGTTCTTCATGAACAACTTTGCTAAAACAGGTTCCGTCCTGGTTGACTTTACTGGAATGAAATGAGCACTCTTGGTCAACCTGTCCACCATAACCTAATGCTTTAATTTCTTCTATTTGACCATGGCAACCCGTCTATAAAATCCATCGATATCGAATCTCATTTCCAAACTGGGATATCTAAAGGCTAAAGCAACCCACTTGGTTTCTGATGTTCGGCCTTCGCCTGTTGACAGTTAACACACTACCTAACCCACAAACCAACATCCCTCTTCAGGCCTTCCAAATAGAAGCTCCTCTTCATATCTTGTTCCCTCCAGGATGAATCGTAAACTTTGATCGATGAAATTCCTCTAGAACTTCCCTCCTTAAGTTATGTACATTCGTAATGCACAATCTTCCCTTCTTTCTCAACCATCCTCTCTGGTCAAGACTAAAATCCTTTAGGTCATCAATCTCTGATCATATCTCAAGCCTTCTAATCCTCTCAGTTAAAACTGGATCTTCTCTTTGCTTAGAAGCTATCCTTTCAATCAGCACTGATCGAACTTCTAAACAAAATAACATGGCAGTAACCTGACTAGAACTAGCAGTCGATCTCAACTGCACACCACGACTAGCTAAAGCTTCTAGATCCTTCCATTCTGCCAACATTGCTAACACCACATTCTGATGTTTTCTACTGAGGGCTTTTGGTGCCTTATTTCCTTTCCCAGGAGTATACTCTATACCAAAATACTAAGTAGCTAAAAACTCCAGCCATCTCTGCTGCCTCATATTCAACTCCTTCTGAGAGTAAATACTTTAATGATTTATGATCGGTATACAACTCAAATCTCTCCCCCAAAAGATAATGCCTCCAAATCTTCAAGGCAAAGATCACCGCAGCTAACTCTAAGTCATGAGCAGGGTATCTTACTTCATGCGGTCTAAGCTGCCTAGATGCGCAAGCAATGACTTTACCCTTCTACATCAATACTTCTCCCAATCCAGTGCCACATGCATCAGTGTATACTACCAACCCTTGGTTACCATCTAGAACTACTAACATTGGTGCATTGGTTAACAAATGCTTTAACTTAAGGAATGCATCCCCACATTTGTTGGACCAAACAAACTTCACTTCCTTCTTGGTCAACTTAGTCAAAGGTGCTGCTATCCACGAGAAGTCCTTGATGAATCTCCGGTAATAGCCAGCAAGTCCAAGAAAACTCCTGATCTCGGTTACCGTCTCTGGTCTCTTCAATTATTGACTACCTCGATCTTAACTGACAACTGACAATCCTTCCTCTGAAACCACATGACCAAGAAACTTAACTTCTCTCTTCCAGAAATGACACTTAGAAAATTTCACCTTTAGCTGATTCTGCTTCAGCGTCTCCAACAACACTCTAAGATGAATCTCATGCTCTCTTTCATCTTTAGAGTACACCAAAATTTCATCTATGAACACCAACATGAACCTATCCAAGTGCTCACGGAAAACACGGTTCATAAAATCAACGAAGAAAGCAAACACATTAGTTAATTTGAACGGCATTACTAACCACTCGTACGAACCATACCTAGTCCGAAATGTAGTCAAAGGAATGCAAACCTCCGCCACTCTCAACTGATGGAACCTCGTCTCCAAATCCAACTGGGAAAATACTCTGGCTCCACTCAACTGATCGAACAGATCATCTACCCTCGGCAAAGGGTATCTATTCTTGATCGTCCTTTCGTTCAACTTACGATATTCGATGCACATCCTTAACGACCCATCTAATTTCTTCACAAACACCGCAGCTTCTCCCCAAGGCAAACTGCTTGGTCTAATAAAATTTCTTCCCTCAAGATCCACTAGCTGCACCTTAAATTCCTTCATCTCCGTCAATGTCATCCTGCTAGGTGGTCTACTGACAGGTTCAGCTCCCAATATAAGGTCTATTCGAAACTCAACAGCTCGTTTCGGGGGTAATCCTGTAACCGATTCAAAGACATCTGCAAACTCTCTAGCTACACGAACCTGACTAACCTCTTCTTCAACCTCCATGGTACTCAACAAAGCACAAACACTCTTACTAGAATTCTCCACCGAGATAATGATTCGGTTATGACTATCTGGGTGCCTCAATGATATTTCCCCACCTGACAAAATATCCTAGCCTCATACTTACCCAACCAATCCATACCTAAGATGATCCCGAAATCTATGAAATCAAAAACATACAAATTACATGCAAACTTATGACCAAACAAATCAAGTTCTAACTGGTCACATCTCATCCCAAGAGTTGCATACCCTCCTATTGGATTTGCAGCCCTTATGGGAGTACAAGGTATGTGGGTTCTATACATTACCTATCAACCAAATACTGAGATATAAATGAATGTGATGCACCTGTATCATAAAGTACCCTAACTGATATATTCTGGATCAAAAGCGTACCTTCCATCACAGTTTTCCCTTTCTCCGCTGCAGCGGGTTTAGAAGAAGACGGTGGTCCAATAGCAAACACCTTTCCTCTGTCCACCCTTACTGGCTCTGGACACTGGTTCTTATAGTGCCCAACTTGGTCACAGTTGAAGCATTTCACATTCTTCTTTTCTCCAAGTTTCTTTCCTTTACACGTCCGGCGCTCATGAGCATAATGGCCCTTCTTATCACGCTTATAGCACACCAAATCAGCCTTTGCCTTCTTAGCAGCCTCCCTTTTCTGGGCTCCTTTCTTCTTAAATAATTTCCTTTTTCTTCCCTGGGAACCCTGGAACTCAACCGACTTCTCCCTAGCTGAAACAGTAAGCATCTCCTCATGGCGAACAGTCATCTCCTCCATCACATGATAAGGTTCTCTAATATGAGTCATAGCCATCCTGCCTAGCTCTGGCCTCAATTCTCTAATGAATTGCTCATTCCTCCTGACATCCGTGTCAACCAAAGCATACCCATATTAGGATAGCTCATCAAACTTAGCAGCATACTCGATCGCATACATCTGTCCTTGAACAAGATCCATAAACTTCCTCATCAATGCCGATTTGGCAACCTCAAACAAGAACCTCTGCTCAAACCTCCTTCTAAAGTCAGCCCACGTCAACTCTTCCTCCGACACTCCTACTATCACACTGTTCCACTAATGAAGCGCTAATCCTTGCAACTGTTTAGAGGCTAGCCGTCTCTTCTCTCCATCATTCAAGCCTAAATCTGTAAAGATCCTTTCACAGTTCAACAGCCAGTTCTCTACTTCAACAGCATCTTCTGTTCCAGCAAACGGCTTTCCTCCCAGACTGATATAGTCTCTACTCAGCTTAGCATAGTTATATCCAGCTGGAACTATGGGATTAGATCCTCCAACATTACTAGCAGCTCCTGCTTGCAAAAGATTAGCCAACAACTGATATACCATCCCCGTATCTACTAGCAGATTTCCAACACATAAATTGGCCTCGGCATTTTGATTAGCATTAGCTTGTCGACCTTGGTTTCTTCGAGTATTAGGTCGAGCATTTCCATTAGTAGTGGTGCTTCCTCCACCTAGATTTCCTCTTCCGTTTCCTACCTCCATATCTTCTTTCTCGTATATCTGCATAGGTGCCTTAGTAAGATACAGAAGAATGGTCTAAGAGAGAGGGGGAATACGTACTTAGATATATACCTATATATCAAATACAAGTACGATAATATAGCGTTAAACCAAAACCCGATTATATTTTTAAATTTATTGGATTATGTTTGAAAAAGCATTTAGGTTTTACTTTTCTTTTAAAGTTTCATAAACCTATGCTCTGATACCAATTTGTAACATCCCTCTATTTGAAGGCCCAAAACTAAAGGCTATAGATGCTGCAGTCATCCATGGTAATTAATCTTCGACGACCAAATACGGAGGTGTTAGATACATTGATACATAGATCATAGAAATACGTAAAAAATTTAACAATTCAAAAACATATTTCCACATTCAAATTAAAACATTTCATGTTCATTACATAATCCCCAAATTATATTGACCACGTTCAACAAAATATAATTATTACAAATACGCCAAGAGCGACATACGAAGATGCCCCCTTGGTTGATCAGAGTATATAATAAGGCTAATAAATCTGCCTTTACAAACAAAACATAGAGCAGAAAGTAAAACTCTAAATTACTATCTGCCTCCTACACGCCTCCGAAAACTTTATCCGTCTAAGAAGAGAACTTGAAAACCCTAAACTTCAAACTACTCAAAATCAATTGAATGGCCGAGATTTTAATGGGAAAACAAAAACTTCGAGTCGGACATAAATCCTGGTATGAATAATAACCTAACATCTCAATATTTTTTAGATATCTAGTGAGACCACCACACTTGGCGGGACGGGTTTTCCCCTCACTAGTATCCTAAATGTGGGAAATGCGAATTACGGATCTTAAGGCTAGTATAAACACTAGAGGGGGTGAATAGTGTTTTAAGGAATTACTAATTCTTTTTGAGTTTATATTAATTTGAACACAAATGTATGCAATATTCAGACACAGATATGATCACAGATTTAAACACAGATGCAAATATAAAGTAAAAGCAGTAAAGGAAAGAACACACCGGATTTTATACTGGTTCAGAGTTACCCTACATCCAGTCCCGCACATAAGTACGGATTTCCTTTCAAAAGCAATCTTTACAATTACAACCCTCGATTTCAAGGCAATGAGGTACACCACTCCAGATTCACAATCCTCTGGGTAGAGATACTTGATTTCCCGGGCAACAAGTTCACCCAATTGATTTCCTAGGCTACAATCACACCTTTTCTCACTTGATTGATTTCCAAGGCTACAATCACACCTTTTCTCACTTGATTGATTTCCAAGGCTACAATCACACCTTTTCTCGCTCGATTAATTACAAAGAAGCCTATAACTCTGAATAGCACTGAGGTCTTGTTGAGATAGTGATAGAGAATCAAACTAGAAATGATCTAGTTAAATTCAATGGTGATTTCGGCAGAGTAATGGTGAGAATATATATAAAGAAATGTGGAAGAAGAAGAGGAGTGAAAACCAGAAAAATATTATTGAAAATTCGTTGAAAACATCCCCTATTTATAGAAGAACAACAGACATGTCCATTCGTGAAAGGTTATGGCGAATAGACACTTCTTTTGAAATTCAAATTTTTGAAACCAACTGCCAGTATGTCGACATGGGTATCTTGGGTATGTCGACATCCCAAAGGAAATTTTGGTGATTTGTTTTTCTTTGAAAATTACTTCTATCTTATATTAAAACTATTTTAAACTTTATAAATATACTTAACTATAGTTAAAATACATAAGTAAATATAGAGAATAATATATATAAAATTTTACTATAATTTTATATTTCAATCTAAGTATAAATATTAAATTTATTATTAAAGATAGTTTAAAACTAAGGATAATTTGATTTTGAAAATAAAGATTATTTTGAGGCTAAAAGTATTTAAAATCAGGATAGATGTTTTTGATTCTTTTTAAAAGGAAGGTTTTGAAATCATTTTGAAAACAAGATAATTTTGTAAAATCATTTGAATAAAAGTTAGCGGATACAAAACAATGTTCCACTAGATTTTTCGTAGGTTCCATCCTACTAAGGGTTCCATCCCTTTAACGGGCTCGAAGTGGATTCCATTGCACGACTAAATTGGATTTTAAGATGCCAGTGCTTTTCTAGGAGTTTTAACAAAATTCCTAATTAAATTACTTATTCTTGAAATCTTGAACTCTTGATAATCTTGCTATTCTTGATACTCATGAGTCTTCAATCTTGATATCTTGAATCTCTATATTGTACAGTCTTCATTCTTGATACCTGCATGGTTAAATCCTGCATATGCATATATATCTAAACTAAAATGTTACTATTTATATTTTATAATCTTATTCTAAGGTTGTTGTCATCAAAACCATCATCTCAAGGACTAACACTAAAGCCTTTATAAAACCATATGTTGTGCTTCTGCATCCACAATGGTTAAAATATAAATTTTCAAAATATTATGATGATATGCATACTTGAAAATATTTAAGATCTTCTTTTAGTTTTAATGGGTTAACTAATAACCTATAAATAATTAAAGAACACCCTATCATATTCATAGTTTTCATGGGATCACTAAGAACCTATAAGCTCCTGCCAATTAACTTAATTAATTCATGGGTCCTCCAGAACCTATTAGTCATTCCAATTACTAATTACCTTATCCTAGTTTTCATGGGTTTACTAGGAACCTATTGACTTATCCAATAACTCACTTCACATCCTAGTTTTCATAGGTTGACTAGGAACTTATTGATACTTCCAATAGCCACTTGCTTATCCTAGTTTTCATGGGTTTACTAGGAACCTATTGACAGAAGTCAGTTCTTAGTCTGGATATAGTTTTCATGGGTTAACTATGAACCTGTCGGTTTCCTCCAATAACTACTTAATCATAATTTCATGGGTTTACTATAAACCTTTTGGTTTATGCCAGTAACTACTTTATCATAGTTTTCATGGGTTTATTATGGACCTTTTGGTTTATGCCAATAAATACAAAGTTTGGGCATCCTATAATTTTGGTCACCCCGACTCCTTGGATGCAATTCTACTCATTTAGGAGTTTAAGTAATTTTATATTCACTATTAAGTTAACCGAAATGGTTCTTCTACCCTTTTTTCCCAAAATACAGTTATAGGTTGTCATGTGAATATATTCATATTTAAAGAAGCAAAACATCAATTTAACCATACCGCTCCTGTGGGTTTAAGGTCCTTGAATTTCATTTCGTAAAACATAGTTAACACCTTTTAACTTATATTTTTATCAAGGCAATACTTGTTTCAAATTTTTATAATTTAAGTTTAACAAAAATCCTTTATATAAGTCGTGGGTTTTCCTTAAAAATTTATATTATGGGTTTTTAAGACCTTTCGAAACCATTGGAAAGTAAACTGTTCGAAAGCTTAAACAACATTAAAAACCTTTTAAAACCCAACCCTTCGACCTTGTCGAAGGGTCTCCTAAATCCTTTCAAAACCAAACCTTTCGAAGACTTCCTAGGTTCAATTTAAAACATGCTGAAAATTCTCTCTTAAAACCTTTCGACTACATTGGAAGCAACCTTTCGACTTTGTCGGAAGGTCTGTTTCGAAAGCTTTAAAACATTTCGTTTAAAACAATAGGCCTCCGCCTTTAAAACAACTCCTTCGAAAGCTTGGGTCATACTTCAATTATAAGACAAGGGTAATCATCTCAGTCGAAGGCTTTGATACCTTTCGAAAGCAATTGGAGAAGCGGCTGGTTTTTAAAATAGGTAAACCTTTCGTCTTTGTCGAAAGCATCGAATTCGGAAGGTTGGAAAAAGCAGCAAATACCTTTCGATTATGTCGGAAGGTTCAAAACAAAACAAAGATAAGTGGCAGTAACCTTTCGACTTTTTCGAAAGGTTTAAAATCTTTATTTTAAATAATTGACTAGGTCAAAAGCAACCAGGTCGAAAGCAACCAAGTCGAAAGCTCTTATTCGAAAGCAAAGCAGGCAATCATTGGTTTATAAAACAAACATACCCCAACATCTTTGGCAATCAACCTCTCGACTAAGTACCCTTCGACTTTGTTCAATTCATTACGTACCAAGTAACCCAATACCATATGCATTGAACTTTGACCTTATTGAGAGCTTACCTTTCGACTAAGTCGAAAGGTCTGGGTCGAAAGGTCTGGGTCGAAAGGTCTGATGCTAAAATTGGCTGAAACATGCTAAAAGTATGATTTCTTTTTTTTAACTTAAAAATATAACTTTTCAACTAACCTGCCTCTATTTGTCAAATTCCTATTGGTTAACAAATACTTTTCAGAAAAGTGCTGCCACTAATTTCAGATTTAAATAATAATTTTATTTTATAAAATGCCACTTCTTCTTAATAAAATATACAAAACATTTAAGTCTCATACCCAATATGAAATGAAATGTTATATATTCATCAAAACACTTAGGAAAAATCTACTAAAATTCCAGAAAATCTATTTTAATATGTTTTCCAACATATAAAAATTTCAAATCCAAATAATCATTATTTTAGCTGTAAATAATTTATAACCCAATAAATCATTTTCTTCACTAGAAAATTAATATAAAATTCACATAAACTCGGAAAATTATGGAAATTGAAACCCATCTCCAAAATCATGTTTTCTATAACATAATATTTGCCCGTGGCATTCAAAAATCATTTCATCTTGGTTTTACCCTAAAACCGTGTATATCTCCTTTTTAAACAACCTTGTTCAATCCCTAAAAATCAAGCATGTCATCATTTAATATATCATAAAAAAATATTTACACTAAAATTCAAAACCATATGATCATAAAACTAAAATAGAGATGTAGAAATTAGTATTTACCTTCGATTGGATAAGGAAATTGAAGTTTGATTGAGGTTGATTCCTTCTAACTTGAATCCTAAGCTTAAAGTTGATTTTCTCTTCTCTTCTTCCTATTGGCTGGCCTTGCTTCTTCTTACGTTTAAAATTTCGTTTGAGTTAAATGAATGTGTATGATTAAGAGAGATAGTATAAGGGTGGGAAATATGGGCGGCTATTTACCCTAATGCCCTTATGTTTAGTTTCTTAACCATTTATAAGTTCATTTAGTTAGATAAGCATGGCCACTTAATTCATTCTTCAATCTTAATCTCCTTATCTACATTATTATATTTGGTTTATTCTAATTAAATTTCCTGAATAGTGTTATATAAAATTTAGGGGTGTTACAATCATATTAGGAGTATTTTGGTGAAGCCTTTTGGAAGTTTTTTGGAGCATGAAGCCGTAGCATTTGATATGGATATCTATCTATCTTTTATTTTCCGCTATGTCTAGTTATTTGTACCAGCAAGTGTGGGAGCAGGAAGTTATAACTATTCCTGGCTGGGTTAGTTCATACCATAACTCTGATTTACCCTAGTGAGAGTGGTTATATGTACTATTTATTTATATAGCTAAATGAATGAGTGAATTCATGTTTCTATCTTTTATCTGCTTTTTTTACCCTCGATAATCTGTCTCCCTGGAACTTGGATTTACGGCACGTGAATACCGTGGATATATTAGTGTTAATTTTCAAGGGTCGGGAGATGGGTTGTCACACTGGCCCTAACACTTGGTTATCTTCTCTACTCCCACGCATTTCTTATTCCACAGCCGATAAAATCTGACATGCGTACCTCTGCCTTTACACATGTTGCCCTCTGATACCCTGAGACTCCACTTTTGGTTATTAACAGTGTTCTTCCTTTAACGTTTCAATATTTCCTATGGACCTTCTGCCTTGTTTTTTTAATGCTTATTCCCAATGTATTAATGAATTCAAATTTCTAGCCCAGTAAATGTTGGCCAATGCATTTTTACTCTAGAAGAGCATATTTTTAGCTTAGAACCCTTATACAATAGTTCTAAAAAATTCGTGCATAATTCCTTTAGCATATTCTACCCTTTTAATTCTATTTCCTAATTATTTCTTATATATATTCTAGGTATTTTCTTCCAAGGCTTCATATCTATTTTTTGACATAGAAAATTCCTCAAATTTAAAATTCATTTCTAGATTCATGATTTGGACACCATACTAAATTTTCATAGTGTTTCGAGAGCATTAGAGTAAGGAAATACATCTAAATATCTCATGTTCACTTATATTTCCCCAAAAAATCCTTTAAAACATTATTTGCTTCATTTAAACACTACCCATATGAACCCTATCATTTTAAGTCAAAACCAAAATACAAATATAAAACGATGAATAAAAGGTTTAGTATTGCTCACACAGATCTTTGAAATGACTTGTTTTAATCTTCTTAATCCCTTTTTAGATTGCATTTTCCACTTCTTCTTATTTTCTCTTTTTAGGCCACCACCATTAATGTTCCTCTCAAGTTTTTATTTTTATATTTATTTTAGTATAATGAAATGAAGGAATGGAAAATTGTCATGATTATTATCCCATAATAATTTGGGCCTTGTCCCTCATACCTTTTTTGGTTATTTCATTGCCACTTCCTAGTTTAATCTATCTTTTACAGCATTTTCAAGGTCATCTTAACTCTTTAATTAATTAATTAATTATTAATTAAAACGTGTTATACTTAGATCGTGGCCAACCATCAGTAAAATCCATTGAAATTTGATCGCATTTCCATTTTGGAACTTCTACTGGTTGATGTAAACCACTTAGTTTATGGTGTTTAGCTTTGATCAATTAACATGATATACATCTTAGCACATATTCTCCTATGAATATCATCAACATTCAGCACATAAAGCTTTCCTTTCTCTCTAAAAAAAACCTTTGGATCAAGTTAAAACCCTTTAAATCATCATTTTAACTTCCACTTTCTAATCGATGAATTCGATCTGTAGTTGTCGGGTCTTTCCTTTAACATAGAGAAATTTGTTTAGTTAAACTGGGTTGTGCTTCTATGCTTGCCAATATCATTTGTAGACTAGATAATGCATTCCTACCTCGAACTTCGCAAGTAGCTAAAACTTCAAGGACTTGATATTTTGTCACCGTCATGGATACATTGCTTGGTGTTTGTGGCTTAATGCATCCGCCACATGGTTTTCTTTTCCAAGCGTATATTGAAGTTTAAAATCATAAGATGATAAAAATTCCAACCAACGCTGCTAACACAGATTTAATTCATTTTTTGAGAATATATACATTAATGATTTATGATCCGTCTGAAGCACATATCTCTCACCAAGAAGATAATGATGGAAAATGTTCAAACAAATACAATTGTTGCTGGTTCTAAATCATGTGTAGCATATCTCACTTCATTAGGCCTTAGTTGTCTTGATGCATAAGCTACAACTCAGTCATTTTGCATTAAATCTGCTCCACGACCTACACTATAAGCATCAGTGTACAACACAAGATTTTGATTAACTTTAGGAACAATTAGAACTGGTGCATTTGTTAGCATATACTTCAAGTTGACAAAAGCTTTGTTAATGTAGTCGCAATTTTGGAGAAGTCTTGAATGAATCTTCTATGATATCTGCCAACCCCAAAAGGTTTTGAATCTTCATAACCAACTCTAGATGCTTCCAATGGTTTACTGCTCTAGTCTATTATGGATCTGCTAAAATTCTTTTCCCAGATTCTACATGACCCAAAAACACACCCCACTTTTCCAAATATGGAATTTGGAAAATTTTGCTTTAAGTTAATGAGCTCTTAATGTTTCCAAAACTACACATAAATAAACCTATTACTCTTGATCATTCTTCGAATATATTAAAATGTCATCAATAAAGACTTGAAAGAATTTATCAAGATAAATACGAAATATTCTATTCATTTGGTCAGTGAAATAAGCTGGTGCATTCGTTAAACTGAATGGCTTTACTAGCCATTCTTAAGATCCATATTGAGTTCAAAATGATGTAAGTGGAATGCTATCTTCTACCACTTTTAACTGATGAAAGCCCGATGGTAAGTCTAGTTGTGAAAAGACTTTTCCTTACTCAATTAATCGAATAAGAACGATCTTGGACAATGGATATTTATTTTTAATAGTAAACTCATTCAACTTTCTATAATCAATTCACATCCTTAAGGAACCATCGACCTTCTCTATAGTAGCACCCCAAGGAGAACTGCTAGAACAAATGAAACTTTTACCTTCTAACTTTCTTAATTCTTCCATTTCTTAAATGGACATTCTTGAAGGAGGTCGACTTATTGGCTATGCTCCGGGAATAACATCTATTTGAATCTCTATCGAGCTTTTTGGAAATAATCCAAAAGCAGGTTCAAAGATATTGGAAAAATCTCCAACTACTAGGATTTGATCGATTTCTTCCTCAACATTGCACAAATATCTAACCTTGCAACTTCAAATGAAATTTGGATTCGATCAGTGAAATTTGGATGTTTCAAAGTAATGATTCAGTTAAAATAGTACAAACGTGCATCATATTGTCCCAACCAATCCATTCCAAGTGTAATTTCAAAACCTAAACAATCAAACACATGCAACTTACTCTAAAAACAAAATCTGCCAAGGTTTATCTCAAAAAAACTACGCAACATCCCAAGCGTTGCATAACTACTAATAGGATTAGCAACTCTTAAAGAAGTTACTAGGCACACAACATTCAAACCAAGTCTATCTACTAATTCTTTTGATATAAATGAATGTGATACGCCCGTATCGAAAAGAATTCAAACATGTATACTATTAAGTGAAATAATATCATTTAAGATTGCAGGAAATTATCTTTTTGCTGGCTAGAAATTCCATTAGATTCCACGACATTCATGAAGTGAATAAATCCTTTGCAATATCAAAAATTCGTCTTGGTTCCATTAGTCGTCTTGCATTCATTGAACTAATGCCTTTTGGTTCCACATGCATAGGAAACAGCCTCAGCTCTTTCTTGCTTCTTATGATCCATAATCCTTCCTTTGTTTGGCCTTTTCTTGAGCTAGAGATTCTTTATCTAAATATGGAAAAATTCCCTCTTCTGACCAAAATTCTTGTAAGGCTGAATTCCCGTATTCTCCTTGGCATACATGCCTTCATAGCTCATTTCCATATCGACTATCTCATTGAAAGGACACATAAGCCAAGTCATAAGTTTCGTGTAGCTCCATTTTTAGACAATTGACAAACTTTTCATTTTTTCAAATGGAGTACTAACTAATGCCATTCCATGCTAGATATTGCATCAAAGTTTCTTACGTATTATTGCATCGGGCTTTGGTTTTATTTTAGCTCGATAAACTTGTGGAATAAGGAGGCATTTCAGCTTCTGGCACAAATCTGTACTCAAATCCTTCTTTGAACTGCTCCCACCCAATATCTTCTTTTGGGATTTCTAAAGTTAAAGCATCATACCAGTCTAGGGCACTTTCTTGTAGCTGGCGGGCACCTAGTTGTCTTTTATGTTGATTCTCTAAACTCATGTCTTTGAAAATACATTCACATGTTTTTAACCAGAATTACACTCCAATAATCCCTTCATTGCCTTTAAACGATCATCCGTCGAGATAGCTTTATCACTGCATAGTCGAGAAAATTCACTTTTTCGCACAAGACTTAGATTCCTAACACCATTTACATTTCTGTTCCTTATAACCTCCTTCTACTAATTCATAGTTATCATGACACTACTGCTTCCAGCAATAGCATGTTGCGAAGTTTTTCCATTTGTTGCATCACTTATTCTTTGGCCAGCATTGCTTCTCAAACCTCTAACTAGGGGTGGGCATTTAACCGACCGAACCGACTTAACCGGCCGAACCGACCTTAGTCGAACCTCTTTAACCGAAAAAATTGGTTAACCGAACTTTAGGTTAACCGACCGATGTTAACCGACCAAAATCGGTTCGGTTAAAGGTTAACCGCGGTTATATATCGGTTAACCATTAACCGAAACTATTTTTAAATTATCGGGCCTACCCGATCCAATTATTTTCGCTACCCGACCCATTGCTCTTTTCCTAACCCTAGCCGCTATTCAGTAATCTCATGACTCATAACACAATTCAATTTCGTTCCCTAAATTAGCTTATCTATTTAATTTTCATTCTTCTCAGAATCTCAATCGTGATAATCTAAGTAATCAACTCATCCTCTGCTAGTCTTCCAAGTGTCGCCTTGGTCTTCAATCTTTGCTCACTAGATCGTCGATTTCAGCAATGGTTAATACTGGTAGGAAAAGAAAAATGTGAGTTTGATTTTCATTTTTCATCGTTTCAATCATGATTTGGTTGCTTCTTTCTGTATACGATTTTCATTTTGCATCGTCGATTTTCATGCGTGATTGTGTCTCCAGTTCCAGTTTCATAGTTTCAGCATTTTACAATGTATATCCTATTCTATGCTTTTGTATATATACCATAATGGTTCATTATCTTATTGAAGAAGGGTTAACATCTGATTGTTTTGAGTTAGCGTTGGACAAAGCGAAATTTGAATGCTTTTCACACTCTCACACTTTTAATTCTTTTATTACAAGCTTTCTTAAAACATGAACTGATTAAGGCTATTATTAAAACAAATTTCAAGAAAATAGAAGAACATGATTTTAAAGTTGAGGTTACTACAGCGAAGTTATACTTGGATGTGATTTCAGGGAAAGACAATCTCCCAAACTATATTTATATGCTTCCAAACTCTACTCTAGATCATGCACAGTTGGCCAACAAGAATAGCATTAACTACCTTTGAGCCTTGGCATTAACAATTATTCGTATAATTTTGTTCATTCTTATGTTAAATAATGTCATCTATGCTAGCCGTTTGCTTCTTTCATATATTTTTTAGCAACTGAACTTTTACTTTTTGCATAGTTTTTCCTAATTTTGTTGCGTATTCATCGTTTACATAGCAACTAAATTTAAGTCAATATATTATTCAAAGCTTCGCCCAATAAATGGTTGTTTCTTTAGGCAGTGGCGCTCTTAGAAAATGGACATGGCTTAAGTGAATAGGATATGTGGTTAGATGATACATCAAAACTTCCATTTATTCTTTTTGTGTTGCTTTATATAACCTTTTATTATATCAAAAAAATAGGATAGTTATATTATTGTATGTTAAATTTTATTAATCGCTTTTTCCCATTGTGGCCCATTCTTAACGTTTCTTATCATTTACGTGCATTAGATAAATCTTAAGTTGTAGGCATAATTTCATAATTTATGAAAGAAAATCCATTTCCCTTGTGATTAATTAATTGAATAAAATAACATCGCCAAATATATAACTGAATTTTCACCTAAAAAAAGTAGTTTTCACTTTTCAGTGTAATTGTGTTGGTACCGAGACCTAATAATAACATGAAAGTTGAAGCTTCGTGGTATCATTAAATACTTAACCAAAGATCAATTTTTCTTCTTTGTTCAAGCATGGCTGGCTTGTATTTGTATGTGTTGTTCTTGTTGCATGAGTATTTACAATGATGTGTTTTATGGCTAACTGGTGATTTACAATGATGTGTTTCACGATTACATTTGTGCAAGCAGGATGTATGATGGATTGCCTATGGGGAGCAAAGCTATGTAAGTTATGATATCAGGTCTAATTTTGAATTTTACAAGTAATCATTTTGCATATTTGTTTGTTTGTTTCAGACTGTTTTAAACTCTAAACCTTGCTGCAGATATGCATGAAATCGTTGAGAGTAGAGAGCTCAAGTCTTCATTATACTAGGTAAACGTCTGATGTTTTTCCAAAAGCACTAAATTTACCCATTTAATTGCAAATGATTAATCAGCACCTTGCTTTAATATGATATGTTTTAGGGTTTCAACTCAAGTTGTACACTTGCTGTTGATAAAATAACAAAGTAATCATAAAACTTTGAAATAAACAAGTTCTTATTATTTATCACTGGAAAAATGCTTATCATTGAACATTTTGAACGGCTATTACGTACAAACGATACAAATGTTTCAAATTTAAACAATTGAAATGCAAAAAGTAAAGCAATGACATATCCACCTATTTCACCAAAGCCCGAATGGCGTGTGCTTATGGATGAGATGGCTGTTGTAGCTACTGAGGAATATAGGTCAATCGTGTTCAAAGAGCCACGTTTTGTGGAATATTTCCGACTTGTAAGTTCTTTACACCCTCAAGAAATAAGTATTATTGCCAATACTAAGATTTATTTGCACGAAGGAATAACCTTGATCCCCAATATCTTGGCGCCTTTTCAAGTTAATTATATCATTAATTGTAGGCAACACCGGAGCTAGAGTATGGAAGGATGAACATCGGCAGTAGGCCTTCAAAGAGAAAGCCAAGTGGTGGCATTGAATTGCTACGTGCCATTCCATGGATTTTTGCATGGACACAGACAAGGTTTCACCTTCCTGTGTGGCTTGGTTTTAGAGCAGCTTTCAAGCATGTTATCGAAAAAGACATCAGGAACTTTCACATGCTTCAGCAGATGTACAACGAATGGCCATTCTTTAGGGTCACCATTGATCTGGTTGAAATGGTTTTCGCTAAAGGTGACCCAGGAATCGCTGCTTTATACGATAAACTGCTTGTTTCTGAAGAACTGTGGTCATTTGGAGAGCGTCTGAGGTCAAATTATAAAGAGACCAAAAGTCTCCTCCTTCAGGTGATTTTTCTTTTGCAGAAAGGACACTTAACTGAAAGTGTTTTTATTGTTACTCTCAAACTACTATCTAGTTTATTTTTAGTCATTACTTGTCAAAATAGCTTATAAGCAACTTATCATATTTACTTCCAATACATATTTTGAGAAATGGCAAAAGTAAGTTTCGTAGTTTTCAAAACATACCAAGGAAATACTTGTCTCTAACTTTTGACTTATAAGCTTCTTTTTCAGCAAGTTGTTTCCAAGTTTTACTAGTGAAATATATGCTAACCAACCTGTAATTGTATTATTAAGGTTGCTGGTCACAAAGATATTCTGGAAGGAGATCCCTACCTGAAACAAAGACTGAAGCTGAGGGGCTCATACATAACAACTCTAAACGTGTGCCAAGCTTACACGCTGAAGAGAATCAGAGACCCGACCTTTGAAGTGAAACAACGGCCGCATCTGTCGAAAGAATACTCAGTTGCGAGCAAACCAGCTTATGAGGTTCACGTGCAAGCTCCCCACCTGTACAACTTATCAAAGAAATAAGCAGACTGAGAAGAAAAGCTTGAGACAAAGTACCTCCCTCTTCTATAACCCTCCATTATTCTTCTAACACTATAACCTGTAATTCGATATTCTCAAATACATAAGCTTGGATTTATAGTTTCATCTATGTTGTTGTATTAAAGGCGTATGTAAAATAAACTTACTGGATTAGTGAGGCCAAGAAACCAATTGATGTTTGTTGATTAGTAATGAATTGGTGGTGGCGGGGAAGAGTATATAATGTGTATTTACAATGTGTTGTGTGTGTTTAACTAATCTAATGTTATATATGCATGAGTATGAACTATGAAATCTGAACTTGAATTTCTATGTGTTATTTTTTTGTTGTTATGTTATGTGTGTGTGTGTTGAACTTGAATTTTAGTTTTTGCATTTATGTTATGTGTGTTCAACTCAAATAATGGGTGTGTGTTGAACTTGAATTTCTAATAGGTGGTATACCTGCCCTTAACTTGAATTTATTTTCTATGCAAACATTTCAAAGTTGCAAACAATCAATCGGTTAACCATTTTAACTTTACTGGTTAACCGCTTAACCGTTTAACCGCGAATAATAGTCGGTTAACCGTTATATATGATCGGTTAACCACGGTTTAAATGTTGCGGTTCGGTCGATACGACCGATAATGGTTAACCGAATATCGGTTAACCGAACCGCACATTAGTTTAGGTTAACCGCAAAAATTAACCGATTTGTGCGGTTAATCGACCGCGCCCACCCCTACCTCTAACTTCAGGTCTAACCATGGTTACAATCATGATTACTGTATTTTACTTCATACAAGAAGGGGATAAGAAGTAAAACTATTATATAGTAGGTAAAATAACATATAAGTCCCTAAAATGATCATCCCAATGACCTTATTTATTCTTACTATTCCTTTTGTATAGGGATATTATCTACCTAAAAGATTTTTCTAATGCCAAGTCCCACTACATAGGTCTGACCTTGTTACTTATTTATGTATTATTCTTAACCATAGCTCTGATACCAACCTATGATGCCCGGCCCCTATACCCATGCTAATGAAGATTCGAAACTTTTCAAAAGCACGGAGAATGGGACACCTGATGAGTGCTCCATCATATGCATTCCTTTGGGCCAACATGAATACGTTATATACACATCATAATCACTTACCAAAACATATCTCATCTCACCACAAAGTAATGGAGAAAAAGAGTTTCTTAGAGTAGAACAATAAAAAAATAATAACAAAAGATACATTCGAAAGTATGTAGCCAATAAATACAATTCATCACATACATAAGTTACAAATGTTTGGTTGAATATGTATGAAAGAGAAGACCAACATTGCTGCATAGAGTACATCGTCATACATTACACATACATAAGTTTATGCTATAATAGTGTAGAACATACCTAGTAGAATAATATACAATAGTAACTTCCTCCTTATCCAACAGCTAGCCATAAACTAAATGATACATGCAAATCCTCAAGCTACTCATGAAAGAACCTGAGAGTTATTCGTAAGGAAAATAACACATGGGTCACACTAGATCTAGTATGAGCAAAAATCTTTATCTAAAATAGATTATAATACATAATTACATTATAAATAAAAACATAGTCGACACACTCCATAAATGTGGCTCTAATTGTAATTTGAACTATTAATAGCATAAGGACAAGTGTGCAGAATAGAAATAGCATCCTTCTAAAACATGCAAATAAGCATACTTGAAGCTGGGCCTATAAACAGAGTTAGCACGGTTTATAATAGGGTAAAGTGTTGGTGTCACACACTCATAAACTACATGTATGTCACATGTATGTCACCATATGTCCATACGTATTCATTTATATGTAGTCAAAATTTTACTTCAAAGATATACATTAACTTTATGTCTATAACACAGTAATACCAGAAGATGAGCAACAAAATAGAGAAATACTCATTAAAAAAATTTGTGAGTGCCCTCACATAGTCTCTTTGCTACCCTATATCACAGAGAGGCATCGCAACGATCTTATCCATTAATTAAATTAATTAACGTTAAGACCCATAATTTCTATAGAACAAAGCCCGAGTAGAAGGCTGTTGACCAATGGAAATAGGGAAAACTTGGCACAGACCCTAGGCATTATCTCGTATTCGGTCAGCTAAGATCGATATGAGTCTATCTCTTCGTCTTCACTCAAAATATTCTCACATGATTATTATATAGCTCAATCCCATGTTATATAAATAATGTCTGTTTTTAAGGGAACAACATGTGTGAGAATAACATAGAATCAAATTTTGTGAATTATGTATACAGTCACATATGAATATAGGAAAATAAGTAATATACAAACACATTATTTAGATGTATGGAATTTGGGGGTTTATTTTATGATTACCGTTATTACCGTCTAATTGAAATCTCATAATAAAAGTTTGGTGAAATATTAAGAAATTATATTCAGCTACGACTCATATTTTTAAATAAAGCATGATAATAGAAAAGAATTTATTAAATTAATTCATAATTTGAATGATTGAAAGATTTAATTATTAAATATATATGTTTAACTAGAAAAATGTTTTCCGAAATCATTTGATCTTCAGCCAAAAAAATGATAATTTTCATAATGATTATTAAATTATAACTAACAAGGAAATTTGACTACAAGTTTATAGGATTATAATAATTAACTAATAATTTAAACTTTACAATTTATTTTTAACTTTCAACTTATTTCTTTTATCAATCATTAACGAAATTTAATTTTGAAAGTCTTCAAAACAAAAACCTTCACTTCTATAATAATTAAAATAAACACTTTTTTTCTCCAAATATAGTTCAATTTACTTAAGAACTTTGCATAAACTTAACATTTCTTATGACATTTTATTTTAAAATAAAGATCAATTTTCTATTTTAAAAAATAAGTTTTAAATTTATTTTAGATTTATTTATTTAAATTTAATTTTTAAACATTATTTAAAAATTTAATCTATAATTTTTGAATTTTAATTTATTTATTTATGAAAGTAAAAGGTACTATTTTTTATAACCTGACCCAGTGGGCTGCAGCCTTATTTAAGCTCAAACGGGCTGAAACAGTTACTTCCAGCCTAAAAAAGTGGGTAGGAAGCCTACTTTGCTACAGCCTTTGCTATAGCAAATAATGCTACAACATAGGTTGTAGCCTATGTTGCTTCCAGCTGTGCATGCAGGTGGAAATTATTTTTTATCTCACCTACACATGCAAGTGAGTTTAATAGGAAAAAATTCTTTTCATGTGAAGAAAGTAAAATGAAACTCCTAAAGCACGACCTTTTGTACTCCGTCCATCCCCTCTTGTGGCCAATTTCAACCATTATGCACGGGAAGTTTACACCATTAATTTCTTTTTGTTATACTCTACATTACTAATAATTTAACCATGTCCAATTCAAACTATTTGTGTATTCATCACTATCCCAAGTTTAAAGAACTCATAAAATAAAACAACCAATTAACATCCAATTCAACAATTAATCACTTTAAACTTAAATTCAGACCGAAACAAACAATGTTATCAAAATAGCAACATCAAATACTTTATATTATTATAGAAAAATAGGCATGCATAGAGTAAAATTTATAAAATAGGGATTTATAAATTTCACTCACCTAAACACTAAAATTCTTTCTCTATTTGTTTCTATTGTTGATGGAAACCCTATCTACAACCATTAGACACCAATTTCTCCCCATTCTATCATCTTCAAAATTTCCATCCTTATTAATACGAGTTAAAATTGATATATATATATATGTGTGTGTGTGTGTGTGTGTTAGAAGGTAGCCTGTAGATTTGAGGTTGAGTGGTATTTAGATTTTAGGAAATTTTGGTGATTTTATTTTAATTCTTGAAGTAGGCTGTTTTGGGTTTGAGAAGAAAAGAAAGAAGAAGTATGTTTATTTATCTGAGTGGAATAAAGAGGAGAGGAGATACATATGTAGCTGGAAAACCAATAAAAATGGACATGTGTATGGCTGGGATGGGAGTAATGGGCACATTATAGGGTAAGGTGTTGATTTGGAAAATTGTTCAATGGCACTTCATATTTCAATGCATCTTATTTTAATACTTTTTACACCAAAAAGCCCTTCAAACTTATTGTTTTGCACTCCAAAATTTACTTAAATTCTTATAATAAAATTATAAATTATATTATTCATCAAAAATAAGTTCTACATAAAAATAAATTCTTTTATATTTTTAATAATTCTTTTATTAAAAGAAAACGATGTTTAATGTAACAAATCACTTTGCTCTTACTTTCATTAAACCACCATATTAATTCAAAATAAAATCTTCTAATTTATTAAAATAAAATTTCCTAACCAAAAATAGAAACTAATTTTCGTTTTTAATTATTATATAGATGATAAATAATTTATTTTAATTTAAACAACTAAAGATTTCAACTTTGTGTCAAAATAAATATGTGCAACCAAACTATAATTTTTCTTATTAAATAATATTCTTTATTTTATTTATTTCACAAATTAAGAATTTATTTTCACTAAACATTATTTTTTTTACAACTTAAAATTTCTTAATTCAAACTTTACATCAATTAATATTAATCTTCTCCTAGAAATGGTTTTAACCACTTCAACAAATCTCTTGTGTATTTAACATATATAAATCATGCCAATGGTGTAATAAAAATACATCAATCTACAATAATGCTTATTTATTTTATTATTTTTACTAATCAATGGTTTTTTAAAATTTGGGTTGTTAAACCGAAGGTTGAGTTAGGTTGCCTACCGGAGGACTAGATTATGGTTAGCTTTTTATATTTGTTAGAGTTCCCATGGGGCGAGTTGTCATCGGTGCCTATCGTTAGAGATCTGTATAGTTAAATCCCCGTAAAATCCTTGTTATAGTGCATAGCACTCTTCAACCGCTATGCTATTTCAATTTAGCGCTAATAAACATAAGGTCCTCTTTAAGCCCCAAAATTTTCCGCTACACTCGTTAAATCAAGACTTTTTAACACCCGCTTTAGTAACATTAATATACAAAGTTTTATCTGACTTTTTCTCTTTTAAACCAAATCAGCAAGGTTAGGGTAAAGATCTAATTTTAAGACATAAGTGCTCAATATAAGCTAGAAATTTATTGTAGTCACCAAATCTAGTCTGCATAAACATTATATTCTTTGGTTTTGTTACATAAGATTAAGCAAATTTCTTTTCCTACACAGACTAGTGAGAATGAGAACCTTACTTTTAGTGTTACAAAAGATTAAGCAAATCTAACCATTTCAAGATTTAAATTCAAACATAGATAATCAACACAGATATATATTAACATACGGTCATATATATATATATATATATATATAATGCAGCAAACATAAAGTAAAAGTAAGGGAGATGACATCAGGAGTTTTGTACTGATTCAGATTAACCAATCCTATGTCCAGTCATGATAGTGTGTATACAAATTTCCTTTCCAATTCCTACTTTAATCAGGTAGCAAGAAAACAAAAATGCAACATTGATTTCAAGGCAATAAGATACACCTTCTTTCCTTTCCGAGCTTAGGGTAGACTCTCGTGATTTAATCGGGTAACAAGATCACCCATTTGATTTAAACGGACAATAAACATATCCAATTGATTTGAATGGGAAACAATCACACCCACTCAAATATTAGTATAGAGTTGTTGATTCCAAATACAAATGGTTGTACTTTGAATACAAAATATCATATATCCCTTTGATAGTACCTTGATCTTTGAATTAATGAGAGAATACTTTCAAATCAATAAACATATTATAGAGAATGAATGTAGTAAAGTAGAGAGAAGAATTTGAGTGAATCTGAAGAGTATAGAAAGTTTTTTTTGTGAAATATATAATGAGATTTTGGAGTAAGAAGAATATATAGAAAGTAGTTAGCAAAATTAATTTTCCAATCCCCTTTATATAGTGTTTGAAGAGATATGTTTATTTATGAAGAGATGTAACAAAAAGTCATTACTCAAAATGCAAAAGAGGCCTCTTCAATGGTACATATATCGACATACATAGGTAGAGTATGTCGACATAACCCTGTTTATTTTGAAAACCAAAAACACTTTTAAGGTGTTGCAAAATTTTGAACTTTCGTAAAATCATTTATATATAGTTTTTAAATATTTAATATATAAAACTATTATAAAATATTTGTAGAAACATATTTTGAAAATAAAATAAATACTTTGATAATAATATAATTGTTTTGATAAGAGAGTATTCAAAGAAAAGAAAGTTGTTATCCAAGGACTTTAGAAAATTAATCTAATGTCTATTAACTATAAACTATAGTCTTAAACTCTTCGCGTTTTTGTCTCTAAACTCATGAGTCTTCAAATATCTTGATCATCTCTGAACCTTGATATTTAGTCTTTTTACTAATCAGTCTTCAAAGTCGATCATCCTGTACTTGTATAAACCTGTATAATATCTTGCAAAATACCTATATAACATGGAAAAAAATTAATACCTATATTTATATGGTTGTTGTCATCAAAATCAATATCCGTGGTATTAACAAAAACTGTATGAGAGAAAGTAGCTAACATATGATTTAGAATTGAGGGAAATAGTGTTTTCTTTGAATATTTGGATACAACATTTGCTTGGGGAAAGATTCAAGTTATCCACGGACCACAAATCATTGAAGTACATCTTCTCACAGAAGGATCTCAACCTTCATCAAAAATTATAACTTTGAAGGTTCAACCTTAACCGAAGTCTTATAATGGAAAGAGTTCCTAACGAGAAAGTTGTGACAAGCTCTAGTAGAATAAGTGCATCACCTATAATACTACCACAATAAAATATGTAAACGAAAATTTATAGATGAGATAAATATGGTTTCCTCAATTTAGTGTTCAATAAAATATTGTGACATCAATAATGCAATGGGGATTGCAAAAGGAATCAATAACTCTTGAAAAGATAGATGCATAGTTTGTGACTTCTAGATGATGAATAGTTTACCAAATGAACGGATAAAGAAAATCTAATATCATAGATATAATATAATAATAAACATCAATTTGTTGACGCACATCTCTCGGTCTAATCTACGACGATGCATCGAGAAGGCATTTGATAGTGGATCCTAAATTTCCCTAAGGGCAAGTGGGAGATCAAAAGTTAAAAGGGTATGTCCTATGGTCAATTATGTAATTTGTTACATTTCTATTTTTGAAACCAATCTAATTCGAAATAAAGTAAGCTTTTGGTTTTTTTCCGATTATATATAGTTTTATATTATGATATAAATAAATTATTAAATAGTCCATTAATACACACACACACACCAAAAATGGCATAACACCCTAAAACTTATAGAAATACCGAGATCTAGTAGAAAATAAATGTAAAGCAAAAGGAACACCATGACTTTTATAGTGGTTCAGCAATCTCCGACCAACGTCCACTCTATATTTTATTTATTAGTGGTTTAGGAATCACTATTACAAGAGATTTACTAATCTAAGTCCTAGAACAACAAATAGTAGCTTCCTAAGTGACTTCAATGGAAGAGATATAGGAGGTGAAGAAGAAGAAGTGCAAAAGGTTCCTTTTCAGTAGCCATAAGGTTTGCGTTTATAAGGGAATTCACTAGTAGACTCAGAAGCCCACGAAGTCCAAGGTCTAGAAGCAAGCCCAAAGGCATAGGAGAGCAGTGGTCGACCCAATCATCAATTGAAACCACTTGATACTGAGGGTTTCTCTTAGTACCAAGAAGTTTTATTGGTGGAAGTTTCCATCTTCTGCTTCCATCTTGCTTCTTATCTCCAATCCACTACATTTCGAACGCTTTCCTTTGAAGATTGAGTTGCTTCTGATAACGTCTTTAATATTGCTTGCCTTTTCATGCTTCCCTTGCTCTCTTCTCATAAATCCTTGAAGATATTCATCCATTTTCTAAGAAAAACACTACCACAATTGCTATAAGTTGTGCATCAAGTATGGGAGTTTGGAGGGTGCTATGTGGAAAAAATACCTCTTGATACCCTGAGGTTCCTCTTGGTACCGAGAGGTCCACTTAGCCTCATTTTGCTTGAAACTTGTTGAATTTCATCTTCCAATCCTTCTGAGCATGTTTCCAAGTTCTTGAGATGTTCCATCTTTATTTTTGGCCTTCTAATTCCGACTGAAATTTGCTTGGTTAAAAAGCCATTTAACACTTGCCCCCCAAAGTACGCCTTATGAATGTAAGGTGTGCTTCGCTCAAGAACAAGTTTCTGCAGTAGTCGATCTTTAGCAGTTGACCTTTCTAGCTATTCATCGATTCAAGTTATGGTGAATCATCTGGTTCCTTCAAATTCTCCTGCAAACCTATGGTCATTCCAGACCATCATAACTAAGGACTCTAGTCCTTACTTAAGTGTTAATCTTAAATCATAATTTGTCTGTTTTCATTCGGAGTTATCATATCGTATATCAAAATCGTCCCTTGTTCGGCCAGGATTTATCTATTTTAATCTGATTATAAGGCATTCAAATCCCAAGGTCAAGTCAATGTTCGTTCTAGGGTTCGATCTCTATGGATCATTCAGCATCCAATCTAGGGTTCGATCTTTCCGGACCGTTTAACATCCAATCTAGGTTTCGATATCTCCAGATCATGTAACATCCCTATATAGAGGCCCAAAACTAAACGCTGCAGATGCTGCAGTCATCTATAGTATTAAATTTTGGCGACTAAATACGGTTATGTTAATGGTATCTATAATATCAGAAGCGCTTGAATATGAAACAAAACACAGATTTCAAAACAATATTTTTTTCATTACACTTTCAAAACAAATGTTCCATATTCACATTACGAAATTCTCAAAACGTTTCCTAGGCAAAGATAAAATATAAAAATCACAAAGTATGCCAAGAGCGACATATGAAGATGCCTCCTTGGATGATCAGTGTCATATAGTCATAATTGACTTAATACATACACAGCAGAAATAAACACAAAACAAAGAATTGCAACTCCTAAATAGCTATCCATTAGCCTCCTGCTCTCCTCCAATAGCTTTATTCGTCATCATACTAAAACCTGAAAGAACCTCAACCCTCAGCCTACTCAAATCAAATTTTGAGCACTAGAGAGTTTAAGGGGAAAACATAAACATCGAGGCAAACATAAAGCCTGGTGTGAATAATACTATACATCTCGGTTATTAATGTTAAGTGAGACCGCGCCACTTAGCAGAATGGGTTTCCCCTCACTAACATCCTTTTAAAACATATCTTTTGAAAATCTTTAACATGTAACCAAAACTGGTTAAAACTGTAAAGCATTATTATGTAAACATACATATTAGGTAATAAATGGACTATCATCCCAATACTGTAGTTTTGTTTGGCTAACTACTAAACTTTGGCTGACTCGGGCATACCGAACAAAATACCAAATTTATCGAACATTTGTTAGACACTTCACTTTTGGATGATCTGTCCTTAACTGTCTGTTAAATACTTCTATTCTGGACGTTTTGTCCCTAACTTACATCTCCTAGGGTCACCTGATCCTAATGGTTTTGCGGGCTCACCAATAACCTATTTGTATACAAACATATATTCCCTTTTGTGTGTAATCATAATTTTAGTCTTACCTGTGACAAAGCCCTACACACTGGGATTTTGGACTAAATTAGCTAGGGCCAATAGCTAATGTATATGGCGTGACCCTATACCAGTCCCATCTAGTATTCTAATATCTAAGTCATTTTTCTCAATGATAACCTCCCTCAAATTATCCTTGAAAAACTCTTTCAAATTGATTTAAATCTTTAAATCATATTTACACAAGGAAAATACATATCCTTTATGCTTTACTCAAAATCACCTTGACATATTATATACATAGATTTTACTCAAACATTTGTTAATGAAAAACATTGACCCCTTTCGAAACCATTAAACCTTGCCTTTCGAAAACATTGGAAAATCATTTCCTTTCTTTTCTCCAAAAGTTTTGAAATATTAGATGTTACCCCGCCTTTTGGTCAATGCCGGGATATCAACAAATTGGCTAAAAAGGATGGATATCAGGATTGGAGATCGATTGGAAACAAGGCTGTGATCGATACCATCAAAATTGGACCAAGCTCCAATCAAGGTAGGATCGATCGGGAATGATAAACAAGGCTCGATAAGGCTACATTTCGAATTTTTGGTCAATAGAAGTTCATATGCTCGAGTTATGGATGGATAAATATTCATGAAAAACTGGCTCGTATCGATACTCTCGTATCGGTCACTTCGGATAGGGATTTGGATTAACACGTGTGCTTTACAGTTAGTTTGGATCGATCGATATTCGTATCAATACATCTCGTACGATACAATTCGTATTGATACAATTTGTATCAATTAGGCAGCTCCAGGAAGGATATAGGTTGATGGATGTGGATTGTTATTTTCGTATCGATACATGCATATCAATCGAATGGATATGGCAAAGCATGTTAAATACCCGATATAGATTTGACTATGACTCGAGGAAAATGGTTTCGATCGATACACTTCATATCGATCAAAGCTGGGATCGATATGAGGAATAAAGCAACCGATGGATATGGAGGCAACTGCACTTGGAAGTATTTCGTATCGACCATTCGTATCGATCGATACAAAAGAAGCGATCAAAGACTGGAACGCATCGCATGGATCACAGTGCAAGACTTGGATGGACATGCAAATGATGGAGTGTTGCTGACGGATACGAAACTCTTTATGGATACGAAATCATCAGCCTACATTTGCAAAGGCAAACTTGGATCGAACATATCTCAAAAACTACACGTTGGAATTTCATGAAATTTGGAAAGCAAGGACTATGCACTATCATCTTTTACCATGATCGATCTTAGCTCGATCTAACATGGGGATTATCGATATGAAGGACTTATTGATCGATCCCAAAGCATGGAGGTAGGCCCTACTGATCTACATACGGGCCCACATGGACCAAGAGACTTCTAGGCCGAAATTTCAGCTGGATATTTTGCGTCCTTCACCTATAAATACAGGAGGCACGACAACAGGAGAAGGACTTTTCCCGGCTTCTCTTTATCTCTTTTTTGGCTAAACTTTGTCACTTTAGCGATTGATATTGTAACTGTAATCACAATATAAAAGGAATAAAATAATCAATTCAAAGTGGACGTAAGCTGGAGATAGCCGAACCACTATAAATTTCTTGCATTCTTTACTTTCTTGCTCATTTTACATTTTCTATTTCTTCACTTTTACCCTCTACATTATCAGATTTGTAGTATGTGTTTGGATATTGAAGATTTGTGTGTAAACATTGATGCTTTCACTACTTTTGGGGTTTGTGACCATTTTTGGTACGAACACTTTGGTGCTTTCATTGAGAGGAACCAACTCCCACTACTTGAAAGGATTGGATCTGAAGCTATGGTTAGGCAATCAGCTAGAAGGTCATTACCAGAAAGGAGCCATCAAGAGGAAAAGTCAAGAGGGTTCCTCCAAAGTTGGAGCAGATCACGCATCCATCTACATCACGAGGGATAAGATGCAGACTATGATGGACTATGCAAGAGCGGTTGTTGAAAAGGCAGGAGGAGATGATGTAGAATCTTCTCAGATGGTTCGGATAGGCTGGAGCAGCAGGAGCTGCAGGAGGTCAAATCCACGGAGTTAGATCAGAAGGACTCAACAGGTAATCGGATGGAGCAGTTCAACAGGGGCAGTCCCCAGTCAGCACACGACTATCAATTTGGATGGATCTAGACTCGGAGGCACACCCCCGCGTAATACTGGACCAATCCATGAAGGAATACCAGGTGGCGGTGCACAAAATAGTGCCGATAGGAATGTAGGAGTACATGACGAGGAGTACATACCAAAGTTCCCCTAGGGACTTGGAGGGAATTTAGGAAATGAAGACGGGGGCAACCCTTGGTGAACAATACTGGATTGGCGGAAATTATCAGGCGAACTATGCATGTAGGTCTGATAAATAGAGATTTGGAAAAAGTAAACAAGAGTTTGTTCACTCACAACATAAGAATGGCTAGGAATCCACCAAAGTTCAAGTTTCCTACTCTGGAATCATACAACGGTAGGACGGAACCTACCGATCATTTGATAAGATATACAAGACACATGGAAGTGCTAGGTGCATCGGAGGAGGTTATGCCCCGATGTTTCCCCCTGTACTTGACGGGCTGCTATGTGGTTCAGGCAGTTGGAAAATGGATCTATTAGGATATGGACAGAATTGGTGGACGGGTTTTTAAAGCAGTTTTGGGTTTATATTAAGTGGCCGAAAAATGTGATGACGTAGACGTCGGTAAAGCAGAGGACAGGAGAGTCACTCAGGACTTTCCTAACCCGGTTTAATGCGGCGGTTACTTCGATGGATCGGTCGGATCCATCAATAGTTCTAATGGTGGCAGTGTCAGAAGTCAGGGACAACTCGGATTTCAAGATATCATTGATAAGAGATCCACCAATGGATCTCGGGGGATTCTTTCATGAGGCCGGAAGGTTCCTTCGGTAGGAAGATGCAAGCTTGGATATGAAACCAAAGGAAGTAAACGTGGTTAAGGATGGAGGACCATCCGATGAGAGCTCAAGTAAGGATAAGGACAAAGGGAAGAGGAAGTCGGATGACAACTTAGGTAGGACAAGGAAACAGTAGGGAGAACCAAAATTCTCCACTTACACAGGACTGAATGAAACATTGGAATGAATATACTTGGATATTCAGGATCGCCTTCCTTATGGAAGGCCGGCAAGGAGGGAGCCCCAAGAACATGAAAGGGCATCGGGAAGGCACTGTCTTTTTCATGACCAGGATGGGCATGATACCAATAGCTGCAGGCATTTGAAGGATATAATCGAGAAGCACGTAAGGAGTGGTCAGTTGTGGCAATATGTCGGGACTCGGAATGCGGCGATGGAACAGGGCAGCCACCGTCTACCTCAAACAACGACCGCACGAGGCACATGAATGATGGTCGGTTGGTCATTAACTGATCAGGGTGGCATAGAATAAGTAGCAAACTCTGGGCAGATGGCTAAGTCACTTACTCATGTACGGGGATAGAGATAGCCCCTAGGCATGCTCTAAGATGATGATAAACCGTGATGCTCTAGTTTGTGAAATTTGCCTTTTCTTTTCGGTTTGGATATTTTATTTTTCTGGTTTGGTTTTGGAGTTTGGTTTGGACTCTTGGTTTTGTTGATTTTATGGTTTGGATGCTTGTTTTTTGGGTTTGGATCTTGGTTTTAATTTTTGATATAGATTTCTAGTTTTCAGATTTGATCTGGATTTCATATTGGATTTTGATTGGATTTTTATCTAGTTTCTGGTAAAAGGTCGTCGGGTATGGATTATGCCTGGCAAGGGGTAAGTCACTTCGTCCGAACATGGCGAATCACTTATTCAGGTCGTCATGTATGGACTATGCTCGGCAAGGGTCCGAAGAGACCAGGATCGGCTTATGACTTAAGCCACGGCGTTGCTCAGCGTTCAGGGACACTGAACCAGGATCACCGTCGATCTAGGACTTATGCCAAGGCATTGCTTAATACAGGTTGTCGAGTGTGGATTACGCTTGGAAAGAACCTGGAGAGGTTATGGATTAGGATATTGGCTTTGAACAGCTAAGAATTTGGGCATGAACCCGAAGTGGTCCCAGATTTGGCTAAGGGCCCGGAGCGGTCCCGGATTTGGATATTGACCCGAAGAGGTCATGGATTTGGTTATTGGTTACTGGATATGGGTGGATTAGAACTTGGTTGTTGGGTCCGAATGGATATGGAATTGGCTAAGGGTTTGGTTACTGGATTCGGAATCGGATATCGATTCAGAGCAGTCGTGGATTTGGATAAGGATATGGTTATGGCACTTGGATAGAATAACTTGGTAATGGATTGGATTATGGATCGGATGATATGGCTATGGATGGAATATGGACTTTGTATGTCGGATTTAAAGCTATTCAAAACATGCCTTCCTACCGCAAGGCATGTTTTGGAGGGCAAATGTTACCCTGCCATTTGGTCAAGGACGGGATATCAACAAATTGGCTAAAAAGTATGGATATCAAGATTGGAGATCGATTCGAAACACGGCTATGATCGATATCGTCAAAATTGGACCAAGCTCCAATCAAGGTGGGATCGATCGGGAATGATAAACAAGGCTCGATGAGGCTACACTTCCAATTTCAGGTCAATTGGAGTTCATATGCTCGAGTTATGGATGGATCAATATTCATGAAAAACTGGCTCGTATCGATACTCTCGTATCGATCACTATGGATACGGATTTGGATTAACACATGCGCTTTACATTTTGTTTGGATCGATCAATATTCATATCGATACATCTCGTATCGATATAATTTGTATCGATCAGGCAGCTCCAGGAAGGATACAAGTTGATGGATGTGGATTGTTGTTTTCATATTGATACATGCGTATCAATCAGATGGATACGGCAAAACATGTTGAAGATCCGATACGGATTTGACTATGACTCGAGGAAAATGGTTTCGATCGATACACTTCGTATCGATCAAAGCTGGGATCGATACGAGGAATAAAGCAACCGATGGATACAGAGGCAACTGCACTTGGAAGTATTTCGTATCGATCATTCGTATCGATCGATACGAAAGAAGCGGTCAAAGACTGGAACGCATCGCATGGATCACAGCGCAAGACTCGGATGGACATACAAACAATGGAGTGCTGTTGATGGATACGAAACTCTTCATGTATACGAAATCGTCAGCCTACAATTGCAAGGGCAAACTTGGATCGATTATATCTCAAAAATTACACTTTGGAATTTCATGAAATTTGGAGAGAAAGGACTTTGCACTATCATCTTTTACCATGATCGATCTTAGCTCGATCTAACATGGGGATTATTGATACGAAGGACTTATTGATTGATGCCAAAGCATGGAGGTGGGCCCTACCGATCTGCTTATGGGCCCACATGGACCAAGAGACTTCTAGGTCGAAATTTCAGCTGGATATTTTGCCTGCTTCACCTATAAATACAGGAGGCATGTCAACAGGAGAAGGACTTTTCTCGGTTTCTCTTTATCTCTTTTTTGGCTAAACTCTGTCACTTTAGCGATTGATATTGTAACTTTAATCACAGTAAAAAGGAATAAAAGGATCAATTCAAAGTGGACATAGGCCGTAGATAGCCGAACCACTATAAATTTCTTGCGTTCTTTACTTTCTTGCTCATTTTAGATTTGCTATTTCTTCACTTTTACCCTCTACATTATCTGGATCTGTAGTCTGCGTTTGGATATTGAGGATTTATGTGTAAACACTGGTGCTTTCACTACTTTTGGAGTTTGTGACCATTTTTGGTACAAACATTAGACACCCCTCCTCAAAACCTTTTAAACATTGCCTTTCGAAAACATTGGAATAACCCTTCCTTTATTTTCATCGAAAGCTTCAAAAACAATGGAAAACTTTCCCTTTCGACCCCTTTTAAACCCTGGGGAACCTTCCCTCTGAAACCAGTCATTTAAAACCCTTTCGAAAACATTAAATACTAAACCTTTCGAAAGCCTTTTGGGTTCAATTTAAAACATGTGGAAACCTTTCGAAACCATTCAAACTTTACTTCTTCGAAACCATCTCGGTCGAAACCACTTGAATTTTTTCTTCAAGTAAAGCAAAAGGATAAGAAGCCCATTAAAGCCGAAAGCACCTCTTTGGAAACCATTAAAACCATTTCCTTCGAAACCATTTGGGGTTATACTTCAACTATAGAAAAAGGGTCTTTAAAACATTTAAATCAAAAGCATCTGTTTCGAAACCATTTCCTAAGTAAGGAAGTAATGGTGTCGAAACCATCCCTTCAAAAGCATTGGAGAAGTGGCCAAGTTTTAAAAATAAAGTATTCCCTTCGAAACCAATATGGTCGAAAGGTAGAAAAGCGGTAACTAAAAAGGTTTCGGCTTAGTCAAAAGCAAACATTTAAAACTAGAGTGCAACCCTTTTGAAACCGTTTCTTTTAAATCCATTGACCCAGTCGAAAGCTAACTGAGTCAAAATAATCTTAGTCGAAAGCAAGCAGGCGTATTTTATTTTAAAAACAAGGTAACGCCTCGACCCCTTCAGAACCTATGGTTTCAACCTCATACCTTTCGCCTTCTATCCAATTCACTACGTACCAATTTCTTGATACTAGGAGCATTGGTTTCGATGGAGTTGAGGGTGGAGGGACTTGGTCGAAAGCCAACCAAGGTGGAAGCAGGTGCCGAAAGCAATAAAACAGTCAAAAAAGCTTGAAATAAACAGTGCTTTTCACCTAACCTGCTTTACGTGGAAAATTTTGATTGGTTGCCTCTTTTCTTTACCACTAAAAAGTGATGTACATTTCAAAGCGAATTAATTAATTTAAATCATTTGCAAAATGCCCCTTCTCCTTAATTAAATACATAAAACATTTAAGTTCCATACCTTAAATAATTTTATATATTCATCAAAACACTTAGGAAAATTCTATGAAAATTCTAGAAAATCCTTTTCATTATGTTTTCTAACATAAATAAATATCAGACCTAAATAATTTTTTATTTTACTATAAATAATTTATAACCCAATAAATTATTTTCTTCACTAGAAAATTAATATAAAATCCACATTAATTCAAAAAATTATGAAAATTGAAACCTATCTCTAAAACATAATTTCTGATCTAGGTTTAAATTTGCAAGGCATTTGGGTGTCATATAATAGGGTTTTCATATCAAACATGTCATAAAAATTAACAATAACATGATTAAATCATCAACAAGCATATATAAACTTCTAATCATCCAAAACATGGCATTATAGTGCAAAAACAATTTGGGTTAACCTTAAAACCGAAAACTATAAGAAGAATGAGATGTAGTTATCATTCACCTTAACTTTGTGATTAAAGATGTGAGATTTGATGTTGAACAAGTTGATTTACTTCTTCCTCTTGAAAATCCTAGCTTTATCATCTCTTGAAGTTGAAAATGGTGGATGGGCTTAGAGTATTATTTACTTGTGAAAAATGTAATGAACATGTGTTTGTTTTCCTAAGGGTTCAGGGTATAAGTTCTTCCTATTTCCTATTTCGCCCTTTCCTATTTCCTAACATATCTTATTCATGTTACCTCGTTTTGAATTACATATTAACAAGGCACAGCTACCCTTAATTATAATCAAATCTCAATCTATTAATTGTCTTACATTATTTTATTTTGTTTAACTAATTAAATATTCTAAATAATGTTACCAAAAATGTGGGGTGTTACGATCTCCCCTCCTTAAAGAATTTCGTTCTCGAAATCATGATAAGGAACACATCAATAGTCAAAGGTAAAACATACCATCAAAACTAATCAGGATAAGCGTCTCTAATCCTGCTCTCAGTCTCCCAAGTAAAGTCTCTAGCATCGTCACTCCATTGGACTTTCACTAATCTGACTGTCTTGTTCCTCAATCTCTTCTCATCTCTCTCTACAACCCGAACTGGTTGTCTAACAAAAGTAAATCAGGCTCTACTACCAAGTCCTCCAACTCCGTTTGAGGAATGGTAGGCTTTGGATCATGCACATACTTGCGAAGATGAGACACATGAAATACATTATGGACACCTGTCATACTGCTCGGCAACTCAACTCTGTATGTGAGCTTTCCAATCCTCTATACAATCTGGAATGGACCAACATATCTTGAGGCCAACTTTTCGGACTTTCCAAATCGTACCACACCCTTCATCGGTGATACCTTAATGAAGTCTCCCGCTGAGAACTCTAGGTCTTTACACCTCTTACCTGCGTAACTCTTCTATCTGGATTGAGCTTCCTTCATCCGTTCTCGGATCAAATCAATCTTCTCTGACGTGTCCCTAACCGAATCTGGACCTAAGACCAATCTGTCTCTAGTCTCCAACCAACATGCAGGGGATTTGCACGGCCTTCCATACAAAGCTTCAAAAGGCGCCATTCCTATACTAGTCTGATAACTATTATTATAGGAAAACTCAATCAAATTTAGGTGATCTTCCCAAGATCCACCAAAGTCCAATACACAAGCTCTCAATAAATCCTCGAGTACCTTATTGACTCTCTTTGTCTGCCCATCCGTCTGTAGGTTATATACGGTACTCATCTTGAGCTTAGTGCCTAACACATCCTGCAGACTCTTCCAGAATTCGCTAGTGAATAAAGCATCTCTGTCACTGACTATGCTACTAGGAACCCCATGAAGTTTGACTATGTTTTTCATGAACAATTTCGCTAAAACTGATGCCGTCCTAGTCGACTTTACTGGAATGAAATAGGCACCCTTGGTCAACCTATCCATGATAACCCATATATTTTCATTTCCTCTCCTTGACCTTGGAAACCCATCAATAAAATCCATGAATATCGAATCTCATTTCCCTGTAATCTCTAAAAGCTGAAGTAACCCACTCGACTTCTGATGTTCGCCCTTCACCTGTTGACAGTTTACACACTGCCTGACCCACAAGCCAACATCTCTCCTTATACCCTCCCAATAGAAGCTTCTCTTAATATTTGGATACATCTTGGTCCATCCAGGATGAATCGTGCACTTCGATCGATGACACTCCTCAAGAACCTCTCTTCTCAAGTTCTCCACATTCGGAACACATAACCGTCCTTTCTTTATCAACCACCTATTCCAGTCAAGACAGAAATCCTTTAAGTCATCGCTTTCCGTTCCTTCCCTCAAATTTCTGATCCGTTCGGCCAAAACTAGATCCTCCTCCTATATAGAAGCTATCTTCTCTATCATTATCGGTCGGACTTCTAAACAAGACAACATAGCACTACCTTGGCTAGAACTAGCAGTCGATCTTAACTGCACACCACAACTGGCTAAAGCTTCCAGATCCTTCCACTCTGCCAACATAGCTAACACCACATTCTGATGTTTTCTATTAAGAGCATCTGCTATCTTATTTCCTTTCTTAGGAGTATACTCTATACCGAAATCATAAGCAGCCAAAAACTCCAGCCACCTCTGCTGCCTCATGTTAAACTCCTTCTGAGAGAACAAGTACTTCAATGACTTATGATCTGTATATAGCTCAAACCACTCTCCCAAAAGGTAATGCCTTCACACCTTCAAGGCAAATATAACAGCAGCTAATTCCAATTCATGCATCAGATACCTAACCTCATGTGGTCTAAGCTGTCTAGAAGCGTAAGTAATCACTTTACCTCTCTGCATTAGTACAGCTCCTAATCATGTTCCACATGCATTAGTATAAACAACTAAATCTTGATTCCCCTTCGAAACCACTAAAACCGGTGCATAGGTCAACAAGTGCTTCAAGCTCTAGAATGCTTCCTCACACTTGTCGGTCCATACGAACTTCACATCCTTCTGCGTTAGCTTAGTCATCGATGCCGCTACCCACGAAAAATTCTCTATAAACCTCCAATAATATCCTTCCAATCCAAGGAAACTTCTTATCTCAATTACTGTTTTTGGTCTTTTCCAATTATTAACGGCTTCGACCTTTTCCAGATCAACTGACAACCCTTTCCCCGAAACTACGTGAGCATGAAACTTTACTTCTCTCTTTCAAAAATGGCACTTCAAAAACTTTGCTTTTAGCTGATGTTGCCTCAGGTTTCAAGCATAATTATGAGATGAACTTCATGCTCCTTCTCGTCCTTAGAGTGTATCAGAATATCATCTATAAAAACAACCACGATCTATCCATGTGCTCTCAGAAAATTCGGTTCATCAAGTCTACAAAGAATGCTGGCGCATAGTGAGTCCGAACGGCATAACTAACCATTCTTACGACCCATATCTTGTTCTGAACGTCGTCAAAGGTATACTATCTTCCGCTACTCTAAGCTGATGAAATCCTGTTGCCAAATTTAACTGAGAGAATATCTTAGCCCCACTTAACTGATCGAACAAATCGTTAATTCTTGGAAGTAGGTATCGATTCTTTATCATCTTCTCATTCAGCTTACAATAATTGATACATAGCCGTAGCAATCCATCCTTCTTCTTAGAAAATACAGCAGTTGCTCCCTAAGGTGAACTACTCGGTCTAATAAAACTCTTTCCTTCCAAATCTACCAACCGATTTTTCAACCCCTTCATCTCTGTTGGTGTCATCCTACTTGGCGACCTACTTACCGTTCTGCACCAAGCATCAGATCAATCCGAAACTCAATTGCTCGTTTCGGCGGCAATCCAACCATAGGCTCAAACACATCCGCGAATTCTCTAACTATGAAAACCCTATTCAACTCATCTTCCAACTCCATAATATTCAACAAAGCATTCACCTCACAACTAGGGTTTTCTACGGTGTAAACTATCCGGTCATTACAATTTGGATGTCTAAGTGATATTTTTCTATATAGGAAAAATATCCTAGCATCATAATTACTTAACCAATCCATCCCCAATATGTTTCTGAACCCAACAAAATCAAATACATGCAATCTGCAAACAAAAGTATAACCTAGCAAGTCAAACTCTAAGTGGCCACACTTCATCCCAAGTGTTGCATACCCTACTATCAGATTCGCAACTCTTAAGGAAGTAACTAAATATGTGGGTTTTAGGTTAAGTGTATCTACCGAACATCTAGATGTAAAAAAATGAGATGCACCAGAATCAAATAAAACCATGACAGATGTATCATAGATTTAAAGCGTACCTCCTAACACATCTTTTCCTTTTTCCTACACTATCGACCTTGAAGTAGTAGGTTCCAATGCAAACACTTGGCCTTTATCCCCTTTTGCTGGCTCCTTGCACTAGTTATTATAATGCCTAATTTGATTACAGTTAAAACATCTAATCCCTTTCTTCTCAGCAGTCTTCTTCCCTTTGCCTGTCTGGCACTCATGAGCATAATGGCCTTTCTTATCACACTTGTAACAGACCACCTCGGACTTTCCCTTCTTTTTCGCACCTCCTTTTTTAGCATTCTTTTTATGAAATTTTTTTCTCTTTTGGCCTTGCCCAACCTAGACATCCTTCTTTTTCTCCAAAAAAGCTAACATTTCCTTATGCCTCAATACCATTTCAACTACCACATCACATGGATCTCTGATGTGCAGTAAAGTAACCCTAGCCAACTCTGGCTTCAAACCTCTAATAAACTTTTTATTTCTTTTCAACGTTGTGTCAACAATGGCATGCTCATATTGGGCTAACTCTTCGAATCTTCTAGCATATTCTAGAGCCGATATCTCTCCTTGTTCCAGCTCAACAAACTTCCTAACCAACGCAGATTGCGCCACTACGGACATGAACCTTTCTTGAAACCTCCTCCTAAACTCTTCCAGGTCATAGTCTCTTCATCCACACCAGCCGTAATAGTATTCCACCAAAATAAAGAAGCTCCTTGAAGCTGTCTTGATGCCAACATTCTCTTCTGCTTGTCGTTGAGCCCCAAATTAGCGAAAATCCTCTCACAATGCAATAGCCAATTTTCTACTTTTATAGCGTCTTTTGTCCTGATAACGGGCTTTCCTCCAAGCTTAATATAATCCCCACTTAACTTAGCAAAGTTGTTGACGGCAGGAGCTCCGTGAACTCCTCCTCCCACAGCATTACCTCCAACAACTCCAGCTGCGATTCCAGCTTGCATCATGTTTACGAAAAACTGATACATGGCTCCCATGTCCACTTGGGAACCCTAGCACTGACATTCTAAGCCTGAGCCTGACCTCTTCTAGCACTTGGTCGGGCATTTCCATTTGTAATGGTGCTGTCTCCTCCCAGGTTAACTCTACCTCTTCTTCTGTCCATATCTGTATTCCAGCCTAATGAGATACAGAAGAATAGTCTAACAACGATAGGAGACTAGAGATAAAGTGTATACTTATATATAGAACAGATACAAGTACGTTACTATAATATTATCCCATATCCCAATCTTAACTCTAATTTCTAAGGATTTCATTTTCAAAAATCATTTTTAGTTAAAGTATTTCATAAACCATGCTCTAATACCAAGCTGTAACATCTCCTATCTAGAGGTACAAAGCTAAACGCTACACATGCTGCAGTCATCTATAGTATTAACTTTTGGCGACTAAATACGGCTATGTTAATGGTATCTATAATATCAAAAGCACTTGAATATGAAACAAAACACAGATTTCAAAACAACATTTTTTTCATTACACTTTCAAAACAGATGTTCCACGTTCACATTACAAAATTCCCAAAATGTTCCCATGGCAATGATAATATATATAGATCACAAACTACGCCAAGAGCAATATATGAAGATGCCCCCTTGGACGATCAGAATCATGTAGTTATAATTGACTTAATACATACACAGCGGAAATAATCAGAAAACAAAGAATTGCAACTCCTAAATAACTACCTGTTAGCCTCCTGCTTTCCTCCGGTAGCTTTTTTCGTCATCTTACTAAAACCTAAAAGAACCTCAACCCTCGGCCCACTTAAATCAAATTTTGAGCACCCAAGAGTTTAAAGAGAAAATATAAACTTCGAGTCGGACATGAAGCCTGGTGCGAATAATACTATACATCCCGGTTATTAATGTTAAGTGAGACTACGCCACTTAGAGGAACCGGTTTCTCCTCACTAACATCCTTATAAAACATATCTTTTGCAAATCTTTATCCTGCAACAAAAACTGGTTAAAACTGTAAAGCATTATTATGTTAACATACATATCAGGTAATAAATGGATTACCTATCCCAATATTGTAGTTTTGTTTGGCTAACTACTAACCTTTGGCTAACTCGGGCCTACCGGACAAAATACCAAATTTATCTAACATCTGTTAGACACTTCACTTCTGGACGATCTGTCCTTAACTTTCTGTTAAATACTTCTCTTCTGGACGGTCTGTCCCTAATTTACATCTCTCAGGGTCACCCGATCCTAATAGTTTTGCGGGCTCACTAATAACCTATATGTATATAAATATATATTCCATTCTATGTATACTCATAATTTTAGTCTTACCTGTAACAAAGCCTTACATATTGGGATTTTGGAATTAATTAGCTTAGGCCAATAGCTAATGTATAGGGTGCGACCCTATACTAGTCCCATCTGGTATCCTAATATCTGAGTAATTCTTTTAGGGATAAACTCCCTTAAATTTTCATGGAAAAACTCTTTCAAATTGATTTAAATCTTTAAATCATATTTACAAAAGGAAAATACATATACTTTATGCTTTAGTCAAAATCACCTTGCCATGTTATATAAATATATTTTACTCAAACATTTGTTGATGAAAACATTTACCCCTTTCGAAACCATTAAACCTTGCCTTTCGAAAACATTGGAAAATCCTTTCCTTTCTTTTCTTCGAAAGTTTCAAAATATTAGACACCCTTCCTCAAAACCTTATAAACATTGCCTTTCGAAAACATTGGAATAACCCTTCCGTTCTTTTCATCGAAAGCTTAAAAAACAATGGAAAACTTTCCCCTTCGACCCCTTCGAAACCTTGGGGAACCTTCCCTTTGAAACCAGTCATTTAAAACCCTTTCGAAAACATTAAATACTAAACCTTTCGAAAGCCTTTTGGGTTCAATTTAAAACATGTGGAAACCTTTCGAAACCATTCAAAATTTACTTCTTCGAAACCATTCGAAACCATTTGAATTTTGTCTTCAAGTAAAGCAAAAGGATAAGAAGCCCATTAAAGCCGAAAGCACCTCTTTGGAAACCATTAAAACTATTTCCTTCGAAACCATTTGAGGTTATACTTCAATTATAGAAAAAGGATCTTTAAAACATTTAAATCGAAAGCATCTGTTTCGAAACCATTTGAGGTTATACTTCAATTATAGAAAAAGGATCTTTAAAACATTTAAATCGAAAGCATCTGTTTCGAAACCATTTCCTAAGTAAGGAAGTAATGGTGTCGAAACCATCCCTTCGAAAGCATTGGAGAAGTGGCCAAGTTTTAAAAACAAAGTATTCCCTTCGAAACCAATATGGTCGAAAGGTAGAAAAGCGGCAGCTAAAAAGGTTTCGACTTAGTCAAAAGCAAACATTTAAAACTAGAGTGCAACCCTTTCAAAACCGTTTCTTTTAAATCCATTGACCTAGTCGAAAGCTAACTGAGTCAAAAGAATCTTAGTCGAAAGCAAGCACGCACATTTTATTTTAAAAACAAGGTAACGCTTTGACCCCTTCAGAACCTATGATTTCGACCTCATACCTTTTGCCTTCTTTCCAATTCGATGCGTACCAATTTCTTGATACCAGAAACATTAGTTTCGATGGAGTTGAGGGTGGAGGGACTTGGTCAAAAGCCAACCAAGGTGGAAGCAGGTGCCGAAAGCAATAAAACAGTCAAAAAAGCCTAAAATAAACAGTTCTTTCCACCTAACCTGCTTTACGTGGAAAATTTTGATTGGTTGCCTCTTTTCTTTACCACTAAAAAGTGATGTACATTTCAAAGCTAATTAATTAATTTAAATCATTTGCAAATTGTCCCTTCTTCTTAATTAAATACATAAAACATTTAAGTCTCATATCTTAAATAATTTTATATATTCATCTAAACACTTAGGAAAATTCTATGAAAATTCTAGAAAATCCTTTTCGTTATGTTTTCTAACATATATAAATTTCAGACCCAAATAATTGTGTATTTTACCATAAATAATTTATAACGCAATAAATCATTTTCTTCACTAAAAGTTTAATATAAATTCCACATTAATTCAAAAAAAATTGAAAATCAAAACCCATCTATAAAATGTCATTTCTGATCTAGGTTTAAATTCGCAAGGCATTTGGGTGTCATATAATAGAATTTTCATATCGAAGATGTCATAAAAATCAATAATAACATGAATAAATCATCAACAAGCATATATAAACTTCTAATCATCCAAAATATGGCATTATCATGCAAAAACATTTCAGGTTGACCTTATAACCGAAAACTATAAGAAGAATGGGATGTAGTTATCATTCACCTTAGCTTTGTGATTAAAGATGTGAGATTTGATGTTGAACAAGTTGATATACTTCTTCCACTTGAAATTCCTAGCTTTATCTTCTTTTGAGATTGAAAAAGGTGGCCGGCCTTAGAGTATTTTTGGTTGTGAAAAATGTAATGGATGTGTGTTTGTTTTCCTAAGGGTTTAGGGTATAAGTTCGTCCTATTTCCCATTTTTCCCTTCTCTATTTCCCAACATATCTTATTCATGTTATTTGTTTTGAATTACATATTAACAAAGCACGGCTACCCTTAATTATAATCAAATCTCAATCTATTAATCATCTTACATTATTTTATTTTATTTACCTAATTAAATATTCTAAATAATGCTACCAAAAATGTGGGGTGTTACAGATCATTAATCATCCAATCTAGGATTCGATTTCTCTGGATCGTTTAATATCCAATCTAGGGTTCGATCTCTCCAGATCCTTGCTAAGCCAATCTGATTGCTCTTCGCCGAGGGGACTCAATGGCAAGAAAGTCCACTTGCTCACTCTTCGTTGGACAGACTTACTTTTGATCTCTCCGAATCCTTGCTGAGCCCAATTTGCTCATTCTCCGGCAAGAGGACTCAACGACAAGCATGTCCATCCACTTACTCTCCAGTAAGGGGACTTACTTCTTGCGGTCACCGCCCTGTTTCTCTAGATGAGACTACTACGATCAAGGTCGGTCATCACGTTCAAGTGGTTTGTAAAATCTTAATCAATTTCAGTGGATCACCAATCTCTGTTGGGGTTTCCTAGTTTGTGCCAGTCATCTCTCATGAAGCCTAAGTCAAGGCATCTAGCAATCATCAAAACATCTAATCCTATAAAGGATCACCTTTAGACTTCAAACTCAGAGCGTTTCTAGGGATCAAACAGGATTTTGCACACGTGTAAGCGGTCCGATGGTAATTTTTCATCATTTATTTAAACCAAAAGGCAAGGTAAGGGAATCAAACTTGACTCCAATCTATCCCGATCACGGGGTTATCATCCAATGGAAGTCTCTGATCTATAACTTCATTCCGCCCCCTGTTCCTATGGTGATCTTCTGATTCTAGCTCTTGCTATTGTGCATTCATATTCCAATCTGCCTCTCTAGCTCCAGCATCGCCTATTCCAGGCATTAGAGCTCATCCTAGATCCAAATCGACATTGTCCTCGAGTAAATTCTTCTCGATACCAAGAGGATTGATGTTGGTACCGATCGGTTCTGGTCATGCATGCATTGTTCCAGTTTACTCTGCTCCAATTCCAAATGATCCTACATTAGTTTCTGGTCCTTGGTTCTGAATTCCAGTAGCTCTATTTGTTCCTTGCTATCCTATTATTTGGAAAACCCCCTCAAACATTTCCAGTTATCGAACCATAATTCCATCCTACATCTCCTTCATCATTCTCGCCATCTCCTCTTTGGTCAAATAGATGGAATGACTAGAATTTAAAGACACCTCTTAGTTTCCCCCATTCTCTGATTAACTTCCTCCAATCCTAGATCTGACATCAGGTCTCTTCATCTTCTCCAAATTTTAGATCCAAACTTGTCTCTCAATGAAAACACCAAAATATTGACATCAAAAATGGAAAAAACACCCAAAAACCCATAGAAGTACCGAAATCTAGCAAAAAATAAATGTAAAGTAAAAGGAACGCTAAATTTTTTATAGTGATTCAGCAATCTCCAGCTTATGTCTACTATATATTTTATTTATTAAAGATTTGGGAGTCATTTGTACAAGGGATTTACTGATCTAAGTCCCAGCATAGCAAATAATAGCTTTCTAAGTGAATTATATGTGTGTGTGTACGAGTACTTTGGCATGTGCGATGCACGTGCGTAGGAGGAATTGGTATTAAAAAATGTTGTTTGCAATGTTTTTTAATTTTAAAAAATGATTTACATGTACGTAATGTTGCATTTTTTATGCGTGTACATGCACAGATCAATTGTTTATCAAAATGTGAATGAGAGTAATTTATTTTAAAAAATTATCAAATTGGTAAAGAAAATAATCAACTATTACATGAATATATAGATAAATATAACAAATATTAAAATTAGCATTTTTAGTAAATTGGAACTTAGAAAACTTGCATCATCTCTCTTTTACAAAGTATTAAACCACCATATTAATATGTAGAGAAATTTTCCTGTCAACCATAAAGATCAGACTTCCCATGATACTCACTTCCTCATAAACCCTCGGTGCTTGCTAAAGTATATAACTACTTGATGCTAGTGTGTAGATTTCGAACTTTCCTTTGCATTAATACCGTAATAAAAATTGTAAGACTTAAATTGATGTAATATTTTTCTCTATGCTTTTTCAAGTTGATGTCAACGGCTGTAGCTTGTAAGTAATCTGTAAGAACTAAAATACAATTGCAGCAGTCGTTTTCTCTTCTCCTTGTCCCGAGCTTTAGACCGACATTAGTAATATGTAGATGCGAAGTTAAAAATGTTGTATAAGGGATTTTGTTACGTAAATTATAATTTTTTCTAAAAATCTATTTTGGTTTGTACCGGACATTTTGGTTTGTTGGCCGTAGTATGTAATGTACATATAGTATGACTTTATATGCATAATGACAATGCACTCTTTGTATGCAGTACTTTTAACATAAATGTCAGGGACACAAAACTTTAAGAAACGGTAGACAGTAACTACATGTACTTTTTCTATTACCATGTTTGCTGTATCGTTTATCGTTTAGGCTATTTGTATGAAGTTAACATTGCTACATAAATATCAACACATATACTATTCAATTTGTGATGTTAACCTGCTATAGTGAATCTCTAACTTATCCAAGCCTTTTTGTGTCCAGGCCTTTCTATGCTTATCTTATATTTACTGCTGCATTCTCGGCCCACTTGTGTTACCATAATGTTTGTTTCCTGGACTAAGTACTTAACTTACTATTACTAATACAAATTTTATTCATGAGTAATCTATGAAAGTTTGTTACAGTATTTATCTGAATATTTTAAAATATGCATCAGAAGTTGATTCCCATTGTCTTCCTATACTTGAAATACTCCTACAGTGTTATACATTTTTATTTCATATATTGTATGGGATATGTATGTTTCCAATTTGTATGGTACGAAACCTTCATGCACCATTGTTCTAATTGTCATTTTCTTTATGTTCTACTACACATCACAATTTAATTCACAATTGGTTTGAAAGGCAATACTATTTGGGGTGTGAGGCTACTTTATTTCCACTTAATTGTGCATGGTATGTCCCTTTTTGTACATGTGCCAATTCCTTTTATTTACCGATGGTTACAGATATGCAATAGACCAAGTTTAGGAACACACATTGCACGTTAGGTTATTATTCTGGAATAGTTAAACTATTTGTTATAATGTGATGTTAGTTAGTGACAATGCATAACTATTAAAAGTAGCAAAAAATGTCAAATGAAACTAACTTAAGTAATTTCATGTTTGGTTGCATACCCCTGCAGCCATGCTATTGCAAATGTCGTTGTTGCATCAGATTTCATGCCAGGTCCTTAGGTTCAATGCTTCTACACGCTTGTTATACAACAGTTTATTCAGCTGAGCACCTCCATAATTTTCAGCGAACAGCTTATTCAGTTCGCTATAACTCGGCTCGACTGGCTTCTCCTCCATTTTGCAATCGGTTCCAGTTGCAGCCTTTGATACTCCAGTATTGCGTGTGTTCATGTACTTTGTTCTGCAGTTTTGTGCCCCTCTTTCAGTTTCTGCCTGCACATTTTATAAGAACGCACTACGACTGTTCAACATTACAACACTACATCATGCTAATACCCTTATTCGTACAACATGCTCGCATCTGTACATTATGCCCACATAATTCAACTCTACACGCTCTTAGGATTTTCTACCGCGATTCGCCTATTTCCTACCCTACTAATTGTTTTGTTATATATATATATATAATAATAGGAGATTTACTTACATATCACCTATCATTTTGCCCAAGTGATGATGTCACTCATCGAAACATTTTCTAATACTTTATGAATAATCCCCAGCTTTTTATTCATTGTTTATTGAAATAATACAATTTTAGTTCCATGTATAGCTAATGAAAAAATTCTAACTGTATATACTTTAAAGTACCACATTAATATGCATTTGATTTTATTTGTTAATGCCATTTCAATGGTTTTTGAATCTAACATTAAAATATGAAAATAAAAGATTAATATACATGAATAGGTTTATCTGTGTTATTCATCTATAGTTAAAAGGTTGGTTCCATCAAGTAAATGTAGTCCAAATACAATTATATAAATGAAATAGGATGAGATATAAGCACTTGTCTTTCCATCAAGAAATAGTTGCAAGTACCAAATAATTTACTTAAAATGCAAAGTAATTCATACCCAATACAGAATGAATGATGAACAATTGTACACTAATCAAAAATGACAACAAATTTCCAATTGTTAACGTTGCACTATACCATGAATTTCAGGATTTTGTATACATGGGTGAAAAAAACCGATCTAATTGAAGTATACAACATATACAGCTTGATTTGTTTGCCAAAGGTTTACCACCCAACTAATTATTGCATCTTTGTTTGGTCCTTTCTCATCTTATTGTGCAAACAAAAGAAACGACTTTACTCTTCCATTCAAATGCATCTTGCTCACTTCATTATTTAATTTTAATCCAATTTCTTGCATATTCCACAACTTCAAATAACTAAATTAAATTTTAAATGATAAGACTAATTAGATGAAGAAAAATGAAAAACTACAGAGTTTGTTTATTCAGCTTTCAACAAACTACAATGAATGCTTATGTCTACTATACTCCTAAACGTGTTAATGATCTAAAATATATAGCTTTATTGAAACTGTATAGTTCCAACTTATTAAGAAAAAGAAAGCTTGAGATGAACTCTTAGGTATATGGTTCCAATATCAAAGAAATAATTGTCAATTTATTGTGATATAGCTAATTTTGATTCCAACTTTGAATACCATATTTAAAAACCAAAAATAAATCAAAATTGGGCAAAGGTTGGTCGAAATGATTGAAAATAAAATAAATAAACTACATGCATTAACAAATAATGGGCTAGCAAATCTAAAAGCTTGAGGAAAATCAGTTTTTAATGCTAAATTGAATAAAATGTTAACGTAATAGCAAGATATAGAGGTTTCTTATGAGAAATAGTAATAAATTAATAGCTAATAAATTGGAAAGGTTGCATTTGAAGTTAGTAAGGAATTAATGGTTAACAAAAAATAGCAGCAAAAAATAAATCAACCTTCCGTTTGAGGCAACGATGATCACAACAAGAGACGTTGCTTTTTGTTAAAAACTGTTGTCTTTCAGATAATTCAAGCCTAAATAACATAAATACAATTAATTTCTTAATTGCCTTTGTTGCATAAAATTGAAACTTGGATGGATTGTAGATTAGGGGAATGAAAATAGCAACCAGCACTGAAAATACGAACAATAATGGCAGTACAAGCAAACAACAGTAGAATGCAATGAAAAGAAACGGCGATTCTGAGGCTTTCCTTAGCAATTTTCTTAAAAAATTATTCGCAGGTTTCCCAAGATACAACATAATCTTTCTGCTCGAGATTGTGATCAATACGACCTCTTTGTGATATACAGGAACTGCTTTGATTCAATGGCAGTAGTAGGAGGAAGAAGAAGTGCATTGGTTTTCGGATACAAAACTGATCAAGTTTTTTTCCTTTTTATAGCCTTCAACAGTAAATGGTTATGCCTCTTCGAAAGGTCACGTCCGTTTGTTTGAATCTGGTAGTCATTAGCAACAGTCACATCCGTTGGTAATGCGCAACACTTTTGTTTCTGTTTAAAAAATCGCAACACTTATTTGCAACGGTTGCTTCCGTTTGAAAAACTGTATCCCTTTAAAAAGTCACACTGTTTGATTTTAAACAGAAAAATGTTTGTTTTCGTTTTAGAAAAAAATATAACATGGTTCACTCCTATTGGACCCGATTCGTTACGGGATGGGTGGGCGGCGGCGCATGTGTGTTAGTTCATGGCCATATAGGTCCTCCCCTTCGCACAAAATTACCTGGCCCTACTGGCCAATATGGGTTTGAGGGAAAGGCTATATAAGCATGAAAACTTACTTATTTTTTGGCGATGTGGGACTTTAGGCCTATATGTTCATTTACATTTTCTAGGATCTCTAACAATCCTCCACATGAATGACGATATATGTCTCCCCCACACAAACTGTAATATCACAGAGTTCATATGGAAATAATGCTATATCGAGGATAAGTAGATATTTCAGTTTGAACTTTCGCTAGTTAAAACTCATCGGATATACTTGGCTAATCAGTGAATTATTTCATCTTGAACCGTCAGCCGTTATTGTATAACCGGACAATAAGTTTTACAAAGCATTGTTTCCCTTCTCATCTAGTCTCTTAGTTGTGTTTATTTCGGTCCTTAACAAATTTCGCTCTGTGAGTATTTATAGAGAATTTAAGTCTTTAATATTCTCATTGAGCCGAACCAGCTCACACTAACATAGGTGATCGCATCCATTAAGAGTATCCTACATATACCCCACTTGTTATTTTCAAGATATGGTCATCATTGAAAAGTATAGCTTTAACCTTTTAATACTTCTATACGCATGCATTTGAATGTACATCATAGGAATGGTTTGTAAGGACTTAGTCCATAAATGCATTACTTCTAGAATTACTTAGAACTAGTTTACCTATTGATCCTAGTCTGTGGGATCTCCAATCGCTAGGATAGGTTTTCGTATAGGGTAACTCTTTTTGATTTTAGGCTTTTATACCCATTCCCCTCAATGTGCAGTCGATTTTCTCTCTTGATAAACCAATAGTAAATGGATCCACTAGGTTATATTTGATTCTTACATAATCAATGGAAATAATTCCATTAGAGAGTAACTTCCTAACTGTGTTGTGGCGTCGACGAATGTGTCGCGATTTGACATTATACACAAAGTTTTGCACTCTACTTAACGCTGCTTGGTTATCGTAGTGAATACATATGACCGTTACAGGTTTGGGTCAAAATGGAATATCTTCTAAGAATTGACAAAGCCATTCAGCTTCTTTGCCTGCTTTAGCTAATACAATGAACTCAAATTCCATAATGGATAGAGCTATGTGCAACATCCTGAAATTTTCAACCATTCGCATCCACACAGGTCGGACTTGAATTGCTCAAAATATCAGATTGTTAATTTAAATTTGGCAAATCTCGGCATATACAGTAAATAAATAATCACAGAATCACAGACACTGAGTAATATAACAAGAAGCAGCGGAAACAAGTGAATAGCAGTTCATGAAGCTACTATATATATATATATAACAGAGTTATATAACATACAACTGAAGTCTCAATACAATAGTCAAATACAAGATCAGAATACATCACTGGAATCAACTGAATAACTGCAAGCTAAATAGGTATAGCTGGGTCTCCAAGCGAAGCTCCAACTCCAAAGGTGAGTCTCGAACACTGATCCACTCAGTCTGACCCGAGCGTAAAGCAAAACGCAAAACACTTGAGTCAGGATTAACATTCTTATATCAATAAATCCAACTCAAGTGAAATATCAACTGAAATACAAGTAACTCAAAGGATGTTTGGGATAACCATCCTCTAAGGGTCTGTTAAACTATCTACTATGTAGTAATATATGCTACCATCATATGTCTATAGTAAAGTAAACTATTAAAATAGCGTTAAGGCTTTACATTTTCCAACTTAACACATTTTATATATTCTCATAGTCTATACAGTACCGTAATCTCCCCCGTACTGGGCGTCGTCAGAGGGCACTCCATAGGTATGGTACAAAACAAACTCGTATAAGGCTCGCTAGGTTAGGTGACACGGCACAACAAGGCAATGCCAGGGTAGATATACCAATTACGCATCCGGGCTGGTGGTAACGCATAGCAACCACTATCGCCCACCTCGGAACACACTCCCAAATCAAAAAATCAAAGGCGGCCACCAAATCAATCACAAAGTCAGAATATAGTATCGAAGGAATGTGCCTGATCGGAGTGCTACCTCACTTGGCCCGAGAATCGCTCCTGTTTTAGCCACCTTATGTCAACTCACGGGAGTTGGGTCCACGTAAAAACCTCAATAGGACGTCGCCACCATCCTACTTCATTCTGGAATCTCCAACGCGTACACAGTTGCTAAAGTGGTTTTCGGTATCGACAGAGAGTATGCCCATATCTGATCCCGGTCTCTTTAGCAACCAAACGTTATTATAACACCGCGGTCATTTCAAAATAGTTTATACTTCAAAACCAAAATATCATTTCCATTTCAAAAACCAAATCAATACGATATTATTTTCACCTCAAGTATATCCATTTCCAAAAATCATATCACTTTCCAAAGTTATAATGCTTTCGAAATCATAAGTCTTTTAAAATCAAAACACTTTGGAAATCAAAACCTTGAAATTCATAACACTTTGAAATCATAGCTTTGAAATCATAACATTCTGGAATCCATAACACTTTCCTCTTAAACAGTTTAGATATTAAAAATAGTATATATAAATAAATAGTTTATAAAATAAAATAGTTTATATAAAATAGTTATAAGTTAAAATAGTTCATAAAAAATTGATTTATATTGAAAATGATTTATATTAAAATAGTTTATATTAAAATAATTTATAAAGTAAAATATAAAAATAGTTTAGATATAGTTTAAGTAAAATAGCTTCCTCAAATTTCTCAAATTGATTCCAAATCAACTTAAATTCCAAAATCCAAATTTTATTCCATCCCAATTCATCAAATTCAACTCAATTCAGTTTCTCAATAAACCATTTCAAATTATCGATTTCAAATACATATTTGAACCACGAGATAAGCCATTTCGATTTCAATATATTTCAAAGCTTTAAATATTCCACATTTCCAAAACTAAATTTGATAATTCCATTTATATCTCAATTTAACTTCATTAACATTTAGTTTTGAAATATTTATTTAATCATTTCAATGACATTTAAATAACTCCAAATTACAAATTTAAATAAACTAAATACCCCATCTCAATTTATGTAAATTTGAGACTATTCATTTAAATCACTTTTAATCCAAATCAAGTTATAAACTCATAGCTTTAAAATCTCAAATTTAATAATTTCAAATCAAACTTATTTAAGTCAAATTCTTAAATAAATATAATTTCAAATCAATTTCAAATTTATCTTTCCAACCGGAATCATTATAAACTCTATATTTGAAAATATATATATTTTAAATAAATATTTAAATATATTATATATCAACTTTATTAAATCCACTTTAATAAATCTTTAAAATCAATATTTATTAAAAATATTTATTAAAACTATATATTTCTTTTCAAAACCATAGAAATCATTTTCAAAATATTTATATATAAACCAACGGTGTCTGTATATAATTTTCTACCCTATGGTCAAGTGATACAGATATTTATCATTTCAATCTGTAATTTAAATATATACAGGGATATTTATTTTCAACCCGCAATCCTAAATTCAATTCAATGAAAACTGCTTGGGTTTATCATTTCAACCCATAACGATTTTCCCTTATTCTACAGATCGTTCGGGTATGTATCATTTCAACCCATAGGGAATTCTATACTAACAAGGAACTTGCAGAGTGATAACAGATATGATAATAATATAACAGGCATATATCATCAATATAAATAATAGATAATGGTGTCAGATGTCACAGGTGAACAGATACAGATAGTGGCATATATATAACAAGGTAAATAACTAACAACAGCATATTTCAATTGTCGTTTCAATTGAAATCAAATTTAATAAATATAAGAACGTTAATCGTGAGTGATTGCTCACCTTTCGAGGCTAGAGATATTCGACAATGGACTGAGTTATGAATCCAAGCACGAATTCCAAAGTAAAGCTAGATTGGCACGAATTTTGACGAATAGATCTGATAATAGAAATTGATGGGAACGAATCAAATTAGCTTGATAAAAAAAATTTAGACGAGATGTATGTTATATTATTATTTTCCTTAAACCCCATATTCAATTTAAAAATACATATACATTTTAAATAAATCTTAGATTTAAATATATACACACTCTGTACAACTGTAGACTTATATTATAAAATGTTGTAACTTATATATACCTTAACATAACCAGTAACGCTTATATATACAACAAACCAGTTTTGTATAATACTCATATAGATATATGCGAACAAACTTTTATATTATATATACATAAAAAATTTCACAATATACAACATTTATTGCTATACAAATATATACACAAATCAGAATGCCCAACAACACAGTAAAATACAATATCTAACAGGCTATTTATAACTTGTATACAAACAAAACATGTTTCATATCACTTATATAGCTAATAGCTAATATACATAATAATATATTATATTTAAACCTGTCTAACTATATATATTTAACATTATATATAAAGACTCATATAAACAACATATATAAGTTTATACTATATATATAACAAACACTTAACATACTTATAATTATACAATATATCTGTTATACTAAAACACATATATATATATATATATATAAAAACAACATTGCCTATTATAACGCATATAACTTATAATATATAAGCAACAGATCTAAATTATTATACCATATATATATAAGTCAGATCATAACATACATATAACAGTTGCTAAAATATATATATATATATATATATACTGAGAAAATAATATACGTATATTATATATATATAATACTAACATATATATATTTTTGTACCCAATGTAAAACCATATATCAATACACAAAAATATAAACATAATACCTTTACAACTTATATATATATATATATATAAAAGCAGGTCTTTGAACTCTTATCTACACGCAAATAACAGATTTCTTTTCATAACTTGCATAAACTTTGCATAAAACTAACACTTATATCACTTGTATACTCATATATAAATACTGACATACTCATATACGGCTAACCATAACAAACTATATATAAACTCCCTGCCATATGCATAAATATTGTGCAAGTTAAATTTACTGACATAGCCTATATAAGTCTATATACTATATTTCGAAACATATATATATATATATATATATATATATATATATATATAACATACTCTGTTATTATAACATACACCAGTAGATACTAATTATAAAAGAAAACTACAACAAAGCTTTATAAACTCATATATACTAATATATCTTTAACAAATACTATAACTATATAATATAGCATACTCTAAATATATAAACTAAACCAAATAAACCTATATACCTTTATAAATAACAAAGCATATATATCTCTCTGTAAAAATATGTAGGCTAACATATTCATACGAAACATACATCAAACTATAACTGTATACAAACTGTCATGCTATAACTATATATATAACTATATACATCTTTTATATATGGTCAGCCGGTTATATAAATGTATATCAATCAGTTATAAACTTATGCATTAATATATATATGTATAACCGATTATAAAACTTATACATACATATAATTTATTTTCTTTTATCAAACAAAGAGAAGCCTTTATACAGTAAACCATTTATATTTTCAATAACACGCACATATACACCTTTATATACAAGCTAATGCGCAGGCAACAAAATATATATAAAAATTGAAACCAAACTTACCTATATATATGTAACTATATTATAGCAAAGCAGGTTACCAACTTATAAAACATATATACCTACTGCTTAAAAACTGAACAAAGGATATTAGTTTATAATATAAAATATCCATATCTATAATATATATTAAGTCACCTACACGTTATTACACAAAAATAAAAACCAGACATGAAAACATCTACATGGAAAAACGTACGGTGGTGAGGAGGGGATATGCTTGGCCTATAAAAGTGGATGAGGCTGCGTGGGGAGGCAAGGCGGATGGTGCAACATGGGTGAAGGGAATCTGAGCTTGGGAAAGGCGGCAGGGAAGGGAGAGGAAGGTTGAGGCGTTAATCGCTGTAGAGACGTGGGTTGGTTGCTCGCGTGGAATGATGAGAAGGCTCAAGTTGTTAGTCGGCGTGGCTGGTTTGTGTTGTCGGAGGGAGTGGTGATGTGTGAAGCAATAGAAAAGAGATTGGAGGAAGAAGGAAAAATGCAGATCTCAATATAAGCCTCTATATTTATATTAATCTCTAAAGGATTAACATAAAGAAAGAGGGTGAACGAGTAGATAGTGGTAAAGAGTTGAGTAACCAAAAAAGTCATACATGAATTCCAAGAAACAATTAAAGCTGCTGACCATTGGTTTCTGAACGGTGGAAAATAAAGGGTCATAAGGAAATAAAAGACGAACCGTTACGGTTAACCGTTTCACGTGTTCCGCTGTGTACCGGACTTCAAAACACAGAATTAAATATACCGCAGAGATCGGTACGACGAGACGATCAAAACGGTATACAGATATCGGTTGCACGATCATCCTATCAAAAGTCGATAATCGGTACCGAAAATGCTGCTAATCTGTCGAAAATAAGATAAACGGAGCAATAGCAGTCCAAATTTGAAGAAACGAAATATGACGTCTCACTCAGAAGATTATTTACAAATTTATAATATAAAAATATCCAGGTTTGGAAAATATTTATTACCATCTAATATTAACTGATTTAAATTTAAATAAAACTGCACAATAAAATAAACTTCAATATTATCAGATGAAAATTTACGAGTTGCTATGTTAAAATAGACGTATTCCAAATATCAAATTTTTATTTCCAAATTAAATCATTTAAAAATTCACAAAATTTCAGTTAAATATATTATTAAAACTAATAAAATTTACGGGTCGTTACACTCTTCCCCACTCAAAACTTTTCATCCCCGAAAAGGAAGGAGGTAGGAGAATAGAAACAACAAGAAAGGAAAATAGATTGGAAAACAATTTAAAACCATATAAATTTCAATTTAAATTAATTAATATTCAATAATTGATTTTTATTTCAAGGTATTTCATCAAGTTGATTTGTTTTCAGTTTATATTAATATTTGTTACAAAAATTTCTTTCAGAACAAAGTTTATTTTTATTTATCTCATTTATTAGATCCATTTGATTTCACTTAAATTAATTTCATTTATAATTCAGTCTTAACTATTCCTAAATTCCTATTTATTTATTCATTATCTAATATTCAATTTATCTAAATTAACATTTTCTATAATCATAGATTCAGTGTAAAATCATTCATTATAACCATTCAAATTTTTATTTAAAATTCCATTACCATCATTTATACTATATACTATTCAATTACATATTCAACTTCTGAATAATTTAGGTAAGTTATATTGGAATGTAATTGAGTAGTATACAAGTAAAATTTCCCAATTAAATTTTCAAGTTAAATTGTTTATTCAAAATTTTGGCTTCATTTTATTATTAAAATCACCTTTAACATAAATTTAAGGATTAAATTTTCGATTAACTTCAAACTATTTAGAGATAAAAAAATATATATACGTATATATATTCTATATCAAATCAAATCCATAACCATATACTTATATATTATAAATCAAGTCATACCTTAGAAAATTCAAATCGATTAAATTTTCAAAATAAACGTGTAGCAAAGCTACAGAGTGGTCTCTCTACTTTGAAACTCGAAAATGAATGTCGATGATGCTGCAGTCATCACCGAAATTACTTTCCAGCGACGAAATAGGAGAGTACTGATTTAAGACTATAAAATTCTTTGGAAACAAATTTCTATTAAAAAATACTTTAAATAGTATACATTTAAGACTTTAAAACCAAAGTTTGAAATCACTAGAAATTTAAATTCTCAAATTCTTAATCTAAATTCATTTGAATTACAAATCAATTTATAAACCATGTTTATAAATTCATTTAGAACAATAAATGATAGTCAAATATTATCATTTCAAACAACCAATTTAATTAACTTATTAAATTTCAGAAAATTTTACTTATATATTTATAATATAATTATTCAAATTTATTTCATTTACCAAATTTGAAAATAATATTGTGTCAGTTTGCTCTGTTCAAGTGTTTTAGAATTCCTATCGATAGCATTGATCAGACGAATCGATCGAAAATCCAAACCAACATTAACAACTCAAACAACACAACATAGAAACATTTTTATATTAATTACAAATACACTCCCTCACTCGATGATACAAGAATAGATTCCAAAACAAGGATAGAGATTCAAATTAGTGGGACCCTAATCAAAAGAATTCAAATTGGAAGATAAGCTCGAAACGAAGATAAGATGATTAAGTAACAGAATAGGAAGATGGACATATTGATATTTATCGTGGGCGACCTTAACCGGGTCAACCGTGATTACAAGACTAAGATCGATGCAGAATCCAGAGGCAACTCGACATTTGATCACCAGAGATAGAATTCGAGCACAGTAAGAGATAACAACATCTAAACCGACGATACAGAAATCTTCGGTGAATCAATGCCAATTGTAAAGGAGTTTCACCCCTATACAAATCATACAGTGGAGTTATGGGATACTCCAGAATCAGAAGATCACGAATAGAGAGAGACAGGAATGGATTTTGGAACCGATGGGAACATTCCAAAATTCAAAGGAAACCGAGTCAAAAGGAAGAAATTCAAGCTTGAACGAAAGTGATTCTTTAATCAAATTTACTACATATGCTAAGTTTGCCTAAAACCAGAACTCTGATACCACATGTAACATCCTGAAATTTTCAACCATTCGCATCCACACAGGTCGGACTTGAATTGCTGAAAATATCAGATTGTTAATTTAAATTTGGCAAATCTCAGCATATACAGTAAATAAATAATCACAGAATCACAGACACCGAGTAATATAACAATAAGCAGCAGAAACAAGTGAATAGCAGTTCATGAAGCTACTATATATATATATATATATATATATATATATGTAACAGCCCAAAATTTAAACAAATATTTTATTCATTTATTTAAAGACCTTGGTGTTTGATTACTCAAAAATCTAATTTTGGAAATTTTCTTGTAATGATTTTTAATCAATTGCCCAAATTGTAATAAAAATAAACAATTTTTGTAATTTTGATTTGGATAAAAAGTTTAACTTTAATAGGAATTTTAAATTTAAATTCTAACTGCCAAATTTTCATCTTGAACTGTATATAATTGTACAACATTTGTTCCACTTTTGTTTCGTTTGAATTGGTTGTATACTTTTAAAATTGAGAAATAAATAATGTGAAACAAGAAATAAATTTTGCGTTTCTTTTATACGTAGATACATCTGTTTTCTTAACTTTATATTAAACAACCAAATGGATGAAGCTAAATCAAATTTTATTAATTAGGGTATAAATAGCTATTTAATTTTGGTTTAAAGTGATACGTTATTTCCTGAAAAAAAACGTTAGCATTTTTAATTTACTAATTATGAGAGAAACAAATAAAATCAGTACGTTACTTTGGGCATTACGTTTTATAAGTTTTTCTTGCCTTTTGCTCTATCTATTTGATTCTATGCGTTAGCATTTCAAGTCTTCAGCCGTGTATATTTCTTTTAGGAATTCGAAATCTTGCCTTAAATCTTCCGCGTGGAAGTTATTACATTCCCTTTGCCACCTTCCGTTTGTTTCCTTCAATTTAATAGAAATAAATGCCTTAATTTCCTCTACCGTTCAAAACATTATTTCTTGCCTTCTCTCCACTAAATCAAAGTGAGCAGCTGTTATAATATATACCACATTCACAAATTTCCTGACCACTAAATTTTCTCTTTGGCTTCCATCAAATTTTCGTGAGCATCTTACTGAAGGTAAGGACAACATGCATTCTTTTCATTTTTGTTTTGTTTCGTTTGTTCTCCTTTCCTTGCCTTGTTTTATCCTGTTGCTTGCTCCACCATGTGCTCGGTCGTTCACCACCTTGACTGACCCCTACTCCAGCCTAGAGCACCACCAGCGCAGCCTCTCCCCTCCTCTGGTCGTGAATTCAAGTACTGTCACCACACAAAAACCCTTCGCCTTAGCCTTGCCTTGTCGTTCCACTCTATTTCCTCCACCATCAAGTGAAGCCGCAGCCACCACCACCGCAGTCACCGCCTCCAACCTGCCACGCCAGACCGAGCCCATGCCACCATGAACCCCAGGCCAGACTAAGCCCATGCCACCACGAACCCCAGGTCAGACCGAGCCTCCTTGTGCTTGAACCAGAACAGTGAACCCAAAATTCCATTCGCCACCTTTGCATATTTAAAACTCAGCCTGTGCCTCAACTTCCCGCTACCGTACATGTTCAGATCTGAAATATGGTAAATGGTCGAGCTATGTGGCTATGGGTTGAGTCGTATGGTGAAGTGGTCGAGATATTTCTTTCTATTATTCAACTTGTTTCCAGTTTGATTTATTCAAAAAGTTGATGTATCTGATGTGTATTCTCATATTTGCTTTATTCTTTTTTTTTTATTTCAAGATTTGAATCTAGTTGGCGCATTCCCTAAAAACTAATCGTGCTTTCCGTACGCTTTTGGTGGACATCGTATTTCATTTTTTGAATCAAATCTCTAGCTCCGTAGAGGTGAGTAAATCTCACACGACTATTCATACTTATATGATTGTGAAACGACCACAACTGAATGTGTAAAATGAGAAAAATTGATGTTAAAATTACCTGTGATTATTTATATATGATGTTAAACTGGTTAAAATTGCATGTTTTATCATTTGTTATATTCTAATTTATTTTTCTGTTATTCTATTCTGTTAAGTCACACTGCAAGTTCCCTATAGAATAGAATCACTATGGGTTGAAATGATACATACCCGAACGAACTTTAGAATAGGGAAAGATCGTTATTGGCTGAAATGATAGGCCTGAGCGATTTTTGATTAAATTTTATTTACTTGGGATTGCGGGTTTGAAATGATAAAACCCAGATTTTCTTGGTAAACTACGGATTGAAATGATATATTATCCGTACCACTTGAATTAGGCTAGAAAATATTATACAGACCCGTGGTTATTTTCTATACTTGTCTAGACATTTTTAAATATTTTTAAAATGTAAAAATATAATAAATTGATTTAAATTGAATTTTAAAATGATTTATTAAAGTGGAAATGATTTTTCTATGTGATAAATGTAAAATAAATGGAAAAATAGTGATTTTAAAGTGTAACTTAAAATTGAAAATTTGACTGAAAGAAAAAGATGGAAACTTAAGTTAATTAAATTAAAATGAAAATTAAGTTTTAAAATGGTGTAAAGTGGAGATTTAAATTTAAGTGTTGAAATGAATTGTTTAAATGAAAAATGGGAATTGACACACTTGAATTAAATAAGTGAACTTTGCAAATTTTTGATTTTTGATTTGTAAAATTTCTCTTTATAAAAATCATAAGTTAAAGGATTTAAATGAACATTTTAATGTGAAAAAAAAATGATTTTTATAAATTTAAATGATTTAAATCAAAGTTTATTTATGGCTGGAATTACACTCAAAACCTGGAAATTCAATTTATAGCACTTCAGAAATGCTACCATTTCTGGAAATGAACTATCTCTGAACTAAGTAGAATCTGCAGCACTTATTAAGTACTGTGGTTGCATAAAGAACCAAAAGACTAAAATAAACTAAGGCTATGATAGCACTTGGTAAGTGCTGTTGTGGCAAGAACTAAAATTGAACCTGAAACTAATAAAGGGGCTACTGTAGCACTTGTTAAGTGCTGTAGTAGGCTGAAATATGATTTTGTTTAAAACTGAACTGTTACAGTAGTTTATAAATGCTGTCTTTGCTGAATTGAATTGTTTTCAAATATAACTTACCGCAGCACTTTTTAAAATGCTGTGAAAGCTGAAATTTCAATGTTTTAATGTTTTAAGTGAATAAATGAACTCAGAAAAGGCTAAAATTTTTGGAAATTGAATATTTGATTTAAAAGAATAATGACTTTGTATTTAAAATGGTTTAATTGAAGTATTCTGATTTGAAATATAAACTGTTTTAAAATTTATAACCACGGGTTATAATAACGATTGGTTGTTAAAGAGACCGGGATCGGATATGGACATACTCTCTGTCGATACCGAAAACCACTTTGACAACCGTGTACGCAGTGGAGTTTCCAAAATGAAGTAGGATGGTGGCGACGATCCTAAGGTATATACGTGGACCCAACTCCCGTGAGTTGGCATAAGGTGGCTAAAATAGGAGCGATCGACGGGCCAAGGAGGTAGCACCTCTGATCGGACACACTTCTTCGATACCATTCTATTACTTGTGATTGATTTGGTGGCCACCCTTGATTTGGGAGTGTTGTTCGAGGTGGGCGGTAGTGGCTGCTATGCGTCACCACCAGTCCGAATGCATAATTGGTATATCTACCCTGGCATTGCCTTGTGTGCCGTGTCACCTACCATATCGAGCTTTACTACGATTTGTGATTTCTCCCGTAGCCTGTGGAGTATCGAGGGTAGCCCCCATTTTGGGAGTATGCTAATACTGGATAGACTACTGGGACTATTACGTGTTAAGGCCTATATGGGTAACCTTTTGACGCTATTAAAAAGTATGTTTATTTTATGATTAGACATTATTATAATAGCGAATATTACTACATAGTAGATAGTTTAACGGATCCTTAAAGAATGGGCGATCCCAAGCATTCTTTAAGTTACTTGTACCTTTATTACAGTTCACTTGAGTTGATTTACAATATATAAGTATGTATGTCCTGACTCGAGTGTTTGTGTTTTATTTACGCTCGGGTCAGCCTGAGTATCAGTTTGGACTTCATCTTCTTGGAGCTAGGACTACTGGAGATCATCTTTATCAAGCTTCTATATGTTTTTTCTATTCAGTCTTTTATTTTAGCCTATGTAATTGAGACAAATGAATTTTGGATTTTCTGTGGTTGTTCTACTGTATTGGTTTTAGACTATGTAATTTGTACTTGTTTTGAGACTCTGTATTTTTGTGTGGCTTCATGAACCACTATGGTTATTTTTAAAATTCCGCTACGAGTTATTCTGATATTTCTGTGTCTGTGATTCTGTGAATGATTTTATTTGCTCCAAATTTTATTACAATCTATTATTTTGCATTATTCAAGTCTGACATGTGTGGATTATTGTCGATTTGAATGGTCCAAAATAGTGGGTCGTTACATTTGGTATCAGAGCTTTGGTTTTAGGCAAACCTTAGCCTATGGAGCAAAAACTCATTAGAGATAGGGTAGAAATACCGTAGAATGAGTGAAATCAAACTCAGAATCATTTCTTTGTGAGCGAACGTATTTTCAAAGTATAAAATGATTTTTAAAATGATTTTAAATGATTTTCAAAGATTATTTTGATATAAAATTTTCTTGTTTAAAAATCAATTTTTCTAAACCTCCTTCTTTCCGTATCTACCTTGTTAGAAATTTTGTTATTAGGATATTCATCCAAGTGATCTTATCGTGTCTTATCTTAGCGTATCTTTGTCTTCTCTTTACCTTTGTCCTAAATTCATTCTTGATATTTTCAGGATGAATCGTGAAAATGCTAGAGGTAGGGGTCGTGGTACTGCCCCAGCTCCTCAACTTGTTGCACCTGTTAGGTTTACTGTTCTTTGTAAGGAATTCTCTCAGCTCGGTGGTACTAAGTTCACCGCTTCAGAGAGTATTATCGAAGCCCAGCAATGGTTACGGAGTTTGGAGAGGATATTTTATGGTCTTGAGATCACTGATGCCCAGAAGCGTCAGTTAGCAGCTTGGCAGCTGCAGGAGTCAGCCTTAGATTGGTGGGAGTCTGTTACAGCTCACACTAACGAAGGTGAACTTTCGTGGGAGCAGTTCAGGTATCCATTGTGTTATCTTGAATTTTTCCCCATTTTCTTTTCTTTTGAATCCATCTTAAGTTCGGTTTCTGTATCTTCTTTCCAGGGAGGCTTTTGTGGCAAAATGGATGCCCGAAGCCGGGAAATCTCAACTTTATCGTGAATTCATGGATCTCAAGCAGGGTACCATGTCTTTCTCAGAGTATGAGCGGAAGTTCAATGAACTTTCCAAATTTGGTCCTGGTCTTATCGACACTCAGCTTAAGAAAAATGAGAAGTTCATTGCTGGAGCTCGCCCAGAGTTCTACGATCGTCTTATTTCACATGTTCATGGCACTTTTACTGAGCTCATGGATATGGCTATTCGTTATGAGAACCCTGCTTCCAAGGGTCCTGCTGCTTCTGGTGCTCATGTATCACAGTCTTCCTCTGCAAATTCCAAGAAGAGAAAGCCCAACTTCCACCAGCAAAAGAAGAATTGGCTCAAGCATCCGGGTTTGGGATCTTCATCATCTTCTCCTTCCCAGAGACACCCTATTGATCTATCCGCCATTACCTGCTTCAAATGTGACCAGAAGGGACACTATGCTAATAGTTGCCCTACTTCAGTTAGTGCTGCTGTTCCTCCACCTCAGGTTACCAAGAACAATCTTTGCCATGTTTGTCTTCAGCCAGGTCATTTTAGGAATGACTGTCCTTTATATCAAAAGGGAAAGCCATCTGGTGTATTTGCTGTCACATCTGCTTCTTCACCTGCTGCACCTACTCCTGCTCCTAGCGATGATCAAGGTACTCTTCAAGTCACCTTTACTTAATTTCATCATCATGTTCGTGTTTTATTTGATACTGGAGCTTCGCATAGTTTTATTTCTGATAATTTGTGTGACAAGTTTGAACATCTCCTTTCTCCTGAGTATGCTTCTGTCCCTTTATGTGTTTCAAATCCTATTGGTGGTCCCGCAAATCTTAATAAGATTTGTAAACATGTGAAACTCTTTCATTCTGGTTATCGGTTTTCTGGAGATTTCTATGTTCTTGGTTTTGATGCTTTTGATTTATTACTCGGAGATGATTGGCTTGATAGGCATGATGTCTGTATCTCTTGCAAAGCACGTATCGTGACTCTTGTAGGAGATAAGGGTGATCCTTTGGTTATTCAGTGCCGCATGCCTCAGGATTTTGTTGGAAATTTTATCTACTCTTTGGATTCTTCTCCTATTGATCTTTAGTCGACTCGGGTAGTCAAACTCTATCCCGATGTATTTGGTGAAGTTACTGCTTTACCTCCTAAGCGGGAAATTGATTTCCGCATTGATATTATTCCTGGAGCTCGACCTGTAGTTCTTCCTCCTAGAAGAATGGCACCCCGCGAGAAGGTTGAGTTAAGGAAGCAAATTGAGGATCTGTCTTCCAAGGGTCTGATCAGACCTAGCTATTCTGAATGGGGAGCTGCGGTGGTTTTTGTCACCAAGTCCAATGGTTCTCTTCGGATGTGTGTTGATTATAGGGAGCTGAACAAGCTCACTATGAAAAACAGATATCCAATGCCTCGCATCAATGATATGTTTGATCAGCTTTACGGTGCTACTGTTTTCTCTCAGCTGGATCTGGCCACGGGTTTCCACCAACTCAGAGTTGCCAAGGAAAGTATTCCCAAGACTGCTTTCCGTACTGAGAATGGATTCTTTGAATGGTTAGTCATGCCTTTTGGTTTGACCAATGCTCCTGCTTTCTTTGTTGACTTGATGAATCGTGTTTTCCGTGATGTGCTTAATAAATTTGTTCTAGTCTTTGTTGATGATATTCTCATTTTCTCTAAGTCTGAAGAAGAACATGATTCACATTTGAACTCTGTTCTTGAGACTCTTCGAAATCATCAGTTAAAGGCTAAATTTTCCAAATGCCATTTCTGGAAAGATGAAGTCCGATTCCTCGGGCATATTGTTTCTGGTAATGGAGTTTCTGTTGATCCAGTCAAAATCGCTGCGATCAATGTAAGTCTCTCTTCCTCCTCTTTCCTTGTTCATCCAATTTATTCTATCTTTCTTGTTGTCCTTAGTTACCCCATTTCTATACAGGATTGGGAAAATCCTAAGACTCCTACTGATATCCGTAGTTTTCTGGGCCTTGTGGGTTATTACCGGAGATTCATTGAGAATTTCGCTCGGATTGCTGCACCTCTCACTGCTTTGACCCGGAAGAATGCTAAGTTTATTTGGAGTAATGAGTGTAAGGCCGCATTCAGTGAGTTAAAACACAAGCTTACTTCCGCACCTGTTCTTACCGTTCCAAATGGAAATGAGGGATTAACGGTATACACTGATGCTTGTCGAGAAGGTTTGGGAGCTGTTCTGATGCAAGATAGTAAGGCGATTGCTTATGCTAGTTGACAGTTGAAGACCCATAAAGCCAATTATGCTGCCCATGATTTAGAGTTGCTTGCTGTTGTGTTTGCTTTGAAGCTTTGGAGACATCATCTTTTGGGTACTAAGTTCGAGATTTTCACAGATCATCAGTCTTTGAAGTATATTTTCTCTCAGAAGGATTTGAATAAGAGGCAAGTTAGGTGGTTAGAGTTCCTTGCCTCTTATGACCTCGACATCAACTATACCCCTGGAAAAGCTAATGTTGTGGCGGATGCTTTGAGTAGGAAGAAGGCTTTGTTGTGTCAGCTTGTTGTTTCCTCGCCTCTTGTAGATCGTATTATGGCTAAGCAGGATGAGGATGAGATGCTTAGATCGATGAAGGAGAATGTTCGTAGTAGAGTTGGAGGTAGTAGTCTTGATGGTAGTGGTGCTCAGTTAGATGATAAAGGTGTGTTGAGGATTAATAATAGGATTTGTGCCCCGAATGTTGATGGATTGAGACAAGAGTTACTTTGGGAGAATCATCAGTCCAGACTTTCTATTCATCCAGGTGTGACCAAGATGTATCAGGATATGAAGAAGTTATATTGGTGGAAAGGTTTGAAGCGAGATATTTCCATTTTTGTTAATAGGTGTGCGACTTGTCAGCAAGTCAAGGCAGATCATCAGAAGACCCCTGGATTGTTGCAGCCTCTTGAGATTTCCAATTGGAAATGGGAACAGGTTTCTATGGATTTCATTGATGGACTACCGAGGACTAGGAAGGGTAATGAAAGTATCTGGGTTATTGTGGACAGATTGACCAAATCAGCTCATTTCATTTCGGTCAAGTCTACCCGTTCTGCCTCTAGTTTGTCTGAGATTTACATGAGGGAGATTGTTCGTCTCCATGGTGTTCCTCTCAGTATTGTTTGTGATCGTGATCCTATCTTTACTAGTAGGTTTTGGAAAGCCTTTCAGGATTCTTTGGGTACTCGTCTGAATCTGAGCACTGCTTATCATCCACAGACCGACGGTCAAACAGAAAGGGTGAATCAGATCCTTGAAGATCTTCTTCGTGCTTGTGTGCTTGATTATGGAGGATCTTGGGAAGATCATCTCCATCTTGTCGAATTCACCTATAACAATAGTTATCAGGTATAATTTCTATCTTCTGTTTTAATCTCATCTTATTCTTTTATCTATCTCATTTCTATCTTTGAATTCAGGCCAGTATCAAGACGTCTCCATTTTCTGCTCTTTACGGACGACCTTGTAGATCTCCTTCTTGCTGGATTGAATCCGGTAATCGTTTGGTTCTTGGTCCTGAGATGATTTTAGAGGCTTCTGAGAGAGTTGAGGAGATTAGGAGGAAGATGAGGATTGCTCAGGATAGGCAGAAGAAGTATGCTGATAGGCGTATGATTAAAACTATACATTTCTTTTCAAAACCATAGAAATCATTTTCAAAATATTTATATATAAACCAATGGTGTCTGTATAAAATTTTCTACCCTATGTTCAAGTGATACGGATATTTATCATTTCAATCCGTAATTTAAATATATACAGGGATATTTCTTTTCAACCAGCAATCCCAAATTCAATTCAATGAAAACCGCTTGGGTTTATCATTTCAACCCATAACGATTTTCCCTTATTCTACAGATCGTTCGGGTATGTATCATTTCAACCCATAGGGAATTCTATACTAACAGGGAACTTGCAGAGTGATAACAGATATGATAATAATATAACAGGCATATATCATCAATATAAATAACAGATATCAGATGTCACAGGTGAACAGATGCAAATAGTGGCATATATATAACAAGGTAAATAACCAACAGCAGCATATTTCAATTGTCGTTTCAATTGAAATCAAATTTAATAAATATAAGAACGTTAATCGTGAGTGATTGCTCACCTTTCGAGGCTAGAGATATTCGACAATGGACTGAGTTACGAATCCAAGCACGAATTCCAAAGTAAAGCTAGATTGGCACGAATTTTGACGAGTAGATCTGATAACAGAAATTGATGGGAACAAATCAAATTTGCTTGATAAAAAAACATTTAGACGAGATGTATGTTATATTATTATTTTCCTTAAATCCCATATTCAATTTAAAAATACATATACATTTTAAATAAATCTTAGATTTAAATATATATATATATATATATATACACACTCTGTACAACTGTAGACTTATATTATAAAATGTTGTAACTTATATATACCTTAACATAACCAGTAACGCTTATATATACAACAAACCAGTTTTGTATAATACTCATATAGATATATGCGAACAAACTTTTATATTATATATACATAAAAAATTTCACAATATACAACATTTATTGCTATACAAATATATACACAAATCAGAATGCCCAACAACATAGTAAAATAAAATATTTAACAGGCTATTTATAACTTGTATACAAACAAAACATGTTCCATATCACTTATATAGCTAATAGCTAATATACATAATAATAGATTATATTTAAACCTGTCTAACTATATATATTTAACATTATATATACAGACTCATATAAACAACATATACAAGTTTGTACTATATATATATATATAACAAACACTTAACATACTTATAATTATACAATATATCTGTTATACTAAAACATATATATATATATAAACAACATTGCCTATTATAACGCATATAACTTATAATATATAAGCAACAGATCTAAATTATTATACCTTATATATAAGTCAGATCATAACATACATATAACAGTTGCTAAAAATATATATATATTTATATATATATATACTAAGAAAATAATATACGTATATTATATATATAAAATACTAACATATATATATTTTCGTACCCAATGTAAAACCATATATCAATACACAAAAATATAAACATAATACCTTTACAACTTATATATATAAAAGCAGGTCTTTGAACTCTTATCTACATGCAAATAACAGATTTGTTTTCATAACTTGCATAAACTTTGCATAAAACTAACACTTATATCGCTTGTATACTCATATATAAATACTGACATACTCATATACAGCTAACCATAACAAACTATATATAAACTCCCTGCCATATGCATAAATATTGTGCAAGTTAAATTTACTGACATAGCCTATATAAGTCTATATACTATATTTCGAAACACACACACACATATATATATATAACATACTCTGTTATAATAACATACATCAGTAGATACTAATTATAAAAGAAAACTACAACAAAGCTTTATAAACTCATATATACTAATATATCTTTAACAAATACTATAACTATATAATATAGCATACTCTAAATATATAAACTAAACCAAATAAACCTATATACCTTTATAAATAAAGCATATATATATCTCTTTGTAAAAATATGCAGGCTGACATGTTCATACAAAACATACATCAAACTATAACTATATACAAACTGTCATGTTATAACTATATATATAACTATATACATCTTTTATATATGGTCAACCGGTTATATAAATGTATATCAATCAGTTATAAACTTATGCATTAATATATATATATAACCGGTTATCAAACTTATACATACATATAATTTATTTTCTTTTATCAAACGAAGAGAAGCCTTTATACAGTAAACCATTTATATTTTCAATAACACGCGCATATACACCTTTATATACAAGCTAATGCGCATGCATGCAACAAAATATATATAAAAATTGAAACCAAACTTACCTATATATATTTAACTATATTATAGCAAAGCAGGTTACCAACTTATAAAACATATATACCTACTGCTTAAAAACTGAACAAAGGATATTAGTTTATAATATAAAATATCCATATCTATAATATATATCAAGTCACCTACACGTTATTACACAAAAATCAAAATCAGACATGAAAACACATACAGAGAAAAACGTATGGTGGTGAGGAGGGGCTATGCTCGGCCTATAAAGGTGGACGAGGCTGGTAGAAAGGCTGGGGACGAGGCTGGCAGAAAGGCTGGGGATGAGGCTGCATGGGGAGGCAAGGCGGATGGTACAACATGGGTGAAGGGAATCTGAGTTTGGGAAAGGCGGCAGGGAAGGGAGAGGAAGGCTGAGGCGTTAATTGCTGTAGAGACATGGGTTGGTTGCTTGCGCGGAATGATGAGAAGGCTCAAGTTGTTGGTCGGTGTGGCTGGTTTGTGTTGTCGAAGGGAGTGGTGATGCGTGAAGCAATAGAAAAGAGATTGGAGGAAGAAGGAAAAACACAGATCTCAATATAAGCCTATATATATATTAATCTCTAGAGGATTAACAGAAAGAAAGAGGGTTAACGAGTAGATAGCGGTAAATAGTTAAGTAACCAAAATGTCATACGTGAATTCCAAGAAACAATTAAAGTTGCTGACCATTGGTTTCTGAAATGTGGAAAATAAAGGGTCACAAGAAAATAAAAGACGAACCGTTACGGTTAACCGTTTCACGTGTTCCGCTGTGTACCGGACTTCAAAACACAGAATTAAATATACCGTAGAGATCGGTACGACGAGACGATCAAAACGGTATACAGATATCAGTGGCACGATCATCCTATCAAAAGTCGATAATCGGTACCGAAAATGCTGCTAATCTGTCGAAAATAAGATAAACGGAGCAATAGCAGTCCAAATTTGGAGAAACAAAATATGACGTCTCACTCAGAAGATGATTTACAAATTTATAATATAAAAATATTCAGGTTTGGAAAATATTTATTGCCATCTAATATTAACTGATTTACATTTAAATAAAACTACATAATAAAATAAACTTCAATATTATCAGATGAAAATTTACGAGTTGCTATGTTAAAATAGACGTATTCCAAATATCAAATTTTTATTTCCAAATTCAATCATTTAAAAATTCATAAAATTTCAGTTAAATATATTATTAAAACTAATAAAATTTACGGGTCGTTACACTATGCATGTTTGTTTAGTAGATTTCCATGACACTGCTGCTCCTGCAAGGGAGAAGACATAAACACTTGTGGATTTTGATTCCTCTGTATCTACAATCCAGTTTACATCACTATATCCTTCTAAGACAGCAGGATATTTTCCGTAATGTAAGGAAAAATTAGTGGTATTTTTAAATATCCCAACACACTCATTAGTGCTTTCTAGTGTTCCGTCCCTAGGTTACTTATATACCTGCTTAGTCGACTTACTGCATAAGCGATATCTGGTCTTAAGTGGAGTTCATGAGATATATAAGCATCCTATTACACGAGAGTATTCCAGTTGCATTACACTCTCGTTAGTGTTTTTATGCAGTACTTCTGATGGATTAAAAGGTGTTCACACTCCTTTAATTCCATAGTCTTGAAATTTTTCAGTCACTTTGTCTACATAAAGTGACTGAGATAATTCAATTCCATTAGGTGTTCTTATTATTTTGATTCCTAAAATAACGTCTGCAACTCCTAAGTCTTTCATATCGAAATTGTTGATTAACATCTTCTTTATGGTCTCTATTACTGTATTGTTAAGACCAAAGATTAGAATATCGTCAATATATAGACAAATCATTACATATGATTATCCAACTAGTTTGTAATAAGCACATTTATCACATTCATTTATAAGAAAACCATTTCTCATCATGACACTATCAAATTTTTCATGCCATTGTTTTGGAGCTTGTTTGAGTCCATATAGTGATTTCACTAATCGACATACCTTGTTTTCATTTCCTTTAGAAATAAAACCCTCAAGTTGCTCAATGTAAATCTCCTCACCGAGATCTCCATTTAAGAATGTTGTCTTTACATCCATCTGATGAATCTCTAGATTATAGATGGATGCAATTGCTATTAAAATTCTTATAGAAGTCTACACCTTCTTTCTGACGACATCCTTTGATTACTAATCTAGCTTTATATTTGTCGATATAGCCATATGGTTTCATTTCCTTCATGAAAATCCATTTACAGCCAATTGGTTTTATTCCAAGTGGAATAATAACTATTTCCCAAGTTTTATTACTTAGAATTGAATCAATCTCACTTTTGATTGCTTCTTTCCAACATGAAGATTCAAAGAAGACATTACCTCTTTATATGATTGAGGTTCATGTTATAGTACATAAGTTAGGAATTCTGAGCCAAAAGACTTGGAAGTTCTAGCCCTTACGCTTCTTCTTGGTTCAACTTCATCTTTGTCTCGATGAGGTTCATCTTTATGTGTTTTATCTCTGTCGTCTCTTGTCCTTTTTGGGGCAAGATTTCCATCGTTTCTTTTATGCGGAAACACATCTTCAAAGAACGAGGCATCTCTTGACTCAATTATAGTATTTACATTGATGTCATTTATATCAGATTTGAAAACTGAACATCTGAAGGCATTACTATTTTCGGCATGGCCTATATAGTAGCAATTCACAGTTTTAGGTCCAAGTTTGACCTTTTTGGAGGGTGGAACTGGAACCTTTGCCAAGCACCCCCATACTTTGAGGTATTTGAAACTAGGTAGGTGTCCATTCCATAACTCATATGGAATTGTTCATGTTTTGCTGGTAGGAACCCTATTTAATATATGATTAGACATATGTAGGGCTTCCCTCCATAAGTTTGTCGATAAGCCTGAAGTTAAAAGCATAGCATTAATCATGTCTTTCAACGTTCTATTTTTTCTCTTGGCAATACCATTTTGTTGTGGTGAATATAGGGCTGTTCTTTGATGAATTATACCATTTTCAGCACATACTTGTTCAAATGGTGATTCATATTCTCCACCTCTATCAGATCGCAATATCTTGATCTTTCTATTAAGCTGATTTTCTACCTCGGCTTTGTATTTTATAAATGATGTAATTGCTTTATCTTTACTGTTTAAAAGATATATATAGCAATATCGTGTATAGTCATCAATAAATGTGATAAAATACTTTTCCCCACCTCTTGTAAGGATTTAAAATCACATAATCAGTATGAACCACCCCTAGTAGTTCAGTACTTCTATCAACAGCATGAAATGGTTTTTTGACCATTTTTGCTTCTACACATGTCTCACATTTGTATTTATTATCTACTTGAATTTTAGGAATCAATCCTAAGTTGGCAAGTGATTTCATTTTATAGAAATTTATGTGTCCTAACCTATCATGCCATAATAATGTTTCATGCCCAACCAAGTAAGAAGTTTCAATTTTATTAATTGCACAATCAAAATACATAGTGTTTTTTCTATAGCCTTAAATGGGCCATCACATAAATAACCCCTGCCTATGTACATTCCAGACTTGGACAGAACCATCTTGTCTGACTTGAAGACCATTTTGAATCCTTTCTTCGACAGTACTGAACCAGAAATGAGATTCTCGCATATGTCTGGAACATGGAGCACGTCATTCAATTTAACAGTTTTTCCAGAAGTAAACTTGAGGATTACTGTGCCACTGCCCTCGATCATTGAAACTGAAGAATTACCCATGTAGAGTTTTTCTTCCTGATCGAACTTCTTGTAAGTAGAAAAAAAATGGACTTGTCGGAACAAACATGACGATAACACCTATGTTTACCCACCATTATGCAAGGTTCTGAACTAAATTGCATTTAGACACAACTGTTGAAAAGTTGGACTCATCCACTTCCACGTTGTCCACCATATTTGCCTCTGAATTGAATAATCCAAATGCAGGGTCTCCGCATTTGGAGTATTCTCTCTAGAGATAAAAACACAAAACGCGGAGACCCCACATTCATTTTTGGTTTCACTCTCTATAAGCTCTTCGCGTTTTGTATTCTTATGAGAGAGAATACTCCAAAATGCGGAGAACCTGCATTTGTATTTGGTTTCAATCTCTATAAGGTCTCCGTGTTTTGGAGTATTCTCTCTAGAGAGAATACTCCAAAACGCGGAGTTTGGAGTATTCTCTCTAGAGAGAATACTCCAAAACGCGGAGTTTGGAGTATTCTCTCTAGAGAGAATACTCCAAAACGCGGAGACCTTATAAAGAGTGAAACCAAATACGAATGCGGGGTCTCCGCGTTTTGTGTTCTTATCTCAGTTACTTCTTGTGTTTGCAATCTCTAAGGGCGTGTCCTGCTTTTCCACAAACCTAACACTCGCCATTGAACTTCTTGGTTTGTTTGTTGTCTTTATGTTTGTTTTCAGGAGCTTTTCTCTTCTGTGAGAACTTCTTCTTTTTGTTTTTGTTGAAGTGTCCTTTATTTTTTGACCCTTCTGCAACAAATGCCTCCTTGCTTTGTTTTGTAACTTCGCGGTTATCTGCTTTAATCTTTAGTCGGACAATGAGATCTTGTAAAGAAATTTCCTTCTTTTTATGCTTCAGATAGTTGCAGTAGTCTTTCCATGATAGAGGCAACTTCCCTGTTATGGCTTCTACCAAGAAAGATTCTCCATCCTTATGGCCTTCTGATTTAAGTTCATGAATGATAATTTGAAGTTCATGTAGTTGAGAGTCACATTTGGAGTCTATCATTTTGTAGTCCATGAATTTGTCCACAATGAATTTCTTCAGACTGATATTCTGCGTCTTGTACTTTACGAAAAGTGCATTCCAGAGGGCCTTTGCTATCTTTAGAGGCTGATATACTTTGTATAGAATCTTGTCTAGACAGTTCAGAATATAATTTCTACACAGGAAGTCGGAATGCTTCCATGTATCAATAGCAAAAAAATGCATCTTTGTGTGTTTCCCTGGTTTGGCCTGGTGCATGCACTAGTTCCTCCTCCTTAAGATACCTTTACAGACCGTGTGTGGTGAGATAATATAGCATTTGACTATGCCATGTAAATCATCAACATCTCTTTTAAAAGGATCAGGGCTGTTGTTAATAGTATTTTTGGTTGATAGTTCTACTGCTGCCATTTCCTGCTGCATCAAAAACATTTTAGGAAATGCAAAACTGAAAATAAAATAAACCTGCATACGAACAGATTAGCAACTGAAAGTTCGCAACTTTCTGTTTTCAGGAAAATTCCTCGAATTTTAAAAGTTTTAAGATGTAGTCTTAGGGGAATCATAATAGCAACCAGTATTAAAAATACGAACAACAGTGGCAGTACAAACAAACAACAGTAGAATGCAATGAAAAAAGGGGATTTTGAGGCTTACCTTAGCAATTTCCTTAAAAACATTATTCGCAAGTTTCCCAAGATACAACAGAATCTTCTACTCGAGATTGTGATCAGTACGACCTCTCTGTGATATACAGAAACTGCTTTGATTCAATGGCAGTAGGAGGAGGAAGAAGAAGAGCGTTGGTTTTCGAATACAAAATTGATCAGTTTTGTTCCTTTTTATAGCCTCCAACGGTCAATGGTTGTGCCTCTTTGAAAGGTTGCGTCCGTTTGTTTAAATATGGTATTCATTAGCAATAGTCACATCTGTTGGTAATTCGCAACACTTTTCTTTCTATTTAAAAACTCGCAACGCCTATTTGCAACGGTTACTTCCATTAGAAAAACTGTCTCTTTAAACAGTCGCACTAATTGATTTTAAACAGAAAAATGTTTGTTTTCGTTTTAGCAAAAGATATAACACGGTTCACTCCTATTGGACCCGCACCCGCACCTGGCCCGGCTACCTGACTCTAAGGGCCAATATGGGTTTGAGGGAAAGGCTATATAAGCATGAAATCTTACTTATTTTTTGGCGATGTGGGACTTTAGGCATATATGTTCATTCACATTTTATAGGATCTCTAACATGAATTATTATAGCTTTACCGGTAATAAAGAAATTAGTCAGTGCTTAAATACCAAAAATTAATTAGATCATATTAATTTTGCATGACCAAACTCTATTAAATAGTTCATTGTAGAGTCTTATCCAAACAAATAGGACAACCAAACCAAATAAATGGATTAATAACAAACATGGAATAGAAATATTTATAGTTATTATCTATAGGACTATTACGTTTAAAATTACAACTACTAAGGGTTCAAATCATTTAATCAAGCATTTTATAGAATGATGTTAATTTAGCATTTATCATCGATGTATTGAAGGAAATCAATGCTCTATTACAGTCCTTAACAGCTTTACCAGATAAGCGAATCAACGAATAAAAAGTTAAATAAGCAAAAATCAAGATTGCTATAATTTCTTAAGGTACTGTTTTTAAGAACTTCATATGCTAATACTTGCAGAGAAAAATATAATATGCAAAAATGTTTATAAAGAATTCAAATAAGTGCATATTTTACCCCAATATGATTCATTGCAGCAGCAAAAGATGACGATCCAGAATTTGGTTGTAGTCGAAAAAACATTCCCTAGATGTCCCTTCTAAATGTATTACCTTCCATTCTCACAAAACTACATATTGCAATTTACAGTAGAAATAAAAGATGAAGCATAATTTAGTCAAAAAATAACATGAAGCATAAACAGAAAGGTTACCTTTCGATCGTTGATCTTTTATCAAAAGACCATGGAACAGAAACCTAATTTCATTGTTGAATCAAAAAGGAGAGAAGCAGAATAAAAATTTGGGAAGACCTTCTGCTGCCATAGATGAACTCAATTGCGCCGAGCTCATTCTAGAATACCTCGGATAATCATGTGAATCCAAAAATGAATCAAGTTATCGTTAACTAAAATCATCTATTGCTTCGATTTCCCATTTTAACCTAAATTGTTTCATTTTTCTGAGGCTCGTGGGGAAGAAATGGGAACGTGATGAGAAATATGGGTCTGCGCACAGATTTAGGAGCTGGTGGAGATGGAAAGACCAACATACCCTTATTTCATATTTAATGAAATAATTTGATAAAGCTCATTTTTGACAATTCAAAAAGGCTTCACTTCTCAAGTATTTGCTTTATATATAAGATATATGTGTGCGCGCGCGTGTAGGAAAGTTCAATGGCTTATGATAATATGGACCCATCCATCAATTAAAATAATGAAATCAAATGATGCATGAAAAATGAAAAGAGTGAATTAGTTAAAATGGAAAAACATGAAACCGACATTTGTCTAAAGGACACATGCTTTAAAATTTGGTTTAAAGGCAAAAAAAGGGCAAATTAAATTACTATTAGGTAAAACAGAATGCTAAATTAAATTAATATCAAATGAACTGCTTCTAAATTGGAGAAGCATCGGATGAACTAGAACTAGATGAATAAAAATAATATTTATAGCAATTGATTTAATTTAGTATGATGTTAATGTGATACTTGTTTAATGTAGTTGTTGCCCCTCACGCTGAATTTTAAAAAGTTGACGTCCTTTCGCCAAAAAGTTAAAATGTTTTTCTTATCATATATTCCGTAGATGAGAACACATACAAACATTAGAAAAGATTAGTATAAAAGTTGGCAAGCACCAAATAATTTTTGCTTTTGTCCTTTTCGAAATGGAGGGATTTTTTTTCAATTTGGCCTCGTTTTGAAAACTATTATCACAAATAGCCCAGTTTTAAAACTAATTTCATTTGTAGCTCTGTTTTGGCCAGCTCAGCGTTGAGCTGACCAAAACATACTAGCGCCTTTTCAAAAAGGCGCCAGTGTATTTTTTTGTTGGTTTCTTGTTTGAGACTTTTGAAAAGTCGCTAACAAGTTTTAAGTGGATAGCATATTGGCGGCTTTTGAAAAGTCGCCAACGTACTATCTAGTTAAATTTGTATGGGCGACATTTCAAAAGTCGCTCATATGGGGTTCTGCTACAAAACAGAACCCTCTCTTCCCCTCCCATCACTTTCCCCTTTCTTCAACTTGTACACAAAACCAAACCCTAACAATTTTTACACTTTTTCCCCTAAACTTTAAATAGCAATCAAATTTTAGTAATTTTTTTAGCAAATTGGAAGATGGCAAGCTCTTCATCGCAGGATGCTCCACTAGGTATGGTTTATTCAAAAATTTCTAACTTTAGTGTTTTAAAAAAAAAGGCAAAAGTATAATTTTTAAGATTTATAAATAATCATTGATTGTAGAGATAACTAAAGATATGCGAAATCATTGTTACATTGTCCAAAAACAATGCCTAAATTCATAGTTTTGAAGTTGGAAAATAAATGTGAATATCTAATTCTTGTATATGTGTAGATTATTTGGAGATGTTACTGGGACCAATCGATGGTTCTGTACTACAGTTGCAAGAACATCATCAAATGAATAATCCTGAATTCGTCGCGGTAAAATTCTTTGTTTTGAAATGCAAGTATTGATTGATATTGTCTATTAGATGTTGATATCATTTTGTGATATTTTGAGCGCAATACTACAGACGCGACCATAGACCATTCGTCTAAATTGAAGAGAGTAACATCCGCTCATCCAGGCGTTCTACAGTTGATAAATCAAGCCAGGTTTGGACTTGTTTTTCGATTGGGGCGCATCTAATTGGATCATCATCTTATCACCGCTTTGGTGGATAGATGTAGGTCAGAGACATCTACATTTCACCTACGTGTAGGGGAGATGACCATCACGTTAGATGATGTTGCGTGCTTACTTGGTATACCCATAGATTGTGCTTCGTTGACTAACCCCGAGCCAGTTGATTTCCAGAGTTTATGCCAGGGGCTCCTAGGTCTAACTCCTCCAGCCGAGGAGTGGTGGGGTAACGAGATGATATAGACTAGAGGGTTTAGGCAACAGCTTGCATATGACATTACAGCGGACGCCATGGAGATTCAGATTCAGCAGCAAGCCAGAGCCATTATATTGCATATTATTTGTTCGAGGTTGATTTGCGATCATTCGAAGACATAGATATGGCTTAGATGGCTACCATTTTGAGAAGACTTTGGTGCTTGTTGCCAGTATTCTTGGGGCAGTGCAGTTCTAGCATATACATACACCGAGCTGTCTAGGCTTGCTTTGCAAGTGAGCACAAGCATTGGTGGTTGTTAGCGCCAAAATTGGTCACTAACCCCAAAATCCAGATGAAAGCACCAAATACCAATCACAGCTCAGAGATAGAATGTATGTAGAGAGTAATAATGTGAAGAACAGTTAAAACTGAAATGAAAGCAGTAAAGAACAACAGAGTTTATAGTGGTTCGGCTAACTCCGGCCTACGTCCACTCCAGAAGTTTGCTTTTTATTGCTGTAATAATCGATTACAGTTACAAAATGGCAGAGTTGCCTTAGCCTTAGAAAAGAGAAAGTAAGAGAGCAGAAAGAAGATCCCCTTTTACTGTGCCCCTGCCTCTCTATTTATAGACAAAGATGGGTTGGACTTCCCTGGTGGGCCTGGTAGCCGAGTACCTCAGCCCAAATGGTGTGGTCTCCATATGCCGAACCATAGATGCCGAACAAGGTGTGAATGCCGAACGGTCTCCTTATGTCGAACGTTGGGAGGTGCGAGGTATGGAGGTGCGGAGTATGGAGGTACCAAGATATGGAGGTGCGAGGTATGGAGGTGCGGAGTATGGAGGTACCAAGATATGGAGGTGCGAGGTATGGAGGTGCGAGGTGCAATGTCGAGCGAGGTGAGGTATGCCGAACGACCCATCCAATGCCGAACGCTCCTTGATGCCGAACGATCCATCCAATGCCGAACGTCTCCTTGATGCCGAACGATCCATCCAATGCCGAGCGTCTCCAGATGTCGAACGTTGGTTAATGCCGAGCGATCCATCCATTGTCGAACGTCTCCAGATGCCAAACGATCCATCCAATGCCGAACGTCTCCTTGATGCCGAACGATCCATCCAATGCCGAGCGTCTCCAGATGCCGAACGTTGGTTAATGCCGAGCGCTCCATCCATTGTCGAACGTCTCCAGATGCCGAACGTTGGTTAATGCCGAGCGCTCCATCCAATGTCTAATGTCTCCAGATGCCGAACGTTGGTTAAAGCCGAGCGCTCCATCCAATGTCTAACGTCTCCAGATGCCGAACGTTGGTTAATGCCGAACGCTCCATCTAATGCCGAACGACGAACTCTCTATGCCGAATGCTCGCCCAGTGCCGAACAAGATTTATGCCGAACACTCCTTCTAATGCCGAACTATCCCATCATACTTTAGTCTCGATAGTTGTGAAGTTGTTTAAGTTAAATCCGTCTGTCCGCGGCCTTGCCAAAAGGCGGGTTAACACTTGCCCCCCAAAACATGCCTTGCTGTGAAAGGTGTGTTTTGAATAGCCTTAAGTCCAGTATCCAAAGTCCATGTTTCATCCATATCCAATAACCAATAGGGGACTTTAGGACCTCTTCGGGTCGTTATCCAAATCCATAACCTCTCCGGGCTCTTGCCAAGCGCAATCCACACTTGACGACCGTGGTCCAGTGTCCCTGGACGTTGAGATAACCTCTTCGGGTTCTTGCCAAGCGCAATCCACACTTGACGACCGTGGTCCAGTGTCCCTGGACGTTGAGATAACCTCTCCGGGTTCTTGCCAAGCGCAATCCACACTTGACGACCGTGGCCCAGTGTCCCTGGGCGTTGAGCTAACCTCTCCGGGTTCTTGCCAAGCGCAATCCACACTTGACGACCGTGGTCCAGTGTCCCTGGACGCAAGTAATGCCGTGGCTTAAGTCCTAAGCCGAATCCTGGTCGCTCCGGACCCTTGCCGAGCATGGTCCATACTCGACGACCTTTAAGCCAAAATCCAGAGAAAATCCAATCAAAATCAAATCCGAAAAACAAACATTCAAACCAGAATTCAAACCAGAAAAACAGGGAGTTCAAACCAAACTCCAAAACCAAACCAGAAAAAGCAAATGTCCAAGTCAAAGGAAAAAACAGATTTCACAAACCCGGGCGTTTCGGTAAGCCATCATCTCAGAGCATGCCTGAGGGTTATCTCCGACCCCGTACATGAGTAAGTGATTTAACCGTTTGCCCGGAGTTTGTTACTTATTCCAAACCATCAAGATTAGTTGATGACCAATCGGTCACCATTCCTGGGCCTCGCGCCCTCGTCGTTCAAGGTAGGCGGAGGCTTTCATGTTCCACCGCCGCATTCCGAGTTCCGACATACTGTCGCAACTGACCATTCCTTATATGCTCCTCGATTATATCCTTTAGATGTCGGCAGCTGTTAGTATCATGCCCGTCCAGGTCATGAAAGAGACAGTGCCTTCCTGATGCCCTTTCACGTTCTGTGGGTTCCCTCCTTGATGGCCTTCGATAGGGAAGACGATCTCGAGTATCTAAGAAAATCCGCTCCAACGTTGCGTTCAATCCTGTGTAAGTGGAGAACTTTGGTTCTCCCTAGCGCTTCCTTTTCCCTTTATCCTTGTCCCCACCTGAGCTTTCGCCGAGTAATCTTCCATCCTTAGTCATGTTTACTTCCTGTGACCTCATGTCCAAATATGCATCCTCTTGTCGAAGAAATCTTTCAGCTTCATGAAAGAATTCCCCAATATCCAACGGTGGGTCCCGTACCAACGATACTTTGAACTCCGAATTATCTCTGACTCCTGATACCGCAGCCATCAGAACCATTGATGGATCTGGCCGATCCACCGAAGCAACTGCTGCATTAAATCGAGTTAAGAATGTCCTGAGCGATTCATCTGCCCCCTGTTTGACTGATGTTAGTGTCATCACGTTCTTTGGCCTTTTTATGTGAACTCGAAATTGACTTAAGAACTTGTCCACCAGTTCTGTCCATGTTCCAATGGATCCATCCTCCAGCTGTCTGAACCACATAGCAGCAATTTCAGTCAAGTACAGGGGGAAACATCGGGCCATAACCTCCTCCGTTGCCCCCAGCACTTCCATATGCCTAGTGTACCTCATCAAGTGGTCGGTGGGATCCGTCTTCCCGTTGTATACTTCCAAAGTGGGTAGTTTGAAATCAGACGGATTCCTAGCTGTCCTGATGTTTCGGGTAAACGGACTTTTGTTAACTCCCTCTGAATCCCTGTTTGTTAGACCTCCGCGAATAGTCCGCCTGATAATGTTAGCCAATCCAGTGTTTCCAACCAATATAGACTGCCCCCCAAGTCCCCGAGGAAATTCTGGCACATATTCTTCATCACGTACTCCTGTATTCCTATCGATGCCAGGCCGCGTAGCGTTATCCGGTATCCCTCCATGAACTGGTCCAGCATCACCTGGTGGTGTGCCCCCGAGTCTAGGTCCATCTAGATTGTTAACTGTTTGTTGATTGGGAGCTGCCCCCTGCTGATTCACTCCATCTGTCCGTTGGTTGAGTTCCTCTGGTCCAGCTCCACGATCTTGAGCAACTGCAGTTCCTGGTTGTCCAAATTGCCTAAGAAGAGCCTGCATCATCTCCTCTTGCCGTTTCATCATCTGCTCTTGCATAGAATTCATCATCACTTGCATCTCGTCCCGAGTTATGTAGATGGATGCATGACCCTCTCCAGCTCCAGAAGATGCCGCTTGACTTCCTTCCTGATTGCTCCTTTCCACTGCTTGCCTCTTCGTTGGTGGTCTTGCCATTGCTTTCTAAGATCCAAGTTCCTAACTTCAAAATTCCTGAGTTTTTCAATTCTCAGTGAAAGCACCAAAGTGTTAGCGCCAAAATTGGTCACTAACCCCAAAATCCAGATGAAAGCACCAAATACCAATCACAGCTCAGAGATAGAATGTATGTAGAGAGTAATAATGTGAAGAACAGTTAAAACTGAAATGAAAGCAGTAAAGAACAACAGAGTTTATAGTGGTTCGGCTAACTCCGGCCTACGTCCACTCCAGAAGTTTGCTTTTTATTGCTGTAATAATCGATTACAGTTACAAAATGGCAGAGTTGCCTTAGCCTTAGAAAAGAGAAAGTAAGAGAGCAGAAAGAAGATCCCCTTTTACTGTGCCCCTGCCTCTCTATTTATAGACAAAGATGGGTTGGACTTCCCTGGTGGGCCTGGTAGCCGAGTACCTCAGCCCAAATGGTGTGGTCTCCATATGCCGAACCATAGATGCCGAACAAGGTGTGAATGTCGAACGGTCTCCTTATGTCGAACGTTGGGAGGTGCGAGGTATGGAGGTGCGGAGTATGGAGGTACCAAGATATGGAGGTGCGAGGTATGGAGGTGCGGAGTATGGAGGTACCAAGATATGGAGGTGTGAGGTATGGAGGTGCGAGGTGCAATGTCGAGCGAGGTGAGGTATGTCGAACGACCCATCCAATGCCGAACGCTCCTTGATGCCGAATGATCCATCCAATGCCGAACGTCTCCTTGATGCCGAACGATCCATCCAATGCCGAGCGTCTCCAGATGCCGAACGTTGGTTAATGCCGAGCGCTCCATCCATTGTCGAACGTCTCCAGATGCCGAACGATCCATCCAATGCCGAACGTCTCCTTGATGCCGAACGATCCATCCAATGCCGAGCGTCTCCAGATGCCGAACGTTGGTTAATGCCGAGCGCTCCATCCATTGTCGAACGTCTCCAGATGCCGAACGTTGGTTAATGCCGAGCGCTCCATCCAATGTCTAATGTCTCCAGATGCCGAACGTTGGTTAATGCCGAGCGCTCCATCCAATGTCTAACGTCTCCAGATGCCGAACGTTGGTTAATGCCGAGCGCTCCATCTAATGCCGAACGACGAACTCTCTATGCCGAACGCTCGCCCAGTGCCGAACAAGATTTATGCCGAACACTCCTTCTAATGCCGAACCATCCCATCATACTTTAGTCTCGATAGTTGTGAAGTTGTTTAAGTTAAATCCGTCTGTCCGCGGCCTTGCCAAAAGGCGGGTTAACAGTGGTTGTGTGAGTCTAGTACAGGTATTTGCATTATTTACTTTCATTGATAATTATTTCATATGCTCTTATTCATTAAAAACATGTGTCTACTATTATTTGCAGTTTTGTTGTTGGACTTATCTACCTGTAGGTAGAATATCCAAGAGGAGGACGGCGATTGATTTATCGTTGCCATACGGTGCCAGGTATAATTGGTGCTGAAGTATAGGACGTATAGTTGTTCGGATTTGATAAGTTATATTTTTATATTATTGCAGGTGGGTAGGACCTAAAAACACCGTTAAATCGTTGAGGCGTAATGTTACTTTCTACCGTAATGAGTTAGATGTGCTAGATTATGATTCTGTGACTTGGACCCCATACGCAGATGTGCTTGGAGATCTGCCTAATTTGTGTACCACTTCCATTCAGCTATGGGATGCTCGTGTTCCTCTTATTTGCTTTAATGATGTCGCGTTTCATCTTCCCGACCGAGTGATTAGACAGTTTGGTATGACACAACATTTACCCGAACAACACCACATTACAAGATAGATGTTGCACCTAGAGAGTATGCTATGGCGATTGAGACATGGAATGATCGCTATATGCACACACAACAAGAACACGACTTCACATTATCCGACGAAGGATATCTTTCTTGGTACTGGAACATCATGCGTCGATATGTTCTTCGTGGTATGGAGCCACCTACAGCGCCTCCCGTTGTTACAGACCCTTATAATCCCAGAGCCCCCTTGAAAGGAATGTGGTACGTCATACGTCCATTCTTTATTCAAATATTCGAAATAAATACGTTGACTTGTAATTTGTGTTATTATAGCAGGTGGACGACATTTACCGTGCAATCGAGATTGTAGATGAGCTTGCAGAAGAGGTTCTTGGAAGGTCGCAAGGGAAATGCTTTAGTGTTAAACGCATTTTAGAATCTATTTTGAAGAGGAACAAGTTAACAAGACCAAAACCGCCTCCACCACCTCCTCTACCGACGGTCATAGAACATGCCATAGAAGCTATCGATGTTCCTCGTACTACTCAAATATATCAGCGACGGAAACATCAAAAAGACACGTCTTCATCTCGATAAACACAAGTTGAAGTTTCTCCCGGCCCTTCACAGCCTACAGATCCTACGCAAGCAAGCGAAGAGGAGGAATCGTCAGACGAAATTCCATTGTCTAGGAGGAAAACAAGACGCACTCCACTCGAAGTTCGTAGGTTGAAATAGGGAGGATGGTTTAAATTTATTGGTTTATCCGGTTTTATAATATGATGAACTTCTCTCTTTGGATGTTGAAATTGATGAAATGTTGTGTCGAATGTTTTGTTGGATGTTGAAATTTGAATGTATTGATGAACTTATCTCTTTGGATTTTATTCTTGTTGAATCTTGTTGTGTTTTTAATTCGGACAACAATGTATTAATAAGTGATAGGTTGGAATGGTGTAGTGCAAGGTTTCTATTTTAAACCCTGCATTACTGGGGCGACTTTTGAAAAGTCGCCCCAGTAATGCAGGGTTTCAAAACAGAAACCTTGCACTACACCATTCCAACATCTTTATAAACACCAACTTTATCTCTCTCTCTCTCCCCTCATTTCTCACTTTACCAAAAACCAAAAAGAAAACCCAAAACCTATGCTACATCTCTCTTCCATAATTTCAATAATTCCCAGTGAAATCGAATATCTTTTATAGCTTTGGAGACACAACAAGAAGGTAAGTTCCATCTACTAATTTTGTATAATCTTATGCAAATGAGGCTAATTCCAACATTGATATTTTCAATAAATAGGTTGTTGACAATGGATAATTGGGAGATTGATGACGAAACGATGATGAAAATGTATGATGAATTTGAACTACAATGAACCTTTGTACCGGTTAATGAAGAAACTATTGAGGTTGATTTCGTTCCGGAGACGCAAGTTGAAAATTTGCCCCTCTCAGTGAGTGGTGGAACATCGACAATGGCCGTAGCTAGCGGTAAACTAATAAGCAATCACTACATGGAAAATTAATGGATGTGCTAGTTCGTTTTAATCCTAATAGTGCTAGTTCCAATCGGATACCACCTCATGTACTTTGTTATTGTGGAGATGAATGTAAAGTAGTTGTGTGTAGAAATGAAAGGAATGCAGGCTGTCGATTTTACCGCTGTGAATCGTACAACGATAATAAGGTACGACCTAACATTGTTGAATGCTGTAACTTTTTTAAGTGGAAAGATCCTAAAATGTGTCAAAGGTGAGTTGAATATGGCCTTGAGATGCAAGCAGAAAATGTTCATTTGGAGAAGTTGAACCTACAATATTGCTACGCGCTGTTGAATAAGGGCGTAGCGGACGAAAATTGTGGCCTCATAGATTGTGGGAGGAGAAGTAATTATGAATTTGGATGTCATTCATGTATTTGTTTAACTACCATATCTGTATTCGATTTATGTTCCGTTTATCATGTATAATGTCATCTTGTTTATGTATCGTTTACCATGTATCATGTAATCGGTGTATGTATCATTTAGCATGTATCCTTTCATCTGTTTACGTATCATTTATCATTTCTCAAATTACTTTTAGCGGTGTAGTTCAATACCAACACATAACATTCATCGTCTCAAGAAAACACAGCATATGGAATAAAAACACAAAATGTTCTAACATAAACAACAGATGGTTTAAAAACATCATACCAACAATAACATGCGTAATAAAACTAAGTAACTGAATTACAACGACTTCTTTAATGACTGTGCAGTCCACATTTACTGCATCTATTTGCCCTTGGAGGCTGCATCTTATCCATAGTGCCTTTAAATCTAGTAGACTTAGGCCTTCTTGGAGCTCGACGAGCTGGGGGTGGAAGAACCATTGGTCCTTCGTGTGCAGCCCAATACCGTTTATCGCGTACAGGATGAAATTCTGCTGAGTAAGCCACTAGGTAGTTTCGTATGAAGTACTAATTTGATGTAAAATCATGATGAGATCTGTTTGCACCATTGGCCACTGACGTACATGCAACCATCACATGGGCACATGGCAGATGCTGCGGTAACGGGATGTTGCATGTACATGAACATGTGTTACTATCGATTATAACTTTGAATTCATCTTCAAAGTAATGAATTACTTGCCATTCAATTTGACTAGAACAAACAATCCGACAAGTCTTGCTTCGCTTGCTCTCTCCGCTATTTTTTCTTCCCATTTTAGAGTAACACGAAGTGTGGAATTATTAGCTAACTCTCTTTTTTGACAAAAGTAATCAACAGAACGAAAAAGGTACGTGCAACAAGTGCTCTAATAGGCAAAGATCTTGCACCCCTAAGTACACCATTAAAACTTTCTGACGCATTATTCGTCATAACATGAAAACGACCACCATCATCTTTACATAATGCCCAATTTCCCTCCTTTCCAGCCAAATTTTTCTTTATCCAGTTGTGTGCTCTAATACTAGTGGTTTTAATTTCTTCATGAATCTTTAAATACTCAACCTCCTCAGAGGCATAGGCTGCAGCGTAGAATAAAACGGACAATCGTTTGTCTTTGAAACCCGCTCCTTGAAAATTAGCTTTCAAATGTCTAGCACAATATCTATGTTTATGTGGGGCTCGCCATTTGCTCTCCATAGCTGTAGGTATCCCTTTCATTCTATCAGAAATGAAAGTAATACGGCGATTGTTCACACTGTGAATAAACCTTTACATGCACGCAAAAAACCAACCGCAACTATCAGTTGATTCAGACTCAATAATGGCATATGCCAAAGGATAAAGCTGATCATTTGCATCAACTGCGGTTGCAACAAGTAAGGTACCTTTGTATTTACCATATAGATGTGTACCATCTATACAAAGCAAAGGTCGATAGTGGACAAATTCTTCGATACATGGCCCAAATGACCAGAATGCACGATCGAACAATCCGTACTCATCAGTGGTCACATGTCCTACACTACCTAAATTTGTTTTGCATATTTCAGCAAAGTATTGTCGTAGGTTCGAATATGACTCTGCCCAATCACCGTATATGCGTTCAATTGCCTTGCTCAATGCTCTCCATGCTTTCAAGTAACTAATTTTGATAAACAATTGTTCCTCCATGAAAACCTGCACCGTTCTAGCCGTAATGTTCAAATCAGATTTCACGAAAGGTATGATCTTCGATACCATAAAAGAAGATGTTGCTTGCCTATGATTTGAGTTCACTGTTGGGTTTACGCATGTATGATCACTTGGATATTTTTAATAACCCACCATCCAGCCTGTTTCTTTTTTGAATCAATAGCATGTATTCTCCGAGGACAACTTGCATCGACGTTGCAAATGGCGGTGTATTTTGATTTGTTCGACCTGATTGGCTTAAAGAACACCGCAAGTAAGATCGACCATTCATATAGTTGTTATAAAAATTTAGTTTTTTTCTCAAAAACCATGCCAACTTTGAAACCAGTTTGTACGCTAGAAGATGAAAATATTTCGTCATTGAAATGTACATTTGCTACTACCGACCTAACCATAATCTGTGCATTGCCCAAATCATCGTCCATCGGTATCTCCATTTCCAGTTCATCACTATCCACACAATCTGGTTCTTCACCTCCGAAATCATAATTCAGTGGATCATTGTTTACTTGCATATTTTTCACCCAAGTTGTATCAACCTTTGGTATTGACACAACATTCATACTATCAAGCATAGGAACATGTTCGCTGGTACATCTTTTTCATCATCTACAACCATATCGTCGTTACATACACTTTGACCCACTGGTTCATTCGATGGTTGGACGTATGACTGTGTAGCAGTATTGTTTGCTGCGAAGCTGCAATAACAAAAAATACATCAATTTTAGTTTATTTCTACATACCAACGATTTTGAATCATATTGCAATATTTAACTTACTTCTGGTTTAATTGGTAAAGTTCAGACGGAGTTGGCTGCATTCGTTCGAATGTACGGCCAATCGATGGTCTAGCACTTCTTTGAGTGGAATTTTGAAGTGGGATAAATCTGCACAGGAATATAATTTTTGTATAATAATTAAATCAATTCAATATATCAGATCTATATGTAATCATAGCTAAATTTTACCTCTGACTCATTCTTGCAACGCTATCATACGTCAAATGTGGATAGCTAAATTGGACATTTGACTGCAAATTCATGAAAGGACGATAACCATAAAATATTTGTTGTTGCTCGTATTGCGATACGTTCTGAGTCGGATTACTAAAACTAGGAGACGGAATCCTTGCCTGGTACTCATGTTCCCCACCATTCTAGAATATTATTCATCACCAAAATTTGATACAGGTGCTGCTATTTGTTGTTCTGCAACCAATCTTCTATTTTTCCCAATAAACAACTCAATAGATTCAGTCACGACATCAAACATTAATTCAACGTCGTCGTCGTCGACAATTTTTATCGATTTAGATCCAGAATCAGTTGGCCAATTGCAAACTATATATATATCATACTCTTTCGATTTTATCTTTGTTGCTTTGTAAATCGACTCTTTCAACTATTCAAAATTAGATCCTTTTCGAACTTTAGCCGGTTTGTAAGATCCACCAACATATTTCCCGCACATTAAATCATCAATAAGCAATTCACCGTCATAATAGCATTTGGTTGGAATATAACTAGAAGTTATTCTACATCAACCACGCCAAAACCATATAATCAATATAATTTACAAACTAATCAGAATACTTAGGTTTACTACTACATGCCTTGATTGGATCCGACTTAATGAGAAATTGCTATGCTTGAGCTAGATCTTTGAACTCTAATGCTTTTATTGAGAATAAATGGAATTTACGATGATTTGAAAAGAATTGGAAGTAGTGGGTTTGAGTTTTTTATAAAAGTTGAAGAAAGGGAAAAGTGATGGGAAGTGAAGAGGGGGGTTCTGTTTTGTAGCAGAACCCCGTATGTGCGACTTTTGAAAAAAGTCGCCCATAAATATTAACTAGATGGTACGTTGGCGTACTACCAGTTAAAAAACTTGTTGATGACTTTTGAAAAAAGAAACAAAAAAAAAGAATTCACTTGCGTCTTTTCAAAAGGCGTCGGTATTTTTTGGTCTGCTCAATGTTAAGCTGGCCAAAACAGGACTACAAATGAAATTAGTTTTAGAACTGGACTATTTGTGATAATAGTTTTCAAAACGATGCCAAATTGAAGAAAAAAAATCCGAAATGGAGCGATCACGTATCCTTGCATGTAGACCTGTCAACGGATACTTTTGGATGCGGATAGTGCTATATCCGCATTCGAATCCGAAATCATTTTCGGATATCGGATATCCGCATCCGCGGATACGGACGGATATCGGATAATTATCCTATCCACTAACGACTAATAAATCAAGAAATATAAATGAAAATTTTTAGTTTAACATAAACTTTTTTCAATCACATTAATTATTGAAGTGTTAAAAATAAACAAATATAATGATAATAAATAGTTTTGAGCAGTTAATATGCATTTGATGCGTATAATATAAACTTCTAACTTAATAAAACCATAAATAAATGTCTTTCACTGTACTAAAATATACATAATTTAAACTATAATTTTGAAAAATACCGAATGGATAATTTTCGGATGCGGATGTCTTCATATCCGTATCCGCATCCATTTTTTCGAATATCGTATATTTATCCACTTTTCGGATGCGGATCCGAATGGATTATCCATTGACAGCCCTACTTGCATGGTAGGTGGGGTGGGGAAACATCATCTTTATCAAATATCTCTCACATTCTTCGTTTCTCGTGTTAACTGTTAACCCCCATCCACCAAAATTATTTTTTCAAACGTACTGACGGTACAACGTGGCAGCTTCCATTCCATGCTTCTTATCTACTCACCATTCATCAAATCCAAGGAAAATGCAAAAGAGCGGTTAAAAATATCTTTCCCATTTATTCCGTTAAGTACTACTCACCATTTACATCATTCCCTGTTTGCTATTTCTACAACACAGTGGATCGAAACTAAAATCAAACCACGCTTTATATCCCTCCCGCTTCTCTCCAAAATAACGGAACGCAGATTTGCCTTCTCTTCCCCCTTCTATTTCCTTTTCTTTAAACAAATTTAATATAATGGGTTCCACATCGTCGCCATGCCATGTTGCAGTTCTCGCCTTTCCCTTTGGCACTCACGCCGCTCCTCTCTATTCCCTCGCCTCAGCACTCGCCTCCACCGTTGACGATAGCGGTGTTATCTTCTCTTTCTTCACCTCCACCCGCTCCGCCTCCTCCCTCCCTCCTGTCCCGCGGATCAAAATCTTCTCCGTCTCCGATGGCACCCCTCCCGGCCACGTGGCGGTGCACGAGCCACCGCATCTGGAAGTAGGCCGCTTCATGTCCAAAGTTCCCACCAACTTCACCGACGCCCTCGACGCCTCCGTAACCGATAGTGGCGGAATCGGCGTCACGTGCATAATCAGCGACGCGTTCCTATCCTTCGGCGGCGCAATTGCCAAAAAATTAGATGTCCCATGGGTCGCGATATGGACCGGAGGCCCGTGCAGTTTATCCGCCCATATCCACACCGACCTGCTCCGCCGAAAGAACCTCAGCGACGAAGACGACCTAGGGTTCATTACCGGGTTATCGGGTCTCAGAATCAAAGACCTCCCAGACGGTGTCGTGGTGGGCGATTTAACTCAGGGCTTCCCCAAGCTTCTCCACGACATGGCCCTCGCGCTCCCTGACGCGGATGTGGTCGTCAGCAACACTTTCCAAGGGCTGGATCCCGATCTTGATTCTGATTTCGGGTCCAAATTCAAAAAGTACTACCCGGTTGGACCTCTCAGCCTTCTGAACCCGGTCCAAACCAAACCAGAAGACCGATTCGGCTGCATCAAATGGTTAGAGCAACAGAAGCCCCATTCAGTGGTGTACGTCAGTTTCGGTACGGTGGTTTCTCTACCGGGATCGGAACTCGCTGAGCTGGCGCACGGATTGGAATCCAGTGGTGTCCACTTCATTTGGTCGCTGAAGGACTCGTTCAGAGAATTTCTACCCGACGGGTTCCTGGATCGAACGAAGGATCAAGGGATCGTGGCGGCGTGGGTCCCACAGGCGGAGGTGCTGGCGCATAAGTCGACCGGAGCATTCGTTACCCACTGTGGGTGGAACTCGGTGCTGGAGAGCATAACGGGAGGGGTGCCCTTAGTGTGTAGGCCGGTGCTGGGGGACCAGCCAGTGAACGCAAGGGTCGTGACGGAGGTGTGGAAGGTAGGGGTTGGGTTTGAGGGTAAGGGCATAGAGAGTGGAGAACTGGTGAAGTGTTTGCAGAAGGTGATAAAGGGGGAGGAAGGGGAAGGCATGAGGGAGAGGATGAGGAGGTTGAAGGACATGGCTTTGGGTGCGGTTGGGGTGGAGGGCAATTCGGTGAGGAATTTGAAGGCGGTAGTGGAGATGGTTGTTGGGAAGTCGGGTCGGGTTTGATTAATGGGTTGCGGATGGATCGGAATTCAGGTATGTTTGGATTTTGATTCATGCTAGTGGAACGATGATTTGACGTGAATCCATTGAATTTGTGTAGAGATATGTACGATTCTGTCTATTGTGGTTTGCAACTGTGCTACAACAACCAAATTGAAAAGCGGCCATTTAATTGGTTTGACGTGGAATTGTTTTATTTTCTGACGGCTCTTAAAGATGCAAGCCCCTGCTTCATTGACTTCTTTGTAAAACTTTCTGTTATATTCTTCGATTCCTGTACATTTCATATACATTTATTCAACAAATTCAAGCATACTGATGGCAACTTATCTCTATTTTGCAGACAACCATCATTGCATTTTCACTATACAAGGTTAAAAACTCATATTTTACGTTTTTGATTAGTAAAGTATTGGTGCATGTGTTTGGGTTGAATTCGACAAACTTGCATAAGAAGCGTATGGCTGTTATTGGGTTATGAATAATCAGTGCATGTGTTTTGATTGCATTTGTGCTGTTTTTAATAGTTTCTACGTAAAGAAGAAGAAGAATGAGGCAAGGAGAAAATGCTAACTCCTGAAACAAGCACAGAAATATCAAATGTACATGGTATTAGTAATTACAATGAGACATCATGTTTCAGTTGAAGAATGCACGAAATGAACAATATATGAAATTTTCGTACAAATGGTGATCAACTTTAGCATTGCGTCAGGGAAAGCCCAACACAATCTGTGGTTTGGGCCTAAGCAAAATTATTGTCAGGCCCTTTAGTTTGTTTTCAAAATGTTTTTCCACTCCTTTCATACTTTGGGCCAACAATGGATCGTTGCAAACATATAATGAAAAGATGAATGAGCAATTTTTTTATTTTTTAGCAAAGCTAGCGAGGTTGTGGCGCCTCTCAAATTTTATTGCACAGAAACTACAAAATGACATAGAGCATAAACTCTATGCTACATAAACAAACATACATGGAAAACCAAGAAACAAAAAGAAAAAAATAAACATAATAAAACTAATGTAAAGTTGCACTTATCCATGCATGCACTTTGTCACCAAGCTTTGCTCTTTGCAAACTTAACCCATTTCTGATTTCATGCTTTAGTTTATGCCAGAGAGCATCCATAGTCATGAAATTACTCTCAAACAGTCTTTGATTCCTTCCATACCACATCAATTGCATGTACTTTTTGAGGCAAAAGAAAAACACTCTTCTTTCATTCTTTCTCCACTTAGTTGTTTTCCTGATTATGTCCCAATATTGATCTGTAGTGCCCACAACACTGTTAACTCCCATACAAACCAAAAGTTTACACCAAATAGTATCCAGCTCCGAGCATTCAAAGAAGATATGTCCTACTGTTTCAGTACACAAGGAACAGAAACCACATAGCCATTCCACAATCATCCCAAAGGAGATGAGCTTTTCTTTGGTCTGCAAAGCACCCCTAACAACTTTCCAGAACATGAGATTATTCTTCTCAGGTGACAATTTGCTCCACATACACTTTTTCCAGGGGCAGACCGGCTTGTCATTTATTCTAGTGAGGTGGTTATATATATCAGATATGGAATGTTTCCTGCCTTGTCGCAATATAACATCCTGCTCACCACAAGGATACGTATTTTGACTAACTTTAGTCCACAGTGCTCTCAGAGATTGGTTACTTGAATATGGAAGAGTAAGAACTCCTTCATGAATATAATCAGATGCATAAGCATTTCTATTGATTCCAAACTGAGCTATAACTAGATGAGGAACAACTTTGGATAGAATGAGACCACCACAAGACCAAGGAGAATCCCAAAATGGTTTTCTACTATCAGAAGACAACGAGAACTTTATAATGGGCAACAATTCATTTCTCAGTACAAGGATCTTCCTCCAAATCCAACCGCAAGCCTGCGGAATCTCCATGGTCCAAAAACATTTCCTACCCACATTGTGTATCATTGTCCACTCAACTCAGATACTTTTGTTTAGATTAAATAAAGAGTTAAGATGAACACTTATAGTAGCCTTATTCCAAAGTTTCATGTCAATAACTCCCAGCCCACCTTTTGACTTAGGGTTTTCAAAAATTTTGAAGGAGCATGGAACCAATTTCTTAGAGTGCATGCTACCCGTCCAGAAAAACCTGAGCATAGCACTCCCAACCATTCTAAGCAACTTATCTGGAAGTATAAAGGCTCTGGCCCAGTACACCATCAAAGAGAAAATCACTAACTTTATGATGACAAACCTTCCTGCTTGGGTGAGGAATTTATTTATCCAACTGTTCATTGTAGCGGTTATCTTATGGTATAGATGGATACAGTTTGCAGTTGTTATTCTTGAAGTACAAAGAGGTAATCCAAGGTAGTACATGTCTTGCTGCATGGGTAGGAAACCAGACATTAATGCTAGTCATTAGCTAACTGTAGTGGGATACCAGAAAACAGTATGTGAGATTTAGTTGGGTTGAGCTTTAGGCCAGTGATAGTATAGAAGTCATGGAGAGTATTCTTGATACAAGAAATAGAAGTAGCTTCAGGCTTGGTGAAAATCATAATGTCATCTGCAAACAGCAGAGAAGTGATCGAGGACTTCTCGCATTTGGGGTGGTAATTTATTTCTTTACTTTGGAATTTTCTATTGATCATGCATGATAGAACTTCCATCACAAATATGAATAAGTATGATGATATGGGATCCTTTGCCTAATTCCCTGCTTACTCTTAAACTATCCAGAAGTTTTATCATTATATTTAATAGAGAAGGTTGGCGTTGATACACAAATGTAAATCTAGGCAACAAAAGGTTTAGGAAAATGCATAAGTGCCATGATACGAACAATTGAAGACCAGTGCACACTGTCATAAGCTTTACTTAAGTCAAGCTTCATAACAGCACTAGGAGTAGACTGAGCCCTTCCATATCCCTTCAATAGTTCATTTGCTAGCAAGACATTATCCAGAATGCTCCTCTTGGGTATGAAAGCAGCTTGATTATGAGAGACAAGGGCAGGAAGCACTTCAACAAGCCTTGAGGGAATGATTTTAGAAATGCATTTATACATTACGTTGCAGCAAGAGATGGGTCTGAATGAAGCAACAGATGTGGGAGGACTTTCTTTAGGAATAAGGACAAGATTTGTGGCATTAACTTAACCAAGCATCTTGAATTTAGCAAAAAAATTGAGAACAGCTTTGCAGAAGTCTTGAGCAATAACATCCAGCTGTGGACAAAAAATAGGACATTGAATCCATCTGGTCCACCAGCTGAATTCTTGTTCATGGAGAAGAGGGTTGTTCAACAGTAACCTGGGCAATTAACCTACTCCTAGCTTCAGGCTGAACAGATGGCAGTTGTATGGTAGATAGAAAAGATAGCTCAGTTTCAAAATTAGAATCATTTCCCAGCAGCTTGGAGAAGTAGTCAACAAGAGCATTGTCAACCCTCTCTGGTGTGGTGTGAAGTGTTGCATTTACATCCTGGGTGCTATTTATCTGCTCCTGGGCTTGCTTTTTATTGATTGCTGCATGGTAGAAAGCCGTGTTATGGTCCCCTTCAGCAGCCCATTTGTAATTCAATTGCTGCTTCCTCATCATGCTTTCCAATTATAGGGCTTTTTCAAGTTCAACTGCCCTTCTTCCTTCTTCAAAGGCTGCACTTACATCATCAGGATTAGATAACATTCTTTTCTACACCTCTTCCAATTTTCCTCTCAGCACTGAAGATTTGAGTTTGCCATCTCCAAAATTTGAGTGAGCCCGTAATCTTAAAGCTCTCTTAGTCTCCTTCAGCTTCCTGCAAAAAATATACATTGGGTTGCCATAGAAAGAGTTAGACCAAGCATTATTTATTATATTAGTATACCCAGGCTCCTTGACCCAAGCATTATAGAATTTGAAACTTCTTTTCTCTTTAATAGCTGGATGGCCAGTGGAAATAATGATGGGAGAGTGAAAAGAAAGGTTTGGCATGGGGAAAAAAGAAGAGAGATTAGGCCAAAAGGTGATGGCTTTGAGATTGGCAAAGGCATGGTCTATGGTAGTGAAAGTACTTTTCCCTCTTCTACTTTTATTGTTCCAAGTGAATTTGGCACCAGATTTATTAATGCTCACGAGAGAAGAATTTTCAACAGCAAGGTTGAGGGGTTGAATATCTCTTAGAGTGAGGGGAACACCACCATGCTTATCATCAATGTTGAGGTAGCAGTTGAAATCACCAAGGACAACCCAAGGATGGGTATCTTGTCTGAAAGCAGGTAATAAGTCAAACATATTTTTCCTTGCTGGAATGGCATTGTTGGCATAAATGATGGATAAATAGAAAGAGGTGTTTGTTGGGATTAGATTGGCATGGAAATGAATGAGTTGGGGGTAGCAAGAATTGGGTTAAGATTGAATACTTTAGGGTTGTGAATCACCATGATTCTGCCATAAGGAGCTGAAGGCAAATTATGGTTAAGCATCCATGACTGGTTGATGAATTTGGCCACTGATAAGGTAAGGGCAAGGTTGAGCTTAGTTTCAAGGATGGCTATAAAATCTAAATTATGGCTGGAGATGAGGTGCTTTACTTGGTTTAGTTTAGTTGAGCAATGAGCTCCCCTAATATTCCACACAGCAAAGTGATGTGTCATCATAAAACTATAGGGATTGATGGATAGTATGTTTCATGCTTCTGGTTGCAGGAGACCATCTTGCATTTGATTCATGCAGCAGATTGGTTATTACATTTGGCTGAGGGGGAAGTGAAATTGGTTGGATTGAATGAATATCAGGGGGATGATCTGCCAGATCAATGGGAGGGGATTTCCAACTAGGAATATGCCCTGAGAAGGTGTAGGATTGGGTGAGATCACTTGCAGGTTGTTGGGTGATGGATTGAGCTATTGGTGGGGAAACTGTTGTGGTAAGTGTGGAGGGATTAGGAGATAAAGTACGTGGACTTGCATGAGCTGCATGGGGTAATAAAGTGTTCTGCTCAAAAACTTGCATGATTGGAGTGGACATATTTGTTTGCATTGGGGTGTGCATCTTGTGCACGTGCACAGGTGATACTTGGTCCTCTATGGAACTGCTTGCTACCAGAGCATGGTTATTACTTGGTTGCACTACACCCATTGTTCCAGTATCAGAAATCACATTATTATGAATGGAACAAGATGTTGTTATTGCTGATTGCAAAAGCACTTCACTTTCATGCCCATCATATCTAGTTGTGTTGCTTCAGGCAGATTTATCATTTACTCGGGCCAAGTCACTGTCTTTTTCATGATCACAAAACTGATTTGCATTTTTTATCATTATGAACAGCTTGCTCCATTTCTACACATTCACCTTCCTCAACAATATCAGCAGCAATTTCCTCCACTTCGAAATTCTTATTATCTTCGCGAATGAGCAATTTATTTAATTTGCCCCATAATGATTATTTTGTTTTATTGTCAAAAATAGATATAGAAATTTAATTTTTCTTCTTCTTTTTTTAGCAAAGCTAGTCGGCTTTATAGTGGGCCGTGCCACTGTATAAATAATGAAAAAACATGTGTTCTACACATGCACAGAACAACTAAGTGGGAGCAAAGAGCCCAGACCACAATAAAAATAAATAAAGCACAGGAGCTAGGCATAAAGAGCCTAAACTACTAACCAAAAATGACTACGTGCCCTTCGAAGAGGAACTGCCACTACCCACATCAGACGATGGGCCAATAACAAGAACATACCCAGAGAAGAGAGTTGCCAGATTCGGGTCATAACCCTCCGAAGATGGAGAGTAAATAAATTTCCTATCCCAACTACCGTTATAAAACTTACTCTTATTCTCCTCACCAATCTCACCTTCCCTAGTAAGAGACGGACCCGCACCATCGATGTGATAAATGAGAAAAAGACTCCCACCCACAACATCACCGATATAGGCAAAATAAACGTCAGACACAGGCGAGTACCGCATCTCAGATGGAGCATGATTCCAGGCCCGCTCCTTAGAATTCCAAGCAATAGAATCAGACAAAGTAGAAGTAGCATGCTCAATCTGGGCCTCACCAACATGAGCCTCAACTATGGGAGGAACAACTGGAGGAGCGAAAACAGAAGGGGAAACAGTGGGTGGAGGAGAAACTTTTGGAACCCACTTCCTGATAGGAGGATGAGGTAACAAAATTCGATCAGCTAGAGGAACAATGCCAGTAGAGGCTGATCTAGAACACGCATCCGAAAGATGTTCAAAGGGCTGACAGGTCACCCAGATATCCGGTTTCCAACTATAGCGGACTCTGACCTCAGTAAAATGGCCCTCGCCTAGTCTGACTTTTAACACCGATGGAAAAGGCTTATAAGGGGTTATTTCAATAAGAGCTTTGGCATACACTAATCTCTTTCTGACAATAGTGTTAGCGTCATAACAAATAACCTTACCGACAAGGCCTGTTAGCCAATCAATCCCGATCATTGGCTGGAGAACAGATGGGATGTGAGAAAAATGAGCCCAGACATGAATAGATAACACCTGATCGTTCGCCCTATCAACAGACGGACTCTAGGTTGTAATGACGAAAGGTTTCCCATCAATGAGAATATGATCATCCTCAAGAATACGTTATCTTTCATCACTACGCAAGAATTTAAAGTAGAACATAACATTATCGAAGTGAACACTTAATCCCCCTTCAGGCTTCCATACTTGGTTGCACCGCGCCTTTACAAGATGATAGGCAGGATTGGAGTATAGGAAAAAAACCCACCAAATAATTCTTCCAAAAATCAACTTCGGCCTCAATCACTTCAACCAGAGGTATCATAACTCCCTCAATTTCAACATTTTCAAAACAACGGGGTAAATGCACACCCGCATTTTGTGGCAGTTTGGTGAACAAGGATGTCCACAGAGGGACTAACCGAGGGGGAGAGGGTTCCTCGGAAGCGTTACCACATGGATTTAAACAGGGGGTAATGTGCTCGGGATTAACACGAACACTAGGTGGGAAACTATAAACCAGTCCACTGTCAGATAAATCAACATTGGCATCTACGTCCAAGACACAAGGTCTGCTATCAACCAACTCAGTGTTAACAATACCCAAATCAGTCGCTATAGTATCAATAGCCAAAGCTACTGCGTCATCATCTAATATACACGTTGACTGTTATCCAGTATCGCAATCTCAACAAAACCTAAATTAGACTCGTCAGCCAACCCAACATCCTTAAGCGACCAAAGGTTATTACATGTGGATGCTAAATATGGAGTCAAAGGGTTCTCACCAGAAGAAAAAGGTCCGCTAAGCAACAGAGGCGTAGAATAATTCGAGGAGATCATGATATTCAGCAAACCATAAAATGTGTTATCGGTTGCAGGAATAGGCAAAGCGGGCGCACTTGTGCATCGAGTTGCATTAGACATGGCGGAATTATTTCCTGGAGTCCCAGACCCACTGACGATCGAAGAGGCAGCAGAATAGAGCACGCCAGAGCGGGTTAGGGAGAGGTCCAGATCTGGAATGGTACGCTTCTTCTTAGGAAAAGAGAAAAGACGAGGCGAGAGCGTGGAAGGAAGAAAGGGATAGACGATGGCAGGGAACAAGATAGAAGATAGGAGAAGCGAACTAGGCATATTTTATAAAATAGGCACCTACATATGCACAGAGGCAAAAAAATTCTTGATGCCAGAATTTTATATAGTAAAATAACGATTTATAAAATGCAAGAAGTGCCCAAAGTTAATTTCATTTTACTATGAACCAAAATATGTGGAATCTATGAGTTACTCAAAAATAAGTTATGTTGTTTTCCATCAATAGAAAAGTTAAAACTTCAATATCAATTATGCCCATTATTTATCTCCGTTATTTGTTGTAAATCTTTCAAATAATTAACTTAATGGGAATGTAACAACCCGCTATTTTGAACCATTCAAATCGACAATAAAACCACACATGTCAGACTTAAAGTGTTCAAAACAACATATTGTTAATTATTTTGGGGTAAATAAAATCAATTACAAAATCACAGACATAGAACAATCAGAATATCTCGCAGCGGAATAAATAAAACATAGTAGTTCATGAAGCTACTAAATACATAGCCTCAAATAGATACGTAATATCAGAGTCTGAAAGCAAATACAGCTGAAAGTCCAAATACATAAGAAGTTCCCTAATACATAAGCAAATGACAATGTCTGAATAGAAATAATTGAAATAACTAAGCAGATAGATAGACAGATAAATAGATCTTCAACAAAGTCTCCAGCTCCAAAAGGTGAGTCCTGAATACTGTGAAACCGAGACTCATACACTCAGCCTGACCCGAGCATAAAGTCAAACAATACACTCAAGTCGGGACTAGCAAACTTATATAAGTAATCCAACTCAAGTGAACTACACAATAAAATGCATCAGTAAATTAAAGGATGTTTGGGATTGTCATCCTTTAAGGATCCATTAAACTATTTACTATGTAGTAATATACGCTATATATGTAATGTCTGGCAGTAAGTATAATATATTGAAAATAGCGTTAAGGTGTTACCAACATATTTTATAAATGTCATAGTCTATACAGTATTGTAAACTCCACCAAACCGGTAGGCTATCAAGAAGCACTTCATAGGTACGACACAAAACAATATCGTAGTGGGCTCGCTAGGGAAGATGACAAGGCACGCGAGGCTATACCCTGGGTAGGATTCTACCGTTTTGCGGCACCAGGCTGGTGGTAATGCATAGCAGCTACTACCGTCCACCTTGAAACAACACTCCAATAATCAAAGGGGTCCCAAATCAATCACAAAGTAAAAGATAAGGTATCGAAGAAGAGTGTCCAATAGGAGGAGCGACCTCACTTGGCCTGGTGATGGCTCCTGTTTTAGTCATCCAAATAGGCCATCGTTTCATACCTCAATGCAGCAGCGTCGCCAAACCATCCTACTTCATTCTGGATCCCCCACCGCGTACTCAGTTGTTAAAGTGGTTTTGGAATTGGCAGAGAGTATGACAATATCCGACCCCGGTCTCTTTAACAAACAATCGTTATATTTTTCACACCGTGGTTATTTTATAAAACATTTGAATAATAAATCTTAAATTATAATTTAAATCAATACTAAAATATTTAACTTCAATTATATTTTAGGTATAAAACATTTATTTTAAAATTCATATTAAATCAAATTTATTACATTTCAAAAATCACATCTTTAAACTCAAATAAAATCTTATTTAAATTTTAAATCCTTTAAATAAAATTTTATTACAAATTATTCTCCACTTAACTTCCTAAATTTTATTAAAAATTATTATATAAAATCCTATATTTATTTTATTAAATTAAAACTATATTTATCATATTAAATTAAAACTATATTTATTATATTAAATTTACTTTTAAATTATTTAAATTATATATTTAAACCAATTAAAAATTATAAGTTAAAAATCTTAAAATTTCCTTTAAATCATATTTAACTTATAATTTAAAATTTAAAACAAATAAAATGTTACTATTTTCCAAATATTAATTTTAAAATAAAATCATTAATTTAAATTAAATTTTAAAAATCAAATTTATTAAATCAAAACATACTCTAAGTATTTAGAAAATAATTTAAATAATTTAAAATAAATTTAAAAACCAACCAATGGTGTCTGTATATAATTTTCAACCCTATGGTCAAGTGATTCTGTATGTATCATTTCTACCCAAATAAAAATAAAATTTCTGGATATATATCATTTCAACCCGTATCCCAAATTCAAATAAATAAAATCGCTTGGTTCTATCATTTCAATCCATAACGATTTTTCCTAATCTAAAAGATCGTTTGGGTATGTATCATTTCAACCCATAGTTAGGGAATTTGCAGTGTGATATAAAATGAACATAACATAGCATAACATAGCATATAACATATCAATGGGCATAACAATATATATCATATTAACTAGAACAATCCTAACATTTTATGGTCAATTCAAATGGTGTCGATTCACTTAAAATAAGCATATCAGTCGTGAGTGATTGCTCACCTTCCGTGGCTAGAGAAATTGACAAGAACGACGAACACAACAAAACACGACGAATGGACACGACGAACAGAAATCGGATCCAAGCTAGCAAATCCAAACCCGAATCAAGCTATGAACTTTGAAGCAAACTTTTTTTATAAATGAAGAGAGAAGAGGAAAAAGTGGTTCGGCCCAGCTAGGGCTCGGCCTAGGCGTACATGGCCGTGTGTGTGGGTGTGGTCGACTATGGGGTGTGTGTGGTAGCTCGGGTGGATGGGTAGCCGAGTGGGTGTGGAGGTGTGAGGCCAAAAGTGGTGGGTAGGTGGAGGGTGTGGGTGTGTAGGCCGAAGGGTGGCCGAGTGGATGAGTGTGGTGTGGAGGCCGAGAGGGGTAGGGGTAGGGTGGTGGTCGGCAAAGGTAGAGGAAGGAAAGAGGAGAGAGAGAGGGAGAGAGAGGCAAGGCTTAGGTTAGGCTTTGGATTGGAGATGAAGGAAGGAGATGGGATGGAGTTTTTTTTACTATAAAATTGTTTTTCTGGTTCAGGTGGAAGAAATGAGAAAGGGAGATGAGAAGGAAAAGATATGTACATATCTATTTCTCAACAGGTACATCCATTCTGAAAGCCACATGCTCATTCAAGTGACTTTTGGTATCCCAACCCAGCAACCAAGCCTAATAAATCAAGCCCAAAACCCAAAACCCAGATAAAAGAAATAAAATAATACACACAAAATGAACACGCGTTTTTGCGTAGAAAATTACAGATTTGAAGATGTAGGAATCAGATTTTAATGAAACGAAAAGTGGAGATTAAAATTCAGTCTAGTATCATAAAAAAAGAATAAAATTTCAAATTTAAATTTTCAACCAAAAGTCAAACTTTGACCAAGTTTGACCAAAATTTGAAATTTCAGAAAATTTCTATTTTATTGAATTTGGAAAAATATATCACTCAATATCCCAAAAATCGATATTTAAATTCAAGTTTATTAAAATTTTAAAAAATTTAATTCAAAATTTCAAATGAAATTTCTTTAAAAAAAAGTTTGACTGAATTTACTGGTCGTTACACTCTCTCCCACTCAAAACTTTTCATCTCCGAAAAGGAACGAGAAATGAGAATAGAAACAAGCAGAATAGATAAGGTAGATTAATGAATAGTACCTGAAACAAACAACTCCAGATTCGAAGCACGCATGCTTTCCTCCGTCTCCCAAGTATAATCCCAATCATCAGTACTCCACTGCACCTTGACCAGGTTGACAGATTTCCTCCTCAGCTGCTTCGTATATCTATCGACAATATGAAGTGGCTTCCTCTTGACAGTGAGGTTTGGCTCAACATCCAAACTCTCGAGTAAAGCAGGCTGAACAATCAAGGAAGGATCATGAAGATACTTGCGAATATGAGAGACATGGAAAACATTATGTACTCTAGACAGCTTCTCTGGCAAATCCACCCGATAAGCTAAAGGACCAACTCTCTCTAGGATGCGGAAAGGACCCATGAATCTAGGAGCAAGCTTCCCTCTCCTACCAAAACGAATCACATTCTTCAATGGCGATATCATAAGAAAAACCTGATCACCCATTGAAAATTCCAAATCCTTCTTCGCTTATCAGCATACTTCTTCTGCCTATCCTGAGCAATCCACATCTTCCTCTTGATCTCCTCAACCTTCTCAGATGCTTCTAGAATCATATCGGGTCTAAGAACCAAACGATCACCGGATTCAATCCAACAAGATGGAGATTTGCAAGGTCATCCATAAAGAGCGAAAAACGGAGACATTGCGATACTAGCCTGAATTCAAAGGATGCGATTAAATAGATTGATGCTTACAGTAACCTTAATTTAAAAATTAAGATTATGCCTGATAGTTGTTATTATAGGTGAATTCAATGAGATGGATATGATCTTCCCAAGATCCTCCATAATCAAGAACATAGGCACAAAGAAGATCTTCCAGAATTTGATTAACTTTTTCCTTCTGACCATCGGTCTACGGATGATAAGCTGTACTCAGATTCAGATGAGTACCCAAAGCTTCTTGAAATGCTTTCCAAAACTGGCTGGTAAAGATAGGATCTCGGTCACAAACAATGCTGGATGGAACACCATGAAGTCGAACAATCTCTCTCATATAAATCTCAGCTAAACTCGAAGCTGTGCGATTCGACTTGACCGGAATGAAATGAGCTGAGTTGGTCAGTCTATCAATAATTATCCATATACTCTTATTACCCCTTCTAGTCCTTGGAAATCCATCAAACCTGTTCCCACTTCCAATTAGGAGTCTCAAGGGGTTGCAATAATCCAGCGGTCTTCTGATTATCAGCCTTAACCTGTTGACAAGTTGCACATTTACTAACATAATGGGAGATATCTCACTTCATACCACTCCACCAATACAGCTTCTTCATATCCTGGTACATCTTCATAACTCCTGGATGAATAGAGAGTCTGGATTGATGATTCTCCTTAAGCAATTCTTGCCTTAATCCATCGGCATTCGAAACACAAATCCGATTATTAATCCTCAAAATCCCTTTATTATCAATCTGTGCTCCCATTCCATCTTGGTTACCACCTTCCCTATTACGAACATTCTCTTTAATAAGCCTTAGCATCTCATCTTCATCCTGCTTAGCAACAAGATGATCCAAAAGAGACGAAGAAACCACAGTCTGACATAACATTGCCTTTTTTGACTTAAGGCATCGGCTACCACATTAGCTTTCCCAGGAGTGTAATTGATGTCGAGGTCATAAGCAGCTAGAAACTCGAGCCATCTAACTTGCCTCTGGTTCAAATCATTCTGGGTGAAAATATACTTCAAAGACTAGTGATCCGTAATGAGCTCAACTTAATTCCCAAAAGATGGTGCCTCCATAACTTCAAAGCAAAAACAACAGCAAGCAATTCCAAATCATGAGCTGCATAATTGGCTTCATGAGTCTTCAACTGTCGACTGGCATAAGCAATAACCTTCCCATTTTACATCAAGACAGCTCCTAAACCTTCTCGACTAGCATCAATGTATACCGTTAATCCCTCATTTCTATTTGGAACGGTAAGAACTGGTGCTGAAGTTAGCTTGTGCTTTAACTCATTGAATGCAGCTTCACACTTATCACTCCATACAAACTTGGCATTCTTACGAGTCAAAGCGGTGAGAGGTGCAACAATCCGAGCAAAATTCTCAATAAATCTTCGATAATAACCAGCTAAGCCCAAATAGCTATGAATATCCGAAGGAGTCTTAGGTCTTTCCCAATCCTGAAAAGAGAATAGGGAATTTGAATTCAAAGAAAGATAAGATAATCAAATCACAAAGGAAGAAAGCTGGATTGACTTACATTGATTGCGTCGACCTTAACAGGATCGACCGAAACCCCATTTTCAGAAACAATATGCCCAAGAAATCGGGCTTCATCCTTCCAGAAATGGTATTTCGAGAATTTAGCTTTTAGCTGATGACTCCTAATGGTTTTAAGGACAAAGCTCAAATGCGATTCATGCTCCGCCTCTGACTTAGAAAAGACAAGAATATCACCGACGAAGACAAGAATGAACTTGTTGAGAACATCATGAAAGACACGATTCATAAGATCAACGAAGAAGGCCGGTGCATTAGTCAAACCAAAATACATAACTAACCATTCATAGCAACCATTCTCAGTACGGAAAGCTATTTTTGGAATGCTTTCCTCAGCAACTTTGAGCTGGTGAAAACCGGTGGAAAGATCAAGTTGAGAGAAAACTTTAGCTCCATAGAGCTGATCGAACATGTCATTGATACGAGGAATAGGATATCTGTTCTTCATAGTAAGCTTATTCAGCTCCCTATAATCAACACACATCCTCAAAGAACCATCAGATTTAGTGACAAATACGATAACTGCTTCCCATTCCGAATGACTCGGCCTAATCAAACCCTTGGAAAATAAGTCTTCTATCTGCTTCCTTAACTCGACTTTCTCCCTGGGTGCCATCCTTCTAGAAGGAAGAACTACTGGTCGAGCTCCAGGAATAAGGTCAATGCGGAATTCAATTTCCAACTTAGGAGGAAGAGAAGAGACTTCACCAAAAACATCGGGAAAGAGTTTGACAACAGGAATGGAGTCAATGTCACTAGGATGAGAATCAAGAGAAAAGATAAAACTACCAGCATAATCCTGAGGCATACGACATCCGATCACCAAAGGATTACCTTTATCATCAACTAAAGAAAACTTCATATTTCTTCAACCAATCACCTCCAAGAAAAATGTCAAAAGCATTAAAACCAAGAACATAGAAATTGCTAATAAAACTATGCCTCTTGTAAAGGAGTGCCACCCCTTTACAAATCCTACTAAGGTTCTCGGGACCTCCAATAAGATTAGACACACATAAGGATTCAGTTGCATATTCGGGTGAAAGAATGTGCTTAAACTAGTTACAAAGATCTACAGATATAAAACTATAAGATGCACCAATGTCAAATAAAATACAAATAGGATGAGAATACAAAGTAAAGGTACCCTGAAGCGTACCCTTAGTATCACCACCGGTAGGAGTGGAAGAAGTAACTGCAAAGATCCCAGATGACCTTGCCCTTCTGCTGAGTGGGACAGTCCTTCTTGAAGTGGCCAGGCTGCAAGCAAAGATGGCAAAGATCACGCCTAGTCATCTGAACTGGAGGAACAGAAGCTCCGATTGAATTAGGACAGCTGCTGGCATAGTGTCCCTTCAGGCCACACTTGAAGCAAACAATAGAAGATAGATCAATAGGCTGCTTCTGAGAAGAATATCCACTTTAAAAATCTTTTAAAAACCATTTTATACTTTTCAAAATACGCTCTCTTATAAGAAATGATTTTGAGACTGATTTTACTAATTCTAGGGTATCGCTACCCTATCTCTAATAAGTTTTTACCCCGTAGGCTAAAGTTTTGCCTAAAAACCAAAGCTCTGATACCAACTGTAACGACCCGCAATTTTGAACCATTCAAATCGACAATAAAACCATACATGTCAGACTTGAAGTGTTCAAAACAATAGATTGTTAATTATTTTAGGGTAAATAAAATCAATCACAGAATCACAGACATAGAACAAGTAGAATATCTCACAGTGGAATAAATAAAACATTATAGTTCATGAAGCTACTAAATACATAGTCTCAAACAGATACATAATATCAGAGTCTGAAAGCAAATACTGCTAAAAATCCAAATACATAAGAAGTTCGCTAATACATCAGCAAATGACAATGTCTGAACAGAAATAACTGAGATAACTGAAATAACTCTGCAGATAGATAGACATATAAATAGATCTCTAGCAAAATCTCCAGTTCCAAAAGGTGAGTCCTGAATGCTGTGAAACTCAGACTGAGACACTCAGGCTAACCCGAGCATAAAGTCAAACAAAACACTCGAGTCAGGACTAACATACTTATGTAAGTAAACCAACTCAAGTGAATTGTACAATAAAATGCATCAGTAACTTAAAGGATGCTTGGGATTTCCATCCTTTAAAGATCCGTTAAACTATTTACTATGTAGTAATATACGCTATATATGTAATGTCTAGCAGTAAAGTATAATATACTAAAAATAGCGTTAAGGTGTTATCCATATCCCCTTAACACATTTTATAAATGCCGTAGTATATACAGTACTGTAAACTCCACCAAACCGGTGGGCTATCAAGGAGCACTCCATAGGTACGACACAAAACAAAATCGTAGTGGGCTTGCTAAGGAAGATGACAAGGCACGCAAGGCTATACCCTAGGTAGGATTCTACCGTTTTGCGGCACCAGGCTGGTGGTAATGCATAGCAGCTACTACCGCCCACCTCGAAACTACACTCCCATAATCAAAGGGGTTCCAAATCAATCACAAAGTAAAAGATAAGGTATCGAAGAAGAGTGTCCAATAGAAGGAGCGAACTCACTTGGCCTAGTGATGGCTCCTGTTTTAGTCATCCAAATAGGCCATCATTTCATACCTCGATGCAGCAGCGTCGCCAAACCATCCTACTTCGTTATGGATCCTCCACCGCGTACTCAGTTGTTAAAGTGGTTTCAGAATTGGCAGAGAGTATGACAATATCCGACCTCGGTCTCTTTAACAACCAATCGTTATATTTTTCACACCGTGGTCATTTTATAAAACATTTGAATAATAAATCTTAAATTATAATTTAAATCAATACTAAAATATTTAACTTCAATTATATTTTAGGTTTAAAACATTTATTTTAAAATTCATATTAAACCAAATTTATTAAATTTCAAAAATCACATCTTTAAACTCAAATAAAGTCTTATTTAAATTTTAAATCCTTTAAATAAAATTTAATTACAAATTATTCTCCACTTAACTTCCTAAATTTTATTAAAAATTATTATATAAAATCCTATATTTTTATATTAAATTAAAACTATATTTATCATATTAAATTAAAACTATATTTATTATATTATATTTACTTTTAAATTATATATTTAAACCAATTAAAAATTATAAGTTAAAAATCTTAAAATTTCCTTTAAATCATATTTAGCTTATAATTTAAACTTTCATACATACAAAATGTTACTATTTTCCAGATATTAATTTTAAAATAAAATCATTAAAAATTAAATTTTAAAAATCGAATTTATTAAATCAAAACATACTTTAAAATTTAGAAAATAATATAAATAATTTAAAATAAATTTAAAAACCAACCAACGGTGTCTGTATATAATTTTCAACCCTATGGTTAAGTGATTGGGTATATGCCATTTCAACCCAAATAAAAATAAAATTTTCGGGTATATATCATTTCAACTCGTATCCCAAATTCAAATCAATAAAATCGCTTGAGTCTATCATTTCAACCCATAACGGTTTTTCCTAATCTAAAAGATCGTTCGGGTATGTATCATTTCAACCCATAGTTAGGGAACTTGCAGTTGATATAAAATAAACATAACATAACATAGCATATAACATATCAATGGGCATAACAATATATATCATGTTAACTAGAACAATCCTAACATTTTACTGTCAATTTAAATGGTGTCGATTCACTTAAAATAAGCATATCAGTCATGAGTGATTGCTCACCTTTCTTGTCTAGAGAAATTGATAAGAACGGCGAATAGACACGACGAAACACGACGAATGGACACGACGAACACGAACGGAAATCAGATCCAAGCTAGTAAATCCAAACCCGAATCAAGCTATGAACTTTGAAGCTAACTTTTTTTTATAAATAAAGAGAGAAGGGCCAAAAGGGGTTCGTCCTAGCTAGGGCTCGGCCTAGGTGCACACGGCCGTGTGTGTGTAGGTGTGGTCGGCTATGGGGTGTGTGTGGTGGCTCGGGTGGATGGGTGGCCGAGTGGGTATGGAAGGTGTGAGGCCGAAAGTGGTGGGTAGGTGAAGGGTGTGGGTGTGTAGGCTGAAGGGAGGAGGGTGTGTGGGCGCGGCGTGTGGAGGTGGGTTGCCGAGTGGATGGGTGTGGTATGGGTGTGGCATGGAGGCCGAGAGGGGTAAGGGTAGGGTGGTTGTCGGCAAATGTAAAGGAAGGAAAGTGGGGAGAGAGAGAGGGAGAGAGAGGCTAGGCTTAGGTTAGGCTTTGCATTGGAGATGAAGGAAGGAGATGGGATGGAGTTGTTTACTGTAAAATTGTTTTTTGGTTCAGGAGGAAGACATGAGAAAGAGAGATGAGAAGGAAAAGATACGTACATATCTATTTCTCAACAGGTACGTCCATTCTGAAAGCCACATGCCCATTCAGGTGACTTCTGGTATCCCAGCCCAACAACCAAGCCCAATAAATCAAACCCAAAACCCAGATAAAAGAAACATGATAATACACACAAAATGAATGCGCGTTTTTACCAAGAAAATTGCAGATTTGAAGATGTAGGAATCAGATTTTAACGAAGCGAAAAGTGGAGTGGAGATTAAAATTCAGTCTAGTATCATAAAAAAAGATTAAAATTTAAATTTAAATTTTCAACTAAAAGTCAAACTTTAACCAAGTTTGACCAAAATTTGAATTTTTAGAAAATTTTCTATTTTATTGAATTTGGAAAAATATATCACTCAATATCCCCTAAAAGGATATTTAAATTCAAATTTATTTAAATTTTAAAATATTTAATTCAAATTTTTTAATGAAATTCCTTTTAAAAAAAATTTGACTGAATTTACGGGTCGTTACAGGAAACATTTGTAAACCTCTCTACAATAAACTGACATCGCTTAACGCCAAACTCTATATTCAAACATCATTTCATTTCATTTCAACTCTTGTTTAATAAGTCATCACCTTGTCTTTTTCAAGCAATTAGCCTTCATTCATTTTTATTCGTCACATGGTATCGTGGTCCAAATATTTAAATTCAAACATTTGGCTTGACTTTTATTAGTAGCACTAACTCAACATCGATACTAATGCTCGTAATATTTTCTATTTGTACAAAGAAGCATCAACCCAATGTAATTTTAATAGATTCATATGTTATGTATGCAAGATAATAATTATCAACATGTTTTGTTATATATCGAAAAAATGATACTTCATTTCGAACATATAAAAATACAAAATATAACGTTGCCAAAAGTGTGAAATGAAATATTATGTTCTTTTATTGGAAAAGATTATCTATAAATATTTTTGCTCATTTATTTATTCTTTTTCCGAAAGCGTGAAAAGAAAGAAATATAACAATTAAAAAACATTTGTTAAAGTTACAAAACAATCATATTACACGTTCTTTCATAGAGTTGGAACTTTTAACACTTTTGAAATGTTGTTGTTAAAAGGAATTAATACAGATGAACTAATTGATTATCAATCAATTCTCTAATTGACTGGCGTTAAGGAGAATTAATACATAACTGATTTTATTCATTAAATGTAATTTCATTAAAGAGAATTAATTGTTGTTAATTACCTAATTAGTTTAAATATATATTAAATGTTATTGATCATAATTATTTAGTTGAAATATATATTAATTCCTTTATATGTTGCATGAGAAATATTATTGGATATAATCTTTACTATTTGAATTTAGTTTACTTATAAACTTTAACATTATGTAGACACATCTGTTGGACATATATAAATAAACATGTGAGCAAATTCATTTTATTGTAAATTATATATATGCATATACACTGCTTGAAGTTAAATTTTGAAAGATAAATTAATGAACTTTTTGTATGCAAATTCCTAGTGTAAATCAACCACCAACCATGTTTTAGTGTTCAACAATTTAAGAAAATAGTCCTAACAAGCTTCATATTTATTCCTAATTTTGTAATGTTAAATTTTAATCACTTCACCATGTTATATTATCAGTTTTCAACTAAAGTAGAAAAATAATATTGTCAAAATTTCAAATTAACTAAGTTACTCATATTTTTTAACTAATTTATAAAAATTTTAAACTAAGCATATTTTCTAATAGTTTCAAAATATGAAGGATCTTCATATTGACATTGCATTTTGACAAAGAAGCATCTCTAGCATAATACATTTTTAAATTAATAAACAATTATTAAAACTGGTGATGACTTGATTTTTTGAAAACATTTCAATATTTACATGATTCTAATATATATAAATATAAGAACAAATATAATGAGAATGCATTGATATTTAACTTCGTATGAACTTAAGAGAATGTAAGTAAATTAAGATAAGGATAACTACTAATTTAAATCTGAGTATAAACTAGTTACAGAAATATTTACAATCTGAGTTTAATTTTTTATTTTGTTCCATGTTAAATTAGGGAATTGACTACACTTTGATAATTGAATTGATTCATTTTAATGCTTTTTAAATGAATTAATTACCTTCAATTTGAGAATTCTTAATTGAATATTGAAGATGGAATTATATTCAACTCTTGTCGAATCTTAGTGTGAAGTCATTACTAATATCAATAATCAACTTAACAACAAAAATGTGAAGTTTCAAACTGGCCTACAGTTGCTTGCAGTGTTCAACTATGTTACTTATATATAATCCAGTAGGAGTCCGGTTAATCTCATTTACTTTCAAGAATAAGTTTAAATTAAATTACACATATTCTATAATAAATTTTTAAATATTTTAAGAAGCCAAATTTATTTTTTGGTAGTTTTAAATTTTGCTAAAAGTAGAAAGTAATAATTTTGGAACTTGACGCATAAAAGAACCAAACATAACGTTATTCTTAAAACGGAAGTACAAATAAAATTTGATTCCACCAACCGATATATTTTTGAATTTCACATACAATTTAAGTTATATATAATAAATTCAACCTAAAACTATATAATAACAGAAATAAATAGTGATATAAAATTCATTTCATTTTGTACGCAATCACTGGTATATAAATTTCACATACTAATAGATATAAAATTAGGTTTAGCTTGAGAATGAATATATATTTACAGTTATATGCAACTAAAAGAGAAAGTAAAGTAACATATTTATATATTTAATTTGAATTCAAAAAAGGGAGAAATTATTCCATTAATTCTATAATTTCTCTTTGGTTTGATTCCAATTTTTAGGTTAGAGAATGTACTATGCATTAATTCTCTTTAATACTTTTAGAACATACCAAAAGTAAAAAAAAGTAAGGATTTTTGAAACTTCATATTAAAAGTATCAAACATAAAACCAACTTTAAAATCAAATGTATTGATAAATGATGATCAATTTATTAATTCATTTTATTAGTTGCATGGTAGTATTATTTAAAATGATCCATTCTAGTTGAAGTTAATTTACTTACAAGCATTATGAATATCCATATCTTCAATCCATAATTATCTGTGAATATCTCCAAATGACAAAAAGAAAAAAGAAAACAGCTTAATTTCCACCCAAATTTGTGGAAAATCATTGATAACTAATTCACCACACAATAAGATCCTAAGAAATCAATTGTAACTCCGCATTATTGGAAAAACGCATGCGCTTATGAATATTTCATGAACAATTAAACAATACCATTGAAAAATGTATTTAGGCCTAGATTTGATAAGTGTTTAATATAAGATTTTACAAAAGTATAAGTTTAGGTTCAGTAAATAAATACAAAACATCAAAATAAAAAAGGTTTAAAACACTTGTTTAGAATTAAACTTCTAACAAAATTTCAAAGTTGCATAATGTAGCTAGATCAAAAGTGCTACTTTTTTCTTCGAAATACTATACAAAATTTTATTATTTTGATATTTTTTTAATTCAGATATAATGTTTTATGCCAAAAAATTTCTTATACAATTATATGGGTTTGAACTAGAAAAGAAAGAACATTACCTCTAATAGATCATGTAAAATCAAAGATGATATCTATATAGAAATAAATCAGATATCCCTACATAATAAATGAATGAAACAGAATGGAAAATCATACCAAACAAAAAAAATCAAATGGAAGTCAATTATCATACAAAACCTGAGAATAAAATAAAGTTTTAAACTTTATTTATAACAGATTTTACTAATCAATAGGAGTTTCTAAGTAATCAACATATTTACTGCAAATTCAACCTTAAATTAGAAATTAGAAATTATAACAAGAACTACAAATTCAACATCCAATTAACTAAAAAAGAAATAATAAAGAAGGCCTAATCTTTTAATCAAGCTCCATCAAACCAGTAGTCTAAGTTTATTAGAGGTGGTCTTCAGATTATTTTTCTATAAAAACTATAACATTGAAAGCAAGTGGTAGGAAAACGATCACTGCATAATATTTATAAAATCATCAATACTTCAAGTTGATACGAAGTGGAAAAATATTGATGAATTCAATCAAAATCTAGCTAGATTAAAAAATTTTAAGAAATTGACTAAAAATTGTTTGGAGTTTTGTTTAAATTTGATTTGGATGGGAATAGAATAATTTTGAATCATATTATACATATGAAACTAAAAAGGGGGAAGGGACAATATTGTGAGAAAATTAATTGGAAGTGAATGAATTAGAAGTTATAATGTCTTGATATTGTTAAATAATGAAATAATAAATGCATGATTATTATACATGGAAATAAGAATACAAACAGTCTAATTTTTTTTACAATTATATAACATAATAGATATATAGAATGTTTAGACATTAACGATATTATTATGCAATCTATAAGCATTAATGGTATCATTAATATCTAGAATATAAATAAGTTTGGATGGTGTAATACATTATAAAACAATTAAATTAAAAAATGTTTATAGAACACTGATTTGGAATTAAATTTCTAAAAAAATTCAAAGTTGCTCACTGTAGCTAGATCAAAAGTGCTACATTTTTCTTCAAAATACTACACAAAAGTTTATTATTTTAATAATCTTTTACTTCATGTATAATATTTTTTCCCAAATTTATTTTCTTATATAATATATAACTTAAAATTAGAAAAGGAATAACATTGCAAAATTGGAGTTGCTATGTAGCAATGAACCAATTATCTCCTGTAAAATAAATGAATTAAACAAAATGCAAAATCATACCAAACAAAAAATCAAATGAAAGTCAATAATTATATAAAACTTAAGAATAAAGTAAAAGTTTCAACTTTACCTGTAACAGATTTTACTAATCAATAGGAGATTCCGCAGTATCAATATATTTACGAAATTAGTAACTTTCTGCAAGACAAACAAAGAGAACTAAATTCATAATCTTATAAACTGAAAATTTAACCTCAAATTAGAAAATAAAACAAATACCATAAATTGAACATCAAATTAAATGAAAAGACAAATAATAAAAAAAGCTAACCTTTTAATTAAGCTCAACCGAACTAGTAGGCTTAGTTTTGTTTGGAGGTCTGCAGATTATTTTTCCATAAAAACAATAACATTGAAAGCAATTGGTAGGAAAACAATCATCGCAAAATATGAACAAAACCATAAATAATTCAAGTTGAATATGAAGTGAAAAATTAACGAAGTTACTGATCAAATTCCTTTAGGATTAAAAAGAATTTTTAATTTGATTTAGGTTGAGATTAGAATTGTTATTGAATTGTAGCAGGCATATGAAATAGGAAAAGGGAAAGAGATAATATTATGAGAAAATGAATTGGAAGTGAAAGAATTAGAAAATGATAAATATCTGAGATGTACGTTGGCTTTACTTTATCCTCCTCAGGAGTTTACCAGTTCGCCGGGTTCTCCTGGGTTTTCAAAAAAAAATACAATATATAAAAGTAATGAAAAAGTATAGGGTAGTTAAACTACTGTGACACATGACAACACATGAGATTTTTGAGAAAATTGAAAATGAAGAGGCATGCAGATTTAAACTATGCTTTCATAAAATATAATAGATAATAGATACAACAAATTATTACATTAAATTACATTCTTATATCACACATGAGTTAAAATCGGGATACTTAGTAATCAAGTGATCAACCCAAAATTCATGTTATAGAACAACATCAACCTTTGATGATGATTTGAACAATTTTATAGAACAAAAAATGAACAAATATGAAAATCCATATAATGAGTGAAGAAACGAAATAAGAGAAATAGTAAATCCATGAATCGATCGATAAACTTTAGTGGAAGTAACAATGACAAACTATGATTGAGGAAATGTTGAATTTTTATTGAATATTGGTAAAGAAATGAGACAGATCGAAAGAAATAGAAGAGAATGAGAAATAAAATGATGTAGTTTAATTTAGTTTGGTAATAATTACTTGATCTGTTATGGAGGAATATTTATAAAGTGAGATTATCCGATCTTAATTATTTCAACTAGTTGACCCACGTATCTGCTTTGGAAAAAAGTAACTTTTGTTGGAATTATACATTGCTGGCAGTATATTAAGACAATATATGCATTATGTGGTGGATTAGTAGCATGACAAAACTGGGTTTTATTTACTAGTACACAACTATCTATTATTTGGGACCCTTCAAAATTATGGGCCCTAGGCATTTGCCTTATTTGTCTTATGGTTGAGCCAGCCTTGCATTGCATACAAAATATATAATCAGACTTAACACCATATTACAACAAAGTGATGCAAAGATTAAACATTTGATTATATGCATTGCCTGTTCAATCCAAATCCAATTAAGCATTACATAATAGAGAAAACGCAGATTGTAAGTATCTAAACCATAAATAAAGGAGGAAAAAAAGGATAAATTCCCAACACAGTAACAATGTAAGACATTGAACAAATTATAAATAAATTCATTACATTAAAGCTATAAAATTATCTTACCAAATTAAAAAACAACATTCATAGCAAATTAATTCACCAGTAGAAATCCTTTTTGAAGAAAAACTAAGCAAACGGTTCTCTAATATGCATAATTAAAATAGCATTTTAGTTATCATTTCAATTTCAAAGCTATACACATCTATCGATCGAAGAATGATATGGTGGGATGGTTCTTTCTTCAATGATTTCTTCTTTTTCTTATTCAATTGATCTATAATATCCATATATGAAAAAACAACATTTAGTAAGGGAGTTACAAAAGAAAATTATACAACTATAAAAAATCAAAGCTTCTTCAGTGGCGAGCATCATTATAACTATTGAGTGAAATGAAGTTCTCATGCAACCAAATAGGTGTTTGGTGCGTTCCATGAGAAAAATAAGGCGTAAAGCTAGGCAGGTCTAGTGCATAAGGACCGTTGCTAATAGGGTGGTGGATTTCCTAACATAAATATCAAACCAGCTTTGAAAAGAATCATAAAGTGAAATAATAATATATTTTTTAGTCCATTTCTTTACCATCAAATAAGGTGTATTAATTGATGATTGCATGTATTCTCCATATCCAAAAAAATGAATTCACGTTTCCCTACATCATAGAAGACGATGGTGTATAACATAACAATCGAAGCAAAAAATAAAGAAAATGAAAAATCCAAACGGGATAAAGAAATATACCTTCCCAATACATCGGTGAAAGACATGGGTTATGATGCAACGAATTTTCACTGCCAAGTACATTCACTTGTTTCGACTATAGTCCTTGCATTTGGAAAAAGCTACTACTACCATCTACCGCCTTATCATTATGTGAAATATTAATATCACTAACTTTTGTCTTTTTTACTATGTTTGGAATCGAAAAATGAATTATCAACCTCATCCTGCAATCATAACATAGATAGATAATAATGCATATGAAAATTATATTATATTCTGCCATGCAATCGATAGCCACAAATATATGGATACAACTACCATGCTTTTTTAGGTATGAAGCTACGAAAAAGAGCTTTGTAACATAAGAAGTGCTCAAAATATCTTTTTATAACCTATCAACATAATTGCAGTCTCAGTTCTGATACACTGTTACATAGAAAATTATATAGCATTTCACCTAGAAAAGCTCTTGCTCTCACATGTGTATGTTTACTGGTTGGAGCCTTTTTCCTACTCTTCTTTGACTTTATTTTCAATGACGACTTGAATCTATTTGCGCAAATGCACCCTTTGGTCTTAGTTTGTACATGATCTTGCATCTTCGGACATTCTTTGGTTGCAATATTGCATTGATTGATGCATGCATCATTTGTGCATTGGGGTTTTGGACCAAAAGTTCCCTATTCTCAAAGCCCATGCACAAAAAGTCCCTACTAATAAACTCGTGTAAATTAGGTCCCTGTTTTATTATTTTTTTACCAAATTGTCCCCTTCTAGAAAATCGGCCAGCATTAAAATCAGGGGCAAAAGTAGCATAAATTAGTCCAAAACTAAAAATAGGGACCAAATTTTCTTAACTTTTTCGGGAGGGACTTTTTTTCCGCCATCTTCCAATTCTAGGGACTTGGCAGCCATTCCTTGTTGTGCATTTGACATCTGGGATGTAGTTCTTTGAATATAGGTCATTTTTTTTATTTTCTATCCAATTCATGACAAGATTAATACTATCTTCATCATCTGCTGCCAAGTTTGCTACTGTGGAAAATTCACTACACATCTTTTTATATCGCAATTGTTCAAAAGTTACTTGTGCATCATCATAATTGAGTCGGATCCTTGTATGCAACCTCATTACATCTTTTCTCCATCTCTATAAATTATATTTGTCTAGGACCTTCGTAAAACTATTTTTTGTCAGTACAAGAAGCGCATGCCTACAAAGTATACCGCTAAACTCAAATTAGTGGCAACTACAACTAACTTTGAAATTCTCGTTTTGAAATAAAACTTTAAATTGCATTAATTTTTAATAACCACATTTTCTTGCACATCATACTCTATATTCTTGCAGCTTTGTCTACTCTGAATTATATCATAATTTATCTTGGCTACTATCACCATTTGAAATTCCTTAAACTTCATAAGTGTGCAAACAACTTCAAATTGCTTCTCTGTATCATAGGTGGTTTTCACATCGAATACTTTGTGAAAATGACTTAAAATCTGCATGACGCACCTTTTTTATTTTTTATTTCAATGCATGACTGTATTGCTCCACAAACTGCTTTAATGTTGTTTTAACATTAACATATCCATCATAAAAATGCATAATACTTTCACTTCTTTGGGTGGTGGACATACCCACCCAAAAGTTTATTTTCACGTAACATGGTACCTAATGATGTCTTTCTTTATATAGATCACTTAACCAAATATTGTCATATAAGTTAGACTTGTCTATCATTTTTTTTCTAGCTATGTTCAACCTCCTTTGAGTCTTAGTATCGTAGATAGCTTTTTGGAAATTAATTTTTAATCAAGTCATGCTGATTATGACTTCCATTCGGGTAACTTCTTCATCACATGCCACAAACATAGTTGATGTTTGGTATTATAGAAAACAATCTCTCTTGCATTTTTCATAGCTCGACCTCAGTTAGTTATTATTCCTTGAGGAACAACATCGGACATACAAGAAAGCCATGTTCGAAAATGCCATAGAAAAGCATATGTGGTCCCACTTGAAATCAAGCCACACCCAAGCAAAATCGACTGTCCATGATGATTGACTCTAACAAAAGGAGCAAAAGGCATGTCATACTTATTTGTCAAGTATGTTGTATCAAAAGTGACTACACCACTACATTCTTTATAAGGCTCAGTACCTCTTCCATTCTCCAACAAATATTTTTAAGTTGTCCATCATCATCTAAGTCCATGCTAAAAAAGAAACTTGAATTTTATGATTGGACTTTTGGAAAATATTTTTGGATCGCAGCAGCATCTCCTTCTCCAAGGCGTAGACATCTCGCTTTATCAAGAAAGTTTCTACAGTCATTTTCTATGAATGACAAGTTATCATGTCCACTGGCCTCTACGGTAATGCATTGAAAATTTTCTTCAGTCCAATTCCTATAATATCACAAACTTCAAGTTGTCTTTTCACATGATCATCTACTTGACGGTAACATCGGAAGAATTGAGCTTTTGTAGGACTCAAGTCATGATTATGATCAATATATAACTTATCAATACACCATTTTCCATCTTAACAAAAACTAGAAGTGAGTTTTACCTTACATCATATTCTTTTTGTTGATTGAGTAATCAAAGGATTTCCAGTTGTAGGCTCATGCTTCTCAAATCGACCACATACAAATGTCACATATCTTAAATATCCATCTTTATCCTCTTTGCTTAACCTTTTCCTTGCCGAAAATCTCATGTTTTTTGCATAACTTTTGAAAAATTGAAACACTTCTTCAGTGGTATGACTTTTAATGCTAACTCTAGGGGTCACAAATTCTTTTCCTAATACAATTACTTTCTCACTTATTGTCCCATCATCAACCAAGTTTTCTAACACTTTCTTCTCCAAATTAGAATCATCAAAAATATCAATTTCATTGCTTAATACCTATGTATCAAAATTTGATGGTTTGTCATCCAATTCTGCAAATGAAGATACACTATGTAATGGGATAAAGTAAAGAAGTTTGATTATCATACCTGCTTTGATTGACTGGATCGGCACTAGTCAGATGCAAGCGGAGATCGTGACAAAGATAGAGGAAGGAGTAGAGTTGGATGAGACTAGACAGTACAGACTCGGCTGAGATGGTTTACTCCACAAGGGTGGAAGATTGTTTGTTCCATCTGTGGACGGATTAAGAGATGAGGTGCTATGAGTGTGTCATCATTCGAGATTGATTATACGTCCTAGTGGTAATAAGTTGTATCATGATATGAAGCAGACATATTATTTGGAAGGGATGAAGAAAGATGTTGGGTCATTCATGCGACGATCAACTATTTTAAACATCTAAAATCAATTCTAAACGACGTCAAAATACACTTACAGCTAATTTTAGATATTAAAACAATCGATCGTGGGTTGGTAAAATTAAAAATTCTAAATAATAAATAGAAAGAGAAAACTTCACAGTAGAATATAAACATCAACACACACACACACAATCTCGTCTCAATAATTAGATATTACATAAATCCAGTACATTGGATATTATACATTTTTATCAATACATTAATTAACATTTGTAAAAAGCACTCAAAATTGAGTACTTCTCTCTTTTGATGCAAGAGGTATACCGATCTATTCCACAGATACGTTTCCTTCTAGACCCTTTTCTTCTTTTTTTGCTTTCACCTGCAAACTAGCAAATGCACTTGTATACATATGATAAAGGGAAAAAATGTTTCAACTATATTTGGACCATTCCTATCCCTATACTATGGCCATAGGCTCGATAATTATTGCATAGAAAAAGACTGCTTATGTGCCCCTTTTGGAGGACCAAGCCCACATAGTTCTATTTCTACTCTACTCCTACGTCCAAAAATTTGCTAGTACATAACAACCACATCATCCATTCAACCATTGCGGCCAATGCAAAAATTACAAGAAGAAAACTGTATTCCTACTCATCCATTATAATGAATCATCTTATGAGGTAACAACAATAATAGTACACAACTATCAACATCAACAATATTAATTAACAACCACAATCATCAAACAAGAAAATAAAAACATAAATATACTTACATTCATCCTAACCATCCATTATAGTAACAATCACCAATATAAGTATAAATCATCATTCGTGTATTAATCACCTCATAATAGTAACACAACATTAACCATTAAATTAACCATAATAAATTGCCCATCGTCTGATAGTAAAAGTGAAAAAATATCGCACACTCATCAAAATACGATCAATATCAAATAAATGTGATAATTACAACTAATAGTTAATCACACATTCAACAACTATCCAAATAATATATTATTCTATGTATAAAATCATTCATTATTGTTTATTATAAAGTCACCTTTATTTATTGATCCCGAAAACAATAATAATTCTTTCGATGACATACTCTTTAAATCCACTATCATGCTTCATTTCTTCAAATACACCAAACATCATATTTTAAATAAAAATAGTAATCTTCATCAAATCGTTTTTTAAAATGATATTATTATTTATAAAAATCTCACGTTACTAAATAATAATAATAATAAACCTTTCAAATTTAGTTTGAAATATAATTTCCATTATTATTTATGGATTTCCCCAAAAATTCATAAATCATAACCTTATTAAATTTATTCCATAACTTTAATTTTATTTCATTAAACCACTATTATTTACAAACATCACACTAAAATAGTAATAATAACATCTATAATTTATTTATCAAAATTTCCCATTATTATGCAATTTCACCTATTTTAATTTAATTAATTACATTCAATTTTCAAATCTACAATTAATTACAATTACATCCACTAATACAAAAATCAATAATAAACAATCAACCTAAGACAAAACATATCCAAAATATATACAATATCTAAACAATCACCAATATAGCACAACACATATCAATAATTACATTTTTATTCATTAATGGATAAGCATTTAAAATTTTGATATTCGATTAATTAAATTAAATTAGCCATACCAACATGCTTTTTCAAACATCCTCTAAACTCGGTAAACCAAGTGCCAAATCGTTCAGAATTCCACTACGAGTCGAACGAAAGAAACCGCACATTAATCGGAGCATGTAAATGAAAGATATGGAGGTTATAAGTTTCAGGGTTTAAATTGTAAATATTAGAAAAAGGCTAAAATGAAAAAAATCACTCATCTCAAATGAAGATGAACCTAGATTTATTTCAAATCAATGAAGAGTAGTGTTTTCTCTATAACGATCCAGAATTTTAGACACTTCGTATTTAACTATATGAATTATTTAAATATTTGAATCTTTGATAAAAATTTATTAAAATGATTTAATAAACTTTTAACCTCCTTTTAAATCATAATAATAATGGTAAACTTATTTTGGAAAGATGTTTACAAAAATAAATACTTTGAAAACATATTGATAATGTGACCGAAAATCATTTTACCAATAAACAGCTTTTTAACCGTCAAAAGTTGTTTAGATTGTTTTTACATACACATATTTGCTTAGGAATTAAAGAAAATGAAATTAAAATATTTCTCCATTTATGAAAATAAACTTTACAGATGATGCCATGCATGACGTAAGGGAAGATATTTAGGAAATGGGCTTAAATTGGAAGTCTTAAAAGATAAGTAAATGATAAAGGAGAAGTGATGTTTGTAATTAATGTCATAAGGATTTTGAAGGGTTTTTGGACTTTTCCATAACATTCCTAAGCCTATATAAGGAGGGATGCATCCTTAGGAAATAGTCACAAATAATTCTCAAAGCCTGAGATGAAGTAGGAGGGTTAAAAATGGTGGAAGTGCTTAAGCACTAATACACTTATTACTCTCACACTTTTTCAAAAGTTAACCAAATCTTCTCAAATCTCTTCTAAACTTTGGGTTTAGGGCTAAGACATCATGAGAGGCATGATTAGCAAGTAAGAAGTAGGAGGAGGTGAGAGGAAGAGGGGGATCCAAGGAGGGCCGTGAGCATAAAGGAGGAGGATGAAGATGTTGGCTTTGGTTTGGAGGCATGATTAACGGTTTGTGTGATTCAAGAATGAAGTGTTTAGGCAAGGATTGGAGCAACCAGTGTCCAAACATACCTGACTTCACTCTTGAACAAAACATAATATAAGTTGAAATGTCGGAAATGTGTTAATCTTATTGTTTACTTACTTGTCTAAAAAGGTAACTAACTTTGCTTAAAACTAAAACCCGAAGAAGTTGACTTATCTATTTCTGTAACGGTCAGGATTTTCGACCCTCGAAAATCGACACTAATACGTCCACTGTATCTCATGTCGAGAAATCGAATATCGGAAAACACGATTGTTAGGGAAAAAGAAAAAAAGATATAAAAAGAAACAGAAACAACAATACAAAATCTCACAATCGCAGCGGAACAAAGTATAATATATACCAACAGATCTTGTACAAAGAAAAACTGTAACTGTTAATATACATACCAATCATCAGAGTACAATAGTCAACAAACCAATACTGGACAGTCAACATGATGGGTTTTTCCCGTACGACAACCAAATCACTTTATAGAAAATCCAGTGATATTATAATAGTGTCTAAGTACAAATACTTATTTAAATAGCTGAAATTGTTACATTAATTAAATTCCAGCATATTAGGCTCTATAAACAAAACTGTAAAGGCTCGTATTGGAGAATGGATTCCATACAATGGTTGGGCTACTACGGTATCGCTCATCATAGTACACCTCTAGAAAAATGTACCGAGGACCTCGCCGGGATCCCCTGCTAGCACAGGACCGATTCTACCCCTAACCTGGATAGTACCAAATATGCTATCACCCCGGGTGTTCCCACCCTTATCGAGAGCTCTTTCTTTTTTTCCATGCACTACCATATCCATAATTTATAATATATCCGAGGGTATCTAGAAAGGTGATAAACATACCCTAATTGGGTGCGACCCACTTAGTCCTGCTGCATCTCCCCTGTTTTAGTCATTCCCGGTGGATGAGGCTTGAGGCTACGATTACCTTTCAAGGAATTTTCACTTAGAATGCTCATTGTCCACCAATGACAATGTGCTGATAGCATTCATCCATACAAGTTGTTCAGGGTTTGTACAAACCGAATCACCAAATCACTGCCTCTATTAGCTTCTTGATTTCACAATTCGTAACGTACAAACTAGATCGAAGTGGTTTTCGGATAATTAAATCCGATCCTGGTCTCTTCGAAACGATTAACGAATTTGGCCAAATTTGATAGTCGGTTATTTAACTATCAAATAACATTCATAAGCAGTCACTAGGCCCATATTATAATTTTCCAAAATTTATTTTCAAAATATCTTTATAAGATATATATTCAAATTTCTACCAATATTTCAATATTTGAAACAACTCAAACACCTATATCCATAACAGGATATTTTTCAAACCATCCCAACACTTAGAAATATTCAAAATTCCCTTTATAATTCATTACTTAGGAAGATATTTCTTTACAAATCATCTTGTTGCTAAAATATTTCCAAAATCTTCTATTTCAATACTTAGGAAAATATTGCAAGTCTATTTACCAAAATAATTTCTAATATCGACACTTACGAAATATTTTATAACTTATCTCACAAATCTCAGTAATTTTATTAAATTCCTTTTTACAATTTTCGAAATCCGATTATACTTATTTATAATCCCATCTAACAATTTATAGCTTCTTTTATGAATTCAGATTCATTTTCGAAGTTCCCATCTCTAAAACATTTTGGAAATTTCTTAAGTTTCCAGAAACCCATTATAACATTCCTCTTACAAAACCATCTCCATTTACTAACTTAATTTACAAATCTTGAGGGTATTAATAAATCACTTCAATCACTTACCTTTAAAACATATACATACATACATACATACATACATACATACATATATATATAATAAATATTTTAAAAATAATAATAATTTATTTTCAAAACAGCTTCAAGTAATTATTTAAAATATCAAAACACTTTTTATAAACATCAATAAATCATTTTTAGATAAACAAATCGATTTACAAGCTGATTATAAAAATTAGAATTTAATTTCAATAAATATTAGATATTTGAAAAATTCACTTTCGAAGTATTTTAGTACTAAACCCGTTTTTAGTTTACTAAATAAAATTTTCCATTTTAAACAAATTTAACTTCTCGATAAAAATATATTTTTAAAATTCCAATGTCCAATTTCAATTTATAAATCCCCCTTGATTCACTACACGTCGATTTCATTTTCGTTTCTTTAACCATTCTCACATTTCAAAAATATAAACCACTATTTTTCCTCAAAACGATTTCTAAATTCTGATATAAATTCCCCAATTTATCAACTGATATCGTTTTAGCCTTATTTATAAACATTGTTTATAAATTTATAAACTCCATTGAGTTTTCACTTGTTTACAAAACAAATTTCATTTATAAAATCCCATTTTATAAATTCATTTCTTAATAAATTCCATTTATTCCACAAATCTTTTTTAATATCGATTTCAACTCCTCTTCATTTTTTCTTCTTCAGAAATATCATTTAAAAATCCATCGTTTAAAAATCTTCTATATAAATTATTTTTAAATCGCTATTTAAAATAAAATTTCCCAAATAGTTAAGTACAAACCAAAAATTAATTTATCGTTTTATCCAAATCAATTTCTTTTAAAATAAACTAAACATCGATATACATTTTTTTATATTCAAAATCTCTTTTTAATTTCTTCAAATTCAAAAATAATATTTATGGTATCTAAAATACCAAAATTCAGGCCAGTGCTACTATAGCATCCCATAATTCACATCACAATAATAATCTATAACAGATTATTCTAACACATCATATATTACTATATATGAAAAACAATCAATATAAATTTGAGGAATCCAGTTGGATCCCTCCAACCTGTTTCCCTGCATCCGCAGATGTTAATACAACATAAAAAAACCAATCCCACTTCAAGGGGGATATCGCGGTATATAGGGTTATCCGTTATTATGCGGGGCGCATAGGATCTCATCCGCTCCAATCGACGGGAAATAAATCCAACTACTATATATATATATATTTATAACATCCAAACTAATAATAATTTATTAATTCAACCAGACATCCAATAATTTATTTAAATTATTTAAATTAACTCCAACAATCAAAAAAGAGTGAGATTTACTCACCTTTATTTTCTGTTTTCGGCGAGGCATTCCAGTTTGGAACTAAAACTGGACAACGTTCGATTTTAGCCCAAATTTCCACAGTCCCCAAATTCATCCAAACTAGTTCCATTGTGAAGCTCTCGTCATCACGATCGCAATGCAAAAAGTTTCGTCCTAAATGGACCTTGTATGAACAATTTATTAAATTTATAAGTTATCGATATAATTCAATTTAAAAATTAATAAACTTATACATCACCAAATTACCAATATACCCCTCTTCTTCCTTCCCAAATAAAATCTCCTATACACCTGTATCAGTGCATGCTCATCCTCCATGGTCGATGCTTCCTCCTCCGATTGTCCTTTTTTCTCAACGAAAACCAAATCTGTCGATTGCCTTCCACTCCCCTTCGAAGACTCTCCGCCCCAGACACAGTTAAACAAGGTCCGCACCCCCACACAAAAACGCGACCAACTCTCCCATGACTTCGCCACTGCCAATCGATGTGTGACTCAAACGAGTGCCACTCTCCCCCAAAATACGGCTGCTACTCCCCACGCAGAACTTGATTCCATCCTCTACTCGATCCAAAGCTTCACCAAAGTCGAGCATTGTCTAACCCTAGATCTCAAACAACCCACAGCCGACCGTCGAGAATTCGCAGAGATGCTGCAACCCCTCCAAATCAATTATGCCTGTAGAATTAGGCTTCAGCAATGCAAAGATTTATGATTTTCCATTTATAGAATTTTATTTACATTGGTTTTGATTTTTAAAAGATGAAGCTTGCTTTGCCCCCCCCATTTTTTATGAAGATGAACGTAATTTTCTTCTTTCCTACCTTTTTTTAAAAAAAGATAAGAGGGAGATGCGATTAATAAAGGAAGTAGGGCAGGCTCGTACACAATAGGGTTGGCTAATAAGAAAGAAAACCGGCTGTGTTGTTAAATCAAATAAAAATATATTATTAAAAATTTCAAAATATCACGTCATTATTTCGAACCCCGATCGAGGCGTGCCGCCAGTCATTCCTAATGTTATACCCTTATTCTGAACGCAATGGAACAAGTTTCGAGTCCCAATTCGATCGTATGTAGAAGATAGCTTTTTGAACCCCATCATAATATTAAAATTTCGATATTAAATTCAACGTGTTTCTCTTCTATACGACCAAACGGTAACTCCAAATGCTAAGAAATTTGAAATCCGATAATAATATACTATTACAGATCCAATAGAATAGGTTTCGTCGAATTCCGAGACTGTGTCCTGGAAGGCTATTTTCACTTGTTAATTTAAATAAGTTATTTTTAAAATCGAACAAATCACATTTTTAATTTGAATTTAAAAGTTCCATTACCTTTATTTTTATTAATATAAATTAAATAAGCCTTTAAATTATTTTTAACCTAATAAAAATCCAAGATTTAAATTATTTTAACGATTTCAATTATTTAATTCAACAATTAAATTATCAATAAATCATTATATTTGAAATTCAACCTATTTAATCTATGAATTAACTTTTAAATATTTAAAATCAATTAAATATTCAGATTTCAAATAACCAAAATTCTGGGTCGTTACATTCCTCCCCTCTTAAAAGAATTTCGTCCCCAAAATTGCCAAGGTAAGAAGAATGGTCCAAACTCATTGATTTTCCAAAATAATTTGTTGAAACATTGTTATTGCTTTTACTAAGTTCCCAGCTTCACCCATAGATTCCAAATAATATTATTCACTTGATCATTTCTAGTTATAATCAAAAATCAAATTTTAGTTATAAAAAATTTTCTTCAAAATTTTCTAACACCTTAAATTTTCTAAATTTTTTGCCAGCGTCCCCTTTGCGCGGCTAGATCCGAACAACTACAAATCGCCACTATGGGGCCCAAATCATCAAAAGAAAACAAAAGCCAAGTGGCTCAATCATAAAACCATCAAATTTAAACAACAATTTTAAACACATACCTTTTGTCGGGCAATGAAATTCTCTTATGACATCCAAAACATCATTTAGCTCTTATTTCCATAAATCTATAACTAATTTACTAATGATATCCAATCATATTATTCAAAATCATTTTATTCAGCATTTTCGAATTTTCAATATTTATTTCACCAAAACCTGTACGATGTACATATATCATCCGTACGCAATATCAAATCTGATCGCTCACTCGATCACACAAATTCACTTTCGAACTAGTATCGTTCACACGATTCTCTAGTGCGGACTCGGATCTGGTTCCTTGATCATAAGCCATTATTCTCCTTGCATAGCCATATACTATTCCAGAATCAATCAAAAATCCATATCCAGGGTTCGCTGTCGAAAATCGAGTGAAAAATCCTAATTCGGATTGATATAAATTATCTCGAAATTCTGTGCTCGAATCTGGATCAAATCGTTATGCGAATAAAATAATATACGTACAACTTACGTATTTATTTCAATTGATCCTTAGCTGCACAAATTCATTTATACTCAATTATCAACATCCACTTATCACTTAGTATATTTTCCAGTTCCAATTATCTCTTAAGAATTTTATCATCAGATTTTCTTAAGTCCATTATAAACATTTATACAAAAGTCCTTATGTTTATTTCCACTTCATCACTTAAGTTTACATCCATTTCTATTCAAATTCAATTTCAATTTCAATTCTATTTAACTCAATTTATTTTCAAAATTTTAAATATTGAATTTTAGCAATCATATCCCAAAACATATTTAATTTGCTAATTATTTTAATTAGTTCCATCCTCTAATTCATTCAAATCTCAATCAATTCTATTTCCAAAATTTATTTTCATTTAGCCTATCTTAGGCTAAATTTTCAAAATTCACTTTATTTAAGTTAAATTTCATCTCATAGTTCAAACTTCAATATTCCGACCAGATTCCAAATTTCAACTTCCTTTGCATTCACATTCAAAAATTCATAACATTGTTTTTTTTTCTCTTCCTAATTTCCAAATTTCATAAGTTATCAAACTTATTTCTCATTTCAAATCAACATCCCAGAGTTTAACAATTTTTTTGAGTATTTCAAATCATTTATAAAATCATATATAGATACATACACAAAATTCCTTGGTATATCAAATTATCCCTTTGAATTTCAAAACCAAGACCAGTTTTATCAACAACTCCAATAACAAATCATTAAGGTAGCAATTCCTTCCTTGGAAACTCGAAAATGAACGTCGATGATGCTGCAGTCATCACCGAAATTATTTTCCAAAGATCAAAGTGAGTCCAGTGCTTTTATCTCCTTTTAAAAACCATTTTAAAATATTTTATTCAAAAATACTACCAAAATAATACTATCATTATCACTTTTTTCAAAACAACTTGAAACACATTCCAAATTTTCGGGACTTAGATTTAAAACTCCTCAATTTAAATCCATTTTAATTTATAAGTCACCTTATAAATTATACCTACAAATTTTCACTTCTTTAAACATTTCACAAATGTTTTATTATTTTTATTTTATAATAAACATCTTTTATTTAGGCACAACAACCAATTAATGATAATAATCAATATTATCATTCCTAAGAACCAAGGACACCATATAATAATAATTTCTGAAAAATTATCCCTTTATATATAAAATATAATCAGGGTAAAATTATTTCATTTACCCAATTCCAAAACAATACTATGTCGAATTGCTCCGTTCAAGTGTTTAGAGATCCCTATCAATAATGTTAATTACTCGTATTGACTAGAATCCGTATGCCACTCAACAAATCAACCAACACAATATAAAACATTTTATGTTCACTAACAAATACGCGCTCATATCTATTAATACACTCAAACTCATTCTAGAGTACTACGGACCCTATCTCTAATGAGTTACCCCATCAAAGCTAAGGTTCTCGCTAAACCTTCAGCTCTGACACCAAATGTAACAGCTGGGATTTTCGGCCCTTGAAAATCGACACTAATACGTCCACTGTATCTCATGCCGAAAAATCGAATGCTAGAAAACCTGATTATTAGGGAAAAAGAAAAAAAATAGAAGAAAAAACAGAAACAACAATACAGAATCTCACAATCGCAGCGGAACAAAGTATAATATATACCAATAGATCTTGTACAAAGAAAAACTGTAACTGTTAATATACATACCAATCATTAGAGTACAACAGTCAACAAACCAATACTGGACAGTTATAATAACTTATCCTCACAAGTGCTGAATATACAACCTATAATACACAGCGGAATATAATCAAGTAGGTGTAATACGTCCTCGTCATCCAGCTCGTCTCCTGAGCTCCATAACATCCTAACCTGAATCTGTAATACTCGGTCTGACCCAAGCATTATAATAAAATAACAACCGAGTCAGTCTGGAAAACCAGCGTGAGTAAACACACTCAATTTGAATTATTAAAGTTGTCAAAATCCTTTGAAAACAAAGGTATCTAGTAAGACCGCGTCACACATAAACACGACGGGTTTTTTCCTTTCGATAACCAAAACACTTTATAGAAAATCTAGTGATATTATAATAGTGTCTAAGTACAAATACTTATTCAAATAGCCGAAATTGTTATTTTAATTAAATTCCAGCATACTAGGCTCCACAAACAAAACCGTAAAGGCTCGTATTAGAGAATGGATTCCATACAATGACTGGGCTACTAGGGTACCGCCCATCATAGTACACCTCTAGAAAATTGTACCGAGGACCTCGTCGGGATCCCCTGCTAACACAGGACCAGTTCTACCCCGAACCTGGATAGTACCGAATATGCTATCAACCCGGGTGTTCCCACACTTATCGAGAGCTCTTTCTATTTTTCCATGCACCACCATATCCATAATTTATAATATATCCGAGGGTATCTAGAAAGGTGATAAACATACCCTAATTGGGTGCGATCCACTTAGCCATGCTGCATCTCCCATGTTTTAGTCGTTCGCGGTTGATGAGGTTTGAGGCTACGATTACCTTTCAAGGAATTTTCACTTAGAATGCTCATTGTCCACCAATGATGTGTTGATAGCATTCATCCATATAAGTTGTTTTGGGTCGGAACAAACCGAATCACCAAATCACTGCCTCTATTAGCTTCTTGATTTCAAAATTCGTAACGTACAAACCGGATCGAAGTGGTTTTTGGATAATTAAATCCGATCCTGGTCTAATCGAAACGATTAACAAATTTGGCTAAATTTGATAGTCGGTTATTTAACTATCAAATAACATCCATAAGCAGTCACTAGGCCCATATTATAATTTTCCAAAATTTATTTTCAAAATATCTTTATAAGATATATATTCAAATTTCTTCCAATATTTCAATATTTGAAACAACTCAAATACCTATATCCATAACAGGATATTTTTCAAACCATTCCAGCACTTAGAAATATTCAAAATTCCCTTTACAATTCATTACTTAGGAAGATATTTCTATACAAATCATATCGTTGCTAAAATATTTCCAAAATCTTCTATTTCAATACTTAGGGAAATATTGCAAGTCTATTTTCCAAAATCATTTCTAATATCTACACTTACGAAATATTTTATAACTTATCTCACAAATCTCAGGAATTTTATTAAATTCCTTTTTACAATTTTCGAAATCCGATTATACTTATTTATAATCCCATCTAACAATTTATACCTTCTTTTATGAATTCAGATTCATTTTCGAAGTTCCCGTTTCTAAAACATTTTGGAAATTTCTCAAGTTTTCATAAACCCGTTATAACATTGCTCTTACAAAACCATCTCCATTTACTAACTTGATTTACAAATCTTGAGGGTATTTATAAATCACTTCAATCACTTACCTTTAAAACACACACAGATATATATATATATAATAATAATAATAAATATTTAAAAAATAATAATTTATTTTTAAAACATGTTTAAGTTATTATTTAAAATATCGAAACACTTTTTATAAACATCAATAACTCATTTTAGATAAACAAACCGATTTACAAGCCGATTATAAGAATTAGAATTTAATTTTAATAAATATTAGATATTTGAAAGATTCACTTTCGAAGTATTTCAGTACTAAACTAGTTTTTAAATAACATAGTTTAATAAATAAATTTTCCTTTTTAAAACAAATTTAACTTCTCGATAAAAATATATTTTTAAAATTCCAATGTCCAATTTCAATTTATAAATCCCTCTTGATTCACTACACGTCAATTTCATTTTTCTTTCCTTAACCATTCTCACATTTCAAAAATAGAAACCACTATTTTTCCTCAAACTGGTTTCCATATTCTGATATAAATTCACCCTATGAATTTTTATCCCCAATATATCAACTGATATCATTTTACCCTTATTTATAATCATCGTTTATTAATTTATAAACTCTTTTGAGTTTTCACTTGTTTACAAAACAAATTTCATTTATAAAAACTCATTTTATAAATCCATTTCTTAATAAATTCCATTTATTCCACAAATCTGTTTTTAATATCGATTTCAACTCATCTTCATATTTTTTTCTAGAAATATCATTTAAAAATCCATCATTTAAAAATCTTCTGTATAAATTATTTTTAAATCGCTATTTAAAATATATTTTCTTGAATAGTTAAGTACAAACCATAAATCAATTTATTATTTTATCCAAATCAATTTCTTTTAAAATAAACCAAACTTCGATATACATATTTTTGTATTCAAAATCTCCTTTTAATTTCTTCAAATTCAAAAATAATATTTATGGTATCTAAAATACCAAAATTCAGGCCAGTGCTACTATAACATCCCATAATTCACATCACAATAATAATCTATAACAGATTATTCTAACACATAATATATTACTATATATGAAAAACAATCAATAAAAATTTAAGGAATCCATTTGGATCTCTCCAACTTGTTTCCCTGCATCTATAGATGCTAATATAACATAAAACAAATACCAATCCCACTTCGAAGGGGATATCACGGTATATAGGGTCATCCGCTATTATGCGGGTCGCATAGGGTCTCATCCGCTCCAATCGGCGGGAAATAAATCCAACTACTAATATATATATATATATATATTTATTTATAACATCCAAACCGATAATAATTTATAAATTCAACAAGGCATCCAATAATTTATTTAAATTATTTAAATTAACTCTAGCAATCCAAAAAGAGTGATATTTACTCACCTTTATTTTCTGTTGTCGCCGAGGCATTCCGGTTTGGAACTAAAACCGGACAACGTCCGATATTAGCCCAAATTTCCACAGTTTTCAAATTCATCCAAACTAGTTCCATTGTAAAGCTCTCGTCATCACGTTCACAACGCAAAAAGTTTCGTCCTAAATGGACCTCGTACGAACAGTTTATTAAATTTACAAGTTATCGATATAATTCAATTTAAAAATTAATAAACTAATACATCACCAAATTACCACTATGCCCCTCTTCTTCCTTCCCAAATAAAATCTCCTGTACACCTATATTAGTGCATGCTCATCCTCCATGGCCGATGCTTCCATCCTCCAATTGTCCTTTGTTTCTCAACGAAAACCAAATCCGTCGATTGCATTCCACTCCCCTTTGAAGACTCTCAACCCTAGACACCATTAAACAGGGTCCGCACCCCTACCTAAATACGCGACCCACTCTCCCATGACTTTGCCACTACCAATGGACGCGTGACCCAAACGAGTGCCACTCTCCCCCAAAACGCGGCTACGGCTACTACTTCCCATGCAGAACTTGATTCCATCCTCCACTCGATCCAAATCTTCACCAAAGTCGAGCATTTGCTAACCCTAGATCTCAAACAACCCATGACCGACTGTCGAGCATTCGTATATATGTCACAACCCCTCCAAATCAATTACGCCTGTACATCTAGGCTTCAGCAATGCAAAGATCTATGATTTTCCATTTACAGAATTTTATTTACATTGGTTTTTATTTTAAAAGATGAAGTTTCCTTTGGCCCCCCTTTTTTTTCAAGAAGATGAACGTAATTTTCTTCTTTCCTATGTTTTTAAAAAGAAGAAGAAGAGGGAGACGCGATTAATAAAGGAAGTTGGGCGGGCTCATACACAATAGGGTTGGCTGATAAGAAAGGAAAACGGTTGTGTTGTTAAATCGAATAAAAATATATTATTAAAAATTTCAAAATGTCTCGTTATTTATTTCAAACCCGGATTGAGGCATGCTGCCAGTCATTTCTAATGTTATACCTCTATTCCGAACGTAATGGAACAAGTTTCGAGTCCCAATTCGATCATATGTGGAAGATAGCTTTTCGAACCCCATTATAATATAAAATTCAACGCGTTTCTATTCTGTATGACCAAACGGTAACTCCAAATGCTATGAAATTTGAAATCCGATAATAATACACTATTACAGATCCAATGGAATTAGTTTTGTCGAATTCCGAGACTGTGCCCCGGAAGGCTATTTTCACTTGTTAATTTAAACGAGTTATTTTTAAAATTGAACAAATCACATTTTTAATTTCAATTTAAAAGTTCCATTACCTTCATTCTTATTAATATAAATTAAATAAGCCTTTAAATTATTTTTACCTAAATAAAAATCCAAGATTTAAATTATTTTAACGATTTCAATTATTTAATTCAATAATTAAATTATCAATAAATCATTATATTTGAAATTCAACCTATTTAACCTGTGAATTAACTTTTAAATATTTAAAATCAATTAAATATTCTAATTTCAAATAACCAAAATTCTAGATCGTTACAATTTCTAAAAGTTAAAGATTGATGTCAAGTAGGGACAGAGCAATATAGCTCTAATCTATTGAGCTTCCCTCTTGAACAAGGAATAGTCAAGTCAGGAATGTTGAAAATGAGTTAAGTATATAAACATTGATTTGTATAAGCAATTGTTATGACTAGATAATCGATTAGTTAACAATCGAAATTAACCTTTTTGACAATGTGTTAATAACATTGATCTTTAACCCTTTTTGATTATACTTATGAAAGTAAATAGATCTTTAAAAAGAATGTTTTAAAGATAAGCATAAGTGAAATGGTTTTGGGTTTGCAGTGACAACGTTTAAGTAACATTAGTCTTAAACCTTTTGACTGGATTGATGAAAGTACTTTGATCCTTAAAATAGATATTTTAAAGGAAATTATAAGTAAGGAATCTTGTTAATGATTTGTTAATATACTTATACCATTTGGGATAAGTGTATGAATACTTTTTAAAGTATTGAAAAAGTACAAATGAATAGTAGAAATTCATAAATGATGTTTTATTAGTTAAAAGAAGTTATACTAACAAAAGTGCTTTTAATTAATAAAAGATTAATTAAATAAAAAAGGGATTAGAAGTCGCTTATGAGACTTGATCGTGCTTTGTGTGACTTGATTGTGTTTTGTTTGATTCATCGTTTATGGAAAACATTTATTTGTATACTTAGTACTAAAAGCCGATGAAGTAAGCATGTTTGTCTATGGGAACTAAGACTGATGTTTCTGTAGGGATATGAGTAATAGAGCTCTAACCTACCGGCTTCACTCTTAATCGAGGGATAGTGTGAGATGAAAATATCAGAAATGTGATAAGTATATGAGATTTGGTTTCCATTTGCGATCGTCCTCTATCATTGAATGACTAAGTTCATTGATTTTGTCTTGGAAAGACTAGGATCAATAAATGTTTTACTTATCGAAAACCACTTCAAGGCTGAGATACGCATTCTATCTCTTAGTAGTGGATCTATTGAGATGTAGGAATCTATATTGAGATTCAAAATCTATTTAAGATGCTTGAACACATATAGTTGTTCGCGACCGATTCAGGGTGTGGGAATCCATGTGTGATTCCGAGATCTATTGAGATATGGGAATTCATGTGTGGTTTCGAGATCTATTCAAGATGCAGGCATCCAATTAAGGATTCGTGTTCTGTTCGTGTGATGAAGACTCATGTGAAAGATGCCGAACGTGACCTCGACATTGGAAATGGCTAAAAATAGAGTATGTTACACAATTTGGGGTTTTGCAGTCCTACGGCAAGGTATTATTAATGCCATTTCTAGAGTATGCTTATCGATGTTTGTACCATGAGTTGATGATATTTGGTTTCACGTAATTCATGTTTATGTTCGAGCGTGGGCCTATGGTATAATTTATCTACAGATATACAACGCTCGGAAGGTGGTTTCTGATCCTTATGCATGGAGTTTGGATCGGGCTTCTCCGGAAAGATCTCCATGAAAAATCCATTAAGCAAATGTTCCTTATCGATTTTGATTGTACCCTAAATATGCTATACTGTGATGAATGTAAGCGTCCCGTCTATTTGATAATATTTATATTCTACACCCTAGACATTATCTATTATATCACATTATGTACCTATTAGATGGTGGTTCTTTTGAGGGGATAATCGTTATGGCATTTTATGCGGTCTCAAATGTACTGTTATATGTTATATACATATTTCTTGAGTTTCTCATACCAGATTTATGTCTGACGCTTGGTTTTTTATTTTCCCTAAATTCCTCGCATGCTCTTTCGAGTAGTCTGAGAAAGGAAAGTTTTTCGTTGATTTCATTAGAGCTCAAGAAGATGAGCTGGATGTTTCACCTACCGAGTATTCCTATTTCTGATGCATTAGTATTTGATGTATCAGCATTTGTGAGGACATGTAGTTATAACTGTCCAAGCTGATGATAATACTTAGGTTTTGATAACTCTAAAATTTCTGTATCAGAGTAACCCTTTGTACCGTCCTGGCTGATGATTGTACAGGTTGTTATTTTACCCTAACTTTTCGTCTTTCCAACACTTTGTTGTTCGGCACATGAATACCATAGATGTATTAGTGTCAACATTCGGGGGTCGAAAAAACAATTCATTACAGTTGGTATCAAAGTTGAAGATTAAGCGAGAACCTTAGCTTTGGTGGGTATGACTCATTAAAAGATAGGGTAATGGAATGTCCTAACATGATTTGAATGTATTATACATATGAGAGTGTATTTGTATTTGTTGTAAATGTATACCTTAAAGGTAATTATAACTGCAAAAATTAAAGATCTTATATATGATAACTTATATAAGTGAATTGTCAAAGTATAGTTTAATTAATGTAGGGGTTAATGATGTTTATCTATTATCCCTCATTAATTAGTTTAGTTATGCTCAACCAGTTTATAGGCATTAACTATCTTTTTTTGATTTTATGCTCGACCAGTTTTCGGGCACTTTTACCTTTTTATTGCATGGGTTGGGTAAACAGTCTTGTGGGTGCATTGAAACGAATACCTTGCGAATTAAGTTTCACAATTTGACTATAAGCGTTCGATGATAATGTTGGGTTAAAAGTTTAATTTAGTAAAAGATGTTTATTTTAATCTGAGCAAGATAAGATATTTAGTAAATAAACATTTGTGAAAGAATTTTACATAAGAAAATATTTTATGTAAGTATGGTTTATAAAACATGATTTATAAACAAAAAGGATCTAACTAATATTTTGAGAATTAAATCTCGATGTGTTTGAAATTTTTTTTCAAGATTTTGGAAAAATAATAATAGCATTATTTGAAAGTAAGTATTTAAAAAATTAGTTTATGAAGTTGAGATCATGGTACTTAGTAAAAATTTATGAAGTATTTGGTACCATTTTAAAATGATTTTGGTTTAGTTCGAAAGGCATGAATTGGACATATTGAACTCACTCATGTCGCTTGAAAATAATTTTAGGGATGACATCAACATCATCGGTGTTCATTTTTGGGTTTTTAAGTGGTGGATGATATAGGATTGTTTTAGTAAAACAGATTTCGATTTAAATTTCGAAAGTTTGATTTATTATACAAAAGATATATTTATATATTATTATCTCAAAACGATTTGAAATAAAACCCATGTGTTTAGTTCTAAAGTTTTCTTTGGAAAGAAATTTGATACAAACATTTTAGTGTAGAAAAGTTTTATATGTATACTATGTAGGGTGCCCGAGTGGTAGTGGCATAGCATGGAATAAATGTTGGAACTTTACAGGTTTTCCCTTTTTGGGTAAAGTGTGTTTAATAAATTATTGAAATTTGTTAAGCTATTTGATGAACACATGTTGCCAATGCATTAGGATTGTATGATATTTGCATCATATTATGGTATGTTGTTTGGTAGTTTTCATTTGTTAAAATGAAACGGGATTGTCGATGATTTTGGACAGTCTGGAACTTTCGAATCGTATAGAACCTGAAACAAGTGTTTTGTGAAAAATATAAAGGTGAGTTTATATAACACTTGAATTGAGAAGTTAGTAAGTTAAAAACAAGTTTGAATTTGTTGAACATGCTTGTTAAGTAAAATAAATTTGATGTTTTGTATATATCTCTTAGGATGTAATAGAGTATTATACGAATATGAACTTAAGTTATAACTAATTATAAACTTAAAGTTACGTTTTATGAAATGGTTCACAAAAGATTTTAGTATTGAATGAAACATACCATTTGGATAAAAGAATGTGATAAAAGATATTGGTATAGTTAAGAAACCAATAGGATAAATACGTGAATTGTACGTAAATCATTTTATTCGCATGACTGTTCTTATTCCAATATTGGAGTACATGATTTCGAGGTAGCTTGCACTGGTCCAAATAAGGATTTTTCACTAGATTCTTAACGCGAACACTGATATGGATTCTTAATAAGATCTCAAAGTTTCTATCATATTATATGTCTATGTAAAGAGAACGGAGGTTTCTAATCAAGTAACCAAATTGGAGTTCGCACTAGAGAGGTCAAGTGATCTATACTAGTTGAGAAGTGAAATTTATGCGATCGAATAAGTGATTGGAATTGATATTGCCTATGGATGGTCCATGTGCATCGTACGAGTTTTAGTATTTGCATACCATGTTTTGTTGGCTTTTGGAGTTTAGGTGATGAATCTTAGATTTGTTATGAGGTAGCATGAATTAACGACTAAGTAATAACCTGAGGCCGTTAAGCGCAAGGTACACTTAGTCTATATTATGAAAAGCGTGCTTAAGCGCACTTAATTGGTGTTTATCCGCACTTCGCTTAAATTTAAGTGACGATTAAGCTGTACTAAGCAACAAATATTTTATTTTTAGAATATGAAGAAATGAGGTTATAGCATAAAAGCGACACTCTAAACAAAATTTCTTCATTTTCTATCATATAGGCTGATGGATGGTGAGTAATTTTTTACATTAGGATATGACTATTTATTACACAAGTGTGCATGGTTTTTACTCTACTCGAGTATGTTAACTTTTAATTAATAACGAAAGTCAAATCCAACTTTTGCAAACTATGAATTTATAAGTTAACTTCACAATAAAACTTTACTTCTTTGTGATTAATTCGTGCCTACATGGACAATGATGCACTTAATATAATCCATTTGCATTAAATTTTTTTATGAATAATGTATGCTAAAAAATTAAGTGGTGCTTAAGTGACATTAAGCGAAGCGAGGTTTTTATTGCCTCGCCTAGTGCTTAATATAACATAGTGCTTAGTAGGTTGTTTGTCATCCTTGTGAGATAAGAGGATTTGAACTTGAGAAAATAGTGAGTTTTGTTTGCTAAGTGATTTTGAATACTATTAAGTATTACTAGGTGATTGTTTCTTTGGTTGCTCATGTCGGAATTTCGAGGACGAAATATTCTAAGTGGTGGAGAATGTAACGACCGGGAATTTGGGATACACTTATTTGCTTAGGAATTAAATAAAATGAAATAAAAATATTTTGCTATTTATGGAAATAAACTTTATGGATGATGTCATGCATTAGGTAAGGGAAGATATTTAGGAAATGAGCTTAAATGGAAAGTCTTAAAAGATAAGTAAATGATAAAGGAGAAGTGATGTTTGTAATTAATGTCATAAGGGTTTTGAAGGGTTTTTGATCTTTTCCCATCACATTCCTAAGCCTATATAAGGAGGGATGCACCCTTAGGAAATAATCACTAATAACTCTCGAAACTTGAGATGAAGTAGGAGGGTTGAAAATGGTGGAAGTGCTTAAGCACTAATCCACTTATTACTCTCCGACTTTTTCAAAAGTGAACCAAATCTTCTCAAATCTCTTCTAAATGTTGGCTTTAAGACAAAGACATCATGGGATCCATGATTAGCATGTAAGAAGTGGGAGGAGGTAATAGGAAGGGGGGATCCAAGGAGGGCCGTGAGCATGGAGGATGAGGAGGAGGAAGGTGTTGGCTTTGGTTTGGAAATGCTAAAGGTTGGACCTTTAGGCTTGTGTTGATGGAAGGAGGTGGTTCTTTGGTTCTTGTGGCTTTATGCTTAGGTTAGGCATGGATCTAAGTGACTAATCTCACTATCTTGTTGTATGTACTGTGTACATATATGTTGTGTTTGAATTATAAAGTTAAAGTGACATTAACTAAGTAAAGTTATAAACTTTGGACCCCTCTTGCTTTTGAAAGCAAATGATAACTTTATATTGTATAACATCACTTCTATTACCCACTTAAATATATGGTGTGGCATTGACTTGACGCTTAAATGGTTGTTTAATTTGTGTGTTAAATTGAAGAAAGTTTGAAAGTGTTTGAAACGAGAATAGTCGTTATAAGTGCACTTTAGAATCCCTCGTTTTCGGGAATTTTGTAGATAAATGGGAAGATATTCTTAGGATTTTCTTTACCCTTTTTTAAGTACCTTAATGGTAGTATATACTATAAAAATTTTAAGTCTTAAGTCATTTGTTTAATTGGCTAAAACTTGTTGCAAAGATTGTGCTTTTTAATGCTGTTTTAACAAGGACTTTAGCAGCATTTATAAATGCTGTATTAAGTCGCTTATTGTTTTAAGTGTTTAAAATGCGACGTATGGGCTAGTTTATCCTGATTCAAATAGTGTTAATTTATTTTATTTATAAATATTTTTATGGAATTCTTGTAAAACGTATTTAAGTATGAAAAAAAGAATAGAAGTTTAAATTTAATTTTAATGATTATTTACGAATTTTGAAAGTAAAGTGCTGCAAAATGTAAAACATATTTTAATCAAACTTCTAAATTAGTTATTTTTAAGCAATATTTTACATAGATATTTAAAATCTATTTACAACTTTTTCTAAAGTATTATAATATATATATAAGTTTTGAAAAAGGTGATTGACTAGGCTTAACACTAAAAGCCGACGAGTAAACTTATTTGTTTGTGAGATTCAAGAATGAAGTGTCCAGGCAAGGCTTGGAGCAACCAGTGCCCAAACTTACCCCGCTTCACTCTTGAACAAGGAATAGTATAAGTTGAAATGTCCAAAATGTGTTAATATTGTTGTTTACTAACTTGTCTAAAAAGGTAACTAAATTTGCTTAATCCTAAAAGCCAACGAAGTAGGCTTATCTATTTTTGAGAGTTAAAGATTGATGTCGAGTAGAGATGGAGAAATACAGCTCTAACCCACCGTGCTTTCCTCTTGAACGAGGAATAATTAAGTCGGGAATGTTGGAAACGAGTTAAGTATATGAACATTTATTTGTATAAGCAATTGTTTTGACTAGATAATCGATTAGTCGACTATCGAACTTAACATATTATTACTTAGATCTTTAAAAAGAATGTTTTAAAGATAATACAGTATGGCATGGTTTTTGGGTTTGTTGTGACAATGTGTTAATAACATTCGTCTTTAACCCATTTTGATTAAACTTATGAATATAAATAGATTTTTAAAAAGAATGTTCTAAAAATAAGCATAAGTGAAATGGTTTTGGATTTATAGTGACAATGTTTAAGTAACATTAGTCTTAAACCTTTTGAATTGATTGATGAAAGTACTTAGATCCTTAAAATAGATATTTTGAAGGAAATTATAAGTAAGGAATCTTGTTAATGATTAGTTAATATACTTATACCATTTGAGATAAATATATAAATACATTTTAAAGTATTGAAAAGGTACAAATGAATAGTAGAAATTCATAAATGATGTTTTATTAGATAAAAGAAGTTTTATTAATAAAAGAGGTTTTAATTAATAAAAGCTAAATTAAATAAAAAAAGGGATTAGAAGTCGCTTATGAGACTTGATCGTGCTTTGTGTGACTTGATTGTGCTTTGTGTGTTTCCTCATTTATGGAAAACATTTATTCATACACTTAGCACTAAAAGGCGATGAAGTAGGCTGTCTATCTGTAGGAATGAAGACTAATGTTCATGTAGGGATATGAGCAATAGAGCTTTAACCTACTCGCTACACTGTTGATTAAGGGATAGTATGAGATGAAAATATCGAAAATGTGCAAAGTATACGAGACTTGGTTCCCATATGCAATTGTCCTCATTATCATTGAATGATCAAGTTCATCGATTCAGTCTTGGAGAGACTGGGATTAATAAGTGTTTTACTTATCGAAACCCACTTTAAGGCTGAGACATGTTCTATCTCTTAGAAGTGGATATGTTCGAGACGTGGGAATCTATATGGAGATTTAAGATCTGTTTAAGATGCTCGAACACATGTAGTTGTTCGTGATCTATTTAGGATGTGGGAATCCATGTGTGATTACGAGATCTATTAAGATATGGGAATCTATGTGTGGTTTCAAGATATGTTCAAGATGTAGGTATCCAATTGGGGATTCATGTTCTATTTGGTGATGAAGACTCGTGTGAAAGATGCCGAACGTGACGTCGACATCGAAAATGGCTAAAGACAGAGTAGGATGCACAATCTGGGACTTTGTAGTCCTATAATAGAGAATTATCAACTCCATTTCTAGAGTATGCTTATCGATGTTGGTATTAGGAGTTGATGATATTTGATTTCACATGGTTCAATTTTAGGTTCGGGCGTGGGCCTTTATGTTTAACTTATGGTATATTATATCTAGAGATATATGGCGCTCGGAAGGTGGTTTCTGATCCCTGTGCATGGAGTTTGGATCCGGGTTCTTCGGAAAGATCTCCATGGAAAATATATTATGCGAACGTTCCTTATTGATTTTAATTGTACCCTAAATATGTTGTGGTGTGATGAATGTAAGCATCACGGCTATTTGATAATATTTATATTCTACACCCTAGACATTATCTATTATATCACCTTATGTACCTATTAGATATAGTTCTTTTGAGGGGATAATCGTTATGGCATTCCATGGGGTCTCAAAAGTACTATTATATCCTGTACACATATTTCTTGAGTTTCTCATTCCAGACTTATGTTTGACACTTGGTTTTTTATTTTCCCTAAATTCCTCGCATGCTCTTTCGAGTAGTTTGAGAAAGGAAGGTTTTTCGTTGATGTTTGTTGGAGCTCGAGAAGAGGAGCTGAATGTTTCACCTACCGTAGTATTTCTATTTTCGCTGCATTACTATTTGATGTATCTGCATTTGTAAGGACACGATGTTATTACTGTGCAGGCCGATAATAATACTTAGGTTTTGATAACTCCAAAATTTCTTTATCAGATTAATCCTTTGTACTATCCTGGCTGATGATTGTACAATTTGTTATTTTACCCTAACTTTTCGTCTTTCTGGCACTTGGGTGCTCAGCACATGATTACTGTGGATGTATTAGTATCGACATTCGAGGATCGAAAAGGCGATTCGTTACACTCTCCTTCCATCATAATCCAATTCGCTTTCAAAATCCAAGTGATGCATTGTCGAATGAATCTCTAGCCCTTTTATTCAATTATTATTTTCTTTTGAAAGAGATGCTATAATTTTTGAATTAAGAAGGTAATGAAGGCTATAGAAAAATTTGCTTCCCTCAAAAGTTCCTTTCCTCCCACCTTAACTACCTTTATTTATAAGGTGTAATGACGGATAGAGGAAATTTGAACTTACGTGTGTAAAGACTAACATATGAATATTTATTAAAAATTTACTTTTTACATATAGATTATTCCTTTCTAATCTATAAGGAATTAATCCCATAAATAAAAGAGTAACATATGTATATGTCAATTAACTAGTCAGTGCAATTAATTTCCCGCAATATAGGAAATTAATATACAACGAATTATACACACACGTATGATGTGTTTGCACATACATAAATACATACATACATACACACACATATATATTCTATAGTTAGGATGTATGTAATAAATTTGTCATATCGAATATACATATATTTATAGATAGATACATTTTTACTGCACTTTTTTTTTCATATCCCTCTCCTATGTATGGGTGCATGTGCGTGCGTGTGTGTAATACACACACAATTCTCTTTGTGGATACGTATCTTTTTGTTTGTTTTCTATAAAATTTCAAAAACGTGTCATTTGCTAGGATTGAACCCATGAACTCTCCAAGTGAAGCATACTCTGTTAACCAACTACACTGAACATACTTTTATTTTCGAAAGTAGAACATTAATTTTTTTTATATCTTAAGCGCAAATATTTTAGATTTATAAGTAAATAACTTCTAACCATAAATCTAAATCCATTAAAATTATATGCCAAACTGACCAGCTTGGAAAGACCTTCACAATGGTTATAAATACGAAATCAAATTCACCCTTATTACAAATTAATTTTAAATTAGTTTTATATTAGATGTGTCGGATTTGTGGGTCATTACATTCTTCCTCACTTAAAAGAATTTGGCCCTCACAATTTCCCAAACACAACCTTCAACATAGTTAATAAATCATCACTTTTGTTCCAATCACAAAACATAGGGAAATAGATTAATCACAAGTTAATTATTTATAAATTAATCCATGATACAATCAAATTCATCCACGAACTGAATTTAAATTTCTACACACGCATACTATTGTAACACATGCACTTCCTTAATCATGCAATCCAAACTATAATATGTAAAATAACACTTCATCAAAGGGTGAAATAATATCAATTATGGATTAATTCATATCATGCATCTCAATAATTCAACCATAGTTAATCATAATTAAACTCCACAATAACACATAAGTTGATCCAAACATACATGTGCAAAAAATGAATAAACATAAATTAATAATTAGCATAGCTCATCTAAATAAACACATATATTCAGCATAATGTGGTATCATCCCCATACTAACCTATCAACCAAAATCTCTTTACCCAAAAAAGTTTACCATTCAAAGCAGCATTTATCAAAGAGTACCCTTTAAATGAAAATCCTTACAACCAAAAACAATTTCCAAACAAAAAGTTTTTTGAAATCAAATATACTCATTTGATAAATTTTTTCTCTCAAATGAATATTTTATTGCATTGTTTACTCCAAAAAGATACTTCTCAAAAATACCTCCATCGAACTACTTCAAATATTTCAAGCAGTAATATAATTTCTCAATAGAAAATTATTTCCACTATATTATTTTCAAATATTTCCTTTTTAAAAATAATTTTTTCAAAACAAAACATCATTTTGAGGAAATAACTTTCTTGTAATAAATCTTATCCAAATAATATAATAATCATCGTAAGGAATGTTTCACCAGAATATTCTTTTAAAAAAAATTAAGAGTTCTAAATAACCACTATCCAACAAAGTATTATCGATAAGGAAATATATATTTTAAATTCTATATTATTATAAAAATCGTCTTGTCTTCCTCAAAACTTAATGTAACGACCCGCAACCCAATGGGCCTGAATTTTCGTTAAATCGGAAACCCAAGTCCACTAAAGTACGGATCATTGGTTGGGTATCCTACAAATGAACAAATAAATGCATATCAGAGCACTATCAATGTAACTCACAATAGAATAGTAAAGTATAATCGAACATATAGTTACTGACCAAGGTTGACACTTCTAATGTCTACCGTCCTTTTTAGTGCCAAGCATGCATTAGAAAACCTGTCCTTCCACCATTCTCACCTTGAATCAGTACATGTCCCGCTAAAGCTATCCCGTAGGTTGTAATGAGGAGGGGGTCAGAATAATGTTCTGGTGACCAGTAAATTATACACTTTGTACATAACACTAGTTTATGTCGATTACCTTCTATCTCTTGCTATGCCTTTTCATTTTAATTAGTTGTATCGACTTTACATATGTGTACGATATTTTCCATCTACTTGTAGTGGACTATAACTATGTACACATATATAAATATAAGTACCATGGTTCCCCCATTGAACTTAGATACTATGCCCACTAGTATCTCTACATCAGCACCCCGTCAGGATCCATCACCCTTGTCGTATTATGATCTCGTCGCCGCGCATACCGAGAAACTCCCATAGTGTCTACTAATGGATTTACAATAATTTAGCCGTGCTCTAACTTTCATTTTTGTGGATTTTCTTGTTTGCTTCCCAGTTGTAGACTCAGCTCTATGAACTATAAATATGGTGAATTGAGCCCTACCGGCTATGGACTCAGCTCCACAGACTACCCCATGCATGATTTGAAAGATCTCCTTGGTAGGGTTAGCCTTGCCTCCTAACAAACAAACTAGAAAACAACATGGCGATACATGCCCCAACATGTTATGTACACTTGTAGGCTGTATAACCCATTAGGTGTAACCCATGTCTTTTCCGTTGACCGTTACGGACTAATGATGTTCTCGACATATGCACAGCCCAACTTCTTTATTTGGTATCAACACATCCTGACACAGTGTCGTTCTTCGCTCATCATTTCATTTAGATTGCCTATTGCAATTAAGGCAATACCCCTCTTTCCTATTATTGAAGCAGACTCCTCTATCTATTAGGGTATTCCTTTATCTATACGCAAGCGTATACTCTCCACGATCCTATGGTTGGATATGTCTAACATCAGTATAATATATACACAACTGTTGGTAGCCCCTTGCATTGGGCTGACTTCTATTGTGTAACACTTCCAACCCATACTAATGACTAATGTCATTCTATCCATACAATCATTTATTAACTTCAATAGTTCATACCCGCCATAAACGCATACTTGAGGCTGTGTATAATACAGACACACACACACATATATATTCATTCATCTTTTCTTAATAATTTTTCCTCTACAATTTACTATTGACTATAAGTCCTTACTTCATTATAAGTCTATATCTTGCTTACTTTAAGGTTATTAACTACTTTCTTTTTAAAAGATTTATAATGTCTTTCTATCCCTTTACCCATTTTCACCATTTTCTATTTCTATTTTTACCCTTTTATTTTTTTTTGCCTACGCTTGCATTTCTTTTTATTTAATTTCCACCTTTAATAGTATCACACATCTTTTTTTTTGAATTTTCTCATCACGTTTATGTCCCTTTATTTAACACTTTGATATTTTCTGCATTTTGATGCATTAGAATTATGTCTCTGCTATGGAAATATTAACACTATAAATTTCTATATCTTATCCAAAAGGAAAGTTTATGTGGTTCTTAGAATTACAAGGAATTACCGTTTCGTGGTTATTGAAATAGACATTACAAAATACAGCAAGTATTCATATTTTATACATCTCTTTCTTTTTAGGTGCATTCCATGTCATTTCAAATAACTCGCTTTTATTTATTTTAGACTTGATAATGTATAGGAATTCACGTTGTAACATCCTAAATTCCAACGAATTAAAATGCCAATTAAACCCCTAAAATCTTACTGTGATTTCTTATTTTTCATTCTTATTATCCATTTAAATATTAATATGGAATTATTACATCAAACATAAATTCATGATTTACTATTTTCAATAATAAATTTAGGGACTGCTAATATCCCAAACATTTTCCAAGTTTGTATTCATAATACACACAAATAAATAGATATATATACATATCAAGTTAACAATTGCAGAATATGTAGGCAGGGTTATCGATTTCATTTCATGTGTATAAATTTAACCTACAACTCCAATTCAACATTTCAGGAATATAGAAATAGATCTACAATGATATAAATTTAATATTATACAAAAGCATATAATATTCCAACTCACCTTTTTAGCTCTCCAGATCTCCAGATCTAATCCCTCTTATTCGAATTTGACCCTTTTTTCCCTATTTGAATATATACACTGCAAGCATACATATAACTATCAGAAATCTAGATCAGGGAAGAGATTTGGATTTTAATTTAAATTCCAAATTCAGATTTACATATTACCTTGTCTTTGACGATTTGATTTGACCTTATTACCCTTCTCTATCACCTTCTACAATTCTCCAATTGTATATATACGTATAACTAGAACTAATTTAAGAATTTAGAAAATTATGGAGAAGAGAAAGTGGGAGAGCTTTCTTGTCTATTAGAAAATATAAGAGTGGGGGTCTAGGTTTATATTTATAGGGGTTCAAATCAATGCAAGCCGTTCGATTAAACTGTTTTAAATATGTGTCGTTTGGGCAAAAATTTACTACCGAGTGTAGCCTGGCAAAGGTCGATCGATTCTATCTTAGAGTCGACCGCTACCGATCGACCTAGGTGACCTACGGGAGGACCTATCACTTTATTAAGCGATAGATAATTACCTAGTTGATTCATTGGATTTGTTTTCCTTTGCTTCCATTCTAAGATCATTTGTTTCCACTTTTAATATATACTTCGCGATATTGTTAACATTAATTATACTTAACGTCTAAGCTATCATTAACGTTGCAATTAACAATAATTAACAATTTTAATTTCCATAATTACATATATAATTATTTCTGACTCGAAGTATTCAAGCATCAATAATATTTTCATTTGAATCTGATCGGAAAACATTATATATGAAAATTGATTAAAAAATTGCCATGAACCTAACGGTGCAAGTTTCGTAGCCAAATTCTGGCTTTTATAAAAATTCTATTTTTTCAACATTATTATTTACTTATTAAATTTCATTTTAGTTAATTGTCGTAAAATCACGGGGTGTTACATTCTTCTCCCTTAAAAGAATTTCATCCTCGAAATTCCTTAAGGACTGAACAACGTAACATAACGTCCAACCATTCTTAATTAATAAATCAATTAGTGTACAAACAATTTTACAACCAATCGTGTACAAGTGCATAATGTATCATAATACGTATGATATGTACGTAAAATGATTCTAATAGGCACCTCATATATGAATGCATACTTTTGAATCAATTTCAAAAATATGGTGCAGGCAACCTAAATATACCGGCTGTTCTATACGTATGCAACTTTTGAAAACTAGCTTTTACATCTAAATTTTCCCACACTTTTACGAATAGAAGCATAGTTCAACCAAATTTTCATCCAATACCTACCATCCAAAATCCTATCATACCGTTGCTAACATCCAAATTTAGAAAAATCAAAATTTCTAAATCTATTTTCTTTATGCCGAGAAAAGGGTTTAGATGGAAAATTCCATATTTCCATCCTTTTTCTCTTGGGTACCCAACTTCCCACTGTACTTTGGAACCTTCTCATTTGCTCTAAATTCTTTTCCAACTTTCCTAAGTACAGTTCGCATAGGTAAATTTTATTTTAAAATAGAATTATTATAAAATCAATTTAAGTTCACCAACTAACAAGGTATGAATAAAGTGATTCCACAGCTATAATAGCTTTCTATCTTGTCCCCAAACCGTACTTTATTTTACTCCCACTTCTGCTGCACAGTAAAATCTTACTAACCAACCTGTCAACTATTCCCATATGTGTCATTCCCCAAAATTTGAAAACTCTTTTTTTTTCTTGCTCAAAAATATTTTTATAATATTGTTTAAAATACCGGTAAAAAAATTAGGCTGTAAAAAAATTTCCATCACAAAATTTCAAAAGCTTTCCACGGAGGTACTTTATTTTTCAAACAAGAATTTTGAATAAGAATTCTTAAAAGTATACATATATTTATTTTGTTTTACAAAACAAATTTTTGCCACATCGCTTGCAACCGTGGTTTAGCCAATGGTCTAGCGTCTATGCTGGACTTGACCTAATTTCGCAGTAAATTTGAAGTTCCAAAGCTTTTCTTTTATTTATAATAGCAACCAGCACACAGGTTCAATTATAAATTTCAACCTTTAAGATACAGAGACATTGACCAATGGCTCTGCAACATTTTTTTCCCTGTCCTTCTCTCGCTGAAATTTATTTCCCGAACTTTTTTTCAAGACTTACAATTTTATTTCATTTTTATCTTAATAGTAAGTTAAATAAATTTTCTTAATTTATTACTTAACTTCATGTCTCTACTATTTTCTTTTCTTTTTGTATTAGTTAAGTGTTTTTCCCAAAATTTTCTTGTCGTATTGTTTTCCCATAAAATAGCGGTCCACACTGATAACACATAAAAAAGAACATTTCCTATAATATCATACGCACTATTAAACCAATAGAGACAACTATTGCTTACAACCTAAACCACTTAACAGTAAACGGTTTACTAACCGCTAGTAAATTTCACACTCAAAGCAGTAAAAAAAAGTTTACCTCATCTCATCGGTAAACTCGACCCGAAGGTCGAAACGATCAAACGGACAAGTCAGGAATTAACCGATAAGATAAACGCACGTGTCTCATACCACGTGTTTTACCAAACCGTTTAATTCTCCTTCTCATTCGCTCGAATAGTGCAAAAATGTTTATATATAAAATAATTTATTTGAGAAAACAAGCTTTTAAAACCATTTTCCGAAATCAATTTTGAAGACGATATTTGAAAATTCCCTTATTATAGAGAATAAATAGATTTTATAGAATTTAAAATAATTAAAAACTGTTGCTGGAAGCTGCCCTTCAACATCAACGGACTAACGATATTGTGGCCCTATCACTTCCTATTGGCAATTAAATGAATCTCCCCAAAGTGCTATCATTCTTCAAACTACATGTCTTAAATTTCCTTTATGACTTCTGATGAATATGGTCCATCCATTACTTCCATTACCGCATCCAACTATGAAACAAATTGTGCATCCTCATTCTGTAGTGGGTGAAAAATACAAACTATGCACATTTGAAAAACTTAATGGCAACTAGCTTGGCGGAATAACTTTTCTGCCCTCTATCTTGTCTTTTTTATTTTACCAATGTCCTCTATGTGTGTTTGCCATCTTATTACCCACTGTTATCATCTTCTTTTAATCCAAATCTTGTATTTACTTTTTTTTACCCTTGATTTATCATATAAGCATATCCTAGAACTTGTAGAAATATACTTCAATTTCATTTATCATTCCTTTGCGGGTTCTCCTTATGACTGATATGCATATCTAACAAAACATTCCTAAGCTCTCACTCATATTCTTTACATTCCATGGGGATTCCTATGGCCACTCTATGAGAAGTCATCACTATCTTCTTCATAGTCTTATCTTTTACCCCGTCTTATTTAGGCAGTCATCTCTATCTATTCCATATTTAAAATTTTGATTTAGACTTCATCAATTTTTCAAAAAATAAAACTTAAATTTTTTGAAGTATTTTAATCCCAATACCTTTACCTTTAAAAGTACAACTAGAACAACCATGAATTTTTGAGCCTTCAAATTTGAATATTTAATTTATTTAAATATTCGAATTTGAATTTAACTATAATTAAATATACATTTCAAATAATTTTCCGATTTTAATGACATTTTTTAATTTATAGGATTTTCTTATAATTTTTAATTCGAAAAAAATTGAATTTTCGTCTGATGTATTTCACGTCAAACGTTGGTATTTTTGAAATTTCAAAGAATTAGATAACTAGTGTATTTTATTGTTGTTTTGAAATCGTGTCATATTTTTGTTCGTGGTCGTATTTTTATTTCAGTCATTCATTGTCTGTACGTGAATAAGATATTATGTAGCATGGTACCGTAAATCTTCTTATCAAATATTTTTAAAATTCAAATATTAAGCAATTTTTTTCAATTAAGCATTTATTGTCATTAGGTGTTGATAGACTTGGATAAATGGTTACTTTATAAATTTTGATTTACTTGAGTTGTAAGAAATAGATTGTTTTGGGTATAACTATACATCAACACTTAGACATTTCAATTGGGTTCTTTCACTTTGCTTTTAACCATTTCCTCTTTCCTTTGCATTTCTCATAAACATTAAAAAAGAAATTAGCCTGCACTTTAAAACTGAAAATCAATACATCCACTCAATGGAAAAATGCAAACTTAGATCTGTTGAGCATGTTTCGTTGTGAGCTTCGCATCCATGGCCTCGAACATGTGTGCAACGAGGTTTGCAGTTGCTTGAGATTTTGTAGTACACTAGGGTTCTTTTTATTCGTTTGATTTTGGCAAGGATAAGCTTCGGCGTAGTTTGGGTTGAGCTCCTTTTGTGGAGGCGAGTTTGTAGTGGCGATTAGGTGGAGCTCAGCCCATAGTGGAAATTTGCGACATCTGTATGGAGCTTGGAGGTCCAATAGAATAGAATTTGAGGGAGGAGGTTGAGTTTGATATTAGGAGGCCGAGAAGTTAGATGTCGCGAAGGGGAGTTCGGGGGAGGTCACCAATCATCATTAAGTGGAGCAAGGAAGCGGGGCGAGCTCGGTTTTGGGTTCCCAATGCGTTTTCATTTTTGAGGATGGATGGACGGAATTCACTATAGGTGTCAGGAGGCGGCGGCAAAGGTAATGGTGTGATGAGTTCGAGTGACGGGGTTTGTTGGTGGCTTGGGGTTGGCTGTTGGTGGTATAGGTTGCGAATGCACATTTTTTTGGCTTCATGCATTCAAAAATGGGAGGAGGAAAATCGAATTGAATTTGGGGAAGAGGAAGCACTGTAGCATGGCGGGTATGGGCCTGGGTGATGGGCCTATGGGCTGAGAGTAGTTTGGGTGAGAAATTTAGCAATTCACTTGTTTAAATTATTAACTTAAATAAAAGTGTGATATCTTGCTTGTTTTAAATCCGATTAACCCATAGATTTTGCGTTAGACTCGTACTAACAAGTACAACGTTAAAGTAAAATTTGTTGATAGTTTGGCTGAAGTATAAATTTACGATAAAATAATAGTGGTTGAATATAATTACATTATTTTAAATAATAATGTAGTTAAATTAATTATACTTCATGGGTGATATCTATTTCACCAAATAAAACACCATTCTGTTAAATTAAGTTGCACAGATACGTCAATTTAGTAGAATAAAAGCATGGTTTTGCTAAAATTAAATTAAATAGATTATTAAATTAAATGGTAGTTTGACTAAGTACTATTATGGTTGTTGAGCCTCTTTCTAAATTTATAAAGTATGGGTTTAAATTAGCATTAATTTTATAACAATTTAAGATTAAGTGTTTATAAATAATGTTTTAATGTTAGTTAATTAATTATCTTATTGATAACGGTTTAAAGTAAATTATTTAATTATATTATTAAAGATGTTTAAATTTATTTAATTATATTATTAATATTGTTTAAATATTTAATTATATTATTTATATGGTTTAAAAAAAATTAATTATGTTGCTTTAAGTTTGTTAATTGGTTTATTTATGGTAGAAGTAAATTAATTGATTTTATTAATAATGTTTAAGTTATTTAATTGTTTTTATTAAGGATGTTTTAAGTTAATAAGTTCATTTCATTAATGATGTTTTAAAGTTAATTTATTTATTTATGATGTTTAAAGGAAATTAAAGAATTTTATAGAGGTGTTTATAAATAAAAAATTGTTTTATAGAAGAATTTTCTTAATAAAAAGGATTTATTTAAAAGGAGATTCACAAATGATATTTTGTAAAGGGGACATAAATGATATTTTGTAAAGGAGTTTGATGAGTGATATTTGAAAAGAGATTTATAAATGGTAATTTATAAATAAAGTACGGATATATATATATATATATAATATAAGTGATATTTTAAAGACATCGTAGATTGTTTAAATTGGGTTTCAGATTTATAAAAGGATTTTTATAAGGGATTGTATAAAGGAGTTATAAAGGGAGATTTATAAATAGAAAGGAGTTTTACTGATAGAAAGAGTTTTATAAATAGAGAGGAATGTTATAAATCATTTTAGAGATTTATAAAAGAAGTTTTTCAAATTAATTTGGAGATTTATAGAAGGATTTGCAAATATGAAATGGGCTTATAAAAAGAGAATTTTATAAAAGGAATGAGATTTGATTTTGACAATTAATCCTTCGTAATTATGGTATTACCGAAACATTCTTTCCATACTTAGCACTGAAGTATATATGGTTTGGTTTATAGTAAGAAATATTTTAAATAATATTTGTTTTTGTCCCATTTAGGTATGAATTTGGAAAAGAGGAAATCTTCCTTAGTTTTTGTTAATATACTTATACCTTTGGTATAGGTATATGGATATATTTTCTAAGTATTGAAAGTATAATGTTTTGTCGATATACTTATGCTGGTGAGATAAGTATATGAATGTTTTTTTCCCTAAGTATTGAAAGGAGTATAAGGGGTTTGTGAAATATCTTTTGTAAAGGTATTTTGCATCAAATAATTGAAAAGACATTTAATTAATGAAAGATTAATTAATAAAGGCTTAGTGGATCACGCATGGAATTGAATCTATGATTGATTGATTGTTTATTTGATAGTTAAATATCCGACTATCAAATCTTGGCTAAAAATATAACTTTGGAAATATCTAGGAGAAACACAGGAGTTATATGGCACTATCATCTTCGATGATATTATACTGTGCGTATAAATCTCGTTTTGTTTTTCTAGGAGAAATGATAAGGAAATTCGTTCACTTACACTATTAGGAGGTGATCTCCGCTCTTATGTATTGTCTGATTATTTCCAAAAAATCAGAATTGAGTTTATTGGAACCAACAATTTGGTTTTTAGAGCGACCTGTAAGCGGGGGAGTGTACTTATATGAGATGACTCGAAACCATAACCGCTCCAAAACCATATGAGCGTTCTACACTTTGAAAGAGGTTCGAGATGATAGAATCGAAGATGGAGTTCTATAAAGTGCAAGGGCTACTTGCTGGTAATCGTGAGGGTGATTCCAAAATGGATGTAGTAGAAGTAGTATCTTCGGTTTGTTCATATCATGAACAACTTGTATGGATCGACGCTGGCATTGCATTATTGATTGGAGGGCGGTGTTAACATTCCAAGTGGAAATTTCTAGGAGGAAATGGTAAAGCGTAACCTTACAAGCCTTACAACCCAGTAATGGCTAAAAGAGGGGATGCTCACAGAGCTATGTGGTCAGCTACCATTTGGAGCATCATTGCACGATCTAGACAGAATTTCAGATTTGGTGTGCGCATGGGGCGACCGTGGGGCAATGTTTGCAGCCTGGTGCCCGAAGGATAATGTAATCTGGCTTGTCATTTTAAAGGGGCAGGCCGGCTCTATGTTCGCTGGGGTCAATAGGTTTGACCTCGGGTACATTTGATCTAGAGGTATATTATATGGAAGGTAGTCCCTTACCTTGTCATGTTGGAATCCATTCTCCAACATGTGCCCTTATGGATTTAGTTGTATAGCTAGTATGTTGGGATTTAATTAATGTAACAATTTTGGCTATGATTCTATATTTATTTTGAACCCTAGAAATTATTATAATATCACAAGATTTTTTATAAAACAGTTTGGTTATCGTAAGGCAAAAGCTCGCCCATGTTTATGTGCGGTGTGGTCATACAAGATACCTTTATTTCTGAAAGGTTTTTACGAACATTAAGTAATCTATTTGATTGTGTTTCTCTTGCTGGTTTACTAGAATAATCCGGGCATTTTTTTTCTTGTAATGTTCGGATCATCCCGAGCATATTTTCTAGATTAGCTGGACACTTTGGGGCTTTAGGAGATGAGCTAGATCCTCTAAGGCGTATTTACATACTTCTTCCGCTGCTGTTCATGTTGTATTTATCGGCATTTGTAAGGGCAAGTTGTTATAACTATCCAGGCTGATGATAGGTTAGTACTCTGATTTGTGTGTATATATAAAAAGTTTTCTTTTTGTAAAGATCATTGGTATATTATATGTTACTCATCGCGTTGTGAGATTCTATTCTATCTTTTCTTTTCTTTCACCCCAATAATCTGTTTTTCGGCACTTGGATGTTCGATACATGAATACCGTGGATATATAGTGTTGACTTTTGAGGATAGAAAAGACAGGTTGTTACATTTGGTATCAGAGCTGAATGTTAAGCAAGAACCTTGGCTTTATGGGGTAAACTCACTAAGAGATAAGGTAATGGAATGCCTTTTTATGAGTTCGAGTGTATTATATATACGAGAGCTTATTTTTTAGTGTGATAAAGTCATTTTATATTGTGTTGATTGGTCTGTTAAGTGGTTTATAAATTCTAATCGATGCACTTGATCAACGTTATCAATAGGGATTTCTAAACACTTAAACAAGACAAACCGACAAAGTATTGTTTTGAAAATGCGTAAATAAAATAATTTTACCTAGATTATATTTTATATATAAAATAATGATTTTCAAAAGTTGATATAGTAGCTTTTGATGTGTTCAGTTATCAGAAAAGATAATATTCAGTTATTATCATTTATTATGCTCATCCAGTTTAAGAGCATTGACTATTATTTGTTGATTGGTTATTTGTGCTCAGATAGTTTATGAGCATTTATTGTTTAGGGTGAATTAAATATGAACACCTTATGAATTAAGTTTCATAGTTTGACTATAAAGCATTCAGTGGTAATGTTGAGTTACAATTTTAAATTTTAAATAAAAGTTATTTATTTTAATCTAAACGAAGGCGTACATTTGTGAAATAATTTTATATAAGGAAGTGAAATTATATAAATTTGGTATTTAAATGAAACAGATTTATGACTGCGAATTTGAGAACTTAAATCCCGGTGCTTTTGAAAATTATTTTTAAAAATTTTGGAGAATAATAATAGTATTATTTGGAAGTATTTGTGTATAGAAATGTATTCAAATTTTTTTTAAAGGAGATAGAAAGTACCGAACTCACTTCTATCACTGGAAAATAATTCCAGTGATGACTGCAGCATCATCGGTGTTCATTTTTGAGTTTCTAAGTGGGGAAATGCTACCATAGAAATTTGCTATAGAGTTGTTTGGGTAGGATAGATTGGATTTACCCAAAAGTATGATTTGGTATACTAAAGATTATAAGTATATTTTATTATTTCAAAATAATTTGAAATAAAACCCGGTATTAAGTTCTTAAATTTTTTAGTTAAGTGATATTATAAACTCATATATCATATCCATTAGGAAAGTTGGTTTGTGCATCTTATTTTGATATGTTGTTTGGTAGTTTTCATTTATTGAAACGAAATGGAATTTTCGACAATTTGGACAGTCGAAAATTTCCGAATTAATAAAGAAATTGTAGAGAAAAGTGTTTCTTAGAAATTATAAGAAAATAAGTTTTTGTAACTTATAAATTTGAGGAGATAGTAAGTTGAAATAGGTATTAAATTCATTGAACATCCTAGTTAAGTAAAACAAATCTGATATTGTATATATACTCTTAGGATATACTGGGATATTATACAAGTTAAAACTTAAGCTAAGATTTTATGAAATGTTTTCATAAATATATATTTAAAATAATTTTGGAAATAAAAAGAAATTGGTATAAGTAAGAACCAATAAGTATAAGTACGTAAGTTGTACGTAGACAATTTCTTCGCACGGTTCATGATCTAAGATTCGTGCATATGATTTTAAGGTGATTTACACTAACCCAGATAAGGACTTATTACTTGATTCTTGATAGCAAACACTTGATGAGGGTTCTTGGTATGGAACCAACTTTTCTATCATAGTACATGGCTAAGCGAGGAGAATAGAAGTTCCTAATTAAGGAGCCTGATTTGAGTCCGCATTAGGGAATCGAGTGAGTGATACTAGTTTGGAAGAAAAGTTTATGTATTCGAGTAAGTGATCGAACCAAATATTGCGTACGGATGATCTGTATACATCGTGCGAGCTTATGGAAAATGTTAAGTATTAATGCGGGCTTAATTCTTTTTGGATTTTATAGTGATGAAATTTCGAGGACGAAATTCTTTTAAGTGAGAAGAATGTATTGACTCGAAATTTTTGAGTCTTCGAATTTTAATATATAATTTATTTAAATATTCGAATTTGAATTTAAGTATAATAAAATATATGTTTCAAATAACTGTTTTAATGATGTATTTTTAATGTAATTTTTAGGATTTTTCCATAATTTTTTATTTGGGAAATAATTTTATTTTCATTTAACGTAGTTTATGGCAATGGTTGTTATTTTTGAATTTTCATAGAATTAGACAACTAGTGTATTTTATTATTGTTTTGGGATCATGTCACATATTTGTATGTGATCCTATTTTTATTTCTGTCTTTCGCGGTCTGTACGTGTATAGGATATTGTGTAGCGGGGTACTGCAAATCTTCTTTTTAAAATTACTATAGTAGTGACTTTGTACTTATACAAAATCTCGAATATGATGATGTATATTATTCCGCTGTGATCTATGATTTTGATTCTGATTTATCTATATTATATACTATTTTGAATATTTTTAATCGGTGTGTTTATTATTTGTATTAATATTGTACACGTCTAAATTTAATTTTAGATCCTCAAAAAGGTAAATAAGACATGTCAGTGTTAGTATAAAGATATATTCACAATCAATCGCCCTTAACCAACCGTATTCTCTAGATTAGCAGACGACATCACTAGTAATGTTCTTTGCTAAACTAGGCATAGCGGTGGGGTCGTTACAGCTTGGCAATCTTTAGCAAGATATTTTTTTCAACAAAGGATTTATTGTGGTTAGGTGTTGATTGAATTAGATAAGATGGTTACCTTGTAAATTTTGATTTACTTGAGTTGGAAGAAATGGATTGTTTTGGGTGTAACTAAACATCAACACTTAGACATTTCAATTGGGTTCTATCACTTTGCTTTTCACCATTTCCTTTTTTCTTTGCATTTACAGTAAACGTAAACAATTAAAAGGAAATTAGCCTTCGCTTTAAATGGAAAATCAATTCGTCCACTTAACGAAAAAAGGCAATCTTAGATCCATTAAGCTTGTTTTAATGTGAGCATTGCATCCATGGCCTCGAACTTGTGTGTGACGAGGTTTGGGGTTGCTTGAGTTTTTGCAGCAGACTAGGGTTCTTTTTTTCATTTGATTTTGGTGGAGATAAGCTTTGGCATGGGTTGGGTTGAGCTCCCCTTGTAGAGGCGAGTCCATAATGGTAATTTGGTGGAGCTCGGTCCACTGTCGAAATTTGCAACAAACATACGGAGCTTAGGGGTCCATCGAGACGAATTTCGAGGAAGGAGACCGAGTTGGATGTTAGTAGGTCGAGAAGGTGATGTTGCGAAGGGGAATTCGAGGGAGGGCACCGCTCGTTGTTTAGTGGAGCAAGTAGCCAAGACAAGCTCGGTTTTGGGTTTCTAATGCATTTTCACTTTTGAGGATGGATGCACGTAATTCGCTACAAGTGTTGGGAGGTGGTGGCGAAGGTACTAGTGTGACGAGCTCGATCGGTAGGGTTTGTTGGTGGCTTGGGGTCAGCTGTTGGTGGTCGAGGTTGCGCATGCACGAGAACACGTGCAAGTCCATGCACATTTGTTTGGCTTTAGGCATTCAAAAATGAGAGGAGGGAAATCAAATTGAATTTAAGGAAGGGCACTGTAGCAAGGTGGGTATGGGCTTGGGTGATGAGCCTGTGGGCTGAGTGTAGTTTGGGTAAGAAATTTAGAAATTTACTCATTTAAATTAATAACTTAAATATGTTGAATTTTAAAAGTGTGATGAGCTGAGGGTATGGGCTGAGAGAAATCTTGCTCATTTTAAATCCGATTAACCCGCAGATTTTTGCATTAGACTCGTACTGACAAGTATAACATTTTAGTAAAATTTGTTGATAGTTTAGATGAAGTATAAATTTATGATAAAATAATAGTGGTTGAATATAATTGCGTTATTTTAAATAATAATGTAGTTAAATTAATTATACTTCATGGGTCATATCTATTTAACCAAATAAAACATCGTTTTGTTAAATTAAGTTGAATAAATTATTTTGGACATCTATTTAGCAGAATAAGAACACTATTCTGCTAAAATTAAATCGAGTAGATTATTGATGACATCTAATTGGCAAAATAAATTCTTGTTTTGCTATTATAATAGTTTGGACATTTATTCGTATGCCAGTTAATTAATATATGGATTAATAAATATCGGATAAGTGATGGATCAATTATTAATTTCTAATTGTTGATTTCATTTATATATGACTTGGAAAGTTGAATTAAAATAAATGCTAGTTTGACTAAGTACCATTGTAGTCGTTGAGCCTATTTCTGAATTTGTAAAGTATGAATTTAAATTAGCTTTAATTTTATAACAATTTGAGGCTAATTGTTTATAAATAATGTTTTAATGTTAGTTAATTAATTATCTTATAAATAATGGTTTAAAGTAAGTTATTTAATTATATTATTAAAGATGTTTAAAGTTATTTAATTATATTATTAATATTGTTTAAATGTTTAATTATATTATTAATATGGTTTTAAGAAGATTTAGTTATGTTGCTTTAAGTTTGTTAATTGATTTAATTATGGTATATGTAAATTAATGGATTTTATTAATGATGTTTGAGTTAATTAACTTTTTTTATTAAGGATGTTTTAAGTTAATAAGTTTATTTTATTAATGATATCTTAAAGTTAATATATTTATTTGTGATGTTTAAAGAAAATTAAATAATTTGATTAAGGTGTTTATAAATAATAAATCGTTTTATTAAAGAATTTTCTTTATAAAAAGGATTTATTTAAAAGAATATTTACGAATGATATTTTGTAAAGGGGATTTATAAATGATATTTTGAAAAGGAGTTTTATGAGTGATATTTTAAAGTGATTTATAAATGGTAATTTATATATAAAGAATGGATACATACATACATACATATGATATTTTAAAGACAATGTAGATTGTGTTAAAATGGGTTTTGGATTTATAAAAGGATTTTTATTAAGGATTGTATAAAAGATTTGTATAGAGGAGTTATAAAGGGAGATTTGTAAAAGAGATTTATAAATAGAAAGGAGTTTTATTAATAGAAAGAGTTTTGTAAATCGAAATCGATGTTATAAATCATTTATAAAAAAGTTTTTCAAATTAATTTGGAGATTTATAGAAGGATTTGTAAATATGAAATGGACTTATAAAAAGAGAATTTTATAAAAGGAATGAGATTTGATTTTGATAATTAATCCTTCTTAATTGTGGTGGTATGGAGACATTATTACCATATTAACACTGAAGGATAGGCGGTTTGATTTATAGAAAGAAATGTTTTAAATAACATTTGTTTTTGGCCCATTTAAATATGAATTTGGAAAAGAGGAAATCATTTTAAGTTTTTGTTAATATACTTATACCATTGAGATAAGTATATGGATATATTTTCTATGCATTAAAAGTATAATGTTTTGTCAATATACTTATACTGGTGAGATAAGTATATGAATGTTTTTTTCCATGTATTGAAAGGAAAAAAAGGGGTTTGTGAAAATATATTTTGTGCATCAAATAATCGAAAAGAGATTTAATCAATGAAAGAATTAATCGATAGAGGCTTAATGGATCACGCATGGAATTGAATCTATGATTCATTATTTGTTTATTTGATAATAAATAACCAAGTATCAAATTTTGGCTAAAAATATAACTCTAGAAATATCTAGGAGAAACACGGAGTTATATGGCACAGTCATCTTCGATGATGTTGTACTGTGCATATAAATCTCATTTTGTTCTCCTAGGATAAATGATAAGGAAATCCATTCGCTATAACGGTTAGAAGGTGATCTCCACTTTTATGTATTATCTGATTTTTTTTCCAAATGAAGTGGAATTGAGTGTACCGGAGCCAACGATTTGGTTTTTAGAGCGATCGGTAAGCGAGGGAGTGTACTTATATGAGATGGCTTGAAACCGTAACCACTCCAAAACCACATGCATGTTCTATGCTTGGTAGAGGTTCGAGACTGGTTCGAGATGATGGAATCGAAGACGAACTTCTTTCAAGTGCAAGGGCTACTTGCTACTAATCCTGATGGTGATTCTAAAATGGATGTAGTAGAAGTAGTGTCTTCGGTTTGTTCATATCCTGAACAACTTGTATGGATGAACATTGGCATTGCATTATTGCCTGGAGGGCAGTGTTAGCATTCCAAGTGGAAATTGCTAGGAGGAAAAGGTAAAAGTGTAACCTTACAAGCCTCACAACCCGGTAATGGCTAAACCAGGGGATGCTCGTAGAGCTATGTGGCTTGCTACAATTAGGAGCATAATTCCTCGATCTAGACGGAATTTCAGATTTGTTGTGTGTTACCTGAAGGTTTGACCAGGCAACTAAGCACTCGGCACTTACATATCGTTCGGCATTAAGAGTCGTTCGGTATTGTATATCGTTTGACATTCTAGGGTGTTCGGCATGACAGAGCGTTCGGCATACATGGATCGTTTGGCATACATGGATCGTTCGGCATGGTATAGCGTTCGGAGTAGATGGATCGTTCGGCATGGCAGAGCGTTCGACATACATAGACCGTTCGGCATGGCAGAGCGTTCGGCATACATGGATCGTTCGGCATGGCAGAGCGTTCGGCATACATGGATCGTTCGGCATGGCAGAGTCATTCGGCGCTCCATACTGCTCGGCATCCACACCGCATTCGGCATTCGGAGTTGTTCGGCATCTAGAGATGTTTGACATCCAGAGGTGTTCGGCATCCACCCAAATCTCGACCGGCTTCAACTATTGCTCGGCCTGCACTCTCCACTTAGCACAGCACTTCGTTCGGCATGACGACATCGTTCGGCATCAATTTGTTCAGCATCAATGGTTCGGCACACAGAACTCACTCTTTCTGGGCTGAGGTATTTGGCTGCCAGGCCCACCAGGGAAGTCCAACCCATCTTTGTCTATAAATAGAGAGGCAGGGGCACAGTGAAAAGGACCTTTTTTGGAGAACATTAGGGAGACTCTACCGCTTTCAAGACTCACTCTTTTTACTTAGCAACTGTATTCGAGTAGTTGATGTACGGATTGTATCTGTAATCAGTTATCAAGAAAAGCAATAAAAGATTAACCTCAAAGTGGACGTAGGCAGTTACGCCGAACCACTATAAATCCGGTGTTCTCGTCTTTGCATTCAATTTAGCATATTATTCTCTGTTTAAATTTATTTTCTTCATTTATCTCTCTACGCAAACTTTCTCAACGAGGTTAGTGACCAATTTTGGTGCTAACACTTTGGTGCTTTCACTGAGAATTGAATTCTCAGACCTCAAGGATCTGCTTTGAAGTTACTGGATTGAATAAATCCCCCGAAGAAGATCCAAGTCATTCGTAGGACGTCCGTTGATTCTACTCAGAGTTCATACCAATAACTCCACAATGGGAAGGCCATGTACCGATCAGCCTCTCATAATGCGGACGCCCATGAGACTGCTAGCATACAACAAGCAGGGCCTAGCAATCAGCAAGCAAATCTAGGTGCAGGGACTACCGTCTAGGACCAAATGCCAGTTGTCACCAGAATAGAGTTCAACGACTTGATGAGAGAGCTCAAGGAAAGAAGGAGACAACTCGGAGAGCAGATGCAAGCTAACGCCAACCTCATGGCATAGCTCACTCAACAATAGCATCAGAATGCTGGGGACAGTCCAGCTCCTTATTCTTCATCTGACAACTCGACTTCGTCCGATGAACCTCCCAGTAGTAGATGCCGCATGACTGAAAATACGCAGGCAGGTGCTTCTGTCCGAACAGCTAGGGACCATTTACACCTCGGAGACCGTGACCAAGCAGGAACTGGAAACTTAGGAGCTGGAGTGCAGGTGGAGGCTGGACGCCCGGCTCACCAAGATGCCAATGATGTCGAACCTCAAGATGCACATTTGGCAGATCGCCAGCAGAGGAGGCATCAGCCTGATCAATCCCGTAGGACAGACTCCAACCTTCCATCTTCCATACAAACCCCAGATCTAACAGCTATGATCAGACAGTTGATGAAAGAGAATCAAGGCTTGTCGAATGATGATTGGGGGGCATCCAGGAGTCATACTCCGTTCACAGACACTGTCCTACGGGCTGAGTACCCCATGAAGTTTAGCATGCCAACTATCCAGGCGTACGAAGGAAAGACTGATCCCAGGCAGCATGTGATGAGGTACGAATGGATGATGGATTCAGCTAGAGCAAATGATGCAACCAAGTGCCGGTGCTTTCCAATAACTCTATCTAGGATCGCTACCATGTGGTTCACCCGACTCCCTCCACGGTCCGTATCCAGTTTCGAGGAGTTGGCAAAGAAATTTATAAAACAATTCAGAATACATACTACTCGTCCCAAGGATGTGATGTCACTATCAAGTGTAATCCAAGCTCCTGGGGAGTCGTTGAAGGAGTATTTACAGAGATTCCATGTTGCGGCTACTAAAGTCAGTAATCCCAATGATCATGCAATTCTTATGGCTGTGATGCGAGGTGTGGATCCGGATTCAGAGTTTGGAGATTGGTTGGCAGGAAAACCTCCAGCTACGCTAGAGCGTTTTTACTCAAAGGCACATCAGTTCATAAGAAGAGAGGAAGCCAGGTGGATAAGGCGAGATAAGGCACCGGGGCCTGTTCAGGAGTCCGTAAAAAGCAACATTGCTGTGAAGCAGTCCGGAGACAACTCGGGGAAAGTTCAAGTCAATGTCCAGAACAAGCCCGGGCAATCTAAGGAATCCGGAGGAAGAAATCAGGGGAAGAAGAGAGAAGCGGGGAAATGGAAGTCAAGAATTCCAACCTACAACGAGTACACCCCGCTGAATGCGTCTCTTGAGAACATTTACCTATCAACCTGCAATACCTTTCAGTACAGAAAGCCATGTCCAAAGGAGTCAACCGAAGAACAAAAGCGGACTGGGAAGTACTGCCGCTTTCATGAGACTTATGGGCACAATACTGAAGAGTGTAGACACCTACACGGCGCTATAGAGAAGTTGATTAGGCAGAAAAAGTTACAGGAGTTTGTGAAGAATCCGCAGGAAGGTGGACAGGGAACATCCAATCCAGGTCGTGCACCAGCTCCACGTCATCCCGAGGAGCCTACTCGGACCGTGGGCTGACTAGTCATAAACACGATCATCGGCGGACCTCACCCTGCGGATAAGAACTGGCAAGAGATGGAACGGTATGCTAATTCCCTGAGGCACACAGACTTCGAGTGTTGTTCCAACGTAGAGGATGGGACCCCTGCTAAACAGCTGCGCATGATGACAGACGATATAGTATTCAGGAGCAGAGATGCTGACCAAGTGGAGGATCCTACCATCGACCCGATGGTCATATCTGCGACAATCGGGCCGGCTTATGTGAAGAGAAATTTGATTGATTGTGGAAGTTCTGTCAATATCATCTTCAAGAAGGCTTATGACCAGATGAAGATGGAGACGAAGGATTTGAAGCCATCTAAAGCTCGTATACATGGCTTTAATGGCGCAGCGACCGATGTAGTGGGATATGTTGAATTGCCAGTTGAACTGGGACAAGGTGAGCGAAGGAGGGTGCGAATCCTACCTTTCGTTGTTTTGGATGTGGATTCTCCGTACAATGTGTTTTTGGGCCAACCGGCCCTGGCTGAGTTTAGGGCAGCATTAGCCCCATGGTGTTTGACTTTAAAATTTCCGACTGACAAGGGAGTATGTAACGACCCGCTATTTTGAACCATTCGCATCCATTATAAGTGTATAGGTAGACACTCATGCCGGAATTGAATTGCTCAAAATACCGCATTGTTAATTTAAATTTGGCAAAACTGAACATATACAGTAAATAAAATAATCACCGATCACAGACACAGAGTAATAATTGCAGCGGAAATAAAAGAGATAGTAGTTCATGAAGCTACTATATAAATGTATAAATTACATCAGAGTTAAACCAGATACAACGGAAGAGTAATACGATATATCAGATACAAATCAGAATACATCATTGGAATCATCGAATACTGAATGCAAAATAGATGGCTGGATCTTCAAGCAAAGCTCCAACTCCAAAGGTGAGTCTCGAATACTGGTACACTCAGTCTGACCCGAGCGTAAAGCAAAATACAAGACACTCGAGTCAGGATTAACATTCTTATATTAATAAATCCAACTCAAGTGAAATAGCAATTGAAATACAAGTAACTCAAAGGATGTTTGGAATAACCATCCTTTAAGGATCCGTTAAACTATCTACTATGTAGTAGTGTACGATAAGTAGATAATGTCTATCAGTAATATAAAGATATCAAAATAGTGTTAAGTCATGGCCCATTCCACCCTTAACACATTTTTATTCCCAAGAGCATATACAAGACCGTAGTTTTCCCAAAACCGGAAGTCACCAGAGGGCAATCCATATACTAAAGGTACAAAACAAATCGTAGTGGTCGCGTGTAGGGATACAAGTATGACAAGGCACATGAGGCAATACCCAAGGTAGTGAAACTACCGTTCGCCTGATCCGGACTGGTGAGAACGCATCGCCGCAGCGACCGCAACACCGCGAAACAACACTCCCAAAATCAAGGGTGCACCAATCGACAACAAGTAATGAGTAGTTCGAAGAAGTGTGTTCGCTTGAGGTAGCTGACCTCCATTTGGCCCAGCACGGCTCCTGTTTTAGTCATTTCCAATTTGACACAAGTGTCAAGGCTATCCATTATCATTCTCTTTCTTCAGTCATCACGTACATCATTCCAACCACTTCATTTTGGATCACACTCCGCGTATAGTTATTAAAGTGGTTTTCGGTTTAGATAGAGAGTATATCCATAACCGATTCCAGTCTCTTTAATAACCTTCGAAATTATTTCACCGATTGGTCGTTTATTTATTTCAAAACCAAATCAATTTCAATCAGAGTTTATAAATCAACATTTCGTTTGTCTTTCTAAACCAATTTCCATAATTTACGTTTCAAAACTTCCAAATTACCATTTCAAAATCTTATAATACAATTTCAAATTTTATTTAAAACAATTCAAATATTGATTCAAGTTCGTATATAAGTTTCATTCCGAAATCATTTAAATTAATTTAATTTAACATTCAAATCAGTTTAACCTCATTTATCGATTTTATTCAATATTCGTTAAGTAAATTTATTATTCAAAACAATTCTATTTAATTTCCCATTTCATTAAATCAATTTCTTAAGTTCCACTTCATTATATCAAAACTTACAAATTGAATTAAATTAAATTCATCAAATCAAATTCTTTAAATTCCAAGTCTTGCATTAATTTCAGTAAATCACATTTTATTTCTTGTTAAAGAAATTCCATTTCACTTATTCATTTACTTAGTTACAATTTCAAAACTCAATTAATAAAGAAACTTAATTTCACTTATTAAAAGTTCAATTTCACTTAACAAAGAATTCAATTTTATTTAATTATTAAATAATTCAATCTTATTTAATTATTAAATAATTTCAAAACTTAATTATCGGTTCTCAAATTAAACAACGTTCTTCAACAATTACATTGTTAATATTTTGTTTCAGATTATTAAATATTAACATTTTCCTTTCATTAAAATTCAAATTTCAACTTCATTTCAAAACCGTATTATTTATGCAAATAAAATCTTCGTTTTATTTTTAAATCAAATTATTGACCAATCGGGTTTTATTTAATTTCCTATCCTAGGTCAAAGTTCAATTTGGGTATTTATCATTTCAACCCGATTCCAATTCAATTCAAAATCAAAGAATAACAAAGGGAACTTGCAGTGTGATAACTGGGATGGTGTCAAAGTAAATAAACAAGCAATAACAACAATCAATAACAATCCAAAAATCAATTCAAATAATCCTGAAATAATCGTATTAATTCACATTGTTGTTTGTGCAAATTAATATAATTATTTCTAGAATCTACGCTATCATTTCATGTAGATTAAAGATTACTACACTAATATTAATACGGTTTTTTCATTCGATATCACCAATTCCATACTACATAAATTTTCAACACATTAAATGGTTCAAAGGGTACTTAACCAAATTTCTACGTGTCAACTATTAACATTTAAAAGGGGTCATATTATACAAATGTCATTTAATCAAATTTTACACATATGTCGTTTCAAATTTTAAACTATCCTACGTCAAATTAAATTGCATAATATTTATCACTTTATACGTTTCAATTTACATCCAATATAAACAATAAACAATCAATCATCAACCAAAACTGGATTATCATCATATAATTAACAGATAATAGTGTCAGATGTCACAGGTGAACTGATACAGGTAATAGCATATATATATAATAGTGCAAATAACTAACAGCAGCAATATTTCAATTGTCGTTTCAATTGAAATCAGATTTAATAAATAAAAGAACATTAATCGTGAGTGATTGCTCACCTTTCGAGGCTAGATAGATTGGACGATGAAACTGAGTTACGAATGCAAGTACGATTACCAAATCAAAGCGAGATGGGCACGAAATCGGACGGAAAATCTGATAGATAAACATTAATGAAATCCAGTCAAAAAGGAATCGATGAGAGTAAATAGTATAGTGGACTCGAAAATTTCATACTTATAACACATATTATATAAATATTAAACTTAATATATACTACACAAACTCTTACTAACAAAGACATGACCGAAATAACTTTATTATAAAATCAACATATATGCCGATACATATTTAAAACAAGCACTGTCATCTATATATATATATAATAGTATTCATAAAATACGTTTGGATTTATATTCAGGAACTAGTTTATAACAATACTACTACATATATATATAATGAACAGTTAAACTATCAGTTGTATACATGTTCAAACCTTTTAACAGAACACATCAAAATAAAATAATATATACCTAAATTATCAAACCAATTACACATACTAACAAATAGTAAAATTTATATAACAAACACTCATCTACAAACCTATAAATACAGACTGACCACATATAAAGCTCACGTAGTATTAACAAAATATATCCACCATGTTAAAACTGTTGTAATCATATATGCGACTAAATCATATAATATAAATCTATATAAACCTATGTACTTTCACGTCTAACAAGACCCAAGATATTATATAAATTGGTAATATATCCATAAAAGATAACAATATATATAAACCACTATTTTTAAATCAAACTATACATATAAAATGAGATATACAATACTGTACAACCTTATAAAATATATAAACTTTTATAATTCATGTAAAAAGCAACTAAAATCAGTTGGCGGGTGGAAGTCTCAATATAAACTTTTAAAACAAACATACCAGTATATATGCATATTAAAACTGACCCCCATATAACTTTCAGTAACAAAACAAAATTTCTATAGGCTGTTCAACACTTCCACTAACATAAATATATATACTCGTATAACTCACGCATATATAAAAGTGTATATATATATAGCTATACAAAACCGGAATGCAAATATATTCTCAAATTATATACTTTAGAATTTGTATGGTATAAAAATAGTGGAAATTAGGGAGGCATCCCTATCATACTTTCATATTGTAAAGCGGGTCCCTGTTAAAGTTTCATTGTAAAGCGGGTCCCTGTTTTCTGGAAACAAAGAAAAATTATTGCTGAAATGTCAGCAACTTTTATAAATAATTGCTGATATTTCAGCAACTATCTGTGTCAAAGTTTTATTGTAAAAACAAAAAAAAATTATTGCTGAAATGTCAGCAACTTTTATAAATAAGTGCTGATATTTCAGCAACTTTCATAAACTGTGTTCACAGTGTACATAAATGTTGCTGAAATATCAGCAACTTTTATAAATAAGTGTTGATATTTCAGCAACTTTCATACACTATGTTCACAGTGTACAGAAATGTTGCGGAAATGTCAGCAACTTGTATGAAATGTTGCATCATGCTCTGCAATAATCGTGAATAAAAAACAGGGACCTAATTTACACTGAAATTTAGTGAAGGACTTTTCGTGAATTTTGAAACTTAATAAGGACCTGTGCCAAAAGTACCCATAAAAATATATCTACTAACATATTACAAGAATATATACTAGCTATATACTTTACTGTTGAATTTTAGAAATCTGAACATACTTATTCATACTATTGCCTGCAAAGCTATTTGTATATACTAAAAATCAAAACAAATATATAGGTATTACCATAACATACATATAGACTTACATACTTTAGCAAACAGATCAATACCAATATACATATACTGACCAAGAGAGGATGACCGAGATGGTAGGCGGGTGGTAGTGCGGTGGATCTAGGCAGCGAGGCAACTCGGTGATGTGCAATAGGAGAACGAGAAGCAAAGTCGGACAGCTGGAGCTTCGACGGTAGGTGGAGGAGGAAAGAAGCGGTGATGGGGAGTGGGTTCGGTCTTGCTATTTTGGGAAGTGAAGACGAGGGGCTGCGCGAGATCCACTTGGTGGAAGGTAGGGGCGAACTGGACGAGGCGGAGTTCGACGGCGAGTTAGGCTTCGAGTTCGGCGTAGCGGCCGGAGGGTCAGGCGGAGGTCGGTTGGGTGGTCACGTGTAGGTGTGGACGAATGGATGGGTTGCCTCGTGAGTGGGGAAGATGCTATCGGCAGTGGAATGGAGGAGAATGGCCGAAGGTGAGGTGGAAGGGATGAGCAGGTCGAGGCTATGGCGGGGCTGGTCGCGTGTGCTTTGATGCTGGGTGGTCGCATTAGGCTGACGAGGTGGAGTTGCATGGGTCGGCTGCGCTTTGGTGGTGGGTCAGGGTCAGGCGAGTGGCGGCAGCGGTTAGGGGAGAGGAGGGGCGAAGTGGGGAGAGAGAGAGGAGGCATGAATTGAAAGGAGGCTCTCGGTGGAAGGTTGATTTCATACATGGACGTGGAGACTTTGATAAAAAAAATAGGCAAATAGATAGAAGCAAAGCTTATAATATGGTATGTATCCATAGTTGCAAAATAGAAGACTGACATATGCTAAAATGATTCTATAAACAGTTAATAGGTGGAAAGGTGGGTGGATATGAGAGGTCTTGGAAATAATAGAACTGAAACTTAAGTTTGTACAGCAAGGCAACTGAAAAGGAATAGGAAACGAACAAAAATTTTGAAAACAAGGAAAATTGATCGTCCCAATATATTAATTGTTGCGAATGGGTAAAGCCACGCACAAAAATTTAGGACTAATAATGTCCCATGACCGTTTATTTTCAACATTAAGATAAATGAAAAGGAAGGAAGACAAACAGATTGAAATTGGGAACCAGTATGATTTATCGTTTCACAGATTTCATCGAGTATCAAACCTCAAAACACACAAACGAATATGTTGTGGTGGTCGGCACGAAGAGACGACCAGAATGGTATACCGATATTAGTGGTACGATTGAATTATAAAATTTGAATTTTCTAATAGCGGAAAATGCGAGAAAAACACTGAAAAATAAGATCGACAGAGCCAAAAATGTCCGAATTTAGAAAAACGACAAACTGACATCTTGCTCAGAAGATGGTTTAGAATTTTTCTATGTAAAAATATTTAGGTTTCGGAAACATTTTATTTTCATCGCTTTTTAACTGATTAAATTGAAGTAAATTTACGCGCGAAATAAACTTTCATATTTTCGGACGAAAATTTACCAGTCGCAATGTTTAACTAGACGTATTCCAAATATTAAATTTTTGTTTCAAAATTTTATCGTTTAAAATTTCACAAAATTTCAACTAATTACGTTATTAAAACAGTTGAAATTTACGGGTCATTACACTCTCCCCCACTCAAAACTTTTCGTTCTCGAAAAGGAACGAGGTAGGAGAATAGAAACAACCAGAAAGAAAACAGATTTGAAATACAAAATAACAATTAATTTAAACCATATAAATTGAAATTTAAATTAATTGATATTCAATAATTGATTTAATCCATTTGATTTCACTAAAATCAATCTCAACCATTTCTAAATTCATTATCGTATTATCCCATTTCTTCAATTTACAATTTTTAAAACCATAAATTTGAATAGTCTTTTATTATAATCATATTTTCTTCAACAATTTTAAATTCTTCTTTATTCCAAATTACTGTTAAATTTATTCTACTTAATATATCTAATCACATATATTTAACCTATATAAATTAATTTAAACCATAAAAGTTTCGATTCAAATCAATTTATATTTACTAATCGCTTTTAAATTCAAGGTATTTTCATAAGTTGATCAAATTTCAATCTATTAATTCTTTCAAAAAAAATTTATTTCATTATTAACTGAGTTTTACTTATTATCCTATCCAACTCTGTTAACATCTTTATAATCAAAATTTAGTGTATAACATTTATTATAAACACTCAAATTTTATTTATAAAATTATTTTATATTGTATATTGTCCAATTACATTTTAACTTATGAATAATTTAGGTAAGTTATATTGAAATGCAATTTAGTACTATACAAATAAAATTATCAAATTCAATTATCTCAAATTTAAATACTTATTCAAAATTTAGCTTTATTTATAATTGAAAACATCTTTTAACATGATTTTTTTAAGAATTAAATTTCCGTTTAATTCCAAACCCTTTAGAATAATTATGTATATACTATATATATTAAATCAAATTAAATTTAAAATAATATACCCATATATATATATATATAAATCAAGTCATACTTAAGAAATTTAAATTAAATATTTTTCCCAACAAAACCGTAGCAAAGCTACAGAATGGTTTCTCCACTTCGAAACTCGAAAATGAATGTCGATGATGCGGCCGCCATCACCGAAATTATTTTTCAGCGACAAAGAGAAGAGCACTGATTTCAACATTTTAAAATTCTTTGAAAACGATTTCTATTCAAAAATACTATCAATAATATATACTTTAAAAATTTAAAACCAAAGTTTGAAATCACCGGAAATTAAATTCTCAAATTTCTGAATTAAATTCATTTGAATTCCAAATTAAAATTTTAAACCATGTTCTATAATTTCATTTATTTATCATATTAGAATAATCAATGGTTTTCCAAACAATAAATGAAAATCAAATATTATCATTTTTGACAACAGATTCATTAACAATTTAATTTCATAATATAATCATACAAAACTTTATTTTATTTACCAAAGTTGAAAACGAAATTGTGTCAGTTTGCTCTGCTCAAGTGTTTTGGAAATCCTATCGATAGCGTTGATCAGACGAATCGATCGGAAACCCAAATCAACATCAACAACTCAAACAACACAATATATAAAACATTTTTATATAAATTTACAAATACATTTCTTTGCTCGACGATACAGGAATGAATTTTCAAAATAAGGATAGGGTTTCAAATTTGATGGACTCAAACCAAAGAGAATTTTGATTCGAAGATAAGTTCGAAACAAAGATAAGATGATGAAATAACGAAATAGAAAGATGGATAAGTTTATATAAATCGCGGGCGACCTTAACCGGGTCGACCGTGACTTCAAAAATAAGATCGATACAGAATTTTAAGGTAAATCGACATACGATCTCAAGAAATAGAATTCAGGTATAGCAGGAGATAGATAGTATCGTAAACCGAGGATACAGAAATCTCCGGTAAATCAATGCCTATTGTAAAGGAGTTTTGCTCCTTTACAAAATCATTCGAAGATTGGCGAGACCGCCGATCTATTATAGATATCATTCAAAATGGAGTTATGGGGTGCTCCAGAATTGAAAGAAGACGAATAGTGAAGGACACGAATGAATTTCGGAACCGAGGGGAACGTTCCAAAATTCAAAGGAATTGAGTCAAAGGAAGAGATTGAAACTCGAATGAGAGTGATTCTGTAAATACATTTACCCTATATGTTAAGTTTTGCCTAGAGCTACCAAAGCTCTGATACCAACTTGTAACAACCCGCTATTTTGAACCATTCGCATCCATTATAAGTGTATAGGTAGACACTCATGCCGAAATTGAATTGCTCAAAATACCGTGTTGTTAATTTAAATTTGGCAAAACTGAACATATACAGTAAATAAAATAATCACAGATCACAGACACAGAGTAATAATTGCAGCGGAAATAAAAGAGATAGTAGTTCATGAAGCTACTATATAAATGTATAAATTACATCAGAGTTAAACCAGATACAACGGAAGAGTAATACGATATATCAGATACAAATCAGAATACATCATTGGAATCATCGAATACTGAACGCAGAATAGATGGCTGGATCTTCAAGCAAAGCTCCAACTCCAAAGGTGAGTCTCGAATACTGGTACACTCAGTCTGACCCGAGCGTAAAGCAAAACACAAGACACTCGAGTCAGGATTAACATTCTTATATTAATAAATCCAACTCAAGTGAAATAGCAATTGAAATACAAGTAACTCAAAGGATGTTTGGAATAACCATCCTTTAAGGATCCGTTAAACTATCTACTATGTAGTAGTGTACGATAAGTAGATAATGTCTATCAGTAATATAAAGATATCAAAATAGTGTTAAGTCATGGCCCATTCCACCCTTAACACATTTTTATTCCCAAGAGCATATACAAGACCGTAGTTTCCCCAAAACCGGAAGTCACCAGAGGGCAATCCATATACTAAAGGTACAAAACAAATCGTAGTGGTCGCGTGTAGGGATACAAGTATGACAAGGCACATGAGGCAATACCCAAGGTAGTGAAACTACCGTTCGCCTGATCCGGACTGGTGAGAACGCATCGTCGCAGCGACCGCAACACCGCGAAACAACACTCCCAAAATCAAGGGTGCACCAATCGACAACAAGTAATGAGTAGTTCGAAGAAGTGTGTTCGCTTGAGGTAGCTGACCTCCATTTGGCCCGGCACGGCTCCTGTTTTAGTCATTTCCAATTTGACACAAGTGTCAAGGCTATCCATTATCGTTCTCTTTCTTTAGTCATCACGTACATCATTCCAACCACTTCATTCTGGATCACACTCCGCGTATAGTTATTAAAGTGGTTTTCGTTTAGATAGAGAGTATATCCATAACCGATTCCAGTCTCTTTAATAACCTTCAAAATTATTTCACCGATTGGTCGTTTATTTATTTCAAAACCAAATCAATTTCAATTTCAATCAGAGTTTATAAATCAACATTTCGTTTGTCTTTCTAAACCAATTTCCATAATATACGTTTCAAAACTTCCAAATTACCATTTCAAAATCTTATAATACAATTTCAAATTTTATTTAAAACAATTCAAATATTGATTCAAGTTCGTATATAAGTTTCATTCCGAAATCATTTAAATTAATTTAATTTAACATTCAAATCAGTTTAACCTCATTTATCGATTTTATTCAATATTCGTTAAGTAAATTTATTATTCAAAACAATTCTATTTAATTTCCCATTTCATTAAATCAATTTCTTAAGTTCCACTTCATTATATCAAAACTTACAAATTGAATTAAATTAAATTCATCAAATCAAATTCTTTAAATTCCAAGTCTTGCATTAATTTCAGTAAATCACATTTTATTTCTTGTTAAAGAAATTCCATTTCACTTATTCATTTACTTAGTTACAATTTCAAAACTCAATTAATAAAGAAACTTAATTTCACTTATTAAAAGTTCAATTTCACTTAACAAAGAATTCAATTTTATTTAATTATTAAATAATTCAATCTTATTTAATTATTAAATAATTTCAAAACTTAATTATCGGTTCTCAAATTAAACAACGTTCTTCAACAATTACATTGTTAATATTTTGTTTCAGATTATTAAATATTAACATTTTCCTTTCATTAAAATTCAAATTTCAACTTCATTTCAAAACCGTATTATTTATTCAAATAAAATCTTCGTTTTATTTTTAAATCAAATTATTGACCAATCGGGTTTTATTTAATTTCCTATCCTAGGTCAAAGTTCAATTTGGGTATTTGTCATTTCAACCCGATTCCAATTCAATTCAAAATCAAAGAATAACAAAGGGAACTTGCAGTGTGATAACTGGGATGGTGTCAAAGTAAATAAACAAGCAATAACAACAATCAATAACAATCCAAAAATCAATTCAAATAATCCCGAAATAATCGTATTAATTCACATTGTTGTTTGTGCAAATTAATATAATTATTTCTAGAATCTACACTATCATTTCATGTAGATTAAAGATTACTACACTAATATTAATACGGTTTTTTCATTCGATATCAATTTTCCAATTCCATACTACATAAATTTTTAACACATTAAATGGTTCAAAGGGTATATTATACAAATGTCATTTAATCAAATTTTACACATATGTCGTTTCAAATTTTAAACTATCCTACGTCAAATTAAATTGCATAATATTTATCACTTTATACGTTTCAATTTACATCCAATATAAACAACAAACAATCAATCATCAACCAAAACTGGATTATCATCATATAATTAACAGATAATAGTGTCAGATGTCACAGGTGAACTGATACAGGTAATAGCATATATATATAACAGTGCAAATAACTAACAGCAGCAATATTTCAATTGTCATTTCAATTGAAATTAGATTTAATAAATAAAAGAACATTAGTCGTGAGTGATTGCTCACCTTTCGAGGCTAGATAGATTGGACGATGAAACTGAGTTACGAATGCAAGTACGATTACCAAATCAAAGCGAGATGGGCACGAAATCGGACGGAAAATCTGATAGATAAACATTTATGAAATCCAGTCAAAAAGGAATCGATGAGAGTAAACAGTATAGTGGACTCGAAAATTTCATACTTATAACACATATTATATAAATATTAAACTTAATATATACTACACAAACTCTTACAAACAAAGACATGACCGAAATAACTTTATTATAAAATCAACATATATGCCGATACATATTTAAAACAAGCACTGTCATCTATATATATATAATAGTATTCATAAAATACGTTTGGATTTATATCCAGGAACTAGTTTATAACAGTACTACTACTTATATATATAACGAACAGTTAAACTATCAGTTGTATACATGTTCAAACCTTTTAACAGAACACATCAAAATAAAATAATATATACCTAAATTATCAAACCAGTTACACATACTAACAGATAGTAAAATTTATATAACAAACACTCATCTACAAACCTATAAATACAGACTGACCACATATAAAGCTTACGTAGTATTAACAAAATATATCCACCGTGTTAAAACTATTGAAATCATATATGCGACTAAATCATATAATATAAATCTATATAAACCTATGTACTTTCACGTCTAACAAGACCCAAGATATTATATAAATTGGTAATATATCCATAAAAGATAACAATATATATAAACCACTATTTTTAAATCAAACTATACATATAAAATGAGATATACAATACTGTACAACCTTATAAAATATATAAACTTTTATAATTCATGTAAAAAGCAACTAAAATCAGTTGGCGGGTGGAAGTCTCAATATAAACTTTTAAAACAAACATACCAGTATATATGCATATTAAAACTGACCCCCATATAACTTTCAGTAACAAAACAAAATTTCTATAGGCTGTTCAACACTTCCACTAACATAAATATATATACTCGTATAACTCACGCATATATAAAAGTGTATATATATATAGCTATACAAAACCGGAATGCAAATATATTCTCAAATTATATACTTTAGAATTTGTATGGTATAAAAATATATCTACTAACATATTACAAGAATATATACTAGCTATATACTTTACTGATGAATTTTAGAAATCTGAACATACTTATTCATACTATTGCCTGCAAAGCTATTTGTATATACTAAAAATCAAAACAAATATATAGGTATTACCATAACATACGTATAGACTTACATACTTTAGCAAACAGATCAATACCAATATACATATACTGACCAAGAGAGGATGACCGAGATGGTAGGCGGGTGGTAGTGCGGTGGATCTAGGCAGCGAGGCAACTCGGTGATGTGCAATAGGAGAACGAGAAGCGAAGTCGGACAGCTGGAGCTTCGACGGTAGGTGGAGGAGGAAAGAAGCGGTGATGGGGAGTGGGTTCGGTCTTTATGTTTTGGTAAGTGAAGACGAGACTCTGCGCGAGATCCGCTTGGTGGAAGGCAGGGGCGAACTGGACGAGGTGGAGTTCGACGGCGAGTTAGGCGTCGAGTTCGGCGTGGCGGACGGAGGGTCAGGCGGAGGTCGGTTGGGCGGTCACGTGTAGGTGTGGACGAATGGATGGGTTGCCTCGTGAGTGGGGAAGATGCTATCGGCAGTGGAATGGAGGAGAATGGCCGAAGGTGAGGTGGAGATGAGCAGGTCGAGGCTATGGCGGGGCTGATCGCGTGTGCTTTGATGCTGGGTGGTCGCATTAGGCTGACGAGGTGGAGTTGCATGGGTCGGCTGCGCTTTGGTGGTGGGTCAGGGTCAGGCGAGTGGCGGCAACGGTTAGGGGAGAGGAGGGGCGAAGTGAGGAGAGAGAGAGGAGGCATGAATTGAAAGGAGGCTCTCGGTGGAAGGTTGATTTCATACATGGACGTGTAGACTTTGATAAAAAAAATAGGCAAATAGATAGAAGCAAAGCTTATAATATGGTATGTATCCATAGTTGCAAAATAGAAGAATGACATATGCTAAAATGATTCTATAAACAGTTAATAGGTGGAAAGGTGGGAGGATATGAGAGGTCTTGGAAATAATAGAACTGAAACTTGAGTTTGTACAACAAGGCAACTGAAAAGGAATAGGAAACGAACAAAAATTTTGAAAACAAGGAAAAATGATCGTCCCAATATATTAATTGTTGCGAATGGGTAAAGCCACGCACAAAAATTTAGGACTAATAATGTCCCATGACCGTTTATTTTCAACATTAAGATAAATGAAAAGGAAGGAAGCCAAACAGATTGAAATTGGGAACCGGTATGATTTATCGTTTCACAGATTTCGTCGAGTATCAAACCTCAAAACACACAAACGAATATGTTGTGGTGGTCGGCACGAAGAGACGACCAGAACGGTATACCGATATTAGTGGTACGATTGAATTATAAAATTCGAATTTTCTAATAGTGGAAAATGCGAGAAAAACACTGAAAAATAAGATCGACGGAGCCAAAATTGTCCGAATTTGGAAAAACGACAAACTGACATCTTGCTCAGAAGATGGTTTAGAATTTTTCTATGTAAAAATATTTAGGTTTCGGAAACATTTTATTTTCATCGCTTTTTAACTGATTAAATTGAAGTAAATTTACGCGCGAAATAAACTTTCATATTTTCGGACGAAAATTTACCAGTCGCTATGTTTAACTAGACGTATTCCAAATATTAAATTTTTATTTTAAAATTTTATCGTTTAAAATTTCACAAAATTTTTCAACTAATTACGTTATTAAAACAGTTGAAATTTACGGGTTGTTACAGAGTAGGTGTTGTTCATGGCGACCAGGCGACCGGTCGTGCATGTTATGTGGCTGAGCTCCGAGAGGCCCATCGGAGGGAGAAAGGAAAGGTTGCGGACAATCCCGTCCGCATCCAGCATACTGACAATTGACAAGTAATGCCCGAGCTCTGGCTCGGGCATGATTCTCGGATCTTCAGAGACATAGATCCGAGAGACGACGATGAGGAACCCAGGGAGGAGAAAGCAGCACCGGCTGAACTGACGATTGACATTTCAGTCAGTCGAGATGATCCATCGCGAGTACTGAAGATTGGATTACAACTCAGCCCCACAATGACTGAAGACCTTTTGATTTCCTCCGAGCGAATCTCGATGTTTTCGCTTGGACACATTCTGACATGTGCGAGATCTCTCCCGCTATTACGAGTCATATGTTGAACATAGACTCGAAGTATGTCCCCGTTAAGCAAAAGAGGAGAGGAATGGACCCGGAGAGGTCCGTTGCTCTCAGAGAGGAGGTGGACAAACTCAAAGCCAATGGGTTCGTCCGCGACGCCCTCTACCCTGAATGGGTATCAAAACCTTTTAGCAAATTTAAAAAAGAACTTAATGACTTAACTTTTAAAACTACAATTAAAATTTTAAAAGTTCTCTTCCTTTTAAAGACCTTTTTAAATTTTACTTCTTAAAAATTAGGATACTCAAAACATTTATTAATTTTTTCTTTTAAAAACTCAATTGTCATACCAAACCAATTTTTTTCGAAAATATACTTTACAGTATTTCTAAACATCTTTTATAATTTTAACACAATAAAAACTGGAGTAGATAAGAAAAAATCTTAGTCTATCATTTTCTTATCACCAATACGATCTCCACTTCCAATTTTTGGCGGTATCTCTAATATCATGTGAGGGAGACTTTTAAAAGATACTTAAACTAAATGCGCACAACAATTAAAAATGTCCATTTTTCTTTGTTTTGCCTTTAATTTCCTATGTTTCTTCTAATTAAATTACCAGCATTATTTTGTTTAATATAATCTCCTAATGCCATTTCTAATTACTAACATTGTTTTATATAAATTCCTAACATTGCTTTTACTTATATTTTATAATGTTACTACTATTTATCTTTTTTCTAACTAAACTACGTTTATTTAATGGTTCCTCTTAATTAACCTTCCTCTCAACTTACAGTTTTCTTTATTGAACCATGGCGATGTGTCCGCCAGCTGCTTTTATTTCCGGGTTCTAATTTTCTTTCTCGTTCTTTTTACCACATTTCATACTTGTACCACTTTCTATTGTCCACCCCTAAAAAGTATTTCCCAACTTAAAAAAATTTCATCTTGGAAAAATCAACGAGCCACATATGCTCTACTATATTTCTTTTTCAAAAGAATTAACTTTTTTTATTAAAACCCATTTACTGTTATTTTCGGTACAATTTTTTTTATTTTTTCTACTAAAACTTTTATTTAACATAACATAGTTATCTATATTTTTTTTAAAATTTAATATTTACTTACTTTTCAAAAATAGTGATTTTCTACCTCAAATAATTCCTTTAAAAATCATTTTAAATATATTACATGTATATATTCTCAAACTTTTATATTAAAATCATTTTAACTTTTATATTAAATCCTTTCATATGGGGTCAGATTTGGAGTAGATTCTATTTGTCCTTTCTTTCGGACTTTTCTTTGACTTATTGATTTATCTTCTTTCAAATACTAAAATTCTGGCTATTATCTTGGGGCGACTCTCCATATCCTCCTTTGGGAACTCAATTGCTTTCGGATATCTACAACATATACATTCTTATTTTTCCCTTATCTGGACCTTCTCGGGTCAGACCGAGTATTACAGATTTCAGGTAAGGACGTTCTGGAGCTTAGGAGGCGAGCTGGATGGCAGGAACGTATGGAGTGTATTCCGCTATGATATATTATAGTTGTCAGAGACATATTAATTCTAACTGTCTAGTATATTTGTGAATGTTGTAACTCTGATGTATTAAAATGTAATTAACAAATACAGTTTTCTTTGTATAACTGATATTATTATTTGATATTGTATTTTGATCCGCTGTGAATGTGAGAATCTATGTCTTGTTCTGTTTCTTTCTTCTATCTCTTTTCTTTTTCTCCTAACTATCTGGAATTTTCGGGTTCGAAAATTCCGGGTCGTTACAGTTGGTATCAGAGCTGTGCATCATCAATCGGCAATCATACAGGGATCTATAATCATTGGGCTATCGTGAGTCCAACAAGGGAGTCATATACTATCCAGCATCGGGGACCTTCCATATGCTGTTCATGCTTTTCTTAAGTCAATGCCATTCCATGTAACCCATTTCTCATGTGTAATTTGGTTAGGTGTTCCTCTTCACTTCTTTCCTTATTCCAACTCATTAATGGCTTATGCGTATTTCCACGTATGGTTGCGACACTTTATAGTCGAAATTTTTAGGATTTGGCATATAATACATTTATATTTAAAGTCAGAATACAAATACGTTCAATCAACTTTTCCTAATTTTTCAAGGTCGACTAACCTAAGCTCTGATACCAAATGTAACAACTCGCACCCCAATGGGCCTGAATTTTCGCTAAACTGAAAAACCAAGTCTACTAAAGTATGGATTGTTGGTTTGGTATCCTGCAAATAAACAAATAATTGCATATCAAAGCATTATCGATATAACTCACTACGGAATAGTAAAGTATAATAGAACATATAGTTACTGACTAAGTTGACACTTCCAATGTCTGACGTCCTTGTCAGTGTCGAGCATGCATTAGAAAATTTATCCTTCCATAGTTCCCGCCTTGAACCAGTACATGTCCCGCTAAAGCTGTCATATGGGTTGTAATGAGGAGGGGGTCTAAACAACGTTTTGGTGTCTAGTAAATTATAAACTTTTTACATAACACTAGTTCATGTTGATTGCTTCTATCTCTTGTTTTGTCTTTTCATTTCATTTTGTCGTCTCAACTTTACATACGCGTACGATATGTCCCATCTATCCGTAGTAGACTATAGCTACGTACATATATATAAATATAAGTACCATGTTCCCCCATTGAACCTAGATACTATCCCCACTTGTATCTCTACATCACCGCCCCATCAGGATCCAACACCCTCTCTATATCACGATTTCATCGCCACGCATACCGAGGAACTCCCATAGTGCCTACTAACAGCTTTACAATAATTTATCCACTCTCATTTGCAATTTTAGGGATTTTCTTATCTACTTCCCAGATGTTGACTCGGCTCTACGAACTATAAATATTGTGGATTCACCCCACCGGCTGTGGACTCAACTCCATGGACAACCCCATTCACAATTTGAAAGATCTACTTTATAGGGTTAACTAGACTTGCCTCCTAACAAACAAACTAGAAAATGACATGGCGATGCATGCCCCAACGTGGTCCGCACACTAGTAGGAAGTGTAGCAAGTTAGGTATAACCCCTGTCTTTCCCGTTGACCGGTAAGGGCTGATGATGTTCTCGACCTATGCACTGCCCTACTCCTATTTTTGGTACCAACACATCCTGACATAGTATCGTTCTTCACTCAACATCCGATCTAGATTGCTAATTGCAATCAAGGAAATACCCTCCTTTTCTATTATTGAAGCAGACTCCTCTATCTGTTGGGGTATTCCTTCATCTATATGTAAGCGTATACTCTCCGTGGGTCCTATGGTAAGATATGTCTCACATCAGTATAATGTACACACAACCGCTGGTAGCCCCTTATGGTATGCAGACTTCTATTTTGTAACACTACCGACCTCGCGTTCCAACCCATACTAATGACTAATGTCACTCTATTCACACAATCGTTTATTTACTTCAATAGTTCATACCTGTCATAAACGCATACTTGAGGCTACGTATAATACACACACATACACATATTCATTCATCTTTTCTTAATCATTTTTCCTCTATAATTTTGCTATTGACTATAAGTCCTTACTTCATTATGCGTTTGTATCTTATTTACTTTAGGGTTATTGACTACTTTCTTTCTAAAAGATTTATAATATCTATTCTATCACTTTACCATCTTTCTCATTTTCTATTTCTATTCTCATTTTACCTTTTTATTTGTTCTTGCCTATGCTTATATTTCTTTTTATTTAATTCCCACCTTTATTGATATCACACATCTTTTCTTTTAGAATGGTCTCATCACGTTTATGTCCCTTTATTTAACGCTTTGGGGTTTTCTGCATTTTAATGCATTAGAATTACGTCTCTGCTATGGAAATATTAACGCTGTAAATTTATATATCTTATCCAAAAGGAAAGTTTGTGTGGTGTTTAGAATTATAAGGAATTATCTTTTCATGGTTACTGAAGTAGACAATACAACGCAAGTGTCCATATTTTGTACATCTCTTTTTTTAGGTGCATTCCTTGTCATTTCAAACACTATACTTTTATTTATTTTAGACTTGATCATGTATGGGAATTCATGTTGTAACATCCTAAATTCCAACTAATTAAAAATACCACTTAAACCCCTAAAATCTTACCGTGACTTCTAATTTTACATTCTTATTATCCATTTAAATATAAATCTAGAATTATTACATTAAATATGAATTCATGGTTTTCTATTTTTAGTAGTAAATTTAGGGACTACTAATACCCCAAACATTTTCCAGGTTTGCATTCATTTGACATATATATATATATATATATATATATATATATATATATATCAAGTTAACAACTGCAGAATATGTAGACAGGGTTATCAATTTCATTTTATGTGTATAGATTTAACCTACAACTCCAATTTAACATTTCAGGCATATAGGAAAAGATCTACAACAATATAAATCTAATATTATACAAAAGCATATAATATTCCCACTCACATTTCCACCTCTCCAGATCTAATCTATGTCATTCCAAATTTAACTCCGATTTTGTCTCTATTTGAGTATATACACCGCAAGCATAATTTTAACTATCAGAAATCAAGATCGGAGAAGAGATTTGGATTTTAATTTAAAATCTAGATTCAGATTTATAGTTTACCTTGACTTTGACAGTTTGATTTGACCCTATTCCCTTCTCTATCACCCTCTATAATTCTCCAATTGTATGTATATGTATAACTATAACTAATTTAAGAATTTAGAAACTTGTGGAGAAGAGAAAGTAGCAGAGCATTTGCGTCTAATAGAAAATATGAGTTTGAAATTGGGGGTTTCGGTTTATAAGGTCCAAATCAATGCAAGTCGTTCGATTAAACTGTTTTAAATCTGAGCCGTTTGGCCAAAGATTTACTGTTAAATTTATCCTGGCAACGGTCAACCACTCCTATCCTTGGGTCGACCGCCACCGGTCGACCTAGGTAACCTACGGGTTAACCTATCGCTTTTTTTAGCAGTAGATAATTACCTGGTTGATTCGATTGATTTTTTCCCCTTTTATTCCATTCTGAGATCATTTGTTTCCACTTTTATTATATACCCCACGATATTATTAACCTTAATTATAGTTAACGTCTAAGCTATCGTTAACTTTGAAATTAATGTTAATTTATTATTTTAATTTCCATAATTACATATATAATTATTTCTGACTTGAAGTTATTCAGACATCTATAACTTTTCGTTTGAACTTCGATCGAAAAACATTATATATGAAATTGATCAGAAAATCATCACGAACATGACGGTGTAAGTTTCATAGCCAAATTATGATGTTTGTAAAAATTCTATTTTTTAGCGTTATTATTTATTTATTAAATTTCATTTTAATTAATTTTCATAAAATCATGGGGTGTTACACTTAACAATTTTTTTTCAAAGTATTCTAAATTAAAATACGAGGTTACAAAAACTTTTCAACATACACTTTTTTCCAAAAGATGTTCCTAAATTAAATTAATTTTAGCTAAGATGTTCTCATTAAAACATTTTTTTCAAAATGAAATATTTTAAACTAAAACACCCTTTCATAAAAGCATTCTCAAATAAAATATTTATCACATAAAAATTTCTTTCCGTGGATAAAATTTTCCAATTTTATCGAAGCATTTCTAGATCATAATGCTATTAAAGGAAATATAATCTAAAGGATGTTTTAATCAAACTTTCTCATACAAAAACATTTTCCAAAGACTGAACTCAACTTTAAATACCTGATTAAAACACATTTTTACTATAATACTTCCAAATAAAATATTTTTACAATATTTACTCTTTCATACAAAAAATATCTTCATGAGAATATTTCATTTCCCCAATTAAATACTTTATTTCTTAACAAATTTTTTGACAAATCACTTGATGTCCAAAATAAATATTTTTCACTTTTTTATGAAATATCTTTAAAAATTTGGAATGCATACTTTATACATTTTCCAAATAATATTATTCACTTAAATTTAAAGGTGGTTCCATCTTATTAAGGTCGTATTTCAATTAATTTAACATCTGGTGTGTATTACTTGGATTATAACCAATACTTAACCGCGACTCTCCTAGGTTTCCATCATTTGGGATCCCTGGGGAAGAGGATTAAGTTGGCCCTTGCGAATAGCTTGATGCACTATCTCCCTTCAACCCTTTGCTTTGAGCGAAATGTGGCAAAAGGAAGGAAAATCCATAGACCAACCCCTTTTCGTGGGCTCACCGTCCACTTATATGGTCTGGAGAGGCTTACTTGTCTTATAGTTTAGCTGCTTTATCTTTGGTTTCATCGCTTGTCGTTTTGTTAGGTTCAATAATACCGCTTATCCTAGTGAGTTTTACGGGCCCACCAGACCAGAAGCTTCTCAAGCTCAAGCATTCTGCCTGTCCAACAGATTTTTTTGAGTGTCCGTGTTTATTTTTTTACATGTGCTCATCCTACCCCACTCCTATTTTATTTATTTCCCATACAAAGTTATCGTAAATAAATATCATTTTATGGTGACGTTGTTATCTTGCTTTTGAACCCACCTATATATGGACAAGACGGAACTATTGAATGGTTGGGAAGTGAACTAGAAATCCTATATCCTAACTTTAGAAACTAGAATGTAGTCAAAGGTCAAAGAGTCGATTCAGATACTTGCTTGCAACTTGAAGACAGCAAGTCATTTTCTAGATGAACCAAGTGGCAAAGGGAAAAGTTTCCAAATACAACTTTAAGTGTCAACTGGTACTGAGTTGAGTCCCTCAACTTGGTACCGAGTCTGAAATTGATTTAGCACAACTACTTCAAGTAGGTTTAAGACTGAACTAAAGACATAACTAAATATAGACCTTAGGGATATGAGCCATTGTATTTTCATTCAAAAGTCTAAAGAAGCAAAGCTAGATATATAGAAAATATGAGGCGCAACTGAGTACCGAGTTGACCATCAAGATGATGATTTTGCCATAATTTCCCTCCTGAACCTCCTCCTCAACATGGAGGACGTGAGTAGTAATTATTTGAAGCAAAATTCAATGATCTACATCTATAATAGGAGGAGAGGAGCATAGAAATGGGTTCTTTTCTTTACTTTATTAATTTACTTGTTTTACCCTGAGGCTTTGTTAGATTCTTGCTGACTTGTAAGCAACTGAGTTGTAAAATCACAATTGTAAAGAACATCATGAATCATTAACAAAATTTAAGTGGATGCATGCCAAAGTATTTGTTGAAACACTATAAATTCTTATGTGTTGTTTATCTCGTTTTCAATTTATTTCTTTATTAATATCTTCTTATAATCTAACTGGGTGTTTGTCTAACTTTTTTTCTAAGATGGTTTATTAATGCCAATAAGTGCGATCTCGAGGATCGAACCTATGACCTTTATTCTCATAGTCTAAACTACTAACTAACTTAGCTAAACCTGTTGGTGCAAACATTTTAATGCTTTCACTTAGAACTCTTGGAACTTTCACTATTTGGAACTGTTTTCAACCTTTAGATCGTAGTATTCCATGAGTTAGGTCTAAGAATTGTTATTGAAGGATCCTTGATTAATCGGATTTCCAAAAGGTTTATCATTGGATTTAAGAAAGCTATAGCACCTAGAAACAACAAGGAAAAATCAACTGCTTCTAGACCCCCTAATGATGCTTAGAATGAAGGCTCTCGACAAAGAGAAGAGACAAATTAACCTATTATTATTTAAATCCCAAGTGTAGTAGAAATGGTAACTAAGGTTGATTTGGATAGAATGATGATGGAAATGAATAGGAAGTTGATGGAGGCTAGAATACTATGCTAAAGCAGATGAAGGAAAACATGGATTTGATGACTCAGCTATCTCGGAGACATAGGAGGAGTAGAAAGGAGTTATCAGCTTCTAATTCAGAAGAAGATAATTCTTCCTCAATAGGAAAAAAACATAGAGATGGAAAACAAAAGTTGAAGAGAAGGGAAGTTGGGAATTATAAAACTAGGACTGGAAAAACTCAAGTTGACAAGGGTCAACTTGGTAGCGATCCTATGTCACAAGTCAATACCAATCCAAGAGTTCGATTATTGGTTGATTATGTGGATTACGAGTTGCAAGATGATGTTGTTGTTGGTCAAGTTGCTGGTGTTAAGAGTGGTGGTGTTCAGATGGATGCTACTGGGTTATCACATATAGAACGTAGTAGTCGGAATATTGGAAATGGTTCTTCTAGAGATTGAGTGTAACGACCCCGAATTTTAATTACATTTAAATTGATAATTAAATAAGTTTTTGAATAAAATTTGTGAAGTAAAACGATAAATGGATTGCGAGTTTCCCCGAGACCTAAAAACCCTCCGATCACCAGAATTTTGTGAAATATGCAATTCCGTTCATCTTATGGTTTCTCCATACATACATACTTAAAAATCCTGATTAAAGTTTTAAAAATCATCATTTGTTAGCACAAATCCAATTATGGGATCAAAATACAAAATTAAGTTTATTGAATTTTCTGTTTTAAAAGAAGTTTCACTGTAGTTTCACCTTTTCTAATTATCTACCAATTATTCCAACTTGATACCATTTTTAGATTTTGAATTCAGTGAATACATATACTTTTCCTTTAATAATCATGACTAAATTTTGATTAGATGAGGAGATAATAAATTTTTAGTGAACATGAACCTGTAAATACAACGGAGATGTGTATTTACATATACACAGACATGGATACACAATCATACATCCATACATGCATATCCACACAATCTTACCAGCACATTTTATATCATACTACAAGTACTAATCTAAATATCAACAGATTAAAACAAGGTCAAGTGGTTTGCTCACTTTGTTTCCAGAGAAATTGAACAGAGCCTTCAAATTTGAATCAGGCTTGTATAAGTAGACAGCAAAAAGAAATATGTAGACCTGGAAGGAAACAAAAAAAAAAGATAAGTAAATTGGTACAGGGCCATTAATGCAAGCCACCAGATTTTCTTATGCAATGTACAAAATGAAAATACATATGTTTGCAAGACAAGGGGAAAAATATCATTTCAGCCGAAAGGAAAGGAAATAAAATAAATTGTACAAGGGCAATAAATGCTTGGATCTTTAGCCACCAAAAACAGAAATTATCAGCAAGCAAAAGAGAAATAGCACTGCTATGTTGTACCACACTTTTTATCACCTGTAAACTCAACTTTATACATATCATCTTGGGAGCTTCTTTCCCTCAGTTCGATCATTTGAAAAGAAAAGAAAACTAAGTAACCATTATTCCAAAACTTAAACAACAATCCAACAAATATAACAATACCATCAACTAAAACCAGAGATCAAGGGAAAAGGAAGCTTCAGCTTACAAATTTTAAAAGCCTGTTCAACAAAAATGCACCTCTGTTCAAAAGAAACTCAGGTGAGCAATCTCCTCCCTGAATCTGTTTATTTTTGTTTGTGAGTAACATTTTTTAATAACTTAAGTTTTAAATATAGTTGTATGTTAATCTCTAAGAGTATGTTTGTGTAAATATTCACATGCGCATTGCTCTATGTGTGGTGAAAAGTAATATCTGTATGTTGATAACCTGTGGATCACCTCTGTTTAAGTTTCTCAAGCTCATACCTTATTTCCAGAATCATTTCTGCTTGATTCTCTTGATGATAGGACCTAGGATCTAAACTAGATAAGTTTGCTTGATTTTAAAGTTAAGTTTTAAAGTTTAATTAAGTTAAAATAACTTTAAATTTTATCTGGGAATCAAAAATAACAGAACGAACTGTATATAAATGAAAATTTTAATTATCCAGATTAATTGATCCAAGGTTATAAATTGATTACTTAAACTAAAACTTGGTTTTTAAAACAAAAATCAATATTTTTAGTTTAAAAATGATTGAGCATTTCTGGTTTTACCAGAGATGATGTTTTGGTATGAAACTGTTGATCTGGGTGGTCCGGGTGGTCAGCGTCTTCTTTGGTGATGAAGTAGTGATAGGAGAATCTGGGAAAATTAGTGGGAAGTGGATCAATGCGCTGTGGCAATGGTGGTTAAGCATTAAAGTTTTTAACCCTAGTTTTAACGAGACAATCTAATTTGATCGCCGTGGCCATTTGAGTTCATCGAGTTCAACAAGGTTCTGGGAAATGGTAGCAATGGGTTTGATGAAGCGATAGCCGGAGTTGTAGGCTGGCCGGTGGCCGAGGCGACGAGATTGGGGCATTGACAGGTTCGGGGGTAATGGGTTCGAGCGGTTCCAAGTTTTGAATTTTTTCTCGAATTTTGATTTTGAGGTGGTGGGATGGTTCAAGTGGTCGGAGTACAATCGGGAGGTGATCGGTGACGTATTCGACACCACGGCGATGGCCGGAGCTGGCCGGCGTTGTTGTACACGTGCACGAGGGCGAAAATGATCGCCTGGGTGTTGTTGTCTGGGAAAAGCAGGGTAACTCGAAGCAGTAGGCGGAGGATTTAGGAAATAACTCGAAGACGAGCTCGTGTTAATTTAGCATCGTATCGGGTTTGATTTTAACACTTAAACAAATTTTGAGGAAAAATGTCACTCGGGTCTAAATGGGACAAAACTCGAAGTAGAGCTCGTGATTTTTGCAGTTTGTCTCGAGTCAGTTGTTGGTTTCAGGGTTTTGTAAAACCTGACAGTAATTTGAATTTTAAAACAAATTTAAATGAAATTTAAATTTGAGTACTAGATTTAAACAAAGTTTAAATTCAGTTTGCAGTGTGAGTTCAAATTCATTTTGAATTCAAAATCTGAAATGAAATAAGGTTTTAAAACAAAGTTTTAAATCAAATGTTTAACTTGATTTTGATAAAATTCTTTTATAAAGGTTTTCTAAATTTAGAATGAAAAGTTAAATAAATTGTTTTAAACTTGAATGTGCAAGTTAGAATGCAATGTAATGTGATTTAAAAGCTAATTACTTGTGTAACTAAATTAATGATCAAAGATTGATTAACCAAGTAATTAAGGGTTAATTACTTTAAAGAATGATTAATAAATGTGGTTAATTAATTAGGGTAACTAATTTATGGAAAATTAATTAAAGGTTAATTATTTAATAATTAAAGGTTGATGAATTATAATAAAAGATAAATAAATTTATTATTAATGGTTAATTAATAAATGATTGAAGAATAATTAATCAAAATAATCTGTAATTAGTTAATGTTAATTAACCAGGATTAGTAATTCATAAGTAATTAATCTAATTTGAATAAATCAGATAATTAACTGACCTTACTTATGAATATTTGGATTTGATTGGATGATTGAATTGTTTGATATCCCTGATATATGATGCTTTGTGATACATCCTGATTTATGTTGTGATCTGTAATTTACTTATCTGTGATATATATCTGTGATCTGTACGATAAGCGTTATAGTTTATATCGCTTATCAACTATATCCTGTATTTTGATATGTGATGATTCATTGTGTTGCACTATTGTGTAAAACCCCTGGACTACACTTTTACACACACAAATATGGATTTCACGTGGAAATCGGTTAAGTCACAGATAATTCAAATCAATGTTTTTTGAAATTGAAATTTTTAATTTCAATTGATTTTGAAATTTGAAATTTGGGTTTAAAGTGAAAAGATTTTGAAATGGAATTTCAAAGATAAAAGCTATTTTGAGTAACTTAATCGAGTTATGAAAATTTAAATAATTTGATTTAAATTTGAATTCAAGTTTGAAATTGAATCCTATGATTTGAAACTAGAGATTGAAAATGTTATAAATGTGTTTATCTGAATCTAAACCATTTAAAAGGTAATTTTGAGAATTTAGATTTAACCCAAGGATTTCCACTCGTATGAATGAATCAGATTTTCTGAAATGAAACTGTTGTTTCAAAAGAATAAAAGCTTTCAGATAAGAAATGAAATTCCAGTTTAATTAAAGGAATTTCAAGATTGAATTGAAAAATGGTTTTCCAAGTTATAAATGAATTCTTTTTGAAAGCTATGAATTGAATCTGTTTATTTTTAACAGATTTAAAATAATGATTGGTTTAAATCATTCGAAATGGGATTGTTTTGAAAGCTATAAGTTAAATCTTTGATTTAAAGATTTAACGAGTTAAATTGAAAGGGAAATTAATTTGGAAAATCTGTGAATGAATCTTTTGTTTAAAAGATTAAAGTGTGGAAACTATTTAAACCGTAAAGATTGAATCTTTTTGTTTAAAGATTTAAAATGGTAATTTGTTAAACCATTTGAAAAGAAAGATTTGGGTAATAAGTTGTGACTTAATTGAAAACCCAATATCCATATGTTTTTAAATATTACGCTCACTATTCGGTTTAGCCGGGAGAGGACCTTTGGGTCGTATAACCCATTCCGAATATGTTATACGTCGTATATGGATCGCATTTGAAGACCGGTGTTGAAGACCGGATATTTTTGAAAACGGAAGGATTACCGTCGAGTTACTCTGCATCGGCTGATCCCCGATATAGAGGTTTTATCATCCTTAGTGACGGGAAGTCCGGACGTGATTGGAAATTATCCGGATTTGCAAGGGCTTCGTGAGAAGTGCCTTCGGTTCTGTTCGATCCCGGAACAGACTTGTATGGATTGTATGTCTGACATTACACTTTGAGATATAAAGCCGATTTCTTTCAAATACATTTCTGTTGGTGGCGGAGAATTTATTCTCTTAGCTTAACACCCTTCTCTGAGACGTACGAGCTCAGAGGTTATGCAGTTGAAATTTATCAGCGATATATCCCAATTTGGTAATGTGGCATGCTGAGTGCTGCTGTGAAATGATCAGTGTTTGATCATTTGCGATATGATCATTTGTTTGATCTTATATCTTTGTGATCATAGGTTGATCATTTGTTTGACCCGAAGCGTGGCTTTTTGAAAAAGCGTAGCTTTGTGGACGAGACTTCGTCAGGGCCTCACAACCCGGAAATGGTCGAAATAGGATCGTTGCGGCAAGGTTATGAGGGTCGCGCCCTTTAGGGTATGTCATTTCCTTCTGGAAAAGGGTGGTATTATGGTATGGAGCCCTGATACTTACTCATGTGGATACACGTATTTATATGTGTGATGTTGGATATCGAGCGCTCGGATAAAGGTCCCAAAGGACCGGGTGATGACATATTCGTGAGTTACCTGTTACAGGGGTAACCCGGCCTTGTTTTGCAGAGAGCAGTTTGTCTCTCGGGACGTCCCGCCAGAGGCGATCCCATGCGGCGGAAGGAAGTTCCTTAGCCTGACCATTTGTTGGAAATCCATTCTCCAATACGAACTTGTACGGTATTAGTTGTAGAACCTGCCATTCACTTATGGTGGCGCCCCACTGTTTGGATGGTAGCTATAGTAGGCATAGTTCGAAATGTCTATGCTGGCTAAGATTAATATTATACTTTCGAAATGTTTCTACACTATGCACTAATAATAATATCAAAAAATGATTTGATTTTTGCGTAGTAAGCATGTTTGACTATCATAAGGAGAAATCTCCTCCAATTCTGCGTTTGCATTGTGTGTGTGGCGGGAGGCCTTATGGTAGTTTCATTTTCCAAAAAGCATTGCGGATTTCAATGTTTAAAATTCTCTGCTATTTGTTTAAAGATAAACTGTTTTTGTTGCTCACACCAGTCCCATGACTGATCCGGAGTTTATTGTTCCTTTCCTAAACTCTGGGTGCTCATAATTTTCCACACGAGCAGTCTAGAGTTGGGTTTCTTTTCAGATATTCAGGTTTAGTAGATTATCTGGAGCTAGTTCATTCATCGGAGTTGCTTATCTTGGAGTTGTGGATTCATTCTTGTCTGAAGATCATTTTGGAGTTATCATTTCTATTGATATTGTTCCGCTGCTGTTGTTATCTTTTCTTTTCCGATGCTATTTGTTGTATCATATCTCTGATGTATATTGATATTCATTGTATCACTCTGTTGTATCAGATATTGTATATCAATGTATTATTCTTTTCTTCCGCTGTGTTATTTACTTAATTGTGTTATAGCTCCGGGAAGCCAGATTCGGCGTTTGAATCTACGGTATTTTGAGTACAAGTGAAGTACGGGTGCCGATTTTCGAAGGCCGAGTTTTTGGACTCTTACATGTGGTATCAGAGCTAAGGTTGAACTTTAGCTCAGGAGTATAACATGTTAAGTAGCTCATTAGAGATAGGGTGAAGTATACTCTAGAATGAGTAATTCTCAGATATCCGTCCGTATGCCTCAGTAAATTCTCTTACTATCCACTGATAGTGAGTATGAGTGCAAGAAGAGGATGAGATAGGGGACAGGGGAATACGACTATAAATGGTCGATACCCTGTAACAACAAGGAAACAATCTTTTCTCTATCGATCTCTTTTGTTCGTCATCTTTTTCTCAATTCTTCGATAGTTTCTGGTAGATCAAGAAAGAAATTCGATATGTTAATATGGGACATAAACTCCGAAATGGCCAAAATTGTTTGTTTGGATGTATTGATTGTTTTGTTTGCTATGGTTGATAGATATGCTTTAGTTCTGAACTGAAAATTTTGAAATCGTATCCATATATCTGTCTATTCTTTGGGTCCGGATATATTCTACGAATGGTTAGTTATTCCTTCGAACTAACCAATACCATTGCATATTTCGTAGATCTGGATAACCCGAGTATCTTGTGAAGTGTTAAACAAATTCGTTCGTGTATCTGTTATTGTTATTCTGATTTGGTAAGCCAAATGCAGAATAGATGTTCAATTTGATTCGATGAAATATTCTTCATCTATCTTTTTGTCTCCTTGGTAATTTCGAGGACGAAATTCTTTTAAGGGGGGAAGTCTGTAACGACCCCGAATTTTAATTACATTTAAATTGATAATTAAATAAGTTTTTGAATAAAATTTGTGAAGTAAAACGATAAATGGATTGCGAGTTTCCCCGAGACCTAAAAACCCTCCGATCACCAGAATTTTGTGAAATATGCAATTCCGTTCATCTTATGGTTTCTCCATACATACATACTTAAAAATCCTGATTAAAGTTTTAAAAATCATCATTTGTTAGCACAAATCCAATTATGGGATCAAAATACAAAATTAAGTTTATTGAATTTTATGTTTTAAAAGAAGTTTCACTGTAGTTTCACCTTTTCTAATTATCTACCAATTATTCCAACTTGATACCATTTTTAAATTTTGAATTCAGTGAATACATATACTTTTCCTTTAATAATCATGACTAAATTTTGATTAGATGAGGAGATAATAAATTTTTAGTGAACATGAACCTGTAAATACAACAGAGATGTGTATTTACATATACACAGACATGGATACACAATCATACATCCATACATGCATATCCACACAATCTTACCAGCACATTTTATATCATACTACAAGTACTAATCTAAATATCAACAGATTAAAACAAGGTCAAGTGGTTTGCTCACTTTGTTTCCAGAGAAATTGAACAGAGCCTTCAAATTTGAATCAGGCTTGTATAAGTAGACAGCAAAAAGAAATATGTAGACCTGGAAGGAAAAAAAAAAAGATAAGTAAATTGGTACAGGGCCATTAATGCAAGCCACCAGATTTTCTTATGCAATGTACAAAATGAAAATACATATGTTTGCAAGACAAGGGGAAAAATATCATTTCAGCCGAAAGGAAAGGAAATAAAATAAATTGTACAAGGGCAATAAATGCTTGGATCTTTAGCCACCAAAAACAGAAATTATCAGCAAGCAAAAGAGAAATAGCACTGCTATGTTGTACCACACTTTTTATCACCTGTAAACTCAACTTTATACATATCATCTTGGGAGCTTCTTTCCTTCAGTTCGATCATTTGAAAAGAAAAGAAAACTAAGTAACCATTATTCCAAAACTTAAACAACAATCCAACAAATATAACAATACCATCAACTAAAACCAGAGATCAAGGGAAAAGGAAGCTTCAGCTTACAAATTTTAAAAGCCTGTTCAACAAAAATGCACCTCTGTTCAAAAGAAACTCAGGTGAGCAATCTCCTCCCTGAATCTGTTTATTTTTGTTTGTGAGTAACATTTTTTAATAACTTAAGTTTTAAATATAGTTGTATGTTAATCTCTAAGAGTATGTTTGTGTAAATATTCACATGCGCATTGCTCTATGTGTGGTGAAAAGTAATATCTGTATGTTGATAACCTGTGGATCACCTCTGTTTAAGTTTCTCAAGCTCATACCTTATTTCCAGAATCATTTCTGCTTGATTCTCTTGATGATAGGACCTAGGATCTAAACTAGATAGGTTTGCTTGATTTTAAAGTTAAGTTTTAAAGTTTAATTAAGTTAAAATAACTTTAAATTTTATCTGGGAATCAAAAATAACAGAACGAACTGTATACAAATGAAAATTTTAATTATCCAGATTAATTGATCCAAGGTTATAAATTGATTACTTAAACTAAAACTTGGTTTTTAAAACAAAAATCAATATTTTTAGTTTAAAAATGATTGAGCATTTCTGGTTTTACCAGAGATGATGTTTTGGTATGAAACTGTTGATCTGGGTGGTCCGGGTGGTCAGCGTCTTCTTTGGTGATGAAGTAGTGATAGGAGAATCTGGGAAAATTAGTGGGAAGTGGATCAATGCGCTGTGGCAATGGTGGTTAAGCATTAAAGTTTTTAACCCTAGTTTTAACGAGACAATCTAATTTGATCGCCGTGGCCATTTGAGTTCATCGAGTTCAACAAGGTTCTGGAAAATGGTAGCAATGGGTTTGATGAAGCGATAGCCGGAGTTGTAGGCTGGCCGGTGGCCGAGGCGACGAGATTGGGGCATTGACAGGTTCGGGGGTAATGGGTTCGAGCGGTTCCAAGTTTTGAATTTTTTCTCGAATTTTTATTTTGAGGTGGTGGGATGGTTCAAGTGGTCGGAGTACAATCGGGAGGTGATCGGTGACGTATTCGACACCACGGCGATGGCCGGAGCTGGCCGGCGTTGTTGTACACGTGCACGAGGGCGAAAATGATCGCCTGGGTGTTGTTGTCTGGGAAAAGCAGGGTAACTCGAAGCAGTAGGCGGAGGATTTAGGAAATAACTCGAAGACGAGCTCGTGTTAATTTAGCATCGTATCGGGTTTGATTTTAACACTTAAACAAATTTTGAGGAAAAATGTCACTCGGGTCTAAATGGGACAAAACTCGAAGTAGAGCTCGTGATTTTTGCAGTTTGTCTCGAGTCAGTTGTTGGTTTCAGGGTTTTGTAAAACCTGACAGTAATTTGAATTTTAAAACAAATTTAAATGAAATTTAAATTTGAGTACTAGATTTAAACAAAGTTTAAATTCAGTTTGCAGTGTGAGTTCAAATTCATTTTGAATTCAAAATCTGAAATGAAATAAGGTTTTAAAACAAAGTTTTAAATCAAATGTTTAACTTGATTTTGATAAAATTCTTTTATAAAGGTTTTCTAAATTTAGAATGAAAAGTTAAATAAATTGTTTTAAACTTGAATGTGCAAGTTAGAATGCAATGTAATGTGATTTAAAAGCTAATTACTTGTGTAACTAAATTAATGATCAAAGATTGATTAACCAAGTAATTAAGGGTTAATTACTTTAAAGAATGATTAATAAATGTGGTTAATTAATTAGGGTAACTAATTTATGGAAAATTAATTAAAGGTTAATTATTTAATAATTAAAGGTTGATGAATTATAATAAAAGATAAATAAATTTATTATTAATGGTTAATTAATAAATGATTGAAGAATAATTAATCAAAATAATCTGTAATTAGTTAATGTTAATTAACCAGGATTAGTAATTCATAAGTAATTAATCTAATTTGAATAAATCAGATAATTAACTGACCTTACTTATGAATATTTGGATTTGATTGGATGATTGAATTGTTTGATATCCTTGATATATGATGCTTTGTGATACATCTTGATTTATGTTGTGATCTGTAATTTACTTATCTGTGATATATATCTGTGATCTGTACGATAAGCGTTATAGTTTATATCGCTTATCAACTATATCCTGTATTTTGATATGTGATGATTCATTGTGTTGCACTATTGTGTAAAACCCCTGGACTACACTTTTACACACACAAATATGGATTTCACGTGGAAATCGGTTAAGTCACAGATAATTCAAATCAATGTTTTTTGAAATTGAAATTTTTAATTTCAATTGATTTTGAAATTTGAAATTTGGGTTTAAAGTGAAAAGATTTTGAAATGGAATTTCAAAGATAAAAGCTATTTTGAGTAACTTAATCGAGTTATGAAAATTTAAATAATTTGATTTAAATTTGAATTCAAGTTTGAAATTGAATCCTATGATTTGAAACTAGAGATTGAAAATGTTATAAATGTGTTTATCTGAATCTAAACCATTTAAAAGGTAATTTTGAGAATTTAGATTTAACCCAAGGATTTCCACTCGTATGAATGAATCAGATTTTCTGAAATGAAACTGTTGTTTCAAAAGAATAAAAGCTTTCAGATAAGAAATGAAATTCCAGTTTAATTAAAGGAATTTCAAGATTGAATTGAAAAATGGTTTTCCAAGTTATAAATGAATTCTTTTTGAAAGCTATGAATTGAATCTGTTTATTTTTAACAAATTTAAAATAATGATTGGTTTAAATCATTCGAAATGGGATTGTTTTGAAAGCTATAAGTTAAATCTTTGATTTAAAGATTTAACGAGTTAAATTGAAAGGGAAATTAATTTGGAAAATCTGTGAATGAATCTTTTGTTTAAAAGATTAAAGTGTGGAAACTATTTAAACCGTAAAGATTGAATCTTTTTGTTTAAAGATTTAAAATGGTAATTGTTAAACCATTTGAAAAGAAAGATTTGGGTAATAAGTTGTGACTTAATTGAAAACCCAATATCCATATGTTTTTAAATATTACGCTCACTATTCGGTTTAGCCGGGAGAGGACCTTTGGGTCGTATAACCCATTCCGAATATGTGATACGTCGTATATGGATCGCATTTGAAGACCGGTGTTGAAGACCGGATATTTTTGAAAATGGAAGGATTACCGTCGAGTTACTCTGCATCGGCTGATCCCCGATATAGAGGATTTATCATCCTTAGTGACGGGAAGTCCGGACGTGATTGGAAATTATCCGGATTTGCAAGGGCTTCGTGAGAAGTGCCTTCGGTTCTGTTCGATCCCGGAACAGACTTGTATGGATTGTATGTCTGACATTACACTTTGAGATATAAAGCCGATTTCTTTCAAATACATTTCTGTTGGTGGCGGAGAATTTATTCTCTTATCTTAACACCCTTCTCTGAGACGTACGAGCTCAGAGGTTATGTAGTTGAAATTTATCAGCGATATATCCCAATTTGGTAATGTGGCATGCTGAGTGCTGCTGTGAAATGATCAGTGTTTGATCATTTGCGATATGATCATTTGTTTGATCTTATATCTTTGTGATCATAGGTTGATCATTTGTTTGACCCGAAGCGTGGCTTTTTGAAAAAGCGTAGCTTTGTGGACGAGACTTCGTCAGGGCCTCACAACCCGGAAATGGTCGAAACAGGATCGTACGGCAAGGTTATGAGGGTCGCGCCCTTTAGGGTATGTCATTTCCTTCTGGAAAAGGGTGGTATTATGGTATGGAGCCCTGATACTTACTCATGTGGATACACGTATTTATATGTGTGATGTTGGATATCGAGCGCTCGGATAAAGGTCCCAAAGGACCGGGTGATGACATATTCGTGAGTTACCTGTTACAGGGGTAACCCGGCCTTGTTTTGCAGAGAGCAGTTTGTCTCTCGGGACGTCCCGCCAGAGGCGATCCCATGCGGCGGAAGGAAGTTCCTTAGCCTGACCATTTGTTGGAAATCCATTCTCCAATACGAACTTGTACGGTATTAGTTGTAGAACCTGCCATTCACTTATGGTGGCGCCCCACTGTTTGGATGGTAGCTATAGTAGGCATAGTTCGAAATGTCTATGCTGGCTAAGATTAATATTATACTTTCGAAATGTTTCTACACTATGCACTAATAATAATATCAAAAAATGATTTGATTTTTGCGTAGTAAGCATTTTTGACTATCATAAGGAGAAATCTCCTCCAATTCTGCGTTTGCATTGTGTGTGTGGCGGGAGGCCTTATGGTAGTTTCATTTTCCAAAAAGCATTGCGGATTTCAATGTTTAAAATTCTCTGCTATTTGTTTAAAGATAAACTGTTTTTGTTGCTCACACCAGTCCCATGACTGGTCCGGAGTTTATTGTTCCTTTCCTAAACTCTGGGTGCTCATAATTTTCCACACGAGCAGTCTAGAGTTGGGTTTCTTTTCAGATATTCAGGTTTAGTAGATTATCTGGAGCTAGTTCATTCATCGGAGTTGCTTATCTTGGAGTTGTGGATTCATTCTTGTCTGAAGATCATTTTGGAGTTATCATTTCTATTGATATTGTTCCGCTGCTGTTGTTATCTTTTCTTTTCCGATGCTATTTGTTGTATCATATCTCTGATGTATATTGATATTCATTGTATCACTCTATTGTATCAGATATTGTATATCAATGTATTATTCTTTTCTTCCGCTGTGTTATTTACTTAATTGTGTTATAGCTCCGGGAAGCCAGATTCGGCGTTTGAATCTACGGCATTTTGAGTACAAGTGAAGTACGGGTGCCGATTTTCGAAGGCCGAGTTTTTGGACTCTTACATTGAGGAACCTAGATATCATGTAACTAATCAAGAGATTTTACGAAGCCAAACACTCGGGGTAGGCCTTGATGAACACCATCTGGTCAATTCGATTGAACCAAAGTTCTTAGCCGATATGGTAAGGAAGTTTATGAATGTGAACCAGCAAAGAAATAACGATGATTATGGTTCATCACCTAGTAGGAACCCGTTCACCGAAGAGATTCTATGGGAGGAGTACCCTAGGAGATTTGTGAGGTTGACAATGTTGTCTTATAGTGAACAACTGATCCAAAGACGACATCTTCTAAAATATGAGTGGCACATGGATGATGCCTGGGCAACAGACGTTGTGAGATGGAGATGTTTCCCGATATCTCTCAAAGGAGTGGTTAAGATATGGTTCACTCGGCTCCCACTGTGGTCCATATTTTCATTTGACCTGTTGGCTAAGAAGTTTGTGGAGAAATTCAGACTGCATATTGCATGACCCAAGGATGTGATGTCCTTATCCAGCATATTTCAGGGTCCTGATGAATCTTTGAAAAATTTCGTGAGTAGATTCAGTATAATTATGATTGAAGTGAGAAATGCCAAAGAGGACATTGTATTGATGGCATTGATTAGAGGAATTCATCTGGATATGGATTTCGGTAAGTGGCCAAAGATGAAGCCACCACCGACGATGGTGGTGTTTTATTAGGAGGTGATCCAATATTTGCACTTGGAAGATATGGATATGGCTGCTGGAAAGGCTGGTGGAAGGCCATCTACCAAGGTATTGCATAGTAATGTTGCTATGAAGTAGACCGATGAGAGTGCTGGGAATGTTGCTACTATTGGGAATAAGAACAACAATCAGAAAAGAGGAAATCTAGGTGTTGGAGGTATGAAATCGAACTTTAAGAAGAGTCTGAGGTACCTAAGTGTAACGACCCGGAGTTTTGCTGTTAAATTATTAGTGTCAAATGACAATTAAATTAGTTGACAAATTGTGGTTAGTAGTTTTTAATTTGATTGAAATTCCTTTATAGATTTGTTAGTATTGTATGGGCCTAAAATGTAAAAATTGAAACCCATGTTTCTTTAATTTCTACTTGGGTCGTGTTTTATCAAAGAAAACCCCGTTCCCCTTGGATTCATTTTTGTTTTAAACCCTAAATCAAAACAACGAAAAAAATGGCAGCCGCTTCCTCTTTAACGAAAACTAGGGTTCGTTTTGATTTCACTCGTCTTCGAGAGGGCCGACTCCAATTGGATCGATCGGACGATGATCTTTGTTGCTTGCTCCACCGATCGCTCGTGCTCTTCGCTTCGGCGAAGGTGAGTACTATTCCCACATCTAATTCCAGCTCGGTAAAGTGCTTTGGTTGTTGATTTAGTCTTGCCGATGATGATTTGGGTTTTGCTTATGAATTGATTTCGAACTTGAATTGTGACTTCGTTTTTTTTTGTAAACCTGAATAAATTATTGTATTTGAGTTTGCTGAATGTTGAAATTGCCGATTTCTTGGTATTCACGGCTTGATGACTTTCGTTTGCTTTGTTTTAGCTGAGGTGGTTGATGCGTATACGTATTCATCTACATTTCCTACCCATTTTGTTCCACTTGAGTTTGATTGCCTTATAAGGCTGCACTTGTTCATTGCGGCATTGACACTGCAAATGTTCACTAATGTTGTCACTGCATAATCGTATATCAGGTAGTTAGGTTTGTTTTAGGTGTTGATGTGAACTGTTCTGCACCCGCAGTGTGGTTTCGTCGATACATTGTAGCCCTTGGGCACGAGTCTGGTCCTTGTATTTGTTGTCAATTATTGATTCACTATTTAGCACGTATTCTGATTTCGGGCTTTTCTCAGTGTCTTTGGTTTTGACTGGGTTGATAACATCATTTTGTTCTGAGTATATGTGCATATATATATTGTAAGTGTGTATGCATATATTGGTGGATTTGTTTTCCGGTCATCATTGTTTGGATTTGAAACTGTTCGATCATTCCTTGATCGCCACGAATGAGATTCTCCTATTTTATTTTGGATTTGATTGTCGACTTTGTCCATTCGTATAGTTAACTTGGAAATTCTGACTTGGTCACCTTGTTTTGTAAATTCGACCACTTGTGACTTTGACGCTTCGACATTAACTTGTATGTGATACCATGACTTAATAGTGTCATCGGCCATCACTATTGTACTATTGTAAGAAAATAGTGAATTTAATTTTGTGAAGTTTGTTTTGAGATGAGAATTTTATTTCATTTTGAGATGATTTCGGCACTGTGCCTGGTTTTCGATGGTGATGCTTGTACTGTTCTGTTAAATTTTACAGCTATATACATGGGTGTTTTGAGTGCAATTGGTTTGTGATTCACTAGTATGCTCTAACTTGATGATTAGATGCATATTACCTGATCATTCATGTTGGTGTTGGTCAAGTTAAATTTAAGCTTTGATGGTGTGTTCTGGTTTCAATTCATGTTGCCTAGACTACACTATCTTCATACTTAAAAGCTGCAGCATTCATTCGTACATTACTCGGTTGCCTCTTCTATTGCCTGTTCTTGGAGGCCGGTAGTCATGTGTAATTTGGTTTAAACACTTGTTGTACATTGGCTTTGATTTCTTGTTTACTGCAGTTGCTTAGGTTCACTTTTGTTCAATCTCTGTTGTAGCATTGTCTACATTGGATTGTACACTTTACTTGGACTTGCACTGTGAAGTCTGTGTTTTTGCGATACTTATCTGCATCGATTTGAGTCACCATGTATGGTTCTTTTTTTTGTAATCCTGAGTCTGGTTTCGTGACCAGGCTTGTTCGAGTTGCATTGGCTATTGGCTACGGTCATGGCTTGTTTGATATCACAGTTTTGATCTGAAGCTTGAACTTGTTCACTGCTTCCTTTTCGCTTGAGTTGGTTGAGTTTGGTTTGTTGGTTCTCGATTGTTTCAAGTTGATTTGTGAAATTTTACGGCGAGTTGAATCCGGTCTCAAAGACCCGGGTTTGACCCTGTAAGTTTATTTATGTTGACTTCTACAGTTTTGATTGCTGTTGGTTTTCACCGTTGTGATGATTTCACGTACTGTGTGGCGAGGCAGTGCACGCGAGCGTGTACTGCAGCCACACAGAAATTTGATGTGTTTGATCATTTTGAGATTTCTGATTTGTTGATTTACACTGCTTAGTGTTATATCTGCCGTTATCCGATTCTCTCATCGAGAAGTTGGATATACGAGATTTATGTGACTGTCGTCTATTTGATGTTGATTATTATTGCTTCTATGCACTAATAACTGAGTTTGAATTAGACTGACCCGTGTATTATTTTCTTTTGAATGTAATACTCGGGTCAGACCCGAGTTATTTCAGGTAGTAGATTTCCTTCTTTGAGTTGCTGTTCAGGATATGAAGACTTTTCACATCTTCTGAAGTTGTCTTCGTCTTTTTTAGAAGTCGTGTCAAATTGTATAGGTTGATATGTATTCATGTATATTAGTCGATAATGTACGTGTGTATATAACTTCCAGAGTCGACAGTTGTAGTTGTATCATATGTATTGTGTCAACTATGTTGTAACTGACATCAGTTATATATATATATATATGAGACTTTTGTTTTAATCTGTGTTCCGCATTTATATTATCTGTGTTATTGTTATATCTAATGTCCTAAACTATTATGAACCATCGTAGTTTGTTTTATACTGATAATTGGGTATGTCGATGGGGGTAAATAAATAAGTTGAAAAAATGAAAAGTATATACCACTCCTATCGAGGTAACCAATATTAGTGTAAGGCCAACTACGGATGGACGCTCCTATCCAGCCTTATTCTTCGTAATAATAGACAGTATTTCTTTTAATACTCTTTGTTATTATGAGCATAGAGGTGGGGCGTTACAGTTGGTATCAGAGCTTGGGGTTTATGGACATAATATAAAACATAACTTAGATGGAACATATGTTACAACTATTGGTCGATGTTTTATCTGTGATTTGAGTCAAAACTAAAGTTTTGAAATTTTGATGAAAATTTTAAATATCTTTATTTAAAAATAATAGTGAAACTGTGTTTTGTTGTTTTGATTAAATTGTGTTCTGTTTATCAGAGTGCGCAGCGGAAACAGTGACACTGTCTTCGCTGAGTACAACTGATAATCTTTTTGATTAAAAAAATCAAAATACGAAATTGTTATAAATTTCATTTGTTGTTTACATAGCTGTAATTATTTTGTTTCTTTGAGAATTTCGAATCCGAATTGAGGATTCGAGGAAATTGCAGATATGTAATTTTTGTTGAAATTTCCGCTGGCTTTCTTTTGTACTAATCATTTATTGATTAGATTTTCGCTGTTTTAAATTATCTTCATTGAAGATACATTCGAATGATTTTTGTTTATATTGTAATGTGCGTGCAAGTATGAATTGCACGTTACTGCATTTATTTTATGTTGAACCGATGCTTGGTTATGAAACGTATTTTGTTGCCGTTATTTTTATAACGGGATTTTTACACCATTGCTAAATTTTGAAGCACGGTGTTTTGTGGCATTTTGATGAATGAAAATTCACTGATATTACATTTTGATGTAAATTGTTTTGATGTGATTTTGACGTTTTAAAATTACTGTCGCTTTGGCTTCAGTAACCGTCAAATTTTAAAAGTGGATTTTCAAGCGGTTATTCCGCAATACTGATTGTGACCGTTTTTACGATATTTTGAGAAGTACAATTTCCTTATCGAAATTGTTACTGATTTGCTGTTTTAATCACGTGATTGGAAAATCGTTTTAAAATGAAAATTGTTTTATAAATTTTTAACAGTTGCGTTTTCAAAAGAATGAGGAAGCGACTTAAACGATTCAGCAAAATCGAGGATTATGACCCCTTTCTTTTACTGATTCGCTTAATTCCGGACTTGTCCGTTTGAGAATGTAAAGTGTATTTTTACAAAATACACAATTTTGCACTTTCAAGGAAACGATGAAGAGATTTAAACGATTTAGCAAAAGTGCGGAGTATGGAACCACACTTTTACTTTTTCGGTTAATTCCGGACTCGTTAATTGAATATATGTTGTTTTGATGATTTTGATGAATTTTACACTTTCAAGGAAACGATGAAGAGAATCAAACGATTTAGTAAAACACGTGGTATGGGACATGTGCGTTTGCTATTTCAGTTAATTCCGGACTCGTTAATTGAAACATTTTGATGCTTTCGTGTGCTTTCGAGCCACTATGAGGACCTTCGGGTCATTTGTTGGGCTTTCGGGCCACTCTGCGGACCTTCGGGTCAAATACCAGTACTAGACCTTCGGGTCACTCTGCGGACCTTCGGGTCAATCTGATGGGCGCCAAAATTATGTTGAGTACTTGGTAGGCTTCGGCCACTCTGAGATGCACGTGCGGCGAATTAAAAACTCGCCATCTGATGGGATCGATCCAAGCTTTTATGTTGATTTTCTAGTCTTCTTAATTGATTTCTAGATATTTGTTGTTTCTAATTATCTGCAGGTAATTAGATATCTGATGTTATGAGATTTAATTATCACTTTAGATAATTAAATATTTGTTGATTTGAGATTTAATTATCGTCTTTGATAATTAAATATTTGCTGATTTGAGATTTAATTATCGCTTTAGATAATTAAATATTTGTTGATTTGAGATTTAATTATCGTCTTTGATAATTAAATAATTGCTGATTTGAGATTTAATTATCGCTTTAGATAATTAAATATTTGTTGATTTGAGATTTAATTATCGCTTTAGATAATTAAATATTTGTTGATTTGAGATTTAATTATCGTCTTTGATAATTAAATAATTGCTGATTTTAGATTTAATTATCGTCTTTGATAATTAAATAATTGCTGATTTGAGATTTAATTATCGCTTTAGATAATTAAATATTTGTTGATTTGAGATTTAATTATCGTCTTTGATAATTAAATAATTACTGATTTGAGATTTAATTATCGTCTTTGATAATTAAATAATTACTGATTTGAGATTTAATTATCGCTTTAGATAATTAAATATTTGTTGATTTGAGATTTAATTATCGTCTTTGATAATTAAATAATTGTTGATTTGAGATTTAATTATCGTCTTTGATAATTAAATAATTGCTGATTTGAGATTTAATTATCGTCTTTGATAATTAAATAATTGCTTATTTGAGATTTAATTATCGTCTTTGATAATTAAATAATTGTTGATTTGAGATTTAATTATCGTCTTTGATAATTAAATATTTGCTGATTTGAGATTTAATTATCGCTTTTGATAATTAAATATTTGTTGATTTGAGATTTGATTATCGTTTTTGATAATCGAATATTTATTGATTTGAAATTTGATTATCGTTTGGGATAATCGAATATTTGTTGAATTTGAAATTTGATTATCGTTTTTGATAATCGAATATTTGATGAATTTGAAATTTGATTATCGTTTTGTGATAATCGAATATTTGTTGATTTGGAAATTTAATTATCGTTTTTGATAATCGAATATTTGTTGATTTGGAAATTTGATTATCGTTTTGTGATAATCGAATATTTGTTGATTTGAGAAATTTGATTATCATTTTTGATAATCGAATATTTGTTGATTTGAGAAATTTGATTATCGTTTTTGATAATCGAATATTTGTTGATTTGCTTTCTAACTATCGTTTGGATAATTGGACGTTTGTTGATTTTATTGATATGAGATTTTCTAGTCTCCAATTGATTCTAGAATATGCTGTTTTATTTGAATTGCCATTTTCTATCTATCACTGTTGATAGTTAGTATTTGCTGATTATGAAGTTCGTGTTTTCTAATTATCCGTTAGATAACTAGATATTTGCAGTCTTGCGAATTGGGATTTGTGCTTTCTAATCATCTCTGTTGATAATTAGCTTTTGTTGTTTTTCTAATTATCGTATCGATGATTAGACATTGTTGCTTTATGATTTTCTGTATTTTAATTATCTTGTTGATAATTGAATATCGCTGATGATTGCATTTATTCAGTTTTGTTGTTTTCTGATTATCCATTGATAGTTAGATTTTGTTGAGAATTTGTAAATTTCTTTTATTGAAATTAAAAGATTTCTTTGGCATTTGAATTCGCGACTTTTATTTTTCTAGCTTAACCAGTTTATGTTGGAAGAATATTAGTGGTTGACGACCTTAATTATGAAAATTGTGGCGACGCAATTTTTATAAGGAGGGGAGTCTGTAACGACCCGGAGTTTTGCTGTTAAATTATTAGTGTCAAATGACAATTAAATTAGTTGACAAATTGTGGTTAGTAGTTTTTAATTTGATTGAAATTCCTTTATAGATTTGTTAGTATTGTATGGGCCTAAAATGTAAAAATTGAAACCCATGTTTCTTTAATTTCTACTTGGGTCGCGTTTTATCAAAGAAAACCCCGTTCCCCTTGGATTCATTTTTGTTTTAAACCCTAAATCAAAACAACGAAAAAAATGGCAGCCGCTTCCTCTTTAACGAAAACTAGGGTTCGTTTTGATTTCACTCGTCTTCGAGAGGGCCGACTCCAATTGGATCGATCAGACGATGATCTTTGTTGCTTGCTCCACCGATCGCTCGTGCTCTTCGCTTCGGCGAAGGTGAGTACTATTCCCACATCTAATTCCAGCTCGGTAAAGTGCTTTGGTTGTTGATTTAGTCTTGCCGATGATGATTTGGGTTTTGCTTATGAATTGATTTCGAACTTGAATTGTGACTTCGTTTTTTTTGTAAACCTGAATAAATTATTGTATTTGAGTTTGCTGAATGTTGAAATTGCCGATTTCTTGGTATTCACGGCTTGATGACTTTCGTTTGCTTTGTTTTAGCTGAGGTGGTTGATGCGTATACGTATTCATCTACATTTCCTACCCATTTTGTTCCACTTGAGTTTGATTGCCTTATAAGGCTGCACTTGTTCATTGCGGCATTGACACTGCAAATGTTCACTAATGTTGTCACTGCATAATCGTATATCAGGTAGTTAGGTTTGTTTTAGGTGTTGATGTGAACTGTTCTGCACCCGCAGTGTGGTTTCGTCGATACATTGTAGCCCTTGGGCACGAGTCTGGTCCTTGCATTTGTTGTCAATTATTGATTCACTGTTTAGCACGTATTCTGACTTCGGGCTTTTCTCAGTGTCTTTGGTTTTGACTGGGTTGATAACATCATTTTGTTCTGAGTATATGTGCATATATATATTGTAAGTGTGTATGCATATATTGGTGGATTTGTTTTCCGGTCATCATTGTTTGGATTTGAAACTGTTCGATCATTCCTTGATCGCCACGAATGAGATTCTCCTATTTTATTTTGGATTTGATTGTCGACTTTGTCCATTCGTATAGTTAACTTGGAAATTCTGACTTGGTCACCTTGTTTTGTAAATTCGACCACTTGTGACTTTGACGCTTCGACATTAACTTGTATGTGATACCATGACTTAATAGTGTCATCGGCCATCACTATTGTACTATTGTAAGAAAACAGTGAATTTAATTTTGTGAAGTTTGTTTTGAGATGAGAATTTTATTTCATTTTGAGATGATTTCGGCACTGTGCCTGGTTTTCGATGGTGATGCTTGTACTATTCTGTTAAATTTTACAGCTATATACATGGGTGTTTTGAGTGCAATTGGTTTGTGATTCACTAGTATGCTCTAACTTGATGATTAGATGCATATTACCTGATCATTCATGTTGGTGTTGGTCAAGTTAAATTTAAGTTTTGATGGTGTGTTCTGGTTTCAATTCATGTTTCCTAGACTACACTATCTTCATACTTAAAAGCTGCAGCATTCATTCGTACATTACTCGGTTGCCTCTTCTATTGCCTGTTCTTGGAGGCCGGTAGTCACGTGTAATTTGGTTTAAACACTTGTTGTACATTGGCTTTGATTTCTTGTTTACTGCAGTTGCTTTGGTTCACTTTTGTTCAATCTCTGTTGTAGCATTGTCTACATTGGATTGTACACTTTACTTGGACTTGCACTGTGAAGTCTGTGTTTTTGCGATACTTATCTGCATCGATTTGAGTCACCATGTATGGTTCTTTTTTTTGTAATCCTGAGTCTGGTTTCGTGACCAGGCTTGTTCGAGTTGCATTGGCTATTGGCTACGGTCATGGCTTGTTTGATATCACAGTTTTGATCTGAAGCGTGAACTTGTTCACTGCTTCCTTTTCGCTTGAGTTGGTTGAGTTTGGTTTGTTGGTTCTCGATTGTTTCAAGTTGATTTGTGAAATTTTACGGCGAGTTGAATCTGGTCTCAAAGACCCGGGTTTGACCCTTTAAGTTTATTTATGTTGACTTCTACAGTTTTGATTGCTGTTGGTTTTCACCGTTGTGATGATTTCACGTACTGTGTGGCGAGGCAGTGCACGTGAGCGTGTACTGCAGCCACACAGAAATTTGATGTGTTTGATCATTTTGAGATTTCTGATTTGTTGATTTACACTGCTTAGTGTTATATCTGCCGTTATCCGATTCTCTCATCGAGAAGTTGGATATACGAGATTTATGTGACTGTCGTCTATTTGATGTTGATTATTATTGCTTCTATGCACTAATAACTGAGTTTGAATTAGACTGACCCATGTATTATTTTCTTTTGAATGTAATACTCGGGTCAGACCCGAGTTATTTCAGGTAGTAGATTTCCTTCTTTGAGTTGCTGTTCAGGATATGAAGACTTTTCACATCTTCTGAAGTTGTCTTCATCTTTTTTAGAAGTCGTGTCAAATTGTATAGGTTGATATGTATTCATGTATATTAGTCGATAATGTACGTGTGTATATAACTTCCAGAGTCGACAGTTGTAGTTGTATCATATGTATTGTGTCAACTATGTTGTAACTGACATCAGTTATATATATATATATATGAGACTTTTGTTTTAATCTGTGTTCCGCATTTATATTATCTGTGTTATTGTTATATCTAATGTCCTAAACTATTATGAACCATCGTAGTTTGTTTTATATTGATAATTGGGTATGTCGATGGGGGTAAATAAATAAGTTGAAAAAATGAAAAGTATATACCACTCCTATCGAGGTAACCAATATTAGTGTAAGGCCAACTACGGATGGCCGCTCCTATCTAGCCTTATTCTTCGTAATAATAGACAGTATTTCTTTTAATACTCTTTGTTATTATGAGCATAGAGGTGGGGCGTTACACTAAGACACAAAGATTATACCCAGCTAAATACTACCATAGAGAATATTTACGTTCTTACACATGGTATGTAGAATTATATAAAGCTTGCTTGGAGGGAATTGATTGAAAGAGGAAAAATGTATGGGTAGTACTATTGCTTCCACGAAACCTACAAGTATAATACAAATGAGTGTCGACACTGGTGGGATATAATTGAGGATTTGATTAGGAAAAGAAGCTTTAACAGTACGTGAAAGACCCACAGGATGGTGGGCAAGTAAACATTCGAGGGCGGGCTGGACCTAGCTAAGAGGAACCTAGGCAACTTGAAAGAAGACTTACAATCAAACCATTAATGGTGGACCTCATCCAGTCAAGAAAAGCTAGAATAAGATGGAGAGAAATGGAAGTTCATTGAAATACATTGTTCAGGAGTCTTGCTTTGCTGTAGAAGATGGAGCTCTAGCAAAACAACTAAAACTAGTGACTGATGGTATAGTGTTCATAAACCATGACACGAATGTGGTAAAACCACCGACGTTCGACCCCTTGGTGGTTACTGCCATAATGGGGCCGGCTGAAGTGAAGCGAGTTCTTATTGATTGTGGGAGCTCGGTATTTATTAGAAAACAGTAAAATAAGGAAATCTCATGAAAGACTCTTAACTAATGCAAAAGAATAGAAAATAACAAAAGGCTTGAAGTTGATAAAATAAATTAAAAAATTTATTTAATGAGGTACTAAAAATAAAATGAAAATTTAAGTTCCAAAAGGCAATAAAAAATGTAGGAGATAAAAATTTTGGTCAGCAAAGGACAGAAAAGATTGTTGCGAAACCACAAATCACTATCCATATGCCTTAAAAGATGGAATTTATAAATGAACTTGTGTGCTGAATGTTTTTTTAAAAATAAAAGAAAAAATTTTGAAATTTGAAAATTTATTGTGTGATATAATAGAGTCAATCATGAAGGTTAACCCATTAACTAAATCCCGACTGTATAGGATGTGGCTAAATTTGTTTTGAAAAGTAAAAATAAATGCTTTTTAAAATTTTTGTTCAAAAATCTTTATTTTAAATATAAATACTTTTGTGAAAGTTTTGAAAAAAATGAGTTTTTATCTTAAAATTTTCCAACTATTTCTAAAATTTAATTGAAAATGATTTTGAACAGAAAAGGGAACAAATTTGATTTTCCAAAACGCCACATGCTTAGTATAGGAGAACAAAAACTGGTTATAAAATAATTCTGTTTTAAAATTTTACAGATTAAAAATTAAATTTACTTATGCGAACTTTACTTGGAATAGTTGGAAAAAAGATTTGGGTATGAGAAGACTCCAAAGTGCAGCGAAATGGGTACACAAGCGAAGAGTGGAAAAATGGAATTATCCATCTAAACCTTTTTTCGGCATAAGAATATAGATTCAGAAAACTTTACAATTATGGATGTTAGTAATGATGTGCTAGGTATTGGATGGTTAGGATTGAATGAAAAATTGGTTGAACTATATTTCTATTCAAAGAAGTGTAGAAAGATTTGAATGCAAAAATAAAGATTTTGATTTTCAAAATTTTGCGTACATATAGAATTACTAGGATCTATAAGTTGTTTGCACCATATTTTCAAAATTGTTTTAAAGTATGCATTCATATAGGAGGCGCCTATTTAGTATTATTCAGCATATATATCATATATATTGTCATACATCATGCACTTGTATACGATTGGCTATAAAATTGATTGCACACTAATTGGTTGTATAGCTTAGATTGGTTGCGTATTACGTTACGTGATTCAATCCTTGAGGGATTTCGAGACAAAATTCTTTTAAAAGGAGGAGAATATAACACCCCTTAAGTTGAACGATAATTAATTAAAAAGAAATTGATAAATAATTAGAAAACCGAAAATGAAATTTTAACAAACATTGGAATGTGGCAATGAAACTTTTACCGTTGTTTTTATGGTGAGTTTCCGATCAATTTTCATATATAAAGTTTTTCAATTCGAGTTTAAACGAAAAAGTTATTGACGTTTGAAGATTTCGAATCAGAAATAATTATATATGCAACTAATGAAATAAATGTAATTTATTTACGTTCGTTAACGTTAACTGTTGCTTAACGGTTAAGAATAACTAACATTAGTCAAATCGGTGTAAACAGGTATTAAATAACGTAATTATGGAAACGAATGAACTATTAAAAAAAATCAAATAACCGGTCGACCCTTAACTTGGACTGATCGACCGTTAGCGGTCGACCAGTGGATGGCGACCGTTGTGAATTTGACCTAGGCCGAATGACCCAAATTTAAAAGAATCTAATCTAACACTTGGCATTGATTCATACCCCTATAAATATGACCCTAATCCCTCACTTTTCTTCTCATATTTTTTAAAGCATGGAGAAGCTCTGCCATTTACTTTTCTCCACAAATTCCTAAATAAAATTATAATCTATATATGTATATATGAGTGGAGAATAGCAGAGAATAATGGAGGAAAAGAATGGGATCAAATCAAATCGCTAAAGCCGAGATAAGCTATAAATCCAAATCTAAATTATATTCAAATCTCTTCTCAGATCTAAAATTCTAATATGTATGTATATGCTTGCGGTACATATTCCGTTAGGGATGAAAAGGGAATCAAATAGAAATAACAGGGTTTTGACCTGGAGATTGGAAAGCTTAAAGTGAGTGGAAAATTATATATTTTTATATAATATTGGATTTATTTCGTTGTAAATTTGTTTCTTGTATGCCTTGATATAATTTTGTTTGGAGTTGCAGGCTTAATTATACGCGTAATGAAATTGAAAACCATGCCTACATATTCTATGAACTGTTAACTAGAATTAAATGTTCTATACTTAAATCTGAAAAGTTAGGGTGTAAATATTAGTTCCTTAACAAACAAGATTATATAGAAATTCCGGATTTGTGGGTCAAATGGCATATGTTGGTAAATATAAATTAGAAGTTATTATAAAATTTATTGGAATTTAAGTAGTATTTTAGTTCATTGTAATGAAGTGTGTTGAAATGTAAATTCCTATAAATTATATAGTTTTATAATTGTGAATAAAAGTGCATCGTTTGAAGAAACAAGGAATATGCATAAAAGAAAGAGATATATAAAATATGGATGTTTACCATATTTTGTACTGTTTATTTCCATAAAATAAGATAATTCCTTATCATTTCAAACATAACACAAATCCCCTTTTAGATAAGTTACTGAAATTTACAGTTTTAGCATTTGCTTTTAGTGAAGTTGTAATTCCAACTCATTAAAATGCAGAAATCCCCAAGTACAAACACAAGGATTGTAAACAGTAATAATGACAACGGTCTAATTATAAAACAAATATATGTAATAAAGACAAGTTTGTTATTAAATAACGTAAGAAACTAAAGTCAAAACAATGGAAAAATAGACAATTTCCATAAATATATGCAGTAATTGCATATATCTTTTTAAAGTCCCCCTCATATGCTATTAGGATCTCCGATAATGTTGAAAGTGAAAATTGCATGAGTAATAGGAAAATAATAGAATGGAAATTGTCCTTGTCTACACCAATTTTGATTGTTTAAAGTCATAAAAGATGCTTTTGAAACACTGTAACAGTGCATTATTAAAAAATGGTTGGGTTTAATAATTGAATTTTTGAATGCAAAACTTAATAAATGGTTTGAGTTAAAAATCCTATTTTTTCAATAAGTACAATCCATGTTGAAAAAAGGGAGGTTTTAAAGGGAATAATGGGTCGTTTTAAGGAAAGGATTTTCAAATTAAATTGCTAAAATTGACTTTTGAACTCAATAAAAAACTTCCTTCATAAATCCTAAACTATAGATTTAAAAGTTATGACACCTACAATTAAAGTTGGTTTAAATAAGGAGTTTTTCACGGTTCCTTTTGGAAATCAAGCAATTGTTGAGTTTACTAAAAGATTTCTAAGTTGATATTTTTAAAGACTAAAATTTAGGCTAAGTACTTTATAACCATGTAGTTCAATAATTTTATAAAGAGTGGTGAAAATCAAACCAACTTTGATATGGAGTAGATAGAGACGACTACCTAGGTAAGACGGGGTAAAAGTTAAGGCTATAAAAAAATAGCTACGAATGCTCGTAGGGTAGCAACTAGGAATCCCCAATGAATATAAAGAATATTAGTATGAACCTAGAAATGTTTTATTAGACATGTGTGAAAACCATAAGAAGAACCCACAAAGGAATGAGGAATGGTATCAAAGTGCACTTCCACGATATCTAGAGTATACTTGCATGAAAGATCAATGATAAAGAAAATAAATGCCAGAATTTAAGAATACTCTCAAGGAATTTTAATTAAAAGAAGATAGCAATAATTTAAGTAATGGATGGATCTTATTTATTAGAAGCCAAAAAGGTAAGTTAAGACATGTGAGTTGCAGCAGTATGGCATACTACAAGTGTCCATTTATTTAAATAAAAGTGATAGGGCCACAACATCATCAATACCAGTTGATGTTGAAGGCCAGCTTCCGGCGATTGTTTCTTTTAGGTTATTTGGGTTATAATTGCTAGTTGTCTCTTTTTGGGTATTGGAAATGCATACAGTATGATATGAGATATGTTCCTATTTACTGTGTTGATTTTGTGGATGATCTTTGACTGCTATATATATTGGAAAATAGTATAAAGAAGGAAATCTCATTGGGACACTTAACTAGTGATGAATGTAAAGTAACGTTGGAAGTTCATAAAATAAATTAGAAAATAAATTAAATTAGCAAATAAAAATAAAAAGAATGCATAAATCCCAAAAAAACTTTAGAATTTTAGGAAAAAAAATTTAGCAAGCGAAGGATAGGAAGGGTTATTGCGAAACTCACGGGTCACTCTCCTTATGCCTTAGGAGCTAAAATTTACAAATGTAGTTGTGTGTTGTTTATTGTTTTGAAATAAAAGAAAATATTTTCAAATTATCACATTAACTGTGTAATAGGCTAGGGTCAATCATATGCGTTAACCCATAGGTTGATTCCCAATTTGGTTGGAATGTGGCTTGATTTGTTTTGAAAATGTAAAAACAAATACTTTTTTAAAAAGCAAATGCTTAGCATTGGAAAAGCCGATGGGTTAGCAAATATGAATTTTACTGTTCAGCAGGTCTGACGGTATGAAAAACATAGATAAAGAAGAGGGAAAAAGCGGTTTTAGCTTTGGAATTTCTTTTTCCATACCCTATTGAAAGCAGAACAAAACCTATTTTAAAATAATTATGTTTTTAAATTTTAAAAATAAATTCTCCTATGCGGATTGTGCTTGAAAGAGTTGGAAAAGGTCTAGGGTAAAAGAGAAGGTTCCAAGGTACAATGGAATTGGTAAACAAATAAAGGGTGGGAATACATAATTCTTAATCTTAATTCCTTTTCTGGCATAAGAATATAGATTTTGGAAAATTGAATTTTAAAATTTTATGCCATTAGCAATTGTGTGCTAGGTATTGGATGGTAGAGATTGGATGAAAAATTGGTTGACCCATAATCCTATTTATAAGAGTTTGGAAAATTGTTGTGTGAAAACAAAGATATTAATTTTTGAAAACTTACATACATATAGAACTTCCAGTACGTATAGGTTGTTTCAACCATATTTTCAAAATTGTTTTAAAGAAATGCATACATATAAGAGGCGCCGACTAAGAATTATTCAGCATATATATCATATGTGTTGTGATACACCGTGCACTTGTACACGATTAGTTGCAAAATAAGTTGTACACTAATTGGTTGCATAGTTTAGAAATACTTATGTGCTATGTTACATGATTCAGTCCTTGTGAAATTTATGGAATGAAATTCTTTTAAGAAGGGAGGGAGAATGTAACACCTAGTAAAATAAATAGTAATTAATTTAAAATAATTAATAAATAATTATTAAAGCTCAAAATAGAATTTTTACAAACATTAGAGTTCGGCTATAAAACTAGCACCATTATGTTCTTGGAGATTTTCTGATCAAATTTCATATATAAAATTTTACGATTGGAGTTCAAACGAAGAAGTTTTTAACATTTGAAGATTTAAATCGGATATAAATTAATAGTATTAAGATAATAAATATCAATAAGTTAACGTTAAAGCAACCATTAAATAGAAGTCTTAACGTAAAGTAATTGTCATTGTTAAATCTAATTAAATCAAAACAAGCAAATTAAAAGGATGTATTAATATTAAACAACATCCGATTGACACCATCATTAGGCAGGTCGACTGCCTCTGAAGGTGCGGTCAACCAGTTATTGTGTGGCCGCTGAAGTTGAACCTCGACCTAATAGCTCGGATTTATTAAATCAAAATCTATCTGATAGAATTGATTCGTGCACCTATAAATGCAGGCATAGTCCCTCACTTTTCTTCTCATACTTTCTGAATCATGGAGCACAGCTCTACTATTTTCTTTTCACCACTACTTCAAGGAATTATAGGAATTATATTATATTATATTATATATATATGGACAATAGTGTAAAATAAAATAAAAGGGATGAATTGATTCTGCGAAAAGAGGTAAATTCTAGATTTACAAATTTAGGCTATGTTTAATTCAAATCTTTTCACAGATCTATAATTCTAATAAATATGTATGAGCTTTTGATACATATTTCAGTAGAAAGAAAGGAAGTCAAATAAGGAGAACATATTTAGATCTGTAGATTTGGAAGCTAAGAGGTGAGTGGAAAATTATGTGTTTTACATAATATTGGATTTATACCATTTGTGAATCTTTTTCTATTATGCATGTATATAAATCATGGAATTGTAGGCTTAAATATATATATGTATATATGTGTGTATATATATATAAAGCAAACTTAAGATCCTTGCCTACATATTCGGTAGATTGTTAATTTTGATTAAATGCTATATACACCTAGATCTGGATACAAGGATGAAATAGTCCCTAAAAGTTAAATAAGTTATATATAAGATTGTGTGTTAATTCTTTATTTCGCTATTTGAATGTTATATCTTTTTTAACTTAAATTGAAGATGTTTCTAATTTGATTGGGATCAAGTTTATATTTTAATCCTTTGGAATAAAGAATGTTTCTATGTGAATTTATATAAATTATTCAACTTTGTAATTATATATGAAAGTGTGTCGTTTGAAATAACAAGGAATATGCCCAAAGGAAAGTGATGCACAAAATAGGGATGTTTACCATATTTTGTACCGTATGTTTCAATAGAAACAGAAAAGGTAATTCCTTGTAATTCCGAACACAACATTATTCCTCTTTTAGATAATATATGGGAAATTATTGTGATAAAATTTCCTTCTTAGGGAGGATACATCACCAATGCATTAAAATATAGAGATCCCTAAATGTAGAACTAAAGTGTAATAATTAGAAATAATAAAAATTCTATATCAATTAAATATATGTGATTAAATATAAGTTAGAAAATAAATAATAAGCGCTAAACATGAATAAGAAAATGAATTGAAGAATTAGAGATGTTATAGCATTCAAGTCAAAATGGGTATTGATTGAAACGAAGCAGCAAATGATACTTGATTATATAAATTAGAAAGAAGCAGTAAATCATACTTAATTGTATTAATTGAAAAGAAGCAGATACTTAATTGTATTAATTGGAAAGAAGCAGTAAATGGTACTTAACTGTATTAATTGAAAAGAAGTGGTAAAAGATACTTAATGACATTTGTGAAATAAGAAGCAAGCTCATGGCAAGTAAATGAATACTAATAATTGAACTCCGAAAGCATAATAATTTTCCAATTGAAATTATATGGCCTCATGAATACATTTATGATAGGTATGGATTATTGGGTCTAGCCTAATATTTAGACTAATTATAAATGATGTGGTCATTAGTATGGGTTGGGATGCCAGGTCAGTAATGTTACATAACAGAAGACTGCCCTCCTTAAGAGGCAACTAGCAGTTGTGTTTACATTGTGCAGATGTGAGACATCTCCAACTATAGGACCCGTGAGGATATACGTTCACGTATTGGCATAGGGAATATATTAAAGTGGATTTGCCTTCGATTTGAAGTTTTAAATGGCCAATTGTGGTCTGCTTCAATTCCAACATGAGGTACTAAGTAATCAAGTGGGAATTTTCTTGATTTGCGTTAGGCAATCTAAATTGGACGGTGGGCGAAAGCTCGATGCTATGTCAGCATTGTTGGTACCATATATTTGAGGAGTAGGGCTGTACACACTAGGTTGAGAATGCCATTGATCCTTAGCGATCATTAGAAAGACCTGGGTTATGCCTAGAGAGATAGAACACATTTCTTACTGGTTTAGATTTTATATGGGATATGCAATTGCCTCAAACTTTGTTTGTTGTTTTTTGTTAGGAGGCAGGCAAATTAACTCATAAATATGTCTTTGAGATGAGTTAATAATATGGCTAATTAGTTGTAGTGCCGTTATTAGGCACTAATGGAAGGTTCCTTGGAGAATGCGAGGTGCGTGGTATTGCTACAGATACTGGTGGGGGATGTATCCTTGTCCAATAGTGACAATGATGCTTATATATATGTATATATCTATTTTATACCTTGTGGTGGGTTGAACATATCGTATGCATATATGAAGTCAAAATGACTAATTTATGATTAATAGACGTAAGACATATTGGAAACCAATCTGCATATACTAGTGTTATGGATAAAGTTTGTATTTTACCAGTCACCAAAATATTGTTCTGACCCGCTCCTCATTACAACCCACATGATAGATTCATAAGAATGGGTACTGGTACCTACCAGGACTGGTGAGACGGTAGATTCTCTCATTCATGCTCGGTACTGAGAAGGGCACTAAATATCTGAGGAATGTTATTAGTTCCAAGGTATTAGCCTTAGTCATTATGTATATGTTTTATTATATTTTATTATTCCGCCATAAGTTCATGTAGATAGCTCTCTAATATACTTATGTTCATTACAGGATATCAACACCAATGATCCGTAGCCTAATGGACTTTGGCTTTTTGATTTAGTCGGAATATCAGGCCCATTAAATTGCAGGTTGTCACATGATTTTATTTGTGCTATACATGTGCATGTTTTTATTCGATATCGATAAGTTAGACCCTTCATATATCCAATGACTTAGTAAGTAGGTTAGAGTGGTGACCTGACCTAGTTGGCATACCTTTAGTTGTTTTGAACTTGGTGATGGTTCGATCGACTTAGTGACGGTTTGCCAAAGCTTAGTGTGTTGAGTCATGGAATTTTGTTTGCATGTATTTTCTTTGTTTCGATCTTATGGGGTTCGATGTCATTTGGCATGAGAAGACCAAAGGGATACAAAGCTGTAATGAAGTGGTAAGGTGCAGTAGACGACGAACAGGGGGTGAGCGGAAGCTAGGAGCAGGAATGTATACCTGGGAGGGTACAGTTATGGTAAGCTTGGTGTATTCACTTGGGATCTCACACGAGGAGTCGTCATCGTTTCCTAGAGGAAGGGACAATCTGGACTAGTTGGATGATCACCACGCAAAGAAGTGAAGTTTTGTATCAACCTAGCGAATTATTTTATATCCTCAAGGAGAGTGGTACTCGAAGAGCAAGGAGGACTAGAAGTGCAACGGAATGGCCCATGGAAGAGAGGGTTCTTCAATAGGAGTATATCCATTGAGGAGCACTTATAGTATTTGCATGGTGAGAGAATGATTCTTCGAGATGGTGTAGAATGTCGAAAGCTTGGGAAGCTTACATCGATATTCATACCTGGTTTTCTTGTCATCTAGTGAAGGAGAAGTAAAAGATGTGCCTAAGATAATGCCTAAGGAATTAAGGAAACATACATCTAAGGATAGAGTTCCTAGTGCAGATATATTACCAGTTATAATTTCTATCTGAAGTATGAGCTAGAGCCAAGGATGTTGGCGAGCGAGATGATAGATCCACTCCGATAGAGATGGAGTAGCGTCTATGGAGAAGAGGCAGCATGAAAGCAACTAGGTCAGTTGGTTCCGTATAAAAGATAAACCATTTATACCTAACATTGATGGACTTAGGGATAAGGTACTATGTGGTTGCTGTCGTAGGAGATTAATGGTACATTCCAGTGGGAATGAAGGACGATGATAGGATTTTGATATGTAAAAGGCTTATAAGAAGAATTAAGAAAAACGACATCGGATTGATTGGGTAGCTCGAGTAGTGTAACAACCCGCACCTCCAGACACACCGATCCAAAGCCTAGGGTTACTTTCAGACTTGCGTTGTGCCAATAAGAATGAGCTATTGGTTTTTAAAACATTACAGGACATGGTTACAAGGCTAAAATCTAAGACATTCTACACTTTCAGATCTCACAACGAAAGATATACATATAGAAAATGATCATCTTAGGAAATATTCCAGAAAACACAGTCTCAAAATATACATAGTCAAAACCCAGAGTTTACAAAATAGCAGCATAAGGTCGGATAGATAATAAATACAATAAATAACTACATAGGGAATAACGAAGAATAAAGGAACTCTAACGCTTGGTTCCTTTCTCTATGTACTATAACTGGTTCAAATTGATTGCTACCACTTCTTTCCGTGGTGAGGGGAAAGGAAAAGGAGTGGGTCAAAAAAAGTTTGGTGAATGAATTGCATTACTAATATATGGTGATCACATGTAATTAACTTCATTTGTAATCTATGTGACCAAGGGTGTCCTACTTGTGTTTGTGAATTACTTACCAGGGTTTGTCGCTTTAACTTAAAGAATATAGTTCCAAACACACGTACACCCAAACATCTTATGAGGGTTTATACTCAGGGGTCGAATAAATAATCGAACCATTAATAAAAACAGATCTGAAAACTGATCAACAATGGATCAAACTAATAACCTATGGGACTGCTCCCAACATAAGATCGCATAAAATATCACCCTTAGGACTGCTTTACCCAAACTACGACTACAACCTATCGCACTTACACATTGATAGGACCTCGTAATGTAGACTTGCGTCAAAGGAGACTTAGGGTATACTAAAACATCCATGTCAAAAACTCAATGGTAATGCCACTTATTGCACTACATCGGGCATCCACCAACAGCGTCACGTCCTAATCGTCATATGCACCGGAGAACCTTTCGTTAGTGCCGGACCATGCACCGCACATGGCATCCCCCAACAGCGTCGTGAACATCGAGGAACCTTGTATTAGCGTCATGTGCTTACCACACCCTTGAGATTGAATCACTTATATATACCAAATTCGTAGAATAAATAATGTCTAGGCCTAACTGCCTGCATAATGTCTACCTTAGTCTCGTAGTATTCAAAAGTCAAGGATTAGGGAACTAACTTCCCGTACTTCATATATATATATAATAAACCTGGGCTAAAGGCCGAGGTTCAAGCTGCACCTGAAATACATTAACTAGTCGATCGCTTACTAATATAGCAATCGACTGCTTACTGTCGACCAGCTACAATAAGCCTATTGGCCTGTCGGGTTATGATTACTGTTAAATATATTTTTTCTTTAGTTAAAGTTAATCATATTTTTATCAGTAAATCATATGTTTTTAACAGTGATTATCCCTTAACTTCACACTAGATTTCATCTACAATTTTGCATATAATTCCAATAATTTTCATGTATAACTTATAATTTCATTTTCGCAGTTTCAATTCATCAATTTTATAATCATATATGTCTAATTACATCTAAAAATCATTTCACAGTGAAATCAACAGGGTATATACTATTAAATTTTCACCATGAGGGTTAGTGCCATATTTATAATTGCTAAAATCAATGCCGAACGCTAGCTTTGATAAAATGGAATCCGAATCGTTCGGCTTAGGCTAACCCTAGCCGAAAATGTTCGACCGGTCGATCGGTTGATGCAAGGTGGTCGACCGCTAGGGGTTGACTAGTCCCAATCACGGTGTCGATAGGTTAATATTACTTTATTTAACAGTTTCTTTCTTGTTTTATATTTTAATTATTTTTAATTTCAAATCTTTCAATTTTAATAATTTTTTCATACGAATTTTGATTACAAAACTTATATATGAAAATTGTCCAAAAAATCGCTATGAACGCAACAGAGCAAATTTCATGGCCAAATTATGAGGTTAATTCAAACTTCACTTTTATCTTTATTATTAATAAATTAATTTCCTTTTATAAATTTTTGGTTAGGTTTTGCAGGGTTTACGTTCTCCGTCCCTTAAAAGGATTTCGTCCCCAAAATCTTTAGGGATTGAAACATGCAACTCGTACACAGGGAAATCAATATCTACAATTATCTACTCAATTAACCATTAGAAACCATTGTCCTTAGTTTAAATTTCTAATGCACTATGTACATAGGTATGGAATGCATATGAAACTGATTAATGAGAAAATTAGGCAGCCTTCTGAACTAGTCGACCTCTTGAAATGCTCATGCTTATGCCATGCATCCAACATGTATGCAAGATCCTATACTTGCAATTTTATATGAATGAGCCACCAGTCAACCCATATATGACAATCATATGCATACTACTTGATAAAACAGAACAAGTGATGGTGTGAATGCATGCTAACCTGGATATGTTTGCCAATGTTTGCAAAGATTTACCTAATAAACATCTATTAGCAACCATCATTCAGAACATGTCCTATTGACATGTTCACAGCCATTCCTAAAATCCAAACAACCCTACATATGTGGTAAACTAAGCTAAAACTTAGGTGCATAAGTAATTAACTATTCTGAATAGAGACTTAACTGGATCATCTTCCAACTGGACCTAAAACATGCCCTAAATGGGTAGCTTGGATTTTCTCCTCAGGCTCCCATGTAATCTTAACTGGATCATCTTCCAACTGGACCATAACTAGTCTAATTACTTTATTGTGGAGTTACTTTGTCTCATGCTCAACGATGCAGGTAGGTGCATAGCGAACAAGTGACTCTTCAACTTCTTCTAATTGACTCTGCTCGACCCTGTACCTGAATTGTGTAAACACTTTTGCAAGTGTGACATATGGAAAACATTGTGATCTCCTGCCAACCCTTTAGGAATCTCTGCTCTATAAGCTATCTTCCCTACTCTATCCAAATCGGAAAAGACCCTACAACTCTTAGTGCTAACATTTCTGAACTACCAACCTAATAACATATCTAAGCAGCAGGATCCTTACATAGATCATGTTTCCCACCATAGACTTCAACTCTGTGTGTCTTTTGTTAGCATATGTTTTCTGTCTATCTCTTGTAGACTCCCTCCGTCTATGGAATAGTTTTTCAGTAAATAGTCGAGACGAAAAGATCGGATTCTCTCTTCCACTTTCCAAGTACTCTCTAATGGATTATTCCTCTGACCTTACTTATCATCTTTACTACTGGCATGTAACTTCAATCCAAGTGTATGTGCATAGGCTAACATCTGCAATCCTTACTACCAACTCGAATAAAGTGATGTCGACATGCACCATAATAGATAACTTGAGAATAAGTATGCTCCAACGAAAATGTAGCCTTATGTAACCCTTAATGCATATATCTATCTTAAATCATCTAGTAGTACACCGATTACTTCATCTTCTATATACTAAGGTAACACAACCTGTAAGTGGACGGTGTTCCCCCTAGTATCTACTAACCGAGCCTTCTTGCTATTCCTCATTTTCCTCAAGGATATCCAAACTTGGTGATTTCTTTAACAATTGAAAATAACAAAATTTCTTTTCCAATTCGATTCAACTTAAGCCATCTCATTCCACATATGATTGGTTTCTCCAATCCCTCAACAATTGTGGTACCTAGGCATAACGGTTATAGTATGTAGGAATTTATCCTAAGTTCTATAATATACAGGCAAGTAAATACTCAAGCATTCAAATAGAGTAATCCTAACCTATTCTCCTATTCAAACCTAGCAATTAAAATCCCAAGTCTAACTGAAGTCCTAAGTTTAGATGAAATTGCAGCCTAAAGTTATTTTAGCCTCAAAGGAAATCGACTGGGTGATACATCATTTGTTTGCAACTGTTATACAACACAAACTATGCATCCTAATTCGGTATTCCATGAACTTTCTTAAATAAATATCCTCCTTCTAATATGAGGGATGATCGAAAAGAATCATATTGTCCTTTTCTCCAAATCTTACTTTCGATGAGAATCGCCTTTGCATTCTTAATACATGCAAACAACAATATTTTTTTCTTAATGGTAACCCAAATCCTTGAATGAACCAATTTGTAAAATTTTGACTCCAACTTTATCTAGGATATCTTCTATAGTTTGAACATCCAAAATTTACCATTCCTCGATGCAATCCCATCATTGGGATCTTTCTCCAAACATAACTTCTCACCATTTTATTCCAACTGTTTTATGGTCGAGACAACTCAAGATGGAACGGTGCCTCGCCATCCTAATCCAATAGACATAATGTTCAATACTAAAATAGCATGTACCCAACCTCATCCAGGAATATATAAAATGGACGACGTCCTAGCCTAGTGAATATCTTATGGAAATGTAACAACTCGAATTTCAATGAGTCCGGATTTTTCGCATAAATGCTAAAATCCAAGCCCATTGAATCCCGAGTTGGGTATCCGGTATCCTGCAAATAGGCAAAGATAAATATATCGGAGCTCAAATAAATATCTCACAGCGGAACTGACTAAAATATAATAGTAAGTAAATACTCACCAAGGTAATAACACTTTCTAAGCAAGTATCTCAAAGCTGGAAAATCTCCTCTATCTATCTAACCTATGGGATGTTATGAGGAGGGGGTCAGAACTAAAGTTCCAGTGAATGGACAAATTATACACTTCTAAGCGTAATTCTACATATATCGTTCATTTCCATTTTCTGCAATATTAGGTTTATTGGGTTTATAATACTCTCGCCTCTGTGCGTGAATCGTACCCATCTACTCCCTAATAGATTAAGACATAATAACCAATATATGTATGTAGCTACATGCCCAAAGACCGCATCGGTCTTAGGTACTACCCATAGTACCTTTTGTATCCTCCTCGAAAAGGACTCCATCATCTTGCTACTAGAGCATACTGTAACTACATCTGTAAAGGACAACTTCGTAAGGCCTACAATACAGATGTTCCGTCGTCTACCATGAAAATGTAAAACTGCATCCGCACTAGCTTATACTAGTGCTCGGACATCCATAATGTACCAACAGTGCGTACCTTGAGGACTATACGTAATCGTTCTGTCTACTCCCTGAATCCGCCAACAAGGTCTATCTTGTACGGAACTCTGTCAATGATTTTCTATATCTGTAAAGGTCCTCTTCGTTAGGCCTACAATATAGATATTCTACTTGGTCTGTTTCTTTTCTCATGGTGGCTATGGCCCCACACAGCCACCCCTCAACTAATCGAAAGATCTATCAAGAGCTAAGTGGCCATGCTCTATTGCAAACAATCTAAACATCCAATTGGCTGCGCCCCTCATCCAATGTCTCGATAGTGAAAGAATCATTGGCCTGTTGGTTTAACTCTAGTCTTTCCCGAACTCGCTCTGATTGATAATGGATTGATCTCCGCATGCGACTATCCTTTTGGGTCCTGCCCACTAAAACCTACTCGTAACTGGGAGTATGGTGTCATACGAATATCCTACTCCATCATCAACCTTTTGACTACCTAGAAAGGTCTGCTTCGTTAGGCCTGCAATGCAAAAGCAGTCAAGGCATACTCTCTTGATGGAACACCTATAGACCTGCCTCCGGAGGTGCGGCTTCGTTAGGCCTACCCTAGAGGGCCGTCCTAGAGTATACTCACGTCCCATTAAAGTCTCGTACTTCCTTCTAGCCCGAACTAACTAAGTTGGACGTGCTTCTTCTATACTGAAATATGTGATGAACTGCTTCGTTAGGCTCTTCATCCTTTGGGCTGCTCCAAACGCATCTTACCATTTTATTAGACCCTACGTCTAATCTTTTATTATTCGTTTAGTTTACTTTTCTTATTCCGTTGGCTACTTATTTACCCTAATCAGCAAGCCCAGCCCCACCTGTGTGAGACCATCAGCCCTAGACCTAAAAGTGAATGCTGCCGGTACAGGCCACTGCTATTATTTTGCTTATTAACTTAATCCAAGATCTAAGTTTGATAAAATAAGCCTCTTCTATTTCTTTCTTTTTAATTATAACCTTTGTGTTACAATTATACTTGCAATTGTTACTTTTATATTCTTTTCTTTCTTTTATAACCTACATGTTATAAATGTAATTGTAAGTGTCTCTTTTCTATTCTAGTCTGTCTTCTTTTATTATGATACTAAATTCTCTTTAGTTCTCTTATATTATATGACAGTCTTAGCTTGGGACTACATCTAACTGTCACAAATTTCTTATCATAATAACTGCTTTACTTTTTACTCTATTATTTGCGTAATAAATGCAGATCTAGTCACATTTTCTGTTTATTGTTTCTAGTCTTGTGAAATAATTAACTTGATTATTTCCTCTTCTTTTATTTCGTTAACGCTTCACGTTATTCTCTTTTATTCTAGGAAGTGGTTATATTCTATTTGGTTGGTTACAAAAACTGTGCTAATAATCCATTTCCATATTTTAATACTAAATAATGCTATAAACAATAACTCATAACTGCAAGATATTTCTTTTATTGTTTATTTAATTGTTGGGTAATGCAAAATAGAGTAATGTCTTTATTTTGCACTAATTCCACTTTCCTTGCTTTTATTCTTTCAATTACGTTTATTGTAATTCTAATATTAAACCATGGAAATGTATTCCCTTTTCTAAACCAACCGACTAATCTATCACTAACTTTCAAATTAAGTTATTAGATTTTCCCCTTTTTAATTCATTTCGTAATTTTCTATAAATTTCTCACTTTTAAGCTTATGCCTTTCTCTACAACTTTTAAGCCTAATATTACTTATATTTAATTGGATTCCTTTCTTTTTCCATATAAATAACATTTAAATATAAGTAGACTTCTCTTATAAAATTTACAGTTTCAGCATAACTAATTAGTAGACTAATTACTGAAATAAATGCTGAATAAAATATTTAACGGGAATCTAACGATAATATATATCATAAAAATAAAAGAGATATAATTTAAATCCACTCACCTGTCGTCCTTAGCTTTGCTTTATGGTCTTCCTAGATCCCCTTCTAAGGCGTCTAATATTTTATTAAGAAGATCTTCTCCCTAGAAATATTTTCTATTTAGGGTTCAACCTCAGGCAATGAACCCAATTGGGAGAAAATCTGATTGTGAGAAAATAGCTAGGCCTAAGGTCCTATTTATAGTGTTGTTTGGGGATCTCAGACCGTCAGATTTTAGGATTGAATCTGGTGCAACCACGTCATAGGCTTGCTGTGAATCATTGAATTTAGAAATCAACGATTGAGATTGCACAAAAATTGAATTAAATAAGTTCAGCACGTACCTGTACGAATTGTCGTCCAGGACAAAACACGGGTTGACATATAGGTCGACTTGTGTGTTTGAGGGTTGACCCTAGGGTCGACATGTGTGTTTTGCGGGTCGATCTATGGCCCGTAGGCCTTACTTTCTTTTTTTTCGATTAATTCTGATTTTTGTTTTCTCTCGTAACTTCTTCATATTAACACGGATTTCGACAGTTATATATGGAAATTGATCAGAAAATCACCGTAAACACAATGGTATAAGTTTCGAGGCCATATTTTGACAATTCCAAAAATACTTATTTTTATAGTTCATCGTAGTTTGATCATTTAATTATCTAAAAATGCGGGATGTTACATGAACTTTTGTCACCTAGGCCCTAACAATATACTTGTAGTTGCGACGACAACTCAAGTGTCAATACTATATAGATATCACCATAGAACTAATACTGTAAGACGACAACGTACTTTCATGTTACCTATAACTTCCTAAGCCAAAAGTAACATGTTTAGAATATCATTACTCCAAATGTCGGATCGACGATACCCATCCACAAATAATCCAAATCGTCTTCCTCTTTTGATGATGTTAAAACAACTAATACTTTAGGGACTCATAATCTATAAATAACTTAAACCACCTTCAAGACTTGAGAGCGAAACAATAGTTGCCTTCTTAAGATACTGGGTTGGATAATTCTTCTCATATACTTTCGAATGTTGACTAGTATAACAAACAACTCTACTCATCTACATCAAAACAGTGTCCCATCCTATACCGCAAGCATTAGTATATATAGCAAACGCATTTGAATCATCAGGGAGTACTAAAATAGGTGTACTTGTTAATAAATCCTTTAGCTAAATAAAAGTATGCTCACATTTAGAGTTTCATTAAAACTAAATTATTCTTATAGTAGCCAACCAAACCGAGAAATCTTCTTGCATCCGTAGCATTCTTTGATACAATAAAATATCATGGCTCACTCTTTCTTTACTTTGAATTTTTTTTCCCAAATCATACTATCCAAACTTTCTTGTGCAAAGACTCTACAATCCAAATCATACTTGGGTAGAAAAACACAAAGTGGTGCTCACTCTTCATTATTTCAGGAAGTTTGATTTGGTACTCTATCCTTCCAATTCAAACATTGATTGATAATGTCACTAAATCTCCATATTACTTTCTATCTTTAACCCCAAATATTTTAATGCTTTTGAACTCTACACTTAATTTAGTCCTTGTAGGTTGTGTATCCTAATTATCTAACTCCGATTTAATTGTTTTCTTTTAAGTTTAAGTGATATTCATACTTTCAATTTACCTTTTAAATCAAAGTCTTTGATTTTAACATCATTTACACAAAACTAGTAAGTTTCTGAAATTGTGAAATCCTCTGTTAATTTAACAAACTATTTCTTTTGACCCAAAATCATAACATCTTTCTTTAACTCAATTCTTATCCCAAAACGGTTCAAGTTAACTTAGAAAAGTGGATATATAACATATCTTTCTAAACTTTTCCTTTAGAAATAATAAATTTTCACAAAAGTGTATTTTGAAAGAAAATGTGATATTTTAACTTATCATCATCATCATCATCATTATTTTAAAGTGTGAAAAAAATATATAAAAAAAACATTTTCAGTCAATGATTATTTCTTGATAATAAAAGATATTCAAAAGCTGGGTTTTACATAATTCTCAATTTCCCTTTCAAAAGTTTCATTTTCAAAAGCAAAGTAGATATCAAGGGTAAGTGCAACAATGTGCCTTACACTAAAATTTTTACAAAAACAAAAGCTTTAAAGTAGTTATTGAAAATTGCTTTTTGTCAAATATCTTTAATCCTACTTTTTAAATAAATTTCATAAAGTTTGTCCGATCATTTTATAGAAAATCATAAACCAACTTTTAGAGAATATTTCCACTTGTTTATGACTTAAATTAGAGTAGATAAAAGCAACCTAATTTACACATGCCCAATTACATCTAACAATGCCTGGAATGCATATGATTTAGTTCCTCTGCTTTTAAAATGGTCGGCTTAAGCATATCTACCCATACTATGTTCAATTCCAATGTAGAAACATTCTAGCAATTCCATAGGATTTCTGCAACTATTTCCTGTTAAGAGAGGGGGTGTATTCCGACCTTGCGGAGTCCTTTCATGCCTTTATTTTGCCTTATCAACAGCACACTTTTATTAGAAGGGTCCAATGGCATAATTCTTCTTCTACTTCCCCTTTAGATTCATAATTAAGTCGCTACTGCAAGTTGGTACATGAAACCTCCACTAGCATTTTCTTTATGGAGTAAATTATAATAAATGTGAAGGTTTTTTTTCACCTCAACTATTATAATCTTAACAAATTTCAACTCACAATCATTTGTTTATATATGGAATAAGCTAACAACTACTTTATGAGTCTAGTTGCAAAAGGTGTTGCATATTAGAAAATTATAGTTACGCTCTCTCAGCCAGATTAAGCTTAGATTGTCCCCTCGTTTGCAGATTCTAGAGAACCATGTAGGGATGCTCTCGTTTGGAATCTCAGCCGCCTCACCTAAGCTATTTTCAATAGAATTGCTCATTCTCTGTATCTGTAATTCAGAATTATTAGCAACTTTCCTACAGATAGCATCAAATAAAATAGTGCGAACACATTTTTCATGTTAAATCTTCGAAAACTTTATATATTTATATATATATGTATGTATGTATGTATGTATGTATGTTTGAAAACCTTTTGAAAAACTTTGTCAAAATTTACAAGGCATTCTCACAATACGAGGCTAAACCTCTAAGGAACCTTAAACTTAGGTCTGATAACAAATGTAACAACCCACACCTCCAGACACACTAATCCAAAGCCAAAGGCGACTTACGAACTTGGGTTGTGCTAAATATTACGAGCTGTCGGTTTTTTAAATATTACAGGACATTGTTACAAAGATAAAATCTAAGACATTCTACACTTTCAGATCTCATAAAGAAAGGCAATAAAATATACATACAAAAAAATTGTCTTAGAAAATATATAGAAAACATAGTCTCAAAATATACATAATCAAAAATCCAGTATTTACAAAATAATAGCATAAGGTCTAATAGACAATAAATACAATAAATAGCTGCATGAGGAATAACAAAGAATAATGGAACTCCATCGCTTAGCTCCATTCTCCATATATTATGCTTGGCCCAAAAAGACTATTGCCCTGTCTTCCTATGGTAGGGGAAAAGAAAGGAGTGGGTCAGATAAAAGTCTAATGAATGAATTGCATTACTAATATGTGGTGAGCACATGCAATTGATTTCATTTATAATCTACGTGACCTAGGGTGTCCAACTTGTGTTTGTGAATTACTTACTAGGGTTGGTTACTTTAACTTAAAGAATGTAGTTCCAAATACAACTACACCTAAACATCTTGTGGGGTTTATAGTTGAGGGTCAAACAACTAATCTAACCACTAATAAACAACGAATCGGACAACTGATCAACAATGGATCAAACTAACAACCTTTGGGACTGCTCCTAAAATAAGATCACATAAAATATCACTCTTGGGACTACATTACCCAAACTATGACTATACGTATCACACTTATACACCGAGAGGATCCCATAATGCAAACTCGCATCAAATACGACTTATGGTATACCGAAACATCTGTGACCAAAATTCAATGGTAATGCTACTTATTGCATCACAGTGATAATCAACCAACAGTGTCACGTCCTAATCGTCGTTTACACTGAGGAACCTCCCATTAGTGCCGGACCATGCAATGCACCGGGCATCCACCAACAGCGTTACGTACATCGAGGAACCTCCTGTTAGTGCCATGTGCTTAGCACACCTTCACGATCGAACTACCTTGTACCGAATACCAAATTCACATAATAAATAGTGTCTAGGCCTAACTGCCTGCATACACGTCTACCTTAGTCCTGTATTATTTAAATGTACATGATTAGGGAACTAACTTCCCTTGCTTATATAATATAATATATATATATATATTCTAAACCTGGGCTATAGGTTGAGGTTCAAGCCGCGCCTAAAATACATTAATTAGTCCACTGCTTACTACTATAACGGTCGATCGACTCCAGTATGCCTATCGACGGTCGGGTTTTGATTATTGTAAAATATATTTTTTCCTTAGTTAACATTAATCGTATTTTTAACGGTAAATCATATTCTATTTAACAGTGATTATCCCTCAACTTTTGACCGGATTTCATCTACAATTTTGCATATAATTCCAATAATTTTCTTGTATAACTTATAATTTCATTTACACGATTTCAATTCATCAATTTCATAATCACATATGTATTTTTACATCGCAAAATCAGTGTAGGGTGAGATCAACATGGTATATACGTATTAAATTTCAGATTCGATTCAAGGTAAGTAAAAGTGTGTATCCATACTAAAATTAGGTTAAATCAATTCAAATCATACCTCAAAATTTATTTTTATCCAAATCAACTTCTTCACTTTTACCAAAATTACAAATAGAGGTTATATCTATACGATCTATACTTTTATTCATATCTTAATATAATTGAAATTTACTGAATACATAATCCTCAAATTAAAAACTTTTATCTCAGATTAAATTGCATAAATTTCCAGATCAAATAGGTATATAAATAAACCTAATTACTTGTAAGTCAATAAAATTTAACAATCAACTCACTCACCTCTCAAGATCTTTCTCCCATTTATCGCGACTTGAATTGCCCTTACTTTGAATTATTGATCCCTCTTAGTTTGATTTTATCTCCGGTTTGATTATCACCTCTTCTTCCTTAATCTTTGTTTTTTTGAATTTTTGTTTTTATTTTATTTCAATGATTTTTGAGAAGACATAGAGTTTAGAGCTTACTTTTTAGATTAGGGTTCTCTAAACGAGTACTATAAGGGTTGACGTCATATTTACAATTGCTGAAATCAATTTCTAACATTTAATTTAATATAATGAAATCCAAGTCATTTGGCTTAGGATAACCTAGCCGAAAATGTTCGATCAGTCAAGCGGTTGATGCAGGGTGGTTGACCGTTATGGGCCAATTAGTCTCAATCACGGTGTCGACCGGTCAATGCTACTTAATTTAAAATTTACTTTCCTTTTTTATATTTTAATTATTTTCGATTTTAAATCTTTAAACATTAATAACTTTTCATACGGACTTCGATTACAAAACTTTATATACATACATTATCAAGAAAATAGCCACGAACGCAAGGTGCAAATTTCATAGCCAAATTTTGACGTTTGTTCAAATTCCACTTTTATATTTATTATTAATAAATTAATTTCCTTTTATAAATTTTCGGTTAATTTTTGCAAGGTGTTACAGGTAGCACCAATAGAGGTTTAAGAGAAAGGTGTTGAAGTTGGTAGAAGTTTAGATAGTGTGAAAGTAGAGGCGATAGTACATGAGAGACCGAGGAAAGCAGATGAAACGGGGCACTTTACATGGTAGGATTTTCTATGTATCACATTCAATTTCACTTACGATGTCATACAAGATAGTTTAGTATCTCGAATGCAAGGACAGACATAGATACTATTGATTGCTTATGATTGCATGGATGCGTGTTCGATGTTTGAGATGACTACTTGTAATAGTTAAGCAAGCGGGGTAACTATGGTTAACTTTTCCTTATTTGACTTATGATTTAGGGGCCAAATTGCTAAAAGGGAGAGAGTGAAATGACCCGTATTTTACATATTGAAGGATAGTAAAGTATTATTTTTAAATCCGTATGAGGTCGTATGACTCTATCACTTTGAAAAATGTCAACTAGTTGTGTTTTCTATCCTTAGAATTTTTATTGGATAGTTTTGACCTTAAAAATCTTATAAGGGTTGTAACTTTTGATAGGACCCAAAGTAGGGCCTGACACTTTTACAAGATTGGGTTGATAGTTTCTCTTTTCGTAGAGCAGTCATATTAAGAATTTGGACTGAACATTTAGGAGTTATGGCTGTATAAAGTTCTGGCTAATTTTGAGCAAATTAGTGGGTAATTAGAGGGTAGTTAGTGCAGTCCATTAGCCTAATTCAGGAATAGGTTTAATACCACTTCTTCTTAGCCATCACTAGTCATTCCATTTCATTTTCTAATCACCTCCACTAATCAAGAATTGTCCTAAATCCATCATATCTCCAAGTTAGTTAGTGTAATTAGTTGATTTAAGAGGGATTAACATAAAATAATAGTAGATGTGTTGTTTGGAGACTTTGGGATTTGTGTTTGGACTGTGCTACCTCAGATTTGCTTAGGGCTTCTTGTGCTTTGATCCAGGGTGAGTGATTTTACTTCTCTCACTATACTATGCTTATCTATACAGTAAAAAAGTGATTTTTGATATGATTACTAAAGTTAAAATGTTCTAAATCTTAGATCTACCATAAATGACACCTTAAAACTGTATTTAAAAAGATATATTTGTATTTTGACTTGGTTTATACCATTTACCAAACATAATAGATATTTTTATAGAAAATCAGATCTATAATGATTTATTCTAGTAAATCATGTTTGGATAGGTTATATTAATTGCTTGGATGTTGTATGATGATGTTTGACTTTTGTATGTATTATTTTGATGTGTTTGCTAGTTGTTTGCATAGCTAGAATTATGGTACGTCGTTTGGTGTAAATGACGCCAAAGTGTTCAAAATGCAATGCCACATTACGATGTGTAGGTTGAAGTCCCAGGAGACCCCGAAACAAATTGCAAGTGGATTGGAGTTGGTTTTTAGCCTAAATTATGGTCATCATTTATGGTTGGTGGTGGAGGCAAAGTGCTCGGAATGTGATGAAATTTGGATATGACATTCTTGAAGACTTGGAAGCCCACATGATAAGTTGTACGTGAATTGGAGTTGATTTGATGGCCCAAATTATGGTCGTCATTTATGATCGGTGGTTGGAGGCAAATTGCTTGGAATATGATGAAATTTGGATATGATGTTCATGAGACTTGGGAATCCCATAAGACAAGTTTCAAGTGAATTCGAGTTGATATGATAGCGCAAATTATGGTCGTCATTTATGGTTGGTAGTGATGGAATATGGTCGGTGGTGACTAAAGTTGGTTAGCATTGAAGTGCTTTGTATCATGGGCTTGCTTACTTCGGGTTCTCGATGGAAAACTTTAGGCAGGTCTTGCAAAGATATGGTCAGCATTGAGTTGGACTTAGGGAAATTTGTGGTTAGTGAAACAACTTGATGGTGAGAAGATTTCGGTTTTGGGCTAAGCTGCTTTGAGTTTGGCGTGGAGCAAAGTGAGGTGATGGCGAAAGTTACAACACTTGGCCATTTTGGCTAAGTGGTTGTCCATATGGTTGGGACAACCATACATGGTCGGTACTGACCATGTGGTGTCTGGACAATATGGTCATAACTTAAGAAACATGTACGGGTGGCATTGGTAAACATGCACTATGGCACAAAGTGAATCAAAAAGCAATGATCACACAACATAAGGCAGATTTTTTGTTATCCCACTTTTTCACACAACATATGACAAAACTGTTTGTTGTCTGAAGAGCCATAGAATCTTTCATCTATTGTCTGAATAACCCATGAAATATCTACGAACAAGCTTGTTATTCAGACAACATTTTATATGTCGTCTGATTTAAGTTATCAATTTTTTTATTTTGGGCTTCATCTTTTCCCTCTCAATTATTTCATGGCCACTTTTTTTGTTTCCCCCGTGTATATTTTTATTCCCCCTTTCTTACTGTTCTATTTTTTACTTGTTTCTTTTTTTCATTCCATATCAAAAATTCGACCGTTTCTAGAATTAGGTTTCAACCGCTCTAAATTTCGTCTGAATCGCCTTGCTCCTTCAATCGCCTTTCTTCTTCAATCGCCTTTTTTGCGGGCTCATTACTAAGTTGATTGCGTGCTTTGATTTAGGGTTTCTGATTAGAAACCGCCGCTTTGAAATTGTTGAAATCAATTTCCTTTCTTCTTCAATGATGCTCGCGTTCATTGATTAGTAGGCAATTTATGGTTGTAGCTTATTGTCGAGAGTTCTTCAATTTATATTGATACGATATCTGCCCCTTTCGATTTATATTATTCTCGACTTCTATGTCTAAAGCCGATGATGATTTGGGTATATTTAAAGGGTTTTATTCCTATGTTTTAGGTTTTGAAAATTTCATGCTTTGATTTCTGTTGTTCTATGTTCACACTCGTGTGTGTTGCTTGTACTTGCTGTACAATGTTGTATTTCTTGCTTAGTTGATGATGAATCCATTTTTGTTGGTTCTTGCTTTAATGCTTATGTTGGATGTTGTTTGAGTTATTTGTTGTGTTGAATTCGATTTTCCTAGTTTGCTTGTGTGCGAGTACATTTAATTATGTTTATGCTTATGTTGTTTGTTGTTTGGGTATATTTATAGGATCTTTCTTGGCTGTGGATTTCTCTGTTGTTTTAGTTTTCTTGTTCATCTTGGTATGATTTGTGGCACTGCCTTATTTTAATTTATGGCACTGCCTTGTTCAATCTGTGCCTTTTTCAATTTATGGCATTTGTTGTTTTAATTTGTGTCACTTGCTATTTGAATTTGTGTCTCTTTCTGTTTCAATTTGTGACAAGGCAGTGCACAATTGTGATGCCTTGTTTGTGCACTTTGATGATCCATGTTGCTTTTGCTATCTTGGTTCATCCATACTTGTTGTTGAGTTGCCTTTCTACTCACTATGTACATATATACATGTATAAACATATGTGTATATATGTATATTAGTATGCCTGGTTATGTCGAAATGTGTGTGCTTGGTTATATCAAAACCGTCCCTTGTTTACTATTTGCACTGGCACTTGATATACATATGTGTATGTATGTATATGTATGTTTATATCTGCATATCACTACATATTTATCTATCACTACATATGTGTGTATATATGTGTGAACTTCCATGTATATACATACATACATATATATGTATATATGTATGAACGTTCTTATATATACATATATATGTTTTAATTTGTGGCACTTGCTTTTGCACTGTGATTTCTAATTATACTTTCAATTTGATGTTTTAACATGTGAACCTCCATGCTTGAACCATTTTGAGGTTTGGTTGAACTTGTTTTCAGTTCTGAACCATTTTGAGTTGCATTTGAGTCAATGTGTGTGCTTGGTTTTGCTGCCTGGTTCAAGGCAGCGCTTTTGATACTTTTGAGCTGAACCAATTTTGAATTACTTAAGCTTTAACTATTTTGAGTATGTATATACATACATGTATATACATATGTGTATATATGTATATTACTTGATCTTTGAAGCATTGCTGTTTGGTTTGCTTGTACTTGTACTTGTATATATGCCTGGTTTGTTTTGATTGACTCCCTGATGCTTACTGTTGGTTGAATCTCTGAACATGTGTTGCATATATTATACATGTATACATGTATATACATATGTGCAAATATGTGTTACTACACACTTGTTGTTTTGCTTGAGCTTATTTATGTGCACTATGATTTCTTGTTACACTTTCAATTGCAAATCTGTTTATGTTCAGTTCTCACATATACTAATATGTACTTGAGCTTGAACCAATTTGAGTATGTACATATATACATGTATATGCATATGTGTATATATGTATATTACTTGAGCTTTAAAGCTTGCTGTTTGGTTTACTTGTACTTGTATATGTGCCTGGTTTGTTTTGATTGACTCCCTGATGCTTGCTATTGGTTGAGTCTCTGAATATGTGTTGCTTATATACATATATACATGTATATATGTGTATATGTGTGTTGCTACAACACTTGTTGTTTTGCTAGAGCTTGTTTATGTGCACTGTGATTTCCTGTTAAACTTTCAATTGAAAATCTGTTTATGTTCAGTTCTCACATATACTAGTACGTACTTGAGCTTGAACCATTTTGAGTATGTACATTTATAAATGTATATACATATGTGTGTGTGTATATATTACTTGAGCTCTGAAGCCTGCTGTTTGGTTTGCTTGTACTTGTACTTGTATATATGCCTGGTTTGTTTTGAGTTGTTGAATTGCTAAAACTATTTTTATGATATGTGCACCTGAGTTAAGCCCGAGGAGGCTTGGGCTTGACCTTGTGCACATTTGCACTGTGTTGAGCCTTCGGGCTTGACCTTTGCAATTTTCCGTGAGATTTAATCGATGCTCGGCCTTATGGTATTCACAGTGATACATTGCGCATATCATAAGTTGTCCATGTACATATATATTTGTTCCTGTCTAAAACATGAAAAGAAAAAAACTCATAAGCTGAGGCAATATTAAGGTTCAAATTCAATTTTATTTTTGCAATTTAGGTTTGTTTCCTTTTCCATTCTACCGTGTTGTTTATTTGACAAGTATAGGAGATTGTTGGACACAAGCTGGAGCAAGCAAATCAAGATCAATATCAAAAATAAACTTGAGTGAGCGTGAGTGAGTGCTAGTAAAAAACGTTATATATAAGAGTGTGGAGAAAAGTTTTATATATGAGAGTGATAATGAAAGTTGTATTATATTTGAAAATGTAAGTATAGTGAAAGTTGTATTGTATTTGAGTTTGAATTTGATTAGAAATAAGATATTTGTTTAAATAAAATTACGATTCATTATTTCATTCTGCAAATATAACATAAGTGTAATTGGTATGCATATTAGTCAATATATTATGTTGTCTAATAGGAAATTCTAGAAATGATACTATAACATCAGACAACATATGGTTTTTTATTTTTGTTGTGTTACTACATATCAGACGACGTGGCATATTTGTGGTCTGATGTGCAATGAGACGGCACGAGATTTAACGATAGATAGATATACAATCAGGCAACGGAGCATATTTGTGATGCCCCACCCCAAGGCCTACGTTAACAAAGCGTATTACTGGGTAATACTGTTTGCTAATGCGGAGAATAGGGCTGGTTAGGAGCGACCATCTATAGCTTTGTCTTAAACATCTACTGAATACGTCGATTTAGTGTTCTATTTTTTTCTATCTCAAGTGGATCAACATATTCAATAAATGCTTAATACAAAACTACAGTGGCTAACAGATCTATCAGAACAAAATACAACAACAAAATGTACATCACATCACAGAACAACAAACAGATATACATATATACATATACACTGATACATCCCAGTACAATACAAAATGATACATCATAAGTGGTACTAAGACCACACTATATACAACAAGTCAAAAATATCGATACATATCATAGTTAATCAAAAAGACTACAAAACTCCACAAAAATAGATAAGCAGATCTAAGGCGGAAGCATCTAAGCATAGTCAAAAAGCAGATATCTAACCTGAAACAACTCGGTTTGACCCGAGTATAAAATACAAGGGTCGGTCTAGCTAAAACAACTGATTAGCAATAAATAAATGATAATATGAAGCATACGGTAAAGGGGTGATAATTCTTCTCGAATGAGAAGAGGTAATAGTAAGAACCTGCCATTACTTCAAGTGAAGTAGCTTTACTAAATATAAATCCTCGAAAGAGGTAAACTCATCGATAAAACAACTAAGTATAATAACGCCTCATATCATCGACAAAATCCCAAAAGCCATTTGTAACGACCCGTAAATTTTAACTGTTAAATAACGTAATTAGTTAAATTTTGTGAAATTTTAAAACAATAAAATTTTGAAATTTAATTTTGATATTTGGAATGCGACTAATTAAAAATAGCAACTGGTAAATTTTCGTCCGAAAATATGAAAATTTATTTCGCGCGTAAATTTACTTCAATTTAATCAGTTAAAATTGATGATAATAAAATGTTTTCCAAACCTAAATATTTTTACATGGAAAATTTGTAAATCATCTTCTGAGTGAGACGTCATCTTTCGTTTCGTCAAATTTGGACTTCTGTTGCTCCGTTTATCTTAATTCGGTTAGAATAGCAGCATTTCTGGTACCGGTTATCGACTTTTGATCGGATGATCGTACCACTAATATCTGTGTACCGTTTTAATCGTCTCGTCGTGCTGATCTCCATGGTATATTCAACTCTGCAATTTGAGATCCGGTACGCGTCGAAAAGAATAAACAGTTCACCGTAACGGTACCGAATTTTGACTTTACATTTTTCCCTTAGTCTTCAAATCTATAACGTGCAGCCCAACAACAATTAATTGGTTTAATAATTCTCCAGAAATCAAGGGGTGACTAATTCTATTTCTACTGTTCAGTATTTGTGGACCTGTTCTTTCGTTGCCTATTCCTATTCACGGTTGCTTCAAAGATGAGAAAACCATTAATTGCAACATGTTGCTGTCACTTCTCCTTCCTTTTTCATTTGTATTTCAATTGTTTATTTTACCTTTATTATTTCTTCCCAATCCCCTTTGCCAGATCGAGACCTACCCAACCGAACTCCACGCCAGCCTTCCTCCGCCACCCTCCGCCCTGCAGATCTGCCACCTCACCACACGTGGCCTTGAACCCAAAACCCACTGACCCACAACTCCTCCGCCTTCAACCACCACGCATGTCGTTCACCACCAGACCACCACCACGTCATGCCTGTCCCCACACAACCCACAACTGAGATCACCACCTCCGAGCCTCCTACCCTAGTTCCCACGCCTTCGCCCATCACCACGCCACCAGATCTCCGCGCACCTGACCTCGACCACGCACCCTCCACAGCTCGTCTCGCCACTTTCACCTTTCCGGCCTCCCCCTACTTCGTGCCTCACAACCCACGACCGCCACGCCTCCCACTCATCCAACCGAGAACCACCACCACTTTCACCCCATGCCTTTTTTCCCATGCTACCAGAACCTTCGCAGCCGATCCATCAATCATGCCAGCAGCCTCGTCCTTGTTTATATGTATGTGAGTAGTTATATATATTTTCGGCTGTATAGTTATTTGTAGTTTACAATGTTAAGATGATGATATATAATATGTTTCTCTTGTTTCATATTTACAGTTTAAGTATTTGGGTTTTTTTGAAATATATAAGTTACTATAATATATGTTTATAGATATATACTGTTTGTGTAAAGTATAATAAAGTAAGATTTATATATCTGTTGTAGTCGAATGCATTCATTCCTATCGAGCTAGATGTATATAAAAGTATATATATATATAGTGTTTACAGTAGGGTATTTCAAGCCTATGTTGCCTATATATGGCTGTACGAGTTATATGGATGATTTATATACATATTTATATAGTAGTTGTTATATTGTAAGTATATATACAAAAAAAAGAGTTTTTACAATAAAATAAACAAACGTTTTATATATATATAGATATGTGTAATGTAGTCTGTCAGTTGGCATATATCATATATTGTTGTCTGCACTTAAAATATACTAGTTACTATAATATATATATTATTATCTAAGTAGTTCGCTGATATACAAGTGTAGTGTTAAATTGAAATGGTTTACTGTAATTGTATATATAGTTATATTATAACCTATGGACAATGTTAGATGAATCTATTTTCGATGTTGTTAAAATATATATATAAGTATACGGTGTACAATGTTTTAAGTATGTTAGTAGATATACGTGTGTCTTTTATAAATTGGATATATATAGTATACGTATGTCTTTTGTCTACATAAGGGATGTTTCTTCAATTTGTTCGGATATACCTATATTTATAATATTTCATAATAGGATGATGGTATAGTATAATTAGTAAAGTTGGCTAACTGTTCGGTTTTCATTGTATTATATAGTTATATTTGTAAGTGTACATATATAAAGTTATGTTATGCTGAAGCTTTTAGTTTTACTTTATGTACTAAAGTATATTTGTATATATAGTATATGAGTAGTTACTGTATGTTTTGTTATAAAATTTGTTTTACTGTATATATGGTTGGATGTTCAAAGTGTTAAAGTTATGTTATATATATTAGTAGGTGCAAGAGATATTTTGATATATAAATATAGGTTCTGTTAGTTTAATTATAAATGAAGGGTGTATATAATATTGCTATAAACTATAATATGTATATATACAGAATTTTACAAGTCTGTTGTGTTTCAACATATATATTTTATACGGTCTATATATTGCAAGCTGAGGTTATATTTGAAACTTTGAAAGTTGTTTGTTATATATATTAAGTCTAAGTTGGTCTGTTATTATATAGTTTATATATATTTGTTCTGAGTTGTATATTTCATAAGTTATATATTTAATTTAATATGTGCTGAAATTTGGATATGATTTTGTATAAATATAATTTCATATGTTTCATCTATAACAATTTACTTGTATAACTTATCTTCATCGATCACATTCTGATTCGTTCCTCATCGATTCTTATCTATCAGCTTTGTCCATAAAATCTGCTATCAGCTTACTTCACTTTGAGACTGTTGTTTGGATTGTTCGATTTTCTAGATCGTGATCAAATTCGTAGTTGGTTGTGTTTCAAACTTCTCTAACCTCGAAAGGTGAGCAATCACTCACGATTAATGTTCTTATATTTATTAGATTTAATTTCAATTGGAACGTCAATTGAAATACGCTGCTGTTAGTTGTTCACATTGTTATATATATATATGTCATTAACTGTATCTGTTCACCTGTGACATCCGACACCATTATCTGTTATTTATACTGATGATATATGCCTGTTACTGTTGTTATTTTATTATCATATCTGTTATCACTCTGCAAGTTCCCTATTAGTATAGAATCACTATGGGTTGAAATGATACATACCCGAACGATCTGTAGAATAGGAGAAAATCGTTATGGGTTGAAATGATAAACCCAAGCGATTTTCATTGAATTGAATTTGGGATTTCGGGTTGAAAAGATATATACCCGAATATGTTTTAAATTGCGGATTGAAATGATAAATATCCGTATCACTTGACCATAGGATAGAAAATTATATACAGGCACCGTTGGTCTATATATAAACGTTTTGAAAATGATTTCTATGGTTTTGAAAAGAAATATATGGTTTTGATAAATATTGATTTTAAAGATTTATTAAAGTTAATTTAATAAAGTTGATAAATAATATGTTTAAGTATTTAATATCTATATTTTTAAATATAGAATTTGTATTGATTTGAAATTGATTGAAATTGTATTTATTTAAGAATTATACTTAAATAAGTCTGATTTGAAATGTATTGAATTTGAACATTTAAAGAAGTGATTTTCAACTTGAAATTTGAAAGGGTGACTTAAATGGATATTTAAAACGTATAAATATTTAAATGAGATCTGTTGTTTATTTAAATTGTAAATTGAAATTGTATTTAGATGTTATGGAAATGATTAAGTTAATATTTCAAAACTAAATAATTGTAAAGTGAATTTGATATGTATATAAATTTATCGAATTTAGTTTTGAAATGATGAATATTTAAAAGCCTTGAAATATATTCAAATTGAAATGACTTATTTTATGGTTCAGATATGTATTTGAAATCGATAAATTGAAATGGTATATTTAGAAGCTGAATCGAGTTGAAACTAATGATTTGAGATTTGATTAAATTAATTTTTTTGGAATTCGAGTTAATTTGAATCGATTTGTGAAATTTGAGGAAATTAATTTATTTTATAACGAAATTTTAATATCTAAACTGTTTAAAAGAAAAGTGTTATGATTTCCAAAATACTATGATTTCCAGACTATGATTTTGAAAGCATTATAACTTTGGAAAGTAATATGATTTTGAAAATGGATATTTGAAGTGAAATGATATCGTATTAAATTGAGTTTTCGAAATGATAATGATTTTGGTTTAAAGTATAAACTATTTTGAAACGACCACGGTGTTATAATCACGATTGGTTGGCAAAGAGACCGGGATCGGATATGGACATACTCTCTGTCGATACCGAAAACCACTTTGACAACCGTGTACGCGGTGGAGATTCCAGAATGAAGTAGGATGGTGGCGACGTTCTTAAGGTATGTTACGTGGACCCAACTCCCGTGAGTTGGCAATAAGGTGGCTAAAACAGGAGCGATCTCGGACCAGTGAGGTAGCACCTCTTCTCGGATGCATTTCTTCGATATTATACTCTTACTTGTGATTTGACTAGATGGCCATCCTCCGATTTGGGAATGTTGTTCGAGGTGGAACGGTAGTGGCTGCTATGCGTATCCATCAGTCCGTGTGCGTAATTGGTATATCTACCCTGGCATTGCCTAGTTGTGCCGTGTCACCTACCATACCGAGCTTTACTACGATTATGATTTTAAGATCCGACCGCGTTAAGGTTCTCCATCCCCTTAACGCTATTTTCCGATATGATTATACTTTACTTATTTAGACACTATTATAATAGCGAATATTACTACATAGTAAATAGTTTAACGGATCCTTAGGGGATGGTTATCCCAAACATCCTTTAAGTTACTTGTATTTTTGTTGATATTTCACTTGAGTTAGATTTATTAATATAAGAATGTTAATCCTGACTCGAGTGTTTTGTGTTTTGCTTTACGCTCGGGTCAGACTGAGTGATACAGCATTTGAGACTCACCTTTGGAGATTGGAGCTTCGTTTGGAGATCCAGCAATCTATCGATCCTGCTTTCAGTTATTCTGTTGATTCCAGTGATGAATTCAGATCTGGTATTTGATTATTGTATTGAGACTTCTATTGTATTCGAGACCTCTGTTGTATCTTGTTTAACTCTGTTATATATATAGTAGCTTCATGAACTACTATCCTTTGTTTCCGCTGCATTATTGTTATATTACTCTGTGTCTGTGATCTGTAATTATTTTATTTACTGTATATGCTGAGTTTTGCCAAATTTTATTTACAACGCAGTATTTTGAGCAATTCAACTCCGGCATGAGTGTCTACCTATACACTTATAATGGATGCGAATGGTTGAAAATACTGGGTCGTTACATGTGGTATCAGAGCTCTGGTTTTAGGAAAAACTCAGCATATGTGGTAAATTCGATTACAGAATCACTTTCATTCGAGCTTGAATTCCTTCTTCTTTGACTCGGTTCCTTTGAATTTTGGAACGTTCACTTCGGTTCCAAAGTCCATTCGTGTCTCTCCTATTCGTGTCTTTTGATTCTGGAGTATTTCATAACTCCACTTCGAATGATCTCTATAATAAAATCGGCGGTCTCGCCAATCTTCAAATAATTTGTACTGGGTTGAAACTCCTTTACAATCGGTATTGATTCACCGGAGATTTCTGTATCCTCGGTTTACGATGCTGCTGTCTTAAGCTATACCCGAATTTTTCCTCTGGTAATCGAATGTCGATTCGCTTCAGAATTCTACATCGATCTTATCTATGAAGTCACGGTTGACCCGGTTAAGGTTGCCCGCGATTTATACAATTTTATCCATCTTCCTGTTGAAATGCAATCATCTAACCTTCGTTTCGAGCCAATCTATTTTAGATTAGAATTCTCTTTGATTAGAGTCCCTCTATTTGGATCTCTATCCTTGTGTTGGAACCCAATTCTGGAATCATCGTGTGAGGGAGTGTATTTGTAATTAATATAAAATAGTTTATGTTTATAGTGTGTTGTTTGAGTTGTTGATGTTGGTTTGGATTTTCGATCGATTCGTCTGATCAACGCTATCGATAGGATTTCCAAAACACTTGAACAGAGCAAACTGACACAATATAATTTTTAAATCTGATAAATGAAATAAATTTGTATGATTATATTATAAAAATATAAGAAAAATTTTCTGGAATTAAAAGTTAAATAATTTGGTTGTTGAAATGATAACATTTGATTATCATTTTATTGTTTTGTAAGTCATTGACTGTTGCAAAATGATAACTGTTTTGAATTTATTTGGAATTGAAATGAATTTAAATTGAGAATTTAAGAATTAAATTTCTGGTGATTTCAAACTTTGTTTTAAGTCTTAAAATGTATATTAGTTAAAGTATTTTCGAATAAAATGGTTTTTCAAAGAATTTTAAAATGTTGAAATCTGTGCTCTTCTCTTTGTCGCTGGAAAATAATTTCGGTGATGGCGGCCGCATCATCGACATTCATTTTCGAGTTTCGAAGAGGAGAAACCATTCTGTAGCTTTGCTACGGTTTTGTTTTGAAAAAAAAAAATATTCGATTTGAATTTCTTCAGTATAATTTGATGTATATATATATAAGCATCTGATTTTAAAATTAAATTTGATTTGATATAAATATATTATATATATCTCTAAATTGTTGAAGTAAATCGGAGATTTAAAAATCTTAAATTTTAGATTAAAGACGATTTCAATTATAAACTAAAGTCAAAATTCTTGGATAAATAGTTAACTGGGAATAACTGAATTGTATAATCTTATTTGTATAATACTCAATTACATCTCAACATAACTTACCTAAAATTTTCAGAATTTAAAAATGTAATTGGATAATATACAATATAAAATGAATTTATAAGTAAAATTTGAGTGGTTATAATAAATGTTATACAATTAAAATTTAGTTATAAATATCAATTGAAATAAATAGAATTATAAGTTAAGTGGATAATAAGATGAGACAAATAAATTTGTTTGGAAGGAATTAATAAATTGAAATTTGATTAAAGTATGGAAATACCTTGAATTTAAAATCAATTATTGAATATAAATTGATTTAAACTGAAATTTATATGGTTTAAATTAATTTATATGGTTTAAAATATATGTGATAGGACATATTAAGTGGAATAAATTTATTAATAATTTGGAATAAAAGAATTTAATTTGTCGAACAAAATATGGGGAAAATAAATGATTATACAAATTTGATGACTTAGAAATTGTTAATTTAGGATGACTAGACATAAGGTAATGAATTCAGAAATAGTTGAATTGATTTAACTTAAGTGAACTCAGTGGATTAAATCAAATTGTTAAATATTAATTAGTTTAATTTGAAATTATATGGTTTAAATTAATTGTCTTATCTTGTCTTTTAATCTATTTTCTTTCTGGTTGTTTCTACTCTCCTACCTCCTTCCTTTTCGGGGACGAAAAGTTTTGAGTGGGGGAGAGTGTAACGACCCGTAAATTTTAACTGTTAAATAATGTAATTAGTTAAATTTTGTGAAATTTTAAAACAATAAAATTTTGAAATTTAATTTTGATATTTGGAATGCGACTAATTAAAAATAGCAACTGGTAAATTTTCGTCCGAAAATATGAAAATTTATTTCGCGCGTAAATTTACTTCAATTTAATCAGTTAAAATTGATGATAATAAAATGTTTTCCAAACCTAAATATTTTTACATGGAAAATTTGTAAATCATCTTCTGAGTGAGACGTCATCTTTCGTTTCGTCAAATTTGGACTTCTGTTGCTCCGTTTATCTTAATTCGGTTAGAATAGCAGCATTTCTGGTACCGGTTATCGACTTTTGATCGGATGATCGTACCACTAATATCTGTGTACCGTTTTAATCGTCTCGTCGTGCTGATCTCCACGGTATATTCAACTCTGCAATTTGAGATCCGGTACGCGTCGAAAAGAATAAACAGTTCACCGTAACGGTACCGAATTTTGACTTTACATTTTTCCCTTAGTCTTCAAATCTATAACGTGCAGCCCAACAACAATTAATTTGTTTAATAATTCTCCAGAAATCAAGGGGTGACTAATTCTATTTCTACTGTTCAGTATTTGTGGACCTGTTCTTTCGTTGCCTATTCCTATTCACGGTTGCTTCAAAGATGAGAAAACCATTAATTGCAACCTGTTGCTGTCACTTCTCCTTCCTTTTTCATTTGTATTTCAATTGTTTATTTTACCTTTATTATTTCTTCCCAATCCCCTTTGCCAGATCGAGACCTACCCAACCGAACTCCACGCCAGCCTTCCTCCGCCACCCTCCGCCCTGCAGATCTGCCACCTCACCACACGTGGCCTTGAACCCAAAACCCACTGACCCACAACTCCTCCGCCTTCAACCACCACGCATGTCGTTCACCACCAGACCACCACCACGTCATGCCTGTCCCCACACAACCCACAACTGAGATCACCACCTCCGAGCCTCCTACCCCAGTTCCCACGCCTTCGCCCATCACCACGCCACCAGATCTCCACGCACCTGACCTCGACCACGCACCCTCCACAGCTCGTCTCGCCACTTTCACCTTTCCGGCCTCCCCCTACTTCGTGCCTCACAACCCACGACCGCCACGCCTCCCACTCATCCAACCGAGAACCACCACCACTTTCACCCCATGCCTTTTTTCCCATGCTACCAGAACCTTCGCAGCCGAGCCATCAATCATGCCAGCAGCCTCGTCCTTGTTTATATGTATGTGAGTAGTTATATATATTTTCGGCTGTATAGTTATTTGTAGTTTACAATGTTAAGATGATGATATATAATATGTTTCTCTTGTTTCATATTTACAGTTTAAGTATTTGGGTTTTTTGAAATATATAAGTTACTATAATATATGTTTATAGATATATACTGTTTGTGTAAAGTATAATAAAGTAAGATTTATATATCTGTTGTAGTCGAATGCATTCATTCCTATCGAGCTAGATGTATATAAAAGTATATATATATAGTGTTTACAGTAGGGTATTTCAAGCCTATGTTGCCTATATATGGCTGTACGAGTTATATGGATGATTTATATACATATTTATATAGTAGTTGTTATATTGTAAGTATATATACAAAAAAAAAGAGTTTTTACAATAAAATAAACAAACGTTTTATATATATATAGATATGTGTAATGTAGTCTGTCAGTTGGCATATATCATATATTGTTGTCTGCACTTAAAATATACTAGTTACTATAATATATATATTATTATCTAAGTAGTTCGCTGATATACAAGTGTAGTGTTAAATTGAAATGGTTTACTGTAATTGTATATATAGTTATATTATAACCTATGGACAATGTTAGATGAATCTATTTTCGATGTTGTTAAAATATATATATAAGTATACGGTGTACAATGTTTTAAGTATGTTAGTAGATATACGTGTGTCTTTTATAAATTGGATATATATAGTATATGTATGTCTTTTGTCTACATAAGGGATGTTTCTTCAATTTGTTCGGATAAACCTATATTTATAATATTTCATAATAGGATGATGGTATAGTATAATTAGTAAAGTTGGCTAACTGTTCGGTTTTCATTGTATTATATAGTTATATTTGTAAGTGTACATATATAAAGTTATGTTATGCTGAAGCTTTTAGTTTTATTTTATGTACTAAAGTATATTTGTATATATAGTATATGAGTAGTTACTGTATGTTTTGTTATAAAATTTGTTTTACTGTATATATGGTTGGATGTTCAAAGTGTTAAAGTTATGTTATATATATTAGTAGGTGCAAGAGATATTTTGATATATAAATATAGGTTCTGTTAGTTTAATTATAAATGAAGGGTGTATATAATATTGCTATAAACTATAATATGTATATATACAGAATTTTACAAGTCTGTTGTGTTTCAACATATATATTTTATACGGTCTATATATTGCAAGCTAAGGTTATATTTGAAACTTTGAAAGTTGTTTGTTATATATATTAAGTCTAAGTTGGTCTGTTATTATATAGTTTATATATATTTGTTCTGAGTTGTATATTTCATAAGTTATATATTTAATTTAATATGTGCTGAAATTTGGATATGATTTTGTATAAATATAATTTCATATGTTTCATCTATAACAATTTACTTGTATAACTTATCTTCATCGATCACATTCTGATTCGTTCCTCATCGATTCTTATCTATCAGCTTTGTCCATCAAATCTGCTATCAGCTTACTTCACTTTGAGACTGTTGTTTGGATTGTTCGATTTTCTAGATCGTGATCAAATTCGTAGCTGGTTGTGTTTCAAACTTCTCTAACCTCGAAAGGTGAGCAATCACTCACGATTAATGTTCTTATATTTATTAGATTTAATTTCAATTGGAACGTCAATTGAAATACGCTGCTGTTAGTTGTTCACATTGTTATATATATATGTCATTAACTGTATCTGTTCACCTGTGACATCCGACACCATTATCTGTTATTTATACTGATGATAAATAACTGATGATATATGCCTGTTACTGTTGTTATTTTATTATCATATCTGTTATCACTCTGCAAGTTCCCTATTAGTATAGAATCACTATGGGTTGAAATGATACAGACCCGAACGATCTGTAGAATAGGAGAAAATCGTTATGGGTTGAAATGATAAACCCAAGCGATTTTCATTGAATTGAATTTGGGATTTCGGGTTGAAAAGATATATACCCGAATATGTTTTAAATTGCGGATTGAAATGATAAATATCCGTATCACTTGACCATAGGATAGAAAATTATATACAGGCACCGTTGGTCTATATATAAACGTTTTGAAAATGATTTCTATGGTTTTGAAAAGAAATATATGGTTTTGATAAATATTGATTTTAAAGATTTATTAAAGTTAATTTAATAAAGTTGATAAATAATATGTTTAAGTATTTAATATCTATATTTTTAAATATAGAATTTGTATTGATTTGAAATTGATTGAAATTGTATTTATTTAAGAATTATACTTAAATAAGTCTGATTTGAAATGTATTGAATTTGAACATTTAAAGAAGTGATTTTCAACTTGAAATTTGAAAGGGTGACTTAAATGGATATTTAAAACGTATAAATATTTAAATGAGATATGTTGTTTATTTAAATTGTAAATTGAAATTGTATTTAGATGTTATGGAAATGATTAAGTTAATATTTCAAAACTAAATAATTGTAAAGTGAATTTGATATGTATATAAATTTATCGAATTTAGTTTTGAAATGATGAATATTTAAAAGCCTTGAAATATATTCAAATTGAAATGACTTATTTTATGGTTCAGATATGTATTTGAAATCGATAAATTGGAATGGTATATTTAGAAGCTGAATCGAGTTGAAACTAATGATTTGAGATTTGATTAAATTAATTTTTTTGGAATTCGAGTTAATTTGAATCGATTTGTGAAATTTGAGGAAATTAATTTATTTTATAACGAAATTTTAATATCTAAACTGTTTAAAAGAAAAGTGTTATGATTTCCAAAATACTATGATTTCCAGACTATGATTTTGAAAGCATTATAACTTTGGAAAGTAATATGATTTTGAAAATGGATATTTGAAGTGAAATGATATCGTATTAAATTGAGTTTTCAAAATGATAATGATTTTGGTTTAAAGTATAAACTATTTTGAAATGACCACGGTGTTATAATCACGATTGGTTGGCAAAGAGACCGGGATCGGATATGGACATACTCTCTGTCGATACCGAAAACCACTTTGACAACAGTGTACGCGGTGGAGATTCCAGAATGAAGTAGGATGGTGGCGACGTTCTTAACACTACGCCATAGATGGCCTATTGCAACGAAAATACAAGATGTTGCTAGCTACAATGTAACGATAGCTATGCTGATTTTTATCTATTACAACATTAGCTTCAGGATGTTAGCATAGATATCAACACTATGTTGCAGTAGCTATAGACTTATAAAAATATTATAAAAAATGAGTGCGGGCTGAAATAAAAAGCGGGTTGAAATAATTTTTAACGCGGGAATCAAAAAGAAAGTGGCAAAAGTTAGGGTTTCACTCAAACATTTAACAAAATACGTACTCCACCGCTCAACCTCTCAAACACTCTACGATGGAGCAAATGGAGTAGATGTCGATGCTAGAAAATTTCATCATCGTGTTGAAGAGGGAAAGCAGCCACAAACATGCTAATGTTTTTCGCTTCCCAAAATCAAAATCAAATTTTACTTTCTTTCTCAAAAATCGAATTTCCCAAAATCGAAATCAAAACGAAGCAGTGCAATAGCAAATCGATTTATTAGAGGCCGCGATTGCTGTTGATGTCGATTGTGGTTGGTGAGATGATGGTGACTGGTTTGGGATGATGCAGTTTCGATTGCCGTAGGTGGTTGAGGCGAGTTCGTGTTTTTTGGGATGGGCGATTCAATGTTTTCTAGTTAAGGTAGGGTGGATTAGTGTGTTTGAGGATTTGGGGAAGTAGCAGTGATTTGGGGTTCACTCGATTTTGGCTGCGAGGTGGTGGGTCGTGAACTAGTGATGGATGATGTTTGGACTGCAGTGGGGTGTTGTTTGTTTAGGTTCGAGCAGTTCAGGTTGTGGAGGTTATGTGATGTGGGATGGTGATGGCAATGTTGTGACGTTGTTGAGGAATAGGCAATAGGCAGATGGTTAAGGAGGTTTGTATAGTAGTTGTAATGAAGTGGTTTTGCTGGAGATGATTTCAACAGTGGGTTTTGTAAGAGACGGTAGAGAGAAGACAGTAGATGTGCGACAGAGTTATGTATGCAGTTATGAGCAATTGTTTGATGATATAAGTTGCTGCTTGTAGTTGTTGTATTGTATGTTATGAATATTGCACTGCAGTGATATGTAGTTGCACTGGTTGTCAAATGTGCAGATGGTGGAAATGTCAGTTGATATTGCTCATAACACTGCAGTGACAGTTGTTCGTATCCTTGCTTTTGGGTTGTGGCAATCCAACTGTAGCTATCTCTTGGTGCCTTTGTTTTCTTAATTATGCTATCTCTTGGTGCGGCAGCTATTCCTACCCTAGTGTAAAAGTCTGGAGGAGAATATATATCAAAACGTGTGGGATTGAAGTCCATACGCCAGCCATCTGCCAAGTATATCTTAACCTTCAAGGTTCTCTTTACAGGTAACTTTTCCCTAGGATCAAATACACCACTTATTAAAAAGTGAGGTTTTAAGCACCGGCTATTCCATAAACATTTATATTCAGGTACTGCAGTCGGATGCACTTTGAGGTCATCATCATCATCCTCAACGTCACTTTCACCATTCTCGTCATGTATATATCGATTAAAATTGCATGCACTTGAAGAGAACAGTAATCATACTTAAGCACTCTTCACTTTCAATATTAAACGGTCTGATTAAATTTTGAAACTCAATTGAATTTTTGCATTTAAACATGTATCAAACCCTTTTCTCACTAAATCAATGTTTGTCAACCACAGATAGCACTCGTGACAATCAAATTGAAGTATAAAATGTATGATTTTACAGTACATGTTATAAATATTGAGCCAGGTGATATTTACTAACTGAGTTGGAATAATCTACATCGCTTTATGGACCATGGTCGCTGCTTCAGAAATGAAAGCCATATTTACTAACTTCTGGGGAAGTGATTCCAGTTGTCTAGATGTTAGATAGCTACAGCACCTTTCATGAAGATCTTGAGCTCTGCGCTCCCTTTGTCTTTGATGTTTCCTTTTGTTTTCAAGTTTTTTGTTTTTTTTAACGCTTTTCAGCATCGGAGATTGGTAATGGATCTGTACGAGAAGATGCATTGTTTGTGTTGCTAGTATTATTTTCTCTTTTTGATGGTCTTCGGATTCACCGGAGAAGCTACCAATATTTGATACAAAATCATATTCAGTAGCACCATCAAGTAGATGCTCTTTTGTTTCATCCACGATATTATGCAAATGCGCGTCGGAATATGGTGTTTGTGTGATACTGGTAGATGTTGGTGCAGTTTCAAGAACATGAAATGCACCTACAGTTGGATTGCTACTGACAAATTACACTTAGAAAGCTAAATCGTCCTCTCACCAGCGTTGGCGAGCTTGTCGATTGAGCGACTTAGCCTAGGTATGAGCATTGGATGCATTGGATGCAGATAAGAGTCCTGGGGATATATCCAAAAACTAAAAGCCCTGTTTTAGTCAATCAACGTGTAAGTTTTCCTACCCAAATCACATTATCATATGCATGCTAGTTCATGTAAAACAAGAACAAGCTATGAGCATACGAGAAAAGCTATATTACTATTCTTTATTGTGTATTGATTTAATAATTCGTTAATTTTTCAGACAATAATAGTTCATATATTCATTAACTTCTCTTAATTTCTTACTTCTATTTTGGGTTTGTAGCATTAACTTGATATGGATTTATTCAACTTATGTGGTCTTAAGAAAATTTTGTCGTGAAGCACTAATGGTTTATTTTATCTATAGATGAATATTGAATTACATACCCATTCTTTCTTTGTCATGTGCATGTTTTCCATTTATGTAGTTAAGGTGTTTGATGTTTGATATAATTGTGTTTTATAGAAGGAAAGTGTATTATCGCCTGGTGGCTTTAGATTGATGTTAATATGTCTGCATACCATACGCCAATTATTTTTCTATACACTTGGCTCTTTAATAGTTTGTACTGCTATGGTATTTGTTAACTATTAAGCTATTTATATCTTTAATTTTTTTATCATACATTTGACTATTTTACTAAGTTTTTATTTATTATATGATAGCTTCAATGATGCCTCTTATTTTTAACTGACTAAGATGCGGATTGATTTGGATAATGATGAACGAGGTAATAACACATTTGGTGAGTTTTCTTTCCTGTATAATTTTGTAGTAGATTAAACGTTAGAAGAAAAAGATATTGATAAGGTTTTAATATTGTACTGAAATAAACATATTCTTTTCCTAAACTACATGTTTGTTAAATAATTCGTATAATTGGATTTCAAGTTACTGTCCAAATATTTCCCTAAGTAGTTAAACTTAGACCGTGAATTGATTTTATTTTTTTCCTTTCTATTTGAGCATATTACATCAACCACTTATTGTTTCTTATTAATAACTTTTGTTTCTTTGAATCATTGATTATTTAGATCTCGAATCCACAAACACATTTGGAAATGTTGCTATGGCAATGAATATGCAATGAAGAAAATGATGAAGTTGCTGATAACATAACCTCAAAAGGAAGTAGAGGTGACAGAGGTCGTGGTGGCGATCCGTTTAGAAAAGTACCGGAGCTGTTAGCATGGGTAAGTCTATCCTCTACATGATTAGTGATATATGTTCTGTTTATGATATAGAAGTTTGTAACTAAAAGAATAACAAGCAGGCTATATAATCTGATATGTCACATTAATCATCCAGCAAATGTTTTTATTTCAATTTTAATGTATTAATTTTTATTGTATCTGTTTATTATTTTTGCATTTTCACATTAATTTACGACTCAATAGCTATTAATAACATTCCCCAACCATTTTCTCATTCATTTTTCTAACAATCCCCCAATATTAATAACACTGGTTTGAATACTTCAGTGATGCATTGTTGAGATCCCTCCAATATGTGCCAACTGTTAATGTATCTGAAAGGAGCACTTTTGTCCTGCCTATTGCTTTCCTTAAATCTGATCAAGATAGGAGTGTGCTCATTAAGAATTGTAGGAAGAGCAATAGAATTTAAGTCAGGGAAATTTGCATGAATTCTTGATTCACTTTAAAACTTGTTAATAGATATTGCAAAACAATTCTTGTTTAAGAAACTTGTTTCAAAATTGTTAATTTTATTTAATGTCACATTTTGAAACTGCTTTATTTTGCAGGATAAGATTGAAAAAGCAATAGTGAAGTGACTGTTTTATTTTATAATGCAGTTGGTTTATTTTAATTTGTAATTATGTCATTCTAATGTTAATTCCTTCATTTTGTGTAGGATGGAGGCAAATTTTATATTCCATCACAAGGGAAAATTTGAGAAGAATGGATATGTTGGTGGAGAAGAGAGTTTTGTCAAGGGCGTTGATCTGGATATGTTTTCTTACACAGTACTGATGGAGTATGTCAAGGAAGAGCTAAAGTACACTGAAATTGGAGGAGTATATTCATGAAATTGTTGCTACATATGTTGTGATTTTATACTTGCCGTTTCTTTATTTTTGCACTTGTAAGCTGCTGTTGCTCCATTTTTGCATCTGTGAGTTGCTGTCTAACCTTTTAAATAAAATTAGGCGAACTTGTCATGGGTGCTTAAGAAATTAGGCGAAGCTAACCCTGACATGCAAATTGATGTTGCGGGTCTTTGTGCGACCGTCTGCAGTGATGAAACTGGCACTGGAGCCACTAGAGGCACTGATGGTACTGGTGGCTTGGAAGCATGAAATTTGGAGGCTCGCAAAGATGAATTCACGTGTAGTATGTAGAATTTAATTAGTATGTACTGGCTGTTAATATGAATGCACTGGCTATGTTTGTTATTTTGTACTTGACTAAAACTTGTGTTGCTGGCTGTTATGAAACGACTTGTTGTTTGGCTGTTATGAAATGAATAGCTCTTTGGCTACTATGAAATGCAGTGTAATGTTGCAGTAGTATGATGTTGCAGTACATTTCCAATTTAAATTGCAAAAAGTGTTGCCGTAGATATGATATAATGTTGCAGTATGTGATGTTAAATGTGGTAATAAACTGGAAAAGTGTTGCCATTTTATTGGTAAAAGTGTTACCATAGATTAATGAATGTGGGCCCCACAAAACGGTTCCGTTAAGTTGGTTAACAGAATTAGTGGGCCCCACATGTTGGGGCCCAGATTGTGGGACCCACTTTTTAGTAAATTTAGTACCTGTGGCAACAACAAAACCGATGTTGCCTTAGGGTCACAAAGATGTTGCATTTGAGTCTGCGGCAACGCGGCAAAATGCAACACCGAGAAAGTGTTGCCTTAGCTCGTTTTTGGCCTCCAGCAACATTATTTGGCACTTTCTGCATCACTTCTTGTGTGTTGCAGTATGCAATCTATGGCGTAGTGTTAAGGTATGTTACGTGGACCCAACTCCCGTGAGTTGGCAATAAGGTGGCTAAAACAGGAGCGATCTCGGACCAGTGAGGTAGCACCTCTTCTCGGACGCATTTCTTCGATATTATACTCTTACTTGTGATTTGACTAGATGGCCATCCTCCGATTTGGGAATGTTGTTCGAGGTGGAACGGTAGTGGCTGCTATGCGTATCCATCAGTCCGTGTGCGTAATTGGTATATCTACCCTGGCATTGCCTAGTTGTGCCGTGTCACCTACCATACCGAGCTTTACTACGATTATGATTTTAAGATCCGACCGCGTTAAGGTTCTCCATCCCCTTAACGCTATTTTCCGATATGATTATACTTTACTTATTTAGACACTATTATAATAGCGAATATTACTACATAGTAAATAGTTTAACGGATCCTTAGGGGATGGTTATCCCAAACATCCTTTAAGTTACTTGTATTTTTGTTGATATTTCACTTGAGTTAGATTTATTAATATAAGAATGTTAATCCTGACTCGAGTGTTTTGTGTTTTGCTTTACGCTCGGGTCAGACTGAGTGATACAGCATTTGAGACTCACCTTTGGAGATTGGAGCTTCGTTTGGAGATCCAGCAATCTATCGATCCTGCTTTCAGTTATTCTGTTGATTCCAGTGATGAATTCAGATCTGGTATTTGATTATTGTATTGAGACTTCTATTGTATTCGAGACCTCTGTTGTATCTTGTTTAACTCTGTTATATATATTGCGATATCCCGGATTTTCAGGCATCGGATAATTGGATAGTTATCTAATTTAATTAAAAAAAAAATTGTATATATATATGTGTGTGAATATAGATTTTTAAGTAGAGTATTTATTTCAAATTGAAATTATGGATGTTTAAATATATATATATATATATATATATCAAATTGATTTTTAAGATTGATTTTTTTATTTTTATTTAAAAATTAGTTTGAATTTATATTTGGATTTCAAAAAGATAATATATAAATATCTTAATATATATTTTGGATTTAAAGGTATGTATAAATGATTTTTGTATAAATATAGTTTGTTTTTATTCTATTTCTTTAAAGAGATTTCCATTTATATAATTAAAATATGTATTTAGTTATTAGAAAATAAATTATAAAAGATTTATTTAAATAAATAAAATTATAATTATGCATGAGAGATATATGTGTTAACATATAAACACCTCTAATAACATGTGTAAATTTATCAAATGTGTTTAGTGACAAGTGTCACATTTTTATTTTATTTCTTTAATTTTAATAAATCAAAATTTAAATCTATATAGCACCACTTCTTATTCTTCACTCATTTTTTCCATCTCATTTTCTAAAAAATCAAACTGCAGCCACGTTCTAAATTAGAGAAATTTTACCAAACCTGTAAACATTTTCAAACCAGAGATAGATTCAAACAGCAAATTCATTTCAGTTTTAAAAGCAAAGTCATTTCAGCAACTCAATTAAGTTTCAGATCATCAAGAAATCCATCTCGGTTTTTAAAAGCTTAGATCATCTCAACAACTAAGTGTTGTCCAGTTTCAAAGATCAGGCATTTTCCAACATACAAGTTTTCAAATTAAAAACTGCTTCAAAGTCTCTGTTCAACATCTTATAATAGGTGAGTAAACTTGTATCTTAAAAGTTTAATCTGTATATATGTGTGATTGCATAAGATAATCTTGGAAATTATGATAAGTAGCATGTTTTGCATGTTTGTTTAGAGATGATTGTAAATATGAATGTGAATATGGATCTGCATGTCTCTGTATATAGTTAATATCTCTGTTCTTATTAACAGTCAAAACTAAATCAAAGAAAATCAATATCTCCCTATAAAAATACTTTCATGTTATGATCTTTAAAGGAAATTTGTTAGTAATTGTCAGATTTGATTTTTAAAAATAGTTTCCAGTATACACATGAAGTAATCGTGTCAAAAATTAAAGAGTACAGTGCTAAATCAATTTAAATCAAAAAAAATCAAAGTAGATAAATCTCAAGTTTAACTTATATGTTTTGAATCAATTTTGGAAACAATGATTTTTAAGAGTAAAATCTAGATTTTTAAACTTGTATTGATTGAGTAATTTGGGGTTGAACGGGAATTGAGATTTCACAAATTTCTGGCGATTGGTGAACCTGGGGTGTTCGGGGTTCGGGCCTGAGGTAGTTGGTGGATTGAGGAAGGCGAGAAAATTGGTCGGAAGGGTTAGCATGTGCCGTGGTGGTGCGGCGAAGTGATAATAGGGTTTAGGGACGAGTTTGGTCGTTGATGGGTTGAAGGGAAATTGGGTCGTAGTTGGTAAAATCGAATGGATCGGACCACGTGGATTAGGAGAAGGATGGGTTGACGAGTCTCCAATGATGAAGGCGTGAACGCTGGTGGTAGGAATGGTCGGCACGGGGTGGTTGCTGATGATCGAATGGGTTCAGGTAGATTCTTTTGTGCTCGAATTCGATTTCGAGACCATGCAAAAGTTCTGGGTGATGGGATGTTTTGGGAAGATCACCGATGACTGGCGAGTGACCTCGGCGATGATCAGTGGTGGTCGGAGTGTGTAACGACCCCGAATTTTAAATTTATTTAAATTAATAATTATTGAGATTTTTGAATAAAAATAGTAAATTAATTGATAAAGTAAGCGAGTTTCCCCGAATCCAAATATATTTTGATATAAATCATCTAATTTTATAAATATTGTAAATATTGTATATATTGGATTTAAAATTTAATCTTAAATAAATGGTTTAATGATGGTAATTGATGATAACGAATATTAGAGTTGATGGTTAATAATGGTTTGAGTTATAAAATAATATAAGACAATAAATATCTAAACTAGAAAATAATATATTATAAAATTTATAAAGGTATAGAATAACACATTAGTTAAATTAAAACCACACATTAAAAATAGCACCTCATTCATATTATAAAGACAAGTATATAGGCTGTAAAAGAAATACACAAGTTTAAATAATAAAAGAAAGAAGATAATAACAACTTTATATCTATATTTATATTACAAAATAAATAGAGTAAAATATAAAAACCATATCTCATCAACAATTAGATCTGCATAGTCAATCTAGACAAAAAAAAAAAGTAAATAAACAAAACAAAGTATAGTCAACAAAAACATAATAAAAGCAGCCACCACTTTAAAAACAAAAGAAAAGGATCTCAAATTCAATTTAAAATGAAGACAAGAAAGTGTAAGCTGTAAACATAGTATGTAGATTTAAAATAACCATTTAACAAATCAGGTAAATAGAATCTGGTGTGGAAAGTTTAGAAAGTAAATCAAAGTAAAGAAGATATCTATGTATCTAAAGAAATAATTCAAACAACAAAGTAACAAAACAAATGTACAAGCTCATAAATGCAGCCCCCAAACTTGTTATATCAGCCGAGACAAAGCATAAGTATATAGATAATTATATGCAAATTTGTACAAGTAATAAATGCCATGTCCTATAGCCATCACGCCAAAGTACCTCAGCCTCCATTGGCTAGGAAAATCACTGACCATTGTATAAAAAAATATATAACTTGATATTGTACAAACAAAATAATAACATGCCTATCAACTTCTTTTCTTTTTATATACCAACCTCATACATATCAGCTTCCTCCTCTCAATTCATTCGAAACTGAAAAAGAAACACTTAAGTAAAACATTATTCAACTCAAAGAAAACAAGCTTCAACATTTACAACAATACAATCAACTACAAACCAGAGATCAAGGGTATGATTTCAACTAGGAATTCAAAAGCCTGCAAATTCAAACTGCAATTTCAAACCTGTTTCAAACAGAAGAAACTCTGTTCTTCTTTCTTCCCATCAAGGTGAGCAAGCATGTTAGAACCATCTGTGTGTTTAATCTGAATTTATACTTGAAGTACGTTGTGAAAGATGATTGCTTGGTTGCTGTTTCTGTCTGTATGTTTGTTTATATGTGAGCAAACTTCCTATAATCTTCCATTTTGATTTATTCAGTGCTAATGATAGTTTACTATCATGATCGATGTTTGAATGTTGTTATGGAAAACAATTAAATGCATTCACCTGTGATACATATATGTCTGTTACAGGGGTATCTTCTTCTTCCTCTGTTTAACATTTCCATAGACTAGACCCATAAAACAAATCCAATACTTCTTTCCCGATTTGTTTTAGATGATAATCCTTGAATAAAAAGTGATTCTAATAACATAATCTAAGTTTTAAAAATATTAACAAGTTGAACTAACAAGTAAAACTATTTGGAGCAGTGAACTCACAGTAAAAAAACATATATATGTTAAAATTTAATTATTATAAATTTGTGTTTTGATTTTATAACTTGATTCGAGTTGGAAAATAATGATTTTCGAATATCACTTCATGATTTTTAGATTACTAAATTGGTAGAAAATGTTAGTTGAACGGAATTATTATTTTTGTGAAATTCTGATGATCGTCAGTGTTTCGTGAATCGGGCTTTGGGGCGAAGATAGCCTGAAGGGTGTAGATCAATGGAAAAATACTTTTGTGATTTATCTGAGCTCGAGATGGCCAGAATCGATCAAAATAGGGTTTTACACCCTGTGTTTATCGTAGGAGTTCGACTGGGTTTCGCGGCGAATAGGAGTGATCGGAGTTGATCGCGAGTGGGGCTGGAGACGCAGGGGATCGGGGCAAAGTGATGGCGAGAACGGCGAGATGTTTAGGGATCTAGAACGTCGGTGGCGATCGATTTCTGGTGGCGTATGGTTTTGGCAGTCGAATGGGTTACAGGAACAATGGGTCTCAAATTTGCTCGATTTCGTGGGGATGAGCTTTCGAGTTTTCTGGGATGTCGACTTGATCATCGACGACAACGCCGACACGTTGATGGTTGCGGCGCCAATCGAAGATGGCCTGAACGTATGTGCACGTACACCGGTGTCACTGCGTATCAGGGATAATTTGTTTTGGGGAAGAAAGGGGTGAGCTCGTGTTTTTGCTCGGGGAAAATAATGAAATGTTCGGGTGTGTTACTGGGGTGGTACGCGAGAGTTAATGGGTACAGGATTTTAACAATTTAAGTAAAAATAAAAGAAAAATATAAAGGAAAGGTGGTGACCTGGGAGGATGCTCGAGTAAAGTTGAGGAAAACCCGAAGTAGGACTCGAGTGTTCTAGAGTTTAGCTCGGTTCGCCTGGGGTTGTATGTTTCCAGATTTTAGCTGAATAAATTTCTAAAATTATTCCATTTATAAATAATGATTTCTTTTAGTTAAGTTAGGTGGCCAAACTAAAGGTTTTGAAATTAAAGCTCTTTAAACAATTAAGTTTTAAACTTATATTTCTGACGATTTATTTTAAATAAAAACTTAAATAAGTGATTAGGAGTAAAATCAAATGTTTTGAATTTTGAACTTAAAAAGTAAGTTATTTTATATTGTTAATAATAATCAAGTAATTTATGAATGATTAAGTAAGAAAAATAACTACTTAGTAAAAGTGAAAACTGGATAATTTAAGTTTGATAAATCAAATGTTAAGAGTTAATTAATTTTAAAGAATAATTTATTTAAGTGATTAAGAAACAACTATTAATAAACCCTGACTAGAAATTATTTATAAGCAAATGGACAGACTTAAATTAATCAGATATTTAAATTGAGCTTACTTATGAATGTTTGAATTCTGTTGAATGATATGAATTGTTGATATCCCTGATATATGATGCTTTGTGATACATCCTGATTTATGTTGTGATCTGTAATTTACTTACCTGTGATATATATCTCTGATCTGTGAATGAAAGATAAGCGATATAGTTTATATCGTTTATCAACTATATTTCTGTATTTTGGATATGTGATGATTGATGTTACACTATTGTGTGTAAAACCCTGGACCACACCTTTACACACACAAATATGGATTTCACGTGGAAATCGGTTAAGTCACAGATAATTTAAACTTGATGTTTTTGAAATTGAGATTTTAATTTCAATTGATTTTGAAATTAGAAATTCGGGTTTAAAGTGAAAAGCTTTTGAAATAGAATTTCAAAGATAAAAGTTATTTTGAATAACTTAATCGAGTTTTGAAATTTAAATAATTAGATTTAAATTTGAATTCAAATTTGAAATTGAATCCTATGATTGAAACTAGGGACTAAAGATGATATAAAATGTGTTTGTATGAATTAAACCATTTTAAAGTAGTAATTTGGGAATTTGAATTTAAACCAAGGATTTCAACTCGTATGAATGAATCAGATTTCCAAATTGAAAACTGTTGTTTTCGAATGATAAAAGCTTTTAGATAAGAAAAGAAATTCCAGTTTAAATTAAAGGAATTTCAAGTGAATTGAAAAATGGATTTTCCAAGTTATGAATTGTTTTGAAAGCTATGAATCAAATCTGTTATTTTTAACAGATTTAAAATGATGTTTTGTTTAAACCATTTGAAATGAAATTGTTTTGAAAGCTATGAGTTAAATCTTTGATTTAAAGATTTAACGAGTTAATTAAATTGAAATGAAATTGTTTTGAAAGCTATGAGTTAAATCTTTGATTTAAAGATTTAACGAGTTAATTAAATTGAAATAGAAATCCATTGGGAAAATCTATGAATAAATCTTTGTGAAATTAAGTGAACCTTGTGAATTGAATCTTTTTGTTTAAAAGATTAAAATGGTAATTTGTTAAACCATTTGAAAAGAAAGTTTGGGTTTAAGTTGTGACTTAATTGAAATCCCAATATCCGTATGTTTTTAAATATTTCGCTCACTATTCGGGTTAGCCGGGAAAGGACCTTTGGGTCGTATAACCCATTCTGAATAGTGATACGTCGTATATGGATAGCATTTGAAGACCGGTGTTGAAGACCGGATATTTTTCGAAAATGAAAGGACAACCTGTCGAATGTCTCTGCACTGAGTCGCGCCGGTATAGAGATTTATATCACCCTTTTGTGACGGGAAGTCCGGACGTGATTGAAAGTTATCCGGAATTGCAAGGGCTTCGTGAGAAGTGCCTTCGGTTCTGTTCGATCCCGGAACAGACTTGTATGGATACATGTCTGACATTACACTTTGAGATATAAAGCCGATTCTTTCAAATACATTTCTGTTTGGTGGCGGAGAATTTATTCTCTTAGCTTAACATCCTTCTCTGAGACGTACGAGCTCAGAGGTTATGTAGTTGAAATTTATCAGCGATATATCCCAATTTGGTAATGTGGCATGCTGAGTGCTGCTGTGTGATGATCAGGGTTTGATCATTTGCAATATGATCATTTATTTGATTTTATATCTTTGTGATCATAGGTTGATCATTTGTTTGACCCGAAGCATGGCTTTGTGACAAAGCGTAGCTTTGTGGACGAGACTTCATCGAGCCTCACACCCCGGAAATGGTCGAAACAGGAAGGATGCAGCAAGGTTCTAGGGAGTAGCGCCCCTTAGTGTATGTCATTCCTTCTGGATAAAGGTGGTATCATGGTATGGAGCCCAGATACTTAACCTCTGTGGTTGCTGCAAATTTATTACTTTGTGGTGTTGGAAATCGGGGATCCTCGGGAAGATCGGTGACGATCGGGGGATGGCATACGCGTGTCAGTAGTTACCTATTTTTGCAGAGGTAACCCGGCCTTGTGTTGGCAGAGATCTAACCGTAACGTTAGGTTCTCGGGTCGTCTATTCCAGGGACGTACCCATCGTGGAAAAGGAAGTTCCTTAGCCTGACCATTTGTTGGAAATCCAAAGAAACAATACGAGCCTTGTACGGTTTTAGTTGTAGAACCTATCATTCACTTATGGTGGCGCCCCACTGTTTGGATGGTAGCTATAGTAGGCATAGTTCGAAATGTCTATGCTGGCTAAGATTGATATTATACTTTCGAAATGTTTCTACACTATGCACTAATAATAATATCAAAAATGATTTGATTTTTGCGTAGTAAGCATCTTTGACTATCATAAGAAGAAATCTCCTCCAATTCTGCATTTGCATTGTGTGTGTGGTGGGAGGTCTTATGGTAGTTTCATTTTCCAAAAGCATTGCGGATTTCAATGTTTAAATTCTTTTGTGTTATTTAAAGATAAACTGTTTTTGTTGCTCACACCAGTCCCATGACTGATCCGGAGTTTATTGTTCATTTCCTAAACTCTGGGTGCTCATAATTTTCTACACGAGCAGTCTAGAGTTGGGTTTTTCAGATAGTCAGGTTCAGTAGATTTTCTGGAGCTAGTTCAGTCTTTGGATCGGACTGCACTTGCTTATTCTTGGTGTATCGTTATTGGGAGTTCAAGCTACTGCTGGAGTTCTCTCTTGAAGACTATCTTAGAGTTATTTGTTCCGCTGCTGATATTATCGTCTTTTCTTTTCCGCTGCTATTTGTTGTATCATATCTCTGATGTATATTGATATTCATTGTATCATTCTGTTGTATCAGATATTGTATATCAATGTATTTTTCATTTATTCCGCTGTGTTATTTACTTAATGTTGTTATAAGCTCCGGCGAATCGGATTTGAACGGTCGAATCTATGACATTCGAGTACGATGTAAAGTATGGATGTCGATTTTCGAACGGGCAAAATCCGTATCGTTACATTTGGTATCAGAGCTAAGGTTGAACTTTAGCTCAGGAGTATAACACGTTAAGTAGCTCATTAGAGATAGGGTGAAGTATACTCTAGAATGAGTAATTCCTAAGATATCCGTCTGAACGTCTCAGTAAATTCTCTTACTATCCACTGATAGTAAGCATGAGTGCAAGAAGAAGACGAGATAGGGGACAAGGGAATACGACTATAATGGTCAACACTTTGTAACAACAAGGAAGTAATCTTTTTTTCTATCAATCTCTTTTGTTCAGCATCTTTTCTCAATTCTTCGATGATTTCGGGTAGATCCAGGAAGAAATTTGATATATGAAAATGGGACATAAACTCCAACTGAGCCAAAATTGTTTGTTTGGATGAATTGTTTGTTTGATTGTTATAGTTGATAGGTATAATTTAGTTTCTAAACTAAAAGTTTTGAAATCATATCCATATATCTATCTATTCTTTGGGTCCGGATATATTCTACGAATGGTTAGTTATCCTTTCGAACTAACCGATGCCATTGTATATTTCGTAGATCTGGATAACCCGAATATTTTGTGGATTGTTAAACAGATTCGTTCTTGTATCTGTTATTGATATTCTGATTTGGTGAGCGAAATGCAGAATAAATGTTCAGTTTGAGTTGATGAAACATTTTTATCATCTATCTTTTTGTCTCCTTGGTAATTTCGAGGACGAAATTCTTTTAAGGGGGGAAGTTTGTAACGACCCCGAATTTTAAATTTATTTAAATTAATAATTATTGAGATTTTTGAATAAAAATAGTAAATTAATTGATAAAGTAAGCGAGTTTCCCCGAATCCAAATATATTTTGATATAAATCATCTAATTTTATAAATATTGTAAATATTGTATATATTGGATTTAAAATTTAATCTTAAATAAATGGTTTAATGATGGTAATTGATGATAACGAATATTAGAGTTGATGGTTAATAATGGTTTGAGTTATAAAATAATATAAGACAATAAATATCTAAACTAGAAAATAATATATTATAAAATTTATAAAGGTATAGAATAACACATTAGTTAAATTAAAACCACACATTAAAAATAGCACCTCATTCATATTATAAAGACAAGTATATAGGCTGTAAAAGAAATACACAAGTTTAAATAATAAAAGAAAGAAGATAATAACAACTTTATATCTATATTTATATTACAAAATAAATAGAGTAAAATATAAAAACCATATCTCATCAACAATTAGATCTGCATAGTCAATCTAGACAAAAAAAAAAGTAAATAAACAAAACAAAGTATAGTCAACAAAAACATAATAAAAGCAGCCACCACTTTAAAAACAAAAGAAAAGGATCTCAAATTCAATTTAAAATGAAGACAAGAAAGTGTAAGCTGTAAACATAGTATGTAGATTTAAAATAACCATTTAACAAATCAGGTAAATAGAATCTGGTGTGGAAAGTTTAGAAAGTAAATCAAAGTAAAGAAGATATCTATGTATCTAAAGAAATAATTCAAACAACAAAGTAACAAAACAAATGTACAAGCTCATAAATGCAGCCCCCAAACTTGTTATATCAGCCGAGACAAAGCATAAGTATATAGATAATTATATGCAAATTTGTACAAGTAATAAATGCCATGTCCTATAGCCATCACGCCAAAGTACCTCAGCCTCCATTGGCTAGGAAAATCACTGACCATTGTATAAAAAAATATATAACTTGATATTGTACAAACAAAATAATAACATGCCTATCAACTTCTTTTCTTTTTATATACCAACCTCATACATATCAGCTTCCTCCTCTCAATTCATTCGAAACTGAAAAAGAAACACTTAAGTAAAACATTATTCAACTCAAAGAAAACAAGCTTCAACATTTACAACAATACAATCAACTACAAACCAGAGATCAAGGGTATGATTTCAACTAGGAATTCAAAAGCCTGCAAATTCAAACTGCAATTTCAAACCTGTTTCAAACAGAAGAAACTCTGTTCTTCTTTCTTCCCATCAAGGTGAGCAAGCATGTTAGAACCATCTGTGTGTTTAATCTGAATTTATACTTGAAGTACGTTGTGAAAGATGATTGCTTGGTTGCTGTTTCTGTCTGTATGTTTGTTTATATGTGAGCAAACTTCCTATAATCTTCCATTTTGATTTATTCAGTGCTAATGATAGTTTACTATCATGATCGATGTTTGAATGTTGTTATGGAAAACAATTAAATGCATTCACCTGTGATACATATATGTCTGTTACAGGGGTATCTTCTTCTTCCTCTGTTTAACATTTCCATAGACTAGACCCATAAAACAAATCCAATACTTCTTTCCCGATTTGTTTTAGATGATAATCCTTGAATAAAAAGTGATTCTAATAACATAATCTAAGTTTTAAAAATATTAACAAGTTGAACTAACAAGTAAAACTATTTGGAGCAGTGAACTCACAGTAAAAAAACATATATATGTTAAAATTTAATTATTATAAATTTGTGTTTTGATTTTATAACTTGATTCGAGTTGGAAAATAATGATTTTCGAATATCACTTCATGATTTTTAGATTACTAAATTGGTAGAAAATGTTAGTTGAACGGAATTATTATTTTTGTGAAATTCTGATGATCGTCAGTGTTTCGTGAATCGGGCTTTGGGGCGAAGATAGCCTGAAGGGTGTAGATCAATGGAAAAATACTTTTGTGATTTATCTGAGCTCGAGATGGCCAGAATCGATCAAAATAGGGTTTTACACCCTGTGTTTATCGTAGGAGTTCGACTGGGTTTCGCGGCGAATAGGAGTGATCGGAGTTGATCGCGAGTGGGGCTGGAGACGCAGGGGATCGGGGCAAAGTGATGGCGAGAATGGCGAGATGTTTAGGGATCTAGAACGTCGGTGGCGATCGATTTCTGGTGGCGTATGGTTTTGGCAGTCGAATGGGTTACAGGAACAATGGGTCTCAAATTTGCTCGATTTCGTGGGGATGAGCTTTCGAGTTTTCTGGGATGTCGACTTGATCATCGACGACAACGCCGACACGTTGATGGTTGCGGCGCCAATCGAAGATGGCCTGAACGTATGTGCACGTACACCGGTGTCACTGCGTATCAGGGATAATTTGTTTTGGGGAAGAAAGGGGTGAGCTCGTGTTTTTGCTCGGGGAAAATAATGAAATGTTCGGGTGTGTTACTGGGGTGGTACGCGAGAGTTAATGGGTACAGGATTTTAACAATTTAAGTAAAAATAAAAGAAAAATATAAAGGAAAGGTGGTGACCTGGGAGGATGCTCGAGTAAAGTTGAGGAAAACCCGAAGTAGGACTCGAGTGTTCTAGAGTTTAGCTCGGTTCGCCTGGGGTTGTATGTTTCCAGATTTTAGCTGAATAAATTTCTAAAATTATTCCATTTATAAATAATGATTTCTTTTAGTTAAGTTAGGTGGCCAAACTAAAGGTTTTGAAATTAAAGCTCTTTAAACAATTAAGTTTTAAACTTATATTTCTGACGATTTATTTTAAATAAAAACTTAAATAAGTGATTAGGAGTAAAATCAAATGTTTTGAATTTTGAACTTAAAAAGTAAGTTATTTTATATTGTTAATAATAATCAAGTAATTTATGAATGATTAAGTAAGAAAAATAACTACTTAGTAAAAGTGAAAACTGGATAATTTAAGTTTGATAAATCAAATGTTAAGAGTTAATTAATTTTAAAGAATAATTTATTTAAGTGATTAAGAAACAACTATTAATAAACCCTGACTAGAAATTATTTATAAGCAAATGGACAGACTTAAATTAATCAGATATTTAAATTGAGCTTACTTATGAATGTTTGAATTCTGTTGAATGATATGAATTGTTGATATCCCTGATATATGATGCTTTGTGATACATCCTGATTTATGTTGTGATCTGTAATTTACTTACCTGTGATATATATCTCTGATCTGTGAATGAAAGATAAGCGATATAGTTTATATCGTTTATCAACTATATTTCTGTATTTTGGATATGTGATGATTGATGTTACACTATTGTGTGTAAAACCCTGGACCACACCTTTACACACACAAATATGGATTTCACGTGGAAATCGGTTAAGTCACAGATAATTTAAACTTGATGTTTTTGAAATTGAGATTTTAATTTCAATTGATTTTGAAATTAGAAATTCGGGTTTAAAGTGAAAAGCTTTTGAAATAGAATTTCAAAGATAAAAGTTATTTTGAATAACTTAATCGAGTTTTGAAATTTAAATAATTAGATTTAAATTTGAATTCAAATTTGAAATTGAATCCTATGATTGAAACTAGGGACTAAAGATGATATAAAATGTGTTTGTATGAATTAAACCATTTTAAAGTAGTAATTTGGGAATTTGAATTTAAACCAAGGATTTCAACTCGTATGAATGAATCAGATTTCCAAATTGAAAACTGTTGTTTTCGAATGATAAAAGCTTTTAGATAAGAAAAGAAATTCCAGTTTAAATTAAAGGAATTTCAAGTGAATTGAAAAATGGATTTTCCAAGTTATGAATTGTTTTGAAAGCTATGAATCAAATCTGTTATTTTTAACAGATTTAAAATGATGTTTTGTTTAAACCATTTGAAATGAAATTGTTTTGAAAGCTATGAGTTAAATCTTTGATTTAAAGATTTAACGAGTTAATTAAATTGAAATGAAATTGTTTTGAAAGCTATGAGTTAAATCTTTGATTTAAAGATTTAACGAGTTAATTAAATTGAAATAGAAATCGATTGGGAAAATCTATGAATAAATCTTTGTGAAATTAAGTGAACCTTGTGAATTGAATCTTTTTGTTTAAAAGATTAAAATGGTAATTTGTTAAACCATTTGAAAAGAAAGTTTGGGTTTAAGTTGTGACTTAATTGAAATCCCAATATCCGTATGTTTTTAAATATTTCGCTCACTATTCGGGTTAGCCGGGAAAGGACCTTTGGGTCGTATAACCCATTCCGAATAGTGATACGTCGTATATGGATAGCATTTGAAGACCGGTGTTGAAGACCGGATATTTTTCGAAAATGAAAGGACAACCTGTCGAATGTCTCTGCACTGAGTCGCGCCGGTATAGAGATTTATATCACTCTTTTGTGACGGGAAGTCCGGACGTGATTGAAAGTTATCCGGAATTGCAAGGGCTTCGTGAGAAGTGCCTTCGGTTCTGTTCGATCCCGGAACAGACTTGTATGGATACATGTCTGACATTACACTTTGAGATATAAAGTCGATTCTTTCAAATACATTTCTGTTTGGTGGCGGAGAATTTATTCTCTTAGCTTAACACCCTTCTCTGAGACGTACGAGCTCAGAGGTTATGTAGTTGAAATTTATCAGCGATATATCCCAATTTGGTAATGTGGCATGCTGAGTGCTGCTGTGTGATGATCAGGGTTTGATCATTTGCAATATGATCATTTATTTGATTTTATATCTTTGTGATCATAGGTTGATCATTTGTTTGACCCGAAGCATGGCTTTGTGACAAAGCGTAGCTTTGTGGACGAGACTTCATCGAGCCTCACACCCCGGAAATGGTCGAAACAGGAAGGATGCAGCAAGGTTCTAGGGAGTAGCGCCCCTTAGTGTATGTCATTCCTTCTGGATAAAGGTGGTATCATGGTATGGAGCCCAGATACTTAACCTCTGTGGTTGCTGCAAATTTATTACTTTGTGGTGTTGGAAATCGGGGATCCTCGGGAAGATCGGTGACGATCGGGGGATGGCATACGCGTGTCAGTAGTTACCTATTTTTGCAGAGGTAACCCGGCCTTGTGTTGGCAGAGATCTAACCGTAACGTTAGGTTCTCGGGTCGTCTATTCCAGGGACGTACCCATCGTGGAAAAGGAAGTTCCTTAGCCTGACCATTTGTTGGAAATCCAAAGAAACAATACGAGCCTTGTACGGTTTTAGTTGTAGAACCTATCATTCACTTATGGTGGCGCCCCACTGTTTGGATGGTAGCTATAGTAGGCATAGTTCGAAATGTCTATGCTGGCTAAGATTGATATTATACTTTCGAAATGTTTCTACACTATGCACTAATAATAATATCAAAAATGATTTGATTTTTGCGTAGTAAGCATCTTTGACTATCATAAGAAGAAATCTCCTCCAATTCTGCATTTGCATTGTGTGTGTGGTGGGAGGTCTTATGGTAGTTTCATTTTCCAAAAGCATTGCGGATTTCAATGTTTAAATTCTTTTGTGTCATTTAAAGATAAACTGTTTTTGTTGCTCACACCAGTCCCATGACTGATCCGGAGTTTATTGTTCATTTCCTAAACTCTGGGTGCTCATAATTTTCTACACGAGCAGTCTAGAGTTGGGTTTTTCAGATAGTCAGGTTCAGTAGATTTTCTGGAGCTAGTTCAGTCTTTGGATCGGACTGCACTTGCTTATTCTTGGTGTATCGTTATTGGGAGTTCAAGCTACTGCTGGAGTTCTCTCTTGAAGACTATCTTAGAGTTATTTGTTCCGCTGCTGATATTATCGTCTTTTCTTTTCCGCTGCTATTTGTTGTATCATATCTCTGATGTATATTGATATTCATTGTATCATTCTGTTGTATCAGATATTGTATATCAATGTATTTTTCATTTATTCCGCTGTGTTATTTACTTAATGTTGTTATAAGCTCCGGCGAATCGGATTTGAACGGTCGAATCTATGACATTCGAGTACGATGTAAAGTATGGATGTCGATTTTCGAACGGGCAAAATCCGTATCGTTACAGAGTGATTGTGTACGTGCACGCGTGCACCAGCGTTGTCTGGTTTTAGGAAGATAATGAATTCTCGGGATGTTCTCGAGGAATTTGCGTGGGAGACCCGAAGCAAAGTGAATCGCGTGAGTGGCTCGCGAGAGACTCGGGAATTTTGTATTTTTACTCGAGTTTTTATTTGTGTATGTTACCAGGTTTTAAAATTTTAAAGAAATCCTGTCCAAGTTTAAAATGAAATATGAAATTCAGACTGGAAACAAAAGTAGATTTTAAACCAAGTTTTTCAAAAGGGAGTTTCAAGTACTATACTGACCTGTTTTAAATATATATGAATGTTCGAGTTTAGAGCAAAATGTAAAAAAAGAAAAAGGGGTTTAAGTTGTAGAAGTATATATATATTAAATGAAAAGGTTTTCAAAGAAAAGATAACCAAGTTTCCAAAGTTAAATTTTGTTTGGTTTATATAATCATACATTAGATTAATTATGCAATTAGTTCCTAAATGTTTTCAAATAAATCTAATGTTGAGATTAAGAAGTGATTAAAGTATGTGGTATTAACTATAATTAATAAATTATTTTAATATATATAAATTTCAAGCACTTAATTAAATAAAGATTAAAAAAAAATTAATTAAGGTCTTGATTAATGAAAGAAATTAAAAGACTAATTACTGAATGAAATTAATTAAGGGAAATTACTTAATGAAAGTAATTAAATAGAAGAAATTAAAGATTAGTTACTTAGTGTAATTAATTAAAGGATTGATTAATTAAGGCAATTAATTAAAAGGGTTAGTGAATAATGAATGTGATTAATTAATAGGAAATTAATTTATGTAAGTGATTATAGAATAATTAATTAAAGTAATTAATTAAAGATCAAGGTAATTAATTAACTAATAATTAAAAGTTAATTAATGTAAATAGTTAAAGGATAATTAATTTGTGAAATTAATTAAAGGTTAATTACCTAATATAATTAAAGTATAATTAATCAAGGATGGTTAATTTTTGGATGATTAATTAATTGGTTTGTAATAAATAATCAAGGTTTAAAAGTAATTGAAGTGATTAATTTAATTCATTTATGGTTAATTAAATTAATTAGAGATGATATGATTGATTAATCTTGCTATGAATAATTGAATGATATTGTATGTTTAGATTAGTTGACATCTCTAGTATGTGATATGGAATGCTATGTGATATAATATGTTTGGGTTAAAACAGTGACATCCTATATTTAAAATTTGAATTGTATTTCATTTGAATAATTTGGGTTAAGATGATATTGGATTCGAAGAGACCGGAGTCGGGTATCAGAAATATCCGACACCACTTCGATTTGAAATCTTCTATAATTCTTTATAGATTGACATGTGGAATCAATAGGCTGGTTTGGATAATATGGATCATTTAAACTAAGTTGGATACATAGATATTGTTTTGTGAAAATAAAATGTGGACTATATGAGTTGTTTACTTGTAGTAAAGTACGAGTTACCCCGGGTTTAAATAAGTTCTATGGATTTAAATTTCATGTTAGATGAGTTTACTCACGCTGGTTTCCAGCCTGACCCGGGTGTTACTTTGATGTAATGCTCGGGTCAGACCGAGTATTACAGATTTCCAGGTAAGGACGTTCTGGAGCTCAGGAGGCGAGCTGGATGACAGGAACGTATGGAGTGTATTCCGCTGAGCATATTACTGTTGTTTATCTGAGACATGTTAATTCTAACTGTCTAGTATATTTGTAAATGGTTGTAACTCTGATGTAGTGAATGTAAAATAACAATTACAGTTTTCTTTGTGTAAAGAATATTATTTGATATTATATTTTATCCGCTGCGAATGTGAGAATATATGATTCTGAGTTTTGTTTTCTATTCTTCTTCTACCTCTTTCCTTTTCTTTTCCTTAACAATTCGGGATTTACGGAGTCGGAAATTCCGGGTCGTTACATTTGGTATCAGAGCCAGGTTAAGCGAGAACCTTGGCTCTGTTGAGATTACTCGTTAAGGATAGGGTCAATGGTACCCTAGAACGAGTTGAGTGTATATATATATGAGAGCGTATTTGTTATTTTCATATATAAAGATTTCAAATGATTTTTATATAAGATTATATTTGATATATAAAGCAATATTTCTTTTAATATATTAAAGAAATTGGTGTTGAATCATTGGAATTAAATAAGATAATAAGAATTTAGTGGTAATAGAAATACAACGAAATTGAAATTAAATGAAGATAAGTTTGAAATAGAATTCAAACTGAAATTAAAATCTTGGATTTGTAGAAGTGTTATCAAGAATAAAGATAATAATGAATTGTTTTCCAGATATGATAATCTTGGTTATTATCATAAATGGTAGTTGTGTTTAATAATGAATGTTGTTAATGACTAAGCAAAATGAAATATTTTAGGGAAGTAAACTTTTAGGTGAATATGACTTATAATTTGTAAATTAAATTGGATTTAAATTGTGAAGTTTTGAATCCTAAGTTTGAAAACATTTGAAATTGTTTTCAAAATATTAAAAGAAAAGGAATAAATATTTTTCAGGTTGTTTTTGAATATGATCTTATTTTAAAATAAGAGTTGTTTGGAAAATTAAAAAAAAAAATTTGTTTTTGAATTAAACCAAGAATGGTTTAAAATTTAAAGTATAACTTGGTGTGTAAAGAAAATGTATATATGAGGAATATACATAATACCAATGATGAACACTTAGTGTTGAGTTTTAAATTGGAATGTGATGTAAAACCCAAAGTAAAGTAAATTTTTTAACTTAAAAGTGGAAAGATTATTAATCTGAAGTTTAAAATTTAAATGGGAATTCAAATTGTGTAAAGTTGACCGGATTAAGTAAATATAATTTAACTTAAGGAAGTTAAATAAGTTTAGATTGAACAACTTGAATTGGAAATTTCAAGATGAAATTTAAATTTAACTTGGGTAGTTAAATGATTAATTTAAATAGGAGCTATGAGTGATCTCAAAATGGGTTTGAGATCTGGAAATTGAAAATGGATAATAAATTAGAATCTGAAATTTAATTGTTTTTGAATTCTTATTTGAACTTTATAATAAGTTAAGTAAAGATAATTTTAAAATGGAATTTGGAATTTGGATTCAGAATTTAATGGTTTAAAGATATAAGTTAATTTGATTTAAGAAATTAAATCAACATTTAGAAATTTAACTCGAATTTATATAAATTTGAGATAGCTTAAAATTGAGTTTTAAATTGAAATTTGTTCAAATGGGATTTGGTTTGAATTAATTAGAATTGTGATTGAAGATGTATAAGTTTAAAAATCAAATGGAATTTGATTTGAATTTGGAAAGGAATTAAGGTTAATTCAACTTGAATTGGGATTAAATCAATTTCAATGGAAATTGAAGTTATTTAAATTGCAATTGAGTTAATTTAAATGGAGATGGAAATTTAAATTGAATTGATGAGAATTGAACAGTTTGGCTCTGGATTATTTTCAAAATAAATTGTTTTAATACAAATATATTTTTCCAAACTATTTACTATATAATCTTTCTTCTTAAACCCCAAACTATCTCATACTTATTTTACAATTATTTTGGAACTATTTAACTATTTTGAAACTGTCTTATAAACTAATTACTATTTTTCAGTTACCTACATCTAATCACTATTTTAAATCTATTTTGCAATTATCTAACTATTTTATATCTACTTAACTATTTTACAGATATTTTACAAACTAATAACTATTTTTCAACTACTTATCTATTTTAAATATTTTCAAGTTATTTTTAAATTTAAATAGGTCAGAGTTCAGACTGTTTGTAATTGAAGTAATAACTCAATTGGAAATGGAAGCAATTGAGATTAAGTGAATGAAATTAAAGGAAATATGAATAGAAAAGGAAACTGATTTGGCTAATAACCAATAAAGATAAATACGTAGGATATACGTATATTATTCTATTCGCATAGCGATTTGATCCAGATTCGAGCACAGAATTTCGAGATAGTATTATTGATCCGAGTTGGGATTTTTCGCTCGATTTTCGACGGCGAACCTGGATATGGATTGTTGATTGGTTCTGGATATTCTCTATCATGGCTACGACTATGCAAGGAGAATGACGGTTTCTGATCAAGAAACCAGATCTGAGTCCGCACTAGGAAGTCGGGTGGACGATACTAGTTCGGAAGTGAAATTGTGTGATCGATTGAGTGATCAGATTGATATTGTGTACGAATGATATGTGTGCATCGTACGGATTTGAATGAAATTGATATTGAAGATTGGGGATAAGAACTGTAAAATGGTTTTTGAAAAGAAATATGGTTAATAACTTTATAAAAGATTTATCAAATGTGAATATTTGATTTAGAATAAAATAAAGTTATATATCCTTGTTATATAAGGTAAATCTTCCCTTGTTGAATCTATTGCTAAAAGAAAAGGGTTTTGAAATATTTGAAGTATAAAAGAGGTTTTATACAAAGTTTGAAATGATCCAAAGATTTTCAAAGTATATATATCTATATCTATATATATATAAAGGATCTTATGAGAATGATTTTGGAAAAGGTTTTGGGAACCTATGGATTTTGGAAAGGGCTTTTGATTTTTGAGAAATCAATTTTGGATTTTGGAAAGCCTAGTTTGAGAATTATCGATTTTTGGTAATTGATTTTGTGTAAAGGAGATTTTGATAAATCATAAAGGGTATGATTTGAAGATACTATAAGTATATAGTATAAAATGTTTTGAGTATAGCTCTGGGGAAAAAGGCGCTCCCTTGAAATGAACTTCTCAGGAGTGCCACTGGGTGGTACTGCCTTGAACCCCAAGGGGGGATTCTAAAGTTGATCCTGTGAGGAGTCCGGACAAAACTAGTTCCTGAGGATTATTTGTGTAGCGAAAGTCGAGGGGCTGGTGCCCACAGAGGCATTTGGGTTATTCTGTGACGACAATGTAACTCGATGTCACTGCGATCTACTGCAGACCATAGCGAAAGTCATGTGTGCCGCTGAGAGCCAACTGTCTACGTTTGATTTTATATCGGTAGACTGTGACACTATGGTAACATAGCGAAAGTCGTGTGTGCCGTTGAGAGCCAACTGTCTACGTTTGATTTTATATCGGTAGACTGCGACCTATGTGGGAGAAGTTTCATTATTTGGCAGCGAAATTCGGTGGCGCTGATGCCTACAGTTATATGGGTTTGTGCTGTGATAGCAACGTAAGGCCCGGGTATAACTGCGATCTGTAGCGGGTTCCTTGGCGTAATCGAGGAGCGCGGAGACCTACAATTATCTGTGGATTTTGCCGGGACGGCAACGTAACCATCGGGTTAACTGCGACCATGGATGGGGGTGATGATTTCCAGAGCATTCTCACCAAAGATATTTCCTCTACTTTCAAAAACTGTTTCCTATATTTTCAATAAAATTATTTTCCAAAATATTTTCACTGGGTGTTGGAAACGAGTTTACCGAGTACTTATAGATTTTCAGTCCTATGCCTGATCAACGTATGACCAAATTTCTGTGAGAACAAGGATTGACTTGTTGAAACATCGAGTTATAAAAGTATTTTTATAAAAACTAATTTAGTAATATTAAAAGATTTTTAAAGTGTTTTAAAAATGTGTTCAAAGAGAAAATTTAACTGATATAAAGAATTTTAAACAAATTCTGGCTTCGTTCCTTTTCGAGGACGAAAATATTTAAAGGGGGGATGAATGTGATATCCCGGATTTTCAGGCATCGGATAATTGGATAGTTATCTAATTTAATTAAAAAAAAATATTGTATATATATATGTGTGTGAATATAGATTTTTAAGTAGAGTATTTATTTCAAATTGAAATTATGGATGTTTAAATATATATATATATATATATATCAAATTGATTTTTAAGATTGATTTTTTTATTTTTATTTAAAAATTAGTTTGAATTTATATTTGGATTTCAAAAAGATAATATATAAATATCTTAATATATATTTTGGATTTAAAGGTATGTATAAATGATTTTTGTATAAATATAGTTTGTTTTTATTCTATTTCTTTAAAGAGATTTCCATTTATATAATTAAAATATGTATTTAGTTATTAGAAAATAAATTATAAAAGATTTATTTAAATAAATAAAATTATAATTATGCATGAGAGATATATGTGTTAACATATAAACACCTCTAATAACATGTGTAAATTTATCAAATGTGCTTAGTGACAAGTGTCACATTTTTATTTTATTTCTTTAATTTTAATAAATCAAAATTTAAATCTATATAGCACCACTTCTTATTCTTCATTCATTTTTTCCATCTCATTTTCTAAAAAATAAACTGCAGCCACGTTCTAAATCAGAGAAATTTTACCAAACCTGTAAACATTTTCAAACCAGAGATAGATTCAAACAGCAAATTCATTTCAGTTTTAAAAGCAAAGTCATTTCAGCAACTCAATTAAGTTTCAGATCATCAAGAAATCCATCTCGGTTTTTAAAAGCTTAGATCATCTCAACAACTAAGTGTTGTCCAGTTTCAAAGATCAGGCATTTTCCAACATACAAGTTTTCAAATTAAAAACTGCTTCAAAGTCTCTGTTCAACATCTTATAATAGGTGAGTAAACTTGTATCTTAAAAGTTTAATCTGTATATATGTGTGATTGCATAAGATAATCTTGGAAATTATGATAAGTAGCATGTTTGTTTAGAGATGATTGTAAATATGAATGTGAATATGGATCTGCATGTCTCTGTATATAGTTAATATCTCTGTTCTTATTAACAGTCAAAACTAAATCAAAGAAAATCAATATCTCCCTATAAAAATACTTTCATGTTATGATCTTTAAAGGAAATTTGTTAGTAATTGTCAGATTTGATTTTTAAAAATAGTTTCCAGTATACACATGAAGTAATCGTGTCAAAAATTAAAGAGTACAGTGCTAAATCAATTTAAATCAAAAAAATCAAAGTAGATAAATCTCAAGTTTAACTTATATGTTTTGAATCAATTTTGGAAACAATGATTTTTAAGAGTAAAATCTAGATTTTTAAACTTGTATTGATCGAGTAATTTGGGGTTGAACGGGAATTGAGATTTCACAAATTTCTGGCGATTGGTGAACCTGGGGTGTTCGGGGTTCGGGCCTGAGGTAGTTGGTGGATTGAGGAAGGCGAGAAAATTGGTCGGAAGGGTTAGCATGTGCCGTGGTGGTGCGGCGAAGTGATAATAGGGTTTAGGGACGAGTTTGGTCGTTGATGGGTTGAAGGGAAATTGGGTCGTAGTTGGTAAAATCGAATGGATCGGACCACGTGGATTAGGAGAAGGATGGGTTGACGAGTCTCCAGTGATGAAGGCGTGAACGCTGGTGGTAGGAATGGTCGGCACGGGGTGGTTGCTGATGATCGAATGGGTTCAGGTAGATTCTTTTGTGCTCGAATTCGATTTCGAGACCATGCAAAAGTTCTGGGTGATGGGATGTTTTGGGAAGATCACCGATGACTGGCGAGTGACCTCGGCGATGATCAGTGGTGGTCAGAGTGATTGTGTACGTGCACGCGTGCACCAGCGTTGTCTGGTTTTAGGAAGATAATGAATTCTCGGGATGTTCTCGAGGAATTTGCGTGGGAGACCCGAAGCAAAGTGAATCGCGTGAGTGGCTCGCGAGAGACTCGGGAATTTTGTATTTTTACTCGAGTTTTTATTTGTGTATGTTACCAGGTTTTAAAATTTTAAAGAAATCCTGTCCAAGTTTAAAATGAAATATGAAATTCAGACTGGAAACAAAAGTAGATTTTAAACCAAGTTTTTCAAAAGGGAGTTTCAAGTACTATACTGACCTGTTTTAAATATATATGAATGTTCGAGTTTAGAGCAAAATGTAAAAAAAGAAAAAGGGGTTTAAGTTGTAGAAGTATATATATATTAAATGAAAAGGTTTTCAAAGAAAAGATAACCAAGTTTCCAAAGTTAAATTTTGTTTGGTTTATATAATCATACATTAGATTAATTATGCAATTAGTTCCTAAATGTTTTCAAATAAATCTAATGTTGAGATTAAGAAGTGATTAAAGTATGTGGTATTAACTATAATTACTAAATTATTTTAATATATATAAATTTCAAGCACTTAATTAAATAAAGATTAAAAAAAAATTAATTAAGGTCTTGATTAATGAAAGAAATTAAAAGACTAATTACTGAATGAAATTAATTAAGGGAAATTACTTAATGAAAGTAATTAAATAGAAGAAATTAAAGATTAGTTACTTAGTGTAATTAATTAAAGGATTGATTAATTAAGGCAATTAATTAAAAGGGTTAGTGAATAATGAATGTGATTAATTAATAGGAAATTAATTTATGTAAGTGATTATAGAATAATTAATTAAAGTAATTAATTAAAGATCAAGGTAATTAATTAACTAATAATTAAAAGTTAATTAATGTAAATAGTTAAAGGATAATTAATTTGTGAAATTAATTAAAGGTTAATTACCTAATATAATTAAAGTATAATTAATCAAGGATGGTTAATTTTTGGATGATTAATTAATTGGTTTGTAATAAATAATCAAGGTTTAAAAGTAATTGAAGTGATTAATTTAATTCATTTATGGTTAATTAAATTAATTAGAGATGATATGATTGATTAATCTTGCTATGAATAATTGAATGATATTGTATGTTTAGATTAGTTGACATCTCTAGTATGTGATATGGAATGCTATGTGATATAATATGTTTGGGTTAAAACAGTGACATCCTATATTTAAAATTTGAATTGTATTTCATTTGAATAATTTGGGTTAAGATGATATTGGATTCGAAGAGACCGGAGTCGGGTATCAGAAATATCCGACACCACTTCGATTTGAAATCTTCTATAATTCTTTATAGATTGACATGTGGAATCAATAGGCTGGTTTGGATAATATGGATCATTTAAACTAAGTTGGATACTTAGATATTGTTTTGTGAAAATAAAATGTGGACTATATGAGTTGTTTACTTGTAGTAAAGTACGAGTTACCCCGGGTTTAAATAAGTTCTATGGATTTAAATTTCATGTTAGATGAGTTTACTCACGCTGGTTTCCAGCCTGACCCGGGTGTTACTTTGATGTAATGCTCGGGTCAGACCGAGTATTACAGATTTCCAGGTAAGGACGTTCTGGAGCTCAGGAGGCGAGCTGGATGACAGGAACGTATGGAGTGTATTCCGCTGAGCATATTACTGTTGTTTATCTAAGACATGTTAATTCTAACTGTCTAGTATATTTGTAAATGGTTGTAACTCTGATGTAGTGAATGTAAAATAACAATTACAGTTTTCTTTGTGTAAAGAATATTATTTGATATTATATTTTATCCGCTGCGAATGTGAGAATATATGATTCTGAGTTTTGTTTTCTATTCTTCTTCTACCACTTTCCTTTTCTTTTCCTTAACAATTCGGGATTTTCGGAGTCGGAAATTCCGGGTCGTTACATATATAGTAGCTTCATGAACTACTATCCTTTGTTTCCGCTGCATTATTGTTATATTACTCTGTGTCTGTGATCTGTAATTATTTTATTTACTGTATATGCTGAGTTTTGCCAAATTTTATTTACAACGCAGTATTTTGAGCAATTCAACTCCGGCATGAGTGTCTACCTATACACTTATAATGGATGCGAATGGTTGAAAATACTGGGTCGTTACACCATTATAATGGTTTCTCTAAACCATAACTCCTAAATAGGAGAAATCCCAAAACCCAAAACTTGCCATAAATGGCAATCACAAATATATTCTCAAAATAGAGATATCCCAAATCTCGAAAACACGCCATAATGGCAATCACATATATCTCCAAAAAGGAGAGTAGAGATCTCAAATAAACACCATAGAATGGAAAATCCCAAATCTCAAAATATAGAACTCGATAAGGAGCTCAAATTCCAAAGATGTAATCACCATATATAATGTCTCAAACGGCTCAAATGGTCAATAATGTAAAAAGGTGATACACTTGGAAAATCACAAATAAATCAATGAAATTATCACAAAAGATAGCACGTGCTTATAAAATGGCCGAAGCCCGCCAAGTATTGTTCTCTCAAAATATGGCGCCATGCCTCAAATGGACAAACGTCCCGAAGGACAACATCCCGAAGGACAAATACATCTTGAAGACAGACATCCGGAGGACAAATATGTCTCAATGGACAAACATCCTAAAGGACAACATCTCGAAGGACAAATGACCCGAAGGTCCAGTACTAGCAATAACTCGTGAATGTGTCACAAACTCTCAGATAGGAACCCGAAAAGTGTTAACTATGCGTCCCATACCACACGTTCTCACTTATCGGTTTACCAACTGATAGCCAATGCCACATCAAAAAATCAGTAAAAGTATTTGCCTCATCTCATCGGCAAATACGACTCGAAGGTCAAAACTTTCAAACAGACAAGTCAGGAGTTAACCGATAAAGTAAACGCACGTGTCCCATACCATGTGTTTTACTAAACCATTTAATTCTCCTTCTCATACGCTCGAATAGTGCAAAAACGTGTATTTTATATAGAAAATAATTTGTTTGAGAAAACAAGCTTTTAAAACAATTTTCGAAATCGTTTCTGGAAAACAATCTTTGAAATTATCTTATTATAGAGAATATATAGTTTTTATAACATGAAAATAATTTATAAATATTATATAATAATTATTTCAAAAGCCAATTTATTTTAAAAATCATTTCAAAATTATTTAGAAAAACCCGTGCTCGAAATCAAAGAAAAATCATTGATAAAACACAAAAACCGACATTCGAAAACATCACAATATTGATTCATTTTGAATCACAAATTCACCAAAATTTTGGCTCGCCTATTGATAGGCTTCATGGACTTCAAAACAGTTCAGAAATGTCACAAAAACAAGATGCAGAAGTGGGAAAACGGATTAGAAAATAAGGCAGAACACAAAAATGCACAGGCCAAAAAAAAATACCCAGGTTTGAAAACCCTCTCGGATTCAACTTTCAAACATAATTGGAATGGCTTAGTTACCTCGGAATGGTCTGAAATTTGATACACACAAAGTAGAATAATTTATCTATGAACTGGAAAAAGATTCACTGAATTCCGACATGAAATGGTAAAGATATGAAAACATGGACTCATGACATGTTGAATTCTGCCCAGGTCTGAAAACCCTCTCGGATTCAAATTACAGGCATGAAATAGATGACCAAACGACCTCAAATTGAACTGAAAATTGGTATGCACATTGTAGAACACTTTAACTTTCAAATAAAAATAGAATCGATGAATTCTGATAGTAAATGTAAGAGATTCGCTGTCTCAAACATGGACTCGGGCCATGTTTACAACAGCTCAGAAAACAGGAATGTGCACAAGCCTGAAAACCATCTTGGGTTCAACTTACAAGCATGAAACAGATGATCAAACGACCTCGGATTTAACTGAAAATTGGTATGCCTATAGTAGAAAACTATAACTTTCCAATCAAAAAAGAATCTATGAATTTCGATAGGAAATGAAAGAGATACGCTGTCTTAAACATGGACTCAGGCCATGTTTACAGCAGCTCAGAAAACAGGAATGTGCACAGGCCTGAAAACCATCTCAGGTTCAACTTACAGGCATGAAACAGAGAACCAAACATCCTCAGGTTGAACTGAAAATTGGTATGCATATAGAAGAAAACTTCAACTTTCAAATAAAAAAAGAATCAACGAATTTCGACATAGGAATAAGAAGATATGTTCATACAAAGAAGCAACTCAAAACTGTTTTTACTATAAATTCAAACAACACAATATTCATTTACAGTAAGCTATTTTTGGCATTTCAGCTTACGATTTTGCTTTTCTTAAGCTAGCATTTGTGAGATTTCAACTAACCTTGCAAAATAGTTGAGTAATGAGCGCATTGGACAAAAGATGCAAGCTTTAGCCTTGTAGAAGCTTCAACAACCTGGAAATGAAGTTTGTACAGACATGCAAGAACAAAAACACAATTATAGACAATCAATTCACCAAATCAGAAAAAGATGAAAGAAAGTTTTGGTTCTGGGATGGATTACCTGAAATATTTCTCTTAAATTTGATAAATCTTAGCAAATAATAGGATTAGAATGAGGATTTTGATTTTTACTTTGGAAGAGGAAAGTGGGTTTTGATTTTTCTCTGAGTTTACAGGAAGAAGATGTTTTACTATACGTACCAGAAGTGAGAAAGAGAAGTTGCTCAATTTTTCTGGTTAAGTTTGTAAATGGGCTAAGACCTAAAAACAAAAGAATTTAATTAACTCTAATTATCACCTACACAAATACACCAATATTTCAAATTACAACAAATCTATACTTGTTTTTAATTCTATAAAAATCACACCACATACTTTTAGGTTCTAAAAATTATTTTACATCAAAATAAAAGATAATTTTACTCTAAATATTATTTTCATTATTAAAAGCTTTTATTTTAATTTAAATGCACAAATTACACAATTATTAAATAAAACTCTATTTTAACTCCAAAAAATTACATAAAAATTATTTTCTTGTGTAATAAAATATGACAAATCATTTTAACATCCTTTCTTTATCCAAAAGAAATTTTTAAACAAAATTTCTCCTTTTTATTTATAATATACCACATATTAAAACAAATACTTGTTTTAAAAAGTAATAAAAGAAACATTTGGTAATAATTACTAAAATTATTGCATTTCCCTAAATTAAAACCATGCTTTGCACATTTTTAACACAAGTAACAAAAATAAAGTTTCAAAACTTTATTTCAACATTTTAAACCCATAGTTTAGTCAAAATAAACAATTTTAAATCTCCAATTTATTTTATTTCATAATATTAAATTATAACCACCGTTATAATTTAATATTACAGGTAATCACCAAAACCAGAGTTGTTACAATATCTGTCGTTTGATGCGTTTTTTCCCATAGTGATGAACGTATGTTCATGCACACCCGATGTTCATTTTCTATGATGGTGGTGCACTGAAGAATGATAGTAAATGACAAGCTGAAGATGTGACGCTTCAATGTTACGACTTTGGAATTGTGATGTGGTGACTCTACAACATGAGACGGGCATGTAGAGATATTACAAACTTCGACAACGCAATGCATTTGATCGAGTACTTCAAGTGGGAAGTGAATGTATATGACTAGGGAGTCCGAGGAAGCCCGTTTGATAAGGCGAAACGATGTAGTAGGGCATGAGGTGTTCTATATTGAGTTGTGTACCGAAGGGATCACTAATAACTCTGGATGTGGTGGGTGTTTCATGGAGCAGGGTATGTAAGGACGCTAACCCCTGCACCTTAGACCGTGAGATGGTCTGGCCTGCCTTGAGAGGGCAGTACCTATGAGATAGGTAAGTGAACGAACATCAAATCCAATTGTGATTTGAGGTGTTGTTGACCTAAGAGGTCATTGTGGGAATTATCATGTATCCAGGGGACTTTGGTGGTGGTCATGGCGATGCGAGTCCTCAAAGAGAACCGTGGCTAATGTTGGACCTTGAGAAGGTCATGGTGATTCAAGGCATTAAGAACATCGTAGTAGTGCAAGGCTTCAGTGATGATCGTGGTAGCGTGAGACTTTGGGAAAGTCATGGAGAAGCAAGACATTTGGTGATGGTCCTGGTAATGCATGGTGATGTGAAACCTTAATGATAGACGAAGTGATAGGAGACCTAGATGACGGTTGATGTTGTGTATTACCTTTTGTCAGTTTGATTGTTATGATTAGTGTGGCTGTTGGATGTCTTGTGATGTTGATATTCTTTAGATAGGTAACTTAACACCCATAATATATATAGTGTAGTACACCCATATGACAATAATAATAATATAGCATATATTGTGTTATGTGCTAACTCTTTGGATGCAGGAACAGGTTAGATATGATTTTCTATACCCTATATCCTATACTATATCGGTTTTTATAGTATTTTTAGATTTTTTATCGCTCACACCAGACTGTTGTCCGAATCGAGATTTTATGCTTTGCTTCTTATTATCTCGGGTACACTTAAATGAGTAGACTAGATAAAGGATTCGAGATTTGTGCATGGATCTGTTTAGAGGATGAGTAAGTGTCTGTCGCTATTATATTTTCACTAGAGTGCTATGGAGCTTTATCAGCGCTTTACTATATTTAAAGACAGATTTCCTTTGAGTTTATTTTGATGATGTATAAACTCTATTCCACTTTCTTTGTATGACTATTGTGAACCTTGCACTCTGATTTTTGTTAAGGTTCATTTAGTTGTACTTATTTGTCTTGCCTATATTATATCAATGTTGGTATTATATTTTATTCATGCGTTGTAAGATATACGATAGATTATGATTAGAGTATTAGTTATTTACCCTTGGTAATCGTCCTGCATCACCCAAGTACTGTTATAGCGCATTCTTCAGGTGTATTGGGTACTAAGGATGTAGGGAGGTCGTCACATGTGGTATCAGAGCTAAGGTTGAGCAATCGACCTAAGTTGGTCTTAGATCTATTAGAGATAAGGTAAGTACAATGCCTTAGAAAGGATCGACAGGTACATGAGAGCATAATTGTTATATATTTTAGTTCTCAAAACTATATGCTAGTGGTATATATAGTATATAAGTCACACTTGAGCATCGCAGGTGCGGTTTTCCTTTATGAAAGACGGACTATTCTTATTACAGATTTAAGAATGAGCCGACATACAAGGAAAACTGCTAGAAATTCTATATTAGGAGTAAAAGGAGAGGGAGCGGGCTCGGAGGTAGCTAACCCCGATATGCAGGCCTGGTTCATGGAGATGATGAGGAACATGCTGTAGACTACCCAATGTGTTGCCCCAATCGATGTTGGTGGTGGTTCTCAAGTGCAAGCGCCTAGAGTCGACTTTGCTAAGTTAAATAAGGACTATTCTTGCCTTGGAGGCAAAATGTTCCTTGAAAAGGAATTGGCTATGGAAGTGCAGGATTATTTGGAAACTTTCAAGCGTATCTTTAAAGATTTGAAGCTAGAAGACATAATTAAGAGGAAGTTAGCCTCTAGGAAGCTTCAAGGTTGCGCCATGGGGTGGTAGAATGCTTTTAAGATTGCTACCCCTGAAGACCAGTTCACTTGGGATAAGTTTAATACCATATTTAAAGAGAAGTTCATACCGGCTGCCCAGGAATTGGTATTGTTCGGAAAGTTTGTTAAGTTGAAGCAAGGAGACAAGATTGTCTTGGAGTATGTGGCTGAATTTGACATGCTGTTGAAATATAGTTTATCTTTTTTTGATAACCCTCTGAAAAATAACAAGAAGTTCATTATGGATTTGAATAATTATCTAGAGGAGAATTAGATGGGACATATCAATGAGTCCTTTGAGAAGCTAGTTGAGGATTCTTTGAGGTACTAGAGTCTATATCTAAAGTAAAAGACTAAAATTATTGTTTCAAAGGAAGAACCAAAGGTGCAATCAAGCAACAGAGGCAAGAGGAAATGGAACAACAAAGATAAGAAGCAGTTTGGGGAGTACGATAGCTAGAAGAAAAGAAAGTGCTTTAATTGCAATAAGACAGAAATCTTGACAAGAAGTGCAAGGCTTCGAGGGACGGGAAGAGGAAGTGCTTTATTTTTTATAAGAATGGGCACTTGAAGAGGAACTACCCAGAACTGCATAAGAATAAGCAGAGTGCTACTGCTTATGCAATGGACGTCGTCCCTACTTCATCGGCTTCTCCATCGGCGAAGGACAAAGGGAAGGCATTCTTATCCGAGGTATACTTTTTATATGTGCTATACCTATGCATGTTTTAATTTGATATCGATAAGTTAGACCTTTCATATCCAATGACTTAGAAGTAGGTTAGAGTGGTGACCTAACCCAGTAGGTAAACCATTAGTTATTTCGAACTTGGTGATGGTTCGATCGACAAAATGATGGTTTATCATAGAAGTTTTTTGTATCTGTTTTCTTCGTTTTGGTCTTATGGGGTTCGTTATCATTTGGCATTAGACGATCAAAGGAATACGAAGTAGTGGTGAAGTGATGAGGTGTAGTAGACGATGAACAAGGCGGGGGAAGAGCGGAAGCTAGGAGTAGGACTGTATACTTAGGAGGATACGGTTATCATTACACCAAGAAAACCATTTCACTATGGCTTTAAGCCGTTGCGAAAGCATTCGAAACGATCTAGAATTGTTGTGAATGGGAGTTGCGAAAAATTAGCAATGGCTCAAAGCCATTGCGAAACCATATTTTGCAACGGCTCTAAGCCATTGCTAATTCCTATCTAGCAATATACTAATTTAGCAACGACCATCAACCGTTGCTAGTTTTTATTTTGCCATGACTTATAACCTTTGTAATTCTTTGTTTTACCAACAGCTAGCAGCATTGCTAAATTTTGTTATTTAAAAATAAAACTCTAGATACCGCTCCTACAAAATCATAGACGCAATATCATGTATATAATATTACAGGCATTTACAAATTCAATACAAACATTTACAGATTTAACAAAAATCATTATACAAAATAAACATTTATGTAAAACATACAACTAGTTTAACAAATATTGGTCAAATATATGTAAAACATGTTCTTATAGTTTACGCAAAAGGTTTGCAGCAGCAAAAGGTTTCAATGAAGTTTACAGTTTACACAAAAGCAACAAAAGATGCCATATCCCTTACAAATTACACAAAAATGATTTCAAAGAAGTTTTCTCTCTTCTTTGTCATCATACTGCAAACTTGTTTATAACAATATGCTTCAGTCTTCAATTTTTAGGCCTGGATGACGATTAACTATTCAGTTTTCAATATGGAAACTTGTTTAAACAATACTGCAAACTTGTTTATCGCCCACTAGACAATTAAACATCAATCTCTCTCTCCTTTTCTCTGCTAACAAAAAACATATATTATTGAAACTCATATTACCAAACACAATGAACTGGTGAGAAAAAAAATGAACGAGCAAAGGTACTTGAGATTCTAGTACAATACAAGAATGGAGAATCATGGCCAACAATTAAGTGCAGATAGTCCTCCATCAAAGCAATCAATTAAGTGCAGATTGTGAAAGAATGAAATGAGCAAGGTACTTAAGAATGTGTACAAAGCAATTGTACAGTACAAGAATGAAGGCCAAATCCTTTAGGAAATTCATGGCTAAATAGTTCTCCATCAAATTCCTATGTTCGGTTATCGAGTGATTCATATAGGCGTCATATGCCCTAAAGAAACTCAAGTTCATCTCCTATTTCATCACCTATGCATGTTGTTTTGTCCACTTCTAATAGATCCACATCATGTCGATGTACATCAACTTTAGTGATTGAGCAACAGAGAAGTATGTTATTTTCTTTTTATATATCTGATAATGTAAGGTCAATGTTATCAACTCCAAATGGATCGTTGCATATATGTTTAATTAGCTTTCTATGTAAATCATGGACCTATGTATATGAGCCCGTATCTTTTATGTAAGGAAAGTATACAAAAAACGCTCTGCTCATTGCACTATGGATATATGTATACGAACTATAAATTTCATTTATGTTTTGCAATAGCACAATTCAAAATCCTTAGTACATATTTACTTTTTTAATAACATATAAGTATATATGCACTTCCAGGTGGGCCTACATTTGATCTCAATGTCCATGCATTTTTAGTTGCACATATGGAAGTAGATTTGTCAATAGCATTGCTAGCATAAACTGAGGCAACGACAGAGAAGACCGAGACAACCGAAGAACATTAACATAACCAATAACTTGAAAGCATTCGTAATTTTATCATTCCTTTCTTTTTCTTTAGTTTATTTATACTATTGGAAATGGAAGTAATACTAGTACTTTTACATGCTTATGCTCTTTTAGCTAATGTGAGCTGTGAGCAAAAATGTATCAAAATATATCAGCGATTAATTTTTTTTTACCACACTTTTATAAATTTTTGTCTTTTATGCTTTCAAGTTACTATTTTGGAAACCAGCTTTCAAATTACTATTTTTTCTTTTGGAAACCAGTAATTTCATATTTGTTTTTCTTAAGTTTGTACTACTTAACTTCTTCATACTAACTCGGACTGCAATAACTTTTTCAAGTTACGCCGAGGTAGAAGCTGCTATTTTTTTTGTTCAGACTACAATAACTTCTTCATACTAACTTGGAATCATGCGAGACTTAGACCGATGAACTCTCACGAAAATTATGGTATGGAATACTAGGATACTTCAGCTTATGAACGTATTCTATAGTTCTCCATGGTGATTAACAGTTGTATTTAAAAAATAATAGGCTACATCCTTATATTTGAACTTCACCTAGGCAGAAGCCGCTATTTTTTTGTTCAAACTGCAATAACTTCTTCATACTAACTCGAAATCAGGCGAGACTTCGACTGATGAACTCCCACCTAAATTACGGACAATATGTAACACCCGGATACTTCAGCTTATGAACGTATACCGTAGTTCTCCATGGATATATGGAACACTACGGTATACGTTACTAAGCTGAAGTATCTGAGTGTTCCATATTGTCCGTAATTTAGGTGGGAGTTCATCGATCGATGTCTCGGTTGATTTCGAGTTAGTATGAAGAAGTTATTGTAGTCTGAACAAAAAACTAGCGGCTTCTACCTAAGTGAAGTTCGAATATGGGGATGTAGCCCATTATTTTGTAAGTACAATTATTAATCGCCACGGAGAACTACAATATACGTTCATAAGCTGAAGTATCCCAGTGTTCCATATTGTCCATAATTTACGTGAGAGTTCATCGGTTGAAGTCTCACATGATTCTGAGTTAGTATGAAGAAGTTATTGCAGTCTGAACAAAAAAATAGCGTCTTTTTCCTGGGTGTTACTTGAAAAGTTATCGAAGTCTGAGTTAGTATGAAGAAGTTAAGCAGTACAAACTTAAGAAAGACAAATATGAAATTACTGGTTTCCAAAAGAAAAAATAGTAATTTGAAAGCTAGTTTCCAAAAGAGTAACTTGAAAGCATAAAAGACAAAAATCTACGAAAGAGTGGTAAAGAAAAAATTAATCGCTGATATATTTTGAAACATTTTTGCTCACAGCTCACATTGGCTAAAAAAGCATAAGCATTTAAAAGTACAATTATTATTTCTATTTCCAGTAGTATAAAATAAACTAAAGCAAAAGAAAGTAATGACAAAACTACCAATGCTTTTAAGTTATTGGTTCTATTGAATGTTCTTCAATTGTCTCCGTCTTCTTGGTCGTTGCCTCAGGTTCAGTTTATACTAGCAATGCTACTATCAAATCTGCTTCCACATGTGCAACTAAAAATGCATGCATGTCGCGCTTAAATGCAGGCCCACCTGAACATGCATATATACTCATAAAATATTAAAGATTTTGAAAAATTCGAAGTCACATTTGGGATATCTTCTTGATAGACCTTACAAATTGCATCAAACAAACATCTCAGAATCTTGTATTATCAACATTTATGCTCTAATTACTATTTGCATTAATGTGAGCAGAATGATTTAAATTTTATATAATTCTTTAAATGTATAAGTACTTTTTATGCATTACAAACGTAATACGCAAAATACAACTGATCAATGAAGAAATGCTACATTTCCTTCCGTAGTTCGGTTGCCTTTTTCATAGCCTAATGACAGTTTATCTTTATGATTTAATAAGTAAAGACTTCTAGATAATATAGAGCAAATCATATACTATATACCTTGTTAGTAGATCTCTCACGATTTCTGTAATGATCCGGGATTTTAACAGTTTTAAATAACGTAATTAACTGAATTTTTATTGAAAATAAATAATTAAAATTTTGCAATGAAAATTTGATATTTGGTATGCGTCTATTGAAGCATAGCGAATGGCAAATTTTCATCTGAAAATATGAAAGTTAGTTCGGTTGTGTAATTTTCAACTTCAATTTAAAATCAGCTAATTTGATGAAAAAAAATATTTTCGAAATCTGAATACTTTTATATAATAAAAATATTTATCATTTTCTGAGAGGGACATCATAATTCGTTTTGCCAAATTTGGACTGCTATAGCCCTATTTATCTTATTTTCGGCAAATTAGCAATAGTTTGGCAGCGAAATATCGACTTTTGATAGGACGATCGTATCGTAGATATCTGTGTACCATTCTGTTCATCTTACCATGCTGATCTCCGCAGTATATTCATTTGTGCAATTCGGTGTCTGGTAAGAGGTGAATTCGGCGAAACGATTTGCCGTATCGGTTCCGTATTTGGGCATTTTCGGTTTCTTTGACCTTTCATTTATCTACCGGGTAAACCAATAGCCACTAGCTTTTATATTTCTGAAAAAAATCCAACTTGTGACTTTTGTTATTCCTGGACTATTGCCATTCCACCGTTTTAATATAATATTTTTGGTTCATTCTGTTCAATTGCCTGAGAAAAATAATAATAATATGGTATAATAGTTTGTAATTTGCATGCATAGTTTTTGGAAGTTGTTCATTTTCGTTCTCACCAAGATCTCGTTCCAAAATCCAAAGCTTCCTTCGACCTAAACCCCAATTCAACCATCAATGTCCTTTCATCCTTGCCAAGCACCTTCACGGATCCGACACACCGTCTTCCTGAAATCGTAGCTCCGCCTTGCCCAGCCACGTAGCCCACCCCATCCCACACGGCATTTCGACGACTACACTCTCCAAGCACAGCCAATCAGTCCTCTTCCCCTCAGCCACGTCCACCCGCTCCGAGCCCTTTCACCTGACCTCCGGCTTCCGCCCACCCATACAGCCGCCAGCAACCAAAGCCACATCCACTCCCTTCCGACCTGCCAGCCCCTCCTATATTCGTATAAAAAAATCCAAGCACTAACCTTCACCTACACACACACACACTATCCCACGACCCAGACATGCCTTGCTCTGGCCTCTCCTCCAGATTTTCCCCACAGACAGCCGCACAGCCCATCTGCCACGTCAGCAGCCTCTTCTATGTACAACCTCCTATTGGTATATTTATATATAATCTATTTGTTAATATTTTGAAACGTATATATTTATATAAAATATGTTTTGTTAATATTTTGAGATGTATATATATACTAAATAAATAATAAGGATTGTTTTATATAAGTTGTTTCCAATCTGGGAAGTTGCTTTCATTTTTTCTAAAGCTTATATATAAAGTTACTTAAATATATTGATCCAGTGTACTTTATGTCTTGCTTTAGTGAATCATAGTTGATTTGTTTATGCTGTATTGTTATATATATATATATATCTGTGTGTGTGTTTATAATAATAATAATAATAAAATAAGTTTATATATATATATATATATATATGTTTTCAAAATTTTCTTTGCATATTGGTTTTCTTGTTATATATATATTATATTATAAATTTTTTGGCATGTTGTTTTCCCTTCTTATATTTAAATAAGAAAGGATATACATACATACATACATACATACACATATATATATATATATATTTAGATTTTATATTTTATGTGTTTAAATTAAATCTTGATTTGACAATACATATAACGATTTTATTTTTAATATGTGTTTTTAAATTGAATAATGATTCTAGAAAATAATATATATATATATATATATATATATATATCTTGTTTCAGTTTATATCAAGCTAGTTTGATTTATTTTCATCATTTCCAAGCTATCAACTTTGCTCGTCAAATTCGTGTTCATCGTGCCATGCTTTGGAATTTGTGCTTGGATTGTCGCACCTTGTTCTTGTTATTTCTCTAGCCTCGAAAGGTGAGCGATCGCTCATGATTAAAATTCTTATATTTAGTAAATTTAATTCAAATGAAATGACGACTGAAATATGTTGTTAAATTTGAATTGTTAGTTATTTAATTGTTGAATATGATATGTTGTTATTTAAATTATTCACCTATGTTGATTGACATATGACACCACAACCTGTTAGTATATATACTAAATTCCATTTGTTAATTATGATATATGCTCATCATTGATATGTTATGTTATTTTGTTATTATTCTATTGTTCTCACTCTGCAAGTTCCCTATTAGCTAGGAATTCCCTATGGGTTGAAATGATACACACTTGAAAGATCTTGTAGATTAGGGAAAATCGTTATGGGTTGAAATGATAAACCCAAGTGATTTTATTGATTTTAAATTTTGGAATTGCTGGTTGAAATGATATATACCCATAAATATCAAATTTTGTGGATTGAAATGATAAATATCCATATCACTTGACCGTAGGATAGAAAATTATATACGGACACCATTGGTCTATTTCTGAAAAATGATTTCTGAAGTTTTGAAAGGAAATATATGAGTTTTAATAAATATTAATTTTTAAATATAATATAAAGATATTTGTTTCTTTTAAATATGGGTTTTAATAAATATTGATTTTTAAATATAATATAAAGAATTTATTTTAATATATGTGTAAATTTAGATTTTTAAAATTATATATTTGGAAATTTTAAATTTATAAGTTAATTTTGAAAATATAAATTTTAAGATTTTACTTATAATTTTTTTTAAATATATATAAAATAATATTTAATATAAAATATATTTAATAATAAGATTTAATTTAATAAATTTAATTTAATATATATATATATATATTTTATGTTTAAGTATTTATTAATATTTTAAAAGTAGATTTTGTAATAACTTTAATAAATTAAGGTTAGGAAGATAAATTGAAATTGATTTGAAATTTTATTTGTTTAAGAATTGTATTTAAATAAAAATGATTTGAAACATATTGATTTTGAGATTTTAAAGATATGATTTTTATAACTTGATAACTTGATTTTGATTTAAAGGTGATTAAATGAATATTTTCAAATTAAAATTAAATTAAAATTGAATATTCAATTATTGATTTTATTTAAATTTGTAATTTGAGATTTTATTCAAATTTTATTAAAAATGATTAAGTGAATAGTTCAAATTTAGATAAAATTAAAGTTGAATTTTGAAATATAAATGAAATTTATTGAATTGAGTTATTGAAATTGTTTGGATATTTGAATCTTGAAACCTATTGAATTTGAAGTGGTTTAAAATTTGTAGTTCAAACTTGAATTTGAAATCGATATAAATTAAAAATGGTTTAAATGAAAATTTGAATTGAACCTTTAACATTTGAAATTGAAACTGTTGAATTGAGATTGGTTTAAATTGAATTTGGAACTAAAGTAATTTGAATTGATGTGTGAAATTGGAAGGAACAATTCTAATTTGAAACTATTTTGATATAAACTCTTTTAAATATATATACTATTATAATATATAACCTATTTTAATCTATAACCTATTTTAATCTATATAAACTATTTTTAATTTATAACTATTTCAATATATATAAACTAATTTCAATATTTAAACTGTTTAAGTTGAAAATGTTATGATTTAGATTTAATGGATTTAATGCAAATACTTTGGTACAAAGGTTTGACCTATTTTGTGATATGATTTTGAAAGTAAATATGATTTTTAAAAGTGATATGATTTCGAAAGTAAATATGATTTTTAAAAGTGATATGATTTCGAAAGTAAATATGATTTTAAAAGTGATATGATTCGAAAGTAAATATGATTTCGAAAGTGATATGATTTCGAAATTGAATATGATTTCGAAAGTGATATGATTTTGAAACGAATATGATATTTTAATATGAAGTATGAACTATTTGAAATGATTATAAAAGTGTTTTTATAAATGACCACGGTGTGAAATAAGCGTTTGGTTGTTAAAGAGACCGGGATCGGATATTGTCATACTCTCTACCAGTACCGAAACCACTTTAACAATTGTGTACGTGGTGGAGACTCCAGAACGAAGTAGGATGGTTTGTCGACATCTATATGAGGTATGAACGCAGCCCTGACTCCCGTGAGTCAGATTGATGTGACTAAAATAGGAACCACGCCGGGCCAAGTGAGGTAGCACCTCCGATCGAGCATGCTTCTTCGATACCATTCTATTACTTTGTGATTTGATTGGGTGCACCTTTAATTTGGGAGTGTGTCTCGAGGTGGGTGGTAGTAGCTGGTATGCTTTACCACCAGTCCGGATCCGCAAAAAGGTAGTATCCTACCCTGGGCATTGCCTCGCGTGCCTTGTCACAAGCCTTATCGCACCCTCTACGAGTTTGGTTTGTGTCGTACCTATGGAGTGCTCCCTAATAGCTCATCGTTTTGGTGGAGTTTATAGTACTGTATAAACTACGACATTTATATAAAATGTGTTAAGGGGGATATGGGTAACGCCTTAACGCTATTTTAATATTTTACTTTACTGTAAACATTATCTATGTAGCGTATTGTACTATGTATGTAGATAGTTTAACGGATCCTTAGAGGATGGGAATCCCAAATATCCTTTAAGTTATTTGAATTTCACTTGGACATTTCACTTGAGTTGATTTACTTGCATAAGAATGTTAACCTTGACTCGAGTGTTTTGTGTTTTCTTTATGCTCGGGTCAGACTGAGTGTCACAGCATTTTAAACTCACATTTGGAGCTTGGAGATTTGCTTGGAGTTATCTATTCAACTTTCAGTTATTCTCAGTTTATGTTCAGACCTGTCATCTGCTTATGTATTTGAGGCTACTTTGTATTTGAGATTTTGTTGTATCTTGTTTTAGACTCTGATGTTTTTTTATATAGTAGCTTCATGAACTATTATTTACCTATTCCGCTGCTTATTGTTGTAAACTCTATGTCTGTGATTCTGTGATTGATTTATTTACTGTATATGACAAGTTTTGCCAAATATAAATTGACAATCTGTTGTTTTGAGCAATTCAAGTCTGACGTGTGTGGATGATTGTCGATTTGAATGGTTCGAAATGCCAGGTCGTTACAATTTCCTTCCTATTTTCTTAGAATTTTAGAAATAAAATACCGCTCTCTTCTAAATTTGCCTTATTCTTCGCAATATAGACATCGAACGAAAATATTAGTCTTACACTATCTATTCTACCAATCTATTCTATTACATATAAAATAGAGTAAGTGACTAGTTGAATTCTTGCTTCTCATCCACTCTCATTCAGAATACTCCTCTCCTTAATTTGAGGGAAAATCGATTCTATTACATATAAAAGAGAATAAGTGACTATTTAAATTCTTGCTTCTCATCCACTTTAATTCAGAATCCTCTTCTCTCCTTAATTTGAGGGAAAATTTTTACGTACCCCAAATAATTATTTATCACTTCAGTTGACATATAAATTTCCATTATACTTGAAAAATCATAACAGCATGACCTTTCGCTTTCTATTTCATCTACTCAGAAATTTTACCATCGTCATTTTCCAATTTTACTTTCATCTCTTCTAATCCTTAATACTATCGACTTTTTTGTTTTCTTTCCTTTACATCCAAGTGGAAAGTTTGCCTCTTTTGTTGGTTGAGCTTTCTTCTAGCTTTGGTTGTAATTGTAGAATTACCTCTTTCATCGTCAATGGTATAAGGTTAGGTACGTAATATTTTATTTTATTCTATATTAGTTTGGTTCAAGGGATTAGGGTTGGCTTCTTCAAAAAATTAATATGTAAAATAAAACATTACTTAGTTTGTGACAAGTAGTAAAGTTAAAAGATATCATTTTCTGAAAAGTTATTATAGTTATCTTCTTTAGTCGTAGGTAATCCATTCACTGAAATGTCAAAGTAAAGATATTAGAAGGGATTTTGCCTCAACATCCATGGTAATTTCAATACATATATTTTTGATTTATTTTTGAACTTATCACATTTTTGTATCAATTTTTCATTAATTCTAATTTGTTTAACTTTTATATCTATTCAATTATGTTGTTGTATCTATATTATTAACTTTTTATCTCAAGTCATTTCTCTTTACTTTCATTTCCTCATCTTTTCCATCTAAAATAAAATTTTAATCCTTAAATAATATCTTCTAATTTTTTTACCTTTAAATCCAAGCGGAAAGTTTGCTCCTTTAGCTGTTTTTGGTTTTATCTAACTTTTGCTATAGTTGTAGAATTTTATCTTCCACCTTTCGTAGCATGCACCATGATTTTAGGTACGTAATGTTTTATTTTGCTGTGTATTAGTTTGGTTTATAGAGATTAGTTTGACTTTTTAAGATACTTGTAAAATAAACAAAATTTAGACCATAACAAGTGATTATTTTTATAGATCATTCTTCAAAAATGTAACGTGATTGCTTTTCTTTAGTTGTTGGTAATTTGTTTGTTGAAATGGTAAAATAAATAAATTGGAAGAGATTTTGATTCAACTTCCATGGTAACTCCAGTACACATGGTTTTTAATTTATTTTAGAATTTATTATATTTTTAAATCAATATGGGCTCCAATTATTATTTGTCATATTTTTGTATATATCTAATCTTTTTGTAGTATCTGTAATATTCAAATATGTGTGTCAATTTATTTTCATTTTCAGTTCTTAAGTACATATAATAGTTTTGATGATTCAGCATAATGTAGTTGAAATTTCTGTTCTTTATTTTGATTAATTTAGATATCCCTTTGTATTGATGATCGCTATTCTATCATGTGAAGGATAACCTATGAGTCGACATGCCTATCTTGAGTGTAGTGAGTATAAATTAATTTCTATAACATATTCTACTAGTAGATAACTTATGCATAAATCTATTTGTTCATTATTGATGTGACGACCCGCAACTGCACCCGATTCGAGCTGATAATAAACCACACATGTCCAACCCAAATTGAGCAAAGATGCGAATAGTTATGGAAAAGAAAGAAGAAAGAAGAAAAGAAGAGAAGAAGAGAAGAAGAGAGGAAGAGAAGAAGAAGAGAAACTAAAACAAACACAGAATCTCACAATCGCAACGGAACAACATATAATATAATATCAATGAGCTTTACAAAAGAGAAACTGTAATCTTTAATATACATACATCAATCAGATTACAGCAACAAATCACAATCATCAGCATTGACAGTCATAATAACCTGTCCTCACAAATGCTGATAATTTTAAACAACAATGCAGTGGAAAATAAACATATACGTGAAATATGACCTGAAGACCTCCAGCTCGTCTGCTGAAGCTCCAAAGTATCCAAATCTGAATCTGTGACGATGGAGGATTTTCGACCCTCGAAAATCGACATTAATACGTTCACTGTATAGAATGCCGAGCAATCGAGTGTCGAAAATACCAGATCATTAGGGGTTAAGAAGAAAAGAGACAGAAGAAGAAATAGAAATAACAAGAACACAGAATCTCACAACCGCAGTGGAACAACATATAATATATAATAACAGATTTTTATACAAAGAATCTGTAGCTCTTAATATATATACAAATTATCAGAGTACAACCATCAACATAGACATCTGGACAGTTACAATAACTTGCCCTCATTGGTGCTAAATATACAGCCTACAATACACATTGGAATATAAACAAATACGAATAATACGTCTGAGAATCCTCCAGCTCGTCTCCTGAGCTCCATAGCATCCTAACCTGAATCAGTAATACTCGGTTTGACCTGAGCATTACAATAGAGTAACACCCGAGTCAGTATGGAAAACCAGCGTGAGTAAACACACTTAATTTGAATTACTTAAGTTATCAATACTCTTTGAAACAAAGGTATCTCGTAAGACCGCGTCACACATAAACACGACGGGGTTTTCCCTTACGATAACCAAAATATTTTTATAGAAAATCCGGTGATATTATAATATTGTCTACGTATAAATACTTATTAAGACAGCCGAAATTGTTACATTAATTAAAACCCAGTATATTAGGCTCTACAATCAAACCGTTAAGGTTCAAGGTGGTTATTGGGTCAAAGTGATTTCGAATAATGCAGATATCCGATCCCGGTCTCTTCGAACTCAAAACGGTAAATTTGAAAAGGGCAAGTTGTTTAAAATAAACAATTCTACAATCAGGGTGTCAATATTCACATATGAAAATTCATCCCATATGTCCACTTTATCAAGAATAGTCCATCGAAAATGTACTCTTCTATTATCATAAAGTCTATACTTATGTGTATATATTATTACATATACACTATTTTATATTGACGTATATATATATTTACATGTTCACTATTTTATATAACATATATACATATACATTTACTTGCATATATTTGTCATCATATATGTATATATTTACATTTATACATATTTTCATATATTTTACTTCATATGGGCATATATACATATATATATATATATGTGTGTGTGTATATATATATATATACTTATATACTTATATATATTTTTAAACATCATAAAGCTTGTATATATTTCTACATATATGGATATTCTATCTTAAATTTTAACAATGGAGTTTATATACATATATCTATAGAATTTATCATATCCAAAAAAAATTATTTTAAAATTAAATGTAGTTTAATCACTTTATAGATTCAGATATTTCAGCTATCAGAAAACCTATCTATTCGACTAATAAAAAATTAATATCCCAATAATTAAAATTAGTTAACTATCCCAATATCAGATGGCTAAAAATTCGGGTCTTTACAATCCTCCCCCCTCCAAACTTTTCGTCATCGAAAAGGAACGAAGCGAGAATTATAATTTTGATATATATTATTAAATTAATCATCTTTTAATCATTTTGAACTTCTTACTCTTTAATCATACATTTAGGATATATCCACTTTCAATTACATAGTATTTCCAAGCTAGTTTTTATATTAAAAATATTTTTCCATAACTCGATGTCTTAACAAGTTCATCCTTGTTCTTACAGAATTTTAGTCATACGTTGATCAGGCGTAGGACTAAAAATCTCTAAGTACTTAGTAGACCCGTTTCAACACCTAGTGAAAATACTTGAAAAACTTTTCAAAAATGATATGGAAAGTATCACCCCCTTCTTCCTTTTATACCACCATGGATCACGGTTAACATGATGATTACGTTGCCATCCCGGCGAAATCATAAGTAAACTATAGGCATCAACACCTCCCGATTTACGCCATGGGAACACGATAGACCGCAGCTATACAATGCCTGCATCGCTGTCCTAGCGAAACCGTAAGTAGTCTGTAGGCAATCTCTGCCCCTCGAATTACGCTATCAAACAAAACAAAACCACATAGATCGCAGCTACATAAAGGTTGCGTCACTATCCCAATGAAACCAAATGTATACTGTAGGCAATCTCTGCCTCCTGAATTGCACTATGGAACCACGATAGATCGCAGTTACACAAAGGTTACGTTGCTATCCCAACAAAACCATAAGTAACTGTAGGCAATCCCTGCTTCTCAAATTACACTACCAACTCTCATAGATCGCAGTTACACAAAGGTTGCGTTGCTATCACAGCAAAACCATATGCAACTGTAGGTATAATACGCCTCGATTTACACTATGCAAAAAAATGATCGCTAAGAACTCATGAGTTTTTGTCCGGACGTCCTCTAGGATCCTAATTCTAATTGAACCCACCATGTGGATTCCGAGGTAGAACCACCTAGTGGATCTCCTACTCCAAATTTCAACTTCCGTGGGGGTGCCTTTCCATACTTTTAGTTTCAAAACATATCATTCTATATATATAATACCTTTTAAAACATACACCTTATGTGTATCACATATAAATTTTATCTATATAAAATCGATATCTTTAAAATCTATATTTTTTAATTCGGTTTATCCAATTTCCAAACTCGATTATCTTCCCAAAATCAAATATATTTAAAAAAAATCAATATGTTCCAAACTATTTCTACTTCATTCTCATATACATAAGATCATTCTTTTCAACTCGAATAATTTTAGGACCAATAATTTCTGAGTCCGCTTCATACTTATATAAGCTTCATTTAGTATTTTCAATCACCTTTCAAAGATCATTTCTTCTGGTTATAAATTCAACAAGGGGAGTTTGAATATATAACTAACATATATAATCTCATTTATGCCAAATCAAAAATTCCCAAGTTCGATTTCTCTACAAAGTTATTTGCAACATTTCTTACTTCTTATACAATACATTTCAGTTATAGTTACTGTTCAATCTTTACTCTAATAAATTTCCACATTTGTGTTTAAGTAATTATAAATTTACGTTCAAATCAATATAAAAAGTGATTTTATCTAAGATCGTATTTCTTCAAAATATTTTACAACATCGATAGACTACAACACTAGTAAGTTAAAAATTACATCCATTCATCCACCAATTTATTAGATTAGTTCGTTCCACTCATCCATTTCCGAATATCGTCGATTGGATTTCCGCAACCCAATTCTATGTTTATTCCATGGAGTTATTTCAATTACACTTCAATTTCATTTGGCTCCAACTCCACTTCAATATTCAATTCATTAATTAATTCATCTAATTGGTTCATTTCCACCTTCCGAAATCTGATTTTTCTCAAACATCACTTCATTAGGGTTTTACTTAGGTTCAACTTTATTTTCTAATCCAAATCGGATTTCAATTTCTTTACTAAATATTTAACCCTTTTTAAATTTTTAGTTCATTCAATCTATTCATCTTGATTCACCATCCATATCATTTCATTAACACATTCAAAATGTATTTAGTTATTAGCCTTTTTTAAGTCAAATTCTATTTATGACCCAAGTCCACATCTATTCCTTTTTAATTCTTTACAAAATAAATTTAATTTCCTTCAACTTCCTTAGCATAAGTTAAAATTTCAATATCCAAGGTAAAATTTCAAAAATTCAATCCACTAATTTGATAATTTGGTTTATTACTAATTTCCAGCATTCGAAATCCGTTAAATTTCAAAAATGGTTTTCAAACCATTCATACATAGATTCTTTTTCACCCTTTTATCAATTCTATACCTTTCCTTTTACAATTTAATTTTATTTAACTTCCATAAGTTAAATTTTAATTTATCTTGAAATTTCCAATTTCAGGTTATAGGTTCAAAATTTATTTAACTTAGCCTAAGTTAATTTTCCAATTCGTTCAATCCATTTAAACTTACTCAATTTAAATTTTTACCTTCCAAAATTCAATTTCCACACTTCTTTTATTATTAACATCATTCCCCAGTTATAAGTTCAAAAACTTATTTTCCTTGGGTTATACTTCTCATTTCAATGGGAATCCAAGAATTCAAACACCCGGTATTTATTTCAAATCACCTTGAAATTATATATATATATATATACACATACATACATATATATCCCTTTATATACCAAATCATACTTTTAAATTTAAACCACCCTTGGTTTCCCTCCAAAACAAATTCCTTCAGAATTTTCAAAACAACCCTTGTTTTAAAAACAAAAATTTTCATATCAAAAATATTCTAAATAATATTACTTATTATTTTCTCAAACACTTTGAACACATTTCAAAATTTCCAAGACTTAGATTCAAAACTTCTCAATTTAAATCCATTTTAATTTATAAGCCACATTTATGAATTATGCTTATATAATTTCACTTCCTTAAAACATTTCACACTGTTTTATCATTGTTTATTCTGTAATAAACATCTCTTTATTAAGACCCAATAACCGATTTATGATAATAATCAATGTTACCATACCTAGAAATCAAACACACCATATATTCCATAATAATTTTTTGAATTTATTTTTCTTTGTATATAAAAATATAATCAGGGTAAAATTATTTCATTTCAAAACACCTTGAAAAACACTTCCGAAATTCTCCGGGATTTAAATCCTGGTTTGAATCTATTTTTAGCTGACTCATTTGTATAATTCATTCTTATCTAATTTCTATTTGGTTATATATATATATAACCTCTTAAATTTTATAATCTTATTTTGATTATGATAATAGCGACCAATCACCTCAACATACTATAAAAATTCCAGAAAAATTAATTCTTATTATATCAAAATATAATCTTCTATAAAAATTATTTTAAAATCGTTTATCCTTTAAAATTATTATATAAGAAAATAAAAAGTACTCTCATATATTATACAGTCAACTCATTCTAGGGTACTACTAACCCTATCTCTAATGAGTAATCCCCACTAGAGCCAAGGTTCTCGCTTAACCTTCAGCTCTGATACCACGTGTGACGACCAAGGATTTTCGACCCTCGAAAATCGACATTGATACGTTCACTGTATAGAATGTCGAGCAACTGAGTGCCGAAAATTCTAGATCATTAGGGGTTAAGAAGAAAAGAGATAGAAGAAGAAACAGAAATAACAACAACACAGAATCTCACAACCGCAGTGGAATAACATATAATATAATAACAGATTTTTATACAAAGAATCTGTAGCTATTAATATACATACAAATTATCAAAGTACAACCATCAACATAGAAATCTGGACAGTTACAATAACTTGTCCTCACCAGTGCTGAATATACAGCCTACAATACATAGCGGAATATAAACAAGTATGAATAATACGTCTGAGAATCCTCCAGTTCGTCTCCTGAGCTCCATAGCATCCTAACCTGAATTTGTAATACTCGGTCTGACCCGAGCATTACAATAAAGTAACACCCAAGTCAGTCTGGAAAACCAGCGTGAGTAAACACACTTAATTTGATTTACTTAAGTTATCAAAACTCTTTGAAATAAAGGTATCTCGTAAGACCGCATCATACATAAACACAACGGGTTTTTCCCTTATGATAACCAGAATATTTTTATAGAAAATCCGGTGATATTATAATAGTGTCTACGTATAAATAGTTATTAAGACAGCCGAAATTGTTACATTAATTAAAACCCAGTATACTATGCTCTACAACCAAGCCGTTAAGGTTCGTGGTGGTTATTGGGTCGAAGTGGTTTCGGATAATGTAGATATCTGATCCCGGTCTCTTCGAACTCAAAACGGTGAATTTGAAAAGGGCAAGTTGTTTAAAATAAACAATTCTACTATCAGGGTACCAATATTCACATATGGAAATTCATCCTATATGTCCACTTTATCAAGACCGGTCCATCGAAAATAAATTTCTTATAATCATCACATTTTCCGAAATCGGAATAGCGATCAGCTTTAATCGATTTACATACCAATAAAATGTGTTAACATTTTATTCTATTTACTTTAAAATTTGTTTGGCTACTTAATGACACAAACAATAGATAACTAAAAATAATATCTAAGAACCATATCAGTCAATATAGATCATAACTCAATCAACAACTTATATTATATCAGTTTTCAATCAGACCGGACTGGTTTGACTTAACTGAGTCGAGCCACTATTAAATCAAGATTTATTTGTTAATCAAAGAAAATTAAACAAATAATTTATTTAGTTAATTAATCATTAAAAAGATCATTTGAAATTAATTTATCAATTATCATATAATTAGAAATGAAGAAATTTGTTATTTGTTTACTTTAATTTTTTTTAAATCATTAAATTTAACTTTTCAGAAAGCTTGCCAGTACTTGTTCAGATAAAATATACCGTGATAGGGTCTCGACGCCACAAACTATATGTCGATTGGATTTAAAATGGAAGAGAACCATTGTTTATAAATTTAAAGGTTATTAAATATAAAAATAAATTTAATTTACTTTATTTTAAGAAAGAAGAAAAAAACAACTCGGCCCATACATTTGCAAACCCGGCCCAATCTATTCAAGCATGTCCCCAATGTTTTCCTTCTTCCTCCAGTATTCTTTCCTACTCCCTTCATTCCCACTTGCATGCACCAAACTGTGCATGAAGATGTGCACGTACATGAAGCCGTCGACCTTCCATTCGCGGTGCTGACCACCCACACCTATCACCCACGACCATCGCGTCATGTCCAACCACCTGGAACGCGACCCAAGCCCTCGATTCGAAATTCGATCACAAAACCGAAACCTGGAACGAATCTCAACCCCTTCAAACGCCTTGGCACGACTACCACGACCTCCATTTTTCACCAAAACTTACCCTAAGACTCACCACAACTTCCTCGACCTAACCCCCCTGGACCGCACGTCTACTACTCCTCTTCCTCGTCGCCATTGCCAAGACACCGAGCCCAAAGAACAAACAACCTTAAACCCTAAAGCCGCCTCGACCAGCCTATCCCCTCAACTAAAAATTTCCTCGTTATTTTTCCTAAGTGTCGCTCAATCAACGCTCCTCCATGCCGAACCCCTTGACACGAAATCATGCACGTCACCGGTATTTGATCAAACACCCAAAATCGTTCAACCCCCAAATTCTCCACCCACACGTCATTAAATATCACAAAACTACCTCCAGAAATCATGGTTTTCAACGACGATCACATACATATAAACCACTCATTAAATTTTGATAATTGAATCTCGGCTATGATTTGGTTACTTACTAAAAAATCTGATTTTCTCCCTCTATACTCGATAGAATTTAATGAAATGAATTTTAAAATGTTTAATATTCAAAATCAACCAACTTTTATTTTGAAATCAGGCCTTAAATCTAAATGGATAATGAGATAATGATTCTTAGAATGAAGGATTAGCTGTTTTTAAACAAAAACAATGAACAGAGCTTATATGGAAAAAAATAGTGTCCTGGGAAACTGGCATGTCGAACACATACAACATACACAGATTCACATACAAATACATATATACTTAACACATATCATAATCACAGCCGTATATATGTATATATCATATAACCAGTTATCAAAATAAAGTGTTACTCAATGTTTTACAAAGTGATGGTGAATTGCCGCTATGATTTAAGCCTTCCTTTTTGAACAACTTGATCCTTTATGTTTTAATGGCAGCACTTTGTTTTCTTTTCTTTCTTTTATATATATAAGAACAAGTGAACAATGTGGCCGTATATATAGGTGAAGAATGAAAGGAAGATAATCAAGTAGGTTGGCCGGAAGGCATGTACAGGCTTCATTTTTATGTATATATTATTTTACCTTTTTTTCTTTTTGCCTTTGGTGATTGATTATTTTGAGTGATTTGATTTTAGGTGTGACTTGATTTATTATATTGATTAGATTTTATAAGCTTGATGTGATTTATTATATGCTTGATTTAATGTTTTGCAATTATGATGTTGTCTTATGTTTATATATACATATAGATGTATAGATTATACATCCTTATATACATACTTTTACCATGTACATGTTTACATGCTTACCTATTTTCATGTTCATATATATATATCTACACATATGTACTCTTCTATTATCATAAAGTCTATACTTATGTGTATATATTATTACATATTCACTATTTTATATTAACATATATATTTACCTATTCACTATTTTATATAACCTATATACATATACATTTACTTACATATATTTGTCATCATATATGTATATATTTACATTTATACATATTTTCATATACATTGCTTCATATGGGCATATATACATATATATACTTATATATATTTTTAAACATCATAAAGCTTGTATATATTTCTACATATATGGATATTCTATCTTAAATTTTAACGATGGAGTTTAAATACATATATCTATATAATTTATCATATCCAGAAATTTATATTTTAAAATTAAATATATTTTAATCAATTTATAGATTTAGATATGGGGTTTTCAGGCTCAAGGAAAAAGTTAGAGAAAAATTTAGTTTCAGGGACAAGAAGTTTGTTTTTTAGACTGAAGGACACTTTTTAGTGTAAATCATAGAATGATAGTTGTAACTATCATTTTCAGTTTACACTAAAAAGTGTCCTTCAGACTAAAAAGCAAACTTGTTGTCCCTGAGACTAATTTTTTTTGCAACTTCTTCCTTGTGCCTATTTACCTGTTTAGATATTTCAGATATCAAAAAATATATCTATTCGACTAATAAAAAATTAATATCCCATTAACTAAGATTAGTTAATTATCCCAATATCAGTTGGCTAAAAATCCAAGTTGTTGCAGAATTTGTAAATATGCTTGGTCTGACCCAAGCATTGAAAGGGAAGAACGCCCGGATCAGTCTGGTAAACCAGTGCGAGAAAACACATCTCTACTTTATTTTAAAGTTATAAAAACTTTTCTTTATAAAAAAAAGTATATCATTAGACTATGCCGCACATAAACATGAATAAGTTTTTACCTTACGATAACCAAAAATATTTCATATCACATCACCTGATATTATACTAGTGTCTAGTATACAAGTAATAACTAATCATAGCTGAAATTGTTACCATTATTAAATTCCAGAATATGTTAGGCTCTACAAACAAAATGGCAGGTACGTATTGGAGAATGGATTTCCATACAATGGCTCATAAGGGACTATCTTCCGTACAGTACATCTCTAGAGGAATGTATCGAGGATACATAAACAATCCTTTGCATCTAGCAAGACCGGTCTATCTCTATTTGGCACTTATACATGGCCTGGATAGAAACCGAATATGTCATCTCCTCAGTCGTTATCGACCTATTTGAGACGTCTCATAGCATACACCACATACCCGACATATATAGGGTTATCTAGAAAGGTGATGAACATACCCTTATGGTAGCGAACCACATAGCCTTGCGGCGTTCCTTGTTTAAGCCATTATCAAGTGATGAGGCTTAAGGTAACGTTTACCTTTCACATAGCACATAGCACTTTGAATACCACACTACCATTCCTTCGATCACTATTGACTTTCACGAACATACAACCTCTGAGCTCGTACATCTCAGAGAAGGGAGTTAAGCTAAGAGAACTTGCATTCTCTACCACCAAATAGATGTACATTTGTAAAAGTCAATGATGTGATCTCAAAAATGCAATGTCAGACATCCATCCATACAAGTTGTCCAAGAACAGGACAAACCGAAGGCACTCTCCTACCACATCCTGTCGGGAACTACTTCTAGGATTAGTAGCGAGAAGTCCTTGCATATCGTAGATTTTCATAACGAAGCAATACTGCGACCATACATACATGATATGGTAAATTTCACCCTGAGGGACTAGTGGCAAGTAGCCCTGCATCATGAGGATCTCCATCTTCAAAATCATCATCACAGACCTACAATTACGAATGCATACATTAGTCCGAAGTGGTTCTCGGATAAATCCGACTCCGGTCTCTCCGGACCAACAACGATAAAGAGGTCCTTAACCTCATACGGAAACCATGTCTCGTAGACTTATCACGTTTCCAACTCAACTTGTTATCCTTCAACAAGAAGGAATCCTGGTAGATTGGAGTATCATAAACACTCCGCACTACTCGAATCAACATTCTTAATCCAAACAATAATCAAGCCTACTCAGTCGGCTTTGTGCTAAGTGCATGACAAATCAGTTCTCACATCAAGTCAAGGAACCAAAAATAACCAAATTTGATAGTCAGTTATTTAACTATCAAAGCAACTAATAATATTTAGCATATAAGTAGTCACTAGGCCCATTTAATTAATATTTTATTAATTAAATAAATTTCCAAATATTTACTTCAGTTATCTTTTAAAAGATATATTCTCAAAACCATTTCAATCTTTCGACATGGAAAAACATTTCCACATACTTATATCAACGGTATAAGCATATTTAATAACACTATCATTTTGCAGACATGCCAAATAGATTTTTATAACCGTACAACTCCAAAGTTTGTACGCCTCCGGACGGGTGAAAGTATACGAAGCAATGCTCCTATACCACCAAGCCTTTAGTATGATCATAAGAACCGATTCGTGTATTTCACAATGGAATGTCAAAACATCATTTATTGGGTCAAAACGAATGTTGCGTAAAACATCGTTACGACAATCCAAAAACACCAGTATAGGGATTCGATTAATTATATATATATATATATATCCCGTATACTATAGAAAACATTTTATTTTAGAAATCATTCATTATAACAACCGTGTTATAGTCCATGCCTTCCATACTTCCTCGAAAATGTTTATTACAACAATATATGTTAAAATCTATATTATCGATACATATCACATTTTAAAACATTTTTCAAAACCATTTAAATTCCATTTGGAATTATTACTTTCCAAAACATGATTTTACAAAGATAAATTACTTTTTAAAGCCATTAACTTCATCGAAAAACATTACTTTCAAAACTTTCCTTTAAAATATTATTTAACTCTTAAAAACTTGAATATATTTCCTTTATATAAAAATCCATATTTAAATATCAATATAAATCATTTCCATATTTATAAAACTATGTTTATAAATCTCTTTTCTTTTTTTATAAAACTTCTATTTTATAAAATCTCTGTAATTATAAATTCTATTTATAAATAATTATTTTATAAAAACTTATTTTATTATCGAAATCACTTATAAAATCCATTTCTTTATAAATCTAATTTATTTATAAAATCTATTTATAAATCCATTTACCAAGTAAATTTCAAATCCATTTACAAAATATTTCTAAATTCTGATTATAAATCTATTTCTTTATTGATAAAATATCACTTTTATAAATCCTTTTAATAAACTAATCAAAAATCTCTATTTAAAGTATTTCTCAAAACTATACTTTTATAACATCAAAAATCATACTTTTTATTTGTTTAAAAACAAATTCATTCTTTTTAATAATTTAAAAATTATTAAAACATATATACTTCCAAAATCACTTTGAAAATCATTTCAATTCAAAATCACTATTTTATAGTATTTCAAAATACTAAAAATATGGCCTAGTGCCACTATAGCACTAAATAAGCAAAAACAATCCATGTCATCAAATATGGCATCCAACACATCTTATATCAAAATATATGAAAAGTAAATCAACAATGTGAGGAATCATGTTGGATCCCTCTAACCTGTCATTCTACATCACATACACTATATAATCATAAAAATATAAATCAACTACTTCGAGGTAGGATTCATATACAAAGGGTTATCTGCTCTTACACGAGAACGTAATAGGGTCTCATCAGCTCCAATCAGCGGGAATATATTCAAACCAATTAATAAATATAGTATATCATCCAAATAAGCAACAATCGACGTAAATAAAATTATTCCACTTATATAAAAATATAAGTAGGCCAGAGAGGTAAGTTAACTCACAAAAATCCCAGAAATTGCCAAAGCGCTCTGGTTTGGATTATAACTGAATGGCCGTTCAATTTAACCCAAAATTTCTACTAGCCCCGAATCCATCCAATCCAACTCTATAGCGTAGAATTTGCTGATACGAATGCAACGCAACTTGTTGCGCTTGAAACCGACCTTATATGAACAAGTTATGAATTAATTAATGATTGAAATAATTAAATTAACTTAACTTAAATAAATAAATTTTAAACTTAATCCTTTCCCTCTTTTCAAATCACGTTTCTTGGCCGCAAACAAAAAACCCATCAACATCGAACTTCCATGCTTGGCCGCGCCTCCCATGCTTCATCGACGGACGATCGAACTTCAACATATAAACGTGGATCCTCCACTGCGCCTACCACCCAAGCCTTGTCGTGCTCGATCGCCAAAATCACTCCCCGCGGCGTGCCCTAGGTCGCACAAACGCATCTGATTCTTGCTTTCATCCATCGATGATCCAACCATTGATTGTGTAGAGCTCGTCGATCTCTCCATCTTCCTAGTTGAAGTCGAAGCCTAAAAATGTGTGGATGGAGAGAAATCGAGGGAAGAAGGTGGTTAAATTTCGGCCATTAAAATTTTAAAGTTGGCGATTGAAGAAAACCTAGCTAGAGTTTTAGCAAATGAAGATAGTTGATGGCCTTATATTGAAAATTTTCATGACACTATTCATCCGTGAAAATTTCAAACTCTGAATGTAGCGTGCCGCCTGGCGTTCTATATGTTATACCCCAATTCCGAACATAGTGGAATATCTATCAGAAGCCAATCCATCATATACCGAAGGTAACTTTCAAAATCAAATTATTTTAATTTAAATTCCTTTAATTAATTTATACGCATTTATAACTCGCACGACCAAATAGTACGTCCGATCGCTACGAAATTTGACAGCATATAATAATTCACTATTACAGATCCAATGAAACTGGTTTTGTCGAAATCCGAGATAGTGCCCCAGAAAGCTATTTTTACACGTTAATTAAAACGTGCAATTTTCCAAAATCAGTTAAATCAATTTTAAATCCAATTTAAAAGTTTACTATCTTCCTTCTTATTCAAATAGAATTTAGAATCAATTTTCGAAATCATTTTCATTCGCATTAAATTCAAGATTTAATTATTTGAACAATTATAAAAATTAAATTTAATAATTTAATTATCAAATAAATCGCTATATTTGAAATTCAAGTTATTTAACTTATAAAATTAACTTTTCAATATTTAAAATCAATTAAATATTCCAAATTCGAATGACTGAAATTCTGGGTCGTTACAAACTACCCTCTTTAAAGAATTTTTCCCCAAAATTACCAAGTTAGAAAAATACACTAAACCCATTAACTTTCCAAAAACAATTAGTTGAATTGGAATACAAAATTTCTAAGTCTTTCAAATCAATTCATAGTTACTTACTAATACAATTCCAAATTATAAAACCAAAAATTCAAATTTCAGTTATCATAAAAAAATTTCGAAATTCTCAAAAGTTTTCTAACACCTTAAATTTTCAGAAAATTTCGCCGGCGTCTCCTTTACGCGGTTCGATCAAAAAAAATTACAATATATATAATCACAAATATACATCTCATCTTCGATGATGAGGCATCTCGTATGGAAAAAATATAAAAGTACGATATGTAATCCGAGATCTGTACCTTTTATTAGTATTAACAAGCATATATTATCAGTAAAATGCGAAAGTGAGCTCTAAATGCAAAGCATACGCCATCCGCACCTACTAAACACTCACAACCAATGAGAACAAGTATAAAAAAGTAATATCAATATATAACATAGAATATACAATAACTATATGCGAATATAGCAAATGTAATAAGAGAAACCATCAAACAAACAACATTATCCAGTTAATTCATTACCCTATCAATTTGCATTTTTCATTGTCAACATTATATTTATTAAAGCCCGTATGATGTACATATATCATCCGTGCGTAAAACCATACCTAATCACTCGCTCAATCACACAGTTTCACTTCCAAACTAGTTGTAGGATCGATTTCACCCTAGAAGAGGAGGGGGGGTGAATAGGGTGATACTAATAATTATAAAAATTAATGCGGAAATATATAAATAGTTGCAGCACAGATAATAGCAGAATAATAAAAGCAAAAATAGAACAACACAGATTTACCCAGCTTCGGCAAAACCCTGCCTACGTGCTGCCCCCAAGGTTTCTACTACAAATTAAGTAGTCAGACGCTTACACACGTAAACTTGCGATACCCGCTATCGACTAACCTAACTCTACGCTCAAAACCCTGCCACAACTCAGCCACTGAATTGCGATTTCTCGAACTACACCACCGTAGTTCGTCCCCTAGTCACACGACTAGAATTTTACCGAAGTTTAAAAGAAAACTACAAATTAAAAACCAACTCAAAAACATAAACCCTAATTTTAACAATATAGCACAATAGAATATAATAACGACCCAAAGAAAAAAACGTGATAAACAATTATTCCCCCTTTTCTCTTTTTATTTCTTTGGCCTGTATCCTTTTCTTTATGAAAAATGGCAGTGTTCTTGTTTCCCTCTTTCAAAATTAGGGCTTCGTGATTTGTTGAAGTCGTCGCTTGAAAAATGATGCTCGAAACCTTTGTTGGTATGTTTGTAAGAAATGAGGCTCGAATGGTTTATTGTTTTCGTTTCTTCACGGCTGCTTCTCGATCGAGTTCGAATCGAACAAAAACTGGTATGCGATTTCCTTTATTATTCTCGTTGATATGCTTGAACTCGATTCGATTCGAGTTATTGATTTGAAACTTTGCTTTGTGATATTGCTTAAACTCGAATGGGTAGTAGCCGAAGATGAGATTGGGTTAAATAGGATTCGAAATTCTATAATCTCGTTCGTATATATTTTATTTTATTTCTTCAACTGTTTGCTCGACCATTAGACTATTGCTTAAATGATGGTGATAATTCTGACTTGTTCTTAGTTGACGTGCTTGAATATAATTTAGTCGGTTCCGTTTATTTCACCTATAACTTCGGTCATTGGAAATTGTGATAATCTTGGACTTGTTCGATTCCCTTGACTTTGTTCCAATTTTTGCTGGCTTTGACTTGTTCATTGTTTCCTTGGTCACCATGCCTTTGATTCTTTGGCATTTAAACTTGACTTAGTTTGAAAAACCGCTACCTTGATTTGAAACTGCTACGTGATTTTTGTTCTGCTACCTTGATTTGAAACTACTACCAGGTTTCTGTAAACTGCTCTGACTTATTTTTCGAACTGCAATGTTTATTCATGTATGTGTATCCAAGTTTGCACCTTCATGTTAGTGTTGACTTATTTGGTTGTGTGGACTATTGCATAGTTGTTGTGACTCTGCCTTTGTTCACTCGAGTCTGCACTGGATATCGAGAGTCTGGACTGTTTGGTTGCATTTAGTTGTTGAGCCATGTTTTTGCATTTTCATTTTTCTACCTAGCTTGGAGATTCATGTTATGGTAATCATGCTACTTTGAAACTGTCCATCCTATTAGACTTGTATTCTTGAATCTAGTATGGTTGCAGTTTTGCTTTTCCAGTTTCCTCTGAAGCTTTGCATTCATGTTAATTCATTTGTGTTATCCTTGCTGAAATGCACTGAATCATTGCACTGATGTACGAGTATATATGTTACTGTTTTGGTCTATGTTTCAATTTGGTCTGGTTCACTTTGAACTTCTGATCTGGGTCCATCTTGATTTTGGAACTTCTCTGCACTTTGGTTGATGGTCTCCATACATATATACATACATATATGTATGTATATATGTGTGTTTGACTTGATTGCACTTGTATCCAATGTGCTACTTGCTATTTTATTGCTTGTAGGTTCATATACACATGTCTGTGTGTTCGAGTAGTTCATATTGTAACTGTTATATGTCATATTGCTTCGTGGCAGATCATGTTGTGTTTATGTCTTTGATTTGTGAGCCTGGGCATGTGTGCTTGTTACTATAGCCACCTCAGTTTTGTATTGTTCGAGCCAGTGCATATGAACTTGTATGCTTGGTTTATGGCTGATCATTTCATGCTCTACACTGATGTATGTGTGTGTCACCACTGTTGCACTTCCCTGATGCCATTTATATTTGAATCTGCACTTGTATTCAGTTGTTCCATTTTTATGCACTTGATATCTTTACATATGTATACTTGTTTGCAACCATTATGTGCTGTCCACCACTTTTTGTACTGGTTTGCTTGCCTTTGAGCTTCTGATTATTCATGCTGGTGCTTTTGTATTCTTTGAACTCATATATGTGTATACATATATATGTGCATATATGTATATATGTTTATGTCTGTTCTCATGTGTACACATTTGTGCACTTGTTAGCATGGTTGGAGTCTTAATACATTTGAGTCTTCATTTCTGGATTTAGTTGAACCTGTTGTTGCTGGCTTCATGTGTACATCACTTTATACCTATTTTGTTTATAGTCTGAAGTTTTATGTACACTTTCATCTGGATTTGTTTTTCGTATTGCACCTGAGTTGAATCCAGCTTATAGCTCGGGTTTGACCTTGTGCTCATGTCGTGACTTTATTTGTATTGCACTGGAGTTGAACCTAGCTTTTGGTTGGGTTGACCTTGTGCTCACCTGTCCCTGCAGTTTTATCAAGTTTATATCGGCATGCACGGCCTTGTGACATGTACAATGATACATTGTGCATGTTACAAGTTGTTCGTGTAAGATGAATTCAAAACAAATGACGACGAACAACCCAAATAACCGAGGCAAATGATATTTTCAAACACACACTTTTATTGTACACTGCAAAATATTTCTTTTTCAATTTTACTGCGTCAGTGTTTATTTTGCAGATCTCAACTTTATTTTATAGTTATAAAAACTTTTCATTACCAAAACAAAAGTATCTCATAAGACTATGTTGCACATAAACACGGACGGGTTTTTACCTAACGATAACCAAAACATTTCATATCAAATCATTTGATATTATACTAGTGTCTAGTATATAAATAATACTTAATCATTGCTGAAAAGTGCATTTCTGTGATTTTTGGTGATTTTTCCTAAGTAATTTACTATGGAAATTAAATTATTTTAGATGAAGGACTAGAGTGTTTTATTTGTTTTGCTTAAGGAATGGCTTATTTGCTAAATTATTTTAGTTAGATCTGAAATAATTACAGCAGTTTTATTTTGGACAGAATTTGAAAAGTTTATGGAAACCAATTAAATTTTTACAAATAGGTAGGTTAGTCAAAAAGCAATTACTTAAAAAGGCTTTAAAACAGTCTTTACCTAGAAACTATGTTTCGCCTCTTTCAGTAGTACCTTTCGACCCTATACTTCCGCCTCAACTGACCAAGTCGAAACCAATACAAAAGGTATTAATACATTGGTACGTAGTGGATTGGAGAAAGGCGGCATGTATGGTGTCGAAACGCATTTGAAGGGGTCGAAACCAATTTAAACAGCTTTCGAAGTTGCCACTTGCCTAATTTTAATGAATGCTTTCGAAGGAGTCGAAACCAATGCTTTCGTAAAGGTCTTTTAAATAGGGGTTGCCGTCTTTTTGTTTAAAGTGTAGCTTTTGTAGAATACAATAGCCTGTGATTTTTGTTTGATGATAATAAACATATATATATTCGTTTAAATGTATTTGTTATTGTACTATTTTATTTTTCACATAATTATATAAATATTTGTTGGACAAAATAAATAACACAGAATTCAAATTCGAACAAATATTTTATTCAAACAAATATTTTATTACAAATTCAAATAGTACAAATTTGAGCTCTCACTACATTTATACAATTTCAATTACGTCACAAATTTCAATTTACAATTTAACATCTCACCACATAGTCACTCAACACTTGTATTTATCTTCTACTCTATTCTAGATTGAATCCAGCATCTGAATTATCTGCAAAATAAATACTGACGCAGTAAAATTGAAAAAAAATATTTTGCAGTGTACAATTAAAGTGTGTGTTTGAAAATATCATTTGCCTCGGTTATTTGGGTTGTTCGTCGTCATTTATTTTGAGTTCATCTTACACGAGCAACTTGTAACATGAACAATGTATCATTGTACATGTCACAAGGCCGTGCACGCCGATATACACTTGATAATACTGCTGGGATAGGTGAGCACAAGGTCAAATCCGAGCCAAAGCTGGATTCAACTCAAGTGCAAATATTCAGGTGCAATACAAATAAAGTCACGACATGAGCACAAGAGCCTGCATATACACATGTGTACACGTACACATGTGCATTGCCTCAGCATCTCAATGCAAACATTGAACAGGGACTGAACTCAAGTATAACAAGACCAATACAAAAGCTCGATAGACATAATGTACAAGTATACACATATATGTATACATTTAACAGCAAGCAAAATCAGAATGTAGTGGAAAGTGAGGAGATATCAAGGCAACAAGAGTTCAGCCAACATGAATGCAGAATACAAGTGCACTCAACAAGGCACCAGCATACATGCATGAACACACATATATAAGCTCGAATGCATATGAGTCTCGACCAACATGAAAACACAAACCAGTACAACAGAAATATACACAAAGACTAGTGTGTCAAGACTTCGGACTCAAAGACACTTGAAGACCAACTCGAGCTAGCATATCAGGAGTAACAAAGACCAGTCCAGAATTAATGCAACAACAAAGTGGACAGTGCAACCAAGTGCATCATCAACACAGGAAAATACCAAGAAGTAATAACCAATTGATACAAATGCACAAGGACAAGAAAGCACCAAGTTTACTCAACTAGACAAAGGCAACAAAAATGCACAGATAAGACTCGAGTGAACCACACCAGAGGAGTATGTACAAATGTATCACATACAAGTACACACAACCATGCAAATAACCAAAGTCTGTTTCAACACAGCAGTGAACATATTAAACTCGAGCAACTCACAACACATATACATACATATATATGTATGTATATATGTATGAAGACCATCATTACTCAAAGTATGCAAAAGACTCCATAATGCAACTGTACCAGACACAGCAAATGGATGTACACATGAAGTTCAGAACAAACAAAGTATAGTCTTCACAAATGACTCGACAATACAAGCTACAAAACAGTGAAAGGAATACAAGACACAATGCAACAGAGCAAAGCCTCAACAGGCACCAGACAGTATCAACCAGACCAAGGCTACCAAGTTCAAGTATACACAGTAGCAGTAACAAAGTCATGGTTTGAAAGAGAATGTAACAACAGTTAACAAAAATTCAAAATGCTAAAAATAACAAAGCCATGGATTATATCAATATTATCAGAAGTAGATTCAAAAAGGATATTATCATTTGAAACTGTGATGAAGGGTTTTCAAACAAAGTCAATGATCATGTCATGCCAGAATCAAAGCCATGGTGAGCAAGTACTAACAACAATATATCGCAAGTATATGAATAGGTTAGAATCATCTCAACCTTTCGATTAAAAAATCACGGCCAAGTAAATTTCCGAAGAATTCAAATAAGAAATATACGAACGAAAATTTAGGGGATTTAATCCCTATAAAAACCAGTAACATCATCGGCAAAAAGGTGTGATTCGAGTTCAAGCAAAAAATCAGAGAGCAAGCATCAATCCAAAACTCGAATCAAGTCGAGTATAATTATAAATCGAAAAAGGAGACAAATGTACCAATTCAAAGCACGAAGCGATCTCGACTTTGCAGCCGCAAGCAATGGAATATCACTGATAGAAGAAGCAACGAAGCAGGAATGAAAGCATCAAAGGACTCGAGCTTCAAATTTCTAGGCGACAATTCAATTTCAAAGCCTTAATTTTTTTTAAAAGAACAACTAAGCAGACATTACAAAGCAACGAAGAAGAACGGCCAAAGTTTTACTCGAGAAAAATAAAAAGGGGATATCACCTTTTTTTTGGGCCGGTCTCTTTAATTTCAGTTTTGGGCTTGAATTATTAAATAGGGTTAGTTTTTATTCTATTTTGTAATTTTCTTTAAACTTTTGTAAAATTCTAGTCGTGTGACTAGTTTACGAACTACGGTGGTGTAGTTTGAGAATTTGCAACTAAGTGGCTGAGTTATGGCAGGGTTTTGAGCATAGAGTTAGGTTAGTCGATAGTGGGTGTTGCAAGTTTACGTGTGTTAGCATCTAACTACTTAATTTCTAGTAGAAACCTTGGGGGCAGCACGTAGGCAAGGTTCTGCCGAAGCTGGGTAAATCTGTGTTGTTCTATTTCTGCTTTTATTATTCTGCTATTATCTGTGCTGCAATTATTTTATATATTTCCGCATTAATTTTTATTATTCTTAGTATCACCCTATTCACCCCTCCTCTAGGGTGAAATCGATCCTACAAGTGGTATCAAAGCTAGGAAAAAAACCATTTTTTTGTTTTAAAAATTTGATTTTTCAAAAACCAATTTTTGTTTTAAAATTTTGATTTTTTAAATGGCTTCTTTTAATAATGCTTTTGCTGAAGGTCAGCCCAAAGTTAGACCACCCATGTTCAATGGTGAATATACTTATTAGAAATATAGAATGAAAATTTTTCTGAAAACCATAGATGCATGGAATATTGTTGAGACAGGAATAGGACACCAACTATAGTGGTGGATAATCAAGAAATTGAAAAACCGATGGATCAATTGATAGATCTTGAAAACAAACTGTAGAATGCTAATGCTAAAGCTATGAATTCTATTATTTGTTCATTAGATCAAATTGAATTTAATCGTGTCTTATATTGTCTAACTGCGCAGGAAATTTGGCACACACTTGAAGTGGCTCACGAAGGAACTTCCCAAGTCAAAGAATCTCGCCTTGCCATGCTTAGTAGCGAATACGAAAACTTCACAATGGCAAAGGATGAAAGTGTCAATAAAATGTATGGACGACTTTCTCATCTAGTATATAAATCAAAATCACTTGGAAAGCCATACACAGAGCTAGAAATAGTTCGAAAACTCCTTAGAATTCTTCCATGAAATTTTGAAGCGAAAGTTACTACCATTCAAGAATCAAAAGATCTAAAACAAATCAAAGTTGAACTCATCGGAAATTTCACCACTTATGAGCTAGAAATCAAATTCAAGGAAGAACGCGAAGGAGGTGATACGCGAAAGGAATCAATAGCTCTCAAAAGGAACAAATATAAATTGTTTTGGTTCTACACAAACTTGTTCTTCAAAATATTTTGTCACTAACAATCATGGACCTATAAAAAAAAATAGGTCACAAAAATCTTTTCTCGTGTAGGTGTGGTGGTAGGCTAAGGAACAACAACAGTGTTACCTGGATTCTGACTGTTCCAGGCACATAAAGGGCAACAAATCAAAGTTCCTTAGCCTAGTATAAAGGTGGCAGAATCACAATGGGCAACAATGAAAAATTATCGGTAAAGGTAAAATTGATAACGGTATATTTATCTTGAACGATATATTATATGAAAATCTGCACGATAATCTGATTTAGATCAGCCAGTTATGTGATAAAGAAATGAATGTTGATTTTGATTTATGCAAAATTGTTGGCCAATTATCTTTTTATGCCGAGAACACTATAAGTACCTCTAGAGTCTTTGAACTAGTTTATATAGATTTGTTTGGACTAATGATGTTTTTTTATTGGTTGATGATTACTCTAGATACACATGGATATTTTTTTTTATCTTACTGCTTCTAAATCTGACACTATGTTCACTTGTTGTTTATGTGGACAGTTTCAATTCAAAATCCAAAAGAATTTCATTTAAAAGCTGTAAAAAGGATTTTAAGGTATTTGTTGCAACTTCACAGTCTGGTCTATGATATCCAACTACTGATAATCTTGAGTCAAAGAGAAATTCAGATGTAGATTACACTGGTAATCTAGTTGATAGAAAAAGTACTAGTGGAACGTGTTATATGTTGAGACATTCATTAGTCGAATCATTTTCAAAGAAAATGTCTGCATATTTTTCATTTCAACTTATTTTCAATTAGCAGACATTTTTTTTAAAACCCCTTCCAGAAAATAGTTTTTGTTGACTTCGTTTCAGATTAGTCATTTTAGAAAATTTGATTTTATAATTATTTTTGGATTTAATCTTTAATGACTATATTAACTAATCTGACTCCCCACTGATTATCGAAAAGATAAATAGTGATTGAAATAGTGATGAGTGTCGATATTAAATCATATATTATGACTTGAGATGGTATATTTAGTAAATTTCTTTAAAAATTTAAACAAGATTTATAATAACTTTTGTTGGTAAAAATTCCATGACCATCTCTATTTCTATCATATTTCTAATGACCATCCCTTATCAAACTCCATTATAGTATGTCAAAATGTGGTATTTTAAACGGGAAATTATTCGTTTTTATTTTATTTTATTTTTTAGCAATAAAAACATCCAAAGTATTCACTCTCATTTAAAAATCCTCACGGTTATGCATGGGTGAATTACTTGGAATATTTGTTTATGTGCTTTCATGCTCATTTAAAAGTCCTCACGGTTATGCATGTATGAAACATATATCAAAATTGATTATTAAATAGCCAAGTTGATTCTAATCCCATTTAAAAGTCCTCACGGTTATGCGTGGTTAGAAGATGCTTGAAATTCATTTTTTTATTTAAAAAATTGGGAATACTACTAATCTCATTTAAAAGTCCTAACGGTTATGCATGGTTAGTAAGTATTCAAATTCCTAATATAAATATACCACAAATAGACACAACTATATGGTTTTATATGCCGACATCACCCCTATCACTCTAAAGTGGAATATGCGCCTAACAGAGTATTTATGATTTTTGTTTGATTTTCTATTGAAATTTAATATTTATACTCGATTGGGTATTAATGTTGTATTAATGTCTATCACTTTATCGCTATTTTTCTAACACTATTACTCTTTTGCTGAGAACAAAAGGGGGTGAGAGAAGTTAAGATTTTGGCAAATAAGTCAAGTCATATTTTTTATTTGCATATTCCCATCTAGGTTCATTTTCATATTTTTTATTTATTTTCATGCATATGTGAAGGGGGAGCTTTGATGTAGGGGGAGCAAATGGAATTCATCAAGGTCAAATACATTTAATAGAGTCAAAATCTTAATATATGTTTGTTATCATCAAAAGGGGGAGATTGTAGAATACAATAGCCTATGATTTTTGTTTGATGATAATAAACATATATATATATATATTCGTTTAAATGTATTTGTTATTGTACTAATTTATTTTTTACATAATTGTATAAATACTTGTTGGATAAAATAAATAATACAGAATTCAAATTCGAACAAATATTTTATTACAAATTCAAATAGTACAAATTTGAGCTCTCACTACATTTATACATTTTCAATTTCAATTACATCACAAATTTCAATTTACAATTTAACATCTCACTAAATAGTCACTCAACACTCGTATTTATCTTCAACTCTATTCCAGATTGAATCCAGCATCTGAATTATCTGCAAAATAAACACTGACGCAGTCAAATTGAAAAAGAAATATTTTGCAGTGTACAATAAAGTGTGTGTTTGAAAATATCATTTGCCTCAGTTATTTGGGTCATTCGTCGTCATTTATTTTGAATTCTTACACGAACAACTTGTAACATGCACACTGTATCACTATACATGTCACAAAGCCGTGTACACCGATATACACTTGATAAAACTACTGGGACAGGTGAGCACAAGGTCAAATCCGAGCCAAAGCTGGATTCCACTCAAGTGCAAATATTCAGGTGCAATACAAATAAAGTCACGACATGAGCACAAGAGCCTGCATATACACATGTGTACATGTACACATGTGCATTGCCTCAGCATCTCAATGCAAACACTGAACAGGGACTGAACTCAAGTATAACAAGACCAATAAAAAATCTCAGTAGACATAATGTACAAGTATACACATATATGTGTACAGTTAACAGCAAGAAAAATCAGAATGTAGTGGAAAGTGAGGAGATATCAAGGCAACATGACCTACATGAATGCAGAATACAAATGCACTCAACAAGGCACCATCATACATGCATGAACACATACATATATCAGTTCAGATGCATATGAGTCTCGACCAACATGAAAACACAAACCTATACAACAAGAAATATACACAAAGACGAGTGTGTCAAGACTTCGGATTCAAAGACACTTGAAGACCAACTCGAGCTAGCATATCAGGAGCAACAAAGACCAGTCCAGAATGAATGCAACAACAAAGTGGACAGTGCAACCAAGTGCATCATCAATACAGCAAAATACCAAGAAGTAATAACCAATTGATACAAATGCACGAGGACAAGAAAGCACCAAGTTTACTCAACCAAACAAAGGCAACAAAACTGCACAGAGAAGACTCGAGTGAACCACACCAGAGGAGTATGTACAAATGTATCATATACAAGTACACTCAACCATGCAAATAATCATTGTCTGTTTCAACACAGCAGTGAATAGATTAAACTCGAGCAACTCACAACACACACACACACACACATATATATATATGTACGTATATATGTATGGAGACCATCATTACTCAATGTATGCAAAAGACTCTATAATGCAACTGCACTAGACATAGCAAATGGATGTACACATGAAGTTCAAAACAAACAAAGTACAGTCGTCAAAAATGACTCGACAATACAAGCTATAAAACAGTGAAAGGAATACAAGACACAATGCAACAGAGCAAAGCCTCAACACGCACCAGACAGTATCAACCAGACCAAGGCTACCAAGTTCAAGTATACATAGTAGTAGTAACAAAGTCATAGTTTGAAAGAGAAAGTAATAGCAGTTAACAAAAATTCAAAATGCCAAAAATAACAAAGCTGTGGATTATATCAATATTAACAGAAGTAGTTTCAAAAAGTGTATTATCATTTGAAACTGCAATGAAGGGTTTTCAAACAAAGTCAATGATCATGTCTTGCCAGAATCAAAGCCGTGGTGACCAAGGTAGTAGCAACAATATATCGCAAGTATATGAATAGGTCAGAATCATCTCAACCTTTCGATTAAAAAATCACGGCCAAGTAAATTCACGAAGAATTCAAATAAGAAATATACGAACGAAAATTTAAGGGATTTAATCCCTATAAAAACCTGTAACATCATCGGCAAAAAGGTGTGATTCGAGTTCAAGCAAAAAATCAAAAAGCAAGCATCAATCCAGAACTCAAATCAAGTCGAGTATAATTATAAATCGAAAAAGGGGACAAATGTACCAATTCAAAGCACGAATCGATCTCGACTTTGCAGCCGCAAGCAATTGAATATCACTGATAGAAGAAGCAGCGAAGCAGGAACGAAAGCATCAAAGGACTCGAGCTTCAAATTTCCAAGTGGCGATTCAATTTCAAAGCCCTAATTTTTTTAAAAGAAGAACGAAGCAGACATTATAAAGCAACGAAGAAGAACGACCAAAGTTTTACTCGAGAAAAAAAAAGGGATATCATGTTTTTTTGGGCCGGTCTCTTTAATTTCAGTTTTGGGCTTGAATTAATAAATAGGGTTTTGTGTTTAGTTTTTATTCTATTTTGTAATTTTCTTTAAACTCTTGTAAAATTCTAGTCGTATGACTAGGTTACAAACTACGGTGTAGTTTGAGAATTTGCAACTCAGTGGTTGAGTTGTTGCAGGGTTTTGAGCATAGAGTTAGGTCAGTCGATAGCGGGTGTCGCAAGTTTACACAAGTAAGCGTCTGACTACTTAATTTCTAGTAGAAACCTTGGGGGCAGCACGTAGGTAGGGTTTTGCCGAAGCTGGGTAAATCTGTGTTGTTCTGTTTCTGCTTTTATTATTCTTCTATTATCTGTGCCGCAATTATTTTATATATTTCCACATTAATTTTTATTATTATTAGTATCACCCTATTCACCCCCCTCGAGGGTGAAATCGATCCTACAGCTTTCGAACAAGTAACTTTGTTTTTAAATCAATGCTTTTGAAAGGGTAGATTGAACCTAGTCAAAATCCGGCTTTCGACTTTATGCCTTTCGAATGGATTGAAGTCAGCAACTGGTTGGAAAGGTAGCTTTTGTTTTATAAATACAAGCCACTTCCTAAATCTTTCAAAAGGGTTTATTGGTTTTGAAGGCAATGGCTTCGAAAGGGGTTTCGAAGCTATCCTTTAAATGTTTTACTTAAATGATTTAAGCTTTTGAAAGGATGGTTCCGAAGCCATCAGTTTTCCCCAAACTCTTTTATATAAAGGTTAATGGGTTCGAAAGGGGTACTTTCGTTTATATTCACTTTGACCCAAAAGATATTTTTAAGGATAAACCCAATGGTTTTGAAAGAGGTACTTTCAAATGGTTTTGAAAGGGGTACTTTCAATGTTTTTGAAGCTATGCTTCTAAGAGTTAATAAGTAATGATTTAATACTTTCGAAATGTATGTTTTATGGGTTTCGAAAGAGATGATTTAAAGTATTTTGAAAGGCATATGCTTAGTGTTTTGAAAAGAAGATTTGAATGCTTTCGATGGTTTCGAAAGCCTTAGTTTTCAAAACAAAGAACCTAATCTCATTTTTTAAAGGAAAAACCATGGCATAATAAAGGAGTTTTAAAATAGCTTTTAAGTACGGAGTTTTTGAAGAAGCTTTCCTTGATAAAATAATAAGTTAAATGGAATAACCATGTCTTATATTAAAATGATTTCAAGGATATTAAACCACAGGTGTTGATGTTATTATGTTTGCTTCTTCTAATATATGTATTCACTGTATAATGGACCCATAATAGTATTTTAGGGAGAAAAGGGCAGAATAACCACTAGGTTAACCCAGTAGTGAATATAAAATTTGAGTTAACTCCTGTATGAGTAGAATTGCATCCAGGAGGTCAGGTAGACCAAAATATAGGATGCCTAAATACTGATTAAAGAAGTTGTCAGATAGACAGGTTCATAGTAAACCCATGAAAACTATGTTTAGAAAATTTATTGGCATGGCCCATTAGGTTCATAGTAAACCCATAAAAACTATGATTAGAAGGAGTTATTGGTAGGGACCAATAGGTTTGTAGTGAACCCATGAAAACTATATCTGGATTAACTTATTGACATAAGTCAATTGGTTCCTAGTCAACCCTTGAAACTAGAATATGAGGGAAGTTATTGGAGATACCAATAGGTTCGGGAAGAACCCATGAAATAATAAAGTTATTGGTAGGGGCCAATAGATACTTAGTGATCCCATGAAAACTATGAAACCAGACAGGAAGTCCATAAGTTTTAAACAAGTTATTAGTAAGCCTATGAAAACTAATAGGTTAATAATGACTCTGGAAACTATAACTGAGACAGATAGTCAAAAAGAATAGGGATGGGTAATCCAAAATTGATTTATTTGTTTGCATATCATCGTAATATTTGAATTGTTATGTTTTAACTATTGTGGATGCAGGAGCACAATATATGGTTTTTATAAAGTTTTGGATAATATAATAGTATGGGGAAAACCCGTTCCGCTAAGCGGCGTGGTCTCACTAGATATCTAAATGGTTTGAGATGGTAAGTTATTTTTCATACCAGAGTTTATGTCTGACTTGAATTTTATGTTTTCCCCTTAAACGCTCGGCTTAATTAACTTTGAGTAGTTTGAGAGTTGAAGTTTTCAGGTACCTCATTAGACGAATAAGCTTTCAGAAATGTGTAGGAGGCAAGTTAGATAATAAGAGTTATTTTCTATTTTGATTCCGCTGTGTTTTGTTGTAAAGGCAAAGTTGTTTAATTATCTAGTTATATACTCTGATCATCCATGGGGGCATCTTCATATGTCGCTCTTGGTGTATGTTGTAATAATTATATTTTCTCTGAACGTGGTTCTTGAATATGGGATTATGTAATGAATGTTGAAATGATTTGAAATAGAATGTGAAAGTTGTTCAATGATTTTAAATTTTTTCCATATCCATGTGTTTTTGTTATATCATTGTATCTAACATTACCGTATTTGATCGTCGAGGATTAATAATTATGGATGACTGCAACATCCGTTAGTTTTGGGCCTCCAAGTGGACCATGTTACAAGTTGGTATCAAAGCATAGGTTTATGAAAAATGAAAAGAAATTTAAACCTAAAAGATTTTTCAAAACATAATCCAATGAATCAGAAAATAAGATCGGGTTTTGGGATAACGCTATAGTAACGTACTTGTATTTGATATATGTATGTATATGTATATATATATATATATATATATAAGTACGTATTCCACTCTCCCTTAGACCATTCTTCTGCATCTTACTAAGGCTCATATGCAGATTTATGAGAAATGAAGATATGGAGGTAGGAAATGGAAAAGGAAATCTCGGTGGAGGAAGCACCACAACAAATGGAAATGCTCAACCCACCAGGAGGAACCCGGGTCGACAGGCTAATGCTAACCAAAATGCAGATGCCAATGTGGGTGCTGGAAATCCACCGGTGGATATGGGGACGATGTATCAGTTCTTCATCAATCTGATGCAAGCAGGATCAGCTGTTGGAGTTTCTGGGAAAGTTTGAGGAGCTAATCTTGTGGCTCCAATTGGGGATAGCTATGCTAAGTTGAGTAAAGACTACACCAGTCTTGGTGGGAAGCCGTTCGTGGTTACGGAGAATGCCATAGAAGTTGGGAATTGGTTGTTACATTGTGAGAGAATCTTCGCTGATTTGGGATTGAATGATGAGCAGAATAGGAGACTGGCCTCCAGGCAGTTGCAAGGAGCAACGCTTCATTGGTGGAATAGTGTTACTGCCAAAGTTCTTGAAGAAGAGTTAACTTGGGATAAATTTCAAAGGAGATTCAAGCATAGGTTTTTGTCTGAAGTCGCTAAGTCAGCAGTGTTGAGGAAGTTTATGGATTTGGTGCATGGAGAGATGTCGGTAATTGAGTATGCTACTAAGTTTGATGAATTGTCCCGATATGGGTATGCCACCATAGACACCGTCATCAGGAGGAATGGGAAGTTCATTTGGGGTTGAGACCTAAGATTGCTAGGGCGACCCTGCCTCATCTTCGTGATCCTTGTAATGTAGTTGTGGAGATGGCAATCCGACATAAGGAAATGCTTGCTAGTTATGGGAAAGAAAAGCAGGTTAAAACCCAGGGTTCTCAGGGAAAGAAGAGAAAATTCTTTAAGAAGAAGGAAGCCCAAAAGGGAGAGGCTGCCAAGAAAGCAAAGGCTGATTTAGTTTGCTTCAAGTGTGATAAGAAAAGTCACTATGCTCATGAATGCCAGTCAGGCAAAGGAAAGAAGGCTGCAGAAAAGAAGGGTGTGAAGTGCTTCAATTGTGACCAAGTTGTGCATTATAAGAATCAGTGTCCAGAACTAGACAGGGCGGATAAGGGAAAGGTCTTTGCTATTAGACCATCATCAGCTAGGCCAACTGCAGCTAATAAAGGAAAGACCGTGATGGAAGGTACGCTTTTGATTTAGAATATACCAATAAGGGTACCATTTGATACCGGTGCATCACATTCATTTATATCTCAGTGTTTGGTTGATAGGTTATCTTAGAACCCACATAACTTGTTACTTCCTTAAGGGTTGCGAATCCGATAGGAGGGTATGCAACTCTAGGGATGAGATGTGACCATTTAGAACTTGATTTGTTAGGTCATAAGTTTTCTTGCAATCTATATGTTTTTGATTTCGTAGATTTCGGGATCATTTTGGGTATTGATTGGTTGGGTAAATATGAGGCTAGGATATTTTGCCAAGATAAGGAAATATCATTAAGACACGCTGATAGTCATAACCGAATCATATTCTCAACAGAGAATTCTAACCGGAGTGTTTGTGCTTTGTTAAGTACTATGGAAGTGGGAGAAGGGTTAAGTCAGGTTTAGATAGCAAGAGAGCTTGCCAATATTTTTGAGCTGGTTATGGGACTACCAACGAAACAAGCTGTTGAGTTTCGGATAGATCTTGTGCCAGGAGCTGAACCTGTAAGTAGACCACCTAGCAGGATGACACCGACCGAGATGAAGGAATTGAAGGTGCAGCTAGTGTATCTAAAAGGAAGGAATTTTATTAAACCAAGAAGTTCGCCTTGGAGAGCAGTCGCGGTGTTCGTAAAGAAACCGGATGGGGCATTGAGGATGTGTATGGACTATCGTAAGTTTAACGAGAGGACGATTAAGAATAAGTATCCTTTGCCGTGAATTGATGTTCTATTTGATCAGTTGTGTGGAGCCAGAGTGTTTTCCCAGTTGGATTTGGTAACAGGTTTCCATCAGATAAGAGTGGCAGAGGACAGTGTTCCATTGACAGCATTTCGAAATAGGTATGGTTTGTATGAGTGGTTAGTAATGTCATTCGGGTTAACGAATGCACCTGCTTTCTTCATGGATTTGATGAACCGAGTTTTCCAAGAGTACTTGAATAGGTTCGTGTGGGTGTTTATAGATGACATTTTAGTATACTCTAAGGATGAATGTAACGACCCAGTATTTTGGACCATTCGCATCCGCACATGTCGGACTTGAATAATTCAAAATACCGCGTTGTTAATTTAAATTTGGCAAAACTGAACATATACAGTAAATAAATAATCACAGACATAGAGTAATAATATGCAGCGGAAATAAAAGAGATAGTAGTTCATGATGCTACTATATAAATGTATAAGTTACATCAGAGTTAAACCAGATACAACGGAAGAGTAATACGATACATCAGATACAAATCAGAATACATCACTGGAATCATCGAGTACTGAAAGCAGAATAGATGGTTGGATCTTCAAGCAAAGCTCCAACTTCAAAGGTGAGTCTCGAATACTGGTACACTCAGTCTGACCCGAGCGTAAAGAAAACACAAAACACTCGAGTCAGGATTAACATTCTTATATTTATAAATCCAACTCAAGTGAAATAGCAACTGAAATACAAGTAACCCAAAGGATGTTTGGAATAACCCTCCTTTAAGGATCCGTTAAACTATCTACTATGTAGTAGCATACGCTAAATAGATAATGCCTATCAGTAATATAAAGTATCAAAATAGTGTTAAGGCGTTATCATTATCCCCCTTAACACATTTTTCATAAGCATCATAGTTTATACAGCACTATAAACTCCACCGTAAACTAGTGGGCTATCAGGGAGTACTCTATAAGTATAACACAAAACAAATCGTAGTGGTCGCGTATAGGGATACAAGTATGACAAGGCACATGAGGCAATACCCAAGGTAGTGAAACTACCGTTTGCCTGATCCGGACTGGTGAGAACGCATCGCCGCAGCGATCGCAACACCGCGAAACAACACTCCCAAATCAAGGGTGCACCAATCGACAACAAGTAATGAGTAGTTTTCGAAGATGTGTGTTCGCTCGAGGTAGCTAGCCCCCATTTGGCCCAACACGGCTCCTGTTTTAGTCATTTCCAATTTGACACAAGTGTCAAGGCTATCCATTATCGTTCTCTTTCTTCAGTCATCACGTACATCATTCCAACCACTTCATTCTGGATCACACTCCACGTATAGTTATTAAGTGGTTTTCGGTTTAGACAGTGAGTATGTCCCTAACCGATTCCGGTCTCTTTAATAACTTTCGTAATTATTACACCGATTGGTCGTTTATTATATTTCAAAACCAAATCAAATTCAATAGAATTTGTAAACTAACATTCCATTTCTCTTTCTAAATCAATTTCCATAATTTACGTTTCAAAACTTCCAAATTCATAATTTCAAAATCTTATAATTCAATTTCCATTTTTATTTAAACAATTCAAATATTGATTCAAGTTCGTATATAAGTTTCATTCTGAAATCATTTAAATCAATTTAATTTAACATTCAAATCAATTTAACTTCATTTATCGATTTTATTCAATATTCGTTAAGTAAATTTATCATTCAAAACAATTCTTTTTAACTTCCAATTCATTAAATCAATTACTTAAGTTCAACTTCATTATATTAAAACTTACAAAATTGAATTAAATTAAATTCGTCAAATCAAATTCTTTACATTTCAAGTCTTACATTAATTTCAATAAAACACATTTTATTTCATGTTAGAGAAATTCAATTTCACTTATTTATTTACTTGGTAACAATTTCAAAGCTTAATTAATAAAGAAACTAAATTTCACTTATTCAAGAAGTTCAATTCCACTTATTAAAGAATTCAATTTATTTAATTATTAAATAATTCAATCTTATTTAATTATTCAATAATTTCAAAACTTAATTATTAAATAATTTCAAACTTAATTATTAATAATTCCAAATTTAATTATTAAATAATTAATTTTAAAACAACGTTCATTCATCATCTACTATGTTAATATTTTGTTTCAGATTATTAAATATTAACATTTCCTTTCCTAAAAATTCAAATTCCAACTTCGTTTCAAAACCATATTATTTATTAAAATAAAATCTTCATATTTTTTAATCAAAGTATTGACCAATCGGTTTTTATTTAATTCTCTATCCTAGGTCAAAGTTCAATTTGGGTATTTATCATTTCAACCTGATTCCATTCCAATTCAAAAATCAAAGCATAACAAAGGGAACTTGTAGTGTGATAACTGGGATGGCGTCAAAGTAAATAAACAAGCAATAACAACAATCCAATAATCAATTCAAATAATCCCGAAATAATCGTATTAATTCACATTGTTGTTTGTGCGAATTAATATAATTAATTCTAGAATCTACACTATCATTTCATGTAGATTAAAGATTATTACATTACGGTTCTTCACTTGTCATCTATTTACAATTTCATACATCATCAATTTAACAACATACATTCAGTGGTTCAAGGTGTAATTAAACAAATCCTACGTGTCAATAAATTTAACAGTTAAAGGGGTCATATTATACAAATGTCATTTAATCAAATTTAACACATATGTCGATTCAAATTTTTTTAACTATCCTACGTCAAATTCAATTGCATAATATTTATCACTTTATACATTACAATTTAATATCCAATATAACAACAATCAATCATTCAATTATCGACCAAACTGTATTATCATCGCGTAAATAATTAACAGATAATGGTGTCAGATGTCATAGGTGAACAGATACAGGTAATAGCATATATAACCGTGTAAATAACTAATAGCAGCATATTTCAATTTATCATTTCAATTGAAATCAAATTTAATAAATAAAAGAACGTTAATCGTGAGTGATTGCTCACCTTTCGATGCTAAAGATGATTCAACAAATGGAAGAGCTACGAATCTGAGCACGAATCGCAAAGCAAAGTAGATTGGCACGAACTCGACGAATATGGCTGATAGGAGAAATCAATGGGAACGGATCAAATTAGCTTGATATAAAATTTAGGCGAGATGTATTTTATATTATCAATTTCCTTAAACCCATATTCAAATTTAAATACATATACATTTTTAAACAAATCTTAAATTTAAAACTTCACTGAAATCAAACATATTTACCCAAACTATCAACCCATACATATAAATATACAGTAACAGACATATGTTTACAACAACCTTTACATATAACTTGTTATATAACTAGCATACATATACAGAACAACTTATTATAATATACTATCTGTTATGATCTAAACTGGAGGCTATGAAACAAGAAATAAAGCAACCTGTAGAAATAGCTTATATAAAATATACTTCTTTTTCTTAGAATATTTTGCCAGTAGTTTTATAAACAATACTTCAACATAGTAGAATAACTGTAAGTTACAGTGATTTGCAAGATAATACTTATGAACTGTAAATATATAATCTATACAACATTTATTATAATATCAGCACACTTTGTAATCAAATAAGAACCTGTATAAATTTTTGTATAACTTTATATACCTATAATATAGAAACTTTATATTCAATAAAATAAAAATATCTAACATTATAAACTAAAAAAATAAACACGCAGATACGCATAACCTAAATACATATAAATATGCTGACTTATGCTTCCAGTTGAGAACATATATATGTAGATATATAGACTACCATAAAATCACATACGTATTAAACTTTAACCCAATATAGTATTATTATTATTATTTTGAACACGCATACCAGATTTATAAAAATTGACCCAAAATTTTATATACTTAAAAAATATATATGTACGCATGTTAAAAACATATAAACTATCATAGACTAAAACTAAATAAAATATAAAGCATATATTATAACTAAACATAACTAAACTGTATAGGCAAAAAAAAACAAGCGAACACAGATAATAATAATATCAATTTTATATCCAATTTAACATCAATATTACTAACAATATTTTATCTTTAAAAAAAATTCTTATGATATGCGAAAGTCTATCTATACGAACAAAATTTAAACAAGATAAGAGAATAAAACAACACTACAAATATAATATCACTAAAGGTAAATACTTACAGATACATATATATTTAAAACACGCAAGGCCCAGGGCTGGACGAGGCACAGCAGGAGGAGGGAAGGTCAGTCTTCGGCGCTGCTATAGTGGAGAGGAACGAGATGGCAATCGGTTAATGGTGGTCTGGGCACGAGCGGCAATGCTCAGAGGCCGAACAGGGAGGAAAAAGGAAGTGGTGCGCGGAGGGTGGAGGAGAGGGGAGTGAGTTGTCTCGGTGGGATGGAGTGGACGGGGAAGAGGAGCAGTGCGGGCGGAAGAGAGTTGGATCTCGACGAGTCGGCGACAGTGCGCAGACGCCGTGGGAGGAGGCCGAGTTAGGGTGATGTGTCACGAAGGCTTCGGCCTTGTTGGGTTTGCCGAGAAGTAAAAAAAAAAATAGGAAGGGAGGAAGACAACTGTGCAGTGCGTAAATGAAGGGGAAAAAGGTTGGGAAAAATACATGAGGCAAAGGCAAAAATAGAAGGAAGAGAGAGATGGGAGATGGGAGAAGGAAAAGAATAGGAAGAGGACAGGTCGCTTTGCGTAGAAGGTCATCCATTTTTCTTCTTTGATTTCAGGAGGAAACGTGAATTTGCTGTGGAGGAGAGAAATGGTTAAGGGAAATGAACGCGCATGGTTTGAACAACCAATAGCCGAACAGTGAAAATATGAACAGGCTATTGTACGTATAATATAATTTATTTCAATTTGATATACACACAGTCGAGTTAAAAGCAAATATTAAATATAGGTATTGGAAAGGTCACACGTCACTTGTACAGTAATTAAAGCAAATGGTTGTTAGATTTCGACCGTTGGACAAGGAAAGGCATCAGAACCAAGGGTTTCAGAAACAGATACCACTACGGTTACCCGTTTTGCGGTTTCCGACGCGAACCGGACACCGAAACACAGAAAAGGATATATCACAGAGATCAGCACAACGAGACGATCAAAATGGTATCCAAATATCAGAGGTACGATTGAATGATAAAAATTCGAATTTTCTACCAGCGAAAAATGCAAGAAAAACACAGAAAAATAAGATCGACGGAGCTAAAGATGTCCGAATTTGGAAAAACGAAAAATGAAGCCTTGCTCAGAAGACGATTTTAAATTTTTCTATGTAAAAATATTTAGGTTTCGAAAACATTTTATTTTCATTACATTTTAACTGATTTACATTAAAATAAATTTACGCACGAAATAAACTTCCATATCTTCGGACGAAAATTTACCAGTTGCTATGTTTAACTAGACGCATTCCAAATATCAAATTTATATTTCAAAATTTTATTGTTTACACTTACTCAAAGTTTCAATTAAATATATAAATAAAACAGATAAAAATTTATCGAAATTTACGGGTCGTTACACTCTCCCCCACTCAAAACTTTTCGTTCCCGAAAAGGAAGGAGGTAGGAGAATAGAAACAACCAGAAGAAAATAGAATGAAAAACAAATAATCAATTGGTTCAAACCATATAAATTCAATTTAATAAACTTATATTCAACAATTTGTTTCTAAAATCAAGGTTTCCATTAAATTGATTCGATTTCTCGTTTATAAATGTTAGGTACAAAAGGTTCCTTTCAAACCAAGTTTTAATTTAAATTCAATTTGTTTAAGGTATTTCATTAAGTTGTTTTAATTTCAATTTATTAACTTTCAAAACAAAAGTTTTATTTTATTAATCACATCAGTTACTCAATTAACTTATTATTATATCTATATCACTATTAACCATTTATAACTAAAATCTAAGTGTATTCATAACCACTCAATTTTTTTTATATAAATCTTCATTCTCCATTGTAAATTATTCAATTACAAATTCAACTTCTAAATGATTTAGGTAAGTTATACTAAAATGAAGTCGAATATTTTACCAATAAAGATTTCATTTTCAATTTATTCAAGTTTAGATCTTCATTCAAAATTATGGCTACATTTTAATTAAAACATTATTTAACATAAATTCAAGAATTAGATTTCTGATTTCCTTCAAACAATTATGTATATACTGTATATATATATAGATATATATATCAAGTCGATTTAAATTTAATATAATATACCTACATATAAATCAAATCATACTTAAGAAATTTTAAATCGATTTAATTTCCAAAACAAAATTGTAGCAAAGCTACGAATTTGTCTCTCCACTTCGAAACTCAAAAATGAATGTCGATGATGCGGCCGTCATCACCGAAATTATTTTCCAGCAACAAAAGAGAAGAGCTCTCATTTAATCATTTAAAATTCTTTGAAAACCATTTCTATTCGAAAATATTTAAAATGATATACATTTTTAAACTTTAAAACCATAGTTCGAAATTATCAGAAATTAAATTCTCAAATTCTCACTTTAAATTCATTTAAATTTCCAAATCAAATTATAACCAAGTTTCATAAATTCATTTATTTATATTATGCAATAGTCAATGGTTTACAAAACAATAAGTAAAAATAAAATATTATCATTTTTGACAACAAACTTCATTAACAATTTAATTTCAGAAAACTTATATTTATATATAGTATAATCATACAAAATTATTTTATTCACCAAAATTGAAACAATATTGTGTCAGTTGCTCTGCTCAAGTGTTTTGGAAATCCTATCGATAGCGTTGATCAGACGAATCGATCGAAAACCCAAAACAACATCAACAACTCAAACAACACAATATATAAAACATTTAATATTAATTTACAAATACATTTCTTTGCTCGACGATACAGGAATGAATTTTCAAAATAAGGATAGGGTTTCAAATTTGATGGACTCAAATCAAAGAGAAATCTGATTCGAAGATAAGTTCGAAACAAGATAAGATGATTAAATCCAAGATATGGAGATGTATAGGTTTATATAAATCGCGGGCAACCTTCCGGGTCAACCGTGACTTCCAGAATTAGATCGATGTGGAATTCTGAGGCAAATAGACATTTGATCTCAAGAAATAGAATTCGGCATAGCAGGAGATAGATAGCATCGTATATCGAGGATACAGAAATCTCCGGTGAAGCAATGCCTATTGTAACGGAGTTCCACCCCTTTACAAATCATTCGAAGTTTGGCGAGACCGCCGATTCATTATAAGGGTCATTCGAAGTGGAGTTATGGGATTCTCCAGAATTGAAAGAAGACGAATAGTGAGGGACACGAGTGAAATTTGGAACCACAGGGAACGTTCCAAAATTAAAAGGAATCGAGTCAAAAGAAAGAGATTGAACTCGACTGAAAGTGATTTTGTAAATACATTTACCATATATGCTAAGTTTTGCCTAGAGCTACCAAAGCTCTGATACCACTTGTAATGACCCAGTATTTTGGACCATTCGCATCCGCACATGTCGGACTTGAATAATTCAAAATACCACGTTGTTAATTTAAATTTGGCAAAACTGAACATATACAGTAAATAAATAATCACAGACATAGAGTAATAATATGCAGCGGAAATAAAAGAGATAGTAGTTCATGAAGCTACTATATAAATGTATAAGTTACACAGAGTTAAACCAGATACAACGGAAGAGTAATACGATACATCAGATACAAATCAGAATACATCACTGGAATCATCGAGTACTGAAAGCAGACTAGATGGCTGGATCTTCAAGCAAAGCTCCAACTTCAAAGGTGAGTCTCGAATACTAGTACACTCAGTCTGACCCGAGCGTAAAGAAAACACAAAACACTCGAGTCAGGATTAACATTCTTATATTTATAAATCCAACTCAAGTGAAATAGCAACTGAAATACAAGTAACTCAAAGGATGTTTGGAATAACCCTCCTTTAAGGATCTGTTAAACTATCTACTATGTAGTAGCATACGCTAAATAGATAATGCCTATCAGTAATATAAAGTATCAAAATAGTGTTAAGGCGTTACCATTATCCCCCTTAACACATTTTTCATAAGCATCATAGTCTATACAGCACTGTAAACTCCATCGTAAACTAGTGGGCTATCAGGGAGTACTCCATAGGTATAACACAAAACAAATCGTAGTGGTCGCGTATAGGGATACAAGTATGACAAGGCACATGAGGCAATACCCAAGGTAGTGAAACTACCGTTTGCCTGATCCGGACTGGTGAGAACGCATCGCCGCAGCGATCGCAACACCGCGAAACAACACTCCCAAATCAAGGGTGCACCAATCGACAACAAGTAATGAGTAGTTTTCGAAGAAGTGTGTTTGCTCGAGGTAGCTAGCCCCCATTTGGCCCGGCACGGCTCCTATTTTAGTCATTTCCAATTTGACACAAGTGTCAAGGCTATCCATTATCGTTCTCTTTCTTCAGTCATCACGTACATCATTCCAACCACTTCATTCTGGATCACACTCCACGTATAGTTATTAAGTGATTTTCGGTTTAGACAGTGAGTATGTCCCTAACCGATTCCGGTCTCTTTAATAACTTTCGTAATTATTACACCGATTGGTCGTTTATTATATTTCAAAACCAAATCAAATTCAATAGAATTTGTAAACCAACATTCCATTTCTCTTTCTAAATCAATTTCCATAATTTACGTTTCAAAACTTCCAAATTCATAATTTCAAAATCTTATAATTCAATTTCCATTTTTATTTAAACAATTCAAATATTGATTCAAGTTCGTATATAAGTTTCATTCGAAATCATTTAAATCAATTTAATTTAACATTCAAATCAATTAACTTCATTTATCGATTTTATTCAATATTCGTTAAGTGAATTTATCATTCAAAACAATTCTTTTTAACTTCCAATTCATTAAATCAATTACTTAAGTTCAACTTCATTATATTAAAACTTACAAAATTGAATTAAATTAAATTCGTCAAATCAAATTCTTTACATTTCAAGTCTTACATTAATTTCAATAAAACACATTTTATTTCATGTTAGAGAAATTCAATTTCACTTATTTATTTACTTGGTTACAATTTCAAAGCTTAATTAATAAAGAAACTAAATTTCACTTATTCAAGAAGTTCAATTCCACTTATTAAAGAATTCAATTTATTTAATTATTAAATAATTCAATCTTATTTAATTATTCAATAATTTCAAAACTTAATTATTAAATAATTTCAAACTTAATTATTAATAATTCCAAATTTAATTATTAAATAATTAATTTTAAAACAATGTTCATTCATCATCTACTATGTTAATATTTTGTTTCAGATTATTAAATATTAACATTTCCTTTCCTTAAAGTCAAATTCCAACTTCGTTTCAAAACTATATTATTTATTAAACTAAAATCTTCATTTTTTTTAATCAAAGTATTGACCAATCGGTTTTTATTTAATTCTCTATCCTAGGTCAAAGTTCAATTTGGGTATTTATCATTTCAACCCGGTTCCATTCCAATTCAAAAATCAAAGCATAACAAAGGGAACTTGCAGTGTGATAACTGGGATGGTGTCAAAGTAAATAAACAAGCAATAACAACAATCCAATAATCAATTCAAATAATCCCGAAATAATCGTATTAATTCACATTGTTGTTTGTGCGAATTAATATAATTAATTCTAGAATCTACACTATCATTTCATGTAGATTAAAGATTATTACATTACGGTTCTTCACTTGTCATCTATTTACAATTTCATACATCATCAATTTAACAACATACATTCAGTGGTTCAAGGTGTAATTAAACAAATCCTACGTATCAATAAATTTAACAGTTAAAGGGGTCATATTATACAAATGTCATTTAATCAAATTTAACACATATGTCGATTCAATTTTTTTTAACTATTCTACGTCAAATTCAATTGCATAATATTTATCACTTTATACATTACAATTTAACATCCAATATAACAACAATCAATCAATCAATTATCGACCAAACTGTATTATCATCGCATAAATAATTAACAGATAATGGTGTCAGATGTCATAGGTGAACAGATACAGGTAATAGCATATATAACAGTGTAAATAACTAATAGCAGCATATTTCAATTTGTCATTTCAATTGAAATCAAATTTAATAAATAAAAGAACGTTAATCGTGAGTGATTGCTCACCTTTCGAGGCTAAAGATGATTCGACAAATGGAAGAGCTACGAGTCCGAGCACGAATCGCAAAGCAAAGTAGATTGGCACGAACTCGACGAATATGGATGATAGGAGAAATCAATGGGAACGGATCAAATTAGCTTGATATAAAATTTAGGCGAGATGTATTTTATATTATCAATTTCCTTAAACCCATATTCAAATTTAAATACATATACATTTTAAACAAAACTTAAATTTAAAACTTCATTGAAATCAAACATATTTACCCAAACTATCAACCCATACATATAAATATACAGTAACAGACATATGTTTACAACAACCTTTACATATAACTTGTTATATAACTAGCATACATATACAGAACAACTTATTATAATATACTATCTGTTATGATCTAAACTGGAGGCTATGAAACAAGAAATAAAGCAACATGTAGAAATAGCTTATATAAAATATACTTCTTTTTCTTAGAATATTTTGCCAGTAGTTTTATAAACAATACTTCAACATAGTAGAATAACTGTAAGTTACAGTGATTTGCAAGATAATACTTATGAACTGTAAATATATAACCTATACAACATTTATTATAATATCAGCACACTTTGTAATCAAATTAGAACCTGTATAAATTTTTGTATAACTTTATATACCTATAATATAGAAACTTTATATTCAATAAAATAAAAATATCTAACATTATAAACTAAAAAAATAAACACGCAGATACGCATAACCTAAATACATATAAATATGCTGACTTATGCTTCCAGTTGAGAACATATATATGCAAATATATAGACTACCATAAAATCACATACGTATTAAACTTTAACCCAATATAGTATTATTATTATTATTATTTTGAACACGCATACCATATTTATAAAAATTGACCCAAAATTTTATATACTTAAAATATATATATGTACGCATGTTAAAAACATATAAACTATCATAGACTAAAACTAAATAAAATATAAAGCATATATTATAACTAAACATAACTAAACTGTATAGGCAAAAAAAACAAGCGAACACAGACTGTAATAATATCAATTTTATATCCAATTTAACATCAATTTTACTAACAATATTTTATCTTTAAAAAAAATTCTTATGATATGCGAAAGTCTATCTATACGAACAAAATTTAAACAATATAAGAGAATAAAACAACACTACAAATATAATATCACTAAAGGTAAATACTTACAGATACATATATATTTAAAACACGCAAGGCCCAGGGCTGGATGAGGCACAGCAGGAGGAGGGAAGGTCAGTCTTCGGCGCTGCTATAGTGGGGAGGAACGAGATGGCAATCGGTTAATGGTGGTCTGGGCACAAGAGGCAATGCTCAGAGGCCGAACAGGGAGGAAAAAGGAAGTGGTGCGCGGAGGGTGGAGGAGAGGGGAGTGAGTTGTCTTGGTGGGAGGGAGTGGACGGGGAAGAGGAGCAGTGCGGGCGGAAGAGAGTTGGATCTCGACGAGTCGGCGACAGTGCGCAGACGCGGTGGGAGGAGGCCGAGTTAGGGTGATGTGTCACGAAGGCTTCGGCATTGTTGGGTTTGCCGAGAAGTAAAAAAAAATAGGAAAGGAGGAAGACAACTGTGCAGTGCGTAAATGAAGGGGAAAAAGGTTGGGAAAAATACATGAGGCAAAGGCAAAAATAGAAGGAAGAGAGAGATGGGAGATGGGAGAAGGAAAAGAACGGGAAGAGGACAGGTCGCTTTGCGTAGAAGGTCATCCATTTTTCTTCTTTGATTTAAGGAGGAAACGTGAATTTGCTGTGGAGGAGAGAAATGGTTAAGGGAAATGAACGCGCATGGTTTGAACAACCAATAGCCGAACAGTGAAAATATGAACAGGCTATTGTACGTATAATATAATTTATTTCAATTTGATATACACACAGTCGAGTTAAAAGCAAATATTAAATATAGGTATTGGAAAGGTCACACGTCACTTGTACAGTAATTAAAGCAAATGGATGTTAGATTTCGACCGTTGGACAAAGAAAGGCATCAGAACCAAGGGTTTCAGAAACAGATACCACTACGGTTACCCGTTTTGCGGTTTCCGACGCGAACCGAACACCGAAACACAGAAAAGGATATATCACAGAGATCAGCACAACGAGACGATCAAAATGGTATCCAAATATCAAAGGTACGATTGAATTATAAAAATTCGAATTTTCTACCAGCGAAAAATGCAAGAAAAACACAGAAAAATAAGATCGACGGAGCTAAAGATGTCCGAATTTGGAAAAACGAAAAATGAAGCCTTGCTCAGAAGACGATTTAGAATTTTTCTATGTAAAAATATTTAGGTTTTGAAAATATTTTATTTTCATTACATTTAACTGATTTACATTAAAATAAATTTACGCACGAAATAAACTTCCATATCTTCGGACGAAAATTTACCAGTTGCTATGTTTAACTAGACACATTCCAAATATCAAATTTATATTTCAAAATTTTATTGTTTACACTTTCTCAAAGTTTCAATTAAATATATAAATAAAACAGATAAAAATTTATCGAAATTTACGGGTCGTTACAATGAAAGAGAGCATGAGGATCATCTTAGGGTGGTGCTTGAGGCGCTAAGGCAGCATCAGCTGAAGGCAAAGTTTTCCAAGTTTCGTTTTTTGGAAGAAAGAGGTTAAGTTTCTTGGTCACGTGGTTTTAGAGAAAGGATTGTCAGTCGATCTAGATAAGATCAAAGCTGTTAATAATTAGAAGAGACCAGAGACGGTGACAGAGATAAGGAGTTTTCTTGGACTTGCTAGCTATTACCGAAGATTCATTAAGAATTTCTCACGGATAGCAGCATCTTTGACTAAGTTAACCAGGAAGGATGTGAAGTTTGTCTGGTCCGACAAATGTGAGGAAGCATTCCTTAAGTTAAAGCATTTATTGACCAACGCACCTATGTTAGTAGTTCCATACGAAAACCAAGGGTTGGTGGTGTATACCGATGTATGTGGGATTGGATTAGGAGCTGTGTTGATGTAGAACTGTAAAGTTTACCGACACTTCATGACAGCTTAGACCACATGAAGTAAGATATCATACTCATGATTTGGAGTTGGCTGCGGTGATCTTTGCATTGAAAATTTGGAGACATTATCTCTTAGGGGAGAGATTTAAGCTATACACAGATCACAAGTCTTTAAGGTACTTATTCTTTCAAAAGGAGTTGAATATGAGACAATAGAGGTGGCTGGAGTTTTTAGCAGCTTATGATTTTGGAATAGAGTATACACTTGGGAAAGGAAATAAAGTGGCGGATGCTCTTAGCAGAAGACATTAGAATGTGGTGTTAGTTTGTTGGCAGAATAGAAAGATTTAGAAGCTTTGACTACTTGTAGTGTGCAGTTAAGATTGACTGCTAGTTCTAGTCAAAGCACTGCCATGTTGTCCTCTTTAGAAGTTCGACTAGTGTTGATCGAAAGGATTGCTTCTAAGTAGAAGGAGGATCCATTATTAGCCGAGAGGATTAGAAGGCTTGAGATTGGAACTGAGATCAATGATCTAAAGGATTTTAGTCTTGACCAGAGGGGATGGTAAAGAAAGAAGGGACGGTTGTGTGTTCTGAATATTGAGGACTTAAGGAAAGAAGTTCTTGGGGAATTTCATCGATCCAAATTTACGATTCATCCTGGAGGAGCCAAGATGTATTAAGATATGAGAGGAGCTTCTATTGGGAAAGTATGAAGAAGGATGTTGGCTTGTGGGTTAGGTGGTGTACAAACTATCAACAAGTGAAGGCCGAACATTAGAAGCCGAGTGGGTTGCTTCAACCTTTGGATATACCAATTTGGATATGGGATTCGATATCCATGGATTTTATAGATGGGTTTCTAAGGACGAATAGAGGAAATGAAAGTATATGGGTCGTAGTGGCAGGTTGACCAAGATTGCCCATTTCATTCCAGTTAAGTCAACCAGGACGACACTTGTTTTAGCTAAATTGTTCATGAATAACATAGTTAGACTACATGGAATTCCTAGTAGTATAGTCAGTAACAGAGATGCTTTGTTCACTAGTGAATTCTGGAAGAGGTTAAAGGATGTATTAGGTACCAAGCTCAAGATGAGTACTGTGTATCACCCTCAGATGGATGGGCAGACAGAGAGAGTCAATAACGTAGTTGAGGATTTGTTGAGAGCTTGTGTATTAGACTTTGGTGGATCTTGGGAAGATCACCTACATTCAGTAGAGTTTTCCTATAATAATAATTATCAGACTAGTATAGGAATGACGCCTTTTGAAGCTTTATATGGAAGGCCCTGCAAATCACTAGCGTGTTGGTTGGAGACTGGAGACAGATTAGTCTTAGGTCCGGATCTAGTTAGAAAGGCGACAGAGAAGATTGAGTTGATCCGAGGAACGATGAAAGAAGCTCAAAAAAAGAGTTACGCAGATAAGAGGCGTAAAGACCTAGAATTCTCGGTTGGAGATAGAGTTTTCATTAAGGTATCGCCGATGAAGCGTGTGGTACAATTTGGAAAGTCAGGGAAACTGGCATTGTGATATGTTGGTCCGTTCCTAGTTATAGAGATGATCGGGAAGCTCGCATACAGAGTAGAATTACAGAGCAGTATGGCAGGTGTCCATAATGTGTTTCATGTGTCTCATCTTTGCAAGTATGTGCATGATCCAGAGACTACTAATCCTCCGACAGAGTTGGAAGAGTTGATAGTAGAACCGAATTTGACTTTTATTAGACAACGAGTTCAGGTTGTAGCGAGAGATGAGAAAAGGTTAAGGAACAAGACAGTCAAGTTGGTGAAAGTCCAGTGGAGCAACAACGAGAAGGACTGTACTTAGGAGATAGAAGACAAGATTAGAGATACTTATTTTGATCTGCTGTGAAGGTATGTTCTATATTAGCTTTATACAGATTGTTGCTAATCAGGTAGGCTAGTATGGTTGTTAGGAGCTATTACAGATGATTGCTATGTTTAGTATTTAGTCCTTACTGAATTTCGAGGACGAAATTCTTTAAGGAGGGGAGCCTGTAACGCCCCTAATTTTTAATAACATTATTCAGTAGATTTAATTACATAAATTAAATAGAATAATGTAAATACTAGAGCGATAAGGGGATTGAGATTTGAAAATTTGAATTAATGGTCGTGCTTAATTAAATACAAAGAATGAGTTTATGGAAACGGTTTATTGGATAATTAATAAAATAATAAAACAAGGGCCTTATGTGTAATAGACGCACCATAATCCTATTACCCTTATAATCTCGTTTCCACTTTCTATTCACGTTCATTTTTCATAACTCTAAAACGTAAACAAGAGAAAAGCAAGCCGGCCATTACCTAGGGAAGAAAAGAGAAAAATCAAATTAAAGCTAAGGAATCAAGCTAGGGGAATTAATCAAGGATCAAATCTTAAGTTCCTTATCCTAATAAAGGTGAATAATAATCAAAACCATCTCTATTTTTGTTTTTAATGATCAATTGATTTTTGGGTTTAAGTTTAAATCCATTATGATGATTTTGATGATGATATACTTGGATTTCATGATATGATATATTCAAACAAGTTTGTTTGTTAATTGTTTTATACGGTTTTAGGGTTAAAATCATTTATTTTGCATTTCGAATACCATGAGGAATTTATATGTTATGAAAAAATTAATTTGGAGATGGGTTATAATTTTTGTAATTTTCGAAGCTACGGAAAATTTATTATGAATTTTTAAAGGAAAATATGAACAATTGGGTTTAGAAATTAATTTCGGCTACATTATGAAGAAGTTGGGTCCGAAATTTATATATGTTAGATATCATATTAAAAGTGCATTTCTGTGATTTTTGGGGATTTTTTCTAAGTAACTTACTATAGAAATTAAATTATTTTAGATGAAGGACTAAAGTGTTTTATTTTTTTTGCTTAAGGAAGGGCTTATTTGCTAAATTATTTTAATTAGATCTGATATAATTGAGGCCGTTTTATTTTGGAAAGAATTTGAAAAGTTTATGGCAACCAATTAAATTTTTTACAAATAAGCAGGTTAATTAAAAAGCAATTACTTAAAAAGGCTTTAAACAGTCTTTACCCAAAAACTATGTTTTGGCTCTTTCAGTAGTACCTTTCGACTCTATACTTCCGCCACTACCAACCAAGTCGAAACAAATACACAAGGTATCAATACATTAGTACGTAGTGGATTGGAGAAAGGCGGCAGGTATGGTGACGAAACACATTTGAAGGGGTCGAAACCAATTTAAAAAGCTTTCGAAGTTGCCACTTGCCTAATTTTAATGAATGCTTTCGAAGGAGTCGAAACCAATGCTTTCGAAAGGGTATTTTAAATAGGGGTTGCTGTCTTTTTGTTTAAAGTGTAGCTTTCGAACGAGTAACTCTGTTTTTAAATCAATGTTTTCAAAAGGGTAGATTGAACCTAGTCGAAATCCGGCTTCCGACCTTATGCCTTTCGAATGGATTGAAGACAAAAACTGGTTCGAAAGGTAGCTTTTGTTTTATAAATACAAGCCATTTCCTAAATCTTTCGAAAGGGTTTAATGGTTTTGAAGGCAATGGCTTCGAAATGGGTTTCGAAGCTATCCTTCAAATGTTTTACTTAAATGATTTAAGCTTATAAAAGGATGGTTTCGAAGCCATCAGTTTTTCCCAAACTCTTTTATATGAAGGTTAATGGGTTTGAAATGGGTACTTTCGTTTATATTCACTTTGACCTAAAAGATATTTTTAAGAATAAACCCAATGATTTTTAAAGAGGTACTTTCAAATGGTTTCTAAAGGTGTACTTTCACTGGTTTCGAAGCTATGCTTCTAAGAGTTAATAAGTAATTCTTTAATACTTTCGAAAGGTATGTGCTTAGTGTTTTGAAAAGAAGATTTGAATGCTTTCGATGGTTTCGAAAGCCTTAGTTTTCAAAACAAAGAACCCAGTCTCATTTTTTAAAGGAAAAACCATGGCATAATAAAGGAGTTTTAAAATAGCATTTAAGTATGGAGTTTTTGAAGAAGCTTTCCTTGATAAAATAATAGGCTAAAGGGATTAACCATGTCTTATATGAAAATGATTTCAAGGATATTAAACCACAGGTGTTGATGTTATTATGTTTGCTTCTTCTAATATATGTATTCACTGTATAATGGACCCATAATAGTATTTTAGGGAGAAAAAGGTAGAATAACCAGCTAGGTTGACCCAGCAAATATAAAAATTAAGTTAACTCATGTATGAGTAGAATTGCATCTAGAAGGTCAGGTAGAACATAACATAGGATGCCTAAATACTGATTCAAGAAGTTGTCAGATAGACAGGTTCATAGTAAACCCATGAAAACTATGTTTAGAAAAAGTTATTGGTAGGGGCCAATAGGTTCATAGTAAACCCATGAAAACTATGATTAGAAAGAGTTATTCGATGGGGCCAATAGGTTTGTAGTGAACCCGTGAAAACTATATCTGAATTAAGTTATTGACAGAAGTCAATAGGTTCCTAGTCAACCCATGAAAACTGGGATATGAGGGAAGTTATTGGAGATACCAATAGGTTTAGGGAGAAACCATGAAACAATAAAGTTATTGACAGGGGCTAATAGGTTCTTAGTGATCTCGTGAAAACTATGAAACCAGACAAGGAGTCCATAAGTTTTAAACAGGTTATTAATAAGCCCATGAAAACTAATAGGTTAATAGTGACCCTTGAAACTATAAATGAAATAGATAGTCAAAACGAATGGGGATGGGTAATCTAGAATTGATTTACTTGTTTGCATATCATCATAATATTTTGAATTGTTGTGTTTTAACCATTGTGAATGCAGGAGCACAATATATGGTTTTTATAAAGTTTTGGATAAGATACTAGTGAGAGGAAAACCCGTTCCGCTAAGCAGCGTGGTCTCACTAAATATTTAAATGGTTTGAGATGGAAGATTATTATTCATACCAGGCTTTATGTCCACTCGAAGTTTATGTTTTCCCCTTAAACTCTTGGGTGCTCAATTAACTATGAGTAGTTTGAGAGTTGAGGTTTTCAGGTACCTCATTAGACGAATAAGCTTTCGAAGACATGCAGGAGGCAAGTTTGATAATAAGAGTTCTTTTCTATTTTGATTACGCTGTGTTTTGTTGTAAAGGCAAAGTTGTTTAATTGCCTAGTTATATACGCTGTTCATCCATGTGGGCATCTTCATATGTCGCTCTTAGCGTATATCGTAATAACTATATTTTCTCTAAATGTGGTTCTCGAATATGGAACTATGTAATGAATGTTGAAATGATTTGAAATGGAATATGAAAGTTGCTCTATGATCTTAAATTTTTTCTATATCCATGTGTTTCTATTATATCAGTGTATCTAACATTACCGTATTTGGTCGTCGCGGATTAATAACTATGGACGACTGCAGCATCCGTAGGCATTAGTTTTGGGCCTCCAAGTGGGGGATGTTACATCTGCATCTGGCAAGACCAGTCTATCCCTATTTGGCACTCATACATGGCCTGGATAAAAACCGAATATTTCATCACCCCGGTCGTTACCAACCTATCTGGGACATCTCACAGCATACACCCGACATATAAAGGGTTATCTAGAAAGGTGATGAACATACCCTTATGGTAGTGAACCATATAGCCTTGCGGCGTAACCTGTTTACGCCATTACTGGGTGATGAGGCTTAAGGTAACGTTTACCTTTCACATTGCACATAACCCTTTGAATGCCACTCTGTCATTCCTTCGATCACTATTGACTTTCACGAACATGCAACCTCTGAGCTCGTACGTCTCAGAGAAGGGTGTTAAGCTAAGAGAAGTTGCCTTCTCCGCCACCAAACTGATGTGCGTTTGTAAAAGTCAATGTTGTGATCTCAAAAATGCAATGTTAGACATCCGTCCATACAAGTTGTCCAGGAATAAGACAAACCGAAGGCACTCTCCTACCATATCCTATCGGGAATTACCCCTAGGATTAGAAGTGAGAAGTCCTTGCATATCGTAGATTTTCATAACGAAGCACTACTGCCACCATACATACATGATATGGTAAATTTCACCCTGGGAGACTAGTGGCAAGTAGCCTTGCATCATGAAGATCTCCGTCTTTAAAATCATTATCATAAAAATGCACTTATGAATGCATACATTAGTTCGAAGTAGTTCTCGGATAAATCCGACCCCGGTCTCTCCGGAGCAACAACGATAAAGAGGTCCTTAACCTCATATGGAAACCAAGTCTCGTAGACTTATCACGTTTCCAACTCTCAACTTCTCATCCTACAACCAAGAAGGAAGCCCGGTAACTTGGAGTAACATAGACACTCCGCACCACTCGAATCAACATTCTTAATCCAAACGATAATCAAGCATACTCAGTCGGCTTCGTGCTAAGTGCACGACTAATCAGTTCCCACATCAAGCCAAGGAACCAAAAATGGCCAAATTTGATAGTCAGTTATTTAACTATAAAAGCAACAAACAATATTTAGCATATAAGTAGTCACTAGGCCCATTTAATTAATCTTTTATTAATTAAATCAATTTCCAAATATTTACTTCAAATATCTTTTAAAAGATATATTCTCAAAACCATTTCAATCTATCGATATTGGAAAATATCTCCATATACTTATATCAACAGTATAATCATATTGAATGACACTACCATTTTGGAGACACGCCAAATAGATTTCTATAACCGTACAACTCCAGAGTTTGTACACCTCCGGAGTGGTGTTAAGTATAAGAAGCAATGCTTCTATACCACCAAGCCTTTAGTGCGATCATAAGAACCGATTTGTGTATTTCACAATGGAATGTCAAAACATCATTTATTGGGTCAAAACGAATGTTGCGTAAAATATCGTTACGACAACCTAAAAACACTAGTATAAGGATTGGATTAATATGTATATATATGTAAATCTCGTATAATATATAAAACATTTCCTTTCAGAAATCATTTACTATAACAACCGTGTTATACTCCATGTCTTCCATACTTCCCCGAAAACGTTTGTTACAACAATAAATGTTAAAATATAGGTTTTCGATACATATCACATTTTAAAACATTTTTCAAAACAAATTAAATTCCATTTTGAATTATTGCTTTCCAAAACATGGTTTTAAAAAGATAAACTACTTTTTAAAGCCATTAACTTCATCGAAAAACATTACTTTCAAAGCTTTCCTTTAAAAGATTATTTAACTCTTAAAAACTTGAATATATTTCCTTTATGTAAAATCCATATTTAAATCTCAACATAAATCATTTCCATATTTATAAAACTATGTTTATAAATTTCTTTTCTATTTTATAAAACTTCTATTTTATAAAATCTCTTTATGTATAAAATTCTATTTATATATCATTCTTTTATAAAACCTCATTTTATTATCAAAATCCACTTATAAAATCCATCTGTTTATAAATCTAATTTATTTATAAATCCATTTACCAAGTAAATTTCAAATCCATCTACAAAATATTTATAAATTCCGATTAAAAATCTATTTCTTTATTTCTAAAATATTACTTTTATAAATCCTTTATACAAACAATTCAAAAATCTCTATTTAAAGTATTTCTCAAAACTATACTTTTATAACATCAAAAATCATACTTTTTATTTGTTTAAAAACAAATTCATTCTTTTTAATAATTTAAAAATTATTAAAACATATATACTTTCAAAATCACTTTGAAAATCATTTCAATTCAAAATCACTATTTTATAGTATTTCAAAATACTAAAAATATGGTCCAGTGCTACTATAGCACTAAATAAGCAAAAACAATCCATGTCATCAAATATGGTATCCAATACATCATATATCAAAATATATGAAAAGTAAATAAACAATGTGAGGAATCCAGTTGGATCCCTCCAACCTGTACCCTTGCATCACTTACAACATATAATCATAAAAATATAAATCAACAGCTTCGAGGTGGGATTCATATACAAAGTGTCATCCGCTCTTACATGAGAACGAAATAGGGTCGCATTCGCTCCAATTGGTGGGAATATATCCAAACCAACTAATAAATATAATTATTCTCACTTACATAAAAAATATAAGCACGCCAGAGTGGTGAGTTAACTCATAAAAATCCCAGAAATCGCCAAAGCAAATTTCTACTAGCTCCGAATCCATCCAATCCAACTTTATAGCGTAGAATTCGCTGATACGAACGCAACACAACTTGTTGCGCTCGAAACCGACCTCGTATGAAAAAGTTATGAATTAATTAACATTTGAAATAATTAAATTAACTGAAATTAATTAACTTAATTAAATAAATTTTAAGCTTAAACCTTTCCCTCTTCTCAAATCACATTTCCAGGCCGCGAACAAAAAACCCATCAACATCGAACTTCCACGCTTGGCCGCGCCTCCCACACTTCATAGGAGGACGATCGAACTTCACCATACGAACATCGATCCTCCGCGCCTACCACCCAAGCCTCATCACGCTCAATCACCGAAATCACTCCCCACGGCATGCCCTAGGTCGCACAAACGCAGTTGATTCTTGCTTCCATCCGTCGATGATTCGACAATCCAGCCGTTGATTGCGTAGAGCTCGTTGAGCTCTCCATCTTCCTAGTTGAAGTCGAAGCCAAAAAATATGTGGATGGAGAGAAATCGAGGGAAGAAAGTGGTTGAATTTCGGCCATTAAAATTTTAAAGGTGGCGGCTGAAGTAAACCTAGCTAGGGTTTCAGCAAATGAAGATAGTTGTGGCATTGTATAGAAAATTTTCGTGGCACTATTCATCCATGAAAATTTTGAACTCCAAACGAAGCGTACCGTCTGGCGTTCTATATGTTATACCCCAATTCCGAACAAAATGAAATATATATCGGAAGCCAATTCCATCATATACAGAAGTTAACTTTCAAAATCAAATTATTTTAATTTAAATCCCTTTAATTAATTTATACGCATTTATAACTCGCACAACCAAACGGTACGTCCGATCGCCACGAAATTCGACAGCATATAATAATTCACTATTATGGATCTAATGAAACTAGTTTCGTCCCAATCTGAGACAGTACCCCAGAAAGCTATTTTTACACGTTAATTAAAACAAATAATTTTCCAAAATTAGTTAAATCACTTTTAAATCCAATTTAAAAGTTTACTATCTTCCTTCTTATTCAAATAGAATTTAAAATCAAATTTTGAAATCGTTTTCATTCGCATTAAATTCAAGATTCAATATTTAAACAATTCTAGAAATTAAATTTGACAATTTAATTATTAAATAAATCGCTCTATTTGAAATTCAAGTTATTTAACTTATAAAATTAACTTTTCAATATTTTAAGATTAATTAAATATTCCAAATTCGAATGATTGAAATTCTGGGTCGTTACAATTGATATGATTGATATTGCTTTATAAATGAATCTATTCTATTATATAGATAGATAGAAGTTCAATCGTTGATCATCTGTATTCCTTTTCTTTTATAATTTCAGGAAAAAAATTCTAATTTTGTACCATTTAATTTAAATCTTTTTTATACTAATTTCACCACACTCTTTACCTTAATTATACATTTATAATCTAGTAGTGTATTTCTTTCTCTTCTTTACAGTTTTAGTATTATATTTTTTTGGAACTTCTTAGTTTATTTTTCATATTAACTTTTTCTACATCATGTTTCATATTTTGATCTGATTTTCTCTCCTTTCCATTTTATATTCATATTTATAACACACAATTCAAAAACTATATTCTCAATCTATATCGAATTAAGAATTCATTTCAAATAATTTTTTGATTGATCTTATTAGTTTTCGATCTTAGTAGAATTTACTTTAATTATTCAATAGCGCTTCACTTTTTTTTACTCTCCTCAAATTTAGTTTGATTTTATCATTTCTAGTAGCTATGTTTCTACTTATTGTTTCAACTGTTATAACAACCTTTCTTGACTTAAGCTATTTTATAGGAAGAAAACATAAACGGTGGGCAACCAAGACGGCATAAGCAGCTCTATTTACACGATAATTCCTTTTCTTTTCAAACAATATTGTTTATCCATGTTCTCAAACCAGATGGTGTCTAGCTATTGATTTACTTTGGTAAGTTCTGTCCATCATATCAATTATTCTCAAACCAGATGTTTCCAAATGTGCAATAATGTCCATCATATCGAATCTTTTATACATTTCATTTGTCATTTTTATTCAAATTAATTTTTTCCTCGGTACTACTATTGTCAGTGGTAAGTTCTGTCATATTTAACACAACTTTGCATGGCTTGCTTTTTTTTAAGAAGACATTAATTGATTAACTATTATTATTTTCTGTTTGTTGTTGCTATTTCTTATATTTAGAGTGGTTAACTTTTAACCTAGAAACATCTTCTGGATCTTCACCTTAAACTTTGCAACATTATCTATATTTCAAAATACTACAAGTTTGACCGTTTGTTTGGATTTTTTCCTCTCTATTTCGTAATAAGATAGACTAATAGTTATTACTTTTCCTATAGAGAAAAACAAAATTTTGTTCATTCTCCTTGGCAACTTACTTTTTCAATTTAACAAAAATGTTAATGATGCACATTAACTAAAGTATTCTTCCATTTAATAAGTCCAACAATGTCAATGTCAACTAATAGTACAGTTAGTTGGTCGTTGAATTTGTATATTTAAGGCTTCTGTTCTCACATTAGCCTATAGTACATTATTCAGAAAAATGTGCAGAAGCTATAAAAAGGACCGGAAATATATGATTGCAATCTTGAAAGTAGATACCATCTATCTCAAATCAATAAATAGTCATATATGTACAAAACTGTAATCATATGTTTAGTTAAAGTTGGCGGTAGATTTGTTGCATTATGACTTTATGCAAAAACAGTCAATCTTTTATATCAGCAGCTAAATTTAGGATTGAGTTTAATTATAGTCAAATTATTAGTTTTCCATATAAGCATCACATAATATTTGTTTGCCAAAAACTATAGACTATCCATATAACCAACAAAATCACACGTTTAGTAATATGAATTGAGTGCAAAATGAGCAATTATATGCCTGTTTTGTTTTGTCAGCATATAGTATCGGTTTGCATGAATTATTAGCATATATAATGCACACTGTTGTAAGTAGTACAAACCACTGTAGCATAACAAAGATCATCTTATTGGTGCCCATAACACACGCACTTATATATATATATATATATATATATATATATATATATATATATTATACTGAATTCATGTTTGATTACAACTATTTCGTAAAACACTATGTGCGTATAATGTGATAAGCAAGAAACTTGACCAACACTTTATTTATGCTATAAATTCATTTAAATTTTTTCTATATGGAAATGATTACCAATTCTTATTATAAAGCCACCATGTTACTCAATATAAAATGTTTTTTATAATAGTTCATGTGTTCGCACTAGGGATGGCAATGGGGCGGGTCTAGGGTCCAAACCCGGTCGACCCGCCCTTGTTTTGGCCCGTCAAGACCCGCCCCATTGGGTCATTGAGGCGGGTAGACCCGTGACCCGTTCTTGAGTACTTCGGGTCTAGGGTCGGGTTGGGGCTTGGCCGACCCACCCCAACCCGACCCGCACTACTAACATCTCATAAAACCACTTTATTACTATAATGATTTATTAATCTTTTTAGTTATAAGTGATTCTAGCATGGATATTAAAATGTTCCAATCAATATCTATAGAAAAAATTAGAGTATTAAGTTGCGTCATTGATAATTATACAATAACATATGTATATATTTTCTAAATTGTTATTGTAGGCATCATTTTTATTAACTTCCCATAGACACATTGTTATTTGTATTTCATATATTATTTGATGATAACGAGTATAAACAAATAAATATATGTACGTTGCTATATAATTTTCAATCAATACATAGAGACTCATCGGGTCTTGGGGCGGGTCGGGTCTACCCTGACCCGCACGGGTCCCGGGTACGGGGCAAAATTCTAGACCCGCACTGGGTCTACGGGGCGGGTCTGGGGCGAGGTCTAAAAAATTCGGGGCGGATATGGGGCACTAAAAATCCGCCCCAACCCGCCCCATTGCCATTCCTAGTTCGCACTCGTAGAGATGTATTAGTTTGGCTTTAATTTTTCCAAATCTATGAGTAATCAACATTTACGAATAGCCCTATATCACAAACCAAGCGACTTCGTAACATTGAACAAACACAAAATAATTTAACATAAAATTAATCGTTGAGATAGAAAAATATTCTTATAATTTTAAATTCAACCTTTATTTTCCATCCGGAAAAGAGGGATGCAAAATTCCCACCTGTAATTTGTAATAGCCATAAAGTATATATTTAAAGCTACATAGTGCACCAATCATTAACAAACTAAAGCCAGAATTTCCTCACCTTATTAGAAACAACAAAAGACGCATTAGTTTGTTTGAATAAAAGCAGAGATTTTCCTATAAGCTAAGCTGTGTATATTAGGTTAAAAGGACTATTAGTCAACAGTTGAAGCACATACCCCTGTTTTACTGGTCTGACAATTGACAATGATTCATGGATGGCATTGCTTTCAAGATAGACATGAATTTAGAAAACATGTGCTACCGGTCTGAGACTACTTAACTGAGTAATAACTTTGATGTGGATGTGCATTTAGCATTTAAATAAAAATAAATGTGGTAGGGTTTACTGCATATTTCTTAAACTACAACTAATATGACATGTATACTATTCCCAACCCCAAATATGTAAAAAGCAAATTCCCAACCATATATTTGCATAATTGGATGTGCTAATAGATGCCTGCAAATTGTTTCAGGAAGGCAAGTGATTGAGTTTTTCGTATATATCATCATATCATATAAACTTCATAAGACATACAAAATAAAGGAAACGCAGATAAACAAAAGTTAAAAGCCAGTGGACAAGGGGTCAACTTAAGCAAACACAAATGCATAAACATATAAGCGCAGACTTGATAATTTTAAATGATCTGCATGCGTGAAGAAGTATTTGGTGATCCATTAATCTATTTTTATGTTAAAATTATTGAAACTCTTAAATGTGATAAGGTAAGATTACCATTGCAATTATCAGGCAGCCTGTCAACTATTAATAATTATATTTTCGCGATAGATCTTTTTTTGCAAATGTGAATCAAAGTAATGAATGAAACTAGCCTACCATATATTCCTAATCAGCATGTATTTGATGACATTGTCTACATAGTGCATACTACAAAATTCTTATTGAAGTTCATCATTCATGCAAGTCGATTAGTACAGATTTTTAACAGCTTAGACCATACATGGAGAATAAACAGTATCAATTTTGCTACAGATAGAAAACTGAGAAGAAATGAAATTGTATTTTATTTTTGATGATTCTCTATTGATTTAGTGTATGATACAATAGGTATTTATTAGAAGTAAATGCAAGATATGTGGGCTGAGATAATGTAAATGGGCCGAGTACAAATGAGTTCGGATTTTGTTTTATTATATGTTAAAGCACCTGCTTCACTTGTGACTACATCAAAGCAGAGGATTCCCAACGAGTATAAGCGTTGTCAAGAATTTCAGTAGCACTTATATGTGTCGCTATAGAGGCGTGATATTTATTTCCAACATTTATAAGCGTCGACGAAATATATCTACCAACACTTATAACCGTTGGGAGATATTTTTCGCCAACACTTATAAGCGTTGGAAGAAATTTTTCCCCAACGCTTATACGCGTTGGAAGATATTTTTCTCCAACACTAATAAGCGTTGGGGAAACATATCTCCCAACGCTTATAAGCGTTAAAATATATGCAAACAAATAACCGTTTAAATGTTTTTGTTATTGTACTATTTTATTTTTCACAGAATTAAATAAATATTTGTCGAATAAAATAAATGACTCAGAATTTTAATCAAACAAATATTTTATTACAAATTCAAATAGTATAAATTTGAGCTGTCACTACATTTACACATTTTCAATTACAATACAACTTCAATTACAACACAATTATCACTATACAATTTGCATACAATTATTCCTCACTACATACACTCACTCAACACTCACACACTTGATCTTGACTTGCTTCAGCTTGTGTTCAATCGTTCGTTTTACCTGTCAAATAAATAACGCACTAAACTGGAAAAAGAAATAAATTTAAATTGCAAAATAAAATTGTGATTTTAAATATAAAATTTGCTTCAGGTATGTGGGTTGTTTCTTTTCATATTTTTCTGACAAGGTCAAAATATATATGCACGGACAACTTGTAATATGCACAGTGCATCGCTGTGAATATCATAAGGCCATTTCCCGATTTGATCTCACGGACAAGTACTCAATAATTTTAAATATGCTTGGTTCACAAATATACATGTACACATATATGTATATACATATATTGGTGCATATATAACATTCATGAATATGGCCGACTACAGCATGCAAGTACTCGGGTAGACCAGAGCATGGTGAACATAAGTGCAACCAATCATATGCACTCTGGTCAATAAAACACCCCCACACCCCTTAATATACCCAAAATGACATGTTAAAAGGCATGGTGCGTTGTGGATATAACAGAAACTAACAAAGACTAAGATTCACAAGACAAAAATAGGTAAAAGTAGCGGAAACTAAAATAGTAACTTATTCAAAACAAAAGCTTCATAATTGCTTCATAAGCCAAATAAGTCAAATACCAAATACAACATTCATGTCTTAAAACCCAATATGTCTCATGAAATAAAAACTCGTAGTTTCAACAAAAATCAGAGTACAAATATCCCTCTCAAGTGCCAGTACAAAGAAAGAAAAACAAAAATAAAAGTAGGAAAATACATAGTAGAATCTTCTCTAAAAAACCTTCGAGCAACTGCAATCTACTGCCCTCTCCGTTGATTGTCTATGGGGGGAAAGGGGAAAATAGAGGAGTGGGTCAGATTAAAAGTCTGGTGAATGATAGTTAAGCAAAGTAAAAGTAATAGACTCTTCAATAATTCTAGTATATATAAAAGGAAACAAAGGGAATAGAAAGAAGAAATAAGTTGGAAATAAATACGGATTAACTAAATTAACACAATTGATTAACTTTGAATGTTTGCATTTGTCCTTGATAGCTGCTTTGGTTAGGTTGAATTCCTAATCCTATTTTAATTAGGCTGAAGTCCTAATTCTACCCTTTGATCGGCATGCTACTCCATAGAATCTGCTGTGGATCGGACGTTTCCCTACATAGTAGACTTTGGTGTCTACGAAAGACACACTTACTAAGCGATTAGAACTCATAACAATTTATGAGCCATCACTTTAAGCCGCACGCGTGACCACCACTAAGCTCGCATTTCTATTGTTCCCTCTTTTGACCTTTAATTTACCCTAGACAGCATAAGCGTTCCCCTCGCCTCACTTCAGGATTATGTGAAGCACCTCGTCTCACTTCAGGGTTATGTGAAACACCGTGTCCATAGAAAAATAGGGGAAATGCTATTGGTACTGGTCCCTATCAAACAAAAATCTAGTTGCGCCCCTTGTTCAAATCCCCTTGATTTGAACTACCATAGATTGACCGTTTACTACCACTGTAAGCATAAGCGTGCCCCTCGCCTCACTTCAGGATTATCTGAAGCACCTCATCTCACTTCGAGATTATGTGAAACACCGTAACCATAGAAATATTAGAGGAATGCTATTTGGTACAGGTCTTATTCTTATCTTTGCTTATTAACTTGGATAAATTATTTAAAAAAGCCTTTATTTTTATCAACTGCTATTATTGCTTATTAATTTATGCTAAGTCTTAAAATAAACGCCATAGTTCCCATAGTTTACCATAGTTTCCATAGTTTACCATTTTATAACTTACGTTATAATCATGCTTATTACTTAACCCAAGGTCTAAGTGTGAAAATAAGCTTCTTTCTTCCTTTATTCTTTTTAGTTATAATTCTAAGTTATAACTAGGCCAATCTTCTTAATTCAATCCAATTAATATCATAATTAGGCATAATTTCAGTCAAATTTCAATTATATTACAGTCTTGTGATTTACATATCATATTTCATTATTTCAGGTTTGTTATAATTTAATCCAATTTCGCATTAATTCTATTCTAATCCATATGCGAAGAAGAAGGAGAAAAAGAAAACTGAAAATAGAAGGAAATCCAAGGTGTAGGAAGAAGATGTAAATAACGCATAAATAACAGTAAATAAACTAAAATACTGTAAATAAACTGTAATTAAATGGAAAAGCTATAATTAACGGAAATAAACTAAAATTAACTGAAAAGGATAGCTAGAAGAAGTAGACTGAAAATAATTCTAAAAACTGTAAATAAATTACTAAAAAGGTTACTCCAAAAATCGTAGTAAAACTTCAACTAATGGAAACCCAGTTATTTTAAATTACTTAAAGAAATTTAAAATAATTACAATCACTCACCTATGGTCCTTAGCTCTTCCTTAGGTCTTCCCGGATCCACTTGAGGGTATAAAAATATTTTTATTAAAAAGATTCTCTCCTTGGAAAATTATTAATTTTAGGGTCCTTTCTGAGGTGAACCCAAGCGGAGAAAATCTAGAATGAGAAAAAGTATTAGGCCTAAGGTATTATTTATAGAGGTAGAAGTGGATCTCAGACCGTTAGATTTGGAGATTGAATAGGATGCAACTACGTCATAGGTTGAATAGGAGCCATGAGATGCAAGAATGGAAGGACCGGATTGAGTGAAAGAATGCAAAACAACGCATAGGAGGCTTCTGGAACGAACTGGAACGAAGTATTTTTCTTCGTTCTTAAAATGTTAGGCGGGTCGACCGCCCACAGGGCACGGTCGACCGGCCGGTCGACCGTTGCCTTGGGATGGTCGACCTCTCGATCGACCTCCCAACGTATATATATTATTTTTTTCCTTTTTCTTTTGATATCTTGTTTATTTCATTTCTTGCTCATATTAACTCGAATTCTGACGTTCTATATTTGGAAATTGACCTGAAAATTACCATGGACCCAATGGTGCAGCTCCCGTTGCTCAATTCTGATAATTTCACAAAGTTATTTTACTATCTAATTAATTAACGAATTAATTATTATGGGTTAAATTTTGGGTTTTTACATTCTCCCCTCCTTAAGGGATTTCGTCCTTGAAATCTCTAAGGGTAAAAGAATGTACTAAATGTTTTCATCCAAGTTCTACAACCAACTACTCAACCATCATTCATTCATCCATTGTCCTCAATTTTTTCTAATGCAACTTATGATACTTATGCAATTAGTGTAGTGTAAATGTCACTATCTAGTGCAAAAGATTAGACGGTCTACTGATTTAGTTGACCTCCTTTTATGCAATCATGCCTGTGCCATGTATCGAGATGAATGCAAAAATTTCCTAATGATAACTGATAATTCTATATGCGTGCTACAAACGTCATCCAAATGCAACAATCATATGGTAAACATCCATTTATAGCAACCATTGAAAAATAAAAATGCACACACATCCATATGCACATGCTCTAGTATCCTAATTAAGCCGATCCCTAAAGAATAATAGTGCCTAGTGTACCTATATGCGTCCATTAGCATCCACTAGCAAACATTTTCAATCACTAGCATACATCATTCATAACATGTTCTATTAACATGTTTACATCAAATCCTACCATCCATAGGTTAAATCCTAAGTTCTACCCTCCCAAAGGATAATAAAGGAAAGAACCTATTCAAAACTAGAGATGGAAAATAGGAAATTCGAAAACTTATTATCAAAGGAATGTGGATACGAGATACGAGTTTTCTCCCAATCAAACCAATCCTTTCTGAAGTCTTCTTAACTATGTCGAAACCAAGGCAATCCCTCTGTAGACCCTATCCAACACGAAGGCGACTTATGCGGTCTTTCATAAAGAGCTTCGAAAAGTGCCACTCTAATGTTAGCTTGAAGACTAGTATCATATGAATTCCACTAAAGAAAGATGCTTTTCCCAAGTTCCTCCAAAATCAAGAATACCCATTCTCAACCATGTGTGCCTTACTACCTTACCCATTACACTTTACTATTCTTCTTTAGTCTGCACACATGAATTAACATTCCTAGATTCTTATACATTCCACGGGAACTTCTATCATTACTTCCAAAAGTAATCACTGCTATCCCCTACATGGTCTTGCACTTTTTCCGTTACACCTAGGAAATGATTTCTCTATACTCCATATTTATAAGAGTTTGGTTGGGTATTTATCATTTCAAAAACTAAGACTTCTAAATTTTCACAACATCAAATCCCAAAATCTTTGTCTTTAAAAAAAATGTTATTTTTGAGTTTCTATTAAATTCAAAAATACTTGGTTACTTAACATTATTTCCCAACCTAGAGGGGAAACTTCCAAATTTTTAAGTCTATAGCTTATTTCTCGTTTTCTTTTAAAGACTTTTATAGCTTTATAAAAATTGGAATTTTCAAATTTTTACTTTTATTAAGTTTTTCATTTCCAAAAACTTATTTACTTTTTCACCAAACCCTTTTCTTTTAAAATATCTTTAAACTGTTTTTATGTGTTTCAAAACATCTTTTTATTATATCTCACGGTCTCATACCTTAATGTATTGGAACTTTCTCAAATGAGAAATTATTAACGTTAAAATCTTCTATGAACCTTTCTAAAAGAGAATTTCATGTTTATGTGAAATTACAAGAAACTTATTTTATATTTTTCGAAATAGGCTATACAAAATATGGTGTTTTTCATACCTTGTATATCTCTTTCATGTATTCCTTGTAACTTGCACAGAACATTTTTATTGGTTTTATAGAAAATTATATCATTATTCTTTTCATTCCAATAGATTAAAGTATGTTCAATCTATATCCTCCCATGATAAATATTTTCTAATATCTAACTTACACATTTTCCTTTTAGAAAAACTCATCTTCAAAACTGTTTTAATATTTCCATAACTGCAAAAACATTTTCTTATACTTATTAAAAAAATATGTGTACTTTACAAACCATTTTATTTCTATACTTAGAAATTATCTTTTAAAAATACATTTTTATTTGGGTTAAAATAGATGTTGCGTAAAACATCGTTACTATAACCCAAAAATACTAGTGTATGGATTCAATTAAATAAATCTCATAAACCTATATAAAAATATTTCTCTTAGGAGTCACTTACTATAACAATAGCGTTATAGCCTATGCTCCTCTTATTTTTCACGAAAACATTTATTACAACAATAAAAGTTGTAATCTACGTTTTCGGTACTTGATACACTCTAGGTTTTTATATTTAAAATCTTTGTTTACTTACAAAAAAACTAGTGGGTTACACACACACACACACACTCCATAATCCTTCAAAAAGAATTCCAATTTTTCCTTATATAAAAACCAACTTAAATTCCATACCATTCTTCAAAAACCCCATATTTATTTTCTAAAAGAAAATATTAACAATGAAAATTTTCAATTCTAACAATTACATTTTTTTCCAACTTTTTATATTTCAAAATTTTCATTTTATTGGGCTTGGCATAAAGTCGATTTTGTTCTTACTAACCTAAGAGTACTTTCCCTAAACCTGGGAAATCCCATTTCCTTTCTTATTAACCGAATCTATTGTACATCTCCAATCTTTGCCTAACTCTATTTGAATTTCCACAGTCCGATCCTAAATGTACAAAACCGTTTCTTAATTTCCGACCATGTGTAGACATTCTCTATGCCCCAAGAAACGTGCTTCCTTATGCCAAAAGTGATACTCCAAGAACCCTGTCCCTAGCTAATGAACATGAAGCGTACGAAGAACCTCATTTAGATGAATGACATGCTCTTCCATACTTCTTGGGAAACACCAAAATGTCGACCACGAATACCACCCCGAACTTTATTTTAGGACCTCTAAAAACATGGTTCATCAAATCTATAAAATAGGCTGGGACATTGGTTAGCCCAAAAGACATAACCAACCACTCATAGAATCCGCCGGGTATCCTAAATGCGGTCTTATCAATGCTACCATCAACTACCCTAAGCTGACGATGGCTAGACCAAGCTGGGAAAATACTGAAGAGCCAACTAACTGGTCGAAAAGATCATCTATCCTAGAGAGTGGATAATGGTTCTTCTTTATGAGCTTAGTCAATTCTCTACAGTCAATGCAAAGTCGAAGAGAACCACCTATCTTGGTAGCGAAGACGACTGGTGCTCCCCACTCTGATATGCTTCTTCTTATGAAATCCTTCTCCAAAAGCTCACGGATCTGCTTGCTCAATCCCTTCCTTTCCCTAGGCGCCACATGCCCTACGAGTAATGCTGCTGGCTAGCAAAATAAATCCTGAAGTCAATCTCTCTCTTGGGGGGTAGTCCCCTAATCTCTTCAAAGATGTCTGGAAAATTTCTGATGACAGAAACCGAATCTAACTCTACTGATGATGAATTGAGGGAATAAAGGAAGCTCAACACAACTGACCCTTGCGGGTCGTAAGAAATCTCGAGAGTCCTACTAATGCATGTCTCTAGTCTAACGACCCTCCTCTTGCAATCTAATATAGCTCCATATGTGGATAGACAATCCATTCCCAAAATCATCCCATACCCCAAAAATCCCAAAGCATAGGCGTCACAGTCAAATTCTACGCCTAGGATAAAAAATTTCAAACTCCTACAAACCATAGACAAGTGTGTCGATCCACCTATGGGGTTTGAAACAACGATGGGGTCCACTACTAAAGAAATGTCTAATTGCAAACATTCCACATGAGAACTAGAGATAAAAGAGTGTGATGCTCCAGAATCGAAAAGAGTCCAAATGGGAAAATCAGAAATAGGAATCAAATTTTCCTACCCAGACTTGGTCTACTGCTGGAAGGTGCTGTATCAAAGTCTGAATCTGTACTACCGGTACACCCGCGCCCTACCCCTCCTGCTGCGGCAACTCCTACTGCAGTGACCAGGTTGCCCGCAACTATAACACCTTCCCCTCATCTTCTCTTTCTTGCAATCTCTTGCGTAATGACTAATCATTCTGCAACTATGGCACTTCACTTTTTTCTTGATTCGCTTCTGAGGGCCTTCCCTTTTCCTTTTATCCTTCTTTCCCTTGCACCATGGCTTCTTAGAGCTTGTAGGAACCTCCTTAAACTTTTTTTCCAGCTGCCAAGATGTAGGTTGAACAGTCTATCGGTCCTCCAAACCTAACCGCCTAAACCTTTGCTCCATATTCTCAAAACTAACCCGCGTCCCCTCGAAGTCCTCCATACCAGAAAACATTCTACGTCCTATACTAGCGAAGTCCTTGCATAGCTCAGAAAAGGGGGCTGATGTGGGTGGATTAAAGGGATTTTCACCTACTGGTGTTGTATTGGACACTTGCCCTTGCACCTCTAGTACCGTAGCTCTACAGAACGCTCAGCCATTCTATGCAAAGAAAAGTGAATTTAGGCTCGAAAGAATCAAAAGAAGATTGCACTGGACTTTGAGGGGATTTTTATAAAAACTCTTTTATACTTAAAAACCATTTCTAAGAGTTCCTTTTTGAAAAATACTTTTTAAGAGAAGTTATTTTGGAAAATACTTTTACTTTTAAAATAAATTTTTAGGAACCCTGCAACCTTAGGATCTAATACCAAGTGAAACACCCCACACCCTTTGACCCAAAAGGACACGTTAAAAGGCGTGGTGCGTTGTAGGTATAACAGAGACTAACAGAGACTAAGATTCACAAGACAAAATAGGTAAAAACAGCGGAAACTAAAATAGTAACTTATTCAAAACAAAAGCTCCAAAATTGCTTTATAAGCCAAATAAGTCAAATAACAAATACAACATTCATGTCTCAAACCCAATATGTCTCATGAAATAAAAACTCGTAGTCTCAACAAAAATCAGAGTATAAATATCCTTCTCAAGTGCCAGTACAAAGAAAGAAAAATGGAAATAAAAGTATGGGAAACACATAGTAGAATCTTCTCTAAGATACCTTCGAGCAACTGCAATCTACTGCCCTCTCCCTTGATTGCCTATGGAGGAAAGGGGAAAATAGAGGAGTGGGTCAGACTAAAAGTCTGGTGAATGATAGTAACTTCTAGAATCTTTAAGCAAAGTAAAAGTGATAGACTCTTCAATAGTTCTAGTATATATAAAAGGAAACAAAGGGAATAGAAAGAAGAAATAAGCTGGAAATAAATACGGATTAACTAAATTAATACAATTGATTAATTTTGATTGTTTACACTTGTCCTTGATAACTGCTTTGATTAGGCTGAATTCCTAATCCTATTTTAATTAGGCTGAAGTCCTAGTTCTACCCTTTGATCGTCCTGCTACTCCATAGAATCTGCTGTGGACCGGACGTTTCCCTATACAGTAGACTTTGGTGTCTACGAAAGGCACACTTACTAAGCACTTGGAACTCATAATGATTTATGAGCCATCACTGGAAGTCACACGCGTGACCACCACTAAGCTTGTGTTCCTGTTGTTCCCTCTTTTGACCTTTTATTTACCCTAGATAGCATAAGTGTGCCCCTCGCCTCACTTCAGGATTATGTGAAGCACCTCGTCTCACTTTAGGGTTATGTGAAACACCACGTCCATAGAAAAATAGGGGAAATGCTGTTGGTACTAGTCCCTATCAAACAAAAATCTAGTTGCGTCCCTTGTTCAAATCCCCTTGATTTGAACTACTATAGATTGACCGTTTACTACCACTGTAAGCATAAGCATGCCCCTCGCCTCACATCAGGATTATGTGAAGCACCTCGTCTCACTTCAGGATTATGTGAAACACCGTAACCATAGAAATATTAGGGGAATGCTATTTGGTACATGTCCTATTCTTATCTTTGCTTATTAACTTGGATAAATTATTTAAATAAGCCTTTTTTATATCAATTGTTATTATTGCTTATTATCCTAAGTCTTAAAATAAGCGCCATAATTTCCATAGTTTACCATAGTTTCCATAGTTTACCATTTTATAACTTATGTTATAATCATGCTTATTACTTAACCCAAGGCCTAAGTGTGAAAATAAGCTTCTTTCTTCTTTTATTCTTTTTAGTTATAACTCTAAGTTATAACTAGGCCAATCTTCTTAATTCAGTCTAATTAATATCATAATTAGGCATAATTTCAGTCTAATTCCAATTATATTACAGTCTTTGTGATTTACATCTCATTTTCCATTATTTTAGATTTCTTATAATTTAATCCAATTTAGGGTTAATTCTATTCTAATCCATACGCGAAGAAGAAGAAGTAGAAGAAAACTAAAAATAGAAGGAAATCCAAGGCATAGGAAAAAGATGTAAATAACGCATAATTAACAGTAAATAAACTAAAATACTGTAAATAAACTGATATTAAATGGAAGAGCTATAATTAATAGAAATAAACTAAAATTAACTTAAAAGGATAGTTAGAAGAAATAGACTGAAAATAATTCTAAAAACTGTAAATAAATTACTAAATAGGTTACTCTAAAAATCATAGTAAAACTATAACTATTGGAAATCCTATTATTTTAAATTACTTAAAGGAATTTAAAATAATTACAATCACTCACCTATGGTCCTTAGCTCTTCCTTAGGTCTTTCCGGATCCACTTGAGGGTATAAAAATATTTTTATTAAAAAGATGCTCTCCTTGGAAAATTATTCCTTTTAGGGTCCTTCCTGAAAAGGTGACCCAAGCGGAGAAAATCTAGAATGAGAAAAAGTATTAGCCTAGGGTCTTATTTATAGGAGTAGAAGTGGATCTCAGACCATTAGATTTGGGGATTGAATAGGATGCAACCACGTCATAGGCTGAATAAGAGCCATCGGATGCAAGAATGAAAAGACCGGATTGAGTGAAAGAATGCAAAACAACGCATAGGAGGCTTCTGGAACAAACTGGAACGAAGTATTTTTCTTCGTTCCTCAAACATTAGGCAGGTCGACCTTGAGGTCGACCGCCCATAGGAAATGGTCGACCGGCCAGTTGACCATTGCCTTGGGATGGTCAACCTCTCGGTCGACCTCCCAACGTGTGTGTGTGTGTGTATTCCTTTTCTTTTGATATCTTGTTTATTTCGTTTCTTGCTCATATTAACTCGGATTCTGACGTTCTATATGTGGAAATTGACCAGAAAATTACCACGGACCCAATGGTGCAGCTCCCGTGGCTCAATTCTGATAATTTCGCAAAGTTATTTTACTATCTAATTAATTAATGAATTAATTACTATAGGTTAAATTTTGGGTGGTTACAGTCAAGCAGCAGGAATACTCGTGCACATGTACAAGATACATAGCAACACTCAAACATGTACTTAAACATGGACCCAAACATTATGACACAAAGCAACAGCAGCCAGGTCAAGTAAGGAGCAACAAGAGAAACACACAATGCAAATGAACATGTACACATACAACAAGGAAGCTGTGTCTTGTACAATCAGTATAGACGCAGGACATGTCAAGCATAATGATCACGTAGTGACCAACTAAACCACAAAGGTACCCCACAAGAACTGCAACTAGACCAGGAAAACAACAATGCAAAATAACCAGACTTGAGCAAATGCTCACGGACATAGTGAAAAGGCAAAAAACAATCGTATATACAAGGTAATCAGGTGCTAGTTAAGATTCAAGGGATTTATACAAGGTGCAATGATACAAAAGCAAAGTTTCAAGAATGGTAGAATTACCAGGTTGCAGGCAGTTGTGTGTTAGTTCCAAAATGAACAAGAAAATTCGGGAACCCCAAAATCAGTATCCAAATCAAGAGTCAAAATAATATATACGGATGTTTAGCAACATATTCGAACAATAGATCAAGTTAGAATCATTTATCATAAGATCCACGGTCGTAGTTAAAACCAGAAGTTCGTTTGAAAATTTCAATTTGAGAATATATACAAAATGATAGGAATCAAATTCCTATGAATTGAACCCATTTTCATCATCGGCAAATTATTCAAGTTCGAGCCAAAAATCAGAGAGCTTACTTAGAACAAATCACAAACCATATCCTAACTCGAATCAAAGTCGATTAAAAATAAAATTTAATCCAAATTGGACAGTTTGAAATCATACCGAAGAGAACAATCGAACAATTACTCGACAATTGAAGCAACCGAATTTCACCTGGAATCGCAAAGGATTGAAGCTTGAAGCCTGAAGTCCAGCGCAAGAGCAATGGCATAATCGAATCGCCTGGAATCGCAAGTCAATTTTGTTTTTTTAAGAGCGATTGAATGAAAGCTTTGAGAAGGAATTAAGGCTACGGATGACTAAAGGATGCTCATTTATTTTATTGCCCCAATAAGATTTAGTTAATTTCAATTTAACCAGATTTTCCAACACAAATATGTGTTAGCAATAAAAAAAATGTAAATGTGTATTTTTGGTGACACGGTTTTAGCTTAGCAACGGATATTGTTGTGATTAATCTACAACACAAATAAGTATTGGCGATTGAAAAAAATAAGTGTTACGAAATGGTTGTTATGGTGTGGTGGTATTTGAAGACATTGTGTATTTGACCAATTCATTCTTCTGCAACCCGATTCATTCATTTGCTTTAATATCTCTTCTCAGTTGCGGCTAGGTTTTCTACGCCTTCTCAAATCACTGTTTTTGCTTCAATTAGATTCATGAAAAATAACAAAATCAAGTGTCAAAGAGAGGGCTTTCATCAATTGAAGCTGGATCTTTGTTACTTTCTTCTCAAATAATTTGCTAGCAGCTTGATCTTTTCTCGAATCGATGTTTGCTTTAGTAACTTTTAGCTCTTGTCTCAATACAACAAAATTCCTTGCTGAAAGGGGTTTTGTTAGAACGTCGGCAATTTGGTAAGTTGCTGGCAAGTGGTTAATACTCAATTTTCATTTTTAGTACTTGCTCACGAACAAAATATAAATCCAATTCCATGTGCTTAGTTCTCGAATGCAAGATATGATTGGCAGTTAGAGATACTATACTTAAATTATCTCGCCAGATTATTGCTTTCTTTGTCGATGTTACCCATAACTCACCAAGTAATGATTCAATCCATATTATTTTAGCTGTTGCACTTGCTACACTTCTAAACTCTGCTTCAGTACTAGATCTGAAAATAGTTGATTGATTTTTAAAACACCATAAGATAGGGTTTTCACCTATATATATGCAGTAACCACTTGTTGATTTTCTGTCATCTAAATATGATGACCAATATGAGTCTGCATAACCAACTTTGTTTGTGTTATTGCATGATTTGAGCTTTAAACCATTGTTCAAAGTCCCTCTTAAATACCTTAGAATCCTCTTCACTGCTTTCCAATGTTCATCTAGAGGATTTTCCATGAACTGACATATCTTAATTACACTGTATGATATCTCTGGTCTAGTTATCATGACATATTGAACTGTTCCAACTATACTTCTATATTGTTTGATGTTTGTAATTGATTCTTCATGATGCTTTGATAGATTTGAATCGCTAATCATTGGAGTTGGTAATGCATAGTTTGATCCATTTTTGCTCTAGTGAGAATTTCTGATATGTATTTCCTTTGACATAAATGTATCCTTGTGTTGTTCATTATTTTGACATTTATCCCCAAAAAATAATTCAGACCACCTAATCTTTGATTGAGAACTGCCCATCAAGGTATTGGATTAGATTGTTGATCTCTTTTCCATTGTTACCTATATGAAATCGTCAACATAAACTAGTACATATATGATGATTTCATTATTGAATTTTGTGAAGAAGGAAGAGTCAGATTTTTTTGTTAATAACCCAAACCAATTAATGTTGATTTGAGTTTATCAAACCACACTCTTGGTGCTTGCTTCAATCCTTATATTGTTTTTTTAGCTTACACACTCTTCCTTTGCTATTTGTTTGATAAAATCCACATGGTTGCTCCATATATACTTCTTCTTGTAGTTCTCCATTCAGAAATGCATTATTTACATCTAACTACCTAATTTTCCAATTGTTGTGTAATGCAATAGCCAGTACTATCCTTATTGTACTGGGTTTGACAACTGGTGAAAAGGTCTCTGTAAAATCAAACCCTTCTTGTTTAGTGTAACTTTTAGCTACAAGTCTGACCTTATATTTTTGTATTGACCAATCTAGATTCTTTTTATGTATATGTCCACTTGGACCCTATTATGTTTAAATGCTCTGGCTTTTGTTACAAGTTCCTATGTGTTATTTCTGATGAGTGCATTGTATTCTTCTTGCATTGCTGCTTATCAATTTTCACTCTACATTGCTTCATTATATGTTCGTGGTTCTTCAACATCCAAATTTACTGCATATATCTTAGATTTGAAAATACCACTCTCTACTCTTGTAATCATGTGATGCTGAGTTCTTGCAGATGCAGATTGTTGATCTGAAATATTGTAACTATCTTAATGTCGAGCACTGGATGAATTTGGTTCTTCCAGGCCTTAATATGATTCTTGAGATTGATTGTGATTATGACTTGAGTCCTCTAATGATTCCATAGATTCATCACCTAGTCTGAAATCAAACACTATGAGTTGTGGATCTAGATTACTTTGGATTCCACTTGCATTGATTCCTGAACTTTGTTCCTGATGTAAAGGTATTTTGGGTATCGATATCTTTGGATTGTACACCTTTTGTGCTATTTTTATTGCATTTTCAGAGGAGGGAAACACCTGCTCATTAAACTTTACATGTATGGAAATGATTATCCTGCCATTATTGGTTAAGCACCTGTATCCTTTTTGATCTTGTGCATAACCAAGAAATGTGCATGGTGATGATCTGGAATCTAGCTTGTGGATGTTGTATGGTCTTAGCCAAAGGAAACATGAGCATCCAAAAGATTTTAAAATATTAATTTGACTTCCTATTGACTAACTTTTCCATTGGAGTTTTGTTTTTTAGAACTTTAGTTGGAAGCCTGTTTATCAAATAGACAGCAGTGCTAAATGCATCAAGCCAGAACTTTAAAGGTAGTGATGCCTTGGCCAGAATTGTAAGTCCAGTCTCTATTACGTGCCTATGCTTCCTCTCGATCATGCCATTTTTCTCTGAAGTGTGTGGACATGTTATTCTATGCATTTTTCCTTTCTTTGGAAGTATTCTATGAGTGGTTTATACTTCGTTCCTCCATCTGATTGAAATATTTTGACTTGACGATTTGTTTGCTTTTCATAAGTTATGAAGTGCACCACCACTTTAGATGTCTCTGACTTTGACTTTAGAAAATATATACATGTATACCTGGAATAAGCATCAACAAATGATACATAATAATTGAAACCATAATCAGAATTGATAGGTGTTGGACCTCATAGGCCAGTTGCTATCAATTTTAGGAGTTTGTTGTATGTAGTATTAGAATTAGTCAATGGAAGTATATGAATTTTCCCCATTTCACAACATGTGCATATATAAGGCAAAAAGATATTTTCAAAATAAACTTTATTATCAAACATAATTGTCTTTACAACATTAACACTTGGATGTCCTATTTTGTGATGCCAAATATCAAATTTACTTTTCTTTGCATCCTTTTGACTAATTTTAGAAAAATTGCAATAATTTCTGCCACATCTAGATTTCCTTGAATCAAGTAGGTTGAACTTGTATAATCCTTTGTAAGCTTCACCCTGTAAAGGAACAATGTTAGTGAGTATATCTCTAATTAAACAGTATTTAGGATGAAACTCAAAATAAACATTATTATCATTAGCAAATAGTGAAACACTCATCAAAATTTTCGTTATTTGAGGCACTCTTAATAAGTTATTGACATATAATTACCTTTCATTTTTTATGCAAGCAAGACCAGTATGAATAATATTAACTGACTCACAATTACCCATATGTATAGTTTGATTACCGTCTATACTCTTTATTGCCAGGATTTAGATTTTCAAGATTGCTAGTCACATGATTTGCAGCACCTGAATCAGGATACCAACTCTCATCTTGTATATCATCTGGTCTTGCAAGTTCATCTTGATTGTGATTTCTTGTATTGTCTGATTTATTTCTTGAGTCTGGATGAATGTTGGCTAGATTTTCACTTTGACTGAAGTTTCTTTTATCTTTATTTGAACTTTGTTGATTAAGAGTATTATTTGCATCAAATCTGAAACAACATTTATTTGCTGCATGACCAAATTTCTCACAAATCTGACATCTTAGTCTGCTATTGTTGTTATTCTATCTGCTTCCTCTACCTCTTGATCTAAAGCTTTGACCTCATCTTTGATAGTTTTGACCTCCCCCTTAACTGTTTTAATTGTTGATTTTGTTTCTTGATGTAAAATTAACTGTTATATGAGAATAGATTAGTTTCTTTTGATCTAATCTACCCTCATGAGCAAGTAGGGGGGAATGAACATATTGTAAAGTGGATGTTGTTTCTTTTAATGAGATGACAGCAACAACTGCTTCATACTCTTCACCCAATCCATTCATAATTGATAGAACATGTTATGTTTCAGACACTTTGTGGCCTGCAACTTCAAGAATATCACAATAAGTTTTCACTTTGGTGAGATACCGTCTTATTTAGTCCATCTTTTCTTGGGTTTTTCATTCGTCTTATATAATACATTATTTTTACAAATAATTGGGAACTAAAGATTTGTTCTATCATTGAACAAATTTTATATGATGATTTGCATCCAACCAGTTGAGGTAATAGATTGGAACTGATTGAAGAAAGTAGCCATGCACTTAGCAAGCTATCATGTCTTGAAAATGTTGTGAATTCTTTATTTATCACCATTCTGCCTTCAGTATCTTCAATGAATCTTGCTGGTGTTGGTGTTGTTCCTTGAATAAGATTCTTTAAACCATACACTTCGATTATTGTTTCAACTTGATAATCCCACAGTAAATAATTACTTTCATCTAGTTGATTTGTAATAAGCCAACTTTATGGATTTACAATGGTTTTTAGGCTTTAATCAACGAGGGATGGTTGTTGTGGCTCTTGTGGGATCTGAAGCTATTGGGATATTGGTGGATGTGGAGTTGTTGTCTTCGGCCATTTCTGAATCTTGATTGTCAAGAATTGAGAATCAAAGGCCAAATGATGATTTTTTTTTGTCATCAAGTTGCAGCCAGAACCTTCAACTGATGAACTGGCGTGGCACTTGACAAGAAGATTGAGTTACAGCCCGAAATGATCTCTGCTGGGGCAGCTTGTTAAGGAAAGGATCTGCAGTTGATGATCAAGAATGAAACTGCAGATTCTGAAACAAGAACAACTATATTTGATCAGAAAATGGCTGAATTCAGATGATGATTTTATAATCTGATGAACAACCACTGTGTAGCCAAAGAACAAATGATGATCTAGCTTCGATGATCTTTCAAGTATGACACAGCCGTTAGGCTTTTAATTGGCTTTGATACCAAGATAGAAAATTGAGAAGAAATGAAATTGTATTTTATTTATGATGACTCTCAATTGATTTACAATGTATGATACAATCGGTATTTATAAGAAGTACATAAAAGATATGTGGCTGAGATAATGTCAATGGGCTGAGTACAAATAAGTTCGGGTTTGGTTCTGTTATATGTTAATGCACCCGCTTCACTTGTGTATTTGAAGACATTGTGTATTTGACCAATACATTCTTCTGCAACCCGATTCATTTATTTGCTTCAATAGCTATAGCATTCAAGAAAATACCCTAGGATGCTTTCGACACTCAAGCCACCAAAGACAACAGCAACTGCTCTTGACCTCTCTTGTATTAGTATATATTGTTCTGTTTGAGACCAAATGGATAGTAAACATGAACAGCTAAATCATATAGTTTCAAGATGTAAGAAAAGAGAACGAAGAATTCATATCCCTGTAATACAAATATTTGAGCAAAATCATTGCATAACTGTAAAATAACAATAAATATTTTGCAACTTACCTAGCAATTAGATCAGTAGCAGTTGATGGTGAAACACCTTCCCCTATTCCAACTTGTAAATATAACAATACGCACAAGTTAATTGTTAATATACAATCTTAAACAAGCTAGGACACATAGTATGCATGGTGAGTATACGATTATCGCTATATTATGTGGATTGGATAGATAACTCAATTAGAAAATTGAGATACAATATAAAAAAGTTGACATTACTGCAGTGCACCTAGATATTTCATAACATATTTTAACCTAAAATACTCGGGTACAGTTACATTTTTTCATAATAAAAACTGTTTCAAAGGTGCACAAATTTTTTGGTGAATTTTATTTTTTTACCTTGTAATAGATAAATGTGAGATTTATTAAGAGTAGAATATACAAATGCATGTGTTGGTAGCAAGGTTCAAAATTCCGTTTTCCGTTTCCGTTCCGACCATTGGAAAATTTCAAAATTTCGATTTCGTTTCGGAAATTTCGATAATTCCGCTTTAATTCCGGTTTACAAATTCCAGTACTTTTTTATATAAATATACCAATAAACATACAGTAGTAATACTAAATTATGGTTAATCATTCAAACTACATAGAAAATATAAAACATATATAGAAAAAAATTAATATCAAAATTTGTTTCTTTGAACATCATACAAACTGTGGTCATCGTTGTCTTTATCTTGTGTCGGATTATAATATGCTAAAAAAGCATATTGTTGTATTTGATTTAAATTTAAAAATGTCACCATCATATTATCAAATATTTAAGATTCATCTTGGCTACTTGACGTTTCATGATTGTATATGAACCATGTTATTGATAGACAATTTGAGAAAATAGTTCTTACTTCGACTTCATCTGTGTTACATCTCCATCAGACACCGCTAGCATTTTTTTATTGACACCAACAGTTGTACAACAATTCCAAACGATATTATGATCTGCCATTTCTAGCATATAAAATGATAAATAGATAATAAACTAAATTTATGCAAATTATATAACATAAATTAATTAACATCAACTTTTGTTTAACCAAGTTATAAAATTACATGTATGTTTTGATAGATTGTTGGATTTGAATTGTCCACATTATAAAATGCATTTACTATCCAAGTTTTCAAATAATATATAAGTTATAAAAAATAATCTAATTATCCAAATAATCAAATACATTTTCGTATTCAAGTTTGTTATAAACAAGGCTATTTAATAATCTAATCATCAACAATATAATATTAATAATTAGCCCAGCCCATTTCAGCTCATGGTGCATATCAAAACATTTTCCCTAGCTTTTTCATTACCGCTCGAAACATTTTCCCATTTCAGCCCTTTTTCATTATCGCTCGATTCGATTCGTGGATGCAAAAAAAGAAGAAAAAAATAAATCGAAGTACCTGCTCCAAGCCCGCAATTGCTTGCACACTTCAAATCAAGAGTTGAGATGGAGTAAGCCACGATTGCACGAAAGTGGACAACTAAATTTGATCGAACAACTTTGAATTTGTAAGATTTAGTTTATGAAAAATGTTGAGTTCGAAATTGATTGAAGCAAAAAAAATCTGATATTCTTGCCTTTTGAATTGATTTCAGTTTTTTTTTGTATTTGTGTTTTGCTGTAATTTTTTTTAAGCTCGGAAACGGAACAGGTTTTTTAACGGGTTCCGTTCCGGTCACTGTCGGAACCAGACTGGGATGGCCAGAGTTTCGGTGTGCCGGACGGAATTTGGAACCATGGTTGGTAGTACTAAGAATTGAGCAATGTCTATATGTACTTTAAAAATCAACCAATGCATACCAATATTTCTCCAATCTACCCAACATTTTCATCGTTATAAATTAGGGTCTTAAGGGAATTCATTAATTATCAGTTTATCTTTTCATAGTCTAAGTGGAAACTTATAATACCAATATTCTTGATAATACCAGCACAACCATGAATCCAGCTGCAAGTGGGACAAGCATTATTGCTAAAGACCAAGCTATAGCACCCCATTCTTAAGGATGTTACTGAATTTAAAACATGACTCGTTCATAAGTATAGAAAAACTAACTAGTAAGAAATCAAGGAGAAACTTTATTAGTTTGATTCAAATATCAAAAAAGCTCGTTACAAAAAATTAATCCTTATTTCAAGCTAACATTGTAATAACTTTGGTTGAAAGCAAACCATCCACCAAATATTTTGGCTAGCCATCCTCCAGGCAATTAACTCAAGGCATAACCCTAAATGAAAGAGGATTGAACAAGACCAGCAGCCAATGAGTTCCACCCAAATTGATGTGTCATTGGAATGATTGCAATACTCAAGTTTTCCTAGTTCACTAAATCTGTCAAATGGTCATTTGTAAATACAGCAAAGTTGACTATGTGCAAGATTCATAATTCTAAGAACAGGAAGGTCCATCAAGTTAATTAAGTGCAAGATTTGTAATACTACTGCAGAAGCCTTGATTATTTGCAACACTCAAGTTTATAATATCAAATAACAGCATAAACTATATACGGTGTAATCTTTTTCAAAAAATAAATGATATCTCATGTTAGTGTGTGCTGCATATTTCTTTTTCCAGTAAAATGGAAAGTTGTTGCTACTTTTTTGAATGTTTTTGGTATTTGTTTCTAGTAAAATTCATAGTTCACTTTGTTTTACCATTTCACATAAATGACCAAAAATTTTGTTGGGACGGGATTCTAACTCGAGACCACTCAAATCAAAACCCTAATGCAGCGGAAAAGAGAGATCGTGGTAAGAAGCGTAAAAACTGTTGGGTAATTTCTATAGGAAGGAGGGAGAAACTTCTAATTTGCTAATGGAGATTGAGACAATAATTTGTAAAGGAGGAAATAAGCTTTATTTTCTTTGCACTTTTATTCTTTTTGCTTGCTTACAAAAGGAGAGAAAACATTCATATTTATAGTGTGATACAATCTCTAGACTTTTCTTTAATCTTCCATATTCTAGAATTTTCTTGATAAAGAATATTCTTGAATTCTCAAATTACATATCTGGTAAGTCTAAAATTTTCTCTATTCTTAATTTGACATTTCCTTTAATACAAAGATTATAATCATCAACATAATTGATATTTCCTAAAACCAAGTTTATTTCCAACATCCCCTCGTAAACTTGGTTTTGTAACTCCGAGAATGTCTCGTAATCTTTCTAAGTCGTCATGCTTCAATGATTTTGTGAAGATAACTGCAACTTGGTCTTTTGAATTGATAAACTTTGCTTGTACCTCCTTTTTTGCAATCTTTTCTCGAATAAAGTGGTAGCGCGTATCGATATGCGAACTTCGATTACAAAAGACCGGATTTTTAGCGAGTGGCTATAGCCGACTTGTTATCCATGAATATTTCTGTTGCATTGTGCTGTGACATATACAACTCCTTCAATAAATCTCGAAGCCAAATTGCATGACGTACACAAGTTGAAGCAGCAACATACTCAACTTCACAGGTTGATAGTGTCACGATTGGTTGCTTTTTTGTGCTCCAAGTGAATGTTGTTTCTCCCATGAAGAAAACAAATCCAGTTGTACTTTTACGGTCATCAATATCTTCAGCCCAATCGCTATCACTATAATCAATCAACTTGGAATTATTAGAATGTGAATACAACAAACCAAATTAGTAGTACCTTTAATATATCGAAGGATTCTTTTTGCTATCTTCAAATGCGATGTAGTAGGGGCTTCCTTGTAGCGACTAATGAGACCCACTCCATAAAGTATATTCGGCCTTGTGCATGTTAAGTATCTCAAGCAACCATCCATGCTCTTAAATAGGGTAGGATCCACATTCTCTTCTTGCATATGTTTTGAGCTTTGTACCACTTTCTACTGGAGTGCTTACGGGTTTGCATCCATCCATTTTGAATTTTTTCAATATTTCATTTGCATATGATTCTTGAGAGATAAATATACCATGCTCGCTTTGAATCACTTGGATTCCAAGATAGTATGACATGAGTCCAATGTCCGTCATCTCAAATTCTAAACCCATCTTCTTCTTGAAATCGTCAAAAACTTTTGGATTATTTCCAGTAAAGATTAAGTCATCCACATATAAACATACAACTAAAATATCTCCATTTTGATTTCTCCTTATGTAAAGAGCATGTTCATGCGGGCATTTTACAAAATTATTTTCTAAAAAATACTTATCAATTCTTGTTGTAACAACCCGCATATCTATCAATTTTATATTTAAATATTTTATTTAAATATTTTATCGTTAGTCGGATGTTAGTCCGAAAAGCTACTTTTTGCATACGGTCAAATTAGGACTCGAGACCACTCCCATTGAGTTCAAAATGACGTTTGCGATCTTTTTGAGTGTAAACTTCGATATGTTTGGAGATAGTGAAATTTTCGACACTTTTTCCCGCCTTTGACTTTGGTTTGGACTGCACCCCTTTAGTTCAGCCCAACCATCTTCCTCACTCTATCAAAACACTTCAAGCTTTGTCAAAAATGGTGGTGGGAAGTGGAAATTAAAACTCCAAACACAAATTCTATTGCAAATCCGAGATTCAACATCAAATTCACGTGAAGACCATTGATTCAAGCTTGTTGGTGTTCTTGCTTTGCTCTCAAATCTCCATCTTCATCAAATTCCGTGAAAAGGTGAGATTTTTAGTCTCACATCTTGCTTAAATTGTCATTGGGATGTTGGGAATGATCCCCTATTGCGTTTGTACGAATATTTGCATTTGGTTTGGATTGGATTGGCGAAAAACACCATTTTTGAGCGTTTTTACGAATTTTCCAGCCCCCTTGAGCTGTTCGGCATCGTTGAGTCGATCGGTTCGGCCTATTTAAGCTGTTCGGCATCATTTAGTCGACCGGCATCTTTAAGTGTTCGGTATCTTTGAACGTTCGGCCTCCTAAGTGTTTCTTTGAACGTTTGGCCTCCTAAGTGTTCGGTATCTTTGAACGTTCGGCCTCCTGAGCGTTCGGCATCTTCCGGTCGTTCGGTCTCTTGAACGCTCGGCATTTTCGAGTCGTTCGGCTGTTGAGTCGTTCGGCATCTTCTGGTCGGATCGGCATATTAGGTCGGTTCGGCATCTTTGAGTGTTCGGCATATTTGAGTGTTCGGCATTTTCGAGCGTTCGGCATCTTCGAGCGTTCGGCATTTTCGAGCGTTCGGCATCTTTAAGCCGTTCGGCATATTTGAGTGTTCGGCATTTTTGAGTCGATCGGCACACTTAGAGCGTTCGGCATTTTTGTCGTTCGGTCTCCTTAAGTCATTCAGCCTCCTTCGATCGTTCGGCGTCCTTGAGTCGTTCGGCTATTAGGTCGTCCTGCATCCTTTGGTCGAACCCCGTATTACTCTGCGTAGGCAATCTCTTCTGAAAAACATTTATCAGAATTTCTACTTTGATGGTTTTGGGATTGACTTCTTTGAACTTTACTCACGTCTTCGAACGTGAATTGATTTGTTCTACAATCGTTTTATGACTTGTCACTTTAAAGATATATGAAGGTTTCAATACTAATAGTAAATATCAAAACTCTTTCATCAAAGCGATTTCAACACTATTTTAAATATCTAAAGTTCGTTTTCTCAAACCGATTTTCAATCTACTAGTATATACAAGCCTTTACTTCACTCGAATGAGAAATCGACTTAAACGACTTAGTAAAACAAGTGGTATGAAACGCTTGCGTTCACTTCGTCGGTTAGCTCTTGGACTTGTTCGATTGAACCCTTTTCGTGACAATTTCCTAGTGAAGATTTACAGCTTGTTCGTAAATATTTAAGTTAAGCAAGTGGTTATGGGACATGAAGCTAAACTCATATATTTACTAGCTTGGTGTGATTGACACTTCTCGCTGATCATGATGATCATTTTATGATTTAGACTAGCTATTGTGCGATGTCTCTTTGTTTGCAAGGTAAGACTAGACCGCAGTAGTGTGATTCCGACTCACACACATCTCTTTGTCCGCAAGGTTAGTCTAGGCCGCAGTAGTGTGATTCCGACTCACACATATCTTTTTGTTTGCGAGGTTAGGCTAGACACCACTTGTGTGATTCCATTCACACATACCTTTTTGCTTTTTGGTTAGCCTAGGCCTCAATCAGTGTGATTCCGACTCACACATATGGGGTAGCTCCCCATGGTCTTCGGACCATCATGTGATAGGCCTCTTTCTCTTTTTTATGATTTCTGGATTTCTTGTTTGATTTCTGGATTTTTATGTCATTGACTTGTTATGAGTACAAGTTTAGGGTATGATGCCCTCTTTGGATCTTTGAGAAGATTCTCGTGATATTGATCATTTCTCATCGGTTGATCTCCTGTTGATCATCATTTTCATACTTATAGTAGTATGTCAGTATGGATATTCTATGTTTATGCCATGTCTTTTATTATATATCATGTCATTTGATATTTATAGTTAGACTGATCCGTTTATTATTTTCTTAAATAATACTCGGGTCAGACCGAGATGTTACAGGTGCTTCTGCTTGACTTCCTTCCGGGATTTGCTACTCTGACTTTTGGCTGACTATTTAGTTTAGCACTTTTTTGTTGTATACACTTGAGATATGGACTCATAGTTGTATTCTTTTGGTATAGCACGTGTTGCTATTCTTTTGTATTATTGTGGAACTTTTTGACCACTACTCTGATGTACACTTTCATGTGTTAGTTATATATTCATATCTTCTTCCGCCTTTGTGATATGGATGTCTGTGACTGCTATGTGTTATGTTTAATTCTATGTTTGTTTCCGAAGATTATTTTTTTGCCACCGTGTGATAATCAATTACATGGATGGTCGCTCCTCAACAGCCTTATTCTCCGCGCTAGTTGACAGCACTACATCGTAGTGTCCTTGGCTAGCGTGGGTATTGAGGTGGGGCGTCACACTTGTATTCCATACTCTTGGGGCTTGTTTTAAACCGTAAAGCACTTTTTTCAATTTTTAAACTTTTTCTTCATGTCCTTTAACTTTATAACCCGGTGGTTGCTCCAAATAAACTTCCTCTTCTAATTTACCATTTAAGAAAACAGATTTCACATCCATTTGATGTATTTTCCATTTGTTTTGGGCTGCTAAAGAAGATAATAATCTTATAGTTTCTAAGCGAGCAACAGGAGCAAATACTTCGTCATAGTCTATACCTGCTCTTTGCTTGTATCCTTTAGCTACCAATCTTGCTTTGTATCTTTCAACTTCTCCTTTAGCGTTCTTTTACACTTTATATACCCATTTTGCACCAATAGCTTTATGTCCTTTAGGTAAAGTAGACAACTCCCATGTATTGTTCTTTACAATTGCTTTGATTTCTTCATCCATAGCTTCCCTCCATCTTTTGTCTTGTTTTGCTCCTTCAAAATCTATCAGTTCACAATTGGAAAAAAGACAAAATAAGGTAGTATCATCAAAAATTGGAGTTACCTCATATAATTCTTGCAAAGATCTCATGCGTGGTGGTCTTTCATTTGAGCTTTCCTCAAATGGATATTCTTGATGGATAGTTGAAGAAGATGACGGCATTGGACTAATGAGCTCTTCTTCCACATCATTGTTGCACTCCTCTTCATAAAGCGGAAAGAAACTATAATCATCTTCTTGTTTGTTCCAATTGCAATATCTTCGTGAAATTCATCGTTGTTCTCTTTGACTTCGTTTTTGACCTTTTGCTTTTTTATTTCTTTAATATCTCTATTTTCATTTCTTCAAATTTTTGCTCATATTTTAAATCTCCTCCAATCTCTTGAATTTCATTTCCTTTGCTTTCGTGCTTTTCATCATTTGCATCATCTTCGCTTACTTTATTTCTCATGATTTATTGATGGTAAACCTTTCACCATGTTTTTGTTTTTTAATAATTTTAAGCCCCCAAAATAAGATGCCCAAACCTTAAATGCCAAAGCCATGATGGATCTTTATTTAGGCATTTAGCAACATTATTCGAGATATTTAATGGAAACATTCTATTTTTTGACATCTCCACTTAAGCAATTAAATTTCCTTTACCATCTCTCATTAACAGACTTTTATTTTTCATGTGTATATCATATCCTTTTTCCAAAAGTTTCTCCAAACTTAATATTATTTTTTTCATTTTAGGCACGTAATAAACATTAGAAATAAAATCTTTCTTTCCATTCTTCAACTTAATTTGTATGTTTTCTTTTCCTTTAACTGGCATTTTAGATTCATCTCCAAAATGAATGTTTCCACTTACCGATTCATCAAGCTCCATAAACATGCTCTTCCTTCCACACATATAATTGCTTGCCCCCGTGTCCAAATACCATGTATTATTATTGCTAGTTTCATCTCCTTTATGTGCCAACAGTAGTGCGGAATTTTCTTCATCTTCTTTAGCAAAATTTGTTCTCTCTTGGACTATATAAAAAGTGGATCTACAATCAAAAGCAAAATGCCCAAATTTATTAAATTATAACATTTTATTTGTGATTTATCATACCTTGGTCTTCCATTTTCCTTTATATTTCCTCCACTTCCTCGACCTCTTGGGGTGTATATATTTTTCCTTTTCTTCTCTCTATGATAGTCATTTCTTCCATAGCTTTGACCACGACCTCTTCTACTTTCGCTTCGACTTCTTCCATTTTTAAATGTCTCGTTTTCTCGCAAGGTGAGTTTTATTTGAAGATCTTGCTCTAATGGCTCTTCTTTAACCTTTCTCTTCCATTTTTCTTCATGGGCTTGAAGTGAACCCATGAGTTGATCAACGGTCATAGATCCTAGATCTTTAGATTCTTTAATTTCTACAACTATGTAATCCAATTTTGAATCTAAAGATCGTAGAATTTTCTCAACAACTCTAGAGTCTTCTATTTTTTCTCCATATCTTTTCATTTGATTGACAATAGATAAAACTTGAGAAATAATCATCAATTGATTCTGATGATTTCATATATAAAGATTCAAACTCACCTCGCATAGTTTGTAGTCTAATTTTCTTCACTTTATCGATTCCTTTAAAAGCGTTCTCCAAAATCTCCCTTGCTTCCTTGCTAGTTTGTGCATTAGCTATCTTCTCAAACATAGCTTCATCCAAACTTTGGTAGATGAGCATAAGAGCCTTTCGATCCTTCTTCTTCAAATTCTTCAAATTATCTCTTTCATTTTGGGATAAAGTAGAAATATCGGCGGGTTCTTCATACCCATTTTCTACGATATCCCACGCATCTTGCGATCCAAGTAGCGCCTTCATGCGAATACTCCAACTTTCACAATTCTCCTTCTTTAATAAAGGAACTTGAAAAGGAGTCGTTCTATTTTCCATCTTTCTTGATTAGCAACCTGGCTCTGATACCACTGTTGGGTAATTTTTATAGGAAGAGGGAGGGAGAAACTTCTAATTTGCTAATGAAGATTGAGACAATAATTTGTATAGGAGGAAATAAGTTTTATTTTCTTTGCACTTTTATTATTTTTGCTTGCTTACAAAAGGAGAGAAAACATTCATATTTATAGTGTGATACAATCTCTAGACTTTTCTTTAATCTTCCATATTCTAGAATTTTCTTGATAAAGCATATTCTAGAATTCTCAAAATTACATATCTGGTAGGTCTAGATTTTTCTCTATTCTTAATTTGAAATTTTGATTAATACAAAGATTATAATCATCAACATAATTGACGTTTCCTAAAACCAAGTTTATTTCCAACAAAAACAACCAATCAATATCTCAATTCCAATTAATCCAATCGAAACGCAGTCACAATCCTCAAACAAGCAATATAGAAATCAAAGCAATAACGAAAAAATAAATCACACAGCGATTTATAGTGGTTCCACTAACGTTATGTTAGTGTACATCCACTTTAAGAGAGAGTTTTTATTAACATCTATGAGAAGAGTAGAAGAGATTGAATACAATGATCAAAATTCTAATAGAATTGATTTGTGGAGAAGAGAATTGAAGAAAAATTAGGTTTTGATATACCCTAATTAGTGGAGGCTAATCTCTTGCAGTCGCTTTCTATTACGTGTAGATCTGGAACCTGAAGCTAGCTTATATAGGAGACTAGAAAACCTAGGCAAAGTTCCAAAATTTCCCCCGCAAATACGAATCTTCACGTCAAGCCCATGCTTGAAAAACAGGCGGAAGTCGCCACAGATGTCTGTGAAAAAAACACAAATGTCTGTCCAATATCTCAGGATGAAGTTTTCTGAAGCGATAGAGGTCTGTGATTTTTCACAAACGTTTGTCCAATATCTCAGGATGTAGGTTTGCTGAAGCGACAAACGTCTATGGATTTCCACAGATGTCTATCGCTGTCATTTCAGCACTACTTTACCTTTTCCTCCATAACTTCCACCTTCGAATTCCGATTTGCGAACCGTTTTCTCCGTTATGAAACTACTTCTGACCTCTACAATTCTTTATATAGTGTCACCAAAAATTAACACTCCACCTCGACACTATATCCATCTCCAACTCCAATAGTACCATACCATCAACAACAATCGATAACACTAACTATCACTTCTTCTACCTTCAACCAAACATGAATGCTTTCGCAATGAGCTCCGGCAAAGCCACCACCCATTGCATTCCACTAACGAGCTCATGAAAAGCCTCCGCCCGCTAATGAAATGCTGAAAACATCCAAATCCTAAACCGTCTCACCAAAGACTAAAGTGTCGAGGAGTGTAAACTAGCACTTACCAAGAAGATAGAACCTCAATCTGTCACCGATACTCTTTGTGACGACCCGCACTCGGCACCCTCTGAATCCGACAATAAACCACACATGTCTGACCCAGAATGCACCAATTGCAGATGATCATGAGAAAGAAAAGAGAAGGTGAGAAGAAATAGAGAAGAAAGAAGAAGAGAAGAGAAGAAGAAAAGAGAAGCAGAAGCAAAAACAATACAGAATCTCACATCGCAGCGGAATAACATATAATATAGATCAATAATCTTTACAAAGAGAAACTGTAATATACATAAGTTAATATCAGAGTACACAATAAGTAATCATCAGCTTGGATATTTATAATAACCTATCCTCATAATGCTGATTATTAACAACAACAATCAATCAATCAATGTAGCAGAAAAATAAACAGGTACGTATATACGACATGAAGATCTTCAGCTCGCTTGTTGAAGCTCCAAAAGCACCAAATCTGAACCTGTAAATATACTCGGTCTGACCGGAACATTGAAAGAGAAGAATGCCCGGATCAGTCTGGTAAACTAGCATGAGAAAACATGCCCCAACTGAATTTATAAAGGTATGAAAACTTTTCTTTTATCAAAACAAAAGGTATCTCGTAAGGCATGCCCACATATAAACACGGACGGGTTTTTTGCTTACGATAACCAAAACCTTTTCATATCAAATCACGTTATATTTAATAGTGTCTATTATACAAATAATAAATTAAATAGCTGAAATTGTTACTATTATTAAATTCCAGCAATACTAGGCTCTACAAAAAAAAATGGCAGGCACGTAGTGGATTTTGGATTCCATACAAATGACTAGGTAAAATGACTACCTTTCTGAACCAACACAGTACACCTCTAGAGGGATGTACCTAGGGAATAGATACTGCCTGCCTAAACGAACACAAGATCGGCCTAGCCATCCTTGGATAGTACCTAATATGTCATCACTCCGGTCATTAACGACCTTTATCCGTGGCTATAAGCATACATCAACAATAATCAGATACACGACATCATAACGTGTCAAGATATATCTAGAAGAGTGATGACATCTCTTAATTGGGAGCGACCCACTTAGCCTTGCTGCTTCTATCCCTGTTTCAGTCATTTTTTGGGGAGTGAGGCCAAAAGAGGTATCGATTACCTTTCACATATCACATATCACATCATCTTTGAATGCCACATTGCCATTTCCGTTGACTACTAATTGCCTTTCACAAAAATACAATCCTTGAGCTCGTATATCTCAAGGAAGAGTGTTAAGCTAAGAAAAATTGCCTTCTCTGCCGCCAAAAAAATGTACGTTTGTAAAAGCCAATGTATGTAATCTTAGAAATGCAGTGTCAGACACTCTTCCATACAAGTTGTCCAGGAACAGGACAAACCGAAGGTACTTTCCTACCACATCCTGTCAAGAAATCCCTAGGATTAGTAGCGAATAGTCCTTGCATTGGATATTTCATAACGAAGAGACTACTGCTACTATATGCATATTGGGATTTTAACCCCAAATGATCAACAAGCGGTCTTTCACTATGAAAATCCTAAATATCAATATCATCGACCAACCTGCATAATCGTCGTATATATGTTAGTCCAAAGTGGTTTTCAGATAAATCTGATCCCGGTCTCTTCGCACCAACAACGCAAAACCGTTCCTCAACCATACACTGAAACTAAGTCTCATAGACTTATCACATCTCCAACTTTCAACTTGCTATCCTTCGGCCAAGAAGAAAGCTCGATAGATTGGAGTAATCATTCTGCACTATACGAATCAACATTCTCAACACAAGCGATAATCAAGCCTACACAGTCAGTTACATACTAAGTATACGACTAATTAGATTCCCCATCAAGTTGAGAAACTAAAATGGCCAATTTTGATAGCAACTATCAAAGCAAATAAACAAAATCCAGCACATAAGTAGTCATTGGGCTTGATTTTATTAATCGTTTATAATTCAAACACTTTCCAATCACTCACGTCAAAATATCTTTTAAAAGATAATATTCAAAACCATTTCACTTATTGGATATTTGGAAAAAAACATTTTTATATACTTATTTTAATAATAAGTAAATTCACAACTTATTTTATTTCAAACCATTTAAACTCCATTTTATAATATCACTTTCCAAAATATCCATTTTATTTAAAGGATTATTCACTGTCCAAAATCATGAATATAATTCCTTACCCAAGTCATTACTTCTACACATTTAATTTAAAGGATTATTCACTGTCCAAAATCGTGAATATAATTCCCTTACCAAATTCATTACTTCTACACATTTAATTTAAAGGATTATTCACTGTCCAAAATCGTGAATGTAATTCCTTTAATAAACTTACATATTTAACTTATCAAATTAAATTGACTTCATATTTATAAAATAGTGTTTACGAATTCTATTTATAATTTATAAACACTTCCGTATATAAAATTCCATTTTAATAAATTCCTATTTCTATCTCATTTATAAGTCAAAATCCAATTATAAGTTAATTTACTTAGAAATATCTTTTATTTGCAAATTCATTCTTTTGTAATCTATTTATAAAGCCCATTATAAATTCATTTCTAAATTTTACTTGCAAATCCATTTACAAATTTGATTACAAATCCATTTCTTATTTTATAAAACACCGTTTATAATTCCACTACTTTTATTTATAAAGTATCCATTTTATAAATCTTATATATAAACCATTTATAATAAGTCCAAAATCTCGATTTAACTTATTTTGCAAAATAGTTAACTCCATATTTCAAATATCATATTTTGATTATATTTCATAAGAGCCGTAATTTTTATAACATAAAAACTATAACTTTTATTTATTTAAAATAAATCCATTTCTTTAACAATTCAAAAATTATTAAAAACATATACATTTTCAAAATCACTTTGAAATCTTTTTTAATTGAAATCATCATTTAAATATTTCCAAAATATGGCCCAATGTTGCAACAGTACTAAATAAGGGAATTCACATCAATCATGGCGTCCAAATATCATATATCACATGATAACAACATATATACAATATCTGTAATAAAAATCAACAACGATGAGGAATCCAGTTGGATCCCTCCAACCTGCAATCTGCAACAAATATACATATGAGAAAATATGTAAAATGTCCGCTTAGAGGCAGACATGCGTACAAAAGGTCATCCCCTCGTACACGGGAACGTATAGGGTCTCATCGACTAAAATATGTGGGAATATAAACAAATACCAATCAATATATATATATATATATATATAATTGTGATGCCCCACCTCTATGCTCATAATAACAAAGAGTACTAAAAGAAATACTGTCTATTATTATGAAGAATAAGGCTGGATAGGAGCGGCCATCCGTAGTTGGCCTTACGCTAATATTGGCTACCTCGATAGGAGTGGTATATACTTTTTATTTTTCATCTTATTTATTTACTCCCATCGACATACCCAATTATCAGTATAAAACAAACTACGATGGTTCATAATAGTTTAGGACATTAGATATAACAATAACACAGATAATATAAATGCGGAACACAGATAAAAACAAAAGTCTCATATATATATATATATAACTGATGTCAGTTACAACATAGTTGACACAATACATATGATACAACTATAACTGTCGACTCTGGAAGTTATATATACAAGTACATTATCAACTAATATACATGAATACATATCATCCTATACAATGACACGACTTCAAAAAAATGACAAAGACAACTTCAGAAGATGTGAAAAGTCTTCAAAGCCCGAACAGCAACTCAAAGAAGGAAATCTACAACCTGAAATAACTCGGGTCTGACCTGAGTATTAAATTCAAAAGAAAATAATACACGGGTCAGTCTAATTCAAACTCAGTTATTAGTGCATAGTAGCAATAATAATCGACATCAAATAGACGACAGTCACAGAAATCTCGTATATCCGACTCCTCGGCGAAGAATCGGATAACGGCAGATATAACACTAAATAGTGTTAAACAACAAATCAGCAATCCAAAGCAATTTAAACAATTGAAATGTCAATTTAAAACCGTCAAATCTGATAGGGCTGCAGCGTGTACTGCCTCGCCACTATCGCATGAGATACACAAGAACTCAGTGAAAGTCACAACTGAACACAAAGTCAAACCCAAAAATCGGATTCAACTCAAGTGAAATTTCAACAATCAACGGGAAATGATCAAGAACCAACAAAGTAGATCCAAATCAATACATGCATCCACACATACATAGGTTTGTACAGATATGGATACACATACGTGACAGTAGTGCAAACCAACCAAGGCAATAACACAAGCAAGACCAGAACCAAACAAATCAAAGCCGTAGGCAATGGACAGAGAACAAATCAACAACTTCGTAACGAGTGAACAAACCCAAAAGGGCTACTGCTTTAAACTGCATATATACATATATAAGAGCCCGAAGCAGTATTAGTGATCAATGTCAAAAAATCAAATTCGACAAAATTCAAGTGTCCATCAGACAGCATGATGAACCAATCAGAGTACGAGACGGTGAGACAGTGGCTCAACGTCGATATACAAGAAAAACTGTAAGTGTAGACTCGACGATACATGCATACACACATAAAATGGTATATATGCACCTATATGAAGTCACATCTAATTAGTTAAGCAGTTTCAATTTTACAGTTTACTCAAAGTGAAAATACAATTGCATCATGAACAATGACCATAAAAATCAAAACTGCTCGGGGACGAATACAAAAATAATCAAGTATAGCTAATAACAGCAGTTTTTTTTTTACAATATCAAACAAGGTCAGTACAATAATGACTAAAATAGATTAAGGAAAAACAACATACAAATTTAAACCAAGTCAAGGCCAATATCACTGTAAAAGGACCGAAGTCATAAAAGCATATCGAAGTCAACGAGAAATTCTCAATTTCAAAATGGCCGAAAACAATGTATAAACAGGTCGTAAATCATTAACAACAAACCAAGTCGAACGACATAGCACACTAGGAATTCTTATAACAACCTCGCTTATCAACATCGAACGAAAACCAATGGCTAAGATAGACAGTATTCGAATCAAAAATAACATTGCATAAGTACCATAACCAGAACGAATTAGATGTGAGAATTACTCACCTATTTCCTACGAACTCGACTTAAGTAGAAGCGGTCGAAAGCACCTCCAAGGCGAGCTTCTCAAAAGCAAGGAGATCGAGTTGTTGGATCTGGCGCCTTCGATTACACGAAACTCTAGTTTGAGGGATGCGGGAGAAGGGCGAAGCGGCCACCACTTGGTGAAGCCCTAGTTGAAGACGAACTAGAAGACAGAGCCACCATTTATTTTCGTTCGTTTTCTTGTTTGATTTAGGGTTGGAAATTCAACTGAGAGAGGGGATCGGGTCAGAATAATAAAAGAAAGGGTGTCGGGCTAGAACGAATAAAAGGAAGGGGGATGGCCAATGTTAAAAGGGCCAGCCATAAAAATAAAGGAAATATATTTATTTAAAGCCCAAATCAATTTCTCAACCATTTTTATAAAATAATTTCAAATTGATTTTAAATTTCAATAGCAATTATAATCATCTAATTTCGATAATCACAAAGTGCAAAATACTGGGTTGTTACAGACTTCCCTCCTTAAAGAAATTGCGCCCTCGCAATCATTAGGAATAAATGGACAAAAGGTAACAACCATAAGAGCATGGCAATGTCGAATGCATAAGCAAAGCAAATGTCAACAGGGAAGTATTGAAGTCATGAAAGTATCAGATATAAAATCAAAAGGTTCGACTGCTTCACATCAAAAGAATCAACATCGTGGGGATCAAGGAATCAAAATCAGACGACTATATAAACAACCCCAAACATCATCATCGACTAACAAAAGCAAGAACAATCGAGTTCCAGCAATTAAAAGAAAAGGAATCAGAGCAGAAATCACATACTGAGCACGAATTGAATGTGAGTAAACCAAATTACTCACCTGAATCGCCGGAGAAAAAGACGAAGCTCAAATCTCAAAATCGCAAATATTCAATCATCAAAAACGATAATCGAATCTCAAATATATAATTATCACAAGCGATAATCAGAAACATCAAACATCAATTATTCGATTATCAAAAACGATAATCAAATTTCAAATTCAACAAATATTCGATTATCACAAACGATAATCAAATTTCAAATTCAACAAATCTTCAATTATCAAAATGATAATCAAATTTCAAATTCAACAAATATTCGATTATCACAAACGATAATCAAATTTCAAATTCAACAAATCTTCGATTATCAAAAACGATAATCAAATTTCAAATCACAAATATTTAATTATCTAAAGCGATAATTAATTTTCAAATCAACAATTATTCGATTATCAAAAACGATAATCAAATCTCAAATCAGCAAATATTTAATTATCTAAAGCGATAATTAAATCTCAAATCAGCAATTATTCGATTATCTAAAGCGATAATCAAATTTCAAATCAACATTATTTGATTATCAAAAACGATAATCAAATTTCAAATCAGCAAATATTTAATTATCTAAAGCGATAATTAAATCTCAAATCAGCAAATATTTGATTATCAAAGACGATAATCAAATTTCAAATCAACAAATATTCGATTATCTAAAGCGATAATCAAATTTCAAATCAACAATTATTCGATTATCAAAAACGATAATCAAATTTCAAATTCAACAAATCTTCGATTATCAAAACGATAATCAAATTTCAAATTCAACAAATATTCGATTATCACAAACGATAATCAAATTTCAAATTCAACAAATCTTCGATTATCAAAAACGATAATCAAATCTCAAATCACAAATATTTAATTATCTAAAGCGATAATTAAATTTCAAATCAACAATTATTCGATTATCAAAAACGATAATCAAATCTCAAATCAGCAAATATTTAATTATCTAAAGCGATAATTAAATCTCAAATCAGCAATTATTCGATTATCTAAAGCGATAATCAAATTTCAAATCAACATTATTCGATTATCAAAAACGATAATCAAATTTCAAATCAGCAAATATTTAATTATCTAAAGCGATAATTAAATCTCAAATCAGCAAATATTTGATTATCAAAGACGATAATCAAATTTCAAATCAACAATTATTCGATTATCAAAAACGATAATCAAATCTCAAATCAGCAAATATTTAATTATCTAAAGCGATAATTAAATCCTCAAATTAGCAAATATTTAATTATCTCAATTGATAATCAAATCAACAAATATCTAATTATCACAAGCGATAATTAGAAACAACAAATATCCGATTATCAAAAACGATAATCAGAACTCATATCAACAAATATCTAATTATCACAAGCGATAATTAGAAACAAAAAATATCCGATTATCAAAAATGATAATCAGAACTCATATCAACAAATATCCAATTATCACAAGCGATAATTAGAAACAACAAATATCCGATTATCAAAAATGATAATCAGAACTCATATCAACAAATATCTAATTATCACAAGCGATAATTAGAAACAACAAATATCCGATTATCAAAAACGATAATCAGAACTCATATCAACAAATATCTAATTATCACAAGCGATAATTAGAAACAACAAATATCCGATTATCAAAAACGATAATCAGAACTCATATCAACAAATATCTAATTATCACAAGCGATAATTAGAAACAACAAATATCCGATTATCAAAAATGATAATCAGAACTCATATCAACAAATATCTAATTATCACAAGCGATAATTAGAAACAACAAATATCCGATTATCAAAAACGATAATCAGAACTCATATCAACAAATATCCAATTACCTGCAGATAATTGGAAACAACGAATATCTAGAAATCAATTAAGAAGACTAGAAAATCAACATAAAAGCTTGGATCGATCCCATCATATGGCGAGTCTAAGCTACGCCGCACGTGCATCTCATATGGCCGAAGCCTACCAAGTACTGTCATCATAATTTTGGCGCCCTACATATGACCCGAAGGTCCAACATATGACCCGAAGGTCTAGTACTGGTATTTGACCCGAAGGTCCATCATATGACCCGAAGGTCCATCATAGTGGCTCGAAAGCACACGAAAGCATCAAATATTTCAATTAACGAGTCCGAAATTAACCGAAATAGCAAACGCACATGTCTCATACCACGTGTTTTACTAAATCGTTTGATTCTCTTCATCGTTTCCTTGAAAGTGCAAAATTCATCAAAATCATCAAAACAACAGATATTCAATTAACGAGTCCGGAATTAACCGAAATAGTAAAAGTGTGGTTCCATACTCCGCACTTTTTCTAAATCGTTTAAATCTCTTCATCGTTTCCTTGAAAGTGCAAAATTGTGTATTTTGTAAAAATACACTTTACATTCTCAAACGGACAAGTCCGGAATTAAGCGAATCAGTAAAAGAAAGGGGTCATAGTCCTCGATTTTGCTGAAACATTTAAATCGCTTTCTCATTCTTTTGAAAGCGCAAACTGTAAAATTTCTGAAAACAATTTTATTTATTTTAAATAACAATTCACATTCTCAACTGGACAAGTCCGGAGTTAAGCGAATCAGTAAAAGAAAGGGGTCATAGTCCTCGATTTTGCTGAATCATTTAAGTCGCTTTCTCATCCTTTTGAAAGTGCAAACTGTTAGAAATTTTATAAATCAAATTTTTTTTTTCATTTTAAAACGATTTTCCAATCACGTGATTAACGCAGCACATCAGTAGCAATTTCGAAAAGGAAATTGTACTTCTCAAAACATCGTAAAACGAATTTCAAAACCAACATTGCAGAATAACCGCTTGAAAATCCACTTTTAAAAATTTGACCGTTACTAAAGTCAAAGCAACAGTAATTTGAAAATGTCAAAATCTCATCAAAATAATTTACATCCAAGTGTAATACCAGTGAACTTTCATTCATCAAAATGTCAACAAAACACCGTGCTTCAAACTTCAGCATTGGTGTAAATATCCCGTTATAAAAATAACGGCAACAAGATACGTTTCATAACCAAGCATCGGTTCAACGTAAAATTAATGCAGTAACGTGCAATTCATATTTGCACGCACATTACAATATAAACAAAGAAATTACTCTATTATCTTCAATGAAGATAATTTAAAACAGCAAAAATCTAATCAATGATGATTAGTATAAAAGAAACCCAGCAAAAATCTCAACAAAAATCTCATACTGCAATCGTTTCGAATCCTCAAATCGGATTCGAAATTCTCAAAGAAACAAAATGAATACAGCCATATAAACAACAAATGAAATTTATTCCAATTTCTGAATCAAATAGATTATCAGTTGTACTCAGCAAAGACAGTTTCACTGTTTCCGCTGCGCACTCTGATAAACAGTACTCAAATCAATCAAATCATCAGAATACAAATTCACTTTTTTAGTTTTTAAATGAAGATACTTAAAAAATTTCATCATAATTTCAAAACTTTAGTTTTGACTCAAAGCACAAATAAAACATCGACCGATAGTTGTAACATATGTTCCATCTAAGTTATGTTTTATATTATGTCCATAAACCCCTAAGCTCTGATACCAACTGTGACGCCCCACCTCTATGCTCATAATAACAAAGAGTATTTAAAGAAATACTGTCTATTATTACGAAGAATAAGGCTGGATAGGAGCGGCCATCCGTAGTTGGCCTTACGCTAATATTGGTTACCTCGATAGGAGTGGTATATACTTTTTATTTTTCATCTTATTTATTTACTCCCATCGACATACCCAATTATCAGTATAAAACAAACTACGATGGTTCATAATAGTTTAGGACATTAGATATAACAATAACACAGATAATATAAATGCGGAACATAGATAAAAACAAAAGTCTCATATATATATAACTGATGTCAGTTACAACATAGTTGACACAATACATATGATACAACTATAACTGTCGACTCTGGAAGTTATATATACAAGTACATTATCAACTAATATACATGAATACATATCATCCTATACAATGACACGACTACAAAAAAATGACAAAGACAACTTCAGAAGATGTGAAAAGTCTTCAAAGCCCGAACAGCAACTCAAAGAAGGAAATCTACAACCTGAAATAACTCGGGTCTGACCTGAGTATTAAATTCAAAAGAAAATAATACACGGGTCAGTCTAATTCAAACTCAGTTATTAGTGCATAGTAGCAATAATAATCGACATCAAATAGACGACAGTCACAGAAATCTCGTATATCCGACTCCTCGGCAAAGAATCGGATAACGGCAGATATAACACTAAATAGTGTTAAACAACAAATCAGCAATCCAAAGCAATTTAAACAATTGAAATGTCAATTTAAAACCGTCAAATCTGATAGGGCTGCAGCGTGTACTACCTCGCCACTATCGCATGAGATACACAAGAACTCAGTGAAAGTCACAACTTAACACAAAGTCAAACCCAAAAATCGGATTCAACTCAAGTGAAATTTCAACAATCAACGGGAAATGATCAAGAACCAACAAAGTAGATCCAAATCAATACATGCATCCACACATACATAGGTTTGTACAGATATGGATACACATACGTGACAGTAGTGCAAACCAACCAAGGCAATAACACAAGCAAGACCAGAACCAAACAAATCAAAGCTGTAGGCAATGGACAGAGAACAAATCAACAACTTCGTAACGAGTGAACAAACCCAAAAGGGCTACTGCTTTAAACTGCATATATACATATATAAGAGCCCGAAGCAGTATCAGTGATCAATGTCAAAAAATCAAATTCGAAAAAATTCAAGTGTCCATCAGACAGCATGACGAACCAATTAGAGTACGAGACGGTGAGACAGTGGCTCAACGTCGATATACAAGAAAAACTGTAAGTGTAGACTCGACGATACATGCATACACACATAAAATGGTATATATGCACCTATATGAAGTCACATCTAATTAGTTAAGCAGTTTCAATTTTACAGTTTACTCAAAGTGAAAATACAATTGCATCATGAACAATGACCATAAAAATCAAAACTGCTCGGGGACGAATACAAAAATAATCAAGTATAGCTAATAACATCAGTTTTTTTTACAATATCAAACAAGGTCAGTACAATAATGACTAAAATAGATTAAGGAAAAACAACATACAAATTTAAACCAAGTCAAGGCCAATATCACTGTAAAAGGACCGAAGTCATAAAAGCATATCGAAGTCAACGAGAAATTCTCGATTTCAAAATGACCGAAAACAATGTATAAACAGGTCGTAAATCATTAACAACAAACCAAGTCGAACGACATAGCACACTAGGAATTCTTATAACAACCTCGCTTATCAACATCGAACGAAAACCAATGGCTAAGATAGACAGTATTCGAATCAAAAATCACATTGCAGAAGTACCATAACCAGAACGAATTAGATGTGAGAATTACTCACCTATTTCCTACGAACTCGACTTAAGTAGAAGCGGTCGAAAGCACCTCCGAGGCGAGCTTCTCAAAAGCAAGGAGATCGAGTTGTTGGATCTGGCGCCTTCGATTACACGAAACTCTAGTTTGAGGGATGCAAGAGAAGGGCGAAGCGGCCACCACTTGGTGAAGCCCTAGTTGAAGACGAACTAGAAGACAGAGCCACCATTTATTTTCGTTCGTTTTCTTGTTTGATTTAGGGTTGGAAATTCAACTGAGAGAGGGGATCGGGTCAGAATAATAAAAGAAAGGGTGTCGGGCTGGAACGAATAAAAGGAAGGGGGATGGCCAATGTTAAAAGGGCCAGCCATAAAAATAAAGGAAATATATTTATTTAAAGCCCAAATCAATTTCTCAACCATTTTTATAAAATAATTTCAAATTGATTTTAAATTTCAATAGCAATTATAATCATCTAATTTCGATAATCACAAAGTGCAAAATACTGGGTTGTTACAATAATATATCATATCTCATCCAAACAATCATCAATCAGCATAAAATAAATTATTCTCACTTATATAAAAATATAAGCGAGTCAAAAGAGTGAGTTGTACGCACTTTGATTGCAGTCGTCGCGATAGCGATTTATTCCGATTAAAATTAAATGGGCGTTTAATTTTAAAAAAAAAATTACTAGCTCCAAATCCATCCAAACTAGCTCCATAATGTAGTGCTTGTCAATACGGACCCAACGCAACTTGTTTCGTGCGATTTCGACCACACATGTACAAGTTACAGCATTTAGAAGATTACATGATTTTAATATAATAATTTACAACTCTTTTATTTTTATTTTTTTATTTAACCTCAAATTAAATCTGGGTTGTTCATTTCAAAACTAAAGATCTGAGCCGCACGCCCCTTCTCTCCCACGTGACATCCTCCCAGGCTTCGATCGTGCGTTCGAACCCATAGCCGCCATCCATCATCAAATTATCACGACCTCCTCGATGAACTATACAACGATCGGCTACCCTCATTCGAATGCCCACACTCTACTGCACCACCGCCCAAAGGCACGGAGAGCTCGACCCCACCATCCTCTCAAAATACATGTGGGAACGGTGGATATACGCGGCCAAAATTTGCCTTTAAACGACGATGATAACGAAAACCCATCGTTGGATTGATAGAACTTGATGCCCTCTACGTTTTTGCTTTAGAATTTGAAAGCTAATTCTTTACGGATTGAGAGATTTTGAGGGAAGAAGTTTCGAATTTTCTGGCCATTGAATCAAGAAGTGGAGGCTAGGGTTAGAAGGGAGAGGGTTTGCAAATAGAAAAAGTTAGGTCCTTTTATAGAAAAATATTCAAACACTATTCATCCGAAAATATTTCGAACTCCAATAAAAGCGTGCCGCCTGGTGTTTATAATGTTTTACCCCTATTCCGAACACAATAGAATATATATCGTATGCCAATTCCATCATATTTGGAAGATAGGTTTTCGAATCAAATTATTTTAATTAAAATTACTTAAATAAATTTCTACGCGTTTCAGCTTTGGACGAGCAAACCGTAAGTCCGATTGACACAAAATTTGAAATCCTATAATAATTCACTATTACGGATCCAATGAAACTAGTTTCGTCAAAATCCATGACAGTATCAAAAATGACTATTTTTACACGTTAATTAAATATTAAATTTTCCAATTTCTGTAAATTAACTTTTAATTCAATTTTAAAAGTTTACCAACTCCATTCAAATTCAAATAGCATTTAAAACAACTTTATAAATTATTTTCATTCACATAAAATTCAAATTTCAATTATTTCTGCAATTTCGAATATTAAATTAACAATTTAATTATCCAAATAAATCACTATATTCAAAATATAAATTATTCAACTTATAAAATTAACTTTTGAATATTTAAAATCAATTAAATGTTCCAAATTCGAACTACTCAAAAAACTGGGTCGTTGCACTCTTCCCCATCCATAACCAAGTTTCTCCCTCAACCGTGCCACCCCGTGGCACCTAGCACTTCTCTAAGCGAATAAAGTTTGAGCAGTGCTCGAACTTCCCAACCGGCAATGCCTTAGTGAACATATCCTCCACGTTATCCTTTATGTGCACTTTTCGAAGATATACTTGCTTAGCCTCATCCATGGCCACTAGAAATGACTCTCTCACCTCAATATGCTTAGTCCATGAGCTAAATGCCAAGTTCTCTACCAAGTGAATAGCACTCTGGCTATCACACCGAACATCAATGCTATCATGCCCGTATCCCAAGTCACACAACAATCGCTTCAAATAGAGTGCCTCCTTTGCCGCCTCCACCACGGCTATCAACTCCGCCTCCATAGTGGATAAAGAAACTACGGTCTACAATCTCGATCTCCAACTTATGGCTATACCCCCAAGTGTGAAGACATATCCGGAAGTTGATTTTCTCTGATCCCTATCACCGGCGTAGTCCGAATCACAATAACCAACCAACTTGCAATCCAATCTATCACTGCCGCCAAAATCAAGACCATGAGATGATGTTCCACTAAGGTATCTCAATATAAGCTTTACAGCTTTCCAATGCGATTTCCCCAGATTAGCCATATATTGACTAACCATCCCGATGGAATTTGCAATATCGGGCCCTGTACACACCATAGCATACACTAGACTTCCAACCGCACTAGCATATGGCACCTTTGCCATATAAGTCTTGTCTTCCTCCAAGATAGGTGATCCTTTAATCGAAAGCTTCATATGCAAAGGTAAAGGTGTATTTGACGCCTTTGCATTCTCCATGCTAAACTAGCAAAGCACTTTCTCAATGTACTCCTTTTGAGTCAATTTCAACTCAAAACGCTTTCGATCTCTTTCAATTTCCATGCTCGATATCCTTCTTGCTTCTCCAAGATCTTTAATTTCAAACACCGATTTCAAACTCAATTTTAGCTTGTTGATTTCTTTCTTATCCTTAGAAGCAATGAGCATGTTGTCCACGTACAAGAGTAAATTCACCCAACGATCATTTTTCAATTTCTTGAAATAAACACAGGCATCCTTGATGCTTCTATCAAAACCACTTTCAAGCATAAAATGATCAAATCTCTTGTACCATTGTCTAGGTGATTGCTTTAAACCATATAGTGATTTCTTCAACTTGCAAACCAAATTTGAATTACCATCCACAACAAAACATTCCGGTTGCTCCATGTAGATGTCTTCATCCAATTCACCATGCAAGAAGGTGGTTTTCACATCAAGTTGCTCCAACTCCAAGTCGTGAATAACAACTATACCAAGTAATATCCGGATAGAAGTATGGTGCACAACCGGTGCGAATATCTCATCATACTCCTACCCTTCCTTTGTGCAAACCCCTTAGCCATTAGCCTAGCTTTGTATCTCCCATCGTCCTTCGCCTTTTATATCCATTTGCACCCAATAGCACGGTTTCCTTTAAGAAGTGGACCAAATCCCAAGTTTGATTCTTCAACAATGATCGCATCTCTTCCTCCATGACACAAATCCACTTCGAGCTATCACTTGACTCGATGACGTCATCAAGGTCCATCAGCTCATCTTGGACTACATGAAGAGCATAGTCCAAATTATCACAAAAGCTAAGATAGTTCCAATCACCATATCTTTCGGGCGGTCTTATAGTACGTCGACCAAACCAAGTATCAATACCATCATCCAAATCTCCTTCGGCTCCACCTTGAACCGAATATTCTCTAGAATCATGCACATCACCAAGACTACTAGAGGAACCCTGTGGACTCTGTGATGTAACATCAACCGCTACCTCCTTGCAAGCATCTCCAACTACTCTACTCTCTCTACTCTTTGGACAAAATGTGAAAATAACTTCCTTCTCCTTTGATTGACCATGAACCAAACCCGGAACATTCGACAAGCTCACATTCTCCTTGAACATCGCTGACTCATCAAAAGTAACATAAGGAGAATTCACTACCTTCTTTGTTTCCGGATTGCAAATCCGATAGCCTTTTACTCCATCCGTATAACTAAGAAAAATCCCCTTGAAAGATCTAGGTTCAAGCTTATCATTTCCCGGATCATGCACATAAACCGGACTACCAAACGCTCGAAGATAACTCAAGTCAATGCTCTTTCCCTTCCATGCTTCCTTTGGAATTTTGTTACCAATAGCTGAGCACAGAATTCGATTAATAATATGCACTGCGGTTGACAAAGCTTCAGCCTAAAATTCCTTAGCCAAACCCGATGTCAATCTCAAGCATCGAGCTTTCTCAAGTAGAGTACGATTCATCCTCTCGCAACACCATTCGACTGCGGATCTCCCGGTGTAGTAAAATGTCTTCGAATACCATGATGCTTGCAAAAATCCAAAAATTCTCCGAAAACATACTCTCTGCCATTATCGAACCTTAAAACTTTCAAAGACTTGCCACTCTCATTCTCAACAAGAGCTTTCCATGCTTTGAACTTTGCAAATGCCTTCGACTTGGTCTTCGTTACAAACACCCAAATTTTTCGAGAAAAATAATCTATGAAAGAAATATAATAGTGAGCTCCACCCAAAGAAGCTACCGGTGTCAGTCCCCAAACATCCGTATGAATATACTCAAGAACCCTTCTCAAATCATGTTTTCTCTCACCGAATGAAACTTTAGTTTGCTTCCCCATGACACATTCTTCGCAAAACTCTAGCTTGTTGAAATTCTCTCCATCGATCATCTCCCTCTTCCGAAGAACATCTAAACTCTTCTCCGAGACATGACCTAACCTCAAATGTCACAACCTAGTCGCATCCAAGCCACGAGAACTATCAACTCCTATACAAGTTTCACCTTATAATGTCACTCCTTGAAGCATATAAATACCATGAGTCCTAGCACCCTTCATCACCACAAGCGTACCCTTTGAAACCCGCAAGCTATCAGTCTCAATAGTGATTTTACAACCTAAAGAATCCAGCTTCCTCAAAGAGATAAGAGACTTTCTAAGTCCCGGAACATAGCGCACATTAGTGAGAGTACGAGCCACTCCGTCAAACATCCGAATTTGCACAGAACCAATGCCTTTCGACTTACAGATAACACCATTTCCCATAATAATTGAATTTCCTTCTTTGTCAATGTAAGAAGAAAAAAAATTCCTATTTGGCGTCATATGATAAGATGCCCCCGAAACCAACACCCATTCCCTACCCAAAACATCTGATGCTACTACCGACAACACATCTACGTCTCCCACACCAACTCCACTCTCCACCACTACTGATGAAGATGCTACTTCGTTCTTTGCTTTCTCCTTGTTTGGACACTCATTCTTTTAATGACCGGGCTTCTTACAAATATAGCACTTGCTTTTTCTTTCCTTCGACTTTCCTCTCCAACCGGGGTTCCTTGATTTAGAATGCCCCTGGTTCTCCTTCTTCACATACCTCTCCTTCTCCACAAATAAACCATGACCATTACTAGCACCACTACTTTTATCACCTAACTCCTTCATTTGATCCCGCAAATTCTCCCTAAGAAGACCTGTTTTGACATCATCAAGAGTCAATGTATCCCGGCTATAGATCAAACTATTTGAGAAACCTGTATAGCGGTCCGGCAACGAACACAACAATATCATCGCCTTTTGCTCTTCTTTAGTCTTCAAATTTACTTCCATCATCTTCATTAGAAAATCATAAAAATTATTCAAGTGTGCCTTTAGCGAAGTACCTTCATTCATCTTGTAAGTGAAGAACATTCGCAATAAGATCAAGCGATTAGTCGGTGATTTCTTCGTATATAACTCCTCCAAATTGTCCCAAATACCCTTAGCGGTGGTCTCACCTCTAATTTCAGAGATAACATTCTCTCCCATAGAAAGTTGAAGTGTAGTGAATGCCCACTCATCCATTTCCTCTCTCTCAACATCCGAGATGTCCGCTGGCAACAAATGTGTGTCAAACACTACACGATGCACCCGATTTCTCCTTAGAACCGCTTCCATCTTCCGTTGCCATTTTTCAAAATCATTATCGCCATTCCACTTGTATATAACCAATTATGATCCTGAGGCTACATACGAACCACGTATATAAGGTGCTACCCTACTTGGATTACTCATTGAGGAACTACTTGAGGTATTATCTGATTCTGGCATTTCTACAACCACCTACCGACACCAATGCTTCGATACCAAATGTTTGACGGGATTCTAACTCGAGACCACTCAAATCAAAACCTTGATGCAGCGAAAAAGCGAGATCGTGGTAAGAAGTGTAAAAATAACCAACCAATATCTCAATTCCAATCAATCCATTCCAAACGCAATCACAATCCCCAAACAAGCAGTATAGAATCAAAGCAATAACGAAAAATAAATCACACAGTGATTTATAGTGGTTCCACTAACATCGTGCTAGTGTACATCCACTTTAAGAGAGAGCTTTTATTAATATCAATGAGAAGAGTACAAGAGATTGAATACAATGATCAAAATTCTAATAGAATTGATTTGTGGAGAAGAGAATTGAAGAAAAATTAGGTTTTGATAAATCCTAATTAGTGGAGACTAATCTCTTGCAGTCCTTTCTATTGCATGTAGATCTGGAACCTGAAGCTAGCTTATATAGGAGACTAGAAAACCTAGTCAAAGTTCCAAAATTTCCCCCGCAAATATCATAAATCTTCACGTTAAGCCCATGCTTGAAAAACAAGCGGAAGTCACCACAGACGTTTGTGAAAAATCACATACGTTTGTCTAATATCTCGAGATGCGGTTTGCTGAAGCGACAGACGTCTATGATTTTTCACAGACGTTTGTCCAATATCTCGGGATGTAGGTTTGCTGAAGCGACAAACGTCTGTGGATTCCCATAGACGTCCGTCGCTGTCATTTCAGCGCTACTTCACCTTTTCCTCCATAACTTCCTCCTCCGAATTCTGATTTGCGAACCGTTTTCTCCGTTACGAAGCTACTTCCAACCTCTACAATTCTTCATATAGTGTCGCCAAAATTTAACAAATTTCACATGGTAAGTGTATTAAATTTTTTATTTAATTAAGTTTTTCTCTTTCATAAAGCTCATAACCAATTCTAAACTCAAATCATTTAGATTCTGTCATCAAATTTACTGCGTTTATGCTCCACACTTAGTTGTAAAATATGCAACAAGGTTAAATGTTAGTACACTGATTATAAATTTTTGGAAAGTTCCTTTTTAAGTTTAAAATACATAATGATACCTTTAAAAAAACTAAAAACCTATTTTTAAGTTTTATAAGTTTTAATTGGAACTCTATATATGCAAATATCTGTAGAATTCTCCAAAAATAAATTTCGAAACTAAAAATAAAGATGTAATTTAATAGATGTTATTTTTTTAGTATATAACTAATTTTCATATCCACCGGGATGCATACCACAACGTAAACTAAAACTTACTATTCTATATGTGAAAAACAGCTATTGAAATATTACTTACATTGAAATAGTCTTCTTCGTCATCAAACCTGCACACAAATGTTAACAATAGCTAGCAATTCAATAGTCCCTAACTACTGATTTTTATACCTTTCATTGGTCATTATGTATATTATTTGTGTTTATATTTTCAATAGAACAAATCAATATTGAAATATGAACCGCACTGGAAAAGACATCTAGAATAAGTTAAACACTGTAGGAGTGGATAAATAAAGATATAACTGAAAAAACAAGAAGTAATGTTTGGATAAAAATGGTTCTGTGGCAGATTCTACCATTAATCAAATACTTCAATAAACTAGAAATGGAATATTCAACAAAAAATAGTTAACAAGTAGATCTTGTTAAAGAATAAACTCAATTTAATGATACGTTTAAGAGTTGTGTCTATTGAAATGAATTGTCTATTGTAGTGAAGAGTTGTCTATTGAAGTGAGTGTCTATTAAAGTGAAGAGTTGTGTTTATTCAGTGAAGAATCATGTCCACTGAAACGAAAATGTGTCAATTTAAAGAGCTATGTCTATTTATAAGGGTATGTAGTCCACTATAAATATGTGATCATTTTTTTGTATTTTATGACAAGGAAGAACAAAGTTGGATTAAAAAGAAGCGAGTTATTTATCTACCTCTCCTCTAAATTTGTATTCATCTTCCCTATCTACAAATTAGTATCAGAGCTATGGCGAATTCCAGGAGTATATCACTGGGGCAGATACCATTACCACGACTAACCAAGTTGAATTACGACAATTGGACCATTCAGATGTGTGCGTTGCTCCGTGCACAAGATACATAGGAAGTAGTCAAAATGGCTATACAGAATCAGAAAATACTGCGAACATGTTGACGAATCAGATAAAGATGTTGAAAGAAACACGTATGAAAGACAAGACCATTCTCTACTTCTTGTTCCAAGCAGTGACGAGTTGGGGTTTGAGAAAATTGTCGATACAACAACTTTGAAGGAAGCGTGGAACACTTTGCAAAAGGTCTTTAAGGGCCCCGACCAAGTTAAACAAATGCGGCTTCAAACTCTTCGAGGTGAGTTGGAAACGATGAAAATGAAGGAATCAGAAGGAATATCCGACTATATCACACATGTGCAAACAGTGGTGAATCAACTCAAACGCAATGGAGAATACCTAACTTATGCAAGGGTTGTGAAAAAGATTCTACGGTCATTGACCGAAAATTTCGAGATTGTTGAATGCGCAATTAAGAAGTCGAGGAATTCGGCAGAAATGACAATCGATGATCTCGCAGGTTCTTTTGAAGCACATGAACAACGAAAGAAGAAAAAGAAACAAGAGCTGCTCAAGGAGGCCTTACAAGCAAAGACAACTATTAAAGAAGACAAGGCGATGTATGCACATCAAAATCGAGGAAGAGGATGCGGCGGTCAAGGTCATGGTTTTGGTCATAGTGGAGGCCGTGGATGTGGAAACAATCCCGAAGAAAAAGGCCAATCGAGCCAACTAAATTGGCGTAGTCGAGGACATGGTCGTGGGAGAGGCGGCCAGTTAAATCGTTCAAATGTTGAGTGCTACAACTGCGGCATGGGCACTATGCAAAAGAGTGTTATTCCAAAAAAAAGATGGAAGAAAACGCGAATCTGGTTGCGGAAGAAGAAACAAGAGACGACGGTGTTCTCTTGATGGCCTATAAGGACAACGCTCCTAACAGTGACACGGTGTGGTATCTCGATACTGGTGCTCGTAATCATTTGTGTGGGCAAAAACACCTTTTTGTGGAGATGAAAGAGGTAAAGAATAGACACGTGACTTTTGGAGATGCATTAAAAGTTTAAGTCAAAGGCCAAGGTAAAATCCTTTTTCTCAAAAGGATGGTAAAGAATGGTCGATTGAAGATGTTTATTATGTGCCCGAATTGAAGAGTAACATCCTTAGCATGGGACAACTATTGGAGAAGGGGTATTCAGTTTTCATTAATGATCGGATGTTACATTTGAAGGAAAAAAAGGGCTATTTTCTTGCACATGTAGAGATAACCAAGAATCTAATGTTCAGACTCAATTTGGGAAATGTGCAGTAAAGGTGTTTGCAAGTCAACATGGAGGATAAAGCCTCACTATTGCACTTACGGTCCGGACACTTACATTATAGTGGCTTAAAAGAGTTAGCAAAGAATTGTATGGTTCACGGTTTACCATACATGGATTACACAAAGAAATTATGCAGGGATGTGTGCTCAGCAAACAAGTAAGGAAATAATTCCAAAAGAAGGCTGAATATCGTGCAAGGAGGTCTCTTGAGTTGATAAACACCGACATAGAAAAATCTATGGCATTTGGAGTGTTCAAGAAATTCAAAGTATTAGTAGAGAAGATGACCGGTCATTATATTAAGGCCTTACATCAGATAGAGGTGGAGAGTACATGTCAACAGCCTTCACGAGCTATTGTGAGGAATAAGGGATCAAAAGATTCTTAACCGCACCCTACTCACCTCGGCAAAATGGTGTGGCTGAAAGGAAAAACTGGACTATTCTTGTCATGTTTCGATTAATGTTAAGGAGCAAAGACATGCCGAAAGAATTCTGGGTAAAAGAGGTACAATGTGCAGTTTGTATGCGTGCAGTTTTTGTGCAAAACCGATGCCCACATGCAATATTGGTAGATCAAACAACCGCAGCAAGCTTGGAGCGGATAAAAACCAACTGTATCACACTTAAAAGTATTTGGTAGTTTGGCATACACGCATGTACCAAATCAGAGAAGAACCAAACTAGATGATAAGAGCAAGAAGTGCGTATTCATTGGATATGATAAAAAGACAAGCTTTTAAGTTATTCGACCCAGTTGAAAAGATGGTAGTTGTGAGCTGAGATGTGCAAGTGAATGAAGGAAGTGTATAGAATTGGAACAACCAAATGGAGGTGACGTAGAAGGAAGAAAAAGGGGAACCATCAACTGCTGCATCGATACGCACACCAAAACCCCTCAAATATCTGATGATGAAGAAGAGCCAAGGCAACCAAAGTTGCGAAGTTTGCAAGACCTATACGAGTCAACAAGCGAAGTAAACTTGGTATGTCTTTTAGCAGGTGTTGAGAATATTACTTTTGAAGAGGCAGGGAGAGATAAGAAATGGAAAGTTGCGATGGATGAAGAGATAAGGGTTATCAAAAAAATGAAACTTGGGACTTGATCGAGTTGCCAGAAGGATATCGGCTCATAGGAGTAAAATGGGTATATAAGAAAATGATGAATGCCCATAGTGAGATAGAAAGGTATAAGGCACGCCTAGTTGCAAAGGGCAATAAACAAAAGGCGGGGATCGACTATGACGAAGTCTTGGCCTCGGTGGCGAGAATGGAAACAATCAGGCTTCTAATATCCCAAACAGCACAATTCAAGTTTCCAATCTATCAAATGGACATGAAATCAGCATTTTTAAATGGTGTGATTGAAGTGGAAGTATATGTGAAGCAACCACCCGGGTACATGAAAGCCAGGAAGGAGAGTAAAATGTAGAAGTTAAGGAAGGCGCTATATGGGCTGAAGCTAGCACCTCATGCATGTAACACCTAAATCGACACCTACTTCATACAATGTCCCTATGAGCATGCATTATACGTAAAGAAAGAAAAATGTAACTAGTTGTTTGTTGCTCTTTATGTTGATGATCTGATATTCATGGGAAATAATGAGGAGATAATAAAATATTTTAAAGAGGCTATGACTCGGGAGTTTGAAATGACAGATTTAGGGTTGATGTAATACTTTCTTGGTTATGAGGTTAGGCAAGGAAGATCTGGAATATTTGTGTCACAAAAGGCATATGCAAAAGACATTTTGAAGAAGAACAAGATGAAAGAGTGTAATCTAGTAGCAACACTGATTAAACTCGGTACAAAACTCTCTAAGTTTGAGGGAGGAGATCGAGTGGATGCAAAAAAATACCGGAGTTTGGTTGGGAGTCTATGGTATCTTACATGCATAAGGCCAAACATTGCATATAGTGTTGGTATAGTGAATCGGTTCATGGAGGAGCCAAAATACTCGCATCTGAAGGCTTTTAAGAGAATTCTTCAATATATCCGAGAAACAGAGTCACTCGGGTTACTGTACTCTGAGACAAATGAATACAAACTAGTGGGTTACTCTGATAGTGATTGGTGTGGAGATGTAGTTGATTGGAAAAGCACATCGAGATATGTGTTGTATATGGGAGCTACTACTTTCACATGGCTCTCGAAGAAATAGCCAATAGTGACATTGTCAACATGTGAGGCAGAGTATGTGGCAGCATCTTGGTGTGTAAGCCATGCAATATGGTTGAGAAATTTGCTATAAAAGCTAAAACTCAGAACACGAGGCAACTGAAATACGAGCCGATAATAAATCGGCAATTGAGTTGGCAAAGATTTTGGTGCACCATGAGAGAAGCAAGCATATAAATGTCCGCTTTCATTTTATTCAGGAAAATGTGAAGGAAGGCAACGTGTGCAAGAGTCATGTTGCGAGTCGTGACAAAGTGGCGGATGTATTTACAAAGCCGCTACCAAAAGTGTTGTTCAAAAATTGTAAGATGATAACTGGAATGAATGATGGAAAATGTTTGAGTTTAAGGGAGGAATTTGTTAAAGAATAAACTCAATTTAATGATAAGTTTAAGAGTCGTGTCTATTGAAGTAAAGTGTCTATTGAAGTGAAGAGTCATGTCTATTGAAGTGAGTGTCCATTAAAGTGAAGAGTCATGTCTATTCAGTAAAGAGTCATGTCCATTGAAACGAAAAGGCGTCTATATAAAGATTTGTGTCTATTTGTAAGGGTATGTAGTCCACTATAAATATGTGGTCATTTTGTTGTGTTTTATGACAGGGAAAAACAAAGTTGAATTAAAAAGAAATGAGTTATTTATCTACATCTTCTCTAAATTTTTATTGTCTTCTCTATCTATAGGTCCAACATGGCTCAAACCAAAACATGATTACTCCTCACAATATCAATTTCTTTAGAAACAATTGAGTCAATTTTTCTTTGGAATTTACCTGACCTTCACATACATTGATCGATCCGCTTAAGAAATTCGTTAATCAACTTAGTTATTCCCGAAGTTTCTAATCCTAATTAGGGAATAGTTTTTTTAATTAATGTTTGAATCAAAAGTGGCACAAACACCCAAATGAGTATAGTCGAGAAAAGAGTGAAGAAACTAAACAAAATCAAACAAAAAAAGACACCAGAGTTTTATAGTGGTTCGGCTAATCGTTGCCTACATCCACTTAACTTTATTGATGGTTTATAGTACTGTTTACACTACTATTCTTACGAATCGATTGGATCCGTGAGAGTATAAGAGAATTGTAGAAAAGTTGTACAGAAGTGAAAAAAATCATCAAAAAGTGAGTCCCTGCTCTCCTATTTATAGCTGTAGATTTCCTGAAAATCCACCCCAACAATCTCCATATTGTTTTCCACACCCATAACAATTCTAATGAGAAAAATGATGGATACCTCATCAATATTCATGGATTGGTACCAATCTATGGGCTTGGATCAGTACTGATCCATAAGATCTTCATATGGATTACTCTGAATGTTTTGTTCTGGCTCGATCCGTGGTTAGCTTCGTGATTTCCATCTTGTTTGCATTATTATCAGCTTGTTTCCGAGTCCAGATGATGAATTGGTGGAAGAATGGAGTTGCTGACTTCAAGTGCTCGTGGAGATCGATAGAGAATTACATGGGATCGATGAAATGGAACTTGGAATAGGTTTCTGGCAACATCACTTATAGGTTGGAGAAGTTGGGGCTGGATTGGATGAAAAGTTGTGGATCGGTACCAATCCAAGTGGTTGGATCGGCACCGATCCACCACTTTGGTGGATTTTGAATCCCCATCTCCTAGTGGTTTGATATTTACCTCATGGCTCTGTTTGTACATGCTTTCTGGATTCTGGAGCTATCTCTTTGAGCTTCCTACCTTGATAGCTTTCAAGTTTGACTCGTCAAGTTCGTCTGTATACTGCCGAGTCAAAAGGCTAGATAACACTTGCCCTCAAAGCACACCTTGCAAATGGAAGTTGTGCTTTGCTCAAGATAAAATGCTGAAGTTGATGGAATATTAGTAGTTGAATCTTTTGGTTAATAGCCGATCAAGCTGTTGTGAATCATTCCATTCCTTTAGGTTCATTTATAAATCAAAGGTCGTTCCAGACCGTGATAGCCATGGATTTGAATCCTTGCTTGAGTGCTAGTCATAGACAATGATTACGTGTTCTCCCAGAATCAGTAAGCCGTAGGCTGTATCATTGACCATCCCATGTTCATTCGGGCGTTAGCAGTCATGCGTTGAGATTAATGACTCGATTCGGTAATTTCTAATGAATTGTTCCAAGATCAAATGACATTCAAAGCCAGAAAAAATCCCAATTTCCCAGGTCATGCATTCGATGACCATTTCAAATCCTAATCACTCCAGATCGTTAATCCAAAGCTCGATCTCTTTGGATCATTAAATGAATGCATGACCATTCTAGGCCGATAGTTAATTCTACGGTCTCTCCGAATCGTTAATTGATTTTGTAGCTGTTCCGAACCGAAAATCAAATCCATGGTCTCTCCGGAACGTTAATAAAATCCATGGCCGTTCGGGCCGATAATTAAATCCATGGTCTCTTCACCCTCTTGTTGAGCCCAATTCGCTCGCTCTTCGACGAGGGACTCAACGACAAGCAAGCTCATTTGCTCATGGTCTGACGAGGTAACTTACTTCTTGTACTTCGGTCCCTACTCATAGTCGAGACTTAAAGAGATCAATATCATACAAGTCCATTCACTTGCTCTCCAACAAGGGAACTTGTACCTTGTGCTCATCGCCATGAGTCTCTAGTCGGGACTACCACGATCAATATCGATCATCACATTCTTGTGGATTTTAGTAATCAAGGATTCATCTAATGGAATCGAATTCAAACTTTAAAAAACATAAAGTCAAACATAATGGCGGCTCACCTGGCGTTACAGCGTAGCGTCCAACTCAGAGCATGCCTAGGGACCAATCGGGATCCAATACACGAGTGAGTGGCTCGACTGTAATATTGCATTGTTTATGTTGGAACTGGACCAGCCCGCAGCGAAAGTTATGGGTGAATTTCAAAAAATTTATCCTATTGGATCTTTATTGGGCCTATGAAGTCTAACTCAATTACAACATTTCTAAATTTCATTTAAATAAAATCATTTATTTTATTTAAATTCAAATATATTAAAATATGAAATTAATTTTGTTTGATTTAGTTTATATAAAAATGTATCATATACATATATGTGTGAGTGCATTGTAACATAATAATCCGTGAAAGATATAATATGCCCATATGTAGATGTTCGGATATACATTGCAACAGACATATTAGCTTATTTTGAATGTCATTTATGTTGTCCAAATATGTGCACGTATATGTGTTACAATATATATATATATACACATACAATGATATATATACATACATATATATATATACATATATATATATATATATAAACACACACACACATATGTATGTATAAATATATTATATATAATATATGAACATAAAACATTTATATATAGATAAATATATATATATATAGAAAGAGAGAGAACAATTATTAATAATTATTTACAATTCAAAATTAACTTAGTTTTGCAAACATAATAATTTTAGTATTTTAATTTGTATATATTATGAATAAAATAATGTTTTCATCCATAAATAATTAGCATAAAATAATATATTGATGAAAATTCAAATTTTATGATTTTCAAAAATCTAGGATCATAAATAGAGCTTAGAAAAAATCTAGAGATTTTTTAAAGTTGAAATATTATTTTTAAAAACAAATACATTGATTTCGGCAATAATTATTTAGTATAAAATAATATGTTATTAAAAATTAAATTTTAAAATTTTATAAATTCTAGGATCATTAATGAAAGGTTATGAAAAAATTTAAAGAATTTTTCAATTAAATTATTATTTTTAATAAATCATAAACAGTTTTTCCGAAATAATATTAATTATTAAAAATAATAAACTTTATTGAAAAAATCCTAAATTTTTTCTATATGTTTCTAGAATGATATAATATTTTTAAAAATATAAAATTGAATTTTTAATGTAAACATTACTTTATGTATAATGAAAAATTCAAAATTCAATAAATGTTAATTTGAAAATATGAATATATGTATGATAATTAATTTTCGAATTTGTAAATTTATACTACATATAAATAAGTGTACTAAATTTTTTAAATCATATATATATCTTATATATGCATACTATCATGAGAGAGAAATATACACTAATATATATATATATATATGTGTGTGTGTGTGTGTGAGAGAGAGTTTATTAATAAATATATATATATATATATAATTATTAATGACAAAAATTGATTTTGTACAGTAAATAACATTTGTCTATACATAAATCAAATAGTATAATAAACAAATTATGCACATAACCAAACTGATTTGTGACAACTACATCTACTTACAAAATCTTACCGAACTAAACATATAGTAGCAATATATTTAAAAAGATATGAAATTGCTCATTATAGGATCATAGAATATAATTTAATTACTATAATATGAATTAAAATTACCAGTTTAATGATGCCTTTGAATCCACGTTGAAGCAATGACTTCCCTTCCTTTTGCTGTTCTTGATTCGTTAGATTGCAAGTCCGGAATCACCGACCTCTAACTATCGAATAATATTATTTTAACCTGAAATATATTTGAGAATTTTGGAGTGGATTGAGAGCTATATTCTAACCAGCAATGTAGAAGGTAATGGCGGCCAAAAAAGGTTAGTCATTATTTTCGAGACACACACACAGGGTTGTATTAGAGAGAAACGAGGAAAACCTTTTTACCCATTCTCACTTGGTCTCAACCCATTATCTCCAAGCCAATTCCCTATGTTTTAGCCACCCCTAGACCTTTCCAGAACCAAAATATTGCAGCCCTAATGATGGGCCTCAAATCCATCTAAGTCAAAGCCAAAATACTATGCAATTAAATCTAATTTAATCGCTTGTCGATATTGTATGTCGATCGATATATTTATAACGGTTATAAATATATATAACATTATTTATTTCTCAAATCATATTCAAATTTTATAATTAATATTTCATAAATATTAATTACTTTAATTAATTTATAACAATTATAAACTAATTAAATCGTTCGGTCTTAAGGGAATTCATCATTTCGGCTGTGTAACTCTTAAGTGTAAATTTGGTCAGCAATTAACATCGAACTATTCTAATGTTAACGTTCACACGTCACTTAGCAGGTGGCATGAAATTATAGCCAAATTTATCGGTTACTAATTTTCGATAAAATCCAATTTTAGTTTAATAAGCGTTACCCGGTTGTGACATTTGTTTACACCAATTCTCTTCGTCAAAACTATATCACTTTGGACTTATGGAATTTGGTAATGGTCAAAATACCAACCTCATCCACATTCAACTTTATAGTCTAAATACAAAGTCCTTGGTTCAATAATAACAATTATTATTAACTGAAATGCTCTGGCCAGAGACTTTGACTTTGAGTTGACGGTGATACTAACCGCATATAACTGAGGAGACGAATCCTCTCTTGAATAGTGCTTCACTTCCAATACTTCCACTCGACCCAACTATAGTCACTCGATGGACGCCATTCCATGATTTGGCTATAATCAAAGCGGAGCTTTCATATTGAAGATCCACAGTATTCTCAAGTCGAGAGAACTGTGTAAATCAGTCACATCGATATTTTCTGTTTGACCTTAGTTTTATTAACCAACAGAAAACTATCGAGTGAGTCGTTCCATAGTTATCCAATAACTATTAGTACGTAACCCCTAGGTGCCCCAGGAGTCATGAGTAATACACTGCCCAACATTTGGAGAGCATTATGTACTCCAGTCTCAACGGATACATCGATATCCAGTCTCGATGCATCTTGACTAGGAACATTTAAAATGGTATATTTGTTTCGTTGTGATAAATTACTCACGGTTACAACACTTTGTAACTACTATCACAAAATATACCATTTATGGATTTTTCTATTAAATATACTTTTAATTAAGTTAATAGGAAGAAAATACCTTTTATTTCGAACAAGGTTGGTCAATGAGTTAGATATATGTAACAATTACATAATTGCCCCTAGGACATACCCCTAACTCTATTAGTTTATTGAAAGCGAAGATAGAATGTGAGAAATCAAACCTGATTCCCTGCCATCCCAATCAAGATATGACATCCTTGATCTTGATCCAAGGCTTTTTCCATTCACTGCAGATGATGGCTGCTCTTGTTCCACCATCGCAGCTCAGCTTTTCACACACTACTGTAATTGGTTATTTTTGACATGTTCATCGATCAGATCATGCAAGTGTCCACAGTCATTTGTGTTATGCCAACCCAGCTCAAGGAATAGGAAATATTTTCCAGATACCCTTTCATTGTTCGTGGGCTCTCTCCTTGCTGGTTTTCGATAGAAGATTTGTTCCTTGGTATCAAGGTAAATCCGCTCCGGGGGTTTCATTCAAATCTACATAAAAAGAGAACTTTGGTTCCCTTCTATGTCACTTTGGTCCAAAGCTTTCATTCGTTTTCCGTTTTCCATTATCCTTACTAGATCATGTGCCGGATGTCCCTCCACCATCCACAACATTGATTTTTTCCTGCTCAGCTTTAGCGTCCTCCTGACGTAAGTACCTTTCGACCTCATGATAAAACTTTGCGAGATCCATCAACGGATCCCGTTCTAAACCAACCTTGAGATATGTTTTACTACCCGCTCCCGAAACTACCGCCATCAGAACCACTGATGGGTCCTGCCTATCTATCGCAGCAGCCGCTTTATTAAATCTTGGTATAAAACTTCTGAGGGCCTCACCAGCGCTCTACTTCACACTAGATAATGTCGTAACATTCTTGGGTCGTAAAATATGGACCCGAAACTACTTCATGAATCTGCTCACTAACTTGGCCCATGTGCTAATAGAACCGTTCTCCAGTTATCTAAACCATAATTCCACCAATTTTTTTAAATATAAAGTGAAACACCATGACCTCTTTAGATGCACCCATGACCTACATATGTCGGATGGACCTCATCAAATGAACCGTTGGATCCGTCTTCCCATCATATGTCTCCAACGTAAGTAGCTTGAAATCAGGCGGATTCCTAGCGTACCAAATATTCAGAGTGAATGAACTCGAGTTTGCATCCTCCAGGCTTCGGTTAGGTAATGCACCCCTCATTGCTAGTCTCACCATCTCAGCAAGTCTTCCATTGTCATCTAAAGGAATTCTCAGGTTTTCGTTCTCAACCTGCCCTCCGTTTCCATAAGGGAATTCCAGCATGTACTCCTCCAGTCGTGCTTCTGCATTTTGATTCATATTCAAACTCTATGCATTATCTACTAGACTTGCATCATTTCCACCCAAGTCAACATTGATCATGCCCCCTGTTGATACGTTATATTTTGATCAATGACAATGTGCTTCAACAAAAAGAAGAGATATGTGTAAGGCTAAAGGAAGGACTATGAAGACCAAGGATATCATGAGTACTTAGTATATTTAGGTCTTAGTCTTAGTTTTATTGTTAAAATCTATCCTCAAGAAGCTTGCACAAACACAAGAACACATTTCATAACTTAATGTTTTAGTAAAAGTGTTCACTGTGCAAAGACTACCAGTTCAGTCGACTGAACAGAAAATTCCAGTCGACTGAACCTGTTACAGAATTACAACATGCACAGTTTCAATCGACTAAAATTCCCTGTTCAGTCGACTGAATTTGAACCTGCGAATTTTCACTGAAAAGACAACTTCTTCTTCCCAAGAGTTGCAACCATTCTCCAATGGTAATGGATGCATCTCTTGCTTGAATCTTATGCAAATAGATACATCTCTTCTACACCTATAAATACATGTTTCTATCATTTTCAAATCACCAATTCTAATTGCTTTAATCTCTCTATCTTCTTGAACATACTTTCAGATTTCTTAAGTTTTCAAAAGCAATCACAAACCACTTCAACTGCTTGAATCTCTAGTTTATCTATAACACCTTTTTGATTCATAGCAATTCACATTTCCTAAATCTTCACAAACACTTTGCATACTCTTGAGGATAAGATTATAGGAAAATTGTACTCAATTAGACTCATTAGTGTTATCAAGAACACAACAAGTCAGAAATACTCTTTGTATCTAGTTGAAGTCCTCTTCGGTAGTTGAGGCAAGAAATCCCGTTCGGTTGTTCGGGTAAGTTGTAAACCTATTCCTCCGGGTTAAGTGAGGGTTTTAGTTAGTATAATTCCTAAGAGGAGCTTAGGGACTGGACGTAGGACAAGAGGTCCGAACCAGTATAAAGTCTTGGTGTCTACTTTACTTACTATTGCTTATTGCAATCTACCTAGACCGTTCCACTATTCCATATTATACGATCCTACCACATAACCCTTTTTTCAATTGGTATCAGAGCAAGGCCGTCTTATAACCATAACACCGTTATTTGATATATTGATAATATGGAAAACAACACAAGCACAACATCTGCCTATAACTCTACATTTGCGGAAGGACAATCTACTCAAAGACCCCCTCTATTCAATGGACTAAACTATAATTATTGGGCTACAAGGATGAGGATTTATATGCAAGCAACAAGCTTTGAAGCCTGGAATGCAACTCAAGCAGAACTCATTGTACCCACAACTGATTATTCTACATGGACGCAAACTCAGAAGAATGAAGTTAGTGCAAATGCCAAAGCTATGAATATGCTATTTTGCACTTTGGATAGAAATGAGTTCAATCGTGTTAGCATTTGTACTACTGCACATTAGATATGGAATACACTTAAAACCATAAATGAAGGCACAAACAAGGTCAAACAAACAAAGATCTCCATGCTAAAGAACTAGTTCCAAAACTTTAGAATGCGACAAAATGAATCCATCAATGACATGTACTCAAGATTCCAAGACATTTATCATGCCTTAATTGGACTAGGAGAAAAATACACGGATTTTGATATTGTATCTAAAGTTCTAAATTCACTCATTGATGAATGGGAGAGAAAAGTCTTAACAATCGAAGAAGCAAATGATTTATCTACAATGAAACCAGAAGAATTAATTGGAAATCTTATGTCATATGAAGTAAATATGCAAGCTAAGAAAGATCAAGCACAAGAAAGAAAGAATGTAGCTTTTCATGCGGAAAAGGAAGAATCAGAGTCTGAAGATGAGGATCTAGCATTTATAGCCAAAAATTTCAAGAAATTCTTAAGGTATAGAAAAGGAAATAAAAACGGATTCAAAAAGAATTTCTTGAACAAACCTACATCCTCGAACATAGAATGTTTCAACTGTCACAAGAAAGGTCACATGCACAAAGATTGTCCAGAACAAAAGAAGGAGAATCAAAGAACTCTAAATAACAAAGACAAGAAAGAAAAATTCAAAAAGAAGGCATTCTCTGTAACATGGGACGATTCAGATTCATCTTCATCTAAAAGTGATAATAGCGACAATGAACAAGCGAATGTATGCTTTATGGCTTAAGAATCCGAGGTTAGTAATTTAACTTTCGACGATTTAATTTATGTAAACACAGAACTTTTAAGCACAATAAAAACTCTTAAAAAGAAACTCAAGGAAACTCGTGAAAATCAAAACAAAGCTGAATTTGAAAGAGATATGTTAAAAGATGAAAAGAAAATTCTAGAAGAAGAACTTGAAAAAGTTCAAGAGTCTTTTTCAAATTCGGAAACTCAATTATCACTTTTAAGTCAAGAAATTGAAACTCAAAAGACAAAGAATGATATAATTGTCTCTGAAAATCATGATTTAAAAACTAAGATTAGACAAGTTGAGTTAGAAAATAATAGTCTTCAAGTTAGATTAGATAACATCACTAAAAATGTCTGAAATTTTAACAAAGGAAGAGAAAATTTATCTAAGATTTTAGAAAATTCTCAATCCTCCTCAAATAAATATGGATTAGGATATAAAAAGGAGTTAAAAATTTGTAAAAAGAAAAATACAAATTTTAAGAGGAATATTGATTCAAAACAACAAATGTCATTAAGAGAACCTATTAGAACAAAAGTAGAAACTAAGATGGTTAAAATTTGGGTTCCAAAGACTAACAATATTTTAATTAGGAATAAATATATTAAAACATTTATGGATAGTGTTCATAATAATAAAAATTATATTTATAAAAAGGATACTGAACCAAATTGGGTTTGGTTTCCTAAGTTCTAACTTTTAGGACCCTATTGAAAGGTGGGTACCAATAATTTTGTATTTATTTTCAGGTCCTACTCAAAAAGAAGAAATGGATACTAGACAGTGGTTGCTCAAAACACATGACCGGCGACAAAGATATGGTTACAAACATCATATACTTTGATGGTGGCTCGGTTACCTTCGGAGACAATTCAAAAGGCTATATCATTAGCAAAGGAGATGCGAGCAATTACGTAACAAGATGGAACAAAATGAAGAACTCTCGTATCTTTGAACACTCCTTTGTTGATTTTCAGAGTCTTCAAACGTACAACATACAAGCTTTGACAGATCAGGCAGGTTTAACCTCTCTCTTAGACATAAAACGAAATGATCATGCAATTAATCATATTATGGTCAAGTTGTTCTATGCGAACCTTAACCTTGGGCACCAAACTCCAAGAAATCCAACCAAGAGTGTTTGGAGTTTGGTGTGCGGGAAGAAAGTATGGTTCTCCCTAGACCGAATTGCACACATTTTAGGATCTCCTAACTTTGGAAGCAAGCTTGAAGAAATCGACTTTAACCCTCACATTCGTGACAACATCAATCATCAATTTCTGGATGATAACATCAACAGTGGGGATATTAAATCCACTTCCTTACGACCAAGAGCAAGAATTCTCCACAAAGCTCTTATGAGAACAATCACTCCTCGAATCATATCTCTTACCGAATGGAGAGCAAGACATCAGGAGTCGCAACAACCTCCTCAAGCCCAACAAGAAGAACCTTTCGAACAAGATGATGAAATTTGTATCATTGACCCAAGTTTTACTACTAATCAATCATTAGGTATATTATCAAGAAATCAACAAATTCTTGATACTCGCCTCAAAAAGGTAGATCATAAACTTGATAAAATTAAAGGCTTCTTCACCAAATTATGGGATGCCATCTCGTGCACAAGCTCCACTACAGTTTCAACATCACGCGGCAAGCGTCCGGCACCAACTTTCACATGGACGTCATCCGAAGAACATCCAAGCAGCAGTACGAGTGGAACTAGTGGTGGTCAAGGAGGACGAGCTTATAGACCACCCATAGGTGGACCTGTTATTCGTGAACCTGAAGGAGATCGTGAAGGCTCTTATGACTGGGACAAGGAACCTTGATCATTTTTGATGGTTTGATTTCCGGAACTCTTTATTAATTTCTAACAATTTCTGCAAAGGCTTGTATAAATAGCCTTCTTTTATTTGTGATACTCTATGGTTTGTATTATTAGCTCTGTGGTTATATTTGCATATGGTTGCTCTGTTGCTTGAAAATTATATACTTCTATATTTTATTACTTCCTTTTTGTCTATGACAAAGGGGGAGAAATCTATGTAACTAACTTTGTTTTGTAGGAAAGATAGTGCATATATTCAAGGGAAGGAAAAATGATTACATCTCTACAAACATAGGTATTGTCATCAATCAAAAAGGGAAAGAATGTTGATACGCTATATTTTGATCAATGACAATGTGCTTCAACAAAAAGGAAGAGATATGTGCAAGGCTAAAGGAAGGACTATGAAGACCAAGGATATCATGAGTACTTAGTATATTTAGGTCTTAGTCTTAGTTTTATTGTTAAAATCTATCCTCAAGAAGCTTGCACAAACACAAGAACACATTTCATAACTTAATGTTTTAGTTAAAGTGTTCACTGTGCAAAGACTACCAGTTCAGTCGACTGAACAGAAAATTCCAGTCGACTGAACCTGTTACAGAATTACAACATGCACAGTTTCAATCGACCGAAATTCCCTGTTCAGTCGACTGAATTTGAACTTGCGAATTTTCACCGAAAAGACACCTTCTTCTTCCCTAGAGTTGCAACCATTCTCCAATGGTAATGGATGCATCTCTTGCCTGAATCTTTTGCAAATAGATACATCTCTTCTACACCTATAAATACATGTTTCTATCATTTGCAAATCACCAATTCTAATTGCTTTAATCTCTCTATCTTCTTGAACATACTTTCAGATTTCTTAAGTTTTCAAAAGCAATCACAAACCACTTCAATTGCTTGAATCTCTGGTTTATTTATAACACCTTTTTGATTCATAGCAATTCACATTTCCTAAATCTTCACAAACACTTTGCATACTCTTGAGGATAAGATTATAGGAAAATTGTACTCAATTAGACTCATTAGTGTTATCAAGAACACAACAAGTCAGAAATACTCTTTGTATCTAGTTGAAGTCCTCTTCGGTAGTTGAGGCAAGAAATCTCGTTCGGTTGTTCGGGTAAGTTGTAAACCTATTCCACCGAGTTAAGTGAGGGTTTTAGTTAGTAGAATTCCTAAGAGGAGCTTAGGGACTGGACGTAGGACAAGAGGTCCGAACCAGTATAAAGTCTTGGTGTCTACTTTACTTACTACTGCTTATTGCAATCTACCTAGACCATTCCACTATTCCATATTATACGATCCTACCACATAACCCTTTTTCACCCCCATGTTCTTGTGGATCAATAATGATCCGTACTTGTTGATCGATATTGATCCGTATGACTTTTTCAAGGTTTGTTTTGATTTGATCTACTCAGCTTCCAGGTGCATTTGCTCCAGTTCCTGGCCTTTGGCTCTGGTTTGCAGCGACTCCTACTATTCCTATTTGTCTCATTCTCCTGTAGAAACTCTCCATCATCTCTTGATATGTTATCATTCTTTCTTGCATTCCATTCACCATGGTCCCCATCTCATCCCTGGTTATGTAAATGGATAGGGGATTAGCTCCTGAGGATGCCTATTAGCTACCCCATTGTTGATTTCCTCTACCTGCAGCCTTCCGAGTAGATTGTCTCGTCATTTTGAACCTTTTTTCAGATCTTAAATCAATGAATTCAAGTGGTTCCCAGTGAAAGCTCCAAAATATTTGAACCAAAAGTGGCACAAAAACCCAAATGAGTATAGTAGAGAAAAGAGTGAAAAAAACTAAATAAAAACAAACAGAAACAAGATACCAGAGTTTTATAGTAGTTCAGCTAATCATTGCCTACATCCACTTAACGTTTTTGATGGTTTACAGTGTTGTTTACACTTTTGTTCTTACAGATCGGTATAGATCCATGGGAGTACAAGAGAATTATAGAAAATTTGTAGAGAAGTGAAAAAAGATCTTAAAAAATAAGCCTCTGCCCTCCTATTTATAGCTGTAGGTTTTCTAAAAACTCACCCCCATGATCTCCATATTGTTTTTCGCACCTAGACCAATTCTCTTTAGAAAAATGGTGGAAACCTCATCAATATTCGTGGATCAGTACCATCCACGAGTTTGGATCGGTACCGATCCATAAGATCTTCATATGGATCACTCTGAATGCTTTGTCCTGGCTCAATTCATAGGTAGCTTCGTGATTTTCATCTTGTTTGCATCATTATTAGCTTATTTCCAAGTCCAAATGATGGATTGGTGGAAGAATAAAGTTGCTGACTTTAAGTGCTCGTGGAGATCGATAGAGAATTGCATTAGATCGATGAAATGGAACTTGAAATTGGCTTCTGGCATCATCACTTACAAATAGGAGGAATTGGGGTTGGATTGGATGAAAAGTTGTTGGTCGGTACCAATCCAAGTGGTTAGATCGGTACCGATCCACCACTTGGGTGGATTTAGAATCCCTATCTCTTGGAATAGTTTGTTCTTTACCTCATGTCTCTATTCGTACATAGTTTATGGAATCTACGGCTATCTCTTTGAGCTTCCTGCCTTGATAGCTTTTAAGTTTGCTCGTCACGTTCGTCTGTATGTTGCCTGGTCAAAAGTCTAGATAACATTTATATAATCCTGTGTTTTCAAAATTCTCTACTCTTGTGCCCTTTTTTCTCTCTTCCCACATCTCAAATCCTTCCCTAATTTCTGAACAACCACTCTCGTATCAAAGCATATAACCCAACAACGACGTTCGATATTTGATATCGTACTAATTTACAACTGTGCTTCAACTTTCATGTCCCCACGTTAGGTTAACCTTCCTATATTTTCTTCCTTCTCAACCGTATCCAAACCCTAACTTTTTTCACCATACAGCCACTGCTGCTTCTCCAAGTAGCGGTTTGTCCTCACCGCTGATAACCCAAATTTTGGTAGCTTTACTAAAATCGAATCACCAAAGAAGTGATATGTGGACACGTTGAGCCATTGCTTTCGTAAGACGCATCATATGATAAATTAAAGTGTTCGTCGATGGTTAGATCCACGACTGAATACCACAAGATATTGTCAATGTCCACACCGTCATTGTCCTGTGAATTATGAGGTATAACTTACCGATTTGCTTCTCCTATGATTTTCTTCTCAATTACTGTTTTTCAATTTATTTTTCTATGGACCTTCTTCTTCACCATTATGATGAAATTTCTACAGTTATCCATTAGGGGTGGACAATTCTGTTGTTATTAGTGGAATAAATGTTTACTTATCAACCTGTTTGAATGGAATTTTTTTAACTGGTTTTCTTATTTCAATTTCTTGTATGTTGTTTGGATCTTATATGATTGTGAGTAGAAGTTTTAAGAAAGAGTGTAGCAATAATTTTAAGTTTGGTTAGGATAATTTCTTGATGACAAATTTTAAAAGAGGCACTTCTACATTATTTGATTGGCTGTGTCATGGTGTCAAGGTTAAGCCTTATTGGATTAATCTAACACAAAACCAACAGTTATCTTACCTGACGACTTATGTATTACTATCGTATATTATTATTACTAACTGCGGTATGTGTTGTTGTTGTTGTTAATATTTTGATAAATCTACACTGATTTCTTCTTTTATATTAAACTTTAAACAACCTTTAATTGTTAGTATTAATTGTTTTTTGGGTCACATTGGAAGTTCCACAAACAATTTTCATTATTTATTTGATTTTCTTCAGTAACATGCTTATTCTAATTTAGTCATTCCTTTATGTTATATACTGTATTTTTCTAAGCATAAGAGTTCAAAAAATTTCAATACAGAATTTTTCATTTTTCCATAAAACAAGGAAGGTGCATTTATCATATTTGTTAACATTGATACAACTTAAAATAAGATGAAACCATGTTCCTTCTCACTGCTAACTCTTTGGTTATCATTATTAAATCATTATTAATTAGTTTACATATTTAGTATTATAGCAAATTAACTATTTCTAAATCCAATGCTTTCAACTGTACATAGATTTTTACTTTCATTTAATAGATTTAACTAACATTAAACTTTTACTATTAACTGTTTTGTCTTTTATTATTTGTTTAACGCCGCAATTAGTTTCACCACTAACTCTTTGATTAGCATTATTAAATCTTTATCAATTGGTTTGCATATTTAGTATTTTAGCAACTTAAATATTGTTTAATCTAATGCTTTCAATTGTACATAGATTTTTTCTTCATTTTATAGATTTCACTAACATTAATTTTTCACCATTAAATATTTTGTCTTTTATTATTTGTTTTAACATAGAGTTCCGCAATCTGTTTGCAGTATTTATTTGATGTTCAACGGTTCATGAAATTGTGCCTGACTTAATTTATATCAGCCATTCTTGTGTCTTATAAAATAGTTCTTTTTTCTTACCTCCTCCTTTGAATATATAATGAATGTACACTTTTTTGACGTGATACATACCTTAAAATAAGATACATCCATGTTCTTCTTAACTCTTAAATCTCCAGTCATCCTTATATTATTAGGCGCTTCTACGTTATTTGATGGACTGTGTCATGATTAAGATTTAGCCATATTGGATTAGTCTAGCACAAAATCTACATATATCTTACCTGATGGATAATGTATTTATTATCATTTATTATTATAACCAACTGGTGTGTGTATTGTTGTAGTTATTATTATTAATATTTTGCTAATTCTACACTCATTTCGTCCTTCAGATCAAACTAAAAATAACCTTGAATTATCAGTATTAATTGTTTTTGGGGTTAAACTGGAAGTTCTCCCAACAATTTTCATTGTTTATTTTATTTTCTTCTGTAACATCTTTATTCTACTTTATTCATTCCTTTATGTTATATACTGTGTTATTTTAGCATATGAGCTTAAATTTGTCAATGTAGAATGCTTCATATTTTCATAAAACAAAGAAGGTATATTTATCATCTTTGTTAAAATGATACAACCATAAAATAAGATGAAATCATGTTCTTCTTCGCTGCTAACTCTTTGATTATCATTATTAAATCATTGTTAACTGGTTTACGTATTTAGTATTTTAATATTTTTAAATCTAATGCTTTCAAATGTGCATAGATTATTACTTTCATTTTGTAGATTTAACTAACATTAATTTTTTACTATTAATTGTTTTGTCTTTGATTATTTGTTGTAACGTTAGAGTTCCGCAATCAGTTTCACTGCTAACTCTTTGATTATCATTATTAAGTCATTCTTAATTGGTTTACATATTTAGTATTTTAGCAACTTAAATATTTTTAATCTGCTTTCAAATGTACATAGATTTTTACTCTCATTTTATAGATTCAACTAACATTAATTTTTTACTATTAACTATTTTGTCCTTTATTATTTGTTTTAACACTAGAGTTCCGCAACTAGTTTTTAGTATTTAATTGATATTCAATAGTTCATTAAATTATGCTCTGCATAATTTATTTCAGCCATTCTTGTGTTTTTATAAAAAAAGATCTTTTTCCTTACCTCCTCCTTTCAACAAATAATGCAGGCACGCTTTTATTTAACGTGATACATAACTTAAAATAAGATACATCCATTTTCTTCATTACTCTTAAATCTTTGATCATCTTTATATTATCAGGCACATCTACATTATTTGATTGACTATGTCATGGTGTCATGGTTAAGCTTTATTGGATTAATCTAACACAAAAGCTACCATTATCTTACCTCATGGTTTATTTATTTATTTTCATTTATATTATTATCAATAGGTATGTGTTGTTGTTGTTATTAATATTTTAATAAATCTACACCAATTCCCTCTTTTAGATTAAAATTTACATAACCTTGAATTGTTAGTATTAATTGTTTTTTGGGGTTAAAGTCCCCCAAGCAATTTTCATTGTTTATTTGATTTTCTTTAGTAACATCTTTATTCTAATTTAGTCATTTTTTTATGTTATATATTGTATTTTTTTTAAATATAAGAGTTGAAATTTTGTTATGTTTCACGTTTTCATTAAAGAAAGAAGGTATGTTTTCCATCATTGTTAAAATGATACAATCGTAAAATAATATGGACCTACAACCCCTTATTTGTTCATCATCCAGAAAACATGATTGAAAAGTACTGATCCATAGAATAGTACTTTGTTAGATGTGATACCAATTTCATCGGAGAAGAGAATGCCAAGGTAGAAGTAGGAGTCCTTGAAGCCACGGTGTTGCGGAGAAGCTTGGAGGCCAAACCAGAAGTTTGGTTCAGTGGAGGAAATGCCGAACCAAGGATTTGGTCTGGTAGAGTTTGTTTGGTTAGAAGGTGACCCCGTTCGGTGGAAGACTGTACAAGAATTTGGTCTGGTGGTAGTGCTTCGATCGGCAGCGAAGGCAAGTGGAATTCTCGTTCGGTGATGGGAGATGTCGGACCAAAGATTTGGTCCGGTGGTGATTGGAGGTTGCCACTCCAAATATCTTGTTCGGTGGTAATGCCAGGCCAGGTGGTTGATCCGGTGTTGTTTGGAGTTAGAGCGGCAATGTTCGTTCGGTGGGAGGCAGAAGAGAAGCAAAGGTTTTGGAGCGGTAAAGATGTTTACCGGTCCAATTATTTCGTTCGGGCATTATGCCGAACCAAATTAGTTTTGGGTAATGCCGAACTAAATGAGTTGCTGTGTTTGCCGGTCCAGATGCGTCGAACCAGATGCATGCCGAACCACGTAATGCCGCTCCAGATGTTTGGTTCGGGTATTGGACCATGCTGGTCCAGATCTTGAGTGTTGTTTGCCGAACCAAATCATGCCGGACCAGATTTGCCAAACCAAACCTCAAGGCTGCTATATAGCAGTTACCCCTCCTCATTTCTTCACTCTATAAATAGTGGAGCTTCTGGACAACAATGGCAGCTATCCTATAGAGGTGAAACTTTGCAAAATTTTGTCTGTATTGTTAATTCTTCTTATGTATAGCCTCCAAAAGTGAATCAATCTTGTAACTCTAATCTTTCAGTGATTAATAAAATCTCCTCTCCCTAAGTGGACGTACACTGCCTTGCAGTAGTGGAACCACTATAAATACTGATGTTATTTATTTTTCTGCATTGCATAGATATGCGACTGTCTGTTCTGGTGTTTACCTTTGTTCGTTTCGCCTCACTACAATCACGATCCAGTTGTTTTCCGCTGCGTTGGGTTTTTTATTCTCTTAGACTGATCATCTGAAGGGATTTTCCCCAACAGTTTGGTATCAGAGCTGCAAGGTTGATTGAGGAGTGCTAGATGCTATGGCAGGAGATGAAGCGACTTCAGTTGTTACAAGACCCTATACTAGAGGGCTATATATCGCGTCAGGATCACAGTTGGCAATTAAGAAATGGAATGGGGATAAAGACTTCGAGAAGTGGGAATGGAGAATGAAGGCTATTCTAATAAGGAATGGAGTCCATCTAGTAGTGTTTGCACCTGAGGAGTTGACGACTGACATCTCAGTCGCGGAAAGGAAGGAAATGGAGAAATGGGCGTTTACTACTTTACAACTAGCTATGGGAGAGAATGTCATCTCAGAGATTAGCAGTGAGACCACTGCTAAAAGCATTTGGACCAAGCTAGAAAATCTTTACTTGAAGAAATCTCTGACTATTCATCTGATATTGCTGAAGACAATTTTCACCATGCGGATGAGAGAGGGTACTTCAGTGAAGGAACATCTTAATTTCTTTGACAATCTCATGATGAAGATGAAGACTATTGACTTAAAGATGGATGAGGAGCAAATGGAAATGATTCTTTTGTGTTCTCTTTCGAAGCGATACACGAATTTCGCTAACAGCCTTATCTTTTCTAGAGACACATTGATAGTGGAAAATGTGAAGTCGGGCCTTCTATCTGAGGGCTTGAAAGATCAAATGAAGGAGATAAGTGAAGGAAGTTGAGGTGGAAGTCGTAGTCACGGCCTATTTGTTGAAAGAGGTAGAGAAGATAAGAAGAATTGGCACTCTAGAGGGCGTTCCAAGTCCAGGAAGCCCGGTAATGGCAGAAGAGGAAAGTCTAAGGACGGGAAGAGCTTTATCTGCAAGAAACCTTATAATTGGAAAAAGGATTGTCCAGATTTAAATAAGAAGGAAGAAGACAGATCTTTGGGTATCGGATGTCTCAGACCATTGGGTGCTGGACTCGGGGGCGTCTTTCCATATGACGCCTAATAAGGATTACTTTAGTTCTTTCGTTGGATGAGAGGGAAACTCTATTCTTATGGGTAATGATGCTAGCTGTAGAGCAATGGGTGAAGGTACAGTAAGGATCAGGATTCTTGATGGAGTGATACGCACTTTGACAGGTGTCCGGTATATTCCAGGTCTTCGGAAGTCCTTAGTTTCTTTAGGACAATTGGAATCTTTGGGATGCAAGGTAACTATCGAGAAGGATAATCTGAAGGTTTCGAGAGGTGCACTAGTTCTAATGAAAAGAGATGTGTTCCGAAATCTGTATTTGCTGAAAAGAACCACGGTTCTTGGAGAGTCCTGTGTTGGAGTAGATAGTTCTCGTGCATTGGATGCAACAAAGCTTTGGCATCTCAGGTTGGGTCATATTTTAGAGAAGGGCTTAGAGTTGCTTCGTAGATAGAAGATGATCAAAGGAGAAAGCTTGGACAAGATGGGCTTTTGCTAGAAGTGTGTGTTAGGCAAGAAAACTAAAGTATCTTTTTGAGTTGGACTCCATAGATCGAGGCGAGTACATGAGTATGTGCATACAGTTGTTTGGGGACCGGTTCTTACTCCTTCTCTTGGATGAGCAAAGTATTTTATCTCTTTCATTAATGACTTTTCTCACAAAGTATGGGTGTACATGATGAAGGCCAAATCAGAGAGTTTTGAGAAGTTCAAAGACTGGAAAGCGCTTGTTGAGAACCAATTTGGTTCAAGGTTGAAGGTGCTGAGATCTAATAATGGCGGTGAATTTGTCTCTAGGGAGTTCTTCCACTTTTGTAGATAGCATGGCATTCAGAGAAATTTCACTACACCCGGCGATCCGCAGTCCAATAGGGTTGCAGAAAGGATGAACATGACTGTGACGCCCCACTTAGATAAGGCCTCGAATGATGCAACATACTCAGAGACGGAGGACTTCCCTTGCTTCAACTCAAGGAAGCGACGGGCTAATAAAACTTTCTCAGGTTTAGGAACGAATTTGAGTTCGAATCATTCTCGAACTGGGTCCAAGAAAGAACAGACTCATCAAGTTCGGCTACAAGAAGCTCATACCAATCAAGGGCAGGCTCTTGCAATAAGCTAGAAGTTACAAGAACTTGATCGTGGCCAGAAAGATCCATGCGAGAGAAGATACGCTCCCATGTGCGAATCCAAGCTTGGACCTCAAGAACGGACTCGGAGCCTTTGAATGGCTTTCCTCCAAGATGAGAAAAATCACTGCACAGGCATGCAAAGGAAGACTTGCATGGAGGAGATGCTCGAGTAGGAGCAGGAGGCTGAGTGCTCCTAAATAACTCCAAAAACTGCTCGGCAGACATATAAACGCCGTCCGGATGTGAGCCGCTAGATTGCCCAGCATCTGAGCGTCGTCTTCTGCCTCTTCCAGCCATTAGCCGAAAGTTAAGATAAGATAAAGATTATTCACAAGGTAGATATCATTAATTCAAATATGGAATATTACGGAATAAATGCATTCCTAGACGTATTCCCAAAATTCTATCTACCCCAAAGGCACGGAAAGAATAAAGGCACGATGATACAAAGATTCGTAACATTCGTAATACACTTTGATGTACCGCAATATGTGTCCCTGTTCTATGTTTATCATATTTTGTTCTGAACTCGATTCTGATACCAAGCTGTGACGCCCCACTCCGAGACCCACATTAGCGAAGAGTATTACTAGGTAACACCGTCTGCTAATACGGAGAATAGAGCTGGATAGGAGCGACCATCTATAGCCTTGTCTTAATTATCTATTGAATACGCCGAAAATTGCCACTTCTTTCTCAAATGGATCGACATATCCAATAAATACTTAATACAAAGCCATAGGTGGCTAAACAAATTAGTTTGATAAACTAAATGATAATGAACTTACAAGGTCATAAAATACCACAAATATCTCCAAAAGAGATAACCAGATCTTTTAACAAAAGATGAATCATAACAAGCCTCATATCACCGGCAACTTAAATAAACAAAGGATACGAATATCCCAAAATAAGCCAAAAGGCAAATAACAAATACCAATAAAGGTAACACAAGTTTCCACAGGGTAATCGCTATATATCGTGTGGTTCAAAGAACCTACACCGAAGGGCGATACACTAGGGAAATATAATTGTCAAAGAAACAAAAGATGCTCGAGCTCAATACTGTATAACAAAGATCCACAAGCCCGAAGGCAACAAACCTAAATATCTCTCGAGCGGTGACGAATGACCAACTCCAAAAGCAATACTATAGGGCAACAAACCCGAAGGTACAAGCCCGAAGGCAACAAACCCCGAAGGCTCAAGCCCGAAGGCAACAAACCCCAAAGGCAACAAACCCCGAAGGCTCAAGCCCGAAGGCAACAAACCCCGAAGGCTACCAACCGTAGTGGCGAAGGTCCGGAGGCCCAGTACTGGACACCACTAACTGGAAGAATGTGTTACAACTCTTAGAAAGGAACCCGAAAAATGTTAACGTGAGTCTCATACCACACGTTCTCACTAAACAGTTTACTAACCGTTAGTCAATGTCACACTCAAAGCAGTACAAAGTTCACCTCATCTCATCGGTAAACCAGACCCAAAGGTCAAAACGGTCAAATGAATAGATTAGGAATTAACTAAAAAGATAAACACACGTGTTCATAGCACGCGTTTTATTTAATAATTTAATTCTCCTCCCTCTTCACTCGAAGTGCAAAATTGTGTGTTTTATATAGAAATTATAAGTTGGAGAAACGAGCTTTTAATACCATTTAAAAAGATCACTTTATAAAAACCCATGTACGAAATCTAAAAAACTAATCATCAACGTCAAAAATGCGATAACAACTAATTGGATCCACAAGAATCGATAAAAATGGAAATTCACTCAAAAATAGGCAAATAGGCAAAAATAGGCAGTTCCAGACGTCTGATTTAAAATCCAGACGTATGGATTTATTCACTGGAAATTCAGAAACCTTCCAAACGTCTTGAGGGTGGCTTCAGACGTTTGACATGTTGCATCAGACGTCTGACTCTGTTTTTTGCCATTTTTATAAATTTTTGCCGTATTTTTGTTTTCCAGGTTTAAAACCAGACGTCTGAACTTGCATTTCAGACGTCTGAAGACCTGGTCTGGGCAACAATTTGCCTAGACCTTGATGGGCAAAACGAATGGAAAGCTATCGGACGAGCAACGAAGACTAGGGGATTACGCCAAGCGACAACCCAGTCTTATAGGCTCTTCGATACACCCCAAACAACATGTCCAAATATCCACAATAGGATCTTTAAAGATTTTATCTCCAAAACACCAAAATTTGGAGAATTCACCATATCAATCCAAATCAAAAGCAAATGAACATGAATAGAGGTTAGGAATTCATACCTAACAACAATGAAAGCTATAGACGTAGATGTGAGTTCAAAAACTCACCTTTTACTCAAAAACACAAGAGGGAAGCTATAGAGCAAGGCAAGAACAATCACTCTTCAATTTTAACCCAAGAAGCTTCAATCTAATGCTCAAAAGAAAAACATTTCTTAAGTTAGGATTTAGGAAATTTCTGAAATTGAAGAGAGATTGAGATGGAGAAGATACGGAGGGTGCTTACCTAAGCTTCTCTTAGATTTTGGAGCTAGAACTTGAGTTTGCAAATGAATCTAGGGCTTAGGAATTTCTAATTCCTTTTCTCTTTCCCCATTTTTCTAAAGCTTGAAGTGTTAGGAAATGATAGAATGAATGAAGAGGAGAGGGGGGGTGGAGTTAGGATATAAGATGAGTTGGGTCAAACCCAAACCCAAGCCCAAAGCCCTAAGTGAAAAATAGCAAATTATACTCAACTCCAAACATATCGATGTTTATACTCAAAAAGGTCGCAAATGCCATTTTGGACTCAATAGAAGTGGTCTCGAGTCCCAATTCGACTGTTTTCAAAAAGTGACATTTCAGACTTTAATCCGACTAACGATGCTATATTTAAATAAAATATTTAAATGTACAATCGTAAAATATGCGGGTTGTTACAGACTCCCTTCCTTAAAGAAATTGCGTCCTCGCAATAATTAAGAGGAAAATAAAAAGTAACAACCATAAAAGCATATCAACAGAAAAGAAAATTTGAAATAAGAAGTTCACCATAAAGAGCACGAAAGAGTAAGTCCGGATGTGTTTGCTCGATGAATTATCAAGATTCCCAAGAGCAATCCTTAGGATTTGAGGACCATTGAACTTTCACAAGAAGAACATCTTTATTTCGAAGGCGTTTAACCTCCGAAGTAATGATACGAATAGAATGTTGCTCATAAGTCAAATTTGGTGAAACTTCAATTTCTTCAATTACACCGGGCTCAAGAATAGAATCGGAATCCCTAAGGTATTTCCGTAGTTGAGAGATGTGGAAAACGTCATGAATAGCAAAAAAAAATTGAGCCGGTAATAAAAGAGGTGATAAGCCACGAAAACAATGTGTTCGGTGATGCGAAATGGACCAACATATCGAGGTGCTAATTTTCCCGATCGACTAAGACGCACAACACCCATCAAAGGTGAAACACGATTGAACACCAATAAAATCTTGCCCTAAAACCAGCTTCTCACCGGCTTCAAGCCAACACGAAGAAAATCGGCATGGCCTTCCGTAGAGTGCCTTGAAAGGTGCCATACCAATACAAGATTGGAAGCTTATTATAGGAAGAAAACTCAACAAGAGACATATGATCTTCCCAACTTCCACCAAAATCAAGAACACATGCACGAAAGGAATCTTCAAGAGTTTGATTCACACGCTCTATTTGTCCATCGGATTGAGGACGATAAGTGGTGCTAAAATTTAGCTTTGTTCCCAAAGCTTTTGAAGACCTTACTAAAATCCACTAGTAAAATAATGGATCATGATTGCTAACAATAGAAGTAGGAACTCCATGCAATATAACAGGACATAGAGTTTAGCCAAAAGAGGTATAGTCCAAAAGAGAAGGACGAGCCTCAACGCTACACAAAACAAGAGATGAACATGAATCGGATTCACGATCTCGAATCTCACAAGTGGATAAAGTCTCGAGATCACTCCATTCGGATATCATTATGGAAACAACCGCTTGCTGCTCTCGGCTTAAGGGCATCGACAACAAGATTGCCCTTTCCGGAAGTATAAAAAAATATCAAGATCATAAGATGCAAGGAACTCGAGCCAACGTTGTTGACGCAAATTGAGTTCCTTTTGAGAAAACAAATACTTCGAAGATTTACGATCGGTGTAGAGAACAAATTTCTCTCCCAAAAGATAATGACGCCAAAATCTAAGAGCGAAAACAATAGCCGCGAGCACCAGATAATGAATGGCATATCTAGTCTCGACAAGCTTTAATTATCAAGAAGCAAATGCGATAACACATTCTCTTTGCAAGAGAATGACACCAAAACCAATATGACTAGTATCGATACAAACAATAAAGTCTTGGTTCCCTTTGGGAATCGCAAGAATAAAAGCATCGGAAAAGAGTTCCTTTAATCGATTCTCTTTCCCGAAAAGCTAAGACTTTAAAAATTATAGTTAACTTTATATATTCATCTTTTTAGAAAAAATAACTTTTTACAAGAGTTTACTGTGTTTGACTGTCTCATCATAGCGTTTAGGAGATTCCTATCGATAACGTTGATCAAGCGCATCGACCAGAATTCTTAAAGCACTCAATGGGCAAAACAACACAAAATCATCTTATATGTGATAAACATGTCTCTTATAAAATTTACAAATATTCTTTGCTCGTTTTAAGAACAAAACCCAATCATACTTATAAATATCTTATTAAAAAGATTTGCAAATTTTAAATTTGTTATTTTCATCCATAATCAATAAATATAAGGATAAACTAATCGAGATATTCGTAGAATACTCGATTCACAAATTGGATGAAATAAGGTAAAAGGTTCGTCAAATCGAATGACATAACGAACCACTCACAAGAATCATAACGAGTGCGGAATGCGGTAAGTGGAATGCTACCCTCCGCAACTCGTAGCTGATGAAAACAAGTGGCAAGGTCGAGCTGAAAAGACCTTAGCACCATTCAATAGATTGCTTAGGTGATAATCCTAAGACAAGCTCAAATATACCGGAAAATTCACAAACTACCTGAATGAGAGAAATAATATTCTCCTCATCCCGTAGGTTTAAAGAATTAAAATGATATCACCGAATTTGGAAATCAAAATCATTAAGAACAAAAGAAATCTGCTTAGCAGATTGAGGATGTCGAAGATATATAGTCCGCTCAGGACATAGGATGTGGGCTTCATAATGATCAAGCCAATCCTTTCCCGAAAAAAAAATCAATTTCGAAGCCTAAGTAACGCATAACTTGCAAATCGGCTCGAAAAGAATAATCACATAAAATAATCTCGACATTTTTACAAAGCAAACTGAGTGTTGCGAATCCACCAACCGGATTTGCAATTCTCAGTGAAGTCATCAAACCGATAATATTTAAAGAAAAAGAATCAACAAGTTCTTTTGATATAAAAGAGTGGGACGCACCCGTATCAAAAGAAACCAAATAGGAAGATCACGAAATAAAATAATGTCATCAAGGATAGGAGGAGAATTACCTTTGGGCTGAGAAGAACCTCCAGATGCCTTAGCAACATAAAGATTGCCAGACCTGGCATTAACAGGAACAGTAGGGCAGGATGAAACAAGATGACCTTCCAACTTGCAATAATGGCAGAAGAGAGGCTTAGGACAAGCTCGAATTATATGATTAGGAGAACCACAATTGAAACAAATCCGAACGGAAGGTGTTCCAGCAGATTGAGAGTTAGAACCAGATTCAACGGGCTTTTTCTTCTTGCAAGGGAAAAATTCCCGCTTATGAAATGGAAACTTCTTATTATTGGGGTTCTTGCGAACCTCAACATCATCACCACTATCACACTCCTTCTCGATGGTTTCGAGATGAAGTGCCGAGTCAACCAACTCCTTAAAAGAAAGCTTAAGCTGAAGCATTAAAGACTTCTTAAGATATTTCTTAAGACCAGAGACAAACTTCAGATTCTTCTTATAAGAGGTGCTAATGAATTCAAGACCATACTTAGATAAGGCCTCGAATGATGCAACATACTCAGAGACGGAGGACTTCCCTTGCTTCAACTCAAGGAAGCGACGGGCTAATAAAACTTTCTCAGATTCAGGAATGAATTTGAGTTCGAATCGTTCCCGAAACTGAGTCCAAGAAAGAACAGACTCATCAAGTTCGGCTACAAGAAGCTCGTACCAATCAAGGGCACACTCTTGCAATAAGCTAGAAGTTATAAGAACTTGATCGTAGCCAGAAAGATCCATGCGAGAGAAGATACGCTCGCATGTGTGAATCCAAGCTTGGACCTCAAGAACGGACTCGGAGCCTTTGAATGGCTTTCCTCCAAGATGAGAAAAATCACTGCATAGGCGTGCAAAGGCAGACTTGCATGGAGGAGATGCTCGAGTAGGAGCAGGAGGCTGACTGCTCCTAAATAACTCCAAAAACTGCTCGGCAGACATATAAACGCCGTCCGGATGTGAGTCGCTAGATTGCCCAGCATCCGAGCGTCGTCTTCTGCCTCTTCCAGCCATTAGCCGAAAGTTAAGATAAGATAAAGATTATTCACAAGGTAGATATCATTAATTCAAATATGGAATATTACGGAATAAATGCATTCCTAGACGTATTCCCAACATTCTATCTACCCCAAAGGCACAGAAAGAATAAAGGCACGATGATACAAAGATTCGTAACATTCGTAATACACTTTGATGTACTGTAATATGTGTCCCTGTTTTATGTTTATCATATTTTGTTCTGAACTCGGTTCTGATAACCAAGCTGTGACGCCCCACTCCGAGACCCACATTAGCGAAGAGTATTACTAGGTAACACCGTCTGCTAATACAGAGAATAGAGCTGGATAGGAGCGACCATCTATAGCCTTGTCTTAATTATCTATTGAATACGCCGAAAATTGCCACTTCTTTCTCAAATGGATCGACATATCCAATAAATACTTAATACAAAGCCATAGGTGGCTGAAGGATCTATCAGAATAAAATATAACAACTCAATGTAATATACATCACAGAACAGTAGATCAACACATACATTTACACATATACAGATACATTACAGAGTATATAAAATGATACATGTCAAGTGGTAAAGCAAACCACAAAGTACAGGCAAGTCAAAAGAATACATATCAGAGTTACAGCCAAAAAGGACTACACAAAAAGCTATAACCAAAAAGGAGCTAGCAGAATAGTCCATGCGGAAGTAAAATTGGCTAAGTCTAATGTACCTAACCTGAAACATCTCGGTCTGACCCGAGTATAAAATACACTGGTCAGTCTAGCTAAACAAATCAGTTAGATAAACTAAATGATAATGAACATACAAGGTCATAAAATACCATAAATATCTCCAAAAGAGATAACTAGATCTTTTAAAAAAAGATGAATCATAACAAGCCTAATATCATCAGCAACTCAAATAAATAAAGGATATGAATATCCCAAAACAAGCCAAAAGGCAAATAACAAATACCAATAAAGGTAACACAAGTTTCCACAGGGTAATCGCTATATATCGTGTAGTTCAAAGAACCTACACCGAAGGGCAATACACTAGGGAAATATAATTGTCAAAGAAACAAAAGATGTTCGAGCTCAGTATTGTATAACAAGGATCCACAAGCCCGAAGGCAACAAACCCAAATATCTCTCGAGCGGTGACGAATGACCAACTCCAAAAGCGATACTATAGGGCAACAAACCCGAAGGCACAAACCTGAAGGTACAAGCTCGAAGGCAACATACCCGAAGGCAACAAACCCCGAAGGCTCAAGCCTGAAGGCAACAAACCCCGAAGGCAACAAACCCCGAAGGCTCAAGCCCGAAGGCTCATGCCCGAAGGCAACAAACCCCAAAGGCAACATACCCCGAAGGCTCAAGCCCGAAGGCAACAAACATCGAAGGCAACAGACCGTAGTGGCGAAGGTTCGGAGGCCCAGTAATGGACACCACTAACTGGCAGAATGTGTTACAACTCTCAGAAAGGAACTTGAAAAATGTTAACGTGAGTCCCATACCACACGTTCGCTCTAAACGGTTTACTAACCGTTAGTCAATTTCACACTCAAAGCAGTACAAAGTTCACCTCATCTCATCGGTAAACCAGACCCAAAGGTCAAAACGGTCAAACGAATAGATTAGGAATTACCTGAAAAGATAAACACAGGTGTTCATAGCATGCGTTTTATTTAATCATTTAATTCTCCTCCCTCTTCGCTCGAAGTGCAAAATTGTGTGTTTTATATAGAAATTATAAGTTGGAGAAACGAGCTTTTAATACCATTTAAAAAGATCACTTTATAAAAACCTGTGTACGAAATCTAAAAAAAGAATCATCAACGTCAAAAATGCGATAACAACTAATTGGATCGACAAGAATCGATAAAAATGGAAATTTACTCAAATATAGGCAGTTCTAGACGTCTGATTTAAAATCCAGACGTATGGATTTATTCACTGGAAATTCAGAAACTTTCCAGACGTCTTGAGGGTGGCTTCAGACGTTTGACATGTTGCATCAGACGTCTGACTCTGTTTTCTGCCATTTTTATAAGTTTTTGCCGTATTTTTGTTTTCCAGGTTTAAAACCAGACGTCTGAACTTGCATTTCAGACGTCTGAAGACCTGGTCTGGGCAACAATTTGCCTAGACCTTGATGGCCAAAACGAATGGAAAGCTATCGGACGAGCAACGAAGACTAGGGGATTACGCCAAGCGACAACCCAGTCTTATAGGCTCTTCGATACACCCCAAACAACATGTCCAAATATCCACAATAGGATCTTTAAAGATTTATCTCCAAAACATCAAAATTTGGAGAATTCACCATATCAATCCAAATCAAAAGCAAATGAACATGAATAGAGGTTAGGAATTCATACCTAACAACAATGAAAGCTATAGACGTAGATGTGAGTTCAAAAACTCATCTTTTACTCAAAAACACGAGAGGGAAGCTATAGAGCAAGGCAAGAACAATCTCTCTTCAATTTTAACCCAAGAAGCTTCAATCTAATGCTCAAAAGAAAAATATTTCTTAAGTTAGGGTTTAGGAAATTTCTGAAATTGAAGAGAGATTGAGATGGAGAAGATACGGAGGGTGCTTACCTAAGCTTCTCTTAGATTTTGGAGTTAGAACTTGAGTTTGCAAATGAATCTAGGGCTTAGGAATTTCTAATTCCTTTTCTCTTCCCCCATTTTTCTAAAGCTTGAAGTGTTAGGAAATGATAGAATGAATGAAGAGGAGAGGGGGGTGGAGTTAGGATATAAGATGAGTTGGGTCAAACCCAAACCCAAGCCCAAAGCCCTAAGTGAAAAATAGCAAATTATACTCAACTCCAAACATATCGATGTTTATACTCAAAAAGGTCGCAAACGCCATTTTGGACTCAATGGAAGTGGTCTCGAGTCCCAATTCGACTGTTTGCAAAAAGTGACATTTCGGACTTTAATCCGACTAACGATGCTATATTTAAATAAAATATTTAAATATACAATCGTAAATATGCAGGTTGTTAACTCTACTGGAGAAAGCTTGTTACTTGAGATTGACGACGGACTTGTCTAGAGGCTTTTAGGCCGAGGCATTATCAACTGCGGCTCATATCATAAATTGAATTCCGTGCTCAGCCATAGATAGGAAGATTCCAGAGGAAAAGTGGAGAGGTAAAGTAGTGTATCTTGGTTACTTCCGAATTTTTGGTTGTCTTGTGTACGTTTACTATACAGGTGATGACAAGTTGGAGGCTAGAGCATACAAGGGCATACTAATGGGATGCACCGATGGTATCAAAGGGTATCGAATTTGAAACTCTGTTGATCGGAAGATTGTTCATTTCAGACATGTTACTTTTGATGAGTCTGTATGTTCAATCCGAAGGAGAAGCTACCTACCACATCAGAAGATTATGATAGGCTTAAGGAGATGGAAGAAGTTCCCGTGTTCCAGCCAAATAGTGGAGTTGTTGTTGATGCTATCAAGGATAACGCAGTTGATGAAACATCATATGATAGTCCACAGGTACCTTCTAGTAGTACTGGTGATGTGCATGAATCTAGAGGAAGTTCAGTTCAAGGTGGAGCTGAAAGAAGTTTAAGCAGTACCTACCCAGATCAGTCGTAGAGCTATTAGGCTTCCCGAAAGGTAAGATGATTGGCAGTTTGCAAACCTTAGCCTTGGTGATCAGTTTGACTATGCCCTACATATGGTTCATGAGGAGCCGCTTGATCTTGATGAATCTTTGAAGTCATGTGACAGTTTGACGTGGATGTGCGCTATGGAAGAGGAGTTAGAGTCGTTGAAGAAGAACAAGACTTGGGATTTGGTACCACCTCTTTAAGGAAGTCGAGCTATAGGTTGCAAGTGGGTGTTCAAGGTGAAGGATGATGGGAGAACAAGGCTAGGCTAATTGCTAAAGGGTTTTCACAAAGAAAGGGATCGGAGTATTATGAGATATTCTCTCCAGTAGTGAGGCATACGTCCATCCGCATTTTGCTCGCTATCGCCGCAGCTCATGACTTAGAGCTGGAGCAACTGGACATGAAAACCGCTTTCTTGCATGAAGAATTGGATGAGACATGAAAACCGCTTTCAAGAAAACCGCTTTCTACATGAAACAGCAAGAATGATTTGTTGTAGATGGGAAAGAAAATTGGGTTTGCAAATTGAAGAAGTCTTTGTATGGACTTAAGCAGTCACCTAGACTATGGTACAAGAGGTTTGACTCTTTTATGCTTTCACTTGGTTTTGATCGTAGTATCAAAGACGCTTGTGTGTACTTCAAGCATTTAAAGAATGGTAGATGGGTGTACCTACTCTTGTACGTGGATGATATATTGATTGCTCCTAAGGATAAGGCTGAAATCGATAGTTTAAAGCGAAAGCTAAAAGCGGAATTTAGAATGAATGGCCTTGGAGAAGCAAAGAAAATTTTGGGTATGGAAAACCAAACGGATGAAAGCTAGGACTTTTGAGCCTCATTCAAAAGGAGTACATTCGAAAGGTGCTTGCTCGGCTTAGCATGGAAGGGAAAAAGGCAATTAGTACACCCATGCCTTTGCATATACAGCTTTCTAGTAAAGGCTCTCCGATCTCTTAAAAGGACAAGGCTTATATGATGAAGGTCCCATATGCAAGTGCATTTGGCAGCTTGATGTACGCCATGGTCTGCACTAGGCCTGACATTGCACGGGCGGTTGGATTGGTGAGTAGGTTCATGGAAAATCCAGGAAAGACGCATTGGGAAGTAGTGAAGTGTATCTTCAGACACCTTAGAGGAACTCCAAACCATGGACTTTCATTGGCGGCAGAGGAGGAGATTTTAGCTTGGTTGGATTTTGTGATTTCGACTATGCCGGTGATAGAGATCGAAGGAAGTCAACCTCCGGATATGTGTTCACCATTGGTGGGACAATGATCAGTTGGAGAGCGAGGTTGCAGAAGATTGTGGCTTTGTCCACTATAGAAGCAGAGCTCATAGATGCGGTTGAAGCAGCTAAGAAGGCGCTTTATTTAAGCAGATTGTTGTGTGATTTGGGCTTTGTATATGAAGGTGTGGATGTGTACTGTGACAGTCAGAGTGCAATTCACTAAGCTGAAAATCTGGCATTCAGCTCGAGGACGAAGCATATTGAGGTGAGAGAGTCGTTCCTTGTCTCGATGAGTGAAGAGAAGCTAGTTCGTCTTCAAAAGGTTCACACAAAGGAGAATGCAATAGACATGCTTACCAAGTCATTGCCTATTTCTAAGTTCGAGCATTGCTCGGACTTGATTCGCTTAATGAAGTGCTAGATGCCATAGGGTGGCACGGGGGAGAGTTGAGATGGTTTATGGAGATGTTTGTTTTCATGGTGGAGATTGATAGGTTCTATACAGACTGGGAACTTCGAACACTTTATTGACGGGGGGTGGCCTTGCCGGAGTTCGTTGACAGAGCGTAATGGGTGATGACATTGCCGTAGCTCATTGGGTAAGTATCCATTGCTTGGAGCATAGTGGTATTGTTGGAATTGGAAGGCTTGTATGAAAATTGTTATCAAGGTGGAGATTGTTAGATGTGATACCAATTTCATCGGAGAAGAAAATGCCAAGGTAGAAGTAGGAGTCCTTGAAGCCACAGTGTTGCGGAGAAGCTTGGAGGCCGAACCAGAAGTCTGGTTCAGTGAAGGAAATGCCAGACCAAAGATTTGATCCGCTGGAGTTCGTTAGGTGAGAAGGTGACCTCGTTCGGTGGAAGACCAGAGCAGAATTTTGGTCCGGTGGTAGTGCTTCGAACGGCAGTGAAGGCAAGTGGAAGTCTCGTTCGATGATGGGAGATGTCGGACCAAAGATTTGGTTCAGTGGTGATTGGAGGGTGCCGCTCCAAATATCTTGTTCGGTGGTAATGCCGGACCAGGTGGTTGGCCCGGTGTTGTTTGGAGTTGGAGCGGCAATGTTCGTTCGGCGGGAGGCAGAAGAGAAGCAAAGGTTTTGGAGCGGTAAAGATGTTTACCGGTCCAATTATTTTGTTCGGGCATTATGCCGAACCAAATTAGTTTTGGGTAATGCCGAACCAAATGAGATGTTATGTTTGCCGGTCCAGACGCGCCGAACCAGATGCATGCCGAACCAAGTAGTGCCGCTCCAGATATTTGGTTCGGGTATTGGATCATGCCGGTTCAGATCTTGAGTGTTATTTACCGAACCAAATCATGCCGGACCAGATTTGTCGAACCAAATCTCAGGACTGCTATATAGCAGCTATCCCTCTCATTTCTTCACTCTATAAATAGTGGAGCTTCTGGAAAACAATGGCAGCCATTTTAGAGAGCTGAAACTCTGCAGAATTTTGTCTGCATTGTTAATTCTTCTTATTTATAGCCTCCAAAAGTGAATCAATGTTGTAACTCTAATCTTTCAGTGATTAATAAAATCTCCTCACTCCAAGTGGACGTACATACACTGCCTCGCGGTAGTGAAACCACTATAAATACGGGTGTTATTTATTTTTCTGCATTGCATGGATCTGCGACTGTCTGTTCTGGTGTTTATCTCTATTTATTTCGTCTCACAACAATCACGATCCAGTTGTTTTCCGCTGCGTTGGGTTTTTTATTCCCTTAATCATCTGAAGGGATTTTCTCCAACATACTTACGTCTAAGGATACAAAATGGCCTTCGTGTTAAGATGGAGATAGTTTCTGGTACGAGTTTGCTTTGCTATGACTTTAAACAAAAGTCAAGGTTAGACATTAAATGATATTGGAATTTATCTTCCTCAACCAGTGTTTATTCATAGTCAGCTGTACGTTGCATATCAAGAATAACATCTCATTCTGGGTTGAAACTACTAGTGGGTTCACAAGATCAATGATATCAGACATAAATAAAAAATATTGTGTACAAAGAAATATTCAAGAATTTGATAGGTATATACTCTTTTTTTTAGTTCGTACAGCATACTGCGCACAAAGTCATAATTATATCTGCTTATTATTTGTAATTTACTGATTTTTTACTACAGAAAACAAGAGTTAGTAGTCATCATACCAGACGAAGACAGTTATATGCAAACTTCTTACTGCAGGTACATTATGCATTCGTTGTTTTTTTCATTATTCAACACAGTGTAACAAACTGTCATTATATCACCAAATCCTCACTGTTTTGTACCTTCTACCAATATATGTAAAGTTGTTTAAATTGGTCCTCTCCTACTCATGACACATATTTTTGATATCAAATGCAGTGGGGTATCTATGACACAGAATGTCCGCACTATTTGAGTTCAAAAGTAAAATGAAGGCAGTCTACACTCATGGTGATAGGATGATAACTGTTTTTGTCTTCATTTTGTTCAATCTGTTGCTCCTTACCCATCTTTCTTTTATTCAAGACTTTTTATTGCTTTTTATATGATTTCATGGTATTTAATTTTTACTATTGAACTGAGATTGTATGCATAGATTATGCAGATGATGAATCTATTAATTGAATTCAGTCATGGATGGATGTGATTATTTATTAATGTGGTTCATCAAATATGGTCAATTGTTTATAATTTTTATAGCTATAAGTATATGTTTAAACCTCTTTGCTTGTCTGCTCAAATCCACTTATCTGTTGTATATTGAACTAAGAAGCAAAACCTTTGGTGAATTGGGTTATGCATTTTTACAAAATACCTTACATACCCAGATTTAGGAATCCCAAATTTTTATAAGAACTCAGTTTTGACTACTTTTCTCTATAGATGCGTTTATATGAATTCCAACTCCATCTCATATGTTTGAACAATTTTTATGTTAAACTGTCAGAAAATATGATAATGGTTTTTCATTTAATTCTATAATTAAATTTTGCGAAACATACAAAATAACAAATCTGCTAAATTACATAGAAACTTTAGAAAGCAAAATTTATTGTTGCCTAACTTTTATGATTGTTTTGTTCTAGTATTATTTGATCAAAAATACAAAATAAAAAATTAGTTAAATTGTAGTCAATGATCCATTCAATGTAGAATTATCTATTTCCATTTTAGCAGTTATTTCCACATTATTAGTTACAATACCATCCTTGACGCAGCCCGGAAGTAGATCTGAACCAGCGGTCAAATCTATCCAGGATCCAATTACAAATTGCGGAAAAATGAATCGATGTAACAAGATAAATTGATGAATTGATGATACCCAAGTGCCCAAATCCGTTGATCTCTCGAGATACCGAATTCTAGCTATCTTCAACACGTTGATCGCACACGATACCACATTAGAAGATCTACGATTCTTCGACGTTGATCTCGCGCACGAGATTCCGTGAATCGGCTTCAAAATCGTTGATTCGAGCGCACTCGAATACCCGAAGTTGGAGAAAGGAGATCACACTCAACTTCCAATTTTAATAGAGGCACAAAGCTCTCAACAAATTTTATTCAAAATTCAACTCCCATTACAAATGACCATACACCCCTATTTATAGAGAAAGTACAACACCACACGACTCAACACAATTACAACACGACTTAACAAACAACTCAAGAAAACAATCAGGCGACTCAACATCTGGACGAAGCGACTTAACTTCCACATGACATAAGATAATTCGCGACTTAGGTCGTCACGCAACAACGACCTAAAAACAGTAGTCTCACGACTTAAGATCTCAGCAGCAAGAATTCACAACTTAAGGAACTTCAGGTGATATAAGAATTCACAACATAAGATCTGGCAGCATACTGGAACGACTTAGAGAAGGACGCGCTGCATTCTTTGAGTCGCTGCTTTTGAAGTCAGGTGATCTAGGGTTTGCAATTTCGACTTAGGGCTTCGATTTAGGGTTGAGGCTGAACGACTTATGAGGCGGCGCGACTTATGGTTGTGGAGCGACTCAGACTTGTGGCGATTTGGGCTTCTTCGCCTTCGCGACCTATGGAAGCGTGATTCAGGGAAGCGACTTTGGAGGAAGAAACGACTTAAGGTAAGTCGTTTATCTCGCGCTGCATCATCCTCCCCTGGTTAAAAAGAATTCGACTCCGAATTCACACTTTCCTCTTCTTCGACATGCTTATTCTCATGATATGGAATCAAGTGTTTGACGTTGAAAACGTCAGCAGTATGGATATGATCCGACAATCTTAACTGATAAGCATTCTCATTAATCTTCTTTATGATTTCCAAAGGCCCAATCTTTCTAGCAGCCAGTTTGTTGTAAGTACCAACAGGAAATCGATCCTTAGTCAATACTGCATATACAAAATCTCCTTCTTTGAACTCAACATTTCGTCGCTTAATATCCGTGGATTGCTTATATTTCTCATTCGCCTTATGCAATCGTTCCTGCACAACCTTGTGGCACTCTTGCAATTCATTCAAAAAATCACTAGCCCGTTTGATCACTCCCTTCTGCTGTGGTACTGTAGATAAATCTAATGGTCCCTTAGACATTGTTGAGTAAACGACCTGGAATGGACTGAACCCAGTGCTACGATTAACTGCATGGTTGTGTGCAAACTCAGCTTGACACAGCTTGGAATCCCAACTCTTCAAATTGTCATTCACGAGGCATCTCAATAGATTACCTAGGGATCTATTCACAACTTCTGTCTGTCCATCCGTCTGTGGATGATAAGCACTACTGAATTTCAGCTTTGTCCCGACCATTCTCCATAGACTCATCCAAAAATGACTCAGTTAATGAGTGTCTCTATCCGATACAATAGATTCAGGCAACCAACCCATGAAGACGATAGATCTCTCTGAAATATAATTGTGCGACATTAACCGCATCTGCCGTCTTCTTGCATGCGATAAAATGTACCATTTTTGAAAACCGATCAACCACCACATAGATAGAATCATTGCCACGTTGCGTTCTCGGCAATCCCAATACAAAGTCCATAACATCCACCCATGGTTTAGTAGGTATAGGCAACGGCATATATAAACCTGCATTTGTTGCGGTCCCCTTTGAAACTTGACAAATATGGCACCTCTGAACGAACTTTTCAACCTCCTTCCTCACCGACGGCCAAAAATAAGACTTTGAGATCAACTGCATAGTACGGTCACGGCCCACGTGTCCTTCTTCATGTAATTCTTTGATGATTTTCATTCGCAGACTATAATCTGGAATACACAACTGATTTCCTTTGAATAGAAAACCATCAACCAGCGTATATCCATCCATGTTTCCCTATTTGACTTTGTCTAGGATCTTGGAAAAATATGAATCTGAAGTAAGAAAATCTGGAAGTAAGTCAAAACCCATCACCTCGACTCGCATGGTTGTTAGTAAATTATTCCTCCGACTCAATGCATCGGCGACGCGATTAGTTACTCCAGACTTGTGTTTTACGACAATGTAAATTGCTGCAAATAAGCTATCCACGATGCATGCCTAGCTGCAATTTTATTCTGCCCTTGTAAATGTTTCAATGCTTCATGATCGGTATACAAAACAAATTCTTTGTGGAACAAGTAATGTCTCCAATGTTTCACGGCCTGCACAATAGCATAAAACTCCACATCAATAGTACTGTATCTCATCTTTGCTCCAGAAATTTTTTCACTGAAATAGGCAATTGGATGACCCTTCTGACTCAACACTCCTCCAATTCCAACTTTGGACACATCTGTATGTAACTCAAATAGTAACTGAAAATCTGGCAACACTAGAATCGGTTCTGATGTTAACAGTTCCTTGATCTGTTCAAAAGAAGATCCCGCCTCTTTCGTCCATGAAAAATGCTTTCCTTTCATACAATCAGTAACAGGATCCATCACACTACTAAAGTGCGGTATAAATCTTCGATAAAATGAAGCTAACCCATGGAAACTTCTGACTTCTGTTATAGTTTTGGGCTGTGGCCAATTTCTGATTGCGGCTACTTTACTCTGGTCCACTTGTATCCCTTCCTTGGACACGACATAACCCAGAAATAAAACACTCGGCGTCATGAGCACGCACTTCTTCGTCGCTGCATAGAACTGTTCTTGAAGAAGAATAGTTAACACCTTTCGCAAGTGTTGAACATACTCCTCTGTGCTAGCACTATATATCAAGATATCATCAAAGTAGACTACAACAAACTTCCCGATGTAAGGTCTGAAAATTTGATTCATCACCCTCATAAATGTACTTGGTGCATTAGATAGACCAAATGGCATGACCAGCCATTCATATAATCCTTCCCGAGTCTTGAATGATGTCTTCCATTCATCACCTGGTCTTATGCGAATCTGATGATAACCACTCTTAAGGTCGATCTTAGAAAAGATTACAGACCCACTAATTTGATCCAATAGATCATCAAGTCTTGGCATAGGAAATCTGTATCTGACAGTTATTTTGTTGAGTGCCCTGGTGTCTGTACACATTCTCCACGAACCATCTTTCTTTGGCACCAACAGAGCTGGTACAGCACAAGAACTGAGACTCTCTCGAACACGCCCTTGCTCAAGCAACTCCTCAACCTCTCTCCTCAACTCTTCATGCTCTTTCAGACTCATACGATAATGCGGCCTATGCGGTAAAACAGCACCCGGCACTAGATCAATTTGATGTTGTATGTCCCTTAGTGGCGGTAAATCCTTGGGTAATTCCGCAGAAAAGACATCTTCAAATTCATTTAACACCGGTCTAACCTCCGTAGGAATTTCAAGATCTTCACTTGTTTCATACCCAATCAACATAAACAATTCAGCACTATCTTCTACTTCTTTAACAAATTCTCTCGAAGATAATAGACTAGTTGGTTCCACTTTCTTCTCTGACTTGCCTTCACTTTGTTCACGCTTCTTAGGAACTAAGGTGATTTGAGTACCTTCGAACATGAAACTATAGCTGTTGGTGCGACCATTATGTTGTACAGCTCTATCATATTGCCATGGTATTCCCAATAGTAGTTGACACACATCTATATCGACAACATCACACCATATTTTATCTTTGTACTTCTTCCCAATAGAAAATGTAACAAATGCTCGTCTTCCCACTGTCACTTCTCCACCTTTCTTTAGCCATGCCAGTTTATAAGGTCTAGGGTGTTTTTCAGTCTTCAACCCTAACTTCTTGATGGCTTCTTCAGAAATAATGTTATCGCAGCTTCCCGCATCAATAACAAATCGACAAACCTTTCCCAAGATAGTACATGTAGACTGAAAGATATTGCTTCTCAGCCAACTAGAATCATTCTCATGCTTTGGCGTTAAACAAGACCTCCTCATCATCAAGTTACACCCTTTGTCTCCTGACACAACTTCTTCATCTTCATCAAACTTCGGTGGTTGAGAATAATCAATTTCAGCTTCCACATCCTCATACTCACATTCCTCTGCAACTAATGCTCTCTTATTTGGCTTTGTACATTCATTACTTTTATGGCCAAACTCCTGACAATTATAGCACTTGATACTGTTATTGACCTTTGCTTTAGCGGCTTCATTGACAATTGGTTTATTGACTGTCTTGGAAACATTTGCACTACTACTAGCACCCTTATTCTGGTTGTTGGAACTCGTAAACACACCACTTCCTCGTCTCCCTTGTTTCTCCCAAGCTAGAGCTTTCTGATGTGCTTCAGCAACAGACATAGGATTAAACATATTAACCATGTCTTGAATTTGCATTCGTAATCCTCCAACATATCTAGCCGTTAGTTGTTCTTCGGTTTCCATAATATCATTCCTTGCAATCAATTGATAGAATTCATCTGCATAGTCATTCACTGTCTTCGTCCCTTGTCTCAAATTCTGCAAACGTTGATACATAAGAGATTGATAATTGTACGGCAAAAAAGTCGCTTTCATCATCTTTCTCATCTTCTCCCAAGTAACAACTTTTGATTTTCCCATTCTCTCCCGAGTTAGTTTAGTTTGTTGCCACCAAGCCATAGCTCTTCCCCTTAGTCTTGTAGCAATTAATTGGACTCTGTGATTCTCAGGCACATCCTTGAATTCCAAAATTTCTTCAACATTCGACAACCAATCAAGAAATTCTTCTGCTTGCATACCACCTTTGAATTCTGGAATTTCCATCCTCATACCTGACTCCCATTTACGATCATTTTTTGAATCCCGAAATTGATTTCGCACTTGGACTTGATTTCGATAATGAATACTACCTCCATCACCATCTTCTTCAAAATCAAATGTATTTCGATATCGATCCTGATTATCTACATCCCTACGACCACGCATGTTCCTTCTACCTTGTCTTTCAGCATCACGATATGGTTCATTTTCGAAACCACGTTGAGTTCCTCCCTCTTCATTTCGGTACCCATGGTGGTCTCGCATCATTGAAACTGATGATTCTCTCCTATCTCGATACGACTGGGGTGACATCCTCCTTTCTTCCGAAACCGATGGCGAAACCCTGTTTCCACCCTGGTTCGAAACTGGTGACGTTCTCCTTTGATTTTGATTCATGTCGATCATCAATTTCTCCAATTTTTAAATTCCCTCATTGAACTTTTCATTGATACGCTGCTCCATCTACTCAACTTCTTGTCTTCTATATAAATCTTCAACATTTTGATAGCGGTTAGCACGTCTCGGAGGCATGATCAAATCTTCAACAAATTCAAACACAAACTTCACTTCGATCCAAAAACTCTCGAATCAGAACTCCCCACTTGTTTGAAATCTCACGAACACCCAAATGAACAAACAACTCAATTCGAACTCCAAGAAACTTCAAATCTCGAAACTTCACACCCAACGAACTTGGGAAAGTTCGTAACCTTGCTCTGATACCAAATGACGCAGCCCGGAAGTAGATCTGAACCAGCGGTCAAATCTATCGAGGATCCAATTACGAATTGCTGAAAAATGAATCGATGTAACAAAATAAATTGATGAATTGATGATACCCAAGTGCCCAAATCCGTTGATCTCTCGAGATACCGTATTCTAGCTATCTTCAACACGTTGATCGCACAGGATACCGCGTTAGAAGATCTATGATTCTTCGACGTTGATCTCGCGCACGTGATTCCGTGAATCGGCTTCAAAATCGTTGATTCGAGCGCACTCGAATACCCGAAGTTGGAGAAAGGAGATCACACTCAACTTCCAATTTTAATAGAGGCACAAAGCTCTCAACAAATTTTATTCAAAATTCAACTCCCATTACAAATGACCATACACCCCTATTTATAGGGAAAGTACAACACCACACGACTCAACACAATTACAACACGACTTAACAAACAACTCAAGAAAACAATCAGGCGACTCAACATCTGGACGGAGTGACTTAACTTCCACACGACATAAGATAATTCACGACTTAGGTCGTCAGGCAACAGTGACCTAAAAACAGTAGTCTCACGACTTAAGATCTCAGCAGCAAGAATTCACGACTTAAGGAACTTCAGTTGATATAAGAATTCACGACTTAAGATCTGGCAGCATACTGGAACGACTTAGAGAAGGACGCGCTGCATTCTTTGAGTCGCTGCTTTTGAAGTCAGGCGATCTAGGGTTTGCAATTTCGACTTAGGGCTTCGATTTAGGGTTGAGGCTGAACGACTTATGAGGCGGCGCCACTTATGGTTGTGGAGCGACTCAGACTTGTGGCGATTTGGGCTTCTTCGCCTTCGCGACCTATGGAAGCGCGATTCAGGGAAGCGACTTTGGAGGAAGAAACGACTTAAGGTAAGTCGTTTATCTCGCGCTGCATCAATCCTCTACTAAAGTCCAGTTATATATGATTGGATTACAAGTTATGTATCAAATGGTTATTATCTTATAGAATATTTGGTCACTATAAATTGGTTTGAATTTATATAGAAAATGGATAAACTCTGTAATATTTTTTGTTAGTGTACTGATGCATTGGACTGGATATATGTTTTTAGATGTAATACTTGAACATTAACAATGCCCGCATCTTCTCTGAAGCTCGTGACTGATGTCTATATGAAACTCCAGAAGGTACTGCTATTTGAGTACTTATTTCTGCCATGATACGATCATTGCTTCTTTTCTCTTCAAACATAGATTATCTAGCAGGACTTCCTTCTATTTGCTTATTCTTGAAAATGTTAGTTCTTTTGTGATATACTTTGGGGCTAAAATAAATCTTCTCCACGTCTATTTTCAGTTTTTGCTGTAACTTTTATCTTTTTACTTACATATTTTCTACTTGCATCTACTACTTTTTTTTGGCACTATTTGTAAATTAATTCACATGATGCGACCTTTATTCCTGTCCTCACTGTTCGAATATATTTCAAATTCAGTTGTACTATATTACTCTGATTTATACACATTCTTTTCCCATACAACTTTCACAAATTTACATTTGACGATTGCTAAAGTGTACCTGCTCCATCATTATTTACTCACTAAAATAGCGCTATAAAATAATGGATTTTATTATGTGTAGCTGTTGACTAATTCGCTGTCATTGTAGGTCAGTAGGGTGGTATTATGGTAGTACATGCTTCACACATATTTAGACACTATTGGAAAGAAGAGATAATACATTGAACTTTATGCTTTAAATTCAAACAAATCTAAGCATTCGTTTGTTTGTTCTTACTGTCTTAGTTTAAATCAATGTATTCTAACATAATTAACTGATTCAACCTACGTCATGTGCTTTATTTCTTAATATTACCAAAAAAGTGTTCATTACACCTTTTGATATTTGTTCCAAAAGATATTTGTTGGCTTACTAAAAATTGTGCCTTATAGAATATCAAGTTGTATATTAAATCAAACAAGTAGCTTATTGTTGTAAGTATATTACAAGTAATACTTGACAAAGTCATACCTAAAACTAAATAGGATATAGTAAAATCTACGAGCATAAATTGGTGTAATATTTAGAGAACAGACATACATAGAGTTTATGTACAACCAATGCGTTGTCATCATTATATGGGAAAGACAGTAATCATCTTTAGTAATGTAAATATAATAAATAACATTTTACAAAGGACTTTACTTTTTTTTACTTTATGCAATAGTGTAAATATAATTACTGACATCATATAAACTATTTTAGTATAAAACATTTCATATCTCTACAAACACAACATCAAAAAAATAACTCAAACTTACTTGACCCTGTCTGATGCAGCGACATATCTTGAATCGTGAACGACATACGCGCACCCAATGCCAAGAAAGGAATTGCGAATGACTTCCTTATGTTGCGAAACCCTAAGTCGCCTCCAGCCTAGGTCGCGAACGAGCAGCTCCCTTAGGTCGCGAACGACTTCCTTAGGTCGCTGAATTCCTTAGGTCGCGAACGACTTCCTTAGGTCTCTGAAGATTCTTATGTCGCTCATCCTTATGTCGCTCTTCCATTATACCGCATTGTTCCTTATGTTGTTGCCGCTTCTTTAAGTCGCTCCTGGATGTCGAAGTTCTTATGTCGCCGCTTCTTTAAGTCGCTCTTGGATGCCGAAGTTCTTATGTCGAGAAGCTTGGGTCGCTGAAGATTTCTTATGTCGTGAAGTTTAGGTCGCTGAAGCTTTCCTTATGTCGTGAGTTTCCTTAGGTCGCTACTAGGTTTCATTTGTCAATGTGTTGTATGTTGTTAAGTCGTTTGTGTTGTAATGTGTTGTTATGTCGCATATGTTAAGTCGAGTATGTGTTGTAATTTCCTATAAATAGGGGTGTGTTGTCATTTGTAAAAGGGAGTTGAATTTTGAATAAAATTTGTTGAGAGCTTTGTGCCTCCATTAAAATTGGAAGTTGAGTGTGATCTCCTTTCTCCATCTCCGGATATTCGAGTGCGCTCGAATCAACAAAGTTGAAGCCGATTCATGGAATCTCGTGCACAAGATCAACGTCGAAGAATCGTAGATCTCCTAACACGGTATCGTGCACGATCAACGTGTTGAAGATAGCTCGAATCTGGTATCTCGAGAGATCAACGTATTTGGGCATTTGGGTATCATCAATTCATCAATTTATCTTGTTTCATCAATTCGTATTTCCGCAATTCGTAATTGGATCCGGGATAGATTTGACCGCTGGTTCAGATCTACTTCCGTAACTGCGTGATTTTTGATATCAAAGCAAGGAAACGAACTTTTCCAAGTTCGTTGGGTGTTCGTGAGATTTCAAACAAGTTGGGGAGTTTTGATTCGAATTTTTTTTGGATCGAAGTGAAGTTTGTGTTTGAATTTGTTGAAGATTTGATCATGCCTCCGAGACGTGCTAACCGCTATCAAAATGTTGAAGATTTGTATAGAAGACAAGAAGCTGAGCAGATGGAGCAGCGTATCAATGAAAAGTTCAATGAGGGTATTGAAAAATTGGAGAAATTGATGATCGACATGAATCAAAATCAAAGGAGAACGTCACCAGTTTTGAACCAGGGTGGAAACAGGGTTTCGCCATCGGTTTCGGAAGAAAGGAGGATGTCACCCCAGTCTTATCGAGATAGAAGAGAATCATCAGTTTCAACGATGCGAGACCACCATGGGTACCTAAATGAAGAGGGAAGAACTCAACGTGGTTTTGAAAATGAGCCATATCGTAATGCTGAAAGACAGGGTCGAAGAGATATGCGTGGTCGTAGGGATGTCGATGGTCAGGATCGATATCGAAATACATCTGATTTTGAGGAAGATGGTGATGGTGGTAGTATTCATTATCAAAATCAAGGCCAAGTGCGAAATCAATTTCGGGATTCAGAAAATGATCGTAAATGGGAGTCAGGTATGAAGATGGAAATTCCAGAATTCAAAGGTGGTATGCAAGCAGAAGAATTTCTTGATTGGTTGTCGAATGTTGAAGAAATTTTGGAATTCAAGGATGTGCCTGAGAATCACAGAGTCCAATTAGTTGTTACAAGACTAAGGGGAAGAGCTATGGCTTGGTGGCAACAAACTAAACTAACTCGGGAGAGAATGGGAAAATCAAAAGTTGTCACTTGGGAGAAGATGAGAAAGATGATGAAAGCGACTTTCTTGCCGTACAATTATCAATCGCTTATGTATCAACGTTTGTAGAATTTGAGACAAGAGACGAAGAAAGTGAATGACTATGCAGATGAATTCTATCAATTGATTGCAAGGAATGATATTATGGAAACCGAAGAACAACTAACGGCTAGATATGTTGGAGGGTTACGAATGCAAATTCAAGACATGGTTAATATGTTTAATCCAATGTCTGTTGCTGAAGCACATCAGAAGCTCTAGCTTGGGAGAAACAAAAGAGACGAGGAAGTGGTGTGTTTACGAGTTCCAACAACCAGAATAAGGGTGCAAGTAGCAGTGCTAATATTTCCAAGGCAGTCAATAAACCAGTTGTCAATGAAGCCGCTAAAGCAAAGGTCAATAACAATATCAAGTGCTATAATTGTCAGGAGTTTGGCCATAAAAGTAATGAATGTACAAAGCCAAATAAGAGAGCATTAGTTGCAGAGGAATGTGAGTATGAGGATATGGAAGCTGAAATTGATTATTCTCATCCACCGAAGTTTGATGAAGATGAAGAAGTTGTGTCAGGAGACGAAGGGTGTAACTTGATGATGAGGAGGTCTTGTTTAACGCCAAAACATGAGGATGATTCTAGTTGGCTGAGAAGCAATATCTTTCAATCTACATGTACTATCTTGGGAAAGGTTTGTCGATTTGTTATTGATGCGGGAAGCTGCGATAACATTATTTCTGAAGAAGCCATCAAGAAGTTAGGGTTGAAGACTGAAAAACACCCTTGACCTTATAAACTGACATGGCTAAAGAAAGGTGGAGAAGTGACAGTGGGAAGACGAGCATTTGTTACATTTTCTATTGGGAAGAAGTACAAAGATGAAATATGGTGTGATGTTGTCGGTATGGATGTGTGTCATCTACTATTGGGAAGACCATGGCAATATGATAGAGCTGTACAACATAATGGTCGCACCAACAGCTACAGTTTCATGTTTGACGGTACTTAAATCACCTTAGTTCCTAAGAAACGTGAACAAAGTGAAAGCAAGTCAGAGAAGAAAATGGAACCAACTAGTCTATTATCTTTGAGAGAATTTGTTAAAGAAGTGGAAGATAGTGCTAAATTGTTTATGATGATTGGGTATGAAACAAGTGAAGATCTTGAAATTCCTGCGAAGGTTAGACCGGTGTTAAATGAATTTGAAGATGTCTTTCCTGCAGAATTACCCAAGGATTTACCGCCACTAAGGGACATACAACATCAAATTGATCTAGTGCCGGGTGCTGTTTTACCGCATAGGCCGCATTATCGTATGAGTCTGAAAGAGCATGAAGAGTTGAGGAGAGAGGTTGAGGAGTTGCTTGAGCAAGGGCATGTTCGAGAGAGTCTCAGTTCTTGTGCTGTACCAGCTCTGTTGGTGCCAAAGAAAGATGGTTCGTGGAGAATGTGTACAGCCACCAGGGCACTCAACAAAATAACTGTCAGATACAGATTTCCTATGCCAAGACTTGATGATCTATTGGATCAACTTAGTGGGTCTGTAATCTTTTCTAAGATCGACCTTAAGAGTGGTTATCATCAGATTCGCATAAGACCAGGTGATGAATGGAAGACAGCATTCAAGACTCGGGAAGGATTATATGAATGGCTGGTCATGCCATTTGGTCTATCTAATGCACCAAGTACATTTATGAGGGTGATGAATCAAATTTTCAGACCTTACATCGGGAAGTTTGTTGTAGTCTACTTTGATGATATCTTGATATATAGTGCTAGCACAGAGGAGCACGTTCAACACTTGCGAAAGGTGTTAACTATTCTTCTTCAAGAACAGTTCTATGCAGCGACGAAGAAGTGCGTGCTCATGACGCCGAGTGTTTTATTTCTGGGTTATGTCGTGTCCAAGGAAGGGATACAAGTGGACCAGAGTAAAGTAGCCGCAATCAGAAATTGGCCACAGCCTAAAACTATAACAGAAGTCGGAAGTTTCCATGGGTTAGCTTTATTTTATCGAAGATTTATACCGCACTTTAGTAGTGTGATGGATCCTGTTACTGATTGTATGAAAGGAAAACAGTTTTCGTGGACGAAAGAGATAAGATCTGCTTTTGAACATATCAAGGAACTGTTAACATCAGCACGGATTCTAGTGTTGCCAGATTTTCAGTTACTATTTGAGTTACATACAGATGCGTCCAAAGTTGGAATTGGAGGAGTGTTGAGTCATAAGGGTCGTCCAATTGCCTATTTCAGTGAAAAACTTTCTGGAGCAAAGATGAGATACAGTACTTATGATGTGGAGTTTTATGCTATTGTGCAGGCCGTGAAACATTAAAGACATTACTTGTTCCACAAAGAATTTGTTTTGTATACGGATCATGAAGCATTGAAACATTTACAAGGGCAGAATAAAATTGCAGCTAGGCATGCATCGTGGATAGCTTATTTGCAGCAATTTACATTCGTCGTAAAACACAAGTCTGGAGTAACTAATCGCGTCGTCGATGCATTGAGTCGGAGGAATAATTTACTAACAACCATGCGAGTAGAGGTGATGGGTTTTGACTTACTTCCAGATTTGCTTACTTCAGATTCATATTTTTCCAAGATCCTAGACAAAGTCAAACAGGGAAACATGGATGGATATATGCTGGTTGATGGTTTTCTATTCAAAGGAAATCAGTTGTGTATTCCAGATTACAGTCTGCGAATGAAAATCATCAAAGAATTACATGAAAAAGGACACGTGGGCCGTGACCGTACTATGCAGTTGATCTCAAAGTCTTATTTTTGGCCGTCGGTGAGGAAGGAGGTTGAAAAGTTCATTCAGAGGTGCCATATTTGTCAAGTTTCAAAGGGGACCGCAACAAATGCAGGTTTATATATGCCGTTGCCTATACCTACTAAACCATGGGTGGATGTTAGTATGGACTTTGTATTAGGATTGCCGAGAACGCAACGTGGCAATGATTCTATCTACGTGGTGGTTGATCGGTTTTCAAAAATGGTACATTTTATCGCATGCAAAAAAACGGCAGATGCAGTTAATGTCGCACAGTTATATTTCAGGGAGATCTATCGTCTTCATGGGTTGCTTGAATCTATTGTATCAGATAGAGACACTAGTTTTCTGAGTCATTTTTGGATGAGTCTATGGAGAATGGTCGGGACAAAGCTGAAATTCAGTAGTGCTTATCATCCACAAATGGATGGACAGACAGAAGTGGTGAATAGATCCCTAGGTAATCTATTGAGATGCCTCGTGAATGACAATTTGAAGAGTTGAGATTCTAAGCTGTGTCAAGCTGAGTTTGCACATAACCATGCAGTTAATTGTAGCACTGGGTTCAGTCCATTCCAAGTCGTTTACTCAACAATGCCTAAGGGACCATTAGATTTATCTACAGTGCCACAGTAGAAAGGAGTGATCAAACGAGCTAGTGATTTTGTGAATGAATTGCAAGAGTGCCACAAGGTTGTGCAGGATCGATTGCTTAAGGTGAATGAGAAATATAAGCAATTCACGGATATTAAGCGACGAAATGTTGAGTTCAAAGAAGGAGATTTTCACTACAAGAAAACTGATTTTTTGTAGCGCCCAAAAACCGCCACTACGTATTTTTAGTGGCGTTTCGATAATCGTTACGAGAAAACATGCCACAAAATCCTCGAGTATTAGTTGCACTTTTTTAAACGCCACCAAATTTGTTTTTTTGATAGCGCCTATTTACCGCCACCGAAAAGGTTTTCTCCTCCATGATACTTTTTTATGGCGTTATCTAAATTTTTTGTAGCGCCTGTTTAACGCCACCTAAAGGGTTTTCTCCTCCACGTTACCTTTTCATGGCGTTATATACATTTTTTGTAGCGCTTAATAAACGCCAGCATAAGTGTACTTGAGTTTTTAATCACTCTTTTGTAGCGACATTTTAACGCTACCAAAATAAATAATATCCAGTAGCATTTGTTTCCCTCCACCTGCTACTCCAGATTTACCCCTGATCTAGCATCCAATTATATAATAACAGAATACGCAAGCACATACACTTTTGAACACAATATATTAAACAACTACAAAATACGTATACGCATTGAAGATCCACAAGATACATAGACATTCATACATCCACATACATAGGTGTCGACAAAAAGCTACCCGTACACATACACAACCAAATTACCATAAGTGTTATAACCAAACTACCATAAGTGTCATAACCGTACATATACATCTGAAATAAACGTCTGAAATAACCAAAGTACCGAGCAAAACCTGAACCACCATAAAAACCTGAACTACCTGTCATTGCTGATGTCTTCAAAACCTGAACTACCTGTCAACAAAGAACAGAACAAAAGAGTGAGAAAACAAAACCTGAACTTAAAACTGCTTAAATAAGCAATGTACTGAAACAAAACATATGGACGACAATCGACCACTTCTCTGCACTGCCACAACACTCAACTACCTTGCCACTTCTTCCTACACTATCACTGTACTGCTCACCATCAATTCATACATAACTCCTCACCATCAATTCAACTAACATTCCACCACAATCCATACATAACTCCTCACCATCAATTATTTTCCCTCCCCTGAACCTGAACCACCAATCACAATCATTCAATCACAATTCGAATATAACACCCCTACTTATGTACTTTTATCATTTTACCAAAAATCTATCTGCACTTTAGCTGCTAGCATTCCTAATGTATATATAAAAAAAATTATATACCTTTCATTTTGACTTAATAATGATTTTTTCCATTAGCCAAGCTATGGGAACGCCAAAGCAATCATCCATGCACGTCAGACCCGATGTTGGTCTCCATATCTCTGCATCTGGAACTATCACCAGTTCAATCTAAACTTTTACAGCATTACATCCCAATGGACGACAATGGACCATCGTTATCGGATCAGTTGATGCAATACTTCCTTCATCCACTACGTCTGCTCCACCCAAATCGATCAACTGGCATTTGGCATCCTTTTTCATGGTTGCAATCGGCTGAAAGAAAAGAGATTATTATGCACAATGTATACATGAACATTAAATAAACTTTCATACACAGTTAACTTCTTCAAATTTGAAAATTAATACTTAGATTTTGTGATTTATTCATGACCATATGTGCGGATTTCATGGGAGAATTCACAACATTTTCAGTATCATCACGACTCTCATCTAGTTTTTCTTGATCAGCTTCTACCTTTGATCTTGGCCATGCTACTTTCCTACCAACTGCATCTCCAATGCACGACATATCAGATGTGGGTCGCCACAAATAAGCATCTTTATTTACTACTTTGTCCACCCAAATCACAACAGCAGACGGACCGAGTGGAATACCATTAACAGTATATTTTGGATCAGTGGCGTGGATTCTTCCTTCGGCAACTACACCTTCACCCTCAGTCCAACCGTAAATCTTGCAAGTGTCTTCGATGATGCTGGTACTCTAAAAATGAGAAGTGAAATTCAAGACTTTAGTATGCTATACAAAAACAATGAATATGTGTTAAATTTTTTATTCAGATGGGGGGTGTGCTCGCTGCATTTTAGACATCAATAAGCTCGCAGCATATTACACTAATATACTTAACGTGAAAAAAATTACCGTACTGGCTGCACTACAGTTCAACCGTGTTCGCAGCGGGACCTTGATGCAAACTGATGGCCAAGCAACTACCTTATTCTTAGCGTCTGCTAAGACTGCCATTTCAGGTGTAGGCCTCCATAAATAAGTATCTGCTTTATCCACTGAATCTATAACAACGCTCCCAGCATTTGGTCCAAGACGAATGCCATTGACAACGTCATCTGGGTCCATGGACAACAACCTCCCATGGGCAACAACTCCAGAGGTTCCATCCTAATTCAACAGCAAACATACTTCGTCGTCGCTCTACAATTAATCAACCGAAAATTAAATCAATTACTGGATTAAAAAATTAAAATATAAATTTCATTTATTGAGTAATATAAATATTATTTTTACCGAATCAGGTGAGTTCCTTCTCGAACTTTCTTTACCCTACAGCGAAGCACGAATATAAATTAATTTCCAAAAATTTACCTTCTGGTCCATCAGAGTCTGTATCATTCCTTTCAATTCTTCTATTTACTCTCGACACCGAGACACTTGTTTATCTTTGGACTGGGCCAAAGCTAGCTTGGTTAAAGTGCAACCCCTACCCAATGCCCTTAACCGTCCCGGTTTATCTTGTCCCAGTACATGTACAAGAGCATCTTTTCCAATATCATTCCGTGTCGAGCCGGATTGGGATAAGCTACTATATTTTTTGATCTCCTCCTATATAAATAAATACACATAGATAATATACAATGGTAAAAATATCATAGTTTCAAAAAAAATATACCAATAAAATTAAAAACAATTTTACAATAGTATTCGCAGCTTCCATGTTCACTGGTTCACCGTTTTTTTAATGTGAGATCTAATCCACACATCAGCTCTACTTATGGACGATGGATCTGCACTTTCTTTTTTCTAAAAATAGAATAACATTAAATTAATAAACTGACAGGTATAAAATAATGTTAAATAATGCTATAGTTAATTAACTTACCATGTCTTCGGTCTTTCTATCCATTCCCCTACGACCGGTTGTATGCGGAAGTTGTGTGTACCTAAGGGCTGAATATTTCTCACTTTTTTGCTGAAAATATTGAAAGATGCTAGAATTTAACAACCAAAATCATAAAAAGAAAAACTATCTAATATTTATAATGCAGGGTAAATATGTATGGTGAGGATTGCAATTTATTTGAAAATCAATTCATCATGGTCATATCCTTATTTGGTATTATTAATGCTGGATAACTCAGTGACATATACAGCATTCCATATCTACTAATAATATTTATAGATTGAACTAACTTGCAAAGTGTTTTTTTACTTCATTTAAAATGTTCCTGTGCTTGTCATAATGCATTTGTATTTTGTACTGTCATAGGTTCCTGCAGCTAATACCTAAACAGGAACCCTCAGCATCCACCAACACTTGGACTTCACTTCTAAAGAAATTTATCGGTTGCTAACTATGTAGATGGATTTGCAGAAACATGCCAGACGAGTTCAGTAGGAATGATTTACCTTAAACTCCGAACTTGTTTTCGCCTTCACAAACTTCCTCCAATCGGTTATGCTTTTTATGTTCGTAGGTTTCAGTTTAAGTCTTTCCTCATCGTTCTCCGCTTTTTGCAAATTTCGAACCAATTTGCTTTTTGACGATCTCCAAAGTACTCCCATTTGTTGAAATATAGCTTTTCTTTGCCATTCCTCTTCCAATTTAAATCTAATCTGCAACAATACATCAAAACATGATATTAGTAAAATTTATTTAATTTAAATACGACAGATTTAATTAAATCTGAAAGGTTTTCTGAAGTTATTAGAGGGCAATTTCAATTTATAATTGGCAAGAACTATTTTTCAATTTATCCAGAAGTTATTAGATGGCAATTTCAATTTATAATGGGCAAGACCATGCAATATTAGAAGTCATTTTCAGAACATATTAGAGTCAGAATGTTAAATAATAGATGCCTGCTTCATACCAGAACCGACTGCCACAAAACTTCTTTTAAGTCATCACTAATATTCCTCGAATCATCAATGGTGTATGGAACCTGCTCCCGCACAAGCGGTCCAAGAAAAGAGGATAAATATACCGACCCTTGCCCTACTGGTATACCTAGATCATTGAACTCAACTTCAATTCGATCCTGACTGCATGACGGGAGTCTTTTTGCTTTTGTTGGACCTCTACCGCCTCTTTTCCGAGATGTACTTCTGATTTCAGCTTCACTTTATTTCCCAATTTCCAGCTCGGCATCAGCAGTTTGTTCAGGACGGGTTTCATTTTCTGAGCGGAGTCCTTCATTTGGGTCAAAGGGGATATCATCTAGTGGTTGTTCGTCTTCTTCATTGTGAACAGTGGCTTGCTTCTTAGCATTGTCTGGTTGTTCTTCTATTTCATTTATACTAGCTGGAACTTTACGTTTTCGCTTTGACTGTTTGTTCTTAGCTTTGACTGTTTGTTCTTCAGCCTTTCTCTACAAGCGGGTACGTACAGATGTTGTAGACATATTTTTCTGCAAGTGACAGAAAACACAATATAAACCAATAAGCACATGTAAACAATAAGCAGCGATAAATATTAACAAACAACACTTAAATATCATCAACATGTAGCTGAAAAGAGATGTGGCAGTTTGCAAACCAAACAAGCAGGCCTAAAAGCCTTGAGATGATGAACAGATTTGTAATTTTATGAGAAAATGTACATGTAATGCAAACAAAATTGATAAGAACACTACTCATTATCAAGCAATATATGCAAACAGAATTGATAAGAACATATAATGCTTTGTCTATGGAAGTATACAAAGATCAAAACACAAAGAACAAAAATTGAATGGTACATGCATTTGCAATGGATTAGAAAATTAAATGGTACAAACTAACAGCCATTCGCAACATTAAAAAAAAACAAAGCATTAGTGCAGCAAATGAACAACAATCACTAAAGAAAATCAATACAAGTTCAATGAAATTTCCAAATAGCCCGGATTTAATATATAAGTTCAACCATCACTAAAGCAAATGAACAACTATGCTCAAGTAGAACATATAATCTACTCAATTATGCCCTCGCAATCCTCTCTAACATAGCAAACATCTTCATCATCCGCTTCAGTTATTTCATCTTCCACCACTTGAATATCTTCCTCAATGCAATCGTGCTCCTCTATATCATTAAAACTTCTTGATGGTGCTTTCATTACAACGTACCAATTAGAAACATCGTTCTCTCTTGAATAAAATACATGTTTTGCTTGAGATGCAAGTATGTATGGGTCTCGTGAAAATGATGCTTGATGTAAATTAACAAGAGTGAACCCATCATCATCAACTTTTACTCCATTTCCTTTATACGTCCAACGACACTTGAAAACTGGAATATAAAACAAATGATAATCTAATAAAATTATATCTGTCAATATTCCATAATAAGTGACCACATCAACCACTTGGGACATATCTTTAGCACTTGCTCTACACATAGTAGTTGCATCAAAAGTCACCCCACAATTCTGAGTTTCTCTCCCTAAATCTTTTACATGAAAACGTTGCTCGTTGATGATATATCCTTTGAAAGACATGGCATCATCCTTCGGACCAAAAGCAATCCATTTTAACATGTCATTATGATCCTTGGAGGTAATAGGTATCTACAACAAATTTCATTTAGCATGTAAATTTATATAGTAATATTGATAGTTGAATGAGAATATATTTGAAATCTAACTAACCTTCCTTTTAATCCAATCGACAAAACTTTTTGTATGTGTTTCCCAAAGTAAGGTCGCATTTTTTGTCATGCGTTGGTCTGAATTTTCTAATTCCTCCAAATGCAAACTAGTATTGAACAATTGATTATAAGTTATATATAACATTGCGAACACATCAAAATATTTAAAACAATATAACATAAACTTACTCTATAAACGGCTCCACCACGGCCATATTCATTAACACAGCTAAATGAGCACTTTCTTTCTCATTAACTGGCAATTTAATTGTCTTCGATACTGAAATTGGACGTCCCTCTAATATTCTACTACTTTCATAATCTTCATTTCGAGCTCCTTTCTCCTCTATATGTCCTGATTTCTTCAAAAATTCATTGAAAAACAACATGCATTCTGTTGCAAGATACAATTCTGCAATACATCCCTCTGGTCGTGCATAGTTTCTGACATAATCTTTGAGTGTCTTCATATATCTTTCGAATGGGTACATCCATCGAAAATGAATAGGTCCACACATTTGTGCTTCTTTTCCAAGATGAATGGATAAATGTATCATTATATCAAAGAAAGATGGTGGAAAAAAAATTTCAAGCTCACATAAAACGTCAATAATTTCAACATTGATTTGTTCTACCTTCTCTCTATCAACAACACGTTGACATAATTTGTTGAAAAAAGAACATAAGCGAATTATCGCTTTTCTTGCCTTCTTTGCCATGAACCCTCTCGATGCTACTGGCAATAAATGTTGCATTAATATATGGTAATCATGTGACTTCAATCCACTAATTTTGCAATCCGACAACGAAATTCGATTTTTTAAATTTGAACGGTAGCCATCCGGTCCTTTGAAATCATATAGTCTTTTGCAAAATATTTTTCTCTCGGATTTTGACAACATATATGGAGCCGGTGGAAGATATGTTTTATTCCCACGAGGTTGTGTATGAAGCTCACTTCGAATTCCCAATCCTCTAAATCCTTTCTACAGTTGGTTCCATCTTTGGATTTATTTCCATGCAACATTGTGCCCAATAGGCGTTCACCAATGTTCTTCTCCACATGCATCACATCTAAATTGTGACGTATTGGAAGTTCCTATGAAAACCAAAACAATAATGCATTATTGGGTTTTTCTTGTATTAAAACAATGAAAAATAAATAAATTAACCACTAACCTCCCAATAAGGCAAATCAAAGAAAATTGATCGTTTTTTCCACCTTGATAGCTCTACTTCTGTAGAACTGTTAGTATCATCATATTTATCTTCTTTATCATAGACATGCTTTCTCTTCTTACTTTTCTCCTCTATTCCTTTTCCAAAATCATTTGGATAATCCTTCAATAATGCATAGATGTTTCTCCCAAAAAGCATTCTAGGAGCACCATCTGTCTCTATGGTATTATCAAACAATGCCTTTTGTTTCCTCCGTGAATCTGAAGGAGGTAGAAATCTTCTATGACCCATGTAGGCGAACTTTCGACTATGTTTCAACCAACGAGAATGGGTATTGACACCACATAATGGGCAAGCTTTTTGCCCTTTCACACGACATCCAGCAAGATTTCCATAAGTCGGAAAATCATTAATCGTCCATAACAAAATTGCATTCAGTTTAAATAAAGTTTTACTAAATGCATCATAAGTAGTAACTCCATTAGACCACAAGTGATGCAAGTCTTCCACCAAAGGCGCCAAATATACATCAATATCATTCTCGGGTTGCTTCGGGCCTGGAATAAGTAAAGTTAACATAATATTTTCTATCTTCATACACAACATAGGCGAGAGATTGTATGTCACAAGCATTACCGGCCAGCAACTATATTTCGAACTCAACATGGAAAATGGATTGAATCCATCTGTAGCAAGACCAAGCCTAAGATTGCGTGGATCAGATGAAAAAGATTTATACTTTTCATCCACCATTTTCCATGTCATAGAATCCACGGGATGACTCATTTTTCCATCGTTACTTTTATTATTAAAATGCCATCTTAATTCTTCAGCCATCTTTTGAGATCTATACATTCGTCTAAACCACGGAATGATTGGGAAATATCTCAATACTTTAACTGGAACACCTTGTATAACCTCTTTAGTATCTTGATTTTTCTTCCATCTCGAGGAACCACATTTTGGACAACTTTCTAAATTTTTGTATTCTTTTCTGAAAAGGCAACAATCATTCTCACAAGCATGTATCTTTTCAAAACCCATGTCGAATGCTTTAAGAAATTTCTTGACTTCATATAAGGTTTTGGAAGCACGTTATCCTTCGGCAGAAATAGATGTTGCACAGCTAAAAGCTTATCAAAACCACTATCGGACAAGCCAGTCTCGCATTTAAGATTATACAAGACGGTGATGGCAGATAATTTTATGTGATCTGTGCAACCAGGATATAATGGAGTTTCTGCATTTTCCAAGTTCTTGACTAACTCATCCTCTTTTCTTCGAGAATCAACATCGTCTTTATCATCATCAAAAAAATCTTGATTTAAAAAATCTTCATCTTCATAGTGAATCATCTTGAATAGTTCATATACGTCAAACGTATTTGTTTTATTCTCTACATTTATCTCTTCACCATGGTTAAACCATACACCGTCAATGTATTTAGGATCCACTCCTTTTATAATTAAATGTTCAACGATGATTTGGTCATCATGACGACTAAGATTCCGACAATCCTTGCAAGGGCATAAATTTTTTTCTACACTTCTTACATTCCTCTTTGCAGCATGCACGAAATTCATTGCTCCTTGTCGGTATTCTATACTAGTTCTATGAAAAAAGTAAAAAAAAAGTGAGCTTTAGTATTAGATTATATGTTCTAATTCTCAAAATACATATTAAGTTAATCATGGTTTTATCACTTGTTTAAAAAAACCCAGCCTTTTTCCATTATCGACATTTGAAGGCAAATAAGTTTCCAATTTTGACGTATAAATTGGTTATCTGTTATAATCAAAAAAATAACTAGACGTTGAAGTACAAATACTTGTAGCACTACTGCATATAACCATGGTGGTTTAGTAGACAAAGGCAAAGAATACTTTTCCAAAAATATAAATTTTACACTTATATTTTGCATTTAACCTCAGATTTATATGTATTTATAATTAATCCATGCATGAATTCAAAGCCTAAGTCTAGCAAATTATAGAATTACTGCATATAAATTCAAAGCCTTAGAATGTACAAACCAACAGTTTCCTCTTACCAAACCAACAGTCAACTTCACCGCCTCCTCTTCACTACCTCACATCCACACAACTAATTTAATCAAAATTCAACAATTATACTTATTTAGAAATGTATGTTCACCAATAATTTATTATAATATGAAATAATAGTTAGAAGTTAATAAGTCATAAGAATCACATACTCATTTATGATATATTTTTATTGTATTAAACAGTTCATCTTAAATGGACCTTTAAAAAGGATTTTTTGAGAGAAAATATCCCTATTCCTTGTCCATGGTTACACCACAGTAAGATTTTTAGGTCTGAGAGAGAATAGAATTAGGAACCCACAACAATTGAGAGTCCTGAATGCTTGGTCCAATTGTTTTGTAACTATAGAAAGAGATCTTAATAAGAAATGCGAAAACTCAAATTAATATTACAACACCAGCCATTGAATATGTTGACAAACAAAGACCAACATTAAAATGCATGATCTAATATACCCATTTCTTTTGAGAAAACAAATACCAAACATATCAATGCACCATATAAAAACAGTTGAACAAAGATAGCAGTTCACAAAAAATATAATCCTAACAAAAACTATGAAAACTGGAATTAAGATTTCCTTATTTGGCAGAATTATTAATAAGTGATTTATTGATATCATGATACTTTGCCTCTAGCAACGATTCAATTAATCAGAGTACAGAGCTCTTTATTTCCATGGATTCCAAGCTACAAATGATATAGAGTGATCGTTTCCACCTTTAAATCAACCATTTCAGTAATAGTTTAGGAAAAAATACGAAAATAAGATGCATTCAAATTCATATAAAATCCAAATAGAATCACAAAGTCGATTTAAAAGATTCATACCTAAATATACCTAATCGATTTAAAAGATTCATACCTAAATATACCTAGATCTGCTGGCTGCCGCGACTCGATGTTGAGTAAGGGGGAAACGACGGAGTTGACGATGATACTTGAGTGCGATGAAAATTTAACACGATTAAAAGGGGAAATTTTTTTTCTGAAGAAAAAAGCAAATTAGGGACGAGAATTTTGTTAAGTACGAGAGTAAAATGATAGGTTACGTTTATTTAGTTCGCGCGGACTCTTTTTTTTAGAAGCGGGAAACGTGAATTATTTTTTGCCACATTTATATTATTTGGTAATCTATTTTTTATTGCATTTACAATAAAACGCCACCGATTTTTGCAACTATAAATGGTTTTTCTTGTAGTGTTTGTATATGCAGTCTTGACTAAGGATTGATTTATATAGGTACTTACAACAAACTGGCTGCTAGAAAGATTGACCCTTTGGAAATCGTAAAGAAGATTAATGAGAATGCTTATCGGTTAAGATTGCCAGATCATATCCATACTGCTGACGTTTTCAACGTCAAACACTTGATTCCATATCATGAGAATAAGCAGGTCGAAGAAGAGGAAAGTGTGAATTCGGGGTCGAATTCTTTTCAACCAGGGGAGGATGATGCAGCGGCATAGCTTGAATCGCGAACGACATACGCGCACCCCATGCCAAGAAAGGAATCGCGAACGACTTCCTTATGTCGCGAAACCCTAAGTCGCCTCCAGCCTAGGTCGCGAACGAGCAGCTCCCTTAGGTCGCGAACGACTTCCTTAGGTCGCTGAATTCCTTAGGTCGCGAACGACTTCTTTAGGTCGCTGAATTCCTTAGGTCGCGAACGACTTCCTTAGGTCGCTGAAGATTCTTATGTCGCTCTTCCATTATACCGCATTGTTCCTTATGTCGCTGTCGCTTCTTTAAGTCGCTCCTGGATGCCGAAGTTCTTATGCCGCAAAGCTTAGGTCGCTGAAGATTTCTTATGTCGCGAAGTTTAGGTCGCTGAAGCTTTCCTTATGTCGCGAGTTTCCTTAGGTCGCTACTTGGTTTCATTTGTCAATGTGTTGTATGTCGTTAAGTCGTTTGTGTTGTAATGTGTTGTTATGTCGCATATGTTAAGTCGAGTATGTGTTGTAATTTCCTATAAATAGGGGTGTGTTGTCATTTGTAAAAGGAAGTTGAATTTTAAATAAAATTTGTTGAGAGCTTTGTGCCTCCATTAAAATTGAAAGTTGAGTGTGATCTCCTTTCTCCATCTCCGAATATTCGAGTGCGCTCGAATCAACGAAGTTGAAGCCGATTCACGGAATCTCGTGCGCGAGATCAACGTCGAAGAATCGTAGATCTCCTAACACGGTATCGTGCACGATCAACGTGTTGAAGATAGCTAGAATCCGGTATCTCGAGAGATCAACGGATTTGGGTATTTGGGTATCATCAATTCATCAATTTATCTTGTTTCATCGATTCATATTTCCGCAATTCGTAATTGAATCCGGGATAGATTTGACTGCTGGTTTAGATCTACTTCCGTAACTGCGTCACTGTCACACCAAAATATAGCCAGCACACCGTTCAGCTGCATAATGCTAAAGATGCTGAAATGCACATGCTTCAGATGATTATTTTATTATCATATAAACACCATTGATTGAATAAAAGCTTACTGGTTTCTCTCTAACCAAAGATTAAAGATAGGGAAATATTTACCACAATAATAAAAAAATGGAATTGTCAGTTTCAGTGAGCCTCCTGATCAGTACAAAACTTGTGAGATGATAGACGGCCGTGAGTCATATGTTCAGAGGTATGCTTATTGAGTTTTATATTCTTAGCATGTTTTACTTCATACATCTGCCTATTCAATAAACTAATGACATCTTATACATACTTGTACTACCTTCATAATTTTTTCTACCTATTAATAACAACAAATCTAATTTCTTACAATGAGTGTGTGGTAGATATCGTCTCGACGTGGACATCTTAGATGCATCAATGTTAGCCATCATCACCGTGTTTGACCGAGAAGCTGAAATAATTATAGGGCTAAAAGTGGATGAGCAGATACGCATTTCAAACATGGTGAGTAATGTGCTTCTTACCATTTTATGTTTACCTACAATTATAGATAACATTTTACGTTAGCCTTTTAAATTTTCCTTAACACTACATATATTTTTAATACATCATTTACTTCTCTTGATAATTCAACTGTGCAGGAAAACAGGACGTATAAGGTACAAACTATTTTTGACAAAAATGTTGGGGTGGACGTACTGTTCGAATTCAAACTAACTACAAGATGGATAACAAAGATATCTTCTTGACAGCGAGGAAAATATCCAAAAAAATAAAGGAAAACCAAAGTGGCGATATCCAATCTTAGGTAACCTTTTATTTCAAACATAATTTCCAAAGCACATAGTCAATAGTTGTTATAAATATAAAAATTAGTGCTTGTTCTATGTATCTGTATGCATACTTGAATGAGTATATATTTAATTCTACAGTGTGATGAACAGAGGAAAGCATTACGTTCTCCTCAGATCCTAAAGTGCAAATTCCCAACACAGACAGTGATGCAACATTAGGCGACGTTCTAACCAATCAGGTATTAAATAACACAATATAGACACATAATTAATTTACTTCAACACACAGTACTATATGTCATAAATTTTACTACCTAAACAGACCGAAGAAAATAGCAATGACAAGGACAATCATCCAACACCAAGACAACTGCGCACTGCAAGTAGAAAGGGTTCAAAGAAAGGTGAAACTGTCAAGGTACATAATTCAACCTACATGTTATTTTTTGCTTCACAAATAATTGGTGACATAAGTTGAAGTGGATAGACACAACATAATCCCTCTTGGAATTGTAGTCCGCCGTCCCTGCGGATGTAGCCTGTTCTAAAAAAATAATTGCAATTAACAAATATATAATATTATTCATTCCCGAATATATAAACATGCTAGACATGTTTGTAAATATACTGACCTACTCTACACACTACATGGTTGCAGGCTAAGGTAGAACCTGCATGTATTGCTGAGTGTGGATCAAAGAAGCTAGAGAAGAGATGGAAAAAAGATGACTCGAGGACTGAAAACTAAACTGGCATGGAAGAAAAATCAAAGTAGCTAGGAAGCCTCATGCTATAACTATTTTCCCTTAGGACCATCTTTATGTTTGTTGTTTTTATCGCTACCCCACTGAAGTACTATCCTATATGTTTATGATTTTATCATTATATACTATTTGTTGTTAATGTCTTTACCCTACTATAGTGTTTACGTGCATGTTCATATTGTTTATCTTTGTGTACTGTTGTTTATTTCTATATCAACCGTTGTTTATAATGTGAACTACTACTGCTATACTACTGATGCAAAGAAGAGATTTAAGCTTAAAATAAACGGGAAGCACTATGTTTATTTGTAGTAGAAATGGTTTTAAATATTGGCGGGTACAACAATGATGCAATTTGTAGTACAAATGGTTTTAAATATTTGCTGGTGCAACAATGATGCAACTGTGAGACCCTCAAACAAAGGACAATTTTAAACAAAGTACACATTATTTTGCAACTTCTTGCTTTAATGTATTAGACAGATACATTTTCCAAACATATTAGAAACAACGCATTTCATTTAACCAAAAACTAAACAATTTGACATTCGAATTTTTTTTAATGTTTATTTATAAATTCAATATTACATTATACAACGATCCGCGTGTGATGCAAGGGTTCCAAACTAGTTATTTTGAAAATTTTACTTATTATTTTTGGGTACGAAGTGTGGTCAAGGGGCTAGGAATTTTTTGACAAAAACATGGCAACTTTGCAACAATCGGGTTATTGCAAAATTGCAATAAATTTGCAATGACTCTGAGCAGTTGCAATTTCGCAACGGCTATGAGCCATTGCAAAATTTCCACAAGATATTGTTCTGAATTTCCATATACGGTGTAGTGTATAGTTGGCTTGGTGTATTTTCTTGGGATCTCGCATGACGAGTCATCATCGTTTCCCATATGGAGGGAACATCCGAAGGTAGTTGGATGATTGCCACACAGAGAGGTGAAGTTTTGTATTGACCTAGTGAATTTTTTTATATCCTTAAGGAGGGTGGTACTCGAGGAGCAAGGAGGACTGTAAGTGCAAGAGAATAGCCCATGGGAGAGAGGGTTCTTCCATAGGAGTATATCCGTTGAGGAGCACCTATAGTATTTGTATGGTGGGTGGATTATTTTTCAAGGTGTAGAATTCCAGAAGCTTGGGAAGCTTACACTAATGTTCGTAACTGATTTTCATATCTTCTAGTGAAGGAGAATTACAAGATACGCATGAGATAGCATCTAAGGAATTAAGGAAACACACCAGCTAAGGAATGGAGTTCCTATTGCAGATATATTACTGGTTATGATTTACATCCAAAGTATGAGCTAGAGCCAAGGATGTTGGCCAGCGAGATAATAGACCTACTCTGATAGAGATGGAGTAGCGTCTATGGAGATGAGGAAGCATAGACTCAACCGAGTCAATTAGTTCCGTATAAAGAATAAGCCATCTATACCTGACAGTGATGGACTTATGGATGAGGTACTATGAGAGTGTCGGTATCCGAGTTAATGGTACATTCCAGTGGAAATAAAATATATTGGATAGATATCTTATTGAGAAGGAAAAATGAAGAAGGATGTCAGAATTTTAATATGTGAATAGGCTTACAAGAAGAATAAGGAAAACAACGTAGGTGGCATTGAGGTTGTGCCAAGAGTGGTTAAAAAGGAAGGTGTTGAAGTTGGTAGAAGTTCATCAAGAGTGAAAGTGGATCCGATAATATGGGAGAGACTGGGGAAAGATTGTGAACCAATGATACGATGCGATTTGCATGGTAGGGTTTTCTTTGTATCGCATTCAGTTTCACTTACGACGTCATACGGGATAGCGTAGTATCTCGCATGCTAGGACAAACATAGATACTATTTGATTGCTTATGATTGCATGGATGCATGTTTGATGTTTGAGATGACTGCTTATGATTATTCGGCAAGCGAAGCAACTATGGTTGACTTTTTCTTGTTTGACTAGAGATTTCAGGGGAGAAATTCCTAAAGAAAGGGAAAGTGTAACGATATTTATTTCTCATATTAGTGAATTATAAAACATTATTTTTAAATTCATATGAGGTCTAGGACTTTATCACTTTGGGAAATGTCAACTAGTGAAGTTTTTTATCCTTAAAATTTTTATTGGATAGTTTTGACTTTGAGAATCTTGTAAGGCCTATAACTTTAGATAGAAGCCAAAACAGGGTCTGAAGCCACTTTCATTAGATTGGGATGATAGTTTCTATTTCCATAGAGTGCCCGTATTAAGGATCAAGACTTACCGTTTAGGAGTTATGGCTGCTTAAAGTTCTGACTAGTTTTTAGCAGATTAGTGGGTAATTAGAGGGTGATTTGTGCAGCCCATTAGCCCAATTCGGGATTAGGCTTAATACTATTTCTTCCTAGCCATCATTAGTCATTCCTCTTCATTTACTAATCTCCTACTAACCTCCACTAATCTAGAATTGTCCTAAATTAATCATTTCTCCAAGTTATTTAATGTAATTAGTGGATTTAAGAGGGATTAACAAAAGAGAATTGTAAATCTACTATTTGGGACTTTGGGATTCGTGTTGGGATTATTCTACATCATATTTTTTTAGGGATTCATGTGCTTTGATCGAGTGATTTTACTTCTCTCACTATACCATGCTTATCTATATAGTAAAAAGGTGATTATTGGTATGATTACTCACTATACAATGCTTATCTATATAGTAAAAAGGTGATTTTTGATATGATTACTAAAGTTAAAATGTTTTAAATCTTGGATCTAATGCAAATGACACCTTAAAACTATATTTAAAAAGACAGATTTGTATGAGGACTTAATTTATACCATTTACCAACCATAATAGATATTATACAAAAATCAGATCTAGAATAATTTATGCTTGTAAATCGTGTTTGGATGGGTTATATTAATTGCTTAGATGTTGCTTGATGATGTTTGATTTTCGTACGTATTATTTTGATATGTTTGCTAGTTGTTTTGCATAGTTAGAATTATGATATGTCATTAGGTGTAAATGGCACCAAAGTGTTCAAAATACGATGCCACTTAGGGATGTGTAGTTTGAAGGCCTAGGAAATCCCGAAATAAATTGCAAGTGGATTGGAGTTGGTTTTAGCCTAAATTATGGTCGTTTTTAAGGTCGGTAGTGGAGGCAAAGTGCTCGGAATATGATGAAATTTGGATATGATGTTCTTGAAGGCTTGGAAGCCTACACGGTAAGTTGCAAGTGAATTGGAGTTGAATTGATGGCCTAAATTATGGTCGTCATTTATGGTCGGTAGTAGAGGCAAAGTGCTTGGAATATGATGAAATTCGGATATGATGTTCTAGAAGGCTTAGGAAGCCTACTTAGCAAGTTGCAAGTGAGTTGGAGTTGATTTGATAGTCCGTCATCATTCATGGTTGTTAGTGGTGGAATATGGTCGGTGGTGACAAAAGTTGGTTGGCTTGAAGTGCTTCGCGTCATGGGTTTGCTTACTTTGGGTTCTAGATGGAAAAACTTTGGGCAAGGCTTGGGAAGATATGGTCGGCACTGAGTTGGACTTAGGGAAATTTTTGGTTGGTGAAACAGCTCGGTGGTGAGAAGCTTCGAGTTTTAGGCTAAGGTGCTTCAAATTTGGTGTGGAGCTAAGTGAGGTGATGGGAAGCTTTAACACTTGGCCATTTTGGCCAAGTGGGTGGCCCACATGGTCGGTACCGACCATATTGGCGTTTGGCCAATGTGGTCAAAACTTAGGGAACTTGCATGGGTGGCATTGGTGGACAAGAACGTATGTTTGTGCGTTCGCGATGTTCATTTTCTACGATGTTAGCGCATTGAAGAATGATAGTAATAATGAGGCGAAGGTGTAACGCTTTGCGTGATGAGTTTGGAATTATGACATGGTGACTCTACAACATAAGTCGGGCGTATAGAGATATTACGAACTTCAACGATATGAGGCGTTTGATCGAGTACTTTAAGGGGAAATGAGTTTATGGGACTAGAGAGTCCGAGGAAGCACGTTCGACAAGGTGAAACGATGCAGTGGGGCATAAGATGTTCTGTATCGAGTTGGGTCCTGAAGGGATCATTGATAACTCTGGATGTGGTGGGTATTTCGTGGGTCAAGGATATATGAGAACACTCACTCTTGTACCCTGGACCATGAAACGGTCTGGCCTACCCTGAGTATGAGATAGGTACATGAACAAACATCGAATCCAATTGTGATCTGAGGTGTCGCAGACCTGAGAGGTCATTATGTGAATAATCATGTATCCATAGGACTTTGGTGGTGGTCATAGCTAAGCGAAGCTTCAAAGAGAACCGTGGTGAATGCATGACCTTGAGAAGGTAATAGTGGAGCATGGATTTTGTGATGATTGTGGTGGCGTGAGAATTTGGGAAAGTCATGGCTATCCAAGACATTTAGTGATGGTTGTGGTGATGCACCGTGATACAAGACCTTAGTGATAGATGCAACTGTTAACCCAAAAAATGGATCAACACCTTGGTTAGAGTTTGAAAGCACCAACCCTGTTCTGACAGAGCAATATCACAAATCACAGATATAAGAAAAGAAAAGTAGAAGAAAGAAGACAGAGAATTTTTATAGTGGTTCGGCTGTTAATGAAGCCTACGTCCACTTTATATTTTTCTTATAGACTGATTGCTGTTATGAGATGTGTTTGATTACAAGACTTTGATTTCTCTCAATAGATTGAATCCCAAAATGTTGGAATCCACTGGAGAACTATAGCGAATTCCTTTGGAGATTGTTGTGAGGAAGGTAGAGAGTGAAGAATAATTCCAGTAGAGCTTCAGCAACCAGTCCAGAAAAGATCCATTTTATGTTCCAGGTAGGATGGTATTTATATGGATCAGAGAGCTTCTGGGCCAGGCTACATCTTCATCAGCTCGTAGGAGGGTAGGAAACGATCCAAGGAGTGGCTTGCACGCAAAACACGGAAGAATCATGGGTCACTGGCGACCCATGGTTTATGGGTCGCTGCGACCCATAGACTTGGCTCGTTTTGCGAGCCAATGTCTTGGTCTCTTCTCGTATGTTTCTTTGGCTAGTTTGTTTGATGGTTTTAGCAGAGGCATGGGTCGCTGATGATCCAATTACTTAGGATTTTTCTGGAGTTTGGAATTGGAGGTGTTTTGATAGTCGTTTATTGTAGTTGTTTCGTTTTGATGGTAATCCACTAGCTGTTTGCACTCAGCTGCTGATTGGACTGAACTGACGTTAGCTTCTTGGTTCAGTTGAATTTGGTCGTTGTTTTAGTAATGTGATTTGGCTCTCAACAACTCCTTGCCTTAGCCTTTCTGGTTAAGTTCTAAGCCATTTTGATGTGATGGGATTGTTCTGTATTCTGCTGGATCTTGTTGGGTTAAAAACCCAGATAACATTTGCCCCCTAAAGTATGCCTTTTGAATGAAAGGTGTGCTTTGCTCTAGAATAAGTCATAGCAACGAGCCTTCGGTTATTAAGCTTTCCAACAGCTTTAGTCTTGGTGAATCATCCAGTTCCTTCGGATTCTCTTGCCAATTACAAGTCGTTCCAAACCTGTTATAACCTAAGACTCTAGACTCCGCCTAAGTGTAATCTATACATCACAATCATTCCGATTTCATTTGGGGTTATTACATCACATGTCTCTAATTACATTACACATCTCTAATCGTCCTGCGTTCATTCGGGATTTACACCACTATCAATTTTTGCTTTTCATTTAGAGTTTTTACATCATATACAAAAATCAAATCATATATCAGAATCACATCATATCTCATTATATATCAAAATCACATTATATCTCAAAATCAAATCATGTCACAACATATATTAAAATCACATTGTATCACACCATAGTCATCCTGTGTTCATCCAGGATTTATCTGTTTTGTTCTATTTATAAGGCATTCAAATCCCTTTTTTTACAAATCCAAATCTGTTTTAAGGTCTGATCTTTCTAGATCGCTTAAGTTAGTTTAATGCGTGATCTCTCTGGATCGTTTAATGTTTAGTTTAACGTGCGATCTCTCTGGATCGTATAATGTTTAGTTTAACGTGCGATCTCTCTTGATCGTATAATGTTTAGTTTAATGCGCGATCTCTCTGGATCGTTTAATGTTTTAAGTTAAGAACACGATCTTTCCGGATCGCTTGTTTGTTAAGTCAAGGGGGATTAAGTAACCCCATCCGCTCACTCTCCGGTGAGGGGACTTACTTCTTGCACTCCGGTCTCGTGGTGGGACTCTAAGGTGATCAATATCGTACAAGTCCATCCACTCGCTCTCCGACAAGGGGACTTGCACCTTGCACTCCGGTCCCGTGGTGGGACTCTAAGGCGATCAATATCAGTTATCAAAATTCAAATATTGAAATCAAAACAAATAAACAGAAATTAAACAAGCATGAGTCCTAAATGTTCATCTCAGGCATCTGACTCAGAGCATGCCTAGGGACCATTCAGGATCCCGTACACGTGTAAGCGGCCTTCGATTGTTATTGTCCTAAGTTCTCTCAGGCATCCGACTCAGAGCGTGCCTACGAATCGTTCAGGATCCCGTACACGTGTAAGTAGTCCGAGGTCATTATTGTCCTAAATAGTCGTCTCAGACATCCAACTCAAAGCGTGCCTAGGGATCGTTCGGGATCCCGTACACGTGTAAGTGGCCTGAGATTATTGAGGGCAGAAAAAGTAAAAGATAGAGAGTATGGGACGAACCTGTCCCCTGTTCCAACTGTAGGCTTCTGGTTTTGGCTCATGCGGTCATGTATTTGTACTCTGATTTACTATTCTAGCTCCAACATTACCCATTCCAGGCGTTAAAGCTCATCCTAGATCCAAATCTATCATGCCCCCAAGTCGTGTGGCCATTATTTCAGATTGTTTTGCTCTAACTCCAGATGCTCCTGCATTGGGTCCTATTGTTGATTCCAGCGTTGCCCCCCCAAGTATCGGTTGCTCTGGGCATGGGGGCAAGACTCCATCTTGTTCCAATCCAAATCTGGCAGCTCCTGTGTTGTTCTCTGGAGTTTGATTCCAATTCCCTGTAGATCTAGCCATCCCTTGCTGCTCCATCCACTGGAAGAATCCGTTCTCCTGTTGTCCACTAAGAGTCCATCCTACATCACTTTCATCATCCTTTCCATCTCCTCTCTAATCACATAGCTGGGTTGATGAGAATTTGAGGACACTTCATGACTACCTCTAAGCTCCGGTTGAATTGCTCCAGTTTTAGATCTGGTGTTAGGCCGCTTCATTTTCTTTGAATCTCGAGTTCAAACTTCAAATTTTCAGATCTCATTCAAGGTTCTCAGTGAAAGCACCAAAATGTTAAGCCAAAAAATGGATCAACACCCTGATTAGAGTTTGAAAGCACCAGCCCTATTTTGACAGAGCAATATCACAGATCACAGATATAAGAAAAGAACAGTAAAAGAAAGAAGATAGAGAATTTTTATAGTGGTTCGGCTGATAATGAAGCCTACGTCCACTTTATATTTTTCTTATAGACTGATTGCTGTTATGAGATGTGCTTGATTACAAGACTTTGATTATCCTCAATAGATTGAATCCCAAAATGTTGGAATCCACTGGAGAACCATAGCAAATTCCTTTGGAGATTGTTGTGAGGGAGGTAGAGAGTGAAGAATAATTCCAGCAGAGCTTCAGCAGCTAGTCCGAAAAAGATCCATTTTATGTTCCAGGTAGGATGGTATTTATATGGGTCGAAGAGCTTCTGGGCCAGGCTACATCTTCATCAGCTCATAGGTGGGTAGGAAACGACCCAAGGAGTGGCTTGCACGCAAAACGTGGAAGAATCATGGGTCGCTGGCGACCCATAGGCCTTGGCTCGTTTTGCGAGCCAATGCCTTGGTCTCTTCTTGTATGTTTCTTTGGCTAGTTCCTTTGATGGTTTGAGCAGAGGCATGGGTCACTGATGATCCAATCACTTAGGACTTTTATGGAGTTTGGAATTGTAGGTGTTTTGATAGTCGCTTATCGTAGTTGTTTCATTTTGATGGCAATCCACTAGCTGTTTGGGCTCAGCTGCTGATTGGACTGAACTGACATTAGCTTCTTGGTTCAGTTGAATTTGGTCATTGCTTTAGTAATGTGATTTGGCTCTCGTCAACTCCTTGCTTAGCCTTTCTGGTTAAGTTCTAAGCCATTCTGATGTGATGGGATTGTTCTGTATTCTGCTAGATCCTATTGGGTTAAAAACCCGGATAGCAGCAACGATAAGAGACCTAGATGATGGTTGACGTTGTGCATTACCTTATATAGGTTTGATTGTTATGATTAATGTGATTACTGGATGTCTTGTGATGTTGGTATTCTTTAGATATGTACCCTAACACCCATAATATACTTAGTGTAGTATACCAATATGACAATAATTGTAATATAGCGTATATTGTGTTATGTGCTAACAATTTGGATGCGGCGACATGTCTGGTATGATTGTTTAGACCCTATGTCCTATAATATATCGGTTCTCATAGTATTTTGAGATTGTTTATTACTCACACCAGACTCTTGCCTGACTTGAGGTTTTATGCTTTGATTTTTATTATCTCGGGTACTCTTAAATGAGTAGACTAGATACTAGGTTCGAGATTAGCGCATGGAGCTGTTCAGAGGACGAGCAAGAGGCTGGCTCTATTATATTTTTACTAGGGTTTGTTCCTTCTTTCATTGTGCAGCACTATGGAGCTTTATCGGTGCATTACATTATTTAGAGACATATTTCCTTTGAGTTTATTTTGATAATGTATAAACTCTACTCCATTTGTTTTGTATGACTATTATGAACCCTGCACTTTGATATTTGTTTTATTTCATCTAGTTATACTTATATGTTTCGCCTTTTTTATACCTATGTTGATACTATATTTTATCCGATGCACCGTGAGATGTAAGATAGGTTATGATTAGATTTTTAGTTATTTACCCTTAAACCATCCTACCTCATCCAGGTAGGTATTGTTACAGCACATTCTTCAGGTGAATTGGGTACCGTAGGCATAGGGTGCCGTCAGTGCTACCATAAATAATATCGTTAAAGTTAAATCATATTTAATGTTTTGCTTAACAAATTTTATTTTATCTGATTTTAATTACATTACAATTACATTGATAATATTAATTTGATTTACAATGGTAGTATTTATTGAAAAATAACATTTAATGAATAATTTATTATCACTTTAAATAATAAATATTGAAATATAAATTTAATATTAAAAATAATTTTCTTATATAATGATATTTATATATATTTATATATAATTTTAAATTTAATATAAAATATCTAAATAAGATAAACAATATGACTACACATAAAAGCTTCATATTAACTATGCTAATACACGACTATTTAAGTAATAATTTAATATATTTGTGTCCTATTCTTAGTTTCACATAAAGGTGTATAATATACAATTTAATACTTAATGCGTTCAGAATTATAATACAAACTCAATTATGGAAGTTGCAAGCAAAATGAAGTTCATATGTGAGGATTATTCATGTTTGAAAACTTTAAGATTTAAAATATAGTTCAAATTTAATAGGGGTATTTAAGTAAACTTACATTTGACTACATCGGAAACTATGGTCGTTTGTACTATTGTTGCTCACCATTTTATTTGGGTCACCCTACTTCATAGTTAAAGACGCTATATGACTTTTAACCAATAAAAGACTCTAGGTGAGTTAATCTATAATTATTCCAAACAATTACCTGTATGTAGCCCCTTGACGCCCCCAACCGTCATGAGTAATTCACTGTCCATCATATAGAGAGCGCTGTGTACACTAGTCTTAATAGATTTAATATCATGTTCTTGCTACGTCTTGACTAGGAACATTTTAGGAGAAGTATTTATATTATACAATTAAATACCCATGGTTATGAATAAATTTGTAACTACAATCGATAATATGCTTTTTCCTAAGGTTACTCTACTCGTGTATGTATGCGTGTGTGTGTATAATGTATTTTAAACATTAATTATATACAATATAATAGTATATATAAACTAGAATATAAAACCAAAAGCTTACCTTATTTCGAGCAAGATTTGCGATAAGACTTTAGTTATATAATCAAATTACATAATTAGCCCTAGGGCACACCCTTAACTTTATTATATGAGAATCTAGCCTTTGATTTATGTAGTTAGATCGTAGAAGCAGTGAATTTATATCTAGATCTAGGAATAACTATGAATATATACAATAATAAGAAGTAAAAGCAAGGTAAATCAAAATAACAAGACTTATATTGGTTCGACTATGCCTACGTACACTCAAGGTGTTTTTATTGATATTTCATCCTAGATTCCAGACGTAAATGCAACAATAATATCAAAATCAAAGCAAGATTGAAGATTAAAAATAATAGCGCCTCCTTTTAATGAAAAATAATTTTCATCCCATGTGTGATGCATATATGCCTGTATTTATAACTGTAGAGTGTTTAATTTGGGCCTCGAAGTCATGATATTTTTCTGCAAAATCATCCAAACTATCTCCAATTCTGATCCAATAAAACATAATAAATATTAAGATTCTATATGAATAAGTCTATGGATCAATACAATCAACAAACTAATGTATTTTTTCTCATTTTGTCCATCGATTCATTCCTACTTCATGCTTCAACTTTATTCAATGGTCGAAAACCAATCTTCAATAAGAATTCACTAAAAATTACATCTTTTGATGGATCTAATCTTCGCTTGTGACAATTTGCTCCAAAGTACGCTTCTATGAATATAAAAATGTTCTCAGTTCAGAGACAAGCGACTAAATTCTAAGTCAATAAGACGTGCATGCTCGGATCATTTTCTTGGAAAGTCGTGTTTCTCAATAACATTTATATTCCACACCATAATTGAGTCATGTATTTTCAACCAATATAAATTATTATAATATCCCATAAGCACCACATCACTGATAATGAGGTCAGGTTGCTGCAACTGCTCGAGCGAGCACATATTCCACTGGTAGGGTAGACTGCCTATAGTAGATGCAAGTGTCTAGGCGATGCAGTTTGGTTCTTTAATCCAATACTGCATCGAGTCCTCTAATCTAGTAAAATTTCTCTATCTCGGTGGCACTAGAATGATTATTTAGTGCTCCAAAGTTCATATATACTCTTCATTCTATGCTTCGGCTAGGAATTAATCATAGCCGAGATTTGTATTTTGTACAACTTGAAGTGAAAGTCTCCTAATATTTCATATATCTACTTCAAGATGTACAACTACTATAGAGTTGTGCTAAATCGGCACAAAAAAGAAGTGACTATAAAGATAACTAGTTGATGAGAATATCAGGTGTGATGAACTCCTTGTAGGAATGAATTCTGATGAACACACACCCGTTGGAGATGAATTCATCATGTTGACACAAACTACTTCTCTTGGTCCTCTCTAAACATTTAAAGTAGTGGGAATCCTTATCTCCAACCTGAGGTCCTCCCTACTACCACGATGAATAATGTGGGAGAGATTCTCTGAGCGAACATCGACAAGATAATAAGAATGACGGATACCTTCATGTTGAAAAAGGCAATAAATATCATGACTCTTATACCAGAATATACAATCATCGTCAATAGTCCCACAAAGTCTTTGGATCCTACCATTTTCAACAACCATCTTCATCTCCACTCCATTAAGACTCCCAATTAAGAAGGAGTCTCTCTCCAAAAAGTGCTCCACATTCCACCCTAAACTTCATGTCTATCGCTCCTTTGTAAGTGCCATCACTGTATTATCTTTCATTATGCTTCCACTCCACAACGGTAAAGGCCATATTCCTCCTCCAATTCCACCACAACAAATCTCTATCTCCATAGCTCCTCAGACCACCACTTTCGCAGAACACCATAGGCTCCCAACCAAAGGGGCAATCATCGCCATAACCACTTATGCTAATGCTACTTCCTCTGCATTCCCTACCTCTTATAGGTCGCCAATATACCCTAACCTTGATATAACTTCAGTCCATTTCTAGTTCAACCTCAATTCGGTGTTGGAAGAAGCCATGGTGGCTTATATTGACACAACTAAGATGCAAGATGAAATCCAATCGTAGGGTTGGGAAGCATCTACGTAACATCAACACTATCAATAAAAATCTATCAATGAGAAGGAAGGTCAAATAAAAGAAAATGAAAAACAATTTGCCACTTTAGATGTTGAAATTGCTGACCTAATGAAGAAGTAATGAGGTGGAGAAACATTAGGCTAAAAACAACAAAATCACTATTCAAGCTTATCTAGAGGTCAATATCAAACCTGAAGTCATCAATGAGCAATTCTGAGAAAACAGGTTTCTAATCATGAATCTTAAAAAAGAAAGGCCCAAGCCACCATTGACAGATCATCTACTAAATTATCTCATGCATTAGCATCGCTTTCCAAGGCCTAAAGGCCCATCCAAGAGATAGAATTCTTGCATCAAACAACAAAGAGAATTTACCATTACCAATCAGTTTTCCTTTTTTCATGACCTTCCAATGCTATATTTGTAATCATCATTCTGACCCCGTTAGTATTTGAGAACCTAGAACGGATGTTGAAAAGATAAAAATTCTCCTTAAAGTGGAAACACAATTTTTGATCTGGAGGTCGAAGGCAAGGTCGATCCTGTGCACCCTCCTGGGAAAGAACCCTCTGTTTTGAAGCTATTTATCACTTAGTTATTGGTGCTTGTCAAGATTAAGTAGGAGAAAGTGGATGAAATACTTGCTTAAAAATCAACCACTCTGCCTCCATTCGAACACCTATATACCAAGGATGCTATGGGAGAAAAGAAAATGTAAGGTAGTGTTTGGTTTGTTGTTTTTAGTTTTGTGTTTTTTTCCATACAAAAATGCACATAACGCATGTATATTGCCGAAACGACCAATTTAGAAAACGAAGTTAACATGCAAAATAGAAAACAACTTTTTTTATTTTCCTTGTTTTGGGAAATAACACAAGCACGTGAAACAATCCATTCTTCCGTTGTTCCTCTTTCCCCTTCATCCTCCTATTCGTCTTTCTTTCATCCCCTCCGTTGTCCCTCCACTCTTCTCATATTTGACATACATATTGAAAATCGAAAACACAAAATTCGTTTTTAACCAAACACTACCTAAGGCTCCTCGGTCGGCTGCCAAGACTCCTCTAATCGAAGGAGCCTCACCAATGAAAGAGAAGAAGCTAACACCTAAATGCCAAAGGAAATGAGCTTACAATTTTGCACTTTTTGAAATTTTCTTTTTGCAACCACTATCTTGTTCGGGTAGAGCTCCCACTTTTTTATGCAAAATGATGAATGAATAATAAAGACAAATTTTCCTTAAGTTGTGTCTCTTTCTATTACGTGTTTCCTTTATTATACCTACAAATGTTTAAATACACACACACACACACACTAATAATGTTTATTTTTTATTTTTTCATGTTATGTTATATCTACTTGTATATGTGATTCTATGCAATGCATCTATTTACCATAATTCTATAAAAATAAGTAGATTGTCACAATTACATAATATTTTTACATGGTTTTACTTACTACCAAGTAAACTTATGTTATTCAACTATAAATAGTTATGTCTTTTACATTACTTTGTAATGTTTTTTATCTCATGTTCCTACTAGCGCCATTGTATTTCCGACTAACTATGTTTTAATTTGAATGTCATTTATATCACATCCATCGATATTTTCTCTGAGCTTCTTTTGTTTATCGACGCCAATCTCTTAGAATCCACTATTGATGCTGCCTATCTTTGGACGTCGATCAAAATTTAAATATGCAAGGACAAATTATCCAATCTGCCATTAACTAGGTTATACTCTAAGGAATCAATCTCAATTCAAAGGATTCCATCAGTACCCATCCTCAGGTATGATTAGCCATCTAATCTACTTCAAGACACGTGATGTTTGCGTTACTGATCAAGTAGCCTAATGCCTAACTTAATAAATATAGTTCCATTGATGCAAAAAGCAAACTTTATAAAAATCTATGATGAATATTGTCTTATTACATATAATTAAATTAAAGAAATGTGCAAAAGAAAACGCCTAAAAAGGTAAATTAAGGAAATAGTGGCGTAATTTCTCGTTATTACATGCCTACAAAATTTGGTCGTAGCCATAGATGATAGCTTGAAAAGTATCATCTCCAAGCTTCAACTTTATTAGGTAGGGCCCTTCCAAATTCGAATCAAGTGCCTCTGTTCCAAAATAAGATCGCATCTCTCAAATTTGTGGTTTTGAACCCTAGTATTGAATGGATTTCCCATGAATGGCTTTGCCACTCTTTGCTGGTGAGCGACCATCCTCAAATTCGCCTCTTCTCGCCTCTTTTCCACCAAGTCAAGGGATGCTTGTAATAGCTTTTTGTTCACCTTGGGATCTTAATGCATGCGTCGATGAGAATTGACTTCAACTTCGATTAGAATCATAGCTTTAGTTTAGTATGCTAGCACGAATATTATACGTTCGATTATAGATTTTTGGGTTGTCCAATAAGCCCATAATGTTAGTGGTAACTCATCAACATGGATTCCTTTTACTCGCTTCGGCTACTTCTTAATGATGGATTTGATAATCTTGTTCGCTGCCTCCATTTGTTTGTTCCATTGTAGATGTGTTACTGGTAATAAACTCTTCAAATACCATGTGTAGAATTTGTGGAATTTAGTACTCCCGAATTGAGTTCTATTATTGGCAATATTGCTATGCGGATCTCTAAATTTGCAGAAAATATTTTTCAGTATAAAATTAATCACTTTTGTTGAAGTGATAGTGGTGAGTGACTTCGCCTCAACCCAGTTAGTGAAATAATTCAAGACAATATTTGGTTCCTCCTTTTATCATCGGTAGCACTTTAATAATACATATTCCCCAATCCTAAATTGGCCAAGGGCAAGGCATACGTACAAGCTCATCGAATGGGGGCACATGTTTGCAAACTTCTAAAACTAGTCACGTCGTTTGGAAAATTCATCTGCAATCAGTTGGCAGTAAGCCAAAAGTATCTATATCATAGTACCTTCTTCACTAATTTTTTCCTTAATGTGGTCTCCATAACTTCTTTGACGAAAGCTTTTAAGGATATTTTTGGCATAATCTTTATTGATACACCTTAGAAAGGGGGACGAGAATCTTCTTCAGGATAAAATGCAATCCTATATAAAATATAACGAGATAACTTTCATAAGAGCTTCTACATTTCATACTTATTTTACAAAAGTATCCCCTTTAGTAAGTGCTCCTTGATAGTGTCATCCATGATTCCTTTTTCTTTACCTCAATAATAAAATTCGCATCTTGAATGCTTGGAGCCTTTAACACTCCACTAGGATGTTCCCTAATAATTGCATAACTCTAAATCTAGCCAGTTTAGCCAAAGAATTTACATTTGTATTTTCTTCTTTAGGGATACATAAGATTTGTATAGTGCTCAAGTCCACTGAGTATCCAAACCCTTTAACAAGTAAGAGGTGAGTAAAAATGTAACAACCCCTACTTGGAGGCCAAAAATTAACGGCTACGGATGCTGCAGACATCCATAATTATTAATCTTCGATGAACAAATACGGTGGTGTTAGATTCATTAATACACAGAAACACATGAATATGGAAAAAAATTTAAACTTCAAACAAGATCATATTCCATGTCAAATCATTTCCAATTCATTACATAATCCCACAATCGTAAATCACGTTCCGAGAAAATATATTTATTACAACATACGCCAAGAGCGACATAAGAAGATGCCCTCTTGGATGATCAAAGTATATACAGGAAATATAACAACTTTGCCATTACAAACAACACAGCGGAATCAAAAGAAAAGAGAACTCTAAATAGCTATCTTGCCTCCTGCACGTCTCTGGAAGCTTATTCGTCTAAAGAGGTACCTGAAAACCTCAACTCTCAACTACTCAAAATCAATTGAGTACCCAGAGTTTAAGGGGGAAACAAAAACTTTGAGTCAGATAGAAAGCCTGGTATGAATAATAATTTACCATCTCAAATCATTTAGATATCTAGCAAGACCACGCCGCTTAGCAACACAGGTTTTCCCCTCACTAGTAGCTTAAAACCATTATAAAACATATATTGTGCTCCTGCATCCACAATGGTTAAAAACATAGTCATTTAAAAATATTATGATGATATGAAAACATGTTAAAACATTTTGGATTTCCCATCCTCTGTTTAATTGACTCCCTGTCATATTTATAGTTTCAAGGGTAACTATTAACCTATTAGTTTTCATGGGCTAACTAATGACCTTTATATAATACATGGACTCCCTGTCCTATTTCATAGTTTTCATTAGTGCACTATGAACCTATTTGGTCCCTACCAATTAACTTAACTAATTCATGGGTTCCGGTGAACCTATTGGTGACTCTAATAACTTCTCCCTTATCCCAGTTTTCATGTGTTGGCTTGGAACCTATTGACAACTATCAATAACTTAATCCGGATATAGTTTTCATAGGTGCACTACAGACCAATTGGCCCCTGCCAACCACTCTTATAACATAGTTTTCATGGGATCACTATGAACCTATTGGTAACTCCAATAACTTCCTAATCATAGTTTTCATGAGATCACTTTGAACCTGTCTCCCTGACAACTTCCATATTTAGGTATCCTATATTATGGTCTCCCTGACATCTTGGATGCAATTCTACTCATTCAGGAGTTTAATCAATTTTTATTTAGTACTGGGTTAACCTAGCTGGTTCTTCTAACCTTTATCCCCAAAATGCAGTTATGGGTCCATTATAACGTGAATATATTTATATTTGAAGAAGCAAACATAATTACAAAACAATACTACTCCTGTGGGTTTAATGTCCTTGAAATACTTTTCATATAAAACATGGTTATGAGATTCTTTTTCTTCTTTGTTCCGTATTATTTTCTTTTTACTCTTGATCAATCTGCCTTTCTAGCACTTGAATTTGCGGACTGTGAATAACAAGGATGCATCAATGACGATTTTCATGAGTTGAAAAGGCGGGTCATCACATTTGGTGTCAGAGCTTAGGTTGAGCAAACACCTAGGCTTTGGTGGGATGAAACTCATTATAGATAGGGTTAGTAATACCCCAGAATGATGACTCATTAGAGATAGGGTTAGTAATACCCTATAATGAGTTTTGAGAGTATTGTATATATGAGCACGTATTTGTTATTGGATATAAAAATGTTTTACGTTGATTAATCTATTAAGTGGTTTATAAATTCCGGTCAGTGCATGAAGAGCTCCATGTAATCGATAAGGATTCCTAAATACTTAAACAAGGCGGATCGACACATTGTTTTCAAAAGGATTATATTTTATATAAGAAAGAGTATAGATATTTTTATGATTTGGGAAATTTATAAGAAGTATTCCCTTTGGGAAGTTCAATGAGTAAGGTCTTGATCTATTTGGTGATGATTGGAATAATCTTTTAAGTATTGATCAGATGTTGGCTTGGGTGAATGGTATCGCACGCTTAGTAAATTATTCTCCTTATCGTTGAAGGATCAAGGCAAGTTCAAATCAGAATGAGTCTGAATCAAACTACTTAGATTAAAAGGTTTTTTAAGTCAAGAAATAAATGGTATGAAACTTCTGATGATATTTTGCTATATCACTTAGAGGCAAAATGACTTTTTATATGCCGGGTGATGAGTTGTGGCTGAATCCAAAACAAGCACGAAGAGTACATGCAAAAAGAGAAGCAAAATAAAAATTAAAACTAGGATCTTATGCTGGCATCTACTGATACAAATGCAGTAAATAAGGGCATTATGCAGTTCATGTATGTATGGGAAAATAAAGGAAAAGAAAAATTGGAAAATAATGGAAAAGAAGGAAGAAGAATCTTTTTGGGATGATATATTATGTTTCAAGTTTAAAAGGCAAGGACAATTTCTATGTGAGAACCATACAACAAAGAGGAAACCCAGAATTTGGTCAGGAAGGACAAAGAGTTGCTACTGTTGCAAAGGAATAAGACATATAGCCAAAGAGTGTCCCAAACGGACTTGCAGTTGGTGCTATGAAGGAAGACAATTAATGAAGGATATCCAAAGAAAAGGTGGGTTGACTTAGGTACCAAGGATAAAGCACCATCCACCTCAAAAGGGGTCCAAGAATAATGTGTATAATAGTTCAAGTATCAATATATATGATGGTGGTGTATAATAGACTGTATTCCCTAAGAGTTATCCCTAAAAACTTGTAATACAGGCTCGGGTTAAGAATAGGTGTATAAATATGATGTTAATTAATAAATCTCTTTTGGATTATTCTCTCTGTACATTTCTTCTATATTATATCAGATCAATTTAATAAGATATTTGGGAATAGAAGGTTGAAAGGAATGTTATAGAGAAATGGCTTTATACATGTGTTTAAACCAAAGTTAAAATTTTATGAAATATTTTCATAAAGGTTTCTTGAAAGTTTATAAGTACGGGTTTAAGTTTAAAAGATAATGTGAATCATTAATTAATAAATTAATTAGTAACTGTAACTTTTATCAAGGTGTTTACACTTAATGTTGGTTAAAAGGGAGTATATCATAATATAAGAAGTTTATTATAATTTTAGAAGTAAAAAAAATAATATACCTTTTAAAATTGAAATAGTTTCTTTAGATAGAAAATATAAATTTTTCATGAATAAATATTTTGAGGAAATAAAAGGTTTATAGAAGTGTTTAAACCAAAAGATAAAAGTTTTATGAAATGTTTTCATAAAGATTTTGGGAAGCTATTAAGTACATATGTTGTACGTAGATAATTTCATCATACAGTTTTGATCTATGATTCGAGTACGAAATTTTGAGATGTTTACACCGGTCCGAAAATACTTTTGACTCGAGTCTTGACGGTGAACATTGATGAGGGTTTAGGGTTAGGTACTTACGTTTTCTATCATGGTTGAGGGTTTTGTAATGAAAATGAAAGTTCCTAATTCAACAGCCTTATCAAAGTCCTTACTAGAGGATCGAAGGATCAATACTAGTTCAGAAGTAAAAGTTGTGGATTCGAATAGGAGATCGAATCAAATATTCCATAAGGATGATTTGTGTACATGTGACGAACCACCTTTCTGACCCCTGGGAACGACACTTAATACATCTTTGGTATTCATGTGTCGTTGCCCCCAAGTGTCCGAAAGACAAGTTGTCTTAGGGAAAATAAAGAACAGAACAAGATAGAATAGAAAAAACCTCACATCGAAATGGTTACATATAATACAAAATGATATAGTATAAAAGATTACTCCTTACATGGAGCTATCAGAATTAAACAAAAGTACTACATCTAACAGATTTGCAGCTATACATTCTGACTTGCTATTTTTAGATACAAAATACATCTTCATAATCATACATCGGAAATGAATAACTAGATAACTAAGAAGCCGCTTGCTCGATCACCGTCTTCATAGAGCTCCAAAGAAAAACCTACTACTCTAGGACTACTCAAATATAATTGAGTACCCGAGAGTTTAGGGAAAATAAACAACTCAGGTCAGAAAAAATGTCTGGTATGAGTAAAACTCTGAAACAAAAGGGAGTGTATTTAACAATAATATGTGGGACCATGCCTCTAATGCGGAATGGATTTTCACCCACATAAACAACAACCAAACATAAAAATGGAAAAGAACAATAGGAAACAGATCCAAACATAGATGATGATGACCAGAAATAGTATAAAGATCTAGACTTGAAAGAATGGAAATAGTCTGACCAAAATCCAGACTGAACAGAATGGATAAAACAAGATAACAGTCCAAACTTGAGAGAGTGGACAAAACCTGCAATTGAACATCATGAAGAGTGGTTGACTCTTCCCGTTACAATTACAGAAAAACAATTCTAAGGTTCAAATCAAATAAAAGAGGAAAATTTTCCAATAATGACTAGAAGGGTGCACCCCCCTGAAGTATATCTCTAGTACTATACTTCTGAGAAGCTCATTTACTCTGTGATACTTCTCGAAAACCTCCAAGCTGTACCCTGCCAAACCTTACCGAGAATCCGAATATTTCACATCTAAATCATAACCGTTTTTAAGTGACGGGACACTAAATCTAGATAGGATGTGAAAATACCCTAATGGGAGCAACCCCATATAGCTTGGCCCTCTCTCATGCTTTGGATTTAATCATTTTTCGGCAAAGGATATCAAAGCTCAACGGAGCAACAAATTGTTTTAGAATGACGACAATAAAGAATCTGAAGTAACTAATAGCCAATAAACCAACTATCGAGGATATAAAACGATCATATATGGAAATTAAGTCTTGTATACTTATCACCACTCGTTGAATTCAAACTTGTACTATTCTTGAGTTAACAATAACACCGAACAAGTCAAGGTTGTGTTACCTCAAAGTCATGTCTCACGACCCTTCTTAACTTTCGAAATAGTGACAAGTCTACCTCTTCTATGTTTAGTGTTAAACATGCAAATGAATCGTTTCCATATAAGTGATATCGCTTTATGGAAATTAATTCATTTCCATAAACGAATCAAACCTTTTATTTTAAATCGAATTCATGCTTGAATTCACATTACAAGTATTAGCTTTAAAACACTTTGTTAAAAGAGTTCACTAGCTTTAAAACATCATTATAAAAAGGATCTAATAACTTAAACACATCCTTATTATATTGATTAATTAACTTTAAAAGTTCATTAATTCCCACCATGTCCCCTCTTTTTTAAAAGTTCTTCTAATAATTTTAAAATTTCCTATTTTTTAATTTTAATGGCAGCAGATTCTATTCCCGCCCTGTCCCCTCCAAACTTGTCCTCTAATCGTACCACTACCAACACCCCTTCATACCTAACCTATCTCCTCCTCCACCCTCTCGTCCTCCTGACCCAGTCTCAATCACACCCATTCCACCTGTCGTATATGTTCCTACATCTCCTACATTTCCTTCTTCTTCACTACGTCCTCCTAATCTCACCCTGACTTCCTCCACTTATACCTCCACTAATCTTCTTTCTCCTTCTCTAGCTAATGAACACGCATGGACTTCCCTTTTCAAGAACCTGCCTCGTAATGCGGGAAAGTACATGCATGTTCATATGAACATATCCTTCAATGGAGATGCAATGGTTCCTCCATCTCAAGTCATCGATGCTGGAGTTGATATATGGAAATACTATGTAGTTGGGTTCTTCTTAGACAAGCCCTTGTCTTTCTCATACGTAATTGAAAATCTAAAACGCAGATGGCGATTAAAAGGTAATGTTAAAGTCAAGTCTGATGATTCCATCTTCCTATTTCTCCTTTTTGATGTTTCTGATAGAGAAAAAATAATCAGAAGTGACCCCATAGTCATGAAAAACAAACTGTTTATATTAAAACAGTGGGATCCAACGATAAGTAATGTTTGTGGTGTAATTAGATCAGTTCCAATCTGGATACAACTCTCGAACATACCAATATATCTATGGTCTCCTCTAGGTATCAACTGGTTAGCAAATAGGTTGGGTAAACTGGTGTGTTTAGATTAGGCAACTGAATCGGTGCAAAGAATTCAACATGCTAAATGTCTTATTGAAATATCCCCTAACCATGAACTAGTTGATTCTTTTCCTGTACTGAATACAGATGGTACTAGACAAATTATAAAAGTATCTTATCTATGGAAACCAGATTTGCACTCATTGTAGTGTATTTGGTCATAAAAGTATGAATTGCCAGTTAATGCCAAAGGAAATGAAAACTAATAATAATGGGAATGTTGAGAAGTAGTCTTTCCAGTCAGCTGTTGAAAACGAGAAACAAAAAATTAGTACAGAACCAAGTTTGAGACAAAAAAGGGTATGGAAAAAGATAGTGAAAGGGAATAGAAATGTAAATGCAGTGCATAACACAACAACAGCTGATGTACACTCAAAAGTTGTAAGCTTTGAGAAAGTAAACACAAATGAGACCAAAATTGGGAAGGAAATTACAAAAAATTCCAGTGGAAATGCAAACAGATATGAAAAAGAAAATACAAATGAGAATGCAATCTATATGAGAAATAAATATTCAGTTGTTGATTTGATAGAAGAAGGAGATTATTGAGAATGAAGAAAATGTGAGTACCGAAATAGATATAGATGTTGGAGCTGTTGATATAAGTGATAAAATAACTGCCGATGGAAAAAAGATACAAGTAGAAACAACATTGCTGATTTATGTGAATAGACATGGGCAAGATAACAAGTGCAAAAGTGTATTGCAATGAAAAAACAAAGCAACAACTCAAAAATAACAAACAACCAATGTCTGAATGCATGCATGACAATGTAAATGTAATGTCAGACCAAACAGTATCAGCAACTGCACATAACATATCCCCTGATGATGCTCAACACAGGCTCAGTGAATCACAAAATACCACCAATACTTACCATATTGATACTGCTCCTGAAGTGATCAAATATAATTCTATACAACAGTCAATTGCATCCTCATCCAACTTGCCACCACTGCTTCCAAGTCCTAATACTCACAAGCACAGTGCACATCTCCTGTACGTGCACACATGCACAAGATATCACAACATACAAATTATAACTGCCCCAAACCTTCTGACATGATGTCTATTGGAGCCAACCGTATCTTCTCCCCAACTGTAAGTACCATCAATTTAGCTCCATCAACTGCCAGTATTGATGATCCCCCCATCTCTTTAACCACTCCATCTACCATCTCCTCCTCTACCAAACTCTCCAAAAAGAACCATCATTCAAACAAAAAGAAACCCACCTTCTTGAATGCATCCTCCAAGGAAAACAAAAAGAAAAAGTCCATAACCACCATGAAGATTAACCTACTTCAAACTCCACACTCTCTTTCACTATAGAATCATAAAATGATTCAGATTCACCCATGAAACAATACCCAAAGAATACCCCATCTTCTAATTCTAGGAGAACAAGAAGCTTGAATAAAAACCATCAAAGTTTAATCAATGACCAACAAGATAGCAGCATGGAATATAAGAGGAGCCCACAAACATGCAAAGCTTGACCAAATAAAATCTCTGATACATAACCACAATCTATCCTTAATCTCAATTTCTAAGACCAAACTTGACTATATTCTAACTCCAAGAGCTGCCAAATACATAAACTCTAATTGGAAACACTTATCCAATCTTTCCCAAGCCCCATATGGCAGATTACTTATTCTATATGATCCTTATATTTTCACCTTGTCTCCAATCTTATCTAACAGCCAATTCATACACACTCATGCTATACACCTCCCATCTAAAACATCTATGTATTTTACTTTCATTTATGCCAATAATTCCCCTCATATCAGAAAAAGATTGCATGAATACATACCTTATTTCAGTCAGTCTACTCACCCTTGGATACTGATTGGAGACTTCAATTGCTCTTACCTTTCCATGCATAGAAGTGGTGGTAATCCATTATCCTTATCTGAACTCTCTCCATTAAATAATACCATCCATAATGCCTCCTTTAATGAAATACCATACTCTGGCTCAAATTACACATGAACCAATAAAAGCCACAATAATCCTCGTATACTCTCAAAAATTGATCATGGGTTTATGAACTACAAAACTCTATTGCAATGGCCTTCCATAAACATACACATCCCTATGCCCCTCCTATCTAACCATTGTCCTCTGATCCTTAGTATAGGATCTACTGCCATACACAAACAGGTAAATTTTAAATTTTATGATGAATGAACTTATAATGACAGCTTGATGCAGGTAGTTAATGAAGCTAGGAAAATCCCCACCTATGGAAATCCTATGTTCAGATTGTAGAAGAAACTAAAGAATACAAAAGAAGCTATAAAAATATGGGCAAGAAACATATATGGTCAAGGAAACAAACTTTCCACTGATATAGCAGCTCAATTTGAACATGTTCAACGAATGATCCTAAATTTAAACTCAAATCCTGACTTAAACCAAAAAGAAATTGAACTATCCTCTCAAATTGAGAAAGCCTACACTACAGAAGCAAATATGGTGATGCAAAAAAACAAACAAAACTGGTATATTTATGGAGATAGGAACACAAAACTCTTCCATGCATCATCCAGACAAGAAAAATCAATGATACATCAGATCACTGACATGAATGGTGTATCTCATGCTACCCCACACTAGTAGATGCTGCATTCCTTGACTATTACACTACATTACTCGGTGGCCTTCCCTCATCCTCTGACAACACCATTATTAACAACCTTTCAATTCCAAAGCTATCTACTGATCTGCAATCTATTCAGACAAATCCTATAACTGATGAGGAAATTAAGAATTCTTTATTTACAATGTGGAAATTAGCATCCTCTGGCCCTAATGGTTTCACATTTACATTCTACACTCACTACTGGGCAATAATTTCCACTAATGTGTACAAGGCTATTCACAATTTTTTCAACAAAAGCAAGATGTTATCCTCTATCAACTCTACCAACCTTGCCCTTGTTCCCAAAACTACAATACCTACTGATGTTTCCTAATATAGACCTATAGCTTGTTGCAATGTCATCTATAAGTCCATTTCTCGAATCTTGGCTTCAAGGCTTAAAAATGCTCTACAAAATATAATTTATCCTAACCAAGCAGCCTTCCTTCCCAATAGAAGTATACCGGATAATGTCTTATTGACACATGAATTATTGAATGGATACTCCTCTCCATACAGATCCCCTAGGGCTATAATGAAAACAAACATCAAGAAGGCTTTTGATACTGTTAACTGGACTACCATAATGACCATACTTGATAGGATGAATTTCCCTCCTAAATTTAATTATTGGATATACCAATGCATCTTGACAGTGAGATATACACTGGTCTTCAATGCTCATACGGTTGGGTATTTTAAAGGAAATAATGGCTTGAGACAAGGAGATCCCATCTCTGCATACTTGTTTGTAATGATCATGGAAATATTCACTCTAGAAATACACAAGCAGGTTGATCTGAAGAACTTTGCTCTTCATCCTAAACGTAGAAAGCCCATGGTAACAACATTAGCCTTTGCTAATGACTTGTTAATATTTACCAAACCTACTGCTAAGTCCCTACAATCTATTATGAAAACCCTTTCCTCTTTCTATAATTTTTCTAAGCTACAAACTAACCCTCAGAAATCTCACATATTACTTGCTGGCTTGACAAATCCCCAAATATCTAATTCTTGAACATCACTAAAATGCTTCCTCTTGACTTTGACATGGCATACCTTGGTATTCCTCTGGAAAAAAAAGAATCACTGTAGTTCCTCTCTATGAAAAAATAACTGCAGTTTCGATTAGATGGGAGAATCGATACATTTCGCAGCCATGGAGACTTGTAATAATTAATGTTGTCATCCACTCCATGATAGTGTATTGGAGAAGAACCTTTATGCTACCAACAAAATTAACTGCTATGATCAGATCTGCGATAATAAAATTTTTATGGTCTGGTACTATACATATAAAAATGGTCTCCCATTGCATTCACGAAACTGGAAATTCCTCAAAGTAAATGGGGGTTCGGGATAAAGAATATGAAGAATTGGAATGTTGCTGCCTTGTCTAAACACTTCCAAAATCTTGTTACCAAATCAGATTCGCCATGGGTTCAATGGAGCATCAAACACAACTTAAAATATGAAGAAATATGGCTAGTAGAAACCAAACAATCTCAGAGTTGGGTTTGGAAAACAATGATTAAAATACGTGATATATTTCTACCTCATACAAAACTCCTCCTATCCTCTGACAGTTTGTCCAAATTTTGGACAACCCCTTGGATCAAGAAAGGCATGATACTTCAGAGATTGCTCTCATATGAAAATATATCTCATACTGGTATCTGCTTAATGCTTAAGCCACTAGCTATATAATAAATGGTAGAATCTCCCTGCATCACACAAGCAACTCCACCATAATACACTATGGGATTTATATAATGATGTACCTTACTGTTACATCCAGAAAGAAGATTAAAAATGGACGGATGACCTCAGAGACCATTCAACTCAAACAGTCTACACTGCGCTTGCAGGAGAGTTGAATCAGAACAACTTCCCATGATATAAAAGAATATGGAACAAGTATGCAGAAGAAAAGCATAACTTTATGTTCTAGAAGGTGTTTAGAAATGCTCTTCACACACTAGGAAATTTGGCACTGAAAGGAATAAATGTCTCCACCACCAGCTTATTTTGCTCATCTGAAGTAGAAGACATGCATCTTTTATACTTTAGCTGCTCCTTTACACATTTTATATGGTCAAAAATAAAGTATAGAGGTAGATATGGTAGTACATATAGAAATAGCAAGAATGAATGGATGAGTATATACAATGCAACTAGGTGGAAGCAACAATCGACATATGAACTCTTACTCATGCTCAAAGTTATGGTTACTGTAATTTGGAAGGAAAGGAACTGCAGAATATTCAATCATATACGCAAGAATAAAATGCAAATATACTTTGAGATATGTAGAAATATTCACACAGTGATCACTATGTCTCCCTACCCATTTGATGCTGGAGCTTTGGTTAAGTGCACATAGTTTTTGGTTTTGTTTTGCTGTGTTTTCTTTCCTCTTTTCCTTGCTGTTTTTCTTTCTATTTTCTGTTTTCTTCCTTGTATCCTTTTTCTCATTTATATTTTAAGTCTTGCTTATTGATATAAATAAATGGTAGGGGTCATTCAACCTCGCTGGCTTTGCCAAAAAAAAGTTCATTAATTCAGTTGATGAATTTACTTCAATAGCCTTTAACCCAAAATAAGTTAGTCATTTTTAAACACCATTAATTTAATTAAAAATTAATTATAATTAATTAAATTAAATAAATAAATAATTTATTATCATTAATTATAATGAATAACAAAGTCAAAATATCCTTCTTACTTTGATAAATTCACTTTGAAACTTCATTAATTAAGCTGATAAATTAACTTAAATTCCGTTAATTGCAAAGGATAAATTACATTTAAAACATTACTAATTCAATTAATCAGTAATATTTAAATATAATTAGTTAAATTAATTGGTAAATAATTAAATCTTATTATTTAAAGATGATTTATTAATTATAACCATCATTAAAGGGAAGATTAATTAAAGTTAAAACAAGTTGATTAACTTGAAAAGCCGTTAATTAAAAAGATTAATTTATTTAAAAACATCATTAGTTCATTGATTAATTAAATTTAGTCCATCATTATTAAAAGATTAATTATCCTTAAACATCATTAAATAAAATGATTAATTAATTTGAACAATCATTAACCAAGTAATTATTTAAATTTAAAACACATCAGTAACTAAGTAATTAGTTAACCTTAATCCTTATTAATTAAATAATTAATTAAATTAAATAACCATTATTAAAATAATCAATTATTTTTTAAAACATCATTAATCGAAAACTTGTTTAACTTATAAAATAATTCCACGCTGGATAATGAAAACAAATAGTTTTGATCACGTGAACTTTTCCGTAAGTGCCGATATAACAACTATCGCTATACGGGCAGTTCGAAAATCAAGTATATGCCATTGCAATACGTCCAAACATCACATAGCAAGGATATAAACATATATACATGGTGATTTGCAATAATACAACATATATCAAACATTTGCTAACAATATAATTAACTTTAGCCACTAACTTTTCATATCGCTTACTACATGCAAACTAACTTCCAAATGCGACAGCACTTTGCAACATGAACCAAACCAACTACCAAACCATCACTACACATATATAGCAAGTATTCATAGGTCAATAATATGAGTATTAAAATAGTTTAGAAACTTTGGTTATAGGGGTGGAGTTTTACTAACAAAAGCTTGCTAACTTAACCAAACTTGTGCCAACTCTTGAATGCGACTAGATCTAGGCTCTACTATGCAACCGGCTCGACTTTGTGGACCTTGGACTGAATGTTGGCTTGACCATGGGCTATTTTGGGCTCAGCCTAGGTTTATTTGAGGGGCATGGGTGCTTGTTTGAATGGGTATGTGATTTAGAAGAGTAAGGAACTAGTTTTAAGTGGATGGAAGAAGTTTTAAAGTGGAAAAACTAGTGTTTTAAGCTATGAACAAAAAGATGGTGGCCATGGCTATGTGAATGAATTTTTTTTAAGAAAATGAAGAGTAGGAATGAAAAAAGTTAGAATGTAAAGTAGGAAACATGAAGAGGTTGAAGTATATATAGGCATAGAAAGTGCAAAATTACCAAAATACCCCAAAGGACATAACCTCCACTCAAAATGCGCCGCATGTCTCCCCCTCCCTCACCTTGCACATGTTGGTCACCCCCATACCCCTAAAACATGCTAGATCCACGATGTGTGTACTTGGGTATGGTTTTGAGGAATGGCATGAGACATGATACGATTTATACACACACACATTCTTATAAACTAATGCATAAATGGTCACATCAAGTATTAATTTAAACTAAGCATGATTATTTAGCACTAACACATTAATTATAATATCATGGCATATGCATATTTTTACAAATGTGCATTTCCGATGACTTTTCGATGTCGAAAAGTCGTAATTTCGAAAAACGATTTTCGATCACATTTTCTATTTTAATTTAAACCAACTATTTTAGTAAACATATTTTGAAAATGATTTTAACATCATTAATTATTATTTAAAAGAGGTTTATTTGGTTATATAAATCCTTTATTTAAATATTTAAAAATAATTTAAATATTCAAATATAAAGTGATTAATTTACGGGTCGTTAAACTCTCCCTCCTTGAAAGAAATTCGTCCCCGAAATTATTACGGAGTGGAAGAAGTAATAACCAACCTAAGAAAAATCAATTTACTTACTTGGTTTTAAGTAAATCTGATTAGTTATATTATTTCTATCATAAACACATGCAATATAAACACTATAACTAGCATATACAATCAGGTAACATGATGCAACCAAATGCAATGTAACAAACATATGCAACAAAATACAGAGAATATTTTGTAATAAGTGCTATGTATCCAATATTTTCAAAATACTTTCTAAATTTAGAACTAAATGCCTTGGTTTTATATTCAAAATATTTTCAAAATTTATTTTCGAATTCCTCAAAAAGAGAAGTAAATCAAAACCAAAATAAAAAATGTCAAGAAAGTGGTCCTCCTAACAAAACATGTTAAACTCTAGAATAAAAACAATATGGAGCTTCCAGTGGTATTCCGGTTCCTCTTAAAACAACAACTAAAGCAAACAATCTATTTATTTCACAAATTTTTCCAAAAACCACTTTTCAAAATCACCAGAATTTAGGTCCTAACAATAACAATTCAAAAACCTTGGTTTATAAATTTTAACTCTATAAACTATGGTATATAAGACCATCCAATCAATTAATTCAATCGAACCAATCATAATCTGTAAAGGAAAAACCTAACACTTAACATTACTTAAAATGTCAAATGGCTAACAAACAAATCTTAACTTGGGTTTAAAACTTTCTTGATTGCCTAAGAATATAAATAATTTCCTAAGCGTACCATTTTGCTCATCAGCCTTTGGTTATTGCTTAGAGGATTAACTATGCTCCTTCAGACAAAATCACTTTCTAAAATTATTTGTTTCTTAATTATACAAATATTTCTAAATCACTTTAATTTGCATTTAGTATTTTATTCAATACCAAAATCATTTATGAATTATTTCATAAATTTTCACCTAAGTTTAAAAATATTTTATAAAGTCATTTCTTTATAAACCACCAAATAATAACTTATTCCACCTTATTTACTTGGATAATACTCTTCTATAATCTGAGAGTACATACAAATACAAATTTTATTTTACTTTTCACAATTTAGAAGAAGATCTAATTAAAATTTGGGTCTTTTACCGAGTCCACCTCTCGACCTCTTTAACTTAGAGTGTTAAAATGGATGATGTTTTTGGGTTGATCCAAAACAAAAAATAGTTTACACCACTTACATGTTGTAAACAAAAGCTATGATTTTAATAAAAAAATGTCTATTAAAACATTCCTATCCAATCTAACCCATTTAAATCAGTGTTAAATTATCCATTGTCTTATCTAACGGTAAAAATTCATTTATCAAAATGATCTTTATAAGAAATACTTTTTATTTGGAAATCAATTCCCTTTTAGAGAACTAAAAAACTAATTAAGCATAGAACATATATTTCTTTTATAAAATAACTTCAAATAATTTTATTCACTAAAACTCACTTTGGATTCGTTCAGATTTGAACTCATTTCGATCGCATAATAATGAAGAGAATAATTTACTAAATACTCCACAACGTTCGCCTAAGCAAACATCCGATTGTCACTTAGAAGATTATTAAGATTACCATAAAACTAACCGAAATATTTTTCCTCGAACTATCTCAAAGAAAATGCATTCCATTTAAAATTTATTTTCCAAAATATTTATATTTTACAGATATTTCCAAATAATACCACTATTACTTTTCTCAAAATCTTTTAAAATCATTTCAGAAAATTCCCGGATCTAAATTTTCCAAAAACTCCTTAAAATGTTCTTTTAAAAGACAAATTTATAATACTAAGCGTATTAAAACAAAGGTAAAAACAAATTTTATTAAAACATGGTTTACTATAAACCCAAAACAATTTACACTTAGCCTTATTTATTAACAATTCTATTTTAAAGTTCTCATTTAAAAACCATCATTTATCAATTTTAAAACAATATTTATTATTTCAAAGGATAATAAAACAATTTAAATACTTTTATAATTTTAAAACAATGTTAACCATCCCGGGGAATGATTCATGATACTCTTTACAAAACTTTAAAACCACATTTATTTTCCTAAGGGAAATAAATCAAAATAAAAGCTTTTATTAAATTTATATAACATCAATTATCCCGAAAGATAATAAATCAAATTTAAATTTTCCTTCAATAAACAAATCAATTAAAAATAGCTAATTATTTCCAAAATACTTTCATTAAATCAGTAAACTATCTTTAAAACATTAAATCAATTATTTAACTTTTAAACACATTTATCAAATCGGTTAATTTACTTTAAACTCGTTTATTAAATCAATTAACTAACTTAAAATATCATTTATCAAATGATTAATTAAATTCAAATAATCGCTAATTAAAATGAATAATTAATCTCAACTATCATTAAAATAAATGATTTGTAAATTTTACATACTATTAATCAAAACAATTAATTAGATTCACAATGATCATTAGTTAAAACGATTAATTACATTTCAAATATCGTTAAGTAAAATGATTTAGTTAAATTCAAATATCATTAGTTTAAATGAATAACTAAATTTCAAATTACTATTAGTTAAAACATTTAATTAAATTTAAACAATAATTAATTAAATTGATAAATTAAAGTTCAATATCAATAATTAAATTGATCTAATTAAATTCAAATCTCATTAATCAAAAAGATTAATTAATTTTTAACATAATTAGTTAAAGCGATTAAAAAAATTTAAAATATCATTAATTAAAATGATTATTGAATTTTAAACATCTACTTTTGTGAAAACACAAGCTCAAGTTCAAACACACACAAGGGTTTAGGGGATGATATTTCATAAATGACGGTATGGTGGAAATTGCTATAACAACACTTAAATAGTTTAAATGGAACATCCAGATTAATTTCAATTAAACAATCAATCAAACAAATCTAACTTTCATCCAAGAAATCAACAATAGTTTATAGCATCACATATATGATATAGTAAATTTGGGTGTGAGTTAAACTCACATTTAAATAATTCTCCTTTATTATAACTAAATTTTCTCATATATTTATTCTCTAAATGTATTATCCTACCATTAAAATTACATTAAACGACATTTTATTAAAAGTTTATTTTCAGCTTATAAAAGATAACTTTTAACTTGACCCTTTCACCAAACACCTTATAGTCAAATTGTGAAACTGAATTCACAAGGGGTTCGTTCCCAAGGTTCTCTAATTCCTATTTATCCAACCTATAACTTACTAAGGAATATCTCTTATGAACTATTCAACAATAGTTAATGTTCAAACTAAATGAGCATAACTAAACAAATCCTAAATGATAATAATAAAATATTATCATCTCCCAATAATCAACTCATCAATACACTATATTAGTTTTGAAAATCATTCTTGGATATGTAAAATATATTCCTTGGTAAAATTATTTCATTTACCATTTTAAAACAATACTGTATCGGTAGATCTGTTCAAGTGTTTAGGAATCCCTGTCGGTAACGCTGATCAGATGCATCGACTAGAATTCATATACCACTCAACGGATCAAACTACACACTATAAACCATTTTTATAACACTAATAAATATGCGCTCAATATATATATTTATACTCTTAGACTTATCCTAGGACATTACTAATCCTATCCTTAGAGAGCTTACCTTACCAGGGCTTAGGGGTTTGCTAAACCAATGCTCTAATACCAACTATGACGAACTACCTTTCTGACCCTTGGAACTTAATACATCCATGGTATTCGTGTGCCATTGCCCAAGTATCCGAAAGACAAGTTGTCTTGGGGAAAACAAAGAACATAACAAGACAGAATAGAAAAAACCTCACATCGGAATGCTTACATATAAGACAAAATGATATAGTACAAAAGGTTGCTCCTTACATGGAGTGATCAGAATTAAACAAAAGTACTACATTTAATAGATTTGCAGCTATACATTCTGACTTGCCATTTTTAGATACCAGAAAACATCTTCATAATCATACAGCGGAAAGGAATAACTAAGGAGCCGCCTGCTCGATCACCATCTTCAAAGAGCTCCAAAGAAAAACTTGCTACTCTCGGACTACTCAAATATAACGAGTACCCAAGAGTTTAGGGAAAATAAACAACCCAGGTCAGACAAAATGTCTGGTATGAGTAAAACTCTGAAACAAAAGGGAGTGTATTTAACAATAACATGGGGGACCACGCTACTAACGCAGAACGGGTTTTCTCCCACATAACAAAAAACTAAACATAAGAATGGAAAAGAACAATAGAAAACAAATCCAAACATAGATAATGGGAAAAAAATAATATAAAGATCCAGACATGAAAGAATGGAAATAGACTGACCAAAATCAAAACTAGACAGAATGGATAAATCAGTATAACAATCCAAACTTGATAGAATGGACAAAACCTAAAATTGAACATCGTGAAGAGTGGTTGACTCTTTCCATTGCAATTATAGAAAAACGATTCTAAGGTTCGAATCAAATAAGAAAAGGAAAATTTTCCAACAATGACTAGGAAGGTGCACCCTCTTGAAGTATACCTCTAGTAATATACTTTTGAGAAGCTCATTTACTCTGTGAAACTTCTCAAAAACCTCCAAGCCAGACCCCGCCAAACCTTACTGAGAATTTGAATATTTCACATCTAAATCATAACCGCTTTTAAAGCGACGGTACACCAAAATCTAAGTGAGATGTGAAAATACCCTAATGAGAGCAACCCCATATTGCTTGGCCCCATCTCGTGCTTTGGATTTAGTCATTTTTCGGCAAAGGATATCAAAGCTCAACGAAGCAACAAATCGTCTTAGAATGATGGAAATAAAGAAGCTACAGTAATCGATATCCGAGAAACCAAGTATCGAGGATATAAAATGATCGTATGTGGAAAATAAGTCTTGTATACTTATCACCACTCATTGAATTCAAACTTGTACTATTCCTGGGTTAAAAATAATGCTGGACAAGTCAAGATAGTGTTACCTCAAAGTTATGTCTCACGACCCTTCTTAACTTTTGGAATAGTTACAAGTCTACCTCTTCGACGTTTAGTATTAAGCATACAAATAAATTGTTTCCATATAAGTAATATTGCTTTACAGAAATTAATTCATTTCTATAAACGAATCAAACTTTTTCTTTCAAAAAACCGAATTCATGCTTGGCTTTACATTACAAGTATTAGCTTAAAAACACTTTGTTAAAAGAGTTCACTAACTTTAAAACATCACTATAAAAAGGATTTTGTAACGGACCGGATTTCGACCCTCGAAAATTGACACTAATACATCCTCGATATTCACGTGGCGCAAATCCAAGTGCTGGAAATCCGATCGTTAAGGGTAAGAAACAAAATAAAGACAGAACATAATCCCACACGAATGAAATAACATATATTATTTCAACATATAATTTTTACAGCAGAAAATTTAAATACATTTATCAGAGTTAAACATGGATAGTTATAAATATATGTCCTTACAAATGCGGAATACAATAGTACATGAGTGTGGTGGAAATGGATAACAATCTTTCGAAGAATCTTCTAACTCCATGCTCTGAGCTATTCCAGATTTCTTCTAACTAAACCTGACTACTAGACTACCCGAGAAAATTAGGGTATCCATAGTTTAAGCGAAAAGTAAAATAAACTCCGGATCAGTTATGAGACTGGTGTGAGAACTCGAAATACGCATTTTGAAAACAAAAAGGTATCCATAAGACCACGTCGCACATAAACACGGAACGGGTTTTTACCTTATGATAACCAAAACATTCTTACGTTAAAATACATGATATTATTTTTAGTGACATATCTTTGAAAACATTTGCAAATAAACTTATTAATCTTAGCCGAAATTGTTACCATTATTAAATTTTGGATATGTTAGGCTCTACAAACAAAACTCTTACAAGGCTCGTTTGGAGAATGGATTCCATACAAATGACAAGGTGAAGGACTACCTTCCGTACAGTACACCTCTAGAGGGATGTACCTAGGGTCCAAATACTGAACTCTTATACCAACACAGAACCGGCCTACCCCTTCGTTGGATAATACCGAATATGACATCACCTCGGTTGTTACCGACCTATTCGAGATGTCTCATAGCATACACAACATACCCGATATATAAAGGGTTATCTAGAAAGGTGATGACCATCTCCTAATGATAGCAACCCACTTAGCCCTGCCGCATCTACCCTGTTTTTGCCAATTCTGGTTGATGAGGCCTGAGGTAACGTTTTACCTTTCACATAGCACATTCCACTTTGAATGCCACACTGAAATTCCATGATTACACAACTAATTTCTACAAATGTATAACTCCTGAGCTCGTACGTCTCAGGAAAAGGTGTTAAGCTAAGAGAAGTTTCCTTCTCCGCTACCAAACAGATGATATGTTTATAGAGATCAATCAATGTAATTAGAAATACAACTTTAGACATTCATCCATACAAGTTGTCCAGGAACAGGAAAAACCGAAGGTACTCTCCTATCACATCCTGTCAGGAGTTACCCTTAGGATTAGTAGCGAGAAGTCCTTGTATCGAAGACCTTAAATGAAGAACTACCGCTACAATAATATGATATGGAAAATTTCCCCCGAGGGTCAGTGAAAAGTAGCCCTACATTCAATCTTCCATAGATATCTTCATGTCTTCACTTTGAATACACAAATATGTTCGAAGTGGTCTTTGGATAAGAATTATCCAAATCCGATCTCGGTTTCTCCGAACCAATCATCGATAAAAGAGGACAAGTGAATAGGGAATATTTTTTTAATTAATTAAGTTCTTTTATAAAAAAACTCTTTTGGAGATATACATTTATAAAACATTCTTTTCGGTATATACGGAAATATTAAACCTCTTATATAAAAATCCCTTGATAACTTTTAAACTTCTTTTTACTAGGAATAAATGCGAAATCGTTTCATTTTTCATTTAGGAAGATATTGATTCGAGTAAACCAAATTCACCATCCCCTCCATCAATCTAGTCCGGGTTGCCAGGGAGAGCAGGAAATTGGTTTTCCAAACTCAAGTCTAAACACTATCTCTCTGACACCCAAAAGGCGGTCAAGTTATTTGATCAACTCCAAATCATTAAAACATTTTGATCAATTCATAAATCCTTCAAATTTCCTTTAAAAACACTTTATTAATCATTTAAAACATTTACAAAAGATTTGGAAAAGAACGGTTAAGTTTAAAACTATATTTTAAAAGTTATAGGAAAGTGCTGCGGAAAAGTGCTATGGAAAGCGCTTTTTAAGCTATATTGATCAAAACGACCTTTTATTATTTGAAAATCCATTTTTATTACTCAAATCACTTTTAAAACATTTTAAAATGTTTATAAGATTTATTCCATATTTTTAAACAATTTTAAAACATCATTTTCAAAGAAATCCCGTTTTGGATTCCGAACTACAAAATCAGGATTTTTCAAAAACTTGTTTTACTCATATTTCAAAATCTACTTATCGGAATCTCGATTTTCTTTCTTCGTTGTAAAACTATGGATATGATAGTTCGGAAAATTCTTATCTCGAAGAATTCCAAGCTATATTGCAACTTTTACACTTATTTGTTAAAACGCGAAATCGCGAACTGCCGTTACGCAACGCGCTTATTTTTAACTAAATTTTCTATTTCTTTTCAAACTTCACCAAAAAACTTTTAAATGTTTACCCAAACATTTCAAATACATTTTAAAATCATTTTTAAGAGGTTCAACAATTCCATACACACCATTTCATTAATTCAAGGAAAGTGATTTCTTTTATGCTTATCGACGTGTATTTCCATGACTTGCATATATATTCAACAACAACATTAAACAACCAAACTTGATGATCAAAGCATATTAAACATCTATTTGCAAACATCATATCATCATTCAAAATATAATATAGTAGTTTAGGAGTTCTCACATTGATTTCCTATCGTAAAAAGGCTATAGCTTCACTAACTCGCGATTCGAGCTCACGAACCCCAACACCTTGCCTCCTTGTGTGATTGGCCATTCCATGCAAAAGTTTTGGCCAAGCATGGAAAATGAGGTGTAGGACTTTGGATTATTACTGAATTACCGAAAACTAGACCTAGAAATAGGTCATTTTCTCTTGGGTATTAGGATACTGAACTCTTGGAATTTCAAAATGTGGTCAACATAAAAGTTGTAGGAAATTCTTTCCTCTACGGTTTTGACAATAGTATTATCTAATTTGGATTAGTTATGAGAAAATTATGGCCAAGAGAAGAAGATGTATTCTCGGAATCGTAAAAACAAAGCCCGAAAATGCACTGTAAAAAAGTGGTATTTTGACATAGTTAGACTCAAATTAAGAAGAAGTGCTAAACATGACAGTTGTAGCCACTGAAATTTCACATGGTTTATATAAAAGAATTACCTCATTTGGATCACTTTTGGATGAGTTATAATCGAGTGAAAAAAGGTGTTTTCGGCTATTAAAACTGGGCTCGAAAATGCTTTGGAGAAAATAGAGTTTTGAGCATTGCTAAGCTTCAAATGGAAATAAGTGGTCAACTTGAAAGTTGTAGCCACTGAAATTATGAATGGTTTTAAGAAAAGGAATTCCTCATTTCAATCTGATATGAGAAAGTTAGGCTAGAGTGAAGAAAGTGAAAAAATGTGATGAGAGGTGGGGTTATTTATAGCCAAAGGAAGAGTGTAAAGGAATCCACATAAACATCATCACTTCATGGCTTCTCCAATATACCTTCCTCCTCCCTAGGCCAGCAAAAGCCTTCCCCCATGCGTCCATCACTTCCATCCACTTCATGTACGCACAAGTTGACTTATGTAGGCTTAAGGAAGAAGCTTTATGTAAAATATCTTAGATTTTGTATTATGTATGTATTTGTAAGTGTATAAGTATATATGTATGTATACATATGTTCATGTACATGCTGGTGGATGCATTTGTATGTTACATATGTGTACATGACATATAAACAATGCCGCATTGATTTCGAACAATTTTCGTTTGATAAACCGTTGCCGATCGGAGAACCGATTCCCGGTCACATTTTCACTTATACTTTAACGTACATATATTTGTAAACAAAATTTGAAAATAAATTTCTTGTCATTTTAAATGAATTAAAATAATCATATTTGATTTATGAATCCATATAAATTAATATTTACAATCATTCACGAAAATCGCTATTATACCGATAAAGCGATATCGATTTTTCCTTATATTTTCAAATCAAATATATCTCTTTATAAAACTATTATAAATGACTTATTATCACTTTATAACCATTCAAAATGAATTATAACTTTAAAAAAAATATTATTTGAATAATTATAATAATTATTTATTCATTAAATCCCAATTTAATTTAACAAGTCAACTATTATATTTAAGGGCATTATTAACAATGTCAAAAACACATTTAATTCTCAAATATAAATCAATTGATTTTATTTCATATTCTTGTTTAATTATAAAAATAAGTGTATGTATCCAGCTCCGTGTGCGACGTTTTACGATTATAGAGTTGGTTATTTATAAACCCGTTTTAGGCTATTTTATCGATTTAGATTTCGAGGAAAATATTTTTGTAAATGTTTATTCAAAATAAAATTACGGTTACTTATTATCACTCAAAACAATATTGTTTGAATTATCAATCTTTTATTTAAATAAATTTTAAAATAAATAAAATTCATTAAAGTGATAAATTTGTGGGTCGTTACAGACTTCCCCCCTTGAAAGAATTTTGTCCCCGAAATTACCCAAAACAAAACCCAAAGGTTTTTCCCAAAATATTTATTTTTAAACTTATACCCATGTGATGTATATAGATCACACGTACACAATATCTGATTCAATCTACTATTCGAATCCCCAACTTTACTTCAGATCTAGTATTGATCCCCCTATCCTTTAGTGCGGACTCCGACCAGGCTTTCTGATCAGAACTTTAGTTCTCCTTGCATAGCTCTCAATTATGATAGAAAACTCAAGCATTTAATCACAACCCTCATCAATGTTCGTCGTCAAGAATCGAGTGATAAATCCACTTTCGGATAAGTGTCAAACACGTCAAAGTTCTGTACTCGAATCTTAGATCCAATTATGCGATGAATTAATCCACATACTTCATACGAATTTAATAATCATTCCAAAAAAATTTATGAAAACATTTCATAAAACTTTCATTCTTTATTCGAACTTTCATAAAGATAATTCTTTATAAATAACCATTTTACTTTTTTATATCCAAATATTATACTTAAAAACACATTTCTTTTCAAAAGATAAATGTCTTTTTATTATAATACATTTCTAAACGTATCTTAATAGTTTTTAGAAACTTATTTTCAAAATAATTCATTAAATTGATAAATCACCATAAGCTTCTTTTAGCTAATATCAACTGTGAAAACATTTTGTATTTAGTGAAAACTTTCTTTATCAACCAACACTCATTTATTAATTAAAACTTCCTTATATATATTCTCTTTACTTATACTAGTTTTAGTACTTAAAAAATATTTATATACTTATTCAAATGTTATAAGTATATTCATAATTTAATTAACAAGTTTTTTCTTACCTTTATAATATAATCAAAGAGATTAAAACAATTACTACCAAAACATTGTTAAAATGAAGTTTTCTTTTCTTTTATAATTTTAACTTATAACATTTTCTACCTTTATATAAAAGACTAATACTTGTTATTATCTTTAAAATCCGATTATTAAAGATCTAAATATACCCATAAGATTTCTTCCAAAGTGTCATTCATGGGTGTGAAAACAAATGTTGCTAAAAAATCATTTACTACAAACCCAAACCCATTCATTATTAACTTTAACCATTTCTTTTAAAGATCAAAGCATACCCATACTTATCAATTAAGATAATACACTTTGATAAAAATTGACAGCTATTACTTTGTCAATTAATGATTCACATTATCCTTTTTAACTTTAGATAATTATATTGATCGAGTAACTCAAAAATGATATCGAGGAACTAGGTACCACCAATTGTAACGACCCGCCATTTTGGACCATTCGCATCCATTATAAGTGTATAGGTAGACACTCATGCCGGAGTTGAATTGCTCAAAATACCGCGTTGTTAATTTAAATTTGGCAAAACTGAACATATACAGTAAATAAAGTAATCACAGAACACAGACACAGAGTAATAATTGCAGCGGAAATAAAAGAGATAGTAGTTCATGAAGCTACTATATGAATATATAAAATACATCAGAGTTTACAACAGAAGAGTAATACGATACATCAGAGTTAAACCAGATACAACGGAAGAGTAATACGATACATCAGATAAAGTCAGAATACATCACTGGAATCATCGAATATCTGAAAGCTGGATAGATAGCAGGATCTCCAAGCGAAGCTCCAACTCCAAAGGTGAGTCTCGAAAGATGAACCACTCAGTCTGACTCGAGCGTAAAGCAAAAACACAAGACACTCGAGTCAGGATTAACATTCTCATATTAATAAATCCAACTCAAGTGAAATAGCAATTGAAATACAAGTAACTCAAAGGATGTTTGGAATAACCATCCTTTAAGGATCCGTTAAACTATCTACTATGTAGTAATGTACGATAAGTAGATAATGTCTATCAGTAATAATAAGATATCAAAATAGCGTTAAGTCATGGCCCATTCCACCCTTAACACATTTTTATTCTCAAAAGCATATACAAGACCGTAGTTTCCCCAAAACCGGAAGTCACCAGAGGGCAATCCATATACTCAAGGTACAAAACAAATTCGTAGTGGTCGCGCATAAATGGAATACAAGTATGACAAGGCACATGAGGCTATACCCAAGGTAGTGATACTACCGTTCGCCTGATCCGGACTGGTGAGAACGCAACGCCGCAGCGCCCGCAACACCGTGAAACAACACTCCCAAAATCAAGGGTGCACCAATCGACAACAAGTATAAGTAGTTCGAAGAAGTGTGTCTACTTGAGGTATCAATCCTCCATTGGCCCGGCACAGATCCTGTTTTAGTCATTTCCAATTTGACACAAGTGTCAAGGCTATCCATTATCGTTCTCTTTCTTCAGTCAACACGTACATCATTCTAACCACTTCATTCTGGATCATCACTCCGCGCATAGTTATTAAAGTGGTTTTCGGTTTAGATAGAGAGTATACCCATAACCGAATTCCGGTCTCTTTAATAACTTTCGTAATTATTACACCGATTGGTCGTTTATATATTTCAAAAACCAAATCAAATTCAATTTCAATTTCAATTCGCAAATCAACATTTCATTTGTCTATCAAAACAGTTTCCATACTTTACGTTTCAAAACTTCCAAATTACCATTTCAAAATCTTATAATTCAATTTCAATATTTATATTGAAAACAATTCAAATATTGATTCAAGTTCGTGCAAAAGTTTCATTTCGAAAATCATTTAAATTAATTTAATTTAACATTCAAATCAATTTAAATTCATTTATCGATTTCATTTAATATTCGTAAAGTAAATTTATCATTCAAACAATTTCTATTAAATTTCCAAATCATTAAATCAATTTCTTAAGTTCAACTTCATTAAATCAAAACTTCAAATCGAATTAAATTAAATTCGTCAAATCAATTCTTTCAGTTACAAGTCTTACATTAATTCCAAAAATATCACAATTTCATTTCTTGATAAAGAAATTCAATTTCACTTATTTACTTACTTAAATAATTTTCCAAAAGAAAACTCAATTTCAATTATTTGCGAAGTAAAATTCACTTATTTCAAAAGTTCAAATTTTTTCTTATTAAAGAATTCAATTCAATTTAATAATTAAGTAATTCAATCTTATTTAATTTTTAAATAATTCGAAACTATATTATTAAATAATTTCAAAGTTTAATAATTCCAAACTTAATTATAATTTCAAAATTAATTATTAAATCATTTCAAAGTTTAATAATTTCAAACTTAATTATAATTTCAAAATTAATTATTAAATCATTTCAAACTTAATTCAATCATTTCTCAAATTAAACAACATTGTTTCATCAATTTCATTTTTAATATTTTGTTTCAGATTATTAAATATTAAGATTTTCCTTTCATTAAAATTTAAATTTCAACTTCATTTCAAAATCATATTTTATTCAAATAAAATCTTCATTTTATTTTTAAATCAAATTTATTGACCAATCGGGTTTTATTTAATTTTCTATCTTAGGTCAAAGTTCAATTTGGGTATTTATCATTTCAACCTGATTCCAATTCAATTCAAAATCAAAACATAACAAAGGGAACTTGCAGTGTGATAACTGGGATGGTGTCAAAGTAAATAAACAAGCAATAACAACAATCAATATCAATCCAATAGTCAATTCAAATAATCCCGAAATAACCGTATTAATTCGCATTGTTATTTGTACGAATTAATATAATTATTTCTAGAATCTACACTATCATTTCATGTAGATTAAAGATTTTACATTATGGTTTTTCACTTGTCATCTATTTACAATTTCATACATCATCAATTTAACAACATACATTTAGTGGTTCAAGGTGTAATTAAACAAATCCTACGTGTCAATAACTTTAACAGTTAAAGGGTTCATATTATACAAATGTCAGTTAATCAAATTTAACATTTAATTATACTATATCAAGTTCAATTGCATACTATTTACCATTTAACATTAACAATTTAACGTCCAATATAAACATCAACAATCAATCAATTATCAGCCAAACTGTATTATCATCGCATAAATAATTAACAGATAATGGTGTCAGATGTCACAGGTGAACTGATACAGGCAATAGCATATATAACAGTGTAATTAACTAACAGCAGTATTTCGATTGTCGTTTCAATTGAAATCAGATTTAATAAATAAAGAACATTAATCGTGAGTGATTGCTCACCTTTCGAGGCTAGAGATATTCGACAAACGAGTTACGAACCCCCAAAGCAAAGCTAGATGAACACGATTCGATGAAGAACATGCACGACGGACAAAGCTGATAGATGTGAACCGATGAGAATCAAATCAGTTTGGTATTGCCGAAATGAAATGAATATTGTATTATTTTTCCTAAACCCAATATTTAACTTAAATACATATGCATTTCTTTAGTATTAAATTTAATTGTATAGATATAAAAAAATGTATGTATATTCAAAAATTATAACATGACTTATATACAATGTACAGCAACACCTAATGAAATACTTATGCATATATACACCCGTTCTATATCATATCACATAATATTTTTTTTAAAAAACTCATATATCTACCATATATAATCAAAACAATATACTTTACATACAACTATATTTAAGCATATTCATGTGGCGTGTAAGTATTTAAGTATGTAGGCATGATTACTTTACTATGTGAATAATGCTAGAGTTTCAATGCCCAGGAATATTTATAGAGCACGCACGCATCAGTATGGATTAAAATATATTAACACACTAACAACATGCCCATTTAAACTTGTATCTATTGATAAAACAACTTCTTATATGACTTTATAAATGTACTAACAAAGCCTATATATATACTATAAACATAACACACGTATATATCTAATACTAACCAATTAGTTTATGCAATTCAGAACAACCAGATACTAACCTACACTTACACTATAACATTCCCTGTATATATATTTATATATAATAATAGAACAGAGGATCTAATGCAAAAGAGAATGATGTGAACAACTACAGGCAAAATCAATACAAGTTCGTATAATGTATAAACTCTTTTTTTTTAGAAAACTTGCCTACGCACGATGAAGGCTAAGGCAACACGGCTGGAGTTCGGCATCTTGGAGGCTGAGTCGAGTTGGACGTAGCACCGTCGAATCAGGTGGTGAGCTCGAGGAAAAGGTGGATCGGCAGCAAACGACGGAGGTAGCTGACGGAGAGTTGCGTGAGGCTGATGTTGTCGTGGCAAGAGGCGGTGCACTTGACTGGGCGAAAGGAAGCAACGTGAAGAGGGGCGAACACCTAGGGGATGAGGGCCGGAGATGGTGACGTGTAGGCGGGTTGCGGGCTGATGTCAGGCGAAGGGTTGCAGGGTTTGTTTGGCCGCTGCGTTTGGATTACGTGGAGGAATGGCGGTGGAACAAGGGTCGGTGATGGGGAGTGTAGGCGGAGGCATTGGCTTGGTTGCGAAGATGGTGGGTTGGCTGCAGTGGATCGCGCAGGGGCGAAGAGGTGGGGTGGAAGGCTCCTGCGGTGGCTGTCGTGTGGAGCGGTGGTGGGCGCTGGCGGAGAGGCCGTAAGGTGGTCGGAGGTTGGCTATGATGGTGGGACACGTGGAAATGACGGAGTGATGCCGAGGAGGGGTGGAGCACGAGAAAAGGATGGGGAAGATAAAGCAACAGATAAATTTGCTTTTTTTTTCTTTTTTTTTAACAAAACGAACGAATGGGAATGGGAGAAAGAGAAAATGAAAGCATATAATTTTTTGAAATCTTGAGAATATAAAAAGTCAGTAGAATTGAATTCAAGGTAACCATTAAAAGCTGATGTCCGTTTGATTTCGAATGGTGGAATATTGGAAGTTACAAGAACCACAAATTTACAAAAACCGGTACCGATACGGTCCAACGTTTACCGATTTCGTTGTTCCCCGGACGTCGAAATTGACAATTGAATATACCGTAGAGATCAGTACGACGAGACGATCAAAAATGTATACAGATATCGGTGGTACGATCGAATTATAAAAATTCGAATTTTTCTGCTGGAGGAAAATGCAAGAAAAATGCTGAAAAATAAGATCGACGGAGCCAAAGATGTCCGAATTTAGAAAAACGACAAACTGTCATCTTGTTCAGAAGATGGTTTAGAATTTTTCTATGTAAAAATATTTAGGTTTCGAAAACATTTTATTTTCATCGTTTTTTAACTGATTAAATTGAAGTGAATTTACGCGCGAAATAAACTTTCATATTTTCGGACGAAAATTTACCAGTTGCTATGTTTAACTAGACGTATTCCAAATATTAATTTTTTATTTCAAAATTTTATCGTTTAAAATTTCACAAAATTTTAACTAATTACGTTATTAAAACAGTTGAAATTTACGGGTCGTTACACCAATAGTATCACATATTTCCTTAACAAGAAGGGGAATACTTAAGAGAAGCGTTTACCATCCAAACACATTTCCTGCCCATTTTTAGTTACTTTCGAGCCACTCGGATCAATTGATTATAAGATTGTTTTTCGTTTTCAAAAATCCCTTTTTAGAAATAATACTATTATTATTCCTTTTCCAAAAATAATTTGAAATTCCTTTCAAAAATACCAAAATTTAAATTCTCAAAAAATAATACTCCTTTATAAAGCACGTTTTATAAATCCATTTTATAAAATTATGTATATAAAATGTATTCATAAGATTTATTTAACATAAATAAATTCCTTTAATAAACATTTATTGAATACCTCATAGTCAAATTGTGAAATTAAATTGACGAGGTATTCGTGCTTAAACTTTTAAATTAAACAACCAATCAATTTATGATCATAACTGAGTATGATACTTAAATAACTATATTACTTGAAAAATATTCTTTATATTAAAAATATAATCGTTGGTAAAATTATTTCGTTTACCAATTTTCAAAGCCAAAATCATTTGGATCTTATGGGATAATCTTTCTCGATCGGAAAGCCACCATTTCTAGGCGGATATTCTGGCTATTCCTCTTCGTCGCTAGAGAGAACTATGAGGCTATCCTTCTTGTCCCAATTCGCTCTAGAGGACTCCTGTTTCGCGTAACTTCCCCCATATGGTTTATACAAGGCAAACAATCATTCTTTTACACACAAGTAGTAGGTAATTGCTGGCGTATCCTTAGGTAGAGAGGTTCAGTCAATGCTCGTTTTGAGGTTTCTAAAGATAGCTTTTAAAATTATTTGTATAAAAGGTTTTATTATTTCAAAAATCGTTGAAAATTTTACCAAAATATTCTTTTCCTTTCAAATACGTAAATATATATATGTGTGTGTATATATATATAGGTAAAATGATTTCATATAAAACCGAATTCTTTTGTATATTTTATTAAAAAATACGCGCTCATATATAATACTCTCAAACTCATTATAGGGTGCTACTAACCCTATCTCTATTGAGCTACTCATCCTAGGGTATTACTAACCCTATCTCTGATGAGTCTTTTACCCCTATCATGCTCAGATGTTCGCTCAATCTAAGCTCTGATACCAAATGCAACGGAGCGGATTTTCGACCCTTGAAAATCGACACTAATACATACTCGGTATTCATGTGCCGTAAATCCAAGTGCTGGAAACCTGATCGTTAAGGGTAAGAAAGAAAATAAAGATAGAGCAGAATCTCACACGAATGAAATAACCTGTATTATTTCAACATATAATTTTTTACAACGGAAAATTTAAATACATTTATCAGAGTTAAACGTGGACAGTTATAAATATATGTCCTTACAAATGCGGAATACAATAGTACATGAGTGTGGTGGAAATGGATAACAATCTTCAAAAGAATCTTCTAACTCAATGCTCAGAGCTCTTCCAAATTTCTTCTAACTAAACCTGACTACTAGATTTCCCGAGAAAATTAGGGCACCCAGAGTTTAAGGGAATAGGAAAATAAACTCCGGGTAAGCCATGGGACTGGTGTGAGAACTCAAAATACGCGTTTTGAAAACAAAAAGGTATCTCATAAGACCATGCCGCACATAAACACGGAACGTGTTTTACCTTATGATAACTAAAACATTCTTATGTAAAAATACTTGATATTATTTTTAATGACATATCTTTGAAAACATTTGCAAATAAACTTATTAATCTTAGCCGAAATTGTTACCATTATTAAATTTCGGATATGTTAGGCTCTACAAACAAAACTCATACAAGGCTCGCTTAAAGAATGGATTCCATACAAATGACACGGTAGTGGACTACCTTTCGTACAGTACACCTCTAGAGGGATGTACCTAGGATCCAGATACTGAACTCCTATACCAACACAGAACCGGCCCACCCCTTCGCTGGATAATATAGAATATGACATCACCCCGGTGGTTACCGACCTATCCGAGACGTCTCATAGCATACACAACATACTCGATATATATAGGATTATCTAGAAAGGTGAAGACCATCTCCTAATGGGAGAGAAACACTAAGCCCTGCTGCATCTACCCTGTTTTTACCATTTTCGATTAATGAGGCCTGAGGTAACATTTTTCCTATCACATAGCACATTCCACTTTGAATGCCACACTGCCATTCCATGATCACACAACTGATTTCTACAAACGTATAACTCCTGAGCTCGTACGTCCCAGGAAAGGGTGTTAAGCTAAGAGAAGTTGCCTTCTCCGCCACCAAACGGATGATACGTTCATAGAGATCAATCAATGTAATTGGAAATACAACATCAGACATTCATCCATACAAGTCATCTAGGAACAGAACAAACCGAAGGTACTCTCCTACCACATCCTATCGGGAGTTACCCCTAGGATTAGTAGCGATAAGTCCTTACATCGAAAATCTTAAATGAAGAACTATTGCCACAATAATATGATGGGAAACTTCCCCCGAGGGTCAGTGAAAAGTAGCCCTACATTCCATCTTCCACAGATATCTTCGTGTCTTCACTTACAAAAGCAAATTGGTTCGGAGTGGTCATTAGACAAGAATTATCCAAATCCAATCCCGGTTTCTCCGAACCAATTATCGATAAAAGAGGTCAAGTGAATAGGGAATCATTCTTTAATTGATTAAGTTATTTTATCAAAAATTTCTTTTAGAGATATACATTTATAAAACACTCTTTCTGGTATATATAGAAATATTAAACCTCTCTTATAAAAATTCCTTGATAACTTTTAAACTTCTTTTAACTAGGAATAAATTCGAAATCATTTCATTTTTCATTTAGAAAGATATTGATCCGAGTAAACCAAATTCACCATCCCCTCCATCGGGCCAGTTCGAACAGCCAGGGAGAGCAGGAAACTGGTTTTCCAAACTCAAGCCTAGAAACTATCTCTCGGACACTCAAAAGGCAGTCAAGTTATTTGATCGACTATAAACCATTAAAACATTTTGATCATTTCATAAATCCTTCAAATTTCTTTTAAAAATACTTTATTAATCATTTTAAAACATTTGCAAAAGATTTGGAAAGAAGGGTTAAGTTTAAAACTATATTTTAAAAGTTTTAGGAAGTGCTGCGGAAAAGTGCTACGAAAAGCGCTTTTTAAGCTATATTGATCAAAACGACTTTTTATTATTTGAAAATCCATTTTTATTACTCAAATCAATTTTATATTTTTTTAAACATTTATAAGATTTATTCCATATTTTAAAACAATTTTAAAACATCATTTTCAAAGAAATCCAGTTTGGATTTCGAACTGCAAAATCAAGATTTTTCAAAAATTTGTTTTACTCATATTTCAAAATATACTTATCGAAATCTCGATTTTCTTTCTTCATTTGAAAACTATAGATATAATAGTTTGGAAAATTCTTATCTCGAAGAATTTAGAGCTATATTCCAACTTTTACACTTGTTTGACTTTTATAGCGCAAAATCGCGAACTGCCGTTACCCGACGCGCTTATTTTTAACTAAATTTTCTATTTCTTTTCAAACTTCACCAAAACACTTTTAAATATTTACAAAACATTTCAAATACATTTTAAAACCATTTTTAAGAGGTTTAACAATTCCATATACACCATTTCATTAATTCAAGGAAAGTGATTTCCTTTGTGTTTATCGACGTGTATTTTCGTGACTTGTATATATATATTCAACAACAACATTAAAAAACCAAATTTGATGATCAAAGCATATTAAACATTGATTTTCGAACATCATATCATCATTCAAAATATAATATAGTAGTTTAGGAGTTCTCACATTGATTTCCTATTGGAAAAGGGCTATAGCTTCACTAACTCGCGATCCGAGCTCACAAACCCCAACACCTTGCCTCCTAGTGTGCTCAGCCATTCCATGCCAAAAGCGGTACTCGTCCAAGCATGGAAAATGAGGTGTTGGACTTTGGATTATTATTGAATTTACCGAAAACAAGACCTAGAAATAGGTCATTCTCTCTCGGGTTTTTGGATACACAACTCTCGGAATTTTGAAATATGGTCAACATTAGAGTTATAGGAAATTATTTCCTTTATGGTTTTGACAAAAGAATTATCTAATTTGGATTAGTTATGAGGAAGTTATGGCCAAGAAAAGAAGAGGTATTCTCGGATTCGTAAAAACGAAGTCTGAAAATGCATTGTAAAACAGTGGTATTTTGACATAGTTAGACTCAAACTAAGAAGAAGTGCTAAACATGAAAATTGTAGCCACGGGAATTTCACATGGTTTAAAAAAAAGAATTACATCATGGACCATTAAAACTGGGCTCGAAAATGCTTTGGAGAAAATGGAGTTTTGAGCATTGCTAAGCTTCAAATGGGAATAAGTGGTCAACTAGAAAGTTGTAGCCACTGAAATTATGAATGGTTTTAAAATAAGGAATTCCTCATTTTGATCTGATATGAGAAAGTTAGGCTAGAGTGAAGAAAGTGAACAAATGTGATGAGAGGTGGGGCTATTTATAGCCAAAGGAAGAGTGTAAAGGAATCCACATAAACATCATCACTTCATGGCTTCTCCAATATACCTTACTCCCTCCTAGGCTAGCAAAAGCCTTCCCCCCATGTGTCCATCACTTCCATCCACTTCATGTATGCACAAGTTGACTTATGTAGGCTTAAGGTAGAAGCTTTATGTAAAATATCTTAGATTTTGTATTATGTATGTATTTGTAAGTGTATAAGTATATATGTATGTATACATATGTTCATGTACATGCTGGTGGATGCATTTGTATGTTACATATGTGTACCTGACATATAAACAATGACGCACTGATTTCGAACAATTTTCGTTCGATAAACCGTTGCCGATCGGAGAACCGATTCCCGATCACATTTTCACTTATACTTTAACGCACATATATTTGTAAACAAAATTTGAAAATAAATTTCTTGTCATTTTAAATGAATTAAAATGATCGTATTTGATTTATAAAACGATATAAATTAATATTTACAATCATTTACGAAAATCAATATTATACCGATAAAGCGATATCGATTTTTCCTTATATTTTCAAATCAAATATATCCATTTATAAAACTATTATAAATGACTTATTATCACTTTATAACTATTCAAAATGAATTATAACTTTTTTTAAAATCACTATTTGAATAATTATAATAATTATTTATTCATTAAATCTCAGTTTAATTTAACAAATCAATTATTATATTTAAGGGCATTATTAACAATGTCAAAAACACATTTAATTCTCAAATATAAATCAATTGATTTTATTTCATATTCTTGTTTAATTATAAAAATAAGCGTATGTATCCAGCTCCGTGCGCGACGTTTTACGATTATAGAGCTGGTTATTTATAAACCCGTTTTAGGCCATTTTATCGATTTAGATTTCGAGGAAAATATTTTTGTAAATGTATATTCAAAATAAAATTACTATTACTTATTATCACTCAAAATAATATTATTTGAATTGTTAATCTTTTATTTAAATAAATATAAAAATAAATAGAATTTATCAAAGTGATAAATTTGTGGGTCGTTACAGATTTAATAACTTAAACACATCCTTATTATATTAATTAATTAACTTTGAAAGTCCATCATTTCAGTTGATGAATTTACTTCAATAGCCTTTAATCCAAAAGAAGTTAATCATTTTTAAACACCATTAATTTAATTAAAAATTAATTATAATTAATTAAATTAAATAAATAAATAATTTATTATCATTAATTAAAATGGATAATAAAGTCAAAACATCCTTGTTACTTTGATAAATTCACTTTGAAACATCATTAATTAAGCTGATAAATTAACTTCAAATGCCTTTAATTGAAAAGGATAGATTACCTTTAAAACATCATTGATTCAATTAATTAAATACAATTTAAATATAACTGATTAAATTAATTGATAAATAATTAAATCTCATTATTTAAAAATGATTTATTAATTATAATCATCATTAAAGGGAAGATTAATTATTGTTAAAACAAGTTGATTAACTTGGAAAGCCGTTAATTAACAAGATTAATTTATTTAAAAACATCATTAATTCATTGATTAATCAACTTTAATCCATTATTATTAAAAGATTAATTATCCTTAAACATCATTAAATAAAATGATTAATTAATTTAAATAATTATTGACCAAGTAATTAGTTAAATTTAAAACAAATTATTAACTAACTAATTAGTTAATCTTAATCCTTTTTAATTAAATAAATAAATAATTAATTAATTAAATTAAATAATCATATTAAAATAATTAATTATTTTTGAAAAATCGTTAATCAAAAACTTGCTTAACTTGTAAAATAATTCCAAGCACGATAATGAAACCAAATAGTTTCGATAAAGTGAACTTTTCCGTAAGTGCTGATATTGCAACTATCGCTATACGAGCAATTCGAAAATCAAGTATATGTCATTGCAATACATCCAAACATCACATAGCAAGGGTATGAACATATATACATGGTGATTTATTATAATACAATATATATCAAACATTTGCTAGCAATATAATTAACTTTAGCCACTAACTTTTTATATCGCTTACTACATGCAAATTAATTTCCAAATGCGACTACTTTTTACAACATGAACCAAACCAACTGCCAAACCATCACTACACATATATAATAAGCATTCATAGGTTAATAATATGAGCATTAAAATAGGTTAGAAACTTTGGTTATAATGATGGAGTTTTACTCACAAAAAGCTTGCTAACTTAACCAAACTTGCACCAACTCTTGAATGCAACTAGATCTGGTCTCTACTATGCAAATAGCTCAACTTTGTGGACCATGGACTGAATGTTGGGCTCAGCCATGGCCTGTTTGGGCTCAGCCTAGTTTAATTTGAGTGGCATGGGTATTTGTTTGAATGGTTATGTGATTATAAGAGTAAGGAACTAGTTTTAAGTGGATAGAAGAAGTTTAAAAGTGAAAATACTAGTGTTTTAAGCTATGAACAAAAAGAGAGTGGCCGTGGCTATGTGAATGAAGATGTGTTAGGAAAATGAAGAGTAGGAATTAAAAATTTAGAATGTAAAGTAGGAAACATGAAGAGGTTGGTGTATATATAGGCATAGAAAGTGCAAAATTACCAAAATACCCCAAAGGACATAACCTCCACTCAAACTGCGCCATATGTCCAGCTCCCTCACCTTGCACAAGTTGATCACCCCCTCCCATACCACTAAAACATGATAAGATTTATATATATACATACAAATATACATTCTTAAAAACTAATGCATAAATGGTCACATCAAGTATTAATTTAAACTAAGCATGATTATTTAGCACTAACACATTAATTATGTTATTGTAACGACCGGTAGGCTTTTCGACCCTCGAAAATCGACATCAATACGTCCACCGTATAAAATGTCGAGCAGTCGAGTGCTGGAAATACCAGTTCATTAGGGGTGAAGAAGAAAATGGTAGAAGAAAAGAAACAGAACAACACAGAATCTCACAATCGCAGTGGAACAAAATATAATATATAATAACAGATTTTAAATACAAGAACTGTACTGTTAATATACATACCATTATCAGGGTACAACAATTCAATACATCCATCTAGACAGTTTAATAACTCGTCCTGATACACATAAGTCACACAGCGGAAATAACCAAGTACGTGATAAACGTCTAAACTCCTCCAGCTCGTCTCCTGAGCTCCATAGCATTTTAACCTGAATCTATAATACTCGGTCTGACCCGAGGATTATAATAAAATAACACCCGAGTCAGTCTGGAAACCAGCGTGAGAAAACACACTCAATTTGAATTATTAACTTTCCAAAATCCTTTGAAAATAAAGGTATCTCGTAAGACCACGTCACAAATAAACACAACGGGTTTTTCCCTTACGATAACTGTGACGACCGCCCATGACCCCTGCACCGAATCTAGAGATAGTGCGCTGTAAAGTGTGCCAGGCGACCATGGACGATTGTCAGGGTAAAATAAAACAACAGAATCTATCGTATTACTCACAGCGCATGGACAAAATACAATAGAACATATGTATAGTGAAGCTTTACAGAACAAAGTGACATCATATAAAACTCCATAATAGTTGAATACAAGCATCCAAATAGTCAATACATCAAGCCTCACTACATATCTCTCAGAGAATACAAAACAGTGGAATATCCAGTATATATAATAAGAAGATAATATGCAACCCTCCATCTCGTCTTCGATATCAGCATCGTGAGAAGAGAACAGCACCTGTCACCTGCTACCTAGTCTGCCCGTCCCAAAATGGACGAACAGCCCAAGGCAATAAGAATTAAAACATAAAGCCTTGAGTCAGACAACAGTCTTAGTGAGCAGTAAATTAACTAACAACATACCAAAAGAGCATAAAGGAAAAGGAATAGGAATACAACCCTCCCACTCCAACCTCATTCTACAGTGATAGCCCCCAGACACACACTAAGCAGAAGCAAACATAGCAGAGCATACAGTTTAAAGTAAAGCTACTATCACTCGAGTCAAGGGCGATGTTTTCCAAGTACCAAGGCCTAAATCAGATAAGCACCCAGAAAATACCGCTCTTGAGTCCGAATGACGATACAACCAAACATCCATGACTCTGGCTATCACTGTTATCATTGCTTCGATATCACCGTTAATTGAATGACCGGCACATTCTTTCAGCCGTCCGTCAAGGGCTAATGGAAACCCCGGTTCTAGACATAACTCCCGCACGTCGTCGCAGCCCGTGCCTAGGACTATCGAATCTGCCCAGAGTACTCGACCGTCAACAGTTAGTTGTTGGGACTATCGAATCTGCCCAAACGTACTCTTGCTTAGAGCATGCTAGAACCTTCAACAACGATGCTATCCAAACCTCCTAGTCATCCTCCTCGACGACTATTCTCGTTTCCATTCATTATCCTCAACTCGAATCATATCACCGAGTTATCAACATGCTTGGAATGATCCCGTCTGGATTAGACCAAGTCTTCATTACATGATTGCTTCGCTTCATCACATCCTCGCAAAGCCTCATCTCAATATCACATCATCAAATCTATGCATAAGAGCTTCATCATCCCGCTATATATGCCACGAGCAGCTTTCCCAATTCAAGAGCCTTTCCCTTAGCTTTTGAATCGTCTTCGGTCTAAATCAAACCATCAATCATCTAATTCATAACAGTCAATCAAATCAAACATTAATCCAAACAATCAAGCATTCAAATAAGATCTAAGTAGACAATTATAACAATAATGGCATTTTCGTAATTAAAGAGTTGAAAGTCCAATAAGCATGAAAACATGGATTATATCTCTACAAACTTGATGAATGAACTTGCATAGGTTAACATATGATAAAATGGATGTAACATCATCATGAACAATGAATCTATATGGATCTACACTTTGGGTGAAGAACATGCATGGAAATCCCTATTTTAACACCAAATCGAGCCAACAATCCGATATACTCCTTTGGATCCGTGTGAAAGATAATCACCACTCACCAAATCACCTAAACAAACTCAAATCAACATGCTTCAGATCTGGACAGCGAAGGATCAAGCTTGATCTATCACAAATCCGCTTCAAACGAAGAAATCTCTCTTGAAAAGATGAAGATCTTCAATCTAAGCTCTTGAATCTTCAATCTTGATCTTCGATTTGGATGGATGGAAGCACTAGATTAGAGTGGAGAAAATAAGTGAAGAAGTGTAGAAGTCGAGCTCTCAAAATGGCAGCACTTCGTCACTTCGAAATCCGGATCCCAAAAATGAAGCCAACCCCCTTCTATTTATAGGCAGAAAATTCGCTAAGTCGTAACTCGGCTAACTCCATAAGTCGTCTCCGACTTATCCCACTCTTCGACTCAACACTCAGCCGACATACGACTTAACAGATCCAAGTCCCTACGACTTAAGACTTAACGCTATCTCCTTAACACGGCCATGACTCAACTAGGCCACGACCTAACTGGGTCTCCGACCTACGACTTACCAGGGAATACGACTTACGACTTAACTCTTTAAGTCATCTACGACCTAACACTTTGGCAAAAACCCTGCGACCTAACAAACTTACGACTTAACACGTAACTGGGTCACGACTTAACACAGCAGCCTACCTACGACTTATCATGGCAGCTTTGCCGATCTATCAGGATAAGACTCAACTCCTAAGTCGTCCATGTCTTAAGTCGACCACTACCTTAACTCAAAACCTTAAGTCGTCTACCATACCTTAAGTCGGTCACTTCCTTAGGTTGTCTATCCCTTAACTCGGCAACGACTTACAACCTACGACTTAACACTTGCCGAGTTAACTTCGACCTACTAACTTAGCCCAGCTACGACTTATCTCCTTAGGTCGTACAAACAACCTATCTCCAAGCCCTGGGTCACTCCCATCTCCTAAGTCGTATACGACTTACGACTTATACTAAGTCGTTCACGACTTAGGACTTAGCCATATTTTTGCCTAAAATCTGAAATGGCTCAAAAATGCTAAAATTCCAGATTTTGACAATCTTTTCGATCCGTAAAAATACTGGTCGTTACATTCTCTACCCCTTAGGAATTTCACCCCCGAAATTCCAAACAAACAAAGCAATCAAAGACTATTCTGCATGCCTACCATCCATAGCAATCAGCCAACCATGCATTCAATTCTAGCTTAGCATGCAGAATTCTAAAACTTAGAACAAGTTACAATGTTGTTAGATGATACGACACCTTAGGGCCATACCTTGAAGAGTTCGGGATGAGCTGCTTTCATCCTCTCTTCCACCTCCCACGTACAGTCGTTATCATCGTCACTCCATTGTATCTTGAGCAACTTAACTACCTTCCTCCTAAGCTGTTTCGTGTCAGTTTCAACAACACGAAGCGGCTTACGAGGTCTTCTATCGACGGGATCAACTTCTAAGTCTTCACAGCTATCAGCAGAAACCACCGTACTCGAGTCGTGCACATACTTCTGTAGATATGATACATGAAAAACATTGTGCACACTCGACATCTTCTTTGGTAACTCCAATCTGTAGGCGAGCTTTCCAATTCGTTCGATAATCGGGAATGGTCCAACAAATCTCAGAGTCAATTTTCCTTTCTTCCCGAATCGAATAACATTCTTCAGTGGGGAAATCTTCACAAAAACCATATCTCCTACGTTGAATTCCAAATCCTTTCGACGCTTATCGGCATAACTCTTCTGACGGTCTTGGGCTGCCTTCATTCGTTGCCGAATGATCTCTATGCAATCCGAAGTCTGTCGAATCATCTCTGGCCCAAGCATCAGCTTTTCTCCAGTTTCTAACCAACATGTCGGAGAGTTACACGGTCTTCCATACAATGCCTCATACGGTGCCATACCAATACTTGACTGGTAACTGTTGTTGTATGCAAACTCCACCAAATGAAGGTGATCTTCCCATGATCCTCCGAAGTCCAAAACACATGCCCTAAGAAGATCTTCCAAAACTCGGTTGACTCTCTCGGTCTGACCATCTGTTTGAGGGTGATAGACTGTACTCAAACACAACTCAGTTCCCAAAACTTCCTGGAAGCTCTTCCAAAATCCACTAGTGAACAATGGGTCTCGATCGCTCACTATACTCTTCGGAATACCATGGAATCGAACTATCCACTTAACATACAACTCAGCCAACTTTGATGCAGTCCTAGTCGATCGAACAGGAATGAACCTCGCACTCTTGGTCAGACGATCTACAATGACCCAAATCCCTTCATTTCCCGTTCTGGTTCTAGGCAATCCATCAATAAAGTCCATCGATATCTGCTCCCACTTCCATGTAGGAACTTCTAATGGCTGAAGCAATCCACTTGGCTTCTTCTGTTCAGCCTTTACCAACTGGCAGTTCATACATTTGGAAATAAAATTTCCAACATCCTTCTTCATACCTTCCCAGTAGTAGGTTCTCTTCATATCCCGATACATCTTATTTCCACCTGGATGAATTGTCAATTTCGAGTGATGACTTTCCTTCAGAACTTCACTCCTCAATTCATATATATCGGGAACAACTAGTCGTCCTTGTTTCCGAAGCCAACCCTCTCGATCGACCTCGAATCCTTTATCCTTTTCTGGATCCAATCCAGATTCCAATTCACGGATAATCTTGACAAGCTTATCGTCTCGCTTTTGGCTCTCGCCAATCCTTTCCACAAGAGAAGGTCTTATTGATAAGTTTGCCAACATCTCAGGTTCCAATTCACATCTAGGCCTAAAGTCAAATCCAACTAAATACTCGAGGCTCTTCCATTCTGAAAACATGGCTCCCAATCCTGCATGTCTTCGACTTAACGCATCTGCCACTGCGTTACCTTTTCCCGGAGTATAAGCTATACCAAAATCATATGATGCCAAAAACTCTAGCCAACGTCGCTGCCGAAGATTTAAATCCTTTTGGGAGAAAAGATACTTCAATGACTTGTGATCCGTAAACAACTGGAATCGAACTCCCAACAGATAATGTCTCCACATCTTCAGAGCAAAAACAATTGCCGCTAACTCCAAATCATGAGTCGGGTAATTCCTTTCATGCGGCTTTAGTTGTCGACTGGCATACGCAACAACTTTATCCTTCTGCATCAGCACTGCTCCAAGCCCAGTACCACATGCGTCGGTGTAAACCACCATCTCATCATTCCCACTAGGAATAGTCAAAACAGGAGCACTCGTCAATCTCTCTTTCAGGATTCGGAAAGCTTGCTCACACTTAGCATCCCAACTGAACACTTGGTTCTTCTTTGTCAATCCTGTTAACGGTGCAGCTACCTTGGAGAAGTCTTTGATAAACCGTCGATAATATCCTGCTAATCCAAGAAAACTTCTCACATCAGATGCATTCTTAGGTCTAACCCAATCCTGGATTGCTGCCACCTTAGCGGGATCAACCGCTATTCCACTTCCAGAAATCACATGGCCTAAGAACCTCACTTCACTCTTCCAGAAGTGACACTTCGAAAACTTAGCCTTCAGCTGATGTTTCCGTAAGATCTCCAAAACGATACGCAGGTGCGCCTTGTGCTCTTCTTCAGTTCTGGAATAAATCAGAATATCATCCACGAACACAAGCACAAACTTGTTCAACTGATCTCTGAACACTCTATTCATAAGATCCACAAAATATGCTGGCGCGTTAGTCAATCCAAACGGCATTACCAGCCACTCAAAGAAACCAGATGGTGTCCGAAAAGCAGTCTTCGGCACACTATCCTTAGCCACTCTCAACTGGTGAAATCCCGTTGCCAAATCCATCTGAGAAAACACCTTAGCCTCGTGAAGCTGATCAAACAAGTCATCTATTCTCGGCAATGGATACTTGTTCTTCTTAGTCACCTTATTCAGCTCACGATAATCCACACACAATCTCAACGATCCATCTGCCTTGGTTGCGAACACAACTGGTGCACCCCACTCGGACACACTACGCCGAATGAATCCTTTCTTCAAAAGATCATCAACTTGCACCTTCAACTCATGCTGTTCCTTAGGCGCCATCAGCCTAAGAGGCATCACAACAGGTCTCGCTCCTTCAACTAGATCTATACGAAACTCGATCTCTCTATGCGGCGGCAACCCTTTGACTTCGTCAAAGACATCCTCGAATCCATTAGCGATTGGCACTGATGACAGCCCATCCCGTAGAACAACTAGCGAATACATAAAGCTCATGAAGACGCCTTCTTCATGCTTACATCGTATCACAATCTTTCGCCCCTCCACATTCTCGACTGTCACTTCCAACCTTTCGCAATCAACCTTAGCCGCATACTTCCTAAGCCAGTCCATACCCAAAATAATTCCGAACCCCGCAAAGTTCAGAACAAAACAATCACAAACAAAAGAGCAACCATGACTCGACACAATCAGACCATGGCATAACATACACAAACAAGACGAACCCCCAACTGGATTAGTCACAACCAATGGCCTATCAACAATATCCGGTTCCAAACCTAACCGGCCTACGAGTTCACTACAAACAAACGAATGTGACGCTCCAGTATCAAACAGAACTCTAACTGGAACACCACATAGGAAAAGAGTACCTTGAACAACCACACTCTTTCCCTTCTCTTCAGTGGTAGGAGCTTTCGAAGACGACGGAACAGCTCCCAAAGCATAAGCTTGCACAACCTGCTTGTCCCTTCTCGGTTCTGGACAATTCTTCCTGATGTGCCCTGGCTTGTCACAGTTGTGACACTTCATTGGCACCTTCGGATTCTTACAATCCTTAGAGAAATGGCCCTTCTGCTGACAATTGTAGCAAGTCACCTCGCCTTTCGGCTTCTTCTGGCCATCCTTACCCTTCTGTTGCTGCTGCTTCCTCTTCTGGTTTCCACCCTGCGGTGGTTTAGACTCTCCCCTGGTAACAGCAACAACATGTCCTTCCTTAGGAAACAGACTCTCATGCCTAAGAGCTTTCTCCACAAGCTTCTCAAATGAATCGTCCAAATGATCCACCAACTGTCTCCCAAGATAACTATCCAAGCCGGTCACAAACTTCTCATTCTTCTGATAAGCAGATTCAATATATGACCGAGCATACTTGGACAAAGCTTCAAACTCAGAAACATACTCAAGAACAGATCTTCCGCCTTGCTTGAGCTCCACAAACTTCTTGAACAGAACAGACTTCTGAGCTGTAGAAATGAACTTAGCTTCAAATCTAGCTTGGAATTGCTCCCAAGTAATTTCTTCCTCTGCAGTATTGATGGTAATAGAGTTCCACCAATCATAGGCTCTCCCTTGAAGCTGCCTTGATGCCAACTTCCTCTTAGTTGCATCATCAATTCCCAAATCACCAAAGATCCTTCTACAAGCATCGATCCATCTCTGGACTTCAATAGTTGATTCTGTTCCCAAGAAAACCTTCCCTCCAAGAGCAGTATAGTCCTTGCACAACTTAGCAAAATCCACTGGTTTCGGAGTCTGAACCTGAACTCCAACATCCACTGCCGCCCCCGGAACTGGTATCCTTCTCATGATCGAAGTCATCATAGCTTCGAACATGGCTGCATAATCAGCAGTCTCTTCAGTAGCACGGCCTTCCCTAGCAGCTGGTCTCCCTCTTCGACTCATTCTCAATATCTATAAAAAGGAATGATTAGAACATCTAGAGAAACAACTGCATAAAGGACTCAAACTCAACTAAACTACTATATTATATATAGTATTCATCCATCAAAATACAATTACGTCTCTCATACATAGTTACGACGGCGAGCGTTGGGTAAAATCGATTAACCAATGCTCTGATACCAAATGTGACGACCGCCCATGACCCCTACACCGAATCTAGAGATAGTGTGCTGTAAAGTGTGTCAAGCGACCATGGACGATTGTCAGGGTAAAATAAACAACAGAATCTATCGTATTACTCACAGCGCATGGACAAAATACAATAGAACATATGTATAGTGAAGCTTTACAGAACAAAGTGACATCATATAAAACTCCATAATAGTTGAATACAAGCATCCAAATAGTCAATACATCAAGCCTCACTACATATCTCTCAAAGAATACAAAACAGCGGAATATCCAGTACATATAATAAGAAGATAATATGCAACCCTCCATCTCGTCTTCGATATCAGCATCGTGAGAAGAGAACAGCACCTGTCACCTGCTACCTAGTCTGCCCGTCCCAAAATGGACGAACAGCCCAAGGCAATAAGAATTAAAACATAAAGCCTTGAGTCAGACAACAGTCTTAGTGAGCAGTAAATTAACTAACAACATACCAAAAGAGCATAAAGGAAAAGGAATAGGAATACAACCCTCCCACTCCAACCTCATTCTACAGTGATAGCCCCCAGACACACACTAAGCAGAAGCAAACATAGCAGAGCATACAATTTAAAGTAAAGCTACTATCACTCGAGTCAAGGGCGATGTTTTCCAAGTACCAAGGCCTAAATCAGATAAGCACCCAGAAAATACCGCTCTTGAGTCCGAATGACGATACAACCAAACATCCATGACTCTGGCTATCACTGTTATCATTGCTTCGATATCACCGTTAATTGAATGACCGGCACATTCTTTCAGCCGTCCGTCAAGGGCTAATGGAAACCCCGGTTCTAGACATAACTCCCGCACGTCGTCGCAGCCCTTGCCTAGGACTATCGAATCTGCCCAGAGTACTCGACCGTCAACAGTTAGTCGTTGGGACTATCGAATCTGCCCAAACGTACTCTTGCTTAGAGAATGCTAGAACCTTCAACAACGATGCTATCCAAACCTCCTAGTCATCCTCCTCGACGACTATTCTCGTTTCCATTCATTATCCTCAACTCGAATCATATCACCGAGTTATCAACATGCTTGGAATGATCCCGTCTGGATTAGACCAAGTCTTCATTACATGATTGCTTCGCTTCATCACATCCTCGCAAAGCCTCATCTCAACATCACATCATCAAATCTATGCATAAGAGCTTCATCATCCCGCTACATATGCCACGAGCAGCTTTCCCAATTCAAGAGCCTTTCCCTTAGATTTTGAATCGTCTTCGGTCTAAATCAAACCATCAATCATCTAATTCATAACAGTCAATCAAATCAAACATTAATCCAAACAATCAAGCATTCAAATAAGATCTAAGTAGACAATTATAACAATAATGGCATTTTCGTAATTAAAGAGTTGAAAGTCCAATAAGCATGAAAACATGGATTATATCTCTACAAACTTGATGAATGAACTTTCATAGGTTAACATATGATAAAATGGTTGTAACATCATCATGAACAATGGATCTATATGGATCTACACTTTGGGTGAAGAAAATGCATGGAAATCCCTATTTTAACACCAAATCGAGCCAACAATCCGATATACTCCTTTGGATCCGTGTGAGAGATAATCACCACTCACCAAATCACCTAAACAAACCCAAATCAACACGCTTCAGATCTGGACAGCGAAGGATCAAGCTTGATCTATCACAAATCCGCTTCAAACGAAGAAATCTCTCTTGAAAAGATGAAGATCTTCAATCTAAGCTCTTGAATCTTCAATCTTGATCTTCGATTTGGATGGATGGAAGCACTAGATTAGAGTGGAGAAAAGAAGTGAAGAAGTGTAGAAGTCGAGCTCTCAAAATGGCAGCACTTCGTCGCTTCGAAATCCGGATCCCAAAAATGAAGCCAACCCCCTTCTATTTATAGGCAGAAAATTCGCTAAGTCGTAACTCGGCTAACTCCATAAGTCGTCTCCGACTTATCCCACTCTTCGACTCAACACTCAGCCGACATACGACTTAACAGATCCAAGTCCCTACGACTTAAGACTTAACGCTATCTCCTTAACACGGCCACGACTCAACTAGGCCACGACCTAACTGGGTCTCCGACCTACGACTTACCAGGGAATACGACTTACGACTTAACTCTTTAAGTCATCTACGACCTAACACTTTGGCAAAAACCCTGTGACCTAACAAACTTACGACTTAACACGTAACTGGGTTACGACTTAACCCCATACGACTTAAACAACAGCCGACTCAAAAACTCACTTGTCTAACTCCTAACTCGGTCACGACTTAACACAGAAGCCTACCTACGACTTAACATGGCAGCTTTGCCGATCTATCAGGATAAGACTCAACTCCTAAGTCGTCCATGTCTTAAGTCGACCACTACCTTAACTCAAAACCTTAATTCGTCTACCATAACTTAAGTCAGTCACTTCCTTAGGTTGTCTATCCCTTAACTCGGCAACGACTTACAACCTACGACTTAACACTTGCCGAGTTAACTTCGACCTACTAACTTAGCCCAGCTACGACTTATCTCCTTAGGTCGTACAAACAGCCTATCTCCAAGCCCTGGGTCACTCCCATCTCCTAAGTCGTATACGACTTATGACTTATACTAAGTCGTTCACGACTTAGGACTTAGCCATATTTTTGCCTAAAATCTGAAATGGCTCAAAAATGCTAAAATTCCAGATTTTGACAATCTTTTCGATCCGTAAAAATACGGGTCGTTACAATAACCAAAACATTTCTAGAAAATCCAATGATATTATAATAGTGTCTAAATACAAATATTTATTCAAATAGTTGAAATTGTTGCATTAATTAAATTCCAGCATACTAGATTCTACAAACAAAACTGAAAGCTCGTATTGGAGAATGGATTCAAACGAATGACTAAGCCATTGGGGTACTGCCCGTCACAGTACACCTCTAGAACCATGTACCGAGGACAACGCAGGGATCCCCTGCTACAAAAGACCGGCCTACCCCTAACCTGGATAGACCGAATATGTTATCACCCCTGGTGTTCCCACCCTTACCATCGAGCGCTTCTTTTTTCATGTGTACCCATATATAAGATAAATAGGATTTCCGAGGACATCTATAAAGGTGATAACATAGCCTACTTGGGTGCGACCCACTTAGCCTTGTTGCATCTCCCCTGTTTTATTCATTCCCGGTTGATGAGGCTCGAGGCTAAACGCTACCTTTCAAGGAACGATTTCTCTTAGAATGCTCATCCTCCTCCAATGACGATGTTCTGATAGCATTCGTCCATACAAGTTGTCCTAGGTCTGGACAAACTGAATCACCGTCTTCATCATCTTCATTGTATTCATTCGTAACATTCAAACCGAATCGAAGTGGTTTTTGGATAACTAGATCCGATCCCGGTCTCTTCGAAACGATTAATGAAATTGGCCAAAATTGGTAGTCGGTTATTAAACTATCAATACACATCCATAAACAATCATCAGGCCTTATTATAAATTTGTCCAAAATTTATGTCAAAATACCTTTATAAGATATTACTTCCCATACAACATTTTGAAAATAGTTTTCAAATCCCTTTAGTTTTCACGGAACATTTCCAACCCTTCCCAATACTTAGAATATTTTTCCCACTTCATTTGATATTCAACACTCGAAAAATATTCCTTTTATTTTCTTTTTCTTTTCTTAAAAATCATTTACAATTTTATTTGTAAACTCCTTGACTAATTTACAACAAATTCTATAAATTTCGGAATTCCTAAATTAATTCCCTTAATATTTTCAAAACCAATTATACTTGCTTACAATCCCAGTTTCTCTTCTACTTCTTTTAATGAATTCTATTTCATTTTTTTGAAGCCTACTTTTATTTAACTACTTCAGAATTTTCTAACTTTTTCTCACACTTCGCTTTGAGAATTCTCTTATAAGTCCCATCTATTAAATAACCCTTTCCAACTCTCGAGAAGATTTATAAATTTTAAAACCCTTTCAAAACTCTATATATATACATACGTAAATAAAAATAAGTATTTAAAAGAAAATAATAATAATTTATTTTTAAGACATATTCAAATAATTATTTAAAATATTGAAAACACCTTTTTATAACATCATTTCAAAGTAGGTTTTAAACCTAGGATTTTATTAAAATAAATATTAAGTATTTAAAAATTCACTTCTGAAATATTTCAATACTAACTAACTTTAAAATTACATAGTTTAATAAATAAAAATGTCTTTTTTTTAAATTTAAAACCTAACTTATTGTTATATATATATATATATATATAAGATCCGGATAACCAAATTTTCAATTTATAACCCCTCTCGATTTTCATCACATTTCTCTCATTCCAGTCTCCTTAACCATCTTCATTTTAAAAATAGCATCTACTATTTTTCTCACTCTATTTTCATATTCCAATATAAATTCTTCCCATAAATTTATATTTCCAATTTATCACCAGATATCAATTTTTCTTTATTTATAACATCGTTTATAATTTTTTATAACTCCTTTGAGTTTCACTAAAATAATCTCCTTTATAAAATTCCATTCTATAAATTCAATTCCTTATAAATTCCATTTATTTGTTCCAATCTATTTTTAATATTGATTTCAACTTCTTTCCATATTTTTCCGAATATCAGTTTAAAATCCAGTCTTTAAAAATTTCTTTATATGATTTTTTATAAACCTCTATTTAAAATACTTTCCCGCATTATTTAATACAATAAAAAATCCATTATTTCTTATTCAGTCAACCTCTTTAAAATAAACCAATTTTCGATATATATATATATATTTATTTATTTATATTAAAAGTCCCCTTTTTATTCCTTAAAATTTTGAAATAGTATTTATGGTATTTAATATACCCAAAATTAATTTCCATGCCATTATAACATTTAAAAATTTACAACACACAATAATCTAGCATTTTACATATATGAAAAATACTAATATATTGGAGGAATCCAGTTGGATCCCTCCAACCTATTTTCCCTGCATCCACAGATGTTAGACAATAATAAAAATACCAATCCCACTTCGAGGGGGATATCGTGGTATATAAGGTGATCCGCTATTATGCGGGCGTATAGGGTCACATCTGCTATAATATGCGGGAATATCACTCCAATACTAATATATATACTACTATATATACATAGTCATCCAATAGATAAATACAAATTTATCAATCAATCAAACATCCAATAATTTAAATTTAAACATTTAAATTTAAAAGTGGAAATCCAAATGAGTGAGAAATTCTCACCTTGATTTTTAATTTCGCAATCCGATCCAACCTCGACTCGTTCTTTCTCGATTTTTACCTTCGTAAAAATTTTAATACAGTATTTATGAGAATACGATTTCAATCCTAAAATTGACAAATTTTAATTTCAGTAATTAAATTAATTACCTAACCAATCGCGCAACACTGCCATGCCTCCAAAACACGACTTCGGCCTCACTCCTTTGATTCCACTCATCGACGACACAGCTACTCTACGGACGACGACAACTGCACCACCCCTCACCTCCGCAAGCTTCCCCTTCATTTCGACCTATAGCAGCGATTGCTTGCGCACACACCCAAGTCCACGCGCCGTTACCGCCATAGCATTACTCATTCATACCTTTGAGTACCTAAGACCACCCAAACCTTTGAGTACCCAAGACCACGGACGACGACAACAGCTTCTCATGAATGTCGCAACCACCTAGAGCCTGTGGCCCACCATTACTCCTCCTCATGACCAACGTCGATCCACCCTTCCAATACTGCCACTGCATGCGCATACACCCAAGCCCACGCCATCGCTAATCCCTTCAAATCCCCTCAACGACTCGAGTTCCCAAATCCCATTCCACCCACGCAGCCTCAACCGAAAGCTATTCGAGCCTCTTGCTGCCGCGAGCAAGCATCGGTCAAGAACCGTGATGTAATCGCGTTTACTTTTTTTTAGTGAATGTTGATTCGATTTTGGGGAAAGAAGAGAATACGCGATTTAACCAGAGACGCGCGCCATTGATTACTGGAGAAAGAAGATAGTGGGTTATGTTTATTTATTTATTTTTCCTCGTTCGATTTGAACCGATGGAATGTGATGGAGGGAAGACGTGAGTTATGAAGGAAGGGTTGCATGTTAGGATAGGTGTATAGTGTTTTGAGGTGAGGGGGAAAAGTGCTGATGTGAAGATATTGGTCAAGTCAAATATATATATATATATATAATTTAAATTTAAATCGTCCTGAAACCGTAGCTTAAAATCTTGACCTCCTATTAAGGCGTGCCGATAGGCGTTCATAATGTTATACCCCTATTTCGAACGCAATGGAAAAGGTTCCGAGGCCTAACTCCATCGTATGGTGAAGATATCTTTTTGGACCCAATTATTATATTAAATCTTCGATATACATTTCAGCGCGTTTATATCTCGAACGGCTAAACGCTAACTCCAAATGCTACGGAAATTGAAATCCGATAATAATACACTATTACGGACCCAATGGAACTGGTTTCGTCGAATTCTGAGACCGTGTCCCGAATGGCTATTTTTAAATGTCAATTTGAACAAACCATTTTTAAAATTGAACAAATCACCTTTTAAATTCAATTTTAAAACTTTTATTATCTCCATTATTATTAATATAAATTTTACAAGCCTTTATATTTTTATCGGGCTTAAAACACAAGATACAAAAATTTGACCAATAAACTTCAATAATTAAATTATCCAATAAATTGCTATATTTAAATTCTGAATCTATTCTATAAATTAAACCTAAATTTTCATATTCAAAGTCAATTTATAATTCAAATTAAATATTTAAAACCATTTAAATATTCACAATTTACCGTCGAAAAAACGGGTCGTCACATTCCTCCCCCCATAAAAGAATTTCGTCCCCGAAATTGCTAAGGTAGGAAAAATGCTCCAAACCTATTAATCTAATAAAACCCACTTAGTGAAGGCTCGATACTTCACTTTTAAAACCCTTTACCTTCATTCAAACAATTTTTTTTCCATTCTAAACCATTATTCTTTATTTCAATTACAAATCCGAAATCACATTTCGTTAACAAAAATTTTCAATTTTTTTTCTAACACCCTAAATTTCCGAAATTTTTTGGCAGAGTCTCCCTTGTACCGAGGGCCTTTTGCAATTTGACAAGAGAGATAAATATATATACATCGACCCACACAGTCGGAAAACAAAAATATATATCAATATTTATATTTGTGGTATTTAATTCGAAAACGTACCTTATTTAGCGTTTTTAAGCATTATTTAGCAAGCAAATTTACTTCATATGCAATTTCGCAACCCGAATCTAGCCCAATAGCCTCCTTGTATCTGTACTTACTTAGTTTTAACACGTAAGTTCCAAAAACAACAAATTCAATAACATTTCACTTATTTAAATTGTCAAAACACATACTTTGCATAACCGAGCATGTTGAATAAGTATTTATAAGCAATCACAAGGTTCCAATACTAATTTAACTACTTTCAACCCATTCACATATTCATTTATTCAATTTTAAATGATTTATAACCAATTTAACTTGCATTCACTTCATATTTACACCCAACTAATTTATATTTACCCCAAACTGATTAAAAATCAATTTTATTCACATTCTATTCATTCATAGAATTTTATTTACTTTCGTTTGCGTCGAACAACCATTTTTCTATACAAATTCGGTGCTATTCATTTAATAAAATAACCATTTAAGCTTAAAACTATTTTAATTGATTCCAAATCAATTTATATTCAACTCTATCATATTTCAAATTTGTTCAGAAACAATTCACTTACATTTCATTTACTAATTATTTTAATTAGTTTCTTCACTTAATCCACTTCAAATTCAATTCCATATTCAAGTTCATTTTTGAATCCATTTAAATGATATCGAGGCCAAATTCCATTTATTTATATTCAAATTGAATTTATTTATAACTCAAGCCATTTTTATTTCAACCCAATTCCATTTTATTTGGTCACAATCGACATATATTTAATCAGCTTATATATAAGTCGAATTTTATTTATAACTCAAGTTTCATTCCTAAATTTCATTTTTAATCCAATTTTAACTTAGCCAAGTTAAATTTTCACCTTCAAAACCATTTAACTAATTAATTAACTAATTAGTTCACTTCAATTTATAACTCAATATCTGATTTTTATCTTAAAAATCACTTCTTCTAAATTTTCCTTGAGTTCAAACTCCTTTTTATAATTCAAGTTTGGATTTAATTTCCTTTACCAAAATATCAATCATTTTTATTTTGGATTTCTGTTTCACTTTTCAATTTAAATAGGCCACACACTTATTTTTCACATTTCCATCAATTCTATACTCAAATATATCCACATTATATTTTTAACTCAAGATTATACATTTATTTATAGCCTAAGTATATTTTAATCCCATTCCTTTCAATTTTTATAAGCTATTCCAATTTGTTTATTCACAATTTCAAATTTTCACCTAGATTTTATTTCATTCAAAATATATACCTGAAGGCTATATAATTATTTCACAATTCAAAATTCATATTTACTTCAATTCCATAAGGTTCAATCCAATTCACTTTTTTATATTTAAATTTCGATTCCTTTTAAACAGTATTTCAAAACCATATTCGAATTATTTATACTCAAACTAATTTCACTCCAAACAATTTATTTTTACTTCATTCAATTTCATATCCCCATTTGTTTCACTATATATTTCAATTTCTTTGCTTAAGTTAGCTCTCATCCATTAATACACTATATTAATTCAATTCAAATCCAGTCAATTTAAATTTCTAAAATTTAATTTACTCAATTTAACTTAAGTTGAATTCCATTTCAACTTTCTCAATTTAAATTTTATTCCAACTTTAATTTTTCACACTTCTTTCCTTATAATTATCATCTTCCACTTATAAGTTTTAAAACTTATTCTTTTTGATATTCTTTAGAACTTTTAAATAAGGATTTCCAAAATTTTTAAAAACTCGGTATTTATTTCAAATCACCTTGAAATCAATTATGTATATACACACTCTCTTTGGTCTACAAACCCTTCCTTTGGAATTTTCAAAACAATACTTGTTTTCACCGAAAAACCTCCATATCAATTTATTATGGTAGCAACTCATCACTTAGAAACTCGAAAATCAACACTGATGATGCTGCAGTCATCACCAGAATTATTTTCCAGCGATCGATGTGAGTTCTGTGCTATATCTCTTCCAAATTCCATTTTAAAACTATTCTCCTTCAAAAATATTCTCAAAAATAATAATCTTATTATTATTCTTTTCCACACCACTTTGAAAAACATTTTTCCAAACTTCCCGGGATTTAAATTTCTAGATCCAGGTTTGAATCCATTTTAATTAAACTCCATTTGTATAATTTATACTTATACAAATTCACATTCGGTTATATAAACCATTTTCAATTTTATAATCTTATCTGATTATAATAGCAACCAACACACCAATATACTATAATAATTTCTAGAATAATTATTTCCCTTATATCCAAAAATATAATTTGGGTAAAATTATTTCATTTACCCGCTTCAAAACAATACTATGTCAAATTGCTCTATTCAAGTGTTTAGAAACCCCTATCGGTACAGTTGTACGGACTGTTCCGACCAGAGTTCATAAGCCACTCCATAAATCAATCAACACAATATAAAACCATTTTTAAATTCACTAACAAATACGCGCTCATATTTATTAATACTCTCAAACTCATTCTAGAGTACTACTGACTCTATCTTTAATGAGTGATCCCCACCAGAGCCAAGATTCTCGCTTAGCCTTCAGCTCAGATATCAACTGTAATGATTGGTAGGCTTTTCGACCCTCGAAAATCGACATCAATACGTCCACCATATAAAATGCCGAGCAGTCGAGTGCCGAAAATACCAGTTCATTAAAGGTGAAGAAGAAAGAGATAGAAGAAAAGAAACAGAACAACACAGAATCTCACAATCGCAGCGGAACAAAATATAATATATAATAATAGATTTTAAATACAAGAACTGTACTGTTAATATAGATACCATTATCAGAGTATAACAATTCAATACATCATCTGGACAATTTAATAACTCGTCCTGATACACATAACTCACATAGCGGAAATAACCAAGTACGTGATATATGTTTGAACTCCTCCAGCTCGTCTCCTGAGCTCCATAACATTTTAACCCGAATCTGTAATACTCGGCCTGACCCGAGCATTATAATAAAATAACACCCGAGTTAGTCTGGAAACCAGTGTGAGAAAACACACCCAATTTGAATTATTAACTTTCAGAATCCTTTGTAAAACAAAGGTATATCGTAAGACCACGTCACAAATAAACACAACGGGTTTTTCCCTTACGATAACCAAAACATTTTCTAGAAAATCTAGTGATATTATAATAGTGTCTAAATACAAATACTTATTCAAATAGTTGAAATTGTTATATTAATTAAATTCTAGCATACTAGGCTCTACAAACAAAACCGTAAGCTCGTATTGGAGAATGAATTCCAATGAATGACTGGGCCACTGGGGTACTGCCCGTCACAGTACACCTCTAGAACCATGTACCGAGGACCACGCCGGGATCCCCTGCTACACAAGACCGGCCTACCACTAACCTGGATAGATCGAATATGTTATCACCCCGAGTGTTCCCACCCCTACCATCGAGCGCTTCTTCTTTCGTGTGTACCCATATATAAGATAAATAGGGTTTCCGAGGACATCTAGAAAGGTAATAACATACCCTACTTGGGTGCGACCCACTTAGCCTTGCTGCATCTCCCTTATTATTAGTCATTCCCGGTTGATGAGGCTCGAGGCTAAGCGTTACCTTTCAAGGAATGATTTCTCTTAGAATGCTCATCGTCCTCCAATGACGATGTTCTGATAGCGTTCGTCCATACAAGTTGTCCTGGGTCTGGACAAACCGAATCACCGTCTTTATCATCTTCATGGTATTCATTCGTAACGTTCAAACTGGATCGAAGTGGTTTTCGGATAACTAGATCCGATCCCGGTCTCTTCGAAACGATTAACGAAATTGGCCAAAATTGGTAGTCGGTTATTTAACTATCAATACACATCCATAAACAATCATCAGGCCTTATTATAAATTTTTCCAAAATTTATTTCAAGGCATCTTTATAAGATATTACTTCCCATACTTCAACATTTTGAAAATAGTTTTCAAATCCCTTTAATTTTCACGGAACATTTCCAACCCTTCTCAATACTTAGAATATTTTTCCCACTTCATTTGATATTCAACACTCGAAAAATATTCCTTTTCTTTTCTTTTTCTTTTCTTAAAAATCATTACAATTTTATTTGTAAACTCCTTGACTAGTTTACAACAAATTTTAAAAATTCGGAATTCCTAAATTAATTCCCTTAATATTTTCAAAACCAATTATACTTGCTTACAATCCCAATTTCTCTTCTACTTCTTTTAATGAATTCTATTTCATTTTTTCGAAGCCTACTTTTATTTAACTACTTCAGAATTTTCTAACTTTTTCCCAAACTTCGCTTTGAGAATTCTCTTATAAGTCCCATCTATTAAATAACCCTTTCCAACTCTCGAGAAGATTTATAAATTTTAAAACCCTTTCAAAAATCTATATATATATATACATATGTAAATAAAAATAAGTATTTAAAAGAAAATAATAATAATTTATTTTAAAGACATATTCAAATAACTATTTAAAATATTGAAAACACCTTTTGATAACATCATTTCAAAGCAGGTTTTAAACCTAGGGTTTTATTTAAATAAATATTAAGTATTTAAAAATTCACTTCTGAAATATTTCAATACTAACTAACTTTAAAATTACATAGTTTAATAAATAAAAATGTCTTTTTTTAAAAATTTCAAACCTAACTTATTGTTAAATATATATATATATATATATTTAAGATCCGGATAACCAAATTTTCAATTTATAACCCCTCTCGATTTTCATCACATTTCTCCCATTCCAGTCTCCTTAACCATCTTCATTTTAAAAATAGTATCTACTATTTTTCTCACTCTATTTTCATATTCCAATATAAATTCTTCCCGTAAATTTATATTTCTAATTTATCACCAGATATCAATTTTTCTTTATTTATAACATCGTTTATAAATTTTTATAACTCCTTTGAGTTTCACTAAAATAATCTCCTTTATAAAATTCCATTCTATAAATTCAATTCCTTATAAATTCCATTTATTTGTTCCAATCTATTTTCAATATCGATTTCAACTTCTTTCCATATTTTTTTCGAATATCAGTTTAAAATCCAGTCTTTAAAAATTTCTTTATATGATTTTTTTAAACCTCTATTTAAAATACTTTCCCGCATTATTTAATACAATCAAAAAACCATTATTTCTTATTCAATCAACCTCTTTAAAGTAATCCAATTTTCGATATATATATATATATATATATATATATATATTTATATTAAAAGTCCCCTTTTTATTCCTTAAAAATTTGAAATAGTATTTATGGTATTTAATATACCCAAAATTAATTTCCATGCCATTATAACATTTAAATATTTACAACACACAATAATCCAGCATTTTACATATATGAAAAATACTAATATATTTGAGGAATCCAGTTGGATCCCTCCAACCTATTTTCTCTCCATCCATAGATGTTAGACAATAATAAAAATACCAATCCCACTTCAAGGGGGATATCGCGGTATATAGGGTCATCCGCTATTATGCGGGCGTATAGGGTCTCATCCTCCATAATATGCGGGAATATCACTCCAATACTAATATATATACTACTATATATACATAGCCATCCAACAGATAAATACAAATGTATCAATCAATCGAACATCCAATAATTTAAATTTAAACATTTAAATTTAAAAGTGGAAATCCAAATGAGTGAGAAATTCTCACCTTGATTTTTAATTTCGCAATCTAATCCAACCTCCACTCTTTCTTTCCTGATTTTTACCTTCGTAAAATTTTTAACATTGTATTTATGAGAATACGATTTCATTCCTAAAATTAACAAATTTTAATTTCAATAATTAAATTAATTACCTAACTAATCGCACAACATGTGACGACCCTGAATTTTTGACATTTGAAATCAGAATATTTAATTGATTTTAAATATCTGGAAGTTAGTTTAATTTGAAATTAAAATATCAGAATGAATTTGGCAATTAAATTATTGAATTTAATATATTTAAATTTGGGTAAAATATTGTATCTTCAGTTTTGAGCTTGTTAAAAATGTTTTCAAGGATTAGAAAATTCATATTGATTATACTAAAGATAAATGAAGCTTCAGAATTGAATTTGACAGTAATTTGTTCAATTTTAAAAATATATTGTTTAAATCGATATTTAAAAATAGCCTTCCGAGGCACAGTCTCGGAATTCGACGAAACCAGTTCCATTGGCTCCGTAATATTGTATTATTATCGGATTTCAAATTTTGGAGTGTTTGGAGTTGTCGTGTGAGCGTACGATATATAAACGCGCTGAAATTTATATCGAATTCAATATAATAACTGAGTTCAAAAAGCTATCTTCTCCATACGATCGAGTTAAGACTCGGAACCTTTTTCATTTCGTTCGAAATAGGCGTATAACTTTATAAACGCCTAGCCACACACCTTGATGGGAGTTCAAAAATTTTAGTGCATAAATCGAGATATTTGGAAAAAATTTATTATATATATATATATATATATTTTCCAGTTAACATTGTGACGCCCCACCTCTATACCCACGCTAGCCAAGAACACTACGGTGTAATGCTGTCAACTAGCGCGGAGAATAAGGCTGTGGAGGAGCGACCATCCATGTAACTTCTTTGTGCGAGCACCGATATGTCAAATAGAATAGAATGTACATCATTTAAGGAGGAAATCCGACATACCGATACAAACTCAAAGCTTTCACACAGTGGCTATATATAATCTTCGGAAACAAACATTGAAATAATCATAACATAAATCAGTCACAGACATCCATATCACAAAGGCGGAAGAAGATATGAATATATATATAACACATGAAAGTGTACATCAGAGTAGTGGTCAGAAAGATCCACGATAATACAAAAAGAATAGCAACATGTGCTATACAAAAGAATAAGTACACAACATAGAGTCTATATCTCAAATGTGTACATCCAAAAACTACTAATCTATGTAGTTAGCCAAAAGACAGAATAACCCTGAAGAGAAGTCAAGCAGAAGCACCTGTAACATCTCGGTCTGACCCGAGTATTATTTATAAGAAAATAATAAACGGATCAGTCTAGCTAAAAATATAAGATGATATGGTATAAAGTAAAAGACATGGCATGAACATGTAATAACCATAATGGCATACTACTATAAGTATGTAATTGAAAATCAACAAGAGATTAATCAATATCACAAGAATCTTCTCAAAGATAAAATGGGGTATCATACCCTAAACTTGTATTCATAACAAGTCAATAACACATGAATTCACCAATGCACAAAAATTGATAAACATATCAATAGAAATCACGAAAATTGGTGAAGCACAAAATTCCAGAAATCATCACAAGAAATCCAGAAATCACATAAAAAGGGGGGAGGCCTAACACATGAACGGGAGCATGAAAACTCACCAACGCGTATAACAAATGACGAGAAACTATCTCATGGAAGCTATCCATTAAATTTTTAACACATGAACGGCCCGAAGACCATGGGGTGCTACCCCATATATGTGAGTAGAAACATCACATAAGCGGGGTCTTGTCTCCCTCGCAGACAAAGAGACATCACACAGTTGCTAGTCTAAATCACAAAAATGATCATCATGATCATCAAGAAGTGTCAATCACAACAAGCTAGTAAATATATGAGTTTAGCTTCATGTCCCATAACCACTTGCTTAACTTAAATATTTACGAACAAGTTGTAGGTCTTCACTAGAAAATTGTCACAAAATTGTTCAATCGAACAAGTCCAAGAGCTAACCGACGAAGTGAACGCGAGCGTTTCATACCACTCGTTTTACTAAGTCGTTTAATTTGATTTCTCATCCGAGTGAAGTAAAGGCTTGTAGATACTAGTAGATTGAAAAACGGTTTGAGAAAACGAGCTTTATATTTAAAATAGTGTTGAAATCGTTTTGATGAAAGAGTTTTGATATTTACTACTAGTATTGAAACCTTCATATCTTTAGAGTGACAAGTCACAAAACGATTGTTGAAACAAATCGAATCACATAAATTCACGTTCGAAAACGTGAGTAAAGTCCAAAGAAATCAATCCTAAAACCATCAAAGTAGGAGTATACTTGCGACCAAACGTTGACGAATTAAAGTGCAACGGCTTTAAGTCAAATAGGTCGAACGACCTAATGGATGCGACCTAGGGGTCTAAGGGGTCAAGCGACCTAGTGGTTGCGACCTAGAGGTTTTCACGAGTTAGCATTAAACAAGGCCAAACGACCTAGTAGAAAACAAGGTCTAACGACCTAACACCAAAGTGCCGAGCGACCTAGCGGCACAATGCCAAGCGACCTAGCGACTTAAATACTCGCGTCCTAGCGCGTGAATCAGCCGAGCGACCTAAGGGTCTTAACACGCGAGCGACCTAAGGGTTTAACAGGCGAGCGACCTAAGGGTTTTAACACACGAGCGACCTAAGGGGTTAACACGCGAGCGACCTAAGGGTTTAACAGGTCGAGCGAACTAAAGGAAGTGAAAGGGGTCAAGCGACCTAATAGTGGTAAGCGACCTAACTAGGCTGCACATGCCGAGCGACCTAACAGGGGGGAAAGCTGAGCGACCTAAGGCTAGCGACCCAGTGCAAACGACCTAAATGCAAATTGGTCAAACGACCTAAAGGAGGCGCGACCTAAGGCCAGCGACCTAAAGTTGAATCGACCTAAAGGTCTAGCGACCTAAGGAAATGCAGGCGGAGCCATTGCCGAGCGACCTAACGACCCTAGGGCGAACGACCTAAATACGCAGAACGACCTAAGTGCGGTTTTTCACCAAAAGCACTAAAAATTAGGGTTTTTCTTGCTAATCCAATCCAAACCAAAAGCAAATGTTCATACAAATGCGATAGGGAATCATTCCCAACAGTCCAATGACAGTTATAGGCAAGATGTGAGATTAAAAATATCACCTTTTCACTAAAATGGATGAAGATGAAGCTTGAAAGCAAGGAGAAGCAATCCAAAGCTTGAATCCAATATCTTCTACTTGAATTTGGAGTTGAATGTTGGATTTGCAATTGAATTTGAGTTTGGAGTTTTAATTTTCCATTCCCTCCTCCATTTTTGAAGAAGCTTTAATGTATATGCAATTATGAAGAGAATGAAGGGATTGGGCTGAGTTAGTAAGTGCAGTCCATACCAAAGCCCTAAGTGGAAAAAGTGGTGAAAATTCCACTTTCTCCAAACATATCGAAGTTTACACTCAAAAAGATCGCAAACGTCATTTTGAACTCATGGGGGTGGTCTCGAGTCCTAATTCGACCGTATGCAAAAATTAGCTTTTCGGACTAACATCCGACTAACGATAAAATATTTAAATAAAATATTTAAATATCTAATCGACAAATATGCGGGTTGTTACAGACTCCCCTCCTTAAAGAAATTGCGTCCTCGCAATATATAGGATGGAAATAAAAAGTAACAACCATAAAAGCATATTAACACAAAAAGAAATTTGAAATAAGAAGTTTACCTTAAAGAGCATGAGAAAGTAAGTCCGGATGTGTTCGCTCGATGAATTCTCTAGTTTCCCAAGAGCAATCCTTAGGATTTGAGGACCATTGAACTTTAACAAGCAGAACATCTTTATTTCGAAGTCGTTTGATCTCCGAAGCAATAATTCGAATAGGATGCTGCTCATAAGTTAAATTAGGTGAAACTCCTATCTCTTCCACAACACTGGGCTCAAGAATCGAATCGGAATCCCGAAGGCACTTCCGTAATTGAGAAATGTGAAACACGTCATGCATGGCAGAAAACTGAGCCGGTAATGAAAGGCGACGTTCAGTGATAGGAAATGGCCCAATATATCGAGGCGCTAACTTTCCCGATCGACTGAAGCGTACAACACCCTTCATTGGTGAAACACGAATAAATACAAGATCACCAACAGAAAATTCTAATTTCCTTCTTCGGTTATCGGCATAGGATTTTTGTCTACTCTGGGCTTCTTTCATCCTATGTCGAATAAGTTCAATCTTTTCTGTGGAGTCTCGAATAAAATCTGGTCCTAAAACCAGCTTCTCACCGGCCTCAAGCCAACAAGAAGGAGATCGGCATGGCCTTCCGTAGAGTGCCTCGAAAGGAGCCATACCAATACTAGATTGGAAGCTGTTATTATAGGAAAACTCAACAAGTGAAATATGATCTTCCCAACTTCCACCAAAGTCAAGCACACAAGCACGAAGAAGATCTTCAAGAGTTTGATTCACACGCTCAGTTTGTCCATCGGACTAGGGGTGATAAGCGGTGCTAAAATTAAGCTTCGTTCCCAAAGCTTTTTAAAGACTCTTCCAGAATCCACTAGTAAACAATGGATCTCGATCACTAACAATGGAAGAAGGAACTCCATGTAGTTTAACAATTTCTTTGATAAAGAGTTTGGCCAGAAGAGGAACGGTTTGGTTCGACCGAACGGGAATAAAATGGGCGGATTTAGTAAGTCTGTCAACGATCACCCATAAACTATTATGACCCGAACGAGAACGGGAAGGCCATCTATAAAATCCATGGAAATTTGATCCCACTTCCAAACTGGAATTTCCAATGGTTGCAATAACCCACCAGGCCTTTGATGTTCGGCCTTGACAAGTTGGCAAGTCATACAACACTTAACAAAGTTAGCAATATCAGATTTCATTCCCTCCCAGTAATGAAGTCGCTTCATATCTGCATACATTTTACTGCTACCGGGATGAATGGAATATTTGGAACGATGTGAATCTTCAAGAATATCTTTACGAAGATCACTAATATTTGGTACTATAAGTCTACCAAATTTTCGAATGCCGCCACGAGAATCGATATCAAAGTCTTTCAAACCTTCAATATTGGTTTTATCCTTAAGATTTTGGCCAAGCAAAGCCAATTCAGGATCTAGCTGTTGAGCTTCAAGAATGCGGTCTAAAATAGAAGGATGAGCCTCAAGGCTACATAAAACAAGAGATGAACATAAATCGGAAACACAATCTCGAATTTCACAAGTGGATAAAACTTAGAGATCGTTCCATTCAGATATCATCATAGAAACAACCGCTTGTTGCTTGCGACTAAGTGCATCGGCAACTCGATTTCCCTTTTCGGGAGTATAAAGAATATCAAGATCATAAGAAGCAAGGAATTCGAGCCAACGCTGTTGACACAAATTAAGTTCCTTTTGAGAGAATAAATATTTCAAAGACTTATGATCAGTATAAAGTATAAATTTCTCTCCCAAAAGATAGTGTCGCCAAATACGAAGGGCGAAAACGATAGCCGCGAGTTCTAAATCATGTGTGGCATATCTAGTCTCAGCCGGCTTCAGTTGCCTAGAAGCATAAGCAATAACATGTTCTTTTTGCATAAGAATGGCACCCAAACCAACGCGACTAGCATCGGTATAAACGACAAAATCTTGATTACCTTCGGGAATAACAAGAACAGGAGCATCAGAAAGGAGTTCTTTTAATTTCTGAAAAGAAGTTTCACATTTGTCCGACCAAATGTATTTAACACCTTTCTTTGTTAAGCTAGTAAGAGGCACGACAATCGTAGAAAAGTCTTTTATGAAACGGCGGTAATAACTTGCCAATCCGAGAAAGCTACGGATTTCTGTCACGCTCTCCGGTCTCTTCCAATTTTGAATCGCTTCAATCTTTGAAGGATCCACTGATATTCCAGATTCGGAAATAATATGACCGAGAAACTTCACACTAGATTGCCAAAAGTGGCATTTGGAAACTTTTTCTTTTAGTTGATTGCTCCTAAGAGTTTCCAATACAATTCGAAGATGCTTTTCATGTTCCTCTTCGGTTTTAGAATACACATGAATATCATCAATAAAGATGAGAATGAACCGATCGAGGAAATCTTTGAAAACTCGATTCATGAGGTCAATGAAATAAGCCGGAGCATTCGTTAAACCGAACGACATAACTAGCCATTCATAAGATCCATAACGAGTATGGAATGAAGTCAAAGGAATACTATCCTCTGCAATACGAAGCTGATGAAAACCGGTAGCCAAGTCTAATTGTGAAAAGACTCTAGCACCACTAAGTTGATCAAACAGATCATCAATCCGAGGTAAAGGATATTTATTCTTAATAGTAAGATCATTAAGCTTGCGGTAGTCGACGCAAAGCCTAAGTGTACCATCAGACTTATTTACAAAAATAGCTGAAGCTCCCCAAGGCGAGGAACTAGAGCGAATAAGTTGCTTCGTCTCCAACTCAGATAATTGTTTGCGCATCTCTTCATTCTCCTTATTGGACATGCGATAAGGAGGACGGGTAATAGGTTGAGCTCCAGGTATAAGATTAATTTTGAACTCAATTGCTCGCTTAGGTGGTAGCCCTAAAACGAGCTCAAAGATGTCGGAAAATTCACGAACGACGCGAATAAGAGAAATGACATCTTCCTCATCATCATTATCATTATCACGAGGATTTAAAGAATATAAAGATGCAACCAAAGCGGAATCCGAATCTTTAAGAACAATAGAAATCTGATTAACAGATTGCGGATGATGGAGATAAATAGTCCGCTCAGGACATAGAATATGAGCTTCATAACGAGTAAGCCAATCCATACCCAAAATCATTCCAAAGCCTAAGTAACGCATGACATGCAAATCGGCTAGGAAAGAAAAATCACACAAAATAATCTCGACGTCTTTACAAAGCAAACTAAGGGTTGCGGATCCACCAACTGGATTCGCAATTCTTAAAGAAGTCATTAAAGCAACAACACTTAAAGAAAATGTATCGACAAGTTCCTTTGATATAAAAGAATGGGATGCACCCGTATCAAAGATAACTCTAATAGGTTGATCATGAAATATAATAATGTCATCAAGGACAGAATGAGACATACCTTGACCGCGAGATGTGTTGCCAGGGGCTTGAGCAACGTTTAACGTTCCCTCCTTGCCTTGAAGCCTAGGGCATAGATGCATAAAGTGATCTGGACTTTTACAATAGCGACAAGAGCGGGGCTTTGAACATTTGTTCGCAAAATGGCCCTTAGCACCACAGTTGAAGCATTTCCTATCACTGGGGGAAAATGTCTTTGCAGCAGGAGTTGCTTGTTTACCCTTTTTGTTGGGATAAGGCCTTTGAATTTGTTTGGCCTCTTCTTGTTGTTGAAGTTTGGTTTGGAAGCCACCACTTTAACATCACTGTCCTTATCAGCCTCTTCAAGACGAAGAGCGATATCTATGAGTTGATCAAAGGAAACTTCTAATTTGTGAAGTAATGGCTTCTTGAGATTCTTATTTAAGCCATAGACGAACCTCTGGTTCTTCTTCAATAGGGTTTTGATGTATTCAACCCCATATTTAGACAGTGACTCGAAGGATGCGACATAATCTGTCACAGAGGATTCACCTTAAACAAGGTCTATAAAACGATGAGCCAATGTCACCTTCTCTGCTTCTGGTACGAATTTTAATTTGAAGCGTTCCCGGAATTGCTCCCAGGTAAGATCTGCTTCATTAATCTTAGAAATAAGAAGTTCGTACCAATCCAATGCTCTCTCTTGGAGCATACTGGAGGCCACCTGAACACGGTGAAGATCGACAAGATTCATGCGAGAAAAGATTCTATCGCATGTTCTTAACCAAGCCTGGACTTCAATAATAGTTTCGGAACCTTTGAATGGTTTCCCACCTAAGTTAGTATAATCGTTGCACAAACGTGCAAATCCAGACTTAGGATAAGTAGGTTCCTAATTAGGACCAGCTGCTTGAGCATTCTTTACTAAATCAAGAAGCTGTTGAGTGGTCATAAAAACTCCATCCTGGGGAGTAACAGTAGATGGTCCAGCTCTGGGACGACCTGGTCTAGACATTCTCTTCTTTAAGGAAGAGAAAAGAAGAAAAGTTATTCTCCAAATAAATATCAAGCAAGTCTTGATAGATAAAACAAGGATTCATAAGAGGAAATAGGATGAGTCGGTTCGAAGACTCGACTAAAATCCTAAGGCACGACTCCTAAGTTGGACTTAGGACGATGATCCTTGTTAAGTTATTCTACATTATTCCGAAGTTTGGCTTTGATACCAAGCTGTGACGCCCCACCTCTATACCCACGCTAGCCAAGAACACTACGGTGTAATGCTGTCAACTAGCACGGAGAATAAGGCTGTGGAGGAGCGACCATCCATGTAACTTCTTTGTGCGAGCACCGATATGTCAGATAGAATAGAATGTACATCATTTAAGGAGGAAATCCGACATACCGATACAAACTCAAAGCTATCAGACAGTGGCTATATATAATCTTCGGAAACAAACATAGAAATAATCATAACATAAATCAGTCATAGACATCCATATCACAAAGGCGGAAGAAGATATGAATATATATATAACACATGAAAGTGTACATCAGAGTAGTGGTCAGAAAGATCCACGATAATACAAAAAGAATAGCAACATGTGCTATACAAAAGAATAAGTACACAACATAGAGTCTATATCTCAAATGTGTACATCCAAAAACTACTAATCTATGTAGTTAGCCAAAAGACAGAATAACCCTGAAGAGAAGTCAAGCAGAAGCACCTGTAACATCTCGGTCTGACCCGAGTATTATTTATAAGAAAATAATAAACGGATCAGTCTAGCTATAAATATAAGATGATATGGTATAAAGTAAAAGACATGGCATGAACATGTAATAACCATAATGGCATACTACTATAAGTATGTAATTGAAAATCAACAAGAGATTAATCAATATCACAAGAATCTTCTCAAAGATAAAATGGGGTATCATACCCTAAACTTGTATTCATAACAAGTCAATAACACATGAATTCACCAATGCACAAAAATTGATAAACATATCAATAGAAATCATGAAAATTGGTGAAGCACAAAATTCCAGAAATCATCACAAGAAATCCAGAAATCACATAAAAAGGGGGAGGCCTAACACATGAACGGGAGCATGAAAACTCACCAACGCGTATAACACATGACGAGAAGCTATCTCATGGAAGCTATCCATTAAATTTTTAACACATGAACGGCCCGAAGACCATGGGGTGCTACCCCATATATGTGAGTAGAAACATCACATAAGCGTGGTTTAGTCTCCCTCGCAGACAAAGAGACATCACACAGTTGCTAGTCTAAATCACAAAAATGATCATCATGATCATCAAGAAGTGTCAATCACAACAAGCTAGTAAATATATGAGTTTAGCTTCATGTCCCATAACCACTTGCTTAACTTAAATATTTACGAACAAGTTGTAGGTCTTCACTAGAAAATTGTCACAAAAGGGTTCAATCGAACAAGTCCAAGAGCTAACCGACGAAGTGAACGCGAGCGTTTCATACCACTCGTTTTACTAAGTCGTTTAATTCGATTTCTCATCCGAGTGAAGTAAAGGCTTGTAGATACTAGTAGGTTGAAAAACGGTTTGAGAAAACGAGCTTTATATTTAAAATAGTGTTGAAATCGTTTTGATGAAAGAGTTTTGATATTTACTACTAGTATTGAAACCTTCATATCTTTAGAGTGACAAGTCACAAAACGATTGTTGAAACAAATCGAATAACATAAATTCACGTTCGAAGACGTGAGTAAAGTCCAAAGAAATCAATCCCAAAACCATCAAAGTAGGAGTATACTTGCGACCAAACGTGGACGAATTAAAGTGCAATGGCTTTAAGTCAAATAGGTCGAACGACCTAATGGATGCGACCTAGGGGTCTAAGGGGTCAAGCGACCTAGTGGTTGCGACCTAGAGGTTTTCACGAGTTAGCATTAAACAAGGCCAAACGACCTAGTAGAAAACAAGGTCTAACGACCTAACACCAAAGTGCCGAGCGACCTAGCGGCACAATGCCAAGCGACCTAGCGACTTAAATACTCGCGACCTAGCGCGTGAATCGGCCGAGCGACCTAAGGGTCTTAACATGCGAGCGACCTAAGGGTTTAACAGGCGAGCGACCTAAGGGTTTTAACACGCGAGCGACCTAAGGGGTTAACATGCGAGCGACCTAAGGGTTTAACAGGTCGAGCGACCTAAAGGAAGTGAAAGGGGTCAAGCGATCTAATAGTGGTGAGCGACCTAACAGGGGGGAAAGCCGAGCGACCTAAGGCCAGCGACCCAGTGCAAACGACCTAAATGCAAATAGGTCAAACGACCTAAAGGAGGCGCGACCTAAGGCCAGCGACCTAAAGTTGAATCGACCTAAAGGTCTATCGACCTAAGGAAATGCAGGCGGAGCCATTGCCGAGCGACCTAACGACCCTGTGGCGAACGACCTAAATACGCAGAACGACCTAAGTGCGGTTTTTCACCAAAAGCACTAAAAATTAGGGTTTTTCTTGCCAATCCAATCCAAACCAAAAGCAAATGTTCATACAAATGCGATAGGGAATCATTCCCAACAGTCCAATGATAGTTATAGGCAAGATGTGAGATTAAAAATCTCACCTTTTCACTAAAATGGATGAAGATGAAGCTTGAAAGCAAGGAGAAGCAATCCAAAGCTTGAATCCAATATCTTCTACTTGAATTTGGAGTTGAATGTTGGATTTGCAATTGAATTTGAGTTTGGAGTTTTAATTTCCCATTCCCTCCTCCATTTTTGAAGAAGCTTTAATGTATATGCAATTATGAAGAGAATGAAGGGATTGGGCTGAGTTAGTAAGTGCAGTCCATACCAAAGCCCTAAGTGGAAAAAGTGGTGAAAATTCCACTTTCTCTAAACATATCGAAGTTTACACTCAAAAAGATCGCAAACGTCATTTTGAACTCAATGGGGGTGGTCTCGAGTCCTAATTCGACCGTATGCAAAAAGTAGCTTTTCGAACTAATATCCGACTAACGATAAAATATTTAAATAAAATATTTAAATATCTAATCGACAAATATGCGGGTTGTTACAAACATCCAGCCGCCCAAATCTTTTCAAAAGAAAAAAATCTCGTACCTTTTCTCTTCTCTAAGAAGTTAATCGAACAAATATCTGAGAAATTTTTTATCGTTCGTTCGAAATTAAAAATCAAAACGAAAATCAAAGGCTCAAAGAAAAATGGCCGAAGCCAATGGAAATCGATATCCTCTGTCGTATAATTTTCAAAATCAAAACCGATCAATTCAAAATCAAGCCCTCACAAATTCGAAATCATATTCACTCGCGACCACGTGAAATCAAAGGCGGGGGAAATTTCGAGTCAGAGGTTCGTCGTTCGATTTGGAATAGCGGCGGCACGAGGTGTTTACGAAGTTGGGTCGGAGCTCGAATCTGGTCGAGGCTTGGTCAATGTCTCGATTGGGGTCGCGCGATGGTTGTGGTGGCAGCAGCAGCTCGCGGCGAGCTCGATGGTCGGCGAGGCGTTCGAGTTTGCTAGGGTGTCGCGAGTCGTTCTCGCGCTAGCACGATGTCAGGGCCGAAGTAGAATCGTGGGTTCGAATTCGATCGCGAAGGCTTGGATAGCATGGGTGCTCGAATCAATAGGCAGCAGGTGAGGATGTTGATCTGGTTTTCGAATTTTGTTTTCTTCATTAATTTTCATTTAATGAATATAATATATAGATGAAAGAAAATTGAAATGCATAAGGTTTAAACAGAAACCTTTCTTTTAGTCAGAGAAATGCATACACAGTAATTTTATAATATCATATAGTTTATATAAAAGAAATTAGATTTTTAAACTTGCATAGATTATTTCATAAGTATGTATATGTAATTTCAGAAAAAATAATAATAAATAAATATACACATAAGTGCATTTTAAATTTACTTGGTTATTTTAAATAGTGTATAGGGAAGGTTAACAAAATCGATTATTTTTGTAACTTCAAATTTATTTATTTTAGGAGAAATTGGTTTGAATAAACTTATTTGCTTTTCGAAAATTAGTTTTAAAATCTAATAATTTATTAATAAAATCTATGGGAATTAATTATTAAATTAATTTGTATATTAATAAATTATATAATGATTGTTCAAGGTTGGAATTTGAAAAGAAACAAGCTTGGTTTAAATTAACTAATTTAATTATTTGGTTACTAAAAATAATGTGTTAAAGGAAAGTAAGATTAAAATTTAATTATTGTTTAAAATTAAACTATTAGTTAATCAAATTGTTAAATGGCAATTGATAATTCGATTTACTTCGAATATTAATAAAAATCATACAATGTTTATACAAGGTCAAGAACTGTGATGAAAACAAGCTGGAAAGGAAATGGATTGCAAAAATAAAAGCAAAGGTGAGATCTTCTCACTCAATCAAATTTTTCGATTAAATTTAAATAATTGAATTTAAATTTTGGATGTGTTTGGATGAATTGGATAATTTATCTATTGATGATATTAGATATAGTAGGATATCTATATATATATTTGGTGATTGATTTCCCGCATTATATAGCGGATGAGACCCTATGCGCCGCATAATAGCGGATGATATTTTATAAATCCCATACACCGCGATATTCCACCTCGAAGTGGAATTGGTATTGTGCTAACATTTGTGGATGCAGGGAAACAGGTTGGAGGGATCCAACTGGATTCCTCAAATTGTTTGAATATTATTTCATATGTGTATGATGTAATTTATTGATAATCCGTGAATGATTTTATTAATAATTGAATTTGTTGAAGGCTATAATTTAGCCAAATGTATTTTTGGTATCGCTGGATACCAGAAATAAATAAAATTGGATTTTTGAAATTAAAGTAGGAAATTTTAAGTGAATTCCTTTTGAAAGAATTGGGTGAATTTAAAAGAAGGAATTTAAAAGAATAAAGTTGATTTTTGAAATATTATCGAATTATTTCCAAAATATGGGAAAAGATATAAATAAATGGGTTTTGAATAATTTTGTTTAAAAGTTGAAGAATTTATTGAAAATGGAATTTTAAAAAATTTGGAAAGGATAAAGGGATTTATTTAAAAGGTGATAAATTAGTTTGAAATCCAATTGATAATTGATTTGGTATTAGAAAATAAATCTTTGGGAAATTAATAAGAAAATTGATTTGGTGTTTGAATGAAAATTTATTTTGTGCTGAAATAAACTTAGAAATCAATTTATAAATGCTTTGTTATTTGAAATAAACTTGGAAATCCATTCGTAATTGATTTAATGTTTGAAATAAATTTGGAAATCAATTTGGAGTTTGATTTGGGGTTTGAAATGAAATTGAGAAATCACTTTTGAATTTGATTTGGTGTTGAAAGTGAATAATTGGAAATCGATTTGAAAATCATATATCGGTGAAAATTTGGAAATTTGAATTCATAGTGGGAATTTATAAAGGAAAGGGAATCTTATTCCGCGAGTGAAAAATGATTTGAAATTGGTCTTCAAAATGTTGAAGTGTGGAAATATATATATCTTGTGAAGATATTTTGAAAATAAATAATTTGGAAAGATTATTTAAATCTGATGATTGTTGTGAATGTTGTTTGATAGTTAAATAACCGACTATCAATATTTGCCTTTGAAATGGCATTTGAATTTGTTTTAAAAAAAGTGCTCATTATTCGGTTTAGCCGGGAGAGGACTTTGTGTCATATAACCCATTCCGAATAATGATACGACGTTATGGATTGCAATTGAAGACCGGATTTGCAAGGGCTTCTTCCTTTATTGGACGAAATGTCTTCGATTCTGTTCAGACCCGGAACAGATTTGTAAGGTTGTATGTCTGACACTACACTTTGAGATATAAAGCAGATTTCTTTCAAATACATTTCTGTTTGGTGGCGGAGAATTTATTCTCTTAGCTTAACACCCTTCTCTGAGACGTACGAGCTCAGAGGTTATGTAGTTGAAGGTTATCAGTGATATACTCCCAATTTGGTGGTGTGGCATGCTAAGTGATGTTGTGTGTTACTGATCATTTGTTGATCAAAGCATGGCTTTCGTGTAAAGCGTAGCTTTGTGGATGAGACCTCATCGGACCTCACACCCCGAAAATGGTCGAAACAGGAAAGATGCGGCAAGGTTATGAGGGTCGCACCCTTTAGGGTATGTCATTTCCTTTTGGAAAAAGGTGGTATCATGGTATGGAGCCCAGATGCTTTACCTGTGTGGTTGCATCAATCTCATTTACTGTGTGGTTGTTGCTTTGTGATCGAGGGCCCTCGGATAAAGGTCGCAAACGACCGGGGGGTGGCATACTCGTGTAGTAGTTACCTAGTAAGAGGTAACCCGGCCTTGTGTTGGCAGAGAGCTGGTTAAGTTTTCGGGACGTCCCTCCAGAGGCGTACCCATGTGGCATAGGAAGTTCCTTAGCCTGACCATTTGTTGGAAAATCCAAAGAAACAATACGAACCTTGTACGGTTTTAGTTATATAACCTGCTATGGAATGTGGCGGTAACCTGCTATTGAACATAGTAGCTATAGTAGGCATACAATAATGGTTGTATGCTGGCTAAGATTTATATTATACTTTCGAGTGTTTTCCACACTAGGCACTAATGATAATATTAAAAAAGTTTTGCATGTTGATCATGTTTGACTATCATAAGGAGAAATCTCCTCCAATTCTGCGTTTGCATTGTGTGTGTGGCGGGAGGCCTTTTGGTAGTTTCATTTTCCAAAAGCATTGCGAATTTATTTTATTTTCTTTGTGAAAATAACCATTTTTAAGATCTCACACCAGTCCCACGACTGACCTGGACTTTATTGTTCCCTTTCTAAACTCTGGGTGCCCATAATTTTCCACACGGGCAGCCTAGTGTCAGGTTATCAGTTGGATTGGGATGGATTGCTGTAGAGATCTGGAGGCGAGCTGGATGGCGAGACGTATCACTTATATTATGTATTATCCGTTGTGTATTCTGTATGTGGACAAGTTTATATAACTGTCCGGTGATGTGTGTTGTTATAAACTCTGATGATGTATTGTATAAACTGATACAGTTCTTTGTTATAAAGATTATTCATTCATCTATTATATATTGTTCCGCTGCAAATGTGAGATTCTGATATTGTTGTTGTTTCTGTTTCTTTCTGTCTTCTTCTACCTCTTCTTTTTAACCCTAACAATTCGGTTTTCCGACATTCGATAGTTCGGCAGTTGATACAGTTGTTGTATTGATGTCGACTTTCAGGTGTCGAAAGATCGTATCGTTACAAAGTGGTATCGGAGCAATTGGTTAAGCGATAACCCTGGCTCTATTGGGTGTTACTCATTAGAGATAGAGTCAGTAGTACTCTAGAATGAGTGTGAGTGTAATAATAGATATGAGCGCGTATTTGTTAGTGAATAGAAAATTTGTTTTGTATTGTGTTGACTTATCGGTCGATTGTTTATAGATTCTGGTCGGTGCAACTTGGCCAACTGTAATCGATAGGGGTTTCTAAACTCTTAAACAAGATAAACTGACACAGTATTGTTTTAAAATAGTGTAAATGAAATAATTTTACCCAAAACTATTTTTGTATAGAAAAGAAATCATTTTCCGTAAATTATTATAGTATATGGATGCTTGGTTGTTAGAAAGTGATAATATTGAATTATTATCATTGTTATATGGAAACGGAATAAGAAATAATGGTATAACCAAAGATTTGGAGATAAATTCATTTAACTAATGAAATTTATAAATATGAAATGAATGGAGAAAATTCTTAAGTAAAATTTAGAGTTGAGAAAATATTCTAAATTAATGAAGATTAACCTAGGAATTGTGAAATGGTAATTGTGAATAAGGGAATGAACGAATGAATAAAATTGGAATTGAAACTGAATATTGAAATCCAGCTTAAATTGTGTAGAATAAAATGAAGTTGTAGAATTAGTTCGAAGCGGACTAATGATAATAAAGGTTGGAAATAAAAATGGTTTGAATTTGTATATAAATTCAAGTAAGTAGGAAAAAATAAATTGAAATTTCCTTGTTAAAGATAAAGTAAATTCAGGATGAATTGAATATGGAAATTTGAAATTTAAAAAGGATAAGTGAATATACTAATTGAATTGAATTAGTAAATGGAATGGATTTGATTAAATGAAAAATCAAATCAAAGAATTAAATTGGAAATTGTTTACAAGGAAAATGAACTTGAGTTTTGAGTTGAATTAACTTAAGCAATATTTGGATAAAAGCTCGACTTAAGAAAAAATTGTGAAATGGTTATTGTCGAGTTTTGTGAAATGGTTTTGAATGAAATTTGTTTGGATTAATGAGATAAACCAAATGTGAATATGAAATGCAAATTGAATTGAATGGAATCAAGTGGAAATGAAATGGAATTAAAATAAATTGAGTTGGTATCAATTTAAATTAGTTATAAACTAGAATGGATATTCTATTAAGTGAATATCGTTGAATTTGCATATAAATGGTTGTCGTTTGGTGCAAACGAGATTGTGTAAAACTCTATGAGTTATTAGAAGAAAATAAAATTTGATTTTTGAATCAATTGAAATGGATATGAATTCGTTTCGCTTAAAAATGAATTGAATGTAAGGAACTGCATTGTAAATCACTTGAATCAAATGAAATGGTATGTGAATTAGATGAAAGCGATTTAATTTGTATCGAAACCATATAAATTGCTTATGGGAATTATTAGGAGTGCATTGCTTATGAAAACTATGTGTTTACTATTGAAAATAAGTGAAATGTTAATAGATTTCCTATATATGTCACTTACATATTTAAATTGAGTAAGTACAGGTGTAGGGAAGTCGTTTGGCTGGTTTGGAGCGCGCAAATAGCTAAATAAATAAGCCGCTTTGCTTAAAATGCTAATAGAGGTACGCCTACGCAATACAAAATAGGAAATATGAACTGTTTTTGTTTTTCCGACCGTGTGGGTCGATGTATATATATTTATATCTCTTGTCAAATTGCAAAAGCTCCTCCGTACAAAGGAGACTCTACCAAAAGTTTCTGAAAATTTTGGGAGTTAGAAAAAAAAATTGGAATTTTTGAAAATTTTCAGTAACGACAAATGATTTCAAATTTAAATTTGTGATAAGGTAAATAGAATTCAATATCTAAATGAAGTAAATTGAATTCAAATGGAATTGAAAATGCAAAGTTGAATGGAAATGAATATATAACTTTGTTAGTGAAGTGAAAATAAATATAAGAAGTATGTAAATACTTATATTGAACTTAAGAAATGGATAATAGAATTCTTAAGTAAAATTTAGAATTGAGGAAATATTCTAAGTTAATAAGTGAATGAAAATTTAACTGGAAGTAGTAAAAATGGTGATCATTAATAAGTAGATAGAAATCAAAATATAAATGTGAATAAAAGAAATATATAAAATGATTTTGAAAGCTATGATTGGAAATTATTGCTAGTAGTATACAGGTGTTTTAAAGGCAAAAGAAAATTGGGATTTTTGATTTCAGAAGATAAATTGGAATTTTCTCAACAAAAGGTATGTATTTAAAATTTCTGTATGAAGTTTGATTGAGTTTTTGATCTTGCCACTTGGCATTTTGTTTTCTATTGGAATTTGGCACTCCGTAGGGACATTTTGTAGTTGTACCGAGCTAGCCGCGCAAAGGAGACGCTGGCAAAATTTTCGAAAATTTAGAGAGTTAGAAATTTTTTGAGTAATTTTGGATAATTTAAAATTTGAATTTAAATTTAAATTTGAATTGTGAAGTAAAATAAAGTTGCTTGAACTATGAAAATGTTTGGGAAAATTAATGAGGATGATAGTGTGGTTAAGATAAGAAAATTGGTTTGAGAATTTGATAAAACTGTTTGGTTTTGGGAAAATGATAAACGGGTTAAGGATCATTCTTCTTAACTTGTAATTTCGGGACGAAATTCTTTTAAGGGGGAAAGAATTTGACGACCCTGAATTTTTGACATTTGAAATCAGAATATTTAATTGATTTTAAATATCTGGAAGTTAGTTTAATTTGAAATTCAAATATCAGAATGAATTTGGCAATTAAATTATTGAATTTAATATATTTAAATTTGGGTAAAATATTGTATCTTCAGTTTTGAGCTTGTTAAAAATATTTTCAAGGCTTAGAAAATTCATATTGATTATACTGAAGATAATAGAAGCTTCAGAATTGAATTGACAGTAATTTGTTCGGTTTTAAAAATATATTGTTTAAATCGATATTTAAAAATAGCCTTCCGAGGCACAGTCTCGGAATTCGACGAAACCAGTTCCATTGAATCCGTAATATTGTATTATTATCGGATTTCAAATTTTGGAGCGTTTGGAGTTGTCGTATGAGCGTACGATATATAAACACGCTGAAATTTATATCGAATTCAATATAATAACTGAGTTCAAAAGGCTATCTTCTCCATACGATCGAGTTAGGACTTGGAACATTTTCCATTACGTTCGGAATAGGCGTATAACCTTATAAACGCCTAGCGGCACACCTCGATGGGAGTTCGAAAATTTCAGTGCATAAATCGAGATATTTGGAAGAAATTTATTATATATATATATATATTATCCAGTCAACATCTAGTCGCCCAAATCTTTTCAAAAGAAAAAAATCTCGTACCTTTTCTCTTCTCTAAGAAGCTAAATCGAACAAATATCTGGGAAAATTTTTATCGTTCGTTCGAAATTAAAAATCAAAACGAAAATCAAAGGCTCAAAGAAAAATGGCTGAAGCCAATGGAAATCGATTTCCTCTGTCGTATAATTTTCAAAATCAAAACAATCAATTAAAAATCGCGCCCTCACAAATTCGAAATCATATTCACTCGTAACCACGTGAAATCAAAGGCGGGGGAAATTTCGGGTCAGAGGTTCGTCGTTCGATTTGGAATAGCGGCGGCACGAGGTGTTTACGAAGTTGGGTCGGAGCTCGAATCTGGTCGAGGCTTGGTCGATGTCTCGATTGGGGTCGCGCGATGGTTGTGGTGGCAGCAGCAGCTCGCGGCGAGCTCGATGGTCGGCGAGGCATTCGAGTTTGCTGGGGTGTCGCGAGTCGTTCTCGCGCTAGCACGATGTCAGGGCCGAAGTAGAATCGTGGGTTCGAATTCGATCGCGAAGGCTTGGATAGCATGGGTGCTCGAATCAATAGGCAGCAGGTGAGGATGTTGATTTGGTTTTCGAATTTTGTTTTCTTCATTAATTTTGATTTAATGAATATAATATATAGATGAAAGAAAATTGAAATGTATAAGGTTTAAACAGAAACCTTTCTTTTAGTTAAAGAAATGCATACACAGTAATTTTATAATATCGTATAGTTTATATAAAAGAAATTAGATTTTTAAACTTGCATAGATTATTTCATAAGTATGTATATGTAATTTCAGAAAAAATAATAATAAATAAATATACACATAAGTGCATTTTAAATTTACTTGGTTATTTTAAATAGTGTTTAGGGAAGGTTAACAAAATCGATTATTTTTGTAACTTCAAATTTATTTATTTTAGGAGAAATTGGTTTGAATAAACTTATTTACTTTTCGGAAATTAGTTTTAAAATCTAATAATTTGTTAATAAAATCTATGGGAATTAATTATTAAATTAATTTGTATATTAATAAATTATATAATGATTGTTCAAGGTTGGAATTTGAAAAGAAACAAGCTTGGTTTAAATTAACTAATTTAATTATTTGGTTACTAAAAATAATGTGTTAAAGGAAAGTTAGATTAAAATTTAATTATTGTTTAAAATTAAATAATTTGTTTAAAATTAAACTATTAGTTAATCAAATTGTTAAATGGCAATTGATAATTCGATTTACTTCGAATATTAATAAAAATCATACAATGTTTATACAAGGTCAAGAACTGTGATGAAAACAAGCTGGAATGGAAATGGATTGCAAAATAAAAGCAAAGGTGAGATCTTCTCACTCAATCAAAATTTTCGATTAAATTTAAATAATTGAATTTAAATTCTGGATGTGTTTGGATGAATTGGATAATTTATCTATTGATGATATTAGATATAGTAGGATATCTATATATATATATTTGGTGATTGATTTCCCGCATTATATAGCGGATGAGACCCTATGCGCCGCATAATAGCGGATGATATTTTATAAATCCCATATACCGCGATATTCCACCTCGAAGTGGAATTGGTATTGTGCTAACATTTATTGATGCAGGGAAACAGGTTGGAGGGATCCAACTAGATTCCTCAAATTGTTTGAATATTATTTCATATGTGTATGATGTGATTTATTGATAATCCATGAATGATTTTATTGATAATTGAATTTGTTGAAGGCTATAATTTAGCCGAATGTATTTTTAGTATCGCTGGATACCAGAAATAAATAAAATTGGATTTTTGAAATTAAAGTAGGAAATTTTAAGTGAATTGCTTTTGAAAGAATTGGGTGAATTTAAAAGAAGGAATTTAAAAGCATAAACTTGATTTTTGAAATCTTATCAAATTATTTCCAAAATATGGGAAAAGATATAAATAAATGGGTTTTGAATAATTTTGTTTAAAAGTTGAAGAATTTATTGAAAATGGAATTTTAAAAAATTCGGAAAGGATAAAGGGATTTATTTAAAAGGTGATAAATTTGTTTGAAATCCAATTGATAATTGATTTGGTATTGGAAAATAAATCTTTGGGAAATTAATAAGATAATTGATTTGGTGTTTGAATGAAAATTTATTTTGTGCTGAAATAAACTTAGAAATCAATTTATAAATGCTTTGTTATTTGAAATAAACTTGGAAATCCATTCGTAATTGATTTAATGTTTGAAATAAATTTGGAAATCAATTTGGAGTTTGATTTGGGGTTTGAAATGAAATTGAGAAATCAATTTTGAATTTGATTTGGTGTTGAAAGTGAATAATTGGAAATCGATTTGAAAATCATATATCGGTGAAAATTTGGAAATTTGAATTCACAGTGGGAATTTATAAAGGAAAGGGAATCTTATTCCGCGAGTGAAAAGTGATTTGAAATTGGTCTTCAAAATGTTGAAGTGTGGAAATATATATATCTTGTGAAGATATTTTGAAAATAAATAATTTGGAAAGATTATTTAAATCTGATGATTGTTGTGAATGTTGTTTGATAGTTAACTAACCGACTATCAATATTTGCCTTTGAAATGGCATTTGAATTTGTTTTAAAACAAGCGCTCATTATTCGGTTTAGCCGGGAGAGGACTTTGTGTCATATAACCCATTTCGAATAATGATACGACGTTATGGATTGCAATTGAAGACCGGAATTGCAAGGGCTTCTTCCTTTATTGGACGAAATGTCTTCGATTCTGTACGAACTCGGAACAGATTTGTATGGTTGTATGTCTAACACTACACTTTGAGATATAAAGCAGATTTCTTTCAAATACATTTCTGTTTGGTGGCGGAGAATTTATTCTCTTAGCTTAACACCCTTCTCTGAGACGTACGAGCTCAGAGGTTATGTAGTTGAAGGTTATCAGTGATATACTCCCAATTTGGTAGTGTGGCATGCTAAGTGCTGCTGTGTGTTACTGATCATTTGTTGATCAAAGCATGGCTTTCGTGTAAAGCGTAGCTTTGTGAACGAGACCTCATCGGACCTCACACCCCGGAAATGGTCGAAACAGGAAAGATGCGGCAAGGTTATAAGGGTCGCTCCCTTTAGGGTATGTCATTTCCTTCTAGAAAAAGGTGGTATCATGGTATGGAGCCCAGATGCTTTACCTGTGTGGTTGCATCAATCTCATTTACTGTGTAGTTGTTGCTCTGTGATCGAGGGCCCTCGGATAAAGGTCGCAAATGACCGGGGGGTGGCATACTCGTGTAGTAGTTACCTAGTAAGAGGTAACCCGGCCTTGTGTTGGCAGAGAGCTGGTTAAGTTCTCGGGACGTCCCTCCAGAGGCGTACCCATGTGGCATAGGAAGTTCCTTAGCCTGACCATTTGTTGGAAAATCCAAAGAAACAATACGAACCTTGTACGGTTTTAGTTATATAACCTGCTATGGAATGTGGCGGTAACCTGCTATTGAACATAGTAGCTATAGTAGGCATACAATAATGGTTGTACGCTGGCTAAGATTTATATTATACTTTTGAGTGTTTTCCACACTAGGCACTAATGATAATATTAAAAAGGTTTTGCGTATCAAGCATGTTTGACTACCATAAGGAGAAATCTCCTCCAATTCTGCGTTTGCATTGTGTGTGTGGCGAGAGGCCTTATGGTAGTTTCATTTTCCAAAAGCATTGAGAGTTTCTTTTATTTTCTTTGTGAAAATAACCGTTTTTAAGATCTCACACCAGTCCCACGACTGACCTGGAGTTTATTGTTCCCTTTCTAAACTCTGGGTGCCCATAATTTTCCACACGGGCAGCCTAGTGTCAGGTTATCAGTTGGATTGGGATGGATTGCTGTAGAGATCTGGAGGCGAGCTGGATGGCGAGACGTATCACTTATATTATGTATTATCCGTTGTGTATTCTGTATGTGGACAAGTTTATATAACTGTCCGATGATGTGTGTTGTTGTAAACTCTGATGATGTATTGTATAAACTGATACAGTTCTTTGTTATAAAGATTATTCATTCATCTATTATATATTGTTCCGCTGCAAATGTGAGATTCTGATATTGTTGTTGTTTCTGTTTCTTTCTGTCTTCTTCTACCTCTTCTTTTTAACCCTAACAATTCGGTTTTCCGACATTCGATAGTTCGGCAGTTGATACAGTGGTTGTATTGATGTCGACTTTCGTATGTCGAAAGATCGTATCGTTACACAACACCACCATGCCTCCAAAACACGACCTCGGCCTCACTCCTTCAATTCCACTAATCGACGACACAGCTCCTCCACGAACGACGACGACTACACCACCCCTCACCTCTGCAAGCTTCCCCTTCATTTCAACCTACAGCAGCGACTGCCTGCACACACACCCAAGCCCACGCGCCGTGACTGCCACAGCATTACTCATTCATACCTTTGAGTACCCAAGACCACCCAAACCTTTGAGTACCCAAGACCATGAACGACAACAACAGCTTCTCGTGAATGTCGCAACCACCTAGAGCCTGTGGCCCACCATTACTCCTCCTCACGACCAACGTCGATCCACCCTTCCAATGCTGCCACTGCCTGTGCACACACCAAAGCCCATGCCATCGCTAATCCTTCCAAATCCCCTCAACGACTCGAGTTCCCAAACCCCATTCCACCCACGCAGCCTCAACCGAAAGCTATTCGAGCCTCTAGTTGCCGCGAGCTAGCATCGGCCACGAATCGCGATGTAATCACGTTTACTTTTTTTTAGTGAATGTTGATTCGATTTTGAGGGAAGAAGAGAATACATGATTTAACCAGAGACGCGTGCCATTGATAACTGGAGAAAGAAGACAGTGGGTTATGTTTATTTATTTATTTATTTTTTTTTTTCCCTCGTTTGATTTGAACTGATGGAACGTGAAGGAGGGAAGACGTGAGTTACGAAGGAAGGGTTGCGTGTTAGGATTGGTGTACGGTGTTTTGAGGTGAGGGGGAAAAGTGCTGATGTGAAGATATTGGTCAAGTCAAATATATATATATATATATATATATATATATATATATATATATATATATTATTTGAATTTAAATCATCCCGAAACCGTAGCTTAAAATCTTGACCTCCTATCGAGGCATGCCGCTAGGCGTTCATAATGTTATACCCCTATTCCGAATGCAATGGAAAAGATTTCGTGGCCTAACTCGATCGTATGGGGAAGATAGCGTTTTGGACCCAATTATTTTACTAAATCTTTGATATACATTTCAGCGCGTTTGTATCTCGTACGGCTAAACGCTACGAAAATTGAAATCCGATAATAATACACTATTACGGACCCAATGGAACTGGTTTCGTCGAATTCCAAGATCGTGTCCTGGATGGCTATTTTTAAATGTCAATTTGAACAAACCATTTTTAAAATTGAACAAATCACCTTTTAAATTCAATTTTAAAACTTTTATTATCTCCATTATTATTAATATAAATTTTACAAGCCTTTAAATTATTTTTATCGGGCTTAAAACTCAAGATACAAAAATTTGACAAGTAAACTTCAATAATTAAATTATCCAATAAATTGCTATATTTAAATTCTGAATCTATTCTATAATTTAAACCCAAATTTTCATATTCAAAATTAATCAATAATTCAAATTAAATATTTAAAACCATTTAAATATTCACAATTTACCGTCGAAAAATCCGGGTCGTCACAGTTATCATGGCATGTGCGTATATGTGTGCATATGTATACAAATGTGCACAACGTTTTCCGATAACTTTACGATGCCGAAAAGTCGTAATTTCGAAAAACAATTTCCGATCATATTTTCTGTTTTTATTTAAATTAACTATTTTGGTAAACATATTTTCAAAATATTTTAACATCATTAATTATTATCTAAAAGGGGTTTTGTAATGATTCGTATTTTTAACTATTTTAAATTATTAAATTTAAAATGATTATTGAACAAAAATGGTTAGAAATAAAAATTTAATGATTTAATGTAATTTATTTAATATAAACTTGGATAAAATTTTGAAATAACCAATTTCAAAGATTTAGGCAATATCAAGTATTGAAATGAAATTTTACGTATTGTATGTGTTTATAATCAATAGTATGAATTGAATAATAAATGCTGAATTACTATAAAATGGAAGTGGTTGTTTTATTATTTGAATTTGTTTTGAAAGTTAAATTTTATAAGTTAAATAACTTATATTTCAAATATAGCGATTTATTGAAAAACTAAAATTGTTTAAATTTAATATTGGAATTACTTAAACAATTGAATCCTGAATTTAATATGAATGAAAGTAATGTTGAAAGTTGATTTAAATTTTATTTAAACAAGAATGTAGATTGTTAACTTTTAAAATTGAATTTAAAAATGATTAAATTGATCTTGGAAATTACTTGTTTTAATTAATGGGTAAAAAAATAGTTTTTTGGGCACTGTCTCGGATTTCGACAAAACCAGTTTCATCGAATCCATAATAGTGAATTATTATAAGATTTCAAGTTTCTTAGCGATCAGACTTATTGTGTGGTCGTGCGAGCTTGAAACGCGTAGAAATTAATTAAAGGAATTTAATTAAAATAATTTGATTTTGAAAAGCTACCTTCTAAATATGATGGAATTGGCTCCCGAGACTAGTTCCATTGTGTTCGGAATAGGGGTATAACATATAGAACGCCATGTGGCACGCTTCATTTGGAGTTTGGAAAATTTATGTGTGAATAGCGTCAAATATTTATATAATAGGCCGCGTCTCGTTCTCATTTCGTCAAAGCCCTAATCGGAATCATCCGCCGCTCTCTTTTCACGGATTAATGGCTGAAAATTCATCGACTCCTTCCTCGATTTCTCCAAATCCACTCAATGAAATAAAATGCCACCAAAAGGAAAAGTGTAGATCTCATCGAGATCCATATGTTGTGCAGTTGGATCGAGGTGAATCGCCTCGAATCCGCCAAGATCGAGGCACGAAGACCAACGGTTTTTCTCGAATCATGTGTAGATGGTGGCGCTGGAGGGGACCGCACTCGAGGTAGAGGTGGACCAGGCTTAGGCGCGTCTGGTGGCGGCTCCGATCGAACTCCTATGACCTAGGGAAGCATGCACATGGATGAAGTCGATTGCGTAATGGTCGCATTGCCTGGTACTGTTCGCGTTGAGAGAGAGTGTAGGGTACGGTGTTTATATGTTAATTATTTTTAGTTAACTAAATTTTAATTATCTCGAATACTAATTAAGTCGTAACTTTTTCTTTACGAGGTCCGATTCGAGCGAAACGAGTTGCATTGGATTCGTATCGATGAAAGCTACGATGTGGAATCAAATTGGAATTTATTTGAAGCTAGAAAAATTTTCAATTTCAAATAAAGATGAGTGTTTTATAACGCTCACGAATTACTAAAATATTCTGATGTTAGTTAAATTTAAAATCATGAAGTGATTTATTTTATTGACTATTGTTTGGTAATTAAATTGATATTTAAATTGACATCTAAATTGAACTTATAAAAATTTAAATTGATAGTTCAATTTGAAATTGAAATTGAATTTTGCTAGTTAAACACCCGATATTGATAACTAGTAAATTGTTGTGATATTTTGACTGGTCTGGATGTTGATTGTGATGGATGCCTATTGATTGATATTTTGAATGATTGGATGTTTATTTATTTTATATATATCCTATTATCACCCTGTATATTATTGACAGTATATAAACTGTTGTTTGAATTATTTCGAATAAATTAAGAAACAGGTTGAAATAATATATACCTATGAAACTTTGATTTGGATTGAAATGATATATATCCATCCCTGAAGTTAAAATCGAAATAACTATTCACTTGGCCATAGGATAGAAAATTATATATGGACACCGGATTGGTTAAATTAAATGATTTTAAAATTTTGATCTTGAATCTATTTAAATGATTTGTTTTAAAGAATTGAATTTATGAAGATTGAATTAATTACGAATTCGAGTTTGAACTGTTGAAATTAAATTTAGTTAAAAGAAATTGCTTTAAAGAATTTAATTGGAATTTGAAGTCATGATTGAAATATGACTTGAATTATCGAAATTGAATTGTTTTAAAAAGATTTGAACTTTTACTTCAACTTTGAAGTTATTTAAGTAAAGGTAATTTAAATGGATATTTCAAACTTGGGCTCGAAATTGAATTATTTTATAGATTTGAACCTTAATTTGAATATTTGAAGTTTAAATCGATTTAAGTGTTTTAAATCGGTATTTTGAAATCGAACTCGAAATTTATATAAACTGAAATGGTATGAGAATTGAATTGAAATTTAAACATTGAATCGAATCGTGAATTTGAAGTTAAAATGAACGTTTCAAAATTGAAGTTAATTCGAATTTAAATCAAAATTGAGTTGATTTGAATTTAAATCAAAATTGAGTCGATTTGAATTGATTTGAGATTGAATGTAACGTCCCGAAAATTTTCGACTTTCGAAAATTCAACATCGATACTCACTTTACCGACTGCTGAGCCATCGAATGCCGGAAACCCGGAAAGTTATGGTTTTAAGAAAAAGAAGAAGTAGAAGAAGAAGAAAAAGAGAAGAAGAACAACAAAACAACAACAGATACAGAACAGAGACAATATCAGAATCTTACACATCGCAGCGGAACAATATATAATAGATAAATGAATATCATTTAAAAACAAAAGAATTATATCTGTTATTACATTACATCACATCATATCATCAGAGTCAATAAACAACAATGGACAGTTATATAACTTGTCCTCATACAGAATACACAGCGGAATAAATACTATCAGATACAAATACTACGTCTCGTCATCCAGCTTATCCCCAAAGCTCCAGAATATCCAGAATATCCTGATAATATAACTCTAGGCTGCCCGTGTGGAAATTGGTGGGCACCCAGAGTTTAGAAGGGAAACAATAAACTCCGAGTCAGTCATGGTGACTGGTGTGAGATCGTAAAACAGTTATTCTTTAAAAATAAACAGCAGAGAATTTTTAATGTCAATTCGCAATGCTTTTGGAAAATGAAACTACCATAAGACCTCCCACCACACACACAATGCAAACGCAGACTTGGAGGAGATTTCTTCTTATGATAGTCAAAGATGCTTACTACGCAAAATCAAATTCTTTTTGATATTATTATTAGTGCATAGTGTAGAAAAACATTTCGAAAGTAGAATATAAATCTTAGCCAGCATAGGTACCATTATATTATGCCTGCTATAGCTGCCTCCTGAGGAGACAGGTTATACAATTGAAATCGTAAAGGCTCGTATTGTTTCTTTGGATTTCCAACAAATGGTCAGGCTAAGGAACTTCCTATCCACGATGGGTACGTCCCTGGAATAGACGACCCGAGAACCTAACCGGATCTCTGCCAACACAAGGCCGGGTTACCTCTGCAAAAATAGGTAACTACTGACACGCGTATGCCATCCCCCGATCGTCACCGATCTTCCCGAGGATCCCCGATTCGCAACAAAACCACATAGATAATAATAATGCAGTAACCACAGAGGTTAAGTATCTGGGCTCCATACCATGATACCACCTTTATCCAGAAGGAATGACATACACTAAGGGGCGCTACTCCCTAGAACCTTGCTGCATTCGTCCTGTTTCGACCATTTCCGGGGTGTGAGGCTCGACGAAGTCTCGTCCACAAAGCTAGCTTTCTTAAAAAGCCCTGCTTCGGGTCAAACAAAATGATCAACCTATGATCACAAAGATATAAGATCAAACAAATGATCATATCACAAATGATCAAACACTGATCATTTACAGCAACACTCAGTATGCCACGTTACCAAATTGGGATATATCGCTGATAAATTTCAACTACATAACCTCTGAGCTCGTACGTCTCAGAGAAGGGTGTTAAGCTAAGAGAATAAATTCTCCGCCACCAACAGAAATGTATTTGAAAGAAATCAGCTTTATATCTCAAATTGTAACGTCAGACACATAATCCATACAAGTCTGTTCCGGGATCGAACAGAACCGAAGGCACTTCTCACGAAGCCCTTGCATTTCCGGATAATTTTCTAATCACGTCAGGACTTCCCGTCACTAAGGGTGATAAAACCTCTAAACCGGAGATCAGCCGATGTAGAGTAACTCGACGGTAATCCTTCCGTTTTCAAAAATATCCGGTCTTCATCACCGGTCTTCAAATGCGATTCATAACGACGTATCACATATTCGGAATGGGTTATACGACCCCATGGTCCTTTCCCGGCTAACCCGAATAGTGAGCGATTATTCAAAAATAAGTGTGGCATTCAAATTCATCCAATTCACAACAGATACCTATCTAAAGGTAATTATTGATAGTCGGTTATTTAACTATCAATAAAGATGCGCGACATCATCAGATTCCAAATTATTTCATCTTCAAAAATATCTTTACTAAATATAAAATTCCCACACTTAGTCATTTGAAAACAATTTCAAATCAATTTCCACATTTCATTTTATCTTTGAAGATAAAATCTCAAAACAGTTCATTTCGTATTGGAAAAGCATTTCCATACTTATTTAAAAATAAGTATTTCACAAATCTATTTATTTTCAACATTTGAAAATATTCGATATACTTAAATCAATATTAAGTATATATTCATTCTTTAAGGAAATCATTCTCTTTCACAAATTTTATTTGAGTCAAAACGAATGTTACGTAAAACATCGTTACGACGACTCAAAATCACTAGTATAGGGATTCGAGATTTAGATAGATATATAAATCCCAATACTATATAAACCTTTTCCTTTCGGAAATCATTTACTATAACAACACTGTTATAGTCCATCATTTCCTTAAATTTCTCGAAAACGTCTATTTCAACAAGAACTGCGGAAATCTCTGCTTTCGATTTATAATACATTTTAAAACATCTTTAAAATGTTTAACTTCATTTTTTAATATCACTTTCCCAAAACAGTATCCATTTTACTTAACAATATATTCACTGTCCAAAATCGTGAATATATCTCCTTTGGTAATCTTCTGTATTTAATTTATCAAATTCAATTGATCTCGAATTTATAAAACAACGTTTATAAATTCCATTTCCATTTCCATTTTATAACAACTTCGATTTATACTTCTTCTTTAATAACCCATTCAATTTATAAGTTAATATAACTTATAATTCATTTATCTTAAAAGAAATCGTTCTTTTAAACTTTTCCAAAATTTAAAACTTTCAGATTTCATTAACTTATGAAATCCCATTTACACTTCATTTTAACCCTTATAGAAACTCGTTTTATAACACTAACATTTTAACTTATAAATGTCCACTTTATAAACCTTTTAAGTAAACCGTTTATAATATTTTAAAAATCTCAATTTAAACCATTTTATAAATCAATCAACCATTTATTCCAAAAATCACTTTTCGGTTATATTTCACAAATCTATAAATTTTTGTAACTTTAAAATTTGAACGTTTATTTATTTAAAATATATCCCTTCAGAAATTTGATAAAACGTATAATTTCAAAAATCACTTTAAAAACCCTTTTTAAAGTAAAAGTCGTTATTTTTACATTTCAAAACTGAATCCAATGACGCAACAGCATCAATCAGTCCATCACAACAGTCAATATCATATATCAATATGATAACAGAAAATATCACAATATCTGTAAATAATCAATACGGTGAGGAATCCAGTTGGATCCCTCCAACCTGTTTCCCTGCATCCAAAAACGTCAGCACAATACCAATTCCGCTCCAGTACGGAATTATCGCGGTATATAGGTTTTTATAAATCCGCTTACTAACGGCGCAATAGGGTCTCATCCGCTATACGAGGCGGGAAATCAACAATCCAGTATATACATATGCCAATATGTATATACTGCTATATATATAGATATATCCTATCATATCTAATATCACAATCAACATAGCAATCAGTCAATCAATAAATAACTGAAAATTCCACTTCATTTTTGAGTGAGAAAAATCTCACCGTGATTTCAATTCTGTTCCAGCGTTTATTTCGGATAAAACTAAACAGACGTTTAATTTTACCCAAAATTTTCATTGACTCCAATCGACTCCAAATCAGTTGCACTGCGTAGAGCTTGTCGAGACGATTCCAACGCACTTGGTTTCGTATTTTTCTGATAACGTATGACAAAGATATCAATTTTTAAAGTTTACACCTTTATAATTACAAAACAATTAACTTTTATTTTTATTTTTAATCTCACTGAATCTGGGCCGTGAATTTCGAAATTAGCAAATCGAAGCCCTTGATGCTTTCTTCCCTCTCGCGATGAAGACCCAGGTTCGTTCGTTCGAACCCACTGCCGCCCCCAAGCCCTAATCACGCAACCTCCTACGAGCCACCAGACCCCATCTTATCACCACCGCTACGTGCGCCTCGCCCCTAGCTACCACCGGCTCCAACGCCATGAAGCTCGGTTGTGTCTTGCCTTCGAAAAACGCGAAAAACTGCCGCATCTTTGAACTGAGATTGTCGCTGATCCACCACGTGAAACTCCATCTCCACCGTTGGTTGTAAAGCTCTTGACGAGATCTACGTTTTATTAGTTGAAGATTTCTCGAAACAATCAATGGATTTGGAGATTTTAAAAGGAGAAGACCAACGTTTTCTGGCCGTTCGAATAGAGGGTGGCGGCTCTGAATGAAAACCCTAGGCTCGCAAGTTGTTTGCAAAGTGAAGATAGAGGGGGTCTTTTATAGAAGATTTTCCAAATTACTATTCATCCGGATTTTTCGAACTCGAAATCGAGCGTGCCGGCTGACGTTCGTAAGGTTTACCCCGCGTTCCGAACACAATGGAACGTGTTTCGGGAGCTAATTCGGACATCTGTGCGAGATACGGAGCAAAACGATCGATTTAAAATTAAACCGATTTAAATAGATTTCGAGGCGTTTTGGCTTGCCCCGGACAAACGGCACATCCAAAAATTACGAAATTTGAAATCTTACAATAATATCACATTACGGATCCGATGAAACTGGTTTCGTCGAAATCCGACACTGTTTGAAAAATGACTATTTTTAACTCGACGATTTAAAATTAAAACAATATCGATGCGTTTCGAGTTGCCACAGTCAAACGACAACTCCGATGGATACGAAAATTGAAATCCGATAATAACTAACTATTATGGATCCAATGGAACTGGTCTCGTTCAATTCTGAGACTGTTCGAAAATTGGCTATCTTTACAGTCGATAATTAAATATTAAAATATTCAATTTTCACAGTTTAACTCCAAATTCAATTCTAAAAGTTCTATAACCTTTCTATAACTCCAGTATGATTTAATATAACTTTACAAATCATTTTAAATCATATTAAACTCGTTTTTCAATTATTTCTGGAATTTAACTATTAAATTATCGATTTAATTAACCAAATTAATTCCAATATTCGAATAATAAATTATTCGACTTCTTAAATTCATTTATTAATATTTAAAATCAATTAAATATCCAAATTTTAATTATTAGAAAATCTGGGTCGTTACAAACTTCCCCCCTTAAAAGAATTTCGTCCTCGAAATTACAAGTTAGGAAAAGAGAGTCCTTAACTCGTCTACTATTTTTCACAATTCAATAGTTCTCTCAAATTTTCAAAACAAATCTTTCTAATAAAGATTCGTTATCATTCAACTCGTTTTCCAACTTCAATTATAAGTTTCAAACAACATTGTTTTACTTCAATTCAAAATTTAAAATCAAATTTCAAATTTAAACTTTCAAAATTTCTCAAAAATTTTCTAACACTCGAAATTTTCGAAAAATTTTGCCAGCGTCTCCTTTGCGCGGCTAATACGGCACGACTACAAAACGTCCCTACGGACTCTCAGATTTCAAAAAAAGAAAAAGAAAAAGCCAAGCGGCTAGAGAGAAATCATCAAAAACTCATATTCAACTTTTAAATACATACCTTTAGTCGAGCAATTCAAATTTATCTGTGAAATAAATTTTCCAATCCCTTTATACACCTGTATATCCTACTAGCCATAATATCTAGTTGCATATATTCAAACCATTTCGCACATCCAATTACAAAATTTTCAATATAAACTGCTTATACATCTTTACTTCACTGTTGAAGTTACATATTCATATCCATTCAAGTTTACATTTCAAATTCATTTGAATTCAATTCACAATTTCAAATTCGTTTTCAATATTCAGTTTAAATCTTATTCACTTCATCCAATTAGCTTTAATGAATTTTCACTTACATTCCTACTTTCATATCAATTTACCTTCATTAGATTGATTTACCTCCAATACATTTATTTATTCAATTGCTAATTCATTTAACATTTCAAGTTGAATTTCACTTATATAACTCAAGTTCATATTCATTTCAGTAATAAATTTCGATACCCAAAATCAAACTCATTCATCATTTCTTAAGTTATATTCCCAATAAACATCATTTATTTCACTTTCATTTTCTCATTTTATAAGGTATACAACTTATATTCAAAAATTTCCACTTGGATTTTTTATTGATTCACTTATACTTACTTTAATTCAACTTAAAATTTCTTAAGTTAAATTTATTCAATCAAAATTCAAATTGTATAAGTTATCAACTTATTTCTTATTTCATAAGTATTTTTATATAGTATTCCAGAGTTTACCAATATTTTCAAAACTCTCTTTTGAAAACAATTTAAATTATCCTTTGAATTTTCTAAAACCAAACCCAAAATTTTCAAATTTCTTCCATTTAAAACCATTTGGCAGCAATTTCTCTTTTGGAAACCCGAAAATGAACACCAACGATGCCGCGGTCATCATCGAAGTTATTTTCCAGCGACCGAAAAGAGTTTAGAGCTTTTCATTCCTTCAAAATACTTTTCAAACCTTTGAAATTCATTTTCAAATCAAAAAGATTTAAACTTTCCAAATCTCCAAAATTTTCAAATTCTTTTCAAAACATTTCCAAAAACTTCTCTGGAATTCCGTTTTAAATTACAAATCACTTTTATAATTTACATCCTCACATTTCATTTATATGTGAATTCATTTCTTAACTTTGGAGTTATAATTCCAATTTCTTATTCAATTTCAGTGATGATAATTCACTATTATTACTTCCTAACATCCATGCAACCATATAATATAGTACTTTATAGAAAAACATTTCTCTTTTATACAAAAATAGTTTTGGGCAAAATTATCTCATTTACCCTATTTAAAACAATACTGTGCCGAATTGTTCTATACAAGTGTTTAGAGATCCCTATCGATAGAGTTGTACGGACAATACCGACCAGAATCCATATACCACTCAACAAACCAATCATCACAATATAAAACAACTTTATATTCACTAACAAATACGCGCTCATATCTATTATTATTACACTCAACTCATTCTAGAGTACTACTGACTCTATCTCTAATGAGTAATACCCAACAGAGCAGGGTTGTCGCTTAACCATATGCTCTGATACCAAATGTAACGTCCCGAAAATTTTCGACTTTCGAAAATTCAACATCGATACTCACTTTACCGACTGCTGAGCCATCGAATGCCGGAAACCCGGAAAGTTATGGTTTTAAGAAAAAGAAGAAGTAGAAGAAGAAGAAAAAGAGAAGAAGAACAACAAAACAACAACAGATACAGAACAGAGACAATATCAGAATCTTACACATCGCAGCGGAACAATATATAATAGATAAATGAATATCATTTAAAAACAAAAGAATTATATCTGTTATTACATTACATCACATCATATCATCAGAGTCAATAAACAACAATGGACAGTTATATAACTTGTCCTCATACAGAATACACAGCGGAATAAATACTATCAGATACAAATACTACGTCTCGTCATCCAGCTTATCCCCAAAGCTCCAGAATATCCAGAATATCCTGATAATATAACTCTAGGCTGCCCGTGTGGAAATTGGTGGGCACCCAGAGTTTAGAAGGGAAACAATAAACTCCGAGTCAGTCATGGTGACTGGTGTGAGATCGTAAAACAGTTATTCTTTAAAAATAAACAGCAGAGAATTTTTAATGTCAATTCGCAATGCTTTTGGAAAATGAAACTACCATAAGACCTCCCACCACACACACAATGCAAACGCAGACTTGGAGGAGATTTCTTCTTATGATAGTCAAAGATGCTTACTACGCAAAATCAAATTCTTTTTGATATTATTATTAGTGCATAGTGTAGAAAAACATTTCGAAAGTAGAATATAAATCTTAGCCAGCATAGGTACCATTATATTATGCCTGCTATAGCTGCCTCCTGAGGAGACAGGTTATACAATTGAAATCGTAAAGGCTCGTATTGTTTCTTTGGATTTCCAACAAATGGTCAGGCTAAGGAACTTCCTATCCACGATGGGTACGTCCCTGGAATAGACGACCCGAGAACCTAACCGGATCTCTGCCAACACAAGGCCGGGTTACCTCTGCAAAAATAGGTAACTACTGACACGCGTATGCCATCCCCCGATCGTCACCGATCTTCCCGAGGATCCCCGATTCGCAACAAAACCACATAGATAATAATAATGCAGTAACCACAGAGGTTAAGTATCTGGGCTCCATACCATGATACCACCTTTATCCAGAAGGAATGACATACACTAAGGGGCGCTACTCCCTAGAACCTTGCTGCATTCGTCCTGTTTCGACCATTTCCGGGGTGTGAGGCTCGACGAAGTCTCGTCCACAAAGCTAGCTTTCTTAAAAAGCCCTGCTTCGGGTCAAACAAAATGATCAACCTATGATCACAAAGATATAAGATCAAACAAATGATCATATCACAAATGATCAAACACTGATCATTTACAGCAACACTCAGTATGCCACGTTACCAAATTGGGATATATCGCTGATAAATTTCAACTACATAACCTCTGAGCTCGTACGTCTCAGAGAAGGGTGTTAAGCTAAGAGAATAAATTCTCCGCCACCAACAGAAATGTATTTGAAAGAAATCAGCTTTATATCTCAAATTGTAACGTCAGACACACAATCCATACAAGTCTGTTCCGGGATCGAACAGAACCGAAGGCACTTCTCACGAAGCCCTTGCATTTCCGGATAATTTTCTAATCACGTCAGGACTTCCCGTCACTAAGGGTGATAAAACCTCTAAACCGGAGATCAGCCGATGTAGAGTAACTCGACGGTAATCCTTCCGTTTTCAAAAATATCCGGTCTTCATCACCGGTCTTCAAATGCGATTCATAACGACGTATCACATATTCGGAATGGGTTATACGACCCCATGGTCCTTTCCCGGCTAACCCGAATAGTGAGCGATTATTCAAAAATAAGTGTGGCATTCAAATTCATCCAATTCACAACAGATACCTATCTAAAGGTAATTATTGATAGTCGGTTATTTAACTATCAATAAAGATGCGCGACATCATCAGATTCCAAATTATTTCATCTTCAAAAATATCTTTACTAAATATAAAATTCCCACACTTAGTCATTTGAAAACAATTTCAAATCAATTTCCACATTTCATTTTATCTTTGAAGATAAAATCTCAAAACAGTTCATTTCGTATTGGAAAAGCATTTCCATACTTATTTAAAAATAAGTATTTCACAAATCTATTTATTTTCAACATTTGAAAATATTCGATATACTTAAATCAATATTAAGTATATATTCATTCTTTAAGGAAATCATTCTCTTTCACAAATTTTATTTGAGTCAAAACGAATGTTACGTAAAACATCGTTACGACGACTCAAAATCACTAGTATAGGGATTCGAGATTTAGATAGATATATAAATCCCAATACTATATAAACCTTTTCCTTTCGGAAATCATTTACTATAACAACAGTGTTATAGTCCATCATTTCCTTAAATTTCTCGAAAACGTCTATTTCAACAAGAACTGCGGAAATCTCTGCTTTCGATTTATAATACATTTTAAAACATCTTTAAAATGTTTAACTTCATTTTTTAATATCACTTTCCCAAAACAGTATCCATTTTACTTAACAATATATTCACTGTCCAAAATCGTGAATATATCTCCTTTGGTAATCTTCTGTATTTAATTTATCAAATTCAATTGATCTCGAATTTATAAAACAACGTTTATAAATTCCATTTCCATTTCCATTTTATAACAACTTCGATTTATACTTCTTCTTTAATAACCCATTCAATTTATAAGTTAATATAACTTATAATTCATTTATCTTAAAAGAAATCGTTCTTTTAAACTTTTCCAAAATTTAAAACTTTCAGATTTCATTAACTTATGAAATCCCATTTACACTTCATTTTAACCCTTATAGAAACTCGTTTTATAACACTAACATTTTAACTTATAAATGTCCACTTTATAAACCTTTTAAGTAAACCGTTTATAATATTTTAAAAATCTCAATTTAAACCATTTTATAAATCAATCAACCATTTATTCCAAAAATCACTTTTCGGTTATATTTCACAAATCTATAAATTTTTGTAACTTTAAAATTTGAACGTTTATTTATTTAAAATATATCCCTTCAGAAATTTGATAAAACGTATAATTTCAAAAATCACTTTAAAAACCCTTTTTAAAGTAAAAGTCGTTATTTTTACATTTCAAAACTGAATCCAATGACGCAACAGCATCAATCAGTCCATCACAACAGTCAATATCATATATCAATATGATAACAGAAAATATCACAATATCTGTAAATAATCAATACGGTGAGGAATCCAGTTGGATCCCTCCAACCTGTTTCCCTGCATCCAAAAACGTCAGCACAATACCAATTCCGCTCCAGTACGGAATTATCGCGGTATATAGGTTTTTATAAATCCGCTTACTAACGGCGCAATAGGGTCTCATCCGCTATACGAGGCGGGAAATCAACAATCCAGTATATACATATGCCAATATGTATATACTGCTATATATATAGATATATCCTATCATATCTAATATCACAATCAACATAGCAATCAGTCAATCAATAAATAACTGAAAATTCCACTTCATTTTTGAGTGAGAAAAATCTCACCGTGATTTCAATTCTGTTCCAGCGTTTATTTCGGATAAAACTAAACAGACGTTTAATTTTACCCAAAATTTTCATTGACTCCAATCGACTCCAAATCAGTTGCACTGCGTAGAGCTTGTCGAGACGATTCCAACGCACTTGGTTTCGTATTTTTCTGATAACGTATGACAAAGATATCAATTTTTAAAGTTTACACCTTTATAATTACAAAACAATTAACTTTTATTTTTATTTTTAATCTCACTGAATCTGGGCCGTGAATTTCGAAATTAGCAAATCGAAGCCCTTGATGCTTTCTTCCCTCTCGCGATGAAGACCCAGGTTCGTTCGTTCGAACCCACTGCCGCCCCCAAGCCCTAATCACGCAACCTCCTACGAGCCACCAGACCCCATCTTATCACCACCGCTACGTGCGCCTCGCCCCTAGCTACCACCGGCTCCAACGCCATGAAGCTCGGTTGTGTCTTGCCTTCGAAAAACGCGAAAAACTGCCGCATCTTTGAACTGAGATTGTCGCTGATCCACCACGTGAAACTCCATCTCCACCGTTGGTTGTAAAGCTCTTGACGAGATCTACGTTTTATTAGTTGAAGATTTCTCGAAACAATCAATGGATTTGGAGATTTTAAAAGGAGAAGACCAACGTTTTCTGGCCGTTCGAATAGAGGGTGGCGGCTCTGAATGAAAACCCTAGGCTCGCAAGTTGTTTGCAAAGTGAAGATAGAGGGGGTCTTTTATAGAAGATTTTCCAAATTACTATTCATCCGGATTTTTCGAACTCGAAATCGAGCGTGCCGGCTGACGTTCGTAAGGTTTACCCCGCGTTCCGAACACAATGGAACGTGTTTCGGGAGCTAATTCGGACATCTGTGCGAGATACGGAGCAAAACGATCGATTTAAAATTAAACCGATTTAAATAGATTTCGAGGCGTTTTGGCTTGCCCCGGACAAACGGCACATCCAAAAATTACGAAATTTGAAATCTTACAATAATATCACATTACGGATCCGATGAAACTGGTTTCGTCGAAATCCGACACTGTTTGAAAAATGACTATTTTTAACTCGACGATTTAAAATTAAAACAATATCGATGCGTTTCGAGTTGCCACAGTCAAACGACAACTCCGATGGATACGAAAATTGAAATCCGATAATAACTAACTATTATGGATCCAATGGAACTGGTCTCGTTCAATTCTGAGACTGTTCGAAAATTGGCTATCTTTACAGTCGATAATTAAATATTAAAATATTCAATTTTCACAGTTTAACTCCAAATTCAATTCTAAAAGTTCTATAACCTTTCTATAACTCCAGTATGATTTAATATAACTTTACAAATCATTTTAAATCATATTAAACTCGTTTTTCAATTATTTCTGGAATTTAACTATTAAATTATCGATTTAATTAACCAAATTAAATCCAATATTTGAATAATAAATTATTCGACTTCTTAAATTCATTTATTAATATTTAAAATCAATTAAATATCCGAATTTTAATTATTAGAAAATCTGGGTCGTTACATTGAAGATGATTTTAAATTGAGAGATTTGAAATTGAATCAATTTGATGGATATTTGGACCCGAGTCCAGATTTTGTGAATTAGAAAGAGATAGTTTGAGTTGAAACAATTTTCAAAAAAAAATTATTTAAAATAAATTGTTTAAAAATCTATCTTTTTAAATATTTAAATTATTTTGATTTTTTTCCAACCTATTTTCCTATATAAACCATTTTCAATACTCAAACCATTTTATCAAACTATTTTAACTTTTTAAAACTATTTCAAACTATTCATACTATTTTCTAAAAATTCAAACTGTGCAAGTTTGAAATGTTTATATTTAAACCATTGATTTAAATGCGAATTGGGTTAAAATGAAGTTATAACCTAATTTGAAATCCGAAATGGAAATTCGAATAAAATGATTTTTCAAGCAAAATTGACATATTTAAGTAAATATAATAATTTTGAAACACATGCTTTTTTGAAGTGGATATGATATTTTGATATCAAGTATGAATCATTTTCGAAATGTAAAAGTACCAACCGGTGTGTAAAACGACGTTTGCTTGTTAAACAGACCGAGACTTCTGATTGGTATACTCTCTATTAATATTGGAACCATTTTAATAACTGTGTACACGGAGGAGACTCCAGAATGAAGTGGTTGGATTTGGCGTACGTTTGTTGGATTCAAAGAAAGAGAATGATGATGGCAGACCCCGGCACTTGTGCCAATTTGAAGTGACTAAAACAGGACGGCTTGACAGGGCCAAGTGGGCTAGCTACTCCTAGCGGACATCTGTTCTTCAATTTTCTTTTTGTACTTAGTCCATACTATTATCTTTGATGTTGGTTTCGATTGGTGCACCTTGATTTGTGATAACTTTCCTTTGACTTGATAAGGGATGGATGGACGCGGTGGGCGATCATGGCTACGATGCGTTACCACCAGGCCTGCGACCCGAACTGGTAGTATCCTACCTTGGGTATTGCCTCACGTGCCTTTTCATATTTCATCCTTATACAAGACAACTACGAGTTTGGTTTAGTGTTGTCGTATCACGGCGCATCCCCATCCCCCGATGTGCTACTGGGGCGTTATATGTAAACTGTACGACAATGCTTATAAACACGCTAAGGGGGATAAATGTGAAGCCTTAACGCTAAGAAAAATATTTATTTTACTAATTAGATATTACATATATATCGTATTATACTATATATAGATATTTTGACTAATCCTTAAGAGATGGAAAATCTTGTAACATCTCTTGGGTTATTGCATGCACGTTATACACTGGATAGGAGATCTAAAACCCCATAAACATCTCTAACGCTATTACACTCATATGTGACATTGATTTGACTCACTTAAGGATATTTTAGTCTTGACTTGGGTGTTTTGTCTTTTCATTACGCTCGGGTCAGCCCTGAGTTTTCAGCGCATTGAAGATTATTTTCTAGAGGACGAAGATGAAGATTTGGTATATTATTATTACTAGTATTATTTCACCACATTGTTTGTTCCGTTGCATTATTCTATTATTCTTTTGTATATATAACTCTGATAGATGTTGTAAAAATTTAATCAAATGTATACTGTTTATTTGATTATTATATTTTTGTCATTCCGCTACGAGATTCTGTATTTGTTTTCTTCTTTTCTTCTTTTTCTTAATTAACCCTATTGATTATCTATGTTCCGGATTGTTTTGAGTTGGACATGTGTGGATTACTATCGATTTAAACCTTTTGAAATGCCGGTTGTCACAGTTGGTATCAGAGCTTTGGTTAAGAGATAACCTTAGCTTTGTGGGGTTTGACTCATTAGAAATAGGGTATAATACCCTAGAATGAGTTTTTTTGAGTGTGTGTGTATATATGTGTATATATATTTATATATATGAGAGCGTATACTTGTTAGTGTTATATATGTTTTATATTGTGTTTACTTATCTGCTGAGTTGTTTATCAATTCTAGTCGATGCGTGGGATGTCATGTTATCGATAGGGGTTTCTAAGCACTTAAACGAGGCAAGTCGACATAATATTGTTTTAAAATAGGGTAAATGAAATAATTTGACCTAAATAATGTTTTATATATAAAAAGAAATAATTTTCCATAAATAACCATATAGGTTTATGAAAATACGAATTTATTTATCGGTGTTATTTGTTAGGAGATGATAATATTTTATTATCATCAATTATTGGTTGAATTAAACTAATAATGAATACTTTATGAACTCTACTTCATAAAGCGTTCCATAATTAAATTGAAATCTAATTATAATAAGAATTATTTGCAATAACAAAGATGTAAATTGACGAAATGTTTTCATAATAAGGTAATGGAATTGTATAAGTATATTTATAATATAGCTTATAAATAGAAAGGAATTAAAAGTTGAGAATTTTAGAATTTAAATCCTTTTGATTTTCAAAATTGTTTTCAAAGCCTTCAAAATTAATAATAATATTATTTAAAAGTGTTTCGACTAGAAATATATTTTAAAAGGATTTTTGGAAGTAATAAAAGTATTGAACTCGCTTTCGTCGCTGGGAAATAATTCTGGGGATGATTGCAGCATCGCTATTATTGATTTTTGAGTTTCTGAGTGAGAATTGCTACTAAAAGAAACTTATTTACGGATAAAACAAGTTTTGATTGTGAAAACAATATTCCAAGTATGATTTGATAAATACATGAAAATAGTTTTGAAATTATAAATTGAAAATAGTATAGATAAGAAATAAGTTCATAACTCCTGAATTTGAACAGGAAGTAAGACCGAATTTTAAAAACGGTTGAACATTTTGGTTAAGCAAACAAAAGAAATTTTGAATTTGAGATATGAATTAAAGGAATTAACCTAAGAAATGTTAAATAAATCGAGTTAGTGAAATGAAGTAAATAAAATGAAGTTTAACTCAAGAAAGCTTAAATAAAAATGAATTGCATTTGAAATGAATTAGATAAAATAATGAAATGAAATTTGACATGAATTAGTTTGTATAACTTATAGATTTGAGAAATATCGAGTTAAAAACAAATTTTAAATTTGTTGAATGTGTATGATAAGAAAAGAAAATTTTAACTTAAATAATAAATAAACCGAGTAATGGATTAAATGAAATAAAGTTTAACTTAATAAAGATTTAATGAATTGAATTGGATTTAAATGGAACTAGATGAATTAGTAAAGTGAATTAGTTCCACTAAAGCCATAAAATGAATTAATAGAATGAATACGAAATTGAATTATAAAATGAAATGCAATTTGGGTGTGAAAGAAATTGAATGAGAATAAATGGTGCAAGTAAAATTTATATGAGTAATTGAATTTGATTTAAATTGGACATAGATAAATTAAATGCAAGTGGAGTGAGTTTTAATAAATTTGATGGTAACTAATTGAATATGAAATAAGTTAATGAAATGAATTATAAGATGAAAGTCAACTTAAGAAAAATTGCATGAAATTGGTTATGACAAAAGAAAAAGTTTTTAATACGAATTTGAGTTATAAAATAAAATTTACTTAAGTAAAGTTAGTGATATGAATTAATGAAATGAACTAATGAAGTGAGTCAATGAATTAATATGAACTTAAGTTATGAAGTAATAATAAACATGAGTTGCATTACATAAAATGTTTATTATAAACTGAAATGGATTTATGAAATGGTTTATAAATGATATTAGTATTAAAGAGAATATAATAAGTGGTAATGAAATAAAATTTAACTTAAATAAGGTTAGATGAAATGATTTTATAAAATGGTCCAAAAATGAATTGACACGAAATGTGATAACATAAAGTGAAATAATTAAAACTTGAATAAATTGAATATAGAAAGAGATTTAAACAAATTGAAGTAAGCCAATTAAATGTTAATAAAAATTGGATGTTAATAAGAAATGAACTGTATAAATTAAATATTGACATTGGATAATGTAAACTAATGTAATCTAAATTAATTAGATGTATATTAATTGTTGAATGATTTCTTTTGTTGCAAATTACTGTTATAACTGCTTTTGGCTGCATATGATTGTTTTGTTGGGTATTAGTGCTTGTGTTTATGGTTTGGATTCAGAATTCATGTTATATGGTTCTATTAAACTCATACATGTTTCTATGTCTTTTATAAATGACTAATATTTCAAATTTGAGTTGAGATAGGTACATACGAAGACCGTTTGGACGTATACGCAGATTTGATTTGCTTTTTCTTGCTTAATATGAGCGAACTCGCTCGTATTAATAATACTAAGGTATATATCTCGGATTACATACCGCACTTTTATATTTTTTCCCCACGAGATGCCTCATCATTGAGATAAGATGTATATTTGGTATATTTGAGATATATATTTGTATTGTAACTTTTTTACAATCGAGCGGCGCAAAGGAGACGTTGCCGAAATTTTCAGTAAATCCGGGTGTTAGAAAAAATTTAAGATTTTAAAATTTTATAACTTATTTTAACAAATAAGCTGTAATTTCCATAAGACCGATCAATGTGGCATAGTGGAAGCATGGTATAGGCTTTCAAATAAGATTTTAAAGTTTTGTAAATTAATTATTTTGAATAAAAATATATCGTATGTTAGATTCCTTAACCCCTTTTCGAGGACGAAAAGTTTTGAGTAGAGGAGAATGTAACGGCTCATATTTTTTAACTATTTTAAATTATTAAATTTAATATGATATTGAAAAAAAATGGTTAGAAATAAAAATTTAACGATTTATTAATGTAATTTATTTAATATGAACTTGGATAAAATTTTGAAATAACCAATTTCGAAGGTTTAGGCAATAACAAGTATTGAAATGAAATTCTATGTATTGACGGTGTTTATAATCAATATTATGAATTGAATAATAAATGTTGAATTACAGCAAAATGAAGTGGTTGTTTTATTATTTGAATTTGTTTTGAAATTTAAATTTTATAAGTTAAATAACTTATATTTCAAATATAGCGCTTTATTGAAAAATTAAAATTGTTTAAATTTAATATTGAATTATTTAAATAATTGAATCCTGAATTTAATACGAATGAAAATGATGTCGAAAGTTGATTTAAATTTTATTTAAACAAGAATGAAGATTTTAACTTTTAAAATTGAATGAAAAATGATTAAATTGATATTAGAAAATACTTGTGTTTATTAACGAGTAAAAAATAGTTTTTTGGGCACTGTCTCGGATTTTGACCAAACCAGTTTCATCGGATCCGTAATAGTGAATTATTATATGATTTCAAGTTTCGTAGCTATCAGACTTATCATTTGGCCGTGCGAGCTTGAAACGCGTAGAAATTAATTAAAGGAATTTAATTAAAATAATTTGATTTTGAAAAGCTATCTTTTGAATATGATGGAATTAACTCCCGAGACTAGTTCCATTGTGTTCGGAATAGGGGTATAATATATAGAACGCCAGGCGGCACGCTTCGTTTGGAGTTCGGAAAATTTATGTGTGAATAGCGTCAGATATTTATATAATAGGCCGCTTCTCGTTCTCATTTCGTCAAAGCCCTAAGCGAAATCATCGGCCGTTCTCTTTTCATGAATTAATGGCAAAAAATTCATCGATTTCCTTCCTCGATTTCTCCAAATCCACTCAACGAAATTAAATTCCACCAAAAGGAAAAGTGTAGATCTCATTGAGATCTACATGTTGTGCGGTTGGATCGAGGCAAATCGCCTCGAATTCGCCAAGGTCGAGGCATGAAGACCAGCGGTTTTTCTCGAATCGCGCGTAGATGGTGGCGTTGGAGGGGACTGCACTTAAGGCGGAGGCAAAGCAGGCTGAGGCGCGTCTGGTGACGGGTTCTGATCGAACTCCGGTGGCCTAGGGAAGCATGCGCGTGTATGAAGTCGATCGCATGATGGTCGCATTGCCTGGTACTGTTCGCGTTGAGAGAGAGAATAGGGTAAGGTGTTTATATATTAATTATTTTTAGTTAACTAAGTTTTAATTATCTCGAATACTAATTAAGTCGTATCTTTTGCAAACGAGGTCCGATTCGAGCGAAACGAGTTCCATTGGATTCGTATCGACGGAGGCTACGACATGGAATCGAATTGGAATTTATTTGAAGCTGGAAAAAATTTTAGTTTCAAATAAAGTTGAGTGTTTTATAACGCTCATGAATTACTAAAATATTCTGATGTTAGTTAAATTTAAAATCATGAAGTGATTTATTTTATTGACTATTCTTTGGTAATTTAATTGACATTTAAATTGAACTGATAAAAATTTAAATTGACAGTTCAATTTGAAATTGAAACTGAATTGCAAATTAAACACCCGATATTGATAACTAATAAATTGTTGTGATATTTTGACTGATCTGGATGTTGATTGTGATGGATGACTATTGGTTGATATTTTGGATGATTGGATGTTTATTTATTTTATATATATCCTGTTATCACCTTGTATATTATTGACAGTATATAAACTGTTATTTGAGTTATTTTGAATAAATTAAGAAATAGGTTGAAACAATATTACCTATGACACTTTGATTTGGATTGAAATGATATATACCCATCCCTGAAGTTAAAATCGAAATAACTATTCACTTCGCCATATGATAGAAAATTATATACGGACACCGGATTGGTTAAATTAAATGGTTTTAAATTTTTGATTTTGAATCTATTTAATGATTTTGTTTTAAATAAATAAAAATCGAATTTATGAAGATTGAATTAATTACGAATTCGAGTTTGAAATGTTGAAATTAAATTTAGTTAAAAGAAATTGTTTTAAAGAAATTAATTGGAATTTGAAGTCATGATTGAAATATGACTAGAATTATCAAAATTGAATTGTTTTAAAAAGATATGAACTTTAACTTCAATTTCGAAGTTATTTAAGTAAAGGTAATTTAACTGAATATTTCAATTTTGGGCTCAAAATTGAATTATTTTATAGATTTGAACCCTAAATTGAATATTGAAGTTTAAATTGATTTAAGTGTTTTAAATCGGTATTTTGAAATCAAACTTAAAATTTATATAAACTGAAATGGTTTAAAATTGAGAATTGAATTGAAATTTAAACCATTGAATCGAATCGTGAATGCGAAGTTAAAATGAACGTTTCGAAATTGAAGTTAATTCGATTTGAAATCGAAATTGAGTTTATTTGAATTTAAATCAAAATTGAGTCGATTTGAATTGATTAGAGATTGAAGATGATTTTAAATTGAGAGATTTGAAATTGAAGCAATTTGATGGAAATTTGGACCTCGGTCTAGATTTGTTGAATTGGAAAGAGATAGTTTGAGTTGAAACTATTTTCAAAAATAAATTATTTTAATATAAACTATTTAAAAATCTATCCTTTTAAATTTTAAATTATTTTGATTTTTTTCCAAACTATTTTCCTATATAAACCATTTTCAATACTCAAACCATTTTATCAAACTATTTTAACTTTTTAAAACTATTTAAAATTATGCAAACTATTTTCTAAAAATTCAAACCGTGCAAGGTTGGAATGTTTATATTTAAATCATTGATTTAAATGTGAATTGGGTTAAAATGAAGTTATAACCAGAAATTCGAAATGGAAATTCGAATGAAATCATTTTAAGCGAAATTGACATATTTAAATAAATATGATGATTTTGAAATAAACGATATTTTGAAGTGGATATGATATTTTGATATCAAGTATGAATCATTTTTGAAATGTAAAAGTACCAACCGATGTGTAAAACAACGTTTGCTTGTTAAAGAGACCGGGGTCCTCTTATTGGCATACTCTTTGTCAATATTGAAACCACTTTAACAACTGTGTACACGGAGGAGACTCCAGAATGAACTGGTTGGATTTGGCATACTTTGCTAGATTTGAAGAAAGAGAACGATGACGGATAGACTCTGGCACTTGTGCCAATTTGAAATGACTAAAACAGGATGGCTTGACAGGGCCTAGTGGGCTAGCTACTCCTAGCGGACATCCATTCTTCGATTTTCTTTTTGGACTTGGTCCATACTATTATCTTTGATGTTGGTTTCGATTGGTGCACCTTGGTTTGGGATAACCTCCATTTGACTCGATATAGGATGGATGGGCGTGGTGGTCGATCATGGCTACGATGCGTTACCACTAGCCCTGCGACCCGAACTGGTAGTATCCTACCTTGGGTATTGCCTCATGTGCCTTGTCATACATTTATCCTTATACAAGACCACTACGAGTTTGGTTTAGTGTTGTCGTATCACGGTGGATCCCTATCCCTCGACGTGCTACTGGGGTGTTATATGCAAACTGTACGACAATGGTTAAAAATGCATTAAGGGGGATTAATGTAAAGCCATAATGCTAAGAAAAATATTTATTTTACTGATTAGACATTACATATAGCGTATTATACTATATATATAGATATTTTGACGGATCCTTAAGAGATGGAAATTCCCGTAACATCTCTTGAGTTATTGCACGCGCGTTATACACTGGATAGGAGATGTAAAACCACGTAAACATCATTGATGCTATTACAGTCATGTTATATGTGATATTGATTTGACTCAACTAAGGATATTTTAGTCATAACTCGAGTGTTTTGTCTTTTCATTGCGGTCGGGTCAGCCGTGAGTTTTCAACACATTGAAGATTATTTTATAGAGGACGAAGACAAAGATTTGGTATATTATTATTACTAGTATTATTTCACCACATTGTTTATTCCACTGCATTTATTCTATTATTCTACTATTCAATTATATATATATATATAACTCTGATAGATGTTGTAAAAATTTAATCAATTGTATAGTATAAACAACTTCATGAACTGTTTATTTGATTATTATATTTTTTTCATTCCACTACGAGATTCTGTATTTGTTTTCTTCTTTTCTTTTTTTTCTTAATTAATCCCATTGATTATCTATGTTCTGGATTATTTTGAGTTGGACATGTATGGATTATTGTCGACTTAAACCTTCCAAAATGCGGGTCGTCATATGTTTGTTTAGTTATAAAAATCCATTATTTAAATACTTAAAAATGATTTAAATATTCAAATATAACGTGATTAATTCATAGGTCATTACAGTATATCATAAGGAATCAAGTTTAAACTACATGTTTTGGGTTGTCATTTCGAGGACGAAATTCTTTTAAGGGAGAAAGTTTGTAACAACTCGCAAATTTATCACTTCGATAAATTATATTTTTATTTGTAATATTCGAATACAAGATTTTATAACACAAATTATAATGTTTTGAACCATAAATAATGGTGGTAAACTTGTTTTAAAGGTATATTAACAAATATGGATATTTCAGGGTTTTCATTAGAAACACGACAAAAATCAGTTTTCAAAAAAATTGAGATTTTCTCAATATTAAAGTGAATGGAACTGGATACACACACTTATTTATCAATTTAAGAAAGAATATGAAATATAAATTATTTATTTTATTTTTGAAAATAAAATATATTTATGACATCATCAGGGATATCATCACTTTTATATATTTTTTGGAATTTTAAATTAATTTTGAATAATCAAATAATTGTTTTAAACTAATAATAATTCATTTTAATAAGTTATATAGTTATGATAAATCATTTATAATATTTTTATAAAGATATATACTTGTTTTAAAAATATAATAAAATTCATAACATTTTGTCGATACGACGACACTTTTTGTAAACACTAATTTAATATTGATTTATATGGTTTTATAATTCAAATGCAATCATTTTAATTTATTTCTAATGATAAAAAATTAGTTTTCAATTTTTTTTGCTTTTATATGTAATCTAATTAATAAGTGAAAATACGACCGGGAATCGGCTTTTAGATTTTCAATGGTTTAACGAATGGAAGTTGTTCAAAGTGATCATAACATTGTATATGTCTTGTGCACATACATAACACACACATATATGCACTAACACACACACACAGATATATATATATATATTTACACACACATATATACATAACAAATACTTATATACATATATCACAAAATATCTAAGATATTTCCATTTTCTTCATCCTTAAGTCACTAAAAGAAAACTTACCATCGCATACTCATGCTTACACACATCGACACATGGAGGAGCACATGGGGGAGGGGGGTTGCGTGTGTGCCATTGATGGGAGAGGGTGGAGAGGCGTGTATGACATGATGGATGGGAGGGGAGATATTTTTCTAAGGTTGCTTCATATCTAAGTTTCCTACCCTATTTATACCCATCTACATCTTCATTATCCAACACACCAAGTTCTGAGCTCTCTCTTCTTCTTTCTAAACTCATTAATGGCCTCTCCATGAAAGCAATGTATCATATACACTTCCAAAAATAATAAACATATCCAAAAGTGATCAAAACTCCTCAAAACCAAAGTAAATCACCTCCCCTACCTCCTATTAGTGCACGGCCGCCACCACTTCCACCTTTGGCCAAGCACATCAACTCCAAAGACATCATGGCCAAGCTTTCATAGGTGAAGGAGGAGATCCAGGAAGCTCCGAAGCATAGAAAAGAGAAGGTAGTGCTATTGGATTTCCGCTGGATTTATTTCAAGAAGCTTCAGAAAAACATTGGTGGAGTGGAAATCGATAGTGAGTTATTTTTGTTTATTTAAAACTTAAAGTATGGATATGCATGTTTAATTAGTAAATTAATATGCTTGGTTGAATATTGGATGAATATTAGGTTGATTAATATTTGGTTGATAACTTGGTTTCTAAAGATGGAAAAATTATATTCATCAAGATAGAAATGGTTAATTAATTAACTAGAGTTAATTCATGAAAAATAAAAAGGTTGAAAAATGAATATTATAATAATATAATATTATAATATGGAATAAACTGGAAAATGAGTTTTCAATGTAGTAAAAATAGTTTGAGATGATTTAAAATGGTTTATTATGGTTTTTTAAACATTTTAACAAGCTCTGGTAAAGTTTAATGAAGTTTGAAAAATTGAGCCAAATCGAGCTCGTCGCATAGCGATAGTTCGTAATTATCCATCCTGAAAGATAAATCAGTGTGTAGGAAACCATATAAGTCGGAGTTCATTGAAATAAGAATTTTTTGAACCCATTAGAATATATTTCAAACAAAAGAAGAAAATCAAGATTTCATTTAGTAGAGTTTGAAATATGTCTAAGTCAAGTTTTCAAAAATATCACGTTTTGGCAGTTCGAAAATCAAAGGGCTAAATTCTACAAAAATGAATATTTTTAAATGTTTAAATATATAAAATAAATTTCATAAATATGATTAAATATTTTAAAAGAGTTTTGAATAGTAAAATTGGACATATATGAGGTGGAATATATATTTAGAGCCGAGAAGCTCTAAAAACAATATTCACAGCTGTTTTTGTGACGGTTGTCGGTAACTTTTGCAAAGCATGGTTTTAACTTAATTATTCTTCCCCAATCTTTTTAGTGATCTTTTAAAATGAATAATTAAGTATTTCAAAGATGATTTGAGAGTTTTATAATTATTTTAAAGGAGTTTATGGGTTATTAATTAATATTAATACGTATAAAAAACATACTACTGTATACGTTATTTATACGCTAATACACACGCACACGTGCCTAAAATATTTCCAATCGTTAGAAGATTACGTCCTATGCTAATCGTTTGAATGCCAAACTTTAATTTATTAAAGTCCAATTTCAAATCAACAAACATACCATATGCCCAATGTCCTCGATCCAACAACAGACTTGTATAAAATAGAATCAGTAACAAACTTATTTTATACTAAATTAGCAGAATCACCATTAATAGAATTTTCAATTCAAATCCTTTTACGCTTTATTAAACTCCTACATATAAGAATGAAAAAGGGAATTTTCATTTAAATCACAGAAATAGGGAGTGTAAACTACGAACAAAAGAATCTGTACCTTATACACCATTTCCTAAGTTATTTCTTTCTAAAACCCTTAATCAAACCCAATTAAAAGATAAGAAGTGAAATAGAATGTAAAACATTAAAATTGCAATAACTACACAATTTCACTATTTTAATATAGAATAATTGAGATTCTAACTTAAGAATTGACATTTCGCTTTAGGATGATTTTGGGGTTTTGGTTTGATGTTTTCATGAACAAAATTTCCCAAGGCATATATCAAATCAGATATATTACACCATTACAGAAATAAGAAAAAACTAAGATTTCCACTCAGAAAATATCCTTAGCTCTTCCTCTTGGATTTATTTACCTCCACTTTCAATCTCTTTCCATATATCTCCTTTTAGAAATATACGACAAGGGAATTGTATATGAATTAGATTCAAAGTTTTAGGAATTGGAGGAGAATAGAATTAGAAATTGAATACTGAACACCCGAAATTCCTTACCTGAAACTCTAGAGAATTTATGAATCTTGAAGAAGAGAGAGATCGATAGAGTTCCACTTATTTCCTAAATAATTTGAATTTGAATTCCATTTGAATTTATTTGAATCTAAGAACTTCAATTATCAATAACTTTTTTGTGTGGGCTCCATTTTCAAAACTTTATATATGAAAATTGATCAAAAAATCGCCATGAACGCCATGTCACAACTTTCATGGTCAAATTCTTACATTTACAAAATTTCCATTTTCCACCTTATCTTAATTAATTTCTTATTAGTTTTTAACGGGACATTCACCCCCTTTTAAAAGGATTTCGTCCTCGAAATCCCTAAGGGACAAACAGCATAACGCGCACTAAGCATCCATGTTATACAACCAATTTATGTACACAACCATCCACTCAACCAAAAGTGCAATATGATTATGTATGCAGGCATACTACAGGTGAGCTCAATCCTAGCGTGTATGCAAGGTCATGACATATAAGTATGTATGCAAACATCCTAGATATGCAATAAGTTTTTTTACATAAGTGCAAAAATGACAGTAAAAAGTGTGGCGACCATCCCCTACCATCCAATCTAGTAACCACGATGCAACCAAAACTTAATTTTGGAGAAAGAAAGTTCACTAGTGAAAAGCTCAGGATGGGAAGTTCTTGTCTTTTCTTCAGTTTTCTATGTGCTTCCCACTGGATTATCTTCTCATTATACTCGTACCAGCTTAATTTCTTTGTGGCGAAGCTTCCTAGTTTCGTGCTCCACAATATGTGCAGTGGCACAGAATGCTATCAACTTCGTCTCAACGTTTCTCAATTGATCAGGCTTTACCATGGTGGTTGTGCTATAAAGGCATCTCCTTAGGTGTGAAATATGAAAAACGTCATGGACTCCTACCAACTTATCTGGTTACTCCAAGTGATAAACAAGTCTTCCTATCCTTTCCAAAATTTGGAAAGGCCCAACAAATCTTGTTGCCAACTTTCCCAACTTCCCAACTCTCACAACCTTCTTAAGAGAGAGAACTTTAACAAACACCATGTTCCCTGCCTCAAACTCTAACTCCTTCCTTTTCTTGTTTGCATAGGATTTATGGTGGTCTTGTGTGGCCTTTATTCACTACCCAATCAATTCCAGCTTTTCCAAAGTCTCACAAATTAAATCCAGTCCAAGTAAAATTTTGTCGGTGGTTTCCTACCAACAATTGGGCGATTTTCATGGCCACCCATAAAGCGCTTCAAAGGGTGTCATGCCAATCAGCGCTTGGTGACTATTATTATAAGTGAATTCAACTAAAGGTAAGTGCCGCTTCCAGTGTCCTCCAAAGTCCATGTTGCAATCTCTTAACATATCTTCCAAGATCATATTCACTCTTTTTGTTTGAACATCATTATATGGGTGGTACATAGTGCAAAGATTCAACGAGGTTCCTAAATCTGTTTGCAAACTCCTCCAAAGTTCACCGGTAAATAAGGTTCCCTGTCATTAACAATGCTAACTAGAATTCCATAAAGTTGAACCACCTCTTTGATATAAATTTGTGATAGAGATGTTGATATCCTATTGCTTTTAACGGTAATAAAATGGGGGATTTTAGTAAGTCCATCCACCATGACCCGAATTGCTTCATTGCCTACTTGGGTCTTAGTCAACCCATCTATGAATTCCATCGATAAATGCTTCCATTTCCAAGTTGGAATCTCCAATGGTAATAAAAATCCTCCGGGCTTTCCTTGCTTAGCCTTTATTCTTTAGCACATCAAACATTTGGAAACAAATTCAGCAAGCCTCTTCTTCATCCCTGGCCAATAGAAAATTCCCTACATATCTTTATACTTGTTATCTCCTCCAAGGTAATGGTCATCCTTGAATGGTGACATTCCGCAAGTACTTCCTCCAAGACATTGTCAATCTTTGGAACATAAAGGCATCCAACCCTCCTTAAACTTCCTTTTTTCATCAACTTCATATCTACATCCATAGGGGAAATCTTCTCCTCTACTCAGCTTACCTAAAATATCTACTATCACCTTATCCTACCTTTTCTCAAGTCCAATGCAGTCCATCACTGCTGGCCTAACCTCCATTGATGCTAAATAGCTTAGAGTTGGTTCTGTTGACAGTTGGAAGTTGAAATTCGAGAGGAACTCCAACTGCCTCCACTCATACATAGCACCTAAGGTAGCATGCCTCCGATTAAGGGCACCGACGATGAAATTTCCTTTTCCAGGGGTATATTATATCATAAAGTCATATGATGCTATAAACTCCATCCAGTTATGCTACTTAAGATATAAATATATTTGAAAAAATAGGTATTTGAGCGATTTGTGGTCAGTGAACAACTCAAACCTCTCTCCCAAAAGATAGTGCCTCCACATCTTTAAGGCAAAAATGATAGTCACTAACTCTAAGTTATGAGTTGGGTATCTCTTCTCATGGTCCTTTAATTGCCTACTAGCATGAGCTATCACCCTTTCCTCTTGCATAAGAACTGCTCCTAATCCTGTGCCACAAGCATATGTGGAAACTGTAAAATGCTTCGTCCTATCGGGAATGGTAAGTACTGGTGCACTTGTTAATAGATTTTTTTAACTTCTTGAATGCTTAAGTGCATCTTTCATCTTATGCAAAAACTAGATTCTTCTTCATTAACCGAGTTAGAGGGACTGCTATTTTTGCAAAACCTTTTATGAATTTTCTATAGTAACCATCTGACCCTAGAAAACTCCTAACATTTGTGGCATTCTTCGAAATCTTCCAATCTTGAATAGCTTCCAACTTGCGGGGTCTATGGATAATCCCTTTTCGGAAACAATATGTCCAAGAAATCTCACATTGTTCTTCCAAAAGTGAAACTTTGAGAATTTGGCTTTAAGTCGGTGTCTTCTCAAGGTCCCTAGTATCTCCGTTAAGTGATTTTCATTTTCTCCTTCACTCTTGGAGAATACTAAGATGTCATCAACAAACACTATGACAAATTTATTTAGTTGTCTCCTAAATACTCTACTCATTAAATCTACAAAGTACGCAAGGGCATACGTCAATCCAAATGGCATCACTTCCCATTCATAAAATCCATTCGGAGTGCGAAATGTGGTTGATGGTTTGTTGTCCTTTGTTATCCTTAATTGATGAAATCCAGTAGGTAAGTCCAATTAGGAGAAGATTTTGGCTCCCACAAGCCGATCAAACAAGTCGTCTATTCTAGGTAAGGGATGCGTATTCTTCTTAGTCAACTTGTTAAGTTCTCTATAATCGATGCATAGCCTTAATGAGCCATCTACGTTAGTGGAAAAGACAATAGAGCCTCCCCATTTCGATGTACTTCAACGAATAAATCCTTTCTGCAACAGCTCCGAGATCTACTTATCTAACTCTTGCCTTTCTTTGGGGGCCATGTGTCTTAATAGTTGAGCGACTAGTCTAGCATCCTTCTCCAAATCAATCCTAAACTCGATCTTCCTTCAGGGTGGGAGACCTCTGACTTCTTCGAAGATGTCAAAAAATTCTCGAACTACGGGCACGGATGAGAGCTCATCTTGCGATAAGCTCATCGAGTATAGATAGCTTAACTCAACTGAGTTTTGGGGTGTACAGTAAACATCTATATCTTTTCCCCAACAACTTTTTAACCATATAACCTTTCTATTGCAATCTAAGATAGCCCCATAGTACGATAACCAATCATTCCTAAGATAAGTCCATATTCCTCGAAATTAAGAACATACACATTACAAATGAAATCGGTGTTACATATGTCCACAACTAGGTCTTTATAAATTAAAGCAAGGTGAGTCAACCCTTCAATAAGATTTGATACTACTATTAGGTTGGTGACACTTTGGGTTTGTAGACTTAAGGAGTCAATTGCATTCCTAGCTATGAATGAATGCGATGCTCCAGAGTCAAATATGGTACGAATGATTTTCCCAGAAATAAGAGTTGTACCTTCCATTGTAGCCTTTACTTGATCTCTAGGGGGAGGTCTACTTGAGATAGAAACAACCTCAATGGTATAGGATTGCCCACACTTCCCTTCCTTCGCAAGCTTTGGACATTGATTCTTGAAGTACGCCTCCTTATGGTAGTGATAGCACTTCCCCTTAAAAGCTTCCCTCAACGGACTCACCCTACAATCTTTCGCGATGTGTCCTTTCTTTTGGTATCTCCGACATACTATACCCTCCTACTTGAACTTCCCTTTCGAATTCTTGTTTGCCTAAAAACCTCCGTTCTTAGCTCCTCTTTGACTTTAAGTAGGTCCTGCCTTCTCCTTCTCTTTCTCCTCTTTCGAGCTAACCCTTTGAAGTAGAGCCATCTCAACCAACGTCTCATATGTAGCGCCGATGGGTACTTGGGTCAAAAGTGATTCCCTAAGTGGGGAGTTCAGTCCTTTGACAAATTTCATGGCCTTTTTTATGGGGGTATCAATCAAACTCATTCCAACTTTGCTAGTTCTGTGAATCTATTGATATGCTCCTTCAAAGTGGAATCTCCCTACCTAACCTGCATAAATCTCTCCAACTGCAAATTCACCTCAGCCCTCGACATAAATCGTGACTCAAATCTGTTTCTGAACTCATCCTAAGTGATAATTCTATCAAGATTCTCCTCTACCATAATCGCCCACTAATCTAAGGCCTCGCCTTTAAGGTGCCATGCCACCATTCTCCACTTAATATAGTCCTCGAAATCAAGCTCCCAAAATATTCTCTCACCTTCGTTTATCCAGGCCTTTGTCTCCACAAAACCTTCTACTCACGTATACAACTTTCCACCCATGTTTTGGAAATCCTTGCACATCTTGGGGAATTCTATGGGGCGGGGTGTTGCTTCAACAAGTGGGGCAATGGGTGCTGCTAGTGTAACTGGTTGAGGAACAGGAACTTGCCCTACATGCCTTAGGTATTGTCTGAACCATTCAGGCATCCCTCGGATAGTCGGTATCTCTTGGGAGAGGTTCCCTGTCTTAAAAGAATGATTTTCAGCCTTAATCTAATATCTATAGGTTAAACTTTTAGTTATAATTTCCTAAGATAGCATTATATGCTAAAATAAAGATTTGCCTAGTGTGTTTTTGTATGTTCAAAAATAATATAAATATATATAGTGGGGTTTTTGAAAAATACTTTCAAAAACAACAAGTACGCTGCTCATACGTATACCTATGCCCATTGATCGGGTAACCTAAGCTCTAATACCAAATGTAACAAACCACATTGAAAAGGGACTAGTTTTCGATATAGCAAAGGCCCATCGAACCTTAGACCCATACCAAAGCTGGCTGTTGGTTGGTAAAATTGATAAAGAACAATACATGGAGCTATCTATCTACACATTTAGAATATCGCAGCGGATGGATAAAATATAATATCAGAAACAATACCTATTTTATTAAAAACTCAAATGTCAGAAATATACAACATAATAACACATAATGACACCAAATATCTATAGTGCAATATCATAACATACAGCATCATGCCTAAATGGGTATATCAGAAATACAATAACAAAAATTGTAGATGATAAATAACTGCTATAAGTCTTGGTCTCTGCCACCATATGCAACATTTGCATCATCTTCTCTAACCTATGTTGTAATAAGGAAGAGTCAAAACAATAATGTCTGGTGAATAAAAATCTTGAGCCTTTCTATAATAGTACTTGGGCAGTATATTTTAAATAAGAATATGTCTTATGCATCCTAGCTATATTCTATGTAAAATTTTCCAACTATAAATCCAACTCATTAACCCATCTCCAACTGTAGACCAAAGGCTATTCCTAGTCCCATGCATCTACCGGCAATAATGTCCTAACAATGTAAGGGATAGTACCCAAGTCACTTAATACCTTTTCAGTGGGAGCTAGGCAGACTCTGACCATTTAATACTTCATTTTAGACAGGTCCCCGTCATTTACTACCTATTTCAAGGCAGACTACTCTCGATAGTATCTAGCCGACATCGCATGGAATCTCATCAAGCCACTTAATACTTCTTTATGGGAGAGGCGGACCCTATAATAGCTACTTAATACCTCAAACCCGAAGTAGACCCTTCTCGAGATATCCACGACCATGACTAATCGCTAACCCTGACCATTTAATACTTCCTAAATAGGGTGGAGGCAGGCCCTCAATCAGCCACTTACTACCTTCGACCCCGTAGTAGGTCCTACATATTATGACCCATAACCCAAACTATGAAGTCTCACATTAGTCCGACTATTTGTAGGTACTGGTAGTCAGATTAGCTAGGTAGGTTTACCATACAGAATTTGTGACTAACCTCGCATTTTCCATGGGTACTTATTAGAGGTGATGTCTCACATCAGCCCCAAAGTCATACTGCTGGTAGCTAGACTAGCTGGGCAGACTTCCATGTATTTGTTGGCTGAACGCACATCCCTATAACTTAATCATAATTTCCACTCACCTAACATACTACCATATACCTCACCGCATTCCACAATATTACTATCCATGATTATCTTGCTTCTTTCCTAAGGGGGATTTAATATTATTTAATAACCTATTTACCACGTAATTAAAAAACTATTAACTATATGTTATTTATACGCTAATATATATACATATATATATATATATGCCTAAAATATTTCTAATTGTGCAAAGATTACAACATATGCTAATCACTTAAATGTCAAAACTTTAAATTTATACAAGTCCAATTCCATATCAACAAACATACCATATACCCTATGTCTTTAATCCAACAACGGACTTGTATAAAAACAGTATCTGTACTAAACTTATTTTATACTAAAATAGCTGAATCGCCATTCATAGAATTTGCAATACAAATCCTTTTACACTCTATTCAACTTCTACATGTAAGAATGAAAAAGGGAATTTAACATTTAAATTACAGAAATAAGCAGTGCAAACTACAAACAATAGAATCCGTACCTTACACACTATTTCCTAACTTATTTCTTTTCAAAACTCTTAATTAAATCCAAAGAAAAAGGAAAAAAGTGAAATAGAATGTAAAACATTAAAATTACAATAACTACACAATTCCACTATTTTAATATATAGAATAACTGAGATTCTAACTTAAGAATTGACATTCCATTTTATGGAAATTTTGGGGTTTTAGTTTGATGTTTTCATGAACAAAATTCCCTAAGGCATATATCAAATCCAAGTTATATATACAATTGATAAAATAAGATAAACTACAATTTCCACTCACTAAAGATCCTTAGCTATTCCTTTTGGATTTATTTACGCCTTCTTTCAATCTCTTTCCAGATCTCTCCTTTTAGAAATATATAACAAGGGAATTGTACATGAACTAGATTCAAAAACTTAGGGATTGAAGATGAATAGAATTAGAAATTGAATATTGAACACCTAAAATTTCTTACCTGAAACTCTAAAGAATTTCTAAATCTTGATGAAGAGATAGACCGATAGAGTTCCGCTTAATTCCCACATAATTTGAATTTGAATTCCATTTAAATTAAGTTGAATCCTAAAACTTAAACGTCAACAACATTTTCATTTGAGCTCCATTTTCAAAACTTTATATATCAAAATCTATCAGAAAATTATCACGAACGCAATGTCACAACTTTCACGCTCAAATTCTAAAATTTATAAAATTTTCTTTTTTAGCCTTGTATTAATTAATTTGTTTCTTATTATTTTTTTGCAGGTTGTTACAACAAGTGTGAATTTAGTTAATGATTAATTTTGAACAATTCAAATATCAATCTTGACACTTTACCTTAGCTAGTGGTGTGACAGTTCAGTCGAATTCACTGTTTACGAATCTCTTCAATAAAACCATATTTTATATTTTCTTAAGCGGTACCCGGTAGTAACGGTTATTCATACCGATTCTCTTCCTTAAAACTATATTACTTTTGGATATAGAATTTGGTTTTGGTCAAAACTCCAATATCATCCACATTCAACTTTGTTAGTCCAAATATAAAGTCCTTGGTTTAATAATACCAATTATTATTAACCGCACAACTCTGACGACTTTGACTTTGAGTTGACTACAGTTGACCATGATAATAACTCTTATAACTAAGGATAAGAATTTTTTATTAAATAGTGTTTCACTTCTTATCTTTTAACTTAGACGCAACTATAATCACTCGATGGTTCGCCATGCGATGATTTAACTATAATCAAAGTGGAATATCCACATTGAAGTTCCACGGTACTCTCAAGTTGAGAGAAAACTGTGTAACATCATCACTTCGAGATCAGCATGCCTTGATGTACTCTTCAATTTGATACACAAAGGATGAGAGATCGGTAAATGTAGAATAAGCTTCGACAAATTAGCTCTAGGATGTGCGGAGTTGCATTATTACATTGGTGTTGTGCATAGTTTAAGATGGTGGGCACAATAATTGGATTAAGGTGGTATGTTAATATGCAAAAAATAAAGAAGAAAATAGCGTAGAAAATGACTAAGCATTCGGTTTGCTAAATCAGCTTGGAATATGAGGTGCTTGGCGTGACTAGGGGAAACCTTGGAATGGAAATGGAAAAGCATGTGGATAACTTTGGACCAAGGATGGATCAACGCGAGTCAAGTTTTGGTTCGATGGAGCATTGGTTTGGCATTGGGTGTGCTTGGGGTGACTTTAATCTAGGGGTATGAAAACACGGAGGCAACTTAGGTCCAAGGGTGGAAATTTGCTATTTGACTGTAAGTTGCGAACCCAAAACTCGGTTTGGGGGATTGCTTCAAATCGATACACCAAAAACTACGGGCCAAAATCCGATAAACCTAAGAAATTCATGTGAGTTGGTGGTAGGAATGGCAATGGGGTAGGTTGGGGTGGGTTTTTTGTGCTCTGGTCCTGCTTCGTAGACCCGGTGTGGGCTCGAAATTTTTCCTCGAACCCGAAACCATTATGAGTTAAGGTAGACCCACCCGTCTCAAGACCCGGTGAGGCTCTATGTATTGATTCAAAGTTGTGTACTAATGTATATTTATTTACTTATTTATATTTGTTGTCCCTAAATGATACATTAAATACAAATAATAATGTGTTTACAATGATAAGGAAGATAATAAAAATAAGGTGTACAATGATAGTTTAAAAAATATGCATCTATTATTGTATAATTATTAGTGACGCAACTTAATATTATAAAAAAATATGGCTTGTTGATTGGAATATTATAATATCCATGCCATAATCATTTATGTCTAAGAAGATTAACAAATCATCATTATAGTAATAAAATAGTTTCATGAGATTTCATTAGTGCGGGTCGGGTTTGTGCGGGTCAGCCGAGCCTCGACCCGACCCTAGACCCGGTGGTCTCAAGGACAGGTCACTGCTCTACCGCTCTGATGACCCAATGGGGGCAGGTCTAGGAAGGCTAAAACAGGGGTGGGTCTACCGGATTCGGACCCTAGACCCACCCCATTTCCATTCCTAGCTGGTAGGCTTCAGGGAAACTTTGGGACTGCTTCAGGGCTAGTCGTGGGGGGTGACGCGAGAGTAACTTCAGTTTGATATAAGATTTTTTAGGATTTCCCTTGTATTACTTCGGGACTTTTGTGAAATAACCAAAGAAAGTTTAGGACTTCAACTCGATGATGGAAGTTATTTTGATGATATGAGGAGGCACATTCGACGACGTAAAGCAATGGAGTGGAATGTAGTCTGTCCAAGTATATAGTCGTGTGCTGAAGGGATTGTTTATAACTTTGGATGTGATGTTTTTTGTGAGGCAAGGGTATGTGAGGATGTTCACCAATGTACCCTAGACCTATTGATGATATGACTTACTTAGTGAGGGAAATACCAATGTGATGGTATGTGATCGAGCACTAAATCCAATTGCGATGTGGTGTGTCACCGACCTTCATGATGATTGTACGGGTTATCATATATTCAAGAACATCTTAGTGGTGATACAAGGCTTTAGTGATGGCTATGGTGGTGTGAGACCTTAGTGATAGTCATAATGATGTTATTACTTGGTGATGGTCATGATGGGTTTGTACCTTCGTGATGGTCGTGATGATGAGATACCTTAGTAATGGTGATGGTGAAGCAAGACCTTGTTATTGGTTGTTGCAACGTAAAACTTTAGTGCTATTTATTTTGTGCTTACTATGTATTTGCTATGTTTCTATGATTGGTGTGATCGTTATGGGGGTTGGAATTATGTCTTGTGACGTAGTACTTTTGAGCTATGTTACTCTAACACCCGATGATATAGTTAGTGTAGTATACCCATATGATGATAGAGTAGCATATATAATGTTATGTGCTAACTTTTTGGATGCTGTGACGGTCTGGTATGATCTCTCATACTCAGCATTCATATTTTACTATATTGACCTTTATAGTATTGTGAGATATATTTATTGCTCATGCTAGACTAATATATTTCTCGAGGTTTTGTGCTTTGCTTCTGATTGTCGTGGGTGCTCTTAAATGAGTAGACTAGATAATAGTTGGAGTTATTGCATAGAGCTATTCAAAGTAAGAGTTGGAGGCTGGCGTTTATATACACTTATCTTTAGAGTATTGCTATTCCGCTGTGCAGTACCGTGGAGCTACCAGTACTAGAGATTATTATTATTAAAGAGAGATTTTCTTTGAGTTTATTTTGATGAATATAAACTCTATTCCATTTTCTTTGTATAGCTGCTGTGAACTTAATGTGCTATGGTATTTTATTTTGATTCATTTTGGTAATACATATCTATCTTGCTTATTTTAAATCTATGTTGCTGTTATATTTTATTTGATGCGCTATGAGATATATGATGGGTTATACTGGGACTTTAGTTAATTTACCATTAACTGTCACTCTATATCGGTGAGTACCATTATTGAGAACTTTACAGTTATATTATGTACCGAAGATGTAGTGTGATCATTACACTTGTTGTCCTCATATGCATGTTCACCATTATAAGTTACAACAAGAATGACTAGTCTCTCATAAAGGAAAAAGCATAAGTGGTACTGTAATGATCTGTCTTTCTTGCACCTAAAGACGACACTTAATACGTCTACGGTATTCATGTGCCGATCATTTAAGTGTCTGAAAGACAGGTCATTAGGGGTGAAAAGAAAGAAAGATAAAATAGATAATAAGAAACTAAACAATCATAGAATCTCACAAAGCAATGGAATAGCATATATTAATCAACACAATTCTTTACAAATTCATTTCCAAAATGATACATCAGAGTCATACTAATACAAATTCTACCCTAGGACAGTTATAACAGCCTGTACCTATCTAACTGATACAATATACATGTAAACAATGGAAACAAGATAATAACTAGCTATTGATGAAGCCTCCTACTCCAAGTTCCACCAAGATGCATCCAAGGAAAACCTGAACTACTTGGTTGCCCATAAAAATTTAAGCACCCAAGAGTTTTAGGGAAAGAAAATAAAACTCCGGGTCAGACATGGTTCTGGTGTGAGTAAACTCAAAACAACTAAATTATTATGTTTAAAACTCCTTTAAAATCAAAGGTATCTTGTAAGACCACGCCACACATAAACACGGACAGGTTTTTACCTTACAATAACCAAAACATTTTTATATTAAAATCAAATGATATTATAATAATGTCTAGAGGTCAAAGTAAAATATAAAAATAACCGAAATGCTTGCTTCTCACATTTCAACATAGTTGGGTACATCTAAAACTGTAAAGGCACGTATTGGAGAATGGATTCCATACTATGACAAGATAAGGAACTACCTTCCGATGGTACATCTCTAGATAAAATGCACCGGGGTCTGACAAGAAAATCTTGTACCCTGCCACATAGGAATGACCTACAACTTGACTAGTAGTATCGAATATGATCACCTCACTTTAGGCCTTGAAGCATACATGACTAGATAGTAATCGATCTAGATTTAGGATGACCATACCCTAATGGATGCGACCCGCATGGCCCTGCTGCATGCCCGATTTTTGTCATTTCCCGATCGATGAGGCTTGAGGCTATGTTTTACCTTTATTTAGCACTTCCCACTTGGAATGCTACACTGCCCCCCAGGCATCAATGAAATACTAGCATTTATCCGTACAAGTTCGTTCTGGGACTGAACAAAACAAATGGCACTACTTCTATTACATCCTTTTCGGGGAATTCCTTCCAGGATTCATAGCAAATAGCCCTTACACTTCAAAGCTCTATCTTCGATTCTAGATTCTTCAAGATGTCTTCAAGTCGAAATGCTTGAGTTAGATCGAAGTGGTTTTCGGATAACATATCCAATCCCGGTCTCTTTGAAACAACTTTCGATAATTCTTAGTAAACTCAACCCCGATTCTTTAGGAAATAAATAGACAAGATAAGAGCAGAGATCACCTCCTAACCATTAGTGGACGGATTTCCTTATCATTTATCCTAAAAGAACGAAACAAGATTTATACGCACGATACAACATCATTAGGGGTGACTGTGCCATATAACTCACGTGTTTCTCCTAGATATTTCCAAAGTTACATTTTGGTCCAAGTTTGATAATCGGTTATTTAACTATCAAATAAAAAATCATTCAAACATTGATTTAATTCCATATGGGATACACTATGCCTTTATTTATTTAATTTTTAGTTAATAAAATCACTTTATAAACTAAATTAAAAGATCTTTACACAACACTATTTCCAAAACCCTTACTTCCATTTTTACTTGGAAAATATTTATACTTTCTTAGGGGTATAAGTATATTATAAAAACATTTTGAAAATTCCTCCTTTCAAATTTCTTTTTGAAAACATTACTAACTATAAATCGATCCACTTATCCTTTATAAAAGTTCCCTTTTGAAAGCCCCCTTCACATTTAAATACCTTTATAAATTTCTAAAATCAATTTATAAAACACTTTTATCAGTCTACAAGTCAATTTACAAAACCTCTTTACAAACCTCTAAAATCATTATAAAACATTTCTCTATTTAAAACTTCCTTGATAAATCTTCTTTAAGAATAATCCTTTACAAAATATCTTTTACAACTCATATTGTTAAATCACTTTAAATAAACCTTTTTACTTAATAAAACCCATTTTTATAAACAAGTTATTATTTATAAATACCTTTATAAAATAATAATATAGCTTGAAAAATCATTCACAAACCTTAACTCCAAATTGATTAATGAATTGAAATTAATTCAAAACCATACTTCATAATTTTTAAAAGAGGCTTAGCAATCCTAATGGTAGTAATTTAAGTTACCATTTAACATCAATTTCACTTTCATGTCACTTAACCATTTATTTACCTAAGTCAACATATATGTAAATGCAATTCATATCCAAATCAGGGAATAACATCTCAATATAACTCAACTAGCATATACATGCCTAAATAACATAATGGCAGGATGGTGATTTGTCCTACAAAATAGATATCCAAATAATTCACTACTTATAACAAAATGGGAATTTATTCTACTATACATATGTCTACACAATAAACAATTACAGTATAGCAGAACAGAGATTTATTCTACTATCAGATGTCCAAACAATCAAATAATCAACTTATAGTAGAACGGAAATTTATTCGTCTAACACATGTCCACACAATCAAACCATTACATAACTCATTCATAATTGTTTGTCTACTTGATGGTATTGACATTTGAATCCCTTTTGTTCAAAACCACCTTTGAAAAAGAAGTACCTTTAAAACAATTTGATTCTTGGAAAACAATGATTAAAACTTAAAACTCCCTTTTTAAAATAATTAATTACAAGTTAAACCCTTTATTAAACCATAATTAAACTTTATTACTTTTTAATTTAATTCAATTATAAACTAAGAAATAATTGACCTTAAATAAATAATTGAACAATAATTAACCATTACATAAATAATTAATCCCTAATTAATCCTTTATTAATTATTAAATAATAATTTACCCCCATTAATAATTAAATATTAATTGATCTCGAATATTTAATGAATAATCTTTAGTTTAAACTTAAATATAAATTAAATCTTTAATAAATAATTTATTATAAGTTAAAATCTTAATTAATTTATAATTAAAAATAATTAAACATTATCTTAATAATTAATTAAAAATTAACCTTATATTTAATTAATAATTAATTAAAAATAAATCATATACTTAACTCATAATTAATTAAAAATTAATCTTACCTTTTGAAAGATAATTAATTTATAACTAATCTTCAGTTAGTTAAAATTAATAAACATTGTTTAGTACTTAATTAATTATTAATTATAAAAAATAATTAATTTATAATAATTATTAAATTCTTAGTTAAATATCCTTTAACATCATTATTAAGTTTCTAAGAAATTGTTAAAACACTTTTAATTGTAAAAACCAAATTTTTGCAAAAATCGGACTTTTAAGTGAAACTTCATCCACAACGACTATCGGTGTGGATACCCGTAACTTTGAAATGTTTTTCTTACTTTACTTTGAAACTTATCATCTATGGAAGTTTACTTACTTTTTCCAAAACATAAAGTAAGCCTTGTAAAAGTAAAATAAAGTGAAAATTTAAAATCAATTTTGATTTCCAAAAAAAAACTATAGTTTTTCACACGGAATTTCATTTCATTTTAACACTAAAGATGCTAATTTTTCTTAGCATATACCCAAAACTTCAAGATCACAACATAATCATACATGCCATATCCACAAACCTAAGCAAGATCACACCACATAAACCAAGTTTACAATGTTCCAAACAACGCTATATTTAGGCTTTAATTTTAAGTCTAGTTTACAATCATACTCAACCAACACTTATAAAATCAATCACATCATAAACCAAGATTTCAACCAACAAATTATACCACACATTAACCAACATATAAAGTTTAAAACTTTGAATTTAAAAACTAAAAGTTTACTCACTAAAGTTTAGAAATTTTTTTGAAAACTTAAAATAACTTTGCAAACATGACTTAGGACCCTTGCATCTTGAAATAGGCATGGCCTAGAGCATGCATGGCTCGGCAATGATAAGAACAAGGATGTGTGGGCTTGACTTGGAGAGGTGGAGGTACTCCAGATAAGGTTGAATTCACAAAACTAGACCTTAAAATTAGTCATATTCTTGTGGATTTTTGGCAGTGTTACTCTTGGAATTTAGAAAAGTGTTCAAAATAAAAATTTTGAAGATTCTTTTCTCCATAATTTCAAAAAAAGGATCACTTAACTTAGATCTGTGTTGAGGGAGATATGATCAAAAGAAGATGAGGTATTTTTAGACTAGAAAATCTGAGTCTAAAAATAGGTCTGAAAGAAATGCATTTTCGACATAGATAAGATCAAAATTTGAAGAAGTGGTTCAAATGGAAGTTGTAGCCACTGGAATTATACACGGTATATAAAACGAATTTTTCCATTTGAATCTGAGAAGAGGAAGATATAATAGAAAGAAGAGGAGGAAAAATTGGAGAAGTGGAAGGTTATTTATAACCAATAAAAAAAGGTAAATTACTAAACTACCCTTTGTTCTTTGCCCTCCACTCATCCTTTGCTACCTCACTAGCCTTGTCCCCTTCCTAACACTTCATATTCCAACATGTTAAAACAAGTTTGTACTTGAGTCGCCGAAGTCTCACATCATGTCTATTAAGGCATCTTTAATATATTTTTTACATTTACTTAAAACCCTACATACCTAAGTAGGTGCATACATATAAAAATACACAAACATACACATATATATTGGTAAATGAATCAATATATGTTAACCGTAGGATTCTCAAAGGTTTCAACAACTTTTAATAGATGAAAAGTCAAAATTTTGGAAAATGAATTCTGGTCATATTTTCTGTTTTTCTTCGAACTAAATATTTTTGTAAACAAAATTTAAAAACTAATTCACCATCATTATTTATTATTTAAAAGAGTTTTATTTTCATTATAAAACCTATATATTGAATATTTAAAATTAGTTAAATATTTGCAACTCATAGCAGTGAAATTCCGGGTCGTTACAGGTACTCGTGTTTGCAATGCAACTTACACACACACACACACACACATACTATATAGTTTTGAAAACCAAAATATATACCAAGTTCTCTCATATATCCCTCGATCCATTCTAGAGTGATATCTCTTACTCTATCTCTAATGGATCCTGGTATCAACTTAGATCAATCGTTCAATACAAACTCTAATACCAAATGTGACAATCTTCCTCCACCTTTGATACATAATACACAAATATCTGATACCAAAAGTGTGCACTACACCGGTACTCAACTGATGGGGGGGAAGTCGTCAAGGGTAAAGTATGATAAATCAATCACAGAACTTGTAAAACATCTTATAGCGCATACACAAAATGTAATAACAACATAAATGCAAAATAAGCAAGATAGTAGTATAATCAAATAAACCGAAAATAAACCACATATGAAAGTGTAGTATGTTCATCGGATTATACAAAACTTGGAAATAGTAGAGTATATACATATGAATCAAATGAAGACTAAAGATAACTATCTCTAATAATAATAAGTACCGATATAGCTCTACAATACTGCATAGTGGAAATATTGCGATAATGGCTCCTAACATATATATATATATATATATATATATATAAAAGCGTAAGCCTCCTAGTCATCATCCACACAGCTCCATGCGCTATCTCATACCCGTTATCTCAATCTACTCATATAAGAATACCCAAGAATATAAGAAGCAATGTTAATAACTCCGGTTAGACAAAATTCTGGAACAAGCGTTGTATAATCTAAAAATAGGTTTAAAAATTGATATAGTAAAGAAGGAATATATAGTATGAAGAATCATACCCGACCTTTACTTGCATCCTACAAGTTAGCACATGACATCGATATATGCTAATCAACTATCATCATCATATGGGTGTATTAATACTCTAAGTATATTCTATGGTGTAGGTGTAAAACTAAATAATATCTACGTCGTGTGACATCCTAACGACAGAGCAAAACATAACAAACATAGAAATCACCAAATAATCTCACATCTTTTTCTCGGATGTCATTGACTATAAGGTAATGCATATGATCACTCCGTATTGATTAACATTTCTACAATGTGTCGGTGCTGACTCATATAGGTCGCTACTTATTGATCCAACCCTATATTTAAGAAATCTCACCGCTTCCTTGAGTTGGCTCCATTCTTTTCCACAAGTCCCTAAGTAGTTCTCGAGTTTCATTATAACTTCATTTTTTAACACTTAGCCATTTTCTCCAACATGGGATCGATCGATGGTGAAATTTCCCCCGTAGTTTCTCCTTTAAATCTAGAGTTCTATTTGCATTTGCCTCTGGTCACTCCATCTAGCTTAACTTGTGCAATTTTGTGCAAAACATACTCAAATATTGGTTGGTAGTAACCATAATGGATCAATACTAATCCATCGAGACTTAGCCAAAATCTGGCTAAGTCATCTCCTGACTTTTTTGTGATCCCTCTTTGATTTTTTGTTTCAATTAGCATGCAATCTCCTTTTCATTGATATGACTCCAAATGCTTAGAGTTGAATCATCAAAATTGTTCTATCTCTAGGGATCTTCCATCTTTCATGCAATCAAATCGAAGAGCAACTCATATCCCTAATCCAACTATACTAATATCCTTGCCAACGGAACAATCCAATCCCCACATTCACTTTCAATAAGCGTTCAATCCAATTCAAACGTGCAAACATACATTAAAACTACCAAACAACCACCATATACATATAATACAAACAACAGAACAAACATATCCTAATATAGCATTCATAAAATAAATCAAAGCATGGATATACATGTTAAATAAATTTAAAATCATTAAAACTCGTTCATAAATCGTTTACGAAATCAAGTCAGTCCACAATCATATTTTTAACAACAATGGATCCAAAGCATGTTTTAACATATAGATATATAAAAGGATTGTGAGACAACAAATCACTCACCTACCAATGTGAAATTGACCAAAAAAGCCAAAATCGAAGAAGATATGAGATGAACGGTAATAGGCACGAACCACATTGTCCCTAAAAGGTATTTTGAAGATACTTTATAATCTCCCTGCTAATATACCATTATTTTTTAATTTGGCTATAGTTAGTATGGATTTGAGATGGTTTTGATAGGATATAGTTTAGCGGTGGATTAATGATGTTTTTCAAAAGTGGAAAAGTGATTTAGGAATGGCTTTATTGTTGTAATTAGGCATAACTTCTGAAACCATTAGCAGGCCTAAATTTGGGCTTAGGTTAATTAACTACTAAATCTACCTAAATATGGTCAAATTTAAAACTATAATATCACTTAAACTATAATGCCAAAAATCTTCTATGATCACTCTACATAAAGGCAAACTATCAAATCTTTCTTTTGGAAGTGGTTTTAGGACCAAACTTGGCTTCCATCAAAAGTTATAGCTCTTACAATGTTTTAAGGTTTAAACTATCTACAATTTAATATATGGGTCAAAAATGTTAAAATAATTATTACGTTATAGCCTATTTGGAAGTCGTTTGGTTATAAGAATAATATTTCTACCATCCATTGATACGTAGAAATGTATAGAGGATGTGGGTTGTTACATTTTCACAAAATCTCAATTCTCGTATTAATTGATAACTAAAACATATCAGGCACTGTGGCTAATAATTTAAATTGTAAGATAAAAAAATTTCTAATATAATATCTAGGTATTCCCATTAGACGGACCAAACCAAAAGGAGATGAATGGAACATCATAATAGATAAGATCAATAATAAACAATCGCACTGGAAAGACAACTATCTACCAGGATCAGGTAGAATCATGCTGATTACCTCGATTATATCGTCCATTCCCATTTATTGGCTCTTTTGCTATAGATTTCCTACTTGAATGATAGTAAAAATAAGAGGGATATTTTCTAGGAAGGGCAGGAGTGAATGCCCCAGCCTAAACTTTTCGATTAAAAAAGAAAACGTTTGTAAACCTAAAATTCAAGGAGGCTTAGGAACAATTAATCTTAGAAACTTTAAATTGCACTTGAATATAAGTAGACGTGAAAATTTCTAGATGGAAAATAATTTATATGGAAAGAAATCATTATTAACTATTATTACAATGGCTCATATAACATTTTCAAACCACACAACCAACACATTTTTTCTTCCTAAAGGATGTAATTAGTGTGTTTCAAATATTAAAACTTGGCCTTAATAATATAGTGGAATCGGGAAACACAACCTCTTCATGGCACGATCCCTTGTTAATTGATTGCCCTGAAACATGAATTACCTAACCACTATTTAATCTCAACAAATAAAAGGAATCTAATTAGTGACCTTTATAGACTATTCAAAGAGTTTAAATGGAATCTTACATTTAACAATGATTTGGCTGGATCATCGTTTAGGCAATACCAAATGCAAATCGCTAGAATGACCAAAAACAGTGACAAAACAACAAGGTACTAGTGAATAGAGTTAGAACAAAAACAAGGACTACTCATCAAAATTAATGTATAACTTAATTTCCAAGTATAAAAATAAAACACTTCAGAAACAGATAGAAAGTATATGTTTTTCCCAAAACTAAATTACACTTATGGATTACAACTTATGAGAAACTAAACATAATAGAAATGCTAGAAACCAAACTTAATAACAACATCAATAATGATAAGTTGTGTTACTTTTTGATGCAGTGCGGGCTACGAATTCACAAGGTTTAGGTCGTTCACGACTTAGGGAAGAAGTCCTAGGTCGCTCCCGACCTAACGAGGGGAAGTTTAAAACTTTCAAACAACCTACCGATTTAACTCGTGTCCGACCTAAAGGAGGTGCCGGGTTACGACCTAAAACTATAGGAGCAAGTGCTGGGTTACGACCTAAGGGAAGTGCTGGGTTACGACCTAAAGCTATAGGAACAACACAAGTTGAAAAATGCGAAAGCTTAAGTCGGCAACGACTCAAGGGTAGTGTTTTGGTTGATGTACGACTTAACGGAACAGATGATAAATCGATATCGAGTCACGACTTAGTTAAGTCGTCTAACCGACCTATCGAGTTACACAGAGGAAAGGTAGAGCAAAATGGTGAAGAGTTAGGTCGTGAACGACCTAACGAGTCAGGAGTTAAGTCGCTGAGGATGGAAACCGTGGATTCTCTGCTGAGTTAATCTCTACCATTGATTTCTTTAGGTCGCCGCATGCTTTTAAGTCGCTGAAGCTGTTGCCGTTGATTCTCTGCCGACTTAATCTGAACCGTTGAAGTCTTAGGTCGTTCTGTTTTGTGAGTCGTAAGACGTGGGAAGTTGTTAGGTCGTCAACGACCTAAGGGATGTTTGTATTCTTTTCATGTGTTTGTTAAGTCGCTGAAGGCTTGTATTGTGTTGTTTGTTTTAGGTCGTTGTGTTGTACTTGTAATATGATAAGTCGCTGTTTGTCTTAGGTCGTCGCCGAGTTAAGGTAAGTCGTAGGTCTGAAGCTATAAGTCGGAACCGACTTAGGAGTTGGTAATTTCTGTTGAAAAATTGTAACGCCTATAAATAGGCCATGTGAGTCATTTGTAAAGGTTGTTGATTTTTGAATAAAATTCTCTTTTGTTAGCTTTGTGCTTTCATTCAAATTGGTAGTTGAGTGTAATCTCCTATCTCCTCTTTTGGTTAATCGGGTGCGCTCGATTCAACGATTGCAGAAGCCGATTCGCGGAATCAAGTGCGCTTGATCAACGCTTGAAGAATTGAAGATCTTTGAACCCCGTATCGTGCGCGATCAAGGAGTTCGGGATAGCTAGAATTCGGTATCTTCGGATCAACGAATTTGGGCATTTCAGTATTCACCAATCCATCGATTGCTACTTTCACCGATTGAAGATTGTTTGTTTTAATCCGCTGCGTCAGTTTTGGTATCAGAGCTTGTTTTAGCCAATCATAGCTAAATCGAGTCTTGGAGCCAATCATCTTGAAGAAGTTTGAATCGAAGTGAAGATTTGAGTTTGTTTATCACGGCCAAGAGCTAGTTGAAGTTGTTCGCATTTGTATTAAAGTTTGAAGATCGGATTTGTGATTTGGAGAAGTTGTGTTCATCGTGTTCATCGCGAAGTTGCAACAAAAGTGGAAGTTTCGATCCATTTCATCTTGGTTCAAAGTTCGAATTGTATTTGAATTTGAAGTGTTTGTAAAGTTTTCAAGTATGCCGCCGAGGAGAGCTAATCGTCACCAAAACGTAGAAGCTTTGTATCGAAGAGAAGAAGCTGATGAGATGGAGCAAAGAATCAATGAAAACTTTAGTGAAAAGCTTAATGAAGGGATTGGACGATTAGAGAAGATGATGTTAGAAATGAATCAAAATCGGAGAAGGGTTTCACCTGAATCTAACCATGGGGGAAGTAGAGTCTCACCACAATCCAATCGAGACAAAAGTGTTGATAATGATCAAAGGCGTGGGAGGAACGTGAATGATCGTGAACGGAGGAATGTAGATAGAAGGAATGATGGTGGTAGACGTGATGGGAGTAGAGATGTGGGTGGACGAGATAGACAGCGATATACATCTGATTTTGAAGAGGAGTATGATGGTGGTAGTGTTCGAGGACAAGGACGAGGACAAGGAAGAAATCACTCTGAGTATGATCACAAATGGGAGTCGGGGATGAAGACTGAAATTCCTGAATTCAAAGGTGGTATGCAAGCGGAGGAGTTTCTAGATTGGGTAGCTAATGTTAAAGAGATTTTTGACTTCAAGGAAGTTCCAGAGCATCGTAGAGTGAAGTTGGTTGCTACGAGGTTGAGGGGTAGAGCTTTGGCGTGGTGGCAGCAAACCAAAATTACACGTGAACGGATGGGGAAGTCAAAGATTGAATCTTGGGAGAAGATGAAGAAATTGATGAAAGCGACATTCTTACCTTATAATTATCAATCGCTTATGTATCAGAGGTTGCAGAACTTGAGACAAGGAACGAAATCTGTGAATGACTATGCGGATGAATTTTATCAACTGATTGCAAGGAACGATATTATGGAGACAGAAGAACAGTTAACAGCCAGATTTGTTGGAGGATTGCGAATGCAGATTCAGGATATGGTTAATGTGTTTGATCCCAGATCTGTAGCGGAAGCACACCAGAAAGCGTTGGCTTGGGAGAAACAGGGAAGACGAGGAGGAGGTGTGTTTACAAATTCCAACAATCCAGTGAAGGGAGTTAGTGGGAGTTCTAATGTTTCAAAAGCTGTTGCGAAACCAGTTGTGAATGAGGTTGGGAAGGCGAAAGTCAATAATGGTTTCAAATGTTACAATTGCCAAGAGTTGGGCCACAAAAGTAATGAATGTCCAAAGCCGAAGAAGAGAGCTATGATAGCGGAGGTTGAGGATGAGGATGAAGAAGCTGAATGTTCCAATTCACCCCCTGATGAGGAGGAAGAAGAAGTGTCGGGAGACGAAGGTTATAATCTCATGATGAAGAGGTCATGTTTAACACCAAAGCAAGAGGAGGATTGTAGTTGGTTGAGGAGCAATATTTTTCAGTCAACATGTACTATTCTGGGGAAAGTTTGCAAATTTGTTATTGATGATGGAAGCTGTGATAATATAATTTCTTCAGAGGCTGTGAGGAAGTTGGCATTGAAGACTGAGAAACATCTGAAACCGTACAAGCTAGCTTGGTTGAGGAAAGGCGGGGAGGTGAAGGTTGGACGAAGGGCTTGTGTGAAGTTTTCAATTGGGAAGAAATATAAAGATGAAATCTGGTGCGATGTGGTAGATATGGACGTTTGTCATTTGTTGCTGGGGAGACCGTGGCAGTATGATAGGGCGGTGCAACATGATGGGCGTACCAACAGTTACAGTTTCATGTTTGAAGGTACAAAGATTACTCTAGTTCCAAAGAAGCGACAACAGGAGGAAAACAAGTTGGAGGAGATTGAAGAGCTCAAAACTTTATTAACCGTGAAGGAGTTTGTGAAGGAAGTTGAGGAAGAGCCGGAAGTATTCTTGTTGATTGGACGGGAGAGCAGTGAAGAGGTTGAAATACCAGAAGAAGCAAAGCCAGTTTTGAAAGAATTTGAAGATGTATTCCCAGATGAGTTACCAAAGGAGTTACCGCCTTTGAGAGACATACAACATCAAATCGATCTTGTTCCGGGAGCAGTGTTGCCACACAGACCACATTATCGAATGAGTCCGAAGGAACATGAAGAGTTGCGGAGGCAGGTAGAGGAATTGCTTGAACAGGGGCGTGTGCAGGAGAGTTTAAGTCCTTGTGTTGTACCAGCTTTATTGGTACCCAAAAGGGATGGAACGTGGAGGATGTGCACAGACAGTAGAGCATTGAATAAGATCACAGTCAGATACAGATTTCCGATGCCGAGGCTTGATGATTTATTGGATCAGATCAGTGGGTCCGTAATCTTTTCTAAGATTGACTTGAAGAGCGGTTATCATCAGATTCGCATTAGACCAGGGGATGAATGGAAGACAACATTCAAGACGAGGGAAGGATTGTATGAATGGCTGGTAATGTCGTTTGGTCTATCGAATGCACCAAGTACATTTATGAGGGTGATGAATCAAATTTTCCGACCGTACATTGGGAAATTCGTTGTGGTTTACTTTGATGATATTCTAATCTACAGTGCTAGTACAGAAGAGCATGTTCAACATTTGAAGAAAGTGTTAATTATTCTTCGTGAAGAACAATTCTATGCTGCTACAAAGAAGTGTGTTTTTATGGCGAAGAGTGTTTTATTTCTGGGATATGTTGTTTCGAAGGAAGGTATACAGGTGGACCAGAGTAAAGTTGAGGCGATCAGAGATTGGCCACAGCCCAAGACGATAATGGAAGTTCGTAGTTTTCACGGGTTGGCTTCATTCTATCGAAGGTTTATTCCACACTTTAGTAGTGTGATGGCACCTATGACTGATTGTATGAAGGGTAAACAGTTTTCATGGTCAGAGGAAGGAGGGAGTGCTTTTGGGAATATCAAGGAGTTGCTGACGTCTGCACCAATTCTAGTGCTACCAGATTTTCAGTTAGTGTTTGAACTACATAATGATGCATCCAAGGTTGGAATTGGAGGAGTGTTGAGTCAGAGGGGGCGTCCTATTGAATATTTCAGTGAGAAGTTGTCAGAAGCGAAGATGCGATACAGTACATATGATGTGGAGTTTTATGCTGTTATGCAAGCTATTAAACACTGGAGACATTATCTATTCCAGAAAGAGTTTGTTCTGTATACTGATCATGAGGCCTTGAAGCATTTGCAAGGGCAAGACAAGATTTCAGCAAGACATGCATCGTGGATTGCATATCTGCAACAGTTTACTTTTGTTGTGAAACACAAATCGGGAGTGACGAATCGTGTGGCTGATGCTTTGAGTAGGAGGAATCATTTGTTGACAACAATGAAGGTTGAAGTGACGGGGTTTGACATTTTACCGGAACTATTTGTGGAAGATCCTTACTTTATGAAGTTTGTTGATAAAGTCAAGAATGGGGAGACGAATGAGTTCGTGATGGTAGATGGTTTTCTGTTCAAGGGAAATCGATTGTGCATACCTGATTGCAGTTTGAGAATGAAAATTGTGAAGGAGCTCCATGATGAAGGACATGTTGGGAGAGACCGTACATTACAGTTGATTTCACAATCTTACTTTTGGCCATCGATGAGGAAAGAGGTAGAGAGGTTTGTGGAGCGTTGTCATATTTGTCAAGTTTCGAAAGGAACTGCGACTAATGCTGGTTTATATATGCCGTTACCCATACCTGTAAAACCATGGGTGGATATCAGTATGGATTTTGTTTTGGGTTTGCCTAGAACTCAAAGGGGAAATGATTCTATATTCGTTGTGGTGGACAGATTTTCAAAGATGGCACATTTTATTGCTTGTAAGAAGACAGCGGATGCTGTTCATGTTGCTCGGTTGTTTTTCAAGGAGATCTATCGACTTCATGGATTACCAGAATCTATTGTGTCGGATAGAGATACTCGATTTCTGAGTCACTTTTGGTTGAGTTTGTGGAAAATGGTGGGAACGAAGCTGAAGTTTAGTAGTGCTTATCATCCGCAAACGGATGGACAGACCGAGGTTGTGAACAGATCATTGGGAAATTTGTTGAGGTGTCTTGTTCAAGACAATCTGAAGAGTTGGGATGTGAAGTTATGCCAGGCAGAGTTTGCCCATAATCATGCTGTAAATTGAAGTACTGGGTTCAGTCCATTTCAGATAGTATATTCAAGTTTACCGAAGGGACCGTTGGATTTAACGGTAGTGCCACAATCAAAGAAGACAGTTAAGAAAGCAGCTGATTTTGTTGATGGATTAGCGGAATGTCATAAAAACGTTCAGGAACGATTGGGAAAGCGAATGAGAAGTATAAACGTTCTGCAGATCTGAAGCGAAGGAATGTTGAATTTAATGAAGGTGATATGGTTTATGCAGTCTTGACAAAGGATCGTTTTCCAGTGGGCGCTTATAACAAGTTGAAAGCCAGAAAAATTGGTCCTGTCGAAATCATAAAACAGATTAATGAAAATGCTTATAGGTTGAAGTTGCCAGAGGATGTGTACACGTCTGACGTATTCAATGTCAAGCATCTCGTACCATATTATGGAAATGAACAATTGGATGTGGAAGAATTTACAAATTCGAGGACGAATTTCTCTCAACCTGGGGAGGATGATGCAGTGCGGGCTACGAATTCACAAGGTTTAGGTCGTTCACGACTTAGGGAAGAAGTCCTAGGTCGCTCCCGACCTAACGAGGGGAAGTTTAAAACTTTCAAACAACCTACCGAGTTAACTCGTGTCCGACCTAAAGGAGGTGCCGGGTTACGACCTAAAACTATAGGAGAAAGTGCTGGGTTACGACCTAAGGGAAGTGCTGGGTTACGACCTAAAGCTATAGGAACAACACAAGTTGAAAAATGCGAAAGCTTAAGTCGGCAACGACTCAAGGGTAGTGTTTTGGTTGATGTACGACTTAACGGAACAGATGATAAATCGATACCGAGTCACGACTTAGTTAAGTCGTCTAACCGACCTATCGAGTTACACAGAGGAAAGGTAGAGCAAAATGGTGAAGAGTTAGGTCGTGAACGACCTAACGAGTCAGGAGTTAAGTCGCTGAGGATGGAAACCGTGGATTCTCTGCTGAGTTAATCTCTACCATTGATTTCTTTAGGTCGCCGCATGCTTTTAAGTCGCTGAAGCTGTTTCCGTTGATTCTCTGCCGACTTAATCTGAACCGTTGAAGTCTTAGGTCGTTCTGTTTTGTAAGTCGTAAGACGTGGGAAGTTGTTAGGTCGTCAACGACCTAAGGGATGTTCGTATTCTTTTCATGTGTTTGTTAAGTCACTGAAGGCTTGTATTGTGTTGTTTGTTTTAGGTCGTTGTGTTGTACTTGTAATATGATAAGTCGTTGTTTGTCTTAGGTCGTCGCCGAGTTAAGGTAAGTCGTAGGTCTGAAGCTATAAGTTGGAACCGACTTAGGAGTTGGTAATTTCTATTGAAAAATTGTAACGCCTATAAATAGGCCATGTGAGTCATTTGTAAAGGTTGTTGATTTTTGAATAAAATTCTCTTTTGTTAGCTTTGTGCTTTCATTCAAATTGGTAGTTGAGTGTAATCTCCTATCTCCTCTTTCGGTTAATCGAGTGCGCTCGATTCAACGATTGCAGAAGCCGATTCGCGGAATCAAGTGCGCTTGATCAACGCTTGAAGAATTGAAGATCTTTGAACCCGGTATCGTGCGCAATCAACGAGTTCAGGATAGCTAGAATTCGGTATCTTCGGATCAACGAATTTGGGCATTTCAGTATTCACCAATCCATCGATTGCTACTTTCACCGATTGAAGATTGTTTGTTTTAATCCGCTGCGTCACTTTTGGAGGGCTTATCCAGAAACTACAAAACATTTATATTGAGTATTCCAATAAACTCAGGTTATAATTGAGAAGATAATCAGTTTATACTCCCTTTACCTTATAAATAATTTACTCGGACCTTTTGAATATTGGAACAAATATATATTTCTGTAAAATTCAACAAATTGAAATCTTATAGACATTATTTACACCATTACCAGCTAGTTCTAATAGACTAAAGAAAAAACACGTTACAATAAAAAATGCAAAACATTCAATAATATCCCAAAGTCAAACTTAAGTGTAAGTGTCGAGATATTGCTAAACTTGTGTTATTAGTATGCACTTGGAGCATATAGAAAAAACGTAATGATCAAATTTTCTCAGCATCCAAACACAAATAGAAGAGAGAACTATGTGATGGCATTGTTTATATGGTAAAGATTAGACAAATCAAATCCAAGCACAGCAACAGATGAAAGCGTTTGTATTTACTAGGTTTAAAAAATCTTACCCACAGCCCTATCGGGTTTTACTACATGTAAAGAGAAATTTATGCTTTTGGTTGCTGAAAGGTCACTGAATAATTCCCTAGACAGGTTCATCTCCTCCCTATATATTGTTTCTCATTATTTCAACTATGCAAGTACAGGGAAATTAGTCTCAATAGTAAAGCTAAAACCTTCTAAATTCAAGTGGTTGTAGATTTGGGCTTGGCTTCTGACCTCCTTCATCGCTGCTTTAACCATGTTCAGTAATAAGCACGAAGGAATTCCTTTGACCAAGCTACAACAATTTTTCAGATAATTATTACATCAATAAAAGAATAGATTACAACATTGAACCAAATTTCAGTCAAATGAGTTCAGATATGGTAGCATGGACTATACTCATCTCAAAAGAAGTCCGGATTGGATAGAGCATGTTCAGATCTACAAAAAGAAACCATAAAAATCAGTTTCACGGTAAAGATTAGCCCTCATTTCAAAAGATAAGAGTTGAAAGTTCAGATAAGTAAAGTTGGCGATGCATTTGGCTGCAACAAGGAGTACATAGTAATCCAGTCCCTACCTCTTTTGCGAACGAGGTGGAGAGGGAGGCGATGCGTGAAGGGTGCTAGGCGTTAGTGCGTGGCAGTGGGCTGCGGCAAATGAAGGTAGGGAGGAGATGGCGAAAGGCGGAGGGTGAAGACCGAATCTATGTTCGGAGGTGGGTCGGGCGAGATTGAGGGTGCTGTGTAGGCGGAGCGGGTCTGCCGAGGAGGTGGTTGTGGGATACGGTGGAGGTGATGCACGGAGGGGTGTTAGCTGACATTGCGGCAGGGGAAGAATGGGTTGAGGTCGGAGGAGACGAAGGGGAGCAAGGCCGGAGAGATCTCAGTTGAAGGAAAATAGGAAGGCGGAGGTTCGATAATGGGAAGAGTAGGTTTTGGCAAAATGTAGGAGGAGCAGGTTTTCTCAATGCAAATGTTTATTAATAGTTGGTTTGCAAGCGTAAACTTTTGGTCAGACCGCAAACTTCCAAAATTACCCTTTATATATAATCTTTAATAATAATTGTAAATTGTAATATATGTGATGTCACACTTTTTTTGATGTCAGCATAAACTACAAAAAGGCCCTACTATAGATATTATCAAATCCCTTAAAAGTAGGATCTAACAAATAAACTTACTTTACAAATTCAAAATGTCTCTCTACAAATATTAACAAACATTAATAACACTTAAAAATAAGATCTAATAAATAATTCTTTTTACAAATTCAGAACGCCCTCTACAAATATTATGAAATCTTAACCAATTTAAAATATGATCTAACAAATAAACTTTCATTACAATCTTTATTAATTAATAATGAAAATAAAAATTCAAACTACAAAAAAAAATTAGATACTGAAACACAGAAATAAAAATTCAAACAAAGTACATATGATTTCAACGCAAAATATGATTAAACATTTGTGTTTTTTTTAAATGTGTTGAAAAATATACAATTTATAGAAAATAATTCACGCACGAAGCGCGTGCCGTAACGCTCGTATAAATTATAAGCTTTATATTATACTTCCTTTTTTTTAGAATGAATGAAAGGAAAAGGAAGAGACCAAAAACAACCAAACGAACCAGCATATAATAAATTGAATATAGGGAATATTGAAAGTCGGGCATGCGAATTCTGGAATAATAAAAGCATAGCCGGTGGGTAACTGAATGGACAAAGGAAACCCAAAAGGTTTAAAACGGGTACCGATACGGCTAATCGTTTCGCAGATTTCGTCGTGCACCAGACTCTGAAATACACAAATGAATATACTACGGAGATCAACGTGATGAGACGAACTAGATGGTACATAGATACGAGTGACATGACCCACCTATCAAACTCAATATTCGCTGCCGAAAATGCTGCTAAAACGCCGAAAATAAGATAAACGGGGCTAGAGCAGTCCAAATTCAGCAAAAAGAAATATAATGTCTCACTCAGAAAATGTTTTACATTTTTCTTATGTATAAATATTCAGGTTCCAAAAATATTTTATTTCCATCAAATTTAACTGATTTTAAATTTTAAATTGAAAATTTCACAACTAAACAAACTTACATATTTTCTGATGATAATCTGACATTGTTAGGAACTGGAGATAGTGGTTTTGATGACAACAACCTTTGTAACTTATTTTATTATAACTTATATATTAACACTATTGTCTAGATATATATGAATGTTATTATGCATGATATATATAAGGCAGGTACTGATTATTAAAGACTGTACAGTATAAAGATCAAGGATGAAGAAATCAAGTTTGAAGACTCATGAGTATCAAGATCAAGATTTCAAGACATGTGTCTAGTTTATTGTTAAAAATTCATAATAGCATGGAAATCTTCATTCCGAATTTCATTTGGGATGGAACCCATTTCTACCTTCTTAGTGGCTTACAAACCCACGACAAGTAGCTTACAAACCTACGACAAGTGGCTTACAAACCCACGAACATCCTGGTTTTATACAAGTTCTCGAGTCCTGATGTGAATGAGATATTCTGCAGGAAGAAGATTGCAAAACTACTTCAAAATGGTTTTTCAAAACGATTTTCAAAACTGCTTTTCAAAATATTTTAGCCTTCAAATTATCCTTTCAAATGATTTTCAAATAGATGTTTTAGCCTTAAAATATTCTTTGTTTTTGTGTTTTAAAACATTGTAAAATTAGTTTATTTTACTCTAGAGTCATTTCATTTTGTTTTCATTTCAATACCATTTTCAAAACAAATTTTATATTATTCTTAACATAAGGATGTCGACATCATAGGATACCCCATGTCGACATGGTGGCGGTTGAATTCAAAAGTTTCAATTTTCAAAAGAAGTGTCTATTCGTTTAAATCTCTTCACAAATGGTTATGACTGTTGGTGCTCTATAAAAAGCATTCATAAACGATTTTTTAACTAACTAATTTCATATTTTCTTCACTCCTTCTTCTTCACAAATCCATATTCTAAAATATTCATATTTTTAAGATCGTGCCGAAATTCTACCGAAATCTCAAGTGAATCAAATTAGAATCTCATTCTTGTTTGATTCTCTGCCCACTCTCGAAGATCAAAGTGTTATTCAGAGTTATAGGATCAATTTGTAATCAAAAGTTTATCGAGTCTCTCTATAAGGTGTGGTTGTGCCTGGAAATCAATTGGGTAATCTTGTGGCCCGTAAATCAAGAGAGTTTGCCCCTGACTCGTGAGACAGGAGGGTACCTCAAGGCCTTTAGAAACCAAGGATTGTAATCTCGACTTTGGTATAATAAAAATCTGTATGAGGTGTTTTGCCTTGGTACAGGACTGGATGTAGGGTAACTCCAAACCAGTATAAAATCCGGTGTGTTCTTTCCTTTTACTGTTTTTTATTTACTTTCTGCATTTGTGTTTGATTCTGTGATTGTTCTATGCTTAAGTTCTTCATTTGTTTGTGTCATAATTTTAATTTAGTCCATATAAGTCTTAGAATCCATTAAACACTATTCACCCCCTCTACTGTTAAATTAGCCTTAAGATCCTTAATCCGCACTCCCTTTCAATTGGTATCAGAGCATAGGTTTTCATAGTTTTCATAATCTGAAATTTGAAAAGTTGAAAATGGCATTTTTAGAAAATTTTGTTAATACTAGTTTGAATCTATGCATTTCATCAAAGTATCAGAAGTCTGCATATAGTTTTTATGAAAAATCAAGTTATCTACCGAATTGGTTTGTTATGCAGGAACAGACATGTTATATGGCTTTTGAAGAATCAACAACCAATGGACAAACTGTGCAAATTGAGAAAGATAAATGGATACTTGATAGTGGCTGTTCAAGGCATATGACTGGAAATCCCGAGATACTCAATGACATTATATATCAAGATGGTGGATTGGTCAACTTTGGAGACAACTCAAAAGGATATGTGATTGGCATCGACAATGTTGGTAATTCTAAAACTCCTCTTATTTATGATATTTTGCTAGTTAGGAATTTAAAATATAATCTGCTTAGTATAAGTCAACTATGTGATAAAGGATTTAAAATTAAATTTGGAAAAGATAAGTGTCACATCGACGATAATAAGTCAAATATTATCTTTGAAGGAATTAGGAAGAAAAACATTTACATCCTTAGTATGAAAGTTTCAAATGATAACTTATGTCTTTTGGCTAATACAAGTGACCCTTGGATTTGGCATAAAAGATTTGGTCATTTAAATTTCAAACTGTTATTTAGGTTATCAAAACTTGACTTAGTTAGAGGTCTTCCCAAGTTAAACTTTAAAGTAGATAGTATATGTGATGCTTGCCAATTAGGAAAACTTAAGAAAACTTCATTTAAATTAAAAGATATGATTTCTACTTCTAAACCTCTAGAATTACTTCATTTAGATTTATTTGGTCCATCTCAAGTTCAATCAATTAATCATAATAAATATGTTTTTGTAATTCTAGATGATTATTCTAGATATACTTGGACAATTTTTCTTAAACATAAAAGTGATTCTTTTGAATTATTTAAGAATTTTGCTAAAAGAACTCAAAATCAATTTTCTTTAAAAATAAAAACTATTCGTAGTGATCACGGTGGAGAATTTGAAAATGAAAATTTTGAGAATTTCCGTAATAAAAAAGGAATCACTCATAATTTCTCTTTTCCAAGAACTCCACAACAAAACGGAGTGGTAGAACGTAAGAATAGAACGGTTCAAGAGTGTGCTAGAATAATACTTTCTGATAGTAACTTACCTAAAAACTTTTGGGCTGAAGCAGTCGCTACAGCTTGTTATATATTAAATAGGATTTTAATTAGACCATTAACTAATAAAACACCATATGAATTACTTTACAATAAGAAACCCATAGTAGCTTATTTTAAATGTTTTGGTAGTAAGTGTTTTATTCTTAATACAAAAGATAATTTAGATAAATTTGAACCTAAATCCGACAAAGGTATCTTTATCGGATATTCTAATAGAAGTAAAGCTTTTAGAGTTTATAATTTAAGAACTAACACTATTGAAGAAATAATGCATGTATCTTTTGATGAAAATTTTAAAGATACCGTGCAAATAGAAGATGAAGAAGATTTTGTAACTTTAAATAATGAACCTAATGAAACTAATTGTGAAATTATTCAACCTAATAAAAGAATTAGACTATTAAAAGATCATCCTGTAGAAAATATACTAGGAAATATTGAATCTATAGTTAAAACAAGAAATCAACTAAATAGTATGAGTAATGTAGCTTTTATATCAACTATTGAACCTAAAAATCCAAAGGAAGCATCATCTAATGATTCATGGATTCTTGCTATGCAAGAAGAATTGAATCAGTTCACCAGAAATGTTGTTTGGGAACTTGTTCCTAGACCTGAGGATAAAAGTATAATTGGAACAAAATGGGTTTATAAAAATAAAATGAATGAACTTGGTGAGGTCGTGAGAAATAAAGCTCGTTTAGTCGCGCAAGGTTATTGTCAAGAAGAAGGAATTGATTATGACGAAACCTTTGCACCCGTAGCAAGACTAGAAGCTATCAGGATTCTACTTGCTTTCGCAAATTACAATAATTTCAAGTTATATGGATGTTAAAAGTGCTTTTCTAAATGGTTTTGTAAAAGAAGATGTTTATGTTGAACAACCTCCACTTTTTGAAAATAATGAATTTCCAAATCATGTATATAAATTAAAGAAAGCTTTATATGGTTTGAAATAAGCTCCTAGAGCCTGGTATGAAAGACTAAGATCTTATTTACTACAATCTAGTTTTGAAATTGGTAAAATAGATACAACTCTTTTTATTAAAAGAAACAAAAATGATATTCAATTAGTACAAATATATGTAGATGATATAATATTTGGGTCAACTAATAACATAATGAATAAAGAATTTACAGATATAATGACTAAAGAATTTGAAATGAGTCATATGGGAGAACTAAGCTTCTTCTTAGGATTTCAAATCAAACAATTAGATAAAGGAATTTTCATTAGTTAAGAAAAATATGCCAAGGATTTAATTAATAAATTTGGATTGACCACTTCTAGTAGGAAACCAACTCCAATGACAATTAATGTAGCTTTAAGTAAAGAAGATAAATCAAAAGATGTTGATTAAAAATTATATAGGGGAATGATTGGTTCGCTGCTTTATATAACAACAAGTCGTCCTGACATCATGCATAGTGTCTGTCTCTATGCAAGATACCAATCTCAACCTAAAGAAACTCACTTAAAAGCTGTTAAAAGAATTTTAAGATATGTAAAACATACTTTAGATTATGGTTTATTTTACCCTAAAAATGATGTATTTGATTTAATTTCATATTGTGATGCTGATTACGCTGGTTGTAAATCAGACCGAAAAAGTACAAGTGGAACTTGTCACTTTCTAGGACATTCTCTGGTTTCTTGGTTTAGTAAGAAGCAAAACACTGTATCCTTGTCAACAACTGAAGCAGAATATATATCTGCTGCTTTGGCTTGTTCTCAAGTTATATATATGCAACAAACTTTAAAAGATTTTGGATTAACTATAACAAAATCACCAATTTATTGTGATAATACTAGTGCAATAAACTTATCTGAAAATCCAACTCATCATGCTAGAACAAAACATATTAATATTAGACATCATTTTCTTAGAGATAATATAAGTAAAGAAGTCATAACTCTTGAATATATTAATACTGAAAAACAAATTGTTGATATATTAACCAAACCATTAAATGAACAAAACTTTACTAAATTTAGAAGAGAATTAGGTATATGTTCATTAACTGAAATATAAATTATAAATAATACAAGTATAGTTAATAATTAATATAAATAAAAATTTCTCAAAAATTGAACTGGGCATGTCGACATGACCCATCCCCCTATGTCGACATACAGGCCGAGATTTTCAAATTTAAATTTCCCTATAAAATTAGTTATTTGGTTATATATTTATATATATTTCGACTTTTACTCCTTTCCTCTGTTCTATTCTCTGTAATAAACTTATAAAACAGTAAATTAATGGCTTCCTCTTCTAATAATGAACCTTCTTCACCCACTTCTCCTCATTCTGGCCCTTTTCAACGTTCTACACACATACGAGTCATCAAATTACAAGAGAAGATGAAAGATTTGCTTCAAATGATGACGGAAATTCAAGTGAGTCAACTGCGAATGGCTAGAGAACAAGATAGGCAAGGCAGAATTCTTAGGAATTTACAAAAATCCTTATGGATAACCACGCCAGTCCCATTGTCATCGAAGAATCGTCACAAGCCATGGATTTTGAAGAAGAAGAGCCTATGGAAGAACCACAAGAGAACCAAGAAGAAGAACATCCTCTGCCGAATTCGGATGTTCATATGGACGAAGACGATGGCATGATTTGCGTTGGAGAGGTCCTTTTTGACGCTAATGGGAACTTGGTCGAACAACATGGAAACTTTTGTCTCCACTATCCAAATTGTTCGGTCTATAAATCACCAATAGTTAAGGGTCCTCGTTAAGCGTTTTTCGTTTTTCTCTTTCTTAATTGTATATTAGTTTGTTAATTTGTATATAAAGTGTTTTCTTAATTAATGTTCTTCTAAAAACAATATTTGGTGTATAAAATCTTGAATTCCATTTAACTTAGGATGCTATATTTAACTCATACATAGTTATTATTCTTATGTCATATGTTTGTTTATCTCATTTTCTATTAAGTTCAAGGTTTATAGGTTATTGTTATGTTGATGACAAAGGGAGAGAAGTTATATAAAATAGTAGGCTTGGAGTAAGGGGGAGTTGTTGGTGTAAGGGGGAGTTATGGTATGATCGAAGTGGTAAGTATATTTTATAAGGTTGTCATCATCAAAAATGGGGAGATTGTTAGGAATTGGATATAGTGGTTTTGATATGACAACAACCTTTGTAACTTATTTTATTATAACTTATATACTAACACTATTTTCTAGATATATATATGAATGTTATTATGCAGGATATATATAAGGCAGGTACTGATTATTGAAGACTGTACAGTATAAAGATCAAGGATGAAGAAACCAAGTTTGAAGACTCATGAGTATCAAGATCAAGATTTCAAGATATGTGTCTAGTTTATTGTAAAAACTTCATAATAGCATGGAAATCTTCATTCCGAATTTCATTTAGGATGGAACCCATTTCTACCTTCTTAGTGGCTTACAAACCCACGACAAGTAGCTTACAAACCTACGACAAGTGGCTTACAAACCCACGAACATCCTGGTTTTGTACAAGTTCTCGAGTCCTGATGTGATGAGATATTCTACAGGAAGAAGCTTGCAAAAGTACTTCAAAATAGTTTTTCAAAACGATTTTCAAACTGCTTTTTAAAATATTTTAGCCTTCAAATTATCTTTTCAAATAGATGTTTTAGCCTTAAAATATTCTTTGTTTTTGTGTTTTCAAACATAGTAAAATTAGTTTATTTTACTCCAGAGTCATTTCATTTTGTTTTCATTTCAATACCATTTTCAAAACAAATTTTATATTATTCTTAACATAGGGATGTCGATTTCATGGGATACCCCATGTCGACATGGTGGCCGTTGAATTCAAAAGTTTCAATTTTCAAAAGAAGTGTCTATTCGTTTAAATCTCTTCACGAATGGTTATGACTGTTGGTACTCTATAAATAGCCTTCACAAACGAATTTTTTAACTAACTAATTTCATATTTTCTTCACTCCTTTTTTTCCACAAATCCATATTCTAAAATATTCATATTTTTAAGATCGTGCCGAAATTCTGCCGAAATATCAAGTGAATCAATGTAGAATCTCATTCTTGTTTGATTCTCTGCCCTCTCTCGAAAATCAAAGTGCTATTCAGAGTTATAGGATCAATTTGTAATCAAAAGTTTATCGAGTCTCTCTATAAGGTGTGGTTGTGCCTGGAAATCAATTGGGTAATCTTGTGGCCCGTAAATCAAGAGAGTTTGCCCTGGACTCGTGAGACAGGAGGGTACCTCAAGGCCTTTAGAAACTGAGGATTGTAATTTCGACTTTGGTATAATAAAAATCTTTATGAGGTGTTCTGCCTTGGTACAGGACTGAATGTAGGGTAACTCCGAACCAGTATAAAATCCGGTGTGATCTTTCCTCTTACTGCTTTTTATTTACTTTCTGCATCTGTGTTTGATTCTGTGATTGTTCTGTGATTAAGTTCTTCATTTGTTTGTGTCATAATTTTAATTTAGTCCATATAAGTCTTAGAATCCATTAAACACTATTTACCCCACCCTCTAGTGTTAAATTAGCCTTAAGATCCTTAATCCGCACTCCCTTTCAGACACTTGCTACGTTTAAATAGACGCATACCAAATATCAAATTTTCATTGCAAAAATTTATTGTTTATTTTCATGAATGTTTTTAGTTAATTACGTTATTAAGGATCGTTAAAAATTTTGAGTCGTTGCACTCTCCTCCACTCAAAACTTTTCGTCCCGAAAAGGAACAAGGTAGGAGAATAGAAGCAACAGAAAGGAAAGATAGATTTGAAATACATAGTACCGGATACAACAATTAATTCAAAACCATACAAATTTCATTTTTTGGACATCTTATTACTTACATTTATATTATATACTATTCAATTACATGTTCTCATTACATTCAAACTTTTTTGCCAAGTAAGTTTTACTAATCTTTCTTAGTGTAATTGAGCACTATACAAGTTTACCTATTATTTACAACATTTCTATTAATCAAATTTAGTTTGAACATTTTATTACTTAAGTTCTCTCTTGTATAACCTTCAATTACATATTCACATTACATTTTAACTTTTTGAATATTTCTGGTAAATTATATATGTTTTAGAGTGCAATTGAGTATTTTACAAATAAATTTTATCCAAGTTCAACTGTTTCAAGTTATTTCAATTCCATTTCTCATTTTAGACACTCCAATTATTCAATTTTTTTTGCTTCATTTCAATAATTGAAAACCATCACTTAACATAAAACTTAAAAGTTAAATTTGCGGTTTCACTTCAAACCATTTTGAAATAAATATATACATATATATATTTTGTACATCAAATCATACTCAAGAAATTCAAATCAAATCCATTTCCAAAACAAAAGTGTAGCAAATCTACTAAGTGGTCTCCCCACTTTGAGACTCAAAAATGAATGTCGATGATGCTGCAGTCATCATCAAAATTATTTTCTAGCGACATAAGAGGTGAGTAATGACTTACTTCTTTTAAAAATTCTTTGGAAACAATTTCCATTCGAAAATACTTTCAAATAATATATTTTTTTCAAAATTTTGAAAACCAAATTTTGAAAACACCGAAAATTAAATTCTCGAATCCCTAATTTAAATTCATTTCATTTGAAAATTAGATTTGTAAATCATGTTTTAAAAAATTTCATCTCCTTATAATATACAACAAAAGTTAACGGTTTAGGAATGTTAACAAAACAATAAATGATAATATAGTATTATCATTTCTAACAACCAATTCATTTAACTATCTAATTTCAGAAAATTATACTTTTATATATAAAATATAATCATACACAAAATTATTTCATTTACCAATTTTGAAAACAATATTGTGTCAATTTGCTCTGTTCAAGTGTTTTGGAATTCATATCGATAGCGTTAGCTAGACGAATCGATCGTAACCCAAAATTCAAACTTAACAACTCAAACAACACAATATAAAACATTTTTATATTAATTACAAATACGCTCCCTTATAGGATGATTCAGAAATGGATTTTAGAATAAGGATAGAGATTCAAATTTAAAGGGATGCTAATCAAAGAAAATTCTAACTAAGAAGATAGGCTCGAAAGGAAGATAAGATAATTAAATTACAAAAGAGGAAAGATGTATAGACTTATATTAATCACGACGACCTTAACCGGGTCAACCGAGACTCCATTTTCAGAAACAATATGCCCAAGGAATCGGACTTCGTCCCTCCAGAAATGGCATTTAGAATTTTGGCTTTCTACTGATGACTCCTAAGAGTTTCCAGCACATTGCCCAAATGTGACTCATGTTTCTTCTCAGACTTAGAAAAGACGAGGAAAATGAAGACAAACTTGTTGAGAACATCGTGGAAAACGCGATTCATGAGATCGACGAAGAAGGCATATGCATTGGTTAATCCAAAGGGCATGACTAACCATTCGTAGAAACCATTCTCTATTCAGAAAGCCGTCTTGGGGATGCTCTCCTCAGCTATACGAAGCTAGTGAAAACCGGTGGCAAGATCGAGCTATAGGAATAAGATCGATGCAGAATTCAATTTCCCGCTTGGGAGGAAGAGAAGTTGTAACAACCCGGGATTTTGTAAAAGTTAGTTATCGTTATTACACGATTAAAATTGCTAACAAATTTGCTATTGGAATTTTAATCAAGTTGAAATTCTTTTATGATTTGGTGAATTATACGTGGACTTTAAAAATTATCGTGGCTCATATTTTTTGTTGATGCCGTGATGATATTCACTACCGTTCCCTTTTTAAAAAAATTAAACCCGTTCCCCTTTCTTTTCATTTTCTCATTCACAAGCCCTAAAACAAACGAGAGCGAAAAGAGAAATGGCGGCTCCAATTCTTCGTGGCTGATAGGGTTTCGATTTGTCGATTTTGAACGACTTTGTGATGCCACGGCTTCGTCTCAGATCGGCTGCTTCTTTTTCGTAGAAAAGGTAAGTGATTTTCTCACTCACATTTGTAATTCATACCCTTTTATTCGTAAATCCTGTCGCTTGATTTTTGGTTATCACTGCTTTGAATTGGTGATTTTGTCTATATTGGGCTTCGGCCATTCGATTTTGTTTAGATGCCTGAGATGATTTTTGGACTTTGTCAATTCGTATATATTGTGATTTCTTAGTACTCACGGCTTTGATCGATTTCCTTGGTCATCGTGTCTCTGACTTGATTTTGAACTGCATATTATTTTTGGCTTTAATTGTTTTGAGCTGTTCATTTTCGTGGTCATCACTGTTCGATTTTGGTTTGACGATATTGAGTTCATTCGCGACCATCACGATTTCGATTCCTGTCGACTTTGGTCACGGGAATTAATGATGTTGGTTTTGCGAAAATACTTTAGATGATAATTTGCTGGGTTTTGCAATTGCTTTCAGTGTTAACTTCGAAGTTGTTTTTTTTTGAACTTGCGACATACTTGTTGTCCACGGTCCATTTGATTTTAACTTGATTCTGTTCTGTGAATCTCTGGCTTTACTGAACTGCCTTGAACACGGTCATTTTAAGCTTGGTTGTTTCTTTGTATTGTGTTCCCTGTGTACATCACTGTTTTACGTCTGGTTACTTGTGCAGTTGCCTTGTACATGCTGAGTTATTACTCTGGCCTGTCTCATGTTGCCTGTACTTTGATCTTGTTTCAATGATGCATTATGTTGTTTCAGTTGTATGTACTATGTGCTCGAGTCTGATTCATATAGTCTTGCTTCCATCATGAGTCCACTGTCCTTGGCTTAACGAATAATTTTTGTAGATCTGACTTTGACTCATCTAGATACCCTGCTGTAGTTTGCAGTGTGCATTCATGTGTTATGTTGGATCACCACTGCTAACATGTACATACATGCATGTATCATTGTTATCTTGATGGACTTTATTCGAGGCAGTTTGCATACAGTTGCATTATTATTCTTGTGATTGTGTCTCAGTGATGCATTGCAATTGTTGTTGGTTTGATGTTGAAATCACTTGTTCTTTGTGAGTTTCCTGTCCACTTGCCGTCTGGATTAGCTTGTCTTTTGATTCAACTTGAATCTGTACATTCATGTTGTATTTGCCTTGAGTTCCATGTTGACTTCACCTTGAACCCTATGTGTAGTTGTTGTCTTCTTGTACATGTCTTCACTGCGTAGTTGACTCATCCATGTATATGTGTAGCTTAGTTGCATATATACTTCGCTGTGTTCATGGAGTTGAGTTTGATACTGGTACATATGCTTGTTTATCTCTTACCAGACCTGTAGCCTTTGTGTTGACTCTGTTTTACTGTAGCTGATTTTCACATGTACACTGCTTGACTTTGTGGTCGGGTTCCTTCATGTGGTTAGTGTTCTTGTATCATCACTGTTGTGTGTTGTGCCTTGGTCTTTGTTGTTGGGTTTGACTGACCACACATGTACCTGCTTGCATCTTTGAATTTGGTTAGATGGTACTGACCAGTTGAGTTTGAGTCGTATAACTCGAACTTGATCTCGAATTGGTGCCAATTGCTCCTGATTTATTGATCTTTTGTGTATTTCATCACTGTTGTGGCGAGGCAGTCCACGCGTGCGTGTACTGCAGCCAAACCGAAGTGATGTTTTAATTGACATTTCAATTGTTTGAATTGTTTGTGTTCAATTCAATATTTGAAACTGTATTTTGGTTTGGGTTGATTTGGTCATTTTGAGATTTTCTAATTATCTATTTGATAAATAGATTATGAGTTTCTAATTATTTATTTAATAATTAGATTTTGTTGTTAATTATCGTTTAGACAATTCTGTTGTTTCTAAGTTATCTTCATTGAAAACCTTTTTATTTATCCTCGTTGATAACTTGAATTTGCTTATTTGTTGTTTAACACTGTTTAGTGTTATATCTGCCGTTATCTGATTCTCTTATCGAAGAGTTGGATAGACGAGATTTCTGTGACTATCGTCTATTTGGTTATTGATTATTATTGCTTCTATGCATTAATAACTGAGTTTGAATTAGACTGACCCGTGTATTATTTTCTTTTGAATTTAATACTCGGGTCAGACCGAGTTATTTCAGGTTGTAGATATCTTGCTTTGGGTTGCTGCTTGAGCTATGAAGTCTCTTCATATCTTTTGGAGTAGTCGTCGTCATTTTGTAGTAGTCAGTGTATCTGATCTAGGTTGATATGTATTCATGTATATTAATCGATAATGTACTTGTATATATAACTTCCAGAGTCGACAGTTGTAGTTGTATCATATGTATTGTGTCAAATGTATTGTAACTGACATTAGTTATATATATATGTGAGACTTTTATTATCTGTGTTCTGCATTTAGCTTATCTGTGTTATTATTATATATATTGTCCTAAACTATTATGAACCATCGTAGTTCGTTTTATACTGGAATTGGGTATGTCGATGGTAGTATAAATAAGAGATGAAAAATAAAAATATATACCACTCCTATCGAGATAACCAATAGTAGTGTAAGGCCCAACTACGGATGGCCCCTCCTATCCAGCCTTATTCTTCGTAATAACGGACAGTATTTCTTTTAATACTCTTTGTTATTGTGAGCATAGAGGTGGGGCGTCACAGTTGGTATTAGAGCTTGGGGTTTATGGACGTAATATAAAACATAACTTAGATGGAACATGTGTTACAACTATTTGTCGATGTTTTTAGTTGTGCTTTGAGTCAAAACTAAAGTTTTGAAATATTGATGAAATTTTTAAATATCTTTATTTAAAAATAAAAGTGAAACTGTGTTTTGATGATTGATTAATTTGTGTTCTGTTTATCAGAGTGCGCAGCGGAAATAGTAGGGCTGTCTTCACTGTGTACGGCTGATAACCTTTTTGATTTAAAAATCAAAATATGAAAATGAAATAAATTTCATTTGTTGTTTACATAGCTGGGTTTATTTTGTTTCTTTGAAAATTTCGAATCCGATTTGAGGATTCGAAGCGATTGCAGTTATGTGATTTCTGTTGAGATTTTGCTGTTTTGAATTATCTTCATTGAAGATACATTCGAATGATTTCTTTGTTCATTTTGTAGTATACGTGCAAATTTGAGTTGCACGTTACTGCATTGATTTTACGTTGAACCGATGTTTGGTTTAAACGTATTCTGTTGCCGTTATTCTATAACGGGATTTTTACACCGATGTTAAATTTTTGAAGCAAGGTGTTTTGTTGACATTTTTAATGAATGAAAATTCACTGGTATTATATTTTGATGTGAATTATTTTGATTAGATTTTGACGTATATAAAATACTGTCGTTTTGACTTCAGTAATCGTCAAATTTTAAAAGTGGATTTTCAAGCGGTTATTCCGCAATGCTGATTTTGAGATTCGTTTTACGATGTTTTGGGAAGTGCAATTTCCTTTTCGAAATTGCTACTGAGGTTGCTGTTTTAATCACGTGTTCTGAAAATTGTTTTAATTTTTTTACAGTTTACGCTTTCAAAAGAATGAGGAAGCGATTTAAACGCTTCAGCAAAATTGAGGACTATGAACCCTCACTTTTACTGTTTTGCTTAATTCCGGACTTGTCCGTTTGAGAACGTAAAATGTTAATTATATAAAATACAAAAATTTTACAGTTTGCGCTTTCAAAAGAATGAGAAAGCGATTTAAACGATTCAGCAAAATCGAGGACTATGAACCCTTACTTTTACTGATTCGCTTAATTCCGAACTTGTCCGTTTGAGAATGTAAAATGTTATTTTTACAAAATACACAATTTTGCACTTTCAAGGAAATGATGAAGAGAATCAAATGATTTAGTAAAACTCATGGTATGGGACATGTGCGTTTGCTATTTCGGTTAATTCCAGACTCGTTAATTGAAATATTTGATGTTTTGTTGATTTTGATGATTTTGTGTGCTTTCGAGCCACTATGATGGACCTTCGGGTCATATGTTGGACCTTCGGGTCATATGATGGACCTTCGGGTCAAATACCAGTACTAGACCTTCGGGTCACTTTGCGGACCTTCGGGTCATTTGTTGGGCGCCAAAATTATGATGAGTACTTGGTAGGCTTCGGCCATTTGTTGATGCACGTGCGGCGTAGCTAAAAACTCACCATCTGATGGAATCGATCCACCTTTTACGTTGATTTTCTAGATTATCTTAATTGATTTCTAGATATTTGTTGTTTCTAATTATCTGCAGGTAATTTGATATTTGCTGTTATGAGATTTAATTATCGTATCGGTAATTAGATATTTGCTGTTATGAGATTTAATTATCGTATCGATAATTAGATATTTGCTGTTATGAGATTTAATTATCGTATCGATGATTAGATATTTGCTGTTATGAGATTTAATTATCGTATCGATAATTAGATATTTGTTGATTTCTGATTATCGTTTTTGATAATTAGATATTTGTTGATTTCTGATTATCGTTTTTGATAATTAGATATTTGTTGAATTGAGATTTCTGATTATCATTTTTAATAATTAGATATTTGTTGATTTCTGATTATCGTTTTTGATAATTAGATATTTGCTTATTTGAGATTTCTGATTATCGTTTTTGATAATTAGATATTTACTGATTTGAGATTTCTGATTATCGTTTTTGATAATTAGATATTTGTTGATTTCTGATTATCGTTTTTGATGATTAGATATTTGTTGATTTGTGATTTCTGATTATCGTTTTTGATAATTAGATATTTGTTGATTTCTGATTATCGTTTTTGTTAATTATATATTTGTTGAATTGAGATTTCTGATTATCGTTTTTTATAATTAGATATTTGTTGATTTTTGATTATCGTTTTTGATAATTAGATATTTGCTGATTTGAGATTTCTGATTATCATTTTTGATAATTAGATATTTGCTGATTTGAGATTTCTGATTATCGTTTTTGATAATTAGATATTTGTTGATTTCTGATTATCGTTTTTGTTAATTAGATATTTGTTGATTTGAGATTTCTGATTATCTGATGTTTTCTAATTATCGTTTTTGATAATTAGATATTTGTTGATTTCTAATTATCGCTTTTGATAATTAGATATTTGTTGATTTGTGATTTCTGATTATCGTTTTTGATAATTAGATATTTGTTGATTTCTGATTATCGTTTTTGATAATTGGATATTTGTTGATTTGAGATTTCTAATTATCGTTTTTGATAATTAGATATTTGTTGATTTGAGATTTCTGATTATCGTTTTTTATAATTAGATATTTTGTGACGCCCCACCTCTATGCTCATAATAACAAAGAGTATTAAAAGAAATACTGTCTATTATTACGAAGAATAAGGCTGGATAGGAGCGACCATCCGTAGTTGGCCTTACACTAATATTGGTTATCTCGATAGGAGTGGTATATACTTTTTGTTTTTCATCTATTATTTATTTACTCCCATCGACACACCCAATTATCAGTATAAAACAAACTACGATAGTTCATAGTAGTTTAGGACATTAGATATAACAATAACACGGATAATATAAATGCGGAACACAGATTAACAAAAATCTCATATATATATATAACCGATGTCAGTTACAATATAGTTGACACGATACATATGATACAACTACAACTGTCGACTCTAGAAGTTATATATACAAGTACATTATCGACTAATATACATGAATACATATCGTTCTATACAATGACACGACTACTACAAAATGACACTGACAACTTCAGAGGATGTGAAAAGTCTTCAAATCCCGAACAGCAACTCAAAGAAGGAAATCTACAACCTGAAATAACTCGGGTCTGACCCGAGTATTACATTCAAAAGAAAATAATACACGGGTCAGTCTAATTCAACTCAGTTATTAGTGCATAGAAGCAATAATAATCTCAAATAGATGACAGTCACAGAAATCACGTATATCCAACTCTCGATACGAGAATTGGATAACAACAGATATAACACCAACAATGTAAATCAACAAATCGGCAATCTCAAAACGATCAATCGAATCATAATTCAACTCCAAAACATTGATATTAACCAACGAAACAATCCAACAAATCGAAACATCGATTTAAAGCTGTCGAAATTGATAGGGCTGCAGTACACGCACGCGTGTACTGCCTCGCCACTATCGCGGGAGATACACAAAAACTCAGTGAAAATCACAATGATCCCAAGGTCAAACCCCGAAGTACCGGATTCAACTCAATTGAATTCAAAAACAAATCCCAACAGGGGGGAAAAACTGCAAAACACATGCAACTGCAGACATAAGCGAATACGAAGCAACCACCACGATAACCGTGGTAAGCAACAGGAAATCCCAATCTCAATAATGCCGAAGTCACAGACTATAGTTCAAAATCAGTGAATCAACTGGACAGCAAAAGATTTCAAATCTATATGAAATACAAACCAATGTTCAACAATGTAGAAGTGTCAAAGCACAGAGTAAAACTTATGTTCGGCAATCAAAGAAATGCTCAACAAGTCAAAGACTGGGTGCAGACACGTGAATGTACACCAGACCAGAGTGTCAACTTGCAAGTCAACAAGCAACAGGGAATTCATGTATGGAGGCAGAACAATAATGCAAACAACAGACCACAATTGAATTCAACATCAGTTCACAACTCAAGTGAAACAGCCGGAAGGAAATGCGACTAAATACAAGACAAACGAGACTATCAACAAAATGGAATCATCAAGCCAACGCTGTGCACATGCATCAAGCACAAAACAGTATCAACATGAATCAGGAGCGTGCAACCGAGTGATACATGCAATGCAACACAGTGGATGAAACTGAAGGAATGCAATATGACTCAAAGCATATACAGGAATGCAACTAAGTGCAAATGAAAGTATCAGGTTTGAACAAGATGGTGAAACCACCAGAATTTAGTATCAAGTAAGTTCGACCAACAGTAAACAGTGCAGACTACCCTAGATGACGACTACCCGATCTCAATGTATCAGTAACCTAAGCTAGTGTGAATCAGATGTGAGTTGAACTCACATACTCTCACATAACAAAGCGGCCGAAGTCAATTTCTCAAGTGGTTTGACAAAGAACAAAAATTTACAGTATAATCGAAATCAGAAGATAACAGGTCAGTGAATAACAAAGTCATGATACTAGTGCAAAAACATCAAAACCAACTTTCCATGAAAACAAGGTCGAACAAACTGTGCCGAAGACACAGATACCCAGTAAAATAGTTTAATCTACAGGTCAATACCAGCATCACAAAATGATTCATGGCCGAGAGACCAACATCGAAACCCAGGCAAAGACGAGGTAACAAGTTAACACACGTCTGCGACCCAAAGGTCAATACATCAAACTGTAGTTACAAGTTCGAAAATCGAACAAACCAAAATCATCACAAAATCAGGGAAAGCAAAAGAGGCAACATGAATCGAAATCAACCATTCCCAGTACAAGACAAAAGTCGAACTGCCTTAATCAATGTGTATCGAATTAGATGTGGGGGAATTAACCACTCACCTCTGTTGGCGAGCGTTGATCGGAGGGCTGAAGTCAAACGATGATCTTGTTCGCTTGAACGACTCGAAGTCGCGGCATCACGAGTCGATCGGAGCCCTACATCGGAGAAGACGAGGCCGCCATTCTTCGAATTCACGAAAGCCCTAATTGTTGGGGGAACGAACGAGAAAATTTTTGTAGCCGCCATTGTAGTTTTTCTCGTTCGGTTTAGGTTTAGGGTTAGAAAATGAGAAAAAAATGAAGGAGGGGGATCCGGTTATTTTCTTAAGGGAACGACCTCCATATGAAATTTATCACAACACTTAATAAAAGAAAATATGGCTAGTATATAAAGTTTTCTTCTTTAAAGCCCACAATCTCTTTTTACAAATTTACAAAAAGATTTCAATTCGATTTAAATTCCAATAACACTCTGACGAACAATAAAATCATCATCTTGATGATAATTAAAATCTGTAAATTCCCGGGTTGTTACAGACTCCCCTCCTTATAAAAATTGCGTCCCCGCAATTTTCATAATTAAAGTTGTCAATAACAATTATATTTCTAACATAAACTGGTTAAGCTAGAAAAGTACAGATCGGGAACACAAATATCAAAGAAATCATTCAATTTCGTAAAAGAAGTTCACCAATTTCTCAACAAAAATCTAATTATCAATAGATAATCAGAAAACAGTAAAACTGGATAAACACAATTATCAGCACTATTCAATTATCGACCAGACAATTAGAATTCAGAAATCACAAAACAGCAATGTCTAATTATCGATATGATAATTAGAAAACAGCAAATCTAATCATCAACAAAGATAATTTAGAAAACACAAAACACATATTGCAAAATCGCAAATATCTAGTTATTCAACACACAATTAGAAAATACGAACTTCATAATCAACCAATTCAAGATATTAACAGAGATAGAGATAGATAGAAAACAGTGATTCAATTAAAATCAGCAAACATCAATTATCTAATTATCTCAAACGATAATCAGAAGACAAATTAGCACATATCTAATTACCACAACCGGTAATTAAAAATTTCAAATCAACAAATATTCAATTATCAAAACGATAATCAAATTTCAAATTCAACAAATATTCGATCATCAGAAACGATAATCAAATTTCAAATTCAACAAATATTCGATTATCAAAAACGATAATCAAATTTCTCAAATCAACAAATATTCGATTATATAAAAAAATGATAATCAAATTTCTCAAATCAACAAATATTCGATTATCAAAAACGATAATCAAATTTCAAATTCAACAAATATTCGATTATCAAAAACGATAATCAAATTTTCAAATTCAACAATTATTTGATTATCTCAAGCGATAATCAAATTCCAAATTCAATAAATATTTAATTATCAAAAGCGATAATTAAATCTCAAATCAGCAAATATTTAATTATCAAAAGCGATAATTAAATCTCAAATCAGCAAATATTTAATTATCAAAAGCGATAATTAAATCTCATATCAACAAATATTTAATTATCTAAAGCGATAATTAAATCTCAAATCAGCAAATATTTAATTATCAAAAGCGATAATTAAATCTCAAATCAGCAAATATTTAATTATCAAAAGCGATAATTAAATCTCATATCAACAAATATTTAATTATCAAAAGCGATAATTAAATCTCAAATCAGCAAATATTTAATTATCAAAAGCGATAATTAAATCTCAAATCAACAAATATTTAATTATCTAAAGCGATAATTAAATCTCAAATTAGCAAATATTTAATTATCAAAAGCGATAATTAAATCTCAAATCAGCAAATATTTAATTATCAAAAGCGATAATTAAATCTCATATCAACAAATATTTAATTATCAAAAGCGATAATTAAATCTCAAATCAGCAAATATTTAATTATCAAAAGCGATAATTAAATCTCAAATCAACAAATATTTAATTATCTAAAGCGATAATTAAATCTCATATCAACAAATATTTAATTATCTAAAGCGATAATTAAATCTCAAATCAGCAAATATTTAATTATCAAAAGCGATAATTAAATCTCATATCAACAAATATTTAATTATCAAAAGCGATAATTAAATCTCAAATCAGCAAATATTTAATTATCAAAAGCGATAATTAAATCTCAAATCAACAAATATTTAATTATCTAAAGCGATAATTAAATCTCAAATCAGCAAATATTTAATTATCTAAAGCGATAATTAAATCTCATATCAACAAATATTTAATTATCTAAAGCGATAATTAAATCTCAAATCAGCAAATATTTAATTATCAAAAGCGATAATTAAATCTCAAATCAGCAAATATTTAATTATCAAAAGCGATAATTAAATCTCATATCAACAAATATTTAATTATCAAAAGCGATAATTAAATCTCAAATCAGCAAATATTTAATTATCAAAAGCGATAATTAAATCTCAAATCAACAAATATTTAATTATCTAAAGCGATAATTAAATCTCATATCAACAAATATTTGATTATCTAAAGCGATAATTAAAAGCAACAATTATCTGATTATCAAAAACGATAATCAGAACTCATATCAACAAATATCTAATTATCACAAGCGATAATTAGAAACAACAAATATCCGATTATCAAAAATGATAACCAGAACTCATATCAACAAATATCTAATTATCACAAGCGATAATTAGAAACAACAAATATCTGATTATCAAAAACGATAACCAGAACTCATATCAACAAATATCTAATTATCACAAGCGATAATTAGAAACAACAAATATCTGATTATCAAAAACGATAACCAGAACTCATATCAACAAATATCTAATTATCACAAGCGATAATTAGAAACAACAAATATCTGATTATCAAAAACGATAACCAGAACTCATATCAACAAATATCCAATTACCTGCAGATAATTGGAAACAACAAATATCTAGAAATCAATTAAGAAGACTAGAAAATCAACATAAAAGCTTGGATCGATCCCATCAGATGGCGAGTTTTTAATTCGCCGCACGTGCATCTCAGAGTGGCCGAAGCCTACCAAGTACTCAACATAATTTTGGCGCCCATCAGATTGACCCGGAGGTCCGCAGAGTGACCCGAAGGTCTAGTACTGGTATTTGACCCGAAGGTCCGCAGAGTGGCCCGAAAGCCCAACAAATGACCCGAAGGTCCGCAGAGTGGCCCGAAAGCCCAACAAATGACCCGAAGGTCCTCATAGTGGCTCGAAAGCACACGAAATCATCAAATATTTCAATTAACGAGTCCGGAATTAACCGAAATAGCAAACGCACATGTCCCATACCACGTGTTTTACTAAATCGTTTGATTCTCTTCATCGTTTCCTTGAAAGTGCAAAATTGTGTATTTTGTAAAAATACATTTCACATTCTCAAACGGACAAGTCCGGAATTAAGCGAATCAGTAAAAGAAAGGGGTCATAGTCCTCGATTTTGCTGAAACGTTTAAATCGCTTCCTCATTCTTTTGAAATCGCAAACTGTAAAATTTTTGAAAACAATTTTATTTATTTTGTAAAATAACAATTCACATTCTCAACTGGACAAGTCCGGAGTTAAGCGAAACAGTAAAAGAAAGGGGTCATAATCCTCGATTTTGCTGAATCGTTTAAGTCGCTTTCTCATTCTTTTGAAAACGCAAACTGTTAAAAATTTATAAAACAATTTTCATTTTAGAACGATTTTCCCATCACGTGATTAAAACAACAATATTAGTAACAATTTCGATAAGGAAATTGTACTTCTCAAAATACCGTAAAAACGGTCACAAATCAGTATTGCGGAATAACCGCTTGAAAATCCACTTTTAAAATTTTGGCTGTTACTGAAGTCAAAGCGATAGAAATTTTAAAACATCAAATATCTCATCAAAGGATTCACATCAAAATGTGACATCAGTGAATTTTCATTTATTAAAATTGTCAACAAAACACCGTGCCTCAAAAATTCAGCATTGGTGTAATAAGTCCGTTATAAAAATAACGGCAACAAAATACGTATCATAACCAAGCATCGGTTCAACGTAAAATAAATGCAATAACGTGCAATTCAAATTTTTTGCACGTATTACAAAATGAACAAAGAAATCATTCAAATGTATCTTCAATGAAGATAATTCAAAACAGCAAAAATCTAATCACTAGATGATTAGTACAAAAGAAAGCCAGCGGAAATTTCAACAAAAATCACATATCTGCAATTTCTTCGAATCCTCAATTTGGATTCGAAATTCTCAAAGAAACAAATAATTACAGCTATGTAAACAACAATTGGAATTCATATCAATTTCGTATTTTGATTCTTAAATCAAAAAGATTATCAGTTGTACTCAGCGAAGACAGTTTCACTGTTTCCGCTGCGCACTCTGATAAATAGAACACAAATCAATCAAATCATCAGAATACAATTTCATCCAAACAACAAAGCACAATTCCACTTTTATTTTTAAATAACGATATTTAAAAATTTCATCAAAATTTCAAAACTTTAGTTTTGACTCCAATTACAGATAAAACATCGACCTACAGTTGTAACATATGTTCCATCCAAGTTATGTTTTATATTATGTCCATAAACCCCAAGCTCTGATACCAACTGTGACGCCCCACCTCTATGCTCATAATAACAAAGAGTATTAAAAGAAATACTGTCTATTATTACGAAGAATAAGGCTGGATAGGAGCGACCATCCGTAGTTGGCCTTACACTAATATTGGTTATCTCGATAGGAGTGGTATATACTTTTTGTTTTTCATCTATTATTTATTTACTCCCATCGACACACCCAATTATCAGTATAAAACAAACTACGATAGTTCATAGTAGTTTAGGACATTAGATATAACAATAACACAGATAATATAAATGCGGAACACAGATTAACAAAAATCTCATATATATATATAACCGATGTCAGTTACAATATAGTTGACACGATACATATGATACAACTACAACTGTCGACTCTAGAAGTTATATATACAAGTACATTATCGACTAATATACATGAATACATATCGTTCTATACAATGACACGACTACTACAAAATGACACTGACAACTTCAGAGGATGTGAAAAGTCTTCAAATCCCGAACAGCAACTCAAAGAAGGAAATCTACAACCTGAAATAACTCGGGTCTGACCCGAGTATTACATTCAAAAGAAAATAATACACGGGTCAGTCTAATTCAACTCAGTTATTAGTGCATAGAAGCAATAATAATCTCAAATAGATGACAGTCACAGAAATCACGTATATCCAACTCTCGATACGAGAATTGGATAACAACAGATATAACACCAACAATGTAAATCAACAAATCGGCAATCTCAAAACGATCAATCGAATCATAATTCAACTCCAAAACATTGATATTAACCAACGAAACAATCCAACAAATCGAAACATCGATTTAAAGCTGTCGAAATTGATAGGGCTGCAGTACACGCACGCGTGTACTGCCTCGCCACTATCGCGGGAGATACACAAAAACTCAGTGAAAATCACAATGATCCCAAGGTCAAACCCCGAAGTACCGGATTCAACTCAATTGAATTCAAAAACAAATCCCAACAGGGGGGAAAAACTGCAAAACACATGCAACTGCAGACATAAGCGAATACGAAGCAACCACCACGATAACCGTGGTAAGCAACAGGAAATCCCAATCTCAATAATGCCGAAGTCACAGACTATAGTTCAAAATCAGTGAATCAACTGGACAGCAAAAGATTTCAAATCTATATGAAATACAAACCAATGTTCAACAATGTAGAAGTGTCAAAGCACAGAGTAAAACTTATGTTCGGCAATCAAAGAAATGCTCAACAAGTCAAAGACTGGGTGCAGACACGTGAATGTACACCAGACCAGAGTGTCAACTTGCAAGTCAACAAGCAACAGGGAATTCATGTATGGAGGCAGAACAATAATGCAAACAACAGACCACAATTGAATTCAACATCAGTTCACAACTCAAGTGAAACAGCCGGAAGGAAATACGACTAAATACAAGACAAACGAGACTATCAACAAAATGGAATCATCAAGCCAACGCTGTGCACATGCATCAAGCACAAAACAGTATCAACATGAATCAGGAGCGTGCAACCGAGTGATACATGCAATGCAACACAGTGGATGAAACTGAAGGAATGCAATATGACTCAAAGCATATACAGGAATGCAACTAAGTGCAAATGAAAGTATCAGGTTTGAACAAGACGGTGAAACCACCAGAATTTAGTATCAAGTAAGTTCGACCAACAGTAAACAGTGCAGACTACCCTAGATGACGACTACCCGATCTCAATGTATCAGTAACCTAAGCTAGTGTGAATCAGATGTGAGTTGAACTCACATACTCTCACATAACAAAGCGGCCGAAGTCAATTTCTCAAGTGGTTTGACAAAGAACAAAAATTTACAGTATAATCGAAATCAGAAGATAACAGGTCAGTGAATAACAAAGTCATGATACTAGTGCAAAAACATCAAAACCAACTTTCCACGAAAACAAGGTCGAACAAACTGTGCCGAAGACACAGATACCCAGTAAAATAGTTTAATCTACAGGTCAATACCAGCATCACAAAATGATTCATGGCCGAGAGACCAACATCGAAACCAAGGCAAAGACGAGGTAACAAGTTAACACACGTCTGCGACCCAAAGGTCAATACATCAAACTGTAGTTACAAGTTCGAAAATCGAACAAACCAAAATCATCACAAAATCAGGGAAAGCAAAAGAGGCAACATGAATCGAAATCAACCATTCCCAGTACAAGACAAAAGTCGAACTGCCTTAATCAATGTGTATCGAATTAGATGTGGGGGAATTAACCACTCACCTCTGTTGGCGAGCGTTGATCGGAGGGCTGAAGTCGAACGATGATCTTGTTCGCTTGAACGACTCGAAGTCGCGGCATCACGAGTCGATCGGAGCCCTACATCGGAGAAGACGAGGCCGCCATTCTTCGAATTCACGAAAGCCCTAATTGTTGGGGGAACGAACGAGAAAATTTTTGTAGCCGCCATTGTAGTTTTTCTCGTTCGGTTTAGGTTTAGGGTTAGAAAATGAGAAAAAAATGAAGGAGGGGGATCCGGTTATTTTCTTAAGGGAACGACCTCCATATGAAATTTATCACAACACTTAATAAAAGAAAATATGGCTAGTATATAAAGTTTTCTTCTTTAAAGCCCACAATCTCTTTTTACAAATTTACAAAAAGATTTCAATTCGATTTAAATTCCAATAACACTCTGACGAACAATAAAATCATCATCTTGATGATAATTAAAATCTGTAAATTCCCGAGTTGTTACATATTTGATGTTTTCTGATTATCGTTTTTGATAATTAGATATTTGTTGATTTGAGATTTCTGATTATCGTTTTTGATAATTAGATATTTGTTGATTTGAGATTTCTGATTATCGTTTTTGATAATTAGATATTTGATGTTTTCTGATTATCATTTTTGATAATTAGATATTTATTGATTTGAGATTTCTGATTATCATTTTTGATAATTAGATATTTGTTGATTTGAGATTTTTGATTATCGTTTTTGATAATTAGATATTTGATGTTTTCTGATTATCGTTTTTGGTAATTAGATATTTGTTGATTTGATATTTTTGATTATCTGATGTTTTCTGATTATCGTTTTGTTAATTAGATAATTGTGTTTTCTGGTTGTCATTTTTGATAATTGGATATTTGCTAATTTTGCTGATTTTGAGATTTTCTAGTCTCCAATTGATACTAGATTATGTTGATCATATTGAATTGCTATTTTCTATCTATCTCTGTTGATAGTTAGAGTTTGCTGACTATGAAGTTTGTGTTTTCTAGTTATTTGCTGGATAAATAGATATTTGCAGTTTTGCAAATTATGAATTTCTTTTATGGAATTAAAAGATTTCTTTGGCGTTTGTATTCCCGACTTTTATTTTTCTAGCTTAACCAGTTTATGTTAGAAAAATAATTGTTATAGACGACTTTAATTATGAAAATTGCGGGGACGCAATTTTTATAAGGAGGGGAGCCTGTAACAACCCGGGATTTTGTAAAAGTTAGTTATCGTCATTGTACACTGCTTGACTTTGTGGTCGGGTTCCTTCATGTGGTTAGTGTTCTTGTATCATCACTGTTGTGTGCTGTGCCTTGGTCTTTGTTGTTGGGTTTGACTGACCACACATGTACCTGCTTGCATCTTTGAATTTGGTTAGATGGTACTGACCCGTTGAGTTTGAGTCGTATAACTCGAACTTGATCTCGAATTGGTGCCAATTGCTCCTGATTTATTGATCTTTTGTGTATTTCATCACTGTTGTGGCGAGGCATTCCACGCGTGCGTGTACTGCAGCCAAACCGAAGTGATGTTTTAATTGACATTTCAATTTTTGAATTGTTTTGTGTTCAATTCAATATTTGAAACTGTATTTTGGTTTGGGTTGATTTGGTCATTTTGAGATTTTCTAATTATCTATTTGATATATAGATTATGAGTTTCTAATTATTTATTTAATAATTAGATTTTGTTGTTAATTATCGTTTAGACAATTCTGTTGTTTCTAAGTTATCTTCATTGAAAACCTTTTTATTTATCCTCGTTGATAACTTGAATTTGCTGATTTGTTGTTTAACACTGTTTAGTGTTATATCTACCGTTATCTGATTCTCTTATCGAAGAGTTGGATAGACGAGATTTCTGTGACTGTCGTCTATTTGGTTATTGATTATTATTGCTTCTATGCATTAATAACTGAGTTTGAATTAGACTGACCCGTGTATTATTTTCTTTTGAATTTAATACTCGGGTCAGACCGAGTTATTTCAGGTTGTAGATATCTTGCTTTGGGTTGCTGCTTGAGCTATGAAGTCTCTTCATATCTTTTGGAGTAGTCATCGTCATTTTGTAGTAGTCAGTGTATCTGATCTAGGTTGATATGTATTTATGTATATTAATCGATAATGTACTTGTATATATAACTTCCAGAGTCGACAGTTGTAGTTGTATCATATGTTTTGTGTCAAATGTATTGTAACTGACATCAGTTATATATATATATATGAGACTTTTATTATCTGTGTTCCGCATTTAGCTTATCTGTGTTATTATTATATATATTGTCCTAAACTATTATGAACCATCGTAGTTCGTTTTATACTGGAATTGGGTATGTCGATGGGAGTAAATAAATAAGAGATGAAAAATAAAAATATATACCACTCCTATCGAGATAACCAATACTAGTGTAAGGCCCAACTACGGATGGCCGCTCCTATCCAGCCTTATTCTTCGCAATAACGGACAGTATTTCTTTTAATACTCTTTGTTATTGTGAGCATAGTGGTGGGGCGTCACAAAAGTGACTTCACCAAAGACATCCGCAAATAATTGGACAACAGATGTAGAGTCAAGATCACTAGGCTGATCATCAAGTGAAAAGATAAAACTTCCTGCATAATCCGGAGGCATTCGACATTCGATCACAAGAGAATTATCCTGGTCGTCTACTAGAGAAACGGTTCAAGCTTTGCAAGAGATAATAGCATCATATCGCTTTAACCAATCACTTCCAAGTAAGATATCAAATGCATTGAAACCCAAAACATAGAAATCTCCAGTGAATTGACGTCTGTTTTAAAGGAGTTTCACCCCTATACAAATCATACTAAGGTTGTCGGGACTACCGATGGGATTAGTCACACATAAGGATGAAGTTGCCAATTGAGGTTGTAAAATGTGCTCAAATTTATTACAGAGATCACCAGAAATATAGCTATGGGATGCTCTAGTATCAAAAAGAACACAAACAGGAAAAGACAAGAGTGGATTTTAGAACAAAGGTAAACTTTCGAAATTCAAAAGAAATCCAAATCAAAGAGGATCCAAACAAAGAAATTCAAGATCGAACGAAGATGATTCTGTAATTAATTTTACTCATTCTAGGGTATCACTACCCTATCTCTAATGATTTTTTACTCCATATGCTAAGTTTTGCCTAAAATAGAGATCTAATACCAACTGTAACAACTCGTCGTTTCAAACCATTCAAATCGATGATCATCCACACATGTCGGACTTTAATTGCTCAAAACAACAGATTGTTATTTTTATATTGACAAACTTAGCATATACAGTAAATAAATCAATCACGGAATCACAAACACAGAGTAATACAACAATAAACAGTGGAAATAGTTAAATTGTAGTTTATGAAGCTACTGCGGAAACATCAGAGTTTGAAACAAATACAAAAAAAAATCCAAATTACATAGAAGTCACTAATACGAAAGCAACTGATAAGTCTGAACATAAACAACTGGAAATAACTAAAATAACTGAAGCAAAATAGATAAAGATAGATCTCCAAGCAAAGCTCCAAGCTCCAATGGTGAGTCTCAAATGCTATGACACTCAGGCTGACCCGAGCATAAAGCAAAACATAAAACACTCGAGTCAGGATTAACATTCGTATGCAAGTAAATCAACTCAAGTGAAATGTCCAAGCAATATAACTTAAAGGATGTTGGGATTCCATCCTTTAAGGATCTGTGAATTTATCTACATACATAATACAACATGCTACATAGATAATGTCTACAAGAAAGTAAACTATTAAAATAGCGTTAAGCCGTTACCCATATCCCCCTTAACACATTTTTATAAATGTCGTAGTCTATACAGTACTATAAACTCCACCAAACCGGTGGGATATCAGGGAGCACTTCATAGGTACAACACAAAACCAAAATCATAGTGGGTGCGATAAGGCATATGATAAGGCATGCGAGGCAATGCCCAGGGTAGGATACTATCATTTTGCGGATCCGGACTGGTGGTAACGCATAACAGCTACTACTGCCCACCTCGAGACACACTCCCATAATCAAAGGTGCACCCAATCAAATCATAAAGTAATAGATATGGTTTCGAAGAAGCATGCTCAATCGGAGGTGCGGCCTCACTTGGCCCGGCGTGGCTCCTGTTTTAGTCATATCAAGCTGACCCGAGGGGCTCAGGGCTGCGTACATACCTCATACAGACGATTGTTAAACCATCCTACTTCGTTCTGGATTCTCCACCATGTGCACAGTTGTTAAAGTGATTTTTGGCATTGGCAGAGAGTACGACAATATTCGATCTCGGTCTCTTTAACAACCAAACGCTTATTTCACACCGTGGTCATTTTTCATTTCAAACAGTTCATACTTCATATCAAAGTGCCATATTCATTTCAAAATCATATCACTTTCGAAATCATATTCACTTCCGAAATCATTATTCACTTTAAATCATATTCTTTTCCAAAATCATAACCACAAATAGGTTAAACCATCATATAAAAGTATTCGCATTTAAATCCATTAAATCTAGATCATAACGGTTCCAACTTAAACAGTTTGAATATTGAAAGTAGTTTATATATTTAAAAATAGGTTATAGATTAAAATAGTTTTTATAATAAAATATATATATTTAAAATTGTTTATAAATTTAAAATAATATATATTAAAATATTTAATATATTTAAAAGAGTTTATATCAAAAATAGTTTAAAATCAGGATTGTTTCTTCCAATTTCACAAATCAATTCAAATCAACTTTAGTTCCAAAGTTCAATTTTAAATCAATCTCAGTTTAACGATTTCAATTAAAAAGGTTAGAGGTTCAATTCAAATTCTCATTAAAACCATTTTTAATTTATATCAATTTCAAATCCAGGTTTGAATTACATATTTAAACCACTTCCAATTCAATAGGTTTTAAAGTTTAAATATTCAAACATTTACAATAACTTAATTTGATAAAATTCCATTTATATTTCAAAATTCAACTTAAATTTTATTTAATTTTGAAAATATCCACTTAATCATTTTTAATAACCTTTAGATAAAATCTCAAATTACAAATTTTAAATCAATATTAAATATTCAATTTCAATTTTATATAAATTTGAAAATATTCATTTAATCACTTTTAATCAAAATTGTGACAACCCACATTTCATAAGGTTTAAATTGACTATAATCGACACATGTCCAACTTAAAAAATCCGGAATATAGATAATCAATGAGGTTAATTAAAAAAAACAAGAAGAAAACAAATATAGAATCTCGCAGCGGAACGTTAAAATATAATAATCAAATAAACAGTTCATCAAACTGTTTATATTATACATTTGATTATAATTTATATAACATTTATCAAAGTTATATATACAACAGGGATAAATAAATAATGCAGCAGAACAACATGATGCAAAGAATTATAATAGCAATATTATACCAAATCTTCGTCTTCGTCCTCTAGAAAATGATCTTCGGTGCGCTGAAATACTCAAGGCTGACCTGAGCGTAATGAAAAGACAAAACACTCGATTCAGGACTAAAATATTCTTATGTGAGTGTAACAACCTGAATTCCAATGGGTCTGGATTTTTCGCAAAAATGCTAAAATCCAAGCCCACTGAAGCCCGAATTGGGTATCTGATATCCTGCAAATAGGCAAAGACAAATATATTAGAGCTCAAAAAATATCTCACAGCAGAAATGACTAAAATATAATAGTAATTAGTAAATACTCACCAATAAAATAACACTTTCCAAACAAGTGTCTCAAAGTTGGAAAGTCTCTGCCATCTACATAACCTGTAGGTTGTTATGAGGAGGGGGTCAGAACTAATGTTCTGGTGAATGGACAAATTATACACTTCTAAGCTTAATTCTACATATACCGTTTTATTTCCATTTACTGTTATATTAGATTCATTGGGTTTATAATACTCTCGCCTCTTTGCGTGAATCGTGCCCATCTACTCCCTAGTAGATTAAAACCTAATAATTGATATATATGTAGCTATATGCCCAATGACCGCATCGGTCCTAGGTACTACCCATAGTACCTTCCGTATCCTCCTCGCAAAGGACTCTATCGTCTTACTCCTGTAGCGTTCTGTGACTACATCTATAAAGGACTGCCTCATAAGGTCTACAATACAGATGTTCCGTCGTCTACTATGAAAACGTAAAACTGCATCCGCACTAGTGTATACTAATGATCGAACATCCACAATGTACCACCCAGTGCGTACCTTGAGGACTATACGTAATCGTTCTGTCTACTCCCCGAATCTCGCTAAAAAATGCCTACCTTGTACGGAACTCAGTCGGGGATTTTCTATTTCTGTAAAGGACTTTTTTAGGCCTACAATGCAGATATTCTATTTGGTCTGTCTCTTTTCATATCGTGGCTATGGCCCCACGCAGCAACCCCTTAACTAATCAAAAGACCTCTAAAGAGCTAAGTGGCTGTGCCCTAATGCAAACACTCTAAACATCCAATTGGCGGCGCCCCTCATCCAATGTCTCGATAGTGAAAGGTTCATTGGACTGTTGGTTTAACTCTAGTCTTTCCCAAACTCGCTTCTTTGTTTTGATGCTGGCCCGATATCCGCATGCGACTATCCTTTTGGGTCATGCCCACTAAAACTAACTTGCAAGTACGGGAACATACAAATATCCTACTCCAAACATCAACCACTTTTGGCTGCCTACAATTGTCCTGCCATGCAAAAAGCAGTCAAGGCATACTCTTTTGATGGAACACCTACAGACCTGCCTCTGGAGGACTGCTCCGCTACGCCTACCCCAGTGGGCCATCCTAGAGTACCCTCACGTCCCATTGAAGTCTCGTACTTCCTTCTAGCCCAAAATAACTAAGTTGGATGTGCTTCTTCCATGCTGAAATCTGTGATGAACTGCTTCGTTAGGCTCTTCATCCTTTGAGCTGCTCCAAACGCATCTTACTATTTTATTAGACCCTAAGCCTAATCATTTATTTTTCATTTAGTTTACTTTTCTTATTCTGTTGGCTACATATTTACCCTAACTAGCATAATCTTGTCCCAACCTCACCTAACTATTGTGAGACCATTAGTTCCTGACTGAAAGGGAATGTTGTTGGTATGTGCCATTTCTATTATCTTGCTTATTGTTTGCCCAAAAATTGGGCACAAACCCCAAATGCCATGAAAGAACTAGTGTATGAACACAAATCAGCAATATATATAATCAAAAATCTTAGATCTAAGTATTGTAGAGGATAAAAATGAAGAATAATAAACTTAAAATAGAAAGAAGTAGACAGAGACACAAGATTTATAGTGGTTCGGCGATCTTGCCTACGTCCACTCTGAAGTAGTTTCCTTTATTGATCTTTGTTTTATGTGTATAATTGATTTCAGCAATTTACAATGAATAACAATGATTTGCAGTAGTGAAATTCGTTGGTAGAAGCCACAATGGAGTTCAGATCCGGATCTGGCGGAGTCCGGGCGTTGGAGATCTCAAAAAGGAAGGAGAACCCCTTTTCTGTTGGCTTTGGGGGTCTATTTATAGGTGTAGGAGGCTGGTATTTCGTTCAGATCTTGAGAGACCCTCTCTGGCATATGACCAGGCCCGCACGCCCAAGCCCGTGAAGTTTCGGTCCGATCCGCAATCGACACGAACAGATTTCGACTCGATCAAGATTTCATCCAATCGAGTCGAAATTTTGCGTGGACATTCTTTAGCATGCACGTAGTCTTCTGTGAAAATTTCATAGCATTTGGACTTGTAGATTGGGAGATATGATCGATACGAAATGGAGTTTTCGGTAGGTTGTTTCCTTCGACTCGCTCCTGTTTCGACTCGCTTCCGTTCGACTCGGTGACGTGGCACTTAATTCTTACTCTGTCCTGGATGTTGCTTCGAGCGAGTCGAACTGTTCACTGATTGAGCGAGTCGAAGTGTGCCCAGATCGAGCGAGTCGAAGTAAACACTTGGTCGATCGAGTCGAAGCAAGCACTGGTCGAGCGAGTCGAAATGGGGCACCCTGGGAGGTTTGAGCAGTGGAGTCGAAGTTGATGGAGTTGAACAGTTGTTTGAGCGTAGCGAGTCGAAGTGTGCACTTTCGATGGTTTCAAACTGGAGCGAGTCAAAGAGAGCAGTTCTGAGGGATGTGGAGCGAGTCGAACCTGGTTGACTCGAAGTTGGCCTCTGAGCGAAGCTAGTCGAAGTTGTCACTCCTGGGCATTGAGAAGCAAGTCGAAGTTGGCTTCTCCTGAGTGTTGCGAAGCGAGTCGAAGAAGCGAGTCGACCGGTAATTGATTTTCATCCAATCTTGTATCGCTTACAACTTGAGCATACGAACTCGGATTGACTTGAGATTTGAAACATTGGCTCTCATAGCTTAGGTTGTCATGTCATATCAATTCTGGATCGATCCGGACTCGGACAAAGTTCGTCGATATCCATAATGAGCATGCGCATAACCGATTTTCTGGACAAACTGTCTTTGATCTCTAGTCGAGTTCTCGGTGTCATGGCCTTGCCAAAGGGCGGGATAACATTTGCCCCCCAAAACATGCCTTGTGATAAGAAGGTGTGTTTTGTAATGCCATAAGCTGGATGTTCATATCCTGTTGATGACCTGCAAAGAAATTGATAGTTTTATTTGACCACGAGTGACAATCGTTCGGGATCGTATGTCATTCGAGGTGATATGTGACCGTTCGCGGTCGGATGCCGTTCGCGGCGAATAATGACCTTTCACGATCGGGGTGCCGATCGAGGCGATTTGTGATCGTTCGTGGTCTGGTGCCATTCGAGGCGATTTGTGACCGTTCGCGGTCGGGTGCCGTTCGAGGCGATTTGTGACCGTTCGCGGTCGGGTGCCGTTCGAGGCGATTTGTGACCGTTCGCGGTCGGGTGCCGTTCGAGGCGATTTGTGACCGTTCGCGGTCGGGTGCCGTTCGAGGCGATTTGTGACCATTCGCAGTCGGGTGCCGTTCGCGGCGATTTTTGTGTGCCCGGGGGGGACTTAGTATTAACAATGTCAGATTTCACGTTCGAGTGAGTTTCTGAACTGTTTGTGGTGGCGGTTTATCGCCATCTTAGAGCATGCCTAAGGACCGTTCGCGATCCCTTACATGTGTAAGTGGTTTAGCCATTGTGGGATCATAGGTAGTGGACTTTCGTTCAAAACGAGTTTTTCAATAGAAATGTTCAACAAAATCAGGTTCAAATATTAGAAATGGAAAATAAAAGGAAAATAAGGACGTCAAAGTGCAAACACCTACACCATTGCGATTAGTAGCTGTATCAGAGCATGCCTGAGGATCATTCGTGGTCCTATACATGTGTAAATGAATTAATCACGTTGGCGTGGAGTTTGCTACTTATTCGTCATTACCCCAATCAATTGATGATAAGATGACGCTGCGATCCTGAGCCGTCCCCAGCAAGTGCAGGTGGTGGTCGCTCCCGTTCCACCATTGTCGTTCCCCTTCTTACATACTGTGATAGCATACCATTCCGGATATGTCCCTCAACCTCATCCTTCAAGTGTCTGCAGTCGTTCGTGTTATGACCGTTCAGCTCGTGGAACAGGCAATACTTGTCGGATCTTCTTTCATTGTTGGTTGGATCCCTTCTCATCGGTCTTCGATAGGGAATCTTCCCCCTAGTATCCTAGTAGATATGCTCCAAAGTCTCATTCAACTCCGTATAGGAGGTGAATCTCGATTCCTTTCGTGGTCGCGCCGGTCCAGCACCATTATCCTCAGCCTTTCGTTTCCCTTTATCGTCGCCTGAATCTTTTTTGGGAGGGTTTTCACTCTTGACTGCATAAACAACAATTCCTTCTCCTTCCTCTCTTTCAGCATTCGCATCTTCTAATCGTAAAAATCCTTCAGCTTCATGATAAAATTCTCCTAGATCCATAGGAGGATCCCTTGTTAACGAATTCTTGAACTCTGTGCCATCAGCTACGCCAGATACAGCTCCCATCAAAACCATGGATGGATCGGGTCGATCCACCAACGCTGCCGCTGCATTGAATCGTGTCAGAAAGTTCCTCAAAGACTTTCCGGTTATTTGCTTCAACGCTGCCAAACTCATCACATTCTTGGTACTTGAAATGTGAACTCTGAATTGCCTCACAAACCTCTCAGTCAGATCGGTCCATGTTCCTATGGAGCCACTCTCCAACTGTCTAAACCATAGTGCTGCGATGTCTATCAAATACAATGGGAAGCACCGGGCCATGACCTCCTCCGATGCCCCCAACACCTCCATATGCCTCACGTATCGTGTCAGATGCACTGCGGGATCTTTCCTTCCATCGTATGTCTCTAATGTTGGTAGCTTAAATTCTGGCGGATTCCTAGCTTGCCTGATCGTAGGAGCAAAGGGACTCCTATTCACATCCTACAGATCTCTATTCACTAGTCCGCCTCTCATGGCTCGTTTGACCACCTCTGCCAATCTGTCACTTTCTCCCAGTTGCAGTCCTTGTCCGTTGTTTCTGATTTTCCGCCCGAGTTCACGGGGGATTTCTGGAATCTGCTCTTCTGGCTGAGCATTCATTTCTCTGTCAACGTCGCGTTGTGCAGTTCCATCTGGTACTCCGCCCGGGATTGGGCCAACATGTTCTGGGTTATTGCCCCCTAGCTCTGGGGCTGTGCCAGATGGTCCTACTCCGTTTTGAACTCTGGTTGCTCCTTGATTTTGCGCTCCAAGCTGCCCAATCTGAAGAAGCAAGTTCTGGATCATCACCCCTTGTGTTTTCATCATTGTCTCTATCTCATCCCTGGTGATGAAGACTGATGTCTGATTTGCACCTGAGGAAGCCTCTTGACTCCCTTCCTGCTGACCTCTCTCTGGCCTTTGTCTTCTATTTGATTGCCTTGTCATAGCTCTTGTAGATCTGAATTCTTCGAGCTTTTAAATCTGGTATAGCGGGTGCTAGTTCTTCTCAGTGAAAGCACCAAAGTGTTTGCCCCAAAATTGGGCACAAACCCCAAATGTCGTGAAAGCACCAGTGTATGAACACAAATCAGCAATATATATAATCACAAATCTCATATCTAAGTATTGTAGAGGATAAAAATGAAGAATAATAAACTTAAAACAGAAAGAAGTAGATAGAGACACAAGATTTATAGTGGTTCGACGATCTTGCTTACGTCCACTCTGAAGTAGTTTGCTTTATTGATCTTTGTTTGATGTGTATAATTGATTTTAGCAATTTACAATGAATAACAATGATTTGCAGTAGTGAAATTTGTTGGTAGAAGCCGCAATGGAGTTCAGATCTGGATCTGGCGGAGTCCAGGCGTTGGAGATCTCAAAAAGGAAGGAGAACCCTTTTTCTGTTGGCTTTGGGGGTCTATTTATAGGTGTAGGAGACTGGTATTTCATTCAGATCTCGGGAGACCCTCTCTGGCACGTGACCAGGCCCGCACGCCCAAGCCTGTGAAGTTTCGGTCCGATCCGCGATCGACACGAACATATTTCGACTCTATCAAGATTTCATCCAATCGAGTCGAAATTTGGCGTGGACATTCTTTAGCATGCACGTAGTCTTCTGTGAAAATTTCATAGCATTTGGACATGTAGATTGGGAGATATGATCGATACGAAATGGAGTTTTCGGTAGGCTGTTTCCTTCGACTCGCTCCTGTTTCGACTCGCTTCCATTCGACTCGGTGACGTGGCACTTGATTCTTACTCTGTCCTGGATGTTGCTTCGAGCGAGTCGAATTGTTCACTGATTGAGCGAGTTGAAGTGTGCCCAGATCGAGCGAGTCGAAGTAAACACTTGGTCGATCGAGTCGAAGCAAGCACTGGTCGAGCGAGTCGAAATGGGGCACCCTGGGAGGTTTGAGCAGTGGAGTCGAAGTTGATGGAGTCGAACAGTTGTTTGAGCGGAGCGAGTCGAAGTGTGCACTTTCGATGGTTTCAAACTGGAGCGAGTAAAAGAGAGCAGTTCTGAGGGATGTGGAGCGAGTCGAACCTGGTTGACTCGAAGTTGGCCTCTGAGCGAAGCGAGTCGAAGTTGTCACTCCTAGGCGTTGCGAAGCGAGTCGAAGTTGGCTTCTCCTGAGTGTTGCGAAGCGAGTCGAAGGAGCGAGTCAACTGGTAATTGATTTTCATCCAATCTTGTATCACTCACAACTTGAGCATACGAACTCGGATTGACTTGAGATTTGAAACATTGGCTCTCATAGCTTAGGTTGTCATGTCATATCAATTCTGGCTCAATCCGGACTCGGAAAAAATTCGTCGATATCCATAATGAGCCTGCGCATAACCGATTTTCTGGACAAACTGTCTTTGATCTCTAGTCGAGTTCTCGGTGTCACAGCCTTGCCAAAGGACGGGATAACACTTATAAACTTAATCCGAGAACTAAGTTTATTAAAATAAGCCCCTTCTATTATTTCTGCTCAATTTGCTTATTAGCTTCATTTAAGTCTTAAAATAAGGCTTTTATGTTCTTTCTAGCTAATTATAACCTATGTTATAATTTTACTTGCAATTGTCTCTTTTATTCTCTTTTATAATCTATATATTGTAAATATAATTACAAGTGTCTCTTTTCTATTATAATTTGTCTTCTTTTATTATGATATTGAATTCTCTTTAATTCTCTTATGTTATATGACAATCTTGGCTTGGGAATACGTCTGATTGTCACAAATTAACATATCATAATAACTGCTTTACTTTTATTCTATTATCTACGCAGTAAATGCAGATCTAGGTACATTTTTGTTTATAGCTTCTAGTATCTAATAACCAACTTGATTCCTTCAATTCTTTACTTTATTTTCTTATATTTTAGGAAGTAGTTCTATTATATTTGGTTGGTTATAAAAACTGTACTAAAAATCCATTCCCATATTTTAATACTAAATAATTCTATAAACAATAATCCGTAACTGCAAGATATTTCTTTTATTATTTCTTTACTTTTTGGATAGTGCGAAATACAATGGTTTCTCTATTTTACACTAATTCCCTTTTTCTTTCTTTTATTCTTGCAATTACATTTATTGTTATCTTTTTTTTAGAGGAAATTAGTCTAAAGGAAAAAGTTTAATAAAATTTAATTTTAACGGACGTTAAAATTAAACTTTGGTCTGAAGGACAAGCGCCAAAAATTGTATTTCGTTCGTACTTCTGTAGTTTCATTTCTTCTGCAAACAATACTTCTGTAGTTTCATTTCTTCTACAAACAAAATTTCTTCTGCAAACAAAATTTCTTCTTCATCAAACAATGGCAACCCAAACCGAAATCAATTTTCTTCCTCAAACTGATTTAAAAGCGCAATCGACTTCAGAATCTATGTCGATCGACGTAAATCAAAATATTTCAATAAATCCTAAACAAATAAACGATGAACCTACGATTTCAAAAAGTAGGGTTTCCAATGCTATGCGTACAGCAGTAAAGAGAAGGCGAAAAACTACTTCATCAACGGCTGTTGATTCGGATGAGATTGACGAAGATACAAAGAGGACGAAAAAACCTAGGGCATGTAAAACTATGAATGAAGACGATAGGAAGAAACAACAGCTTACTGATGAAAACGTCAACAGAAAAAGAAAAACAAAGGTAAAACAACTGATTATTTGATTTGTTATTGAATGATAGATCAATGTATCATTTGATTTGTTGCATGTATAATATTGATGGTAAAAAATAATTAGATGGATACTTTTTTAATGATAGTTCAGTATATCATTTGATTTGCATGTGTAATATTGAAATATGAAATGATGGATGAACATAGCATTCAGTCTTTGACAGATGATAGACAATGATAAGATGAATATTTATAGAATGATAGAAATATATAGCATTGAAAAAAATGTTGGAGAAACATATCATGATAGAATGATAGTTCAATATATCATTTTATTTACAGTATTTGCTAGTATAGTATGATAAATGATAGTTCAATATATCATTTGATTTACTGTTTTTGAATGTTATAGAATGCTAGTTCAATATATCATTTGATTTACTGTTTTTGAATGTTATAGAATGATAGTTCAATATATCATTTGATTTACTGTTTTTGATGGTTATAGAATGATAGTTCAATATATCATTTGATTTACTGTTTTGATGGTAATAGAATGATAGTTCAATATATCATATGATTTACTGTTTTAGATGGTTATAGAATGATAGTTCAATATATCATTTGATTTACTGTTTTTGAATGTTATAGAATGATAGTTCAATATATCATTTGATTTACTATTTTTGAATGTTATAGAATGATAGTTCAATATATCATTTGATTTACTGTTTTTGATGGCTATAGAATGATAGTTCAATATATCATTTGATTTACTGTTTTTATGGTAATAGAATGATAGTTCAATATATCATTTGATTTACTGTTTTGATGGTTATAGAATGATAGTTCAATATATCATTTGATTTGTATGCATTATATTAAAATATAATATGATAGATGAACATATGATAGACAAACATAGCATTCAATATTTCGACTTTAGAAGCATACAGTGAAAAAAAGAAATGATAGACAAATATAGCATTTGAAAAAAGAATGATAGATGTATATATCATTAGTAAATTATGCTTTCATAGTTGAAAAAATTGATAGATAAAAATAAGAAAGCATTGAAAAAATGAGACATAAAAATAATATTATAGTTTGTTAAATACCGAATTATTCATTCACAGTTTTTTGTACAGGGATCAAAAGGTAAAAAATTGGAGAAAGCAAAAAAAACTGAAGGAAAAAAACCAAAGAAAGTATCTCAGAAACAAATTAAGTATAGATGTAGCTTACTGCCAATGATAAAAAATTTCAAGAAAATTAAGGAAAACGGAGGTTATCTTATAGACCAATTAAATTATTTAAAACAAACACCGTTCGAAAAATTCATGCTAGTGTTTTTTAAAGAAATTTTATCCATACCTGCTTTTACAAAATCATCTACAACCTTAGATGATATAATAGAAACATTTACTATCAATGATGAAGCTTTTAAAGTAGGGAATATTTTTTTAAAAATCAAACCTGAAGATATTGCAATTATCTTTAGCTTACCTTTGTCTGGAGTAAATATTTTTCCAGTACCGAAAATGAGTTTACAAATACGCCCAGACAATTGCAAAGATTTTGTACTGAGAAACTTTGGAACAATAGAGCACATAACAAAGGATCTTACAATTTCTAAGATAAATAATGTGCTAGAAACACAACAATTTCAACATGAAAATGATTTTCCAAAATTGCTTATAATTCTTGCAATGATAACCTTCTTCTTTCCTGATAACCAAAGATACTTACCATGGGGATATATTCCCTATATCCTAGACCAAAACAAAATGAATTCAGTATCTTGGCCAGTTACAATTCATCATTCACTGATTAGAGCTTTGACAACTTTCAAAACAAAGCCAAGAAACATGCCAGGTTGTTCCATGCTCCCTATTGTAAGTACAGCAATCTAACTTTATGTTCATGCATCTATCTGTATAAATTAAATTATACACATTATATGTTTTAACAAGTAATATTTTATTTGTAGTTTTTCCTATGTGAGCATGTGAATTTGATACCTCCATTAGCAACATACTGTTCAAACTTACCTAGATTTGGGAGGTGGAATGTTGCAAGCTTGAAAAAGGTGATCTCAAGAGAAGCATTGATGAACATGGACAGTAGAAAGGTATTATTTATCACACTAGTATAACAAATATATAATGATAGATAAATATATCGTAACATAGTGTATATCAACAGTTGTCATTTTGTTATTATATCATAACACTAGTATAACTAAAGAATGATAGTCAGATATAGCATCACATGAAAATGACAACTATATATAAAATTAGTTCATCCTTGTATGTTACCTGATTCATTACTATTTATGTTATTACATAGATTTTTGTAGAAATAAGAAATCTGACTGAAGATGAAAAAGCACTTCTTCAACAAAAAAGCCAACAAAAATTTGTCCAGCTGGATAATAATGAGAATATTGGGATGCACAAAATAGAAAATGTGGAAGAGACATCAAAAGACCAAGTTGAGACAATGCAGCAGTACATCATACAGTTGGAAAATAAATTGAAGAAAAGTGAAAAAGAATTAGAAAAGGAAAAACATAAAAGAATACAAGCAGAAGGCACTGTCATACAATTGAAAAAGGAAATCAAGATTTTAAGATAAAAAGAAAAAGTAAAATTAGAACCACCATCATTTGATCTCAAAATAACTCAGGAAATTGAAAAGATGCGGAAAGAGAAAGAACAACAAGATCAAAACAAACCTTCAGAGGCAACAGAAAAATCACCAGCAGTGCATGAAAAAACGCAGAAGAAACCAAGCTCTTTAGTTTTGAGGGTTAAAAAGTGCCAACGAAGGAGTAAAATTGATTCTGATTGCCAATATGAAATTGTGTGTAGAAAAACAAAGAAAAATGTTGACAATGAAAACCAAAAGCAACAATTTGAAACCAAGGAAGGTCAGAAAGAAAATACAAATGAACAGAAACAAGAGGAACAAAATGAAGAATCAGATTATGAACATGAATCTGAAACTGAAACAGATGAACAAGTCACAACAACTGATAATGAAGAAATTATTGATGTTGATGGATACTCGCAATCAAGTAAAACCTACAAGAGTAAGGATATCACAAAAAGCAGTATTCTACAATTATTGAATGAAGAACAGCAAAACAAAATTCTTACTTTCTTCAACTTTAACAAAAATGAGAAGTAAGAATTCTAATATTTTTTATTTCATTATATTTGTTACTAAATAAAATTGAAGGAAAATATAGTTATCAATTATTAATTTTCAATTACAGCACTGTAGCATATGAAAAAGATGAAGGACACAAATGAGGAATCACAATAGTTAAATCTATGCTGGAAGCTGTTCTGTTCGAGGGGGTTACAGATGGACAGGTATGCATCAAATTAAAATTATGATAACTGTCAAGGATGGGAGAATGAGTAATAAAACTAGCATTCATAGTTTTTTAAGTGCATATAAGTGTATAGAATGAGAGAATGATAGTTAAAACTAGCATTCAAATTTCAAACTGCATATAAATGTATTGAATGAAAGAATGGGAGTTAAAAATAACATTGATATTTGTAAACCACATATAAATATATAGAATGTCCAAGATGACTGATTAAATGATTATTTGCATTTTTCAACGCATACAATGTAGTAAACATATAAATGAAAATGAATACTAGCATTAATATTCCTGATCCAAAATAAATTAATTATCCCATGAAACTTACAACCTTTGTTGTTTGGTTTAACAGATTATTGATTGGTTTTATTACAATCAAGACATGTATGAACACAGTTACTAATTCACCACAATGATGATGGTATGTATAATCTTTTTAATATAAATGTTAAAAATTAATATAAAGTATTCTAATACATATAAATGTGCAGAATGCTTTAACACATGACCAGCAAACTGTGATCAAAGACATAGTTATACCAACAGTAGATGACATTGTCAAAGATGAATTTACAGTGAAAATTTTCTTCCCTCTACATTACGCAAACCATTGGAGCTTGTTGATGCTAAATTATGAAACAATGCAGTGGAGTCATTATGATTCAACAAAACCAAAAAATAGATCAACAAGGACTTCAAACCCCAGCTACAACCAAGCCTTCGTTCTTGTAAGAAAAGTATATTTTTGAAATCACTCTAACATTAATATACAGCACTAATTTTACTTCTTGCAGAAAGACAAAATTGAATTGATATTCAAGACAAAATGGGCAGAATTAGGAATACTGAACAAAGAATTTCACAAACCTAAAATGCTGCAGCCAAAAAGCCCACCACAGGATTCAGATTCGTAAGTAAATAATTTCATTTCTTCTCTTGTTTAAATTATCATTTCTATTTTTAAATTGCAGAAGAATGCATGAAATATGCAAAATGATAATTAAAACTAGCATTGCTAATTAACAGTTCATTGATCTGCACTTATTGAACAAAAAGATAATGTATAAGCATGCACATTCCACACACAACAATGTTGTCTCTATGAATGCATTGATTAATATTGTGATCGAAATATAAAGCTATGTTTTAGAATTCTGGAGTAAAAATAGCAATATTATTTTAGAATTAGGTTTTACTGTAATATGAACTAACATTTGTATATTTGAAACAGACTTGATTGTGCGTTCTTTGTCATGGTAAACATGAAAAAACTGGACAAGGATGAGGTACCAGAAAAATATCCAAAGGAAATGCTTAGAAACCTAAGAGCTGTAGTGGTGTATAGCATACTCAATGATCCACAATACAGTTGGTCACTGAAGAAACTCTGCAAAGATTCTACATAAAAAAAGCTGTTGCATTGTAACTTCGAAAAACTTTGGATATATTTGAACTCTTCGAGAAACTCAGCAAAGAGTCTGATATGGAGTCTAAGATGGAGTCTGAGATGAAGTTTTATATGTTTTCCAGTAATTGAATTTTGTTCTCAGTGTATAAACTGTGTAGATGAATTTGAACTTCTTGATTTGAATTTGATTTGATAATAGTTGTCTAATTTCAATGCATGAACTACAATGTATAAACTATCAATATACTCAAGTGTCATTTTTATTTGTTTTATAATGCTTTTATTGTATTTCTGATGTACCAAATAATGTTTTATACTAAAATGCTAGATAGAACTAGCATTATGCGAAAATACATTTCTCAGTGATTGAACAGTGATCAATAATGTGTGAATTTATCCATATCGAATTTTTATATCATTTCCAATGTTTCAACTCCATTTCAAATATGTTGGCTATTGTTTACACTGTAATGCTACTTATAACTAGCATTAAACTGAAATGATAAACAGATATAGGCAATTATGGATATGGTAAGTGCTGGGGTAGAAACATGGAGATAGTGGTTTTATTGTAATGAAGATATCTCATTTACAAATAACAGAAGATATCTCATTTACAAACTAAAATGATAAACAGATATAGGCAATTATGGATATGTTATTTTCTGAAACAGAGAGATGCAGTTTGCATAATGAAGATATCTCATTTACAAATTACTATTAATTATTTTTTCCAACTGCTGTTTTTAACAATAACAGAAGATATTCAGATGCAGTGTAGAAGAAATATGGGAACAGATGTTCCACAATTTCATATAAACAATACATCATCATACTGAAAAATCATTACAAAACCACTAAAATAATCTAACCAAGTAATCATATAAACAGTATATCATCATCATCAAATCCTTCATTCTTGCTCAAAAGCTTACTCAGATGTATACAATGAAAGATGATTGATTTCAATGACAGAACACTGAATACTAATTATAATTAAATGCTAGTTACAACTAGCATTCAATTGAAATGATAAGTACATATAACATTGAATACAAATATGAATACCAAAATGCAGAGGAACAACAGATATCACAAATTTAAAAAAAAATAACCAAAACATATCACATTTTATTTTCTAATGATTTCACAATGTCTAACTACATTTTTCTATAAGCTTTAGCAACTGTAAACTTAAAAAACTTCTCAATTGCAGTAACAAAACACATAGATTTTATTAAATTTTTGAAGAACCAAGACAATTCCTTTTGTTGTGGCCAACTTTATTACACTGACTGCATCTATTTCTTTTACTTTGAGAATATCCAAATCCACCACGCCTCTTTGTAGATGGTCTTCCAGCACCATGAATTTCTTTAGGAGGCCTAATCAAAACATTATTTTCAGCAACAATTGGCTTATCAAAATCTGGAATTGGATTGATAGCATTAGCATATGAAGATCTGAAAGCAGTAACAGTGAAATAGTCCTCCACAAAATCATAAACTGATAATCTACACTTGTTAATGCACTTAATTGCATGAGCACATGGAAAACTAGTAACTCTCCATTGATTACAAGAGCATAAACGATTTTTAAGATCAACAACCTGTGACTTAGGAGATTTAACTTCAAACACAAATTCCGAAGACTTAAAAACTTCCCAACCAAAGCCATCTTCTACTAACTTTGACAAACGTTCCTCCATAACAGGACAAAGATATGTTGTCCATAGACAACATTCCTCTCTTCGTCTCGCCATTTGCTCCATAACTTTCACACGAATACCATCCAAACAAGAAGTTATAGGCATAACTCTATTTTCCAAAATCCAGGAGTTGAAACTTTCTGCAACATTAGAAGAATACTCACCATAACGCTTTCCTTGAAAAAACAAATCTGCCCAATGGTCAAACGGTTTATCTCTTAAAAAATTTTCTGCAGATATACCCCCAATATCTTTAAATTTGGAAAGATATCGCTCAAAATCATACACATTAGAAGCTCTAGCACAAAGTTTAAACAACTCCACAATAGATGAATCACCTTTACCCGCCTTGACAACAGTACCAATATTCTGTTCCATGTGAAGTAAACAATAGCTATGATATGAAGAAGGAAATATTTTGGGAATAGCTAAAACAAGACCCCATTGACGATCAGACATAAAAACTAAAGGCCGATCTTCATTAAGCATTCCTTTCAGATGGGATAAAAACCAAGACCAATTAGATTCATTTTCGTGTGAAACAATACCCATAGCAAGAGGAAAGAAACCTACATAATAAATAATTAAGGACAGCTCAATAATGAGAAATATGGATTATATTAAACATCAAAACCATTATTAAAGGTTAATAATTTCTGTTATACACAGTTAAAGTAAATTCAAAATGATATATGAATATAGCATACGTTATTTAAAAGTCTTTTAGGTATTGCTGCATAAAATTTTATTTCATGTTTTTGTAAACATTTCTACCATAAACATTTGTACTATAACCAGGTCAATCATTTAATAAAATAAAGCCAACAATTCTTGTGTAAACATGGCTGCATTATAATTATGAACAACTTTGAACAATGATAGTTTAAAATATCATCACTAGAAAAACAAATGAGTAAATAAAAAAAACTAAAATGAAACTCATACCTTGATTACCATTTTTAGCAGTAGCAGCTAACAAAACACCCGGTCTTCCCTTCAAAGCAGCTGCGTCTAATAATATTAATGGCCGACAATGTTTAAATCCAAGTAGACAAGCACCAAAACCAATACAAACTCTCTCAAACTGATCAGTTGAACCATTAACTTCCAAGGCCACATAACTACCAGGATTATACTTTTGCAATGCTTCTAAATACCAATGTAAATCATTATATGACATAGCATCATCGCCATATATTTCTTTCAAAGCCAATTGTTTTCCGCTATAAGCATAATAATATGAAAGAGTAAAATTGTAATCTCTTCTAAATTCCTTGATTATATCTGTTGGCTTCTTCATAGGAGCATCTCGAATTTGATCAACAATCAAAGATTTAACAAATCTACTTGAAATATTAACTTTATTAACATCTCTAAGACTGCCTCCACATGAATGAGCAAAATTGTAAGTTCTAATAAAAAACCGAGAGAGTAGACCGGGATCCGAAGAAGAATTAAGATAAAACTTACAACCATCCTTCAACCAAGAGAAATTAACCGATATTCTATCTGGAGAATTTCTTATAAAAATCAAATCATAACCATTTTTTATTTGATATGCCATTAAAAACTCTCGAAAATCCTCAGCTCCATTAAAACAAAAACCAAGAAAATCCACAATAGTTTTTTGACAACCTTTCTTCAACATATCTTTCAAATAATAAGAAGAATCAGCATGTGAATCACTATTTGAACCAGAAGTACTACCAATTGAAGAGCTTTGAACACTTGCATTGCCTAAACCACAGCCAGCAATATCAGCTTCCTTAACACAAACATTTTCCTTAACAGTAAACTTAAAATATTGACTCTTCTTGAAAATTAAAAAACACACAATACTGATCAAATCTGAATCAGTATCAATGATTATATTCTTATTCTCAAGAACATAAGATATCTCAATAGAAAATGGACTTAGATGTGGCCAAACTTTACAGATTTCAGTCTTAACACCAAACAAATAGGAGCCCATCGTGAGATGACAAGAATAGCAATTCCAATTATGTTCAAAAATAACTAGCAAACTTTTTGATTCATCATCATAGATATCAGTACTGCAAAAGAAATTAAAAAAACAGTTAACAAACTTACTTAATATTATGACAGAGCAACAACAGAAAATGTTAAATTAACATAGCATAACAAATCAAAATGATAATTAAGACATAAATAAGAGAAATATAAATCAATTAAAAAGCAGATGATAAATGAACAGAGCACAAGCAAATTACAACAAAATATGAATACAACAGCAAAAAATGCTATATAAATATAGCATAACGAAAAAAACTACATATGAAATTCACTCGTAAGATAGATGAACAGTAAAATTGTAAAACCTTAAACTATACTGAAGAAACAGAATAATACACAATAAAATCTTACCTTGCCATTGAAACAAATCCAAAATAGGAACTGAAATCTGGAAGAAGACAATCTATACAACGTACAAAAACAAAAAAAATAATTACTAATCGAACGATATTTTATCAGAGAAAGATAAAAAGAATATCGAAACAAATAAAAGTAATATACCTGAATGTAACGAAATTGTAAAGATCCAGAGCACGATGAAGATCGACGATGAAAAAACACGACGAAGATGAATGACAATCGAGAAGATCGAATACAAAACGCGTCCTTGAATCGAGAAGATCGACGAACAAAGATCAGTAATATCAAAAAGAAGGTGGAGAAGAAACACAGAGGAAAATTTAAATTTTATAGAAGTTTGTCCTTAGAACGAAAAAAGTAAGCCCGCGTCCTTTAGACGAAAAAAAAACATGCACGTCCGTAGGCCCAAAAACAGAAATAAAAACTTCCTTCAGCCCATTTTCCTGTTTTTTTAAATATTAAATTATAGAAATGTATTCTATTTTCTAAACCTACCAATTAACCTATCACTTACTTTCAAATCAAGTTATTAGATTTTAATTTATTACTCCCGTTTTAGCATAATTACTATAAATGTCTTCCTTCTAGGCTTAAGCCTTTTTCTATAATTGTTAAGCCTAGTTTTATTCCTATTTAAATAGATCTCTATCTTTCTTTTCCATCTAAATAGTTAAATATAGATTTACAGTATCAACATAATAAATTAACATAATTAACTACTGAAATAAATGCTTAATTAAATAATTAACAGGAATCTAACGATAATATATCATAAATGAAAAAGGTATATAATTTAAATCCACTCACATGTCGTCCTTAGCTTTGCGTGTGCTCAGCTTGGCTCCATGGTCCTTCTGGATCCCCTTCTAAGGGGTATAATATTTTTTTGAGAAGACCTCCTTCTTAGAAATACTTTCTTTTTAAGGTCCAAGCTCAGGAAATGAACCCAAAGAAATATTTTCAATTTAGGATCCAGCCTCAAGCAATGAACCCATTGGGAGAAAATCTGATTGTGAGAAAATAGCTAGGCCTAGGGTTCTATATTTATAGTGGAGTTGGGGGATTTCAGACAGTTGGATTTCTGGATTGAATCTAGGGCCACCACGTCACAGGGTCATTCGGAGCCATCAGATAAATTAACGTATGGCTCAGATTGCGGAAAAATCGAATTTTGTTTGGTTCGGAACGTACCTGGATGAAACTACGTCCAGGTAGTAACACGGGTCGACCCTAGGGTCGACCTGTGCTTCCCTCGGGTCGACCTTGCGGTCGACCTAGGGATGTTCTAGGTCGACCGATATTTGTTTTTTCTTCTTTTTTTCGATTATTTACCGTCTCTCGTTTCTCCCTTAACTTCTTCATATTGACTCGGATTTTGACAAGTTATATATGGAAATTGATCAGAAAATAACCACGGACACAATGGTATAAGTTCGAGGCCATATTATGACAATTCCAAAATTGCTTGATTTCACTGTTCATAATTATTTGATTCTTTAATTATATAAAAATACGGGGTGTTACATTCTCCCACCCTTTAGGAAATTTCGTCCCCGAAATTTAGCAAGGGTAAAACTATGTAATTCATCGCATTAATTACATCCATTTTGTATACATCCAATTTTTCAACCATTCATGTCATTGTGCAAAGTGCAATACATCATAAAATATATGCATGTACAAGAATTTCTAAGCGGTACCTCCTACATGAATGCTTTTTCTTTTAGAAATCCCTTTTAAAACATGATGCACACATCCTAAAATACTTGCAATTTCTATATGAATGCAATCTTTTGAAAACTCAAAACATTTTTCATCCAATTTTTCCCACACTCCTACTGAATTGGAGCATAGTTCAACAAATTTTACGTCCAAACATACCACACAACTTTTAATTTTTAGAAAATTCTAATTTTCCAAATTCAATTTCTTATGTTATAAAGAAGGTGGAAAACGGAAAAACTTCACATTTCTCCGTTTTACTTTTGCGTACCTCCTCTCCGTACTTGGAACTTATGCCTCTATCCTATAAAACTCTATTTTCTTTCCCAAGCACGGTTTACATAAGAAAGATTTTTCTTTTCAAACTTTTTTCCAAGCTTATTTTATTGGAAAGATGTATTTTTCTTTTGCAATTCTCATTTATTTCTATTGATGTTTCTGTTGCTTTCTTTAGATCTTACAGTTTTCTTTTAGTTACCTTTTATCTGCTTTTACTCTTCTTTTAATATAGCAACTAAACACAGCTATCATCTAGGGCAAGGAGGTGTAGGACCATGTCCACTCTGACACAGAAAGGTCCTACTCTAGGAATCCAAGTAACTCATATGCTCCTCCTGCCACCTATTACTTGTTACCAACTTACACTGTGTTACTCATGACGAACAAGATCTATTCAACTCTTCTATTCTAAGTCTCATTTACTGCAATGGATAAGGGTTTCAATCTTTGCAGTCTCTATATAAAAAGGCAACTAATTTTGGAGAAAATTTCTCTTTACCTTTCATTTTTCCTCAACTAAGGTCTACTTTTCCCAACCACGTGTATCTTATTATCTTACTAATATCACTTCACTATTCTTCTATAGTCTACACACATGAAGCAACATTTTTAGGTTCTCACTAGAGTCCTATACACCTTACGGGAACTTTTATTATTATTACTAGGAGTAATTACTGCTATAGCCTTACACTTTTCCCATTACACCTAGGAAATGATTCTTATCTACAACATATTTAAAAGTCCGGTTTGGTTTGGTATTTATCATATTACTTCAAAAATTAAAACTCCTAAATTTCTGAAACATCAAATCCCAAAATTCTTGCCTTTAAAATTGTTATTTTGAAGTTTTCTGTTAAATTCAAAAGTACTCGGTTACCTAAAATTTTATCTTTTCAAAAACTTATTTATTTTTCCACCAAACCATTTTTCTTTAAAACATGTCTTGCTTGTTCTTAAAACATTTTTCTTTTTCTTGACTTAAAAATAAATGTCCTAACATGTTTTCAAAATATTTTCTTTTCATAGATTTTCAAATTTAACAAAACTGGAGTAGATAAGAACAATTATTTTATCAAAAATCTCCTAACTTTTCTACTTTCCAATTACTTAACCTCGGAGGAGTTTCTAACTTACTACACTTAATGGTTTTATACCTTAATTTATTGGAATTACTTTCTCTTATAAAAACCATTAACGCTAAAACCTTCTATGAATCCTTTAAAGGAGGATTTCATGTTTATGTGAAATTATAAGGAATTTATTTTATATTTTATCAAAATAGGCGATACAAAATATGGTGTTTTCCATACGTTGTACATCTCACGTATTCCTTATAACTTGCACCAAACATCTTATATATGATTCATAGAATATTATTTCATTATTTATTTCATTCCAATAAATTAAAGTATGTTTACTCTATATTCACTTACATAAGATACTTCCTACTAAATTTATAAATTAAACGTACATTATTTTTCAAAAGAACTCATTTTCAAAACTGCTTTAATATCTTCATAATTAGAAAATATTCTCAATACTTATTTAAATAATAAGTGTACATACAAACCACTTTAGAAATTATCTCCAAAACTCATTTGGGTCAAAACAGATGTGGCGTAAAACACCGTTACTACAACCCAAAAATACTAGTTTATGGATTCAATTAAAATAAATATTAATAAATCCCATATGCTATGCAAAAACATTTCCTTTGGGAGTCACCTACTATAACAATAGTGTCATAGTCTATGATTCCTTTAATTTTACCAAAAACATCCATCACAACAATAAATGTTGCAACCTACGTTTTCGATACTTAACATACTCTAGGTTTTTATATTTTAAAATCTTTGTTCACCTACAAGAAAACTAGCGAGCTATACACGCTCTATAATTCTTCAAAAAGAATTTTACTTTTAACAAAATTTACATCATATAAAACCAATTCAAATTTCATACCACTTATTTTTTTTCAAAAGCGCAATATTTACTTCCTCAAATATATTAACAATTATATTTTTCAACTTTTCAATTCAAAAGTTTCATTTTATTGGGTTAAACATAAAGTGGATTATCTTCTTACCAAAACCTCTTATTCCTTCTAAAATAAAACACTCTCCCTAGGGAACTTCCCCACTTCCTATAACATATGGATACTAATCTTCTCTCAAAACATGGCTTATATGTATGCTATAAATCGGTAATTAACATAAGACTCAACATACTTGGGTCATCCCAAACCCAACTAGAAAACTATCTAAAAACTTTCCATATGTTAAAATCTATAATTAGGGACTATTTGGATTTTAGTACATAATATATTTATGTTTTATTCAAAAATACAAATACGTTCACTCCCTATCTACCTAGGAATCCTAAACCTAGGCTTTGATGCCAAATGTAAAAAGCGGAATTCCAGTGGGTCTGGATTTTTCGCAAAAATGCTAAAATCCAAGCCCACTGAAGCCCGAGTTGGGTATCTGATATCCTGCAAATAGGCAAAGACAAATATATCAGAGCTCAAAAAATATCTCACAGCGGAAATGACTAAAATATAATAGTAAGTAAATACTCACCAATAAAATAACACTTTCCAAACAAGTGTCTCAAAGTTGGAAAGTCTCTGCCATCTACCTAACCTGTAGGTTGTTATGAGGAAGGGGTCAGAACTAATGTTCTGGTGAATGGACAAATTATACACTTCTAAGCTTAATTCTACATATACCGTTTTATTTCCATTTACTATTATATTAGGTTCATTGGGTTTATAATACTCTCGTCTCTGTGCGTGAATCGTGCCCATCTACTCCCTAGTAGATTAAAACCTAATAACTGATATATATGTAGCTATATGCCCAATGACCGCATTGGTCCTAGGTACTACCCATAGTACCTTCCGTATCCTCCCCACAAAGGACTCCATCGTCTTGCTCCTATAGCGTTCTGTGACTACATCTATAAAGGACTGCCTTATAAGGCCTACAATCCAGATGTTCCGTCGTCTACTATGAAAACGGAAAAATGCGTCTGCACTAGTCAATACTAATGCTCGGACATCCACAATGTACCACCCAGTGCATACCTTGAGGACAATACATAATCATTATGTCTACTCCTTGAATCCTACTTAACAAGGTCTACCTTGTATGGAACTCGATCGGGGATTTTCAATTTCTGTAAAGGACTACCTTGTTAGGCCTACAATACAAATATTCTATTTGGTCTGTCTCTTTTCTTATTGTGGCTATGGGCCCACGCAGCCACCCTTCAACTAATCGAATGACCTCTAAAGAGCTAAGTGGTTGTGCCCTACTTCAAACAGTCTAAACATCCAATTGGCGGTGCCCTTCATCCAATGTCTCGATAGTGAACAGTTCATTGGACTGTTGGTGTAACAATAGTCTTTTCCAAACTCGCTTCTTGGTTTTGATGCTGGCCCGATATCCGCATGCGACTATCCTTTTGGGTCCTGCCCACTAAAACTTACTTGCAAGTACGGGGACATAGAAAATATCCTACTCTAAACATCAACCCGTTTTGACTGCCTACAATGGTCCTGCCATGCAAAAAGCAGTTAAGGCATACTCTTTTGATGGAACACCTACAGACCTGCCTCTAAAGGACTGCTCCGCTATGCCTACCCCAGAGGGCCATCCTAGAGTACCCTCACGTCCCGTTGAAGTCTCGTACTTCCTTCTAGCCCAAAATAACTAAGTTTGATGTGCTTCTTCCATGCTGAATCTGTGATGAACTGCTTCGTTAAGCTCTTCATCCTTTGGGCTACTCCAAACGCATCTTACTCTTTTATTAGACCCTAAGTCTATTATTTTATTTTGCGTTTAGTTTAGTTTTCTTATTCTGTTGGCTACTTATTTACCCTAATTAGTATAATCCTATCCCAGCCACACCTAACTATTGTGAGACCATCAGTTCCTGACTGAAAGGGAATGCTGTTGGTATGGGCCACTTCTATTATCTTGCTTATTAACTTAATCCAAGATCTAAGTTTATTAAAATAAGCCTCTTCTATTATTTCTGCTCTATTTGCTTATTAACTTCATTTAAGTCTTAAAATAAGCATTTTCTGTTCTTTCTACTTAATTATAACCTATGTTATAATTTTACTTGCAATTGTCTCTTTTATTCTCTTTTATAATCTATATATTATAAATATAATTACAAGTGTCTCTTTTGTATTATAGTCTGTCTTCTTTTATTATGATATTGAATTCTCTTTATTTCTATTATGTTATATGACAATCTTGGCTTAGGACTACGTCCGATTGTCACAAATTTACTTGTCATAATAACTGCTTTACTTTTATTCTATTATCTGCACAGTAAATGCAGATCTAGGTATATTTCTATTTATAGCCTCTAGTCTTATCTAATAATTAACTTGATTCCTTCAATTCTTTACTTTATTTTCTTATATTCTAGAAAGTAGTTCTATTCTATTTGGTTGGTTACGAAAACTGTATTAAAATCCATTTCCATATTTTAGTACTAAATAATGCTATAAACAATAATACGTAACTCAAGATATTTCTTTTATTATTTCTTTACTTTTTGGATAGTGCAAAATACAATGGTTTCTTTATTTTACACTAATTCCCTTTTTCTTTCTTTTATTCTTGCAAGTGCGTTTATCGTTATCTTTTTTTTAAAATATTAAACTATAGAAATTTATTCTATTTTCTAAACCAACCAATTAACCTATCACTTACTTCCAAATCAAGTTACTAGATTTTAATTTATTACTCCCGTTTTAGCATAATTACTGTAAATGTCTTCCTTCTAGGCTTAAGCCTTTTTCTATAATTGTTAAGCCTAGTTTTATTCCTATTTAAATAGATCTCTATCTTTCTTTTCCATCTAAATAGTTAACTATAGATTTACAGTCTTAGCAGAATTAACTACTGAAATAAATGCTTAATTAAATAATTAACAGGAATCTAACGATAATATATCATAAACGAAAAAGGTATAAAATTTAAGTCCACTCACCTGTCGTCGTTAGCTTTGCTTGTGCTCAGCTTGGCTCCATGGTCCTTCTGAATCCCCTTCTAAGGTGTATAATATTTTTATTGAGAACACCTCCTCCTTAGAAATATTTTCTTTTTAGGGTCCAGCCTTAGGCAATGAACCCAAATAAATATTTTCTATTTATGGTCCAGCCTTAGGCAATGAACCCATTGGGAGTAAATCTGATTGTGAGAAAATAGCTAGGCCTAGGGTTCTATTTATAGTGGAGTTTGGGGATTTCTGACCGTTGGATTCTTAGATTGAATCTGGAGCCACTATGTCACAAGGTCTTTCGGAGCCATCAGATAAATCAACGTATGGCTCAGATTGCGGAAAATTCGAATTTTAATTGGTTCGGCATGTACCTGGATGAAACTAAATCTAGGTAGTAACGCAGGTCAACCCTAGGGTCGACCTGTGCTTCCCTCGAGTCGACCTTGCGATCGACCTAGGGTTGTTCTAGGTCGACCCATATTTGTTTTTTTTCTTTTTTTTCTCGATTATTTCCCATCTCTCGTTTCTCCCGTAACTTCTTCATATTGACTCGGATTTTGACAAGTTATATATGGAAATTGATCAGAAAATTGCCACAGACACCATAGTATAAGTTTCAAGGCCATATTCTGACAATTCCAAAAATGCTTATTTTCACTGATAATAATTAATTGATTATTTAATTATATAAAAATACGGGGTGTTACATTTTCCCACCCTTTAGGAAATTTCGTCCCCGAAATTTGGCAGGGGTTAAACTATGTAATTCCTCGCATTATTTACATCCATTTTGTGTACATCCAATTTTTCAACCATCCCTGTCATTGTGCAAAGTGCAATACATCATAAAATAAATGCATGTACAAGAATTTCTAAGCGGTACCACGTATATGAATGATTTTTCTTTTAGAAATTCCTTTTAAAACATGATGCACACATCCTAAATATACTTGCAATTTCTATATGAATGCAATCTTTTGAAAACTCAAAACATTTTTCATCCAATTTTTCCCACACTCCTACTGAATTGGAGCATAGTTCAACAAATTTTACGTCCAAACCTACCACACAACTTTTAATTTTTAGAAAATTCTAATTTTCCAAATTCGATTTCTTATGTTATAAAGAAGGTGGAAAACAGAAAAACTTCACATTTCTCCGTTTAACTTTTGCGTACCTCTCTCTCCGTACTTGGAACTTATGTCGCTATCCTATTAAACTATATTTTCTTTCCCAAGCATGGTTTACATAAGAAAGAATTTTCTTTTCAAACTTTTTCCCAAGCTTATTTTATGGGAAAGATGTATTTTTCTTTTGCAATTCTCATTTATTTCTATTGATGTTTATATTGCTTTCTTTAGATCTTACTGTTTTCTTTTAGTTACCTTTTATCTGCTTTTACTCTTCTTTTAATATAGCAACTAAACACAGCTATCATCAAGGGCAAAGAGGTCTAGGACCATGTCCACTCTGACACAGAAAGGTCATACTCTAGGAATCCAAGTAACTCGTATGCTCCTTCTGCAGCCTATCACTTGTTACGCATCTGGCAAACACCTGATGATTCTCTTACAAATACCAATCCGAGCCGTTCCCATTTCGGACTACCAACTTACGCTGTGTTACTCATGACGAACAAGATCTATTCATCTCTTCTATTCTAAGTCTCATTTACTGTAATGGATAAGAGTTTCAATCTATGTAGTCTCTATCTAAAAAGGCAACCAAGCTTGGGGAAATTTTCTCTTTACCTTTCATTTTTCCCCAACTAAGGTCTACTTTTCCTAATCAAGTGTGTCTTACTATCTTACTAATATCACTTCACTATTCTTCTATAGTCTACACACATGAAGTAACATTTCTAGGTTTTCACTAGTGTCCTATACACTTTACGGTAACTTTTATTATTACTACCAGGAGAAATTACTGCCATAGCCTTACACTTTTCCCATTACATCTAGCAAATGATTCCTATCTACTCCTTATTTAAAAGTCTGGTTTGCTATTTATCATTTTACTTTAAAAATTAAAACTCCTAAATTTCCGAAGCATCAAATCCCTAAATGCTTTCCTTTGAAAGTGTTATTTTGAAGTATTCTGTTAAATTCAAAGGTACTTGGTTACTTGAAATTTTATCTTTTCAAAAACTTATTTATTTTTCCACCAAACCATTTTTCTTTAAAACATGTCTTGCTTGTTCTTAAAACATTTTTCTTTTTTCTTGACTCAAAAGAAATGTCCTCACATGTTTTCAAAATATCTTCTTTTCATAGATTTTCAAATTTACTAAAATTTGAGTAGATAAGAACAATTATTTTATTAGAAATCTCCTAACTTTTCTACTCTTCCAATTACTTAACCTCGGAGGAGTTTCTAACTTACTACACTTAATGGTTTTATACCTTAATGTATTGGAATTACTTTCTCTTATGAGAAACCAATAACGCTAAAACCTTCTATGAATCATTTAAAGGAGGATTTCATGTTTATGTGAAATTATAAGGAATTTATTTTATATTTTATCGGAATAGGCTATACAAAATATGGTGCTTTCCATACCTTGTACATCTCTTTCACATATTCCTTATAACTTGCACCAAACATCTTTATTTGTGATTCATAGAATATTATTTCATTATTTATTTCATTCCAATAGATTAAAGTATGTTTACTCCATATTCACTTACATAAGATACTTCCTACTAAATTTATTAATTTAACATACATTATTTTTCAAAAGAACTCGTTTTCAAAACTGCTTTAATATCTTCATAATTAGAAAATATTTTCATATACTTATTTAAATAATAAGTGTACATACAAACCACTTTAGAAATTATCTCCAAAACTCATTTGGGTCAAAACAGATGTGGCGTAAAACACCGTTACTACAGCCCAATAATACTAGTTTATGGATTCAATTCAAAATAAATATTAAAAAATCCTATATGCTATGCAAAAACATTTACTTTGGGAGTCACCTACTATAACAATAGTGTCATAGTCTATGCTTCCTTTATTTTTACCGAAAACATCTATCACAACAATAAATGTTGCAACCTACGTTTTCGATACTTAACACACTCTAGGTTTTATATTTTAAAATCTTTGTTCACCTACAAGGAAACTAGCGAGCTATACACGCTCTATAATTCTTTAAAAAGAATTTTACTTTTAACAAAATTTACATCATATAAAACCAATTTAAATTTCATACCACTTTTTTTTCAAAAGCGTAATATTTACTTCCTCAAATATATTAACAATTAAAATTTTCAACTTTTCAATTCAAAAGTTTCATTTTATTGGGTTAGACATAAGTGGATTTTCTTCTTACCAAAACCTCTTATTCCTTCCAAAATAAAACACTCTCCTTACTCTCCCTAGGGAACTTTCCCACTTCTTATAACATATGGATACTAATCTTCTCTCAAAACATGGCTTATATGCATGCTTTAAATAGGTAATTAACAAAGGGCTCAACATACTTGGGTCATCCCAAACCCAACTAGCAAACTATCTAAAAACTTTCCATATGTTAAAATCTATAATTGGGGACTATTTGGATTTTAGTACATAATATGTTTATATTTTATTCAAAAATACAAATACGTTCACTCCCTATCTACCTAAGAATCCTAAACCTAGGCTCTGATGCCAAATGTAACAACCCGAATTCCAGCGGGTCTGGATTTTTCGCAAAAATGCTAAAATCCAAGCCCACTGAAGCCCGAGTTGGGTATCTAGTATCTTGCAAATAGGCAAAGACAAATATATCAGAGCTCAATAAATACCTCACTGCGGAAATGACTAAAATATAATAGTAAGTAAATACTCACCAATATAATAGCACTTTCCAAACAAGTGTCTCAAAGTTGGAAAGTCTCTACCATCTACATAACCTGTAGGATGTTATGAGGAGGGGGTCAGAACTAAAGTTCTGGTGAATGGACAAATTATACACTTCTAAGCTTAATTCTATATATACCATTTTATTTTCATTTACTGTTATATTAGGTTCATTGGGTTTATAATACTCTCGCCTCTGTGCGCGAATCGTGCCCATCACTCCCTAGTCTATACTATGAAAACGGATGTTCTGTCGTCTACTATGAAAACATAAAACTGCGTCCGCACTAGTCTATACTAATGCTCGGAAATCCACAATGTACCACCCAGTGCGGACTTTGAGGACTATACGTAATCGTTTTGTCTACTCCTTGAATCCCGCTTAACAAGGTATACCTTGTATGGAAATCGGTCGGGGATTTTCTATTTCTGTAAAGAACTGCCTTGTTAGGCCTACAATATAGATATCTATTTGGTCTGTCTCTTTTCTTATCGTGGCTATGGCCCCACGCAGCCACCCCTCAACTAATCTAAAGACCTTTAAAGAGCTAAGTGGTTGTGCTCTACTGCAAACAATCTAAACATCCAATTGGCGGCGCCCCTCATCCAAAGTCTCGACAGTGAAAGGTTCATTGGACTGTAGGTTTAATTCTAGTCTTTCCCGAACTCGCGTCTTGGTTTTGATGCTGGCCCGATATCCGCATGCGACTATCCTTTTGGGTCATGCCCACTAAAACTTACTAGTAAGTACGGGGACATGCGAATATCCTACTCCAAATGTCAACCTGTTTTGACTTCCTACAATGGTCCTGCCATGCAAAAAGCAGTCAAGGCATACTCTTTTGATGGAACACCTATAGACCTGCCTCTGGAGGACTTCTCCGCTACGCCTACTCCAGAGGGCCATCCTAGAGTACCCTCACGTCCCGTTGAAGTCTCGTACTTCCTTCTAGCCCAAAATAACTAAGTTGGACGTGCTTCTTCCATCCTAAAATCTGTGATGAACTGTTTCGTATGGCTCTTCATCCTTTGGGCTGCTCCAAACGCATCTTACTCTTTTATTAGACCCTAAGTCTAATCTTTTATTTTGTGTTTAGTTTACTTTTCTTATTCTGTTGGCTACTTATTTACCCTAATTAGTATAATCTTGTCCCAGCCTCACCTAACTATTGTGAGACCATCGGTTCCTGACTGAAAGGTAATGCTGTTGGTATGGGCTACTTCTATTATCTTGCTTATTAACTTAATCCAAGATCTAAGTTTATTAAAATAAGCCTCTTTTATTATTTCTGCTCTATTTGCTTATTAACTTCATTTAAGTCTTAAAATAAGCCTTTTCTGTTCTTTCTACTTAATTATAACCTATGTTACAATTTTACTTGCAATTGTATCTTTTATTCTCTTTTTTAGTCTATATATCATAAATATAATTACAAGTGTCCCTTTTCTATTATAGTCCGTCTTCTTTTATTATGATATTGAATTCTCTTTAATTCTCTTATGTTATATGACAATCTTGGCTTGGGACTACATCCGATTGTCACAAATTTACTTATCATAATAATTACTTTACTTTTATTCTATTATTTGCACAGTAAATGCAGGTCTAGGTACATTTCTGTTTATAGCTTCTAGTCTTATCTAATAATTAACTTGATTCCCTCAATTCTTTACTTTATTTTCCTATATTCTAGGAAGTAGTTCTATTCTATTTGGTTGGTTACGAAAACCATACTAAAAATCCATTTCCATATTTTAGTACTAAATAATGCTATAAACAATAATCCGTAACTGCAAGATATTTCTTTTATTATTTCTTTACTTTTTGGATAGTGCAAAATACAGTGGTTTCTCTATTTTACACTAATTCCCTTTTTCTTTCTTTTATTCTTGCAAGTACGTTTATCGTTATCTTTTTTTAAATATCAAACTATAGAAATGTATTCTATTTTCTAAACCAACCAATTAACCTATCACTTACCTCCAAATCAAGTTATTAGATTTTAATTTATTACTCCCGTTTTAGCATAATTACTGTGAATGTCTTCCTTTTAGGCTTAAGCCTTTTTCTATAATTGTTAAGCCTAGTTTTATTCCTATTTAAATAAATCTCTATCTTTCTTTTCCATCTAAATAGTTAAATATGGATTTACAGTCTCAGCATAGTAAATTAACAGTACTGAAATAAATGCTTAATTAAATAATTAACGGGAATCTAACGATAATATATCATAAACGAAAAAGGTATATAATTCAAATCCACTCACCTGTCATCCTTAGCTTTGCTTGTGCTCAGCTTGGCTCCATGATCCTTCTGGATCCCCTTCTAAGGTGTATAATATTTTTATTGAGAAGACCTCCTCCTTAAAAATATTTTCCTTTTAGGATCTAGCCTCAGGCAATGAACCCAAAGAAATATTTTCTATTTAGGGTCCAACCTCAGGCAATGAACCCACTGGGAGAAAATCTTATTGTGAGAAAATAGCTAGGCCTAGGGTTCTATTTATAGTGGAGTTTGGGGATCTCAGACCATTGGATTCTTGGATTGAATTTGGAGCCATCACATCATAGGGTCGTTCAGAGCCATCAGATAAATCAATGTATGGCTCAGATTGTGGAAAAATCGAATTTTAATTGGTTCGGCACGTACATGGACGAAACTACATCCTGGTAGTAACGTGTGTCGACCCTAGGGTCGACCTGTGCTTCCCTCGAGTCGACCTGGTGGTCGACCTAGGGATGTTCTGGGTCGACCTATGGGTTGACCCATATTTGTTTTCTTTTTTTCGATTATTTCCCCTCTCTCGTTTCTCCCGTAACTTCTTCATATTGACTCGGATTTTGACAATTTACATATGGAAATTGATCAGAAAATTGCCACGGGCACAATGTTATAAATTTCGAGGCTATATTCTTTCAATTCCAAAAATGCTTATTTTCACTGTTCATAATTATTTGATTATTTAATTATATAAAAATACGGGGTGTTACAGTCAGTCAAATCAATATCGCATATAACATGAGTGCCGTGGCGTCAGAGATATTTATGGGGTTTCACATCTCCTATCCAGTGTATAACGCGCGTGCAATAACTCATGAGATGTTATGGGATTTTCCATCTCTTAAGGATCCATCAAAATATTTATATGTAGTAGAATACGCTATATATGTAATGCCTAATCTGTAAAATAAATATTTTTCTTAGCGTTAAGTCTTTACATTGATCTCCCTTAACGCATTTTTAAGCATTGTCATACAGTTTGCATATAAAACACCAGTAAACAGTCGGTGGATAGGGATGCACCGTGATACGACAACACTAAATCAAAATCATAGTGGTCTCATATAGGGATAAAAGTATGACAAGACACGTGAGGCAATGCCCAAGGTAGGATACTACCAGTTCGGGTCGCAGGGCTGGTGGTAACGCATAATAGCCATGACTGCCCACCGCGTCCATCCATCCCATATCGAGTCAAAGGGAGGCTATCCCAAATCAAGGTGCACCAATCGAAACCAACAACAAGAGTAATAATATGGACCGAGTCTAAGAAAATTGAAGAACGGATGTCTGCTAGGGCTAATTAGCCTACTTGGCCATGTCAAGCCGTCCTGTTTTAGTCATTTCAAATTGGCACAAGTGCCGGGGTCTATCCATCATCGTTCTCTTTCTTCAAATCCAGCAAACGATGCCAAACCCAACCACTTCGTTCTAGAGTCTCCTCCGCGTACAAAGTTGTTTAAGTGGTTCCAATATTGACAGAGAGTATGCCAATAAGAGGCCTCGGTCTCTTTAACAACCAAACGTCGTTTTACACACCGGTTGGTACTATTACATTACGAAAACAATTCTTACTTGATATCAAAATATCATATTCGCTTCAAAATCAAATTCATTTCGAAATCATCATATTTACTCAAAATATACTATTCCAATTCAAAATCATGTTCGCCTTAATATCTCGATTTCAGTTCCAATTCAAAATTGCTTCAAATTTCCATTTGGGTTTTAACTCCAATTTAACCCAATTCGTATTTGAATCCATGACTTAAATATGAACATTCCAACCTTGACCAGTTTTAATTTTTAGAAAATAGTTTAAGTAGTTTAAAATAATTTAAAGAGTTAAAATAGTTTAGTATAAAACAGTTTGAGTGTTAAAAATGGTTTATAAAATAAAAGAGCTTGGAAATCAAAATAATTTGAATATTTAGAAGATAGGTTTTAAATGGTTTATATTAAAATAATTTATTTGAAAATAGTTTCAAAGTCAAATTGATTCGATCCTAAATCTTCCAATTCAAATCATTCAAATCTCAATTCACTTCAAATCAACCCAATTTCGATTTCAATTCCAATTAATTCAATTCCAATTTGAATTAATTTTAATTCAATTCTCAATTTTAAACCATTTCAATTTAATAAATTCGAGTTTGATTTTCAAAATATCGATTTAAATCACTTAAATCAAATTAACCTTTAATATTCAAATCTTTAAAAATAATTCAATTCCGAGCCCAAATTTCGAAATACCCATTTAATTTCTTTTACTTGGATTTATTTCAAGGTTCGAGTAAGAGCTCAAATCTTTTTAAAACAAATCAATTTTCGGAATTCAAGTGGTTTCTCAATTATAACTTCAAAATTTCAAACTCGATTCTTTAAACAATTCCTATTAACAAGTTTATTTTTAACATTTCAAGCTCGAGTTCAAAATAGATTCCATTTCCATAAATTCGGTTTTATTTCTCAAAATCAAAATCATTTAAATAATTTCAAATCAATTTTTTTAAAATCATTTAATCTAACCAATCCATTGTCCGTATATAATTTTCTATCCTATGACAAGTGAGTAATTATTTCGATTTAATTTCAAGGATGGATATATATCATTTCCATCCAAATAAATGTCATAGGTATATATCATTTCAACCAATTTCTTAATTTATTCGAAATAATTCGATTTACAGTTTTATATACTGTAAATAATATACAGGATGATAGTAGGATATATCAAAATAAATAAACATCCAATTCATCCAAAACATCAATCAATAGCATCCATCACAAACAACATCCAAATCAACCAATAATTCACAACAATTCATAGTAATCAATATTAGGTAATTTACTGGCAATTAAATTCCAATTTTAAATTTAACTGTCAATTTTAATACCTACAGTCAATTCATATGTCAATTTCATTTTCAATTAACAGTCAATTAAATTAGATAACTTCATGATTCAATTTTAACGAACATAAAAATATTATAGTACGTCATGAGCATTAAAAACACTCACCTTTTTTGGTTGTCGCTTTCGCGTTTTGATTCCGATTAAATTCGAATGCAATTGAATTTAACTGAAAATTCAATAAGCTCAAAATTCAACCAATTTGATTCCATAGCAATTATCTCGTTAATACGAACCCAACGCGACTGACCGCGTTGGATTTGGACCTAAAACGTACAAGTTATTAAATTTACGAGTTGATGATTTTAATTCTTAAACAATAAATTATTGTAACAACCCTAGTTTGGAGATTACCTATTAATATTAAATTATAATGGTAATTATAATTTAATATTGTAAATTAAATTAAAATTGGAGAAATTAATTTGTTTATTTGGAATAAACAATAAAATTGGAATTAAATTATGAAAATAAAGCTTAGAACTTTATTTTATTTCGTTTGGAGTGATAATAAATGGAATATGGGCTTTAAATAAAGAAAATGACTTTATTTTAGAGAAAATATAATAATTATATTAATTATTACCCAATTGCTTCTTTTAATAGTTTTAAAAAGAAATATTTGATTTTTAAGGTGTTTTATTGAAATAAAAAGGTAGAAATTGGTTTAAAAATATTTTTTGGCCATAAATTATGTTTGGAAATGGTTTGAAATATTTTTCTAAGTGAGAAAATAAATTTTGTCGAATTTTAGAAGTTAAAAACAATGTTTTATCCATTTATTTGAGTAAAAAGTGTATTTTTGTTAAATTAAGGAATTTGATAATAATAAGGTTTAAAAATATAAATTTATCTTTTATATGATAGAAAATGTTTTATTTTGTATGTATACAAGTTTTCACTTTTTTTTCCTATGTAAAACTTGAAGAGAAAATACATTTTTCTTTGTGTATATGTGATATATGCATATATTTTACTTGTGTTGTTTAATTAAGCCTTAGCCAATTTATTTCTTTTAACTTTTAAACCCATTTGGGCCCATTAATACTTTGCCTGGTTGAGAAAATGAGAAAGGGGTTTTACTGTATGTTCACTTTATCATTCCTTCTTCCACCTGAAAAGAAAAGCCAGTAAACCCATTTTCCAACTTCTCAAAAACAAGCAAATTTCTCAATTAAAATTCACCAAATTAAAATCTTTTTGCAATCTAGTGATAAATCAAAGGTAATCAACTCCAAATCACCCAATTTCATCAAATAATTTCTTGTTATAGTGAATGTTTTCTAATTTACTGTAAATTTGGTTTGCATGTTTTTTTCTCTTCCTCTACAGGTTCTTATAAGCTCTAATCTTGCAAAAAGCTTCCTCCTTGCTGCAAGAATACAAGCTTCTATCTTCAATTAGCAAGGTGAGTTCCTAAAACTCACAAATGCTAGCTAAGAAAAGCTCAAATCGCTCAAAAATGTGAAAATCTGCTTGTTGTGTAAAATTTTCTATGGTTGATTTTGCTTGTTTATAATCTGATTTCTATTGCAACTTTGAAACCTTATAACTTTTGATTACGACAACGAAATTCTGCCATATTTCTTGCATTTGGTAGCATGCATGTTGAACTTCATCCCTGTAAAATTTCATTGAAAAATATTGTCGTTTGATATGTCAAAACTTGCTTGGAAAATCAGTTCACGACCTGAAATCGACCTGGAACAAAGTTCGTATAGTAGGTCGACTGCTCAACCTCCCTGGGTCGACCTGCATGTCGACCTAGAGGTCTCCTAGTCAACCATATGGTCGACCTAGGAAGACATAGGTCAACCTCCTAGTCAAACTAGGTGAAGGCAAAAAGTTTGCCTTGTTCTCCCCTTTGTTCCGATGTTTTTCAGCCTGTTTCACTTCATTTTCTGTAGTATTTCGTGATGTTTTGATCGTTTTTGAAGGCCATGATGTCTATTAATAGACTAGCCAAATTTTGGAGATTATGAAATTCAAATTTTGAATTTAATTTGAATTTGAATATCGGTTTGAGTGATTTTCTTCGTTTTGATTCGTTTTCGAGCACGGATTTCTCCAAACCCTTTTGAAATGATTTTTAAAATTAACGAGCATTTAAAATTATTATTATATGATATTTTTAAAGTATTTTCAAATATAAAATCTATTTATTCTCTATAATAAGGGAATTTTCAAATATGGCTTTCAAATTGATTTCAAAAATTGGTTTTAAAAGCTTGTTTTTCAAAGTAAATTATTTTATATATAAAATACATGATTTTTCACTATTCGAGTGAATGAGAAGGAGAATTAAATGGTTTGGTAAAACACGTGGTATGGGATAGGTGCATTTATCTTATCGGTTAATATCCGACTTGTCCGTTTGATCGTTTTGACCTTCGGGTCGAGTTTGCCGATGAGATGAGGTAAACTTTTTACTACTTTGAGTGTGAAATTTACTAACGGTTAGTAAACTGTTTAGTGCGAACGTGTGGTATGGGACACACGTTAACACTGTTTGGGTTCCTATCCGAGAGTTTGTGACACATTTGTCTAAGAGACGTATTGCCAATACTGGGCCTTCGGGTCATTGCCATTGCGGCATTTGCCATTTCGGCGTTTGCCATTGCGACGTATTTTTCATTGTGACGTATTTGCCTTCGGACGAGGTACCTATTTCAGAGATCAGTACTTGGCAGGCTTCGGCCAAAAGATGGTGCAAAACTTTTGAGATGATTTCATTGATTATTATGATTTCCCTAGTGTATCGCCTTTTTCATGGTTGGCCATTCGAGCCATTTTATATATATATGGCGATTACCTTATGGGAATTTGAGTTGCCTACACTGGCGTTATTTGAGATTTGCCTTTTGGCATATTATTTGAGATTTGCCTATTGGCGTTATTATATGAGATTTTCCTTCTGGCGTTTATTTGGGATTATAGTCTTCTAGGTTGGAGATTTATATTTGATTGCCTTATGGCGTATTTTAAGATGGTGATTTCTTTGAGATTTCTTTGAGCTTGCCGATATGGTGGGTTTGGGATTTCTCCTTTTTAGGAGTTATATTTTCCCTAAACCACTATTGATGATTTGTGATATGCCGATGATATGAGGGTTGCTACATTTAGCGTTTTATGAATTGTTTTATCTTTTTTGTGATTGTATGCTTGTGCAGTGATACCATATTATCACTTGATGTAACCATACACTTTAAATTGTCCCTTCTCACTTGAGAATATTATCACCTTGCCTTATGATCATATTATCACTTATCCTTATAAACTAATTTGTTTAGCTAGATTAACCCGTGTATTTTATACTGGGGTCAGACCGAGGTGTTTCAGGTTAGGTACCCTTATGGACTTAGCCTATTCTGCTTCCGCATGGACTTATCTGCTAGCCCTTTTTGTTGTAGTCTTTTTGTCGCTACTCTGATATGTATATTGTTTTGGACTCGTATGTATATTGTGGTCGTCATACCACTTATGATGTATTATTTGTATTGTATTAGGATGTATCAGTATATATGTATATATATTTGTTTGTTGTTCTGTGATATGTTATGCATTTGAGTTGTTGTATTTTGTTCTGATAGATCCTATAACCACCTGTAGTTTTGTATTAAGCATTTATTGGATATGACGATCCACTTGAGATATCAAAGAAAAAAAAATATAGAGCACTAATCGACGTATACAATAGATATTTAAGACAAGACTATAGATGGTCGCTCCTAACCAACCCTATTATCTGCATTAGCAGACAGTATTACCCAGTAATACTATTTGTTAATGTGGGTCTCGGGGTGGGGCGTCACAATTATATAAATCAATAACCCCTTTACCCAATTTACACAACCCGGCCCACTAAGCCCACCGACCCGCTACCCTTTCTTCTTCCTCCCAAACACACTGTTCCTTCCTGTGCACGAAAATGAAAACACTCGCCTGGCCGTGTACGTGCACGACCCCCCTAACCACCAGCGATCGATTCGACTTTGCCATTCAACTCCCCTTGATGAAACGCACTCGACCATACCTACAATCATGAGCCTCCACCACGGAAATGATTTGCGACCTGTTCGAACATACTCGGTCCATACAATATGTTGCGACCTCCAATCGAAGCCCGCATCTCTCGAATCTTCGGCCGTAGCTGCTAATCGCCAGGCTAAACTCGAATATGATCATAAAATGATCAATTTCTACCTCGTTTTTGAAAAAAAGCTAACCATAGTGAAAAAAAACTGTAACTCGATTAACTATCGAGTTCAATAATAGGCGCCGCACCTTCAAATACGAATGCCAGGCTAGAGTTAAACTCAAAATTTGAATTTTAAAACTTGTTTTGTATTTTTATATTGAGTGGATTTTTTATTGAGTATTAGAGGAGAACAAGATTTTTAAAGCTTCAATTTTCTTTTTATTTTCTTCGTTTGCTCTCTGTGAATCTGCGTTTAATATAAAGGGGAAAGGAACGTAGGAAGTGGCTTGTAGGGTGGGCTAGGATTCAAAAATAGGATGGTTGATGGTGAAAGAAAGTGGCTGAAGTGAATGAGTGTAGGCTGCTAGTTAAATCAACACACACACACACACACACACACACACACACACATATATATATATATATTTATATAATTTTATTTTCAAAAATATCTAGCTAAAATTTTTGAATCCCAATCGAGGTGTGCCGCCAGGCGTTCAGAATGTTATACCCCTATTTTGAATGCAATGGAACAAATTTCGGGACCTAATTCGATCGTATGCAGAAGATAGCTTTTTGAACCCAATTTTTATATTGAATTTCCGATATTAAATTTAACGCGTTTCTATCCCGTACGACCAAACGATAAATCCAAACACTACGAAATTTGAAATCAGATAATAATACATTATTATGGACCCAATGGAACTTGTTTCGTCGAAATCCGAGACTGTGCCCCGGAAGGCTATTTTTACTCGTTAATTTAAACGAATTATTTTTAAAATAGAGTAAATCACTTTTAAATTCAATTTAAAATTTTATTTATCTTCATTCTTATTAATAGAATTTAATAAGCCTTTCAAATTATTTTCATCCAGCTTAAAACTCAAGAATCCACTATTTAACCAAATTTCAATTATTAAATTCTACAATTAAATTACCCAATAAATCGTTAAAAATTGAAATTCAAGTTATTAAATCTATAGATTAACTTTTAAATATTTAAAATTAATTAAATATTCCAATTTCAAACACCCAAAATTATGGGTCGTTACACTCCTCCCCCTTAAAAAGAATTTCGTCTCTGAAATTGTCAAGGTAAGAAGAATGGCCCAAAACCCATTAACTTTTCCCAAAACCAATTTGTTGAACAACATTATCACTTTTACTAATTCCCAAATTCATCCACAGCTTCCAAATAATATTATTAATTCAATCGTTTCAAATTATAATCAAAATCAGATTCTAGTTATTACAAATTTTCTTCAAAATTTTATAACTCTTTAAATTTTTGAAAAATTTCGCCATCGTCTCTTTTGCGCGGCTAGATCAGAACAATTACAAATTTGCCAATACAGGCTCAACCCAACAAAAGTCAAGTGGCTCAATCATAAAATCATCAAATCAATCATCAATATAAACATATACCTTTTTGTCGGACAACCCAATTTTTTACTTACGAAATCAAAGTCATCAAATTAGCCCTGCTTTTATATACCTGCATCTTATTTACCAATAACACCCAATCATAAAATTCAAAATAATATTATTCTGCATTTCAATTTCCAAAATATTTTCTTTACTTAAGTCCGTACTATGTACATATATCATACGTATGCAATATCAAATCTGATCGCTCACTCGATCACACAATTTCACTTCTGAACTAGTATGTTCACATGACTCTCTAGTGCGGACCTAGATCTGGTTCCTTGATCAGAAACCGCCATCTCCTTGCATAGCCATATACTATGATAGAGAATCCCAGAATCAATCAAAAAATCCATATCCAGCGTCGCCATCGAAAATTGAGTGAAAAATCCTAACTCGGATCGATATGAATTATCACGAAATTTTGTGTTCAAATCTGGATCAAATCGTTAAATGAATTATATAATATACGTACAACTTACGTATTTATTTCAATTGATTCTTAGCTATACCAACTTCCTTTTATTCACATTTATTCTATTTACAATCAATTATTCTCAATCCATTATCCACATCCCTTATTTACTTAGTATATTTTCCAATTCCAATTATCGCTTAAGAATTTTTTCATCAAATTTTCTTAAGTCAATTATAAACATTTTATACAAAAGTTCTTATGTTTATCACCACTTCACCATGTAAGTATATCCATTTCTATTCAAATTCAATTTCAATACCATTTAACTCAATTTATCCTCCAATTTCAATATTAAATTTTATCAACCATATCCCAAACCATATTTAACTCACCAACTGTAACGACCCAGTATTTTGGACCATTCAAATCGAAAATAAATCCACACATGCCGGACTTGAATAATTCAAAACAATGGATTGTAAATAAAATTTGGCAAAACTCAGCATATACAGTAAATAAATAATCACATAATCACAGACATAGAGTAATATAACGATAGTGCAGCGGAAAACAAAAGGAATAGTAGTTCATGAAGCTACTATATACATATAACAGAGTTAAACAAGATACAACAGAAGTCTCGAATACAATAGTCAAATACAAGATCAGAATACATCACTGGAATCAACTGAATATCTGAAAGCTGGATAGATAGCTGGATCTCCAAGCGAAGCTCCAACTCCAAAGGTGAGCCTCGAATACTGGTATACTCAGTCTGACCCGAGCGTAAAGCAAAACACAAAACACTCGAGTCAGGATAAACATTCTTATATCAATAAATCCAACTAAAGTGAAATAACAACTGAAAATACAATTAACTCAAAGGATGTTTGGGATAACCATCCTCTAAGGATCCGTTAAACTATTCATATATAGTAGTGTACGCTAAGTAAATAATGCCTATCAGTAATATAAAGTATCAAAATAGCGTTAAGGCGTTACCATTATCCCCCTTAACACATTTTATATAAGTGTCATAGTCTATACAGCACTGTAAACTCCACCGTAAACTAGTGGGCTATCAGAGAGTACTCCATAGGTATAACACAAAACATATCGTAGTGGTCGCGCATAGGGATACGAGTATGACAAGGCACATGAGGCAATACCCAAGGTAGTGAAACTATCGTTTGCCTGATCCGGACTGGTGAGAACGCATCGCCGCAACGATCGCAACACCGCAACCAACACTCCCAATTCAAGGGTGCGCACCAATCAAAACAAGTAATGAGCAGTTTACGAAGAAGTGTGTCCGCTAGAGGTAGCTAACCTCACTGGCACGACACAGCTCCTGTTTAAGTCATTTCAAATTTGACACAAGTGTCAAGGCTATCCATTATCGTTCTCTTTATTCAAATCCAGCAACGTCATCATTCCAACCACTTCATTCTGGATCACACTCCGCGTATAATAGTTATTAAAGTGGTTTTCGGTTTAGACAGAGAGTATGTCCCTAACCGATCCCGGACTCTTCAATAACTACGTAATTATTACACTGATTGGTCATTTAATAAACTTTCAAAATAGTTTATATTTCAAAACCAAAATATCATTGCCATTTTAAAACCATATCAATACGATATCACTTCCATTTCAAAACCAAATACGATATCATTTCCATTTCAAATATATCCATCTCAAATATATCCATTTACAAAATCTTAGCACTTCAAAGTTATAACACTTTCTAAATCAAACACTATGGAAATCATAATTCTTTGGAAATCAAAATTTAGAAATCATAATGCTTTGGAATCATAACACTTTCCTTCAAATAGTTTAGATATTAATAATAGTATATAAAATAAAATAGTTACAAAATAAAATAATTTATATAAAATATTTATAAGTTAAAACAATTTATATTAAAATAATTAGTATATTTAAAATAGTTTATATTAAAAATAGTTATATTAAAAATAGTTTATATTAAAAATAGTTTATAAAATAATATAAAATAGTTTTAAATATAATTTAAAATACTTTATATAATAAAATAGTTTCCTCAAATTTCACACATCGATTCAACTCAACTCGGATTCCAAAATTCAAATTTAATCAAATATCAAATCATCAATTTCAATTCGATTCAGTTTCTAAATAGACCATTTCAAATTATCAATTTCAAATACATATTTGAACTACAAAATAAGCCATTTCAATATATTTCAAAGCTTTAGATATTCAACATTTCAAAACTAAATTCGATAATTTCATATATATATATATCAAATTCACTTTACTATTATTTAGTTTTGAAATATTTACTTAATCATTTCAATAACATTTAAATACAACTTCAATTTACAAATTTAAATAAACAAAATATCCCATTTAAATTTATATAAATTTGAAATATTCCTTTAAGTCGCTTTTAATCAAATTCAAGTTATAAAATATATCTTTAAAATCTCAAATTTAATAAATTTCAAATCAAACTTATTTAAGTAAAATTCTTAAATAAATAACATTTCAAATCAATTTTAAATTTATCTTTCCAACCTGAATCAATATAAATTCTATATTTGAAAATATGTATTTTAAATAAATACTCAAACATATTATATATCAACTTTATTAAATCAACTTTAATAAATCTTTAAAATCAATATTTATTAAAAACCGTATATTCCTTTTCAAAACCATAGAAATCATTTTCAAAATATTTATATATAGACCAACGGTGTCTGTATAAATTTTCTATCCTATGGTCAAGTGATATGGATATTTATCATTTCAATCCGCAATTTAAGTATATACGGGTATATATCTTTTCAACCTGCAATCCCAAATTCAATGTCAATGAAAATCGCTTGGGTTTATCATTTCAACCCATAACGATTTTCCCCTATTCTACAGATCGTTCGGGTATGTATCATTTCAACCCATAGTGAATTCTATATTAACAAGGAACTTGCAGAGTGATAATAGATATGATAATAATATAACAACAGTAACATGCATATATCATCAATATAAATAACAGATAATGGTGTCAGATGTCACAGGTGAATAGTTACAGATAATAGCATATATATAGCAATGTAAATAACTAACAGCAGCATATTTCAATTGTCGTTTCAATTGAAATCAAATTTAATAAATATAAGATAGTTAATCGTGAGTGATTGCTCACCTTTCGAGGCTAGAGAGAATAGACAATGAAATCGAGTTACGAAATGCAAGCACGACTTCCAAAGCAAAGCTAGATTGGCCCGAATCGACGAACAAAGCTGATAAATGGGAAAAGACGAAATCAAATCAGACTGGATCGATGAAGATGATTGATATAAGTGAACTTATATGTAGCTATAAATACTATAAATATCAAATCATATTCTAAATTCAAACACATATTAAATTTAAAATATATATACATAGTTCACATCATTGTTTTAAATAAACACATAAATAAACTAACACCTCCACATGATGAAATTTTGAAATGAATACATATATATACTAAAAAATGCAAACTACTTACATATATTGTTTATTCATTTTGAAAATATCTATATATACCATTTACAACATAACCCAACAGATCAAAAATCGTTACAGACTAGAATTCAAAATCCATATATATATATATATATATTTATTTATTTACAAACAAGTTACTTACAACCAACATAAAAATAATAATATGACTACGCGGTAATTGAAAAATTAAAATCTATGCGTGCTATATTTTAAAATCACAATATCTATATATACACGCATGACATTACATAAACTCCAACGTACTGTACCCAGCAAACAAAAGTATATATAAACTAATATATATAATAGCTAATATAACCTTTATATATCTCACCTTATATTGCACAGTCCTTAAACATTCTATATACACATATACTTACGTTATTGCAGAACCCAATATTCCTTTCCTTTTTAAAAGTAATTACTTCTGGCACGTTATACGCATACATATGCAGATGATAAAATGGGTAGTATATATAGACAAAACAAAAACAAAACGCAAGCTTGAAGAGCTGCTATACAGAGAAAACCAATTTATATACATTAACATATTACATTATTATACCCAACAGAAAAATCAATATACATATAATAATCTTAAAAGAACAGCTGGGAATAAATATATAAATACCTTTATAAAGTAGTATACTCTGAGACCTAGAACAAATATATAAATCTGTATATACAAGTATATATAGACTTAAGTATAATTGGATAAAATATGGATATAAACTAAGAAAAAATATATATATGTATACAACTTACTTTATTAAATTGCATATTATTATTAAACTTATATACAATTGAAACAACTTACCTATAAGAATACATAAATAACCGATAATACTATATAGTCTATGCATGTATGAATACGAACAGATTATAAATAACTAATATGACCATCCATATTATGTATAGCTTCAAACGTAATATATATATATAACAACATATATAACTTAGTAAGATATAGGCTTATGTGCAGTTTGTTACAAACATGCGCATGCGACTACAGAAAAGAAAATACATGCAGACCCTTGTATATGAAAACACCTACTCTAAATTATATACTTTGGCAAAGTAGGATATGTTAAAATATATACTAACAATATATATATATATATATATAAATCCCTTTCTTTCCTACCGTATATATATAGAAAAAAAAAACAGCAGCAAAGCATTATATAAACTACCATATTTTATACCTACCGATTCAATCGACGGGAGAAAAGATGGTGGTGGCGGTGAACATGGCTATCGGGGTGGTGAGAGGTTGTGTCACGACAAGGCTGATGGTCGAGGAATTCAGGTGAGGTGGCAGGCAGGGCAGGCCGAAACTGTGGGGTAGGGTTTTGAGAGAAGGGAAGATGGGCAGACGCGGGTTGTCTTGCGTTGGAGGGGGAAAATAGCGAAGTGATGGGAAGGAGGAGGGGGAGAGGTTACTTTGAATTTCAGCTGAAACAAATGGGAGAGGAGGAGATAAATAAAATAATATATTTTTCGTATAACACTTCTTCCAATTGAAACCGATAGGAATGAAATGAAGAGGCTAAAAATCAAACCAACCAATGCATTTCAATATTTGGGAAATAGAACCACGCACGAATATCCAGGAATTAATAAAAGCAAATGATAGTTTGATTTTTGAACAGGTAAATGACAGAATGGACACGAGGAAGCCCAAAAGTTTAAAAATTGTGTACCAATACGGTTGCCGACGTTTACAGATTCTGTCGCGTAACGGATTTCAAAACACAGAATTGAATATACCGCAGAGATCAGCACGACGTGACGATCGAAACGGTATATAGATATCAGGGGTAGGATCATCTGATCAAAAGTTGATATCGGTCACGATATACGTTGCTATTCCGTACGGAAAAATCCAAGCGAAGCTAGAAACGTTCGAAATTTGCAAAATGAATTACACAGTCTTATTCCGAGTGTTCTAAATAAATTTTCTCATGTTGACTTATTTAGCTTTCGGCAAACTTTTAAATTCAGCTGTTATTTCGTCGAAAATAAGATCGACCGAGTAATAACAGTTAAAATTTCGATAAACGGAATGTGACGTCTTGCTCAGAAGATGATTTACAATTTTTCTATAGAAAAATATTCAGGTTTGGAAAACATTTTATTATCATCAAATATTAACTGATATAAATTGAAATAGAACTGCACAATAAAATAAACTTCTTATTTTCCGATGAAAATTTACAGTTTGCTATGTTTAATTAGACGTATTCCAAATATTAAATTTTTATTTCAAAATTTTATTTTTAAAATTTCACGAAAATTCAATTAATCACATTATTAAAACAGTTAAAATTTACTGGTCGTTACACTCTCCCCCACTCAAAACTTTTCGTCCCCAAAAAGGAAGGAGGTAGGAAAATGGAAACAACCAAAAAGAAAAATAGATTGGAAAACAAAATAAACAATTAATTTAAACCATATAAAATTTCAATTTAAATTAATTTCTATTCAATAATTGATTTTAATACATGGTGTTTCATTAAGTTGATTTGATTCAATTTTTTTACTATTTGATACCAAAAGGTTCCCTTCAAAACAGAATTTTCATTTAATTGGTCTTATTTACTATTCACTCAACTTATTATTCTATTTATTCCCATTTACATTTTATAATCAAAATTTAAGTGTATAACCTTTATTATAAACACTCAATTTTTCTTTATAAATTCCATTTTATAAAATTTTATATTGTAAATTATCCAATTATTATTTCAAATTTAAATATCTATTCCAAATTTTGGTTTATTTTATAACTGAAATCATCTATAAATCATAAATTTAAGGATTTTTTTTTTAAATTTCCGAATAACTTTAAACAGTTTAGAGATAAATAAATAAATAAATAAATATATGTATATATATACTATAGATATCAAATCAAATCTTAAATCATATACCTATATATATATATAATTCAAATCATACTTCAGAAATTCAAAACAACATATTTTTCCAAACAAAACTGTAGCAAAGCTACAAAATGGTCTCTCCACTTCGAAACTCGAAAATGAATGTCGATGATGCGGCCGCCATCACCGAAATTATTTTCCAGCGACCAAAGAGAAGAGCACCGATTTAAACCATTTAAAATTCTTTGAAAACAATTTCTATTTGAAAATACTTTAAATAATATACTCTTTAAACTTTAAAACCCAAAGTTTGAAACCACCGGAAATTAAATTCTCAAATTCTTAAATTCAGATTCATTTCAAATTCCCAAATCAATTTATAAACCATGTTTATAAATTCATTTGTAGAACAATAAATGATAATCAAATATTATCATTTCAAACAACCAATTTAATTAACTATTTAAATCCCAGAAAGTTTTACTTATATATATAAAATATAATCATACAAATTTATTTCATTTACCAAATTTAAAATATAATATTGTGTCAGTTTGCTTTGTTCAAGTGTTTTGGAATTCCTATCGATAACGTTGATCAGACGAATCGATCGAAATCCCAAATCAACATCAACAACTCAACAACACACTATATAAAACATTTTATATTAATTAAAAATACAAATTTTCACTCCCTCACTCGATGATTCCAGAATGGATTTAAAACAAAGATAGGGATTCAAATTAGAGGGACCCAAATCGAAAGAATTCCTAACAGAAGATAAGCTTGATAGGAAGATAAATAGATTTCAAAGAGAGAAAGAATAGATAGATTTATATAAGTCGCGGGCAATCTTAACCGGATCAACCGTGACTTCCAAATAAGATTGAGGTAGAAATCTAGAACAAATCGACATTCAATAACCAGGGAAAGAATTCGGGTATAGCAAGAGATAACAGCATCGTAAACCGACGATACAAAATCTCCAGTGAATAAATACCTATTGTAAAGGAGTTTTACCCCTTTACAAATCATTCAGAGATTGGCGAGACCGCCGATTTACTATAAAGATCATTCAAAGTGGAGTTATGGGGATACTCCAGAATCAAGAAGACACGAATAGGGGAGACAAGAATGGATTTTGGAACCGAAGTGAACGTTCCAAAATTCAAAGGAAACCGAGTCAAAGAAGAAAGAATTCAGGCTCGAACGAAAGTGATTCCGTAATTAAATTTACTACATATGCTGATTTTTGCCTAAAACCAGAGCTCTGATACCAACTGTAACGACCCAGTATTTTGGACCATTCAAATCGACAATAAATCCACACATGCCGGACTTGAATAATTCAAAACAATGGATTGTAAATAAAATTTGGCAAAACTCAGCATATACAGTAAATAAATAATCACATAATCACAGACACAGAGTAATATAACGATAGTGCAGCGGAAAACAAAAGGAATAGTAGTTCATGAAGCTACTATATATATATAACAGAGTTAAACAAGATACAACAGAAGTCTCGAATACAATACTCAAATACAAGATCAGAATACATCACTGGAATCAATTGAATATCTGAAAGCTGGATAGACAGCTGGATCTCCAAGCGAAGCTCCAACTCCAAAGGTGAGCCTCGAATACTGGTATACTCAGTCTGACCCAAGCGTAAAGCAAAACACAAAACACTCGAGTCAGGATTAACATTCTTATATTAATAAATCCAACTCAAGTGAAATAACAACTAAAAATACAATTAACTCAAAGGATGTTTGGGATAACCATCCTCTAAGGATCCGTTAAACTATTTATATATAGTAGTGTACGCTAAGTAGATAATGCCTATCAGTAATATAAAGTATCAAAATAGCGTTAAGGCGTTACCATTATCCCCCTTAACACATTTTATATAAGCGTCATAGTCTATACAGCACTGTAAACTCCACCGAAAACTAGTGGGCTATTAGGGAGTACTCCATAGGTATAACACAAAACATATCATAGTGGTCGCGCATAGGGATACGAGTATGAAAAGGCACATGAGGCAATACCCAAGGTAGTGAAACTACCGTTTGCCTGATCCGGACTGGTGAGAACGCATCGCCGCAACGATCGCAACACCGCGAACAACACTCCCAATTCAAGGGTGCACACCAATCAAAACAAGTAATGAGCAGTTTACGAAGAAGTGTGTCCACTAGCGGTAGCTAACCTCACTAGCCCGACACGGCTCCTGTTTAAGTCATTTCAAATTTGACACAAGTGTCAAGGCTATCCATTATCGTTCTCTTTCTTCAAATCCAGCAACGTCATCATTCCAACCACTTCATTCTGGATCACACTCCGCGTATAATAGTTATTAAAGTGGTTTTCGGTTTAGACAGAGAGTATGTCCCTAACCGATCCCGGACTCTTCAATAACTACGTAATTAATACACCGATTGGTCATTTAATAAACTTTCAAAATAGTTTATATTTCAAAACCAAAATATCATTACCATTTCAAAACCATATCAATACGATATCACTTCCATTTCAAAACCAAATACGTTATCATTTCCATTTCAAATATATCCATCTCAAATATACCCATTTACAAAATTTTAGTACTTCAAAGTTATAACACTTTCTAAATCAAACACTTTAGAAATCATAATTCTTTGGAAATCAAAATTTAAAAAACATAATGCTTTGGAATCATAACACTTTCCTTCAAATAGTTTAGATATTAATAATAGTATATAAAATAAAATAGTTACAAAATAAAATAATTTATATAAAATAGTTATAAGTTAAAACAATTTATATTAAAATAATTAGTATATTTAAAATAGTTTATATTAAAAATAGTTATATTTAAAATAGTTTATATTAAAAATAGTTTATAAAATAATATAAAATAGTTTTAAATATAATTTAAAATACTTTATATAATAAAATAGTTTCCTCAAATTTCACACATCGATTCAACTCAACTCGGATTCCAAAATTCAAATTTAATCAAATTTCAAATCATCAATTTCAATTCGATTCAGTTTCTAAATAAACCATTTCAAATTATCAATTTCAAATACATATTTGAACCACAAAATAAGCCATTTCAATTTCAATATATTTCAAAGCTTTAGATATTCAACATTTCAAAACTAAATTCGATAATTTCATATATATATATATATCAAATTCACTTTACTATTATTTAGTTTTGAAATATATACTTAATCATTTCAATAACATCTAAATACAACTTCAATTTACAAATTTAAATAAACAAATATCCCATTTAAATTTATATAAATTTGAAATATTCCTTTAAGTCACTTTTAATCAAATTCAAGTTATAAAATATATCTTTAAAATCTCAAACTTAATAAATTTCAAATCAAACTTATTTAAGTAAAATTCTTAAATAAATAACATTTCAAATCAATTTAAAATTTATCTTTCCAACCTGAATCAATATAAATTCTATATTTGAAAATATATATTTTAAATAAATACTTAAACATATTATATATCAACTTCATTAAATCAACTTTAATAAATCTTTAAAATCAATATTTATTAAAAACCGTATATTCCTTTTCAAAACCATAGAAATCATTTTCAAAATATTTATATATAGACCAACGGTGTCTGTATAAATTTTCTATCCTATGGTCAAGTGATACAGATATTTATCATTTCAATCCGCAATTTAAGTATATACGGGTACATATCTTTTCAACCCGCAATCCCAAATTCAATGTCAATGAAAATCGCTTGGGTTTATCATTTCAACCCATAACGATTTTCTCCTGTTCTATAGATCGTTCGGGTATGTATCATTTCAACCCATAGTGAATTCTATATTAACAAGGAACTTGCAGAGTGATAATAGATATGATAATAATATAACAACAGTAACATGCATATATCATCAATATAAATGACAGATAATGGTGTCAGATGTCACAGGTGAATCGTTGCAGATAATAGCATATATATAGCAATGTAAATAACTAACAGCAGCATATTTCAATTGTCGTTTCAATTGAAATCAAATTTAATAAATATAAGAACGTTAATCGTGAGTGATTGCTCACCTTTCGAGGCTAGAGAGAATAGACAATGAAATCGAGTTACGAAATGCAAGCACGACTTCCAAAGCAAAGCTAGATTGGCCCGAATCGACGAACAAAGCTGATAAATGGGAAAAGACGAAATCAAATCAGACTGGATCGATGAAGTTGATTGATATAAGTGAACTTATATGTAGCTATAAATACTATATATATCAAATCATATTCTAAATTCAAACACATATTAAATTTAAAATATATATACGTATTTCACATCATTGTTTTAAATAAACACATAAATAAACTAACACCTCCACATGATGAAATTTTGAAATGAATACATATATATACTAAAAAAATGCAAACTACTTACATATATTGTTTATTCATTTTGAAAATATCTATATATACCATTTACAACACAACCCAACAGATCAAAAATCGTTACAGACTAGAATTCAAAATCCATATATATATATTTATTTATTTATTTACAAACAAGTTACTTACAACCAACATATAAAAAAATATATCACTACGCGGTAATTGAAAAATTAAAATCTATGCGTGCTATATTTTAAAATCACAATATCTATATATACACGCATGACATTACATAAGCTCCAACGTGCTGTACCCAGCAAACAAAAGTATATATAAACTAATATATATAACAGCTAATATAACCTTTATATATCTCACCTTATATTGCACAGTCCTTAAACATTCTATATACACATATACTTACGTTATTGCAGAACCCAATATTCCTTTCCTTTTTAAAAGTAATTACTTCTGGCACGTTATACGCATACATATGCAGATGATAAAATGGGTAGTATATATAGACAAAACAAAAACAAAACGCAAGCTTGAAGAGCTGCTATACAGAGAAAACCAATTTATATACATTAACATATTACATTATTATACCCAACAGAAAAATCAATATACATATAATAATCTTAAAAGAACAGCTGGGAATAAATATATAAATACCTTTATAAAGTAGTATACTCTGAGACCTAGAACAAATATATAAATCTGTATATACAAGTATATATAGACTTAAGTATAATTGGATAAAATATGGATATAAACTAAGAAAAAATATATATATGTATATAACTTACTTTATTAAATTGCATATTATTACTAAACTTATATATAATTGAAACAACTTACCTATACTAATACATAAATAACCGATAATACTATATAGTCTATGCATGTATGAATACGAACAGATTATAAATAACTAATACGACCATCCATATTATGTATAGCTTCAGACGTAATATATATATATATATATATAACAACGTATATAACTTAGTAAGATACAGGCTTATGTGCAGTTTGTTCCAAACATGCACATACGACTACAGAAAAGAAAATACATGCAGACCCTTGTATATGCAAACACTTACTCTAAATTATATACTTTGGCAAAGTAGGATATGTTAAAATATATACTAACAATATATATATATATATATATATATATATATCAATCCCTTTCTTTCCTACCGTATATATATAGAAGAAAAAAAACAGCAACAAAGCATTATATAAACTACCATATTTTATACCTACCGATTCAATCGACGGGAGAAAAGATGGTGGTGGCGGTGAACATGGCTATCGGGGTGGTGGGAGGTTGTGTCACGGCAAGGCTGATGGTCGAGAAATTCAGGTGAGGTGGCAGGCAGGGTAGGTCGAAACTGTGGGGTAGGGTTTTGAGAGAAGGGAAGATGGGCAGATGCAGGTTGTCTTACGTTGGAGGTGGAAAATGGCGAAGTGATGGGAAGGAGGAGGGGGAGAGGTTCCTTTGAGTTTCAGCTGAAACAAATGGGAGAGGAGGAGTTAAATAAAATAATATATTTTTCGTATAACACTTCTTCCAATTGAAACCGATAGGAATGAAATGAAGAGGCTAAAAATCAAACCAACCAATGCATTTCAATATTTGGGAAATAGAACCACGCACGAATATCCAGGAATTAATAAAAGAAAATGACAGTTTGATTTTTGAACAGGTGAATGACTGAATGGACACGAGGAAGCCCAAAAGTTTAAAAATCGTGTACCAATACGGTTGCCGACGTTTACAGATTCCGTCACGTAACGGATTTCAAAACATAGAATTAAATATACCGCAGAGATCAGCACGACGTGACGATCAAAGCGGTATACAGATATCAGGGGTAGGATCATCCGATCAAAAGTTGATATCGGTCACGATATACGTTGCTATTCCGTACGGAAAAATCCAAACGGAGCTAGAAACGTTCGAAATTTGCGAAACGAATTACGCAGTCTTATTCAGAGTGTTCTAAATAAATTTTCTCATGTTGACATATTTAGGTTTCGAAAAACTTTTAAATTCAGCTGTTATTTCGTCGAAAATAAGATCGACGGAGCAATAACAGTTAAAATTTCGATAAACAGAATGTGACGTCTTGCTCAGAAAATGATTTACAATTTTTCTATAGAAAAATATTTAGGTTTGGAAAACATTTTATTATCATCAAATATTAACTGATATAAATTGAAATAGAACTACAAAATAAAAAAAACATCTTATTTTCAAATGAAAATTTACAGTTTGCTATGTTTAATTAGACGTATTCCAAATATTAAATTTTTATTTCAAAATTTTATTTTTAAAATTTCATGAAAATTCAATTAATCACATTATTAAAACAGTTAAAATTTACGGGTCGTTACACTAACTAAATTAGTTAGTTCAATTAGCCCATTCATCAATTTATTTCAATCTCAATCAACTCCATTTTCAAAAATTATTTCATTTAACCTAACTTAGGCTAAATTTCCAAATTTCACTTTAACTTAATTCAAGTTAATTTCCTTCCAGAGTTTAATTTATTATTCACATCCAGCAATTTAACATTGTTTTAACTTGCTAATTTTCAAATTTTATAAGTTATCAAACTTATTCTCATATTCCATAAAACATTTTAAATCAAAATCCCGAAGTTTAAACACTTTGTTCTAAGTATTTCAAACTATTTTTTTTGAAATCACACACACACATAATCCCTTGGTATATCAAATTATTCTTTTGAATTTCAAAACCAAAACCAGTTTTCCAAAACAAAACTCCAATTGGTAGCAATTTCTCCCTTGGAAACTCGAAAATGAACGTCGATGATACTGCAGTCATCACTGAAATCATTTTCCAGTTTAAACCTTTTTAAATATTTCTATTCAAAATATTTCCAAATAATACTATTATTATTTTCACAACTTTGAAAATCATTTTCAAAACCAACGGCATTTAAATTCGCAAATTTCCATCTTTTAAATCCTTTATAAATCATTTTTATAAACCATATTTATATAATATACCCCAGGAATTTCATTTCAATTTATAAATTACATTTACAAATCATATTTACATAATTCCATTTTGTTATATGAAATTATTTCTTAACTATAGATTATAATATCAATTTTTATGCAATCACCACAACAACAAATGATAATGGTTTAATATTATCATTTCCTAACAACCAAGCACACCATATAAAACTATAATAATTTTTGAAAAATTATTCCTTTACATATAAAAATAATCAAGGTAAAATTATTTCATTTACCCAATTTCAAAACAATACCATGTCAAGTTTCTCTATTCAAGTGTTTAGAGATTCCTATTACGTTAATTACTTGTATTGACTAGAATCCATAAGCCACTCAACAAATCAACCAACACAATATAAAACGTTTTATATTCACTAACAAATACGCGCCCATATATATACACTCAAACTCATTCTAGGGTACTACTGACCCTATCTCTAATGAGTTACCCCATCAAAGCCAAGGTTCTCACTTAACCTTCAGCTCTGATACCACGTGTGAACCCACATTTCGGAAGGTTTAAATTGACAATAATCCACACATGTCCAACTTAAACAATCCGAAATATAGATAATCATTGGGGTTAATAAAAAAATAAGAAAAGAAGAAGAAAACCACAGAATCTCACAGAGGAACGATAAAATATAATAATCAAATAAATAGTTCATGAATCTGTTTATATTATACATTTGATTATAATTTATACAACATTTATCAGAGTTATATACACAACAAGGATAAATAAATAATGTAGTAGGACAGCATGATGGAGGGAATTATAATAGTAATAATATACCAAATCTTCGTCTTCGTCCTCCAGAAAATGATCTTCGGTGCGCTGAAATACTCAGGGTTGATCCGAGCGCAACGAAAAGACAAAACACTCGAGTCAGGACTAAAATATTCTTATATGAGTCAAATCGATATCGCATATAACATAAGTGCCGTGGCGTCAGAGATGTTTACGGGGTTTCACATCTCATATCCAGTGTATAACGTGCGTGCAATAACTCAAGAGATGTTACAGGATTTTCCATCTCTTAAGGATCCGTCAAAATATTTATATGTAGTAGAATACGCTATATATATAATGTCTAATCGGTAAAATAAATATTTTTCTTAGCGTTAAGGCTTTACATTGTACCTCCTTAACGCGTTTTTAAACATTGCCGTACAGTTTGCATATAAAACAACAGTAAACTATCGGTAGATAGGGATGCGTCGTGATACGACAACACTAAATCAAAATCGTAGTGGTCGCGTATAGGAATAAAAGTATGACAAGGCACATGAGGCAATGCCCAAGGTAGGATACTACCAGTTCGGGTCGCAGGGCTGGTGGTAATGCATCATAGCCATGACCGCCCACCACGTCCATCCAACCCATATCGAGTCAAAGGGAAGCTATCCCAAATCAAGGTGCACCAACCGAAACTAACAAAAAGAGTAATAATATGGACCGAATCCAAGAAAATCGAAGAACGGATGTCCGTTAGGGGTATTTAGCCTACTTGGCCTAGTCAAGCCGTCCTGTTTTAGTCATTTCAAATTGGCACAAGTGCCGAGGTCTATCCATCATTGTTCTCCTTCTTCAAATCCAGCAAACGACGCCAAATTCAACCACTTCATTCTAGAGTCTCCTCCACGTACACAGTTGCTAAAGTGGTTCCAATATTGACAAAGAGTATGCTAATAAGGGTCCCGGTCTCTTTAACAACCAAACGTCGTTTACACACCGGTTGATACTTTTACATTTCGAAAGCAACTCTTACTTGATATTAAAATAACATATTCGCTTCAAAATCAAATTCATTTCGAAATCATCATATTTACTCAAAATATACTATTCTAATTCAAAATCATGTTCACCTTAATATCTCGATTTCAGTTCCAATTCAAAATTGCTTCGAATTTCCATTTGGGTTATAACTTCAATTTAACCCAATTTGTATTTGAATCCATGATTTAAATATAAACATTCCAACCTTGACCAGTTTGAATTTTTACAAAATAGTTTAAGTAGTTTAAAATAATTTAAAGAGTTAAAATAGTTTAGTATAAAATAGTTTGAGTGTTAAAAATGGTTTATAAAATAAAATAGCTTGGAAATCAAAATAATTTGAATATTTAAATGATAGGTTTTAAATAGTTTATATCAATATAATTTATCTGAAATAGTTTCAAAGTCAAATTGATTCAATCCCAAATCTTCCATTTCAAATCATTCAATTCTCGATTCATTTCAAATCGACCCAATTTCAATTTCAATTCCAATTAATTCAATTCAATTCCAATTTGATTTAATTTCAATTCAATTCTCAATTTTAAACCATTTCAATTCATATAAATTCGAGTTTGATTTTTAAAATATCGCTTTAAATCACTTAAATCAAATTAACCTTCAATATTCAATTTAAGATTCAAATCTTTAAATATAATTCAATTCCGAGCCCAAATTTCGAATTATCCATTTAAATTACTTTTACTTGGATTTATTTCAAGGTTCGAGTAAGAGTTCAAATCTTTTTAAAACAATTCAATTTCGGAATTCAAGTGGTTTCTCAATTATAACTTCAAAATTTCAAACCCGGTTCTTTAAACAATCCTATTGAAAAGTTCATTTTTAACATTTCAATCTCGAGTTCAAAAAAAATTCCATTTCCATTAATTCAATTTTATTTCTTAAAATCAAAATCATTTAAATAATTTCAAATCAAAGTTTTTTAAAATCATTTAATTTAACCAGTTCGGTGTCTGTATATAATTTTCTATCCTATGGCCAAGTGAATAATTATTTTGATTTAATTTCAGGAATGGATGTATATCATTTATGTAAATAATATATAGGATGATAGCAGGATATATCAAAATAAATAAACATCCAAATCATCCAAAACATCAATCAATGGCATCGATCACAATCAACATCCAAATCAACCAATAATTCACAACAATTCGTAGTTATCAATATCAGGTAATTTACTGGCAATTAAATTCCAATTTCAAATTTAACTGTCAATTTTAATACCTATAGTCAATTCATATGTCAATTTCAGTTTCAATTAACAGTCAATAAAATTAGATAACTTCACGATTCAATTTTAATGAACATAAAAATATTATAGTACGTCGTGAGCGTTAAAAACACTCACCTTTTATTTTTGTTGTCGCTTTCGCGTTCTGATTCCGATTAAATTCGAATGCATTCGAATTTAACTGAACAACCAGCAAGCTCTAAATTCAACCAATTTGATTCCATAGCAAAGATCTCGTTAATACGAACCCAACGCGACTGACCGCGTCGAATTTGGACTTAAAACGTTCAAGTTATTAAATTTTACGAGTTGATGATTTTTATTCTTAAACAATAAATTATATAAATCAATAACCCCCTTACCCAATTTACGCAACCCGGCCCACTAAGCCCAACGACCCGCTACCCTTTCTTCTTCCTCCTAAACACATTATTCCATCATGTGCACGAAAATGAAAACACTCGCTTGGCCGTGTACGTGCATGACCCTCCCAACCACCAGCGATCAATTCGACTTCGCCATCCATCTCTCCTCGACGAAACGCACTCGACCATACCTACAATCATGAGCCTCCACCACAGAAATGATTCGCGACCTGTTCGAACATACTCGGTCCGTACAATATGTCGCGACCTCCAATCGAAGCCCACACCTCTCGAATCTTCGGCCATAGCTGCTAATCGCCAGGCTAAACTCGAATTTGATCACAAAACGAGCCATCGCTTCCTCGTTTTTGAAAAAAAACTAACCCTAGTGAAGAAAAAACTGCAGCTCGATTAACTATCGAATTTGGTAATAGGCGTCGCGCCATCAAATACGAATGTCAAGCTGAAGATACACTTAAAATTTGAATTTTAAAACTTGTTTCGTATTTTTATATTAAGTGGATTTTTTATTGGGTGTTAGAGGAGAACGAGATTTTTAAAGCTTTCATTTTCATTTTATTTTCTTCGTTTGCTCTCTACGAATCTGCGTTTAATATAAAGGGGAAAGGAACGTACATAGTGGCTTGTAGGGTGGGCTAGGATTCCAAAATAGGGTGGCTGATGGTGAAAGAAAGTGGTTGAAGTGAAAGAATGTAGGCTGCTAGTCAAATCAACATATATATTATTTTATTTTCAAAAATATCTAGCTAAAATTTTTGGATCCCAATCGAGGTGTGCCGCCAGGAATTTATAATGTTATACCCCTATTTCGAATGAAGTGGAACAACTTCCGGGACCTAATTCGATCGTATGCAGAAGATAGCTTTTTGAACCCAATTATTATATTAAATTTTCGATATTAAATTCAACGCGTTTCTATCCCGTACGACCAAACGATAACTCCAAACACTACGAAATTTGAAACCGATAATAATACATTATTACGGACCTAATGGAACTGGTTTCGTCGAAATCCAAGACTGTGCCCCGAAAGGCTATTTTTACTCGTTAATTTAAACGAGTTATTTTTAAAATCGAGTAAATCACTTTTAAATTCAATTTAAAATTTTATTTATCTTCATTCTTATTAATAGAATTGAATAAGCCTTTGAAATTATTTTGATCCAGCTTAAAACTCAAGATTCCACTATTTAACCAAATTTCAATTATTAAATTCTATAATTAAATCACCCAATAAATCGTTAAAATTGAAATTCAAGTTATTAAATCTGTAGATTATCTTTTAAATATTTAAAATCAACTAAATAATCAAATTTCAAGTACCCAAAATTCTGGGCCGTTACTAAAATCCAGTTATACAAATCATATCTTTAAAATCTCAAAATTAATAAGTTCCAAATCAATTTTTATTTAAATACAATTCTTAACCAAATAAAATTCCAAATCAATTTCAATTTATCTTTTGTAACGACCCACTATTTTAGACCATTCAAATCGACAATAATCCACACATGTCTGACTTGAATAATTCAAAATAACAGATTGTAAATAAATTTGGAGCAAATGAAATCAAATACACAGAATCATAGACACAGAACATATCAGAATAACTCGCAGCGGAAATTAAAAATACCATAGTAGTTCATGAAGCTACTATAACAAACTCTCAAAACAAAATACATAATATTTGTTTGAAAACATATACAATAGAAATCTCAAATAAATAGAAGTTTATGAATACCAGAACTGAAATAGAACAACTGAACTGAAAGGAACAGATAACTAGACAAGCAGAATCTCCAGCGATTCCTAGCTCCAGAAAGAAATCCAAAGCTAAGTTGTAAATACTCAGGCTGACCCGAGCGTAAAGTAAAATACAAAACACTCGAGTCAGGACAATATATACTTATATAATGTAAACCAACTCAAGTGAACTGTAGTAGAAATGCATAATAACTCAAAGGATGCTTGGGATCGCCCATCCTTTAAGGATCAGTTAAACTATAAATTAAATACATCCCGTGGTTAAAATTTCAAAATGGTATTTTATACTTCGAAATCAAATATCATTTCAAAATTCAATATCCTTCAAATATCCATTTCAAAATATCAAAATATCATATTTCAAAATAGTTTATATTTCGAAACAAATTACTTTATTTTAAATCATAAAAATGAAGTTATTATATTTAATAATTAAATTATTAAATTTCCAAAATTTTAATCTTTCAAAGTTCATTCGTTCACTTAAATTAATTAAAATAATGAAAATTCAACTTTCGCAGCATTTAAAAATGCTACGGAAAGTCACATTTAAAACAGTTCAATTTAACAAAAGACAGCATTTAAAATGTTGTAATAGGGTTACATTAGTTTCAAATAAACTTAGTTAAATTCAACCATTATAACATTTACAAAAATGCTATAATAGCCTTTAATTAAATTTAGCCATTTTGTTCATTATTATCAACTACAGCATTTACAAATGTTGTATTATCATTTACATTAGAATTAATAGCATTTCAGAAATGCAGTTAATTAACTTCAATTATTCAGTATAATTTCACAAACAATTATATTTTTATATAAATCATTTTTAACTTAAAAAATCATATAATTTCACTTTTAAAACAATCATTCAAATACCCTTATATTCATGATTTTATAAAGTTAAACCTCCATTCAAAAATCAAAATTTAATAATAATTCACTTATTAAATTCCAATATTAAATAATAAATTCATTAAATTAAATTAACTTAACACTTAAGTTTAAATTTTCAAATATAACTTAATTCCATTTTTTATTTACTTAACTTAAAATTCACTTTTAAGCCAAATTCACAAATTTCCAATTTTAGTTATATTTCAAAATTTCAACTTAAATATTCATTCATTTCACATTTTAACTTTATTCAAAATCATTAATATAATATAAAAATCATTTAAATTCACTTTAATCCAAATTATCATGAATTTATCACATTTCACATTTAATTTAAATTCCAATTATCACCAAATTAAAATTTCCCAAAATAACTTACATTTCAAATTTTCTAATTTTACCATTAATTTATTTCACTTATAAATTTTCAGAAAATCAATAATGCTTTACAAAAATCATTTTTATTTAGTTTAAATCAAAATATCATAATATTTACATTTTTAAAATATTTTTAAAAAAATTTATAAGTCATATTTTAACTACGGGTCTGTATTTCATTTCTAGTCTAGGTAAAGTGATACGGGTAATATATCATTTGAACCTGTAATTTACAAAGAAAACCCGGGTTTGATCATTTCAAACCCGCAATCCCAAGGAAATGAAAAAAAAATAATTGAAAATCATTCAGGCCTATCATTTCAGCCCATAATGATTTTCTCCTATTCTAAAGTCCGTTCGGGTATGTATCATTTCAACCCATAGTGATTTTAATCTAAAGGGAACTTGCAGTGTGATAAACTGATAAAAATAATAGAACAGCATAATATAACAGTAACATATAATATAATAGGTGTTTAAGCATGGGTGAACATCATAAAATCATAACATAGCAAGTGTAACATGATAATGCATTTTACAGATTCAAAAGGGGTCAATTCACTAGTTATATATGTACATATTGTCTGGTGAGAATAACTCACCTGTTAAGCTGGAGATTTGCCAACAAAGCTCACAACACAAAGATTACGAAGGCACGACAACTCTAGTACAATTTGAGTGTGGAGAGAAAATCCAATGATATAGATCTTGTGTTACAACCCAAACAAAAATCAAAGCAAACCATAAATTTCAATACACTAGAAATGAAATAACTTTTAAATAAAAAGAGATACGAATGCCAAATCTTTTGCCTTGCTTTCTCTATTCTTTTGTCATGGCCTAGGGATGGTTTTGGCTCTGGTTTGAACAAGTTTGGCTCAGGTTTGGTCATGTGTATGCATGGCCTAGGTAGTAGAATATGAGGAGGAAGTTTATACAAAGGAATATGAAGAGTTTAAGGCAAAATAGGTGGGTTTTGTTCACAAAAATGGCTCGGCCATGGGCTTGTGTGGTCAGGTCAGAGGGGTATGGATCAGGTCAGTGGAAGGAAAGGTGTGTGGTGGTCTGGCCAAAGGTGGTGGAGGCGGCCTAAGGTGGTGGTGGTGGTGGAAAATGGAGTGGTGAAGCAATAGTGATAAACAATCATGTTTTTATGGCTTGTTTTGCAATTTTTTATGGAGTTTTGGCATCATGGTGGCTCGGCCTTGGTCAAGACCAGAGGAGTAGCTGGTGGTGATGGCAGGGAAGAGATGTAGGGGGTGGTGGCCATGGATGTGGAGGAGAGGCCTATCCAAAAACAAGAGAGAACAAGGCAATTTTCATAGAAAAATAAGGAGAAAAGAAGAAAAATGAAACCATTACCAAAAGCTTTTGCTTCAGCTCTGAAGTGGTCGAATGGTGAAATGAAAAATGAGAGTTTTCACGTGAAAACAAAAGTAAAAGTCATGGCCAAAGCATAAAGGAGGGGTTATGGCAATTGAAAAGACTTAAGGAGGTGAAAGGACATCGGTTTCTAAGCAATTTTAAACCCTTCATATTTCTTTTTCTTTTTAATTCCAATAAAACAAAAATAAACTCAGAAATAAGCTCTAACAACTGAAACAAAATAGTATAAATAGAAATAAATAATTAATTTTAAAGAAAATGGAAAAAGAATATAAGAAATTGCTTCAAAATTGAAAACAGGGTCCAGAAATTACAAATAAATCACGATTGTCTTTGGAAAATTATCTACTTCATTTTAAAAATATTCTAAAGAAAAATTTTGAAATAAAATAATTTCTAAAGTATTTTCAAAGTGAAATAAATAATTTAATTTAGAAAAAATAGAAAAAAACTAAAGAAAAATGTTTAAAAATTGGAAATAAGACATGAAAATTACAAATAAATATCACTAGCCTTATAAAATTTCTATTTCACTTTAAACAAATAAAAGGTCAAATAAATAAAATAAATGAGGAACAAAATAAAGTGGGAATGAGAATAAAATAAGATTTTAAGAAAAAAAATAGAAAAACAAATAAAGAATTACTTTAATTAATTGAAACTGGAAATTAGAATTTTAAACAAAATACAGCTAACACTGGAAAATGCCAATTATATCTTTAAAATGTTTTAAAACCAAAGTATATACATAACATGTTATTTTACCCATATAAATATAAATTATAATATTACATGACCAAATAAAATATTTTTTTTTTTATAATTTAAAATAAATAATTTTGTTAAATACAACAAATTACACACAATATTTAAAAGGGTATAACTTTCACATTATAAATCAGATTTTAACGAAACGAAAAGCATTATTCTTAAAATTTTATTTACTTTCATAATAAAAGATAAAATTCAAGTTTTCAAACTTTAAAATTTCTAAATTAAAAGTCAAAGTTTGACCATATTGACCAAAATTCACTTTTCTGGAAAATATCCTTTTTAGTCATGTTTGGAATTCTAATTCACATCAAAATCAAAATTTATATTTAAAATAACAAAATTTATTCATTTTAAAAAAAATAAAGTTTTTAAATCAGGAAATCAATTAAAATAACCAAAATAAATAATTAAAATAATCACAATATACAGAGTTGTTACACTCTCCCCCACTCAAATCTTTTCGTCCTCGAAAAGGAATGAGGTACGGAAAACACAGAAAAGATAAAATGGAATAGGATTAAGACAAGATGACAAGAAGATTAAAATTATACCTGATAACTATTGTTATGGGTAAGTTTAATAAGGTGGAGAATAGGAATAGCTAGAAGGGAAAATAGGACGAAAGACAAGGATGAGCCATTAATTTAAAGTTGTTGGTTGAAGAGGTAAAATATTTAAAACACTTTAAAATCGTTTAAAAAGGAAATAACTAATCAAAGTATCATTTATATAATATTTTATCAAAATACTTTTATAACTCGATGTCTTAACAAGTTTATCCTTGTTCCTGTAGACTCTGGTAGTGCGTTGATCAGGCGCAAAACTAGAATTCTCCAGGTACTTAGTAGACTTGTTTCAACACCCAGTGAAAATACTGGAAAAACTTTTAAAAACAGATATGGAAAGTACAATCCAAACAAAACAAACAAAACCTTTGTCTAACCATGGTTCGCAGATACACAATGGTTACGCCTGGATCCCCCAGGAAACAATCCATATCCGTAAGCTTTCTCAGCCCTGCGAGTTATGCCATGATGACTAGTAGAATGCAGGATACACAATGGTTACGCCTGGATCCCCCAGGAAACAATCCGTACCCCCAGGCAAGACTCAGCCAAGCATTTGCGCTACTATTCGCGACCTACACAGATTGTAGGATACACAATGGTTACGCCTGGATCCCCCAGGAAACAATCCGTACCCCTAGGCAAGACTCAGCCAGGCAGTTGCGCTATGCAGTCACGATCGTAAGACCATGGGTAACGCCATGGAATTCGAAGGACACTCGAGTATCATATCCGGAAAACCAAAAATCAGAGAGAATAATATCGATAGAATGAATCCAAGATGTGGCCACAAATCGGATATCAAGCAGAAGGCACTTTCCATATCTTTACTTCGAAAATATGTATCATATAGTACCTTTTCAAATCACTTTCAAATATCGTACTTATATAAAATCCATTATATATAAGATTTAATTTTCAAATCAAATACTTTCCAAAATCAATAGTATATCAAATCATACTTATATAGACTTCAATTATATAAGATTTCACTTTCAAATTGAGTACCTTTTCAAATCTATAGTTTTCGAATCAATTTCATACTCATACAATTCAATTTTATATAAGTTCGACAACTCCCAAATCAAGTGTTTAGTAACATAAGGTTCTCAAATTTAAATTTGTTTCAATATCAGTTCAATTTCAAAATCATATACAATTTCACCAAATTATTTTCTTCTCAAATTAAATATCTTTAGTTTCAAAGTTTCCAAAATAATAGATTTTTGAAAATAATTCCAAATTTCCAAATCAATATAATTTAAGTCAACCAATTCATTTCCAAAATCAAATGTTTTCAAAATCATCTTATACTTACGTAAGGTCCGTCTTATATAAGGATCAAATTTTCCAAAATAAATTTCGCTGTATGAAGAGCCATATGGGATTTGAATATCTTTGCTTTTATAGGTTATATATCTTTGTAATTTAAATTGGTAAAGTAAGCAAAGATATTCTAACTCGACAGCTTTCAATTTCAGCATCAAAATATATCACTGATATTAGAATATAAGATGTACACACGTCATCATTTCGCAAAATCACATTTGATCGCTCGCTCGATCACACAAGTTCGCTTTCGAACTAGTATTGTCCATTCGATTTCCCTAATGCGGACTTCGATATGGTTTCTCGACTAGAAGCCATCAGTCTCCTTGCATAGCCATATACTATGATAGAGAATTCTGGAATCAAGCCCAAAATCCATATCAAATATTCGCCATCAAGAATCGAATGAAAAATCCTAACACGAAATGGTGTAATCCACCTCGAACTTGTGTACTCAAACTTGGATCAAATTAATTATGCGAATAAAACAGCATACGTACAACTTATATATTTATTTCAACTTGTTAAATATATAGTTTCATAAAGATGTTACTAAGTTAAAACATTTAAACTAAATTTTATTCAAAATATTTTGAAGACCAAATTCTTTTCAAAACATTTCAAATCTAAATTTCATATTAGAAAATTTTAAAATTGCTTTATTCATTTACTTAACCAAACAGTTTCAACTTATTTAAATCATATTACTTCGTACTTAAACATTCAAAACAAACATATACTTTATCAAATTACTTTTCAAAATTTCTTAGCTTTGAAAAGTTAACCTTGATTTGGAAGTGCTCGAACCTTTAAAATAGTTGAAGAAATCATATTTCAATCCAAGAGTTGGAAATCACAATTAAATCAGTAAATCCATTCCAAAAATAGGGTTATATCAAATTAAATCCAAAACTCAAGGACTGAACACCGGCTCATTTCAAATTTTACAAATATATATACATATATCTTTCGAATATCACATCACACTTCGGAATTTGAAATCTAAATTGGTTTCACAAATCAATCGCATAGCAATGCTACCGAAGTGGCCTCTCCCTCACTCAGAAACTCGAAAATCAATGTCGATGATGCGTGCACTCATCACCGAAATTATTTTCCAGCGACACAAGTGAGTTCTGGACTTCCATTTACTTTGAAAACTTCTTTGAAATTCCTTCAAAATCATTAAAACCCATTAAAATCATTGAAACATTACTTATTCGGAAAAATAATTTCAATCATATTATTTATTATTTCAAAATCTTAAAACCAGTTCCAAAATGCCGGAGTTCAATCACTTAAATTCAGATTCAAAACCTTCAGTTATAAATCATTTTATATGAAACCATTTCTTATAAAATTTTCACAATTTCAAATCCTTTCAAAACTTCAAATTCTCATTTTTTTTAAAAGGTATATAATCCTTATCAAAAACATTTCATCTTTATATAAAAATATGGTCATCCTTATCAAAATAAAAACTACGATGAATACACAATTTTCAAAAGACAATCAACCACAAACTTTCCAAGGGACGATTCAAGGATGGATTTCAAAGCAAAACAGAGATTCAAATTTAGAAGGACTCTAATCAAATAGAATTCTAATTCAAAGATAGGCTCAAACGAAGATAAGATAATTAAATTACCAAATAGAAGATGGATAAGCCTATATGAATCGCGGGCGACCTTAACCGGTCAACCGTGACTTCAGGAATATAATCGATGCGAAAATCTAAGGAAAATCGACCTTCGATTGCCAGAGATAGAATCTAAATTTAGCAGAAGATAGAAAACATCGTAAACCGAGGATACAGAAATCTCCGGTGAATCAATGCCAATTATAATCATTCAAAGATTGGCGGAATCACCACCCTATAAAGGTCATACAAAGTGGAGTGATGCAATGCTCCAAAATCAAAAGAATACAATTAGGGGAGATAGGAATGGATTTCAGAACAAGTGAGCATTCCAAGATTCAAAGGAATCTTATTCGATAAGAATCCAAACGAAGATTAGAGAAATATAACCTATATCGATACAGAAAAATTCCCATTCAAAATTTGGAAAGACTCGAATTCATAACATACAAAAACAGAAGCATAAATATCTTTAGTTGGACAACTTTAGCTAAGCAAAAGATACAACAGAGTTTACTCAAAGCATCCTAACAAACTACTGATTTTGCCATACCCAAAATAGATTCCTATCAACAAAGGATCTAGATCAATTAAGAGAGAAGTTCAAAATTTTAGAGGATCCTAATCAAAGAAATTACTAACAAGGTGGATACGAAAGGAATGAAGTTTAAGAAATATTTTACTTTTAAAGCAAGGAAATTTATATCAAAATAATCTTTGAAAATTCTTAAAAAATCATTTGAAAATCATTTTATACTTCGAAAATACGTTCTCTCACAAAGAAATGATTCTGAGATTGATTTCACTTATTCTAGGGTATTTCTACCCTATCTCTAATGAGTTTTTGCTCCGCTGGCTATGGTTTGCCTAAAACCAAAGCTCTGATACCAACTGTAACGAGCCACTATTTTAGACCATTCAAATCGACAATAATCCACACATGTCTGACTTGAATAATTCAAAATAACAGATTGTAAATAAATTTGGAGCAAATGAAATCAAATACACAGAATCATAGACACAGAACATATCAGAATAACTCGCAGCGGAAATTAAAAATACCATAGTAGTTCATGAAGCTACTATAACAAACTCTCAAAACAAAATACATAATATTTGTTTGAAAACATATACAATAGAAATCTCAAATAAATAGAAGTTTATGAATACCAGAACTGAAATAGAACAACTGAACTGAAAGGAACAGATAACTAGACAAGCAGAATCTCCAGCGATTCCTAGCTCCAGAAAGAAATCCAAAGCTAAGCTGTAAATACTCAGGCTGACCCGAGCGTAAAGTAAAATACAAAACACTCGAGTCAGGACAATATATACTTATATAATGTAAACCAACTCAAGTGAACTGTAGTAGAAATGCATAATAACTCAAAGGATGTTTGGGATCGCCCATCCTTTAAGGATCAGTTAAACTATAAATTAAATACATCCCGTGGTTAAAATTTCAAAATGGTATTTTATACTTCGAAATCAAATATCATTTCAAAATTCAATATCCTTCAAATATCCATTTCAAAATATCAAAATATCATATTTCAAAATAGTTTATATTTCGAAACAAATTACTTTATTTTAAATCATAAAAATGAAGTTATTATATTTAATAATTAAATTATTAAATTTCCAAAATTTTAATCTTTCAAAGTTCATTCGTTCACTTAAATTAATTAAAATAATGAAAATTCAACTTTCGCAGCATTTAAAAATGCTACGGAAAGTCACATTTAAAACAGTTCAATTTAACAAAAGACAGCATTTAAAATGCTGTAATAGGGTTACATTAGTTTCAAATAAACTTAGTTAAATTCAACCATTATAACATTTACAAAAATGCTATAATAGCCTTTAATTAAATTTAGCCATTTTGTTCATTATTATCAACTACAGCATTTACAAATGTTGTATTATCATTTACATTAGAATTAATAGCATTTCAGAAATGCAGTTAATTAACTTCAAATATTCAGTATAATTTCACAAACAATTATATTTTTATATAAATCATTTTTAACTTAAAAAATCATATAATTTCACTTTTAAAACAATCATTCAAATACCCTTATATTCATGATTTTATAAAGTTAAACCTCCATTCAAAAATCAAAATTTAATAATAATTCACTTATTAAATAATAAATTCATTAAATTAAATTAACTTAACACTTAAGTTTAAATTTTCAAATATAACTTAATTCCATTTTTTATTTACTTAACTTAAAATTCACTTTTAAGCCAAATTCACAAATTTCCAATTTTAGTTATATTTCAAAATTTCAACTTAAATATTCATTCATTTCACATTTTAACTTTATTCAAAATCATTAATATAATATAAAAATCATTTAAATTCACTTTAATCCAAATTATCATGAATTTATCACATTTCACATTTAATTTAAATTCCAATTATCACCAAATTAAAATTTCCCAAAATAACTTACATTTCAAATTTTCTAATTTTACCATTAATTTATTTCACTTATAAATTTTCAGAAAATCAATAATGATTTACAAAAATCATTTTTATTTAGTTTAAATCAAAATATCATAATATTTACATTTTTAAAATATTTATAAAAAAATTTATAAGTCATATTTTAACTACGGGTCTGTATTTCATTTCTAGTCTAGGTAAAGTGATACGGGTAATATATCATTTGAACCTGTAATTTACAAAGAAAACCCGGGTTTGATCATTTCAAACCCGCAATCCCAAGGAAATGAAAAAAAATAATTGAAAATCATTCAGGCCTATCATTTCAGCCCATAATGATTTTCTCCTATTCTAAAGTCCGTTCGGGTATGTATCATTTCAACACATAGTGATTTTAATCTAAAGGGAACTTGCAGTGTGATAAACTGATAAAAATAATAGAACAGCATAATATAACAGTAACATATAATATAATATGTGTTTAAGCATGGGTGAACATCATAAAATCATAACATAGCAAGTGTAACATGATAATGCATTTTACAGATTCAAAAGGGGTCAATTCACTAGTTATATATGTACATATTGTCTGGTGAGAATAACTCACCTGTTAAGCTGGAGATTTGCCAACAAAGCTCACAACACAAAGATTACGAAGGCACGACAACTCTAATACAATTTGAGTGTGGAGAGAAAATCCAATGATATAGATCTTGTGTTACAACCCAAACAAAAATCAAAGCAAACCATAAATTTCAATACACTAGAAATGAAATAACTTTTAAATAAAAAGAGATACGAATGCCAAATCTTTTGCCTTGCTTTCTCTATTCTTTTGTCATGGCCTAGGGATGGTTTTGGCTCTGGTTTGAACAAGTTTGGCTCAGGTTTGGTCATGTGTATGCATGGCCTAGGTAGTAGAATATGAGGAGGAAGTTTATACAAAGGAATATGAAGAGTTTAAGGCAAAATAGGTGGGTTTTATTCACAAAAATGGCTCGGCCATGGGCTTGTGTGGTCAGGTCAGAGGGGTATGGATCAGGTCAGTGGAAGGAAAGGTGTGTGGTGGTCTGGCCAAAGGTGGTGGAGGCGGCCTAAGGTGGTGGTGGTGGTGGAAAATGGAGTGGTGAAGCAATAGTGATAAACAATCATGTTTTTATGGCTTGTTTTGCAATTTTTTATGGAGTTTTGGCATCATGGTGGCTCGGCCTTGGTCAAGACCAGAGGAGTAGCTGGTGGTGATGGCAGGGAAGAGATGTAGGGGGTGGTGGCCATGGATGTGGAGGAGAGGCCTATCCAAAAACAAGAGAGAACAAGGCAATTTTCATAGAAAAATAAGGAGAAAAGAAGAAAAATGAAACCATTACCAAAAGCTTTTGCTTCAGATCTGAAGTGGTTGAATGGTGAAATGAAAAATGAGAGTTTTCACGTGAAAACAAAAGTAAAGGTCATGGCCAAAGCATAAAGGAGGGGTTATGGCAATTGAAAAGACTTAAGGAGGTGAAAGGACATCGGTTTCTAAGCAATTTTAAACCCTTCATATTTCTTTTTCTTTTTAATTCCAATAAAACAAAAATAAACTCAGAAATAAGCTCTAACAACTGAAACAAAATATTATAAATAGAAATAAATAATTAATTTTAAAGAAAATGGAAAAAGAATATAAGAAATTGCTTAAAAATTGAAAACAGGGTCCAGAAATTACAAATAAATCACGATTGTCTTTGGAAAATTATCTACTTCATTTTAAAAATATTCTAAAGAAAAATTTTGAAATAAAATAATTTCTAAAGTATTTTCAAAGTGAAATAAATAATTTAATTTAGAAAAATAGAAAAAAACTAAAGAAAAATGTTTAAAAATTGGAAATAAGACATGAAAATTACAAATAAATATCACTAGCCTTATAAAATTTCTATTTCACTTTAAACAAATAAAAGGTCAAATAAATAAAATAAATGAGGAACAAAATAAAGTGGGAATGAGAATAAAATAAGATTTTAAGAAAAAAATAGAAAAACAAATAAAGAATTACTTTAATTAATTGAAACTGGAAATTAGAATTTTAAACAAAATACAGCTAACACTGGAAAATGCCAATTATATCTTTAAAATGTTTTAAAACCAAAGTATATACATAACATGTTATTTTACCCATATAAATATAAATTATAATATTACATGACCAAATAAAATATTTTTTTTATATAATTTAAAATAAATAATTTTGTTAAATACAACAAATTACACACAATATTTAAAAGGGTATAACTTTCACATTATAAATCAGATTTTAACGAAACGAAAAGCATTATTCTTAAAATTTTATTTACTTTCATAATAAAAGATAAAATTCAAATTTTCAAACTTTAAAATTTCTAAATTAAAAGTCAAAGTTTGACCATATTGACCAAAATTCACTTTTCTGAAAAATATCCTTTTTAGTCATGTTTGGAATTCTAATTCACATCAAAATCAAAATTTATATTTAAAATAACAAAATTTATTCATTTTAAAAAAAATAAAGTTTTTAAATCAGGAAATCAATTAAAATAACCAAAATAAATAATTAAAATAATCACAATATATAGAGTTGTTACATCTTTCCAGACTTAATTTATTAAAGTTATTACAAAAATCTATTTTCAAAATATTAATATAAATTTCAAATAAATAGTTTAAAACATGTTATATATAATAGCTAAATTAACTTTTTATTAAATTTTATTATATTAAATTTTATTAAATTAAATCTTATTTATATGTTTTAAAATAATAGAGATACAAGTAAAATCTTATAATTTACATTTTCAAAACATAGCTTATAAATTAAAAAATTTCCAAAACATATAATTTTAAAATTTTTAATTTTACACATATATTAAAATAAAATCTATATATTATATTTTTAAAAATCAATATTCAATTTAAAACACATATTTAAATAAATTCTTTATATTATATTTTAAAAAAAATCAATATCTATTAAAACCCATATTTTCAAAATTCTGGAAAATCAATTAAAATAGACCAACGGTGTCTATATATGGTTTTCTAACCTATGGTCAAGTGATACAGATATTTATCATTTCAATCCGCAATAATTTAATATTTGCGGGTATATATCATTTCAACCCGCAATCCAAAAATTTCAAAATCAATAAAATCGCTTGGGTTTATCATTTCAACTCATAACTATTTTCCCTAATCTATAATATCGTTCGGGTATGTATCATTTCAATCTATAGGGATTTCCTAAACTAACAGGGAACTGGCAGTGTGAGAACAATAATAATATAAAATAGCATAACATATCAATTACAGCATGGATCATAATTAACAATTTATATATAATATATATACAACATGGTTATGGTGTCATATGTCAATTAACTTAGGTTAACAAATGCAGATAATAACATATCATACTTAACAATTAAATTTCTAACCAATTCAAAATTTAACAACATATTTAAATCGCCATTTCATGTGAATTAAATTTACTAAATATAAGAATGTTAATCGTGAGTGAACGCTCACCTTTCGAGGCTAGAGAAAATAGACAGCACAACAAGCTACGATTTTAAATCTCGAGCTCTACAATCGACTAAACCAAACGACAATTTCCAAAGCAAAGCAAGGTGAACACGAATTTGACGAACAAAGCAAAGTTAATAAGTTGGAATCGATGAAAACAAACCAAAACTAGCTTGATATAAAAGGAAACAAAATATATATATGAAATATATATATATACCTTTCCTTTCTTTATAAAAAGGAATAGAAAGAACTAGGGTTCAGCCAGGCTAAAGTGCAGCCGTGCTTGGGTTGAAACGGCTCCGTTCGGATGGTGGAAGGCTAGGTGAAGGCGGTGAAATGACTGGTGCAGTGTGTGGAGAGAGGTGGTGGTTCGGTGTGGCGCTGTGCTTGGTCTGGGTGGCTGCAAACTGTGGCACGACGGAGAGGGTGTGCTGCAGATAGGAGGGGTAGGCCGAGAGCTGGACATGGAGGAAAAGGCGGAGGATGGGATGGTTCGACGGCAGTTCAGGTTGCGGCCAGGATGTTTGGGTGCGGGTTGTCATTGGAGGAGTGCGTTGGGGTTTGTAGATGGAATGGATCTGGAGGCGGATAATAAGGGAGATGACAAAGGTGGTGGGCGGCAAGCTGTCAGGGAAGGCGCTAGGTTGCTCTATCGACTATGGTGTTTGGGGTGGCTGTCGGCATGGATTTGTCAACAGGTGGAGAGGGAGGTGATGCGTGAAGGGTGCTGGGCATTCGGGCATGGCAGTGGGCTGCGGCAAATGAAGGTGGGGAGGAGATGGCATGAGGCAGAGGGTGAAGACCGGATCTATGCTCGGAGGTGGCTCGGGCGAGGCTGAGGGTGCTGTGTAGGCGGAACAGGTCTGCCAAGGAGGTGGCTATGGTATATGGTGGAGGTGAGGCATGGAGGGGTGTTGGCTGACGTCGCGGCAGGGGAAGAATGGGTTGAGGTCGGAGGAGAAGAAGGGGAGCAAGGCCGGAGAGATCTCGGTTGAAGGAAAATAGGAAAGCGAAGCATCGATAATGGAAAGAGTAGGTTTCGGCAAAATATAGGAGGAGCAGGTTTTCTCAATGCAAATATAAATCATAAGCTTTATATTATAGTTCCTTTTTTTCAGAACGAATAAAAGGAAAAGGAAGATACCAAAAACAAACAAACGAACCAGCATATAATATTTTGAATATAGGGAATATTAAAAGTCAGGCATGCGAATTTTGGAATAATAAAAGCAAATGGCTATTTGCTTTCAACTGGTGGGTAACTAAATGGACAAAGGAAACCCAAAAGGTTTAAAACGGGTATCGATACGGCTAACCATTTCGCCATGCACCGGACTCCGAAATACACAAATGAATATACTACGGAGATCAGCACGATGATACGAAAAAGATGGTACACGAATACGAGTGACATGACCCACCTATCAAAACTCGATATTCGCTGCCGAAAATGCTGCTAAAACGCCGAAAATAAGATAACGGGGTTAAAGGAGTCCAAATTCAGCAAAACGAAATATGACATCTCACTCGGAAAATGTTTTATATGTTTCTTATGTAAAAATATTCAGGTTTCAAAAATATTTTATTTACATCAAATTTAACTGGTTTTAAATTTTAAATTGAAAATTTCACAACTAAACAAACTTACATATTTTTTGATGAAAATATGACACTTGCTACGTTTAAATAGACGCATACCAAATATCAAATTTTCATTGCAAACATTTATTGTTTATTTTCATAAAGTTTTTTAGTTAATTACGTTATTAAAAATCATTAAAAATTTTGGGTCATTACAATTATAGCGAATAATCTTTTTAGATATGATTCCAACAATTTAACATATAAAGTATATTCTAGTGAATATATATAGCTAGAACATATTTAAAAGTAAATATTTGTACATAATTACCGCGCTTATAATAATTAAATAAAAAGCCAAAAATGACGCTTGCACGTAATATTCGCGTTTAGGATAATTAACCAATGGAAATTTTTTTTAAAAGGTTGTAAGTCCAATAAATGGTAATAAATATGGGAGTTGCAATAAATTGTTAGGGTAAATGGATTAATGGGACTAATAAAAATGGAATAGATATAAAATGTTACTAATTTGAAATTAGTAATCATACATAAATGTCTTAGGAAACGTCTGTTATGATTTTATGGACAAATTGACATTTATAAGCATTAAACAAAGATTTATAGGTAGATAAATATTTAAGCTCAATCTTCTTGCCTTAAATAAAAAGGGAATTAGTAAGCTAAGTCCAATGTCAACCTAAGATAATACAAATAAAGACTTAGGATGGTTAATTGCATCTAGTAGGTTAGTGATGCGAGGCCAGTGGAGTCACTCGACGGAAGATTGCCCTTCACTTTGAGGTTACCAACATACGAGTGTACTTTCTACTAATGTGCAATATCACTAATCCTAGAATCTGTGCCGACATGAGAGATTGGATTCGCTTTTTTAATTGGAAAGTATTAAATGGTCCAAATTTGAAATTAGAAGCGGTGAGGGGTATCCCCATAGGGGTTTGCTTCTATTTTGAGGTCTTAAGTGGCTGAAGGGTCCGCCTCTCTCCTAATGGAAGTATTGGTTAACCTAGTGAGATTCCAAATAAATAAATAAGGATGTCTCTAAAAAGGGTTTACATCAGTGTTGAGGTCTTAAGTTATTGAAGGGTTCGCCTCCTTATTGAAAGAAGTAAGCTAATTAGATGCCATATTTATAACTAAAGGGTGATATAGGATATCTCGGGAAGGGTTCGCTTCAGGTTTTGGGTCTTAAGTGACTGTAGGGTCCTCCTCTTTCCTATAAAAGAAGTAATAAGTAGCCTAATGAGATTTCAAAGCAATGACAGCAGATAGTACCATTGAGGAGCACGCTTATGGAAGCAGGTCTTAAATAACGGGGTCTACTTATTTTCCACTAGGAAGTATTATGTGGCTTGGGTATAGTCTCTTACATTACTAAGGCTGTAATAATAATAGTACCATTTAGAAGCATGCATTAGGGATATGTCTTCAATGATGGGGTCTGTCTTAGTTAAGGCCTTAAATGACCAAGGTCTGCCCATTTTCTAATAAAAGGTATTAAGTGGCTTGGGTACTGTTTATTACATAACTATGATTTTATCGACAATGGTTGTGGTAATAGTTGGACATTAAAAGTCAGAAGCCTTAAATAGTGGTTAGAGGTCTTGTAGCTAGGATCCACCGACCATTGACAACATTGATAGGAAACCACCTTGGGAATTGGTCTAAAATGATGGGGTATACCTCAACTAAGGTCGTAAATGACAGAGTCTGCCTATTTCTCTTTTTAAAAGTATTATAGAAGCCCACTTTATATTTAGAAGTACTAAGTGGCTAATGAATTTGGAAGTATTGGTGGTTGATATGGCTTCATTAGTATTTCATATCTTGGGAAGGGGTAAGTAAGTAATCGTGTGTGTAATGCAAGATTAGATTAGATTGCTACCGTGATGGACATAACAATTAAATGGAAACCTGTCGGTATAAGTTTACGTTATGGACAGTTTGTAATTTTTTCTAGTCACCAAAACGTCGTTCTGACCCCCTCCTCATTACAACCCACAGGATTGAATTTAAAGGAATAGGTCACTGGAGCTGGATGTGCTTTATTGTTGGAGAAGTCTTCTTTTCTCTCATGCTCGATGCTGATGTGACAATCCGGTATCCAAAGAATACCATTAGTTCCAAGGTAGTGGTCATAATCGGTATTCTTATCCTATTATTATTTCGCTGTGAGTTTTCTATCAATCTTTGATAATGCTCATGCTTATGTGCATGTACCAAATCCAACGATCGGTGCTTTGATGGACTTTAGTTTCAATTTTTTTCGAAATTTGGGCCAATTAAGGTGATGGTTGTTACAGATGCGAGGTTAGTTGAAAGAACACAGAAGCATGTCCACCTAATTTGGCTACCAACAGTGTGACTTTGGAATTGATGTGAGACATCGTCTATAATAAGTACACACGGTGGACGCGAGGTTAATCCCAATTCTATAGGGTAATTCTACCTAACTAATTTGGCTACTAGCACCTACAAATGGTCGGACTAATGTGAGACTTCACCGTTTGGGTTACGGGTCATAGAACGGATATCCCATTATGGGCCTACTTCAAGGTTAGAAATATTAAATGGCTATTGTAGGGTTTGCCTCCTATCCATTCAAGAAGTATTAATGGTCGGGATTATGTAACAATCCGTATTTTTGGGTCTTTGAATTTGAATATTTAATTTGTTTAAATATTCAGATTTGAATTAAATTATAATAAATTATCTGTTTCAAATTTGGACTTGATTTTTAATGACGTATTTTTAATTTAATTTATAGAATTTTTCCATAATTTTTAATTTATAAAATAAATAAATTTTTGTTTGATAGCAGCAAACGTTAGTACTTTTTAAACTTCACAAAATAAGTTAACTTGTTTATTTTATTGTTGTTTTATGATCGTCTCACGGTACTAAGCGCGACCGTATTTTTATTTCTGTTGTTCATGACTTGTACACGAACGGGATATGGTGCAGTAGGGTACCCCAAAACTAACTTTTCAAAACATATTAAATAACAGCATAGACACGTACTTGTTTGTCTCCTTACTCATTTATTGTCATGTTTGGTGAGTATATTGTTGGGTAAACACAATCACTTTTCTTTCTTTTTCTGGTACTATTAGTTATATAAATGAACTAACCGTGAACAAGTTTGGACATTTACATATTTCACGTTTCCTCTCTCTTCTCTGCAAATTATGAAACCACTAAAATGGACACTTTTTCATGTTTCCCTCCTTGACTGCAAATACAATATATACAGAGCCACCTTTACATTTTTCTTTTATCATTTTCTTCTTTGGAAAAAAAAGAAGGGAACACACATATGTACCCATTTACATCTTTTTGTTCTTCTGTCTCGGCCTTGTTTTCTCTGATGGTGTTGAGTCTGGGTGAATGGCCTAGAAGGAATGGAGGAAAGTACACATGAGGCAGTGCTCACCGCGAAGGGGTATAACAAGGGAGTAGCGGCAGTCGGAGGGGGGTTGCCGGGGTCGGTGGTGGAATGGTGGCGACAAGGAGAAGGAAGCTCTGTTCTTGCATGAGAGGGAGGGAGAGGCAAAATACAAGCATGAGGGCGGACGGGAGGACACACGCGAGAAGGGGAGAGCATGCATGTTGGAAGAACGTGAGTGAGGGAGCATGTGCATGCATACAAATGGAGGTGGAGGTGGAGGCGGGGGCTTCAATACCTGGGAGTGCATGCGCAGAGAACAATTTGCGTTACTGTTCTTAAAACATGGTTTTGCAGTTTGGTCCTCAACAATGTGTTCTATTACATGGGAATTAGAGAATGAAGGGAAGGAACGAGTTTGCTTGGGTGTGTGGGCCGCATTGTTTTGGGCTTTGCCGTTTTGAAATTTTGGTGAGAAATAAATTTAAGTTATTTTGTTTAATCTATATTTTTCTAAGTTAAGTTTAAAACCATATAACTTGCACATTTTAAATCCGATCAACATGCGGATTTTTGCTTTGCACTCGTAGAGATGAGTACAACATTGTAGTGTAACTTATTGATAGTTTTGGATAATTATAAATTTATGACATATTTAAACGGAAATGAATTAAATTACGTTATTTTAATTAATAACGTCGTTTAAATTTATATACCATAATTATGGATGTTTATTTGGTCAAATAAATTACTGTTGAGTTAAAATGGATCGAATATGGTAATTGGACATTAGTTTAGCGGAATAAAACACTGTTCCACTAATTAAATTTATTTAGCAATTAATTAGTAGAATAAATCCTCGTTTTGCTGTTTTATAGTTTTGGACATTTGATTATATTTCGTAAATGATATGCCACTTTGAATTAGTGATATATTAACTAATGATGGTTAAGTGTTAAATTTATTTATATAGTCGTGGATTATGTATATATCTGTTATTAACTTGAAAAGTTGATTGAATAATATGGTAGCTTGTTTAAGTACCATGGTGATCATTAAGCCTCCTTCGAATTTGAAAAGCTAATTATTGATTTGATAGTTATTTTAAGAATAATTATTTTTATTATAAGGTTTAAAGATAATCCTTATTTAGTAATAGGATTTTAGAAGGTAACAACTTATTTATAATAATATTTTAAAGATAATTTATACTTCTTTTAATAATAATTCAAAGTTAATTATTTTATTAATATGGTTCTTAAAAGTTATTTTATAAACGTTATTTATGAATGTTTAATTATTATTTTAAAGTTATTTAGTTATTGTTTTAAAAATGTTTGTTAATTTTAATTTAATTACTTATTTAAAATGATTTAACAATACTTTAATTTTTAATTAAAGTTAATTAATTATATTGAATTAAGATATTTAATTATATTTAAAGGATAATTAATTTTTATATTAATATTAGTTTAAGGTTAATTAATTACTGTTTTAATAATTTTAAAGTTAATTAATTATTATATCAATCTTGTTTTAAAGTTAGTTTATTGATACAATAATAGTGTTTAAAAATTTATTTAATATATTATTAATGAGATTTCAAAGATAGTATTTTAAATGAGGTCTAATTTGAAGGGAATAAAAGGATGTTTAAATAATAAGTTATTATTAAAAGCTATTTGAATAACTTATGGTTTACCAAAGGAATCTTACCGATTTGAAAGTCAAAATATGGGAAATTTTTTGTAAATGGTTTTGTATATTTATAAAAGAATTTTATAAATGTGTTTTAAAGATTTGAAAAGAAGAAGTTGTATAAATGGAGTTTTGAGATATATAAAGAATGTTTATAAATAGATTGAAGATTTATAAAGAAGCTTTCCAAATAGATTTGGAAATATTTATAAGATGAAGAAATTTGGAAAGAGATGGTTGATACTCATGGCGAAATTCAAGGGGCAGGGATTGCCTACAATTTACTATGGATTCACTGGGATAGCAACGTAACCATTGTGTAAGCTGCGATCCATATTCGATGTTGAACAGTACTTTCCATATCTATTTTTAAGAGTTTTTCAAGTTTCTATGTTTTGAAAGTGAAATGGTTTGTGAATAAACTTATGCCATTGAGATAAGTATATGGTTATATTTTCTAAGCATCGAAAATGTAGGGTTTGTGAATATACTTATTCTGTTGAAATACGTATATGGAAGTGATTTCCAAGTATCTGAAATGTGAATTAACATTTATAAAAGATTAATTTAAAGAGGCTTGCTGATTTCCACGAGAAATGGAGTCTTTGTCTTGAGTGTTTTTTTATTTGATAGTTAAATAACCGACTATCAAATCTTGGCCTAAATATGTAATCCCTCTTAATTTTGGTGGTAGGGAAGTATTTCCTACTTAGCACCGAAAGATTTTAACTCTGGAAATATCTAGAGTAAACACGGGGATTATATGGTATAGTTACCATCGGTGGTGTTATACCGTACGTATAAACTCGTTTCATTCTTCTAGGACAAATGATAACGTGATCCGTCCACTTAAATGGTTAGGGGGTGATCACCGCTTTTATGTTTTGTCTGATTATTTCCTAAAGAACTGGTATTGAGTATTCCAGAAATCAGCATTTGGTTTGTGGAGCACCCAGGAAGCAAAAGTGTGTACTCGTAAGAGATGACTCGAACCTTTAACCACTCCAAAAACCATTTACGGTTCTATGGAGGAGATCCGTGCTAGATTGAGATGTTAGGATACATGTGTGATTCCAAGACCCGTTGAGGTATGGGAATCCGTGTGTGGTTCCAAGATCTATTTGAGATGTGGGAATCCATGTGCGATTCCAAGACCCATTGGGGTATTGGAATCCACGTGGGATTCCGTAATCTAGTGGTGGTGCATGAGCTAGAATGCCGGACATAGCCTCATCAGCGGGAATGACTAAAACCATATATAGGAGGCATGGCCAGTAGGGTTGGTAGACCCATAAGGTGTAGTCGGGCATGCATGGGGCGATGCATTCTGTCTTAGTGAGACCAGCCATGTTTATCCTATGGTAAATCACTAGGGATGTATGCTGCTTCGAAAGGATATCTCTGATCCTTGTACAGGAGGACCGTTTCTCGAAGTACTGAGGGCACCTCCATTGAAATCCTACGCAATTAGCGAACGTGACTTATCGGTTTTTGATTATATACCTAGCATTGTTGTGATGTACGCTCACAAGCATCATAGCACTTGATTATTATAATGTTCGCCCTTAGACATTATTATAATATCACTAGATTTTCTAATATTAAAGTTTTGGTTATCGTAAGGCAAAAACCCGTCCGTGTTTTTATGCGGCATGGTCTTACGAAATACCTTTGTTTTCAAAAGATTTATTTAAAATTTAAAATCTATTTGATTGTGTTTCTCATGCTGGTTTTACCAGACTGACCTAGGCGTTGTTTTCCTATAATGCTCGGGTCAGACCGAGCATATTTTCAGGTGTAATTGGATATTTTTGGAGTTTAAGAGACGAGCTGGAGGCCTAGAGACGTATTCATGTACATGGTTATTTTTCCATTGCATCCATTGTTGTATTTATCAGCAATTGTAATGACATGTTGTTATAACTATCTGTGCTGAATAGGTTAGTACACTCTTATTGACGTATGTATATACATATATTATAGTTTCATTTTTGGGTAAAGGTTGATTGTATATTATAGATTATTCATTCCGATGTGAGATTCTGTGTTGTTTAGTTTCTTTTTGTCTTCTTTCTTCTTTCTTTTCCCTATCTATCCGCTTTCCCGCTCAATTTGGGTTGGACATGTGTGGTTTATTATCAGCTTAAACTGTACGGAAAAGTGGGTCGTTATAGTTGGTATCAGAGCTTAGGTTGAGCGAACACCTAGGCTTTGGTGGGGGTTGACTCATTTGAGATAGGGTAAGTGAGACCCTAGGATGAGTTTGAGAGTATACATATGAGAGTGCGTATTTGTTAGTGATATAAAAATGTTTATATTGTGTTGTTTGATCTGTTGAGTGGCTTAAAAATTATGGTCGATGCGTTTGGCCAACATTATCGATAGAAATTTCCTAAACACTCTAATAGGACCAACTGACATAATATTGATTTTAAATTGGGTAAATGAAATAATTTTACCTAGGAATATATTTTGTATATAGGAATAATTTTTCAAAAATTTAATATGGTTATTCTTTGTTGTGCTTGGTTGTTAGGAAGGATAACTGTAATGACCCGCTTTTCCGTACCCCTTGAATAGACACTAATCTTCATCTATTTACTCAAGGTGAACGAAAAACCGAACCATTAGGGTTTTAAAAGAAGAGGTAGAAGAAAAGATAGAAGAAAAGAGAAAGAAGAAACAAAAAAACAACATCAAAAACAGAAACAATATCAGAATCTCACATATCGCAGCGGAACAATATACAATAGATAATTACTAGCCTTTTTAAAACAAAGAACTATATCAGTTTATACATACATCAATCAGAGTCAATATACAACTCAATATAATACATCACATCAATGGACAGTTATATAACTTGTCCTCATACAGAATACACAGCGGAATAAATACTATCAGACACAAATACTACGTCTCGCCATCCAGCTCATCTCCAAAGCTCCAAAATATCCTGATAATATAACTCTAGGCTGCCCGTGTGGAAATTGGTGGGCACCCAGAGTTTAGAAGGGAAACAATAAACTCCGAGCCAGTCATGGTGACTGGTGTGAGATCGTAAAACAATTATTTTCACAAAGAAAATAAAACAGATTCACAATGCTTTTGGAAAATGAAACTACCATAAGACCTCCCTCCACACACACAATGCAAACGCAGAATTGGGGGAGATTTCTTCTTATGATAGTCAAAGATGCTTACTACGCAAAAATCAAATTCTTTTTGATATTATTATTAGTGCATAGTGTAGAAAACATTTCGAAAGTATAATATTAATCTTAGCCAACATACGACCAGTATCGTATGCCTACTATAGCCACTATGTTCAATAGCAGGTTACCGCCACATTCCATAGCAGGTAATACAACTAAAACCGTACACGTCACGTATTGTTTCTTTGGATTTCCAACAAATGGTCAGGCTAAGGAACTTCCTTTCCTCCTGCCGATTGGGATCGCCTCTGGCTGGACGTCCCGAGAGACAAACTGCTCTCTGCCAAACAAGGCCGGGTTACCCCTGTAACAGGTAACTCACGAATATGTCATCACCCGGTCCTTTGGGACCTTTATCCGAGCGCTCGATATCCAACATCACACATCATAAAGAAAGTGTATCCACATGAGTAAGTATCTGGGCTCCATACCATGATACCACCCCTTTCCAGAAGGAAATGACATACCCTAAAGGGCGCGACCCTCATAACCTTGCCGCAACATTCCTGTTTCGACCATTTCCGGGGTGTGAGGCTCGACGAAGTCTCGTCCACAAAGCTACGCTTTCTCAAAAAGCCCTGCTTCGGGTCCAACAAAATGATCAACCTATGATCACAAAGATATAAGATCAAACAAATGATCATATCACAAATGATCAAACACTGATCATTTTACAGCAACACTCAGTATGCCACGTTACCAAATTGGGATATATCGCTGATAAATTTCAACTACATAACCTCTGAGCTCGTACGTCTCAGAGAAGGGTGTTAAGCTAAGAGAATAAATTCTCCGCCACCAACAGAAATGTATTTGAAAGAAATCAGCTTTACATCTCAAATTGTAACGTCAGACACACAATCCATACAAGTCTGTTCCGGGATCGAACAGAACCGAAGGCACTTCTCACGAAGCCCTTGCACATCCGGATAATTTTCAATCACGTCGGGACTTCCCGTCACTAAGGATGATAAAACCTCTAAACCGGAGATCAGCCGATGTAGAGTAACTCGACGGTAATCCTTCCGTTTTCAAAAATATCCGGTCTTCAACACCGGTCTTCGAATGCAATTCATAACGACGTATCACATATTCGGAATGGGTTATACGACCCCATGGTCCTTTCCCGGTTAACCCGAATAGTGAGCGATTATTCAAAAATAAGTGTGGCATTCAAATTCATCCAATTCACAACAAATACCTATCTAAAGGTAATTATTGATAGTCGGTTATTTAACTATCAATAAAGATGCGCAACATCATCAGATTCCAAATAATTTTCCCAAATTATTTTATCTTCCAAAATATCTTTTACTAGATATAAAATTTCCACACTTAACCATTTGAAAACAATTTCAAATCAATTTCCACATTTCATTTTATCTTTGAAGATAAAATCTCAAAACAGTTCATTTCATATTGGCAAAGCATTTCCATACTTATTTAAAAATAAGTATTTCACAAATCATTTATTTTCAACATTTGAAAATATTCGATATACTTAAATCAAATTAAGTATATAATTTCACAAATCATTTATTTTCAACATTTGAAAATATTCGATATACTTAAATCAAATTAAGTATATAATTTCACAAATCATTTATTTTCAACATTTGAAAATATTCGATATACTTAAATCAAATTAAGTATATATTCATTCTTTAAGGAAATCATTCTCTTTAAACACATTTATTTGAGTCAAAACGAATGTTGCGTAAAACATTGTTACGACGACTCAAAATCACTAGTATAGGGATTCGAATTTAGATAGATATATGAATCCCAATACTACAAAAAAACATTTCCTTTCGGAAATCATTTACTATAACAACAGTGTTATAGTCCATCATTTCCTTATTTCTCGAAAACGTCTATTTCAACAATAAAGGGTTGAAATCTATGATTTCGATATTTAACACGTTTAAAACATCTTTTAAACAATTAACTTCATTTTACAATATCGCTTTTCCAAAACAAGTTCATTTTACTTAACAATATATTCACTATCCAAAATCGTGAATATACTTTACTATTTACATTTCACTATTTTCTACACGTTTTATTTCGATAATAATTCGCTATCCAAAATCGCGAATATATCTCCTTTGATAATCTTCTATATTTAATTTATCAAATTCAATCGATTGGTTTCCGAATTTATAAAACAACGTTTATAAATTCCAATTTCTATTTTCTATAACAACTCCGGTTTAAAAATCTCATTTTATTAACTTCAAAAATCCACTTATAAGAATAAGTGATTTCGGATTTATAAAACAACGTTTATAAATCACATTTGTACTTTATAACGATTTCAACTTACAAAATCATTTCATTTTGCAATTTCTATTTATATCCCATTTAAGTGCAAAAGTCGAATTTATAAGTAAATTTCTTATAAATCTTTTATTCTACAATATCTATTTACTTTATAACTTCACGTTATAAATCTATTAATTTCATTCACTTATGAAATCCATTTATACTACTTTCTAACACTTATAAAAAAAAATTCGTTTTATAAGTCCAATATTTTGATTTATAAAATATCGATTTTATAAATTTTTCTATACAAATCGTTTATAGTTATTCAAAAATCCCAACTTAACCCATTTTACAAATAAATCAACTTTTGTTTCAAAAACAACACTTCGGTTATATTTCACTAAAAATTATACCTTTGATAACTTTAAAATTTTACGTTTATAAATCGATTCAAAAATTCCATAAAACGTATATTTCCAAAAATCCCTTTAAAAATCCTTTTAAAGTAAAAGTCGTTATTTTTACATTTCAAAACTGAATCTGATGATGTAACAACACCAATCAGTCCATCACAACAGTCAAATATCATATATCATCATATGATAACAGAATATATCAAAATATCTGTAAATAATCAATACGGTGAGGAATCCAGTTGGATCCCTCCAACCTGTTTCCCTGCATCCAAAGATGTTAGCACAATACCAATTCCGCTCCAGTACGGAATTATCGCGGTATATGGGTTTTTATAAATCCGCTTACTAACGGCGCAATAGGGTCTCATCCGCTATACGAGGCGGGAAATCATCAATCCAATATATACATATGCCAATATGTATATACTGCTATATATATAGATATATCCTAAAATATCTAATATCAACAATTCAAACAGTCAATCATCAATCAATAACTGTAAAAATTCCACATTCATTTGAGTGAGAAGATCTCACCTTGATTTCAATTCTGATTTCAGCGTTTATTTCGAATAAAATAAACAGACGTTTAATTTCATCTGAAATTCACACTAGCTCCAAATGGCTCCAATTCAGTTCCAATGCGTAGTATTCGTCAATACGATCCCATCGCAAAAAATCTCGTCGTAATCTGATAACGTATGACCAAGTTACGATTTTTCAAAGTTTATACAATTTAGATATAATTAATTCACATATTTCTTTTTAAATTTCAAACCCAGATTCAATCGTGGCCGTTCATTGCAATGCCCTAGAATCCTGGCCATGACTTTAGCTTCTCCTTCCATCACACGAATACTCCCAGGTAACGTTCATGAAGATGAACCCATAGCCGCCCTTCCATCATCAATTATCACGACCCCTCCACTCGACGATACGTCGATCAACCACCGGGGTTTCGAAGCCCTTCGCCAGCCCTTCCCCCAGCCTCCGACCGCACCCATTCGGTGGTCCCCATGGGTGTGCAAACGTGCACGAGACGCACGTGTACGCGGCTGCTTCTTGCCTTCAAACGGTGATGATTTCTCGAATCCACCGTTGGATGGATAGATCACGTTAAGCTTAACATTTTTCTAGTTGGAGATTTTTGCAAAAACTTAATGGATTTGAAGATAAGAGGGAGAGAAGATCGAGAGTTTCCGGCCATTTATCTCAAAACTGGCGGCTGCTCACGAAAATAACTAGGGTTTCGTTAGTTAAACGTATATATACACATATATACTTATTAAATTAATATTAAATTCGTTTTAAACGACTTTCCCAAACGATCTTCAAATCACACGTGCCGCCTGGCGTTCGTAAGGTTTACCCCACGTTCCGAACACAATGGAATAGGTTTCGGAAGCTAATTCAATCGTATGTGTGAGATATGGCGATAAACGATCAATCTAAATTAAACCGATTTAAATCGATTTCGAGGCGTTTTGGCTTCCCCCGGACAAACGGTAAATCCAAAAATTACGAAATTTGAAATCTTACAATAATATCACATTACGGATCCGATGAAACTGGTTTCGTCGAAATCCGAGACTGTCTGAAAAATGACTATTTTTAACTCGACGATTTAAAATTAAAACGATGTCGATGCGTTTCGAGTTGCCACGGTCAAACGACAACTCCGATTGATACGAAAATTGAAATCCGATAATAACTAACCATTACGGATCCAATGGAACTGGTCTCGTCCAATTCTGAGACTGTTCGAAAATTGGCTATTTTTACAGTCGATAATTAAATATTAAAATATTCGATTTTCACAATTTAACTCCAAATTCAATTTTAAAAGTTCTATAACCTTTCTATAACTCCAGTATGATTAAATAAAATTTCCCAAATCATTTTCAATCATTTTAAACTCGATTTACAATTATCTCTGGAATTTCAATCGTTAAATCAACGATTTAATTATCAAATTAAATCCAATATTCTTTAAATAAATTATTCGACTTATAAATTCCACTTATTAATATTTAAAATCAATTAAATATTCGAATTTTAATTATCTAAAATTCTGGGTCGTTACAGACTTCCCCCCTTAAAAGAATTTCGTCCTCGAAATTACAAGTTAGGAAGAAGATACAAAATCCGTTAACTTTCCAAAACAAACCATTCAAATTAGATTTTCAAATTTGTTAAGTGTTTAACTTCTCCAAATTCATAGTTAACTTCTCACAAAATCTTTACTAAGTTTTCAAATCATAACTTAGTTTTCAAAATTTTCAAATTTCTCTAAAATATTCTAACGCCTTAAATTTTTAGAAAATTTCGCCAGCGTCTCCTTTGCGCGGCTCGATCCGAAAAAAAAAATGACAGTGTATATATATCACAAATATACATCCCATCAAGTGATGAGGCATCCCGTAGGGAAAAAAGTGTAAAAGTACGATATTTAATCCGAGATATGTACCTTATTATATTTTTAGCGAGCGTATACGGCTAATATAGCGCGAAAGCGAGCTCCAAATGCGAAGCAACGCCATCCGCACCTACTAAACACTCAACAAACCATATGAGAACAGGTAGATATGAAAATATAGTCAATATACATCATATAGCAACATAATACTACATATGTCAACATAGCAAATGCAACAAACAACAAATGCATTCAGAAGCAACAATGCAACCATCATCATCCAATAAACATCCAACAATTCCATACCGAATCAATATTCATTCATTTCTCATTAATATTCATTGAATTGGTTTTCAATTTACTCACATTTGATTTGCTAATATTGGATTTAACTAACATTCATTCATTTGTTTCCAATTAGTTTACATTCACTAATTTACATTCATGTTGGTTCATTTTCAATTTGAATCAAATTCATTTCTATTCAAATTTACATATTATCAATTTGAATTTAATCACTTTGCTTCCAATTTGTCGATTCAATTTCATTAACCCTTAATGAATTACATGAAATCAACTAACAATCAATCTAACAACCAATGTATAACCAATCATAACCAAATTTATTCAATTTACATTTCTTTACATTCAATTTGGTTCAACACTTTAAGTTTCAATTTGTTGATATTAAATTGATTTCCATTCAATTATTCAATTCCTTTAGCTTCTAATGAATTAACACTTATATTCATTATTTCATATCAATACTTTACATTAGATTGATTAACATCCAATCCATTTTTTTATTCAATTGCTAATTCATTTTAACAAATACAATTGAATTTCATTTATACAACTCAAGTTCACACTCATTTAATAAATTCACTTTATTAATTTACTTTGATATCAAAATCAACTTCGTTCAACATTACTTAAGTTATTTTCCATTTCAAACATCATTTGTTCAACTTAACTTAAGTTTCCACTTATAAATCCAATTCAGACTTTGTTTTTCTTAACAAAATTCATTTAACCTTTTACCAAAATCAAATTTCATCAATCATTCAAATTTATATCACATTTGACTTTCTTTTAGTTAAATTTCACATCATATTTCATTATGCTACTCAAATTCATTAACTTTACCAAAGTTAAATCTATTATCTCATATCATAAGTATAAATCTTATTTCACTTGTATTTACCATATTTAAATTTGGACTTTAATTTTCAAATTTGTTTATCACAACAAAACCTCAATTTCCAATTTACTATGGTAGCAAATCAATCACACAGAAACTCGAAAATGATACTGATGATGCTGCAGTCATCACCCTTATTATTTCCCAGCAACAATAGTGAAATCAGTGCTTAAATTCTTTCAAAAATTTCCTTGATTTGTAAATCTCATTACAAATCTTTTACTTATAAAATTTCTCTATTAATATATAAGATTATTTTACCATTGTAAACCATATTAATTATAACTCCATATTTATAATTCATTCTCTTATATAATTCATTCTTTCACAATTGTTGTTTTATTTAACTTATTCAAACAACTCTTATTTACTTATATATATTTACATTTTCAACAACCAAACAATCAATTTATTGTATACACTTTAATAATTCTGAAAAATTATTTCCTTTATATACAAAATATAATCAAGGTAAAATTATTTTGTTTACCCAATTTAAAACAATATCATGCTGAATTGTTCTATATAAGTGTTTAGAGATCCCTATCGATAGAGTTGTACGGACAATACCGACCAGAATCCATATACCACTCAACAAACCAATCATCATAATATAAAACAACTTTATATTCACTAACATATACGCGCTCGTATCTATTATTACACTCAACTCATTCTAGAGTACTGCTGACTCTATCTCTAATGAGTAACACCCAACAGAGCAGGGTTGTCGCTTAACCATATGCTCTGATACCAAATGTAATGACCCGCTTTTCCGTACCCCTTGAATAGACACTAATCTTCATCTATTTACTCAAGGTGAACGAAAAACCGAACCATTAGGGTTTTAAAAGAAGAGGTAGAAGAAAAGATAGAAGAAAAGAGAAAGAAGAAACAAAAAAACAACATCAGAAACAGAAACAATATCAGAATCTCACATATCGCAGCGGAACAATATACAATAGATAATTACTAGCCTTTTTAAAACAAAGAACTATATCAGTTTATACATACATCAATCAGAGTCAATATACAACTCAATATAATACATCACATCAATGGACAGTTATATAACTTGTCCTCATACAGAATACACAGCGGAATAAATACTATCAGACACAAATACTACGTCTCGCCATCCAGCTCATCTCCAAAGCTCCAGAATATCCTGATAATATAACTCTAGGCTGCCCGTGTGGAAATTGGTGGGCACCCAGAGTTTAGAAGGGAAACAATAAACTCCGAGTCAGTCATGGTGACTGGTGTGAGATCGTAAAACAATTATTTTCACAAAGAAAATAAAACAGATTCGCAATGCTTTTGGAAAATGAAACTACCATAAGACCTCCCGCCACACATACAATGCAAACGCAGAATTGGGGGAGATTTCTTCTTATGATAGTCAAAGATGCTTACTACGCAAAAATCAAATTCTTTTTGATATTATTATTAGTGCATAGTGTAGAAAACATTTCGAAAGTATAATATTAATCTTAGCCAACATACGACCAGTATCGTATGCCTACTATAGCCACTATGTTCAATAGCAGGTTACCGCCACATTCCATAGCAGGTAATACAACTAAAACCGTACACGTCACGTATTGTTTCTTTGGATTTCCAACAAATGGTCAGGCTAAGGAACTTCCTTTCCTCCTGCCGATTGGGATCGCCTCTGGCTGGACGTCCCGAGAGACAAACTGCTCTCTGCCAAACAAGGCCGGGTTACCCCTGTAACAGGTAACTCACGAATATGTCATCACCCGGTCCTTTGGGACCTTTATCCGAGCGCTCGATATCCAACATCACACATCATAAAGAAAGTGTATCCACATGAGTAAGTATCTGGGCTCCATACCATGATACCACCCCTTTCCAGAAGGAAATGACATACCCTAAAGGGCGCGACCCTCATAACCTTGCCGCAACATTCCTGTTTCGACCATTTCCGGGGTGTGAGGCTCGACGAAGTCTCGTCCACAAAGCTACGCTTTCTCAAAAAGCCCTGCTTCGGGTCCAACAAAATGATCAACCTATGATCACAAAGATATAAGATCAAACAAATGATCATATCACAAATGATCAAACACTGATCATTTTACAGCAACACTCAGTATGCCACGTTACCAAATTGGGATATATCGCTGATAAATTTCAACTACATAACCTCTGAGCTCGTACGTCTCAGAGAAGGGTGTTAAGCTAAGAGAATAAATTCTCCGCCACCAACAGAAATGTATTTGAAAGAAATCAGCTTTACATCTCAAATTGTAACGTCAGACACACAATCCATACAAGTCTGTTCCGGGATCGAACAGAACCGAAGGCACTTCTCACGAAGCCCTTGCACATCCGGATAATTTTCAATCACGTCGGGACTTCCCGTCACTAAGGATGATAAAACCTCTAAACCGGAGATCAGCCGATGTAGAGTAACTCGACGGTAATCCTTCCGTTTTCAAAAATATCCGGTCTTCAACACCGGTCTTCGAATGCAATTCATAACGACGTATCACATATTCGGAATGGGTTATACGACCCCATGGTCCTTTCCCGGTTAACCCGAATAGTGAGCGATTATTCAAAAATAAGTGTGGCATTCAAATTCATCCAATTCACAACAAATACCTATCTAAAGGTAATTATTGATAGTCGGTTATTTAACTATCAATAAAGATGCGCAACATCATCAGATTCCAAATAATTTTCCCAAATTATTTTATCTTCCAAAATATCTTTTACTAGATATAAAATTTCCACACTTAACCATTTGAAAACAATTTCAAATCAATTTCCACATTTCATTTTATCTTTGAAGATAAAATCTCAAAACAGTTCATTTCATATTGGCAAAGCATTTCCATACTTATTTAAAAATAAGTATTTCACAAATCATTTATTTTCAACATTTGAAAATATTCGATATACTTAAATCAAATTAAGTATATAATTTCACAAATCATTTATTTTCAACATTTGAAAATATTCGATATACTTAAATCAAATTAAGTATATAATTTCACAAATCATTTATTTTCAACATTTGAAAATATTCGATATACTTAAATCAAATTAAGTATATATTCATTCTTTAAGGAAATCATTCTCTTTAAACACATTTATTTGAGTCAAAACGAATGTTGCGTAAAACATTGTTACGACGACTCAAAATCACTAGTATAGGGATTCGAATTTAGATAGATATATGAATCCCAATACTACAAAAAAACATTTCCTTTCGGAAATCATTTACTATAACAACAGTGTTATAGTCCATCATTTCCTTATTTCTCGAAAACGTCTATTTCAACAATAAAGGGTTGAAATCTATGATTTCGATATTTAACACGTTTAAAACATCTTTTAAACAATTAACTTCATTTTACAATATCGCTTTTCCAAAACAAGTTCATTTTACTTAACAATATATTCACTATCCAAAATCGTGAATATACTTTACTATTTACATTTCACTATTTTCTACACGTTTTATTTCGATAATAATTCGCTATCCAAAATCGCGAATATATCTCCTTTGATAATCTTCTATATTTAATTTATCAAATTCAATCGATTGGTTTCCGAATTTATAAAACAACGTTTATAAATTCCAATTTCTATTTTCTATAACAACTCCGGTTTAAAAATCTCATTTTATTAACTTCAAAAATCCACTTATAAGAATAAGTGATTTCGGATTTATAAAACAACGTTTATAAATCACATTTGTACTTTATAACGATTTCAACTTACAAAATCATTTCATTTTGCAATTTCTATTTATATCCCATTTAAGTGCAAAAGTCGAATTTATAAGTAAATTTCTTATAAATCTTTTATTCTACAATATCTATTTACTTTATAACTTCACGTTATAAATCTATTAATTTCATTCACTTATGAAATCCATTTATACTACTTTCTAACACTTATAAAAAAAATTCGTTTTATAAGTCCAATATTTTGATTTATAAAATATCGATTTTATAAATTTTTCTATACAAATCGTTTATAGTTATTCAAAAATCCCAACTTAACCCATTTTACAAATAAATCAACTTTTGTTTCAAAAACAACACTTCGGTTATATTTCACTAAAAATTATACCTTTGATAACTTTAAAATTTTACGTTTATAAATCGATTCAAAAATTCCATAAAACGTATATTTCCAAAAATCCCTTTAAAAATCCTTTTAAAGTAAAAGTCGTTATTTTTACATTTCAAAACTGAATCTGATGATGTAACAACACCAATCAGTCCATCACAACAGTCAAATATCATATATCATCATATGATAACAGAATATATCAAAATATCTGTAAATAATCAATACGGTGAGGAATCCAGTTGGATCCCTCCAACCTGTTTCCCTGCATCCAAAGATGTTAGCACAATACCAATTCTGCTCCAGTACGGAATTATCGCAGTATATGGGTTTTTATAAATCCGCTTACTAACGGCGCAATAGGGTCTCATCCGCTATACGAGGCGGGAAATCATCAATCCAATATATACATATGCCAATATGTATATACTGCTATATATATAGATATATCCTAAAATATCTAATATCAACAATTCAAACAGTCAATCATCAATCAATAACTGTAAAAATTCCACATTCATTTGAGTGAGAAGATCTCACCTTGATTTCAATTCTGATTTCAGCGTTTATTTCGAATAAAATAAACAGACGTTTAATTTCATCTGAAATTCACACTAGCTCCAAATGGCTCCAATTCAGTTCCAACGCGTAGTATTCGTCAATACGATCCCATCGCAAAAAATCTCGTCGTAATCTGATAACGTATGACCAAGTTACGATTTTTCAAAGTTTATACAATTTAGATATAATTAATTCACATATTTCTTTTTAAATTTCAAACCCAGATTCAATCGTGGCCGTTCATTGCAATGCCCTAGAATCCTGGCCATGACTTTAGCTTCTCCTTCCATCACACGAATACTCCCAGGTAACGTTCATGAAGATGAAACCATAGCCGCCCTTCCATCATCAATTATCACGACCCCTCCACTCGACGATACGTCGATCAACCACCGGGGTTTCGAAGCCCTTCGCCAGCCCTTCCCCCAGCCTCCGACCGCACCCATTCGGTGGTCCCCATGGGTGTGCAAACGTGCACGAGACGCACGTGTACGCGGCTGCTTCTTGCCTTCAAACGGTGATGATTTCTCGAATCCACCGTTGGATGGATAGATCACGTTAAGCTTAACATTTTTCTAGTTGGAGATTTTTGCAAAAACTTAATGGATTTGAAGATAAGAGGGAGAGAAGATCGAGAGTTTCCGGCCATTTATCTCAAAACTGGCGGCTGCTCACGAAAATAACTAGGGTTTCGTTAGTTAAACGTATATATACACGTATATACTTATTAAATTAATATTAAATTCGTTTTAAACGACTTTCCCAAACGATCTTCAAATCACACGTGCCGCCTGGCGTTCGTAAGGTTTACCCCACGTTCCGAACACAATGGAACAGGTTTCGGAAGCTAATTCGATCGTATGTGTGAGATATGGCGATAAACGATCAATCTAAATTAAACCGATTTAAATCGATTTCGAGGCGTTTTGGCTTCCCCCGGACAAACGGTAAATCCAAAAATTACGAAATTTGAAATCTTACAATAATATCACATTACGGATCCGATGAAACTGGTTTCGTCGAAATCTGAGACTGTCTGAAAAATGACTATTTTTAACTCGACGATTTAAAATTAAAACGATGTCGATGCGTTTCGAGTTGCCACGGTCAAACGACAACTCCGATTGATACGAAAATTGAAATCCGATAATAACTAACCATTACGGATCCAATGGAACTGGTCTCGTCCAATTCTGAGACTGTTCGAAAATTGGCTATTTTTACAGTCGATAATTAAATATTAAAATATTCGATTTTCACAATTTAACTCCAAATTCAATTTTAAAAGTTCTATAACCTTTCTATAACTCCAGTATGATTAAATAAAATTTCCCAAATCATTTTCAATCATTTTAAACTCGATTTACAATTATCTCTGGAATTTCAATCGTTAAATCAACGATTTAATTATCAAATTAAATCCAATATTCTTTAAATAAATTATTCGACTTATAAATTCCACTTATTAATATTTAAAATCAATTAAATATTCGAATTTTAATTATCTAAAATTCTGGGTCGTTACAATAACATTCCATCACTATCATTTAGGATTTGATTGGTCATGCTTGCCCGTTTCTGAGCATTGATAATCATCGGTTAATCCATCTAGAATCTTCTAATTAAAATCGGGATTGGGTAGATTGGAATTTTGGGAACAACAAATACCTTATGAATTAAGTTTCACAATTTGAATATAAGGCATTCGTTGATAGTGTTGGGTAAAAATTTGATTTCTAAGGGATGTTTATTTAAAAAAAATTTGAATATTTTGAAATGAATATTTTAGAAATGATTTTATATAAAGTTGATTTGATAAAAATTTATTTTTAATAAATGTTGTTTTATTAAAAGGAAATTTGAATATTTTGAAATGTTGAATATAAAAGTTAGTTGTTTTAAATTGAGGTTTATAAAAGAAGTTTATTAAATAAAACTTAAATATTGCTAAAGTAAATACTTGAAAAAAATGATTTATATAAGGAAGTTAGAATATTTTTGAAATAAATATTTGAGGAACGATTTCCTTTAAAAGGATATATTTTATAAATTATATTTATAAAAATACATTTTATAAATACGAGGAATCTGAGAACTTAAATCTCAATATTTTGCAAAATGGTTACAGGTTAGTAATAGTAATTGAAAATGTACATGGGATAAAAACATTTCTAAGTAGGGGTTTGCTACTGTAAGGATCTCGCTATAAACAAATTTTGATAAAAAAAATTGATTTGATTTCAAAAGATGATTTGATTTACCATAGAGTAAATGTGTGTGTGTGTATATATAATCATTTTAAATGATTTGTGGAAAAAGAAATAAGAGTTTTATTTGAGATAGTTTTAGAGTATAAATGATTGTGGAAATGGTAATAATAGCTATATAAAAATATATTTTATGTATAATTCTTTTGAAAAGAGAAATTAAAAAGAAAGAGGTATATTTTCTTTGGATTGGTTCCGGAAATGAGTCCCGGTTTGTTTTGTGGTGACCAGAATAATCTTCTAAGTGACGATCAGATGTTTGCGTAGGAGAACGGTATTGTGCACTTAGTAAATTATTCTCTTTGTCATTGTACGGTTGGAACGAGTTCGAATTCGAGCGAATCCAAGGCAAACTGGAATTGGATATTTCATTGAAATATTTCACTTGAAATATATTTATGATATTGTTTTAAAATGGATTTGAAAAGAAAGAAGTAGCTTAAAGTTAGCTAGTTCGAGCGGCTCGAAAATAACTAAAAATGGGTAAGAGATACGTTCGGATGGTAAACGCTTCTCTTGAGTATTATCCTTCTGTTAAGGAAATGTATGATACCGTTTGGTAGTACCCAGTTCCTTGGTATAGTTTTAGGGTTACTCGGGCTATATATATATATATATATATATATATATATTTGTTATGGATTAAAATATATATAATATCATTTCAAAAGTTTTTAAATGGATATATAAGAATTTGACCCTTAAGTCTCCAAAATATATGGTATCGTTCCAAAAAGTGTTTTGAATAGAAACTGGGAGTTCTAAATTCTTAAGTGAAATCAAAACAAAGGTCTGAATCTAATAGTTGGGTATACCCTTAGGGTGTGATAGGGAATTTTATAAGTTTGACAACTTAAGCTATGTTTTATGAAAATGTTTTCATAAATAATTTAATGGTAATAGAATTGGTATTAGGAATAATCAATTAAAATAAGTACGTAGAATGGATGTAGATCATTTCTCTCTCCGTATAGTTTTTATCTAATATTCAAGCACAAGAGTTTGAGGTGTTTCACACCTTTCCAAATAAGGATTTACTTCTCGATTTTTGACGACGAACACTTGAAAATATATAGAGAGAAAGAGGAAAAGAAATATCACTTATTCTTCTCGAACTCGATCTCTTACGACTTTTCATCATTTCAAGGCATGTCGGGAAGATACGAGCAGAAATGTGATATGTTGTGACAAGTAGTAGCAATCAGAACCAAAGAAAGACAACCAACAACATTGGGTTAACGTATTCGTAAAGCTCTAATGCAATCACTTGGAGATCGACAGATGGATATTGAGAGCGATAACTTCCAGAGCACGCCTTGTTTACAACTAAGACGTACTCTGGGGGGAAAATGTTATTCGGGTTTTTAACCCATCAGAAACCAATAGGAAACATAACAACCTTGTGTAAACAGGATGGTTTAGGTTTGACCGGAAAAGCTAAGACAAGGGATAACCAAGGTCCAAGCTATATGGCTGAGACAATGACTGGGATCAACAAAGCCGAGAGATCAGCATTCTTTTAGTCCAATCATCGGCTGAATGTAAATAGCTAGTGAATTGCCATCGAAACATAACAACCACGATAATAGGATATGGAAACATCTCCAATTCCAGACTCCAGAAAATCCTAAGTGATTGGATCATCAGTGACCCATGCTTCTCCCCCAACCTTCAAATAAGATAACTAAGGAATACTACGAAAGGAGGCCAAGACCTTGGCTCGCAAAACGAGCCAAGTCTATGAGTCGCCATTGACCCATGGCTTTGCCTCGTTCTACGTGCCAAACTTTCCCAGGGTCATTTTTGACCTACCCGTGAGCTAACAATGGAGTGGCCTGGCCTAGAAGCTCCTCGACCCATATAAATACCAACCTACCTGTAAAATAAAGAGGATCTTCTCCGGACTGGTTGATGAAGCTCAGCTGGAATTATTCTTCACTCTCTACCTCCCACACAATAATCTCCAAAGGAATTCACTGTGATTCTTCAGTGGATTCCAACTCTGGGGATTCAATCTAGCTAAAGATAATCAAAGCCTTGTAATTAAACACTTTTTGTAACATCAATCAATCTATAATAAAGATATAAAGTGGACGTAGGCTTCATTAACAGCCGAACCACTATAAAAATTCTTGATCTTCTTTCTTTTATTGTCCTTTTTCTATATCTGTTATTTGTGATATTGCTCTGTCAGAACAGGGCTGGAGCTTTCAAACTCAAACCAGGGTGTTGGTCCATTTTTTGGGTAACAATAGACATGCATTTGGACAATGTATATTGGATGGGCTAACGTATCTGTTGCGATGTAAATCCCATCATCTATACACGGGCATGTTATACCTTGCACGGATTGATATGTTACACATGTATGCACTTATATATGTGTATATGACACATGTATGTATTTAATATAATATGAATTAGAAATACAATATCGTTTAATGAATTTAAACAAAATAAAATATTTTATTTAAATAAAATTTAGAAGTGTTCTAAATAAATTAGCCTTCAAAGGCAATAAAGATCCAATAGTGTAAAAAGTTTTGAAATTCATTTATAACTTCTACTAGGGTTGGCCCAGTTCCAATAATGGTATCAGAGCCTAATAGCCTATGCGGTTTAAATTAGTCATGTTAAGATTAACTAATTAAACTCACAATACAGTCAGTGGGATGTCTAAGAAAGGTACTATCGAAGGATTTGGGTTTGGTTAATTATGTACTTTACCCTACCTTGCTTTCGACTTGGCCCAAACAGATATACGAGCCCAAAAGGTTGCCTTTAATAGAAGAGGCCCAATTTAAATTACGCCTTTGGCTAATTCTCAAAACGATTGAAAACTAAAAATATAAGATTTTAAATTAAAAGCCAAATTTAAAATAAGATATACATTTACAAAATTCATAATATAATGAAAATTTTCAAAATGTTTGAAAAATAATATAAATTAAATTCAAAATTTTTAATTTATTAATAAGATTAATAAAATAAATTAATTAATTAATAAGTTAATTAATGAAAAACTATATACATGTATATGTAGTTTGATATATATTATGATATTTTAAAATGTTTAAGATATCATACATGTATGTATGTAATATGATTTTTCGAAATTAATATAATTTAATCAAAAATATTTAATTAAATAAATAATTAAAGGTTATTAAATAAATAAATTAATTAAAAGTTAATTAATTATATAAAAATACACATATATGAGATATATGTGTTATATTATAAAGGTAATAACATATGATAAATATTTAATATAAATTTTATATTAAGAAAATATAAAATTAATTAAAATGTTAATTGATTGAAATTAATTAAATATGATTTAATTAATATAATATTACATTAGACTATTATATAAGTAATAGGAAGTATAAAAGTTATGTGATTATAATACTTATATAATATGAATGTATAAGTTAAAGTTGGAACATTAAGAAACCCTAACTAGACTTAAGGAATAAATACATATGTAAATGTATGTATACCGTAATTTTTGATGTGTCCGACACTTGAATCATGAGGGTATTTAATAAGAAATACATTATTCTATAAGTCAATATCACTCGAAATAATATATTAAAGATTATGAATCTTCATTATAATGTTACCCTCTACCATATATATTAATAAATTACTTGCATACTCCTTAGTTGTTAAGTAAAGTCAAGGTAGGGATGTTATGTGCAGTATTATTAATATATTGAATAGACGAGGTAAGATAACTATATGTATTTGTTGAGAACTCAAGGTAGTATACTATACTTAGGCCGTCGTAATACGGTAGGTATGAGTGAATTATTTCTTTTCGATTTGTTGAGCAAACTCAAGGTCGAAGTGAAATTAGGACAAGGTACCAAAGGTCAGGGGTAGTACACGATGCAATTAATAAGGAGTTATCTATCGTCTATGGAGCTATGACTTGTTGAGCAAACTCAAGGTCAAAATTCCAAGATGGACGAGCCTTAACATCCACTAATGAAGTCGAAAGACATCTATGTTTCGACTTAGGGTTTGGTGAAGCATAAAAGACTAGTGGGAACCTTATTAGAAAAATGAAATGATAAAATTTAACCTTTCTAGTATTATAAGAACATATGATAATGTTATAATAATCTAAATTGATAAATTTGTGCATTTAATATGATATATAAAATGTTTATCAACTAATATACAAATGATCTGAATTGAAGATTAACAAATATAAATACAATATATACTTACTAATAAGTGCTTATTTCATTTTAACGTTTAACCAACGAAGCTAGCGCCTGATTTTACAATTACTAGATGTTGGAACTAGGCCAGCCCGTAGCGGAAGTTATGGGTGAATTTTTTTACCCTATTAGATCTTTATTGGGCCTATAAAGTCTAATTCATTTAGAACATTTCTAAATATTATTTAAATAAAATCTATTATTTTATTTGAATTCATAAATTATATAGTTTTATTTAATATATGTATATGTGTGCATGTGTCATACACACATATATGTGTGTATATGTGTAACATATCAATCCGTGTAAGGTATAACATGCACGTGTATAGATGTTGAGATTTACATTGCAAAAGACATGTTAGCTCATCCAATATGGAAGTATATGTTGTCCAAATATATGTATGTATATAAACCATTATTTTATATAAGTATTATAAATATATATGTGAATCTATGTTAAGTTAGTTTAAATAATTATATATGTATGTATGTATGTATGTATGTATGTATAATATATCTAAAATATATAAATAAATATTTGTGTATATATATATCTTGAAAATAAAATATTAACATTATGTATATACATATTATTATAATATATTAGTCTAAATATATAAGTTATTTTTGAATATAAAAATATATAATTATAATTTTAAGTCGTGAAAAATATGTTTATACATATATATAATAATAAAATATTTTTTTAATATATATATACACACAAATATATTTATAACATATATATATATATATATATATATATATTAATGAATAAATTTATTTAAGATAAAAAATATTTTTTATTTCTAGGTCATGCGCATAGCAAAAAATTTATTTTTTATTTTAAATTTTAAAATGCATTTTTAATTAAATATTCATTCAAAATTGAAAAAATATTAATAAAAATTAATGTTAGAATTTTTATTTCAAATATTAATATTTCAAAAAATTCTAACTAATATTTTATGTCTTGAAGAATTTTGCCACATTTTTTAATGACTTAAATTTATTTTTCATAATTTATTTATTTATGGTTGTTTTAAATAATTAAATTTTAAAAATAGGAAAAATAATTTTTCATTTTTCATTTTTAAGGAGAAGGCATATCTAATGTTAGTTTAATTTTGTAAAATTTAAAAATAATTTTTATGACATTTTCAAATTAATATAATTTATTAATAAAGTAAATTGATTTAAATAATAATAAAATATTTATAAAAATTTATTTTTTGCTGTCGAAAATTAATATCACTGTAATAAATTATAAATTAAATTATATGGCTAATTTTAACAGTGATATAATGATGCAACTAATAATAAGCTATGTATATCTAATTAAATTATAAATATATATTATTCAATAATATATAAAAAGTATATTATTTTATATGGCTGCACTGACCTGACGTATATGGTAAAAAACTCTTTTATTTAAGCATAAATATATACATGCATATAACCAAACTAATTAGTGACAACATTGCTTGCATATCAAATTCATTACCTAACTAACTATAACAACCCTCTTTTGAAGTTGTAATATTAAACTAATTTAATTAAAATAGAAGCGTTTGAATTCGATTCTAATTATTATTATTTTGAAATCAAATTATTATTTAATTAAAGCCTTTTCAAAAAAAAGGGTTTTGTTATAACAAAATTTAATTAGTTAATAATTTTTTTTAGATAATATATTAAAATTCAAATGAAACGTTTTAATAAATACAGAATATTTTAGAGTGTAAATAATTTTATATACTTGAAATAGATGAAAATGAGTATTATTTGTTATCCAATAAAATCAATAAAACAACAAAGACGAATAATTATTGAGATTAATAATTGGGTAAAATATAGGATATATCTATTAAAATTGGAAGTGAATCTATACTCAGTAATAAAATTCTTCTTATGTGAATAAGAAGATTTCAATTCGCAATATAAAGAGATAAAATGGAAACTTATTTATAGAAATAAATTTTATTGAACTAAACTAAAAGCCTAGCCCATTTAAACAAGACCACACCTTTATCTAATGATTAGTTTACTTAGCTTGTTCCTTTATTCCCCAATGCATGTTCCTCTTAAAGTGCTTATAACCCAATACTCCTTACCTCGATCGCTTCTGCCCCTAGCCCTAATTCTCAAATCGCAATCTCCAAAAAAAAATTATGCGCGGAACTAAATCGTGCAAGCTCATGTAGTCACCGCCAACAATCAATGCTCCCAAAGCGTGCAAGGAGGAAGGGCGCGTGGCAAGGCTGACGCGACCTAAGATTCAGGCCACGTGTGATTTCGAGAGAGGGAGGGAAGGCCGCGTACAGTGGGCACAAACTTCAAGGCGGCGATGGGCGTCGTGGGGATGACTGGTGCTAGTTGGAAGCATGTGTTCATGCAGGGCTGATGGAGGCATGATATTGAGAGTTGACGAGGCTCGGCTGAGGCAGTTTTAACTAGGGTTGGCATCGACTTGTAGGTGGCTGACGATGGAGGAAGTTAGACGGGTTCAGGTAGTTGCTGGCCGAGGTTGGAGGCGCTGCCTTCGTGGACAACTAGGAGTGGCTAAAATCTAGCATATGCCCTTCTATTCTTCAAATCGATGAGTTATTAGAACTCACAAATTCTATATTTATTTGCGTGAAAATATTCGATTGTTGATGGTTGGTTTGGTGAGTTGTTAAAACTCACAAATTCTATATTTATTTGCGTGATAATATTTGGTTGTTGATGGTTGGTTTGGTGAGTTAATCTATTTTAACTCATACATTTTTACCTATTCCATTATTAGTTATATATATATATATGTATATATATATATGTATATGTATATGTATATATATAATATATATATATATATAATTACCCCGATAATTAATTGCATTGACGCGTGGCGAGGCTGACGTGACCTAAGATTCAGGCCACGTGTGATTTCGAGAGAGGGAGGGAAGGCCGCGTACAGTGGGCACAAACTTCAAGGCGGCGATGGGCGTCGTGGGGATGACTGGTGCTGGTTGGAAGCATGTGTTCATGCAGGGCTGATGGAGGCATGATATTGAGAGTTGACGAGGCTCGGCTGAGGCGGTTTTAACTAGGGTTGGCATCGACTTGTAGGTGGTTGACGATGGAGGAAGTTAGACGGATTCAGGTAGTTGCTGGCCGAGGTTGGAGGCGTTGCCTTCATGGACAACTAGGAGTGGCTAAAATCTAGCATATGCCCTTCTATTCTTCAAATCGATGAGTTGTTAAAACTCACAAATTCTATATTTATTTGCGTGATAATATTCGATTGTTGATGGTTGGTTTGGTGAGTTGTTAAAACTCTGGTGATTTGTTAAAACTCACAAATTCTATATTTATTTGCGTGATAATATTTGGTTGTTGATGGTTGGTTTGGTGAGTTAATCTATTTTAACTCGTACATTTTTACCTATTCCATTGTTAGCTATATATATATATGTATATATATATGTATATATATGTATATATATATATATGTATATATATGTATATATATATATATATATGTATATATATATAATTACCCCGATAATTAATTGCATTGATTGGTTGAATTGGTTGGATTGTTTGAATGAATTGTTGGTTTGAAATATTGAAATTTGTTGTTAATGATATGGATTGTTATGTCGATTGAAAGAAGTCAACTTGCAAACAGAATTCTATTTGATTGCAAATTGAATTGTATTAACTTATATAAAAGACATACGTTGTTTGTGTGACCGTAGTTGTTGGAAAACAACGCGGCTCGCTAAATAATTCCATAATTGGAATAATCTTTTATATAGAGCGATGTTGGCTCTAGATGATAGATCCCTTAGATCCCTAAGAGAAGATAACTCATTTTTCATCGGTCTGAGAATCGATACATTTTTTATTTGGGTAGACAGATCTCTTTTGAAAGATCTGTTATGGTGTAAATACGGCTATCTCTTTCGGAAGGCAGATTTTTATATGCATCGTAGTCTATAGATACTACAACCTATTAGTTTATTTTGTTTTATGTAGTTAGGTTATGTTTACCTCTTTCGGAAGGTAAATTTGCATAGGACATATTAGGTACATGTCTGCTCTTTTCTTTGATCGTGTCCCTAATCTGCTATCTCTTTTGGAAGGCTTCCTTTCTATGTAGCAGGTCTCTTTCGGTAGATTTCGTGTCATTGTATTAATCTTATAAATGACTACCATTATTATTTCATTATTGATGATTATTTCTTCAGAGATTTTTAGTATGGATATTTTGCATCCTTTATAGCTCTGAGGAATTTTGAATTGATTATTACCATATTTGAGATGATAGTCTATTGAGACTTGATATATATTTATGAAATGGTGATTTGTTAGATATTCTTTATTTGAGTATTTGTTTTGGGCATATTTTATTTATGACTTATTTGATTATTGCTAAGTCAAAATTTTGAGATCTATATTTATTGATTTGATACGCCTTTTTGAATTTTTGGGTTTTAGGCATATTTTGAGATGACTTATTTTAGACTTAAGCCAATTAGGGATTTATATAGTGAATTTAATTAATATGTCTTATTATAATTGTTTGTTTGGCATATTTTATATGGCTTATTATTTTAGGTCATAAAGTTATGATATTAGTATCTCACTTATTATTTAGATATAGTCTGACCCGTTTATTATTTTAATACTCGGGTCAGGCTGAGACTTTACAGGTACAGGGACTCATTAACTCTTGGATTTTCGGTTAGCTTTGGAGTAGACTATTTTGACAGTTTTAGTTTACTTCATACTTGTATATATTGACAGTTAGGAGTTTATGTCATCTATAGTATATAGTAGCGACTTTGTACCTGATACAAGATTTTGGATATGATGTATATATTTATGTGGGTCTAGTACTCATATTTTGTAGACTCACATTTTATTATGTATATGAAGATGTATATTATTTCGCTCTGATCTGTGACTCCGATTCTTATTTATCTATATTATATACTGTTATGAATATTTTTAATCGGTGTGTTTATTACTTTGTATTAATATTGTACATGTCTAAATTTCAGTTCAGATCCTCAAAAAGGTAAATAAGACGTGTTTATGTTAGTATAAAGATATATTCACATTCGATCGCCCTTAACCAGCTGTATTCTCCGGATTAGCAGACGACATTACTTGTAATGTTCTTTGCTAAACTGGGCATAGCGGTGGGGTCGTCACAGCTTGGTATTAGAGTTGTGTTCAGAATATTATATAATATAAATAGTACAGAGTTGAGATCTAAACCTAGGTGACCTAGAGTCCTGTCCCTTGAGAGTGTGTGGTAGTTAGTAATTTAATTAACTATTTAGGAATAGGAATAGAAATGATTATTGGGAATAATCATTGGGACGTAATTGAAAAGTTTTTTGATAATTATATATAACTTATTGTTAAAGTTTACTGAATATTGGAACTCACTTTTGTTAAAATTGAGATTTGAGAAATAAATATAGATTAGATCTTAGATGGATTGTTTTGAAATAGTAAATAATAGTTAAATATTAGTATTGAGTAGGAATCCTTATTTGAAAATTTGCAACATATTCGATGTTAATTATAAGACTTTGCGGTGTCTTCATTAATGTAGCTACCGCAAAGAAATTGTGACGCAACGGATTAATCAAAACGATCTTCAATCAGTGAAAGTAGCAATCGATGGATTGATGGATACTGAAATGCCCGAATTCATTGATCCGAAGATACCGAATTCTTAGCTATCTCTGACTCGTTGATCCGAAGATACCGAGAAAGAGATCTACGATTCTTCGACGTTGATCTTGCACACAAGATACCGTGAATCGGCTTCAACAAACGATGATTCGAGCGCACTCGAATGACGTAAGTGGAGATAGGAGATACACTCGACTACCAATTGAAATTGAAAGCACAAAGCTAACAAAAGAGAATTTTATTCAATATTCAACAACCTTTACAAATGACTCACACGGCCTATTTATAGGCGTTACAATTTTTACAACAGAAATTACCAACTCCTAAGTCGGTTCCGACTTATAGCTTCAGACCTACGACTTACCATAACTCGGTGACGACCTAAGACACACAACACAATACAAGCCTTCAGCGACTTAACAAACAGAACGACTTATGAAACAGACGACATACGACTTACAAAACATACGACTTAAAACAGGTAAGAACTACGAGTTAACAAATACAAACAGATTACATCACTTAGGTCGTAGACGACTTACAACTTCTCACGACTCATAAAAGTTGCGACCTACGACTTAGTATAAGTCGGTAACGACTTATCAACAGTTCAGCTCCCATCAGCGGCAGAGATTAACTCGGCAGAAGAATCAACGGTAATAAACTTCAGCGACTTAAAAACATGCGCATCCCAGATCAACAACCTAAAGAAATCAACGGTAGAGATTAACTCTGCAGAAAGATCCTCGGTTCTGGGCTTCAGCGACTTAAAACTTCGGGCGACTTAAATAAATCGTAACTCGGTGCCGACCTATCACCTTCCTTAAGTCGTATCCCAGCACTCTTCCCTTATCTCGTTAGGTCGTACTCGATCTAATACTTCATCAGTTTGCTCAGCCTTCTTACTGCATAACTCGGTAGGTCGTTCTGGTGACTTAAGATATTCGATAACTCGCACATCTTCATGAGTTAGGTCTTCCACTCTGTTAAGTCGGTCACGACTTATGTTATCACCTCCGTTGAGTCGGTCACGACTCATGCCTTTGTCTCCCTTAAGTCGGTCACGACTTTGGTCCTTAGCTTTACTAAGTCGGTCACGACTTATACCCATGATGTTAAGTCGGTCACAACTTAAAGTTTCAATTTCCTTAAGTCGGTTACGACTTATTACTTGGCCTGCATCAAATTGAAAACTTTACTTTGATGTATTATAAGACTTTGATGAATGAAATATTAATTTATAGGTATACCAATTAAATACTAAGATGCATTACAAAATCAATATTTGTTAATAATTATTTTATGTAAATCTTGAGATGGATTAAAAGAATATTAATATAGATATACATAAAATGTGAAAGTCTTTTTTGTTAAAGAAACTTTATGGAATTAATTGAACTATGATATCGTAATGGTATTAAAACAATTTTTATATGCCATAAAATGTTTGGATTTATAAATTACTAAATGAATGGAATGAGGAGCACGAGCCTATGGCATGTAAAACAAATAAATAACAACTTTATTGATAATACTTGGTTAATTTAAAATGACAGAAGTATGATTTTGATAAATAAATACCAAGTATATATTTTTTTTTGAAACATGTGTATGGTCTTGTTCCAATAAATAAAATTTCATTTTTGTGAGTATAGCCTTATTTTATTTTTTGGTCAGTATAAATGTTTGCATGGTGATTGATATGGTTTGGTTGGATATTTGAAAATAAAAAAGTTGTAAATGATTTTATTAAAAAATAAAATAAATTGATGAGCTTTGTTTATAAAAGAAAATAATAGTGAAATTATTTTTGAAATAAGAGTTTTAATGGTATCATTTGTGTTAATTTATTCGTTGAATGTTTTAAGAATTTTGGTCGATGCGTTTGGCCTACGTTATCGATAGGGATCCCTAACACTAGAACGAGGCATCTCAACACAATAGTTTAAAAAGAATAATATGTTTTAGAAAAGAAAGCGATAATTTGAAAGTAATACAAGGTATGGAAAAATAATAATGATAAATATAATGTTTTAGTTTATGAATATGTTCAAATGAAGAATATATTGAGATAAATACTTATTTATTGTTTTGAAAATTCAGTATATCGTATATAAAATATTTTGAGACAAGCTGAAACAATGAAGTAGAATAACTACTTAGCTCCAAAGACTGGTTACAACATGACTATAAAATTATTATCAAATGTTGTCCATACTTTGTAAAATAAAAGCTTTGTACTATTTTATGAGGATGCATGTACCAAATCAAAATGATGCTGGTTCCTTCAACTTTCATGCATTGGATTCACTTTTAATTAATATTGCTAACTGTTAATTAGTTATTTAAATGGTCAGTGTTAGAACTTTTTGCTTCACGGTTTATAAGCCATTTGATCTGGTATTTTATGAGCGTCCAAATGTCAAAGAAAATTGTGTAATTGAAATGTTAGTAATCTTATTTAAAAGTCAAAAGATCCTTTATTTAACGCTAGATTAAGTACGATATTAAAGATGTTCATGGAAGAATTTTAATTACTAATAACAGATTAGAGTCTTGTGAAAAAGAATCTCACACTACTATATCTAAAATTTCTGAGATGTTTGCTGCTTTGAATTAGATTGCTAATAGCTGAATTAGTCAGTAAAATCTTAACTTATGAAATTAGACATTGTTCTGTTTCTGGTGCAATTATATTCAGATCAATCCCAAAATTTCACTGGCTCTTGAATTATTATTTTTGCCCCAAGCAGGTATCCTTAGCTTTTGAAATTTCGTCCTTGCCATTATTTAAGTGAGACTTTCTCTCACAAAGCTATATTTAATAATGGATGTTAATATTGAAACTATGGTTGGAATTTGCTCTGCACTTTTCTCTTATTTGCATACATTCTTGTTAAAGTTTGAATTGAAGAGTGAAAAGATAACTTTTGTATTTCGATCTGTATAGTATTATTACAAATTGTATTCTCTAATTTACAAATACAAGAGTAGCAGTATTTATATTAAACAAAGCAGTTTGGGCTAAATACAAGAGCAGCCCAAGTACAAGCTGGCAATCTGAACCAAAGTAATAAAAGAATAGCAGCCGTTGGATAGCCTCCAGATGAATGGCTGAGATGCTAGAGCAAAGGATGGATAAAGATCTTTGTTTGTTTGAACCGGCTCACATACGAAAGCTAATACTCCCCCTCAATTCAAACTAGGGTTAGGTCTTGAGCCATGGCGACGAGGCGATTCAGCGACAAGGTGAAATCTTTTTGTTCAGATCAGAGGATTTGTTAGATCTGAACTCAGCTAAGACTTCTGTATCTTTTTCTGGTTTGATTTCTTTGACCTTTAAATCTTCTCTTAGCCTGTGAAAGCTTGACTTCGATAAAGCTTTGGTGAGTATGTCTGCTTTTTGATAATATGTAGGAACATGACATACTTGTAGCTTTCCTTTGGTTACCTGTTCTCGAACAAAATGTAGATCGATTTCTATGTGTTTAGTTCTGGAATGTTGAATTGGATTGACTGACATATAGATTGTACTTTGATTATCACACCATAAAGTTGCTTTGTCATTATTGCTGACTTTAAGTTCGGATAAGAGTGATTGTAGCCACATAATTTCAGCTGTAGCACTAGCTACACTTCTGTATTCTGCTTCACTGCTGGACTTAGAAATGGTAGATTGTTTCTTTGAACTCCATGAGATTAAGTTGCCACCAAGATATATACAGTAACCAGTAATGGACTTTCTATCATCTAAGTCTCCAGCCCAGTCTGCATCACTATAACCCACTAGGTTTAGATCCCTGCCTTTTTTAAAGTGAAGCCCAAAATTAATAGTGCCTTTAAGATATCTGAGCACTCTTTTGATCCCTTTCCAGTGATTATCCAGTGGATTCTGCATAAACTGAGATAATTTGTTAACACTAAAGGCAATATCAGGCCTAGTTATAGTAACATATTGCAGTGCACCAATGATACTCCTATATTGTTTGACATTTAATATAGATTCACCTTGATTTTTGGAGTATCTTTGGTTACTTATCATAGGTGTTGATTGAGGTTTTGCATCATCCATTTTGGTTTTGTTTAAGATATCTAAAATGTATTTCTTTTGACTGAGAAATATATCTGTAGAGGATGATTTTAAGACCTCTATACCTAAGAAGTAATTCAGTTCACCTAAATCTTTGATGGAAAATTGCTTGTGAAGATACTTGATTAACTCATTTATTTCATCAATGTTATCACCTGTTATAATCGAGTCATCTACATATATTAGTATATATATAGATGATTCATTTATGATTTTGATAAAAAGTGAGTTGTCAGATTTGGTGAATTGAAATCCCTTATTGGTTAGAGTGGTTTTCAGTTTGTCGAACCATACTCTAGGTGCTTGCTTGAGGCCATATATAGCCTTGTTGAGTTTGCATACAAGACTATTGTCTTGTATGTAGCCTTGTGGCTGTCGCATATAGATGTCCTCTTGCAAGACACCATTTAAAAAGGCATTATTCACATCTAGTTGCCTTAAGTACCAGTTTCTATGTAAGGCAATAGTAAGTACAAGTCTAATGGTAGAGGGTTTTACCACAGGTGAAAAAGTTTCACAAAAGTCAAAACCATACTCCTGTGTATACCCCTTTGCAACAAGTCTAGCCTTGTGCTTGCTTATCGTACCATCAGGATTTTTCTTTAACCTGTAGGTCCACTTACAGTTAATAATGTTTTTATTACCTGGGGGTGTGACCAAATTCCAGGTTTTGTTTTTGATAAGGGCATTGAATTCTTCATCCATGGCTGCTTTCCAATTTTTATTACTAGCAGCTTGAATGAAGTTTTCAGGCTCTTTGTCAAAGGAAGATGTTATAGTGTAGACCTTTGGTTTGAAGATGCCACTTTTGGCTCTTGTAATCATGGGATGACCTGCAGTTGGTTGACTTATCATGGGTGGTGACTCAGCTTGATTAGTTTGCTGTATGTTGTTATCATAACTGCTAATTTCTTCAGCTAAGTTTTGATCCTCACTTTGACTGTTATTGCTTTCTGTTGTGACAGATCTGTGCTGACTTGAAGGGCCTTGCAGTTCACAACCTGACCTAGATGGTACAGTGTGTTGTGGATTTGAAGCACCTTTGTTGGCATCATCATTGACATCCTCTTGGATGTCAGTATATAAAGGTAAATGTGGGATAGATTTACTTGGATTGTAAACCTTTGCAGTAGTCTTTATATCTGTCTTACTAAAAGGAAACACAAATTCATTAAATACTACATGTCTGCTTATGATAATTTTTCCATTTTCATCCAGGCACTTGTACCCTTTTTGGTTTGTACAGTATCCAAGAAAGGTACAAGACTTTGATTTGAAGTTTAGCTTGTGCTTATTGTAGGGTCTAAGACATGGAAAGCACAAACAACCAAAGGTTTTTAACATTTTATAGTCTGGTTTAGTTTTGAGTAATTTCTCTATAGGACACATGTAATTCAATACTTTAGTTGGAAGCCTGTTAATTAGATAAACAGCTGTACTAAAAGCTTCAGGCCAAAACTTAAGAGGTATTGAAGCATGTGCAAGAAGTGATAAGCCAGACTCTACAATGTGTCTGTGTTTCTTTCTGCTAACCCATTTTGTTCAGAAGTATAAGGACAAGTAGTTCTATAAATTATACCTTTTCTTTTAAAGAAATCATCAAGTGGTTTGTATTCACTACCACCATCAGTTTGAAAAGTTTTTAGTTGATAGTTTGTTTGTTTTTCAGCCATAGATATGAATTGAACAACAGCATTATAAGTGTCAGACTTAGCTTTAAGAAAGTAAATCCAAGTGTATCTAGAGTAGGAGTCAACAAAAGAAATATAGTAATTGTACCCATAGTCAGAACTATAGGGTGTTGGACCCCATAGATCTGAAGCAATCAGATCAAGAGGTTGCTTATACTCAGTTTCTGAGTTTGTAAATGGCAGTTTATGACTCTTGCCAAGTTGGCAATGAGTGCATACATAAGGTGATGCATACTCATTAAAGGAAATTTTATTTTCTAAGAGTATTTTCCTAACTATTTTCTCATTAGGGTGTCCTAATTTGTAGTGCCATAGCTCAAATGTGTTAATACTACTTTTAGATATCATAGAGTTATTGCAAACATTATCTTCAGAAGCTGATTTATTTTGACAGGATTTTACATCAATATGTCCATCAATTTTGCTCAACATTGTGACATTACAAGAATTTTCAGCTATAGGCTTTTTACAGTTTACAGAATTAAACTTGTATAATCCTCTATCAGCTTCACCCTGCAATATAATTTCCCTAGTTAGCATATCTTTGATTAAGCAATGTTTGGGATAAAATTCAAAGAACACATTATTATCTCTAGCAAATTGGGACACACTAATGAGATTCTTTTTTATTTTGGGTACTCTTAGGAGATTATTTAAATACATCATTCTTTTTCCTTTAATGTGTGCATCCCCTATGTGTGTGATATTTATACAGTCACCATTACCTAAAGAAATTAATTGAGTACCTCTATATTCCCTGTTGCCTGCATTAAGATTATCCAGGCTGTTGGTTATGTGATTGGTAGCACCAGTATCTGGGTACCATGCATCATCCTGGGTCTAATCAGTCTTAGTGCCTTCACTTAGCTGACAGCTTTTGACATCATTTGAATCAGAATTACCTTGAGCTTGGACTAGATTAGCACTACCATTGTTGTTGTTCCTTTGATTGTTTGAATTCTGTCCAGGCATGTAGTTCTGATTAAATCTGAAATAGCATTTTGCAGCAGTATGACCCATTTTCTCACAAATTTGACACTTGGGTCTAGTGTTGTTATTCCATCTCCCTCTGCCTCTAGATCTGTTGGTAAGGCCTCCTCTCTGATTGTGTTGATCACCTTTATTTTGATTGAAGTTCTTACTTTTGGTAGTGTAGTTTATTGATATTTCAGAATCTGTAGTCCTTTTGTGATCAATTCTTGCCTCATGTGCAAGAAGAGTAGACTCAACAAACTGCATGTCAGGAATAGTTCTTTGAGTAGTAAGAACTGCTATAACAGATTCATAGTCTGTACTTAATCCATTTAAAACAGTCAAGACTTGTTCATCTTCAGGAACTTTTCGTCCTGCAGCTTCAAGAAGGTCATATAGCCTTTTGATCTTGGCTATATATTCTCTCATGGGTTCATCTTGTTTTCTAATGCTTTGGAGTTCTCTTTTATAATGCATTAGTTTTGCACCTGATTGTGTGTTGAACACCCTTTCAGTAGTGAGCCAAATTTCATTTGCAGTTTTGCAACTTATTATTTGAGGTAGTAGCTTGGGAGTGATAGATGCCATGAGCCATGAACTTATCAATCTATCTTGCCTATGATACTTTGTGTATTCATTATTGCTAACTACCTTATTTTCGACAGTGATGAATTTAGGAGGGATGGTTAAAGTACCAAGAATGTGTCCTTCCAAGCCATAGCCTTCTATGGCTGTTTCAACTTGTACTCGCCAGAGAAGATAATTGTCTTCATCTAGCTGAACAGTAATCAATTGGCTTTGAGGGCTGATGATGGTCTTGATCAGGTTACTTGCTTCTGTGGTCAGATCTGGAAGAACAGTGTTACCAACATTACCAACTTCTGAATTGCTGTCATCAGACATGATGGATTGATGAAAAGGTTGGAAGGTGAGACAGTGAAGAGGGATTGTACTGGCAGGTATGAATCTTTAACTAATCAAGAAATGTGATGAATCACCAATTTCAAGACCAGATGCAACCAATTTTAAAGATAATTTTCTTTAAAATTCAGGTATGGCACTGGCTAATTTCTGATTTCTTGATTAGAGAAGAGAATACTTGTTATGTATAATTTTCTCAATATAGTTTCTTTCAAGAAGTCTTTGATGCAACCAAGAACTTATTCTTTTAGGATGGCACTTGATTTCTTGATATAAACTATATAAAACCCCAAATGATGAAACTGAATCTGATGGGGAACAGAGCACCAAATGACACTGTGACAGTGGATGGTGATTCTTGAAAACAGTTGATGTGAATTGAGAAATGAATTGAATAGCTGTTAAGCTTTAGAACTGCTCTGATACCATGTTAAAGTTTGAATTGAAGAGTGAAAAGATAACTTTTGTATTTCGATCTGTATAGTATTATTACAAATTGTATTCTCTAATTTACAAATACAAGAGTAGCAGTATTTATATTAAACAAAGCAGTTTGGGCTAAATACAAGAGCAGCCCAAGTACAAGCTGGCAATCTGAACCAAAGTAATAAAAGAATAGCAGCCGTTGGATAGCCTCCAGATGAATGGCTGAGATGCTAGAGCAAAGGATGGATAAAGATCTGTGTTTGTTTGAACCGGCTCACATACGAAAGCTAATAATTCTTAGCATAGAAACGCCTTTGTCAAATGAAACTAATATCCACTTATTGTTTAAATGGGTATCAGGACAGCGAAGATATATATATATATATATATATATATATATATATATATATATAATTTTCAAAAATATTTGAGGCTGACAGCAGTGAAATTTTGGAAGGAATGAGATAAACATAACACTAATAATAGTCATTTCGCATGATGTTGATGTTAGGTTGTTTAGTGAATATTCTTATATATTTTGTCCATTTTATGGTGTAGGTGTGATGAATTTGTGACAAGGTGATATCAGTTTCTATTGCTATATTTGCTTTTGGTTAATAGTGCTCTAACCACCCGTTGTATTCATCAACCTGTAAATCTAATGTGTGTATTTCTTTGCATATGTCAACACTTGAAAAGTAATTTTCTATTTAAATGTGTGTACTCAGTGGCCCATTCCCATGTTAATTAAGTAATGTACATATTCTAATGTTTTGTAGATTTTTTTTGCTGAATAGAAGAGTTTAATGGACAGCAATTGCCATTAGTGTATAACGTCGTAGAACTTGCTAAACAGAATAGGTTAGAGGCTTGCAAATAAAATTGATCTATTAACTATGGTTGACTGTTAAAAATAGCTTGATTTGAAATACTGCTGCTTTTTCCTCATGGATTGACTTAAATCTCCAAATTAGTAACAACAAATATTGTTAGTATAAGTTTGCAATTGCAATAGTTTTCGCTCATTGCAAATATTTTCTATCAAACCTGTGTTGTTCATTTTGTACATTGCTCCATGTTTCCATGTTTTCTTGTTTGACTTGGATGCTTTCTTTCTTTGTGCATAATTTAATACATTGCTGTACACTACCATTAATTGCCTGTACTATGATGTCATGCTTTGTGCATTTGGAGTGGACATGTCCCTGCCAAGTTGTATGCACAAATAATAGTTAAGAAGGAAATATATTGCCTTAGTATATAGTGAAGTTTAAATTTTTGCAGCAGCCTTCTCACTGTTAAGTTTCAAAAATTTTATATATATTTGGAAGTTCATTTTTTTAGTACAATATATTTGGCCATGTTGTCACGAAAAAAGTTTTAATATTCAGCAGCAAGCTGCTATAATGGAGCAGCAGCCAGGCTGCTATTAAACAGCTGCTACGATATGCAGTAGCGAGGCAGTATGTAGTAGTGTTGAATTGATTAAATTGGGAAACATTTATCCACTGCTTTTCCAGTAGAATTTCTTTGATTGGCTTTAAGGTAAACAAGACTCGGCTTTGAGATATGTATAATTTCAATAAAACAAAACAGACCTTGCATTACATGTATGTAAACAAGAGTAAATATGGAATTGACATGTAATAGTAAGCTCTTGTAATTATTTTAAGTTAAAGTTAATGATAAAATCCAAACGAAAAAAAATTCCATGTCCATAATTGACTACCTTTAACTCCCCAACTCTAACATTATTGCAAATAATACATCGGTTTTGGACAAGTTTGAATTATAACGATGTCTGTATTCTAAGCAAAATTTTGGTATTAATTCTTTTTTATTGGAGAAGATTGACGTTCGTGATTTTGGTCTTTTGAAATGTTGATTTGTAAATTTCATCAAATATCAAGTATTTGGAATACAACGACAACCAAACCAACCATTGAAACTATCACATTATTGTGTTTTGGCACTTAAAAAGCTAATTGGAAAGTTTCTTGTATATGTATATTTAGTTGAATGATTACCATGTTATAAAACTTTATCTATATGAGCTTATGTATTTGATTTGATTTGAGTTGAGTACAGGAGCTCTAGAAGGCATTGAGCGACTATGCCACCACTTTAGCTTGCTCTTGCTCGCAAATTAGTAAGGTAGTTTGCCTTAAAATGCTAAATTAAAGGTACGTTTTCAGACTAAATACAAAAGCGTTAAATATTGGTTTATATTGTGTTTTCGACCGTGTAGTCGATGTATATCATATATATTATAATTGTGAAATTGCAAATGGATCTCCGTACAAATGAGACTCTATCGAAATTTTCCAAAATTTCAACAATTAGAAAATTTGTATGCAAGGAAACAAAAATTAATAAATGAATTTATTTAAATTTATAATATATGATAAGTTTAATTCTAGTGTTAACTACTTAAGGTTTTGATCGAGTTTCAACTAAATAGTAAAATTCGAAGAGAGTTAATGTTTGCATGTGCTTTTGACTTCTTCCTATAAAAAATTGCGAGGACGCAATTTTCATAAGGGGGAGGTCTGTAACAACCCTCTTTTGAAGTTGTAATATTAAACTAATTTAATTAAAATAGAAGCATTTGAATTTGATTCTAAAAATTATTATTTTGAAATCAAATTATATTCAATTAAAGCCTATTTAACAAAGGGTTTTGTTATAATAAAATTTAATTAGTTAATAATTTTTTTAATAATATATTAAAATCAAATGAAATGTTTTAATAAATATAGAATATTTTAGAGTGTAAATAATTTTATATACTTGAAATAGATGAAAATGAGTATTATTTGTTATCCAATAAATTTAATAAAACAACAAAGACGAATAATTATTGAATTTAATAATTAGGTAAAATTTATGATATATCTATTAAAATTGGAAGCAAATTTATAACTTAGTAATAGAATTATTCTTATGTGAATAAGAGGATTTTGATTTGCAATATAAAGAGATAAAATGGAAACTTATTTATAGAAATAAATTTTATTGAACTAAATTAAAAGCCTAGCCCATTTAAACAAGGCCACACCTTTGTCTAATGATTAGTTTACCTAGCCTATTCCTTTATTCCCTAATGCACGTTCCTCTTAAAGTGCGTAGAACCCAATACTCCTTAACCCGGTCGCTTCTACCACTAGCCTAATTCTCAAGTCATGATCTCGAAAGAAAAAAATACACATGGAATTAAATCGTGCAAGCTCATGTAGTCATCGTCGACGATTGATGCTCCTAAGGCGCGCAAGGAGGAGGGCACATGGTGAGGTTGACACGAGCTAGGATTTAGGCGATGCGCGATTTCGAGAGAGGGAGGGAAGGCCACATATAGTGGGCACGAACTTCAAGGCGGCGGTGGGCGTCCTAGGGATGACTAGTGCTGGTTGGAAGCACGTGTTCATGTAGGGCTGATGGAGGCATGATATTGAGAGTTGACGAGGCTCGGCTGAGACGATTTCAACTAGGGTTGGCATCGACTTGTAGGTGGTTGACAATGGAGGAAGTTAGACGGGTTTAGGTAGTTGCTGGATGAGGTTGGAGGCGCTGCCTTCGTGGACAACTAGGATTGGCTAAAATCTAGCATATGCCCTTCTATTCTTCAAATCGGTGAGTTGTTAAAACTCACAAATTCTATACTTATTTGCGTGATAATATTTGGTTGCTGATGGTTGGTTTGGTGAGTTATTAAAACTCACAAATTCTATATTTATTTGCATGATAATATTTGGTTGTTGATGGTTGGTTTGGTGAGTTAATCTATTTTAACTCGCACATTTTTATCTATTCCATTGTTTGCTATATATATAATTATCCCGATAATTGATTGCATTGGTTGGTTAAATTGGTTGGATTGTTTGAATGAATTGTTGGTTTGAAATATTGAAAATTTGTTGTTAATGATATGGATTGTTATATGGATTGAAAGAAGTCAATTTGCAAACGGAATTCTATTCGATTGCAAATTGAATTGTATTAACTTTTATAAAAGGCATACGTTGTTTATGTGACCGTTGTTGTTGGAAAACAACTCAGTTTGCTAAATAATTCCATAATTGGAATAATCTTTTATATAGAGCGATGTTGGCTCTAGATGATTCATTTCGAATTTCCTGATTCTTTGTTGCACTTGATTCTTTAATTTTGAGGCATATAGAATTTCTATTCTATGAAATTGGGGAATTTTTTTAGTAAAAATATATATTTTATAAAGATATTAAATTATGGAATTTTTGAAGAATAAATTTTTTTACATAGTTTGAAATCGTTTCGTAAAGTATATAAATTATTCTTATAATCATACTTATAATGTAAAGTATTATTGTTGGAAAATACTTTGAGATAAAAATATTTGAAAAGAAAAGATTTAATATATATATATATATCAAAAATTTGTTTGAAAAGAAATGATTTTCTTTATATTAGCAAATTATGAATTTTTATCTATTTATAATTAGTAAAAAGAGACTCATGATAAATTCAAGAGATTTTGATAAAATTAATAATAATATATATATTTTGAAAGGGATTTTCATTTTATTTTTGAATTTTAAATCAAAGTAAACTTTTACAAAATCCTTCTTTAAATTAAAATTTGATTAGTAATTCTAATTTGATTTAAGTTAATAATTTAATGATTTCCATTTCTATTGGATTTCGTGCTTTTCTATGAAATAAAGAATTTTAATAAACGATTGAATTATCGGATCGGTACGAGACTTTTTGTACAATTCTTTTAGTTATATTTATAATTTGTTAAATAGAGTTTGAGTAGAATTTACAAGCTTTTAGTAAATACTTGAATTTACTATCTGGTATGGGACAGTTAGCTAAATTCTTGTAATTACTGGAGTGACAGCAATTAACACTTAGAGTTGTATTATCTTAGGGTGTTCGGATTTCGGACCGATAGATCCCTGAGAGAAGACAACTCATTTTTCATCGATTTGAGAATCGATAAATTTTTAGATTTGGGTAGGCAGATCTCCTTCGGAAGATCTGTTATGGTGTAAATACGGCTGTCTCTTTCGGAAGGCAGATTTTTACATGCTTCGTAGTCTATAGATACTACAACCTATTAGTTTATTTGTTTTATATAGTTAGACTATGTTTACCTCTTTCGGAAGGTAAATTTCCTTAGGACAAATTAGATACATGGCTGCTCTTTTCTTGGAGTGGTGTCTGGGCTGGTCCTAAGAGTTTTGATACTTGATACCTAAAGCCAATTATAAACTAAGGCCCTTTAACATGTCTAGTGTGATGAAAAAACAAAGCATCAAAATAATTTATGTAGATTATCAACAATAAATAAAGAGGATATGATCTCGGCTTTGGAGTTAAAAGGAAGACAACAATGTTGGTTCTCTACTATTCACTATTCAAAAACACAAAGATGTTATATTGATGGTTGCAATTCAAAATTTTGAAAATATAAAGAGTATATTAGTAATAAATATTTGCAGCACATTCTAAACGCTTTGAAAACACAAAGCTTCAGGTTGCTTCATGTACCATTTTGAATATCAACACCATTTGGCCTTACTAAAAGGAACCAAAATTATGTTTCTGGTTTTGGTGGAGAACAGATTTTATATTGTTAAGAATCGGTGTTATACATGTATTTACCTGCAAATTTGCTTAATTGCTTCTTTTTCAATTCAATCGTGTGTTAGATTTCATTACTATATCACTACTATTTTTAGGCTAAAATTATTCTTTGTGCCTATAGAACCAAAAATAATGCTCCATTTGATAATGCTACCGATTAAATTTAGTCAGTTCACAACCATTTATGAATATGCAACACATGCTCTAAACACGGATGATAACTACTAGAAGTTACCAAAATCAATTATAAACTTGACTAAAACAAATACAAAAACTCTAACCTTGGATCCAAATATGCAAGCAAAGGAAAATTGAAGGAAATTGAGAGAAAAATCAGAAATTGATGAGGATTGCTGACTGCAGATTATTTACCTTTCCCTCCGACCTATTCTTCTTTCGATCTTTTGCCATTTCGTGATTTTCCTATTTTTCTCTATGCGGCTGCATCTTATCTTCATGGGATCTTTTATTATATAATAACGTGGAAATTTTTTTTGGTGCCCTTGAAATTTGAAGGCCCAAAACAGCTGCTTCTGTTGCTTTAGGTAAGGGCCGGCCCTGGTGGTGTCCCTAATCTGCAGTCTTATTCGGAAGGCTTCCTTTCTATGTAGTGGATCTCTTTCGGTAGATTTCGTGTCACTATATTAAACTGATAAATAACTACCATTATTGATGATTATTTCTTTAGAGATTTTTAGTATGGATACTTTGTATCCTTTATGGCTCTGAGTAATTTTTGAATTGATTATCACCATATTTGAGATGATAGTCTATTGAGACTTGATATATATATTTATGAAATGGTTATTTGTTAGATGTGCCTTATTTGAGTATTTGTTTTGGGCATATTTTATTTATGACTTATTTGATTATTGTTAAGTCAAAATTTTGAGATCTGTATTTATTGATTTGATATGCCTTTTTGAATTTTTGGGTTTTAGGCATACTTTGAGATGGCTTATTTTTGACTTAAGTCATTTATGGATTTATATAGTGAATTAATTAATATGCCTTATTCTAATTGTTTGTTCGACATATTTTATATGGCTTATTATTTTAGGTTATAAAGTTATGATATTAGTATCTCACATATTACTTAGATATAGTCTGACCCGTTTATTATTTTAATACTCGGGTCACACCGAGACTTTATAGGTACAGGGACTCATTGACTCTTGGATTTTGGGTTAGCTTTGGAGTAGACTATTTTGACAGTTTCAGTTTACTTCATACATGTATATATTGACAGTTAGGAGTTTATGTCATCTATAGTATATAGTAGCGACTTTGTACCTGATACAATATTTTGGATATGATGTATATATTTATGTGGGTCTAGTACTCATATTTTGTAGACTCACATTTTATTATGTATATGAAGATGTATATTATTCCGCTGTGATCTGTGACTCCGATTCTTATTTATCTATATTATATACTGTTCTGAATATTTTTAATCGGTGTGTTTATTACTTTCTATTAATACTATACACTTCTAAATTTTAGTTCAGATCCTCAAAAAGGTAAATAAGACATGTCTGTGTTAGTATAAAGATATATTCATATTCGATCGCCCTTAACCAGCCGTATTCTCCGGATTAGCAGACGACATTACTTGTAATGTTCTTTGCTAAACTGGGCATAGTGGTGGGGTCATCACACTAACAATATAAATACATATACATATATGATAAAACATTATACTATTAATTATTAACTATAAAAATGATACCTTAATCCCAAATCCTTGAAGTACACATTGAAAATATTAATTCCCGCTTAGAAACACTTTCCGATTCAGCAGAGTGCTAGTCCTTGAACCGTTAACCTTGAGCTATCAAATAGTGATTAGATTTGACTTGATTTCGGTTTGTATTGATGAAGAGTCTAGGATATAATTTTTACCAGTAAGAAGGATAGAGGAGGCAGTGAATGATCATATCTAGTCAAGGTTAGGGTTGCATATATAGTGGATAAAAAGGAGAGAAAAATGGATATAATCTCGTACTCTTTCTCCTTCAATCCGTGACATCCAAAATCAAGCTCCCCTGCTCCATAATTGAGTCACCTATAAAATCCTATTTCAACCGAAATTCTTAACCCTTTAATGGGCCTTAAACCCATTTAATCCTATAACAAAATATTATGCAATAAAATCAAATTTAATCACTTATCGATATCGTATGCCGATTGATATATTTATAACCATTATAAATATATTTTGTAATATTTATTTCTCAAATCATAATCAAAATTTATAATTAATATCTTATAAATATTAATTAATTTAACTAATTTATAACAATTGTAAACTAATTAAATCGTTTGGCCAAGGAGAATTCATCGTTTCAGTTGTGTGACTCATCAAGTGTAAATTTGGTCAGCAATTAATATCGAACTATTCGATTATTAATGTCCACACATCACTTAGCAGGTGGTGTGACACTTAGGGAAAATTTATCGCTTACTTGGTTTTGGTAAAATCTCATTTCACTTTGTTAAGCGTTACCTAGTTGTGACTATTATTTACACCAATTCTCTTCGTCAAAAGTATATCACTTTGGACTTATGGAATTCGGTAATGATCACAATTTCAATACCATCCATATTTAACTCTATAGTCCAAATACAAAGTCCTTGGTTCAATAATAACAATTATTATTAACCAAAATGCTCTGACCAGAGACTCTGACTTTGAATTGACCGTGATACTAACCCCATATAACTGAGTAGACAAATCCTCTCTTGAATAATGATTCACTTCACTAGTTCCACCCGACCCAACTATAGTCATTTGGTGGAACCCATGCCATGATTTGGCTATTTTCAAACCAGATCTTTCATATTAAAGGTTAACAACGTTCTCAAGTCGAGAAAACTGTGTAAATCAGTCACATCGATATTTTCTGTTTGACCTTAGTTATATTAACCAATAGAAAACTATCGAGTGAGTCGTTCCATAGTTATCTATTAATTATCAGTACATAACCTGTAGGTGCCGCCAACAGTCATGAATAATACACTGTCCAATATTTGGAGAGCATTACGTACTCTAGTCTCAACGGATACATCGATATCAGTCTCGATGCATCTTGACTAGGAACATTTAAATGGTTATTTGTTTTCATTGTTATAAATTACTCACGATTACAATACTTTGTAACTACTATCACAAAACATACCAATTATGGATTTTCTATTAAATATACTTTTAATTTAATTTAACTAATTAATATAGTATATTATATCAAGTATATAATTGAAAGAAAACACCTTTTATTTCGAACAAGATTGCTTATCGAGTTAGATATACGTAACAAATTACATGATTGTCCTATGACATGCCCCTAACTCTATCAATCTCCCACTTGCACTTGGGGTCAATTATGGAATCTTATTCCAACTTCTCTAATCAGTTTCCTCGAAACCAATCGGGTCATTCCCTTAATGAACGGGTATGCTGTTTTAATTATCTACTCTTCAATCAACTCTCTCGGACACTGATAAATTACCTTTATCATGTGGAACAATTCAGCGTATGTCTCTCAACTTCTAGTGAGCTCTAAGTTTTGTTATGAACTATATTGTGACAATATTATCATATAACTAATTCAGAGTATGTATCTCGGCTTTCAGTGAGCTCTAAGTTCAGTTATGAACTATACCGTGACATTGTTATCATATAACTAATTCAGAGTATGTCTCTCGATTCCGGTGAGCTCTAAGTTCTGTTACAAACTATATTGTGACATTGTAATCATATAAATATGTTACGAGATTCTCAACAATGGAATCACCCTCGGCTTAGTTATAAATTTGTGCGTTTATATTTATATACATTACTTTTATTATATCGCTATTCAAGTCAACATACTTAGCCTTTTCATTGAAAGGACCACAATCACTTCTATTTGAAACATTTCCAACTTAAAAGATTCTTAATTTGAATTTATTTTTGATATATTATACTCAATACCCTTATGAAGTTTGAGTTCGAACGTTCCTTCATAAGGAGTTTGTTGTTTCTGTAAACAATTTTCTAGTTCAAAAAATACATGAGAACACCTCAAATAGCCATTTAGTGATATCAATTTGGATTTGACATTTGATTCATGTATCGGATACACAAACAGATCATATTATCGTACACAGCATAACATGTATGATAATTCATATTGCCAATGCATAAGAAATCCATCTTACATGTTCCGTATTAAACATTTTAATACGGCTTCTTTGCATATCATTTTGAACATTCCTAACATATTTTATACTTACTATAAAAGACATCATTTTACAAATCCAACTTCAAGTATTAAAACAACTAAAGTTGGTTTTAACACAATCACATTGTTAATAATCAGCAGTGTGTTGTTTACTTATGGTTTTTAGAAATATCTATGTATCTTTTAACTTTCCTTCTTATGAGCACATGCTTCCTCTGCATTTTGGTTGACAATCAAACTCTTTGATATTTCTATCAAGACATTTATTCAATTTTGATGCTTATCGAATGACACTTTCATATATATTCTTAGATCATATCCCAAAACTCATAAACTCAATATCGCTCCCACTACCTACGAAACACTTTGGTTATTATGTGTAAAAAGTTTACTCTAAATCATTATGTAGAATTTTCTATTTCAATACATACATACCAAAACATAAAGTCATACTGTGCGATAATTTGTGAGTAAAGTCCAAATCTACAAGAGCACATCAAATAGTTAATCTATTTTGTTAATTTCAACAATCGAAATTATGGTATTATACTTATCGATGTGACTCACTATATTCGAATTGCATTTTTCTTTCTCTTAAAGACATATTTGCGGCTAATAGGTCATATCCTTTTGGATACAACTATCAAAATCATATTTTAATAATGTACTTGGAATCTATTTCGGATTTGTGCATCGTACCATATCATACAGTCGATACTGTTATGGTTTAATTAACAACTGTTGATTATCTATTCTTGAAATTGATAAGAAACTTATAGGTTCTCTATGATGTGCAAGAATACTTATTAGACATTTTAATGCATTGTGTTCATTTTTGGTTTGGTTAATTTCATTTAATCCCTTGTAATCAGTTTTATCATTGGATTGTATCCAAATCTATTTGCCAATAATTTCCTAAAGAAATTCCTTCGTTACGAAGTTGGCGTTTCTTGAAACAATGGTTGTTTCTTAGTACAACGGAATGGACATCCATAAACATTTTATGAATTGCCTTATATAAAACTGATTTTGCATTGGTTCACAATATATTTATGTTCACAACATAAATTAGTCGTCTAATGACTATTGATCCTAAAATCTCTTGGGACGATTCATACAAGATCTCTTACATACAATTATAATGTCCAGTTTTTTTCACTCGCATAACTTGCCAATTCCTTAACCTAGGATATGTATGGGTTTATTATAAACCCTTATCTTTTATTATTTTGTAGAATATTCTTTAGATGATATTAGTTTTAACCTCATATCCTACTCTTAAGTAGACACCTTATAGAAAAAATTTAACTCAAGTCCAATCATCATTAATCATGTTTTGTCCATCAATGTTCGATTACTCCTTATCGATACATCATTATGTATTATAGGAATGAGTGACCTTTGAGACTAAATCTTTATTCATATTAGGTACATATGGAACTCTTTCCAATGTACTCACTCATTCGATCAAATTGAAGTATTTATATCACTTGTTATATTATTTAAATAAGTTTTATATTCTATGAGCTTATCATACACACTTATACATGCGTATCAAATACACATGTCCATGTTTGTAACAACCCGTGATTTAGTCATTTGATTTTGGATATCTAATTAATTTTATTTATTAAATTTTGGTTAATAAAGCTTTAAAACTTGAATGAATATGAGATCGTTTAAAATCTTTGAACTATGAATTGTTATTTGAATGATGATTTAAATATTAGAATTTAAATTGAATATTAATTCTATGGGTTAAATGGACTTGTTCAACTCCTTTTAAATCATAAATAATAACAGTGAATTCAACTTTAGATTTATTTAAAGGAATAAATAGTTCAAATAAATAATCAGGAAATTATTATTATTTTTACGACTCTATTTTTGTTGACGTATTATTAATTTATTTTATTTGTTTTTTTTTGTGATTTTTAATTTGGAAAATATATAGATTATTCGTTTGATGTTTTATCGTCAAATAACAGTGTTTTTGTGATTTACAGAATCCAAAAAACATTGTATATTATTATTATTTTGGAGTCGCGTTGCTGTTCCGAGCATGACCGTATTTTGGTTCTGTCATTCGGGATTCATACGTGAATGGAAAGCGGTGCAGTGAGATACCGAAAATTTAAAATAAATATAAGTCAACATTATTTTTCTTAGCCTCCTTATTGTCTCCCCTTCATACCCTTCTTCCCATCAAAACAAGAACATTGCCGTCTCTTTTTCTTTGCACCATGTACAGGTTGTCCCCTTATCATTTTCGATGTACAAAATAAAGAAAGAAAGTGGATTAAACTTTAAAAACTAGAGAATTCGTCAACACAAATATTATGCAATTTCACCTTTCTCATTCTTCAATTATCATCATTTCCAATTAGCAAAAGAAAAAATGTCCGCACCTTGGAAAAAAAATTCGTTCGAATGAAAAACTGGGAAAAAACTCAGATCTTTAATCTAGCTGGCAGATTCACTTCTTTTCCTTATGCATTTGGTAAAGTTCGATTTTGGTTTTGGTATGTTTGACAATGGTCGATGGCAATAGGCGAAACTAGTTTTGGGGTGGTTTGATTTTGTTTGGGAAGCTCCAATGGCCATGGCTGTATGCTTGTGAACTAAGGCTCCATGTTTCTCTCAATTGAAGCGATGAGAGGCTAGTGTGAACTTGGATTCGAGTTCAGGGCGTTGTTTGGCAAGTAGGGGCTGAGTATGGTGGAACTTGATAGAGGTTAGGGTGGCGCGACATTTAGGGGATGGTATAGTGGAGTCTCGGGTTGCGTTTACATTGGGGGCATAGCAGATTGGGTTGTGGGTACCGGCATGTCGAGGAGGAGATGTCAAACATGTTGGCATAGTTGGTGGGTCGATTCGGTAGGTGAATGGGTGGTGCACGTGCACCACCGTGCATTTTCTTTTTCGAGCAGAGGATTAGAGTTGATGATGGAGGGAAGAAAAGGAGCTGGGAGTTATGGGTTGTTTTTTCTATTCGGGCTAGGCTTTGTTTGAAATTTGGGTAAAGGAGAATTAGTTAATTTTTATAAATTATTATTTAAAATTAAATTACTAGCTTATAAATCGAATAAATTGTTCGTATTAGGTCCGATTGAGATGCCATCAGTCACATTGGAATCATGACGCCGTCCTCCTTGCGATGGAGTTGAATTAGTTGCATTTGGGACTAGCTTAATCTGGAGCTATAGTCAAATGTTGTTCGACTATAGTCCAAACTGAACGCAAAAGCGATAGCTGGAATAAAGATGAGTTAAACTCATCTTTTTGATTTACCAGCATAATATTGTGTAGATTTAATTTATCTATATCTGCTTGGATTGATTGAATTTGCCGTTTGATTTAATTTGGTCTAGGATTATGATATAGCATCTTGAAATGCTATTAGATTGGTTGAATTTTATTTAGGATCGCGATATAGCATCTTGAAATGCTATTAGATTGTTTGAGTTTTAAATTTGTATTCAATTTTGTTTTAAGTAATGGATCATATATGTGGTGATAAATTGATATTGATTTGGATTAATATAATTACGCTGTTTAAATTATAACATAGTTAATGTAAGCATATTTCTTGGTGTTATCTATTTTGCTAAATAAACACTGTTTAATAAGTGTAAGAGTTTATCTTTGAATGACATTGGTTAGCAGAATAAATCCCCGTTCTGCTATAATATTAATTTGGACATTTATTTAAGTGTCAATTGATTGTTAATTATGTATTGGTTTACATCTATGCTTGATTATGTAAATACCGGCAATTTGACTTGGGAAGTTAAATGGAAGTTAATGGTAGCTTGATAAGTACCAATGGAATTGTCGAGCCTTTTTTAGATTCGGAAACTTTGGATTTGATTAACTTCTAATTTTATAAATTGGAAGGAAAATGTTTTAATTATTTCTATATATACAAGGAGCTTTATTAATAGTTAATTACAAATGTCTGTAAAAATTATTTTTGTAAGTTACTTACTATATTATCTATAGTGCTTTAAATAAATTATATTATTAATGTTTTTGAAGACAACAATTATTTTGTTATTAGTTATTTGAAACTAGATGATTATTTCATTAAAATATTGTTGAAGACCATTAATTTTATTTAAAAGGTTGTTTAAAATATATTTTATTGTATTTATCTATTGGAAATGTTTAAAAGTTTAAGAGTTTATTTAATATATTATTAAAAATGTTTTAGTTATATTTCTTTCATATTGTTTAAAGATGATTAAAGCTAAGTTTATGATGTTTAGTTTTATTTATTAAAAATGATAATAATAATAATATATAATAGTAAATTATTATAAATGGTTTTATTTGTAAAAAAGGATTTATGTAAAGGAGTTTACAAACTTGGAAAGAGGATTTAAATTGGAAAAGAAGTTAGGTTCTGAATGGTAGTGAAAAAGAGGATTTTAAATGATTAGTAATTAAAAAGGGAAATTTTATATATGGGATAAGAGATTATAAAAGAGTACTTTTTTAAATTAAACTTGGAGATTATAAGGTATTATATAAATAGATATTGGAAATTTATAAAGAAGATATTTTAAAATAGAAACAAAAGATAGTTAAAGAAAGAGAAGGCATTTTGGAATATTTATATTTTTGTTTGAAGGATACGTGTGTTTAATCATTTTAATATGATCTTGAACTAAGTAAAATTTTCTAAGTATAAAAAATGTTGCGTTTTGTGAATATACTTATTTTGTTGAGATAAGTATATGGAAGTGGTTTCTAAGTATTTGAAAAGTGATTTTAAATTTATGAATGTGAGGCTCAGTGGGTTCTATGGGAAATGAAATCTATGATTTGAATGTTTTTTTCCGATGGTTAAATCACCGGCTATCGAATTTGGACCTAAAAGTAACTTTGGAAATATCTACAAAAAACACGTGAGTTATATGGCACAGCCATCTTCGATGATGTTGTACTATGCGTATAAATCTCGTTTCGTTCTCTTAGGATAATGATAAGGAAATTCGCCCACTAACGGTTAGGAGGTGATCTCTGCTCTTATCTTTGTCTGTTTATTTCCTAAAGAACCGAGGTTGAGTTTACCGAAAACTGTGGAATGTTGTTTCGAATAGACCGGGATTGGATATGTTATCCGAAAACCACTTCGATCCAACTTAAGTGTTACGAAGTGAAGACATCATGAAGATGATGGGAATTCAGAGACGGAGCTCTCAAGTGTTTCGTTCAGTCCCAGAACGAACTTGTATGGATGAATGCTGGCATTGCATTGTTGCTTGGAGGGCAATGTTAGCATTTCAAGTGGGAAGTGCTAAATAAAGGTAATCGTAGCCTCAAGCCTCATCAATCGGGAAAATAACTAAAGCAGGGATAGGCAGCAGGGCTATGTGGGTCGCTCCCATTAGGGTATGATCATTCCAAGATCTAGTGTCGATATCTCTATGTATGCTTCGGGGCCCATGATGATTGTTTATCAACTATGGGGTGATCATATTCGGTGCTATCTAGTAAGGGGTACTGCTGGTCCTGAGTAGATGAGGTGCAGCTGCAATTGCAACCTCCCGTACATTTTATCTAGAGGTGCACGGATCCGGTGGGTAGACCCTTAACCTTTCATAGTTGGAATCCATTCTCCGGTAAGCGCCTACGGACTTGATTGTATACCTATTATGCTGGAATTTAATAATGTAACAATTTCGGCTATGATTAATAAGTAATTGTATCTAGACACTATTATAATATCAAAGGATTTTATATGAAATGTTTTGGTTATCATAAGATAAAAACCCGTCCGTGTTTATGTGAGGCGTGGTCTTATGAGATATCTTTGTTTCCAAAGATTTTTATAACTTTAAAATCCAGTTGGGTGTGTTTTTCTCACGCTGGTTTTCCAGACTGACTCTGGTGTTACTTTATTATAATGCTCGGATCAGACCGAAGATATTTACATATTGTTTTGGATCATTGGAGCTCAGGAGACGAGTTGGAGTCTTCAAATCGTATTCTCGTATATGTTTATTTTTTTCCCACTTTATTATTGAAATTATCGGCAATTGTGAGGACAGGTTGTTATAACTGTCCAGGCTGATAATTGTGATTGTTGTTGTACCCTGATGGATGTATGTATATAGCAGTTCTCTTTTGTAAAAATCATTGATATTGTATATATGTCGTTCCGTTGTGATTGTGAGATTCTGTGTTATTTTTAGTTTCTTCTCTTCTTCTTTCTTCCTTATAACTATCCGTTTTTCTGTTCGATTTGGGTTGGACATGTGTGGTTTATTATCAGCTTGAATGGTACAGAAAAGCGGGTTATGTGAAGACCTAAATTATTGAGATGAAAATAATTTTATAAAAAAATCAGTTAATGGAAAATATTCAAAGAATAAAATAGTTTGAAAATAAATATCAAGAATGAGTGAAATAAATAAGGAAGAGGATAGTTGTTTTCAGTAAATAATAATGAGAAGAAAATAGCTAAGTATGAATGAGTTTTATATTCACATATCTCATATTTATATTGTATATAAGTAGCCAGAGGAGTATAGAGTGATAAAATAAACTCTTATGTTGATTAAAATATATGAAACCAGTTTAGTATTATATATGTAAAAATACATTTTAAAATCAAGAGAAAACAAATGGTTTGAAACATTAGCAAGGAATTAATTGATAAAAAGATATATATGTGAACATTACAGATTTGTCTTAAGAAAATAAATAATGTAGATAAGTCACATGAAAATAGTGTGTATGTGAAACATGCAAATGGCATGTACACAGAAAAAGAAGAAAAGCAATTGTAATACCCGAAATGGAATCAAAAAGAAAATGGCATATTTAGCCATAAACACATATACAGAATTCTCTTATTTGTGTGGGGATAAAATGTGTTTTTCACTCCACTAAAACCCTAGCTAAATGTTTTAAAAATCAAAGGATAAGAAGCAGTTTATTTTTGAAAACAGAAAGATATTTTAGAAAATAAAAAGAAGAGCAAACTCACACTGTTTTCAAGTTAGAGCATTCTCGGGGAAAGAAGAAGGAAGGTGAGTGATTAATCATCTTATGAGATTTAAGGCATTAAGACCCAAGTTAAGGGCAACCATATTACTTTTATAAAACCATATCATGTTTTTGTTTAATTTTATTCTCTGAATAAATAAATGTTGATTATGGTTGGTGTTTTGGCTGAGTCTTTGGTTGATGTTTTGATCTGTTTTGATTGTTTTGATTAATGCTTTGAAAAGACAAACACCCTGATCACAGAAATGGATTCTGTAACTTATAATCCAGTTTTTATATGGAGATGAGTTAAATATTTTTACTGAGAAATAGGGTATTAATGAAGAATGAAGTAGGCGGTGTGAATAAGGGGATTCATGCTTATGTCTAGTTCATTTTAAAAATGATATGAACAATGCAATATTATATATATATGTGCTGATTTGTTCAAATCACAAGTTAATATGTTTTTATGGGTTTTTCTCAAAAAACCATACCCTATGTTCACAGTAAAATAAATGTAATGTTTTATATGACTTCACCAGATTTATGTAAAAAATGGGAATATTTCTGGAAATAAATATATGCAAGTTTTAGAAAATATGATTGAATAAAAATGACCTTAAAATGGGGTGTGGTGTTTTGCATGAATGCTTTGTATGTCTGGCTGAAATCCCTGAGTGAGTTTAATACTCTTTGATTTATGAAAGGAAGAAAAGAATATAAAGCATTTCAAGAATTAATAAAATTCTCCTGAAAGAAAATGAGAATGGTCTCTAGATATAAAGCTAATCTAGGAGTAGTGCCTTGATCTATTCATCATTAGGTGGATGATGGGTATGTGCATGACTTGTTTAAGTCCTGTAGGCCTCTGTGTAAAGGGTTAACAGAATTGAGCCCCTTTGCAATGCACACATGGTGTTCAATGGCAAGAGTTAAGACCAAATAAATGATAAATGGGGATTGAGAAATTGAGCTATGGAATTAAGGGAGTTAATCCATAGGAGTATATGTACATATAACTGAATTGTGTTAATGAATGAATGCTTGTGTGCATGTATGTTAGTAAGAGCTTATATATGTATATATACTCAGATTTTAGTATGAATTTAAATAAGCATCAAACATATGAATCTATGCACAGTATTTAGTAATTACAAGTTATTTATAATCTATGATTTCACTCACACCAGAATATATTTTCTGACCCTATTTGTTGCCTTTGCAATCTTTGGGGCGTCTCATTTTCATTGTGGCAGTTCAAAGTGTTGCTGCAGGGAAAGATGCTTGAGTAGCTTGCTTGTATGGATGTTTGAAGAACTTGCTGGTTTTAAAATGCTTTAGAGAAGCAGAAGTTTAATTGTAATAAATAATCTAGGCAAAATCACTTATGTCTTGTGTATTTCCAGGATTGATACTTGCTTTGATTTGGATTAATATAATTATGTTGTTTAAATTATAACATAGTTAATGTAAGCATATTTCTTGGTGTTATCTATTTTGCCAAATAAACACTATTTAATAAGTGTAAGAGTGTATCTTTGATTGACATTGGTTAGCAGAATAAATCCCCATTCTGCTATAATATTAATTTGGACATTTATTTAAGTGTCAATTGATCGTTAATTATGTATTGGTTTACATATATGCTTGATTATGTAAATACCGGCAATTTGACTTGAGAAGTTAAATAGTAGGTAATGGTAGCTTGATAAGTACCGCTGGAATTGCCGACCCTTTTCTGGATTCGGAAGCTTTGGATTTGATTAACTTCTAATTTTTTAAACTGGAAGGAAAATGTTTTAATTATTTCTATATATACAAGGTGCTTTATTAATATTTAATTACAAATGTTTGTAAAAATTATTTTTGTAAGTTAATTACTATATTATCTATAGTGTTTTAAAATAAATTATTCTATTAATGTTTTTGAAGTTAACAATTATTTTGTTATTAGTTATTTGAAACTAAATGATTATTTTATTAAAATATTGTTAAAGATAATTAATTTTATTTAAAAGGTTGTTTAAAATTTATTTTATTTTATTTATCTATTAGAAATGTTTAAAAGTTTAAGAGTTTATTTATTATATTATTAAAAATGTTTTATTTATATTTCTTTTATATTATTTAAAAATGATTAAAGCTAAGTTTATGATGTTTTAGTTTTATTTATTAACAATGATAATAATAATAAATTATTATAAATGGTTTTCTTTGTAAAAAGGATTTATGTAAAGGAGTTTACAAACTTGGAAAAAGGATTTAAATTGGAAAAGAAGTTAGGTTCTGAATGGTTGTGAAAAAAGGATTTTAAATGTTTAGTAATTAAAAAGGAAAATTTTATAGATGGGTTAGGAGATTATAAAAGAGTAATTTTATAAATTAAACTTGGAGATTTATAAGGAATTCTATACATAGGTTTTGGAAATTTATAAAGTAGATATTTTAAAATAAAAATAAAAGATAGTTAAAGATAGAGAAGGCATTTTGGAATATTTATATTTTTGTTTAAAGAATAAGTGTGTTTAATCATTTTAATATGATCTTGAACTACGTCAATTTTTCTAAGTATCGAAAATATTGTGTTTTGTGAATATACTTATTCTGTTGAGATAAGTATATGGAAGTGATTTCTAAGTATTTGAAAAGTGATTTTAAATTATGAATGTGAGGCTCAGTGGGTTCCATCGGAAATGAAATCTATGATTTGAATGTTGTTTATTTGATGGTTAAATAACCGACTATCGAATTTGGACCCAAAAGTAACTTTGGAAATATCTAGTAGAAACATGTGAGTTATATGGCACAGTCATCTCCGATGATGCTGTACTGTGCATATAAATCTCGTTTCATTCTCTTAGGACAATGATAAGGAAATCCGCCCACTAACGGTTAGGAGGTGATCTCCGCTCTTATCTTTGTCCTTTTATTTCCTAAAGAACCAGGGTTGAGTTTATCAGAAACCGTCGAATATTATTTTGAAAAGACTGGGATCAAATATGTTATCGGAAAACCACTTCGATCCAACTTAAGCGTTGCAAAGTGAAGATATCGTAAAGATGATGAGACAGATATCTCAAGTGTATCGTTCAGTCCCAGAATGAAGTTTTATGGATGAATGCTGGCATTGCATTGTTGTTTGGAAGGCAATGTTAGCATTTCAAGTGGGAAGTGCTAAATAAATGTAATCACAGCCTCATCAATCGGGAAAATGACTAAAGCAGGGACATGCAGCAGGGCTATGTGGGTTGCCCCATTAGGGTATGATCATTCTAAGATCTAGTGTCGATATCTCTATGTATGCTTTAGGGCCCATGAGGGTTGTTTATCAGCCATGGGGTGATCATATTCGATGCTATCCGGTAAGGGGTAGTGCCGGTCCTGAGTAGCTGAGGTGCAGTTGCGATTGCGACCTCCCGTACGTCTATCTAGAGGTGTACAGATTCGGTGGGTAGACCCTTACCCTTTCATAGTTGGAATCCATTCTTTAATAAGTGCCTACGGACTTGATTGTATACCTATTATGCTGGAATTTAATAATGTAACAATTTAGCCTATGATTAATAAGTAATTGTATCAAGAAACTATTATAATATCAGAGAAATTCATATGAAATGTTTTGGTTATTGTAAGGTAAAAACCTGTCTGTGTTTATTTACAGCATGGTCTTACGAGATACCTTTGTTTCCAAAGATTTTTATAACTTTGAAATCTAGTTGGATGTGTTTTTCTCATGCTGGTTTTCCAGATTGACTTGGGTGCTATTTTATTATAATGCTCGGGCCAGACTGAGCATATTTACAGATTGCTTTGGATGCATTAGAGCTCAGGAGATGAGTTGGATACTTCAAATCGTATTCTCATATATGTTTATTTTTCCCTACTTTGTTATTGAAATTATCAGCAATTGTGAGGACATGTTGTTATAACTATCCTGGCTGATAATTTTGATTGTTGTTGTACTCTGATGGATGTATGTATATAACAGTTCTCTTTTGTAAAAATCATTGATATTGTATTATATGTCGTTCTGCTGCGATTGTGAGATTCTGTGTTGTTTTTAGTTTCTTCTCTTCTTCTTTCTTCCCTATAACTATTCGTTTTTCTGTTCGATTTGGGTTGGACATGTGTGGTTTATTGTCAGCTTGAATGATATGGAAAAGCAGGTCATTACAATGTTTGTGATGACTCATCGACGAATATAATGAAGTAGATGGAACCGTTTTGGTATTAATAGACTTGCAATTTCATACATCTATATGTATCAATCCGAAGAGCTCATCAACTTTTATGATGCTCATACTAAATGCATGCATAGCCCTTTAATTATTTCAATATAATTAATCAGTATCATATGATTCATAATCATATAATAAAAATTATTTCTCAAAACTACGGCTTAGTCTATAAGTTCAAAATAATTTAGATACTTTAGTATTATTCAGTTGCATCACTTTTGTTGTGAAACCAAATATCGTATTATTGTTTTATTTCATAACAAATATTCATAATATTCAAACTGAAATATAAATATGTTTATTTTTAGTTGACACTGAAAATTAGTCATTATTTCATAAATAATGTTCGGTATGTTTTATGAAAACTATTTTCATAATTTGATGCAATCAATAAGTGCTATGTGGCATGCTCCCACTATTTCCACCATTACTATAATAGTATACTTAATTCGAAGGTCCGTCATTCACTTAATATAAATTATTTGTTTCATATACTGCAACTATTTTACAATGGAGAATTGATCAAATATCTTGAACTCAAAGAAATAAATCTCATAGAAAATGATTTTCTATACGAAAATACATTTCAAAATGGAAATCGTGTTTCTTATTCCAATGTTAAGCATCAATCACTATAATTACAATTCTCGTTTCCGATGTTTCTTTATGAAGCAGAAATGACTAGTCACTCTTTTTATCCCAATTGTATCTTAAATCACATCTATCTTTTACACTATTTTTTCTTTTTAAATGGTTGAACCATTCAAAAGAATTTTTTTACTACAACATCATAATGAACACTTTACAAAGATGCATTTGGTCATCCTTAACATTTAAGGAAATCAAACATGATGCACCTTATGTAAACTGATCAAACTGACATTTAAGTGATCAAATTCTTTAATCTTTCTTGTAGTTAGTCTAGTGTTACATATAATATAATACATTCCTTTTGTAATCAATCAAATTGAATATTCATTCTTACAATATAGTTTATTGGCTTATTTCGAACGAACTAACTTCATTAAAGTATCATATGGTACAAACCGTGACCATTCCCTATATAACTCTTATATGCGATAATATATTGATAAAAAAAATCCATAGTCTTGTATTGCTTTTAGAGTTCAAAACTCATAGAATGCAATACACGGTCTCGACCAAATTACGAATGTATTTAGTAGTTGTAAAGTCAGACGCTTGCATGGGTATTGAAACATTAACATGGAAGAAGCATTTATTAGTAGGTATATGTTATATTTTTATTTGTTAATCTTCAATTCAGTTCATTTGTATATCTTAATTGTAGTCATGTATAATACACAAATTTATCAACATTGATTATTATGACATTATATAGCATATGTTCTTATAATATTATAAAGGTTAAATGTTATCATTTTATTTTTCTAATATGCACTACACAAAATCATTGATTTCCCAACATTTTATATTTATCAACTGCCAACACTTATAAATGTTATAAACTACCAACAGTCAAAAAGCGTTGGCTACTAAAAAAAAGGCATCGGTATAAACTTTGCAAAATATTGGTTATTATTTGCAACACAAATAAGTGTTATAATAGTCAGTATATCGGTAAATAAATCATTAACATAGGGAGTATCTGGTAATTTTCATATCCCATCTGATTCCTCACGCTTAGCATCTCCAGGCCGCACAAAATTCAATTTCATTTTAGGGTTTCAGGCTTCTACGCGAAATTGATACAGGGTTTCAAGCTTCTTCTTCTACGCGAAATCTGATGTCGTCTCTTCTTCAAAGCAGACCCGGCCCTTCCCCAACGCAAGCGTTCACTTAGGGCCCCAGAAAAATTAGGCACCATCTTCTCGACCAACGTGTATAGAAAAAAAAGGAGGAAAAAGCGACACGGTAGAAAAAAATCACGACTAGCGACTGGCGAGGTGTGGCGACGGTTGGCGTATGGCAAAGCGAGGTGGCAACGACAACTCCCACTCAGCATCATCTCCTCTAATTAAAAGAAAGTGAAAATAAGGGACACATCCCTAAAATCAAACTTAATATACAAAACATCTTTCTCATAAAAAAGATATAAATTACATCCCTATTTTCAAATACAATAATTTTCTTTTCTATAATACCCCTCTTCTCCATTGCAGTAATATTGATTCTTCATATATGGATGTTATTCTCACATCTATAATTAAAATTTGCACCCCATTTATTATCAATCTTTAAAACGCAATAACTTCTTGCAGAAACGACGGATTAACAAACTTTTTTCACCATTAAATCACAAATTTTATTATCTTTCTAACGAGTGGCATTGTGCATATGTAAAAACAACGGCATGACAAGCTATTCGCGGATCAATTCAGCATTATATGCAATTATATGGTATGATTGCAGATAATTCATCAATTATATGCAATAATTGCAGACATGACTACAAATATATGCAATAGTTGCAGACATTTCTACAACTATATGTAATAATTGCAGACATGTCTGCAATTATACCGTAATTGCAAACATGTCTACAATTATACCATATATTTGTGGACATGTATGCAATTATATCATATAATTGCAGAAATGTCTACAACTGTATGCATTAATTGCAGACATGTTTGCAATTCTACCATATAATTGCAAAAATGTCTACAAATTATATGCAATGGTTGCAGACATTTCTACAACTATATGTAATAATTGCAGACATGTCTATAATTATACCATATATTTGCAGAAATGTCTACAATTATATGCAATAATTGCAGATTTGAAGAAAAATGGGAGATGTTCAAAATTCGCAGAATTGTCTGCAAATATATGGAATAATTGCACCTTTACTGCAAATATGATTTTTTTGGTATCAACAATGGATCTCATTTTAAAGATCATAATTTTTTTGATTTTTTGGTGAAAATGGTATGCTAATCCGATGTTTCTACAGAAAGTTATACGCGTTCGAAATGTTGAAAACGTAAAGGGTATTTGGGTCTTTATGAGCGCGTGAATTTGAAAACAGGGACCAGAAACTTATTAAAAAAACGGAAGGATATTTTGTGTATTTTCAAACCTTACCAAGGATGTATGCCAAACGCTCCTTAAAAGAAATCTAGCAAGATTGTACTTGTATCTGTGATTAGTAGGCTGTAAAAGTCGACATTTTCAGTGTTTTCCAGTAATTCTTTAAATTGCTACCTTGACAGTTCCTGGTGATACTATAGTTGAGTTTCTACACTGCAGGCAGGCAAAAATCCTCAAGTTAGTATCACTAATTTCTACTAATATTTTTTCATTTTAAAGCAAGAAAATTTGAGTAAAAACCATAATGTGGTAGCATTTACAGATATGCTATATAGCTTGTAAATTGGTAACATTTATAAAGAAGATTGAATAGAAAAATGTAATTGTATTGATAGATTGAATAATTGATACAACAGATAGCTTGTACAGTATTTATAATACAAAGAGCTGAGTGGGCGCGGCAATTATTGGGTTTGAATCCTGATGTTGCAACCGTTTCACTTTCTTCAGTCATGATGAGATCGACAACAAGAACTGGCGAGGCAGATTTTTATTTGCAGCCAGACGTAGATTCAAGAAAATGAATCTTGAAAAGATATTCTCTGATTTGGGAATCAGATGAAGTAATGCTCTGTAAAGCTGAAAGCAACCGAAAGATGAGTTTGGGAATCTTGAAAAGAAAATAAGAACAGATACAAGAGAGGGAAACAAGACATGAATCAAATGATGAAATGCTCTGTAAAACTGAGAGCAACCGAAAGATGGATTTGAGAATCTTTCTTTCTGGATGGCTCAATGATGATCACAGAGCTAATTCTGATGATCAGTCGTTTGACAATTTGGCTCTGATACCATAAAGAAGATTGAATAGAAAAATGTAATTGTATTGATAGATTGAATAATTGATACAACAGATAGCTTGTACAGTATTTATAATACAAAGAGCTGAGTGGGCTAGGCCCATATAATTAGCTATCCGCATCTCTTATGTATAAGCAATCATAGCCACAGGATGAAGTAATATCTGATGGTCGAGACATATCTGTTGTCATAACCCTATTTACTTCTAATTATGTATTTAGCATACTGTAAGACAGCTTTGGGCCATAGGAAGTTTTTAACTGAATCAATTTCATTGTTCACTATATTTTATTTTTAATATATGAGTTTCTTAACAATAATAGCAGAAAATTAATCTGAGTGTTAGTGCAAGAGTCATATACTAAGCTGAAATCTTATGCTTATTGTGTACACATAATAATTTAACCTTATGTCTGGTTTAAGAAAACAATAAAATTAAGAAAGACAAACCTTTGCTTTTAATGTAAGTGCAAGTATTCCATTCACGTTGGAAGATAGCACTGACTGAGTTTCCAACTCAAGTTCATCTAGCACATTGAAAATCTCTAGTTGTAAAGAATCTCTCCAAGTGCATTTCAACTCTACCATTACTTCTTTTTCAATCACATTAACATCTATGCATGCAGCTTCCGATTCAACCATATCATGAGCTTTTCGCTTGTTCGCCTTTTTATTTAAGTTGTTTCTAAAATTATCAGACGTTCTTTCAGTTTTATTTTGATTTTCTCTTGCTTGTACTTCTGCTGTATTTTTGCAAGATTCAAGCTTAGTTACTCTTTTTTCAAGCTCTTTTAGATATTCTATTGCATAACCGAGGATCGATGCTTTGTCCACCTAAAATCAAATAATATTAGTATACTATGAGCTTTCAAAGAAACATCAATTGTGAAGTCCTTGTATTTCTTAAAAAATGTATACAAAAAATGCACAAGGTTTTCTAACCCGGTCCAAATATATTTTATGTAAACATAACCTCTTTTTTCTCCCCAAGTAGGATCATTGTATCTTAAGTTCATAAACATGATGAAAGTTGCATTATCAAAAAATTGCAATCTTTTACAAGGAAGATGATAAATTTAAGCTGAGGACTCATGTTAACATAATATATAGTATTCCTAAATATAAAGTATTGACAGATAAGATGTTAATTTGTTGGTTTATATCTACAAGCTCAACAATCATATTTTTAATAATAGATTGACGTGTATTCTGGAGATAGAGATAGAATTCTTATTTTTATTGTATAAATTTTGATTACCTTCCACATGGAAGGAAGAAGCGACCGAAGAATAAGAAAATTTTCATTCAAATTTTCTCTTCTTTGCCTTTCTGACAATACATGGCTTGTTCCCACATTGTCCTTTTCTTGTTTTGAAGCTTTATTTCTACAGCCACATTCTTCTGTAAACCAAGAAGAACAAATCTTCTTTAACATTTTCTGAGACACCCCACCTACCATATTATGCATACTCAAATTCCTTCTCCATGTTGTAAAACTTGATGCACGAGAACCAATTGGAAAGACCGAGGAAGAGTTTAACCTTTTTGAATTCTTCAAAATAGCTGAAAGGGTCTTTTTATAGCGATTATTGTCCATAAAATTTTCCAAATTTTCATTTTGGATGTAATCATTTAGTGTGCTGACCTTAAAAGAACCATTAAAAGAGCTAGAATTCAAAGAAGCAATTTGTATCCTTTGCATTTGTTCACTATTTTTGTTAAGCCTAAAAGGAAAATCAAAAGAAAATGGTGTCATGTTATCATGCTTGATGTCATGTTTGTCTAGAGTTAATGGATTTTGTAGTGCATCATTGAATATATTATCCATGTTTTCTTTTAATTCATCCTTTTCTACTATCTAGGAATTTGATGATGAATGCTCAGAGTATACTGGACATGGTCGTTCCCAAAACATTTCCATGATTTGCTGTACAAGGTTTGGATCCTCCAAAACTTGAAATATGTACATAGAATTTATAGATTTGTTTTACTTGATTTTTTATATGCAAATTGTGCTTACAAAATTTGTAGTTCCAAGTTCAAGAACACCATCCAGAATAAGAATACATACAACTGTCTGCAATGGAAAAAAAAATCATGAATCAGCCATGATAATTAGTGGTGGTCACATTTTTTTCTTCATGAATGCCAGTTTCCAGGTTTAGGCAAATAATAAATCCTACACTACTATACTGAAGGTGCTCAACCTGGAAACATTAAAGAAAAAATTAGCATGTACCTAAATCGATGCACTTTGAAGCATAGCGCATAAAAGCAACCCAGAAACAACAAATAAAAAATGGGAAAAAAACCAAGATATTTAATACATGTGGAAAAAATAAATAAAAAGAACTAGTTCATGAGAAAATTAGCAACTGCTTCAAACCATTGCTAAAATCGAACGTGAGAAAGTTTTCCTATCTACAAATTGGACACCACTCACCCAAGCATACTGATTGTGTAACGACCCGACTTCCCAGCCTCGGAAAATCGAACCATTTCGTTAAGAAAAAGAGGTAGAAGAAGAAGAAAAATAGAAAAAAAAACAACAACAGAATCTCACATACGCAGCGGAATAAACTATAATAGGTAATAACAGATCTTTACACAAAAAGAAATCTATATCTGTTTATATATACATCATCCAAATACATCATCAGAGTACATCACATCAATATCATACAATCTGGACAGTAATTATAACTTGTCCTCACAATCAGAATACACAGCGGAATATATAACTCAAATACGGAAGTACGTATCGCCATCCAGCTCCACAGCATCATTTCCTGTAATCTATAATACTCGGTCTGACCCGAGCATCATATAAAACAATACCCGAGTCAGTCTGGAATACCAGCGTGAGAAAATCACACTCAATTGATTATTAAAGTTTCAAAATCCTTTTGAAAACAAAAACATCTCGTAAGACCACGCCACAAATAAACATGTCGGGTTTTTACCTTACGATAGCTAAAACACTTTTTATCCAAATCCTCTGATATTATAATAGTGTCTATTCACAAATACTTGTAAAAATAGCTGAAATTGTTACATGATTAAATTCCAGCATACTAGCCACAACGTGGGTAATACAAACAAAACTCGTACAAGGCACGTAGGGAGAATGGATTTCCAACGAATGACTAGGCACTGGGGTACCACCTGTCACAGTACGTGGCCTAGATCACAGTACCGAGGAGTACGCCCGCTCCCCTGCAACACAAGGCCGGAATCATCCCTTACTGGATAATTCCAAATAAAATCACCCCACGGTTGGGATCAGCAACCGCAACACTAAGCCGAAATAAAAGGGACATCTAGACAGGGATGACCTTACTCTCAAGTGGGTGCTACCCACGAAGCCTTGCTGCATAACCCCTGATTTTCAGTCATTCCCGGTTGATGAGGCTCGAGGCTAAACGATACCTTTATAGCACATATCCCTTAGAATGCCCATCGTCCGCCTGACGATGTCACGAAAGCATTCGTCCATACAAGTCCGTCCCGGGTTCGAACGGAACCGAAGGCACTATTCCTACTACATCCATTTTGGAAATATCCTCAGGATTAGTAGCGACTAGCCCTTGCACTTCACTGCTCCATCTTCGACTCTGAACACGTTACACGAAACGTAAAAACCGGATCGAAGTAGTATTCGAGTCTCCAGACCTGGAATCCCGGTATACGGAAACTCGATCCCGGTCTCTTCGAAACGATCAACGCATTTGGCCAATATTGATAGTCGGTTATTTAACTATCAATTAACATCCACAAGCAACCATCACACAATAAATAATTTCCCACATTATTTATTTGCCCAAATATCTTTCCAAGATATATTTCCAAATTTTTCAAAGCTCATTTGAAAACAATTTCAAACAGTTTCCGCTTACGGAATACATTTCCCAAATAATTTATTTCCACTGAATCACCAAGTACAAAATACTTTTAGATTTTAAAATAAATTTTAAAACACTTTACTATAAATATACTTTATAATATTGAAATTTTAAAACTACATTAATACCTTAACAAAATATATACTTAAGGAATATTTAAAATGAAACCACTTTACAAATATAAACTAAACTCTTTTTAAAACATAATACCAAATCACCTTTATATAATTGCTACAATAATAGATTTTTGAAAATACTTACTTTGGAAATTAACCTTTAGAAGAAAATCAATTTCCTAAAACATGCATTTTTAAACAAATTAGAACTTTTAACTTATATTAAAAATTGCTTTGAAAACGTACTTGGCTATCCAGAGAAATACACTTCTCTTCATATCCTTTAAAAATAAATCAACATTTATTTTTAAACCAATTCATATTCTTTTATAAATTCCCACCTTGAATTTATATTCTCAAATATTCCCTGATATTTTATTTCACTTTATAAACCCAGTTTATCTCTCCAAAATCTCATTTCTCTTTAAATTTCAAATCCCAAAGTATTTAAATCAATTAACAATTTATTCTCCAATTTAATTTACTTTGAAATAAATTTCCTTACTTAATCCATTTATTTCCAAATTCATTAACTTCCAGATTTTATTTCTCATTATGATTTAAAATCTTTAAACCGAAACACAAGTTTCAGATTTCCCAAATTCCTTCTTTCTTTTTAATTACATTTAAACATTGAATTAAAATAAATTATTTATTCCTTTAAATAATATCACATAAGTTTTCTTTAAATTCAATATTCTATGTTTATTTAAAATTCTGCTTTTCCATATTTAATTTATTCGAATTCACTAGAATTACTTAACTTAAATTTTATTCTTTTATTTCTTTCCAAAAATCCAATTCAATTGCTTTTGATAACTCATTATACTGGGAAATTCAATCCAACCAGATTATCCAATATAAATCATCACAGGATATCAACAATCATATCATAGAATATTTAAACAAAATTAAATATTTTGAGGAATCTAGTTGGATCCCTCCAACCTGTTTCCCTGCATCCACAGACGTTAGCACAATACCAATTCCACTTCGAAGTGGAATATCGCGGTATATGGGATTTATATAAAATCATCCGCTATTATGCGGCGCATAGGGTCTCATCCGCTATATAATGCGGGAATATCAACAATTCCAATATATACATATGCCAATATGTATATATTGCTATATACTACTATATATATAGCACATCAGTCAATGCAATCATCCAATCAATTATTTAAATTTAACTATTTAAATTTAAATTTAACTGAGTAAGATTAACTCACCTTTGATTTTTGTTTGCAATTCCATTCCAGACCAGCTTGTTTTCTCGATTTTGACCTTGTATAAATATTTATATTAATTCATTATTAATTTGAATCAACTGAACAATTGGTTATCATTTTGTAATTTAATCAACTAATAATTTATTTTTAAACAAATTTTAAATAACATATCTTTAGTGACCAAAATAATTAAATAGGTTGGTTAGACAATTTATATTTTCACAATCCATTATTTTAGAATTAATCTAGTAGGTTTAGAATGTGCATATGCATCTTTAATTTCTGTTTGAGCCTACCTATATAAATATTTATGAAAATCTACACAGCTTTCAAAAATCTAATTTTTTGTATAAACTCTACAACATTTAAACTACTTTTAAATGATAGTTAAACCAACCTAACCCACATTTTCCTTTTCTGGCCATGTTAAAAACTTAAAGATTCCAACCTGAGAAATATTTATGAGCTAACAAATTATACTTTAACAAAGTTTATAACTTCGGCAAACCAAAGTAAGGAAGAGTAGAATTGAAATTACCCAGAAGAACCCTGGCCAAGAACGATAGCGCTGCCTCCGTCACGTTGCTGTTCAAACAACACCGGCCTCGCCAGCAGCTCGCGAGTCTGCCCCTAGCCCACGTTGTCGCATCTCCGCGTCGACTCCAAAGACCTCGAGAACATCGCGGCCACCCAGACTACACTGGCAATGATCTACACCATTCCGCACGCCACGCGAATCACCTGGAATCGAGTACAGCTCGAGATCGATTCAGTTCTGAAACTCCGGATCGGAAACGGCAACATCGAGTAGGAAATCGACAAGCTAAGGCTTCGAGAAGTGATTCGATGTCGGCATACTCCAGCCGAGCCATGCCTTGAGGCTCGCGATCCCTCAACCAGACAAAACCCTAGCCTCGCGAATCGAATCACGTACCAATAGATTTTCGAGTAAGAGAAAACTGTTCGATTCAATTCGAATTTGATTGTGATTTCCGTTTGAATGAGCTTTGATTTCGTTTTGAATTGAAGGGGAATAAAGGAAAGGATAGGCGGTTAAGAACTAGGATGGAATAGCGTTACAAAGAAGATAGGGCTTTGACTAAGGAATGGAGATAGAAAACAAGATTGTCTCGGCTTAAAATAAGGAGAGTTGCGTGATAATAGGCGTAATCCCAGGCGTGATTTAAGGATGTTGATATTGACCAATTTAAATTTAAATTTAAATTGGATTCATTTTAAAATTTCAACGCGTTTATACGTCGTACGCTCACACGGCAACTCCAAACACTACGAAATTTGAAATCCGGTAATAAGTCAATATTACGGACCCAATGGAATCGGTTTCGTCGAATTCCGAGACTGTGCCTCGGAAGGCTATTTTTAAATTCAATTTAAACGATATATTTTGAAAACTGAACAAAACACTTTTAAATTCAAATTTAAAAGTTCTATCACCTTCAGTATTATTAATATGAATTTTACGAGCTTTCAAAATATTTTTAATTAACTTAGAATACCATATTTACTATTTTATCCAACTTCAAATTATTTAATTTAATAATTAAATTACTCAATAAACAGCGATATTTGAAATTTAAGTTGATAATTAACCTTTGAATATTTAAAATTAATTAAATATTCCAATTCCAAATATACAAAAATTCCGGGTCGTCACATTCCTCCCCCCTTAAAAGAATTTCGTCCCCGAAATTACTAGTTAGGAAGAATGATTCAATCCCCGTTAACTATTTTCCAAATTCAAACAGTTTTAACAATACCCAACAATCTTCTATTAATGATACTCTAATCATCTTTTAACTTCCCAAACTTATTCATAAGTTCAACCCATATCACCTACTTATCAATTCAAATTTAAATTTGAATTCAAATTTTAACTTATCAAAATTTTCCAAAATTTTTCTAACTCCATAAATTCCCGAAAAATTTTGCCAGCGTCTCCTTTGCGCGGCTAGCTCGGTACTACTACAAAATGGCTCTACGGCCTCCCAATCTCAAAAAGAAAACAAAAAGCCAAGTGGCTGGATCAAAAACCCAATCAAATTTCATATAGAAATTCAAATACATATCTTTTGTCGGGCCATTAAATTTTATCTTCTAAAATCAAAAATCCCAATTATCCATTGCTTTTAGACACCTGTATATCCTACTAAGCAATAATATTCAATCACAATTCCAAAGTCATTTTATACTTTCCTTTACAAATTTTCAATATTTGTTTTACTTAAGCCCGTACGATGCACATATATCATCCGTACGCAATATCACATTTGATCGCTCCATCGATCACACAATCTCACTTCCGAACTAGTATCATCCACCCGACTTCCTAGTGCGGACTCAGATCTGGTTTCTCGATCAGAAACCGTCATTCTCCTTGCATAGCCACAACTATGATAGAGAATATCCAGAATCAATCAACAATCCATATCCAGGCTCGCCGTCGAAAATCGAGTGAAAAATTCCAACTCGGATCGATATATCTATCTTGAAATTCTGTGTTCGACACCTGGACCAAATAGCTATGCGAATAAAATAATATACGTACATCTTACGTATAAATTCCAATTGATTATCAATTATTTCAATTCTCTTTTATTCACATTCCTTTTTGATTGTTATCCCTTTATTCACGACTATCCCATTTCACAACTTCAGTTTTAGTCCTCATTCAACTATTCACTTAGTATTTTTTCCAACATTACTAAGTATATTTCCAATACAAATTTTCTTAAGAATTTCATTCTTCAATTCTTAAGTTCAATATAAATTTTTCTTATATTCATTTACTACTTCACCACTGAAGTGTATATATTCAAATTGAACTCCCATTTCATATGAATCTCAACTTACTTCATTTCCAATTTTTTCCTTAAATTCAATTCATCTCCAACTTCCAAAAATTGAATTTTATTTAGCTCGAAAACAATCCAAGTTAATTCATTCAATAACTATTTCTCAACTTATTTAAACCACTCTTCTGTTTGAGTTCAGTTTCCATTCAACATTTACTTAAGTCAATAACTTAAGTTTACTTTCCATTTAACCAACCCTTTAAAGTTTTATTTCCATCTTTCATTTGATTCTTATTTAATCAAATTTCATCCATTTATTTATTTAATATAAGCGGTTCATTCACTCAATCATTATGAATTTTATTTTCCATACTCAATTCATCTGGAATTATTTTATTAATAACCAGGTCATTTCCAATTTATTTTCACTTAATTTGATTTCATTTGCAATTCAAACCATCACTATGTTAATCCAATTTCATTAACTCACAATTCAATTTCATTAACTAATTTATTATCAAATTAGTTCCTCCGCTTGTTAAAATTAAATACTTGCTTTTTAAATCCCAAATATCACTTCACTTAATCATCTTAAGTTCAATTTATTTTATAATTCAAGTTTGGATTTACTTAAAAATTAAGATTACTCATCTTAGTCGTTTCCATTTGGTAATTACAATTTCAAATTATAACTCTTAATGGTTCAAAGTAATGGATTCCCATTTATGACTTACAATTTCATTTCTATTCATAAGTTTTAACTTACTTACTTAAGATCTGGGACTATCCATTTAAGTCCATTTTCATCTTTATAATCAAATTTCAAATTATTACACTTAAGAACTTAAGAATATGAATTCCTTTACACAATTATAAGCATTTTACATTACCTTTATACCCAATTCAATTCAACTTCAACTTATTTACATTTAATTCAATTCCAATTCTCAATTTTATTTAACTTATCTTAAGTTAAATTCAAATATAATTTATTCACCTTCATATACTCGAATTAAATTTTTAATTCTAGGATACAATTTTATACATGTTTTACAATTCATTCACCTTCAAGTTCTCTAACTCTTTTATCTATCAACTTATATTACTCATTGAGTTATTTCCATCTCATAATTATAATCCGAGAATTAAACTTTTATTCCCTTCTTATTTCAATCAACTTCATTCTATACTTTATAGTGTTGATTCATTTAAATTTCCACATTTATATTTTAAATAGAATCCCCAGACTCCAATTGCCCGGTTTTATTTCAAGACCATTTTGAATCCATAAATAACTCATACATATCTGGTATATCACCTCAAATCCCAATTTCCAAACAATCTGCTTTTACCAAACAATTTTCCCTTTGAATTTCAAAACCAACCCAGTTCACAATCATTTCCAATTTAAAACAGTTTGGTAGCAATTTCTCTTTGGAAACTCGAAAATAGACATCGATGATGCTGCAGTCATCACCAAAATTATTTTCCAGCGACCGAAAGAGAATTTAATGCTTTTCACTTTAAAACATTTCAAACATTTTTAATTCCTAAATCCCAACAGATTTCAATTCAATTTCAAAAATATTCATGAAATAATATCACCATTATTTCCCTAAAACCTTTAAAAACTATTTTAAATCCCAAGGAATTTAAGCCTTTCCCAAAACTTCAAATTCAAAATCCATTCAGCTTAATATCCAAACATTTCCCTTGAATTCTATCACATTTTATTTCAAGTTATAAGTCACATTCACAATTTACATTTACAAATTTCATTTGTTTATGAATTTATCTCATTTGATTATAAATCACATTTGTAATCCACATTTGAATATAAAGTTTATTTCAATTTATAAATTGCATTTATAATCTACATTCTCAAATTCCATTTTGTTATATAAATTTATTTTTCATCTCTGGTTATACTTTTCAATTTCTGATTCAATTTTTACACAATGATGATAATAATCTAATATCATCGCTTTCTAACAACCAAGCAACCAAATATATAATTTACAAAAGTTATCCTTTTATATATAAAAATAATTTGGGCAAAATTATTTCATTCACCCTATTTAAAACAATACTGTGTCGAACTGTTCTATTCAAGTGTTTAGAAACCCCTTCGATACAGTTGTCCAGACTGTGCCGACGAAGGTTCATATGCCACTCAATAAACCAACCAACACAATATAAAACCATTTTATATTCACTAACAAATACGCGCTCATATCTATTAGTACTCTCAAAATTCCCACCAGAGCCAAGGTTATCGCCAGCTTAAGCTCTGATACCACTGTAACGACCCAACTTCCCAGCCTCGGAAAATCGAACCATTTCGTTAAGAAAAAGAGGTAGAAGAAGAAGAAAAATAGAAAAAAAAAACAACAACAGAATCTCACATACGCAGCGGAATAAACTATAATAGGTAATAACAGATCTTTACACAAAAAGAAATCTATATCTGTTTATATATACATCATCCAAATACATCATCAGAGTACATCACATCAATATCATACAATCTGGACAGTAATTATAACTTGTCCTCACAATCAGAATACACAGCGGAATATATAACTCAAATACGGAAGTACGTATCGCCATCCAGCTCCACAGCATCATTTCCTGTAATCTATAATACTCGGTCTGACCCGAGCATCATATAAAACAATACCCGAGTCAGTCTGGAATACCAGCGTGAGAAAATCACACTCAATTGATTATTAAAGTTTCAAAATCCTTTTGAAAACAAAAACATCTCGTAAGACCACGCCACAAATAAACATGTCGGGTTTTTACCTTACGATAGCTAAAACACTTTTTATCCAAATCCTCTGATATTATAATAGTGTCTATTCACAAATACTTGTTAAAATAGCTGAAATTGTTACATGATTAAATTCCAGCATACTAGCCACAACGTGGGTAATACAAACAAAACTCGTACAAGGCACGTAGGGAGAATGGATTTCCAACGAATGACTAGGCACTGGGGTACCACCTGTCACAGTACGTGGCCTAGATCACAGTACCGAGGAGTACGCCCGCTCCCCTGCAACACAAGGCCGGAATCATCCCTTACTGGATAATTCCAAATAAAATCACCCCACGGTTGGGATCAGCAACCGCAACACTAAGCCGAAATAAAAGGGACATCTAGACAGGGATGACCTTACTCTCAAGTGGGTGCTACCCACGAAGCCTTGCTGCATAACCCCTGATTTTCAGTCATTCCCGGTTGATGAGGCTCGAGGCTAAACGATACCTTTATAGCACATATCCCTTAGAATGCCCATCGTCCGCCTGACGATGTCACGAAAGCATTCGTCCATACAAGTCCGTCCCGGGTTCGAACGGAACCGAAGGCATATTCCTACTACATCCATTTTGGAAATATCCTCAGGATTAGTAGCGACTAGCCCTTGCACTTCACTGCTCCATCTTCGACTCTGAACACGTTACACGAAACGTAAAAACCGGATCGAAGTGGTATTCGAGTCTCCAGACCTAGAATCCCGGTATACGGAAACTCGATCCCGGTCTCTTCGAAACGATCAACGCATTTGGCCAATATTGATAGTCGGTTATTTAACTATCAATTAACATCCACAAGCAACCATCACACAATAAATAATTTCCCACATTATTTATTTGCCCAAATATCTTTCCAAGATATATTTCCAAATTTTTCAAAGCTCATTTGAAAACAATTTCAAACAGTTTCCGCTTACGGAATACATTTCCCAAATAATTTATTTCCACTGAATCACCAAGTACAAAATACTTTTAGATTTTAAAATAAATTTTAAAACACTTTACTATAAATATACTTTATAATATTGAAATTTTAAAACTATATTAATACCTTAACAAAATATATACTTAAGGAATATTTAAAATGAAACCACTTTACAAATATAAACTAAACTCTTTTTAAAACATAATACCAAATCACCTTTATATAATTGCTACAATAATAGATTTTTGAAAATACTTACTTTGGAAATTAACCTTTAGAAGAAAATCAATTTCCTAAAACATGCATTTTTAAAACAAATTAGAACTTTTAACTTATATTAAAAATTGCTTTGAAAACGTACTTGGCTATCCAGAGAAATACACTTCTCTTCATATCCTTTAAAAATAAATCAACATTTATTTTTAAACCAGTTCATATTCTTTTATAAATTCCCACCTTGAATTTATATTCTCAAATATTCCCTGATATTTTATTTCACTTTATAAACCAAGTTTTTCTCTCCAAAATCTCATTTCTCTTTAAATTTCAAATCCCAAAGTATTTAAATCAATTAACAATTTATTCTCCAATTTAATTTACTTTGAAATAAATTTCCTTACTTAATCCATTTATTTCCAAATTCATTAACTTCCAGATTTTATTTCTCATTATGATTTAAAATCTTTAAACCGAAACACAAGTTTCAGATTTCCCAAATTCCTTCTTTCTTTTTAATTACATTTAAACATTGAATTAAAATAAATTATTTATTCCTTTAAATAATATCACATAAGTTTTCTTTAAATTCAATATTCTCTGTTTATTTAAAATTCTTCTTTTCCATATTTAATTTATTCGAATTCACTAGAATTACTTAACTTAAATTTTATTCTTTTATTTCTTTCCAAAAATCCAATTCAATTGCTTTTGATAACTCATTATACTGGGAAATTCAATCCAACCAGATTAGCCAATATAAATCATCACAGGATATCAACAATCATATCACAGAATATTTAAACAAAATTAAATATTTTGAGGAATCCAGTTGGATCCCTCCAACCTGTTTCCCTGCATCCACAGACGTTAGCACAATACCAATTCCACTTCGAAGTGGAATATCGCGGTATATGGGATTTATATAAAATCATCCGCTATTATGCGGCGCATAGGGTCTCATCCGCTATATAATGCGGGAATATCAACAATTCCAATATATACATATGCCAATATGTATATATTGCTATATACTACTATATATAGCACATCAGTCAATGCAATCATCCAATCAATTATTTAAATTTAACTATTTAAATTTAAATTTAACTGAGTGAGATTAACTCACCTTTGATTTTTGTTTGCAATTCCATTCCAGACCAGCTTGTTTTCTCAATTTTGACCTTGTATAAATATTTATATTAATTCATTATTAATTTGAATCAACTGAACAATTGGTTATCATTTTGTAATTTAATCAACTAATAATTTATTTTTAAACAAATTTTAAATAACATATCTTTAGTGACCAAAATAATTAAATAGGTTGGTTAGACAATTTATATTTTCACAATCCATTATTTTAGAATTAATCTAGTAGGTTTAGAATGTGCATATGCATCTTTAATTTCTGTTTGAGCCTACCTATATAAATATTTATGAAAATCTACACAGCTTTCAAAAATCTAATTTTTTGTATAAACTCTACAACATTTAAACTACTTTTAAATGATAGTTAAACCAACCTAACCCACATTTTCCTTTTCTGGCCATGTTAAAAACTTAAAGATTCCAACCTGAGAAATATTTATGAGCTAACAAATTATACTTTAACAAAGTTTATAACTTCGGCAAACCAAAGTAAGGAAGAGTAGAATTGAAATTACCCAGAAGAACCCTGGCCAAGAACGATAGCGCTGCCTCCGTCACGTTGCTGTTCAAACAACACCGGCCTCGCCAACAGCTCGCGAGTCTGCCCCTAGCCCACGTTGTCGCATCTCCGCGTCGACTCCAAAGACCTCGAGAACATCACGGCCACCCAGACTACACTGGCAATGATCTACACCATTCCGCACGCCACGCGAATCACCTGGAATCGAGTACAGCTCGAGATCGATTCAGTTCTGAAACTCCGGATCGGAAACGGCAACATCGAGTAGGAAATCGACAAGCTGAGGCTTCGAGAAGTGATTCGATGTCGACAAACTCCAGCCGAGCCACGCCTTGAGGCTTGCGATCCCTCAACCAGACAAAACCCTAGCCTCGCGAATCGAATCACGTACCAATGGATTTTCGAGTAAGAGAAAACTGTTCGATTCAATTCGAATTTGATTGTGATTTCCGTTTGAATGAGCTTTGATTTCGTTTTGAATTGAAGGGGAATAAAGGAAAGGATAGGCGGTTAAGAACTAGGATGGAATAGCGTTACAAAGAAGATAGGGCTTTGACTAAGGAATGGAGATAGAAAACAAGATTGTCTCGGCTAAAAATAAGGAGAGTTGCGTGATAATAGGCGTAATCCCAGGCGTGATTTAAGGATGTTGATATTGACCAATTTAAATTTAAATTTAAATTGGATTCATTTTAAAATTTCAACGCGTTTATACGTCGTACGCTCACACGGCAACTCCAAACACTACAAAATTTGAAATCCGGTAATAAGTCAATATTACGGACCCAATGGAATCGGTTTCGTCGAATTCCGAGACTGTGCCTCGGAAGGTTATTTTTAAATTCAATTTAAACGATATATTTTAAAAACTGAACAAAACACTTTTAAATTCAAATTTAAAAGTTCTATCACCTTCAGTATTATTAATATGAATTTTACGAGCTTTCAAAATATTTTTAATTAACTTAGAATACCATATTTACTATTTTATCCAACTTCAAATTATTTAATTTAATAATTAAATTACTCAATAAACAGCGATATTTGAAATTTAAGTTGATAATTAACCTTTGAATATTTAAAATTAATTAAATATTCCAATTCCAAATATACAAAAATTCCGGGTCGTCACAGATTGCTTTCTAATACTCTTCCTGGCAACCTACATAGCAATAATATCATATTTTAATTGATGATAATTATCATATCTTCTATAGTATATTTTAGTATTAATACCCTTCTCCTTGGCCAAATGTGAAGGACATACAAACCAAGTAGTACCACTCGGTTGAAGTTAAATCTTTAGGAGATAATGAAGTAGAAGGCCGTCTTGTTTGTTGACTGTTATCGTTGTTGTCTGTGGATAGATATTCATAAAGCTCTCTAAGTTGCTCGTTTCTTTGTAAACCGGGTACTACTTCTTCCTTAAATTCAATTGCCAATTGATTTGTGATTTTCCTTGTTTTTATGTCTCCATTATTGACGCAGCGGATTAAACAAAACAATGTAGATCGATGAAAGTAGCAATCGGTGGATTGATGAATACTGAAATGCCCAAATTCATTGATCCGAAGATACCGAATTTCAGTTATCTACGTCACGTTGATCGATCACGATACCGTGAAAGTAGATCTTCAATTCTTCGAGCGTTGATCAAGCGCACTTGATACCGCAAATTGGCTTCACGATCATTGAATCGAGCGCACTCGATTGACCGAAGGTGGAGATAGGAGATCACACTCGACTACCAATTGGATGAAAGCACAAAGCTAACAAAGGAAATTTTATTTCAAAATCAACAACCATTACAAATGATATAACTCGCCTATTTATAGGCATACAACACAACACTTACAACATAACTCATAGGTCTTGAATGACCTAACACTTAGAATATTTACAATCACTTAACCAAATACGACTTAAGGAAATTACAATACTTCAGTATACGACTTATCAAAAATCGTTTCACGACTTATCAAAATGTCTCGCGACTTATCAAATGATCCTGCGACTTATCAAAATGCTCCTGCGACTTATCAAATGTCTCGCGACTTAATTTCCTGGCAGCATTGCTTGATTGAAGTCTTAGGTTGTTCGCGAGTTAATGAAGTATGGCAGCGACATAATAGAGGATCTTCGCGACTTAGGATTAGATCGTAGATGCTAGGTCGTGGAGTCTGGAAGGTCGTGGAAGTTGTTAGGTCGGAAATTGGTAGGTCGTGGGGTTTGGTAGGAGTTTAGGTCGCGTGATGGAAACGAGGTGGAATTTAGGTCGCGGCAGTTGGGTCGCGGTAGAGTTAGGTCGGTTATTGGGTTAGGTCGTGGCGAAGTTAGGTCGGAGCACTTAGGTCGTAGGTCGTGGTGAGGTGTTAAGTCGTGGGCTTGGGATTATGGTGGAGTTAGGTCGTGACTGTGGTTAACTCGTAGATCATTGGGTCGCGGAACTGTTAGGTCATGGGCCTGGGATTGTGGTTGAGTTAGGTCGCTGGATGGGGTTAGGTCGTGGGGAAGGTTAGGTCGTAGGTCGCGGTGGTTGGTAGGTTGTGAAGGTGGGTCGCTCGTTCTTGAATCCAGGTATGCCACTGCATCATTCTCCCCTTGTTGACAAAAATTCGACCTCGAATTTGCATCTCTCTCTGCCCCAACAAGATCATTCCCATGGTACGGAATCAAATGTTTTACGTTGAAAACGTCTGCAGTGTGAATATGATCTGGCAACTTCAACCGATATGCATTATCATTGATCTTCTTCAAGATTTCGACTGGACCAATCTTTCGAGCTTTCAACTTGTTGTACGTTCCAACTGGAAAACGATCTTTTGTCAACACGGCGTAAACCAAATCACCTTCTTTGAAGTTCACACTTCTTCGCTTCTTATCTGCCAGTTGTTTATACTTCTCATTCGTCTTCTCCAATCGTTCATGAACGATTCTATGGCATTCTGTCAACCCATTAACAAAATCAGCAGCCCGCTTAACTGTCCCCTTCGGTTGTGGCACTATCGTTAAATCCAACGGTCCCTTTGGCAAGCTTGAATATACAATCTGAAATGGACTGAAACCCGTACTACGGTTGACAGCATGATTGTGTGCGAATTTCGCCTGACATAATTTCATATCCCAACTCTTCCAATTATCCTGCACAAGACATCGCAACAAGTTACCCAATGATCTATTCACAACTTCAGTTTGCCCATCCGTCTGAGGATGATATGCACTACTAAAATTCAGCTTCGTCCCAACCATCTTCCACAGACTCAACCAGAAGTGACTCAGGAATCGAGTATCTCTATCTGACACAACAGATTCTGGCAATCCATGAAGTCGATAGATTTCTTTGAAAAATAACTGAGCAACATGAATAGCATCCGCCGTCTTCTTACAAGCAATAAAATGTGTCATTTTCGAAAATCGGTCAACCACCACATAAATGGAATCGTTTCCCCTTTGAGTTCGAGGCAAACCCAAAACAAAATCCATACTCACATCAACCCAAGGCTTAGTTGGTACAGGTAACAGCATATATAATCCAGCATTGGTCGCAGTTCCTTTCGAAACCTGACAGATATGACATCGCTCCACAAACCTTTCCACTTCTTTCCTCATTGATGGCCAAAAATAAGATTGAGAAATCAGCTGTAATGTACGATCTCTACCCACATGACCTTCCTCATGCAATTCCTTCACAATCTTCAACCGTAAACTGCAATCCGGTATACATAATCGATTTCCCTTGAATAGAAAACCATCTACCATCACAAACTCATCCGTCTCTCCTTTCTTCACTTTATCTACAAACTTCATAAAGTAAGGATCTTCAACTAACAATTCTGGTAGCACATCAAACCCGGTCACTTCAACTTTCATCGTAGTTAAAAATGATTCCTTCGGCTCAAAGCATCAGCCACACGATTCGTCACTCCTGATTTGTGTTTCACAACAAACGTAAACTGTTGCAGATATGCAATCCATGATGCATGTCTCGATGAAATCTTGTCTTGCCCTTGTAAATGTTTCAACGCCTCATGGTCAGTGTAAAGAACAAACTCTTTCTGAAATAGATAGTGTCTCCAGTGTTTAATAGCTTGCACAACAGCATAAAATTCCACATCATATGTACTATATCTCATCTTTGCTCCCGACAGCTTCTCACTGAAATATGCAATAGGACGCCCCCTCTGACTCAACACCCCTCCAATCCCAACCTTTGACGCATCAATGTGTAGCTCAAACAACAACTGAAAATCTGGTAATACTAGAATTGGTGCAGATGTCAGCAACTCCTTGATCTTCCCAAAAGTATCCCCTGCTTCCTCTGACCATGAAAATTGTTTACCCTTCATACAATCTGTAACAGGTGCCATCACACTACAATAGTGTGGAATAAATTTTCTATAGAATGAAGCCAACCCGTGAAAACTACGAACTTCCGTTATCGTCTTGGGCTGCGGCCAATCTCTGATAGCTTCGACTTTACTTTGGTCAACCTGTATGCCTTCTTCCGACACAACATACCCTAGAAATAAAACACTCTTTTCCATAAAAGCACACTTCTTTGTAGCAGCATAGAATTGTTCTTCTCGTAGAATAATTAATACTTTCTTCAAATGCTGAACATGTTCTTCTGTACTAGCACTGTAGATCAGAATATCATCAAAGTAAACCACCACAAATTTCCCAATGTACGGCCTGAAAATTTGGGTTCATCACCCTCATAAATGTACTCGGGGCATTCGATAGACCAAACGGCATTACCAGCCATTCATACAATCCTTCCCTCGTCTTGAATGCTGTCTTCCATTCGTCCCCTAGTCTAATGCGAATCTGATGATAACCGCTCTTCAAGTCAATCTTAGAAAAGATTACGGACCCATTGATTTGATCCAATAAATCATCAAGCCTTGGCATCGGAAATCTGTATCTGACTGTGATCTTATTCAATGCTCTACTATCTGTGCACATTCTCCATGAACCATCCTTCTTCGGTACGAGTAATGCTGGTACAGCACACGGACTCAAACTTTCCTGAACTCGCCCTTGTTCCAGTAGTTCCTCCACTTGTCTCCTTAACTCTTCATGTTCCCTTGGACTCATCCGATAGTGTGGTCTATGAGGCAATGCAGCACCTGGCACCAAGTCAATCTGATGCTGTATGTCTCTAAGCGGTGGTAACTCCTGCGGTAACTCCTCGGGAAACACATCATTGAATTCCTCCAAAACTGGTTTCACTTCTTCTGGAACTTCAACCTCTTCACTGCTCTCACGCCCAATTAGCAAAAATACCTCCGGCTCTTCCTCAACCTCCTTAACAAACTCCTTCAGAGATAATAAAGTTTTCAGTTCTTCAATCTCTTCTGACTTACTTTCTCCTGATTGTCTCTTCTTTGGAACTAAGATAAACTTCGTACCTTCAAACATAAAACTGTAGTTATTGGTCCGACCGTCATGCTGTACTGCTCGATCATACTGCCATGGTCTTCCCAAAAGTAAGTGACAAACATCCATCTCTACTACATCACACCAGATCTCGTCCTTGTATTTCTTCCCAATAGAGAACGGAACACGAACTCGTCTATCCACTTTCACCTCTCCTCCTTTTCTCAGCCATGCTAACTTATATGGATTCGGATGTTTCTCTGTCTTCAACTTCAACTTTGTTACAGCCTCGGTTGAAACGATATTGTCACAGCTTCCTGCGTCAATCACAAATTTACACACCTTTCCCAGTATAGTGCATGTCGACTGAAAGATATTACTCCTCAACCAACTAGCTTCTTCCTGCTTCGGTGTCAAACACGATCTCCTCAGCATTAGATTACAACCTTCATCTCCTGAAGCAATATCCTGTTCATCCTCCTCAACTGGACTTGAATAACCTCCATTATCATCCTCATCCTCAACTTCTGCAATCATGGTTCTCTTCTTTGGCTTTGGACACTCATTGCTTTTATGACCCAATTCCTGACAATTGTAACATTTGAAACTGTTGTTAACCTTTGCCTTCTCAGCCTCCTTTACCACTGGTTTACTGATAGGTTTAGAAACATTAGAACTCCCACTAACACCCTTCATTTGATTGTTGGAATTAGTAAACACACCACCTCCTCGTCGCCCCTGTTTCTCCCAAGCCAACGCTTTCTGATGTGCTTCTGCCACAGATCTTGGATCGAACATATTAACCATATCCTGAATCTGCATTCTCAATCCCCCAATGAATCTAGATGTCAGTTGTTCTTCCGTTTCCATAATATCATTTCTTGCAATAAGCTGATAAAACTCATCTGCGTAATCATTAACAGTCTTTGTGCCCTGCCTCAAGTTCTGCAAACGTTGATACATCAGAGATTGATAATTGTAAGGTAAGAACGTTGCTTTCATCAATTTCTTCATCTTCCCCCAAGATTCAACCTTTGACTTCCCCATTCGTTCACGTGTAAGTTTGGTTTGCTGCCACCACGCCAAAGCTCTACCCCTCAACCTTGTAGCAACCAACTTCACTCTACGATGTTCTGGAACTTCCTTGAAGTCAAAAATCTCCTCCACATTAGACACCCAATCTAGAAACTCCTCCGCTTTCATACCACCTTTGAATTCAGGAATTTCAGTCTTCATCCCCGACTCCCACTTATGATCATACTCAGAGTAATTTCTTCCTTGTCCACGTCCTCGTCCATGAACACTACCACCATCATACTTTTCTTCACAATCTGATGTATATCGATGTCGATCCTGACCACCAACATCTCTACCACCACCATTTCTTCCACCAACATTCCTACGATCTACATTCCTCCGATCTCGATCAGTCACATTTCTATCACGACTTCGACCATCAACATTTCTATCACAATCTCGATCCATGCTTCTATGATCACTATCAACACTTCTCTCTCGATTTGAATGTGGTGAAACTCTACTTCTCCCATGGCTCGATTCAGGTGATACCCTTCTCTGATTTTGACTCATCTCCAACATCATCCTCTCTAATCGACCAATCCCTTCATTAAGCTTCTCATTAAAGTTTTCGTTAATTCTTTGCTCCATCTCATCGGCCTCTTCTCTCCCATACAAAGCATCAATGTTGCGATAACGGTTAGCTCTTCTCGGAGGCATGATCACTCTTCGAAAATTCCAACAAAAACTTCACTTCGATCTAAAAATCTTCAAATCAAAACTACCCACTTGTTGAAATCTTCAAAAATCTCCAAACGAACAAATCTCTTCAAAATCTCGATAACCCACTTCTCTAAATGATGTAAATCTCGCACAACTCCAAAAATCTACGCAAACTCCTTGCGTTCTAGCTCTGATACCAAATGACGCAGCGGATTAAACAAAACAATGTAGATCGATGAAAGTAGCAATCGGTGGATTGATGAATACTGAAATGCCCAAATTCGTTGATCCGAAGATACCGAATTTCAGCTATCTACGTCACATTGATCGATCACGATACCGTGAAAGTAGATCTTCAATTCTTCGAGCGTTGATCAAGCGCACTTGATACCGCGAATTGGCTTCACGATCGTTGAATCGAGCGCACTCGATTGACCGAAGGTGGAGATAGGAGATCACACTCGACTACCAATTGGATGAAAGCACAAAGCTAACAAAGGAAATTTTATTTCAAAATCAACAACCATTACAAATGATATAACTCGCCTATTTATAGGCATACAACACAACACTTACAACACAACTCATAGGTCTTGAATGACCTAACACTTAGAATATTTACAATCACTTAACCAAATACGACTTAAGGAAATTACAATACTTCAGTATACGACTTATCAAAAATCGTTTCACGACTTATCAAAATGTCTCGCGACTTATCAAATGATCCTGCGACTTATCAAAATGCTCCTGCGACTTATCAAATGTCTCGCGACTTAATTTCCTGGCGGCATTGCTTGATTGAAGTCTTAGGTTGTTCGCGAGTTAATGAAGTATGGCAGCGACATAACAGAGGATCTTCGCAACTTAGGATTAGATCGTAGAAGCTAGGTCGTGGAGTCTGGAAGGTCGTGGAAGTTGTTAGGTCGGAAATTGGTAGGTCGTGGAGTTTGGTAGGAGTTTAGGTCGCGTGATGGAAACGAGGTGGAATTTAGGTCGCGGCAGTTGGGTGGCGGCAGAGTTAGGTCGGTTATTGGGTTAGGTCGTGGCGAAGTTAGGTCGGAGCACTTAGGTCGTAGGTCGCGGTGAGGTGTTAAGTCGTGGGCTTGGGATTGTGGTGGAGTTAGGTCGTGATTGTGGTTAACTCGTAGATCATTGGGTCGCGGAACTGTTAGGTCGTGGGCCTGGGATTGTGGTGGAGTTTGGTCGCTGGATGGGGTTAGGTCGTGGGGAAGGCTAGGTCGTAGGTCGCGGTGGTTGGTAGGTCGTGAAGGTGGGTCGCTCGTTCTTGAATCCAGGTATGTCACTGCATCAATTATAATATCTATCACACCATGATAATACCCTAAAATACTAATATTTAGCTTTAACAAGATAAACCTATCAAAAATAAATGCTTTTTTTGTTTTAAAAATAATAATACTAACTTTGGTTGTGTGATTGAGCTAGACCAAAAGATTGCATAACTCCACTGTAATTTTCAACGGCAGCAGCAAGTTGCTCCTTTAGCTTCTTTTCTTGAATTTGTGCTACCTTTTCCATTGCTATATGCTGATAAAAATTCATATATTGATGATACATGTAAACATAATATATATAAATTAGAAATATGGTAGCTACCTGAAAATAAGAATATTGGACTTTCTGATTTTACCACAGAATTAGTATCATTAGGTAGTCCAGTGAGAAGAAGTTTTGGAGTAGTGGTTCTTGTTTATAGACATGTATACATGAATTAAGTTAATAAATAAAGAAGTAAGGTATTCACTTCCACTATATATATAGAAAGAGGGAGAGTAATTAGATTGGTGGGATATTTGTATTTAAATGCAATATAGAAGGAATTGTAGTAGTAATTTGAACCCTGGTGGGGTGTGATAACTGATAAGATGTAATCAATACTCTATGCATGTTGAGGCATGTTTAGATCAGATGAAGAGATGTAAAAAGTGAAAACAGCAGTTAATAAATATGTTGTTTTTCCTTCTTCCAGTCTAAATATATTCATATTGTATATAATTATAGACAGGGCAATAAAAAGTTCCAATTAAGTGCACATATTTTCCTTTGATGAATTAAAATTTTAAACCATGTTCAGTTCTCGCTCTTTGGATTTTTTTTTCAAACTTCAACACACTATTTTAATGATAGTCTGAATAATACATAGGTCTAGAGTGGGAAATTTTTGCAAACATTTTTCAGGAAAATAAAATAAAAAATCAATAGATAGCTAAAAACATTCAAGAGTATGTTAAGAAGATGTTCTAAAGCAAAATAAGCTGCAGAACAATACAACTAGTAGCATAAAAGAATATATCTTCCTATTTGTAAATATATCTCTATTGAGAAGACTGAAATTTCAATAAATTAGAAATAAATAGATTCAGATTGATACCTAAACGTTGTCAATCAATTTATTCAACAAATTTTAGGTAACTAAATGGGGTAGTACTTTGTCAGTTAGTATCTGAAACAAGAGGACCGTATCTAAATTCCACTCTAACACCAAATTTTCAAACTAGAAAAGTGCAGCATGTTGTTGTGTCTGGACAAGATGGATCACTTTAACTTTTAATTGCCATCAATGACATATATATACTATGATTGTTTCATCCCAAATTAAGATGTAGGATTTGTATGTTTAACATACACACTCATTTATGCAACACGAATCACACCAAATAATCTTTACACTGATGAGCATGGCTTAAGGCCCAACACGAATGCATGCTTTGAATACGTGTGCAACATATAATGGCCCTATGAAATATCTACTCTGACTTCGTTCCATGTTTAAGCAATCCTGCAAGAAACACCACTTGCGTGCCTCGTTGATAGGGATGGCAATGGGGCGGGTCTAGGGTCCAAACCCGGTTGACCCGCCCCTGTTTTGGCCCTCCTAGACCCGCCCCATTGGGTCATTGGGGCGGGTAGACCCGTTCTTGGGAGCTCCGGGTCTAGGGTCGGGGCTTGGCTGACCTGCCCCAACCCGACCCGCACTACTGAGATCTCATAAAATTGGTTTAGTATTATAGTGATGGTTTGTTAATACACACTCACATGTATTTGTGTGTGTGATTATGACATGGATATTATAATGTTCCAATCAATAAGCTATAAAATTTTATAGTATTAAGCTGCATCATTGATATTATACAATAACATATGCATAGTTTTTTGAACTATTTGGTACACCATATTTTTATTATCTTCCCTTATCATTGGAAATACATTGTTATTTGTATTTAATGTATCATTTAGTAACAACAAATATAAATATATGTACATTAGTACACAATTTTGGATCGATAAAAAAAACCTCATCGGGTCTCGGGGCGGGGCGGGTCTACCCTGACCCGTATGGGTTTCGGGTTCGGGGCAAAATTTCGGACCCGCACCGGGTCTACGGGGCGGGTCCGGGGCGGGGTCTAAAAAACCCGGGGTGGGTCTGGGGCATAGAAAACCCGCCCCAACCCACCCCATTGCCATTCCTACTCGTTGAGTGTAAAAGAAGCAAAACCACTCAACCTAGCTTCGGCTTTCACATGATGTGTTTACATTTATACGATGATTTTAAGCTTATGACTTAATCCTTGGTTACAGATAAGTTTCACTGCAGCTTTGCTTCCTGTTGTATCACTAGCCTACATCGGACAAGCATCATATTTGATGAAATTTCTAGAAAATGTTGCAAATACTTTATACAAATCAATACCAAGTAGCACATCTTTAGTTTAACATCTTCACTAATTTTATATTTATATTTTATTGTTAATTACAAAGTTATAATATGATACATATAGTGTTCCTTCTATTTACTATAGGTAGAAATTATATTTCTTTTAGTTTTCTTTTTACCGTAACATCATTATTCCTTGCCAAGCCATTGACAATGTTGGAGAAACTGATGTGTGTTGTGTTTTGGACGTTGATGTAACAATGGCTTACTTAGGTTTTACCCTTGATGTCGAAGTTGAAATAAGTAGATGTTCATGTGTTTGTTTTCATATCCAAGTAAAAACATCCCTGATGTTTATATGATTTTAAAGATTAATTTACATTAATTAAAAAAAGGTGTCTATAAGTTCTATAGTTTAACAATGTTTTGAAAAAAAACTCATAGATACAAAAACAAGGAAAGAAATATTAATCTTATTTTCTTTAGAAAGCCAAATGTTATTTATGAAAAATAGTTACTTTTTCAAAGAAATATTTTATAGTAGTTATTATTATTTGGAACTAATGATATCTACAAATCAAATAAAGTGATACATATTATTATTTGGAACTAATGATATCTACAAATTTAAATAAGGTGCTCAATATATATTAACATCTATAGTCATAACATTTATTTAAGTGTAAATTATATAAGTAGTATTTTTGATAGTGTATTATAATGAAACACTATTATATGTTTGTATTTTTGGAATATATTTATCTTATGAACACAAGGCCTAGATGCAAAGAAAAGGTTACACACATAAGATTGTAATGAACATGTTTTACATATACAACTGAATGCACAAATGATCACTTTAAGTTTAAGCTAACATGTTTTACATGCACAACTGAATGTGATATGCTGTATAATATGCAATGTATTTCATCCTTAATTTAAGTCCTATCTAATTATTTTGATAATGATACCCACTTGCATTTGAAACTAAGGCCATGCACGCCACAGTTTGAAACTAAGGTGTGCCAGGCCTCAGTATCAAACTGAGGCGCGCCAAATTGAGGCCCGGTGCATGACCTCAGTTTGAAACTGAGGCAATGTGTGCCTCAGTTTCAAAATGAGGCCCGGCGCGCCTCAGTTGGAAACTGAGGCCATGCCTGCCTCAGTTTTAAACTGAGGCCTGGCACGCCTCAGATTTAAACTGAGGCCATACCGCAATGCCCGCCTCAGTTTCAAACCGAGGCATGCCCGCCTCAGTTTCAAACTGGGGCCTGGTTCGCTTCAGTTTTAAACTGAGGCGTGGTTGTTGAGCCTCTGTTTAAAACCGAGGCTCAGTTGCCTCGGCTTTAAACTAAGGCCAGTATGCATATATGAAGTACTTAATTTCAAATTAGCGTCCTTGCATATTTGCTTGTTTTATTTAATGTCGTTTATTGTTAAATCATGTGTTATCACCTTGATTACTATTTGTCATTCTTTTTAGTATAAATTTCAATTTTATATGATATTGAATGCATGTAGGCACTTATAGAAGAAGCAGAAGAAAAAAGGAAATTGGATGGTAGTTCTAGTGGCAATGATGAAGTAGAAGATCTTGAAAATGATCCAATTACGGAAGTTTTTGGTTCCGATAGAAAGAAAAATTATTTTCGAGCAAACCATGTAGACTTTATATGGCCAGAGTTTCTTATTCGGCATTTGTAGACTTTAACTATGAGCTATTTCTTATCTTTTGTTATTGCAATTTGATATTAGTATGGAATTGGCAAACTATGCATTGGTAACTTAATTATGTATTGAACTTAATTTTTGTTAATTGATATTCTATTTTATTACCATGATTATGAATATTGTTTATTGATATCGATTGGGTTATAATTTGCTAAATTAAGATAATATTTCATATTAAATATAGTCTACATTATATCTTTCAGCATTCACATTACCGATAAGTGTTTATTTGTTTATTTTTATTTGTAACACTTATAAGCGTTGGAAAAACATCTCCCAATGCTTATAAGTGTTACAAATAAATGCCCATGCCCCTATGGTGACACATATAAGTGTTACTGAAATTCTTGTTAATGCTTATTCTCGTTGGGAATCCTCTGTTTTAGTGTAGTGACGGCTCCCACTAGTCTTTATGTTTCACTAAACCCTAAGCGAAACATAGAATTCTTTCGACTTCACTAGTAGGTGTTTGGACTCGTATGCCTTGCGATTCTAACCTTGAGGAAAGCTCAACCAATCATAGGCTCGCATATGATGGATAACTCCTTATCAGTTGTATCACATACAGCTCATAACCCACGGTTCCTTGTCCTAATCCTGCCTTTACCTTGAGGAAAGCTCAATAAGTAAAGTGAGACTATTCACTCAGACCTATCATTTCGTGACGGCCTAAGTATGATGCATGTATCTTGTGGAAAGCTCAACAAATACGTGCAGTTATCTTACCTCGTCTATTAAATATATTAATAGTACTACACATAACATCCCTATCTTGAGGAAAGGTTGACAACTAAAGAGTATGCAAGTAATCTATTAATATATAAATGGTAGAGGACAGCTTTAGATTAAAGATTCACAGTTTATATGGAATAATGTATTTCTTATGAAATGCCCTTATGATTCAAGTGTCGGACACATCAAAAATCAATGTATAAGTACATATATGTATGTATTTATTCCTTAAGTCTATTTAAGATTTCTTTATTGTTCCACCTTTGGTTTATACATTTATATTATATAAGTTTTATTATTATATAGTTTTTATATTTTTAACTAACTTATATAATATTACATGTATAACATTAATTTAATTAAATATTATTTAATTAATTTCAATTAATTAATTTTATATTATCTTAATATAACATTTATATTATATATTTATTACATATCATAACCTTTATTATAGAACACATACATCTCATATATGTGTATTTTTATTTAAGTAAGTTACCTTTAATTAATTAATTTAATTATCTAACCTTTAATTAATTTATTTAATTAAACAATTTTAATTAAATTATATTTTCGAAAAATCATATTGTATACATACATGTATAATTATGATATCTTAAACGTTTTAAAATATCATAACATATATCAAACATATGTAATAAATGTGTATATATTTTCATTAATTAACTTACATAATTAATTAATTTTTTTTATTAATCTTATTGATAAATTTAAATTTTTGAAATTGATATTTAATATTATGAAACATTTTGAAAATTTTATTATACTATAACTTTTATAATATATGTCTATCTTATTTAAATTTAACTTTTAAATTTAAAGTCTTATATTTTAATTTTCAAACAATTTTGAAAATTAGCATAAGGCACAATTCAAATTTGGATCATTTCTATTAGGGACGGCCTTTGGACCATGAGCTTAATAGTTAACCCTACATAGTTAATTTAAACCATATATGTTATTGGGCTCTGATACATTGTTGAAACTGGACCAGCAAGCAGCGAAAGTTATGAGAGAATTTCAAATTCTTTTAACCTATTGGATTTATTGGGCCTATAAAGTCTAATTCATTTATTAAATTTCTATATATTATTTAAATAAAATCTTCTATTTAATTTAATTCATAAATTATATAATTTTATTTAATTTATATATTGATATATATGTGTCTGTGTGCGCGCGCACGCGTGCGCGCGCGCGTATTCCCGTGCATGTGTAACATATCAACCCGTGTAGGATATAACTTATCTGGGTATAGATGTTGGGATTTACATCGCAACAGGCACATTAGCTCATCCAACATGCAAAGTATATGTTGTCCAAATAATGCATATATATAAACTATTATAAATACATATGTTAAGTTAGTTTAAATAATTATATATGTGTATATATAATATATTAAAAATATATAAATAAATATTTGTAAATTTACCGTCTTATAAATAAAATATTAATATTATTTATATAGATATTATATAATATATCGATTTAAATATATAGGTTATTTTAAATATTAAATATATATTTATATTTTTAAGCTATGAATAATATATATAATAATAATAAAATAAAATTTTAATATATATACATACACAAATATATTTATAATATATATATGTATGTATGTATTAATTAATTAAATTATTCAGGATAAAAAAATATTTTTTATTTCCAGGTCATGCGCACAGCACCAAAAAAATTATTTTTTAATTTTAATTTTAAAATGCATTGTTAATTAAATATTCATTCAAAATTAACAAAATATTAATAAAAATTAATTCTAAAATATTTATTTCAAATTTTAAAATTCAAAAAATATATTCTAACTGATATTTTATGTCATGAAGAATTTTTACACATTTTTTTGCTTAAGTTTATTTTTAATAATTTACTTAATTACAGTCAATTTAAATAATTAAATTTTAAAAATAGGAAAAATAATTTTTTTTATTTTTCATTTTTAGGTAAAAGCTTATCTGGTGCTAGTATAATTTTATAAAATTTAAAAATAATTTTCATGACAGTTTCTAATTAATATAATTTATTAATAAAGTAAATTGATTCAAATAATATTAAAATATTATAAAAAATTTATTGTTTAATATTCAAAATTTATATCACTATAATACATTGTAAACAAAATTGTATTGCTTATTTTAACAATGATATATTGATGTAACTAATAATAAGCTATATATAGTAATTAAAATACTATATATATATATATATTAATTTAATAAAATATAAAAATTATATTATTTTTATATGTCTGCACTAACCAGATATAAATGATAATAAAAACCGTTATTTATTTAAGAATATATATATATATATATATATATATATATATATGCATATAACAGAACTAATTTGTGACAACATTGCTTGCATATCAAAATCATCACCTATTTAACAATATAATACACATATACATATATGATAAAACATTATACTACTAATTATTAACTATAAAAATCATTCTTTAATCACAGAGCCTTGGAGTTTACCTTAAAAATATTAATTGTGACACCCCTAATTTTGATTAACATTATTTAGGATATTTAATTAGATAAATAAGATAAAATAATGGAGAACGATAAGGAGATTGAGATTTGGTAAATATAATGGATTGAGCCTTAATTACTGAACAAATGGAATTAATTAGAACATTAATAAGAAGGAGGATATGCCAAGGGCAAAATAGAAATAAGTTATAATTCCTAATACATATCCTTAACTCCTTCTCCCTTGTTCACTTCATTCACACAAACAAAACAAAAAGAGCAAGGCCAGACATAGCTAAGGGGTTCAAGAGAAGAAAATCTTAGGGAATCAAGACTAAAGCTTAAAGGAATCGAATTAAATACAAATCTTAACCTTCTTACACCATCCAAGGTGAATAATAGTTATCTGTCTCATATTTTACTTGTTATTTTCAGTTTTAAGTATAAATCCAAATGTTTTGATGTTATTATGCCATGTTTTAAAAGATTAAATGATTATATGCTTATTGATGAATATTTGGATTTATTTATGAAATTAGTTAATAGGTTTAAGTGTGAAAACCTTATGATACCCAAATGACTCAAAATTTTGAGATGAAGTTAGAAATATTATTTTAGAAGTGGGTTTTTAATTTCATAATTTTCTAAGCAAAGGGGAATTTATTATGAATTTCCTAAGTGAATAAAATGGATTATTTTGGATTTTAAGTAGTAAAAATAATTAAATATGGTTTTTGGGTATCGAAATTTGTATATGTTAAAGAATATAATAAATCAGATTTATTATGATTTTTGGGAATTTTTCCCAAGTGTTTAAGATGGATTATAAATTTATTTTGTTGGAAGGGCTTAAATGTTAAACTAAGATATTAATATAAGGTTGAGGGTTTGTAAAGGTTTTGGAAATGATAAATCTGCTCTATGGCAGTTCTTGTAAAAGATTATGGTAAAGAAAACCGTTTTGCTAAAAATTACAGTTTTACCTTGCTGAAGTCATCGTCGCCGAAGGCATTAGTGCCGCCCTTATACGTTGCCGACTTTGATGATGCGTAGGATATCATCTAAGTGTTATGGAACGAATTCACATAGATTTGCGACGACGTTGGCACATATGTCCTCGCCTTCGATGGTGTCGCATGTACTTCTAGCATTGACTTCAAACTACTTCGTCATAAGTCATCCTTGTCAACATGGACCTTAAGGCATTGCCGCCTATTTTACTTCGACGATCTAGTGTCATGTTTCATCCTTACCAACTCTAATCATTTCCGCCTAACTCTTTAAACCATTTTAAAGTAGCTATGTCGTCGTCGTCGACATAAATGCAAAATAGCCATACTAAGGCCGCATTTCATTTAAAGCTTTGCCGTCAAAGACCTACCAATGCACCACCCTTTATTTTTAGTTAAAAGATTTTAACACTTTACAAACCTGTGAAACTCGATACTATGATATGCGATGTGGATGACATCGACTATATAATCTTATATTTTAAATATCTTAGATTTTAACGTATTTTGTTATTAAAGAGGGGCGACGACCCCTAGTGGTGTGAATAACGCCGAGCTTCACCAAAAGATAACTTTATTTAGTTTTGGCTTCATAGCCTATAGGTTTTGAGAGTCCATAACCTCTAAGTGACTTCGAATTTCATCAATAAAGTTTTATAAAAGTATATATCATGGCATAAATATTTTGGGATCAATAAAGGGCTATATTTTCCTTGTTTTAAAGTATGATTTCAAGGGTTAAATCATTTGCACAGGTTTTGTTTTCAAGGAAATAGAAAATGTTATTTTGCCTAGGATTTTTACTAAAGTGATTATTGTTCTTATCACTTTTGGATAGATTGTGATAGGATGAATTGACTCAAGGATTAGAAACTAGATTGATCTAGTATAGGGTAGCACCCTATACTTCAGCTGTTAGCCCCTAGCTAATATAAGTCTAAAATTCCAGTGTGTAGGGCTTTGTCACGGGTAAGACTAAAAGTAGGTTTACGCATAGAAATGAATACATAAAGATAAGATAGGTTATAGGTTGGCTTGCAAACCCTGTAGGTTTATAGTAAGCCTAGAAAAACTACAAGATTGACAAATAGTCAGTTAAACACTCGGATAAGTATATTTGGACAGATCATCCTGTTTTCTTCTAACAGTCAATTAAGAAATTTGTTATATTTGGTAGGCACGAGTCAGCCATGTTGGGTAGTAGTAATGAAAACTAAACACTGGGATTGATAGTGTTAACTCGCATTTTTCCAAGACAGTACATGGGCGGATTTAACCCCTAGCCCCTTTATATTAATATCCCAAATGTTAGAACATTAGACTTCACGATCATTAAGGCAGAAAGCCCAGAGAGATGGTTACCAGGATTGGAGATCGATTATATTTGGAACTATGAACAATAGTTGGATAGATTCGGATGAACAACACTCAAAAAATGGCTAAGTATGGAATTAGCACTCCCTTTAGGAGAGGGATCAGATCAGAATATTCACTCTACAAAAAGGGATCGGAATAGAGGGATCGGAATACTGGGATTGGATTGAACAAGATGGACACAACCTAATGATGATTGCTCCATAACTCAACAACCACAAGGCAGATTGAAGTGAAACTTTGAGAACAAGAAGAGGGGACCCTAGAAAGTCTACCCTAGGGATCGCATGACAAATAGAGCCACTCAGAGGGATCGGGTATGATCCCTCTATCCCCTCTATATGGATCGGTCCCTATCCCTATTCAAGGATCAGTTTAGTTGAGTTTGCAACGATGATCAGTCAATAACTCAAATCTACAAAATCTATCAACGTGAAACTTAGAGTACAAGCATATTACAACACAAGGAACACACCATAAGGATCGCAACCCCAAAGGAGCAACTTAGAGGGATCGGCCCCTTTCTCTATATAGAGATCGACCCCTATCCCTATTCAGGGATCGGCTTAGTTGAATTTGCAGTAATGATCGATCAATAATTCAAGATCCATAAATGCGATCGACATAAATTTGGAGAGCAAGAAGACAACATCATTGGGGACCCACCATAGGGATCACATCCTATGATTCCACCAAAATAGGGATCAGCATCGATCCTTATTATGGGCTTTGGTGGGCCCTAAACTTTATGTACAGGCGCGTCTTAGCTTCAAGGTTCCAGACTCGGGTTTTAAACGAGATATTTTCACGTCTTCTCTTATAAATACACCAGGCACTGCATCAGCAAAGAGATCTTCTTTCTGCTTTACTTCATCTTCTACCTAGGTTATACTCTGTCATTTTTATTCTTAAATTTTATGGATTTGTAATTGTAATCAGCAGTATAAACTAATAAAAGTAGAATCTTTGGAGTGGACATAGGCTGGAGTTAGCCGAACAACTATAAATCTATGCCTGACTTTATTTGCTTTCTATTTTTAATTTTATTATTCTTCAATTTATACTCTCTTTATAATATTATCTGAGATCTATGGCTGGATACTGGTGCTTTCACATAACTGGGTGTTAGTGGCCATTTTCGACGCCAACATTTTGGTGCTTTCACTGAGAAAACTAGCCCTTACGGATTTGGAGTTTAAATTTGGAATCAACTAGAGAGCTTAGATTTGGAGCAATGGTTAGACAATCAACAAAGAGAGCACTACCGAAAAGAAGCCGCCATGGAGGGAGTCATGAGGCTTCCTTGGGAGCTGGAGCTAATCAAGCATCTATCTACATCACGAAGGATGAAACAGAAACGATGATGGATTCTATGCAGGAAAGGATGCTAAAAAGATAGAAGGAGATGATGCATAATTTACGCCGATAAATTGGATAAGCTGATGCATAAAACCAAAGGAATAGAGAAGCAGGAGGTAATGACAACTTAGATCAAAGTGTTGAAGCAATCAGAGTCGCTAGAAATCCGAACCGGGAACGTAAAGACAAAGCTATTGGCCAAAGGAATGGAACAGAGCAACCAGAGGCAGTCCCCGGCCATCCAAGAGGAATCGACCACGATCCCCAAAGGCTTAGGGGCATGCCCCCCAGGTATAGTCAATCGCGATGCTGGAGGACCTACGGTCGATCTCATGGAGCTTGTTGCGAATCGAAATTTGGATGCACATCCGGAGGAATACATTTCAGAATTCCCTCGTGGACTCGGGAGGCAATTCAAAAATGATGATAAGAGACTACCACCGGATGACAATGACAGGTTTGCAGAGATGATCAGGCAAGCTATGGGTGAAGGATTCATGAACATGGATCTGGAGGATGTAAATAGAAGACTATTCTCCTCTACTCGGCTTACCTAAAATATCTACTATTTCATCATCCTACTTTTTCTCAAGTCCAATTCGGTCCATCAATGTTGGCCTAACCTTCATTGATGCTAAATAGCTTAGATTGGGTTTTGTTGGCAGTTGGAAGTTGAAATTCGAAAGGAATTCCAACTGCCTCCACTCATACTTAGCACTTAAGGTAGCATGCCTCCAGCTAAGCACATCAGCAATGACATTTTCTTTTTCGGGGGTATATTGTATCCTAAATTCATATGATGCTATAAACTCCATCTAGTTATGCTACCTAAGATTTAAATCTTTTTGGGAAAATAGGTATTTGAGCGATTTGTGGTCAGTGAACAACTCAAACCTCTCTCCCAAAAGATAGTGCCTCCACATCTTTAAGGCAAAAATGATAGTCGCTAACTCTAAGTCGTAAGTTGGGTATCTCTTCTCATGGTCCTTTAATTGCCTACTAGCATAAGCTACCACCCTTTCTTCTTGCATAAGAACTACTCCTAATCCTATGCCACATGCATTTGTCTAAACTGTAAAATACTTCATCCTATCGGGAATGGTAAGTACTCGTGCACTTGTCAATAGTTCCTTTAACTTCTTGAATGCTTTAGTGCATCTTTCATCCCATGCAATGACTAGATTCTTCTTGGTTAAGCGAGTTAGAGGGACTACTATCTTTGCAAAGACTTTTATGAATTTTCTATAGTAACCCACCGACCTGAGAAAACTCCTAACCTCTGTGGCATTCTTCGAAATCTTCCCATCTTGAATAGCTTCCAACTTGTGAGGTCTATGGATAATCCCTTTTCGGAAATAATATGTCCAAGAAATATCATATTTTATCTTTTAAAAGCGACACTTTGAGAATTTGGCTTTAAGTTGGTGTCTTCTCAAAGCCCCTAGTATCTCCCTTAAGTGATTTTCATTCTCTCCTTCACTCTTGGAGAATACTAAGATGTCATCAACAAATAGTATGACAAATTTATTTACTTATCCCCTAAATAATCTACTCATCAAGTCTACAAAGTACGCAAGGGAATTTGTTAATCCAAATGGCATCACTTCCCATTCATAAAATCCATTCAGAGTGGTCTTCAGCTTGTTGTACTCTATTATCCTCAATTAATGAAATCCAGTAGCCAAGTCCAATTTGGAGAAGATTTTGGCTCCTACAAGTTGATCAAACAAGTTGCCTATTCCAGGTAAGGGATGCTTATTCTTCTTAGTCAACTTGTTAAAACTCTATAATCGATGCATAGCCTTAGTGAGCCATCTACCTTAATGGCAAAGACAACAGGGGCTCCCCATTTGAAGTACTTCAATGAATGAATCCTTTCTGCAACAGCTCCGAGATCTGCTTATTTAACTCTCTCCTTTCTTTAGGGGCCATGTGTCTTAATGGTAGAGCGACTAGTCTAGCATCCTTCTCCAAATCAATCATAAACTCGATATTCCTTTAGGGTGGGAGACTTGTGACATTTTGAAGATATCAGAAAATTCTCGAACTACGGGCACTAATGAGAGCTCATCTTGTGATAGGTTCATCAAGTATAGATAGCTTAACTCAACTGAATTTTGGGTGTATAGTGAACATCTATATCTTTTCCCCTACAGCTTTTTAACCATACAACCTTTCTATTGAAATCTAAGATAGCCCCGTAGTATGACAACCAATCATTCCTGCTAAAAGTCCATACCCCTCAAAATTAAGAACATACGCGTTACAAATAAAATGATGTTACATATGTCCACAACCAGGTCTTTACAAATTAAAGCAAGGTGAGTCAACCCTCCAATAGGATTTGATACTACTATATGTAGCGCCATCTCAACCAACGTGAGTCAAACCTTCAAGGTGAGTCAACCCTGCAAGGTGAGTCATCTCAACCACCGTCTCATATGTAGCGCTGATGGGTACCTTGGTCAAAAGTAATTCCCTAAGTGGGGAGTTCAGAACTTTGACAAATTTCATGGCCTTTTATTGGGGGTATCAATCAAATTATCCCAAACTTAGCCAATTCTGTGAATCTATTGATATACTCCTTCAAAGTGGAGTCTCCATGCCTAAGTTGATAAATCTCTCCAGTTGCAACTTCACCTCAGCCTGTGACATAAATCATAACTCAAATCAGTTTTTGAACTCATCCTAAGTGATGATTCTATCAACATTTTCCTCAGCCATAATCCTTCACCAATTTAAGGCCTCGCCTTTAAGGTGCCATGCCATCATTCTCTGCTTAATATGGTCCTCCCAACCACGCTTCCAAAATATTATCTTACATTTGTTTATCTAGGCCTTTGCCCCCACAAATCCTACTACTCTCGTATACAACTTTCCACCCATGTTTTGGAAATCCTTTCACATTTTGCGAAAGTCTATGGGGCAGGATGCTGCTTCAACAGGTGGGGCAACGGTGCTGCAGGTGTAGCTAGTTCAAGAACAGGAACTTACCCTACATACCTTAGGTATTGTCTGAACCATTCAGGAATCCCTCGGATAGTCGGTACCTCTTGGGAGGGGTTCGCAATCTCAACAGAATGATTTTTAGCCATAATCTACTATCTTTAGGTTAAACTTTTAGTCATAATTTCCTAAGATAGTATTATATGCTGAAATAAAGATTTACCTAGAGTGTTTTCGTATGTTCAAAATAATATATATATATATAGTAGAGTTTTTGAAAAATACTTTCAAAAACAACAAGTACGCCACTCATACGTATACCTATCACCGTTGATCGGGTAACCTAAGCTACGATACCAAATGAAACAAACGCTTCGGAAAGGGCCTAATTTTCGATATAGCAAAGCCCCATCAAACCATAGATCCATTCCAAAGCTAGCTGTTGGTTGGTAAAATTGATAAAGAACAATACACAGAGTTATCTATTTACAAATTTATAATATCACAACGGAAGGATAAAATATAATATCAGAAACAGTACCTATTTTATTAAAAACTCAAATGTCAGAAACATTCAACACAATACCACATAATGCTGCCAAATATCCATAGTGCAATACTATAAAATACATTATCATGTCTAAATGGGTATATCAGAAATACAATAACAACAAAAGTAGATAATAAACAACTGCTACAAGTCTCGGTCTCTGTCACCAAATTCTACATTTGCATCATCTTCTCTAACCTGTATTGTAATAAGGAGGAGTCAGAACAACAATGTCTGGAAAATAAAATTTTGAGCCTTTCTATAATAGTATTTGGGCAGCATAATTTAAATAAGAATACGTCTTATGCATCCTAGCTATATTCTATGTAGATTTCTCCAACTATAAATCCAACTCTATAACCTATACCCTTTCCAATCCAACTCATTAACCCATCTCCAACTATAGTCCAAAGGCCATTCCCAGTCCCATGCATATACCGGCAATAATGTCCTAACCATGTTAAAGATAGTACCCAAGTCACTTAATTCCTTTTAAGTGGGAGCTAGGCAGACTCTGATCATTTAATGCTTCATTTTAGGCAGGTCCCCGTCATTTACTACCTATTTCGAGGCGGAATTCTCTTGATACTATCTAGTCAACATCACACGGAATATCATCAAGCCACTTAATACTTCTTTATAGGAGAGGCGGACCCTATAATAGCTATTTAATACCTCAAACCCGAAGCAGTCCCTTCTCGTGATATCCACTACCATGCCTAATCGCTATCACTAACCATTTAACACTTCCTAAATAGGGAGGAGGTCGGCCCATAATTAGCCACTTACTACCTTCAACCCCGAAGTAGATCCTACATATTTTGACCCATAACCCAAATTGTGAAGTCTCACATTAGCCCAACCATTCATAGTTACTGGTAGTCAGATTAGCTGGGCAGGTTTATCCTATAGAATTTGGGACTAACCTCGCATTTTTCATGGGTACTTATTATAGGCGTTGTCTCACATCAGCCCCAAAGTCGTACTGGTGGTAGCCAGATTAGCTGGGCAGACTTCCGTGTTTTTTTGACTAAACGCGCATCCCTATAACTTAACCACAATTTTCACTCACCTAACATACTACCATATACCTCACCGCATTCCACAATATAATTGTCCTTGATTATCTTGCTTCTTTCCAAAGAGGGATTTAATATTAATTAATAACCTATTTACCATGCAATTAAAAAGCTATTAATTAAATGTTATTTATACGCTAATGTGTGTGTGTGTTGCGCCTAAAATATTTCTAATCATACGAAGATTACACCCTATGTTAATTGTTTAAATGTCAAAACTTTAAATTTATAAAGTCCAATTCCATATCAACAAACATACCATATACCCAATGTCCTCAATCCAACAACAAACTTGTATAAAAATAAAAACCGTACTAAACGTATTTTATACTAAAATAGTAGAATCTCCATTAATAGAATTGCAATTCAAATCCATTTACACTCTATATATAAGAATGAAAAAGGGAATTTCCATTTAAATTACAGAAATAGGCAGTGCAAACTACAAACAAAAGAATCTATACCTTACAAACCATTTCCTAACTTATTTCTTTTCAAAACCCCTAATTAAATCCAAAGAAAAAAGGAAGAAGTGAAATAGAATGTAAAATATTGAAATTGCAATAACCAAAAAATTCCACTATTTTAATATAGAATAATTGAGATTCTAACTTAAGAATTGACATTTCTTTTTAGAGGAATTTTGGGGTTTTAGTTTGATGGTTTCCTAAACAAAATTCCCCAAGGCATATATCAAATCGAAGTTATACTATACAATTGCTAAAATAAGAAAAACTAAGATTCCCACTCATAAAAGATCCTTAGCTATTCCTCTTGGATTTGTTTACTCCTTCTTTCAATCTCTTTCTAGATCTCTCCTTTTAGAAATATATAACAAGGGAATTTTATATGAATTAGATCCAAAAACTTAGGGATTTGAGGAGAATAGAATTAGAAACTGAATATTGAACACCTAAAATTCCTCACCTTAAACCCTAAAGAATTTCTAAATCTTGATGAAGAGAGGGACCGATAGAGTTTCGCTTAGTTCCCAAATAATTTTAATTTGAATTCCATTTAAATTAAATTGAATTCTAAAACTTTAAACATCAATAACATTTTTATTTCAGCTTTATATTCAAAACTTTATATATGAAAATTGATCAGAAAATTGTCATGAATGCATTGGCACAACTTTCATGCTCAAATTCTGACATTTACAAAAAATAATTTAGCATATATTAATTAATTAATTTCTTACTAATTTTTTACAGGGTATTACAATAGGTATGAATTCAGTTAACGATTATTTTTAAACAATTCAAATATTAATCTTCACACTTTACCTTAGCTAGAGGTGTGATAGTTCATTCGAATTCATTGCTTACGAAACTCTTCATTAAAATCATATTTTATATTTTCTTAAGTGGTATCTGGTAGTAACGATTATTCATGCCGATTTTCTTCCTCAAAACTATATTTCTTTTAGACATATAGAATTTAGTTTCAGTCAAAATTCCAATAGCATCCATATTTAGCTTAGTTAGTCTAAATATAAAGTCCTTGGTTTAATAATAACAATTATTATTAACTACACAACTCTGACGACTTTGACTTTGAGTTGACTACAGTTGACCGTGATAATAACTCTTATAACCAAGGACAAGAATTGTCTATTAAATAGTTTTTCACTTCTAATGTTTTAATTCAGATGCAACTATAGTCACTCGATGGATCGTTATGCGATGATTTAACTATAATCAAAGTGGAATATCTGCATTGAAGTTCCATGGCATTCTCAAATTGAGGGAACTGTGTAACATCATCACTTCGAGATCAACATGCCTTGATGTACTCTTCGATTCGATATACAAAGGATGGGAGATCAATAAATGTAAAATTAGCTTCGACAAATTGGCTCTAGGATGTGCGGAGTTGCATTATTGCATTGGTATTGGGCATAAGTCAATATGGTGGGCACAATAATTGGATTAAGGTGGTATGTTAATATGAAGAAAATAAAGAAGAAAATAGTGCAAAAAATGACTAAGGGTTCTGTTCGGCAAATCAGTTTGGAATATGAGGTGCTCGGGGTGACCAAGAGAAATTTGGAATGGAATTGGAAAAGCATGTGGATAACTTCGAACCAAGGTTGGATTAACGTGGGTCAAGTTTTGGTTCGATGGAGCATTGGTTTGGCATTAGGTATGCTTGGGGTGAATTCAATCTAGGGCATGAAAACACGGAGGCAACTCAGGTCCAAGGGTGGAAATTTGTAGTTTGATAGTAAGTAGCGAACCCAGAACTCAGTTCAGGGGATTGCTTCGGGTCGATGCACCAAAAACTACAGGCCAAAATCCGATAAACCTAAGAAATTCATGTGAATCAGTGGTAGGAATGATAATGGGGTGGGTTGGGGTGGGTTTTTTATGGTTCGGTCCCGCTTTGTAGACCCGTTGTGGGTTTGGAAATTTTCCTCGAGCACAAACCAGTATAGGTCTGGGTTGATCCGCCTCGCCTCAAGCCCCAATGAGGCTTTATGTATTAATTCAAAATTGTGTACTAATGTATATTTATTTATTTATTTATATTTATTGTCATTAAATGATACATTAAATACAAGTAACAATGTGTTTACAATGATAAGGAAGATAATAAAAATAAGGTGTACAATGAAAATTTAAAAAAATATGCATCTATTATTGTATAATTATTAGTGACACGACTTAATATTATAAATTTTTTATAGCCTATTGATTGGAATATTATAATATTCATGTCATGATCATTTATATCTAAGAAGATTAACAAATCGTCATTATAGTAATAAAATAGTTTCATGAGATTTCAGTAGTGTAGGTCGGGTTGGTGCAGGTCAGTAGAGCCCTGACCCGACCTTAGGCCCGATGGTCTCAAGAGCGGGGCATGGGTCTACCGCCCCGATGACCCGATAAATCGGGTCTAGGTGGACTAAAATAGGGGCAGGTCTATCGGATTCGGATCCTAAATCCATCCCATTGCCATCCTTTGCTGGTAGGGATTCAGGGAAACTTCGGGACTACTTCAAGGCTAGTTGCGGGGGGTGACGCGGGAGTAACTTCAGTTTGATATAAGATTTTTTAGGATTTCCCTAGTATGACTTTGGGACTTTTGTGAAATAACCAAAGGAAGTTTAGGACTTCACCAACTCGACGATGGAAGTTATTTTGATGGTACGAGGAGGCACATTCGATGACGTAAACCAATGGAGTGGAATGTAGTGTGTCCTAGTATATATTCGTGTGTTGAAGGGATTGTTTATAACTCTGGATGTGATGTTTTTTGTGAGGCAAGGGTATGTGAGGATGCTCACCTGTATACCCTGGACCTATGTGATGATTTGACTTACTTAGTAAGGGAAATACCTATGTGATGGTATGTGATCTAGCAACAAATCGAATTGCGATGTGGTGTGTCACCGATCTTCATGATGATTGTACGGGGTTATCATATATTCAAGAGTATCTTTGTAACGACCCTAATTTTGAGTAACCTTATTTAGGAATTTAATTAGTTAAATTAAATAAAATAATGTAACGATTAGGGGATTGAGATTTGTGATTAATAGAAGGGTAGTCGTGCCCATTAAACAAATAAACTAAGGGAATTAAAATGAATTAAGTTAGGATAAGTAGGCAAGGGCAATATAGGAATAAGTATACTCTTATATCCTAAACCCTTAACCCACATTCATTTTACATGTTCAAAAAAACCTAAACTTAGAGGCCGGCCACCATTAAGGGAAAACAAGAGAAGGTTTCAAGAGGAAGAAGTTAATCAACTATATCCAAGATCGAATCTCAACTCCTTAATCTCAAGCTAAAGGTGAATAATAACTACATCTCATGTTTTTAATTGATTTCAGTTTTAGATTATATCCGAGCTAATTTGCAAATGTTTTGCCATATTTTGAATGTTAAAAATGGAGATATACGCTTGTTGATGATTTATGCTATTTTATATAGATTTTATGATACGTTTTAATGTGAAAACCTTATTAAATGACATCCAAATGCCTTGCAATTTTAGAATAAGGTCATAAATGATATTTTGGAAATGGGTTTCAAATTTCATAATTTTCTAAATTAATGTGGATTTATTATGAATTTTCTAGTGAAGAAAATAGTTATTTTGGGTTTAAATTAATAACGGCTATTTTATGATGATCTGGCAAAAATTAATATATGTTAGAAAACATATTAAAAGTGATTTATATAAATTTTTCCTAAGTGTTTTAATAAGTATATAAAACTATTTAACGTATGGGACTAAAAATGTTTTATATATTTATAAAAGAAGAAGGGGCATTTTGTAATAATTTAAATTGTTTATTTCAGAAAGTACATTTAGAAAAGAAATTAGCAATTAATCATGTTTTGACAAACAAGGCAGGTTAATTGAAAAGAATTGCTTTAAAAAGTTAAAAATCAGTTTAAACATGTTTTTTACATGTTTCGCCACTTTCGGCACCTAGCTTTGGACTAAGTACTTCCACCTCCATCACCATCGAAACCAATGTGCATGGTATTAAAGACTTGGTATGCAGCGAATTAGACTGAGGTGAAAGGCACGTAGTGGAAACAACGTGTTCCAAAAGGGTCGAAGCCTTACTTTGTTTTTAAATGAAAATGCGCCTACTTTGCTTTCAAAAGGAATGCTTTCGACTTAGTTAGCTTTCGACTTGGTTAAATGGTTTTAAGGAATGGTTTTGAAAGAGGTTGTGCCTTTGTTTTAAGTAAATGCTTTCGAAGGGGCCGAAACCCCTTGCTGCCGCATTTTTCCTTTCGAAGCAAATGGTTTTGAAAGGGTTACTTTGTTTTTGAAACTTAACCACTTCTACAATGCTTTCGAAGGGTTGTTTTCGACACCATCACTTCTTTACTTAGGAAATAGCTTTCGGAAGAGTGCTTTTGACCTAGTTACTTTATGACCCTTTGTGCTATTGAAAGTTATACCCAACTATTTTTGAAAGGAAATGTTTTAAATGTTTTCGAAAGGTTATTCCACATATTTTAGTTGAACCCAAATGCTTTCGAAAGGTTTGATTTTATGACAAGGATTTAGTGATTTCGAAAGGTTTAAGATAAAGGTTTTGAAGGGGTGGTTCCCCAAAGGTTTCGAGAGGTTTTAAATGGAAGGTTCCAATGATTTCAAAAGGCAATGTATACAGTGTTTTGATAAGATGATGTCTAAGGTTTTAAAGCTTTCGAAAGAAAGTTTTTTCAACGTATTCGAAAGGTTTATTAAGAATGGTTTCGAAAGGTATGTTTGGCCTTTCGGCCTAAAGTTTTACTTGGTTTTGAAAGGGATACTGTTTGCACAAAAAATGGACAAACACCTCAAAGTCGTATGATCTAGTAAATCTTATGTCGTTCTTAGTGATTTGGGTGATTTATGCAAATATATGAAAAATAGGGGCTAAACTGTAAAAAGACACGCAGATTTATAGTGGTTCAGCCAGAATGTGCCTACGTCCACTTTATATGTTATTTCTCTTCTCTTGTTTAGATTACAAATACAAAGCTTTAATACAAGTAAAAGAAAGTTGTTTGTAAGTTCTTTTTGTGCTTGAGCTCTCAAGAACTTGTCCCCCATTGTTGTACCCCTGCCCCTCTATTTATAGAGTGAGGCTGGGAGCAGGGGTCTTGGATGTATATAGCTGCTGGTGGGCTTGGGCTGATGCAATCTGGCCTGGTGGAATTGGTCCGGTTTCCCTTGGTTCGGCGGAGGAAATTGAGTGGACCGGTAGAACTTTGGTTCGGTGGAGACTTCATTCGGTGGAGAGCTTTGTTCGGTGGAGACTTCATTCGGTGGAGAGCTTTGTTCGGTGGAGACTTCATTCGGTGGAGAGCTTTGTTCGGTGGAGAGCTTTTTTCGGTGGAGAGCTTTGTTCGGTGGAGAGGAGGGGTTGAAGGGATTGACGCCGAATGGGTTGGTTCGGTGAGGCATTCGGAAGAAGGAGGATGGGTTGGTAGCATAGGGAGAGAGATGGTTTGGCAGTAGCCTTAGTTTGGTGATGAGAATTCGTCCAACACTTGCCCCCCAAAGTAGGGCATGTGTGTGTACATGGCGTGCTTTGTTTTCCTGTAGTTGAGATAGTTTCGTTCGGTCTTGGGCATGCCAGATCAGTTGGTTCGGTCGGTATGTTTCGCCTATAAATAAGGGCCACAGGTTGCTTTTATTGTATCGAGATAGCCGAATCAATCTGAGTGCCGAATCAGTCCGAGTGCCGAATCAACCTAAGAGCCGAATCAACCTAAGAGCCGAATCAGTCTGAGTGCCGAATCAACCTAAGAGCCGAATCAACCCAAGAGCCGAATCAACCTAAGAGCCGAATCAGTCTGAGTGCCGGATCAGGTATGTTCCCTTTTGCCGAATGTGTTCTTATTATGGACTACCGGACGATCTCTTGAGATCCCAAGTACCGAATGATTTCAATGCCGGATAGCAGGATGCCGAATGGTCTTGGAAAACTTGTCATTTCTGGGAGTTTAAGCGAACGAATCCTTAGCTTGTTATGTTTTGATTATGACTCGAATTCTAGACTGTATGCACCCGTCGGTTTATGTTTCCATCCCCCCTTGTTCTAACAATATGCTTTTTCGGTGTTTGCAGATAAATGTCTCGAAAAGCATAAACTCGATCAGATAAAAAGAAGTCCCAGGGCGAAGGAGAATCTTCCGTAGTGCCCCCTGCTCAGCCAGGACCAGAACGTCACGGACCTGCCCCGAGATCACTAGTGGACGGGTACGGCCCTCGGGAGCTTCTGAACTCCCCGCCCGATTGCTTTCCCAGCTCCCTCAAGGTGGAGCAGCTTGATGTCATCTCCCGTTCTTTCGGAATTGATAGGGCGCGCATGCTGTTGCCAGGGAGAGAAGTTATGCCATATGACCCTCCCGAAAGGTACTTTGCCTACAGCAGATACCATTGCATGTGTGGTGCCATCCCGCCTCTTAATGCTTGGGTAGTCAGCTTTCTTACATATCTAAAGGTGGCCCTATTCCAGCTCCAACCCAACTCTTATACTATACTGGTGAGCCTCTTCGTCATCTTTTAGAGGAAGTATGGGTGTGCTCCTTCCAACCGGGAGATCCGGTACTTATATAATTTGAGGGGCTATAAGAAGGGGTCCCCATACGTCAGCTTGGAGTCAGCTGTAACCTTCAAGCCGGTCTTGGATCTGTATTCTAAGTACAGCATGTTCAAGAAGGAGTGGTTCTTCGTCAGGGACGACTCTATTTCCATTCGGCGTTTCACCTCTGGATGTAAGTCGACGCTTTATTTATAATTTCCATTCTGGTTGCGATGCTTCTTCTCATACGTTTTCATTTTTTGCTAGCGATAGGTGGCTTTGCGGTTGTGGAAACTAATCGCCTGGTTCAGATGGCGGCTGAGATAGAAGCTATCCCCGGGAGAGATAGATCAGCTGCTTACCTGATCAGAAATGCGACCCTTCTGGAGTAGAATTTGATCCTTCCACAGCAGTCAGTAGTCAAGCAGAGGGAAACGGCGGAGGAGAGGGCGGCTGCTCAAGCTAAGGGAGGTATCACAGTAGAGAGTGGCAAGAGGAAACCTTTCACAAAACCTCCAGTTGTCGGAGGTACGAAACTTAAGAAGTCGAACGGTCCCTCCCCCAGCACTTGTCCAATTACTCAAGGGGAGGAAGATGTGGAGGAGGAGAGAGGTGAGGGTGGAGATGACCGGGAAGGTGGTGATGGTGGCGATGGCATCGGGGCCTTGCTTCCTGGGCAAGCAGGCGAGATTCAGGAGTGGACGGATGATGCATTCCGCCAAGCTTTCGAGGGGCTGGACGGAGAATCGGCTTCGGTAGAGAAATCCAGGAAAGTTGACAAGGCCGAGACCGGTGCAAGCGTGTCTTCCTAGACTATTCCAGCCAAGGTGGCTCCGACGACTCAAGGTGAACTTTTGACTTCTGCAGGCTCCATTCATGATAAGGACTTAGGAATATTTTATGATCCGCTCCCGTCCTGGAACGAAATCCAGGACTTATTGCAGTATCCTACTCCTCCCCAGGGTTTTTATAACAGATGTGTTTCCTTTTTTTTCTTTTAACTTTTAATTTAACGCGTTTCTTGAATTATGGATCAATGTAAGCTTGTGACACTTGTTCTTCATATCAGGAGCAGGTAAAACGGCCAAGGCCTCAGAGCTTCGGCACAGGCTTGAACAATACAAGCTCTCCAAAGCTTCCGCCAAGCCGAAGCCTTCGACCCACCATTCCGGGGATGTAGTCGACTACCGTCCTCTTCTTGGGGTTATTGAAGAGGGTATTCAAAAGAGAAAGAGGAGTCATCCCTTATCCGAACCTTCACTTGGTCCTCAGTCCCCAGTTCAGCCTCTTCACGATATCACGGAGGAGGATACTGAGTTCGCACTCTCTCCGCACCCGTCTGAAAATCCTACCGTTACTCAGATTGATCGTCCTGGCTTGGCTCGTAATCCATTTGCGGGTCATCCTGATCTGGATCCAAGTTCCCATGATATTACCTTCGACGAGGTTACCGGTGAGCACCTTCTTCCCCGTAATCCCATGGTATGGGTGCTTGATGAGGCTAAGTCCTTAGATCTCGATTTACTTACTACTCGGATAGTTACCATGGGAGACGAGGCCAAGGCTAATATTGATCGGGTGGCAGAGGAGACTGGTAAGCTGATGGGGCATCATGCCCGGCTGGTTAAGGCTGGAGAGGAGATTGGGAGTGCCAACATCCGACTACGATTGATGGTTTCGGACCAGGCCAAACAGCTTGCTGATCAGGCCATTCAAATTTCTCAGCATGAGGCTGCCTCCGGGCGGTTGAGGAAGACTATGGAGGAGGCTAGTAAGGCGGAATTGCGGAAGATGGAGGCTGCCTGCAAGGAGCATATAAATATGGCCATCTCGACAGTGGACGAGGTTCGGAGGGCGGATCTTGAGCAGGTAGAGGAGCTGTCGGGGAAGCTTGAAGCCGCAGAGCTTGCTCAGGTCAGGCTAAAGGAGGAGATGGAGGCGATGAGGAGGTCCCTTCAGGCTGACTGCTCGCGATACCGACTGGAGAGGGATGCTGCGATTGCAAGGCTATCGGTTTCTGAGGCTCGTATGAGGGAGTTTGAGGAAAATGAGGGGATGATGGATGATATGCTGCAGGATATGTACTTTTGCATTTGGAAATAGGGCAGCATATCTTGGATGGACGACTACCCCCGGGTTATGGCTAGGATTTACCTCAGGGCTTTAGAGGAGGCCAAGGCTGAGGCGGATAAGGAGGGTGGAGCGGCCTTTAGGATGGATGCGGTTACCGCTCAGTTCACCAAGGAGGAGAAGATAGCGGTGAAGGAGGGGATGCGGTTGTTTGCGGTTGAAGAGGCAGGTGTGGAAGTAGGGGATGACGACCAAGACGATCAAGGGGAAGTTGCTGGTAACCTCTTCTTCATTAGTTTCTTCTTTCGTTAACTCTGTTGCTTATCACTAATGATTTCTCTTCTTGCCTGATCAGGTGGTCAACACCAACAAGAAAAGGGTAAAGATCCAATGCAGCCAGCTCCTTGATTCGACCTGGATGTTTCTTTTGGTTGACTCGATACTGTTACACATGTTGGTTTTAAAACAGTAACATGGCTTTCAAGTTATAATGGTGCTACTTGTAATAAGAGATTTGATTTTCGGCATGTAATTCTTAACTTATGATAATTTCGTTATATATGGATGTTTTTTGTAGTCTTAACGTGCTGAATAAGAAATATAGCTATGCGTGTACTTGTGATTCAGTGGTATTTGATGCTAAGTTCCTGCTTAAAGTATAATTTCATATCTTGTAATACTAACGTGATGTGCGAATAAACTATAGCTATGTTTTTAGGCATACAAAAATAAAATATCATCCCTCCTGCTTTAGTTATAGACGGCGGCTTTAGCGTGACTGAGTATGAAAATGTGGTCGAGTGCCCGGCCATCCGGTCTCATTTGCGAATGCCTCCTATTCTGTGACCTGTGCTTTAGGGATCGTTATAGAGGATAAGAGGAAAGTTTTAAAAATAGAATGGAAATATAGGAAATAGTAAAAACTTCCAATCACGGAAGGCCGTCGATGTGCTTAAGTTCGTGGCAAATGGGTTTTGTAGTCACTTTCCCTAGCTATGGGTCTTGGAGACATTTGTCACCCATCTTACGCCTCCGCGGGGAGTTAATTCTTTTTTTACCTCAGCCGTACTTAAGACACATCGGAGCCGAGATCGCGCACAGTAACTACCCGAGCCATTATGGCCCTTAATCGTAGGTATTATTCGATTTACCGTGGCCGGCTAGCGTGGGTGCCGATCGTCAACCGTGAACTGCCCCTGGCTGGCCACACCTTATGTTGGGGCTTATAGTCGGTTCACGGTTGCCGGCGAGCCGAACGCCGTAATGAGCTGCCTCGGCTATAGTCGCCTTCTCGGTGGCTTATAATCGGCTCATTACAGTTGGCTTTAAGGGCCGTCGCGATCAATGAAGTAACCCACAGCAGAGGGGTGCTGGAGCAAAAGTGTCTCATTTGCGAGGGCATAGATTCGCATAGTACCTGTCAGGTCTTGTCCAGGTGAAGTTGCGCTGAGGAGTGCTTTGAATTGAAACGCTGTATGCACAGGATTTTGTTCAACAGAAAAGGATAAAGTTAACAAGCAGCCAAGATATAAAGGAACAAGTTAAAAAAAGAGACAAGGTTTTTTAAAGTGGTTCGGCACGAAAATGCCTACGTCCACTGATTCTCTTTGTTAATTCACTTCATATGGGCAGTACAAGTTAAGAAAAGTATCGACGGAGGTGTTGGATGTTCCATGCCCTCTGGAACACCTCTTCGTCCACTGTTGACAAAATATAGGCTCCGTTGTGGAGATCTTTATGAATTACATATGGTCCATCCCAGATTAGGTCTAGCGCTCCGGGGCGAGGGAAGATTCGCTTGAGGACAAGATCCCCTTCTTGTAAGGTACGATGCTTGACTTTGGAGTTGTATTGTGCCGCCACTTTTTGTTTGTGGGCTGCTGCTTTAAGGACTGCATCATTTCTTCTCTCCTCAACTAGATCCAAAGACATGTGAAGGAGTTCTTCGTTCTCTTCTGGGTTATAGTGGATCCTACGGTGGGAAGGCACAATGGTTTCAACTGGGAGCATAGCCTCCGATCCGTATGCCAAAGAGAAAGGAGTGTGCCCCGTTGATGTTCTGAAAGATGTGCGATAGGCCTATAGTGCCGTAGGAAGTTCATCCACCAAAGCGCCCTTTGACTTTTCGAGCTTCTTTTTTATTAGAGTTTTCAGAATTTTGTTGACGGCTTCGACTTGTCCGTTTGCCTGGGGATACGCTACGGATGAGAAGCTTTTGTGAATTCCGTGCTCTTGGCACCAGTTGGCGAATTCCTCGCTGTCAAACTGAAGTCCATTGTCTGTTATGATTTTGAGTGGGACTCCGTACCTGCACAGAACATTTTTGATCAAGAAGTTAATAACTTTTGCTGAAGATACTTTATTCAGAGGTTCCGCTTCCACCCATTTGGTGAAGTAGTCGACTGCCACTACAGCGTATTTGGCCCCGCCTCGGCCCATTGGTAGTTCGCCGATTAAGTCAATTCCCCATATTGCAAAGGGCCAAGGGCTAGTCATTTGAGTAATCTCAGTCGTTGGTAGCCGCGGAATCTTAGCAAACTTCTGGCATCTGTCACACTTTTTGACGAAATCCAAGGCGTCCTTGCTTAAGGTGGGCCAGAAGTATCCATATCGGAGCGTCTTTTTTGCTAATGTTTGCCCTCCGGTGTGATCTCCGTAGCTTCCTTGATGAATGTTGGATAAGATTTCCCTGGCTTCCCTCCCAGCGACACACCTTAATAACGGGTTAGAGAATCCGCGTCGATAGAGGACGTCTTCTTGTATTGTGTAGCGGAAAGCTTTTCTCAAGATTTTCTTGACTTCGTTACGCCCGTTGGGTAGTGTGCCGTTTTGTAAGTAGTCTCGGATGGGAGTCATCCAAGTTGCCTCTTTGGTTGCAGCTATCAGATTCACTTGCTCAAAACTTGGGGTCGGTTGCTTTGAGATGGTTACTGCCCCGAAGATGGCGCTGTCTCTCACACTTGCTTGCTTTGCCAATTCATCGGCCTCTTGGTTCTCTTCCCGAGGAATGTGTTTGACTAAGTAGTGGTCCAATCGGCTGAGAAGTAACTTGGTCTTCTTTAAATATGCTATGAGTCGTTCTTCTCGAGCTTGGAATTCTCCTACTATTTGGTTAACAATAAGTTGAGAATCGTTGTGAAGACACAAAGAATTGGCTCCGATTTCTACGGCAAGTTCTAGTCCGGCTATCACTGCTTCATATTCTGCATCGTTGTTGGTGGCAGCGAAATCCAACCTTATAGCATAGTGCAGTTTGTTTCCCCTGGGAGTGATTATTACCACACCTGCCCCCGAGCCTTGTTCGTTCGATGCACCATCAACAAAGAGATTCCACTTGATGTCTTCTGCTATTTCCAATTGCTCCTTTTCTTCGTTGGTAGTGAATTCTGCAATGAAATCAGCCATGGCTTGTCCCTTGATGGCGGTGCGAGGGTGATAGGTGACATCATACTGACTTAGTTCAATGCACCATTTAAGTAGTCGCCCAGAAGTGTCGGGACGATGGAGTACCTACCTCAGTGGTTGATCGGTCAGAACTTTGATGGAATGGGACTGGAAGTAGTGACGCAATTTCTGTGATGTGATTAGTAGACAGTATGCTAGCTTCTCGAGTTTAGGATATCTGACTTCTGCCCCCGTAAACCTCTTACTGACAACGTAAACTGGCCGCTGCATGCGGTTGTCTTCCCTTACCAAGGCGGCACTCAGGGCGTGAGATGACACAGCAAGGTATAGGTATAATTCTTCGCCTTCACTTGGAGTCGAGAGTACCGGTGGTTTCTGGAGGTGTTTGATTAAGTTAAGGAAAGCAGTTAAGCATTCGTCAGTCCACTCGAACTTTCCTTTGTCTTTCTTTAGAGCTTCGAAAAAGGGGACGCACTTGTTCGTTGCCTTGGAGATGAATCGGCTTAGGGCGGCCACTTTTCCATTCAAACTTTGCATTTCCTTCCGAGTGGAAGGTATCTTGATATCCCTTAGTGCTCGGACTTGTTCAGGGTTTGCTTCAATCGCTCTGGCATGGAAGATGAATCCCAAGAACTTTCCTGATGATACTCCAAAGGAGCATTTTAGAGGATTCAACTTCATTCCATACTGGCGAAGTATTTGAAACATCTCGCCTAGGTGGCTTACGTGATCTTTGGCTTTCCTTGACTTTACCAGCATGTCATCCACATGTACTTCCATAGTTTGCCCTATTAACCCTGCAAACATCTTGTTGACGAGGCGTTGGTAGGTGGCTCCTGCATTTTTAAGTCCGAAGGGCATTACCTTATAGCAGTATAAACTCCGATCGGTGATGAAACTAGTGTGGTCTTGGTTGGGAGCATGCATATGAATTTGGTTATACCCTGAGTATGCGTCCATAAAAGATAAGAGCTCGTGCCCGGCTGTGCTGTCTACAAGTTGGTCGATTCGAGGAAGTGGGAAGCAATCCTTTGGGCAGGCGTCGTTTAGGTTGGAGAAGTCAATGCATGTTCGCCACTTCCCATTAGCCTTCTTTACCAGCACCGGGTTAGCGATCCATTCCGGGTAGAAGGCTTCTCGTATGAAGTCGTTGGCGAGTAGATTCTTTACTTCTTCATCGAGGGCTGCTGATCGCTCTGCCCCCATGCTTCTCTTTCTTTGTTTTACGGGCGCCATGGTAGGATCAATGTTTAGTACGTGGCATGCTACGTTGGGGGAGATTCCGGTCATGTCAGCGTGTGACCATGCGAATACATCCAAGTTGTGGCGGAGAAAGTCGATGAGTTGCTCCTTCAACTCTGCCTTTAGTTGGGATCCAATTTTCAATAGTCTACTCGAGTCGTGCTTGTCTACAGATCAAACTCCATAGCCTCTGCAGGCTCGGCGGTGGCCTCCTCCTCTCTGTCCCTGGGGTCTAATTCATTGAAAGGGTCGCTGGTATATCGAAGAGGAGGGGCCTTCTTTAGTTGCTATGCTTCTAGACTTTTCGTGCAGAGGGCAACCTCTACACCCTTCCCTTTATCCTTCCTGTGGTTGTTGCGAAGTTCAGTCATATAGTAGTCTCGAGCAACGTCCTGGTCTCCTTCTACTTCCCCTACTCCATTGTCCATTGGAAATTTCATCTTTAGGCACCATGGGGCTAGGACAATTTGGAAGTCAGACACGGCTGGCCTTCCTAAGAAGGCGTTGTAGGCCGAATGGTTTTCTATTAGCACAAACGTTTGTTTCCGTACAACGGAGCGGGGATGGCTTCCAATCTCAACAAAGAGGTCCAGTTGCCCGAGGGGCATCTTCGCATCTCCAGTGAAACCGTGTAGTGGTTTATCGCAGGGAGACACATCCTTCATTGACAATTTCATTTTGTCAAATGCATGTTTGAACAGGATGTTTACTGAGCTTCCAGTGTCTACTAGGATTCGGTAAACTTCGGCGGGACCGAGCCGGGCAGAGATAACCATGGGATCCATGTGAGGGTATTGCCTTCCTTCTAGGTCACGCTTACCGAATGTGATGTCATCACTTTCTTTCCGCTTCGGGTGGCGCTCTTCTATAACCGAATTGACACAGTCTTTATTGTCTCTGAGCGACTTTCCATATCTTTCCATCTCTTTCCAGCTTCTGTCTGCGATGTGCGATCCTCCCGAGATGGTATGGACCACTATCTTCTCTTGACTAGAGTTGCTAGTGTTGCGGTTTCCTCTGCCGATCTCCGGTGAGGATGGCCTTTGGTTCTCATTGGCAGGAGCTGGAGTCCTGTCCTGACCTTTTACATAACATTCCAGTTTCTTCCTTCTGATGTGTTCCTCAATCAAGTCCCGGAGATGATGGCATTCATTGGTATCATGCCCATGAGGTTCGTGGAAACGGCAGAACTTTCCAGACTTCTGCGCATTATCTGGTTCCTTCTTGTATGGTGGGCGTTTGTATCTAACTTCGCCTTGGGTGGCAAGGAAGATATTTTCGACGGTCTCGTTCAAAGGAGTGTAAGTGTCGAATCTCGGTCCTGGCCGATATAGGCGCTTTTCTCCCTTCTTGCCCCCAGCATTGTCTCTGGGATCATTTCTTCGAACATCCCTTGCCACAGCAGGGGCGTTGCTGTGAGTTGCCTTATTTTGTTGTCCTGACTGCCCCTCAACGGCAGCATCCTCGAGCCTCATATATTTCCCGGCTTCATGAAAGAAATCGGGTAAAGTAGCTGGTTTTTCTTTTGTCAACCTTCTAGCAAATTTATTGTCCGGATGCACACCACTACAGAGGGCCATTAGGATAAGCTTCTCATCAGCATCTTGGACTGCGGCTGCTGCGGCGTTGAATCGGGTTAGGTATTGCTGCAGTTTCTCTCCAGGTTTCTGTTTGACGCTGGATAAGGAATAAGCGTCCTTAGGTTGCTCCACATGAATGCGGAACTGGCTGATAAATTTTTCTTTCAACATTTCCCACGAGCTGATGGATCCCTAGGGTAGATGACAGAACCAGGAGGTAGCGAGATCTGCTAAGAAGAGCGAAAAGCATTTGCACAGTACTCCCTCTGTTGCTCCACTCATGAGCATATGTTGTGTGTATCTCTGTAAGTGTACAACGGGGTCAGAGGTTCCTTTGTAAGGTTCCATTGTTGGCATCTTCCATTCTCGGGGGGTGATAGCAATTTCGATGTTGCGGGCGAAAGGGCTGGTTACCCTAGCGCCTATCCCTCGATCTCTTTGCTCCCATTGGACGCACTATCTAAATAAGCGTGCCATCCTTTCATCAGAATTTGGAGCAGATAGAAACGAGTTTGGTTCTGTTTTGTGGGATTGATTCCGTCCAGATGACCTGTAGGGATGGTATCGTCTATCATTCCTCATATTTTCTAGTGGCTGCCTTTGGTCTTCTGGGAGCATGCTAGGGTCAGCTACAGTTGGACCTTGCCTTGATCTTCCCCTACTGGGTTCTGATCTAAGCACTTCCTCGGGTCCAACTTCGGGCTGGACTCTAGCTCGGCCCCGTTCACTGGCGTTTCCATGGTTAGGCAGTATGACAGGCTCAGCTACAGTTGACCTTTGCCCGGTACCTCCCCCGTTGGGTTCGGTTCCAAATGTTTCCTCAGGCCTAACTTCGGGCTGTGCTCGATCTCGGCTCCTACCATAGTTACTTCTGTCGTTAGCTCCTTCGAAGAAGGAAGATCTTTGTTGTCTCTGAGATCCTCCAGACCGGGACTCGCCCTATGATTCGGTGTTGCGATTGGACTCTTCTGCATCCCTTAAGCGTGACATGAGATGGTCCACCAAGGCTTCCTGCTGGGACGTGAAGCGGTTAGTTACTTCAACCACAACCCTGTCTAAATCTGCCCTAGTAATTGCTGCGGGCTGTTCTATGGCAGGAGTGGTCGGATTAGCCTGTCCTTCATTTGTTACTGCTGCTGGAGGAGGACGATTTACTTGATTCGTGACAGCTGGATCTGGAAGACTGCTGGATGCGATGTTTTTTCCTTTGTTAACATCTTTTCTCTGTTCGGGAGGCATGTTTTCCAAGTGGCGAACGATGCTGTTAGGAAAACTGTTAAGTGGATGAAGCTGAAGCTTCGAGCTTCTAGTTCTCAGTGAAAGCACCAAAAATGTTTGCACAAAAAATGGACAAACACCTCAAAGTCGTATGATCTAGTAAATCTTATGTCGTTCTTAGTGATTTGGGTGATTTATGCAAATATATGAAAAACATGGGCTAAACTGTAAAAAGACACGCAGATTTGTAGTAGTTCAGCCAGAATGTGCCTACGTCCACTTTATATGTTATTTCTCTTCTCTTGTTTAGATTACAAATACAAAGCTTTGATACAAGTAAAAGAAAGTTGTTTGAAAGTTCTCTCCGTGCTTGAGCTCTCAAGAACTTGTCCCCCATTGTTGTACCCCTGCCCCTCTATTTATAGAGTGAGGCTGGGAGCAGGGGTCTTGAATGTATATAGCTGCTGGTGGGCTTGGGCTGATGCAATCTGGCCTGGTGGAATTGGTCCGGTTTCCCTTGGTTCGGCGGAGGAAATTGAGTGGACCGGTAGAACTTTGGTTCGGTGAAGACTTTATTCGGTGGAGAGCTTTGTTCGGTGGAGACTTCATTCGATGGAGAGCTTTGTTCGGTGGAGACTTCATTCGGTGGAGAGCTTTGTTCGGTGGAGACTTCATTCGGTGGAGAGCTTTGTTCGGTGGAGACTTCATTCGGTGGAGAGCTTTGTTCGGTGGAGAGGAGGGGTTGAAGGGATTGACGCCGAATGGGTTGGTTCGGTGAGGCATTCGGAAGAAGGAGGATGGGTTGGTAGCATAGGGAGAGAGATGGTTTGGCAGTAGCCTTAGTTTGGTGATGAGAATTCGTCCAACAGATACTTTCAATGGTTTTGAAAGGGATACTATTAAAGGTTTAAATGTTTACATCAACAAAGTTTTGTGTAAAGTATATATAACATGGCAAGGTGATTTGAGTAAAGCACAGAGTATATTTTCCTTGTTTAAAGTATGATTTAAAGGTTTAAATCAATTTGAGTGAAAATGTTTTCAAAGAAAATTTTATAGGTAGATAACCCTAAGTAAAATGACTCAGATATTAGAATAACAGATGGGACTGGTATAGGCTCGCGCCCTATACATTAGCTATTAGCCCCTAGCTAATTTAGTCCAAAATTGCAGTGTGTAGGGCTTTGTCACGGGTAAGACTAAAATGATATTACACACAGAAAGGAATATACAGAGTGAGGATAGGTTATTGGTGAGCCCACAAAACCATTAGGATCAGTTGACCCTGGAGAAGTAAGTTAGGGACAGACCGTCCAAAAGAGGAGTATCTAACAAAAGGTAGATTATTTGTCTATTTTGTCTGGCAGGCCCGAGTCGGCCAAAGGTTAGTATTTAGCCAAACAAAACTATAGGGTTCAGACAGATAGTCCATTTGTTACTTGATTTATATGCTTACATGATATTGCTTTATTGTTTTAACCAGTTTTGGTTGCAGGGTTAAGATTTGCAAAAGATATGTTTTAAAAAGGATATTAATGAGGGGAAACCCGTTCCGTTAAGCGGATTGATCTCACTTAATATCAAATAACCGAGATGTATAGTATTATTCACACTAGGCTTTATGTTTGAGTCGAAGTTTATGTTTTCCCTCTTAAACTCTTAGGTGCTCAAAATTGATTTGAGTAGGCTGAGGACTGAGGATTTTCAAGTTTTAATAGGTGGACGAATAAAGCATCCGGAGATGAGCAGGAGACTGAAGTTAGATATATTTAGGAGTTGTTTTGTTTTATTTCCGCTGTGTTGTATTAAGTTAGTTATGACTATTTAGTACTCTGGTCATCCAAGGGGGCGTCTTCATATGTCACTCTTGGCGTATTTCGTAATAATTATATTTGATCTGAACCTGGGAAACGTTTGGGATTATGTAACTTGGATATGAAATGTTGTTTTGAAATGTAATCAGAAAAGTGTTTTAATCTGTGATGATTTTATTTCATATTCAAGTGCTTCTGATATTATGGATACCATTAACATTACCATATTTAGTCACCGGAAGTTAATACTATGGATGATTGCATCATCTGTAGCGCTTAGCTTAAGGCCTCTAGATAGGGGATGTTACAACTTGGTATCAGAGCATTGGTTTATGAAATTTTTAAACTAAAATGATTTTTGAAAATATAATCCTAAGTAATTAGAGAAAAGATTGGGGTATGGGATAACGCTATAGTAACGTACTTGTATTTGCTATATATAAGTATACGTTATATCCCTATTCTCCTATCTGTCTTAGGCTATTCTTCTGTATCTTACGAGGCCTGAATACAAAAATGGATGCTGGAAGTAGGAGAGTTAATCTTGGAGGGGGTACCACCACTACAAAAGGAAATGCCAGACCAAATACGAGAAGGAACCAAGGTCAGGAACAAGCTGGAAATGTGGGTGCTGGAATCCCGCAAGTTGACATGGGAACAACGTATTAGTTCTTTGTCAACATGATGCAAGCAGGAGTTGCTGCTGGAGTAGTTGGAGGAGGGAATCAAGAAGCTCCAGTAATCAAAACTATGCTATTCTGAGTAGAGATTATGCTCGGTTGGGAGGAATGCCATTTATTGGTAATAAAGACGCCATTGAAGTAGAGAACTAGTTACCGCACTGTGAGAGAATCTTTGTGGATTTGGGGCTCAATGATGAGCAGAAGAGAAGACTTACTTCTAGACAGTTACAAAGTAGCGTTGTACGGGTGGAAAAACGTTAGAGTTGGAGTTAATGAGGAGACCATGACATGGGCTGAGTTTAAGAGGAGAATTGGAGAGAGGTTTATGTTGAAAATTTCTAAGTCTGCTCTGCTTAGGAATTTTGCTGAGTTGGAGTAGGGGGACATGACTGTGCTGGAGTATGCGACAAGGTTTGAGGAGCTAGCAAGATATGGCTATGCTACTGTAGATACTGTGATTAAGAGGAATAAGAAGATTATTAGAGGGTTGAAGCCTGAGCTTGCTAGGGCAATGTTACCGCATATTAGGAATCAATGTGATGTTGTAGTAGAAATGGCTCTGAGGAATGAGGAGATTCTTGCTTTTCTGGAGAGAAATAAGGCAAAGGAAGTCCAGGTGGGGCAGAGTCAGAAAAGAAAGTTTTCCATAAGAAAGGAGCTTAAAAGGGTAGAACTGCAAAGAAGAAAACGTCGGAGGTAGTTTGTTACAAGTGTGATAAGAAAGGGCATTTTGCTAATGAATGTCATTCTAGAGAGGGAAAGAAGGTGATCGGGAAGAATAATATCAGGTGCTTTAACTGCGATCAAATTGGACATTATAAGAACCAGTGCAAAGAGCCAGCTAAGGATGGCAAAGGAAAGGTGTTTTCATTGGAACCCGCTACCTCGACGCCAACAACAAAGGAAAACAGAAAAGCTATGTTGGGAGGTACGCTTTTGATTCATGGTATGTCAGTTAGCATTCTGTTTGATACCGGTGCATCTTATTCTTTTATATCTCGTTGTTTAGTAGATAAGCTTTACCTAGAACCCTCACACTTAGTTACTTCCTTAAGGGTTGCAAATCTGATAGGAAGGTATGCGACACTTGGGATGAAGTGTGACCACCTAGAGTTTGATTTGTTAAGTCATACCTTTTTTGCAGTTTGCATGTGTTTTATTTTCTTGGGTTTGGAATTATTTTGGGTATGGATTGGTTGAGTAAATAAGATGCTAGGATATTTTTTCATGATAGGGTAATATCGCTTAGACACCCTGACTATAGCGATCAAATTGTATATACCATAGAAAACCTTAAATGCGAGGTGAATGCTTTGTTGGGTGTTGTGGAGGTAGAAGACGAGTTGAATCGCGTTTATTTGTTAGAGAATTAGCAGATATTTTGAACCTGTAGTAGGATTGCCACCGAAATGAGCCATTGAGTTTCAGATAAATTTAATACCGGGAGCAGAACCCATAAGTAGACCGCCAAGCAGGATGACGCCCATCGAGATGAAGGAGCTAAAAGTGCAGTTGGTGGATTTGGAAGGCAAGAATTTTATCAAACCAAATAGTTCACCTTGGGGAGCAGCCGTAGTGTTTGCAAAGAAGTTGGACGGATCGTTAAGGCAATGTATCGATTATCATAAGTTGAATGAGAAGACGATAAAGAATCGATATCCTTGCCTAGAATTAACGATTTGTTCGATCAGTTTAGTGGAGCCAAGGTATTTTATCAGTTGGATTTAGCAACAGGTTTCCATCAGCTTAGATTAGCAGAGGATAGTATTCCTTTGACGGCGTTTAGAACTAGATATGGATCGTACGAATGGTTAGTGATATCGTTCGGACTAACTAATGCGCCAACATTCTTTGTAGATTTGATGAACCGAATTTTCCGAGAGTACTTGGATAGGTTCGTATTGGTATTCATAGATGATATTTTGATATAATCTAAGGATGAAAGGGAGCATGAAGTTCACCTTAGAGTGGTGTTGGAAACATTGAGCCAGCATCAACTAAAGGCGTAATTTTCAAAGTGTCATTTTTGGAAAAAGGATATGAAGTTTCTTGGTCATGTAGTCTTAGAGAAAGGGTTGTCTGTAGATCCGACTAAGATCGAAGCGGTGAATAATCGGAAGAGACACGAGATAGTGACTGAGATAAAGAGTTTTCTTGGATTACCTGGGTATTATCGGAGGTTCATAAAGGATTTCTCGTGGATAGCAGCACCGATGACCAAGCTAACGCGAAAAGATGTGAAGTTCATTTGGACCGATAAGTGTGAGGAAGCATTCCAGAGCTTGAAACACTTATTGACTAATGCACCTGTGTTAGTTGTTTCGAAAGAGAATCAGGACTTAGTAGTATATATAGATAATGTGGAATAGGATTAGGAGCCATGTTAATGCAAAGAGGTAAAGTGATTGCATATGCTTCTCGACAGCTTAGACCGCATTAGGTTAGGTACCCGACTAATGATTTGGAGTTAGCTGCAGTGATTTTTGCATTGAAGGTGTGGAGACATTATCTTTTAGGAGAAAGATTCATGTTATACACAGAGCATAAGTCGCTAAAGTATTTATTCTCTCAAAAGGAGTTGAACATGAGACAATAGAGGTGGTTAGAGTTTATAGCTGCTCATGACTTTGGAATTGAGCACACACCAGGAAAAGATAATAAAATTGCAGATGCACTTAGCAGAAAACATCAGAATGCAGTGTTGGCAATGATAGCTGAGTGGAGAGATTTAGAAGAGTTGACGACATGTTGAATACAGTGGAGATCTGAAGCTAGATCTAGTAAGGAAACTGTAGTGTTGTCATGTTTAGAAGTTTGACCAGTTATGATCGAAAGGATTGCTTCTAAGCAAGTAGAGGATCTAGTATTAGTTGAGCAGATTAGAAGGTTGAGGGATGGAACAGAGAGCGATGACTTGAAGGATTTCAGTCTTGTCCAGAATAGGTGGTTGAGAAAGAAAGGAAGATTATGTGTTCCGAATACGGGAGACATTAGAAAGGAAGTTCTTGAGGAATGCCATCGTTCGAAGTTCACCATTCATTCGGGAGGAACTAAGATGTATCAGGATATGAAGAGAAGTTTCTTCTGGGAAGGTATGAAGAGGGATGTAGGCTTATGGGTGAAGTGGGGTTTGAACTGTCAACTGGTAAAAGCCGAACATCAGAAGCCAAGTGGGTTACTTCAGCCATTAGATGTTCCAGTTGGAAGTAAGATTCTATTTCACTACAACAAAAAGGACTTTTTATAGCGTGTAAAAACCGCTATAAAAAATTTCTATAGCGATTCTATAATCGCCATAGATCAACATGTTGTAAAAAGTCTGGTAGATACTATAGCGTGTCATACTTGCAATGGAAAACGTATTTTTCTTGCCATCTAAAATAGGTCATATTGGTGCAACTGCTTTTCTATAGCATTATGAAACGTGCTATAGAACTTTTTATGACGCATTTTAGTTGCTATAAATATGTCGACATGCTATATTATTATAGCATTTGAACGCGCTATGGAATCATCGTGTCAACCTTTTATGACACATTGAAATGCTATAGAAAATTCATTACTATCTATTATAGCACCGTCTTATTGCTATGAAAACTATTTACTCTTTGCAAAATATTTTGTATAGCACTAACATGATGCTATAGTATAACAAAGCTGAACAATTTTTCTTTTTATTGCATAGTTAGAACGCTATAAAAAAATTCTATTGCACATTTTTTGCTGCCATAACATTCAAAGCTTACAATTTTCAATTCTACTTATATATTATAACTAAAAAAACCACATTCATCACATTAACATAAGTACACAAATTGAGTCATAAGCCAAATCACAAAATATATATATATATCCATAATATTTCATACATGAAGAATTAAACATAAATATTTGTGATAAAAATTAAACATAAGTACACAAATTGAGTGTAGCATACCAAAACGATACATACTAAAAATATTTTAATGACCGTCGATAAGCATGACCGATTTAAAGGAGAAAGAGTGCGACATCATGTATCAACCTCAAAAGCATCATACAACACCTGTGAAGAAGAAACACAAACATACATATGTTAGTCAATATATACAAGTATGTATAAGTACAAAAGAAGCATCGCTAAAGACTAAGTTACTGAAACTAGCATAACCCCTAATGAACCTGTTATTGTGATCAATCATGCTTTAAAGAAGCACACTAAGGACAGTGGCACTGGCTTGCTAGGATTCTGGGTAAAGTTGTAATCAATACAATCTGAAATCTAAGTTTTATCCACTATTTCAGAACACAACAAGAACCAAATAATGTTTATATATATACATCTACATCTATACCCTAATATGGTACATAAAAATGAACTAAATCAGTCAATCATTTACACTTCACCTGTCAATGTCTTGCACTATCTATATATTGTATTGGCAATCAGAATATTTTACAGCCCTACCATGATAGAAACAAAAGAAGTTGTGTCATCTAAATCAAATTCTACTAACAATTTCTTCAAAGATATGCATGTGGGATACGCACTGCATTTAACATAAGTAAATCACGCTAACATTATACATCACTTTACAGGCCAATTTGATATAAGTATCGTATGACTGTACCAAGGGTCCATTTAATTTGTTTTGTGCTTAGTAGTGCCAACTGTTGATGGAGATAACACTATACGTTTACACGATTAGTGCTTTCCCGCATACCCCAATTCAATATACGTTTACACGATCAAAACAAGATCGAATTTATATCATATATAACAAAATATACTACATAATAGCGTACACATTCAAATGCATAAAAACATACCTTTTATTAGCAGCTTTAGCTAACAATCTTCCATATAGCAAAAAAAATGTTTTTGTGTATCTATATATCAAAGTAAAGGGTATGTCAGTATTACAACTACAACTGGAAGAACGAGAGAGTCGACTGCTGATTACTGAACTGAATGAACATCCCAGTCTTCCAGTCATGAGTGATCCAAACAAACTGATAACTGATATACTGCATAACTGAATGAGCATCCAGTCATGAACAAACTGAATGAACATAAAAACGATGCAACAATATTGGATAAATGGTGTGAATTTGGAGAGAACTGCTCTTAACTAATGAGTGATCCAAATAATTAAGTAATTGAATTACTTCGAAATATCAATGATGGTGCTGATTACTGCAATATGTCTAAGAGATTACATGTAGGTTCTAGAAAATTAGGATGAAGAAGCAATCCCTGCTGATAACTTACTAGCTTGATGCTCATGTCCACTACAAGTGCATCAATGAAGTGCTCAGCTCCAGCTGAATGCGCTGCCTCCATTTTGTACCATCATTATGACTCAATGCATAGCAAAAGACCTGTTGAAAAATTTAAATTATATTAGTGCAGACAATCAATTAACAACAGATAACAGTAATCAAGTAACATTATAAACCTCAATGGATTCTCGATTGTGCAATCCAAATACAGAGCCCATTAGATGAGATAGAGGATGATTACCAAAGTCGCTACTTACATAACTACGACAACACAAATTATATTATTGTTAATAATAGCAAGTAGGAGGCATTAGCAATAAAATATATTAGATGGAGGAACAAATTGACCCAACTTTTAGCCTCCTACTACCACCGTCCATTTTACCAGAAACTGGAAGGGGGTGACTGAAAGCTGGAAGTGTGTAACGAGAGGCTATCAAAGAGCAGTGTTTAGCAACTTACGGCTAAAAACATTATGGACGGATATGTCAGTATTATAGCTATAACTGAAAGAACGAGAGAATCGACTAATAAAAGTATGAACAATCTCATATTCAACAGGAAAAACATAAAGTTGCAATTTGTCTAAGGCATACCTGATTTCTAATGCAGGAATAGGATCAAGAGGATAAGCTATCACATGAAATGGTTGCACGCTCGGAAGAACTGACATCTGATATTGAATAGTCAATTAGTTCATAAAACCTTTAAACGAAAATAAATATAACAATACATACCTTTATCTGCCTCTTAATTATTCCCTCGACTTCAGCAAACATTTTCTCACGATTATTCCAGTCACAAACAAACTAAATGAACATAAACATAATGCAACAGTATCAAATAAATGGTGTGAATTTGGAGAGAATTGCACATAAGAGTGGTCAGAACAATTAAGTTATTGAGTTACTTTGAAATATCACTGATGGTCCTGATTACCTACAATGTGTGTAAGAGATTACATGTAGCTTCTGGAAAATCAAGACGAAGAAGCAATGCCTGCTGATAACCTACTATAGCCTGATCCACAGGTCTACTGCAAGTGCATTCATTGAAATTTAGCACATTCAAGCAGATAGAGGCATAAATTATCACCACCAATATGGATATAAAATCAGTGAAAATAAACAATTACTTGTCTTTGTAAGCTAAGGCTAAATTTGCATGAGCTTCATGCATTATTGGCCTTGTAGAAATAGCTCAAATATAGTCTTAGATAGCCTCATTAACTCTTCCAGTCTCCTTCAAAGTATTTCCTCTATTAATAAGCTCATCTGCTGCTAAAGGATCTATTCTGAGAACATTATTGTAGCATGATAAGGCTTCAACATAGTTTCCCTATTTGAAATAATAAATTACAAGCAAAATTTCTTATACGGTAACAAATTCAGACATATTACAGAACATCATGAAGTAAGATGAGAAAAGAAAAAACTATCAGGGGTAAAGACGACCTGTTGTTTGTGTATAATAGCTAGATTATTGAAAGGAGTAGAGTCCAGTTGTTACAGACAATATTACCTTGTAAAAAGAACAGGGTGTATCTAGCATATTCTTGCATTATAATAGAGATTGCATGAGTGGACTATGAGCGATCATCAATGTGCAAATTACATTTATTGGCTTCTTAAAATCAAAACGAAAAAAATGCATTATCTGCAAATTACATATTCTTTTGATTAATAGTTTCGAAGTCATTTTAAAACCAAAATATTTGTGCAATCAGAACTTGTACTGAGTCTACTGACAACTATACCTGCTACAAAGAAATGTCTTATGATAATGATTATGTAAACAATTTACAATACATAAACTATCAGTAATCATGGAGTTAAAAATCAAAAATCAATACTAATACAAAGCTATGAAACTATGAAAACATTTTACTTGGATGCATATACTAAAACCTATTCTTATTTACATCAAATCCATTACATAGATATCAAGTCTTCCTTTTATTGTGGACCTTTATGGAAAACCAAGAGTACCTTTTCACCATTGCTTAAAATACTACCATATGTTTCAAATAGATTTTTTGTACTATAAGTAAAAAAAAGGTAAAAATGAATAGTAAAAGAAAATGAAGAAAGAAAACAAAACTGATATAGAACTTAGATAAACAGATATAAAATAAGAGAAGAGTTAGTTAAATGACCTCATTGGAGACCTTCCCTGATTCCAATACTACTCTTGGTCCTATTGTTAGACTCTCGATAAAGAAGCATTACTATAATAACTTTGAATTACAAAATTTATAATTTTATGAACATAATATATTCTTCATACTATAATATATTCTTCAAAATGATATTTCAAAAGTTATTTTTTTAAACTTTCTGTTGGGGGTGGTATATTCACAAAATTGCATGTAAGTTTTTAAAGCTCTAATAGAACAAAAATATCAGTACATTCCACAAATTCAAACTACACGTACACTATAACCCATTTTATTATCGTATGGAATATGTAGCAAGTTGCTTTCCTATCTTTTCGCTAAGGAAACTTTGTGTATATTTTTTTTATGTAAGATTCATATTTTAATATGGTATGCCTTCCTTTTACTTTTGTTTATATCACAGGTGGTTAAGATTGTGACTGAAAGTGCAGATTTGCATTTAATGCCAATGTACAGTCAAATAGAATATTAGATAAGGCTATATAATCAAGGATTGGATTGTACAACGTATTTTCTTCTACAAGCATGAATATGTACTATGCAGCTTATCTTCTTTCATTATTTTCAAAGTTGTTTCCACTATATAAGACTTGCATACAATAACTGATTTCATGTATCAAACCAATGACTAATATCAGTGCCTACGCATGCAGGTAAGGTAATGTTATGAAGATGGATATGTGTCCTTTCTAAGTTGATAAGGTAATGTTATATCAAGATAGCAAATTAGGATTTAAAGAAACTTATTTTTTGATTAAAAAATTAAGTTTATAGAATACGCAAATTCAACAACAATGATGAAAAAGCATATATTCTTGCATTTTATAAAGTGATGCATAATTAAAACTTATTTGAATAAATAAGTTACTCAACCAACAATTTTCTAATTTCAAGCACCAAGATAGCAATTTAATTTGTTGATTATAACGGTCGATTGTTTGAGTAATTTACTCATGTATATCCTTAATTTAGCTATACTTATTATCAATATTAGTGGTAGATCCTGGATAAAAATTCAATGGAGTAAATTTTTAAAAAAGAAAAGAAAGAAAAAGCAAAGAAATCAAGAAACATGCATGTTATGCAGATAATTTGAAAATCAGTGGGCCAACCGCTCTTTGTAGTATGCTCCACCACTGAGCAATATAAATGAATGGATTATTGATTAAACTATGGTTAATTGATTATATTTTTGAATTCTTATTAGTTAAACTATGGTTAATTGATTATATTTTATCCAATTTTTACACCAGAACCCATCCCCTTTTTATTTTCGATCCCACTCATATAAATGAATGGATTATTCCATTGGTCTTGTAAGTTTAAGTTTTGGCCTGTTCTGAATCATCCACTCTGCTTATTCCTGTAATTTATGAAACGATCAAGAGAACTACAAAAGGAATTCTAACCGTCTCTGTGTTATCACTATTGATTAATTATGATCAAACTAATTGAATTTGAGTGGTAAGCACAATCATATTATTAAGATTTTCTAAGTTTCTGTGTGCTGCATTTTCCACTGCTGTATTTGCAAGCCAAAGTATGCTTGAATTAAATAAAAAAAGCGAGGTTTGTTTGACTCACATGTGAAGTCGATTTTTGGGAGAAATCGATTTCTCTGGTTTTTGAAAGAAACTTATTAACCATCTATGCAGTTGATATGAATGGTACTTGTTCCTGTTGAAAATAAAATTTGAACACAGCAACAATAATAATGATGTAATACTTTTATCTAACAATGTACTGCACAAACCTTGCAAGCAGTCAAGTCTTTACGACAACCTCCAAGAGAAGCAACAGCTACTTCTGAATCTGGCTTTGACTTGTGAGGCAACATGTAATGACCCAAGATTTTAGAAATTTATTTTGAAAAATATAAATAAGTTTAAAATAATTTTTAAAATCAATTTTGAAGGGGAATTGATATAGCTTGATATGGTGTATCTGTATGTGTGTACATGTGTGCACAGGAAATACACATGAACTAAAGCTTAATTCCTGAATGCTAAGAATGAACACATGATTGATGTGTATGGAAATATTATATATATAAATATATAATATATATATAGATAAAATCCTTAAAAGCTATATACATAAATAAATATATGTATGGATGCTACTGAGTATTGTTGAGTGTACATGTGCATGTGTGTCAGTACAAAATAATGTATAAATGTATATATGAGTGTACTAATTAATTCAGTAAGACTTATATACATATATATAGATATGTTAATAAGATACTAGAGTTCAAATCAGCAAAAAAATAAAATATACAAACATATTTTAAATTATAGGCAGAAAGAAAAAGAATGAAGATATAAAAAGGAGAAATCCTCTTATAAATAAATAAAGGAAGTACATACTATTTAAATGAAAGCTAAAAATAGAAAAATAAGATAAAACAGAGAAATGTTTTGTATAGGCAGAATTAGGAAGAATATTTGAAAAATGATAAAATCAAGTCACACTTTTAGCATGATAGTAGACAAAAGGAAAAGTATTTTCTGGAAAAGAAAATCTCTGAAAATAACCAAAAGAATATAACCACTTTTCTTTCCACAAACTCAAGCCGGGGAGGGTGAGATTTTGGGTTTAAAAACTAAATGCAAATGGCATGATTTCTGATGGGCAAAAATGACTTTAGCCAACATCTTAAACCCTAAGTAAAACCCTGCATAAATAGACAGTGAGATGAAAAACCTTCTTCTTCCCGGATAGCTCTTGAGAAAAATATATAGATATTATATAAATATAATACAAGTAAAGAAAAAGGGTCGAAGGCAGAAGCTTACCAATCAACTAGGAAGTGAAAGAGAGCTAGGTGAGAAAACTCACTCAAAATCTAAGGCAATAAGTCCTAATGTAGGCAGCCAGTTATAAGTTAATTTTCTTGAAAATGTATTTTCATATGTGATTGCCTATCTGTGATTTTAGAGCTAAAAATGTTTTGATTCTTTTTGGTGGTTCTGTTTGTTTTATTATATGAAAGTCTTAAGTATTATTAGTATACATATATGTGTTCTATAAACTCAGATCTCTCTGATATGTTAATGTTTAGAAACATAAGTAAATACCCAGAAAATAAAATGTTGAATATAGGCAAGTAGAATTGGTTTTGGCTCAACCCAGAAAAATGAAAACATATTGAGCTGCAATATACTCATGTATAAGTGCTGAGGCTTGAGACAAAATGGAATTAGGGGTGCAATAGGGTTGCCTATGTGCTGATGCTCCTGATTCAATGAAAATATATAAATATTCATATACACATCAAACAAATTTTGTGATTCAGTGAAACTTGGTCATTTTGAGTTTAACTCAAGCATAGATGGTTGCAAAAGGAAAATCTCTCTCAAAAGCCATAAGCCAATGTTAGTTGCCTATACCCTTTTTTAAAATACCAGAATATATATATATATATATATATATATATATATGCAGAATCTTATTTAATTAGACACCAATGGTTGCTTGCCTGTTTGTCTCTGTTTGGTTATGAACAATATGAGATGCCATGACATGGATGTTTATAATAGTGAAATGAATCACTGAATGGTTTAGTCATGAAAAATCAAAAGAGTTATTATTAACTTAAACCTGATTAGGAAATGGGGGTCAAGAGCACTGTAGGAATGACTTGTTTTCTTGAGTAATACAAGTTGACACATGGCTTGTTTAAGTCCTGAGATCTTTGTGTAATGGAGTGAATTAGTCCATTACAGTGTGTCCATTGATTTAATTAATTGCAGATGAGACCAAGGTAGATAAATATATCAATTTAAAAGAATTTGATATAAAGAGGAACTAGAGTTTTCCTGGAATGAAATCTGGATAGTGAATAAATGATTTAATTCATTTTGGGTGATTTCTTTATTTGTATGGATGTTTATTTGATTCATGATTGAATTATATGAATGTATGAATGTACCATGTCTTCTTGAGGTTTCTAGAAAGGCAGACTTAAGTGTGCACATGCACACTGACACAGAACATGCACACATGAATTACTTGTTTTCTAAAGGCAGAGTTATATACATATATCCATGTTTTAACTTTAACTTGATTTTGCAAACTGTTTTAGTGGATTTTCTCATACCAGACATGTGTCTGACCCTAGTGTGCTAATGGCATATGGGGTGTCTCATTTAATATGGGGCAGCTTCAAATGCATTTTCAGGGACTGCAGCAACCAAGTAGGAGTAGGAGAAAGGCTTTGAGAAGAAGATTATAGCATGCTAAACTTAGTTAGATAAGAGCCTAAATGATGAAATCTGCATGTATTGATAATTTAACTTGCTACTTGTATTGAGTATTGAATATTGGATGGATATTTTGCTAAGTATTGTGCTAAGAAATTGACTTGTATCTGGAATATATAAATCTAGTTAATATCTGATATGTTAAAGAAGTTAATCAAAATCTTGTAAGTGGATTTAGCAAGAAAACTATGATAAATAGGGTGGTTACATTTTATAAATATATTAGTCAATCTTGAGTCTTTGAAAAGGGTTAAGTTTTGGGAAATCTGGATAGTTGAATCTCAGAAAATTAAATGGTTTTATTTTTCTATCATGACATATGAATACAAGAAATGATAAGCATAGGGAGAATGTATTATGTGTCTGTAATGTTTCCATAATTCAACTTGTTTTACAAAATGTTTTATACCTTGTTTTTAAATAAAGGAAGAATCTGTAATATAGGAGTTGAAAGCAAGGTCTTAATAGTTGCATATATATGAGCATTTAAACATGTTCTGTACAGATATTAACACACATGTTATATTTGTATTTTTAACATGAATCTGAATTCCTTTTCACTCAGGTTTTGATCAAAATGCATTTTTAAGACCATATGGGTTACACCAGAACAAAGAGCCTGGTTGAACCATGTTATGGATACCCATGGTTACAGGAAACCCATTTAAGTTTGCATTTCATTTAGTTTAACATACGGGCATCAAATAATTAAGCCTTTGAAATATGATATCTCACCTAAAAATATTCCAGAAAAGAGTTAGTGCTCTAAACAGATTTTATAAGAAAATCAAACATAGATAATGATAGGAACTTATATCATTTTCCCAGAGCACAAGTACCAAACCATTAATTTATAGACAATCATATTACAATTATGTGGTTTCTAGGATTTATACTCCATAGAGAATTTAGCAAGAAATTAGGAGTTTAAATATATATATATATATATAGATACATACATGGATGGAAATTTTATTGTATATATTTGAATTGAACTATGTGTGGATTGATTAAACTTAATCAATCTAATATCCTCTTGTTTTCTAGAACTCTGATTCAAACAAGAGAGGCATATACATCTTCACATGTATGTGCATGTCTTTGTGAATGTACTAATATATTTATATTGGTAAAGATTATGATCCTGGATAAGTTGTTTAGATAAAAAGAAAAAAAATGACTCTAGGCTTCAGAAATATATATATATGAAAATATACATATATATATATATATATGTGTCTCTATGTAAAAAAAAATCCTTACAAATTCAGGTATAAAAGAGAGGGTCATTTCATTTGGTATCAGAGCTATGTTACTAAAACATAGTTGAAGAATTAAAATCAAATCCTTCTAAAAAAAACTTAAGAAACAAAGTATAAGTAAAATATTTTGTAGGGATTGATCATTGGATGATCAAGTTTGAGTTAAAAAAAATATAAATATAAAACTAAACAGCTATGTAAATTATTATTAGCAAACTATGGTAGGAAGACCACCTTACTAGAAGAATTTATTAGACTTAGGCAAGGAACTTTGAGTGTCACTGAATACACTCAAAAGTGAGGGGCTTTCCACATATGGAGCAATGCTTGTGGCAGATGAAGCATCCAAGAATGATAGATACATTAAAGGTTTGAACCCAGGACTTAGCAGAGCCATGTTACCTTATGCTTACAGGACATTTGATCAAGTAATAGACTTGGCTTTGAGGTTAGAGCAGCATGACAAGGAAAGGGAAAAGTTCAGAAATTTTAAGAACAATAACACTAAGAAGGGTAAGGGGAGATATCACCCTTATGATAAGAAGAAGGAAGAGGCCAGTAACAAAGGCACTGGAGATGTCAAAGCTAAGGAAACCAAGAAGAAAATTGTGTGTCATCAATGTGGAAAGGAAGGACATATCAAGCCAAGGTGTCCAGAATTGAAAGGAGGAGCTTTCAAGTGCTATCTATGTGGGAAAGAGGGGCATATGAAGAGGAATTGTCCTGAGTATAAACAGCAAGGAAAATTGGCAAATTTGGAAGGCAAAGGCAAATCCACAATGGAGATTAATGCAGAAAACCATAGCCAAGTGGAAGGTACATTACTTATTTGTACCATACCCATAGCAGTAGTATATGATACTGGGGCAACTCACTCTTTGATTTCTTATGAACTAGTTAAAATGCTAAAATTGAGTTGCATATTGGTTGAAACCCCATTGCATATACAAAGTCCTCTGGGGAGTTCTAGTGTTTTAAATATGATTTGTGTGGATAAGGAATTAAACATAGGAGGAAATATTTTTATTTCCAATTTATATGTTTTGAATTACCCAAATATAGGTGTTATATTGGGGGTAGACTGGTTAAGGCAATTTAAAGCCATAATTAATTTAGACTCATCCACCGTATCATTGCAAAATCTTAGGGGCCAGAGGATCACAGTTTTATGTGAAGTAGCTAAGGAAGGAAAATTATATCATTTAGTTGACTTAGAAAAAGATTTCAGTGAACTAACCATTGAAGAAATTCCCATAGTCAATGAATATTTGGATGTGTTTTTGGAGGTTAAGGGTGTTCCACACCATAGACCAGTAGAGTTTCAAATCAATCTAGTTCCAGGAGCAAGCCCAGTGATTAAAAACCAACTAGAATGGGGCCAAATGAACTAAAAGAATTAAAGAAACAGTTAGAGGAATTGGAAGAAAAGAGTTTTATAAGACCAAGTAATTCTTGCTGGGGAGCACCAGTGGTATTTGTTAAGAAACAAGATGGTCCTTAAGACTCTGTATAGATTATAGAGAATTAAACAAAGTAACTATTAAAAATAAATAACCAATGCCAAGAATAGATGATCTTTTTGATCAATTAGGTGGGGCAAGAGTGTTCTCTAGACTAGATTTAGCATCTGGTTTTCATCAAATGAAGGTGGAGGAGTCAAGTGTTAAGTACACTGCCTTTAACACTAGGTATGGGTTGTATGAATTTCTGGTTATGCCATTTGGTTTGACTAATGCACCATCATACTTTGTGGATTTAATGAATAGAACTTTTAGAGAATATTTAGAAAGTTTGTGATGATTTTTATAGATGACATTTTAATTTATTCCAAAACAGTGGAAGAACATAAAAATCATTTGCACCTGGTTTTGTCTAGATTAAGGGAAAAAAATTTAAAGGCAAAATTTTCAAAATGTGCATTTTGGAAAGAGGAAGTACATTTCCTTGGCCATGTCATTTCTGCCAAAGGGATTTCTATAAACCCCAATAAAGTAGTAGCTATTCAAGCATGGAAGAGGCCTAGCACAGTGAGTGAAGTGAGATCATTTATGGGGATGGCAGGATATTATAGAAGATTTATAAAAGATTATTCAAAAATTTCTACACCACTTACTAACCTAAGCAGGAAGAACCAAGCTTTTGTTTGGTCAGAGAAGTGTGAGAAATCTTTTGAATAGTTGAAGGAGGCTTTGGTGAATGCTCCAATCTTGAAAGTACCCCAGGGAAATGAAGAATTAGTTGTATATACCGATGCTAGTGGGTTTGGCTTGGGTGCAGTGTTGATGCAACAAGGCCAAGTCATTGCATATGCATCCAGACAACTTAAACCCCATGAAGTAAGATATGCCACACATGATCTTAAATTAGCAGCTGTGATCTATGCTTTGAAACTTTGGAGACATTATTTGTTAGGAACTAAGTTTGAATTTTACACTAACCACAAGTCTTTAAAGTATTTATTTTCACAAAAAGATTTAAACATGAGGCAACATAGATGGGTGGAGTTCTTAGCTGCTTATGACTTGGACATACTTTATACACCAGGTAAAGCAAACAAAGTTGCTGATGCTCTAAGTAGACAACATGCTAAATTAGCTATGATGATGACAGAAGAATTTAAGGACTTGTCCTTGCTTGCTGAGTTAGAAATTGGGGAGAATGACTGTGTGCACATGGATGTACATGTGCATGGTGCACAGGAAAATAGAGGGAAGTTGAGCTTGATAACACTTCAATCTGAATTAATTTGGAAGGTAAATAAAATGCAAGACCAAGACCCTATTATAGTTGAGAAGAAAATTCTCATATCAAAAGGGGAAGAGGTGACAAATTACCATATTGAAAAAAATGGTTATTTAAGAAACTAGAATAGAATATGTGTGCTAGAAAACATGGAGTTGAAGGAGGAAATATTGAATGAATATCATAGAAGTAAATACTCCATACACCCAGGCAGTACAAAGATGTATCAAAACTTAAAAAGAGATTTCTGGTGGAAGGGAATGAAATCTGATGTAGCCAAATATATTGCAAAGTGTATGACTTGCCAACAAGTCAAGGCTGAAACACAAAAACCATCAGGGTTATTGCAACCTCTTAGCATACCACAGTGGAAGTGGGAAGATATATCTATGGATTTCATAGATGAACTGCCTAGATCTAAAAGAGGAAATACAAGCATATGGGTGATAGTTGATAGGCTAACTAAAGTGGCACATTTCATCCCAGTCAAATCAGAAAGAAATGCACCAAAGTTAGCACAAGTATTTGTGAAAGAAGTGGTAAGATTGCATGGCATTCCCAAAACCATTGTGAGTGATAGGGATACCATCTTCACCTCAAGATTCTGGAGAAGTTTTCAAGAAGCCATGGGAAGTGAATTGTGCTTAAGCACTGCCTACCATCCACAATCAGATGGGCAGACTGAGGTGGTGAACAAGGTTTTAGAGGACTTGTTAAGGGCATGTGCACTGGATTTTGGAGGTAATTGGGAAGACTATCTCCATTTAGCTGAATTTACATACAATAACAGCTATCAAAGCACCATAGGAATGGCTCCATTTGAAGCCTTATATGGCAAGCCATGCTTGTCACCTGTATGTTGGGTAGAAGCAGGGGAAAGAGCTATTTTAGGGCCTGAGTACATACAAGAAACTAAAGAGAAAATTGAGTTGGTAAGGAGAAGAATGGCAGCAGCTCAAGATAGGCAAAAGAAATTTGCAGACATGAAAAGGAAGCAGGTGGAATATGAAGTAGGAAATTTTGTTTTCATCAAAATATCACCTATGAAAAATGTACTGAGATTTGGGAAACAAGGCAAATTAACCCCAAGATATATTGGGCCATACAAAATTCTGGAAAGAATTAGTTCCTTGGCATATAAGTTGGAATTACCAGAAAACATGCAAGGGATGCATGATGTTTTCCATGTATCACAATTGAGAAGGTGGGTTCATGACAAGGCAGAAATTCTTGAGACCCCAACCCAAGTGCAGATAAATCCTAATTTGATTTATGAAAAGGATCCACTGAGAATTTTGGCAAAAGATGTGAAGAAGTTGAGGAATAAATCTCTGAAACTGGTGAAGGTACAGTGGAGTCTTGATCCTAGTGATTGCACATGGGAATTAGAAGACAAAGTTAGGATGAATTATCCTAAGCTATTTTCAGATTAAAGGTAATTCTGATTTTTAATTTGTTTTCCTTTTTTTTTAGGTGTATATATTTTTAGTTATTATGATAGAACTAAAAATCTATTTGGATTAAGAATGAACTTGTTCTCTGAATTAAGTTTAAAATTTATTTAAGCTTAGGAAAATTGTTGGAAACAATTTCTAAAAAGGTGGGGTGTATGTAATGACCCAAGATTTTAGGAATTTATTTTGAAAAATATAAATAAGTTTAAAAAAGTTTTTAAAATCAATTTTGAAGGGGAATTGATATAGCTTGATATGGTGTATCTGTATGTGTGTACATGTGTGCACAGGAAATACACATGAACTAAAGCTTAATTCCTGAATGCTAAGAATGAACACATGATTGATGTGTATGGAAATATTATATATATAAATATATATATATAGATAAAATCCTTAAAAGCTATATGCATAAATAAATATATGTATGGATGCTACTGAGTATTGTTGAGTGTACATGTGCATGTGTGTCAGTACAAAATAATGTATAAATGTATATATGAGTGTACTAATTAATTCAGTAAGACTTATATACATATATATAGATATGTTAATAAGATACTAGAGTTCAAATCAGCAAAAAAATAAAATATACAAACATATTTTAAATTATAGGCAGAAAGAAAAAGAATGAAGATATAAAAAGGAGAAATCCTCTTATAAATAAATAAAGGAAGTACATACTATTTAAATGAAAGCTAAAAATAGAAAAATAAGATAAAACAGAGAAATGTTTTGTATAGGGCAGAATTAGGAAGAATATTTGACAAATGATAAAATCAAGTCACACTTTTAGCATGATAGTAGACAAAAGGAAAAGTATTTTCTGGAAAAGAAAATCTCTGAAAATAACCAAAAGAATATAACCACTTTTCTTTCCACAAACTCAAGCCGGGGAGGGTGAGATTTTGGGTTTAAAAACTAAATGCAAATGGCATGATTTCTGATGGGCAAAAATGACTTTAGCCAACATCTTAAACCCTAAGAAAAACCCTGCATAAATAGACAGTGAGATGAAAAACCTTCTTCTTCCCGGATAGCTCTTGAGAAAAATATATAGATATTATATAAATATAATACAAGTAAAGAAAAAGGGTCGAAGGCGGAAGCTTACCAATCAACTAGGAAGTGAAAGAGAGCTAGGTGAGAAAACTCACTCAAAATCTAAGGCAATAAGTCCTAATGTAGGCAGCCAGTTATAAGTTAATTTTCTTGAAAATGTATTTTCATATGTGATTGCCTATCTGTGATTTTAGAGCTGAAAATGTTTTGATTCTTTTTGGTTGTTCTGTTTATTTTATTATATGAAAGTCTTAAGTATTATTAGTATACATATATGTGTTCTATAAACTCAGATCTCTCTGATATGTTAATGTTTAGAAACATAAGTAAATACCCAGAAAATAAAATGTTGAATATAGGCAAGTAGAATTGGTTTTGGCTCAACCCAGAAAAATGAAAACATATTGAGCTGCAATATACTCATGTATAAGTGCTGAGGCTTGAGACAAAATGGAATTAGGGGTGCAATAGGGTTGCCTATGTGCTGATGCTCCTGATTCAATGAAAATATATAAATATTCATATACACAGCAAACAAATTTTGTGATTCAGTGAAACTTGGTCATTCTGAGTTTAACTCAAGCACAGATGGTTGCAAAAGGAAAAACTCTCTCAAAAGCCATAAGCCAATGTTAGTTGCCTATACCCCTTTTTAAAATACCAGAATATATATATATATATATATGCAGAATCTTATTTAATTAGACACCAATGGTTGCTTGCCTGTTTGTCTCTGTTTGGTTATGAACAATATGAGATGCCATGACATGGATGTTTATGATAGTGAAATGAATCACTGAATGGTTTAGTCATGAAAAATCAAAAGAGTTATTATTAACTTAAACCTGATTAGGAAATGGGGGTCAAGAGCACTGCAGGAATGACTTGTTTTCTGGAGTAATACAAGTTGACACATGGCTTGTTTAAGTCCTGAGATCTTTGTGTAATGGAGTGAATTAGTCCATTACAGTGTGTCCATTGATTCAATTAATTGCAGATGAGACCAAGGTAGATAAATATATCAATGTAAAAGAATTTGATATAAAGAGGAACTAGAGTTTTCCTGGAATGAAATCTGGATAGTGAATAAATGATTTAATTCATTTTGGGTGATTTCTTTGTTTGTATGGATGTTTATTTGATTCATGATTGAATTATATGAATGTATGAATGTACCATGTCTTCTTGAGGTTTCTGGAAAGGCAGACTTAAGTGTGCACCTGCACACTGACACAGAACATACACACATGAATTACTTGTTTTCTAAAGGCAGAGTTATATACATATATCCATGTTTTAACTTTAACTTGATTTGCAAACTATTTTAGTGGATTTTCTCATACCAGACATGTGTCTGACCCTAGTGTGCTAATTGCATATGGGGTGTCTCATTTAATATGGGGCAGCTTCAAATGCATTTTCAGGGACTGCAGCAACTAAGTAGGAGTAGGAGCAAGGCTTTGAGAAGAAGATTATAGCATGTTAAACTTAGTTAGATAAGAGCCTAAATGATGAAATCTGCATGTATTGATAATTTAACTTGCTACTTGTATTGAGTATTGAATATTGGATGGACATTTTGCTAAGTATTGTGCTAAGAAATTGACTTGTATCTGGAATCTATAAATCTAGTTAATATCTGATATGTTAAAGAATTTAATCAAAATCTTGTAAGTGGATTTAGCAAGAACACTGATAAATAGGGTGGTTACATTTTATAAATATATTAGTCAATCTTGAGTCTTTAAAAAGGGTTAAGTTTTGGGAAATCTGGATAGTTGAATCTCAGAAAATTTTTAATGGTTTTATTTTTCTATCATGACATATGAATACAAGAAATGATAAGCATAGGGAGAATGTATTATGTGTCTGTAATGTTTCCATAATTCAACTTGTTTTACAAAATGTTTTATACCTTGTTTTTAAATAAAGGAAGAATCTGTAATATAGGAGTTGAAAGCAAGGTCTTAATAGTTGCATATATATGAGCATTTAAACATGTTCTGTACAGATATTAACACACCTGTTACCTTTGTATTTTTAACATGAATCAGAATTCCTTTTCACTCAGGTTTTGATCAAAATGCATTTTTAAGACCATATGGGTTACACTTGAACAAAGAGCTTGGTTGAACCATGCTATGGATACCCATGGTTACAGGAAACCCATTTAAGTTTGCATTTCATTTAGTTTAACATACGAGCATCAAAGAATTAAGCCTTTGAAATATGATATCTCACCTAAAAATATTCCAGAAAAGAGTTAGTGCTCTAAACAGATTTTATAAGAAAATCAAACATAGATAATGATAGAAACTTATATCATTTTCCCAGAGCACAAGCACCAAACCATTAATTTATAGACAATCATATTACAATTATCTAGTTTCTAGGATTTATATTCCATAGAGAATTTAGCAAGAAATTAGGAGTTTAAAAATATATATATATAGATACATACATGGATGGAAATTTTATTGTATATAGTTGAATTGAACTATGTGTGGATTGATTAAACTTAATCAATCAAATATCCTCTTGTTTTCCAGAACTCTGATTCAAACAAGAGAGGCATATACATCTTCACATGTATGTGCATGTCTTTGTGAATGTACTGATATACTTATATTGGTAAAGATTATGATCCTGGATAAGTTGTTTAGATAAAAAGGAAAAAAAAGACTCTAGGCTTCAGAAATATATATATATGAAAATATACATATATATATGTCTCTATGTAAAAAAAAAATCCTTACAAATTCAGGTATAAAAGAGAGGGTCATTTCACAACGTTCTTATCTTAACATTAAGTATCTAGAAATCAATTTTTGTTGCAAAAGTCTGAAGTTATCAGTAACATTTACAAAGGAAAAAACCCTAAATTTTAGAATGATGGATTCTAACTTCTAACTTTTAATGAAACCCTACCTGTCTAGAGTTTCCGCATTCTAACTTCTGCCTTTTTACAACTTGATTCTATTGAAGAATATTCCTTACAGCACTCTTTTTTGCTGCAATACTACCATGACACCTGACATAAAAAATTGAATCAATTTCACTCTTGTTTAAGAAAAAAAACCAATATCAAAAGGGTTTAAATTGCATACTTAATAGTACTCTTCAGTTGGGTGCTTCTTGTAGATTGAGCATAAGGTGTCTTTGATGCACATGTTGATTTAATTGCACCAGAAGCTTTTTTACCTGCTAAATCCACATAGCCATTGGTCTTAGGTGTACAGCTAGTAGAAGCTGAAGTATGTGCTTTCGCTGTGCATGATTTGCCTGTAGTTGTCGATTTCTTTTCTTGGCTAGTGATAGGTGTTTCTTTGCTCAATTTCTCTTCTTGGTTATTGGTAGGTTTACCTACAGGTTCCTGATCAAATAATAAATAAATTTGATTTAATCCATTAGGAATTTGATTTTAATCATATTAGATGAAAATAACAGATATTAAATCTAAATTCCAGTTTACTTGCAAATTCAAAGGACATTTTGTTATCGATGGTATATTGTTGAACATTCATCGTACCCAATCCATCTCTACAATCACAGTTCAGAAGTAAACCAAAATTTTCAGTCACAATCAAAGGAAAGATAATGGAAAAAACTGATTTTCGAGTAATTTAAATTTCACAATCAACCTTAAATTATCTGTCCACATAGCTGAATTATCCTCTCTAAAATTATTTTTATAAAACTTAATTAACTTAGTTAAAATTAACTTAGTTAAAATTAACTTAGTTAAAATTAACTTAGTTAATTTTATATAATTTAGTTAATTTTCTTAAAACTTATTTAACCTGGTCAAATTTATCTCAAATTTAACATCACAAATAAATGCAATACATATCAATTAAATACATAAATGCATCCATCCTAGTTTGAATTCCAGTTTAAACACAGTAAATGAATAAACAAATAACTCTTTAATAAATAAAAGGACCCTTTTCATTCAATAAAAATAAGAATCAGATTGTAATTAATAAATCATAGTGATGCTAAAACTGTGCGAAGCTCAGTTAGAATACTGAGCTTGCTCAGTTCCACAAACAGAGCTAAGCTCAGTTGGAAAACTGAGCTTAAGCTCGGTTTTGTATAACTGTGTTAACTGAGCTATGCTCAGTTTTTTGTAACTTTTATTTAGAACTCCAAAAGGAAGACTACAATTTTCTAGTACTAAAAAAAGTTATCAGCTTATATTGTTGTATGAATACTAGTCTGGGTATGAGGTATACATGTAAATTTTAGTTTTGTAACTCTGATTCATATAACTCTATCGAGATTAACATGACAAAACTAGAGTTTTTTATCATCATCAATTATGTAAGTATAAAATATATAAGATGGTATTTATCCAATAAGGTAATGTATATTCTATTCACGTTAAGGTTTTGAATTTGACATACCAGTGGAGAAGCTAACTGCTTTTAAGTTGCAAATAGTGCCGAACTGCACTTGCTATGCCTGGCCATGGATGACCAAACACTCAATTTGTTTTGAAGCATCAATTTCTTCATCGCGAAAGGAAATAACATTTAATTCCTCATGTGGACGTTGAAACTTATCAATTTCTGTACGAGACTGGCTCATTTTCCTTTATGAGACTGGCTCATTTTCCTTACAATACTTGATGTTGTGCTGTATTGTGTATGTTACAGATATGTCAGATGGATGAAATAAGCTTTTAATAATTCATTGTATTGACTGTTTATGACTAGTTGACAACATTCAATCAGAAAAGATTAAATTCTAGTGAAATAAACCCTACTCTATGTATTAACATTCATCTCTATAGACAATCATATTCATGCATAATATGTGGGATAAAGGATGATCAAGAGATGCTTTATGAAAGGATTCGCAGTAACCAACAGAACCGGTAACTGTTTTACAGAGCTTAAATTAATAAAGGGGAACATGGAAGAAAATATATACTCAGTCTTGCTTATGACTGAAGCAATTAATCTCTAAAGCAAGATATTATGTTATGGCTATTATAACTTATATTTGAAGAAAATACAAACAAAGAACAGTAATGGAGCTCTCTAAATATTTTTAAATGGTCAAGGAGAAAAGAAATTTGTTGTAAGATCATAGCTCATAGGCTTATCATTAAGTAAAAAATTATGTAGACAAGTACTCTGGCATAAACTATGATCGCCTGCACAAAATATTCATGAAAAAAGTAAAAATTAATTCGAAAGGATCAAAGTATTATTTATTTTTAGTCCAGGGAAAAGTATTACAAGGACACTTATAGATTTCCTCTGTAAAAATTTAAATTTCAAATTATTCAAATACTCCAAAACATAAATTTGTTTAGGAAATCAATTATAGTTATATTTCAATACAATTTCATTAGAAATTCACATTAAACGACATAAATGCAATCACGAATAAAAAGAGCGTTCGTTACCTGGAGAGCGTTCGTAACTTGGAGAAGCTTATACCAATCATGGAAGAATTTGGTAGTGGATTGGAATGGACTGCAGAAGGTGAAGTTGGTATTAAAGGGTTTGGGAAGAAGATAATTTTGATGGATGGAAGAAGAATTGGTCGGCTTTGTAAACAATGAAGGATATTTTATCTGCAAAAAAATCGATCGCGAAAACATCATAGACGATAAAATTTTGGGTCAAAAATTCCAGATTATGTTAGATCAAAGAAGAAAAGTGATATTTGAATGGATTGGAACAGAAATATGAAAAATGGGAGAGTGATTTAGGGTTTCGGAGTGAAGATGAAAAGAAGAGGTTCGCGGTAGAATAGGAAAATGAGAGGGAGACGAAAACATTTACCGCTAACTTTTCATCACTGGTTTCAATGCGGCGAAACGGGAAAAATAACGTGAATGCTGCGTCATATTTAACTCTAGACTGGTAATAAAAGATTAATTACAACAAGTGGTGCTGTATTGCCATCCTCCTTTACTATTGATGAACCATTTTCTTGTAGTGTTTCTATGGATTTGATAGACGGGTTGCTAAGATCAAATCGAGGAAATGAAAGTATACGGGTTATAGTGGATAGATTGACCAAGAGTGCCCATTTCATTCATGTTAAGTCAACCAGGACAGCACGTATTTCAGCTAAGTTGTTTGTGAAGAATATAGTTAGGCTTCATGGAATTTCTAGTAGTATAGTGAGCGATAGAGATTCTTTGTTCACTATTGAGTTCTCGAAGAGTCTACAAGATACTTTAGATACCAAGCTCAAAATGAAAAGCGCTTACCATCCACGGACTGATGGACAAATGGAAAGAGTTAACAAAGTCTTGGAAGATTTGTTAAGAGCTTGTGTGCTAGATTTTGGAGGATCATGGGAAGACCATCTACACTTAGTCGAGTTTTCATATAACAACAGTTATCAGGTTAGTATAGGGATGGCACCATTTGAAGCTTTGTGTGGAAGGACATGACAATCTCCAATTTATTGGTTAGAGACCGGGGATAGGTTGGTTCTTGGTCCGAATTTAGTTAGGGAAGCTGCAGAGAAAATTGAGTTGATTCTAGCTAGAATGAAGGAAGCTCAGTCTAGGCAGAAGAGTTATACCGATAGGAGATGGAACGACTTAGAGTTCTCTGTTGGAGTCATGTTTTCGTTAAGGTATCACAAATAAAAGGTGTAATTCGATTCAGGAAGTTAGGGAAATTGGCACTGAGATTTGTAGAACCATTTCCTATTACAGAAAGGATCGGGAAACTCGCATATAGAGTAGAGTTATCGAACAGTTTGGCAGGAGTCCACAAGGTTTTTCATGTTTCTCATCTAAGAAAGTGTATTAGAGATCCGGAGACTACTATAGCACCGACTGTGTTAGAGGACCGGTTAATTTGTTTCCTATAGTCCATGAGGTTTTTCATGTTTTTCATGTTTCCTATAGTCCACGAGGCCACCATTAAGGGAAAACAAGAGAAGGTTTCAAGAGGAAGAAGTTAATCAACTATATCCAAGATCGAATCTCAACTCCTTAATCTCAAGCTAAAGGTGAATAATAACTACACCTCATGTTTTTAATTGATTTCGGTTTAGATTAAATCCGAGTTAATTTGTAAATGTTTTACCATGTTTTGAATGTTAAAAATGGAGATATATGGTTGTTGATGATTTATGCTATTTCATATAGATTTTATTATATGTTTTATTGTGAAAACCCTATTAAATGACATTCAAATGCCTTGCGATTTTAGAATAAGGTCGGAAATGATATTTTGGAAGTAGGTTTCAAATTTCATAATTTTCTGAATTAATGTGGATTTATTATGAATTTTCTAGTGGAGAAAATAGTTGTTTTGGGTTTAAATTAATTATGGCTATTTTATGATGATTTTGGGTCAGAAATTAATATATGTTAGAAAACATATTGAAAGTGATTTATAGAAATTTTATAGATTTTTCCTAAGTGTTTTAATACGTATATAAAATTATTTAAGGTATGAGACTTAAATGTTTTATATATTAATAAAAGGAGAACAGGCATTTTGTAAATAATTTAAACTGTTCATTTCAGAAATTTCGGCAGTACTTTTAGAAACGAAATTAGCAACCAATCATGTTTTGACAAACAAGGTAGGTTAGTTGAAAAGAATTGCTTTAAAAAGTTAAAAATCAGTTTAAACATGCTTTTTACATGTTTCGCCACATTCGGCGCCTAGCTTCCGACTAAGTACTTCCGCCTCCATTTCCATCGAAATCAATGTGCATGGTATCAAAGACTTGGTACGTAGCGAATTGGACTATGGCGAAAGGCATGTAGTCAAAACAACGGGTTCCAAAGGGTTCAAAGCCTTACTTCGTTTTTAAATGAAATTGTGTCTCTTTGCTTTCGAAAGGAATGCTTTCGACTTAGTTAGCTTTCGACTTGGTGAAAAGGTTTTAAGGAATGGTTTCGAAAGAGGTTGTGCCTTTTTCCTTTCGAAGCAAATGGTTTGAAAGGGTTACTTTGTTTTTAAAACTTAGCCACTTCTCCAATGCTTTCGAAGGGTTGGTTTCAACACCCAACTGGTTTTGAAAGGAAAGGTTTTAAATGTTTTCGAAAGGTTATTCCACATGTTTTACTTGAACCCAAATGCTTTCGAAAGGTTTGATTTTATGAAAAGGATTTAGTGCTTTCAAAAGGTTTAAGATAAAGGTTTCGAAGGGGTGGTTCTCTAAAGGTTTCGAAAGGTTTTTAATGGAAGGTTCCAATGTTTCGAAAGGCAATGTTTATAGTGTTTTGATAAGAGGATGTCGAAGGTTTTAAAGCTTTCGAAAGAAAGGTTTCAATGTTTTCGAAAGGTGTATTAAGAATGGTTTCGAAAGGTATGTTTTGGTCTTTCGGCCTAAGGTTTTACTTGGTTTTGAAAGGGGTACTTTCAATGATTTCAAAAGGGGTACTTTCATAGGTTTAAATGTTTTCATCAACAAAATTTTGTGTAAAGTATATATAACATGGCAAGGTGATTTGAGTAAAGCATAGAGTATATTTTCCTTGTTTAAAGTATGATTTTAAAGGTTTAAATCAATTTGACAGAAAATGTTTTCAAGGTAAATTTTATGGGCAGATAACCCTAAGTAAAATGACTCAGATACTAGAATACTAGATGGGACTGGAATACGGTTGCGCCCTATACATTAGCTATTAGCCCCTAGCTAATTTATTCCAAAATTCCAGTGTGTAGGGCTTTGTCACGGGTAAGACTAAAATGATGTTACAAACAGAATGGAATATACAAAGTGAGGATATGTTATTGGTGAGCCCGCAAAACCATTAGGATTAGTTGACCCTGAAGAAGTAAGTTAGAGACAGACCGTCTAGAAGAGCAGTATCTAACAGAAGTTAGATTATTTGCTTATTTTGTCTGGTAGGCCCGAGTCAGCCAAAGGTTAGTAGTTAGCCAAACAAAACTACAGTGTTCGAACGTATAGTCCATTTATTACCTGATTTATATGCTTACATAATATTGCTATATTGTTTAACCAGTTTTGGTTGCAGGATTAAGATTTGAAAATGATATGTTTTAAGAAGGATATAGTGAGGGGAAACCGGATCCTCTAAGTGATGTGGTCTCACTTAATATCAAATAATCGAGATGTATTGCATTATTCACACCAGGCTTTATGTCTGACTCGAAGTCTATGTTTTTCCCTTTAATCTCCCGGGTACTCAAAATTGGTTTGAGTAGGTTGAGGATTGAGGATTTTCAGGGTTTAGTAGTTGGACGAATAAAGCTTCCAGAGACGAACAGGAGGCTGAAGTTAGCTATATTTAGGGGTTGTTTTGTTTTGTTTTCGCTATGTTGTATTAAGTCAGTTATGACTATTTAGTACTCTGGTCATCCAAGGGGGAATCCTCTTATGTCGCACTTGGCGTATTTCGTAATAATTATATTTGATCTGAACCTAGGAAATGTTTGGGATTATGTAACTTGGATGTGAAATGTGTTTTGAAATGTAATCAGAAATGGTTTTTAATCTATGATGATTTTATTTCATATTCAAGTGCTTCTGATATTATGGATGCCATTAACATTATCGTATTTGGTCACCGAAGTTAATACTATGGATGACTTCAGAATCTGTAGCGCTTAGGTTCGTGCCTCTAGATATGGGATGTTACAATCTTAGTGATGATGCAAGTCTTTAGTGATGGCAATGGTGGTGTGAGACCTTAGTGATGGTCATAATAATGTTGTTACTTAGTGATGGTCATGATGGCTTTGTACCTTCGTGATGGTCCTGATGATGAGATACCTTAGTTATGGTTATGGTGATGCAAGACCTTGTTATTGGTTGCTGCAACGTAAAACCTTAGTGATGGTTGTTGTGTGCTTACTATGTATTTGCTATATTGCTATGATTGGTGTGATCCTTGTGGGGTTCGGAATTATGTCTTGTGATGTGGTAGTATTGAGCTATGTTATCCTAACACCCAATGATATACTTAGTGTAGTATACCCATATGATGATAGAGTAGCATATATAGTGTTATGTGCTAACTTGTTGGATGCTGGGGCGGTCTGGTATAATTTCTCATACTCAGCATTCATGTTTTACTATATCGACCTTTAGTATTATGAGATATATTTATTGCTCATGCCAGACTAATATATTTCTCGAGGTTTTATGCTTTGCTTCTTATTTTCTTGGGTGCTCTTAAATGAGCAGACAAGATAACAATCAGAGTTATTACATGGAGCTATTTAAAGTACGAGTAGGCAGCAGGCATTTATATACATCTTATCTTTAGAGTTTATTGCTATTCCGCTGTGCAGAACTGTTTAGCTACCAGTACTAGAGACTATTATTAGAGAGAGATTTTCTTTGATTTTATTTTGATGAATATAAACTCTATTCCATTTTCTTTGTATAACTGTTGTGAACCTGATGTGCTATGGTATTCTATTTTGATTCATTTTGGTAATACATATCTGTCTTGCTTATTTTAAATCTATGTTGCTATTTTATTTTATTTGATGTGTTATGAGATATATAATGGGTTATAATGAGATTTTTAGTTAATTTACCCTTAACTGTCACTCTATATCAGCGAGTACCATTGTTGTGAAATTTACAGGTATATTATGTACCGAAGATATAGTGTGATCATCACACTTATTGTCCTCATATGCCTGTTTATCGTTATAAGCTACAACAAGAATGACAGTTCTCTCATAATGGAAAAATACACAAGTGTTACTCATGTTTTCCATGCAACTTACACAGATATATATATATATATATATATTATAGTTTTGAAAACCAAAATATATAACAAGTTCTCTCATATATCGCTCGATCCATTCTAGAGTGATATCTCTTACTCTATCTCTAATGGATCCTGGTATCAACTTAGGTCAATCGTTCAACCTAAGTTCTAATAACAGATGTGATGATCTTCCTTCACCTTTGATGCATAATTTACACATATTTGATACCAAAAGGGTTCCTACATCGGTACTCAACTGATGGGGGAAAGCAGTCAAGAGTAAGGTATGATAAGAACCTGTAAAACTTCTCACAGTGCATACATAATATGTAATAATAACATAAATGCAAAATAAGCAGGATAGTAGTATAATCAAGTGAACTAGAAATAAACCACATATCAAAATGTAGTATGTTCATCGGATTATACGAAATTTGGAAATAGTAGAGTATATACATATGAATCAAATGAACACTAAAGATAACTATCTCTAGTAATAATAAGTATCGATATAGCTCTACAATACTACATAGTGGAAATATTGCTATAATGGCTCCTATTATAGATATACAAAAGCGTAAGCTTCCTACTCATCATCCACACAGCTCCATGTGCTATCTCATACCAGTTATCTCAATCTACTCATATAAGAATACCTAAGAATATAAGAAGCAATGTAAATAACCTCCTGGAACAAGCGATGTATAATATGAAAATAGGTTTAAAAATTGATATAGTAATGTAGGAATATATGGTATGAAGAACCATACTGGCCTTTCTTTGCATCCTATAAGTTATCACATGACATCGATATATTTTAGTCGACTATCATCATCATATGGGTATATTACCACTCTAAGTATATTCTGTGGTATAAGTGTGAAACTCAATAATATCTACATTGTGTGCCTTCCTAACGACATAGCAAAACATAGTAAACATAACAAACATGGAAACCACCAAATAATCTCACATCTTTTGCTTGGATGTCATTGACTATATGGTAACGCGTATGATCACCCTGTATTGATTAACATTTCTACAATGTGTCGGTGCTGACTCATATGGGTTCATGCTGATTGATCCAACCCTATATTTAAGAAATCTTGCTGCTTCCTTGAGTTGGCTCCATTCTTTTCCACCCAAGTCCCTAAGTAGTTCTTGAGTTTCTTCATGACTTCATCGTTTTAACACTTAGCCATTTTATCCAATGTGCGATCGATCGTGAAATTTCCCCCCTAGTTTTGCCTTTAAATCCTAGAATTCTATTTGCATTTGCCTTGCGTTGGCCTTGGGTCACTCCATCTCGCTTGTCTTGTGCACTTTTGCACAAAACTTGCTCAAATATTGGTCGGTGGTAACCCATATGGATCAATACTAATCCATCGAGACTTAGCCAAAATCTAACTAAGTCATCTCCTGACTTTTCTGTGATCCATATTTGATTCTTTGTTTTGATTAGCATGTAATCTCCTTTGCATCCATATGACTCTAAATCCTTAGAGTTGATCCATCAAAGTTGTTCTATCGCTACGGATCTTCCGACTTTCATGTAATCAAATCGAAGAGCAACTCATGACCCTAATCCATCTATATGAATAACCTTGCCAATAGAACAATCCAATCCCTACATTCACTTATAATAAGCGTTTCACCCAATTCAAACAAGCAAACATGCATTAAAACTCCAAACAACCATCATATACATACAATATAAACAAAAAAACATACATATCCTAATCTAGCATTCATATAATAAATCAAAGCATAGATATACAAGTTAGAATAAATTTAAAATCATTTAAACTTGTTCATAAATCATTTACGAAATCAAGTCAGTCCACAATTATATTTTTAACCATAATGGATCCAAAGCATGTTTTAACATATACAGATATATAAAAGAATTGTGAGACAACAAATCACTCACCTACCAATGTGAAATTGACCAAAAAAAAGCCAAAATCGAAGTAGATCCGAGATGAACACTAATAGGCACGAAACACATTGTTCCAAAAAATTATTTTGAAGATACTTTCTAATCCTCCTGCTTATATACCAGTATTCTATCAATTTGGCTATAATTAGTATGGATTTGAGATGGTTTTGGTAAGAGATAGTTTAGTGGAGGATTAAAGATGTTTTTTAAAAGTGGAAAAGTGATTTGGGAATGGCTCTACTATTGTAATTAGGCACAACTTCTGAAATGACTAGCATGCCTAAATTTGGGTTTAGGTTAATTACCCACTAAATCTACCTAAGAATGGTCAAACTTAAAAACTACAATATCACTAAACTATATGCCAAAAATCTACTATGACCACTCTACGGAAAGGCAAATCATCAAATATTTCATTTGGAAGTGGTTTCAGGACCAAACTTGGCTTCTATCAAAAGTTATAGCTCTTACAATATTTCAAGGTTAAAACTATCTACAATGTATTATAAAGGTCGAAAATGTTAAAACACAAAATTACCCAAAGTTATAGCCTATTTGGAAGTCGTTTGGTTATGAGAGTAATATTTCTACCATCCCCTGATACGTAGAAATGTATAGAGGATGTGGATTTTAACATTTTCACAAAATCTCAATTCTTGTATTAATTGATAACTAAAACATATCAGGCATAATACTTTAAATTGTAAGATATAACAAAATTCCTAATATAATATAAAGGTATTCCTATTAGACGGACCAAACCAAAAAGAGATGAATGGAACATCATAATAGATAAGATCAACAATAAACAATTACACTGGAAAGACAACTATTTATCAGGATTAAGTAGAATCATGTTGATTAACTCGATTATATTGCTCATTCCCATTTATTGGCTCTCTTGCTATAGATTTCCTACTTGGATGATAGAAAAAATAAGAAGGATATTTTCTTGGAAGGGTAAGAGTGAATGCCCCAGCCTAAACTTTCCGATTAACTAAAAAAAGTTTGCAAACCTTAAATTCAAGGAGGTTTAGGAACAATTAATCTTAAAAACTTTAAATTGCACTTCTACATAAGTGTGATATGAAAATTTCTAGATGGAAAATAATTTATATGGAAAGAAATCATTACTAACTATTATTACAATGGCTCATATAACATTTGCAAACCACACAACCAACACATTTTCTTCTTCTTAAAGGATGTAATTAGTGTGTTTCAAATATTGAAACTTGGCCTTAATAATATAGTGCAACCGGGAAACAAAACTTCTTCCTGGCACGACCCCTTACTGTTGCTGATTGCCTTGAAACGTGAATTACCTAACCATTATTCAATCTCAACAAATAAAAGGAATCTAATTAGTGACCTTTATAGACCTTTCAAAGAGTTTAAATGGAATCTTACATTTAACAATGATTTGGCTGGATCATCGTTTAGGCAATTCCAAATGCAGATCGCTAGAAAGACCAAACAACAAGGTACTATTGAATAGTGTTGGAACAAAAACAAGACTACTCATCAGAATTAATGTATATCTTAATTTCCAAGTATTAAAATAAAAATCTTCAGAAACATATAGAAAGTATATGCGTTTCCCAAAACTAAATTACACTTATGGATTATGACTTATGAGAAACTAAACACAATAGAAATGCTATAACCAAAATTAATAACAACATCGATAATAATGAGCTGTGTTACTTTTGGAAGGCTTATCCATAAACTATATATTGCCAATTCCAATATACTCAAGTTATAATTGGGAAGATAATCAGTTTATACGCCCCTTACCTTATAAATAATTTTCCCGAACCTTTTGAATATTGGAACAAATATATATTTCTATAAAATTCAAAAAATTGAAATCTTCTAGACGCTATTTACATCATTACTAGCTAGTGCTAATAGACTAAAGAAATAAATACATTACAATAAAAAATTCAAAACATTCAACAATAGTTCAAAGTCAAACTTAAGTGTAAGAGCCGAGATATTGCTAAACTTGTGTTATCAGTATGCACTTGGAGCATAAGGAAAGAATGTAATGATCAAATTTTCTCCGCATCCAAATAAAAATCAGAGAGAGAACTATGTGAGTGCATTGTTTATATGGTGAAGAATAGACAAATTAAATCCAAGCACAACAACAGACGAAAGCATTTGTATTCGATAGGTTTGAAAAATCTTACCCCAGCCCTATTGGTATTGGGTTTTACTACAAGTGGAGAGAAATATATGCTTTTGGTTGCTGGATGGTCACTGAATAATTCCCTAGACGAGTTTATCTCCTCCATGTACATTGTTTCTCATTGTTTCGACTATGCAGGTACATGTTCACCTACGAGCTGCAGGGAAATTAGTCTCAATAGTAAAACTAAAACCATTCTAAATTCAAGTGGTTATATATTAGTTATCTGGTTGAAGAAGCGAGTAACTATTAGAAAATTAGGGCCTGGCTTCTGACCTTGCTTCGTCGCTGCTTTAACCATGTTCGGCAATAAGCACGAAGGAATTCATTTGACCAAATTACAACAATTTTTCAAAAAATTATTACATCAATAAAAGAATGGATTACACCATTTTCAAGTCTAGTAGCGTGGACTATTCTCATCTAAGAAGAAGTCCGGATTGGATAGAGCATGTTCAGATCTACACAAAGAAACCATAAAAATCGATTACGCGGTAAAGATTAGACCTCTATTTCAAAAGATAGGAGTTGAATGTTCAAATAGGTGAAGTTGGTGATGCATTTGGCTACAACAAAGAGTACATAGCAATCCAGTCTCCACCTCTTTGGCGAACGAAGTTTTAAGTACTAATTTTTTTGGATTTTTTTCATTTTTACTGCTGCTATAGAAGTGACGAAGAAGGAAAGTTTCAGAAATGTGGGATATGAATTAATGGAACTGGAGTTAGTGTAAATCCTTTAAGAGTTTTTTAGAATGTGGTTTTGGGTATTATCCCCAAATCAGTTTACGTGCGATATTTGTTTTAGCTGCATTGTTTTGTAAGTGCATGCTCATGGTATTTGTATATATATGTGCACCCTTTTGTTTTATTACTAAAGAAAGCCAGAGCCAATAAAAAAATTCGAATATGCTTTATTCTACCGTTTTGCATGTATCCTTTTGTGTAACACCCCGTAAAAATTAATAAGAAATTAATTAATTAATAATAACACTAAAAATGAGAATTTTGTAAACATCAGAATTTGACTATGAAACTTACACCATTGTGTTCCTGGTAATTTTCTGAGCAATTTTTATATATGAAGTTTTACGATTGGAGTTTAAATAAAGAAGTTATCAACGTTTGAAAGTTTCGAATCAGAAATAACTTAAAATGAATTAAGGAAATTATTAAAATAAATTCGAAATAATTATTGTTAATGATAGCTTAAGGTCAAAGTATCCATTTATGTTAATTAAAAAGGTAATAAATTGAAATAAACGGAAGTAAATAATAGATGTCAACGAAGTAAATAAATAAACGTTAACGATAGCTTAAGGTCAAAGGAAGGCCAGTCAATAGGTTGAAGGTTGGCTACTAGCGATTACCTAGGCCAAAGATGGCCCGGATTTAATTTAATGAAAATATTGTCGATTCGATGGCTTTAACACGTTCCAACTACTATAAATAAGAGGCTAGCACCCTTACTTTTATTCACTAGGAAAATAGGAATGCTAACAAAACTCCGTCATTTCTCTTCCTCCTCAGTAAACTTTCTAGATTTAGGAATTCAAGCTTTAGGGAAAATTCAATAATCAAATCCACAGAAACTCAAGAAAAGCTATCCGTGGGTGGAAATCTTAGTTTTGCTCTTTATATAGTAATTTGTGAAGTAAAAGTTTGAATTTGTTTTATGCCTTAAGAAATTTTGAATATAAAAACCTTAAATTTAAAACCCTAAATTCCCCCATAAAATGTCAATTCTTGGATTAGTTGGAATCTTGGATTATTTATGTTAATATGGTAGAATTTAATTTGTAATTTGCAATATGAGTATTTTGTGTAATATTTGACTTCTACTTTTTAATTTTTGTTTGTTGTGATGAAGAGTTCTAAAAGAAAAGAATTAAGAAGTGGTGTGTAAAGTATGGATTTTTCTATTTGTAGTTTGCACCACCTATTTCCATAATTTGAGTAAATATGAATCATTTTTCACTTCAATCTTGTATATGTAAAAGTTGAATATAATACAAAGGATTGAAATTGTAAAGTTTTTTCCCATGAAATATAGGCGTTACTTCTGCTATGTTATTGTAAAATATGTTGGATATTTTGATTCCATTCTTTTGAATACATTCGCAAGTCTAATTTGCTTAGCCAATTGAAATTGTGATATTAGCTTTTTTAAACTATTTTATTAGATGGAGACTTGTATGGATATGGAATTTTTGACATTTAGTTCACCTTAGTAACTCGTATAGGAAGCGGAAATCTTAGTATAGAGATAAATTTATGCATGCTTAGGAATATTTAATAAAAACTAGTTAGTCTAATATTTATGTTAAGTATAAATATATTAGTAACATATAAGTTGAAACATATAAAATAGATAGGTAATAAATAATGCTAATCCCTTAAAAAGGAAATTATGGATAATTATGGTAATTAGTCCTTAATTAAAGGCGAAATTAGGAGTTTCCCTTATATGGCCTTAATGTTATATGTAATGACCCGTATTTTTAACTATTTTAAATTATTAAATTTAATATGATTATTGAATAAAATGGTTAGGAATAAAAATTTAATGATTTATTAACGTAGTTTATTAAATATAAACTTGAATAAAATTTTGAAATAAACAATTTCGAAGATTTAGGCAATAACAAGTATTGAAATGAAATTCAATATATTGAATGTGTTTATAATCAATAGCTAGAATTGAATAATAAATATTATATTATTCAAATGAAAATTAAATAATTGTTGATAATTAAAATTCATTTTAATTTTTATGATTTATTAATGTAATTTATTTGATAATTGAATTGTTTAAATTTAATGTTGGAAATTATTTAAGTAATTGCCTGAATTTTGAATGAAAACGATGTCGAAAGTTGATTTAAATTTTATTTAAACAAGAATGAAGATTTTTACTTTTAAAATTGAATTTAAAAGTGAATAAATAGAATTGGAAATTTTTTATTTTAATTAACGTGTAAAAATAGCCATGTTGGCCATTGTCTCGGATTTCGACGAAACCAGTTTCATCAGATCCATAATAGTGAATTATTATATGATCTCAAGTTTCGTAGTGATCGGACTTATTGTTTGGCCGTGTGAGCTTGAAACGTGTAAAAATTAATTAATGGAATTTAATTAAAATAATTTGATTTGAAAAGCCATCTTCTACTTACGATCGAATTAGGCCTCGAGACTAGTTCCATTGTGTTCAGAATGGGGGTATAACATATAGAACGCCACGCGGCACGCTTCATTTGGAGTTCGGAAAATTTATGCGTGATAGTGTCAGATATTTATATAATAGACCACATTATAATTTCATTCGAAACCCTAAACGAGATAAATGCAGCCGCTCTCTCTGTAAAAACGATTAATGGCTGAAAATCACCTATCTTTCTTCCTCGGTTTCTCACCATCCGCTAATCGAAATCGAACAAATCCAAAAGGGAAAATATAGAGCTCGACGAGCTCTACACATCCAACGGTGGGATCGAGCCGAAAGCTAATGAAATCACCAATCGACCTCCATTCGTTTATCTTTTTTGGGTTTTTTGGAGCTTTGATTCGTGTGTACACGCACGCGTGATGGTCTGTGGTGGGGCTGAGGATGTTGGCGATGGTAGAGGGTTGAGCGGCGTTCATCGATCGCTTAAAAAAAATATGAAGACGTGCGCGCGTAGCTAAGATGTGGGAACGAGGAGGAAACGCGCTTGCCTTATACGCGTGTGGAAGTGAGGTAACAGTTTGAAATTTTTTTTTATATTTATTTTGTTGATTAAGTTAGTGTAAATTTTAATTATAATCGTATATTAATAAATTGCATAACTTTCTCGTGTGAGGTTCGATTCGAGCAAAACAAGCCGCGTTATGATCGTATCGACGCCGTCTACGACATGGAATTGAAAAGGTATTTATTTAAAGTAGAGAAATTTTCAGTTTCAAATAAAAGGTGCGTGTTTTATAACGCTCACAAAGTACTAAAATATTTTTATGTTCGTTAGATTGATATTATGAAGTAATTTAATTTTATTGGCTGTTGGTTGGTAATTTGAATGACAGTTAAATTGATATATGATTTGAACTAATAGAAATTTAAATTGATAGTTAAATTGAATTGGAATTAAATTGCTAGTTAAACACCCGATATTGATAACTAGTTAATTGTTGTGATATTTTCATTGTTTGGATGTTGATTGTGATGAATGTTCATTGGTTGATGTATTGGATTGATTTGGGTGTATATTTATTTTTATATATTCTATTATCATCCTGGATATTATTAACATCATATAAACTATTATTTCAATTGTTTCAAATAAATTAAGAAATAGGTTGAAATGATATATACCTATGACATTCATTTTGGATTGAAATGATATATATCCATCCCTAAAATTAAAAATCGAAATAACTGATCACTTGGCCATAGGATATAAAATTATATACGGATACCGGATTGGTTAAATTAAATGGTTTTAAATTCTTGAATTTGAATCTATTTCATGATTTTGATTTAAAGAAATAAAAATTGAATTTATGAGAATCGAATTAATTTCGGATTCGAGTCTTGAAAGGTTGAAATCAAAATTGGTAAAGAAATTGTTTTAAGACTTTACTTTGAAATGTGAAGTAAAATCGACATGTGACTTGAATTATTGAAACTGAATTTTTTTTTAAAGTTTGAAATTTTCCTTGAACTTCGAATTTGTTTAAGTAAAAGTAATATAAATGGATATTTCTAAATTCAGCTCAAAATTGAATTAGCTTAAAGATTTGAACATTGAATTGAACATTGAAGTTAAATTTGATTTAAATGATTTAAATCGATATTTTGAAATTGAACTCGAAATTGATATAAATTGAAATGGTTTAAAATTTAGAATTGAATTGAAATTAATTCAAATTGTAATTAAAATTGAAATTAATTGAAATTGGATGCGAAGTTGAATTAATTTGAAATCGAAATCGATTTGAATTGAAATTGGAATCGAATTTAATTCGAATGGAAATCGAAATTGAGTCGATTTGAATTGAATTGTGATTGAAAATGATTTTAATTGGAATAATTGAAATTTAATCAGTTGATTGAAATTTGGACTTGGGTCCAGATTTGTTAAAATGGATAGAAACAGTTTGATTTGAAATTATTTTTCAAAATAAATTATTTTGATATAAACTATTTAAAATCTATCTTTTTAAATATTCAAATTATTTTGATTTTACAAACTATTTTATGATATAAACCAGTTAATACTCATAATCATTTTATATTAAATTATTTTAACTTTTTAAACTATTTAAAATTATTCAAACTATTTTCTAAAAATTCAAACCGGTCAAAGTGGGAACTGCTTATATTTAAATCGTAGATTTAAACGTGAATTTGGTTAAAATGAAGTTATAACCTAAATTGAAATTCGAAATGATTTTGAAAGTGAAATCGAGATATTGGAGTGAAATGATATTTTCAAGTGAAAATGACATATCGAACTGAATATGATTTTTGGAGTGAATATTATAATTTTGAAATGAAATTGATTTTGAAGAGAATATGATATTTGATATCAAGTATGGATTCTTTTAAAATGTAAAATTACCAACCAGTGTGTAAAACGACATTTGGTTGTTAAAGAGGCCGGGACCTCTTATTGGCATACTCTCTATCAATATTGGAACCACTTTAACAAATGTGTTCGCGGCAGAGACTCTAAAATGAAGTGGTTGGATTTGGCATACGTTTACTGGATTTGAAGAAAGAGAATGATGATGGATAAACCCCGGCGCTTGTGCCAATTTGAAATGACTAAAACAGGATGGCTTGAAAGGGCCAATGAGGCTAATTACCTCTAGCAGACATCCGTTCTTCGATTTATTTTTTTGGACTTGGTTCATACTAATACTCTTGTTGTTGGTTTCGATTGGTGCACCTTGATTTTGGGATGACCTCCCTTTGAATTGATATGGGATGGATGGACGCGGTGAGAGATCGTGGCTATGATGCGTTACCACCAACCCTACGACCCGAACTGGTAGTATCCTACCTTGGGCATTTCCTCACGTGCCTTGTCATACTTTTATCCTTATACGAGACCACTACGATTTTGGTTTAGTGTTGTCGTATCACGGCACAACTTATCCCCCGTCGTGCTACGGGGCGTTATATGCAAACTGTACGATAATGCTTAAAATGCGTTAAGGGGGATTAACGTAAAGCCTTAACGCTAAGAAAAATATTTTGTAACATCCCTAATTTTTGATAACATTATTCAAAAAAATTTAATTAGATAAAATTAAATAGAATAAGGAGAGTGAGATTTGAATAAATCACATATATACAAGGCCGTGTTTAACCATAATATAAATGGGCTTTAAATTCATTTATAAGATAATTAATTTACACGTGAGCATAGTGATAAATAGTCATTCTATTATACACGGCTATGACCTTTTGTAATTGTCCATTCACGTTCATTTTCCTCAAATCTAAAATAAACCAAAAAAACCTTAAGAGCTGGCCATTAACAAGGAAGAAAAGATGAAAATCCAATCTAAAGCTAAGGATCACAGCTAGGAAGGATTAACCAACAACAAATCTCAAATTCCTTATCAAATCCAAGGTGAATAATAATATAAACTATCTCCTTTTTGTTTTATGATCATATGGTTTCAGATTTAAGATTTATTTTCATTTCTATGAGATATTGGATGATGATATGCTTAAGTTGTTGATTGTTTGATTTAAACAATTTATTTATATATGAAATTCGTACGGTTTTAGTGTAAAAACCGTGGGTTATTGATTTTAGAATGCCATGGAAAATAATTATGTTAAGCAAAACATGATTTTGAAGATGGGTTTTAATTTTCAGAATTTTCCAAGCTATGGAAATTTTATTATGAATTTTTAATGAAAAAAATGATGTAATTGGGTTTAAAATTTATCTCAAATATTTCAGGAAAAAATTGGGTCTAAGTTTTTAATATGTTCAATTACATAAAGAAATTAAATTTCTGTAATTTTTGGGGCTTTTCCCCAATTAATTTAATAGAGAAAATAAATTATTTTAAAAGAAGGACTTTTCTACAAAGGTTGGTTTTGTTATATGGAAAAACTTAAACGTTAAAATCCTTTAATTTGGATCTGAGTAAATGTGGAAGTTTTGAATGAAAAGTATTTGAAAAGTTATGCAGCACCAATCAAAGGTTTATAAATAGGCAATAAGTTACAAAGTAATTACTAAAAGTTGCTATATTTCAGCCTTTAATTCAGAAAAAGGTGTTCCGCCTTAAATAGTAAGCACCTTTTGACACCATTGGTTCCGCTTCATCCCATTCGAAACCTACATAGTCGAAACCCATGTAATCGAAACTAATACATAAGGTATCACTTAGATGGTATGCAGTGGATTGGAAGGAAGGTGGAAGCCTTGGTGTCGAAAGATAAGCTTTCGATGGGGTCGAAACCCTGCTTTGTCAAAGGGTTACCTCTGTTTTAACTTAAACTAAGCCTTTTTCCTGAATGCTTTTGAAAAGTGTTGAGGGTTTCGAAGGCAATGGAGTCGAAATGGGTTTCGACTATATCCTTCAAAGTTTTAATTTAAAGGGTTAGGTTTTGACTAGATGGTTCCAACACCATCCACTTTTCCCTCCAAACAACTTTATAATTGGTTTCGAAAGAGATAATTTCGTATATAACCACTTTGACCCAAATGATGTTTTAAAGAGTAAACCCAATATTTTCAAAAGGGATACTTTCATTTGTTTCGATGCTATGTTTAAAGGATGTTTTGACACCCTCGAAAGGTATATTTGGTTTTGAAAGAGAATACTCTCAAAGGCTTTGAAAGGTATGTTTATTATGTTTTGAAAAGAAGTTCTTCCTTTCGAAGGAGGTCATCCAAAGGTTTCGAAAGTGATGTTTAAAGTTTCAAAACAAATAATCCACTCTCACTTTAAAAAAGGAAATGCCATGGCATAAATAAAGAATTTGGAAGTATTACTTCTTCATATACTTATTCACATTGTTATTAACCCATAAATGTATGTTGAGGAAGGGCAGAATAACCAGTTAGGTTGACCTAATAGTGAATATAACTTAAAGAATGTTAAAACCTTAAACTAAAGATATTGGCAGGGGCCAATATGTTTACAGTGAGTGAAATGACCCTCCTATTTCCACCCTAATTTCATAAGGATTTTTTTTTTAGAAATGATATATAGATATATCATTCATTACAAATATATTTCCTAGGGTCATTTTCTTTCTCCAATAAACAAAATATATCCAGGATCTTTCACAATATAAAAATATTGTTTTAAATCTAAATCATCCCTAACATACATATATGAAGATATCTATGTTATGTTCTACTAGAATCAGAGCATGTTAATATGAAGTAGAATTCCTTTTAAATCTATTAAAATGTGATAATTCCTTAAAAAAAGATTAATTATTGTAATCTGATTTTTGACCATAGAATCCACTGGAAACATGTACTTTAGTCTGTTATTATAATTGAGAGATGATTAAGTAATAATCAGTGGAAAGCAAGCTTTTTATATGAATGATTATGTTCAAGTCTGTATAGTGTCAAACTCAGGCTAAAAGAAAGTGGATCCTAAGTGAACACAAGCAACATCTAGGCGTAATGGAAACGCGCCTAACTAACAAATGAAAGGTCACGAGTTCGAGTGCTATGCTGGTCGGTTCAACCCAATTTTTGTTTTTTTTTTCTTTTATTTTTCTCCTGTGAACACAATTGTCTGAACCTATTATAACTTTGACTATGAAACAGATCTAAAAACTTAATTTCAATTCTTGGTTGCTGGCTGGACCCAGGCTCAAGAAAAATGGCTATGTTAGCCTTGTTCTGGTTTGCACTACTCAGTTACAAAATACCAGCTATATTATTTTCTTTTCAAAGCAACTCAAACTCTTTCTATCAGATTTTCTTTTTGACTTGAACATGGTTTTTCTTATGCCAGATTTATAGTTATACATACAAACCACAAATTCTTTTAATCTCAGATCTTCTACCATTATAGCCTAACTGTTCTTGAAGTTTGAAATTCATTTTTCTTAGCAAAGAACTTAACAAAACAAAGCACATAGTTCAGCTGAGACATATAAGTTCCACAACTACAAAACAGTAATTAACCATACATTGGTTTCTCAAAGTAATTTTAAACAATAGGTCTTAATCTAGTTCATCATGAAGGTGTAGTTTACTTCAGCAAAGTCTTTTTAAAAACATAGCATCCAAATCTTAAGCAGTTTAACATCCAAGCCTGATCAAAGCAATTTCCTATTTCCCTGCAAAACCACCATGAACTGCCCCATATGAATATGAGACACCCAATGGTGCATAAACACAAAAGGGTCAGACTATTTGTCTGGTGTGAATAATCTAACTGAAAACATGATCTTATTCAATTCTATTTGTATTCCAGTAATTGCAAGAATAAGAAACTCAGTATCTTCTGTGTGCATGTTTTTGTGAGGCATGTGCATTCATATCAGTGTTAAACAAATTCTCAATGACTTGATTCATAGAAAACAATCATAAGATTCATCAATAAAAAGCACCAAAACAACCAAATACAAACATCAATTCAGTTATCATCCCCTTTTCAACTTTACTGGCCATCAGGGATTTTGCCCAGACCTCTCCTGAATTTATTCCTAGAATTCATTATCAAATATAATAGGGTCTTTAGCTACTTTCTCCTTTTTAAACACACACTGCCTGGGACCTTTCTCTGTTAACCCAGCACACTCAGGCCCCTGGGTATAAATATACCATGTGTGAACTTGCAATATTCCCATTACCAAGCTATACTTTGGTAGCCCTAAGATCCCAAGTCCTTAGTTAAATTACTAAGTGTTATTATTATTTTTCATAGCAGTGCTAATCCCTTCTGCATCTCACTTCTTAATCAGAGAAATATAAATAATGCAAGCAACATGTATTATCCAGAGTTTGGTAAGTTATATTCTCAGAAGCAAACATTTTATCATGAAAGAGGGAAGTGACTTCTTAGCACATTATTTTTGCCTGTGGGCTTCACTGGGTCAAGATGTAAGCATATGGTCCTGAGTAATTTGCTATATATATATTTTCCCTTACCTCTGGTTCAATCAGATTCATGATCTGGCTAAACCACAAGTATATTTGATTTGGGTATTTCATAAAACATAGAAGCTCAGCACATGTACAACATTGCACTTCTACATTTTCTTTTGTTTTAATTAATATGAGACATAAGCAACAACACAATGTTACAGCCCATATTTCTTTCTGCCTTCAGACCATACACCCACTACTTGAATCCGGGGATTTTTATAAACAACTTATAAAGAAAACTTATAGAAGAAAAATACTCAATCACAAAGTTAACCCATATCTCAGACAAACATTTTAGTTCTTGTATCCATGACTCTTATTTTTCTGGGTAAACCAGATAGAGGTTTTACCCTTAAACAAATCATTAACAAACCAAAGTCATCCAAACATAAAACATAATTTGTAAAAGAAAATTAGTTCAAACTGACTGCCTCAATATTCAGGTCTTAATGCCAAAGTTTTCAGTGAGGTTACTCACCTTAATCCTTCTTCTTCCTATGCCTTATGAACCCCCTTTTTAGTCTTCTGCCTTCTCCTATTTTCTCTGGTTTATGCCTTGTATATTTTTCTCTTTAGGTTAATGAAGAACAAAAACATATGGTCTTACTATACTAGGCCTTTTATATAAATCTTGGCTGTCACTAGGGTTTATGGACTTACCCAATGTCAGTTCTACCCCATCCCAAACATAGCCTGCCTCTGGTTTGATTCAAGAAAATAAAAGGGTATGTGGTCCTTGTCTTCTTTTCCAGAAATTAGTTTCTTTCTTTTAATTTTCCCTGGTCATGTCATATGCATGACTTCCTATTATTATTGTTATTATTTTCTTAATAAAAGAAATTACTGAGAATAGATAAAGTGCTTGTTTAGGGACTCATGCCATTTTCATGCAATTTCTGTTTCTTTCCAGAGATTGATTGACTGTATACATGTATAACTTATGTATACCTAAGCCTTTTATTTTTTTCTTTCTTTAAATAATTTTAAGTTTATTTCAGCCTAGCTTTTCCTATTTTCTTTGTACTCTATTTTATTTAAAGACTCTATCTTTATGCATATGTATTTCTAAATCAGTTATTTTATTTTTATCTATTAATTTCTGCCAAATTTTGTTACACAGAAATCTGTGTGCATGTGTACACTGTCTTGTGCACATGTACATGTTTTATATTTTGTATCTGCAAATCAATTTCCTATTCCTATTTTTTTTCCAATGCAATTTCAAACAAATACAAACTAAATTAAATCATGAAATTACTCACAAAAATCAGGGTTATCACATATACCCCTCCTTTTAGGAATTGTGTCCCACAATTCTTTCATACTTAACTTAAGTATCATCTCTTCAGAAAATGAAATTTTTCTGATTTCAAAACCATTTTCAAACCAATCACCTATTAAGCACTATGCATATCAACACAAGAAAAAAAAAATCACAATGCATATTCAACCAACACATTCATTAGTATGTATATATAGATTTACCTTTTCTTCAATCAAACAGCTGGGGATAATCATTTCTGATTTTATCCTCCACTTCCCATGTGCAATCATTTGGGTCTAGACTCCATTGTATTTTTACTAATTTAATTTCTTTGTTTCTCAATTTCTTGGTTTCTCTAGAAACTATGCCCACTGGTTCCTTTTCATAGATCATTCTAGGATCAATCTGCACATCCTTAGAGGATTCTAGTATTGCTTCCTTATCATGAACCCATCTCCTTAGTTGAGACACATGAAAGACATCATGCATTGCTCTCATTTCTTCTGGCAATTCTAATTTATAGGCTACTGTCCCTATTCTTTCTAGAATTTTATATGGTCCTATATATCTAGGAACCAACTTTCCTTGTTTCCCAAACCTTAGAACCTTTTTCATGGGTGATATCTTGATGAACACATAATCCCCAACATCATATTGCACTGCCTTCCTTCTTTGATCTGCATATTTCTTTTGCCTATCTTAGGCAGAGGCAATTCTTTTTCTGATCAAGGCTACCTTTTCAGAAGTCTCCTTCACATTTTCTGGTCCTAAGACCACTTTTTCTCCAGACTCATGCCAACTTGAAGGTGATAAACATGGCCTTCCATAGAGAGCTTCAAAGGGGGCCATGCCTATGCTACTGTGATGGGTGTTATTGTATGCAAATTCAGCTAGATATATGTAATCTTCCCAGCTTCCTCCCCAATCCAATACACATGCTCTCAACATGTCTTCAAGCAATTTGTTCACAATTTCTGTTTGACCATCAGATTGAGGATGGTATGCTGTACTCAAACATAAATCAGTCCCCATTGCCTTGTGAAAACTCTGCCAAAATTTTGAAGTGAAGATGGTATCTCTATCACTCACTATAGTCTTTGGTATACCATGCAGTCTGACTACTTCTTTAATAAACAACTGGGCTAGGGTATTAGCATTTCTTTCTGATTTCACTGGTATAAAGTGGGCTGACTTGGTTAACCTATCAACCATTACCCAAATACTATCATTTCCCCTCCTAGTTCTAGGCAAACCATCAATAAAATCCATTGATATGTCTTCCCATTTCCACTGTGGTATTTGTAAAGGTTGAAGCATTCCTGAGGGTTTTTGATACTCAGCCTTCACCTGCTGGCAAACCATACATTTTGATACATAGGTTGCCACTGCACTCTTCATACCACTCCACCAATAATCTCTCTTGAGGTTGTGATACATTCTTGTGCTTCCTGGGTGTATAGTATATTTGCTTTTGTGGTAAGCATCCAAAATTTCTTGCTTCAACTCATCCATTGCTGGAACACATATTCTTTCTCCTTTCTTCAGATGGCCCTGATCATCCAACTGAAAACCTTCTACTGTCTCACCATTTAATATTTGTGTCTTCTTTCCAAATAAAAATGGATCTTGGTTTTGTAGCATTGCAACTTTATTTTTCAATTCTGATCCCAGAGTAATAAAACTTAATTTTCCCATCTCTACCTTCCCACTGCATAAGCTCATGTTTTCTATGTTATCACTTTTTATCTCTGAATCAATTAATAATGATAAAGTGTTAAACTCTTCTATCATTAATCTAGCCACTTTAGCATGTTGTCTACTTAGGGCATCTGCTACTTTATTAGCCTTACCTGGTGTGTAAAATATTTCAAAATCATATGAGGCTAAGAGTTCAATCCATCTTTGCTGCCTCATATTTAATTCTTTTTGTGAAAACAAATATTTGAGTGATTTATGGTCTGTATATACTTCAAATTTTGCTCCCAACAAGTAGTGTCTCCATAGCTTAAGGGCATACACTACAGCAGCCAATTCAAGGTCATGAGTAGCATACCTTACTTCACTTGATTTCAACTGCCTAGAAGCATAAGCTATTACCTGATGTTGTCGCATCAACACTGCTCCAAGCCCTTGTCCACTTGCATCAGTATACACCACCAAGTTTTCATTTCCCTCAGGTACTTTAAGAATTGGAGCTTGTACCAGTGCTTCTTTTAATTTCCCAAAGGCATTTTCACATTCCTCAGTCCAAGTGAACACTTGATTTTTCCTAGTCAATCTGGTTAATGGAATTGAGATTTTTGCAAAATCTTTTATAAATCTTCTATAGTAACCAGCCATTCCCATGAATGATCTGACTTCAGTGACATTAGTAGGCCTTTTCCAAGCTTGCACTGCAATGACTTTATTGGAGTCCACAGCTATTCCTTTTTCTGATATAATATGGCCTAGAAAGTTCACTTCATTCTGCCAAAAAGTGCATTTGGAAAACTTTGCTTTCAAGTCTTCCTATCTCAATTTCTCAAATACTATATGCAAATGGTTCTCATGCTCTCTAACTGACTTAGAATAAATTAGTATATCATCAATAAATATTAATACAAACTTATCCAAGTATTCTCTGAAAATCCTATTCATCAAATCAACAAAATAGGAAGGAGCATTTGTTAAGCCAAATGGCATCACCAAAAATTCATAAAGTCCATATCTGGTGTTAAAGGCTGTATACTTAATGCTTTCCTCTTCTACTTTCATCTGATGAAAGCCTGAAGCTAAATCAAGCCTGGAGAATATCTTTGCACCACTCAATTGATCAAAGAGATCATCAATTCTTGGTAAGGGGTATTTATTTTTAATTGTGACTTTATTTAATTCCCTATAGTCAATACATAATCTCAGGGATCCATCATGTTTCTTAACAAAGACTACTGGTGCTCCCCATGATGAGCTACTGGGTCTAATAAAACCTTTTTCTTCTAGTTCAACTAATTGCTTTTTCAACTCCATCAATTCCTTAGGCCCCATTCTGGTTGGTCTTTTAACCACTGGGCTAGCTCCTGGAATTATTCTAATTGAAAATTCAACTGGCCTGTGATTAGGAACTCCTCTTACTTCCCCAAACACATCATCATATTGATTAACTATGGGGATCTCTTCTAATGCAGGCATGGGTTTTTCATTTGACAATGCAGTAAGGTTGGCTATACTTCTATTTTTGTTTGCCTCACAAAGAACAATTATTCTTTGTCCATCAGAAACCTTCAATGATATGGTGGATGTTTCCATATTTATGATAGCCTTATATCTACTCAACCAATCAACTCCTAAAATAATTCCTATGTCTGGATATTGCAACACATATAGGTTTGACTCAAACACATGTCCTCCTATATTTAATCCCAGTTGCATGCACATCATACCCATGACACATGAACTACCTATAGGGCTTCTAATTAGCAGTGGTTTATCAACAATCATACAGTTCAATTTTAATTGTTGTGCAATATCATGAGAGATCAATGAGTGTGTAGCCCCAGTATCATATACTACTGTTAAAGGTATTGAATGGATAAGCAAAGTACCTTCAACTTGACCATGCTTTTCAACATTTGATCCCTCAGCTGCCTTGCCTTTCCCTTCCAAAGCCCCTAATTTTCCTTGCTTAAAATCTGGGCAGTTCCTCTTTATGTGACCTTCCTTCCCACAATGGTGACAATTGAAGGATGCTGGTCTAGGATTGGTGCACCTATTTTTCATGTGCCCCTCTTGTCCACAGTTGTAACAAGTGATCCTTTTCTTAACTTCAGCAGTTCTGGCTTCTTCTGGTTTCTTGGTGGAAGTTATGTCTGTTTTCTTTTTATCATAAAGGTGAAATTTACCCTTTCCCTTCTTGTTTTGATTATTTTTGAATGCCCTGAAATTTTCTCTAGCTTTATCATGTTGTTCAATGCTCAGAGTCAAATCCAAAACTTGATCAAAAGTTTTATCCTTATATGGTAGCATGGCTCTACTAAGGCTAGAGTTCAACCCTTGGATATATCTGCCATTCTTAGCTTCCTCGGTAGTGATGAGTACTGCACCATACTTTGCCAATGATTCAAACTTTTGAGTGTACTCAGTGACACTCATAGTCCCTTACCTCAATTTGATGAATTCCTCCAGTAAAGATTCCTTGGCTGATGCAGGGATAAATCTGCCTTCCAACATTGCTTTAAACTGATCCCATGTTACTTCTCCTTCAGGTCTTCCAGCTATGATAATCTCCCACCAATCCAAAGCTGCTCCTCTCAATTGCCTGGATGCAATTTGCCTCTTCCTTTGGTCTTCAACTTGCATGTCTGCAAAGATTCTTTCCAAAATTCTAAGCCAATTTTGGACCCCCATAACTCCTTCTGTGCCATCAAAGGTTTTGCCTCCAAGATTGGTAAAAGTCTTGAGTAGTTTGGAAAGTTCCTCATGTGGATTTTCCTGCCTGTTGCCTACTCCATCTCTTATGGCCCTCATGAATTCTTGCACATTCACCATGGGTGGTTCACTTGTTCCTACATTTTGATGTCTGGGTCCTACCATAGCTCTATGGATATAACACTTAGGTTAGTCTGTTTTGCCTAATGCTCTATAGATTAATTCATTTTAATTTATCACTTATTCTGTCATAATAGATATCAATAGTGCAAAATAAAAAAAATAAAACATCCAAAGCAGTAAACACTTCTATACATCCAATGCAAACAAATTCATACAAAATTTTTGCTATGTTATTTAACAACATAGCTCTGATACCAACTGAAATGACCCTCCTATTTCCACCCTAATTTCATAAGGATTTTTTTTTTTTAGAAATGATATATAGATATATCATTCATTACAAATATATTTCCTAGGGTCATTTTCTTTCTCCAATAAACAAAATATATCCAGGATCTTTCACAATATAAAAATATTGTTTTAAATCTAAATCATCCCTAACATACATATATGAAGATATCTATGTTATGTTCTACTAGAATCAGAGCATGTTAATATGAAGTAGAATTCCTTTTAAATCTATTAAAATGTGATAATTCCTTAAAAAAAGATTAATTATTGTAATCTGATTTTTGACCATAGAATCCACTGGAAACATGTACTTTAGTCTGTTATTATAATTGAGAGATGATTAAGTAATAATCAGTGGAAAGCAAGATTTTTATATGAATGATTATGTTAAAGTCTGTATAGTGTCAAACTCAGGCTAAAAGAAAGTGGATCCTAAGTGAACACAAGCAACATCTAGGCGTAATGGAAACGCGCCTAACTAACAAATGAAAGGTCACGAGTTCGAGTGCTATGCTGGTCGGTTCAACCCAATTTTTGTTTTTTTTTCTTTTATTTTTCTCCTGTGAACACAATTGTCTGAACCTATTATAACTTTGACTATGAAACAGATCTAAAAACTTAATTTCAATTCTTGGTTGCTGGCTGGACCCAGGCTCAAGAAAAATGGCTATGTTAGCCTTGTTCTGGTTTGCACTACTCAGTTACAAAATACCAGCTATATTATTTTCTTTTCAAAGCAACTCAAACTCTTTCTATCAGATTTTCTTTTTGACTTGAACATGGATTTTCTTATGCCAGATTTATAGTTATACATACAAACCACAAATTCTTTTAATCTCAGATCTTCTACCATTATAGCCTAACTGTTCTTGAAGTTTGAAATTCATTTTTCTTAGCAAAGAACTTAACAAAACAAAGCACATAGTTCAGCTGAGACATATAAGTTCCACAACTACAAAACAGTAATTAACCATACATTGGTTTCTCAAAGTAATTTTAAACAATAGGTCTTAATCTAGTTCATCATGAAGGTGTAGTTTACTTCAGCAAAGTCTTTTTAAAAACATAGCATCCAAATCTTAAGCAGTTTAACATCCAAGCCTGATCAAAGCAATTTCCTATTTCCCTGCAAAACCACCATGAACTGCCCCATATGAATATGAGACACCCAATGGTGCATAAACACAAAAGGGTCAAACTATTTGTCTGGTGTGAATAATCTAACTGAAAACATGATCTTATTCAATTCTATTTGTATTCCAGTAATTGCAAGAATAAGAAACTCAGTATCTTCTGTGTGCATGTTTTTGTGAGGCATGTGCATTCATATCAGTGTTAAACAAATTCTCAATGACTTGATTCATAGAAAACAATCATAAGATTCATCAATAAAAAGCACCAAAACAACCAAATACAAACATCAATTCAGTTATCATCCCCTTTTCAACTTTACTGGCCATCAGGGATTTTGCCCAGACCTCTCCTGAATTTATTCCTAGAATTCATTATCAAATATAATAGGGTCTTTAGCTACTTTCTCCTTTTTAAACACACACTGCCTGGGACCTTTCTCTGTTAACCCAGCACACTCAGGCCCCTGGGTATAAATATACCATGTGTGAACTTGCAATATTCCCATTGCCAAGCTATACTTTGGTAGCCCTAAGATCCCAAGTCCTTAGTTAAATTACTAAGTGTTATTATTATTTTTCATAGCAGTGCTAATCCCTTCTGCATCTCACTTCTTAATCAGAGAAATATAAATAATGCAAGCAACATGTATTCATCCAGAGTTTGGTAAGTTATATTCTCAGAAGCAAACATTTTATCATGAAAGAGGGAAGTGACTTCTTAGCACATTATTTTTGCCTGTGGGCTTCACTGGGTCAAGATGTAAGCATATGGTCCTGAGTAATTTGCTATATATATATTTTCCCTTACCTCTGGTTCAATCAGATTCATGATCTGGCTAAACCACAAGTATATTTGATTTGGGTATTTCATAAAACATAGAAGCTCAGCACATGTACAACATTGCACTTCTACATTTTCTTTTGTTTTAATTAATATGAGACATAAGCAACAACACAATGTTACAGCCCATATTTCTTTCTGCCTTCAAACCATACACCCACTACTTGAATCCGGGGATTTTTATAAACAACTTATAAAGAAAACTTATAGAAGAAAAATACTCAATCACAAAGTTAACCCATATCTCAGACAAACATTTTAGTTCTTGTATCCATGACTCTTATTTTTCTGGGTAAACCAGATAGAGGTTTTACCCTTAAACAAATCATTAACAAACCAAAGTCATCCAAACATAAAACATAATTTGTAAAAGAAAATTAGTTCAAACTGGCTGCCTCAATATTCAGGTCTTAATGCCAAAGTTTTCAGTGAGGTTACTCACCTTAATCCTTCTTCTTCCTATGCCTTATGAACCCCCTTTTAGTCTTCTGCCTTCTCCTATTTTCTCTGGTTTATGCCTTGTATATTTTTCTCTTTAGGTTAATGAAGAACAAAAACATATGGTCTTACTATACTAGGCCTTTTATATAAATCTTGGCTGTCACTAGGGTTTATGGACTTACCCAATGTCAGTTCTACCCCATCCCAAACATAGCCTGCCTCTGGTTTGATTCAAGAAAATAAAAGGGTATGTGGTCCTTGTCTTCTTTTCCAGAAATTAGTTTCTTTCTTTTAATTTTCCCTGGTCATGTCATATGCATGACTTCCTATTATTATTGTTATTATTTTCTTAATAAAAGAAATTACTGAGAATAGATAAAGTGCTTGTTTAGGGACTCATGCCATTTTCATGCAATTTCTGTTTCTTTCCAGAGATTGATTGACTGTATACATGTATAACTTATGTATACCTAAGCCTTTTATTTTTTTCTTTCTTTAAATAATTTTAAGTTTATTTCAGCCTAGCTTTTCCTATTTTCTTTGTACTCTATTTTATTTAAAGACAAAATTCTATCTTTATGCATATGTATTTCTAAATCAGTTATTTTATTTTTATCTATTAATTTCTGCCAAATTTTGTTACACAGAAATCTGTGTGCATGTGTACACTGTCTTGTGCACATGTACATGTTTTATATTTTGTATCTGCAAATCAATTTCCTATTCCTATTTTTTTTCCAATGCAATTTCAAACAAATACAAACTAAATTAAATCATGAAATTACTCACAAAAATCAGGGTTATCACAGTAAGCCCATGAAAACTGTATATAACTAATGATATTGGCAGGGGCCAATAGGTTCATAGTCAACCTATGAAAGCTATGGTTTGATACTGGCATAGGCCAGTAGGTTTGTAGTTAGACCATGAAAACTATATCCGGATTAAGATATTGACAGTTAGGTAATAGATTCCTATTAAGCCCATGAAAACTAGGAAAAGAGAAAAGATATTGGAAATACTATAGGTTCTTAGTGATCCCATGAAAACTATGAAAGCGGACAGATAGTCTATAAGCATTTAACAAGTTAATAGTAACCCTTGAAACTATAATTGAGATAGATAATAAGAATGAATGGGGATGGGTAATTCAGATTTGATTTACTTGTTTTGCGTATCATCATAATATTTTGAAATACTATGTTTTTAACCATTGTGGATGCAGGAGCACAGTATATGGTTTTATAAATGTTTTAGGATGCTAGCGAAGGGAAAACCCATTCCGCTAAGCGGTGTGGTCTCACTAGATATCCAAATGATTTGAGATGGTAGATTATTATTCATACCAGGCTTTATGTATGACTCGAAGTTTTCGTTTTCCCCTTAAACTCTCGGGTACTCAATTGATTTTGAAATCGGTTGAGAGTTAAGATTTCCAAGTGTTCTTTTAGACGAATAAAGCTTCTGAAGACGTGCAGGAAGCAAGCTTGTTATTAGAGTTCTTTTATTTCCGCTGTGTGTTTTGATTGTAAAGGAAAATTGTTTAGTGCCTTATTATATACTCTGATCAACCAAGGGGGCATCTTCGTATATTGCTCTTGGCGTATTTTGTATTAATTATACTTTATCTGAACATGGTCTGTGTACTGGGATTATGTAATCAATTTGAAAAATTTTGAAATGGAATTTGGAACGTGGAATGTGAGTGCTGTTTAAATTGTTTCCATTTTCTTGTGTTTCTGTGTATTAATGTATCTAATATCGCCGTATTTGGTCGCCAAGGATTAATAACTATGGATGACTGCAGCATCAGTAGCCATTAGTTTTGGGCCTCCAAGTAGGGGGATGTTACAAGTTAGTATCAGAGCATTGGTTTATGAAACTTTAAGAGAAACTTAAACTTAAATATTTTTCAAACATAATCCAATGAATCAAATAATAAGATTGGGGTTTGGGTTAATGCTATAGTAACATACTTGTATTTGATATATAGTTATACATATATACATAAGTACATATTCCCCGTTCTTTTAGACCGTTCTTCTGTATCTTACTAAGGCTCGTATGTAGATTTACAAGAAAGGAGATATGGAAGCAGAAAACGAAAGAGGAAATCTCGGTGGAGGAAGCACCACAACTAATGGAAATGCTCGACCCACTACTAGGAGAAACCCGGGTCGATCAGCTAATGCTAGTAATCAAAATGCTGATGCCAATGTGGGTGCTGGAAATCCACCAGTAGATATGGAGGCGATGTATCAGTTCTTTGTTGGTTTGATGCAAGTAGGAGTTGCTGCTGGTGTTGTTGGAAATGTAGAAGGAGCTAAACCAGTGGCTCCAGTTGGGAATAATATTGCTTCACTGAGTAGAGATTACACCAGTTTGGGCGGGAAGCCATTCTTGGGAACAAAAAGTTCCATAGAAGTTCAGAATTGGCTGTTGCATTTTAAGCGTATATTTACTGATTTGGTTCTAAATGATGAACAAAAGAGAAGGTTGGCCTCTAGACAGTTACAGGGGTCAGCACTACACTGGTGGAATAGTGTTACTGCTGGAGTGCTAGAAGAGCAGTTAATTTGGGCTGATTTTAAAATGAGATTTGAGTAGAAGTTTGTATCTGAGTTTGCTAAGTCAGAGCTTATGAGGAAGTTTATGGATTTAGTTCAAGGAGACATGTCAGTAGTCGAGTATGCTACTAAGTTTGAAGAGCTGTATCGATATGGATATGCTATAATAGATACTGACATCAAAGGAATGAGAGGTTCATTGGGGGATTAAGGCCCGATCTTGCTAGAATGACCATGACACATATTCGTGATCCATGTAATGTGGTCGTAGATATGGCCATTCGCCATGAGGAGTTACTTGCTCATCAGGCTAAGGAGAAGTCAGTGGAAGCTCAGGGTTCTCAAGGGAAGAAGAGGAAGTTCTTTAAAAAGAAGGGAGCCCCAAATGGAGATAGTGCTAAGAAGTCAAAGGCCGAGGTAGTTTGCTATAAGTGTGACAAGAAGGGTCACTTTGCAAATAAGTGCCGGTTAGGAAATGGGAAGAAAGCTACAACCAAGAAGAATGTAAAGTGCTTCAAGTGTGATAAAGTTAGATATTACAAGAATCAATGTCCAAAGCCAGTTAGGGAGGACAAAGGAAAGGTCTTTGCTATTCGACTAACTAGGCCTACTTTAGTAGATAGGGGAAAGACTGTGATGGAAGGTACGCTTTTGATTCAAAGTGTTCCAGTTAGAGTACTTTTTGATACTGGTGCATCACATTCATTTATATCTCAGTGTTTGGCTAATAGATTATGTTTAGAACCCACCTACCTTGTTACTTTCTTAAGGGTTGTGAATCCAAAAGGAGGGTATGCGACTCTAGGGTTAAGGTGTGACCAGTTAGAACTTGATTTGTTAGGTCATATTTGCATGCAGTTTGTATGTTATTTATTTCATTGATTTCAAGATCATCTTGGTTATGGATTGGTTGGGTAGGAATGAGGCTAGTATATTTTGCCAAGATAAGGAGATATCATTGAGACACCCTGATAGTCACAACCGAATAATATTCTCAGTAGGGAATTCTGACTGGAGTGCTAGTGCTTTGCTTAGTGCTATGGAAACGGGAGATGAGTTAAGTCTGGTTCGGGTAGCAAGAGAGTTTACAGATGTCTTTGAGCCAGTCACTGGACTACCACCTAAAAGAGCCGTTGAGTTTAGAACAGATCTTATGCCCGGAGCTGAACCGGTGAGTAGACCACCTAGTAGGATGACACCCACCGAGATGAAGGAATTAAAGGTGCAGCTAGTGGATCTTGAAGGAAGGAATTTTATTAGACTAAGCAACTCACCTTGGGGAGCGACCACGGTGTTTTTTAAGAAACCAAATGGGTCGTTGAGAACGTGTATCGACTATCGTAAGTTGAATGAAAGGACGATTAAGAATAAGTATCCTTTGCCGAGAGTAGATGATCTGTTCGATCAATTGAATGGAGCCAGAGCGTTCTTCCAGTTGGACTTGGTGATAGGGTTCTATCAGTTGAGAGTGGTGGAGGACAGTATTCCTTTGACAACATTTCGGACTAGATATGGTTCATATGAGTGGTTAATGATGCCATTTGGACTGACAAATGCACCTGCTTTCTTTGTGGACTTGATGAGTCGTGTTTTCCGAGAGTACTTGGATAGATTTGTGCTGGTGTTTATATATGACATCCTAATATACTCTAAGGATAAGAGAGAGCATGAAGTTCATCTTAGAGTGGTACTTGAGACACTGAGGCAGAATCGGTTAAAGGCGAAGTTTATCAAGTGTCATTTCTGGAAGAAAGAGGTTAAGTTTCTTGGTCACGTGGTTTCAGAGAAAGGCTTGTCGGTCGATCCAGATAAGATCGAAGCTGTGAATAATTGGAAGAGACCAGAGTCGCTGACTGAGATCAGAAGTTTTCTTGGACTTGTTGGCTACTACTGGAGATTCATTAAGTATTTCTCGCGGAGAGCAACACCTTTGACAATGCTTACCAGGAAGGAGGTGAAGTTTGTTTGGTCCGACAAATGTGAGGAAGCACTCCTTAAGTTAAAGCATTTGTTGACCAATGCTCCCGTATTAGTAGTTCCAGATGGAAACCAAGGATTGGTGGTGTATACTGATGCATGTGGAACTAGATTAGGAGCAGTGTTGATGCAGAATGGTAAGGTTATTGCCTACGCATCCAGACAGCTTAGACCGCATGAAGTAAGATATCCTACCCATGATTTGTAGTTGGCGGCAGTGATCTTCGAATTGAAGATATGGAGACATTATCTATTAGGGGAGAGGTTTAAGCTATATACCGATCATAAGTCTTTACAGTATTTATTCTCTCAAAAGGAGTTGAATATGAGAAAGCAGAGGTGGCTAGAGTTTTTGGCTGCTTATGATTTTGGTATAGAGTAAACGCTAGGAAAAGGTAATAAGGCAGCAGATGCTCTTAGTAGAAAACATCAGAATGTAGTGTTAGCTAGGTTGGCAGAGTGGAAGGATTTAGAAGCTTTAGTCAGTTGCGATGTGCAGTTAAGATCGACTGTTGGCTCTAGTTAGAATTCCGCCAGGTTTTATTGTTCAAAACTCCGACCAGTATTGATTGAGAGAATTGCTTTTAAGCAGAAGGAGGATCCAGTGTTGGTTGAGAGGATTAGAAGTCTTGAGGTTGGAACTGAGATCGATGATTTAAAGGATTTTAGCCTTAACGAGAGAGGATGGTTGAGAAAGAAGGGACGATTATGTATTCTGAACATGGAGGACTTGAGGAAAGAAGTTCTTAGAGAATGTCATCAGTCCAAGTTTACGATTCATCCTGGACGAACCAAGATTTATCAGAATATGAAGAGGAGCTTCTATTAGGAAGGCATAAAAAGGGATGTTGGCTTGTGGGTTAGGCAGTGTGCAAACTATCAATGAGTGAAAGCTGAACATAAAAAACCGAGTGGGTTTCTTCAGCCTTTAGAGATTCCGGTTTGGAAATGGGATTCGATATCCATGGATTTTATGGACGGGTTGCCATGGAAAAACAGGGGTAATGAAAGTACATGGATTATAGTGGACAGATTGACCAAGAGTTCCCATTTCAGTCCAGTTAATTCTACCAGGGCGGCACCTGTTTTAGCTAAGTTTTTCATGAAGAAAATAGTTAGACCGCATGGAGTTCCTAGTAGTATAGTCAGTGACAGAGATGCTTTATTCACTATTGAATTTTGGAAGAGTCTACAAGAAGTGATGGGTACCAAGCTTAATATGAGTACTGCATATCACCCTTAGAGAGATGGGCAGATAGAAAGAGTCAATAAGGTACTCGAGGATTTATTGAGAGCTTGTGTATTGGACTTTGGTGGATCTTGGGAAGATCACCTACATTTGGTTAAGTTTTCCTATTATAATAGTTATCAAACTAGTATAGGAATGGCGCTGTTTGAAGCTTTGTATGGAAGGCCATGCAAATCACCAGCATGTTAGTTAGAGACTGGAGACAGACTAATCTTAGGTCCAAATTTGGTTAGAGAGGCCTCCGAGAAGATTGTGCTAATCCAAGGAAGGATGAAGGAGGCTCAGTCCAGACAGAAGAATTACGTAGATAAGAGGCGTAAAGACTTGGAATTCTTAGTTGGAGATAAGGTTTTCATTAAGGTATCACCTATGAAGGGTGTGGTGTGCTTTGGAAAGTCAGGAAAGTTAGCGCCAAGACATGTTGGTCCTTTCCAAATTTTAGAAAGGATTGAAAAACTAGCATATAGAGTGGAGTTGCCAAGCAATATGGCAGGTGTCCATAATTATTTCATGTGTCTCATCGTCGTAAGTATATGCATGATCCAGAGACTACTATTCCTTTGACAGGGTTGGATGACTTAGTGGTAGAGCCTAATTTGACTATTGTTAAACAACCAATTCGGGTTGTAGTTAGAGATGATAAAAATTCAAGGAACAAGACAGTCAAGTTGGTGAAAGTTCAGTGGAGCGACAATGAGAAGGACTGTACTTGGAAGACAAAGGATAGGATTAACGATACTTATCCTAATCTCCTTTAAGGATATGTCTATATTAGATTTATAAAGATAGATGCTAGTCAGATAGGCTAGTATGATTATTATGGTTGTTAGGAGTTGTTAAAGATGATTGCTATGTTTAGTATTTAGTCCTAACTGAATTTCGAGGACGAAATTCTTAAGGGGGGAGCCTATAACATCCCTAATTTTTGATAACATTATTCAAGATAGATGAATTAGATAAAATTAAATAGAATAGTGATGATAAAGAGAGTGAGATTTGAATAAATCACATATGTACAGGGTCATGCTAAACCATAATATAAATGGGCTTTAAATTGGTTTATAAGATTTAATTTACATGTGGGCATAGTGGTAAATAGCTATTCTATTATACACGGCTATAACCTTTTGTAATTGTCCATTCACGTTAAATGCGAAAAAAAACCTTAAGGGCCGGCCATTAACAAGGAGGAAAAGAGAAAATCCAATCTAAAGCTAAGCATCAAAGCTAGGAAGGATTAATCAACAACAAATCTCAAATTCCTTATCAAATCCAAGGTGAATAATAATATAAACCATCTCGTTTAGTTTTATGATCATATGGTTTTGGATTTAAGATTTATTTTCATTTCTATGAGATATTGGATGATGATATGCTTAAGTTGTTGATTGTTTGATTTAAACAATTTATTTATATATGAAATTCGTATGGTTTTAGAGTAAAAACCGTGGGTTATTGATTTGAGAATGCCATGGAAAAAATTTATGTTAAGCAAAACATGATTTTGGAGACGATTTTTAATTTTTAGTACTTTCCAAGCTATGGAAATTTTATTATGAATTTTTAATGAAAAATATGATGTAATTGGGTTTAAAATTTATCTCAAATATTTCAGGAAGAAATTGGGTCTAAACTTTTAATATGTTCGATTACATGAAGAAATTGAATTTCTGTAATTTTTGGGGATTTTCCCAGTTGATTTACTAAAGAAAATAAATTATTTTAAAAGGAATTTTTTGCAAATGTTGGTTTTTTTATATGGAAAGGCTTAAACGTTAAAATCCTTTAATTTGGCTCTAAGTAAATGCGGCAGTTTTGAATGAAAAGTATTTGAAAAGTTATGCAGCAACCAAACAAAGGTTTACAAATAGGCAAGAAGTTACAAAGTAATTACTAAAAGTTGAAATATATCAGCATTTAATTCAGAAAACGGTGTTCCGCCTCAAATAGTAAGCACATTTCGACTCCATTTGTTCCGCTTCATCCCAATCGAAACCTACATAGTCGAAACCCACGTAGTCGAAACCAATACACAAGGTATCACTTAGATGGTACACTATGGATTGGAAGGAAGATGGAAGCCTTGGTGTCGAAAGATAAGCTTTTGATGGGGTCGAAACCCTGCTTTGTTTTCAAAAGTTAAATTCTTGCCTTGTTTTATTTAAAGCTTTTGACATAGTCGAAACACATGCTTTCGAAAAGGTTCTATAAATGGCTTTCGAAGAAGGTTGCTATATTATGTAAAGGGGTTAGCTTTCGAAGGGGTACTTTTTCCTTAAATAAGAGCTTCTGAAAGGATTGGTTTCGACCAACTCGAGATCAAGCTGCTAATTTACCTTTCGACTACGTTGAAGCTATCTATACTGTCGAAGGGTTACCTCTGTTTTAACTTAAACTAAGTCTTTTTCCTGAATGCTTTCAAAAGGGATTGAGAGTTTCGAAGGCAATGGAGTCAAAAGGAGGTTTCGAATCTATCCTTTAAAGTTTTAATCTAAAGGGTTATGCTTTCGACTAGATGGTTCCGACACCATTCACTTTTCCCTCCAAACAATTTTATAATTGGTTTCAAAAGAGATAATTTCATATATAATCACTTTGACCCAAATGATGTTTTAAAGAGTAAACCCAATATTTTCAAAAGAGATACTTTCATTTGTTTCGATGCTATGTTTAAAGGTTGTTTTGACACCCTCGAAAGGTATATTTGGTTTTGAAAGAGAATACTCTCAAAGGCTTCGAAAGGTATATTTATTATGTTTTGAAAAGAAGTTCTTGCTTTCAAAGGAGGTCATCCAAAGGTTTCGAAAGTGATGTTTAAAGTTTCAAAACAAATAACCCACTCTCAGTTTAAAAAAGGAAATACCATGGCATAAATAAAGAATTTGAAAGTATTACTTCTTCATATACTTATTCACACTGTTATTAACCCATAAATGTATGTTGTGGATGGGCAGAATAACCAGTTAGGTTGACCCAATAGTGAATAGAACTTAAAGAATGTTAAAACCTTAAACTAAAGATATTAGCGGGGGCCAATATGTTTACAGTAAGCCCATGAAAACTGTATATAATTAATGATATTGGCAGGGGCCAATAGGTTCATAGTCAGCCCATGAAAACTATGATTTAATACTGGCAGGGACCAGTAGGTTTGTAGTTAGCCCATGAAAACTATATCCGGATTAAGATATTGACAGTTAGGGACCTTTTATTTGTTTTCTTCCTTTCTTATTTTCTTAATTAACCTGATTGATTATCTGTGTTTCGGATTGTTTGAGTTGGACATGTGAGAATTATTGTCGATTTAAACCTTTCGAAATGTGGGTCATCGCAGTTGGTATCAGAGCTTTTGTTTAGCGATCACCTTAGCTTTGTGGGGTTTGACTCATTAGAGATAGGGTAGTAATACCCTAGAATGAGTTTGTTTGAGTGTGTATGTATATGAGAGCGTGTACTTGTAAGCGTTATACAATGTTTTATATTGTGTTTACTTATCCGTTGAGTTGTTTATGAATTTTGGTCGGTGTACGGGACGCCATGTTATTGATAGGGGTTTCTAAACACTTAAGCGAGGCAAGTCGACATAATATTGTTTTAAAAATCGAGTAAATGAAATAATTTTACCTAAATTATATTTTATATATAAAAATGATGATTTTTGTAAACTTGTATAATTATTAATGAAGTTGTTATTAGGAGATGATAATATTTAGCTATCATCGATTATTGTTTAAATTAAACTAAAAACGAATGCTTTGTGAACTCTATTTCACGAAGCGTTTGATAATTAAATTGAATTGAAATCTAATTTCAGTAAGAATTGTTTACAATAACGTAAATGTAAATTAACGAATTATTTTCTTAATAAGGTAACGAAAATGAATAAGCATATTTATATGGCTTATAAATAGAAATAATTTAAAAGATGAGAATTTTAGAATTTAAATCTCGTTGCTTTCAAAATTATTTTCAAAGCCTTCAGAATTAATAATAATATTATTTGAAAGTGTTTTGACTAGAAATATATTTTGAAAGATTTTGCACCATTGCGTTCATGGTGAAATTCTAAGCAACTTTTATATTTGAAGTTTTACAATCAGAGCCCAAGTGAAGAAGTTAAGGATGAAAAACGAATTTAAAACGAAAATAATTAAATAAGAAGAAATTAACTTTTTTATATTAATTACCCGAGCTCACATGCCGACCTATTATTAGGGATGGTTGACCGGTCACTTAAGGGCGGTCGAGCAGTGGCGACCTAGCGGCTCTAATAAACCATGGCTGTAACGGCCCGGATTTAATATATTTCGATCTAACAGTTCTGGTTGATTCTAGCGCCTATAATTCTGGCCTAGCCCTCCCTTCTCTTCTCATAGTTTTACGGAGGCAGCAGCGAAGCTCTGCCAATTCTTCTTCTTCACTTTCTTTCTAAATTATAAAGATAAGATATTTGTATCTATATTCATACAAATCAGAGAAGAGTAGAAATCTAATAAAAAGGAGAAGAGAAGAGAATCAACCATATGTGTATTTGAGGTAATTTATATATTTTTATTTATTATCTTTCCCCATGTCAAATCTCTTCTCAGATCTGTAATTCTTGAAAGGGAGTGCGGATTAAGGATCTTAAGGCTAATTTAACACTAGAGGGGGGTGAATAGTGTTTAATGGATTCTAAGACTTATATGGAATAAATTAAAATTATGACACAAACAAATGCAGAACTTAATCACAGAACAATCACAGAATCAAACACAGATGCAGAAAGTAAATAAAAAGCAGTAAAAGGAAAGAACACACTGGATTTTATACTGGTTCGGAGTTACCCTACGTCCAGTCCTGCACCAAGACAAACACCTCATACAGATTTTTATTATACCAATGTCGAGATTACAATCCTCAATTTCTAAAGGCCTTGAGGTACCCTCCTGTCTTCGAGTCCGGGGCAAACTCTCTTGATTTACGGGACACGAGATCACCCAATTGATTTCCAGGCACAACCACACCTTATAGAGAGACTCGATAAACTTTTGATTACAAATTTATAACTCTGAACAGCACTTTGATCTTCGAGAGAGGGTAGAGATTCAAACAAGAATGAGATTCTAATTTGATTCACTTGAGAATTCGGCAGAATTTCGGCACGATCTTAAAAATATGAAAATTTTAGAATATGGATTTATGGAGAAGGAGTGAAGAAAATAAGAAAATGGTTACTTAAAAAATTCGTTTGTGAAGGCTATTTATAGACCAGTAACGGTCATAACCATTCGTGAAGAGATTTAAACGAATACACACTTCTTTTGAAAATTGAAACTTTTGAATTTAACGGCCACCATGTTGACATGGGGTATCCCATGGTGTTGACATCCCTTAGTTAAAAACAATGTAAAATTTGTTTTGAAAATAGTATTGAAAGGAAAACAAGATGAAATGATTCTGAAGTAAAATAAACTAATTTTCCTATGATTTAAAATAAAGAAGAGTAGAAAAATATATTTTTAGAATGTATATATAAATTTAATTTTAAATCTCATATATATATATATATATATTATAAAAGAATATTTAAAAATCAGAAGATAGTTTTTAAAAACAAACGAAGTTTAAAACAAGAGTTTATTTTAAAACAAAAACAAAGAATATTTCAAGGCTAAAACATCTTTTTTGAAAATCAGTTGAAAAGATAATTTTTAAGGCTAAAAAATTTTGAAAAGCAGTTTTGAAAATCATTTTGAAAAACCATTTTGAAGTAGTTTTGCAAGCTTCTTCCTGCAAAATATCTCATCACATCAGAACTCGAGAACTTGTACAAAACCAGGATGTTCGTGGGTTTGTAAGCCACTTGTCGTAGGTTTGTAAGCTACTTGTCGGGGGTTTGTAAGCCACTAAGAAGATAGAAATGGGTTCCATCCCAAATGAAATTTGTAATGAAGATTTCCGTGCTATTATGAAGTTTTAACAAAAACTAGACACTTATCTTGAAATCTTGATCTCGATACTCTGGAGTCTTCAATTTTGATATCTCCATTCTGAATCTTGAGTCTTTATACTGATCAGTCTTCAGTAATCAATACTTACACACACACACACACACACACATATATATATATATATATATATATCCTGCATAGTTCCTGCATATACATATCTATCTAGACAATAGTGTTAGTATATATTTTATAATAAGATAAGTTAAAAAGGTTGTTGTCATCAAAACCGACATCTCACTTCCTAACAATCTCCCCCTTTTTTATGATGACAACCTATATTTATAAAATATACTTACCATACCATAACTCCTATCATAACTCGCCCTTACTCCATGACTCCCCCTTACTCCAATCATAACTCTCCCTTACTCCAAGCCAACTACTATTTTATAACTTCTCCCCCTTTGTCATCAACAAAAACTTCTTACTAATAAATTTCCTGAACTTGATATAAGATAATCAACCATAATACAATAGAGTAATCCATATATAAGTGTAATAAGTGCTAAGTGTGATTATAAGTATGAAATGTGATCATAAATGTGAAATGTGATCATGAGTGTGATCATAAGTGTAATCCAGAAGTAAATCAATCATCATCCAATCATATTTACAGTAATTATTCAATCCAATCGTATATACAAACCACACCAAATGTTTTAAATAAGTCAAGTCAATCAAGTTTAAAACATACCAATCAAATCAAACAAATAACATACAGAATGACTAGACATTCCTTGGTACTTCCACCCATCCATCTTCTCCAAAGATAGGGTCTGCTTTGATGGCATCCCATTCTTCTTTATCTTTGTCGAGAGTGACTGGTGGATTTCCTTCGAGATCGTCCTTGTTAAGGGCTGAGATCATCCAACGAACGGCGTCGAAATGTCTCTCTTGCTCCTTGATCATCTGCATTTGACTCAATTCTAAGTGGCACTGATTACGAAGTATGAATGTAAGGATATTCTTGAAGGAAGTGAGAGTTTCCTCAAGATTATCACTTAGATTCTTAATCGGAGAAGCCATAATTCAAGAAATAGGAAGAAATATGAAAGGGAGTGATTAGAAATGAAGTTTGATAATTTATTCTGGAAGAAACAGGTATAAATAGGGGTAGAAAGTCATCTAAAATGAATAGACACAAGTTAGTTACATGAAATTAAAATTTGAAAGTGTAACTACTTTCTGCCCTTTGCATGTCGACATGGGGGGATGGGGGATGTCGACATGGGGGGATGGGGGATGTCGACATGCCTCTGCCTAAATTGACAATTTTCTTTGTTTTGAATATTATGAACAAATCTATGCTACTAAAATTTGCATAATATAAAAACAAGCAATTACAGAGACAAGTGAAGTTGAATAACAGGAAATAAAAATTTCATTAATGATTCTAGTCAACATTACATAAAATAATACAATATTAACTAAAATAAAGGAAAATACATGGATAGAACTTGAAGTAAACAAGATAACATGAACTAAAACTCATTAGATGAAGATGAAGAAGATGATAGTCCAAGCTTTCTACTAACTTTCCCGAAGAACTTGTTGATTTTAGTGGAAATCTTACCCATTTTCTTACTCATTGATCTTTTAAGTGTCTTTTGATTTTCCACTATAATTCTTTGGTTATTGAGAATGGTCTTATTGGATGGATTAGCGGTATTAGTAGGATATTCAATACTCTCTAAGGAAGTTTCTTGATCTTCCTCTTCCTCCTCTTCAATTTCCATTCCTTCCTCTTCCTCTTCTTCTTCATCTTCTTCCTGAGCAAGCCTTTCTTCCTTTTACATAAGTGTTTCATATGGTTGAAACACTAATGGAATTTGCATAAGGGAAATGTTTCCATGGTTGAACACTTTTCTAGTTATAAATTCTTCCCTTTTGAAATCAACTCCAAAGTAATTAAAATCCGAGTAAGATAAATTCCATGATATAATGTGTTTTCACCCATAGTAAAATTCTTGGGCCTTAGCTCATCCAAAATAACTTGAGCCCAATTGATATCATAATTTCCAAAAATTGCAAAAAGAGCTTTGCAAACTTTCAAAGTTGGGCTGTTGTAGTTTCTCGATCTTGGTAAAAGGGTATGTTGAATAAGAAGGTTAACAATTCTTGCTTTTGGACGAAAATATGATTTTTGAATTCAAAATTGTCATCCCCTTCAAAGATGTGATGAAATGTCTCTCGATCATTTTCATTTATTTGAAATTCTGATAGATTTATTCCGATATACTTGCATCCCAAAATATTTCCTAAAATTTCACAATCCAAAACTATTTGTGTTCCTTTAACACTACTCCAAATTTGTCCATCTTGCCCATCATAAAAACCACGATTCAAATTCGCATAAAACATCTTAACAAGATTTGGATAACATACAAAATTATTTTGTTTGTTATCTACTACACTAAGATAGAACATTGTTGAAAAAGATTTTTGATTTCATAAGAAGGAAAATCTTCAAAAATAGCAAATTTCCCCGTATGAATTTTACCAAAGTTTACATAGTTGATGTAAGCTTTGATAGCTTCCGGGTCATTAAAAATAAAGTTTTTTATAGCTTTTGTAAGCCTAATGGTGTTAGGAGTGCTTGAACACTACACCAGAAAAGACTTTTGGTAGCGTTGAAAAAACGCTACCATAACTTATGGTAGCGTTTTAGAGAACGCTGCTATACGACATGCAACTAAAAGTCTAAAACTTTTTGTTGCGTTGTAGTAAACGCTACCAAAAGTCACTTTTAAATGCAACTATAGGTATTTTCTGTAGGATTTAAAAAACGCTACCAAAAGTCACTTTTAAATGCAGCTATAGGTTTTTTCTGTAGGATTAAAAAAACGCTACCATAAGTTTTCATTTTTTGGTTGCATTTTTTGTTTATATGCTTTTTTTGATTTTCAGTAGCGTTTTTAAAATGCAATTGTATAATTTTTATATTAGTTTACATTTGTTTCTGTAGCATTTCTGAAACGCTACTAAAAGTTATTGGTTGTTTGGTAGCATATTTTAAATGCTACTATTTACGGTTGATGGTTTATTCCATTTCCAATAATCGCTTATATACTATTCATATTAAAACGAACGATCAATCGCATAATTTTCATATATTCAAACAAACAATTAAATCACATAATTAGCATATACAAACAATCAATCATATGATCATCATATTCAAATAATTGCAAAAACATGCTAATCTCACAATCAAATATAATATCCATAATCAATTCGATAGTAGTTTTTCAACAAAATAAGTCACATACTACAAGTATTCACAGACAAGTTTCCACAAATGGTACTAACAAAATACGACAACATATATAACAATTAAATTCATGTTCGTTGCTTGATTACCAATAGTTCTTTGTTGTCGACAGTCTTCGCTTCGAAATAGCTAATTACCTGCAAACGAGTTTAACAATCAACAATATATATATATAGCTAATTACCTGCAAACGAGTTTGATCATTACAAAATCACTCGCTAACTAACCACAGGCACATGACTTTTGGATTGAAGGTTCTCAATTGTAGCTATCATATTATTATTTTTATTGTCAATTTACAAAACCATCACAAAATTCCCACGACCAAAAACAAAATCTCCTTCCCTTCAACCTCTAGCATATCCCACTACACCCCGCAACTGCCACAAACCACCCACCAATCCACCCTTCAACAACTCTGTCAAATTCACCAAACAACCACACATATTCAACCACAAACTTGCCATCCATATCCACCCTCCATGGCATCAGAAGCTAACCTAACCTCATCAACTTCATTTGCAGCATTCATTGTGCATCATTTACGATAGACTTGAAATAATGTATCCATTGTACATATTCAACAGCTTTAACTAGGTTTCCCATAGTTGCCAATGAACCCATTATGTCTCTGAGATTGATTATAGTATCATTATGGTAACCAACAATAGTGCTAGGCTTGAAATAATATAAGCAGCAATTACGATAGACTCCTCTTGATAAAGCAATTATTATGTGTGGTTTAGCAATGCCCAGGACAGCTCAAGCACTTTGTATAACAGGCAGTGCGGCCAGGCACTACCTTTACAAGCAATGCTACACAACCTTTACAGGCAGTGCATGTTGAACTCCCTGTAACAAGCAGTATTCAACACTGCCTGAAACAGGTGGTGCTACACTGCCTTTACAGACAGTATCCTACTTCGATAGGCGGGTGGCAAGGGAAGAGATCTTTTGAAGCCCATTAATTTGAAAGCAGGATATGTGACAAACATTACTGGAAAATTCACACACACATAGTAAATCATCAGCTTCATTATGCATCTCTGTACTATGGCTGAACTGTTTTGTTTTTTCTACAAAATTGTTCGTGAACGTTGATTATTTTTATACTGCATAGGTTGAAATTTTGGAATCTTAAGTATACATGTTGCAACCCAAGTCATAAACATTTTAATTTTGCTAAGTTATAGGACAAAAGGTATTAATGTGACTAAAACAAAACGATGAAAACCTAGCACTTTTATATGTCCATTCGTCATCGGCTTCTGCCTCATCAGTTGAGCTTCCAGATAAGAAGAACTCATCACTACTTATATCCAGTGCACTATCATCACTTGCAGTTTTTGTCACCCAACAAGAAAAATTCAAAAAGTGAATGATATAAAAGGAAGTCTAGTATGTAATATTTTGCTATACTTTAGGTTAAATTATAGGGATTTTCGTGCAGTAAATTCAAACAAACAGTAACTGTGCAATGTTTCATTATTACTCCAAGTATCCTGCTAAAAATTTCTAATATGCCGTATTTGAGATAAATAAAATTAGGATATACTAAATCATATTCAATAAAATTAGCATTCAATAATTAAAATCAGCATTCAATAGTTAGACTTCTTATTTAAAACAAAATGCAACCTTGAAGTTGAACAAAAGATATATTAATCTTTAGCTTACCCGAACATATTCAAGATCCTTTTTAAGTTGGACAAGCTGATTTAAACTATTCTCACCGAAGGATGTAAGTTGTTGCTTCTCCAGACGTCTTATCATCCTATTAATTTTCCTCCTCTTTGAAACATTAAACATCAAGTCAAAAAAGATAAAATAACAATCAAAGTGTACGATTAATGTATTGTTGGTTTTTACCATAGATTTGTGCATATAACTCCTACCAAAATTTTTAATCCTTTTTCTCTCTGAACTGTCTTTTCTGTTCTTTCGCCAATCGAGATTGAAACTCAAATTGCTTCTTGAGATCTTCCAATTTACTTGCTTGAGCCTACTTAATTTCAAATGGTAGGTTCTAGGCAATTTCAAAAGAAAAATTGAAGTTAACAGAGACCATAGCCACAAATAAGAACTATGCCCCAAACATTTTGTTTATTGTTTCCAAAAGAAACACAATTATTTTTCCATCATAAGCTTTATCAGTGCATACATAAACTTATTAGGCATTATAATTATAAGTACAATTCTGAATTTCTCAAAAATCAATACCTTGTGATCAAGCATATGCTGAGTAGATCGAACTCGGTTCTTAACAGACACTGATTTAAACTACTTCTTCCCCTTCTTGTTATCAACTTTTAACCGGTTTCGCTTCCATCTAATCGGCCACCAACTGGTGTGGCCTCCACGCACCATTCCTATTGACTGGTGTGGCCTCAGTCCTAAATCTAATTCAAATCCCCTTTTGACTCAAACCTTTGAAACGTTACACTGTAGAAATCATATTTGCACAAAATCAGCATAACCCAAATAGTCGAATCACAAAATTAGATCAAAATAGTCGATCAAGTTGAAATGTAAAATTCATACCTATTTAGGGTTTATGTAGAAATCTCGAGCATTTAGACATGGTATCCGATTGAAATAGTCGAGGAGGACAAAGAGGGCTAGCGCAACGATGATGATGGAGAGCTTTAGCGTGCGACAATGACGATGGAGGTATCGGAGGATGGGGTGAATTTAGCTGAAGTGAAAAGGCAAAAAAAAATTTCAAGTGTTGAAGAGGAATGAAGGAAGGGTTAAATTTTTTTCTAAGATGGAGGGAAATGTGACAGAACAAAGGTGAACAAAAAAATTTTAGAGTCGTGAAAATTTTACAAGGCGGGATAGGAGGGAATATTTGGCTGCATATATAATATAGGCTAAAATATTATTAGTTGCACTTAGCAATAAACGCTACCACTTATTGCAACCAAAAGCAGATTTTCTTGTAGTGGAAGAGGCCATTGAATAAGTTTGAGAGGAGTTGAAGATAATGAAGATAAATTTGAAATTTGAAATAAAAGTGAAAAGTGATGATAAGGAGAGTGAATTAAATAGAGATTCTATAAACATGTTCTCTGGTCAAGAGGCATCTTTCCAGAGCATTGAAGTTGGTGAAAAGGTGGAAGGAAATTCAAAAGTTTGAATTCAAATTTTGAAATCAAATTTCTGAGGGGCATGTCGACATGGGGTATCCAGGTATGTCGACATGTGCCTATTGAATCAAAGGACAAGTGTCTATTTCTAATTTCTAATTTCTAATAAATGTATATATTATATCCTATATTCTACTTATATAATTCCTGTGATAACATTAAATATAATAATACTTAAATATTAATAATTTAATATTTAAAATATTATTAAAATAATATTATTTTTGAATTTAAAATTCAAATTTCAAGGGATAAATTTGAATTTAAAATTCAAGGAATTTTAAAAAAATCAAGCAAACAAACAAGCATCCATTCAAACAAGAAAAATTAAAAATAATGTAAATGCGTACCTATTTTTAGATCCATACTCCCATCGTCGTCTGATTCATGAATAGCAGAGAAACACAAATTTGAATTATTCGTCTTCTTTTCATCGTCACTGGATGATGAGTTTGAGTCATCAAGAGTTGATGTGTATGCTTTCTTTCTTTTCCTTGACGAATCATTGTTTGGAGGGAACAACTGTTTATCTGGATACAGACAATCTTTACTATGATGCCCGACTTTATTGCAATTGTAACACCTATCATTGTTGACGTTCTCCGTATTATTTATGGAATTCCTTTGATCATTTCTTTTGTAATTATTCATTTTTCTATATTTTAGGAATTTTCGGAAGTTTCTTGTCATGAAAGCAATCTCCTCATCACTGTCTGGTTCTGAATCTTCAGTTGTTGCATTGAATGATAATGACTTCTTTTCTATAACCTTGTTTTCTCTTCTTCTTTGCAGTTGAACTTCATAAGACATCAGATTCCCAATCAATTCCTCTATTTTCATTAGACTGATATCATTTGCTTCTTCGATTGCAAGTGTCTTTTGATCCCATTATGGAGTGAGTGAATTTATAATTTTTCCGACTTGGTCTTCCTCCGAAAAGTTTTTTCCCAGTGCAATTAGTGAATAAACAATATCTTGAAATCGACAATACATGTCAGAAATGGACTCATTTGCATGCATTTTAAACAATTGAAACTGATTAGTTAATATGGAAATTTTAGTCTGTTTAACTTTGCTTGTTCCTTCATGAGTAACTTGCAAAGTTTTCCAGATTTCAAATGCAGACTTACAAACAGACACTCTATTAAACTCATTCCTATCTAGTGAACAAAATAATATATTCATGGCCTTTGAGTTATTTTGTGCAACACCCTTTTGCTCAACAGTCCACTGGGCAAAATCGGTAGTTGGTTCAACATACTCAATTTGTGTGATATTCCAAGTGTCTAATCCTACTGATTGTAAAAAAAAAAATTCTACAAGCCAATATGCATAATTACTACCATTGAAAAATGGTGGCCTGACAGTAGACTAACCTTCTACAAATGAACTAGTGTTAGTGTTAACAGAACTAGTGCCAGAGTTGACATTACCAGTGTTGGTAGCCATTAAAACAATTTTCAAGTTTCAGATTATGAAAACTATGAAAACCAATGCTCTGATACCAATTGAAAGGGAGTGCGGATTAAGGATCTTAAGGCTAATTTAACACTAGAGGGGGGGTGAATAGTGTTTAATGGATTCTAAGACTTATATGGACTAAATTAAAATTATGACACAAACAAATGTAGAACTTAATCACAGAACAATCACAGAATCAAACACAGATGCAGTAGTAAATAAAAAGCAGTAAGACGAAAGAACACACCGGATTTTATACTTGTCCGGAGTTACCCTACGTCCAGTCCTGCACCAAGGCAAACACCTTGTACAGATTTTTATTATACCAATGTCGAGATTACAATCCTCAATATCTAAAGGCCTTGAGGTACCCTCCTGTCTTCGAGTCCGGGGCAAACTCTCTTGATTTACGGGACACAAGATCACCCAATTGATTTCCAGGCACAACCACACCTTATAGTGAGACTCGATAAAAAGCCAATAACGACACTTGCACGTAATATTCGCATTTAGGATAATTAACTAATGGAAAATGAATTTAAAAGGTTGTAACTCCAATAAATGGTAATAAATATGAGAGTTGTAATAAATTGTTATGGTAAATGGATTAATGGGACTGATAAAAATTGAATATATATAATAGGTTACTAATTTGAAATTAGAAACCATACTTAAATGTCTTATGAAATGTCCATTAGAATTTTATGGACAAATTGACATTTATGAGCATTAAAGGGGGATTTATTGGTAGATAAATATTTAAGATAAATCTTATTGCCTTAAATAAAAAGGGAATTAGTAAGCTAAGTCTAATATCTGCCTAAGTTAATATAGATAAAGACTTAGGATGGTTAATTGGACTTAGTAGGTTAGTGATACGAGGTCAGTAGAGTCACTCAACGGAAGACTGCCTTTCAATTTGGGGCCACCAGCAGTCGGTTGTACTTACTACTGATGTGAGATATCACTAATCCTAAAATAATCCATTATGACATGAGAGATTGGGCTTGCTTTCTTAATTGGAAAGTATTAAATGGTTCAAATTTGGAACTAGGAGCAGCGAGGGATATCTTCACAGGGGTTCGCTTCTGGTTTAAGGTCTTAAGTGTCTGCCTCTTCCTAAATGAAAGTATTAAGTAACCTAGTGAGATTCTAAATAAATAAATAAGGATGTCTCTTAAAAGGGTTTACTTTAGTGTTGAGGCCTTAAATGGCTAAAGGGTCCGCCTCCCGCTGAAAGAAGTAACCTAATGGGATGTCATATTTATTATTAAATAGGGATAATTGATACCTTGAGAAGGTTTCACTTCAAGTTTGGGGTCTTAAGTGACTGTAGGGTCCTCCTCTTTCCTATAAAAGAAGTATTAAGTTGCCCAATGAGATTCCCAAGCAATGCTAGCTAGATAGTACCATTGAGGAGCACGCTTCTGAAAGTAGGTCTTAAAAGATTGGGTTTACCTACTTTCCACTTGGAAGTATTAAGTGGTAGGTACAGTCTCTTATATTGCTAAGGCCATAATAATAATAGTACATTTTAGGAGCATGCCTTAGTGATAGGTCTTAAATGATGGGGTCTGCCTTAGTTAAGGTCTTAAATGACCAGTGTCTGCCTATTTCTTATAAAAGATATTAAGTGGCTTGGGTACTGTTTATTACATGGGTACGATTTTATCGGCAATAGATGCGGTGCATTAAATAGTGGTTAGAAGTCTTGTAGCTAGGACCCACCGACCATTGGCAACATTGGTGGGAAACCTCCTTGGTAATAGGTCTTAAATGACGAGGTCGGCCTCAATTAAGGTAGTAAATGATAGAGTCTGCCTATTTATCTTTTTAAAAGTATTATAGAAGCCCGCTTCATATTTAGAAGTGTTAGGAAATCAAATCCATGGTTTTAATGACAACAACTATACAATGAAAATCAAATGTATATGTTCATGAAACTTGCTAGAACAACATCACTAGAGAGACAAGAACAAGGCACAAAGAACATTACAAGAGACGACAAGTCGATAGAATCAATGGAGCAATAACACAGATACAAGAAAAGCAACATGCACAAGATCAGATGTCTAGGTGCACTAGCCAGACGTCTGAATAAATTCTCTGGATTACAAACCAGACAAAATCAGACGTCTGGTTAATGTACTCAGACATGTGAAAGTCTACTGTATACAAAAAATTTAAAGAGCTAGACGTCTGAGACATATTCCAAATGTCTGAAACTGAACTCGATTGTTGACATTCAAATTACAACTGCCACAATTGAAAAGACACCTTCGCTTCTCTTTGCTGCAGCTCTTCATCACCATCAGAAGCGACCATAGAACACTTGTTAATGGATGCAACTACTCAAGGAATCTCTCTACCATTATAAATAACATCAAGAATCAAAGAGAAGGACTAACCTTACTTACTTATGCTCTCTGATTATACACTCTATCACATACTCTTGATCTCTAGCAATCATATACTTGTATTCTACCCTTCCAAATATACATTTCCTCATAGACAATACTCTCTAGATATATATTGGAAGCATTTGTACTGTATAGTCAAAATACGTGTAACAGAGAACACACAGTTGACAAAGAAACTCTGCTATTGTAAACCTGTTCCTCCGGGTGAAGTGAAGGTTATTTGGTGAAAGGACATTCCGAAGAGGAGCTTCGGGACTGGACATAGGACGGGAGGTCTGAACCAGTATAAAATCCCGGTGTGATTATTCTTATTTACATTCTTTACTAACGTTACACTTTAGTTTAATTTAGCTATATACTTGTCATTTGTATAATCGATCCACCATACTATAGACTTTCAAGAAGCACTAAGTGGCTTATGGATTTGGAAGTATTGGGTGGTTGATATGGCTTCATTATTATTTTGTACCATGGAAAGAGTTAAGTAAGTAATCGTGTTTGCAATGCAAGGTTAGATTAGAATCACTAACCTTGATGGACAAATGGAAACTTATTAGTATAAGTTTATGATATGGATAGTTTATATTTTTTTCCATCCACCAGAACGTTGTTCTGACCCCTCCTCATTACAACCCACATGACAAAATTTAGAGGAACATGTCATTGGAGCTGGATGTGTTTTGTTGTTGGAGAAGTCTTCTTTTCTCTCATGCTCGATGCTGATGTGACAATTTGCTATCCAAGGAATACCATTAGTTCCAAGGTAGTGGTCATAATCGGTATTCTTATCCTATTATTATTTATGCTGTGAGTTTCCTATCAATCTCTGGTAATGCTCATGCTTATTTGCAGGTACCAAATCAAACGATCGTTGTTGTGATGGACTTGAGTTTCGAATATTGTTGAAATTTAGGCACATTAAGGTGTGGGTTGTTACATTTGGTATCAGAGCACTAGGTTAGTAGATTAGAGGGATTAGGATAAATTAAGAGAACATATTCGTACTTTCATGTCTAGTAATATTATATTTTTATGCTAGATTCTAAGAGTTTCGACTATAGAAGTAGTTGTAGTTCCACTCCGAAGGAATTGGCAAAGCAACTATGGGTTGGAAATATCTTAGAGCTAAGATTTTCTCATGGACTTCAAAGTACCCCATGGAGTGCTGGCGATGCGTAAAGTGCTGTTGATGAAAAGTATGAGTACGACATATGGCCGAATCCTAAAGACTGGAGGTTTTCGACTTGACGGTTGAAATTCTAGCTACTTAGTGATTTTGGATGTTGGGTTCTAGTCGGAGACACATAATTATTCCAGATGGATGGTAAATTAGATTTTGTATGTCACAATTATCTGAAAGCAAGTTTTGCTAGAGTGCATTCATTGATCACCTCTTAGATGGAAAATCAGATTTTTATTCGAATAATTAATGTCAATTCCTTAATCTAAAACCTATGAGAGAATTTTTATGAAGTATATTTTGAAAATGCCTTAGATTTTTGAAAATAGGTTTTCAAAGGATTTCTTTTCCCAAGAACTTATTTTTGAAATTTTGTTTTGGGAAAGTTTTGAAATTTTAATTTTCAAGGAAACATGTATGCCACTAGGTTGGCCATGTTAAGAAATTTTCGGTTTATAAAAGATTAATTCTTCAAATCCTTAAATATTTATATGTAAATATTAGTAAAGGCTTGATATTAATTTTTGGCAAGAAAATAGATTTCTAATTTGGGAATTTTTTTTAAAAAAAAGGTATTTGGAAATCCTGGAATATTTATATATATAAGTTTGACTTTTAAAAGGAAGTTTTGGTATGAAATAGTTTCTATTAGTTAGAAACAAGTACAAAAAAGCATATACTTAGCTTGGTGATTTTTTTGTTTATAAAGTTGAGGTTTTTATATTTTCTATCTTTAAGTTACAGATAAAATATGAATGACATTCAATTTTATTGAGGTACGTAGTTTGAAGTGTTGTTAAACCCACTAGCTATTGGAAGAAATATTTTTGTGCGAAGTAGGCATGAAATAGAAGCTGGAATATTTTTGGATTCTTGGAAGTGTCGTTGGTCGCAACAGTTTTGCTGAGGCTATCACAATCTTGCCAAGGAAGGGTCTACATGGTAAGGTGGTTACCGTTATGTGGAAGGCAGAATTTTTTTGGATGGGTTAAGTTGAAGATGGTGTGCGGAACGGTCATAAGAATATTAATTAATTTAACCAGCCCTATTGGGTCCAGGTTTAGGCCATGCCCAAATCTTGGCTAGCAGTCGACCAAGCGGTCGACCTATTGACCTAGTAGCGGACGACCGCTAGGTGGGTTCAGGCCGAACCCAAACCTGGAACGCAACTATATGTCGCGTCCAAACCTTCAGCCCCCGCAGCCCTTCACACTCTTCCTCCTCTTCAATATTTTTAGCCAAACCCAATTCCACCTCCCTCTTCCTTCGCTTAACCAAAGGTTTTCTCCTCCATTCCTTCACCAAGCGATGCTAAAATTCTTGCGCATCAGATCTTGCTCCACTGCTACTCCGAATCTAAACCCTTTTCTCCCTTTTCCAACTGCCTCTCAGCCCATGGCACCACCACGTACCGGTGGCTCTTCCTCTCGCCACCCCAGCCTCACTCGGCAAGAAGCCACTTGGCTTGACCGGAGCGAGCGTAATATCGCCACCTATCTCGAAATAGCGGACTTTAATTTCCTTCATGGAGGATCAGTGAAATTCGGAGATTTCGCCGCTCTTAGGCTTGAAGATCTTTTTATCGCGACGGAACTTGCACTGATCCTTCGCTTCGAGACTTATGAGCGGGAATATTACGTATGCTACGTCCATCTTTTTGATGCACAAATGGCATAGAATTTCGATGATGGCAACAGCTACATTGAGTCCAAGGTGAAGGGAGCTCGGATTAAGATGATAGATGATGATCTTGCTAGAATTTTGGAGATATCTGCAGTAGGCGCAGATTTGGATGACATAGAGATGACTAACCCTAAGGTTCTTCAACGGATCTTTTCTGGAAATGTCGAGGATGGAGGACCGACAATTTGCGACCGGTGGCCCATCTCATCATGTGCATCATTCAGCACAACATCGTTCCGAAGACGGGGAGTCTTGACTAGATCTATACCTCAGTGCGGAAAGCTACTTATGTTATAATTTGGCGCCATAACCGTCAACTGAGCTCGTGTCTTGATGCTCCATATGGTCGATCAGGGAGTTGGTACCCCGAGGACTCACTTTCCATATTGCCACTTACTCACCCGAGTGTTTAGGCATTACGGGGTAAATTTAGTGGAGAACCAGTAGCGAGGACGGTCTCTCTTGCCATCGATCAAACCACTATTAAGAAGATGAATATTCCTTTACCACCTACCGCACCACTTGTACCATCACCAGAGCCGCAGCACCAACAGCAGTGGATAACGCAAGGCACCAAGGGATACATGAGTCCTAAGCTTGCTACTATCCATTAGGTTCAGGTAGAGCTTCGAGAGATAAGGACGGAGCAGTAGCACCAAGGACGTGAGATTGGGTGCATAGACGCCATGCTATGACCATTCCGTGGTTGTGACAATGGCTCGAGCTCCAACCGTAGAGTGAGGCCTTCTTATAGTTCTTAGGCACTGTTTTATTTAGGATTGTTGTATCTTTTTATTTCCAGCATATTTTCTTTTCTTCTGTGTTATTGGGTTGTGAATTGTTAGTCGTCTCTTATAAAAGGTGTGCACGATATTATGAGTTTCTATTCATTTTCTATGTTGTTGTTTCTGGATATGCGAACCGCTCATACATATACATAATAGAGAAACAATGTAAATACGGGAATCTCATAAAAATACTTAACTAACAGTAAATGCAATATAAGACTGGAAGTTTAGAATAGTTGGAAATTTTAGCGAAGGATATGATAAAGTTGTTTTGATATCATGGGTCATTGCTCATGTTCCTTTAAAGCTTAATGTTTTGTATAATAGACCTGTTGATATTTTTAAATAAAATGTCAAATTCTTGGGTAGAGGTTAGTTGTAGAATTCTGGAATTTAGTTTATGCGTTTGGCGCATAACCAACTTCCAACTATGCTGAAATTGTGGCTTGATTTATCAAAAGTTTTGAAAAGGAAAATATTTTGAAAAATATCCACTTGATTTGAAAAGTTCCCTTTTGAAAAAAAGAAAAGAAAAAGTTTTGTGTTTTAGCTATTTTTGACTCTTAAATTATTTTAAAGTTTTTGTTTAAAATTTTGTTTCAAGGGAAAATGTGCATCTAAATATTTTAAGATTTTATTTTCCAAATGACATACAAATTTGAAAAGTGAGAAAGTTTTTTAGAAAAAATTTGAGTTTGAAGGCCTCATGTTAGGCATAGGGATGACAAATAGAGTTATAAATTGTGAATTTAGCAGTGCACTAGGGTCGACGATGCGATAAATGCAAGCGATAATAAGGGAAAAGCTGTTTTAGCCTTCGAATGTCTATTTCCATACCTTGTCGACGATGTGTGCAAGTCTATTTTTAGACTTAATTCCATTTTAGAACTTGAAATAAGCCTCCTTATGTGTTTTTGTGCGTGGATAATTTGAAGTAAATCCGGGGCAGTAAAGAAATTTCCACTATACTAGAAGAATATGAAGATTATAGTGTGGTAAGAATGTTAAATTCTTCACCTCAATTCCTTTTTTCGACATAGGAGTAAAGTTTAGGAAGCGATTTTTCAATGCATTAGATTATTAGATAATAGGAAGTGGATACAAAATGGTTGCTTCATACTTCTATTTGTAGGAGTATGGAGGTTTTGGTTGAAAAGATTGTCAAAAAACAGCATACATATATAACTACCACTATATATGTAGGTTATTTGCATCATATTTTTCAAAAATGCTTTCAAAAGAAATGCATTCATATAGGAGGATCCGATTTAGAATAATTTTGCATACATATTTTCTATGTGGTGATATAGTAATACACTATGCACTTATGCATGTTTGTTTGCAAAAATTGATTGTACACTCATTGATTGTGTAGTTTAGGATAATTAGGAGCCAAAACAATGACTTAATCATTGGTGAAATTTCGTGGACGAAATTCTTTTTAAGTGGGGAAGAATGTAACACCCGGTAATTTGGCGTTAGTTATTTAATTAGTTAGTTAATTAATTAGGCTCCAAAAGTGAAATTTGTACAAATGATGGAATTTGACCACGAAACCCTCACTATTGCGTTCGTGGCAAAATTTTGAGCAACTTTATCTTTGGAGTTTTGCGATCGGAGCCCAAACGAAGAAGTTACAGACGAAAAACGAATTCGAAATGAAAATAATTAAATAAGAAGAAATTGTTGTTTTTATATTAATTGCCTTGGCCCATAGGCCAACTTATTATTGGGGATGGTTGACCCATAGAAGTCGATCGGTCACCCAAGGGCGATCGACTGGTGATGACCTGGCGGCTCCTGTAACATCCCCCTACTTGGAGGACCAAAATTAACGGCTACAGATGTTGCAGTCATCCATAGTTATTAATCCTCGGCGACCAAATACAGCGATATTAGATACATTGATACACAGAAACACAAGAATATGGAAAAAGATTAAACAGCAAAATGATTCCACATTCCATTTGAAAATATTCCAAGTTGATCACATAATCCCGTTACGCAGACCACGTTCAGATAACATATAATTAATACAAAATACGCCAAGAGCAACATATGAAGATGCCCCTTTGGTTGATCAGAGTATATAATATGGCACCAAACAATTTGCCTTTACAATCAAACACACAACGGAAATAAAAGAACTCTAATAACAAGCTTGCCTCCTGCACGTCTTCGAAAGCTTTATTCATCTAAAAGAGGACCTGAAAACCTTAACTCTCAACCTACTCAAAATCAATTGAGTACCCGAGAGTTTAAGGGGAAAACAAAAACTTCGAGTCAAACAAAAAGCCTAGTATGAATAATAATCTACCATCTCAAACCATTTGGATATCTAGTGAGACCACGCTGCTTAATGGAACGGGTTTTCCCCTCACTAGTATCCTAAATCATTTATAAAACCATATACTGTGCATCTACATCCACAATGGTTAAAAACATAGCGTTTCAAAATATTATGATGATACGCAAAACAAGTGAATCAAATCTGCATTACCCATCCCCATTCATTCTGACTATCTATCTCAATTATAGTTTCAAGGGTTACTATTAACTAGTTAAATGCTTATGGACTATCTGTCCGCTTTCATAGTTTTCATGGGATCACTGAGAACCTATGGTAACTCAATATCTTTTCTCTTATCCTAGTTTTCATGGGCTAACTAGGAACCTATTGACTATCTGGCAATATCTTAATCCGAATATAGTTTTCATGGGCTAACTACAAACCTACTGGCCCCTGCCAGTATCAAATCATAGTTTTCATGGGCTGACTATGAACCTATTGGCCCCTGCTAATATCTTTTATTATACACAATTTTCATGGGCTTACTACGAACCTATTGGCCCCTGCCAATATCTTTACTTTAGATTTTAACATTTCTTAAATTTTATTCACTACTGGGTCAACCTAGCTGGTTATTCTGCCCTTCCCCAAAATACAGTATAGGTTTATAATAATGTGAATAAGTATATGAAGAAGTATACATATCAACAATTTAAACCAACACATGTGGTCTATTACCTTCTATATTTATATGTCCTGGTTAAACCCTTTAACCTTTATAATCAATGAAAACCTCTTCATTTCAAAATCCTTTGTTTATTCATGCCATGGTTGTTCCTTTATATTGAGATTGGTTTATGTTTTGAAATCTTAAAACATCTATTTCAAAACCAAATACCCCTTTCGATGGTATCAAAACCTCCTTTAAAACATAGCTTCGAAACAAATGAAGATACCCCTTTCGAAAGCATTGGGTATACTCTTTTAAACATTCTTTGGGTCAAAATATTTATGCACGAAAGTATCTCTTTCGAAACCAACAATAAAATTATTTTGGGGAAAAAGTTCATGGTGTCGGAACCACCTAGTCGAAAGCAAGAACCTTTAAATTAAAACTTCAAAGGATAGAGTCGAAACCCCCTTTTGACTCCATTGCTTTCGAAACCCTCAACCCGTTTCGAAAGCATTTAAGAAAAAGGCTTAACTTAAACAAAACAAGAATAACCTGTCGAAAGCATTGTAGGCTTCAATGTAGTCAAAAGGTAAATTTTTGCGGCTGGGTTTCGACTTGTTCAAAACCAATCTTGTCGAAAGCCCTTGTTTAAAGAAAAAGTATCCCTTCAAAAGATATTTGTAGAGACCCTTTCGAAAGCATGAGTTTCGACTATGTCGAAAGCTTTAAGTAAAACAGGGCAGAAGTTTTAACTTTCGAAAACAAACTAAGGTTTCGACTCTAACAAAAGCATCCCTTTCGACACCCTACCTTCCGCTACTTACTAATTCACTTCGTATCAATACCATTGATACCATGTGCATTGGTTTCGACTGGGTTTGGGCGGAGGTAAAGGAGTCGGAAGGTAGCTCCAAAATAGGCGGAACCATCTTTTTCTGAAAGACGTTGAATTTTGGTTAAATATGGTAATCACTTTATATTAACCTACATGTTGTATTTCCTTGATTGGTTACTTTAAAACTTTTCAAATACTTTACAATTATAAATTGCCGCATTTAATTAGATCTATATCAAAGAAATATAACGTTTAAGCCCTTCCATATAACAAAACCAATATTTGTAGAAAAATCCCTCTTTTATAATAATTTATTTTCCTTAATAAATCAACAAGGAAAAATCCCTAAAAATCACAGAAAATCTCTTTCATCATGTAATCCAACATATTAAAATTTGGGACCCAATTTCTTTCTGAAATATTTGAAATAAATTTTAAACCCAATTAGATCATATTTTCCTTTAAAAATTCATAATAAAATTTCCATAGCTTGGAAAATTCTAAAAGTTAAAACCCATCTCCAAAATCATGTTTTACTTAACATAAATTTTTTCCATAGTATTCTAAAATCATAAATCCTCGGTTTTACCCTAAAACCATGCATATTCATATGTAAAATGAATTAAATTAAATCAAATATAATATAGTTCGAGCATATCATCACCCATGTCATCATAAAAATGTATTTAATCATAAATCCAAAAACATATAATCATAGAATAAAATAGAGATGGTATAAGATCATTATTCACCATAGATATGATAAGGAATTTGAGATTTGTTATTGATTAATCCTTCCTAGCTTTGATCCTTAGCTTTAGATTGAATTTTCCTCTTTTCCTCCTCGTTAATGGCCGGCTCTATTTTAGTTTCTGATTTGCGTCTGTGAAATTAAGAAATGAAACGTGAATGGGCAAGTTTAGGAAGTGTATAGCCATGTTTGATAAGGAGGCTATTTTACTAATATGCCCATTTGTAATTTAATTAGTATAATTATCTAATTAAAGCCCATTTACCTTATTAATAAGCACAGTCCTATATATGGTTTATTTAAAATCTCAATCCCCTTATCATCATTATTCTTTTTAATTTATCTAATTAAATTTTCTGAATAATGTTATCAAAAATTAGGGATGTTACAGGCTCCCCCCTTAAAGAATTTCATCCTCGAAATTCAGTAAGGACTAAATACTAAGCATAGCAATCATCTGTAGCAATTCCTAATGGCCATACTAATCTAACTGATTAGCAACTATGTATATAAATCTGATATAAACATACCCTCAAAGTAGATCATGGTAAATATCTCTAATCCTGTCATCTGTCTCCCGAGTACAGTCTTTCTCGTTGTCGCTCCACTGAACTTTTACCAACTTGACCGTCTTGTTCCTTGATCTTTTCTCATCGCTAGCTACAATCCGAACTGGTTATCAAACAGTAGTCAAATTAGGCTCTACCACTAAGTCATCTAACATGGTCAGAGGAATAGTAGTCTCTGGATCAAGCACATACTTACGAAGATGAGACACATGAAATATATTATGGACTCCTGCCATACTGCTCGGCGACTCTACTCTGTATGCGAGTTTTCCAATCCTCTCTGAAATCTGGAATGAACCAACATGTCTTGGTGCTAACTTCCCTGACTTTCCAAAGTGCACCACACCCTTCATAGGTGATACCTTAATGACAACCTTATCTCCAACCGAGAATTCTAGGTCTTTACGCCTCTTATCTGCATAACTCTTCTGTCTGGACTGAGCCTCCTTCATCCTTCCTTGGATTAACTCAATCTTCTATAACGCCACTCTAAACATATCTGGACCTAAGACTAATCTGTCTCCAGTCTCTAACCAACATGATGGTGATTTGCATGGCCTTCTATACAAAGCTTCAAATGGCGCCATTCCTATACTAGTTTGATAACTATAACTATAGGAAAACTCAACCAAATGTAGGTGATCTTCCCAAGATCCACGAAAGTCCAATACACAAGCCCTCGACAAATCTTCGAGTACCTTATTGACTCTCTCTGTCTGCCCATCAGTCTGAAGGTGATATGCAGTACTCATATTAAGCTTGGTACCCATCACTTCCAATAGACTCTTTCAGAATTCACTAGTGAACAAAGCATCTCTGTCACTGACTATACTACTAGGAACTTCATGTAGTCTAATTATGTTCTCCATGAACAACATAGCTAAAACAGGTGTCGTCCTAGTTGACTTAACTGGAATGAAATGGGCACTCTTGGTCAATCTGTCCACTATAACCCATATACTTTCATTACCCCTATTTGTCCTTGGCAACCCGTCTATAAAATCCATAGATATTGAATCCCATTTCCAAACTGGAATCTCTAAAGGCTGAAGCAAGCCACTCGGTTTTTGATGTTCAGATTTCACTTGTTGGCAGTTTACACACTGCCTAACCTACAAGCCAACATCCTCCTTTATGCCTTCCCAACATAAGCACCTCTTCATATCCTAATACATCTTGTTTCCTCCAGGATGAATCATAAACTTAGACCGATGACATTCTCCAAGAACTTCTTTCCTCAAGTCCTCCACATTCGAAACGCACAACCGTCCCTCCTTTCTCAACCATCCTCTCTGGTCAAGGCTAAAATCCTTTAAATCATCTATCTCAGTTCCAACCTCAAGTCTTATGATCCTCTCATCCAACACTGGATCCTCCTTTTGCTTAGAAGCAATTCTCTCAATCAATACTGGTCAAACTTCTAAACAAGACAATCTGGCGAAACTTTGACTAGAACCAATAGTCGATCTTAACTGCACATCACAACTGACCAAAGCTTCTAAATCCTTCCACTCTGCCAACATAGCTAACACCACATTCTGATGTTATCTACTAAGAGCATCGGCTAACTTATTACCTTTTCCTGGTGTATACTTTATACCAAAATCATAAGCTGCCAAAAACTCCAGCCACCTCTGTTGTCTCATATTCAACTCCTTCTGGAAGAATAAGTACAGAAAAGACTTATGATCGGTATAAAGCTCAAACCTCTCCCCTAAGAGATAATGTCTCCATATCTTCAATGGGAAGATCACAGCCGCCAACTCCAAATCATGAGTAGGATATCTAACTTCATGTGGTCTAAGCTGCCTGGATGTGTAGGCAATAACTTTACCATTCTGCATCAACATTGCTCCTAATCTAGTTCCACATGCATCAATATACACCACCAATCCTTGGTTTTCGTCTGGAACTACTAACACAGGTGCATTGGTCAACAAATGCACTAACTTAAGGATTGCTTCCTCACATTTGTCAAACCAAACAAACTTCACCACCTTTCTGGTTAGCCTAGTTAAAGGTGCTGCTATCCGTGAGAAATCCTTGATGAATCTCCGGTAATAGCCAGCAAGTCCAAGAAAACTTCTGATCTCCGTCAACATCTCTGGTCGCTTCTAATTATTTACAGCTTCGGTCTTATCTGGATCGACTGACAAGCCTTTCTATGAAACCACGTGACCAAGAAATTTAACCTCTTTCTTCAAAAATGACACTTGGAAAACTTAGCCTTTAGCTGATTCTTTCTCAGCGTCTCAAGTACCACTCTAAGATGAACTTCATGCTCCCTCTCATCCTTAGAGTATGCTAAAATTTCATCTATAAACACCAACATAAACCTATCCACGTAATCTCGAATAACTTGGTTCATCAAATCTACGAAGAAAGCAGGTGCATTCGTTAATCCAAATGGCATCACTAACCACTCATATGAACCATATCTACTCTGAAATGCTATTGAAGGAATATTTCCTCATCCACTCTTAACTGATGGAAGCCTGTCGCCAAATCCAACAAGGAGAACGCTCTAGCTCCATTCAGTTGATCAAATAGATCGTCTATTCTTGGCAATGGATACTTATTCTTAATCGCCCTTTCGTTCAACTTACGATAGTCGATACACATCCTCAATGACCCATCTGGTTTCTTTACAAACACCTCGGCTGCTCCCCAAGGCAAACTACTTGGTCTAATAAAATTCCTTCCTTCAAGATCCACTAGCTGCACCTTTAATTCCTTTATCTCGGTAGGTGTCATCCTGCTATTTGGTCTACCCACAGGTTCAGCTCCGGGCACAAGATCTATTCTAAACTCAACAGCTCTTTTAGGTGGTAGTCCAGTGAGTGGCTCAAAGACATCTGCAAACTCTCTTGCTACCTGAACCTGACTTAACACATCTCCCATTTCCATAGCACTAAGAAAAGCACTAACACTTCCGTCAGAATTCTCTATAGAGAATATTAATCGGTTGTGACTATCAGGGTGTCTCATTGATATCTCCTTATCTAGGCAAAATATTTTAGCCTCATACCTACCTAACCAATCCATACCCAAGATAATCCCGAAATCAATAAAATACAAACTGCTTGCAAACTTATGACCTAACAAATCAGGTTCTAACAGGTCACACCTTAACCCTAGAGTTGCATACCCTTCTATTGAATTCGCAACCCTTAAGGAAGTAACAAGGTAGGTGGGTACTAAACATAATCTATTAACTAAACACCTAGATATAAATGAATGTGATGCACCGGTATCAAAAAGTACTCTAACTAGAATACTCTGAATCAAAAGCGTACCTTCCATCACAGTCTTCCCTTTATCTGCGGTAGTAGGCCTAGCAGGTCCAATAGCAAAGACCTTTCCTTTGTCCTCCCTAACTAGATCTGGACACTGATTCTTGTAATGTCCAACTTGATCACAATTGAAGCATTCACATTCTTCTTGCGCGGTTTTCTTCCCATTTCCTGACCGGTACTCATTCGCAAAGTGACCCTTTTTGTCACACTTATAGCAAACTACCTCGACCTTTGACTTATTAGCACTATCTCCCTTCGGGGCTCCCTTCTTTTTAAATAACTTCCTCTTTTTCCTTGAGAACCCCGAGCCTCTACTGACTTATCCTTAGCCTGATCAGTAAGTAACTCCTCATGTCGAATGGCCATCTCCATCACCACATTTGCATGGATCGCGAAAAAGTTTCATGGTCATTCTAGCAAGCTCAAGCCTCAATCCCCGAATGAACCTCTCATTCCTTCTAATGTCAGTATCTATAATAGCATATCCATATTGAGACAGCTTTTCAAACTTAGTAGCATACTCGATTACTAACATCTCTCCTTGAACTAAATCCATAAACTTCCTCATCAGCTCTAACTTAGCAAACTCAGATACAAACTTCTGCTCATTTCTTATTTTAAAATCAGCCTAAGTTAACTGCTCTTCCGGCACTCCAGTAGTAACACTATTCCACCAGTGTAGTGCTGACCTCTACAACTATTTAGAGGCCAACCTTCTCTTTTGCCCATCATCTAAACCCAAGTCAGTAAATATACGCTCATAATGCAACAGCCAATTCTGAACCTCTATGGCACTCTTCGTTCCCAAAAATGGCTTTTCACCCAAACTGATGTAATCTCTACTAGCAAAGCATAATTATTCCCAACTGAAGCCACTGGATTAGCTCCTCCTACATTTCCAACAAGACCAATAGCAGCTCCTGCTTGCATCAAACCAACAAAGAACTGATATTCGCCCCCATATCTACTAGTGGATTTCTAGCACCCACATTGCCATCAGTATTTTGATTACCAGCATTAACCGGTCGACCCGGATTTCTCCTGGTAGTGGGTTGAGCATTTCCATTAGTTGTGGTGCTTCCTCCACCGAGATTTCCTCTTCCGTTTCCTGCTTCCATATCTCCTTTCTCGTAAATCTGCATACAAGCCTTAGCAAGATAAAGAAAAACGGTCTAAGAGAACGGGGAATATGTACTTATATATATAACTATATATATCAAATACAAGTACGTTGCTATAGCATTAACCCAAACCCCAATCTTATTATCTGATTTATTGGATTATGTTTGGAAAATCTTTTAGGTTTAAGTTTCTTTTAAAGTTTCATAAACATATGCTCTGATACCAACTTGTAACATCCCCTTACTTGGAGGCCCAAAATTAACGGCTACGGATGTTGTAGTCATCCATAGTTATTAATCCTTGGCGACTAAATACGGCGATATTAGATACATTGATACATAGAAACACAAGAATATGGAAAAAAATTTAAACAGCAAACATATTCCACATTCCATTTCAAAATATTCCAAGTTGATTACATAATCCCGTTACACAGACACCATTCAGATAAAATATAATTCATACAAAATACGCCAAGAGTGCCATATGAAGATGTCCCTTTGGTTGATCAGAGTATATAATAAGCTACTAAATAATTTGCCTTTACAATCAAACACACAACGGAAATAAAAGAACTCTAATAATAATCTTGCCTCCTACATGTCTTCAGAAGCTTTAGTCATCTAAAAGAACACCTGAAAACCTTAACTCTCAACCTATGCAAAATTAATTGAGTACCCGAGAGTTTAGGTGAAAACAAAAACTTCGAGTCAGACAAAAAGCCTGGTATGAATAATAATCTACCATCTCAAACCATTTGTATATCTAGTGAGACCACACCGCTTAGTGGAACGGGTTTTCCCCTCACTAGTATCCTAAATCATTTATAAAACCGTATACTATGCTCCTGTATCCACAATGGTTAAAAACATAGTGTTTCAAAATATTATGATGATATGCAAAACAAGTAAATCAAATCCGGATTACCCATCCCCATGTATTCTGACTATCTGTCTCAATTATAGTTTTAAGGGTTACTATTAACTTGTTAAATGGTTATGGACTATCTGTCTGCTTTCATGCTTTTTATGGGATCACTAAGAACCTATTGGTAACTCCAATATCTTTTCTTTTATTCTAGTTTTCATAGGCTAATTAGGAACCTATTGAATATCTGTAAATATCTTAATCCGGATATAGTTTTCATGGGCTAACTACAAACCTACTGGCCCCTTCCAGTATCAAATCATAATTTTCATGGGCTGACTATGAACCTATTGGCCCCTGCCAATATCTTTTATTATACATAGTTTTCATAGGCTTACTGCGAACCTATTAGCCCTTGCCAATATCTTTAATTTAGATTTTAACATTTCTTAAATTATATTCACTATGAGATCAACCTAGCTGGTTATTCTGCCCTTTCCCAAAATATAGTTATGGGTTTATAATAAAGTGAATAAGTATATGAAGAAGTATACATATCAACAATTTATACCTACACATGTGGTCTATTACCTTCTATATTTATATGTCCTGGTTAAACCCTTTAACCTTTATAATCAATGAAAACCTCTTCATTTTAAAATCCTTTGTTTATTCATGCCATGGTTGTTCCTTTATATTGAGATTGGATTTATGTTTTGGAATCTTAAAAACATCTCTTTCGAAACCAAATACACCTTTCGATGGTATCAAAACCTCCTTTAAAATGTAGCTTCGAAATAAATAAAGATACCCCTTTCGAAAGCATTGGGTTTACTCTTTAAAACATTCTTTGGGTCAAAATAGTTATGCATGAAAGTATCTATTTTGAAACCAACAATAAAATTATTTTAGGGAAAAAGTTGATGGTGTCGGAACTACCTAGTCGAAAGAAACAACCTTTAAATTGAAAATTCAAATGATAGAGTCGAAACCCCCTTTCGACTCCATTGCCTTCGAAACCCTCAAACCCATTTGAAAGCAATCAGGAAAAAGGCTTAACTTAAACAAACAAGAATAACCCGTCGAAAGCATTGCAGGCTTCAATGTAGTCGAAATGTAAATTTTTGCGGCTGGGTTTCGACTTGGTCGAAACCAATCTTGTCGAAAGCCCTTGTTTAAAGAAAAAGTATCCCTTCGAAAGCTATATATAGAGACCTTTTCGAAAGCATGAGTTTCGACTATGTCGAAAGCTTTAAGTAAAATAGGGCAGGAGTTTTAACTTTTGAAAACAACCTAAGGTTTCGACTCTAACGAAAGCATCCCTTTCAACACCCTGCCTTCCACTACTTACCAATTCACTTCGTATCAATACCATTGATACCATGTGCATTGGTTTCGACTCTGATGGTTTCGACGGGGTTGAGGTGGAGGTAAAGGAGTCGGAGGTACATCCGAAATAGGTGGAACCATCTTTTTCTGAAAGACAATGGATTTTAGCTAAATATGGTAATCACTTTATACTAACCTGCCTGTTGTGATTCCTTGATTGGTTGCTTTAACACTTTTTAAATACTTTACGATTATAAACAGCCACATTTAAGTAGATCTAAATCAAAGAAATATAACGGTTAACCCCTTCCATATAACAAAACCAATAATTTGCAGAAAAGTCGCTCTTTTAAAATAATTTATTTTCCTTAATAAATCAACTGGGAAAAATCCCCAAAAATCAGAGAAAATCTCTTTCATCATGTAATCCAACAAATTAAAATTTCGGACCCAATTTCTTCCTAAAATATTCAAAATAAATTTTATACCCAATTATATCATATTTTCCTTTAAAAATTAATAATAAAATTTCCATAGCTTGGAATATTCTAAAATTTAAAACCCATCTCCAAAATCATGTTTTACTTAACATAATTTTTTTATGGCATTCTAAAATCATAAATCTTCAGTTTTACCCTAAAACTGTGCATATTCATATGTAAAATGAATTAAAATAAATCAAATATAATATAGTTTGAGCATATCATCATCCATGTCATCATAAAAACAAATTTAATCATAAATCCGAAAACTTATAATCATAGAACAAAATAGAGATGGTATAAGATCATTATTCACCTTAGATTTGATAAGGAATTTGAGATTTGTTGTTGATTAATCCTTCATAGCTTTGATCCTTAGCTTTAGATTGAATTTTCCTCTTTTCCTCCTTCTTAATGGCTGTCTCTATATTAGTTTTTGATTTGCATTGTGAAGTTGAGAAATGAAACGTGAATGGGCATGGTTAGGAAGTGTATAGCTATGTATGATAAGGAGGCTATTTTACTAATATGCCCATTTGTAATTTAATTAGTTTAATTACCTAATTAAAGCCTATTTACTTTACTAATAAGCACGACCATATATGTGGTTTATTTAAAATCTCAATCCCCTTATCATCATTATTCTATTTAATTTATCTAATTAAATTTCCTGAATAATGTTATCCAAAATTAGGGATGTTACAGCTCCAATAAACCTTGGCCACAACGGCTCGGATTTAATATATTTTGATTTAACGGTTCTGGTTGATTCTGGCACCTATAAATTCAAGTCTAACCCTCCATTCTCTTCTCATATTTTTATGGAGGTGAGGTTCTTATAGATGCGATTTCAGTTGAAAGAACACAGAAGCATGTCCAACTTATTTAGTTACCAGCAGTGTGACTTTGGAACCGATGTCAGACATCGCCTATAATAAGTACCCACGATCGATGTGAGGTTAATCCCAATTCTATAGGGTATGTCTACCTGGATAATTTGGGTACTAGCGTAGATGGTCAGACTAGTGTGAGAAGTCATCGTTTGGGTTATAGGTCATAAAACGGATATCCCATTATAGGCTTACATCGAGGTTGGAAGTACTAAATGGCTATTGCAGGGTTTGCCTCCTTCCCATTCAAGAAGTATTAAATGGTCAGGATTATCTTTTAGGGTAGTTAGTGGGAAATCTCTAAAGGGAGCCTGCTTTGGGATTAAGGTATTAAATGGCTATTGAAGGGTCTGCCTCTTTCCCATTAAAGAAGCATTAAGTGGCCTTATGAGATTTCTTACGATGTCAGTTAGGAAGTACCGAAGAAGGATCTGCCTTGAGTCTATGTATTAAATGATAAGTATCTACCTAGGGTATAAGTATTAAATGTTCGGAGTCTGCCTATATCCCATTAAAGAGGTATCAAGTACATAGGTATGCTCTCTCACATCGTTAGGACATGGTTGACAGAGATAAGTTATTAGACCCCATAGTTGTATTGCACTCGCATTATAGTTATGAAGTAAGACTTAAAAGGGCCTTTGGCCTACAGTTAGAGATACACTATGGAGTTGGATTGGAAGAGCCTTTGGCTTACAGTTGGAGGTATACTCATTAGGTTATAATATAAGATACATAAGACATAATGTTTATCACTGCTCAAATACTATTATGGTAAGATTTAAGATTTTCATTCACCAGACATTGTTGTTCTGACTCCCTCCTCATTACAATCTACATGTTATGGGAAAGATGTTGATGAAGAAGATGAAGGAGGTGGTGAAGACTAGTGGTAGTTTAGTTATTTATATATGCTTTTGGTGTATTTCGATGTACCCAGATTTTTAGACATGTTGGTGATTTACTTTGAGACATTGTATTACGGATTTTTGGGATGTTGTATTTCTGAGGGCATATGTGAAATGGGTACTTATTTATGATAATTATATTTTATCTCTTTCGCTCTGAGATTCTGAAAGCATAGATAGATAGCTCTGTATATTGTTTATTTTACCAATCAACAGCCAGCTCTGGGATGGAACTAAGGTCCGATTGGGTTTTTTGGGGCAAAAATTAGGCCTGTTTCGAAGAGGATCATTACATTTGGGCACGTTCAAGAGGTAAAAATCCTGATTGGAGCTTCATTCTTGATATTACAATGTTCAAGCTAAGGGATCTTATCTTAAACCAACCGGATATGAGCACCAACACCCCCCTTCTTACCTTTGGAAACCATTCCTAACTACGCTTATCAACAAAACTCATGATTTGGGCTTTATGAAAACATATTTCTAGGTCTAAACTAGGACGGTTAATTTTGTACGAGTCTCCAATGTCCATTCTAATAGAGTTAGGGGTATGCCCTATGGGAAATTATGTAATTTGTTACATATATCTAACTCGATAACCAATCTTGTTCAAAATAAAAGATATTTTCTTTCTATTATATACTTGATATAATGTGTTGTATTAATTAATTTAATTAAAAGTATATTTAGTAGAAAATCCATAAATGGTATATTTTGCGATATTAGTTACAAAGTGTTGTAATCGCTAGACAATGAAAATAAATAAACCATTTTATACTCCTAGTCAAGATGGATCGAGACTGGATATCGAGAGACTAGAGTACATAACGCTCTCCAAATGTTGGGCAGTGTATTGCTCATGGCTATTGGAGGCTCCAAGGGTTACGTACTGATAGTTATTGGATAATTATGGAATGACTCACTCAATAATTTTTTAATGGTTAATATAACTAAGGTCAAGCAGAAAATATCGATGCGTCAGTTTTGACACAGCTCTCTTGGCTTGAAAATACTATTGATCTTCAATGTGGAAGCTCCGCTTTGATTATAATTAAATCTTGGCACGAAATCCATCGAATGAATATAATTGGGTCAAGTAGAAGCATTGGAAGTGAAAAACACTATTCAGAAGGGGATTCGTCTCCATTATATGAGATTAGTATCAGCGTCAACTGTAGTCAACTCAAAGTCAGAGTATCTGGCCAGAGCATTTTTGTTAATAATAATTGTTATTATTGAACCAAAGATTTTGTGTTTGGACTTTAGAGTTGAATATGGACGACATTGGAATTTTGACCATCACTAAATTCCATAGTTCAAAGTGATATAGTTTTGAAGAAGAGAATTGGTGCAAATAAAAATCACAACCAAGTAAAGCTTAACAAAGTAAAATTGGATTTTACTAAAACCAAGTAGTGATAAATTTGGCCAAAATGTCACACCGCCTCCTAAGTGACGTGTGAACGTTAATGTTCAAATAGTTCGTTGTTAATCGCTGACCAAATTTATAGCTAGCGAGTCTCACAACCGATACGATGAGTATTAATTTGACCAAACATTTATGAATATTAATTATAAAATTTTGATTTTGATTTGATGAACAAATATTATTAAATATATTTATAATAGTTATAAATATATTAATTGATATACGATATCGATAAGCGTTAAATTGGACTCAATTGTATAATATTTTGTTCGAACTCTAAATAGGTTTAAAGCCCATGAAGGGGACTAGTAGGATTGGTTCAAATAAGGGGGTAATAGGTGTGGCCTAATTATAGTTAGAGAGCTTTGAAATGGATGGCTAAGATGGAAGGGGAATGAGTAAAAGATTAGATCCAAACTTTTCTTCTTCTCTTCCTCTATATAAAGATCTTTACCCTCATCTTTTGGAGAACTTTTTAAGCCTCCATATCGTCTCATTTTTGGCCGACCTCCCTTCTCCGTCTCCCTTTCATATCAAGTTCAAATCAAATCAAATTCGGTGCTTATCGATAACCGATGCTCAACAGTATAAAAACTAACACACCTTTGGATTTGAAATCGTTACGAGGAGCTTATGTCATCATTTCAATGTGTGCTTAAGGGTTTTGAATACAAGGTACATTCCTAATATGATTATAAATATTAAACTATATTTATGATGTTCATTTTATATATGTATATAATATTGTTAGTTGGGTAATGATTCCAACATGTAAATATATTATCACAATATTGATTGGTTTTTTGTACATACATATATATATATATACACACACGCGTTTAAAATAATATTTTTTTTAATGATAATGCATCCTTGTGCAATATGGCTCAAAATTAAAAAGAAACAATTTTTTAATTATTTAAATAATTTAATATATTATATATAGTTTAAAATTAAATACTACATTATACATATGTAAAATATGAAAAATATAATTTTTATATTAATATTTTCAGGAGAGAAATATTAATTTATTTATATATTAATTTAAATAATATTTTAATCAAGTAATCATATAAATAGTTATATAAATTCATATATGTATTAAAAATATGTTTTATATTTTATAAAATTATATTAATACATATTATACTTTTGGATGAAATTAAAAAACATTTTTTTATTTTTTTAGGAGAAATGTGTGATCCTCTAAAGTAGAGGAGAGCACACATGTGTGTGTATATATAACACTGAAACAAAGGTGCTGCTAACATGCCTCGCAGGTAGCTAATCAAAATAAAAAACAATGCAAAGGACTCAGGTACAACTAAAATGAGCTCTGGCAAGGCCACCGCCCATTACACCTCATTATCGAGCTCCGACAAGGCCACCGCCTGTAATGAAGTGTTTAAAAAAAAATCATAATATGGAAAATGGTAGAATACGTAGTAATACAATTAATTCTATTTTGTGAATAACGAAGAATTGGTCGATCAAAGAGATCTTAATAAGGCTTGTACCGACTATTATAGAGATATTTTCGGTAATAAAAATAAGCATAGAATTAATGCTAGATGGAAGATCATTATCCTTCTGAATCTAGTGTTGACCTTTCTGAGTTAGATAATCCTTTTACTGAAGAGGAAATTTTGAAAGCTATTAATGACATGCCTGATGATAAATCCCCGGGTCCGGATGGGTTCCCTATTTTCTTTTAAAAAATATTTTGGGATGTTTTAAAATTCGATTTAATTAGCATGTTTAACAAATTCTATAATGGAAAATTGCAATTAGGAAGATTTAATTTTGCAAATGTTATTTTATTGCACAAAAAAATAGGCGCTAATAATTTAAAAGATTTTAGACCTATTTCCTTAATTAATTGTTTCGTTAAAATTATGTCAAAAGTTTTAGCTAATAGACTTAGTATAAGAATGAACGATCTAATTGACTGCTCTCAAACTGCTTTCATTAAGGGGAGGAATATCACTGATGGTGTGGCTGTTGTTCAAGAATACATTAATCGCTGTTGTAGGAATAATATTACTTGTGCGATTTTAAAATTGGACTTTGCAAAAGCTTTTGATTTGGTAGATTGGGATTTTCTTGTTGATATGTTTCATGCTAGAGGTTTCAATCATAGATGGATTAGCTGGATCATGAATTTACTTAGAACTGGTAACTCTAGTATTATGGTTAATGGTATTTTAGGTAATAAAATTCAATCTAAGCGAGGTTTAAGGCAAGGTGATCCTTTATCACCACCTTTTTTTAACTTAGCCGCAGATGTTTTCGCTAAGATAATTAAAAAAGCGGTTGATAATAGATCTTTGAGGAATGTTGGTAACGATATCTCCCGTAATGGTATATCTGTCCTTCAATTTGCGGATGATACCTTACTATTTTCCTCTCATTTGGCTAGGCATGTTATTACTCTTAAATTTATTTTATATAGTTTTGAACTTCTATCAGGTTTAAAAATAAATTTTGATAAAAGTTCGATTTTAGTTTTAAATGATTTTGAAAAGGTCAAAAATTTAGTTGCTAATACGCTTAATTGTAAAACTATGAATTTTCCATTTGATTATCTTGGGTTTTTGATTAGACCAACTAAACTTAAACATGATGATTGGTTTATTATCATAGATAAAAGTAAAAATAGGATTTCTAATTGGAATGGGAGATTTTTATCGAGAGCTGGTAGATTAGTTCTTATAAAATCTGTTTTATCAGCTCTCCCGATCTATTGAATGTCTATGCATTTTTTTCCAGAATGGGGGATTAACAAAATTGATAAAATACGAAAGGACTTCTTATGGAGTAGGGAAAACTCTAATAGCAGTATTAAATGTTTAATTAATTGGGAAACTGTTTGTAAATCTAAAAAGGAAGGTAGTTTAGGAGTCATTAATTTGCGTAACATGAATTTATCTTTGTTAGGGAAATGGTTATGAAAATTAAGGATATTAACGATAATCCTATTTGGAAAGAAATCATTTCTAAATATTAATATAATGGTAGTAATAATTTACATCAAATTACTCCTACTGTTATAAGTAAATTGTCTAACTTTTGGAAATCAATTTTAAAATATCATGATATTTCAAAACCTAGGTACTGATACAATAGTTCATTCTGGAAATAATACTTCTTTTTGGCACGACCGTCAGATTTATGTTATCCCTCTTAGGATAGAATTTAAAGACCTTTATGAAATTTGTAACTTTAAGAATGCTTTAATTTTGGATGTTTTTTCTCCCGAAATGACCCCTTGGAATTTTAGTTTTAATAGAATTTTCATAGGTACTATTCTTAAGCAACTTTCTTTACTTTATGCAAGATAGAGTCTTTATAATATCAATAATGAGAATGATAATATTAGTAGAGAATGGGATAAGAGTAAGAAATATACTTCTAATTCTTTTTATAAATTTCTTAACTTCTTGGGTGTAGTTAATAACTCATTTAAATTTAGGAAAACAAATGCACCTCCTAAAACTAAAATTCATATGTGGTTAATCATGCATGGAAAACTAAATACTATAGAATTTTTAAAATGAAAAAATATGCAAATTGATAATAAATTTTACTTTTGTAATATGCATTTTGAAGATATTAAACATGTATACTATGATTGCATAGATACTTACTTCACTCTGAATAATACTCTCAAAATCTTTAACTTTAGTCTTACAACTAAAATTTCCGATTGCGATCACTATTAAAATAATTTTAGATTTAAGTTTAAAATGGAAAATAGATTTTTACTAGACACTTTATTCATTATAATTTGTTGGTATATTTGGTTTGAGAGAAATCAGAGAATTTTTAATAATAATTATAGTCATTTTAACAAATTGATTTTTATAATTACTTCATTTTGTTTTAATTGGATCTCAAATCCAAAATATAAATTAACTAAAATTAATCATTTCAAAGAATATCTTAATAAGGTTAGTAATAATATTAAGTTATTTAAGCATAAAAAAAATATTTTCGACATTAATAATTGTAGTATTAACATATTTTCAAACTTAAATGAGGATTTCACTGTATATCGTAATATCCTTTTGATCAAAGGACCATAAGGATAAGTTTTGATTTGCTTTAATTTTTGTTTTAGTTTTAGTTTGTTTTTATTTTAGTTTAAAGATCTTTAACTCCTTTTGATCATGGATTCTTTTTAGTCCACTTTTCTAAATTTTATTGTATTCCGTCCTATTATCTTAGCTTTTGTTTCTTTACTTTTATTTTATTAACACACATATATATATATGTGTATATAAATTTCATTTATATACATATATCTGTGTTATCCTTATATGTTTCTAGTTATTTTTACAGATACAGGTTCACAGGATTGCTGATGGCAGGATTGCTGTTTGCAGTGAGGTGTTCTTCTCAGTTCTTCTACACCTACATTATGCCATTCTACTTTCTGGTTGATTCTCATTTCAGCGAGGAGCTCTCTCCAGTTCTATCGTATCTGCAGAGTGGCATTTTCCAGTTCAGATCATTCGCATTCCATTTCTTCCAAGTCTACAGCGTGGCGTTTCCTTCTCAGATGGAGTTGGCTTCTAGTATCTCTAGTAGTGAGATGCTCCATAGTTCTTTAGGTACTTCTAACACCTCAATATCGGGCGGTGGCCTTACTAGAGCTCGATATTGGAGTGTAATGAGCGGTGGCCTTGCCGGAGCTCATTCTAGGGGTACGTGGGTTATTTTCTTTGTATATGTACTATGATTAGCTACCTACTAGGCATGTTGGCAGCACCTTATATATCGTGATATATGCATATTTACATGTGTGCTCCCCTCTATTTTAGAGGATCATACATTTTTCTCAAAAATAATTATATGTATATAATATGATTTTTTGAAATTTAATATAATTTAATTAAAATCATTTAATTAAATAAATTAATTAAAGGTTAATTAAGTAGATAAATAAATTAAAGCTAGTTAATTATATAAAAATACACATATATGAGATATATGAGTTATATTATAAAGGTAATAATATATAATAAATATTTAATATAAATGTTATAATAAGATAATATAAAATTAATTAAAATGTTAATTGATTAAAATTAACTAAATATGATTTAATTAATATAATATTACATTAGACTATTGTATAAGTAATAGGAAATATAAAAGTTACCTAATTATAATACTTATATAATATGAATTTATAAATTAATGTTGGAACATTAAGAAACCCTAACTAAACTTAAGGAATAAATACATATGTAAATGTACGTACACCGTTATTTCCGATATGTCCGACACTTGAATCATGAGGGTATTTCATTAAGAAATACATTATTCCATAAGTCGACATCACTCGAAATAAGATACTGAAGATTATAAATCTTCATTATAATGTTACCTCTACCATATATATTAATAAATTACTTGCATACTCCTTAGTTGTTTAGTAAACTCAAGGTGGGGATGTTATGTGCAGTATTATTAATATATTGAATAGACGAGGTAAGATAACTATATGTATTTGTTGAGAAAACTCAAGGTACGTATATTATACATAGGTCACCGTAATATGGTAGGTATGAGTGAATTATTTTGTTTCGATTTGTTGAGCAAACTCAAGGTCGAAGTGAAATTAGGACAAGGTACAAAGTGTTAAGAGTTGTATACGATACAATCAATAAGGAGTTATCTATCATCTATGGAGCTATGACTTGTTGAGCAAACTTAAGGTCAAAATTCCAAGACAGACGAGTCTTGACACCCACTAATGAACTTTAAAGATATTTATGTTTCGACTTAGGGTTTGGGGACACATAAAAGACTAGTGGGAGCCTTATTAGAAAAATGAAATGATAATATTTAACATTTCTAGTATTATAAGAACATATAATATATAATGTTATAATAATCTAAATTGATAAATTTGTGCATTTAATATGATTAATAAAATGTTTATCAATTAAGATATACAAGTAAACTGAATTAACGATGAACAAATATAAATATAACATAAACTTACTAATAAATGCTTATTTCAATTTAATGTTTAACCACCCATGCTAGCGCCTGATTTTACAATTACTAGATGTTGGAACTAGGCTAGCCCATAGCGGAAGTTATGGATGAATTTTTTTTTACCCTATAGGATCTTTATTGGGCCTATGAAGTCTAATTCATTTAGAACATTTCTAAATATTATTTAAATATAATCTTTTATTTTATTTGAATTCATAGATTATATAGTTTTATTTAATTTATATATATATATATCTGTGTTTGTGTGCGCGCGCGCATGTATCATGTACACACACACACACATATATATATATGTGTGTGTGTGTGTGTGTATGTATGTATGTATGTATGTGTAGCATATCAATCCGTGCGAGGTATAACATGCACGTGTATAGATGTTGGGATTTACATCGCAAAAGACATGTTAGCTCATTCAACATGCAAGTATATGTTGTCCAAATATACGTATGTATATAAAGTATTATTTTACATAAATATTGTAAATATATATGCATATATGTTAAGTTAGTTTAAATAATTATACATATATATTTATGTATGTATAATATATCTAAAATATCTAAATACATATATATATATATATATATATCATCTTAAAAATAAAATATTAATATTATGTATATACATATTATTATAACATATTGATTTAAATATATAAGTTATTTTGAATATTAAAATGTATAATTATATTTTTATGTCATGAAAAATATGTGTATATATATGTATACTAATAAAATAATTTTCTAATATATATACACACACAAATATACATAAATATGTATATATACATAAATATGTATACATACATAAATATGTATATATACATATATATGTATATATACATATATATGTGTGTATATATATTAATGAAAATTTTTATTTAAGATAAAAAATATTTTTTTATTTCTAGATCATGCGCACAATACAAAAAATTATTTTTTATTTTAAATTTTAAAATGACTTTTTAATTAAATATTCATTCAAAATTAATAAAATATTATAAATCGTTAATTTCAAAACTTTTATTTCAAATTTTAAATTTCAAAAAATCCTAACTAATATTTTATGTCTTGAAGAATTATTCCATATTTTTTAATGACTTAAATTTATTTTTATTAATTTATTCATTTATTTATGTCCGTTTTAAATTATTTAATTTTAAAAATAGCAAAAATAATTTTTCATTTTTCATTTTTAAGGAGAAAGCTTATCGGTGCTAATATAATTTTGTAAAATTTAAAAATAATTTTCATGACATTTTCGAATTAATATGATTTATTAATAAAGTAAATTGATTTATATAATAATAAGATATTTATAAAAAATTATTTTTTGCTGTCAAAAATTAATACCACTTTAATAAATTATAAATTAAATTATATGGCTAATTTTAACAATGATATAATGACGCAACTAAGAATAAGCTATATATATCTAATTAAATTATATATATATATATTATTTAATAATATATAAAAATTATATGATTTTTATATGGCTGCGCTGACCTGACTTATATGATAAAAAATCCTTTTTATTTAAGCATAAATATATACATGCATATAACCTAACTAATTGATGACAACATTGCTTGCATATAAGAATTGTCACCTAACTAACAATATAAATACATATACATATTTGATAAAACATTATACTAATAATTATTAACTATAAAAATGATATCTTATTCCCAAAGCCTTGAAGTAAATTCCCGCCATAGAAACACTTTCCAATTCAGCAGAGTGCTAGTCCTTGAACCGTTGACCTTAAGCTATCGAATAATGATTAGATCTGACCTGATTTGAGTTTGAATTGATGGAGAGACTAGGATATAATTTTGACCAGTAAGAAGGAAAGAGGAGGCAGTGAAAAATCATATCTAATCGGGGTTAGGGTTGCTTATATAATGGATAAAAAGGGGAGAAAAATGAATATAATCTCATACTCTTTCTCCTTCCATCTGTGCCATCCAAAATCAAGCTCCCCCGCACCATAATTGAGCCACATATAAAATCCTATTTCAACTAAAATTCTTAACCCTATAATGGGCCTTGAACCCATTTAAGCCTACAACAAAATATTATGCAATTAAATCAAATTTAGTCACTTATCTATATCGTATATCGATTGATTTATTTATAACCATTATAAATATATTTTATAATATTTATTTCTCAAATCATAATCAAATTTTATAATTAATATTTTATAAATATTAATTAATTTATAACAATTATAAACTAATTAAATCGTTTGGTCAAAGGAGAATTCATCGTTTTCATTGTGTGACTCGTCGGGTGTGAATTTGGTCAGCAATTAATATCGACCTATTCAAATATTAACGTTCACACATCAGTTAGCAGGTGGTGTCACATTTTGGCCAATTTATCGCTTACCTTGTTACGGTAAAATCTCATTTCACTTTGTTAAGCGTTACCAGGTTGTGACTTTAATTTACACCAATTTTTTTCGTCAAAAGTATATCACTTTTGACTTATGTAATTTGGTAATGATCAAAGTTCCAATTCGTCCATATTCAACTCTATAGTCCAAACACAAAGTCCTTGGTTCAATAATAACAATTATCATTAACAAAAATGCTCTGGCCAGAGACTTTAACTTTGAATTGACCGTGATACTTACCCCATACAACCAAGGAGAAAAATCCTCTCTTGAATAGTGCTTTACTTTCACTACTTCCACTAGACTTAACTATAGTCAATCAATGGACTCCATGCCATGATTTGGCTATGATCAAACTAGAGCTTTCATATCAAAGATTAATAGCATTCTCAAGTCGAGAAAATTTTGTAAATCAGTCGCATCGATATTTTCTATTTGACTTCAGTTATATTAACCAACTATCGAGTGAGTCGTTTCATAGTTATCAAATAACTATCGGTACATAACCTATAGGTGCCCCCAACAGTCATGAGTAATACATTGTCCAACATTTGGACAGCATTACATACTCCAGTTTCAATGGATACATCGATATCAGTCTCGATGCATCTTGACTAGGAGCATTTAAATGGTTATTTGTTTTTATTGTTACAAATTACTCACGATTACAACACTTGGTAACTACTATCACAAAACATACCATTTATGGATTTTCTATTAAATATACTTTTAATTTAATTAATTAATTAATATAATACATTATATCAAGTATATAATTAAAAGAAACAGCTTTTATTTATCAAGTTAAATATATGTAACAAATTGCATAATTTTCCATAGGGCATACCCCTAATATATCAATCTCCCACTTGCACTTAGGGTGAATTATGGAATCTTATTCCAACTTCTCCAATTGGTTTCCTCAAAACAAGTTGGGTCATTCCCTCAATGAACGGGTATTCTATTACGTTTCAATTATCTTGTAACGACCCGCCAATTTCTTACTTTGATAAATTGAATTTATTTTTATATTAAAGATGATAATACAGATAATATCATTTTAAGTATTGATAAGTACTAGTAAACTTATTTTGAATAAATATTTACGAGAATATTGACCAATTAGCGACATCGTATTTAAATATAGGTTTATTTAAATTAAATCAAGATTTAATGATTTAATAAATATTTTAATTATTCAAATAATTATTTTAAATATGAATAATTCATTTTAAAAGGTTATAAAGTAATAATGGATCATTTATAATAGTTTTATAAAGAGATATATTTAATTTGAAAATATAAGGAAAAATCGATATCGCTCTATCGCTAAAATAGCTATTTTTGTAAATAATTTTTAATATGAATTTATATGGTTTTATAAATCAAATATGATCATTTTAATTCATTTAAAATGATAATAAATTTATTTTGAAATTTTTTTTACAAATATATGTACGCTAAAGTATAAGTGAAAATGTGACCGATAATCGGTTCTCCAGATTTCAACGATTTAACGAACAAAAGTTGTTCAAAGTCATTTGAAGTGTTTTGAACCTACATGTACGTACATTTATATGTTACATACACATGATAACATACATATAAACATTCATATAGGAATATAATTAAATATAAGAAAGTAATATAAAATAAATAATGTATTTTAAAGATTTCTTACACCTTAAGCTTAAATAAGTTAACATATGCATACCTGAGATAATGGAAGTGATGGGCACATGGGGGAGGGAGGTTCTAGTCGTGCATAAGGGGGGAGAAGTGTGTTGGAGAAGCTTTGAAATAGTGATAAAGTAATGATGTATGTACGGATACTTTTACACTCTTCCTTTCCTATAAATACCCTACCCTCTTCTTCAGAATTTTCCGAACTATTATATCCATAGTTTCCCAATGAAGAAAGAAAATCGAGACTTGGATAAGTTGATTTTGAAATATGAGTAAAACAAGTTTTGGAAAAAATCCTGAAATTGCAATTCGGAATCCAAAACTGGATTTCTTTGAAAATGGAAATTTTAAATTGTTAAAAATATGAAATAAATCTTATAAATCTTTTAAAATGTTTTAAAATTTATTTGAGTAATAAAAATGAATTTTCAAATAATAAAAAGTCGTTTTGCTTAAAAGGCACTTTCCATAGCACTTTTCCGTAGCACTTTCCTATGACTTTTGAAATATAGTTTAAACTTAACGATTCTTATCCAGATCTTTTATTGATGTTTTCAAATGGATAATTAAGAATTTTAATAATGATTTAGAGGTTTTCTAGCTTATTGAAGAAAGTTCAAATAAACGATTTAAGAAAAAGCTATTATAACCAAGTGGTTTAATCTTGGCTCTAAAAGCCGACGAGTAGACTGGATATTTATATTCATGAGATCCGGATGTGAGGTGCTTAAACTAAGGATATGTTCAGGAGCAACTAGTGTCCTGGCTCACCTAGCCTCTTTCCTGGGCGATGGATAGGTAAGGTCGAAATGTCGGAAACGAGTTAAGTATAAAAATACTTAATTTTCCAAATTTAATTACAACTTGGGTTTTATGGAGATGATCTTCTTGTACTCGGCGCTAATGCCCGAAGAGGGAACTCGTACTATTCGTGGAATTTAAAAGGTGATTTCACTGTTATCCGCCCGTAGTATTTGTTGAATACGGGGATTGATATTGAGTAGAATTAGATGATTTCTATAGATTCTGCTCACTTAATATTTACCGGTTTTAAGATTAACATCCTAGATAACATGGTTTTAAATATATCAAATTTATGAGTTTATAAATGAAGAAATCTTTGTTCATTTAAATGAAATGATTTTGGGAATGTTTCCCTAATAAAAGAAATGATTTCGAATTAGTACAAGCTTAAAATGATTTTAAGAAATCAAAGATTTGATAAGAGAGGTTTGATAATTCTATATATACCGGAAAGAATATTTTAGGAATATATATCTCCAAGGGAGATTTTTGATAAAAGAGCTTAATCAATTAAAGAATAATTGCCTAAGTCCTAAAACCTCTTTTTATCGATGATTAGATTCGAAGAAATCGGGGTCAGATTTGGGGAAATCCTTATCTGAAAACCACTTCGAACCAATTTATCATTTGAAAAATAAAGATTTGATAGAGAGAATGAAGAATGAAGACCAGGAATTTTTGGGATGAAAGGACTACTTGTTGATAATTCTGGTTAGCTCCCAAATACTAAGTAGCTGTGGTCTTTTCAATTCTGAAATTCTTTGAGGTGCAAGGACATCTCGCTACTAATCCTAGGATAGATTCCCGACAAGATGTAGTAGGAGAGTGCCTTCGGTTTCGTACAATCCTAGAACGAACTTGTATGGACGGATGTCTGACATTACATTCTTGAGATTTACGTCATTGACTTTTATAAACGTACATCAGTTTGGTGGTGGAGAAGGCAACTTATCTTAGCTTAACACCCTTCTCTGAGACATATAAGCTCAGAGGTTTTATGTTTATGGAAATCAATAAGTGATCGATAGAATGATAGTGTGGCATTCAAAGGAAGATGATGTGCTATGTGAAAAGGTAATCGTTACCTCAGGCCTCACACCCGGAAATGACCGAAACAGGGTTGGATGCAGCAAGGCTATATGGTTCGTAACCATTAGGGCATGATCATCCCTTTCTAGATGTATTTCTTCCTGCTATGACATTCGAGATGTAAATTATTATGGATGTATGCTATAATGAACCTCGGATGGGTCGGTAATGACCGGGGTGATGACATATTTGGTACTATCTAAGGAAAGGTAGGTCGGTCTTGTGTTGGTAGAGGTGCAGATGTTCTGTTGACCTCGGTACATTTCTCTAGAGATGTACTGCCGGAAGGTAGTCCTTTCACCTGGTCATTTGTATGGAATCCATTCTCCAATAAGTGCTTGCCACTTTGTTTGTAGAGCCTAGTATGCTTGAATTTAATAATGGTAACAATTTTGACTATGATTAATAAATTTATTTGCAAATGTTTTCTAAGATATGTCATTAAAAATAATATCATTTAGTTTGGACGTCAAATGTTTTGGTTATCATAATGTAAAAACATGTTCTGTGTTCATGTGCAGCGTGGTCTTATGAGATACCCTTTTGTTTTCAAAACGCGTATTATGAGTTCTCACACCAATCCCATGACTGACCCGGAGTTTAGTTTTCCCTTTCCTTAAACTCTGGGTGCCCTAATTTTTCCTAGGCAGCCTAGTAGTCAGGTTTAGTTTAGAAGAAGCTGGATGGAGCTCGAAGCATGGAGTCTGAAGATTTTCTGAATATTTGTTACCTATTTCCACCACACTCTTGTAGTATTGTATTCCGCATTTGTAAGGACAGGAATTTATAATTGTTTATGTTTAACACTGATAAATGTATTTAATTTCCGCGGTAAAGATTTTATGTTGAAATAATATATGTGAGATTTTGTTCTGTCTTTATTTTCTTTCTTACCCTTAATGATCCGCTTCTCCGGCACTCGGATTTACGGCACGTGAATACCGAGCATGTATTAGTGTCGATTTCTGGGAGTCAAAGAAACGGGTCATCACATTGTGGTATCAGAGCTTAGGTTGAGCGAACACCTGAGCCTGATAGGGGTAAAAGACTCATCAGAGATAGGGATAGTAATGCCCTAGGATGAGTAACTCATTAGAGATGGCATTACTAATGCCTTAGATTGAGTTTTGAGAGTATTATATATGAGCACGTATTTGTTAGTAAAATATACAAATGAATTCGGTTTTATATGAAATCGTTTTTGCCTAAAAATATATATATGTATTTAAAAAGAAAAGAATATTTTGGTAAAATTTTCAAAGGAATTTCGAAATAAACAACACATCTTATACAAAGAATTTTAAAAGCCATCTTTCGAAAATGAACCTCGAAACATCTTTCTAAGTATTAACCCAACCTCTCTACTTAAGAATACGCTAGCAATTACCTACTACCTGTGTCTAAAAAGAAAATTTGTTTGCCTTGTATAAACCATACGGGGGAAGTAACGTGAAACAGGAGTCCTCTAGAGCAAATTAGGGAGAGGAGGATAGCCTTATAGTTCTCTCTAGCAATGAAGAGGAACAACCAGAATATCCGCCTAGAAATGGTGGGTTTCCGATCGAGGAAGATTATCCCCATAAGATCCAAATGATTTTGGCTTTGAAAATCGATAAATGAAATAATTTTACCAACGATTATGTTTTGAATATAAAGAACATTTTTCAAGTAAAATAGTTATTTGATTAAGTAAAGGATAATACTCAGTTATTATCATAAATTGATCAGTTGTTTAAATTTAAAAGTTTAAGCACAAACACTTCATGAATTTAATTTCACAATTTGACTACGAGGTATTCAATTAATGTTTATTAAAGGAATTTATTTATTACAAATAAATCTTGTGAATACGTTTTATATACGTGATTTTACAAACTAGATTTATAAAACGTGCTTATAAAGGAATTTGTGAGAATTTAAATTTTGGAATTCTAAAGGAATTTAAAATGATTTTTGGAAAAGGAATAATAATAGTATTATTTCTGGAAAAAAAAAGTTAAAAGGTTATATATAAAGAAGTATCTTTATAAAAATTGAATAAAAGATGAAAATTTTATGAAACATTTTCACAAGAATTTTGGGAAGGTTAGTAAAAACATATGAAGTATGTGGATTAACTCGTCGCACGATTTAATCTAAGATTCGAGTACAGAGCTTTCATGTGTTTTACACTTATTCGAAAGAGAATTTATCACTCGATTCTTGATGACAAACATTGATGAGGGTTTATGGTTGGGTGCGTAATTTTTCTATCATAGTAGAGAGCTATGCAAGGAGAACTAATGTTCTAATCAGAAGCCTGGTCAAAGTCCGTAATAAAGGATCAGGGGGATCAATACTAGTTCGGAAGTAAAGTGGTGGATTTGAATAGTAGATCAAATTAGATATTGCATATGGGTGATCTATGTACATCATACAGATGTAAGTTAAAAATAAATATTTTGGGCAAAACCTTTAGAATTTTGTTTTGGGTAATTTCCGGGACGAAATTCTTTTAAGAGGAGAAGTCTGTAACGACCCGCCAATTTATCAGTTTGATAAATTGAATTTATTTTTATATTAAAGATGATAATACAGATAATATCATTTCAAGTAATGATAAGTAATAGTAAAATTATTTTTGAATAAATATTTACGATAATATTGACGAATTAGCAACATCGTATTTAAATATAGGTTTACTTAAACTAAATCAAGATTTAATGATTTAATAATTATTTTAATTATTCAAATAATTATTTTAAATAAGAATAATTAATTTTAAATGGTTATAAAGTAATAGTGGATCATTTATAATAGTATTATAAAGAGATATATTTAATTTGAAAATATAAGGAAAAATCGATATCGCTATAATAGCGATTTTTGTAAACAATTTTTAATATGAATTTATATGGTTTTATAAATCAAATATGATCATTTTAATTCATTTAAAATGATAAGAAATTTATTTTGAAATTTTTTTACAAATATATGTATGCTAAAGTATGTGAAAATGAGACCGATAATCGGTTCTCCAGATTTCAACGATTTAACGAACAAAAGTTGTTCAAATTAATTTGAAGTGTTTTGCACCTACATGTACATACGTTTATATGTTACATACAGATGATAACATACATATAAACATACATATAGGAATATAATTAAATATAAGAAAGTAATATAAAATAAATAATGTATTTTAAAGATTTCTTACACCTTAAGCTTAAATAAGTCAACATATGCATACATGAGATGATGGAAGTGATGGGCACATGGGGGAGGAAGGTTCTAGACGTGCATAAAGGGGGGAGAAGTGTGTTGGAGAAGCTTTGAAATAGTGATAAAGTAATGATGTATGTATGGATACTTTTACACTCTTCCTTTCCTATAAATACAAATCCACTTCTCTCTTTTTCCATTCATCTTCTTCTTCATATTTTTCAAACTTTTATCTCCACTTTAATGGCTTCCATTCTAAAACAAAATAATGTCCAAATTTATTTCAAAAAGAAATAAAATTTATAAAATATAGCTATATATAGTTAAACACTTCCAAACAAGCTCAAATCTCCATCTCTCCACCTCATAAACCCTAGACACCACCATCTACCACCTTGGGCTATAAGCTCCACCTCTTTACCACCCTAGGCCATGAGAAACAAGGCTTGGTTGAGCCTTATGCAAGATCCAAGCTCGATTTCGAGAAGTTTCATTTCGAGTTAGCGGAGCTATAGCCATTTTTAAACTAGTTAGAGTGGAAATGAAGGTGAGAACTCCTAATTTATTATAGTATATGTTGGATGATGATATGATATTGCAAATAGATGTTTAATATGATTTGATCATCAAGTTTGGTTGTTTTCACATGAATGTTGAATATATATGCAGGTCACGAAAATATACACACGATAAACACAAAAGGAAATCACTTTCCTCAGATTAATGTAATGGCATATATGGAAGTGTTAAACATCCTTAAAATGGTTTATAATGTATTTGAAATGTTTTAAAAACATTTATAAGTGTTTTGGTGAAGTTTGAAAAGAAATAGAAATTTTGGTTAAAAATAAGCGCGTCGCGTAACGGTAATTCGCGATTTCGCACTATAAAAGTCAATCTAGAGTAAAAGGTGGAATACGGCTCAGAATTATTCGAGATAAGAATTTTCCAAACTACTATATCCATAGTTTCCTAAGAAAGAAAGAAAATCAAGATTATGATAAGTAGATTTTGAAATATGAGTAAAACAAGTTTTGGAAAAATCCTGAATTTGTAGTTCGGAATCCAAAACTGGATTTCTTTGAAAATGATATTTTTAAATTGTTTAAAAATATGAAATAAATCATATAGATCTTTTAAATTTTTTTAAAAGCTATTTTAGTAATAAAAATGAATTTTCAAATAATAAAAGGTCGTTTTGATCAATATAGCTTAAAAGGCATTTTCCGCAGCACTTTCCTATGACTTTTGAAATATAGTTTAAACTTAACGATTTTTATCCAAATATTTTATTGATGTTTTCAAATGGATAATTAAGAGTTTTAATAATGATTTAGAACGTTTCTAGCTTATTGAAGAATGTTCAAATAAATTATTTAAGAAAAAGCTATTATAAACAAGTGATTTAATCTTGGCTCTAAAAGCCGACGAGCAGACTGGATTTTTCTATTCGTGAGATCTAGATGCGAGGTGCTTAAACTAAGGAGATGTTTAGGAACAACCAGTGCCCTGGCTCACCTGGCCTCTTTCCTGGGCGAGGGATAGATAAGATCGAAATGTCGGAAACGAGTTAAGTATAAAAATACTTAATTTTCCAAATTTAATTACAACTTGGATTTTATGGAGATGATCTTCTTGTACTCGGTGTTAAAGCCCGAATAGGGAACTCATACTATTCATGGAATTTAAAAGGTGATTTCGCCATTATTCCGCCCATAGTATTTGTTGAATACGAGGATTCATATTGAGTAGAATTAGATGATTTTTATAGATTCTGCTCACTTAGTATTTGCTAGTTTTGAGATTAACATCCTAGATAACATGGTTTTAAGTAAATCAAATTTATGAGTTTATAAATGAATAAATATTTGTTAAGATTTAAATGATATGATTTCGGGAATGTTTCCCTAAGTATAAAAGAGATGATTTCGAATTAGTACAAGTTTAAAATTATTTTAAGAAATCAAAGATTTGATAAGAGAGGTTTCATAATTCTGTATATACCAGAAAGAATGTTTTAGAAATATATATCTCTGAGAGATATTTTGATAAAAGAACTTAATCAATTAAACAATGATTCCCTAATTCCCAAAACCTCTTTTTATCGATGATTGGATTTGAAGGAACTGGGGCCGGATCTGGGGAAATCCCCATCCGAAAACCACTTTGAACTAATGTATACGTTCGAAAAATAAAGATTTGATAGAGAGAATGAAGAATGAAGACCAGGAATTTTCGGGATGGAAGGACTGCTTGTTGATAATTCTAGTTAGCTCCCAAATACTAAGTAGCAGTGGTCTTTTCATTTCTAAAATTCTTTGGGGTGCAAGAACTTCTCGCTACTAATCCTAGGATAGATTCCCGACAGAATGTGGTAGGAGAGTGCCTTCGGTTTTGTTAACTCCTAGAATGAACTTGTATGGACGGATGTCTGACATTACATTCTTGAGATTTACGTCGTTGACTTTTATAAACATACATCTGTTTGGGGCGGAGAAGGTAACTTCTCTTAGCTTAACACCCTTCTATGAGACGTATGAGCTCGGAGGTTGTATGTTTGTGGAAGTCAATAAGTAATCAATAGAATGGTAGTATGGCATTCAAAGGAAGATGATGTGCTGTGTGAAAAGGTAATCGTTACATCAGGCCTCACATCCGGAAATAATCGAAACAGGGTTGGATGCAGCAAGGCTATGTGGTTCGCAACCATTAGGGTATGATCATCCCCTTCTAGATGTATTTCTTCCTGCTATGACGTTCGGGATGTAAATTATTATGAATGTATGCTATGAGGATCCTCGGATAAGTCGGTAACGACCGGGGTGATGACATATTCGGTAATATATAAGGAAAGGTAGGCTGGTCTTGTGTTGGTAGAGGTGCAGATAATCTGTTGACCTCGATACATTCCTCTAGAGATGTACTATCGAAAGGTAGTCCCTTCACTTGGTCATTTGTATGGAATCCATTCTCCAATAAGTGCTTGCCAGTTGTTTATAAAGCCTAGTATGCTGGAATTTAATAATGGTAACAATTTCGGCTAAGATTAATAAATTTACTTACAAATGTTTTCTAAGATATGTCATTAAAAATAATATCAATTAGTTTGGACGTAAAATGTTTTGGTTATCATAAGGTAAAAACCCTGTTCCATGTTTATGTGCAGCGTGGTCTTATGAGATACCCTTTTTTTTCAAAATGCGTATTTTGAGTTTCCACACTAGTCCCATGACTGACCCGGAGTTTATTTTTCCCTTTCCTTAAACTCTGGGTTATCTAATTTTCCCCAGGTAGCCTAGTAGTTAGGTTTAGTTTAGAAGAAGCTGGAGGGAGCTCGAAGCATGGAGTCTGAAGATTTTATGAAGATTTGTTACCTATTTCCACCACACTCTCATAGTATTATATTCCGCATTTGTATGGATAGGAATTTATAACTGTCTATGTTTAACTCTGATAAATGTATTTAATTTTCGTTGTAAGGATTTTGTGTTGAAATAATATATGTGAGATTCTTTTCTGTCTTTATTTTATTCTTACCCTTAATTATCCGCTTCTCCGGCACTTGGATTTATGGCACATGAATACCGAGGATGTATTAGTGTCGATTTCTGGGAGTCGAAGAAACGGGTCATCACATATCTACTCTTAAATCAACTTCTTTGAATGCTGATAAATTACCTTTATAATGTGGAATAATTCAACTTATGTCTCTCAACTTCCAGTGAGCTCTAAATTTGTTTATGAACTATATTGTGACAATGTTATCATATAACTAATTTAGAGTATGTCTCTCGGCTTCCAGTGAGCTCTAAGTTCTATTATGAACTATATCATGACATTGTTATCATATAACTAATTCGGAGTATGTCTCTCGACTTCCGGTGAGCTCTAACTTCTGTTATAAACTATATCGTGACATTGTTATCATATAAGTATGTTACGAGATTCTCAACATTGGAATCACCCTCGGCTTAGTTATAAATTTGTGTGTTTATATTTATATACATTACTTTTATTATATCGCTATTCAAGTCAACATACTTAGCCTTTTCATTGAATCGACCACAATCACTTCTATTCGAAACATTTCCAACTTAAAGATTCTTAATTTGAATTTATTATTGATATATTATACTCAATACCCTTATGAACTTTGAGTCTAAACGTTCCTTCATGAGGAGTTTGTTGTTTCTGCAAACAATTCTCTAGTATTTCAAAAAATACATGAGAACACTTCTAATAGCCATTTAGTGATATCAATTTGGATTTGAAATTTGCTTCATGTATCGGATACACAAATAGATCATATTATCGTACACATCATAACATGTATGATAATTCATATTGCCAATGCATAAGGAATCCATCTTACATGTTCCGTATTAAACATTTTAATACGGTTTATTTTCATATCATTTTGAACATTCCCAACATCTATTATAGTTACTATAAAAGACATCATTTTACAAATCCAACTTCGAGTATTAAAACAACTAAAATTGATTTTAGTACAAGCACACTGTTAATAATCAGCAGTGTGTTGTTTACTTTTGGTTTTTAGAAATATCTAGGTATCTTTTAACTTTCTTTCTTATGAGCTCATGCTTGCTCTGCATTTTGATTGACAATCAAACTCTTTGATATTTCTATCAAAACGTTTGTTCAATTTTGATGCTTATCGAACAAAACTTTCGTATGTATTCTTAGATCATATCCCAATACTAACAAACTCAATATCGCTCCTACTGACTTCGAGACACTTTGGTTATTATGTGTAAACAGTTTACTCTAAATCATTATTTAGAATTTTCTATTTCGATACATACATACTAAAACATAAAGTTATACTATGCGATAATTTGTGAGTAAAATCCGAATCTACATGAGCACATCGAATGGTTAATCTATTTTGTTAATTTCAACAATTGAAATTTACGATATTACTCTTATCAATGTAACTCACTATATTCGAACTGTAATTTTCTTTCTCTTAAAGACACATATGCGGCCAATAGATCATATCATTTTAATTAAAACTATCAAAATCATATTTTAATAATGTACTTGGAATCTATTTTGGATTTACGCATCGTACCATATCATATAGTCAAGACTGTTAACGGTTTAATTAACAATAGAGGATTATCTATTCTTGACATTGATAAAAAAACTCATAGTTTCTATACGATGTGCAATAATACTTATTATACATTTTAATGCATTGTGTTCATTTTAGGTTTGATTAATTTCATTTAATCCCGTTTAATCAGTTTTATCATTGGATTGTATCTAAATCCATTTTATACCAATAATTTTCTAAAGAAATTCCTTCGTTACGAAGTTAGTGTTTCTTAGTGCAACAGAATGGACATTCATAAACATTTTATGAATTGCCTTATATAAAATTGATTTTGCATTAGTTCATAATGTATTTATGTTCACAACGTAAATTAGTCATCTAATGACTACTAATCCCAAAATTCTCTTAGGACGATTCATACAAGATCTCTTACATACAATTATTATGTCCAGTCTTTTTCACTCGCATAACCTGCCAACTCCTTGACCTAGGATATGTATGGATTTATTATAAACCCTTATCTTTTATGGTTTTGTAAAATATTCTTTGGGTGATATTAGTTTTTACCTCGTATACTACTCTTAAGTACACATCTTATAGAAAGAATTTAACTCAAGTCAATCATCATTAATCATGTTTTATCCAACAAAGTTCGATTACTCCTTATCGATACATCATTATGTATTACAGGACTGACCTTTAAGATTGAATTTTTATTCATATTAGGGACATAAGGAACTCTTTCCAATGTACTCACTCATTCGATCAAACCAAACTATTTGTGTCATGTGTTATATTATTTAATTAAGTTTTATATTCTATGAGCTTATCATACACACTTATACATGCGTATCAAACACACATGTCCATGTCTGTGATGACTCATCAGTGAATATAATGAAGTAGATAGAACCGTTTTGGTACTAATAGACTTGAAATTGCATATATCTATATGTATTAATCCAAAGAGTTCATCAACTTTTATGACGCTCCTACTAAATGCATGCATAGCCCTTTAATTATTTGAATATAATTAATCAGTATCATATGATTCATCATCATATAATAAAAATTATTTCTCAAAACTATGGCTTAGTCCATAATTCCAAATAATTTAGATACTTTAGTATTTTTCAATTGCATCACTTTTGTTGTGGAACGAAATACCGTGCCATTGTTTTATTTCATAACGAATATTCATAATATTCACACTGAAATATAAATATGTCTATTTTTAGTTGACACTGAAAAATAGCATTATTTCATGAATAAAGTTCAGTATGTTTTATGAAAACAATTATCGTAACTTGATGCAATCAACAAATGCTATGTTGCATGCTCCCACTATTTCCACCATTACTATAATTGCATACTGAATTCGGAGGTTCATCATTCACTTAATATAAATTATTTATTTCATATACTGCAACTTGTTTAAAGTGGAGAGTTCTTTGATCAAATATCTTGAACTCAAAGAAATAAATCTCATAGAAAACAATTTTCTATATGAAAATACATTTCGAAATAGAAATTAGGTTTCTTGTTCCAATGTTAAATATCGATCATTATAATTACAATTCCGTTTCTGAAGTTTCTTTATGAAGCAAAAGTGAATATTCACTCTCTTCATCCCAAATGTATCTTAAATCACATTTACTCTTTTACACTTGTTTTTCTTTTTAAATGGCTGAGCCATTCAAAAGAATTTTTTTACTACAACATCATAATGAACACTTTACAAAGATGCATTTGATCAACCTTAACATTTAAGGACATCAAACATGATGCACCTTATGTAAACTGATCAAACTAACATTTAAGTGATCAAATTCTTAGATCTTTCTTGTAATTTTAGTCTAGTGTTACATATAATATAATACGATCCTTTTTTAATCAATCAAATTGAATACTCGTTCTTACAATATAGTTTATTGGCTCATTTCGAATGAACTAACTTCATCGAAGTATCATATGGTACAAACTATGATCGTTCCCTATACAACACTTATATGCGATAGTATATTGATAAAAAATCCATTGTTTTGTTTTTCTTTTAGAGTTTGAAACTCATAGAATGCAATACACGGTCTCGACCAAATTACGAATGTATTTAGTAGTTATAAAGTCAGACGCTTGCATGGGTATTGAAACATTAACATGCAAGAAGCATTTATTAGTAAGTATATGTTATATTTCTATTTGTCAATCTTCAATTCAGTTCATCTATATATCTTAATTGATAAACATTTTATTATTCATATTAAATACACAAATTTATCAATGTAGATTATTATGACATTATATAGCATATGTTCTTATAATATTAGAAAGGTTAAATGTTATCATTTCATTTTTCTAATAAGGCTCCCACTAGTCTTTTACGTTTCACCAAACCCTAAGCGAAACATAGATATCTTCTGACTTTACTAGTGGGTGTTAGGACTCATTAGCTTTGGGATTCTAACCTTGAGGAAAGTTCAACAAATCATAGACCCACTTATGATGGATAACTCCTTATCGGTTGTATCACATACAACTCTTAACCCGTGGTTCCTTGTCCTAATCCCACCTTTACCTTGAGAAAAGTTCAATAAGTAAAGTGGGACTATTCACTCGGACCTATTATTTTGCGATGGCCTAAGTATAACACACATATCTTATGTAAAGCTCAACAAATACGTGCAGTTATCTTACCTCATCTATTCAATATATTAACAGTACTACTACACATAACATTCCTATCTTGAGGAAAGCTCAACAACTAAAGTGTATGCAAGTAATCTATTGATATATAAATGGTGGAGGACAATTTTATATTAAAGATTCATAACTTATGGAATAATGTATTTCTTATAAAATATCCTTGTGATTCAAGTGTTGGACACATCAAAAATCATGGTATACGTATATATACCTATGTATTTATCCCTTAAGTCTATTTAAGGTTTCTAAGTTGCACCTTTAGTTTACACATTTATATTATATAAGTTTTAATATCATATAGTTTTTATATTTAATTAACTTATACAATATTATATGTATAACATTAATTTAATTAAATCTCTTTTAATTAATTAACTCTTTAACTAATTTTATATTATCTTACTATAACATATATATTATATATTTATTATATATCATAACCTTTATTATATAACACATATATCTCATATATATGTATTTTTATCTAAGTAATTAACATTTAATTAATTTACTTATTTATTTAACCTTTAATTAATTAATTTAATTTAATTATATTTTTCAAAAAATCATATTATATACATACATGTATACTTATGTAATCTTAAACATTTTCAAACAATTTTCAAACAATTTATTTATTTATTTATTGGCATAGCTTTCAAACAATTTATTTAATTAATCTTATTAATAAATTTAAATTTTTGAAATTAATATTTAATATTTTCAAACATTTTGAAAATTTTATTATATTATAACTTTTATAATACATGTATATCTTATTTTAAATTTAACTTTTAAATTTAAAATCTTATATTCTAATTTTCAAACAATTTTGAAAATTAGCCTAAGGCATAATTCAAATTCGGATCATTTATATTTGGGACAGCCTTTGGACTATGAGCTTAATAGTTAATCCTACATAGCTATTTTAGACCGTATCTATCAGGTTTTGATACCATTATTGAAACTGGACCAGCAAGCAGCGAAAGTTATGAGTGAATTTCAAATTTTTTAACCTATTGGATCTTTATTGGACCTATGAAGTCTAATTGATTTAGAAAATTTCTAAATATTACTTAAATAAAATATTTTATTTTATTTGAATTCATAAATTATATAGTTTTATTTAATTTATATATTGATATATATATATATATGTGTGTGTGTGTGTGTGTGTGTGTGTGTGTGCGTGTGTGTGTGCGTGTGTGTGTCATACACACACATATATGTGTGTGCATGTGTAACATATCAACCTATGTAGGGTATAACATACCCGAGTATAGATGATCGGATTTACATCGAAACGACACATTAGCTCATCCAACATGCAAGTATATATTGTCCAAATATATGTATATATACATATATACTATTATTTTATATAATTATTATAATAATATATGTTAAGTTAGATTAAAAATTATATATATGTATGTATAATATATTTAAAATATATTTATAAATATTTGTATATTTATCATCTTATAAACAAAATATTAATATTATGTATATACATATCATATAATATATTGATTTAAATATATAGGTAATATTAGATATTAAATATATATTTATATTTTTATGCTGTGAATAAAATATATAATAATAATAATAAAATAAATTTTCATTATATAAATACACACATAAATATTTTTATAATATATATATATATGTGTGTGTGTGTGTATGTATGTATGTATTGATTAAATTATTCGAGATAAAAAAATTTATTTCCAGGTCATGCGCACAGCACAAAAAAAATTATTTTTGAATTTTAATTTTAAAATGCATCGTTAATTAAATATTCATTCAAAATTAACAAAATATTAATAAAAATTAATTCTAAAATATTTATTTCAAATTTTAAAATTCTAAAAAATCCTAACTGATATTTTATGTCATGGAGAATTTTTAGACATTTTTTTGGCTTAAATTTATATTTGATAATTTATTTATTTACAGTCATTTTAAATAATTAAATTTTAAAAATAGGAAAAATAATTTTTTACTTTTCGTTTTTAGGTAAAAGCTTATCTGGTGCTAGTATAATTTTATAAAATTTAAAAATAATTTTTCATGACATTTTCTAATTAATATAATCTATTAATAAAGTAAATTGATTTAAATAATATTAAAATATTTATAAAATATTTACTTTTTACTATTGAAAATTAATATCACTATAATACATTGTAAATAAAATTGTATTGCTTATTTTAACAATGTTATATTGATGCAACTAATAATAAGCAATATATAGTGATTAAAATACTATATATGTATATTAATTTAATGAAGTATAAAATTATATTACTTTTATATGGTTGCACTAACCAGACATAAATGACAATAAAAACCTTTTTTATTTAAGCATCGATATTTAGATGCATATAACAGAACTAATTTGTGACAACATTGCTTGCATATCAGAATCGTTACATAACTAACATTATAATACACATATACATATATGATAAAACATTATACTAGTAATTATTAACTATAAAAATCATACTTTAATCACAAAGCCTTGGAGTATACCTTGAAAATACTAATTGTGACACCCGTAATTTTGATTAACATTATTTAGAATATTTAGTTAGATAAATAAAATAAAATAATGTAGAATGATAAGGAGATTGAGATTTGGTAAATATAATGGGTCGAGCCGTAATTAATGAACAAATGAAATTAATTAGAACATTAATAAGAAGGAGGGTATGCAAGAGCAAAATAGGAATAAGTTATAATTCCTAATACATATCCTTACACTCCTCCCTTATTTACTTCATTCACATAAACAAAACTAAAAGAGCAAGGCTAGCTATAGCTAAGGGGTTCAAGAGAAGAAAATCTTAGTAATCAAGACCAAAGCTCAAGAAAATCAAATTAAATACAAATTTCAACCTTCGTAAACCATCCAAGATGAATAATAGTTATGCGCCTCATGTTTTAATTACTATTTTTAGTTCTAAGTATAAATCCAAATGTTTTGATGTTATTATGCCATGTTTTAAAAGATTGAATGATTATATGCTTATTGATGAATATTTGGATTTATTTATGAAATTAGTTAATAGGTTTAATTGTGAAAACCTATCATACGATACCCAAATGACTCAAAATTTTGTGATAAAGTTAGAAATATTATTTTAGAAGCGATTTTTTAATTTCAAAATTTTCTAAGGAATTGGGAATTTATTATGAATTTTTTAACTGGAGAAAATGAATTATTTCGGGTTTTAATTAGTAAAAATAATTAAATATGGTTTTTGGGTCCCAAAATTTTTGTATGTTAAAGAATATAATAAATGGATTTATTATGATTTTTTGGGATTTTTCTTAAGATGGATTATAAATTTATTTTGTTGGAAGGGCTTAAATGTTAAATTAAGATATTAATATAAGGTGAAGGGTTTGTAAAGGTATTGGAAATGATAAATTTTCTCTATGGAAATTTTTGTAAAATATTTTGTAAAGAAAATTATTGTCCAATAAGATTTTGACAAATAAAAGGGGTTGATATAAAGATGTTTCTTTTATCAGAAAGAAAACAGTTTTTGTAACGCCCCACTCCGAGACCCACATTAGCAAAGAGTATTACAAGGTAACAACATCTGCTAGTGCGGAGAATAGAGCTGGATAGGAGCGACCACCTATGACCTGTCTTAATTATCTATTGAATACGCCGACAATGCCACTTCTTACTTAAATGGATCGACATCTCCAATAAATACTTAACACAAAGCCATAGGTGGCTGAGGATCTATTAGAATAAAATATAACAACTCAATGTAATTCACATCACAGAACAGTAGATCATCACATACACTTTCACATATACAGATACATTACAGAGTTTACAAAATGATACATGTTAAGTGGTATAGCAAACCACAATATACAGGCGAGTCAAAAGAATACATATCAGAGTTACAGACAAAAAGGACTACACAAAAGCTATGACAAAAAGGAGCTAGCAGAATAGTCCATGCGGAAGCAAAATAGGCTAAGTGCAAAGTACCTAACCTGAAACATCTCGGTCTGACCCGAGTATAAAATACATGGGTCAGTCTAGCTAAACAAATCAGTTAGATATACTAATGATAATGAACATACAAGATCATAAAGTACCACAAATTTCTCCAAAAGAGATAGCCAAATCATCTAACCAAAGATGAATCAAAACGAGCCGCATATCATCGGCAATTCAAATAACAAAGGATATTATATCCCAAAACAAGGAACAATAGTACTCCCACTTAGGAGATATTCCAAAACCCTCCATATCGGCAATCATAAGCATTAGTGGAAACATATCCAAAAATCAATGCAACATAGCAAAGAATAGTGCCCACGTAGGCAATATAAATTTCCACGGGGTAGTCGCACTCATATCGTGTGGTTCCATGTAACCATCGCCGAAAGGCGCTACTCAAGGGAAATATAACAATAAAACATCGGAAAGTCGCACGTGCCAAGACCAGAGTCCTTATGCCAAGTACTGTTAATTTAGTGGTATCATACGCCTAGATACGATACACACGAAGGCTCTACTCCCACATAGGAGTAGTTGTCCACATAGACAAAGCCAATATAATACTCCCACATAGGAGTAATTGTCCACATAGACAATCAATGACCCACATAGGTCCAGTACTGGCCGCCGAAGCTAATGTGGCATAAACTCTTGGAGAGGAACCCGAAAAATTTTAACGTGAGTCCCATACCCCACGTTCGCACTAAACGGTTTACTAACCGTTAGTCAATTTCACACTCAAAGCAGTACAAAGTTCACCTCATCTCATCGGTAAACCAGACCCAAAGGTCAAAACGGTCAAACGAATAGATTAGGAATTAATTGAAAAGATAAACGCATGTGTTTATTGCACGCGTTTTATTTAATCATTTAATTCTCCTCCCTCTTCGCTCGAAGTGCAAAGTTGTGTGTGTGTTTTGGATAGAAATTATAAATTGGAGAAACGAGACAATTTGAAAAGATCATTTTTATAAAACCCGTGTACGAATCAAAAAGGAGTCATCAAAGTCAAATTTGCAATAACAACTAATTGGGTCAACACGAATCGATTAAACAATGGAAATTCAATCAAAAATAGGCAAATAGGCAAAAACAGGCAATTCCAGACGTTTGGGGGTCAATCCAGATGTCTGGATTTAGATTCTGGAAACTCAGAAACCATTCAGACGTTTGGGGGGTGACTTCAGATGTCTGACAGGGTTGTTCAGACATCTGAGAAGTAGTTTCAGACGTCTGACAAGGTATTTCAGACGTCTGAAAGGGGGTTTCAAACGTCTGACTCTGTTTTCTGCCATTTTTAAAAATCTCTGTCGAATAAACTTTGCTCCAGGTTTAAAACCAGACGTCTGAACTTGCATTTCAGACATCGGAAAACCTGGTCTGGGCAACAATTTGCCTAGGCCATGATGGCCAAAACAATTCGGAAGCGATCGATCGAGCAATGACGACCAAGGATTTACGCCAAACGACAACCTGGCCTTATGGGCTCTTCGATACACCCTAAACATCAAAGTCCAAACATCCACAAGAGGATTCTCATAAAATTGGAATATTCACCAATTCAATTCAAATCAAAAGCGAACGCACATAGATCAGTGTTAGGAATTCATACCTAACGACAATGATATCTATAGAAGTAGATGTGAGTTCAAAACTCACCTTTTTAACTCAAAACAAATATGAGAAGCTCAAATGCAAGGCTAGAACAATCTCTCTTCAATTTCAACCCAAGGAGCTTCAATCTAAGCTCAAAAGAAAATATTTTCTAAGTTAGGGTTTAGAACAATTCAGAAATCGAAGAGGAAATGAAATGGAGAAGATGAAGAGAAGGCTTACCTAAGCTTCTCTTTGATTTTGGAGCAAGAAATGGAGTTTGCAATTGAATCTAGGGCTTGGAATTTCTAATTCCTCTTCTCTTCCCCCATTTTCAGTTATGTTAGAGAAAAAGAAATGAAATGAGAATGAATGGATGAAGAGAAGGGCTGAGTTAGGTTATAGAATGAGTTGGGTGAAACCCAAACCCAAAAGCCCAACAGAAAATAGCAAAATCCAACTCACTCCAAACATATCGAAGCTTATACTCAAAAATGTCGCAAACACCATTTTGGACTCAATGGAAGTGGTCTCGAGTCCCAATTCGACTGTTTGCAAAAAGTAGCTTTTCGGACTTCAATCCGATTAACGATTCTATATTTAAATATTCAATCGTAAAATATGCGGGTTGTTACAGTTTTGCTAAAAATTACAGTTTTACCTTGCCGAAGTCATCGTCGCTGAAGGCATTGGTGCTGTCCTTATACGTTGCTGACTTTGATGAATGCGTTGGATATCACTTCTAGGTGTTATGGAACGAATTCACATAGATTGGCGATGACGTCAGCACATATGTCCTCGACTTCAATGGTGTTGCATGTACTCCCAGCATCGACTTCAAATTACTTCATCATAAGTCATCCTTGTCAACACGGACCTTAAGGCATTGCCGCCTATTTTACTTCACCAATCTAGTGTCGTATTTCATCCTTATTAACTCTAATCATTGCCAACTATCTCTTTAAACCATTTTAAAGTAGCTATGTTATCATCGTCGACATTAATGTATAATTTCCACAGTAAGGCCACATTTCGTTTAAAGCTTTGCCATCGAAGATCTATCAATGCGCCACCCCTTATTTTTAGTTAAAATATTTTAACACTTTACAAACTTGTGAAACTCGACACTATGATATGCGATGTGGATGACATCGACTATATATACATTTTAAATATATATGATTTTAACATATTTTGTTATTGAAGAGGGGCGAAGACCCCTAGTGGTGTGAATAACGCCGAACTTCACCAAAGATAACTTTACTTAGTTTTGGCTTCATAGCCTATAGTTTTTGAGAGACGATGACCTCTAAGTGACTTCGAATTTCATCAATTAAGTTTTATAAAAGCATATATCATGGTATAAATATTTTGGGATAAATTAAAGGGATATATTTTCCTTGTTTTAAAGTATGATTTCAGGTTAAATCATTTGCACGGGTTTTGTTTTCAAGTAAATAGAAAATGGTATTTAACCCAGGATTTTTACTAAAGAGATTATTGTTCTTATCACTTTTGGATAAATTGTGTTAGGATGAATTGACTCAGAGATTAGAAAACTAGATTGAACTGGTATAGGGTAGCACCCTATACTTCAGCTGTTAGCTAATATAAGTCTAAAATTCCAATGCGTAGGGCTTTGTCACGGGTAAGATTAAAAGTAGGTTTACGCACAGAATGGAATACATAAAGATAAGGTAGGTTATAGGTTGGCCTGAAAAACCTATAGGTTTATAGTAAGCCTAGCAAAACTATGAGATTGACAGATAGTTAGTTAGACACTAGGATAAGTGTATTTAGACATCCAGTTTTCTTCTAACAGTCAGTTGGGAAATTTGGTAATCTGGTAGGCCCGTGTCAGCCATTTAGGGTGGTAGTTACCCTATGAAAACTAAACATTGGGATGGATAGTGTTAACCCGCATTTTTCCAAGGCAATACTGTGAGAAATGCGGATTACGGATCTTAAGGTTAGAATTAACACTAGAGGGGGGTGAACAGTGTTTTAGGGAATTACTAATTCTTTTTGAGTTTATATTAATTTGAACACAAATGTATGCAATATTCAGACACAGATATGATCACAGAATCAAACACAGATGCAGATATAAAGTAAAAGCAATAAAGGAAAGAACACACCGGATTTTATACTGGTTCGGAGTTACCCTACATCCAGTCCCGCAACACAAGTACGGATTTCCTTTCAAAATCAATTCTTACAATTACACCCTCGATTTTAAGGCCATGAGGTACACCGCTCCAGATTCATAATCCTCTGGGTAGAGATACTTGATTTTACGGGCAACAAGTTCACTCGATTGATTTTCCAGGCTACAATCACACCTTTTATCGCTCGATTGAATACAAAGAAGTCTATAACTCTGAATAGCATTAGGATCTTGTTGAGATAGTGATAGAGAATCAAACCAAAGATGATCTAGTTGGATTCAATGGTGATTTCGGCAGAGTAATGGTAAAAATGTATATAAAGAAATGTGGAAGAAGAAGAGCTGTGAAATCAGAGAAAATATGATTGTAAATTTGTTTAAAACAACCCCTATTTATAGTAGAACAACAGCCATGTCCATTCATGAAAGATATGACGAATAGACACTTCCTTTAAAATTCAAACTTTTGAAATAAACTGTCACCTTGTCGACAAGGGGTCCTTGGGGTTGTCGACAAGCCTAAGTTATTTTTGGTAATTTGTTTTTCTTTGAAAATAACTTCTATCTTATATTAAAACTATTTTAAACTTTATAAATATACTTAACTATAGTTAAAATACATAAATAAGTATAGAGGATAATATTTTTGTATATATAAAATTTTACTATAATTTTATATTTAAATCTAAGTATAAATATTAAAAGTTAAATATATTATAACTAAAAGATAGTTTAAAACCAAGGATAATTGGATATTGAAAATAAAGATTATTTTGAGGCTAAAAGTATTTTAAAACCAGGATAGATGTTTTTGATTTAAAAAGGAAGATTTTGAAATCATTTTGAAAACAATATATAATTTTGTAAAATATTTGAATAAAAGTTAGTGGATACAAAACAATGTTCCACTAGATTTTTTGTAGGTTCCATCCTACTTTGGGTTCCATCCCTTTAACGGGCTCGAAGTGGATTCCATTCCCCGAATAAAATGGATTTTAAGATGTCAGTGCTTTTCTAGGAGTTTTAACAAATTCTTAACTAAATTACTTATCTTGAAATCTTGAACTCTTGATAATCTTTATACTCATGAGTCTTGAATCTTGATATCTTCGATCTTGAGTTCATCAGTTCTTGAATCTCTATATTGTACAGTCTTCATTCTTTGGTACCTGTATATATATCCTGCATATACATATATATCTAAACAATAATGTTAGTATTTATATTTTATAATCTTATTCTAAGGTTGTTGTCTTCAAAACCAACTTCTCAGGGACTAACAATCTCCCGCTTTTTGATGATGACAACCTTTGTTTATAAAATATTACTTCTATCCTAATAACTCCCCCTAAAACTAATAACTCCCCCTTAATCTATGCCTAACTATCCTATTTTATACTTCTCCCCTTTGTCATCAACAAAAACTAACCCCAAACTATATAACTCCCCCTTATTCTTGTACTAAAGTACCTGCATTAATAAAATATATAATGGAGTATATAATAGATAGATTAAGAGATAATTATACTGATAGACATGATAAGTAATCAAAGATCATATAAATATCAATGTGTATTTATACATATTATGTTTTGCACACCAATTATCAATCCACACCAAACCAAATCAAATCAAATCAATTCAAATCAAACAAAGCAATAAAATCAAACATTACGAGGAACTTCCACCCGTCTTTCTTCTCCAAATATAGGGTCTGCTTTAATGATATCCCAATTTTCATTTTCATTGGTGAGAGAGACTGGAGGATGTGCTTCATTATCATCTTTGTGCAGGGAGGAAATCATCCATCGAATCGCATCGAAATGTTTTTCTTGCTCCTTGATCATCTGCATTTGACTCAACTCTAAGTGTCGCTGATTACGGAGAATGAAAGAAAGAATATTCTTGAAAGAATTAAGGGTTTCTTCAAGATTCTCGGTCAAACTTTGAATTGGATCAGCCATATTTGAGTTTGTGAGAAGAAATATAGAAAGAGTAGATAGATTTTGAGTGACGAATTCTGGAAGAAATATGTATTTATAGGTGTAGAAATTCGTTTGAAATGAATAGACACAAGGTAGTTATTCAAATTTAAATTTAAAATGAAAAGTCATTTCTGACTAGTACTTGTCGACAGGGTCTCTGGGGGGTTGTCGATAAGGGTCGGTTAATTTTGATGACTCATTTTGATTTTGTGAATAATTGTGTATATATATATATATAATATACTAACATTTCTTCTAGAGATAAGATAAGATAGATAACATAAAAGTAATTCAATTTCATTTCATAATAGAACGATATAATCACTACACCACAAAAGGCTTTTAACAGCGTTTGATAAACGCTGTAATATGATACAACAGCGATTTTACAAACGCTGTATAACGACATGCTGTCGTATATACATAACTTACAACAGCTTTTCTATAAACGCTGTTGAAACATCTCAGTAACAGCGTTTATTACGAGCTGTCAATAATTTTTTTACAGCGTTTTCATACATGCTGTATTATGTTTCAACAGCGTTTATAATTTAGTTGTCGAAGATGTTCAAATTCTACTTTAACTGTTTACAACAGCTTTTTCTAAACGCTGTTACTGAATCATCAACAATTTCGACAGCATGTTAAAAACGCTGTTACTGAATCATCAACAATTTCGAAAGCATGTTAAAAACGCTGTGATTGAATCATCAACTATTTCGACAGCATGTAATAAACGCTGTTATTGACAGTTTCAAGATAATTACAGCACGAATTAAACGCTGTTGTTTCTTCATTGACAGCATTAATCAAACGCTGTCTTCTATTTATATAACAGCTTTAATATTCCACTCTATTTTTGAATATTCCAAAACTATATTTTAAGCATATTCAAGCAACTAGTATATATAACAGGTTCTAATAACTATTAATTGGTTACATAAACTAGTTAAGATAATATTAATAAACAAAAGACATCCATAAACCAAGTTTCAATAATATCCATAAACAAAAATAACAAAGTAAACCAAGTTGCCACAAATTCTGTTAAACAAAGACACGTTATATGTTAAGTAAAAGTATAATATCAATACTGTAAATCCAAACCAAATGCCAACAACAAAACGTGCATCTAAAAAGTTTCATATGCTTGCTACTTGCTACGGAAGAAGAATGTGTCATCGCCATCTTTAATTACCCGCAATGAAGAAATTTGAAATGATCAGTGAGTAAACGCCATCTAAAAATTTGAAGTTTCATATGCTAAAATGCTTAACTGCTCCAAAATTTATATCCAGTGGATAAAATCCATTTTTAGAAAAGATGGAACAGAAATAATGATTTATACACACTAGGTTTCAACAGATTCCAAAGCTTGAATTGTACTATGCTTCTATGATTTCCAAGCTTGTATTCAACTATGTTCCTTATTTCTAGCATTCAAGGCACTAGGTTTTCATTTTTTAACACAGAACATGTTTTGTGGTTATGATTCTTGCTGGGAAAATCAGAAAAGAAGAAAAACGTGAAAACAAAAATGGAGTACATGGTAATGGTATAGATTTATAGAAGGGCAATGTATTGAATAAATTTTATTACTTTTAGTGTAAAGAAAATAAGGGGAGGATAATACAATACAAGTTAACTCTGGTCATATCCAAACATTTTGGTCCAGATATATTTTCCATTTTGATCATATTTTATCAGGGGCACCAATAGGTTTTCCTCGAGAAGTAGTTATTAACTGGTAATTCTGGTAAACTGAATGAGGATTTAGTATATGTTTCTAATTTTTTTGCTTCATTTTTCTGTAAGCCTGTAACATTTGGACTTGGACATTAGCCTTCACCAAAACTGTACGCGGTCACAGCCAAACCAAACACATCCCCTTGCATACTCCCTATTCCATACAGAGAAATTGCTTTTTCCATTCTCTGCCATCTCCATTACAAATTTCATCAGCACATTCTACCATCCAGAGCAACTTCCACACAATCATCCTTTGCCTGAACTTGCACTCCAACCTACACCAAAGCTACAACAACACATCGCCATCCAACATCCTCCGATTCAAACACTGCAAACACCTTCCTCAAACTGCTACGACCACAAAGCTTCCTACTTCCATACATAACCAACTCACAATATTAACAGATGGAAAACTACTCCTATTATCGATGGAAAACTACTCCTATTATCGATGGAAAACTCACAATATTAACAGATGGACCGCAAATGGGCCACAAGAACCAGGTCGAATCGATATTCGAACTCAAGAAAATTCAATTTTGACCAACTAAATTTAAACTACAAACATCTCCACAGGCCGTAATATAAGGTGCGTGTAAAAGCTAAGGCCGCAGTATACTAGATTAGATAGGAGCGAGGTCAGTTCTTTTACTTTATTTTAGCCGATGTGGGATAATATCCCTGTCACTGGAACTGAATTTAAAATACTAAATCAAGAATCAGGTTGTTTCTGTTTATCACTTAACCTAGTTCCGAAGCTTATACTTCAAACTGAAACATATATTTTACCTGAAACATTTGATTAAAATATCATAGAAATTGATTTAAACTGAAATTACTTGTTCAGACATTATTCTACGTAATTATTTGTTTGACATCATTCTAGGCATACCCTGACGTGTGAAATATATATAATGGATGGTTAATAATACGTTCTTAGTAATTAATCATGAAAAAAAAAAAATTACTCAAATATTAATTTACTTGCTAAAATATTCTAAATATATAACTAAATCATTCGGTAAAATTCGATATTGCATGTTACATGTGGCTAGTTAATTGGAGGTTCGAATTATTTAATTTCAATAGGCTTGCATAGTAATAAAATAACAACAAAAGAAGAACAGGTGATGTATTAATAGATAAAAACTGGGAACAATAATATTATTTCTGTTTGGAAATGCAACTAACCCAACAGTCGGCATTGATAAATAAATGTATTGGGTTGTACGGTTCAGTTATGGGATCACATGTCTAATGAAACTTAGAAAGCAGTCACTCACTGGCAAGGACAAATTTATATTTTAGTTACTTTCATGGACCCTAAATGTCCACCATTACAGACTCTAAAAAGTAAAAAATAAACATGGCTCGACTACTGAAATTCCACTGCATCGATATTATACCATGGATCATGGAATAAGGTATTTGAAATTTGAGCAGATAGTCAGCGAATCAGGTATTTGAACTAGTGCTAGCATTGAAACAAAGTGCCTGTGTAGGAACAACTTTGTTTGCAAGTACTTAACAATGGCTTTGAATTTTAAACTGATAGCAGAAGCGTCTGAAACTTTGAATAGATAAGTAATCATTTCAATAAAATGAAATGCTCCCCGGTTCAACCTTGAATATTAAAGCTATTAATCAGTTTTCAATTTAGAAAACTGAATTGGACTTGTCAAATTAAGTTGATGTCAAACCCTTCAGCCAATCAACCTCAACCACATCCAATTTCGCAATCACTACCTCCTCTTACAGTGAACACAACCATACAACCAGCATCACCTCAACCATACAACCATACATTTAGTACATGGTAATGGATTCTACTGAAGGTATATATTTTCTTTCTTTAGAGGCGAATTTTTGGTACATACCTTAAATGTCGATAAATGTGATCTTGTAAGAAAAGCTAAGGCTAATAGTGTTTTACCTAGAGCAAGTAAAAATTGATTTATAATTCTTTCGGTATATTTCATGAATCCTGGAATTCTTGTAATTGTTGATAATGATTAAATCATTAAACACATAATTTTAGTAAATAGATAAGGTCTTAAAAGTCAAACTGATAATTTGGGGAGGTTTTCTCAAGGCTAAATTACATTATTACTCATCAAATCTTATTTAACTATTTAAAATAGACAGTTTTTTTTTAAAGTCGAAAAAAAAACAAAAATAGATATGTTTAACTAAACTAAATATTAAGTCCAAAATTTATTGATTTAGAATAAGTATTTCACCTTTTATAATGTAATTTTAAATATTTTTGAATTTCTTCAAAAGCTCAATTTTTCTTAATCTTTTTCCTAACTTTTAAGTTGGAATTAAGAAATTGAAAAACAAAATATCTTTTCTGGAATAAAATAAATTTTAAAATATTCCTTTTCAATGCAATTATATCAGTATATTTTAAAGTTACTTGTACTCTCTATATATATTTTGCGTGCCCACACACAAATCAAGTATTCTCCTCTTATTTCAACTTCAGTTGATAATCTCTGCCTCCATTTATTCCTTGGGCTGCCTAAAAATTAGTAATCAATTCTTTCTTCATTATAGTAAAACTTGTCTATTATTTGTTAGTGTTCGTCAAAATCTGGGTTTTTGAATTTTGAAAATATGGTGGGATAAGGCTATGTGGAAATTAGGATCCGTCTCTTATTTTCAAACTTAATACACAAAAAACCTTCTCAAAAACAAGTTTTAAATTACATCCTGTAATTATTTTCAACATAATTTTTTTTTAGTTTTTTATATAAAAAATCAAATCCGCACAGACGAAGTTTAATATGAGCAAAATTAAACTCCTCTGCTTTTTTTTGTGTGCAAACATTTACAGTCTAAGAAACAGCAAATATTTGTAGTTTGACTGAAATTAAAGAATAGAGGTGCTTTTTGAAACTTGTTTTTGGAAGGGGCGACTATGTATTTTGAAATTACAAAAGTTCTCTATGGCTATTTAATTTTGGTACTATGTGCTTATTATTTCTGAAAAATGCTTTCAGGTTGCTCGAGGATTTTCACGTGGGGAATTTGAACTGAAACCGTTCACGGAAGAAAATGCAAAGGACGACTCTCAAGTTGCAATATCAAGATTAAGGCCTACAGAATCTAGAAATTACATTTCAAGCACGAAATTAACTCTCTTCCCAGTCAAAAAATGGAAAGGCAGAGGAAAATGATTTTTATTTTTTATTTTTTTATTTTATAAATTGTGACATGCAAAAGTTTTCCTCACTGAAAATAGATTCAAGATGCACTTCGGTTCTGTTTAATAGCAATTCTGCTGCAATATGTAAACTCTGTTACATTCAGTTCTTGGTTACATGTTAACATGTAGAAATTTTGTATTTGTTCAAAGAGAAAATAAAGTTTTACTTTTCCTGAGTGCACACCAACTTGAAATGCCTGTAGAATGACAAAATTGGTTGTAAGAATGAGATTTATACATCTTATGTGCATGGTCAGGTCAGGGTTGGCCCTGAGCTAGGCCTCAAAATGATCGTTTTAAACTAGCATTTCATAGTATTTGGTAGTGCCGTGGATCGTCTAAATAGTGAGTCACGTCCGTGTGTTTTTTTGCAAATATGAGATTGTTGATAGTCCACTTGATCCTAACCTAGAAATCTCCACTTTTTTATGCAAATTTTATCATTCTACCGAGAAGAAACAACTAAAAATGCTAAAAGTGATAAAAGATTAATGTATGATATAAACAAGATGTGAAACTTACATGGAAGTTGAGCCAATTCTAACATTCGCAACAGGCCATGCTACAGTCGAGCCAATAGCATCTGATAAGCATTCCATGAAGGATGTAGGCCGCCATATAGGTGCATTTGGGACTTTTACAACATCCACCCAAACTCTTATCGCATTTGGTCCCAGTGGAACAGAATGTACCAAAGCATTTGGATCTGTTGAAGACATGGTTCCTTCTGCTACTATTTTTCCCGTACCCTCTAAATCAATCAACTTGCATTTGGTATTTGCAGAAAAATTTGCACTCTATCACATAACAAAAAAAATGGTAATACGATATCAACAATTCTTTGAGAGAAATATTAGCAATATGAACATGTTACCGTAAGAGATGTTGGAGCATTGATCATAGGAGCAGGACATGTGCTAGCGTTAACCGTTTCAACAACCATTGTTGATTCTGGCCATGCTATTTTCTTACCAATAGCTTCTCCAATACATGTCATGCCAACTATAGGCCTCCACAAAAATGCATCTTGTTTTTCGGATTGTCCACCCAAACTATCTTGGCATCTGGTCCAAGAGGAATACCATTAATTATCTGATTTGGATCACTCGAGTACACTCGTCCTTCAGCAACCAGTTCTTTGCTCCCACCCCAATCATACAGCTTGCAATTGGTTTCCATGCTATTAGTTTTACTCTATTAAAAAAAATGGATAGAGATTATTATCCACGATGGCCCTACATATTAAAAAAATGCTAATTAGTGTTAAACTTACCTTGTTTTGTTTTCTGGAGTCCTCACTTTTGTGTATAACAACTTTATCAGCTGGCCATGCTACTATCTCATCCTTGGCATCTCTTATATATACCAAACCAGGAGAAGGCCTCCATAAGAAAACATCTAATTTTTTTGGATGGACAATCAAAATTTTTTTGGCATTTGGACCTAAAGGGACTTCATTGCACAGTTCTTTCGGATCGCTTGACACAATTTTTCCTTCGGCGACAACCTCGTCATCATCTCCATGCCAAGGCAGTAAACTACAATTATCACCTGTTTGACTATACTTACTCTGCAATTAACCAAAACTATATTATATTGATTATTGATTTAGATATCAAATTATGTATGATGTTGCAACCGTTGGATTTTTACCACTACGGATGTGTTCTCTTCTCCCCAACTTCCTTTATCCTGCCAAATCAATAATATTGCAAATTAATGGTAAAAATAAATAGACGTTCATTTAACCAAAGAATAAATTGTCGAAATAATCACAGAAACTTATCTCCATGAAATTGAAAATCATTCTCGAAATTTCTGAACACCAAAAACATTTAAATTATAAATTAAAAGTCGTACCAGACGCTTCATTAACATGTAAACCACTTGCTTTAGTTCTGAGACACTATGTTGACATTGAGCTACTTGAGTATCTTTGATTTGTGAGAGAACCGCCTTGGTCGCAGTCATGCCTCTTCCCATTCCACGTAGTCGTCCCGGTCTATCTTGTCCCAACACTTGTGAGAGAGCATCATCTTTGAAATTACATGTTAAGCTAGGTTGTGATTCATTTTCCACCTTTTTTATTTTCTCCTACAAAAAATATATTTTAAATATGAGTTCTAATTTATATTATTTTCAAAATAATTACTTTAAAAAAGGTCAAAAGCACTTACAAGAGTTTCGGCAACATGTGCATTCACGGGTTCGCCATTCTTATGAGTGTGAGATTTAACCCAAACATCAACTCTAGAAATGGAAGAAGGCTTTACACTTTCCTCTTTCTGCATTAAAATTGACATAACATTAGATAAAACAACTAATCATAGTAAATTAATCAAATATTTTTTCTCACCATATCTTCAGTTAATCGTGCCATTCCTCGACGACTACAAGTATGTGGCATTTGTTTACCCCTCATGGATTTGAATTTTTCGCTTCGTAACTATGTATAAAGATTTATCACATTTATTAGTTAATTTGCATTCTTTGTGCACTTATATTTTATATATAGAAATGATTAAAACAATTACTATATAATTACCTTAAACTCATTACTAGTTCTGGACTCAACAAAGCTTTTCCATTCCTTCATAGTTTTGACATTATCTGGTTTTAGTCGAAGCCGTTCCTCCATGTTTTTTGCCTTTAATAACTTGTCAACTAGTTTGCTTTTTGAACACCTCCAAATACATCCCATTTGCCGAAGAATGGGAACCTTTTGCCATTCTTCATCTAGTTTAAATCTAGCCTGTAACAAAGAAAAATATCAAAATATAGTAATTTTATTTAAAAACTGAATAAAGAAATTAGTAACAGCCCTGGGACAAATGCATAGCAGAGTGGGTTATTATTTTCTTAAAAATATAAAACAGCGACTGATCTAAAACGACAATAATATCATTAATAGTAAAAATAAAACTGATGTATCCATCATAAATACATTCAGATTGGTCACATTACATGCAATGATAGCTAGTTGACAGTTTGCATGCACTCCTAGGCTCCTAGCTACTTATTATGGTACCTAAACAATAATCCACATGTATGTAAAAAATTTATGTTGTAGACTGAACAAAAATCATTCACACTAAAATATAGCCCAGCACCTATTTAATTTGTTTTGAGAAAACAGAGCCTTGAAATCATATTAGACTTTGGCACAGTAAACTAGAAACTAAAAAACAAATTGTTTCTTTGATGCAGTTCTTTACTAATATATAACTTATGAAATGCCTGATGCTTGAACTATACATAAGCTTGCAATAAAATTGTCTATTAAATACTTAGATACAACAAAACGTCGGTCTGTCTAACTGCTCTATCATTTCATCCATACACAGAAGTTTACCTAATCTGCTGGATATCCAATTGATACCAAGGTGCGACCAAACAAATAGTGGTTATATTAGTTGGTAATTTTGTATTAAGTTGAATTAATATTACTTAAATAATTGATGCACTTGTTATTAGCAAAATATATATCAACAAGCAAAAAGGTGAAACTTCAGATGTCAGAAATATAAACACGACTTTTTGAAAAATCACATTATTTATATGAGGTATAACTGAGTACAGCTCAAGTATTACTACATACAGATCCAGCAATTCACTTCATGGTCCAGCAATTCACTTCAAGTATTACTACATACATAAAGTCCTATTTTAATGTATAATATAACAATTATTCAATTAACTAACCAAATTATTTAAATTAACAGCATAATTCACTTCATGGTCTGTGCAATCATGATATGTGAAGGTGAAACATAGATTTCCAACGAGGGTAATAAATCCATCTATTAATGGTTCAAAGTGCAAAGATCTCATGGTACTCTCCAACGATTGTGAAGAATGTTTGATTTACGTCGGTAGTTTAAAAAATGGGAAAAAAAAGTTTACAGTCATGTAAATCCACTGAATCATGAACCCATCCATTCACTGTATTCTGTGTCACTGCCTCAAATCTAAGACCACTGACAACCAACCCTAAAATAAAATTATTAAACGATTAATTTGGTCAAACATAAGAAACGAGAAGCAGTAGTGTATTTATCAACCTATTATCCTTCAGTTTTCGCAAAAATCAAGGTAGTAAAATAATTAAACAAATAATGCTGTTAGGAAAAAATAAAGGGCAAGAGGTAAAGCAAAAGGATGAGACTGCAAATCATTTTCCTAACTATATAGCAAGAATGCATCACTGTATGTTGGATGCTTGGATCATGCTTTTCGTTTTCTTGGCAAAATATTAAAAAAGAATAAGCAATGTTGTATCGAACTCAATTGACTCAGTTTCTCTCTTCTTTCGCCCTGTTATTTTTGTTATCATATTCTTCATGATTATTAGAAAAATGTTCTCTTTTTTTCTTTATACAGTTGTAAGAAACACATGCACTGTATTGTGAATGTATTCGCTGTTAGTGACATATCGCCAATATTCCACTGTTTCATATGGTCACTGGGTTGCTGATGTATAAAAAGTAAAGAAATAAATAGATTTAATAGCAGTAATCAGTATACAGTAACTAAGAACATTGCAAGATAAGCAAACCTGAACGGATTCCCATAGAACTGATTTCAATTCTTCACCAAGTTGCCTCCAGTCTTCAAGTGTAAATGGAACATGCTCGCGCACAAGTGGCCCCAGATAAGAAGATAGCTTCACTGACCCTTTTCCTATCGGTTCGCCCGATGAGTTAAACTCGACTTCGATTCGGCTTGCAACATCTGAAGGAAGTCTTTTCACTTTGGTTGGGCCTCTAGTCTTCTTTTTCGAAATTTGATTTGCATCAATGTCTTCAATTGTTCTCTCGATTTCCATTGTTGTTTCAGGATTTCCATCGACTTGCATAGCAGTGTCTGCGATTGAGTTGTTTGCATTCCCAACATCATTGTTTTCCAAAGGTGGCTCAATATGCTCTCCTATTGCATTAGACCCATCGACTGCATATGTGGATTGTTCGAGTCTTTTTTGATTGCGCGTAATCCCCTTATCCATTGTCTTTTTCGTACTTCTAACCATTTTCTGCAAGTATAACATATCAACATATGAATTTCAAGTTATAAGAGCATATTCTAGGTAAAACTTTTAAGGTACAAATAAAAAAGACTTTGTCAGAGCATGTAGTATGCACTATATATTGCTGCATGACGTAACATTTTTGACTTGTATCACTTGACCTAGTCAATGTTATTTATGGTTCAAATTGGTGATCATCCTTGTAATTAAACTAATTATTTATTTCATTACGTTACTAATTCTTTGCATTGGTACAGTGCACTTGATTGTCAAGGGAATCTAGTACATAATTATCAGGAGTGTTTTTTTTAAATTAATCATCCACTATATTTTCATAACCAAAAATCAGTTTGCCTTACAAAAATTGTAACATATAGAAAGTACAAATTGGCCTGCGTCTTACCAAAATCAGAACTCAGGTCCAACTTCGATCATGCGAGGAGCAGTTAAGTCTTTGAGCAGTAGGCCTTGTAAAAAATGCAATATATAAAACAAACAATATTTGCAAGAATATACAACTGCAATTAGTATACACTATACATTTATGTAGCCATCTTAGGAAAAAAAATCACAGGCTTTGTGTTGATTATAGCAATTAGCAAGAAAACCATATGAAACATATATACTACTATAATTTTAATATATTGGTGGGTCATCTGCATCCATATCGTTTCCAAAGTTGCTACTGACATCACCATATACATACATCAAAGTTCAAAACAAAATTTCAAATTTCAACATTTAATAAGACTTCATTATCTAACTTAAACTTCTCATAAGAAAACAAGACATCAAAACTACTCAAGTATGCCTTCGCAATCCTCTCTGACATAACTAACATTCTCAACTAAATCATCTGCATCCATATCGTTTTCTTCAGGGCCGCTCGCAACATAGTTAGCTTCTTCAACAAAATCATCTATCTCTAATTCATGAAAACCTCTTGGCGGTGCTTTCATTACAACATACCAATTAGAAGAATCATTTTCTCTTGAATAAAAGACTTGTTTCGCTTGAGATGCGAGGATATAAGGATCTTTTGAAAATGAAACCTGACTTTGATGTAAATTAACAAGAGTGAATCCATCTTCAACTTTTATCCCGTTTCCTATGTTCGCCCAATGACACTTAAAAACAGGAATATAAAAAACATTATAATCTAGTAAAATTATTTCAGTCAGTATCCCATAGTACGTAACCACATCAACCACTTGAGAAATGTCTTTTGCACTTGCTCTACACATGGTAGTCGCGTCATAAGTTACTCCGCTATTCTGGGTTTCTCTATCAACATCTTTTGTATGAAATCGTTGTCCATTAATAATATATCCTTTGCAGGAGAATGCCGTCTTTTTAGGACCGTATGCAATCCATTTTAATATTTTATCATGATCCTTTGATTCAACAGGTATCTAAAAAATATTCAAACATATTAAACAAGTAATTTCATTAATTCATATATGAAAATATTGAAATTCTTTAACAAACCTTCCTTTTAATCCAATCAGCAAAGCTATCTCTATGGGTTTTCCACAGTAAGGTCGCATTTTTTTCAAAGCGCTTGTTTGAATTTTGCAACTCCTCCAAATGCAAACTAGTACAGTAAAAGTGATGTTAAATTATAGTTGCCAATACAAGCACATCAAATCAATGAAAGTGGGACATAACATATACTCACTCTAAAAATGGTTCCACCATAGCCATATTCATTAACACAGCTAAATGAGCAATTTCTTTCTCATTGGAAGACAATGTAATTGATTTGGACATTGAAATTGGACGCCCTTCAAGTATTGCGTTATCTTCATAATCTTCATTTCGATCTTTTTTTTCAATATCTACCGACTTACTCAAAAATTCACTAAAAAATTTCATGCATTCTTCGGCAAGATATGATTCTGCAATGCACCCCTCAGGTCGTGCATAATTTCTTACGTAGTCTTTGAGTGTTTTCATATACCTTTCAAAAGGATACATCCAACGAAAATGAACTGGTCCGCACAATCGTGCTTCTCTTCCAAGATGAATTGTCAAGTGTATCATAATATCGAAAAATGAGGGTGGAAAATATCTTTCAAGTTCACACAATATTTTAACGATATCATCATCAAGTTGTTGCAACTTCTCCCTATCAAGAACACGTTGACATATTTTATTGAAAAATGAACATAGACGAATTATTGCATTTCGGGGTCTGGTTGGCAATAAACCTCTTACTGCAACCGATAATAATTGTTGCATTAAAACATGATAATCATGAGACTTCAAACCACTAATTTTACAATCCACCAACGACACGCATTTTTTGAAATTTGAACAATAACCATCGGGACCTTTGAAATCATACAACCTTTTGCAAAATATTTTTTTCTCCAATTTTGATAATGTATACGGAGCTGGTGGAAGATATGTTTTGGTTCCACGGGGTTGTGCATAAAGACCATGCCGAATACCCCAATCCTCTAAATCATGTCTACAATTAATCCCATCTTTTGATTTGTTATCATGCAACATTGTACTTAGTGTGCTTTCACAAACATTTTTCTCAACATGCATTACGTCCAAATTATGACGCAATGGAAGTTCCTACAAAAAAATTAACATTTAAATTTTCTATATATTCTTTTTTTTAGATTAATAAATAAAAAAGAGATTTGAATACTAACCTCCCAATATGGCAAGTCAAAAAAAATTGATCTTTTTTTCCACCTTGATAGCTCCTTTTTTACAGAATTATCATCTTCATTATCTTCATCCTCACTACTGTCATCGATCTTCCTTTTCTTACTTTTTCCCTTAATCTGCTCTTTTCCAAAATCATTTGGAAAGTCCTTCAAAATAAGAAAGATGTTTTTACCTGTTAGAATTCTAGGCATCTTTCCATCCTCTATAGTGTTATCAAACCAAGCTTTTTTTTTCCTCAACGGATGTGAAATAGGAAAAAATCTTCTATGACCCATATAAACATTCTTTCGACTATATTTCAACCATCGACGATGAGTATTGACACCACATAATGGACAAGCCTTTTTACCCTTTACACAACATCCAGCAAGATTACCATAAGCTGGAAAATCATTTATCGTCCATAATAAAATAGCTCTCATATTAAAAAGTGTCTTACTAAATGCATCGTATGTCTCAACTCCACTACTCCACAAGTAATGCAAATCCTCTACTAATGGCGCCATATATACATCAATATCATTCCCCGGTTGCTTTGGACCTGGAATTAGAAGTGTTAGCATAATATTTTCCTTCTTCATGCACAACATAGGCGACAAATTATATGTCACAAGCATTACTGGCCAACAACTATATTTGGAACTCAACATGGAAAATGGATTAAACCCATCTGTAGCAAGACCAAGTCTGAGACTACGTGGATCGGCTGAAAATGATTCCCAATTTTCATCAATTGTGCTCCATGTTACAGAATCTACGGGATGTCGCATCTTTCCATCACTGCTTTTATTATTGAAATGCCACCTTAATGCTTCTGCCATCTTTTCAGATCTGAACATTCTTCTGAATCTTGGAATTATTGGAAAATATCTCAACACCTTAACCGGGATACCCTGCATAATCTCATTTGTATCCTGATTCATTTTCCATCTTGAGGAACCACATTTCGGACAGTCATTCAAATTTTTATACTCTTTACGAAAAAGACAACAATCATTCTCACATGCATGAATCTTTTCAAACCCCATATCAAATAGTTTGAGGAATTTCTTTACTTCATATAAAGTCTTAGGAAGTACATTATTCTTTGGCAAAAACAGTTGTTGCACATTAAGAAACTTATCAAAACCAGAATCGGATAATCCAGTTTCGCATTTAAGGTTATACAAAATAGTGATGGCAGATAACTTTGTATGATCTATGCAACCAGGATATAATGGGGTTTCTGCATCTTCCAAGTTCTTAAGTAAATCATCGTGTCGTCTCTGTGCATCATCCTTATCTTTATCATCATCAAAAAAATTATGATTAAAGTAGTCTTCATCTTCATAGTGAATTGCTTTGAGTAAGTCGTACACCTCACTCTTTTTATTATTATTTTCAACATCTACTTGCTCGCCATGATTATACCACCTACCATCTTTGTACTTAGGATCCATTCCCTTTATAATTAAATGCTCAATGACGGTTTCACCATAATGATGACTAAGATTTCGACAATCTAAACAAGGACACAAAATTTTCTCTACATCCCCTAACTTTTTCTTCGCAACACGTACAAAATTTTGAGCTCCTTTTCCATACTCTTTACTGGTTCTATGTTTAAAATTGAAAGCAACAAGAATGTTAGCTTTCATTTTCAAAACATGTTAAGTCTAAAGTTATGTGTAAATTTACTTGTATATGATTACCTGTGTAGACGCAACCAGTCTTTCTCCATCATCATATATAATATGGAAGCAATCAAGTATCTAAAATTCAAAATAGTAATTGGAAATTAGACTATTTAAACAAGTAATGAATGCTAGAAGAGTTTCTGGGCCTTTTAGTTAGCTTGTTTAAATGTGAATACTCATTATGAGTTTCTTCTTGAGACGTATAGAAAATAATATACACATCAAGAAATACTTCATTAATATACACATCAAAAAATGGGGAGAAGAGGATGAAAAAAGGACAGAAACCTAGGTTCTTCAAGTCGTCATGAGCTTCAAATATATGTTGTAAAATATCGGCTTATCATTTTAACATTTTTTATAAATACAATCAACTGACGATGCAAGGATAAACACAAGAGCTCAGAGTACTAAAGTGTGTAGAATTTGTTTATTTGATCGAATTTAAGTAAAGCAAAGTAATCAAAATTCGAGGATGCAATCTAATGTAGCAATTATTTGATACTATGTAACCAAAAATAAAGAACAAAAACTGAAAAAAGAAGTAATTAACTTTAATTGATTACCTTTAAACATCATAAATGAACAATTAATTTAACTTTAAACCATCGTTAAAGTAATTAAATATCTTTACACAAGTCATTAATAAAATAATTAATTAACTAATTTCAACCATAACTAAAACGATTGATTTTTTTTGGCAAGGCCAACCGTTTTTTATTGAGGACCGTCCACTTTTATCACAACAAAAGTAATAAATACGTATTAAAAACAGGAGTTAGGTCGATTGTCTGAATGACTAAACTTACTCAAGCACCACGTATGGTGCAACATACAAACCAGGTTGCAAAAGAAAACGCATATAAGCTCCACGCTGGAAGCAAATCGTAGAAACAAACGTATCTAACAAACTTAGATACGATAGGACACTACTATCTATGAAAATTGACCCAAACCAACTACAAATTTCCAACACAGCTAGCTAAAAAATATAGCCTAAGCTAGCATTCAGAAGACAACCAGATTGCCAACAAGCAACAGAACATATTTCATAGAGATGCAAATTTCAAAGATGGCCAATTACCTTGGTTTATAGAGATGCATATTTTATACATAAAGTAGAACACTGCATAAACCAACTACAAATCTCTATGAAAGATGGCCAATTACCTTCTGACATTTAGTTGTTATGTATAAACATTGAAAAGCTACACTGGGAAACATCCACATGAATTTAGGCCACAAACCAAAAGGAATTATGTAAGCCAAACTGTTTCCAAAAAATTTGCCATTACAACGGTGCTATTTTGTAGCACCGGAGTAATGTCTATGCATTACCCCTCTCCTGATACTTGGCTTGCGCCATTAACAATAAATTTGGTTCCTGATACTTGATGTCAGTAAAGAGTCTGATCATTTGCTTCCATTTACATAATTCTTCATTAATGAACCCTTTGGTTGAACATCATCAAAAACTTTAAGCAAGTACTTTTTCATACCTAATTTAGATCTTATACTTACATGTTCACATTACTTATTCGAGACTTTCTGAAGTACATCATAGCTAAATTGTACTCCATATTGTACCTTTCGAATATTCAAAAAACATGTTAACTGCAATGCGTAATGTGGTGAAGCAAAATTTTAAATAAAGACTACAGATAGTAGTTTTAAGTTTTAACTTTCAATAACATCTTGTCAGCAGAGGCGGTAGATAATTTAGTGGGTCATTGAAGAATTTGCAACAGTAAGAAACTTCAATTCTTTTTTCATGAGAAGGAAAAGTTTCTTTGTTATGGAAATGAGAAGGAAAGATTTCAAAAGTTAAAAATAGGAAAGTGCTATACAATTGAATATACTAACAATACCTACCTCAAATTTGCATCACCCAGTCTTGAAGCAATTTGACAAATTAATTGTTTGAACTTGAACGATTGAACCTGACAAATTAGTGCCTTATCATAGATTGATTTTGTATTATGCAAAAAACCCAGACCTGACTATGCAAAAAATCACTACACCGTATGCATATAAAGGTTTTGTATTATAATTCTTATGATGTGGGACAATTAGTATCTTATCATAAATTGGTTCCATATTATCCAAATAGCATTCACAGAAAATCCATTTCAAAATTTCACTAATTAGCATTTAGTATCTTTCTAATTCTTACAGTGATTAAAAATAGATATATTAGCAAACTTACAACAATTGTTAACTTAGGGCTATTATTAATTACTTTTCTTAGGACATTCAGCTCTACAGTGTAGTCAGTCACCTTTCTCATGTCGCTTGTATAACATTTGTGCAACTCTCCTCAATTCTAAAATATAGTCAACTTTAAACTGAAATTTTCATATTACTGTATAGAAAAGCTAATTTGTAAAATTGATATTTTCTGTAAACGCGACAAATTACTTTCATTTTTTGCTGTTTGTATTTTGTGCTGGTTAATGGGTATAACCGTTGTAAGTACCATGATTGTGCCCTGTTATTTTGAATCAGCTAATTTCACCAACAGCTAAATTTGAATCAGCAAGTGATTTAAAAATCAATAATCGATTGATTGTTGATCATCTACCAGAGTTATAATATGGCTAATTATGGAAAAGCTAGTAAAGATGCTATAGTAAATTTCACATAGATTTAATAAAAATAATGCAATTCAAAAAAAAAAAACAACAACGAGTCATAGTCTCTAAAGAAACCACTGGAGAGCAACACAAGTTCAAAGTCAGTAATTCATTAACTACATAAGCCATGTATTAGACAAATCAGGTCTGAATATTATATACAGATAAGAAAAGCAAATAGTTATATTTACAAGAACATATGTACAGCTTAAGTTTTTAAAGACTAAATATGTAGTAGTGGTGAAGTTTGTCCAAATGTCTTCTCAGTGCTGTAGCACATATACAAAAACCCATCTTCATCTTTGTACATCTCATAAACTGAGTCAAAAAGGCAAAGGAAATATGACAAATACTTTAAAAGGTGATTTAAAGCTCAACAGAACTCCATCTCAGCTACATCAGAGATGGAATCTTCTACGAAAATTAACAATGGTAAAGGAGCTAAATGTAGCAGCTTGGCTACAAATGAGGTGAGGTTGGCAATGCAAATAGCAAACAACATATCCATTTGACATGCCTATGACTGTAAGAATATCAGCGTATTGAAGGATGGCACTTTAGACATATCTTCTATGTTAACAGCTGCGGCTTCACAAGCATCACAGGCTTATGCAACTCAATTGTTGAAATAATCACAAGACGATACAACACCAAATATTTTCACAAAACCTCACCTGCTTATTAGAAAAGCATCATTTACTACAATGAAACATACAACAGAGCCCAACCCTCTAATACAAGCTGCAGCCTTTCACCTTTGCTGTTGGGGGCCGCCGACCGCATTTCAAATCCTTCTACCACTACCTCACTCTTAAAGGTTGCACACTCCAAAAATGCAGCACGTATAAGACCTAGAGTTCAAATATGTACAAGTATACCAAATAATAATGCTAGACCTTCTATGAATCAACCAATTTGGCCTTCATCAACTCCAGTTTCATCAGGTTCAAGTTTTGGCATGATTGAGTTCCTTGAAATCAATAGATTCCAAGGACAAGGTAGTAGACAATCTTGAGGAGAAAAGGATTGGTGCCAGTTATAATAGTAATTATTATAATGCAAAAGATTTATTGAATAAGGAAAGAGTTGCTAAGAAATCCAAAGTAGGTGAAGTTGAGATTATGACTGAGAAGGAAATCAAAAGTGACATTAATGAAACTAAAACTGAGGTTAAGAAGTCAAAAGATATTGGAACTGAGAGAAGTGAATAGACAACTAAAAGAACCCACGAATTATCCATAAATGCAAACAAAACAAATAAAAGATGGAAACTATAATTTATTCCACATGAAAAATGGTGATTGGTATTTTTCTAGTGATAAGTTTTTCTTTTTAAAAAGGAGAAAATTATACATGTGATGAGAGGAGTGAATACTAGAGTGAACCAAGATAAGTCCAAGCAAAAAGACTCAATTATAATAGTATAGTATAGATAATCTACTATTACAGATTGACCTAATATTAAGGGACAAAACATTAGAGGTTGCAATTAAAGATGTCAATTATGGATTCTATGCTACCATATTTGGAGATGAGATTCATTATAAAAATAAGCAAGTCCCCCATGCATTTTACAAAGTCGCCCTCAGCACCCTATTGTTTGAATCTGAATTTGCAAGATGGAATCCCAGAAATATATAGAATATTACAAAAGCCTCACCCAACGCAAGAAACATAATGACATACATGCTAAATGACAAAAAATATTCACTAATTACTCTATTTTTCATCATGTGAATGAAGCCATTAGTGCCTGCAAAATTACATTTTATTGTTCATCATTGGTTGTTTGAAATTTGTACCATGTTTTTTAATTATTTTTAATTCAACTTTGGCATATTTAACTTTTATTTAGAAAAATAATATTATAATAGAATTTCTTGAATGTTTATTATATCTACAGGTCAAATTTGATAGCTATAAAAAAAGAGATTAATCTGTACATACTACTTAAAAATATATGTGCTTCAGCAGGTAACTCGTTTAATCCTCATCCAAAGGTTTGAGTCATAAATACAAGGCTTTCCAAAAAAAATGTGCCTATATTAACTCGTTTAATCCTCATCCAAAGGTTTGAGTCATAAATACAAGGCTTTCCAAAAAAATGTGCCTATATTAACTCGTTTAATCCTCATCCAAAGGTTTGCGTCATAAATACAAGGCTTTCCAAAAAAATGTGCCTATATTAACTCGTTTAATCCTCATCCAAAGGTTTGCGTCATAAAAACAAGGCTTTCCAAAAAAAATGTGTCTATATTAACCACAAGATAATAAACACATAGACTAAAGTATGGTTTAAAGCATAAAGTGGTTGAGCCGAAAAAGTAATGGAATTTCGATTAGTTCTACATCACACCAACAATAAGCATAAAATACAAGAGAAAACGACAAGGTGAATGCTAATATCCAAAAAAGATGAAAGATAATGAAGAATAGACTCCCAAACATCAAGTACTTTCAAAGCAAGGTCAAACTGATTCATGGGAATGTGAGATAAAAATCAAGTTTTTAACTAATTCTTTTTATCAACTTCAAATAGGAATCTATGAAACAGATTTATTTCATGCTACGACTTTGAAAGCAAGAATCCTTGCGTGAGATAGCAATCAAAAAAATTACCAAACACCGAATAAGAATCAATTAAATTTGGAGAATTTTTACCTGAGATAGCAAGCTAATCAGAGTTAGAGGTGGAATTATTCCAGTTGGGTGGTGAGTTGTTTATCATAGTAGAGTTGGGCAGCGTATAGGCAGAGGAAGGCTAAGTAGAGTGTGGATTGCGGACCTCTGGTGAACTACGCCTAGGTGAAGATGAGAGCGGACGTGTTCGAGGGAGTAATTTTTGGTGAAAATGATGAGAAATGGGGACCTGCTACGGTTATAAGAGAGAATGAAATGAAATGAAATAATTTAGGGCATAGAAGATGAAATTTCAGAACAGCCCTCATTTTTTATTCCCGCTTAGATATCATAATCTTTTCTCAGCGTTTTGTTTAATTTCTTATTTTTTTATCAAACTAAAACAGCATTTCGTGTATGAACGCTGAGTTCAATTGTTGTTAATAATGCATTTTCTTGTAGTGAATGATTAAACATTAAGAACTACACGAACATTCAAATCAAAACAAGCTAAAACCAATACAACATGACATGAAAAGGTAGAACTAGTTAGAGGATGACGAAGATGAAGATAATCCAAGCTTCTTGCTGACTTTGGAGAAAAACTTGTTCATCTTGGATGACATTTTATCCAATTTCTTACTAACGGACCGTTTAAGAGTCCGTTGATTCTCAACAATGGTCTTTTGATTTTTGAGTAAGGTTTTGTTGGTTGAATTAGAGGGATAGTCAATACTTTCCAAGGATGTTTCACCTTCTTCTTCTTCTATTTCCTCCTCTTCCATCTCCTCAAGAGCCAAACGCTCTTCCTTTTCGGCAAGAGTCTCATATGGTTAAAAAACATATGGAATTTTCATAAGAGAAATGTTTGAGTGATTAAAAACTTTTCTTGAAACAAATTCTTCTCCTTTGAAATCCACTCCAAAATAATTAAAAATCTGAGTGAGATAGATTCCATGATACAAAGTGTTTTCACCCAGTTCAAAATTTTTGGGACGAAGTTCATCCAAAATAACTTGCGCCCAATTAATATCATAATTTCCAAAAATAGCAAAAAGTGCTTTGCAAACTTTTGAAGTTGGATTGTTAAAACTCCCCGATCTTGGGGTCAAAGAATGTTGTAAAAGAAGATTAACAATTCTTGCTTTTGGTTGAAAGTTTCGATTTATGGATTCAAAGTTATCATCTCCTTCGAAAATGTGATGAAATGTCTCATGATCATTTTCATCGATATTAAAACTAGAAAGATCCATTCCCGTGCTCTTGCAAATGAGAATGGTACCCAAAACTTCACAATTTAAAATGATTCTAGTGCCTTTGACACTACTCCAAATTTCATCATCATTTCGATTATAAAATCCACGGTTGAGATTTGCATAGAAAATTTTAACAAGATTTGGATAACAAACAAAGTCATTTTGTGAAGCATCAACGAGACTAAGAACTTGGTTGTTTGCAAAAAGAGAATCGATTTCATAAGTAGAGAAATCTTGAAATAAAGCAAACTTTCCGGGATGGACTTTTCCATAGTTAGCATACTTGATATATGCTTTTATAGCCTCCGGATTATTGAAAAGTTGCTCTTTTATATTTCTGGAAAGTCTCATTGTGGAAGGGTTGCTTGAAGAAGCCATTAGAGTAGAGAGTAGAGAGCTTGATATTTTGAAATAAGAGTTTGAATTTGAAAATGAAAGTGAAAAGTTGTGATAAGAGATAGTAAATAAATAAATTCTCAAGGGACAGGTTCTCTGGTCAAAAGGTGACTTTTTAGAGACTTGAATGAAGTGAAAAGATGGAGGGAAATTCAAACATTTGAATTCAAATTTGAATTTCAAATTTCTGTACCCTTGTCGACAACGTGGGGGGGCCCTTGTCGACAGGTGTCTCTGAATTTTCATGATTTATTTCTCTTAAGTATTCTAATATATATATATATATTTATTTATAATTTTTAATGTCTATATAATATCTAGAATATTACTAGAATTATAGTATATTCCATAAAATATTATGATACTATTTAAAAATAAATAAAATAATAGTAAAAATATAATAAAATAAAAATAAAAATTTTAAAATTCAAATGACACACCAATTCAAAATCAACCAATCAAACATCCAATCCTAAGCATGCAATTTCAACCAATGTATTATAAACGTGTACCTTTTTCTGAGTCTGTTTCTCTGAATTCGTCGGAGTCGTGAACTGCCGTGAAACACATATTTGAATTATCTGTTTTCTGATCATCATTGCTTGAGGACGAGTCTGAGTCATCTAGAGTAGCGGTAAATGCACGTTTTCCTTTCTTTGCGGAATCATTGTTTATAGGAAGATTTTGCTTATTTGGATGCGGACAGTCTCTTTTGATATGGCCTGGTTCGTCGTAGTTGAAACGTTTGATATAGTTTGGCACTACATTCTGATTACCAAAGTTCTTATAGTTGTTTCTCTTGAGATTATTCATCTTTCTGTATTTCAGAAATTTCCGAAGGTTCTTGGTCATAAAGGCTATCTCTTCATCATTATCGCTGTTTGAGTCTGATCCATCGGTCAATGCATTGAATGCAATTGATTTCTTTTCAGATGCTTTGCTATCTCTTCTCCCAAGCATTTGGACTTCAAACGACATTAGATTTCCAATTAGTTCTTCTATCTTTAAGGTACTGATGTCATTTTCCTCTTCGATCGCAAGTGTCTTTTGATCCCATTCTAGAGTAAGAGAATTTAAGATTTTTCTGACTTGATCTTCTTCCGAAAATACATTTCCCAAGGATATTAGAGAATGCACAATATCCTGAAATCTACTATACATATCTGGAATAGACTTATTAGGATTCATTTTAAATAATTGAAATTGAGTTGTGAGCATGGAAATTTTGGTCTGTTTAACTTTGCTTGTTCCTTCATGAGTAACTTGCAAAGTTTTCCAGATTTCATATGCAGACTTACAAACTGACACTCTATTAAATTCATTCCTATCAAGTGAACAAAACAGAATATTCATAGCTTTAGAGTTATTTTGTGTGACGGTCTTTTGCTCAGTAGTCCACTGTGCAAAACCAGTTGTAGGTTAAAAATATTCAGTCTGTGTCATATTCCAAGTTTCTAGTCCTACAGATTGTAAATATATTTTCATCCTACATGCCCAATATGCATAGTTACTGCCATTAGTGGTGGTCTGACAGTAGATTGACCTTCTACAAATGAACTAGTGACAGAGGTAATAGAACCAGTGTTGGTAGTAGTAACAGTACCAATGTTGGTAGCCATTTTGAAATTTTTCAAAATTCAGATTATGAAACTTTGAAAACCTTGCTCTGATACCAAATGTGAGAAATGCGGATTACGGATCTTAAGGCTAGGATTAACACTAGAGGGGGGGTGAATAGTGTTTTAAGGAATTACTAATTCTTTTTGAGTTTATATTAATTTGAACACAAATGTATGCAATATTCAGACACAGATATGATCACAGAATCAAACACAGATGCAGATATAAAGTAAAAGCAATAAAGGAAAGAACACACCGGATTTTATACTGGTTCGGAGTTACCCTACATCCAGTCCCCCAACACAAGTACGGATTTCCTTTCAAAATCAATTCTTACAATTACACCCTCGATTTCAAGGCCACGAGGTACACCGCTCTAGATTCACAATCCTCTTGGTAGAGATACTTGATTTTACGGGCAACAAGTTCACTCGATTGAATTTCCAAGCTACAATCACACCTTTTCTCGCTCGATTGAATACAAAGAAGTCTATAACTCTGAATAGCACTAGGATCTTGTTGAGATAGTGATAGAGAATCAAACCAGAGATGATCTAGTTAGATTAAATGGTGATTTCGGTAGAGTAATGGTAAAAATGTATTTAAAGAAATGTGGAAGAGGAAGAGGAGTGAAATCAGAGAAATATGATTGTAAATTCGTTTAAAACAGCCCCTATTTATAATAGAACAACAGCCATGTCCATTCGTGAAAGGATATGACGAATAGACACTTCCTTTGAAATTCAAACTTTTGAAATAAACTGTCACCTTGTCGACAAGGGGTCCTTGGGGTTGTCGACAAGCCTAAGTTTTTTTTGGTAATTTGTTTTTCTTTGAAAATAACTTCTATCTTGTATTAAAACTATTTTAAACTTTATAAATATACTTAACTATAGTTAAAATACATAAATAAGTATAGAGAATAATATTTTGGTATATATAAAATTTTACTATAATTTTATATTTAAATCTAAGTATAAATATTAAAAGTTTAATATATTATAACTAAAAGATAGTTTAAAACCAAGGATAATTTGATATTGAAAATAAAGATTATTTTGAGGCTAAAAGTGTTTTAAAACCAGGATAGATGTTTTTGATTTAAAAAGAAAGATTTTGAAATCATTTTGAAAACAAGATATAATTTTGTAAAACATTTGAATAAAAGTTAGTGGATACAAAACAATGTTCCACTAGATTTTTCGTAGGTTCCATCTTACTTAGGGTTCCATACCTTTAACGGGCTCGAAGTGGATTCCATTCCACGAATAAAATGGATTTTAAGATGTCAGTGCTTTTCTAGGAGTTTTAACAAAATTCCTAGCTAAATTACTTATCTTGAAATCTTGAACTCTTGATAATCGTGATACTCATGAGTCTTGAATCTTGATACCTTCGATCTTGAGTTCATCAGTTCTTGAATCTCTATACTGTACAGTCTTCATTTTTTGGTACCTGTATATATATCCTGCATATACATATATATCTAAACAATAATGTTAGTATTTATATTTTATAATCTTATTCTAAGGTTGTTTTCATCAAAACCAACTTCTAAGGGACTAACAAATACATAGGCAGATTTAACCCAACAGACTTCATGATCATCAAAGCAGAAAGCCCGGAGAGATGATTACCCCGATTGGAGATTGATTATATTTGGAACTATGGATGATAGTTGGATGGATTCGGATGAATAGCACTCAAAAAATGGCTAAGTATGGAACTAGCACTCGCCCTAGGAGAGGGATCGGATCGGAATATTCACTCTATAAAAAGAGATCAGAATAGAGGGATCGGAGTAAAGGGATCAGATTGAACAGGATGCTTATAACATAGCTCAATGATGATCGCTCCATAACTCAACAACCTCAAGGCAAATTGAAGTGAAACTTTAGGAACAAGAAGAAGGGACCTTAGGGAGCCTACCCTAGGGATCACATGACAAATAGAGAAACTTAGAGGGATCGGGTATGATCCCTCTATAGAGAACGGCCCCTAATCGGTTTAGTTGAATTTGCACCAACGATCAGTCAATAACTCAAAATCTACAGAAGCTATCGACATGAAACTTGGAGTACAAGCCTATTAAAACACAAGGAAATCACCATACAGATTGCAACTCTAGAGGAGCAACCTAGAGGGATCGACCTCTATCCCTATATAGGGATCGGCCTCTATCCCTATATAGGGATCAGCCCCTATCCCTATTCAGGGATCGGTTTAGTTGAATTTGCAGTAATGATCGGTCAATAATTCAAGGTCCATAAGTGCAATCGAAATGGAAGTTCGAGAGCAAGAAGATAACATCATGGAAGACACACTATAGGGATCGCATTCTATGATACCACCAAAATAGGGATCGGCACCGGTCCCTATTATGGGCTCCGGCGGGCCCCAAACTTTCTGGGCAGGCTTGTCTTGGCTTCAGGGTTCCAGATCCGGGTTTTGAGTAAAATATTTTCACGTCTCTCCTCTAAATATAGCAGGCATGGCATCAACAAAGGGATCTTCTTTCTGCTTTACTTCATCTTCTACCTAGGCTATACTCTGCCATTTTTATTCTTGGATTTCATGGATTTATAATTGTAATCAGCGGTATAAACTAATAAAAGGAGAATCTTTGGAGTGGACGTAGGCCGGAGTTAGCCGAACCACTATAAATCTATATCATACTTTATTTTCTTTCTATTTTGAATTTTATTATTCTTCAATTTATACTCTCTTCATTATATTTCTAAGATCTGTGACTGAATATTAGTGCGTTCACATAACTGGGTATTGGTGGCCATTTTGGTGCTTTCACTGGAAAACCTAGCCTCCGTAGATATGGAGTTTAGATTGGAATCCACTAGAGAGCTTAGATTTGGAGCAATGGTTAGACAATCAATAAAGAGAGCACTACCTGAATGAAGCCACCATAGAGAGAGTCAGGAGGCTTCCTCGGGAGCTAATCAAACATCTATCTACATCAGCAGGGATGAAATGGAAACGATGATAGATGCTATGCAGAAAAGGATGCTAAAAAGACAGGAGGATATGATGTAGAATTTACTTCAACAGGTTGGACGAGCTAAAGCACATAACTAAGGGAATAGAATAGCAGGAGCTGCTAAAAACAACTTAGATCAAGGAGTTGAAGCAGCCGAAGTCACTAGAAATCAGAACCGGGAACATGAAGACGGAGCTATTGGACAAAAGAATGGAATAAAGCAGCCAGAGGCAGTCCCCGACCATCCTAGAGGGATCGCCTCGATCCCAAAGGCTTGGAGGCATTCCCATCGGTTTGGTCAGTCGCGATGCTGGAGGATCTACGGTTGATCCCATGGAGCTTAGTGTGAATCGAAATTTAGATGCACATTCGAATGAATACGTTCCAGAATTCCCTCATGCACTCGAGGGGCAATTCGGAAATGATGATAGGAGACTATCGCCTGATGACAATGATAGGTTTGCAGGGATGATCAGGCGAGCTATGCATGGAGATTATAAACAGGGATCTGGAGGATGTAAATAGAAGTTCATTCACTCCTAATATCAAGAATGCTAGGAATCCATCGGAGTTTAAACTACCAATGCAGGAAGTATACGACGAAAAATTAGACCCAACTATGCATATGAGGAATCAGATATTGGTGGTGGAACAAAAGCGGCCACCGTCCACATAGAATGGAAATAGCAATGGATCTGGATTGGAGTCACAGATCATCATTAGCTGAACATGATGGTAAAGGCCAATTTTAAGACTTGGACTTTGGCCATAATAATAATAAACAACTCTATAATAAGGTGGCTAAGTCACTTACACCTGTACGGGATCAGGACGGTCCCTAGGCATGCTTTGAGATGAGGATGAACCGTTGTGCCTGGAGAGGCACCCTTTGGCTTCTTTAGTTTTTTGGATTTCTAGATGTACAAACTCTTATTTATTAAGTCATTTATGATTCGCATTACTGCGATAAATAAAACAGGACATGATTATTGTCCCGACCGAAGTAACAGGGCGGTAATCGCATTGTGCGAGTACCTTCACCGGAGAAAGACAGAATGGACTTCTACATGGATAAGTCCTTGACCGGAGAGTCGACACAGGAGAATAAAACCTAATAGGATGTCGGGTATGGGTTATGCCTAACAAGGAGTAGGTTGCTTCGCCAGAGAGCTACAGGATCGGCCTACTCAGGTCGCCGAGCATGGATTATGCTTGGCAAGGGTCTGGAGAGACCACGATCGGCCTAGGATATGGGCCAAGACAACAGTTAATGTTTAGGGATACTGAACCAGAGTAAAGGAAGTAATGCCACTTCGTCGGAGAGGGGCAAGATTAGCTTACTCGAACGTCCAGTTCAGATTATACTCGACAAGGACCAGAGAGGTCACGGATTTGGATATCAGCTTCGAACGAATATGGATTTGGATGTAGACTCAGAGCGGTCACGGATTTGGATATGGACCCGGAGTTGTCCTGGATTTGGATAACGACTGGGAGAGGTCAAGGATTTGGATATCAGCTTCGAACGACAATGCATTTGGCAACGAGTGGATTCAGATTGGATAATCTGGCTATCGATGGATTATGGACTTTGAATTTTGGATTTATGGCAATTCAAAACACACCTTCCCATTACAAGGTATGTTTTAGGGTCAAAGTGTTAACCCGCCTTTTCTAAGATAGTATACAGGCGGATTTAACCCTATAGACTTCACGATCATCAAGGCAGAAAGCCCAGAGAGATGGTTACCAGGATTGAAGATCAATTATATTTGAAACTATGGACGATAGTTGGATGGATTCGGATGAACATAACTCAAAAAATGGCTAAGTATGGAACTGGCACTCCCCCTTGGAGAGGGATCTGATTGGAATATTCATTCTAAAAAATGGGATCGGAAAAGAGAGATCAGAGTAAAGGGATCGGATTGAACAGGATGCGCACAACACAACTCAATGATGATCGCCCCATAACTCAACAACCACAAGGCACATTGAAGTGAAACTTTTGAAATAAGAAGAGGGGAACCTAGAAATTTTACCGTAGGAATCGCATGACAAATAGAGAAACTTGGAGTGATCGACTATGATCCTTCTATAGGGATCGGCCCCCACCCCTATTAATGGATCGGTTTAGTTGAATCTGCAGCAATGATCAGTCAATAACTCAAAATCTACAGATGATATCAATACGAAACTTAGAGTAGAAGCATATTACAACACAAGGAACACACCATAGGGATCGCAACCCCAAAGGAAAAACTTGGAGGGATTGGCCCCTATCCTTATTCAGGGATCGGTTTAGTTGAATTTGCACTAATGATCGGTCAATAACTCAAGATCCGTAAGTACGATCGACATGAAATTTGGGGAACAAGATGATAACATCATGGGGGACCCACCATAGTGATCGCATCCCATGATTCCACCAAAATATGGATCAGCATCAATCCCTATTATGGGCTCAGGTGGGCCCCAAACTTTCTGGATAGGCTCGTTTTGGCTTCAGGGTTCTAGATCCGAATTTTAAGCGAGATATTTTCACGTCTTCTCCTATAAATATAGCAAGCATGGCATCATCAAAGGGATCTTCTTTCTGCTATACTTCATCTTCTACCTAGGCTATATTCTACCATTTTTATTCTTGGATTTCATGGATTTGTGACTGTAATCAGTAGTATAAACTAATAAAAGGAGAATCTTTGGAGTGGCCGTAGGTCGGAGTTAATCAAACCACTATAAATCTGTGTCTTACTTTATTTGCTTTCTGCTTTTAATTTTATTATTCTTCAATTTATATTTCTTCATTATAATATTTGAAATCTGTGACTGGATATTGGTGCTTTCACATAACTAGGTGTTGGTGGCCTTTTTTGACGCCAACAAATAGTACATGGATTTGCCGGTTAGTCATGATTACGCATGTAGCATGCATGCACATTATTGTTTATATTTCCTATTTTAACCATTTTGGTTGTAAGAGTTATTTTGCAAAAGATATATTTTAAATGGGTTATCAGTGAGGGGAAAACCTATTCCACTCAATGGTGTTGTCTCACTAAATATCCATAAATCGAGATGATGTATTATTATTTACACAGGCTTTTGTCTGACTCGAAGTTTATGTTTTCCCCTTAAACTCTCGGGTGCCTAATATTTGATTTGAGTAGGTCGGGAGTAAGAGTTTTACAGGTTAAGTAGGTTTTGATGAATAAAGCTTTTAAAGATGTGCAGGAAGCAAAGCTGGCTATGTAATAGTCTATTTATTACTATTATCCGTTGTGTTATGTCAATTGTTGTATGTGTGTGTTGGCAGTAGATGTATCTGTCTATTTAGTAATTCTCATCAACCGAGGGGGCATCTTCATATGCCGCCCTTGGAGTATTTTGTAATAATTATATTTTATCTTTACTTGGGCAATGTTTTGAGATTATGTAATGAATATGAAATATCATCTTTTAAAAGTAATGAGAATGTTTGTTTTGAAATCATGTTTAAAATGTTTCATATTCTTCTGCTTTGATGTTATTGGTACAATTAACACTACCGCATTTTGTCATGAGAAATTAATACTATAGATGATTGCAACATCTGTAGCGCTTAGTTTCGGGCCTCAAAATGGAGGATGTTACAACTTGGTATCGGAGCATAGGTTTATGTAAAACTAAAAGAATTTTTGAACTTAAAAGAGTTTTTAACATAATCTAAATGAATCAGAGAATAAGATTGGATATGCAATAACACTATAGTAACATACTTGTATTTGCTATATATAAGTATATGCTTTATCTCTATTCTCCCTCTCTCTTAGACCGTTTTTACGTATCTTACTAAGGTTCGAATGCAGATTTAAGGGAAGTAAGTTAAGGAGGTAGGAAACGAAGGAGTGAATCTCGGTGGAGGAAGCACTACAACTAATGGAAATGTCAGGCCCAATACTAGAAGGAATCCAGGTCGACAAACAGCTGCAAATGTTGGTGTAGAAACACTACCGGTTGATATATGATTAATGTACTAGTTCTTTGTCCACATGATGCAAGCAGGAGCTGCTGTTGGATTAGTTGGAGGTAATCTGGAGGAGCTAATCAAGAAGTTCCAGTTGTCAACAATTATGCTGTTTTGAGTAGAGACTATGCAAGACTTGGAGGGAAGCCATTCATTGGAATTGAGGATGCCATTGAAGTGGAGAATTGGTTATCTCATTGTGAAAGGATATTTATCGATCTTGATTTGAACGATGAGCAAAAGAGGAGATTGGTGTTCAGGCAACTGCAAGGAGCAGCATTGTACTAGTGAAACGGTGTTGTTGTTAGAGTAGCTGAGGAAACTTTGACTTAGGCTAAATTTAGACGGAGGTTTGAAGAAATATTTATGCTTGAGATCGCTAAGTCAACTCTTTTGAGTAAGTTTACAGGGTTAGTGCAAGGTGATACGACTATGCTGGAATATGCAACAAGGTTTGAGGAGCTGTCCCAATATGGGTATGCTACCGTGGATACAGTGATTTAGAGAAATGAGAAATTCATCCATGGGCTGAGACCTGAGCTTGCAAGGGAAACCTTACCACATCTCAGGGGTCCATGTGATATAGTCCTGGAGATGGCTTTGAAAAATTAATAGATTCTTGCTTTGTCTAGTGACAACAAACCAGCAGAGAATCATGGTGAACAGAATCGGAAGAGAAAGTTCTTTTAGAAAAGGAGAGCTCAGAAGGGTGGAGCTGCTAAGAAAGGGAAGTCTGAGGTTAGGTGTTACAAGTGTGACAAGAAGGGACATTATGCTCATGAGTGCCGAACTAGTAAGGGAAAGAAAACCACTAGAAGGAAGAACATTAAGTGCTTTAACTGCGACCAAGTGGGACATTACAAGAACAAATGTCCAGAAGTGGCAAAGGTAGAAAAAGGAAATGTATTTGCTTTGGAACCGGCTACCTCGAGACCAAGGTGAGGAGAAAGGAAAGACTATGATGGGAGGTACGCTTTTGATTCATGGCTTACCTGTTAGAGTATTGTTTAATACTAGTGCATCACATTCTTTTATATCTCGTTGTTTGGTAGATAGGCTTAACCTAGAACCCTCATACTTAGTTACTTCCTTAAGGTTTATGAATCCGATAGGAGGTATGCAACTCTTGGGATGAGATGTGACCATTTAGAGTTTGAACTATTAGGTCATGTATTTGCCTGTAGTTTACATGTATTTGATTTCGTAGGCTTTGGGATTATTTTGGGTATGGAATGGTTAAATAAATATGATGATCGGATATTTTGCCAAGATAGGGAAATATCACTAAGACACCCTTATAGTAGACCGAATTATATACTCAGTAGAGAATCCAAGTTTTGATGTGTGCGCTTTATTAGGTACAATATATGAGGAAGACGAGCTGAATAGGGTTATTATAGTAAAACAATTTGCAAATTTCTTTGGTCCAGTTACGGGACTAATGCCAAAACGAGCTATTGAGTTTCGAGTAGATCTTGTACCATTAACTGAACCCATAAGTAGACTGCCTAGCAGAATGATACCTATCGAGATGAAGGAGTTAAAGGTGTAGCTGGTGGACTTAGAAGTTATGGATGCAGCGTTTGTGAAGGAACCGGACGGGTCGTTATAGATGTGTATCGATTATCGTAAGTTGAATGAAAAGAGATAAAGAACCGATATCCTTTGTCAAGAATTGATGACTTATTTGATCAGTTGAGTGGAGCTAAAGTATTTTCCAATTGTATTTGGCGATAGTGCTCCATCAATCGAGAGTGGTGGATGACAATATTCCATTAAAGACATTTTGAACAAGATATGGTTCGTACGAGTGGTTAGTAATTCCATTCGGATTAACTAATGCACCAGCTTTCTATGTAGATTTAATGAACTGAATCTTCCCAGAGCATTAAGATAGATTCATGTTGGTATTTATAGATGACATTTTGATATATTCTCGGAATGAGGGAGACCATGAGACTCGCCTTAGAATAGCGCTTGAGACATTGAGACGGCATTAGTTAAAAGTGAAATTTTTGAAGTGTTATTTTTGAAAGAAGGAGGTGAAGTTTCTTGGTCATGTAGTCTCAGAGAAAGGGTTTTCAGTAGATCTAGCTAAGATGAAAGCTGTAAATAACTGAAAGAGACCCGAGATGGTGACTGAGATAAAGAGTTTTCTTGGACTAGATGGCTACCACCGGAGATTCATCAAGGATTTCTCTCATATAGCAGCACCGATAACTAAACTAACAAGGAAGGAAGTGAAGTATGTTTGGACCAATAAATGTGAGGATGCATTCCAGAATTTGAAATATTTATTGGCCAATGCTGTGTCAGTTATTCCAGATAGAAATCAAGATTTGGTGGTATATACTGATGCTTATGGAACAGGATTAGGAGTTGTGTTAATGCAGAGGGGTATAATGATTGCCTATGCTTCACAACAGCTCAGACTGCACAAAGTTAGATATCCAACTCATGTCTTAGAGTTGGCTGCCATAATATTTGGTTTGTTGGTGTGGAGACACTATCTTTTGGGAGAATGATTTGAGTTGTATATGGATCATAAGTCGCTAAGATATTTATTCTCTTAGAAGGGTTAAATATGAGACAGCAGAGGTGGTTAGAGTTTATAGCTGCTTATGATTTTAGAATTGAGTACACACCAAGAAAAGGAAACAATGTTGCAGATGCGCTTACTAGGAAACATCAGAATGCTGTGTTAGAAATGATGTTGGAGTGGAAAGATTTAGAAGCATTGACTACATGTAATGTGCAGTTATGATCGATTGCCAGTTCTAATCAGAGTACCGCAATGTTATCTTATTTGGAAGTTCGACCAGTATTGATCAATAGAATTGCATCTAATTAAAGAGATGATCCACTGGCTGAAAGAATTAGAAGATTGGAAGGTGGAACTGAGATTGATGATTTGAAAGGCTTTCATCTTGACCAAAATGGATGGTTGAGAAAGAAGGGACGATTGTGCGTTCTAGATGTAGGAGACCTAAGGAAAGAAGTACTTAGAGAATGTCATCGATTAAATTTTACTATTCACTTTGGAGGATCCAAGATGTATCACGATATGAAAGGAGTTTCTTTTGGGAGGGTATGAAAAGGGATGTAGGCTTATAGGTAAAACAGTATCTGAATTGCCAGTAAGTAAATGTCGAACATTATAAGCCTAGTAGATTGCTTCACGTTGTAGACATGCCGGTATAGAAATGGGATTCTATATCTATGGATTTCATAAATGGGCTGCCAAAGTCGAATAGAGGAAATGAAAGTTTCTGGGTGGTGGTAGATAGACTGACCAAGAGTGCACACTTTATTCCCGTTAATTCGACAACGACTTCACCTATTTTAGCTAAGTTATTCATAAAGAATATAGTTAGACTGCATGTAGTTCCTAGAAGTATAGGCAGCGATAGAGATGCCTTGTTCACTAGTGAATCCTGGAAGAGTCTACAGGAATTATTATGTACCAAAATTAAGATGAGTACCACTTATCATCCTCAAAAGATGGGTAGACGGAGAGAATCAATAAGGTAGTCGAGGATTTGTTAAGAGCTTGTGTGCTAGATTTGGAGGATCATGGGAAGACCATCTACACTTAGTCGAGTTTTCTTATAACAATAGTTATCATACAAGTATAGGGATGACATCTTTCAAAACTTTGTATGGAAAGCCATGAAAATCTCTAGCCTATTAATTGGAGACCTGAGATAGATTGGTCCTTGGTCTAGATATGGTGAAAGAAGCTATAGAAAAGATTGAGTTGATTCGAGCTAGAATGAAGGAAGCTCAATCTAGGCAGGAAAGTTATGCCAACAAGATAGAAAGACTTAAAATTCTCAGTTGGAGATCATGTTTTTGTCAAAGTGTCACTGATGAAGGTGTAGTAAGATTTGGAAAATCAAAGAAATTGACACCTAAGTTTGTTGGACCATTTCCTATTATAGAAAGAATCGGGAAACTCGCTTGTAGGATAGTGTTACTATACAGTTTGGCAAGAGTCCATAATGTTTTCCATATTTCTCATCTAAGGAAGTGTGTTCGAGATCCAGAAACTATTATCACTCCAACTGCATTGGAAGATTTAGTGGTAGAACTGGACATGACTATAGTCAGACAACAAGTTCGTATCATGGCCAAGGATGAGAAAATTTTAACGAACAAGACAGCTAGACTAGTAAAAGTCCAACGGAGTGACGACGAGAAAGACTGTCTTGGGAGACAGATAACATGATTAGGGACACTTATCCTTATTGGTTTGATGGTATGTTTTACATTTATGCTTATATGTTTGATGTGTGAACGTTAATGTAATTTCGAGCACGAAATTCTTTAAGGATGGGAGTCTATAATACCCCTAATTTTGATTAACATTATTTAAGATAATTAAATAGATAAATTAAAGTAAATAATGTAGAATGATAAGGAGATTGAGATTTGGTAAATATAATGGGTTGAGCCTTAATTAATGAACTAATAGAATTAATTAAACACTAATAAGAAGGAGGATATGCTAAGGATAAAATAGGAATAAGTTATAATTCCTAACACATATCCTTACACTTCTTCTCCCTTATTCACTTCTTCCTTACAAACCAAACTAATAGAGCAAGGGTGGCCATAGCTAAGGGGTTCAAACAAAGAAAATCTTAGGGAATCAAGACCAAAGCTTAGGGGAATCAAATCAAATACAAATCTCAACCTTCTTAAACCATCCAAGGTGAATAATAGTTATGCATCTCTTGTTTTAATTGCTATTTTCAGTTTTAAGTATAAATCCAAATGATTTGATGTTATTATTCCATGTTTTAAAGGATTGAATGATTATATGTTTATTGATGAGTATTTGGATTTATTTATGAAATTAGTTAATAGGTTTAAGTGTGAAAACCTATCATATGATACCCAAATGAATCAAAATTTTAAGATGATGTTAGAAATATTATTTTAGAAGTGTGTTTTTAATTTCATAATTTTCCAAGCAAGTTGGAATTTATTATGAATTTTCTAAGTGGAAAAAATGGATTATTTCGGGTTTTAATTATTAAAAATAATTAAGTACTTTTTTGGGTCCCAAAATTTTTAAAAGAATATCATAAATAAGGTTTTTTATGATTTTTTGGAATTTTTCCTAAGTGTTTAAGATGGATTATAATTTATTTTATTGGAAGGGCTTAAATGTTAAATTAAGATATTATCATAAGGTTAAGAGTTTCTAAAGGTTTTGGAAATGATAAATATGCTCTATAACAGTTTTTGTAAAAGATTTTGGTAGAGAAAATTATTGTCCAATAAGATTTTGACAAATAAAAGGAGTTGGTAGAAAGATGTTGCTTTTATTAGAAAGAAAAAAGTTTTGCTAAAAATTACAATATTACCTTGCCAAGGTCATCGTCGCCGAAGGCATTGGTGCCTATACATTGCCGACTTTGATGAATGCGTAGGATATCACTTCTAAGTATTATGGAACGAATTCACATAGATCGGCGATGACGTCGGTACATATGTCCTCGACTTCGATGGTGTCACATGTACTCCGAGTGTCGACTTCAAACTACTTCATTGTAAGTCATCCTTGTCGACACGGACCTTAAGGCATTGCTACCTATTTTACTTTGGCAATCTAGTTCCTTTTTTCATCCTTACCAACTCTAATCATTGCCGCCTAACTCTTTAAACCATTTTAAAGTAGCTATGTCATCATTGAAATTAATGTAAAATGGCCATAGTAAGGCCACATTTCATTTAAAGCTTTGGCGTCGAAGATTTAAATTCGATACTATGATATGCGATGAGCATGACATCAACTATATAACCTTATATTTTAAATATCTAAGATTTTAACATATTTTATTATTAAAGAGGGGCGACGACCCCTAGTGGTGTGAATGATGCCAAGCTTCATCAAAAGATAACTTTACTAAGTTTTGGCTTCATAGCCTATAGTTTTTGAGAGGCAATGACCTCTAAGTGACTTCGAATTTCATTAATAAAGTTTTATAAATGCATATATCAGGGCATAAATATTTTGGAATAAAGTAAAGGGTTATATTTTCCTCATTTTAAAGTATGATTTCAAGGGTAAAATTATTTGCAAAGGTTTTGTTTTCAAAGAAATAATAAAGGCATGATTTTTACTAAAGAGATAATTGTTCTTATCACTTTTGGACAGATTGTGATAGGATGAATTGACTCAGATATTAGAAAACCAGATGGGACAAGTGTAGGGTAGCGCCCTATACTTCAGCTGTTAGCCCCTAGTTGATATAAGTCTAAAATTCCTATGCGTAGGGATTTGTCACGGGTAAGACTAAAAGTAGGTTTACGCACAAAGAGGAATACATAAAGATAAGATAGGATATAGGTTGGTCTGCAAAACCTTTAGGTTTATAGTAAGCCTAGCAAAACTATGAGATTGATAGATAGTCGAGTAAACACTAGGATAAGTGTATTTAGACAGACCGTCCAGCTTTCTTCTAACAGTCAGTTAGGAAATTTGGTATATCTGGTAGGTCTGAGTCACTACGTAGGTCGGTAGTTACCTTGTGAAAACTAAACATTAAAAGGGTAGTCCATGGATTTGATGGATAGTCATGATTACGCATGTAGCATGCACGCACATTATTGTTTATATTATCTATTTTAACCATTATGGTTGTAGGAGTTATTTTGCAAAAGATATATTCTAAAAGGGATATTAGTGAGGGGGAAATTCGTTCCTCTTAGTGGCATGGTCTCACTATATATCCATAAATCAAGATAGCATATTATTATTAACACCAAGCATTTGGCTGACTCGAAGTTTATGTTCCCCCTTAATCTCTCGCGTGCTCAAAATTTGATTTGAGAAGATCGGGAGTAAGGGTTTTATAGGTTAAGTAGGTTTTGGTGAATAAAGCTTTCGTAGACGTGCAGGAGACAAAACTAGCTATGTAGGAGTCCATCTATTACTATTATCCACTGTGTTAGTCGGTTGTTGTATGTATGTATTGACAGTAGACGTATCTGTATATTTAGTAACTCTGATCAACCAAGGGGAATCTTCATATGTCTCTCTTGGAGTATTTTATAATATTTATATTTTACCGAAACTTGGGCAATGTTTTAGGATTATGTAATGAATATGAAATATCATCATTGTAATGTAATGAAAAGGTTTGTTTTGAAATGATGTTACATTAATTCTTCCCTTTGAAACACTTTCCGATTCAACAGAGTGCTAGTCCTGGAACCTTTCCCTTCAGCTATCGAATGGTGACCAGATTTGACTTGATTTGAGTTTGTATTGATGGAGAGACTAGGATATAATTTCGTCCAGCATGAAAGGAAGAGGAGGCAGCAAAAGATCATGTCTAATTAGGGTTATGGTTGCTTATACAGTGGATACAAAGGAGATAAAAAGGATCCAATCTCATACTTTTTCTCCTTCAAACCGAGCCATCCAAAATCAAGCCCTCCAACACCATAATTGAGCCGCCCATTCTAGTCTATTTCAACTGAAATTCTTAACCCTATTTAAGCCCATAACAAAATATTATACAATTAAATCAAACTTAATTGCTTATCGATATCGTATATCGATTGATATATTTATAACCATTAAAAATATATTTTGTAATATTTATTTCTCAAATCATAATCAAATTTTATAATTATTATTTCATAGATATTAATTAATTTAATTAATTTATAACAATTATAAACTAATTAAATCATTTGGTCAAAGAAGAATTCATCATTTCGGTTGTGTAACTCATCAGGTGTAAATTTGGTCGGCAGTTAATACCAAACTATTCGAATATTAACATTCACACATCATTTAGCGGATGGTGTGACATTTTGGTCAAATTTATCGCTCATTTAATTTCAGTAAAATCAAATTTCACATTGTTAAGTGTTACCCAGTTGTGACTTTTGTTTACACTAATTCTCTTCGTCAAAAGTATATCAATTTGGACTTATGGAATTTGGTAAAGGTCAAAGTTCCAATATCTCCATATTCAACTTTAAAGTTCAAATACAAAGTCCATGGTTCAATAATAACAATTATTATTGACCGAAATGCTCTAGCTAGAGACTTTGATTTTGTGTTGACTCGATTTGACCTTGATTCTAACCCTATATAACTAAGATGACGAATTCTCTCTTAAATCGTGCTTCACTTCTAATACTTCCACTCGACCCAACTATAGTTAGTCGATAGACACCGTGCATCGATTTGAATACAATCAAAATGGAGCTTTCATATTAAAGATTGACAATATTTTCAAGTCGAGAGAACTATGTAAATAAGTCATACGATATTTTTTATTTGACCTTAGTTATATTAACCAACAGAAAACTATTGAGTGAGTTGTTTCATAATTATCCAATAACTCTCAATACGTAACCTCTAGGTGTCCCCCAGCTGTCATGAGTAATACAATGCCCAAAATTTGGAGAGCGTTAAATAATTTAGTCTCAATAGATGCATCGATATCCAGTCTTGATGCATCTTGACTATGAACGTTTAAAATGGTATATTTGTTTTCATTGTGATAAATGATTAATGGTTACAACACTTTGTAACTACTATCATAGAACATACCATTTATGAATTTTCTATTAAATATACTTTTAGTTAAATTAGTTAATTAAGATAACACGTTATATAAAGTATATAACAGAAAGAAAACACCTTTTATTTCAAATAAGATTAGTTATCGAGTTAGATATATGTAACAAATTACAAAGTTGCCCTAGGGCATACCCATAACTCTATCTCTAAATACATTTACAATTTGGTCACTTACGTGTTTATTTGGTCGAGACCGTTTATTGCATTCTAGTAGTATTGAACTCGAAAACAATACAAGACTATGGATATTTGATCCATATAAAATCACATATAAATGTTATATGATGAACGGTTACAGTTCGTAATGTACAATATTTCAATGAAATTAGTTCCTCCAAAATAAGCAAATAAATCATACATGAGATCAAGTATTCAATTTGATTGATTACAATAAAGTTCTTATTGCATTAAATGTAACACTAGACCAAATATAGATCTAAGAACTTGATCGTTGAAATGTCATTTTTATCAGTTTATACAAAGTACAACATATTTCATGTCCTTAAATGTAAAGGATGACCGAGTGTGCTTTTTAAAAAATTCATTGTGATGTTATAGCAAGGGTATTCTTTTGAATGGTTCGACCATTTAGAACGGAAAACGGGTGTAGAAGAGTAGATTTGATTTAAGGTACAGTTGGGATGAAGAGGGTGAATAGTTACTTCTCTTTATAAAGGAACATCGAAAATATGAATTATAATAATAATTAATGCTTAATATAGGAATGAAAATTACGATTTCTATCCGAAATGTATTTTTATATAGAAAATTGTTTTCTATAAGATTAATTTCTTTGAGTTCAAGATATTTGATCAAACGATTCCCCACTGTAAACTAATTGCAGTATATGAAATAAATAATCTATATTACATGAATCATTGATCTTCGAATTCAGTATGCTATTATAGTAATATCGGAAATAGTGGGAGAGTGCCATGTAACACTTATTGATTGCGTAAAATCACGAAAAAAAAAATTGTAAAACATATCGAACGTTATTTATGAAATAATGATTATTTTTGGGTGTTGACTAAAAAATAGACATAGTTTATATTCCAATGTGAATATTATGAATTTTCGTTATGGAATAATACTACATTCTTGTATTTGATTTCAGAACAAAAGTGATGCATTGGAAAATATTGAAGTATCTAAAATTATTTACAGTTATTTTAGGATTATGGACTAAGTCGTAATCATGAGAAATATTTTTTATTATATGATTATTAATCATATGATGCAGGTTAATTATATCTCAAATGATTAAGGGCTATGCACCCATTTAGTGGGAGCGTCATAAGAGTTGAACTCTTCAGATCGATACATATAGATATATGCAATCACAAGTCTATTAATTAATACCAAAGTGATTCCATGTACTTTTTTATGTTAATCGATTAGTTATCACTGATATGGACATGTGTATTTGATAAACATGTAGCATGTCTGTGATAAGCTCATAGAGTATAAAGACGAAAGTAAATAAAAAACATGCAATACAAAATGAAATTTATTTGATTTGATCTAATAGGTGAGTGTATTTGAAAGAGTTTCAAATGTATCTAAAATGAATAAAGATTCAACATCAAAGTTCACTCCTCCCTATAATGTATAATAATGTATAGAAAAGGAGTAACCAAACTTTGTTAAACAAAGCATGGTTAATTTTGGGTGAAGTTGAGTTAAATTCTTCCTATAAGGTGTGTACTTAAGAGTGGTACACAAGGTTAAAATTAATACCATCCAAAGAGTAGTTAACAAAATCATACTAGATATGGATTTATAAGAAACTCATACATATCCTAGACCAAGAAGTTGGCAGGTAGTGCGAGTCAAAAGACTACACGTAATAACTGTACATAAGAGATCTTGTATGAATCGTCCCAGGATAGTTTTGGGAACAATAGTCACTAGATAACTAATTTATGTTATGAACAAAAATATATTGCGAACTAATGCAGAATCAGTTTTATATAAGGCAATTCATAAAATGCTTATGAATGCCCATTTTGTTGCACTGAGAAACAACTTTTGTTTCAAGAGATACCAACTTCATAACAAAGGGATTTCTTTAAGAAATTACTGCTATAAAATGAATTGGATATGATCCAATGAAAAAACTAATTACAAAGGATAAAATGAAATTGATCGAACTAAATGAACACAAATATATTGGAATTTCTAATGAGTATTCTAGTACATTAAAGAGAAACTATGAGTTTCTTGTTAGTGTCAAGAATAAATAATCCTCGGTTGTTTAATTAAACCGTTAAGAATACTGACTCTGTGATATGGTATAATGCGCATATCCGAAATAGATTCCAAATACATTATCAAAATATGATTTTGATAGTTATATCCGAAGGGATATGATCCACTGACCGCAGATGTGTCTTTAGGAGAAAGATAAATGCAGTTGGAATATAGTAAGCCACACTAATATGAATAATACCATGAATTTCAATTGTTGAAATTAACGTAACAGATTCACCATTCATATGCTAAGTTGGTTCGAATTTTAGTCACAAAATTATCGCCTAGTATGACTTTATATTTTGGTATATATGTATTGAAATAAAAAGTTCAAAATATAGATTTAGACTAGACTATTGGACATAACAACAAATATGTTTTGAAGTCAGTGGGAGCAATATTGAGTTTGTGGGTATTTGGATCCAATCCGAGAACGGATACAATGGTATCATTCAGAAAAGCATTAAAATTGAACAAGTGTTTTGATAGATATATCAAATAGTTTGATTATCAATCAAAATGCAAAGGAAGCGTGTGTTCATAAGAAATAACATTAAAAGGTACATAGATATTTGTAAACCATAAGTAAGTACCACAATGTTAATTGTTAACGATATTCTTGTGTTAAAATAAGCGTTATTTGTTTTAATATTCGACGTTGGATTCGTAAATGATGTCTTTTATAGTATAAATAATATTCGAAAAGTCCCAAACGATATACAAGGACACCTTATTAAAATGTTTAATACGGAACATGTAAGATGGATTCCTTATGCATTGGTAATAGGAATTATCATACATGTTATGTTATCTACGATAATATGATTTATTTATGTATTTGATACATGAAGCAAATGTCAAATCCAAATTTATATTGCTAAATGGTTGTTTGATCTATTCTCGTGTATTTATGGAATATTAGAGAATTATTTATATAAACAACGAACTCCTTATAAAGGAGTGTTTGGGCTCAAACTTTCATAAGTGGTATTCAGTATAATATGTCAGTAATAAATTCAAGTTAGGAATCTTTAAGTTGGAAATTTTCCAAATAGAAAACTATGGCTGATTCAATGAAAATGCTAAACATGTCACCTTGAATAGCGTCGTAGTAAAGGCAATGTATATAAATATGAATGCATAAATTTACGACTGAGCTGAGGGTGATTCCGAATGTTGAGAATTCCATGACATTGTTATATGATAACAATGACACAAAACAGTTCATAAAAAAACATAGAGCTCACTAGAAGTTGAGAGATATATGTGAGAAATGCGGATTACGGATCTTAAGGCTAGAATTAACACTAGAGGGGGGTGAATAGTGTTTTAAGGAATTACTAACTCTTTTTGAGTTTATATTAATTTGAACACAAATGTATGCAATATTCAGACACAGATATGATCACAGAATCAAACACAGATGCAGATATAAAGTAAAAGCAATAAAGGAAAGAACACACTGGATTTTATACTGGTTCGGAGTTACCCTACATCCAGTCCCGCAAAACAAGTACGGATTTTTTTTCAAAATCAATTATTACAATTACACCCTCGATTTCAAGGCCACGAGGTACACCGCTCCAGATTCACAATCCTTTGGGTAGAGATACTTGATTTTACGGGCAACAAGTTCACCCGATTGATTTTCCAGGCTACAATCACACCTTTTCTCGCTCGATTGAATACAAAGAAGTCTATAACTCTGAATAGCACTGGGATCTTGTTGAGATAGTGATAGAGAATCAAACCAGAGATGATCTAGTTAGATTCAATGGTGATTTCGACAGAGTAATGGTAAAAATGTATATAAAGAAATGTGGAAGAGGAAGAAGTGTGAAATCAGAGAAAAAATGAATGTAAATTCGTTTAAAACAGCCCCTATTTATAGTAGAACAACAGCCATGTCCATTCGTGAAAGAATATGATGAATAGACACTTCCTTTGAAATTCAAACTTTTGAAATAAACTGTCACCTTGTCGACAAGGGGTCCTTGGGGATGTCGACAAGCCTAAGTTATTTTTGGTAATTTGTTTTTCTTTGAAAATAACTTCTATCTTGTATTAAAACTATTTTAAACTTTATAAATATACTTAACTATAGTTAAAATACATAAATAAGTATAGAGAATAATATTTTGGTATATATAAAATTTTACTATAATTTTATATTTAAATCTAAGTATAAATATTAAAAGTTAAATATATTATAATTAAAAGATAGTTTAAAACCAAGGATAATTTGATATTGAAAATAAAGATTATTTTGAGGCTAAAAATATTTTAAAACCAGGATAGATTTTTTTGATTTAAAAAGGAAGATTTTGAAATCATTTTGAAAACAAGATATAATTTTGTAAAACATTTGAATAAAAGTTAGTGGATACAAAACAATGTTCCACAAGATTTTTGTAGGTTCCATCCTACTTAGGATTCCATCCCTTTAACGGGCTCGAAGTGGATTCCATTCCATGAATAAAATGGATTTTAAGATGTCAGTGCTTTTCTAGGAGTTTTAACAAAATTCCTAACTAAATTACTTATCTTGAAATCTTGAACTCTTGATAATCTTGATACTCATGATTCTTGAATCTTGATATCTTCGATCTTGAGTTCATGAGTTCTTGAATCTCTATACTGTACAGTCTTCATTCTTTGGTGCCTGTATATATATATCCTTTATATACATATATATCTAAACAATAATGTTAGTATTTATATTTTATAATCTTATTCTAAGGTTGTTGTCATCAAAACCAACTACTCAGGGACTAACAATATCCCCCTTTTTGATGATGACAACCTTTGTTTATAAAATATTACTTCTATCCTAATAACTCCCCCTAAAACTAATAACTCCCCCTTAATCTATGCTTAACTATCATATTTTATACTTCTCCCCCTTTGTCATCAACAAAAACAAAGTTTAAATCTATACAACTCCCCCTTAATCTAATACTATATTACATGTGATTATAATGATAGTGTTATCATAAATAATCAACACTTAATTCTAAAACTAAAACTTAGCCCTTAATAACTAACTCTCCTAACTAAGAATCCATATATGATAATATTTATAATAATGATAATGTGAGAATTCAAATATGAGAACACAAATCATTTATTAATTATATAATGTTATATTTACATTTGCGTAGAAAACGTAAGTAAGATCATATACAAATAACGATAAGAAAGAGAGAAAAGAAACTAATGTGTATCCTTGACAATGGGAGATCTATGAACCGAGGAATTTGGGTAGTGGAAACAGAAATTTCCACGTTGTTCGACTAGATTTCCATTCTTGTCAAAACACACTTCGCCAACGCAAACAACTTTGTCGTCATCTTCAGCGTGCTCTTCTTCCATGGGGGCTTCTTCTTCTTCTTCCTCGCTGTCCTCTTGCACTTGAACACTTGAGGATTCTTCATCGATCAAGATGGGATTGGCATGATTGTCCATTAGAAACTTTTGCAAGTTTCTAAGGATTTTGCCTTGCCGTTCTTGTTCTTTGGCCATTCTGATTTGCACCACTTGAATTTCAGTCATAAGTTGCAGTGCATCCTTCAAGGAAACCTTCATTTTCATCATTCGTGCAAGCGTAATTTGTTGAAATGGTCCGGTGGAAGGAGAAGGGAACGAAAAGGTTGAATTTTTGTTTGATTTGGAGGAGGAGGCCATTGTTTTATTGTTTTCAGAAGTTAGAATAGAGAAAGAACAGAAAGAATGAACAAAATTTCGAAATAAGAAGAATATATAACCACCCATTTGAATTTTGGTGGGAAAATTTCAAAAGAAAAAAAAATCGTTATATGTCGACAGAGGTAAAGGAGGGTTGTCGACAAGGTACTTATATTTTTGCTATTTGATTTATTTTAATTTAATTTTAATTATACTTATTATATATTTATATTATATATTTCAGTTATTGAACAAATACCTAATTCTCTTCTTAATTTAGTAAATATAGATTCATTTAAGGGTTTTATTAAGATATCAGCAATTTGATTCACAGAATTGATATAATCGAGAGTAATTACTTCCTTACTTATATTATCTCTGAGAAAATGATGTCTGATATCAATATGTTTAGTTCGAGCATGATGAGTAGGATTTTTGGATAAATTTATTGTACTAGTATTATCACAATAAATTGGTGATTTTGAGATATTTAAACCAAAATCTTTTAAAGTTTGTTGCATATATATTACTTGAGAACAAGCCAAAGCAGCAGAAATATACTCTATTTCAGTTGTTGATCAAGAAACTGTGTTTTGCTTTTTACTAAACCAGGAAACCAGAGAATGCCCCAAAAAGTGACAAGTTCCACTTGTACTTTTTCGGTCTGATTTACAACCAGCATAGTCAGCATCACAGTAAGATATTAATTCAAAAGAATCGTTTTTAGGATAAAATAAGCCATAATCAAAGGTGTGTTTAACATATCTTATGATACATTTTACAGCTTTTAAGTGGGTCTCTTTAGGTTGGGATTGATATCTTACACAGAGACAAACACTATGCATGATATCAGGCCTACTAGCAGTGATATAGAGTAGTGATCCAATCATTCCTCTGTATAATTTTTGATCTACATCTTTCGAGAGATCTTCTTTACTTAGGTACTCATTGGTTGCCATGGGAGTGGGTTTTCCACTTGCAGTAGTCAAACCAAATTTACTAACTAGGTCTTTAGCATATTTTTCTTGACTGATAAAGATACCATTATCTAATTGTTTTATTTGCAATCCTAGAAAGAAGTTTAATTCACCCATATAACTCATCTCAAACTCTTTTGTCATTATTTCAGAAAATTCTTTATTCATTTCAAAATTAGTTTATCCGAAAATGATATCATCTACGTAAACTTGTACTAGTTGAATATCATTTTTATTTCTTTTAGTAAAAAGAGTATTATCTACTTTACCAATTTCAAAGTTTGATTGTAATAAGTAAGATCTTAGTCTATCATACCAGGCTCTAGGAGCTTGTTTTAGACCATATAGAGCTTTCTTAAGTTTGTTGTTATCCCGCCTTTTGGCAAGGCCGTGACACCAAGGACTTGACTAGAGACCGGTGACAGATCGTCTCGGAAATCAGTTAACACACAAGGATCGCTATGGATATCGATGAAATTTGTCCGAGTCCAGATCGGGCTGCAATCGATAAGGCGCGTCAAACAGAGTAGTAGAAACCAACGTTCCAAATTTCGAGGCAATCCGAGTTCGTATGCTCAAGTTATCGTCGTTAGAAAGTGGAAGGATAGTCTTGGCTCGAATCCATCCTAGGGTGGGATCCATCCCTCTTGCTTCGACTCCATCAGCACAGAGGTCCTTGTTCGAATCCATTGGAGTTTTATCCACCTTCGAATCCATCAAACGAGAGTCCTTCGATTCCATACAGTTGAAGGAGCTTTGACTCCACGCCACGATTGTCTTCGAATCCCAAAGACAGAGGATACTTCGTATCGATCAGCCATAACCTTCCACGATCGATACGAAGGAGCACGAATTCGACCGATTCGAAGAAACCACCTCTTCGAATCGATAACTTCGAATCCACCAAGCAAACGCAAATAAAACCCCGGGTACGACTCAGTAAAACTCGGAGATAAAAGAGGGTTGACCCGAAGCATGCGCGCCACGCCATTGTCTTCACGCGCAGGAGGATCGATTCGTGCGAATCGATTCGAACTAAGATCGATTCGAACCAGGCTAGTCAACCAGAAGTGCAATCTTGAATCGATCATAACTTGAGATCTACGCATCCAAATGCTATGAAATTTTCACATAAGCTTGAGCACATGTTGAAGAATGTCCACACCAAATTTCAGCTCCATTAGACAATTTCTTGATCGATTCGAACCAAGGGTCGAATCGATCCCAAAGTGGGCCCGGATCTCCAGATTTCGGCCATGTGGGCCCCCTGACGTACCAGAACTGGTCTCCCCGAATTTTAGGCGAAATATCAGCCTCCTACACCTATAAATAGAGCCCCTGGTCATTCAGAAAAGGGGTCGGATAATTCTAAGTACTGAAGAGCGCCCAGATTCTGCCAGATTTACTCCAGAACACTGCCGCTGCTTTAGATTGAGACTTAGCATATAAATTCAGTTGTATTACAGTATAAAGAATTGTAATCTTCAAGTATCGAGCAATAAAATCATCAAACTTCATAGTGGACGTAGGCAAAACGCCGAACCACTCTAAATCGCTTGTCTTTGCAATTTACTTTATGTTATTTGGAGTTTTTGTTAGATAACCCACAGTTTTAATTTTCATTCTTCACTTTTATCTCTTCAAAAACTTCCGAAGAGTGTTGTGCCCATTTTTGGTACAAACACTTTGGTGCTTTCACTGAGAACAAACCAGCCTTTTTTCTCCTGCTCCTTGGATCTACCATCGATACCGGATTGCACAAATCCAAGAGGAAGATCCAGATCTCTAATTCATAATCCTTCCATTCTATTCAGATTTGCATAAAGTCTAGGAAAAGGATTCATCATTCAAAATGGTTAGCACAAGAACCACTTCTACAGCTGCTGGACAAGAAGGTAGGGATGGGCAGAATCCTGCTCAACAGCAGCCATCCAACCAAGACAATGTCGCTCATTCAGAACCGTCTGGACCAGTCACCAGGCAGGAGCTCCATACGTTGCTCCAAGAGCTAACTCAAAGTCGGCAACAATTGGCCGAACAGTTGCGTGCTAATATTGAATTAACGAACCAACTGAACCGCCAAGGCCGCAGAAGGTCTAGACGAGATGATATCTCCCGATCGTCTACTGAAAGTTCCGCCTCATCGGACTACTATCACAGATCTACCCGTCCTCGATTAGACGGGAGTCATGCACAAACGGCCGGATATCAACCCGCTTTGACTGTTGGACAGTTGAGGGCAGGACCGTCGACCAGCTTTCAGGCCGGGCCCTCAACACAAGGAGGCCCTACTACACAGCATACCGCGGACAATCATGCCGCAGCTGCCACAATAGAAACAAGGGTTGATACCCGAAATCTTTCAGAGCCAAATAATCAGCAACATGGGCGTACTCCTGAACCATACGTCCCAGAAGACGCTGAGCCAAGGAGGCGAAATTTGGACCGTCGACAGCGCCCGGTCTGAACTCGAGCTGTGGAACCCGACCACACCTTAGCTCAGCAAGCTCAAAATGTAGCAATGCCTGACATTTCGACTATGATGCGTCAGATGATCCGCGAAAGCCAAGGTCATACCAACGACGATTGGGGGATTTCTCGAAGTCATACTCCTTTCACGGATGAGATACTGTACGCTGAACCTCCTCGGCGATTTAGAATGCCAACTCTCCCTATGTACGAAGGAAATTCTGATCCCAATCAGCACATATTGAAATATGAATGGTCAATGAGCGCCGCAAGGGCTGACGATGCCGTGAAATGTCGAAGTTTCCCCATCTCACTGGGAGGAATTGCAACAATGTGGTTTACAAGATTACCTCCAAGATCTATCTCTTCATTTGACCAATTGGCTAAGAAATTTGTTGAACAATTTCGCATGCATGTCGCTAGACCCAAAGATGTTAACACCCTGTCCAGTGTTACCCAAGCTCGTGGGGAAACACTAAGGCGTTACTTGGAGAGATTCCATGCGGCATGTGTGGAGATTATCAATCCCAACGATAACTCAATTTTAATGGCATTGACAAAGGGAATTGATCCCGATTCTGAATTTGGAAACTGGTTAGCCGGAAAACCACCCGCATCGTTGGACCATTTCTACTCCAAAGCCGCTCAATTCTTACGGTAAGAGGACGCGAAACAGTCTAGGAAGCAGGACGATGCGAAGCCCGGAAGTGAAGGAATACAAAGCAATGTAGCAGTTAAACAATCCGGTGACAATTCCGGAAAAGTTCAGTTGAACATACAGAACAAGCAAACTCAGCCAAGAGGTAATAATGGTCAGAATAAGAAAAGAGATCCAAATCGAGGTCCACGGCGTGAGGCTCCAATGTTCGATAATTACACACCATTGAATACATCGTTGGAAAATGTGTACCTACAGACTTGCAATACTATGCAATACAAGAAGCCGGCTCCGAAGCAATCATCGGAGAGGCAGATTCAAACAGGGAAGTTCTGTAGATTCCACGAAAGTTATGGCCACAATACCAACGAATGTCGACACTTGCAGGACCTCATTGAGAAGTTGATCAGGGAGAGGAAGTTAGACCAGTTTGTGCGGGCACCGCAGTCTGAGGGGGCGGGCCCCTCAAATCAAAATCATGTACAGAATCCAGAAAGACAGGAAGAACCAGGTCGTGTCGGAGGAAGACTGGTAATTAATGTTGTAAGTGATAATCCTCGTCCAGCGAAGCGAAGCTGGGAAGAAATGAAATCATATAACAACTTAGCTAGACGAACAGACTTTGAGTATGATGATAACTTGGACAATAAACCTTCGACCAGACGAAAGAGAGCGATAATTAACGACATCACTTTCCGAGACAACGATATTGATTATGTCGGAAGCCCGACTATTGACCCACTCGTGATATCGGCACAAGTAGGTCCAGCTTGGATGAAGAGGATACTGATTGACTGCGGGAGCTCTGTGAATATCCTTTTTATACATGCTTATAATCAAATGAGGTTGAAAGCCAGGGATTTGGAACCTTGCCAAACTCACCTCCATGGATTCAACGGTAGCGCTACCATACCTATTGGGATGGTGAAGTTACCAGTTAGGTTGGGATCCAAGGAACATAGGAGAGTTCAGACATTACAGTTCGCTGTGTTGAACATAGTCTCGCCATACAACGCTTTCTTAGGACGACCTGCCCTTGCTGAATTCAGAGCCGTAATTGCCCCGTGGTGCTTAACTTTAAAGTTTCCTACTGTCAACGGAGTCGGAGTCGTCCAGGGAGACCAGGTTGACTTAAGGACAATCATTCGCCGAAATCGAGTCGCCCGATTACGCAACGCCGAGGATCGACTTAAAACTTTCGAACGCAATAAGATTGTCATTAAAAAAGAATATCCGGCACTCCCACACGCAAGACCAACATGGAGAGGGTCACACGAAATTAAGCAAGAACTCGGGGATGGTACATTTAAGTTAGCAGCCGTTGATGGTCTAACTTTACCAAGGGCCTGAAATAGCGAAAGTCTTCGTCGCTACTCCAAATAACAGGCTATGTTTATTTATTTAGTTTAAATTCTATTTTAAATTTTGTTTCTGCATTTCGAAATTAGAATTTGTAATAAGGCAACTGACTTTGCCATGTTTTCTTATTTCAGCAATAAAATGCCATCTCTTCGAGCCAGAGCTGTGATTCATTAAATACAATGTACAACATCACGATGCACGAAGAGCTAAATTCCATCACACAATGGGATTTATTCAAGTAGGGAGTGGCTATGAAGCAATCAACCACTCACTAAATGAAACCCGAGCTCGGGGGCAAGCCATCACATCAGGCCAGAAATGGGTTGATACACGACAACCCTTCACTTAACTCTGTACTCCCAGAGTGCGAGGCGGAGTACAAACTTTTTACTTAACTCCGTACTCCCAGAGTGTGAGGCGGAGTATAAACATTTTCCTAAATCCCAGAGTACTCCGAGAGCGCGAGCTGGGTACAAACTTTTTACTTAACTCCGTACTCCCAGAGTGCGAGGCGGAGTATAAACATTTTCCTAAATCCCAGAGTACTCCGAGAGCGCGAGCTGGGTGCAAACTTTTTACTTAACTCCGTACTCCCAGAGTGCGAGGCGGAGTATAAACATTTTCCTAAATCCCAGAGTACTCCGAGAGCGCGAGCTGGGTGCAAACTTTTTACTTAACTCCGTACTCCCGGAGCGCGAGGCGGAGTATAAACATTTGCCTAACTCCGTACTCCCAAAGTGCGAGGCGGAGTATAAACATTTTCCTAACTCCATACGCCCAGAGTGCGAGGCGGAGTATAAACATTTACTTAACTCCGTACTCCCAGAGCGCGAGACAGAGTATAAACATACGTCAACTCCACGCTTATCCCTGACACTGGGGGCAGAACCATAACACACAACAAGTTGAAGACAAAAAGGGAATAAATTTTCATTTCCACTATCAACAAAAAGAATCTGATTACAAAGTGTTTCAAAAAGTTTCTGCTAGTGGGAGCCGAATCCACATCTATACACGGCTATAGAAACATCAACAAAATACTACCCCGCACAAAAGAAAGTTAAAGAAAGAGTTCAATCTTTCTTCTTCCGTATCTTCTTCTTCGGGGTAGCTCCACCAGATCCGCTGCCCGATTTTCTCCTCACCCGCTTACTCTTTTCAGGCTTGTCCTCCGGCAGTGATATAATGTCAACGTCTTCCTCAGAACTGGAGGCGACGGAAATTCTTCTAGGAGGTCGAGCTGGAGGCATAGGAGTAGTAGCAGGAGGAGGGACATGAGCAGCTTCAATCACTACAGTACCGCCCGGTGAAATCACCATTAACGGGGCAGGCTCGGGCGGATTCATACCAGCATTCCCTGCTGCCATCTCGGCATCAATCTCAGCAATAATGTCGTCCTCACGGGATACTTGGGCCGCATCGGATGTGCCAATAGCTAGCATAGATGAACTAACGGCCGGAGCAGCCCCACTCACAGCATCGGACGGGTTGACGGAGGGATCGATGGGTTCATTGAGAAGCTCCTCGATCATTTGAGCGCTGAAAGAAAACATGTTTGCATCTCCCTCTTCGCCAACCAAGGTAGAATTCATGATGGCTTCAGTAACAACAGCCCCTTGCGTTTGATATGGAACTGATAGTGCAAGAGGCGCAGAAGCGACGACTTCAGTCACTGAAATGCGACAAAACGAAGATTGTTAGCCAAGTGCGTTGCTTAAGGTTCTTCACAACTAAAATGCAGGACGCATTCAAATACCTTCCTTAGTCTGGACCGGAACATGGACAGAAGCATCGGCGGAAGATAATAGCGGCTGGTCGGGGTTATATGCAGGAACGGACTGGGGATCTACCGCACCAGTGGTTTCGGGCAGTGTTGGAATTACAGCTTCAACGCTTGCCTCGTAATGCACGATCCCCGAGCCTTCACCTGTCTCTAAAGAATGAACACCGAGCTTTTCTTTCGCCACCGAGATCACCGCCTCATGAAGGACTTTCCTCTCCTCCTCGGTAAGCAGACGCATCTCCAGCTCAAAGTCATCAAGTGTTTCATCTGGATGCGCTGCTCTCTTTTCATCCACTAGCCGGGTCCAGGCGTTGTACAGGATCATGGAGTCATCTCCCAGCCACGCTAAATTTCTATGCTCCAGAACATTAGCGTTGTACGTGACCAAGAGATCATCAAACTCAGCATCAAGCCTGGACCTCTCCTCCAAAATCTTTTCTTGGATTTCTGCTTCCGCAGACTTAGTCTTGACCGCCGCCGCAGCAAGTTCGGCCCTAAGAGATACTGCTTGGTCGCAAGCCTCTTGTGCAGTGGCGTTCGCGTCATCTTTCTCCTTCACCATTTCGGCAAATTTGGCCTTGAGCTCGTTCAACTCTTTAACGGCTAAGTCTCGCTCAGCTGCAATGGTGGTGTTGCGGTGGCCCATCTCCTCTACCGTGGCGCAATGTTCTTGTTGCATCCTAGCCATTTTGGCCACGGCGTCCTCGTGCTTCTGGAGAGCTTGAAGTTCAGAATTCCGGGACGTCTCCATTTCAGATTGAAGAACTTCAATGACGCGTTTCTGTTTAGCAATTTCAGCATCACGTTCAGCGATAATCTTCGCCCGGTCAAAAGCTACTCTAGAAGCCTTCACGGCTGCCTTATACTGAGCGTAGAAATCGCGGATATAACTATGAGCAGTGGTCTCAGCATCCGAGGGAATTCTTTTAAGGTTAGGAGGGAAGACATAGCCATCCATGCAAATTTCAGGGAAGTCATTTTTCATTTGGGCGAGTTTAGCGGCACCCTCACTTGTCAACTCAGCCGGAGCTTGTTCTATTATAGCGGCTGCTGTCGGTTCTATTCTTGGCCGCTGAGTATCAGGCTGAGAAGATTGAGAAGGCGGCTGCTGCTGATGAGAAGGCCCTGGAAGGTCTACTGGGGCCCTAGGAGGCGAAGGAGAGCGAGATCGAGATCGGTGCTGGTATCCCCGATCCCTGTCAGAATAATCATGGCCAGAGCGGCCACGCGAGTAATCTCTATCCCTATCATAGCGGTCTTGACTTGAATAGCCTCGCCCGCGATCCCTATCTGACTCTCTCCTGCGGGAATCATAGAATGGAGAAGATTGGCGCACATTTCGAAGCCTATCCAGAGTGGAGCCACGTCCTGACATCTCACCTGCGATAAGAAAGAATTACGAATTAAGATCCCATAAAGTAGTGTTTACTATGCAAAAGTCATGAAGTGCTGTGGAAGTGTGTGTAAATGTGTAAACCCCCAAACCGACCGGAAGTGTTGACTGCACTTAAAGGAAAGGGCTCGTTCATGTTTAGGACATCTTGAAATTCCTCCAACCCAGGATTATGAGAAATCGATATATAATCTGGGATGGAAATATCGTCAAGCCCTTTGAAAATGTCTCTCGAATGAGAAGGGGCGGCCTCAGAAATCATAACTCCGGAAATGGGAGGAGACACATCCACAGATTTCCACCCCTTAGACTTAAGTTTTTTGGAAACGGCGGCCTTGCCTTTCCGTCTTTCTCCCGACTCCTCCAAGTTTCCCGAGAGGTCAGCCATCGGCTCCGAATCCGTGTGGGTTCTTTCTTCGTCACTCGCCTCGATTATTCTGATTCCGAGTGACTTCTTCACCTTTCTCTTCTTGGTTTTCTTCTTATCTTCCTTCTTGGAGGCGGGCTTTGCCAATCCCTCGACGACTATACTTTGATTGATGTCGATCAAACCAAGAATTCTTAAGTTATAATCGTTCAGCACCGAGTCAATATGTCTCAACTCGCTTGGAACTTCTTGAAGACTTCGGACGATACCCTTGAAACGCCCTCCATCGGGTCTGGAGATAATGGCTGTAAAGGGAATGAAATGTCAATTTTAATACCAAAGAGCTATTGGTCAAGAAAACAGGTTAAGGCGCTTACGTCTAGACAACCATCGCCTAGCGAAACCCGGAGGGCACCGAACATAGAACCACTCGTTCTTGAAATAACTCAGTCGGGTCCAAGCTCCAACTACAACTTGGCAATTCCTAACTGCCTCCAGAAATGTAAAAGACGGGCTATCACCCCTACTCTTGAAGTTAAATATGTGTCTGATCTCGGTGGGCCTTGGCGGGCGAAAGAGACAGTCCATAAATATGACAAAGGCACTGTTCAGCAACGCGTGCTCGTTGAGATGAAGTTGCGAAGGAGCAATTCCTAGGTATGATAGCATCCCTCTGATATATTGATTGAAAGGAGGAAGAGTTCCGGCCGCACAAGCATGGCGGTAGAAAGCAGTATATCCATCGGGCGGATTGTGCGGTCTATCGTCAGCACTAGGTAATAACACATCATCCAGAGATATGTTATGCTTCAAGTATATTCGGCCCAACAAAGATTCGGAAATGTTGGATGGGACAGAGTCGACAGGGTCCTCGATAAATATCGCCTCCGGTAACTCGTCCGAAGCCGGGTCGATTACGTCGGCAGGAATATCGGGAATCTCAAGCACTGGAGGAGTCAAGCTCTGTACCTCTTGTTGTTGGGAGCTCGAAGATTCCATAATTAACTAACTCATCAGAAAGCAACGTTAAGTTCGTAAACAGCCCGTGCATGCCCCAGTGCAGTGTGTATGAAAGTGTTGTGCAGTACAAGTGTTGTGCATTACTTAAGCAGATTTAACAGATTGAAACAAGATGTTCATACAACAAAACTTGGGGATTTGAGAATGAAAGTAACCGTCATCGCTGACCGTCACCTCCACACCATCCAAACGATACTGACCACTCCAAGTATAAAACAGTTGTGTTATTGGTTAAGTCATAGTTCCATCAACGAGCTTCAAAAGAAATTCAAGTTTAAATCTTTCAGTCAAGTTCGATTATGCAAGGTCGAATCTCGTCGGAGTCAAGTATGCTAAAGTTCATTATGTTCGTCAGAGTACAAAACTTGAAGTTGGTCGTAGTTCGGATAATGGAGCAAATCAAAAGAGTAATGGTATCAGAGGACGAAGACGTTCGAATCCATCGACTTCGAATCGATAAGAGTCGAATTGATGGAGTTTGATTCCAGATACTTCGAATCCATATGGTTCGACTCGATGTAACTTTATGATAGAGGAGCGCTTCGAATCCATGGCTCCACATTACTTCGAATCGATCAGTATTCAATTCCTTCGAATCGATCTAGATAACATCACTTCGAATCGATCAAATCGATACCCTTTCCCTCCAAGTCATCGATTCGAAACCTTGCCCACGAGATCGATTTGAACCGGTCATTCCTGGATCGATGCGAAGCAATGGGAGACGACACTCTAATCGCTGTAACACGAATGGCATCACTCCTCGACTCCATCGAGTCGACCCATTTCATTCAGATTTCGTCACTTCTCAGAATTTTCTAAGGCGAAGATAGTTCTATTTTCCCCATCTCGAATCGATCCCTTGAGTACCTGATTTGATTACGAGTGGAAGCGTGGACGAGTTCGATCGATTCGTGGTAGGAACGTCAGTTATAGCTCTGGGAAATCGATTCGAAGAAACAGCTGAAGCAACAGTAAAAAGTAAAAAGTGAGAAATGAATAGGACCCCGATATATTTAAGAGAAATAAGACGATTCGCCTCCCGGTACAACTGACCGGCTTTAACAGGTAAGGGCATCGACTCGATTCGTTACGGTGACTTCGAATCGATTATAACCCACCACTTCGAATCCATCTCCTGCGAATCTTATTGCACGATCGAATCCATCTCAACAACATCGATGCGAGACAACATTGACTCGAAGCACGAACCCCACGAACCATCGTTTCGAAAGGACATCGGTTCGAGCATTCACGACTTCGACTCCACCAACTCAGAGAACTTCGAATCCACACAGTTTCGATTCGAAGAACCATCGATTCGAAGCAGTCAACAGAAGATGAACCTGGGTCACTGTGCCCCATCGATTCGAAGTGCCTACTTCGAAACCATCAACTCGAAGCGGATCAAGAAACATTGCTTCGAATCCATCAAATACCATCGATCAAATGGACGAATCGTTTCAATATGAAAAATTGCTTGTCCACTCTTTGTACCGGTTCAGGAGAGGATCAATACAAGAGGATGATCATAGGCAATCATAAAAGCGATGTTTTAACCCGAGTCTCAAACCGGTTCAGGAGAGGACCGATGCAGATTTCGATAGCAAACCAAACTGACAACGACTTGCGATCACGCAACGTTAACCAAAGTCAAGATAATACACGTATGCACGTATTTCTGACTAATGTTTGGTCTTTATCATTTACAGGGATCAAATGTTCATCTCGTCATGACTCAAAAACCTAACAGCCAGTCACAATTATACGACGGTCGATTACTGCGATACAGAATGCGACTTTCGGTAAAGCATGTCATAGCTGTCCAGTGAGAGATTGCAACTTTTCAAAGCACGTCATGTTTACACAAGACATACTTTGGGGGGAAAATGTTATCCCGCCTTTTGGCAAGGCCGTGACACCAAGGACTTGACTAGAGACCGGTGACAGATCGTCTCGGAAATCAGTTAACACACAAGGATCGCTATGGATATCGATGAAATTTGTCCGAGTCCATATCGGGCTGCAATCGATAAGGCGCGTCAAACAGAGTAGTAGAAACCAACGTTCCAAATTTCGAGGCAATCTGAGTTCGTATGCTCAAGTTATCGTTGTTAGAAAGTGGAAGGATAGTCTTGGCTCGAATCCATCCTGGGGTCGGATCCATCCCCCTTGCTTCGACTCCATCAGCACAGAGGTCCTTGTTCGAATCCATTGGAGTTTTATCCACCTTCGAATCCATCAAACGAGAGTCCTTCGATTCCATAAAGTTGAAGGAGCTTCGACTCCACGCCACGATTGTCTTCGAATCCCAAAGACAGAGGATACTTCGTATCGATCAGCCATAACCTTCCACGATCGATACGAAGGAGCACGAATTCGACCGATTCGAAGAAACCACCTCTTCGAATCGATAACTTCGAATCCACCAAGCAAATGCAGCTAAAACCCCAGGTACGACTCAGTAAAACTCGGAGATAAAAGAGGGTTGACCCGAAGCATGCGCGCCACGCCATTGTCTTCACGCGCAGGAGGATCGATTCGTGCGAATCGATTCGAACTAAGATCGATTCGAACCAGGCTAGTCAACCAGAAGTGCAACCTTGAATCGATCATAACTTGAGATCTACGCATCCAAATGCTATGAAATTTTCACAGAAGCTTGAGCACATGTTGAAGAATGTCCACACCAAATTTCAGCTCCATTAGACAATTTCTTGATCGATTCGAACCAAGGGTCGAATCGATCCCAAAGTGGGCCCGGATCTCTAGATTTCGGCCATGTGGGCCCCCTGACGTACCAGAACTGGTCTCCCCGAATTTTAGGTAAAATATCAGCCTCCTACACCTATAAATAGAGCCCCTGGTCATTCAGAAAAGGGGTCGGATAATTCTAAGTACTGAAGAGCGCCCAGATTCTGCCAGATTTACTCCAGAACACCGCCGCTGCTTTAGATTGAGACTTAGCATATAAATTCAGTTGTATTACAGTATAAAGAATTGTAATCTTCAAGTATCGAGCAATAAAATCATCAAACTTCATAGTGGACGTAGGCAAAACGCCGAACCACTCTAAATCGCTTGTCTTTGCAATTTACTTTCTGTTATTTGGAGTTTTTGTTAGATAACCCACAGTTTTAATTTTCATTCTTCACTTTTATCTCTTCAAAAACTTCCGAAGAGTGTTGTGCCCATTTTTGGTACAAACATTTGTAAACATGATTTGGTAATTTTTCATCTTCAAAAAGTGGTGGTTGTTCAACATATACTTCATCTTTTACAAATCCATTTAAAAAGGCACTTTTAACATCCATTTGAAATTATTTGAAATTATTATGTTTTGCGAAAGCAAGTAGAATCCTAATGGCTTCTAATCTTGCTACGGGAGCAAAGGTTTCGTCACAATCTATACCTTCTTCTTGACAATAACCTTGGGCGACTAATCATGCTTTATTTCTAACGACCTCACCTTGTTCATTCATTTTATTTTTATAGACCCATTTAGTTTCAATTATAGTTTTATCTTCAGGTCTAGGAACAAGTTCCCAAACTTCATTTCTAGTGAATTGATTTAGTTCTTCTTGCATAGCCAAAATCCATGAATCATCAGTTGATGCTTCTTTTGGATTTTTGGGTTCAATAGTTGATATAAAGGCTACATTGCTCATTTTACTTAGTTGATTTCTAGTTGTAACAACAGATTGCATATCTCATAGTATATTTTCTATAGGATGATCTTTTAAAAGTTTAATCTTTTTATTAGGATGATTAATTTCATTATAAGTTTCAGTTGACTCCTAATTTTGAGTAATTAAATCCTCTTCATCATTTGTATCTTCAAAAATTTTGAGATTTTCATCGAATGAAACATGCATTGTTTCTTCGATGGTGTTAGTTCTTAAATTAAACACTCTGTATGCTTTACTTCTATTAGAATATCCGATAAAGATCCCTTTGTCGGATTTAGGAGCAAATTTATCTAAGTTATCTTTTGTATTTAAAATAAAACAATTACTTCCAAAATTTCTAAAATAAGATACCTTAGGTTTCTTTCCGTGAAGAAGTTCATAAGATGTCTTATCAGTTAAAGGTCTAATTAAAATTCTATTTAAAATATAACAGGCGGTAGCAACTGCTTCTGCCCAAAAATATTTTGGTAATTTACTATCTGAAAGCATAGTTCTCACACACTCTTGAATCGTCCTATTTTTACGTTCTACTACTCCGTTTTGTTGTGGAGTTCTTGGAAACGAAAAATTGTGAGTTATTCCCTTTTTATTGCAGAATTCCTCAAACTTTTCATTTTCAAATTCACCACCGTGATCACTACGGATGGTTATAATTTTTACAGAAAGTTGATTTTGAATCCTTTTTGTAAAGTTCTTAAAACTTTCAAAAGTATCACTTTTATGTTTCAAAAATATTGTCCATGTAAATCTAGAATAATCATCTACAATTACAAAAACATATTTACAGTGATTTATTGACTAAATTTGAGATGGACCAAATAAATCAAGATGAAGTAATTCAAGAGGTTTTGAAGTTGAAATCATATCTTTTAATTTAAAGGAACTTTTTCTAAGTTTTCCTAATTGACATGCATCACATAAACTATCTACTTTAAAATTCATTTTAGGGAGACCTCTTACTAGATCATGTTTTGACAGTCTAGATAAGAGTTTGAAATTCAAATGCCCAAATCTCTTATGCCAAATCCAAGGGTCACTTGTATTTGCCAAAAGACATAGGTTATCATTTGAAACTTTCATACTAAGAATATAAATATTCTTTTTCCTAATTCCCTCAAATATTATGGTTGAATTATTATCTTCAATGTGACACTTATCTTTTTCAAATTTAATTTTATATCCTTTATCGCAAAGTTGACTAATACTTAGCAGATTATGTTTCAGATTCTTAACTAGCAAAACATTAGTAATAATAGGAGTTTCAGAGTTACCGACATTGCCGATGCCAATCACATATCCTTTTGAGTTGTCTCCAAAGTTAACCAGTCCTCCGTCTTTGTATATTATATCATTGAGCATATCCGGATTACCAGTCCTCCGTCTTTGTATATTATATCATTCAACTGACACTATGTCGACATAGTGCCTAGGGGCATGTCGACATCCCTCAGCCCAAGTTGATATTTTGAATTTTTATAAAAAATAGTATTTATCTTATATAAAAACTATTTAAAACTTTATAAATATACTTGAATATGGTTGAAATTCATAAGTAAATATAAAGAACAATATATACATAATTTAACTATAATTTTATATTTAAATCTAAGTACAAATATAAAAAAATAAATATATTATTTGAAAAGACATTTAAAATCAGGAGTAATTTGACTTTGAAATTAAAGATGTTTTGAGGCTAAAATTATTTAAAATCAAGATAGAGAGTTTTGAATCTTTTAGAAGGAAAGTTTTGAAATCATTTTGAAAACAAGATAATTTTGTAAAATCATTTGAATTAAAATTAGTGGATACAAAACAATGTCCCACTAGATTTTTGTAGGTTCCATCCTACTTAGGGTTCCATCCCTTTAATGGGCTCGAAGTGGATTCCATTCCACGAATAAATTGGATATTAAGATGCCAGTGCTTTTCTACGAGTTTTAACAAATATTCCTAATAAAAAAATCTTAACCTTGAACTCTTGAACTCTTGATAATCTTCTTGATACTCATGAGTCTTCTATCTCTATGTCTTGAATCTCTATACTGTACAGTCTTCATTCTTGATACCTGCATGGTTAGATCCTGCATATACATATATATCTAAACTTGTAATGTTAGTATTTATATTTTATAATCTATTCTAAGGTTGTTGTCATCAAAACCATTATCTCATGGACTAACAATCTCCCCCTTTTTGATGATTACAACCTTTGTTTATAAAATATTCCTTCTATCCTAATAACTCTAATTAACTCCCCCTTAATCTATGCCTAACTATCCTATTTTATACTTCTCCCCCTTTGTCATCAACAAAAACTTACTCTAAACTAGATAACTCCAAACTATATAACTCTATATAACTCCCCCTGAAACTAAGACTACATTACTTGTGATTATAATGATAGTGTTATCATACATAATCAATACTTAACTAAAATATAATCCTAAACTATTAACTATCCTAACTAAGAATTCACAATAATACTAACACAAATAAGAATACGATTTTATTTATTACGAGTATGGTTGCATTTACATTTGCGTTTGAAAAACATATAAATAACAATGGAAAGAAAGAGAAGAAACTAATGTGTGTTTCTGAACATAGGAGATTTATGAATTGAACAGTTTGGATAGTGGAAATAGAAATTTCCACGTTGTTCGACAAGATTCCCATTTTTGTCGAAACACACTTCTCCAACGCATACTACTTGGTCATCATCCTCCTCGTGTGCTTCTTCCATTGGTTCTTCTTTTTCGTTGCTGACCTTATGTTCTTGATTGAGTGAAGAGTCTTCATCGATCAAGATAGGGTTGGCCTGGTTATCCATTAGGAATTTTTGTAAATTCCTAAGAATCTTGCCTTGCCTTTCTTGCTCTTTCGCCATATGAAGTTGAGTCACTTGAATTTCAGTTAACATATGAAGAGTATCCTTCATAGACTCCTCCAATTTAGTTACACGTGCGAGAGTAGAGCATTGGAATGGACCAGAAGAAGGAGAGGGGAATAAGAAAGTTGATTTTATGTTTGATTTAGAGGAAGATGCCATTATTTTATATATTTTAGAATAGAAAATGAAGAGAAAACAGAGAGAATGAATAAGAATTCGAAATAGAGAAGAATATATAACTAATTTTTTGAAATTTGGTGGGAAAATTTTAAAAAAATAAAAACGTTATATGTCGACATGGGTCTAGTGGGGATGTCGACATGGTCCTTGAATTTTTGCCTTTTTTAATTTATTTTGAATTAATTTTAATTGTACTCGTTATTTATATTTTATATTTCAGTTAATGAGCAAATACCTAATTCTCTTCTTAATTTAGTAAATGTAGATTCATTAAAGGATTTTGTTAAAATATCAGCAATTTGATTTTCAGAATTGATATAGTCGAGAGTAATTACTTCTCTACTTATATTATCTCTGAGAAAATGGTGTTCGATATCAATATGTTTAGTTCGAGCATGATGAGTAGGATTTTTAGATAAATTTATTGCACTAGTATTATCACAATAAATTGGCGATTTTGAGATATTTAATCCAAAATCTCTTAAAGTTTGTTGCATATATATTACTTGAGAACAAGCCAAAGCAGCAGAAATATACTCTGCTTCAGTTGTTGATAAAGAAACTGTATTTTGCTTTTTGCTAAACCAGGAAACCAGAGAATGTCCCAAAAAGTGACAAGTTCCACTTGTACTTTTTCGGTCTGATTTACATCCAGCATAGTCAGCATCACAGTATGATATTAAATCAAATGAATCATTTTTAGGATAAAATAAGCCATAATCAGAGGTGTGTTTAATATATCTTATGATACGTTTTACAGCTTTTAAGTGAGTTTCTTTAGGATGAGATTGATATCTTACATAGAGACAAACACTATGCATGATATCATGTCTACTAGCAGTGATATAGAGTAGTGATCCAATCATTCCTCTATATAACTTTTGATCTACATCTTTCGAGAGATCTTCTTTACTAAGGTACTCATTGGTTACCATGGGAGTGGGTTTTCCACTCGCAGTAGTCAAACCAAATTTACTAACTAGGTCTTTAGCATATTTTTCTTGACTAATAAAAATACCATTATCTAACTGTTTTATTTGCAATCCTAGAAAGAAGTTTAATTCACCCATATGACTCATCTCAAACTCTTTTGTCATTATTTCAGAAAATTCTTTATTCATTTCGAAGTTAGTTGAACCAAAAATGATATCATCTACGTATACTTGAACTAGTTGAATATCATTTTTATTTCTTTTAATAAAAAGAGTATTATCAATTTTACCAATTTCAAAATTTGATTGTAATAAATAGGATTTTAGTCTATCATACCAGGCTCTAGGAGCTTGTTTTAGACCATATAAAGCTTTCTTAAGTTTGTACACATGGTTTGGAAAATTTTCATCTTCAAAAAGTGGTGGTTGTTCAACATATACTTCTTCTTTTACAAAATCATTTAAAATGCACTTTTAACATCCATTTGAAATAATTTGAAATTATTATGATTTGCGAAAGCAAGTAGAATCCTAATGGCTTCTAATCTTACTACAGGAGCAAAGGTTTCGTCACAATCTATACCTTCTTCTTGACAATAACCTTGGGCGACTAATCGTGCTTTATTTCTAACAACCTCACCTTGTTCATTCATTTTATTTTTATAGACCCATTTAGTTCCAATTATAGTTTTATCTTCAGGTCTAGGAACAAGTTCCCAAACTTCATTTCTAGTGAATTGATTTAATTCTTCTTGCATAGCCAAAATCCATGAATCATCAGTTGATGCTTCTTTAGGATTTTTGGGTTCAATAGATGATATAAAAGCTACATTACTCATTTGACTTAGTTGATTTCTAGTTTTAACAATAGATTGCATATCTCCAAGTATATTTTCTATAGGGTGATCTTTTAAAAGTCTAATCCTTTTATTAGGATGATTTAATTCATTATTAGATTCAGTTGACTCTTTGTTTTGAGTAATTAAATCCTCTTCATCATTTGTAATTTCAAAATCTTTTAAATTTTCATCAAACGAAACATACATTGTTTCTTCGATGGTGTTAGATCTTAAATTAAAAAATCTATAAGCTTTACTTCTATTAGAATATCCGATAAAGATTCCTTTGTTGGATTTAGGATCAAATTTATCCAAATTATCTTTTGTATTTAAAATAAAACATTTACTTCCAAAAATTCTAAAGTATGATACCTTAGGTTTCTTTCCATGAAGAAGTTCATAAGGTGTCTTATTAGTTAAAGGTCTAATTAAAATTCTATTCAAATATAACAGGCGGTAGCAACAGCTTCTGCCCAAAAGTGTTTTGGTAAATTACTATCTGAAAGCATAGTTCTTGCACACTCTTGTATCGTTCTATTTTTACGTTCAACTACTCCGTTTTGTTGTGGAGTTCTTGGAAATGAGAAATTGTGAGTTATTCCCTTCTTATTGCAGAATTCCTCAAACTTTTCATTTTCAAATTCACCACCGTGATCACTACGTATAGTTATAATTTTTAAAGATAATTGATTTTGAATCCTTTTTGTAAAAAATTTAAAACATTCAAAAGTATCACTTTTATGTTTCAAAAATATTGTCCATGTAAATCTAGAATAATCATCTACAATTACAAAAATATATTTACTATGATTTATTGACAGAATTTGAGATGGACCAAATAAATCAAGATGAAGAAACTCAAGGGGTTTTGAAGTTGAAATCATATCTTTTAATTTAAAGGAACTTTTTCTAAGCTTTCCTAATTGACATGCATCACATAAACTATCTACTTTAAAATTCATTTTAGGGAGACCTCTTACTAGATCATGTTTTGGCAGTCTAGATAAGAGTTTGAAATTCAAATGTCCAAATCTCTTATGCCAAATCCAAGGGTCACTTGTATTTGCCAAAAGACATAGGTTATCATTTGAAATTTTCATACTAAGAATATAAATATTCTTTTTCCTAGTTCCCTCAAATATTATGGTTGAGTTATTATCTTCAATATGACATTTATCTTTTTCAAATTTAATTTTATATCCTTTATCACATAGTTGACTTATACTTAGCAGATTGTGTTTCAGATTCTTAACTAGCAAAACATTAGTAATAATAGAAGTTTCAGAGTTACCGACATTGCCGATGCCAATCACATATCCTTTCAAGTTGTCTCCAAAGTTAACCAGTCCTCCGTCTTTGTATATAATATTATTCAGCATATCCGGATTACCAGTCATGTGTCTAGAGCAACCACTATCAAGTATCCACTTATTCCTTTTGATCTGCACAGTTTGTCCATTGTGGATTGATTCCCCAACACCCATTAAACATGTTTTCTGCACATCATACAATTTTAGTAGACAGCTTGAATTTGAATATTGATTATATGCAGACTCATGAGACAGTGATGATCTGAATATTTCTAAACTAGTATTAACAAGTTTTTCAAACATAGCCATTTTAAAAGCTTTTTCAAAATTCATATTATGAAACTTTGAAAACCTTGCTCTGATACCAAATGTGAGAAATGCGGATTACGGATCTTAAGGCTAGAATTAACACTTGAGGGGGGTGAATAGTGTTTTAAGGAATTACTAATTCTTTTTGAGTTTATATTAATTTGATCACAAATGTATGCAATATTCAGACACAGATATGATCACAGAATCAAACACAGATGCAGATATAAAGTAAAAGCAATAAAGGAACGAACACACCGGATTATATACTGGTTCGGAGTTATCCTACATCCAGTCCCACAACACAAGTACGGATTTCCTTTCAAAATCAATTCTTACAATTACACCCTCGATTTCAAGGCCACGAGGTACACCGCTTCAGATTCACAATCCTCTTGGTAGAGATACTTGATTTTACGGGCAACAAGTTCACCCGATTGATTTTCCAGGCTACAATCACACCTTTTCTCACTCGATTGAATACAAAGAAGTCTATAACTCTGAATAGCACTGGGTCTTGTTGAGATAGTGATAGAGAATCAAACCAGAGATGATCTAGTTAGATTCAATGGTGATTTCGGCAGAGTAATGGTAAAAATGTATATAAAGAAATGTGGAAGAAGAAGAGGTGTGAGATCAGAGAAAAAATGAATGTAAATTCGTTTAAAACAGCCCTTATTTATAGTAGAACAACAGCCATGTCCATTCGTGAAAGGATATGACGAATAGACACTTCCATTGAAATTCAAACTTTTGAAATAAACTGTCACTTTGTCGACAAGGGGTCCTTGGGGTTGTCGCTTGTCGACAAGCCTAAGTTATTTTTGGTAATTTGTTTTTCTTTGAAAATAACTTCTATCTTGTATTAAAACTATTTTAAACTTTATAAATATACTTAACTATAGTTAAAATACATAAATAATTATAGAGAATAATATTTTGGTATATATAAAATTTTACTATAATTTTATATTTAAATCTAAGTATAAATATTAAAAGTTAAATATATTATAATTAAAAGATAGTTTAAAACCAAGGATAATTTGATATTGAAAATAAAGATTATTTTGAGGCTAAAAGTATTTTAAAACCAGGATAGATGTTTATGATTTAAAAAGGAAGATTTTGAAATCATTTTGAAAACAAGATATAATTTTGTAAAGCATTTGAATAAAAGTTAGTGGATACAAAACAATGTTCCACTTGATTTTTCGTAGGTTCCATCCAACTTAGGGTTCCATCCCTTTAATGGGCTCGAAGTGGATTCCATTCCACGAATAAAATGGATTTTAAGATGTTAGTGCTTTTCTAGGAGTTTTAACAAAATTCCTAACTAAATTACTTATCTTGAAATCTTGAACTCTTGATAATCTTGATACTCATGAGTCTTGATATCTTCGATCTTGAGTTCATCAGTTCTTGAATCTCTATACTGTACAGTCTTCATTCTTTGGTACCTGTATATATCCTGCATATACATATATATCTAAACAATAATGTTAGTATTTATATTTTACAATCTTATTCTAAGGTTGTTGTCATCAAAACCAACTATTCAGGGACTAACAATATACTCTGAATTGTTCAACATAATAAAGGTAGTTTATCAACATTGGAGAGAGTTGATTGACAGAGTAGAAAATTGAAACACAATAGCATACCCTTTCACTGAGGAACCGATCTGATTGGTTTTGAGAAAACCGACTGGAGAAGTTGGAATAAGAATCCATAATTGACCCCATGTGCAAGTGGGAGATTGATAGAGTTAAGGGTATGCCCTAAGGGCAATTATGTAATTTTTAAAATATATATAACTCGATAATCAATCTTGTTCAAAATAAAAGGCCTTTTCTTTCTGTTATATACTTGATATAATGTGTTGTATTTTAATTAAAAGTATATTTAATAGAAAATCCATAAATGGTATGTTTTGTTATAGTAGTTACAAAGTGTTGTAATCGTGAGTAATTTATCACGATGAAAACAAATAATGATTTAAATGTTCCTAGTCAAGATGCATCAAGACTGATATCGATGTATCCGTTGATACTAGATTACGTAATGCTCTCCAAATGTTGGACAGTGTATTACTCATGACTGCTTGGGGCACCTATAGGTTATGCACCGATAGTTATTGGATAACTATGGAATGACTCACTCGATAGTTTTCTGTTGGTTAATATAACTAAAGTCAAACAGAGAATATCGATGTGACTGATTTACACAGTTCTTTCGACTTGAGAATGCTATCAATCTTTAATATGAAAGCTTATGTTTGATTATAGCCAAATCATGGCATGGCATTCATCGAGTGACTGTAGTTGGATCGAGTGGAAGTATTGAAAATGAAGCACTATTAAAGAGAGGATTTGTCTCCTTAGTTGTATGTGATTAATATCACAATCAACTCAAAGTCAAAGTCTATGTCTAGAGCATTTCGATTAATAATAATTGTTATTATTGAACCAAGGACTTTGTGTTTGGACTACAGAGTTGAATATGGAAGAAGTTGGAATTTTGGTCATTACCAAATTCCATAAGACCAAAGTGATATATTTTTGACGAAGAGAATTAGTGTAAATAAAAGTCACAACTCGGCAACACTTGACAAAGTGAAATGAGATTTTACCAAAACCAAGTAAGCGATAAATTTGGCCAAAATGTCACGTCCCTGCTAAGTGACGTGTGAATGTTAATATTCGAATAGTTCGATACTAATTGCTGACCAAATTTACATTTTACAAGTCACACAATACAAACGATGAATTCTCCTTTGACCAAACAATTTAATTAGCTTATAATTGTTATAAATTAATTAAATAATTAATATTTATATAATATTAATTATAAAATTTGATTATGATCTGAGAAATGAATATTACAAAATATATTTATAATGGTTATAAATATATCAATCGATATACGATATTGATAAGCGGTTAAATTTGATTTAATTGCATAATATTTTGTTATAGGCTTAAATGGGTTTAAGGCCCATTATAGGGTTAAGAATTTTGGTTGAAATAGGGTTTTATAGGCCGCTCAATTATGGTGCAGGAGAGCTTGATTTTGGATGGCACAGATTATAGGAGAAAGAGTATGAGATTAGATTCAATTTTCTCTCCTTTTATTCCTTTATATACACAACTCTAACCTTGATTATTTATGATCTTTCACTGCCTCCTCTTTCTTTCTTGCTGGTCGAAATTATATCCTAGCCTCTCCATCAATACAAACTCAAACCAAGTCAGATCTGATCACTATTCGATAACTCAAGGTCAATGGTTCAAGGACTAACACTCTGCTTAATTGGAGAGTGTTTCTACAAGGGGAATTAATATTTTCAATGTGTACTTCAAGGCTTTGAAATTAAGGTATCATTTTCATAGTTAATAATTATTAGTATAATGTTCTATCATATATGTATATGTATTTATATTGTTAGTTAGGTGACGATTTTGATATGCAAGTAATGTTATCACCAATTAGTTTGGTTATATGCATGTATATATTTATGCTTAAATAATAAAGGTTTTTTTATCACATAATTCAGATCAGTGCAACCATATAAAAATAATATATATTTTTTATATTATTAAATAATATATATATATAATTTAATTACATATTTATATAGCTTATTATTAGTTGCATCATTACATCATTGTTAAAATTAGCCATAAAAATTAATTTATGATTTATTATAGTGATATTAATTTTCGACGATAAAAAATAATTTTTTATTATTTGATATTATTTAAATCAATTTACTTTATTAGTAAATTATATTAATTCGAAAACGTCATGACAAATTATTTTTAAATTTTATAAAATTATATTGCACCAGATAAGCTTTCTCCAAATGAAAATTTATTTTTCCTATTTTTAAATTTTAATTATTTAAAAAGGCTATAAATAATAAATAAATTATTAAAAATGAATTTATGTCGATCAAAATGAGGAAAAATTATTCAAGACATAAAATATTAGTTAGGATTTTTTGAAATATTAAATTTGAAATAAAAATTCCAAATTAATTTTTATTAATATTTTATTAGTTTTGAATGAATATTTAATTAAAAATGCATTTTAAAATTCAAAATAAAAAAAAATTGTGCTCTGCGCATGACCTAAAAAAATATTTTTTTTCTTAAATAATTTTATTCATTAATATATATACATCTATATATTATAAATATTTTTTTGTGTATATATATTAAAAAAATAAATTTATTATATATATATGTATACACATATTTTTCACGGCTTAAAAATATTATTATATATTTTAATATTTAAATCACTTATATTGTAATAATATGTATATATATAATATTAATATTTTATTTTTAAGATGATATATATACAAATTATTATTTAGATATTTTAAATATATTATACATATAGATATATATATTTATAATTATTTAAACTAACTTAACATACATACATACATATATATTTATAATATTTATGTAAAATAATAGTTATATACATACATATATTTGGACAACATATATTTGTATATTAGATGAGCTAACGTGTCTATGCGATGTAAATCCCAACATCTATACACGTGCATGTCATACCTTGCATAGGTTGAGATGTTATACATACACACATATGTGTGTGTATATGATACATGCACACACACAAATATATATATATACACATACATACATACACAAAACTATATAATTTATGAATTCAAATAAAATAAAGGATTTTATTTAAATAACATATAGAAATATTCTAAATGAATTAGACTTCATAGACCTAATAAAGATCTAATAGGGTAAAAAAAATTAATCCATTACTTCTACTACGGGCTGGTCCAGTTTCAACATCAAGTAATTGTAAAATCAGGCGCTTGCATGGGTGGATAAACGTTAAAATGAAATAAGCATTTATTAGTAAGTATACGTTATATTTATATTTGTTAATCTTCAGTTCAGTTCATTTTTATATCTTAATTGATAAACAATTTATCAATCATATTAAATGCACAAATTTATCAATGGTGATTATTATAACATTATACAGCATGTGTTCATAGAATACTAGAAAGATTAAATGTTATCATTTCATTTTTCTAATAAGGCTCCCACTAGTCTTTTATGTTTCACCAAACCCTAAGTCGAAACATGTATGTCTTTCGACTTCATTAGTGGGTGTTAAGACTCGTCCGTCTTAGAATTCTGATCTTGAGTTTGCTCAACAAGTCATAGCTCCATAGACGATGGATGACACTTATTGATTGTATCATATACAGCTCCTAATCCTTTGTACCTTGTTCTAAGTTCACTTCGACTTTGAGTTTGCTCAACAAATCGGAACGAAATTATTCATTCGTACCTACCATATTATGGCGACCTAATTATAGTATACGTACCTTGAGTTTTCTCAACAAATACATATAATTATCTTACCTCGTCTATTCAATATATTAATAATACTGCACATAGACAAGGACCATTATCCCAGTGGTTAAGTGATTCGGCTTTAGTGCGAGAGGTCACAAGTTCGAAACTTGCGTAGCGTGATTCAAACATTTATTGACATGTGATATGTTGTCCTAGTGACATGTTGTATATAAAGTACCATTTCAAAAAAAAATACTGCACATAACATCCCTAGCTTGAGTTTACCTGACAACTAAGGAGTATGCAAGTAATTTATTAATATATATGGTAGAGGGTAACATTATAATGAAGATTCATAATCTTCAATATATTATTTTGAGTGATATCAACCTATAGAATAATGTATTTTTTATGAAATACCCTCACGATTCCAGTGTTAGGCATATCGGAAATCACGGTATATGTATAATTTATACATTAATATTATATAAGTATTATAATTATATAACTTTTATTTTTCCTATTACTTATATAACAGTCTAATGTAATATTATATTAATTAAATCTTATTTAATTAATTTATATTATCTTAATATATAACATTTATATTAAATATTTATTATATATTATAACCTTTATATAACACATATATCTCATATATGTATATTTTAATATAATTAATTAACCTTTAACTAAATTATATTAATTTCGAAAAATCATATTATATACATACATGTATATTTATGATATCTTAAACATTTTAAAATATCATAATATATATCAAACATAAATATATACATGTATATTTTTTTTTTCATTAATTAACATTTTAATTAATTAATTTTATTAATCCTATTAATAAATTTAATATTTTGAAATTAGTTTATATTATTTTTCAAATATTTTGAAATTTTTTATTATACTATAACTTTTGTAATATATATATATATATATATATATATATATATATATATCTTATTTTAAGTTTAACTTTTAAATTTAAAATATTATATTTATAATTTTCAAATATTTTGAAAATTAGCCCAAGGCACAATTTTAATTGGGCATATTCTATTAGGGGCTACCTTTTAGGCTCACATATATGTTCGGGCCAAGCCGATAGCGAGGTAGGGTAGAGTACATAACTAACCAAACCTAATCCTTCGACATTATCTTTCTTAGACATCCTATTGACTTGGTTATGAGCTTAGTTGGTTAACCTTAACATGACTAATTTATACCGCATAGGCTATTAGGCTCTGATACCATTATTGGAACTGGGCAAACTCTAGCAGAAGTTATGGATGAATCTCAAAACTTTTTACCATATTGGATCTTTATTGCCTTTGAAGTCTAATTTATTTAGACTACTTCTACATTTTATTTAAATAAAATCTTTTATTTTATTTAAATGATATTGTATTTTCAATTTATATTATATTAAATATATACATGTATCATATACACATATATAAGTATGTGCGTGTGTAACATATCAATCCGTGCAAGGTATAACATGCCCATATATAGATGCTGGGATTTACATCGCAACAGACACGTTAACTCATCCAATATGCAAATACATTATCTAAATGCATGTCTATATATACTTTTGCTTTTATAATATATTTTACCAAAATATAAATCATTTTAACACAAACAAATTTAAGTTCACGTCCCGTCCTTTTCATGGCAGCTGGTTCCATCCCTCCCGTCCTTTTTACGTCCCCTCTTGTTCAACCTGCTCCCAACCCTTCTCTTCAAACGTCTCCTCCTCTGCTTCATCAGCGTCCTGCTCCTGAACCCCCTCCTCCGCCGCTTTCAGCCGTATCAACTCCCTGTGAGGCCATCTCTACTTCTAATCTTTCGTCCTTATCCACCTCATCCCTCCCTCTTCTACCTGTGCCTCCTCAACCGAAATGGACTTCCCTCTTCAAGCGTAAACCAAGTAACGCAGGAAAGTATATCCTTGTTGAGATGTCCCCCGAGTTCAAGGGTGATATTATGATCCCTCCCTCCAATGTTATAGAGGCTGGAGCTCTTGTTTGGAGTGAGTATGTGGTAGGATTCTTCCTTGATAAACCTCTATCATATACTACTGTTATTAACTTTTTGAAAAAGTACTGGAAGCTCAAAGGTTCGATTAAAGTCAGATCCAATGGATTCCTATTCATGTTCTTGTTATCATGTGATGAAGACAGGAACAGAATTCTTCAAGGTGACCCTATAGTAATGCGAAATAAACTCTTTATAGTCAAGCAATGGGATCCAACGGTGGGAAATGCATGTGAAAGTATTACTTCTGTGCCTGTGTGGGTTAAATTCAGCAATATTCCACTATACTCGTGGTCTCATATTGGAATTAATTGGTTAGCAAGTAGGATGGGAAAGCTCGTTTGTACGGATGAATCAACAGAGAGATTGGAGAGGCTATCTTTTGCTAAGTGTATGGTAGAAATAAAACCCGATCTTTAATTGATTGAATCCTTTCCTGTTCAGCTTCTTGATGGAGGAACACAAAATGTCCATATTGAATACCATTGGAAGCCTGACATTTGCCCTTTGTGCTGCGTCTTTGGACATACTGAAAATAGCTGTGAAAACAAAAGCTTAAAGAGAGGCAAGACTAAAGAGAAAAATGAAATTAAGGATAAAGTTTATGAAGTCGGCGATAAAGCTAAAAAGGATGACAAGAAAGAATCCAACAACAAAGTTTTTCAGAGATGGTAAGTAGTGAATAAAATTCGAAGCAAAAAAACTAGACATCTTAAAAAAACTGTTAATTTGGAGGTTATTCCAGAAGATGAAAACAATAATGGTAACAAGGAGTTAGGAAATGAAGTGATTGAGGAAGGAGAGATTGAAACTCATTTATCTAACATAGTTGAAGTTGAAGGGGTAACTGATAGAAAGAATGATGATATAATTGTGTTAAAAGAAAATAGATATAGCATACTAGATGATATGGGTGATTTAGACGCTGATGAGGCTTCATGTGTAATATCTCCTGAAGGGAACTGTGCAAATGATGATAATATGAGTTGTAATATAGTAGCAAATGATGAACAGTTAGATGGTGTTATGAGAAACTATGTCGCTTTCAAAAATAAGTGCGCTTGCAATTTGAGTACTGATGTGTTCACTTCTGCGTGCCCTATCCATGAAGCCAATGAAAACTTAGTAACTCATAGTAATGGCACATGTGATCCTAATAATGAAAATTATTGTGATCATCAGTTTTTGCTTCCTCTTGCTACTGAACCCTCTCCTCCAATAAAGCCAAACTCTTCCACCTCTTCCTGTTTTTCTGTTGCCAATCTCCACGATACTTCAATCTCCTCCCCTCCAAACAAAAGCCATGAAACAATCTCCAATGTTAATCCAAGCTCCGTAGGCACTATTCCAAAATCTGTGCATGTCACTTCTGTGCACGTGCACAAGCCAAACACTGATATTAGTCACTCTAATCCTTCAAATCTCCTTTCATCCAACCATGCTAATCCATATAACCATATTCCCGCCCCCACTGCATGGAAGCCCCCTACCTCTCTCTCCTTCCTCCTTCTTCTCAACCCTCCAGTGTCGCTAATTTGAAAGTGGTTCAACCCACTGTTCACCTTTCATCTTTGAGCAGCAAGTTAACTAATAAAATGAAATCTCCATCTGACATGGATCTTAATCCGAATGGCAGCTCCCCCTCCACCTCTATTATTCCAGGATTAATTGTTCAATCCACTCCTTTGACTATGAGTAACAAAAAGAAACTCCTTTTTAATCAAACTGTTTATCAATGTTGAACAACGTAGGAGCGTGGAATATAAGAGGTGCACACTCAGAAATTAAGCTAGACCAATGCAAAAGCATTATTGTTACTCACACTCTAAGCCTTCTTGCAATTTTAGAAACCAAGTTAAATGCTACTTTAACATCTAAAGCTGCTAATTTCATTAACCCATCTTGGAAGATGTTTAATAATCTGTCTGAAACTCCTTATGGAAGGATTCTCGTCCTATATGACCCCATAATCTATACCTTATCTCCTATCATATCAACTTCACAGCTCGTCCATTTTCATGCTATCCATGTCTCTTCCTCCACTTCTTTTTACCTTACCATGATTTATAGTCTTAACTCTGCCACAACTAGACAATCTTTCCTTGACCTTCTCCCCTCATTTAGGCAAGATACTCACCCATGGTTAGTACTTGGCGATTTTAACTGCTCCCTTAGGGTATCTGATAGGCAGGGTGGCAATCCCCTGTCCCTTCATGAGATTAGGCCTCTTAATTGTTGCATCTCTCAGTCTAACTTAATTGAAATCCCTGATGTGGGTGCTCCTTTCTCTTGGAATAACTCCAGAAGATCTTCTCCAAGAACTTTCTCAAAAATTGATTTCTCTTTCTCTAACCTTAATGCTCTCAATAAATGGCCCAATATCTTAAGTCTCCTCCCCATGCCTGCACTATCTGACCATTCTCCTCAAATTATCTCTTTTGGTGCTGCTGCTATGAAAAGAAAATCAAATTTTAAATTTTTTAATGCTTGGGTTTCACACTCTGAATTTTTCTCTATTGTTAACCACGCTTGGTCTGTTCCTTTCTTTGGTAATCCTATGTATGTTTTGCAGTGCAAGCTTAAGGCTGTCAAGCATGCCTTGAAGGAATGGTCTACAAGAAACTTTGGTAGCGGGAACTTGGCTTCCACCAGCCTTAAACTCAAATTACAAAATGTTCAAGAATTGATGCTCAATGATACTAGCAACAGTGAGCTGGCGGCACAAGAAGCTACCTTATCAACCCAGCTTTATGAGGTCTTGAAGCATGAAGGCCTCATGATTAAACAAAAACTTAGGATGGAGTGGTTCAAAGATGGAGATAGGAACTCTTCTTTCTACCACTCATCCTTAAAAGCAAAGCAGTCGAGAGAGACAATTAATGTGCTTAATGATGTCAATGGTGAGTATATCTCTGATCCTACCCTTATTTCTAATATGTTTCTTGACTATTTCAGTAATCTGCTGGGGAATAGTAATGAGTTCAAATCCTCCCTTGATTTACTTGACTCCATAAGTATTCCCCGAATTAGTTCAGAGGATAATGATTTTCTTTCCACTGCTATATCCAACTCTGAGATCAAAGATGCCCTTTTCTCTCTCAATTCTAATGCTTGTGGAGGTCCGGATGGCTTAATGCTTTCTTTTTTACTTCATGCTGGGGTATAGTTGGGACTGTCTTCACAAAGGCCATTCATAATTTCTTTAACAAATGCAGAATGATAGGCTCTATCAATGCTACTAATATTGCTCTCATTCCTAAAGTGAAAAATGCTTGTCATGTTTATGACTTTAGGCCTATCTCATGTTGTAACTCCATCTATAAAGTCATCTCTAAAATCATTGCTTCTAGACTCAAAAAGGTATTGCCTTCCATCATCTCTACCAATCAAGCTGCTTTCCTTAGTGGAAGAAGTATTCTGGACAATGTTCTTTTGTCTCATGAATTACTGAACAGGAAATAACAACTCTTATGTATCCCCCAGGGCTATGATGAAGCTTGACATTTCTAAAGCTTTTGATTCGCTGCACTGGGACTCAATTGTTAGAATCATGGGGTTGATGAATTTCCCCAAACACTTTGTGGCATGGATCAGTTCATGTATCACGACAGCTAGATTCTCTATTATGGTTAACATTAGGAATGTGGGGTATTTTCAAAGCAAACAAGGCATTAGACAGGGCGACCCTATGTCTGCCTATCTGTTCATTTTAGTTATGGAAGTTTTAACTCAAATTCTCAACCAGCTTGTCTCTGATGGTAGATTCTATGTCCATCCAAAATGCAAAGACCCACTCATTACTTCCTTAATGTTTGCTGATGATCTGGTGGTTTTCTTCAAGCCTAATATGATGACTGTTAACTCTATTATGGGGGGTCTAGATATGTTCTTTAGAATTATCGGCTTATCCATTAACTTAACGAAGTCCGATATGATGATAGCTGGGGTGGGAAATGACTTGATCAACCAAATCTCTGATTATACTTACATACATCAAAGAGAAGAAACATCTAAATACTTGGGGATTCCCTTGGCTACTTCGCGAATTTCAAAAGCTCAATGCTTACCATTGTATGAGAGAATTTTGGCTAGACTTGATGTGTGGAGTAATAGGCTCCTAAGTCAGGCCGGTAGGCTCACGCTTATTAAATCTATCATTTTCTCCATGACAGTGTACTGGTCGAGATGTTTCATCCTCCCTTTGAAGCTTATTAAAATGATGAGGAGTGCGATGTTAAGATTTTTCTGGCATGGATCTATGCATTCTAATAAACTAACCCCTCTTGCATTCTCCAAACTTGAACTGTCGTTGTCCAAAGGTGGACTAGGAATTAAAAGCATGATTCATTAGAATAGGGCCGCTTTTGCCCATCACATTGATAACTTTCTGAATAATAAAAACAATATTTGGGTGAAATGGTCTTACAAACATTTTATAGGCAACAAGAAAATCTGGACCATGCCTATTCCCCATACTTGTAGTTGGACATGGCGAAGTATTCTGAAACTGAGGAATGTCATTCTTCCATTTTCTAAGAGTAAGATTGCTTTTAATGGTCGGATAACGTTTTGGCATGACCCATGGATTAAGGAAGGCCTTATTTTGAGCCAGGTTCTTTCTTATAACTAGCAACTTCAAACTGGAATAAGCTCTCAGGCCAAGGCCTTTAATTATATTCAAGATGGTTGTATTGTTTTCCCTTATTCTAGTAATCAATATGTTAGGCAGATATGGTGTCATTTGCAGGACTGTCAGGTGGCATTTGCACAAGAAGATGGTGTGTCTTGGTCTTTCTGTCAAGATGTCTTTAAAATTGATGACCTGTACAAACTCTTAGCATGTCAAAATGATTGTTTTTCATTTAGTTGGCACAAGCGAATTTGGCTAAACCACAATTCTGAAAGGCAAAATCTTCTGTTGTGGAAGCTCTTCAGCAATGCTCTAAAAACCAAAGTTTTATTGAGACGAAAGGGAATGTCAATTGACACCACATGTTGTTTTTGTCAATCTGCTGAAGAAGATACTTTGCACTTATTATTTAGATGCCCCTATGTGCATATGCTATGGAGCTCGACAATTAATCTCACTGATGGCAGGAATGTCTCTAATATTAGTGAAGTTGAATGGGATCTTATTTACAAGGCAACGAGATGGAAAAGTGATACTACCTTTATCCTCCTTTTTACTCTTAAAGTCTTCATTTCAATCATTTGGGAAGAAAGAAATGCAATATTAGTTAAAGCTAAGAGTAAAACTGTTATGCAAATGAAAGAAAGTATCAAGAGTGCTCTGAAGTCTGGAATTGTTGCTTCTAGGAATGCTTTTGATCCTGGTTTTCTGGATGCTCTCTCCTAGTTTGGTTCACTGCATGTTTCTGTTCTAATGTTTGTGTTTCTGTGTTTGTTTTCCTGTATGTTTCTCCTTGATATGCCTTGTTTTCCTCTGTTTTTCTCTCTTGTGTCTCTTCTTGTCTTTGTTTGGGAAGCTACTGCTTTTCCTCTCTTTGTATTTTCCTTCTTTGGTATATCAATAAAATGGTAGGGGTCCATTTAACCCCGCTGGCCTTGCCAAAAAAATATATATATATTTATGCATAAACTAAAATTTTGTTTATATATAATTTTGTATAAATATATATATAAACATAAATATAAAATATTATCAATATGTATATATTTATCACTATATAAATATGTTTAAATCGTTTATAAAATTTATTAAATAAAATTTAGTTTTGATGCCAAAACCAGTATATGTATCAATATAATTTTTTAATATATATGTGTGTGTGTAAATATGTATTAAATACTTATATATATGTATAATAATAAATATACATATATTAACGCTTACAAAATCATAAAATAATTTATACTTAGATATGTATAACAACCTGGTCTTGCGCATGGCTTAAGGTTTTTTTTTTAAAAAAAATAAATTTAAGTTTATGTACATATATTAATAAACTGTATTAAATTATTACAAATTAAAATATAAATTATTTTTCAAAATAAAATTTGAATTTATATTTCCATCATAATTTTAAACAAAAAATTTATAATTTGAAAATTTATTATATAATTTTATAATTTAAAACAATTTAAAATCTATTTTCTATTTTTCAACTTATATTATAAAAATATAAAAAAATGTTTTTTAATTTCACCCGAGTGTATAATATGTATTAATATAATTTTATAAAATATAAAACATATTTTTAATACATATATGAATTTATATAATTATTTATATGATTAATTGATTAAAATATTATTTAAAATAATATATAAATAAGTAAAATATATTCTTCCTACCGAAAATATTATACATATCAAAATTTATATATAAAATTGTATTTTCTACATATGTACAATGTAGTATTTAATTTTAAACTATATATATATATATATAATTATTTAAATAATAAAAAATGGTTTCTTTTTTAGTTCTTGGCCGTGTTGCACAAGGATGCATTATCATTAAAAAAATATTTTTTTAAACACACAACACACAAACATATATACATACATACAACCAATCAATATTGTGACAATATATTTACATGTTGGAATCATCACCTGACTAAAAATATTATATGCATACATATAAAATGAACATTATAAATATAGTTTAATATTTATAATCATAGTAGGAATGTACCTTGTATTCAAAGCCCTTAAGTACATGTTGAAATGATGATGTAAACTTCTTGAAATGATTTCCAATCCAAAGGAGTGTTAATCTTTGTACTGTTGACCACCAGTTATCGATAAGCACTTAATCTAATTTGATTTGAATTTGATATGAAAGAGATATGGAGAGCGGAGGTCAGCGAAAAATGAGACGATATGGAGGCTTTAAAAGTTTTCCAAAAGATGAGGGTAGAGATGTTTATTTAGAGGAAGAGAAGAAGAAAAGATTGGTTCTAATCTTTTACTCATTCTCCTTCCATCTTAGCCATCCATTTCAAAGCTCTCTAACGCTAGTTAGGCCACACCTATTACCCCCTTATTTGAGCCAATCCTACCAGTCCCCTTCATGGGCTTTAAACCTATTTAGAGTCCAAACAAAATATTATGCAATTAAATCTAATTTTACGCTTATCAATATCGTATATCGTTTAATATATTAATAATATTTGTTAATCAAATCAAAATCAAATTTTTATAATTAATATTTCATAAATATTAATTAATAAAACAATTATAAATTAATTAAATCATTTGGTAAAAGGAATATTGATCGTATTGGTTGTGAGGCACGTTAGGTGTAAATTTCGTCAGCGATTAATATCAAACTATTCAAATATTAACATTAACACGTCACTTAGCAGGTGGTGTGACATTTTGGCCAAATTTATCTCCTACTTCATTTCGGTAAAATAAATTTTACTTTGTTAAGCTTTACTCAGTTGTGACTTTTATTTACACCAATTCTCTTCGTCAAAACTATATCACATTGAACTTATGGAATTTGGCAATGGTCAAAATTCCAATATCGTCCACATTCAACTCTAAAGTCCAAACACAAAGTATTTGGTTCAATAATAACAATTATTATTAACCAAAATGCTCTGGCTAGAAACTTTGACTTTGAGTTGACTTAAGTTGACCATGACACTAACCTCATATAACCGAGACGAATCCTCTCTTGAATAGTGTTTCACTTTCAATGCTTCCACTCGACCCAACTATAGTCATCCAATGGACGTTGTGCTATGATCTAACTATAACGAAAGCGGAGCTTCCACATTGATGATCAACGGTATTCTCAAGTCAAGAGAATTATGTAAAAATTGACACATCGATATTTTTGTTTGACCTTATTTATATTAACCAACATAAAAATATCGAGTGAGTCATTCCATAGTTATCCAAAAATTATCAATACGCAACCCCTTGGTGCCCAAATAGCCATGAGTAATACACTACCCAACATTTGGAGAGCGTTACGTACTCTAGTCTCTCGATATCCAGTCTCGATCCATCTTGACTGGGAATACATAAAATGGTTTATTTATTTTCATTGTCTCATAATTACAACACTTTGTAACTAATATCACAAAACATGTCATTTATGGATTTTTTATTAAATATACTTTTAATTAATTAATACAACACATTATATCAAGTATATAATAGAAAGAAATCACCTTTTATTTTGAATAATATTGGTTATCGAATTAGATATATATAACAAATTACATAATTTCCCATAGGGTGTACCCCTAACTCTATCAGAAGGGACACCAGACACTCATACAAAATTAACTGCCCTAGTCTAGAGCTGGAAATATGTTTGCATGAAGTCTGAAACATGAATGTTGTTGATAAACATAGTTAGGAGTGGTTTCTAGGAGTAAGAAGCAGGGTGTTGGCACTCGTATCTGGTTGGTTTAAGATAAGATACCTTAGAATAAACACTATAATATCAAGCAGGAAGCTCCAATCAGGATTTCTACCTCTTGAACCTGCCTAAATGTAACAATCCTCTTCGAAACGGGCCTAATTTTCACCCAATAAAAACCCTATCGAACCTTATGTCCATCCCAGAGCTGGCTGTTGGTTGGTTATATAGAGTTATCTATCTATGCTTTTAGAATCTCACGGTGGAAGGAATAAAATATAATCGCATAAATATGTACCCATTTCACATATTCCAAATCTCAGAAATACAACATCCTAAATATCCATAATACAATGTCTCAAACTAAATCACCAACATGTCTAAAAATCTAAGTACATCAGAATACGTCAAAAGCATAGATAAATAACTAAACTAAGTCTTCACCGCCTCCTTCATCTTCTTCATCAACATCTTTCCCCTAACATGTAGGTTGTAATGAGGAGAGAGTCAGAACAACAATGTCTGGTGAATGAAATCTTAAATCTTACCATAATAGTATTTGGGTAGTGTCATTTAGATAAGTAATATGTCTTGTGTATCCTATATTATAGTCTAACGAGTATACCTCCAACTATAAGCCAAAGACTCTTCCAATCCAACTCCATAGTGTATCTCCAACTATAGGCCAAAGGCCCTTCCCAGTCTTACTTTGTAACTAGAACGCGAGTGCAACACAACTATGGGGTCTAATGACCTATCTCCGTCAACCATGTCCTAATGATGCGAGAGAAAGTACCTGAGATACTTAATACCTCTTTAATGGGAAATAAGAAGACTTCCAATCATTTAATACTTATACCATAGGTAGTTCCCCTTCATTTAATACATAGACCCATGACGGATCCTTCTTTGATACTTCCTAGCTGACATCGTAAGAAATTTCATAAGGCCTCTTAATACTTCTTTAATGGGAAAGAGGCAGACCCTCTAATAGCCATTTAATACCTCAGTTCTAAAGCAGAATCCCTCCAGAGATTTCCCACTATCTTCCCTAAAAGAAAATCCCGACCTTACCAAATTCCATCAGTTATTATTGAACCAAGGATTTTGTGTTTGAACTTTAGAGTTGAATGTGGACAATATTGGAATTTTTGGCATTACCAAATTCCATTAGTTCAATGTGATATACTTTTGACGAAGTGTGTAACCCAGCCTTTTGACCAGGCAATGTTCGGACAAACTGGACAGATCAAAATCGGATTTATCGAGATAGGAAGACTAGAAAGATAGCCTAGGAGTTCAGAAACCAATCACAAACAGAGTCACAAGGCCAATGCGAGAACAAATCAAAGCAAGACAACAATAGGACCTCCCAAGTTGGGGATCAATACCTCTTAATTCCACCTCAGGTGGACCCCATCTCTTGCCTTACTTGACACTAAAAGCCTATTCTGAAGTCATTTTGTTGATTCAATGCAATTCTCTATGGATCTCCACGAACACTTGGAACTTCGGCTTTGCTCTTCCACAACTCCATCATTTACACTCGAAAACAAGCTAATATTAACGCAAACAACTATGCAATCATGAAGCTAACCACAAGATGATCCGAGATGAAGAGTCGAAGATGGCCATTTTGGCAAACTTGGGGATCAGTACCGACCCCTAACTATGGATCTGTACCGACCCCTACCTATGGATCGGTACAGATTTCTATCAACTGATGATGTAGCACCTGTTTTCTTAATATAATTGGTCCAGAATGTGTACAGCGGCTAAGAGATATTTTGTGCGAGATATCAGGCTCCTTAACTCTATAAATAGGAAGTTATGCCTCATTTTTCAAGATCTTCAGGCTTTAGTTCTTCCTTACGCTATATTCTTGTAATTCTAAAAATCTATGTGTTGGAGTTGCACCAACCCCTAAGAACTTCTCCATCCAAGTCAAAAATAAGCAATAAAATATTAAAGTGGACATAGGCCATGCTTTGCCAAACCACTATAAATGATTATGTCTTATTTATTTCTCATTTTCATTTTACATTTCTTCATATATTTTTATGTACATAACTTTTGGGTGTTTGTGTCATTTTTGGTTTAAATATTTTGGTGCTTTCACTGAGAACCTCAGATTCTCAGGTTATTTGAATCCATCGTCTACTATTGGATTTCCCATATCCAAGAGATAGATCCAATTTCTCAACCTTTTAGTTCTACAACTCAGATTTACAAAGATCTACTAGAAGCTTTATGCCATGGCCCCATCAAGAAGAGACCATTCTACAAACTTCAGAGCTACTACTGAAGCCAATAATCAGAATCCTCGGTAGGGGGATGGAGTTGTCCAACCTGCTCAAATGGAGATTCAGACTCCAACTGACATCGTGACCAGGATGGAGATGGATAGGATGATGAAGCAGATAGAAGGTAGATTCCAGGCTAGTCAGAATGAGATGAATCAGATAATGTAGCAGAGTTAGAGACTGTTGAATGAGCTAAGTCAAAACAATCATAGAAAGAGTAGAAGGGATTCCAGTTCTTCATCTGAAAGTTCCTCATCATCTGAGCAAAGATGGAGGGACGGGAAGAAGAAGAGGACTCAAAACGTTGCTGAAACATCATATCAAGGAAAAGGATTAGCCACGGGCTCAAGTTTGGGGATCCGTACTAACCTAAGGTTAGGGTCGGTACTGACCCTCTAATGGTGGGCCCAAAACCTATCCTTTGGAAGGTGGCGTGGACTTGGCTTTAAGACGTGCTGTCGATGGTCAAAATCTGGAGAATCATGCTGCTACTGATGATATTGCTCATGCGAATCAAACTGGGGGACTGGTGGACGAATGGATCTCCTGAAGGCTGGAGAACGTAGGTATAGAGAGCCAAACTGAGAGCGTTCGTCAAGCCGAACACTTGGATGGAGCCCAATTATTGCCATTTAGTCGAACCTGTTAACCCGGACTACCTAGAGGATATGGTCAGAAGACTTGTTAGTTGGAATCATTTCAGGAGTAATGATTAATGGAATACCACTCCCAATCGGAATCCGTTACAGAGAACATTCTATATGGGAGATAACCCCAGAGATTCGCAATGCCAACTATGCCATTGTACGGAGGAACGAAAGACCCTAGGCAGCACTTGATGAGATATGAATGGCTTATGGATTCAGCCAGAGCTTCCGATGCCGTGAAGTGTTGCTATTTTCCAATTTCTTAGGAGTAATAGCTAAGATGTGGTTCACTCAACTTCCACCGAGATCCATATCATCTTTCGCTGAGTTATCGAAGAAGTTTTAGAATAATTCTGTTTATATACTGCACATCCAAAGCATATGTCATTGTCAAACCTCTTCCAAGCTATGGGAGAGTCGTTGAAGGATTTCTTGAATCGATTCCATACAGCCATGACAGAAGTTATAGATCCCAAGGATGACATAGTACTGATGGCATTGATTAGAGAGATTCATCCTGATACGGAGTTCGAGGAATGGTTGAAAAGGAAGCCCCCATCAACAACGAATGCTTTTTTTATCCCGCCTTTTGATCAGGCTCGGATACCACGAATTCGACTAACATGGATTGTCACACCCCATAATTTAGCGCTAGCTATTTAATTAGTTAGTTAGTAAATTAATTATGCTCTGAAAATGGAATCTGTGCAAATGATGGAATTTGACCATGAAACTTGCACCATTGCATTCATGGCAAAATTCTGAGCAACTTTCGTATTTGGAGTTTTGCGATTAAAGTTCAAACGAAGAACTTACGAATGGAATATGAATTAAATAATAAATAATTAACGTTTTTATATTAATTATCCAAGCCCACAGACTGACCCATCATTGGGGACGGTCGATCCCTAGCGGTCGACCGGTCACGAAAGGGCGATCGACCGGTGGCGACTTGGCGGCTCTAATAAATCTAGGCTACAATGGCCCAGATTTAATATATTTTGATCTAACGATTCTGGTTGACTCTAGTGCCTATAAATTCAGGCCTAACCCTCCCTTCTCTTCTCATATTTTTATGGAGACAGTAGCGAAGCTTTTCCATTTCTTCTTCTCCACCTTCTTTCTAAATTATAAAGATAAGATATTTGTATCTATATTCATACAAATTAGAGAAAAGTAGAACTCTCATAAAAATGAAAAGAGAAGAGAATCAACCATATGCGTATTTGAGGTAATTTATATATTTGTATCTATTTTCTCTCCTAATCCCAAATCTCTTCTCAGATCTATAATTCTAATATATGTATATACCCTTTTATACATATCCCTTGGATTAAAAAGGACTTGGAGATGAATCAAAGTTTCTACTTCAGATCCGGAGATTTGGATTGCTTTTAAAAGGTGAGTGGGAATTTATATAGATTGTTATAATATAAAAATTATCCCGTTAGTGTTTGTTTGATTTTATGCCTAACTGGATAATTGTATCTGAGTTGTAGGCAACGAATTGAATACGATCTGAAAATGATAAATATCTCCTACATATTCTTGTTTATAGATTGATTTAGCATTGTATACAACTTGATTTGGAAATTAGTCCCAAAAGTATGAATTTAGAATATTAATTTAAATAAAGTTTATTCCAGACCTGAAATAGGTTGTATAAGAATGTTAGAAATTTGGGCTATTACTCTAATCTTGTTAGAATATAAACTTTTCTACATTTGGAATCATTGGAATTTAGATCCATTTAATCTTTCCCTTTAGAAAGATACAGCATTTGAAACAGATGCAAATAGAAAGAGAAAGAGATGTGTAAAGTATGAATTCATTGTATTTTACACTGTTTATTTCAGTAATAAAAAAAGAAATGATTATTCATTGTCATTTCAAACGATGTAATTTTTTATATTTTAAAGTTAAATCTTTTGTTTTGGACTAATTTATGGAAATTATAACGGATGGTCTTTTTAGATATGATTCCAACAATTTAACAAGGAAAAGTATATTCTAGTAAAGGTATATAACTAGAACATATTTAATGAAAGTAAATATTTATATGTAATTACTGTGCTTTTAACAATTAAATAAAAAGCTAATAACGACGCTTGAGCGTAATATTCGTGTTTAGGATAATTAACTAATGAGAAAAGAATTTAAAAGGTTGTAACTCCAATAAATGTTAATAAATATGGGAGTTGCAATAATTTGATAATGTAAATGGATTAATGAGGTTGGTAAATAAAGAAGTTGAATTGATAAAAATGGAACAGATATAAAAGATTACTAATGAAATTAGTAATCTTACATAAATGTCTTAGGAAATGTCTGATAGGATTTTATGGACAAATTGACATTTATGAGAACGGGGATTACGGGTAGATAAATATTTAAGGTAAATCTTATTGCCTTAATAAAAAGGGAATTAGTAAGCTAAGCCTAATGTCTACCTAAGATAATATAAATAAAGACTTAGGATGGTTAATTGGACTTAGTGGATGTGAGGTCAGTAGAGTCACCCGACGGAAGACTGCCCTTCACTTTGAGGCTACCAACAATCGAGTGTACTTACTACTGATGTGAGATATCAATAATCCAATCACGACGTCAAAGATTGTACTTACTTTCTTCATTGGAAAGTATTAAATGGTCCATATTTGGAATTAGGAGCGATGAGAGATATCTCCATAAGGGTTCATGTCTGATTTGAGGTCTTAAGTGGCTGAAGGGTCCGCCTCTCTCTTAAATGGAAGTATTAAAAAACTAGTGAGATTCCAAATAAATAAATAAGGATGTCTATAAAAAGGGTTTATTCAGTGTTGAGGTGTTAAGTGGTTAAAGGGTCAGCCTCCCTACCGAAAGAAGTAACCTAATGAGATGCCATATTTATAATTAAAGAGTGAGAGTAGATATCTCGAGAAGGATTCGTTTTAGGTTTGGGGTCTTAAATGACTATAAAGTTCTCCTCTTTCCTATAAAGAAGTATTAAGTAGCCCAATGAAATTTCCAAGCAATGACAACTAGATAGTACCATTGAGGAGCACGCTTCTTGAATTAGGTCTTAAATTATGGGATCTATCTATTTTCCACAAGGAAGCATTAAGTGGCTTGGGTACAATCTCTTACATTGCTAAGGCCATGATAATAATAGTACCATTAAGGAGCATGCTTCTAGAAGTAGGCCTTAAATGATGGGGTCTGTCTATTTTCCACTAGGAAGTATTAAGTGGCTTGGTACTGTTTATTTCATGACTACGATTTTATCGACGATAAATGCGGTAATAGTTAGACATTAAATGTCAGAAGCCTTAAATAGTGGTCAGAGGTCTTGTAGCTAGGACCCACTAACCATTGACAACATTGTTAAGAAACCACCTTGGGAATAGATCTTAAATGACGGGGACTACCTCAATTAAGGTCGTAAATAATAGAGTATGCCTATTTCTCTTTTAATAGTATTATAGAAGCTCGCTTCATATTTGGAAGTATTAAGTGGCTAATGGGTTTAGAAGTATTAGGTGGTTGATATGGCTTCATTAATATTTTGTATCATGGGAAGGGATAATTATCTAATCATGTGTGCAATGCAAGGTTAGATTAGAATTGCTAACCTTCATGGACATAACAAATAAATGGAAACCTACCGGTATAAGTTTATGCTATGGATAGCTTATATTATTTTCCAGTCACCAGAATGTTGTTCTGACCCCCTCCTCATTACAACCCATATGATAGATTTAGAGGAACAGGTCACTGGAGCTGGATGTGCTTTGTTGTTGGAGAGTCTTCTTTGTCTCATGCTCGATGCTGATGTGACAATCTGCTATCCAAGGAATACCCTTAGTCCAAGGTAGTAGTCATAGTCAGTATTCTTATCCAATTATTGCTTTCTCTATGAGTTTAGATTTTTATAAATCTCTAATAATGCTCATGCTTATTTGCAAGTACCAAATCAAACGATCTGTGTTTCGATGGACTTGGATTTTGATTCTTGTCGAAATTTGGGCCCATTATGGTATGGGTTGTAACATTTGGTATCAGAGCACTAGGTTAGTAGATCAAAGGGATTAAGATAAATTGAGAGAACGTATTCATACTTTCCTATCAAGTAATATTATATTTTCATGCTAGATTCTAAGAGTTCCAACTATAGAGGTAGTTGTAGTTCCACTCCAAAGGAATGGCAAAGCAACTATGGGTTGGAAATATCTTAGAGCTAAGATTTCCATGCCGACTTCGAAGTACCCTACGAAGTGCTGGTGATGCGTAAAGCGTTGTTGATGAAGAGCATGAGTACGACATATGGCTGAATTCCAGAGACTAGAGGTGTTCGACTTAAAGGTTGAATTCTAGTTGCCTTGTGATTTTGGATTTTGAGTTCCAGTTGGAGACACACAATAATTCCAGATGGATGGGAAATTAGATTATGTTTGTTACAGTTTTCCGGAAGCAAGTATTGCTAGGGTGCATTCATTGATCACTTCTTAGCCCAAGAAACCTTTCTGCACTGCCGATTTTTCCTTGCACCATTATGGTCTCAACCCTCAAGTGGCCACTTGGATGGATCGGAATGAGCAGAAGGTTTCATCGCTTTTGGGTTAGAAGAGCTATTTGTCATGGTAGGATTTGCACCAATCCTATGCTTGAGACTTTTGAGCAGAAATGTTACCCGTGCTATATCTGCCTTTTCGATGGATATAATAGTTTGATTTGTTCGGAGGTGAAGGGTATCTTGATTGAGCCGATTAATGATAATCTTGCTAAGATTTTGGAGGCCTCCATGAAGGACATGGACTTGGATGATTTTGAAGTGACTGACTCAAAGATTTTTACTTTTCCCCAGAATGTCGGTGTTTGGAAGACGGATAATCTATGTCTGACTGCCCGTCTAATTATGTGCATCATTTGACACAACGTCATCCCTAAGATGGGAAGTTACGACTAGACTTATCCCTCGATGCGGAAGACCGCTTATGCTAGTATTGGCGGCATCGTCGTCAATTGGACCCGCACCCTTTTAATTCAATTTGTTGATCAAGGATTAGTACTCTAGTGAATCACTTTTCATATTTTCACCTATCCACTCTCGTTTTTAGGTAATATGGGTGAACATCCATGGAGAGGTAGTTTAGTAGAAGGTTCCTTCTGCCATCATTAGATCCTTCCTTAGGAAGATGGCAATTCCAAAGTTGTCAGCAACATAAGCAGCGCTAGCGGCATGAGATTGGGTGTATAGCCGCCATGCTACGAACATTCAAGAGTCGCAGCAATGGATCGAGCTCCAGCCGCGGAGCAACACGTCTCGTAATCCCTAGGCATTATTTTGGGGGTTATGATGTTGTTGTCTTTTCCCTTCCAGCACTTGTTCTTTTCCTTTGGGTTATTGGGTTGTAGAACCATTGGTTGTCTTTTATAAAAGGATGCACGATATTATGAGTTTCTACTCATTTTCCATGTTATTGTTTCTAGATATGCGAACCATTCCTATATATGTATGCATAGTAGAGAAACAATATAAATATGAGAACCTCATAAAGACACTTAACTAATAGTAAATGCAACATAAGACTAGAAGTTTATAATAGTTGGAAATTTTAGCGAAGGACATGACAAAGTTATTTTGATATCGCGGATCATTGTTCATGATCCTTAAATGCTAATTTTTTAAAATAATAGATGTGTTGATATTTTTAAATAAAATATCAAATTCTTGGGTAGAAGTTAGTTGTAGAATTCTGGAATCCGGTTTATGCGTTTGTCATATAACCGACTTTCGACTACGCTGAAATTGTGGCTTGATTATTCAAAAATTTTGAGAAGGATAATATTTTGGAAAATATCCCCTTGATTTGAAAAGTTCCCTTTTAAAAAAGAAAAGAGTAAGAAAAGTTTTGCATTTTAGTTATTTTTTACTTTTAAATTATTTTTAGAGTTCTTGTTCAAAATTTTATTTCGAGGGAAAATGTGCGTCCAAATATTTTTGGGATTTTATTTTCCAAATTACACACAAATTAGAAAAGTGAGAAAGATTTTTTGTAAAAACTTTGATTTTGAAGGCCATGTGTTAGGCGCAGGGAAGGCAAATAGAGTTAAAAATTGCGAATTTAGCGATACATTAGGGTCGACGATGCAATTAATGCAAGCAATAACAAGGGAAAAGTTGTTTGGCCTTGGAATTTCTATTTCTATACCTTATAGACAACGCGCACAAGTCTATTTTTGTACTTAATTCAGTTTTAATGCTTGAAAATAAGCCTCCTTATGCGTTTTGTACATGGAAAATTTTAAGTAAATCCAGGACAGCGAAGAAATTTCCACTGCACTACGGGAATGGAAAGATTATAGTGTGGTAAGAATGTTAAATTCTCTATCTAAATTCCTTTTTCCAGCATAGGAGTAAAGTTTAGGAAGCGATTTCTCGATGCAATAGATTATTGGATGATAAGAAGTGGATGCAAAATTGTTTGCTTCATACTTCTATTTGTAGGAGTATAGGGGTTTTGGCTGAAAAGATTTTTCAAAAAGCTGCATAGCTGTAGAACTGCCAGTATATACGTAGGTTGTTTGCATTATATTTTTCAAAAATGTTTTTCAAAGAAGTGAATTCATATAGAATGATCTGATTTAGAATCATTCTACATACATATTTTATACGTGGTGATACAATAATACACTATGCACATAAGCACGTTTGGTTGCAAAATTAGTTGTACACTTGTTGGTTGTGTAGTTTAGAATAATTAGGAGCTAATATTTTGACTTAATCATTGGTGAAATTTCGGGAATGAAATTCTTTTTAAGGGGGAAGAATGTAACACCCAGTAATTTGGTGCTAGTTATTTAATTAGTTAGTTAGTATATTAATTAGGCTCTGAAAATGGAATTTGTGCAAACGATGAAATCTGACCATGAAACTTGCACCATTATGTTTGTGGTGAAATTCTGAGTAACTTTCATATTTGGAATATTGCGATTGGAGTTCAAACAAAGAAGTTACGGACGGAAAACGAATTCGAAACGAAAATAATTAAATAATTAATAATTAACGTTTTTATATTAATTACTCGGGCCCACAAGCTGACCCATCACTGGGGTCAGTTGACCTCTAGCTATCGGTCGGTGTGAGCTGGCGGCTCTAGTAAACCTAGGCCACAATGGCCCGGATTTAGTATATTTCAATCTAGCTCTTCTGGTTGATTCTAACGCTTATAAATTCAGGCCTAACCGTCCCTTCTCTTCTCCTATTTTTATGGAGACAGTAGCGAAGCTCTGCCGTTTCTTCTTCTCCACCTTCTTTCTAAATTATAAAGATAAGATATTTGTATCTATATTCATACAAATAGGATAAAAGTATAAATCTAATAAAAAGGAGATGAGAAGAGAATCAACCATATGCGTATTTGAGATAATTTATATATTTATATATATTTGTATCCATTTTCTCTCTCAATCCCAAATCTCTTCTTGGATCTATAATTCTAATGTATGTATATACCTTTTTATACATATCTCTTGGGTTAAAAAGAATTTAGAGATGAATCAAAGGTTCTACTTCAAATCTGGAGATTTGGTTTGCTCTTAAAAGGTGAGTGGGAATTTTTATAGATTGTTATAGTATGAAAATTATCCCATTGGTGTTTGTTTTATTTTTATGCCTAATTGGTTGTAGGCAATGAATTGAATACGATCTGAATATAATAAATGCCGCCTACATACTCTTGTTTATAAATTGATGTTGCATTGTATACAACTTGATCTGGAAATCTATCCCAAAAGTATGAATTTAGAATATTAATTTAAATGAAATTTATTCCAGATCTGAAATAGGTTGTATAAGAATGTTATAAATTTGTGTTATTACCCTAATCTTGTTAGAATATAAACTTTTCTATATTGGAATTTTTTGAATTTTGATTCGTTTAATATTTGTAAATTAGTTTGTTTCTTTCCCTTTTAGAAAGATACAGCGTTTGATCTAATAAGGAATAGATGCAAATAGATAGAGAAAGAGACATGCAAAGTATGAATTCATTATATTTTACACTGTCTATTTCAGTAACAAAAAAAGAAATAATTAATCTTTGTAATTTCAAACGATATAATCTTTTATATTTTAAAGTTAAAATCTTATGTTTTGGACTAATTTATGGAAATTATAACAGTTAGTCATTTTAGATACGATTCTAACAATTTAACATTAAAAGCTATATTCTAGCAAAAGTATATAACTAGAACATATTTAATAAAAGTGAATATTTATACCTAATTATTGCGCTTATAGAAATTAAATAAAAAGCTAATAACGACGCTTGAGCGTAATATTTGCGTTTAGGATAATTAACTAATGAGAAAAGAATTTAAAAGGTTGTAACTCCAATAAATGGTAATAATAGGAGTTGCAATAATTTGATAAAATAAATGGATTAATGGGACTGGTAAATAAATAATTTGAATTGATGAAAATGGAATAGATATAAAAAGTTACTAATTTGAAATTAGTAATCGTACATAAATGTCTTAGGAAATGTTCGTTAGGATTTTATGGACAAATTAACATTTATGAGCATTAAACGGGGATTTAGGGATAGATAAATATTTAAGGTAAATCTTATTGCCTTAAATAAAAAGGAACTAGCAAGTTAAGTCCAGTGTCTACCTAAAATAATTTAAATAAAGACTTAGAATGGTTAATTGGACTTAATGGGTTAGTGATGCGAGGTCAGTAAGGTCACTCGACAAAAGACTGCCCTTCACTTTAAGGTTACCAGCAGTCGGGTGTACTTACTACTAATGTGCGATATCAGTAATCCAATGACCCATGACAACGTGAGAGATTGGACTTGCTTTCATAATTGGAAAGTATTAAATGGTCCAAATTTGGAATTAGGAGCGGTGAGGGTTATCTCCATAGGGGTTTGCTTCTGGTTTGAGATCTTAAGTAGCTGAAGGGTCCGCCTCTCTCCCAAATGGAAGTATTAAGTAACCTAGTGAGATTCCAAATAAATAAATAAGAATGTCTCTAAAAAGTGTTTACTTCAATGTTAAGGTCTTATGTGGCTGAAGGGTCTGCCTCCCTACCGAAAGAAGTAACCTAAAGAGATGTTATGTTTATAATTAAAGAGTGAGAGTGGATATCTCGGGAAGTGTTCGCTTCAGGTTTGTGGTCTTAAGTGACTATAAAGTCCTCATCTTTCCTATAAAATAAGTATTAAGTAGCCTAATGAGATTTCCAAGCAAATGACAGCTAGATAGTACCGTTGAGGAGCACGCTTCTGGAAATAGGTCTTAAATGATAGGGTCTACCTATTTTCCACTGGGAAGTATTAAGTGGCTTCGGTACAATCTCTTACATTGCTAAGGCCATGATAATAATAGTACCATTGAGGAGGATGCTTTTGGAAGTAAGCCTTAAATGATGGGGTCTGCCTATTTTCCACTGGGTAGTATTAAGTGGCTTGGTACTGTTTATTTCATGACTATGATTTTATTGACGATAAATGCAGTATAGTTAGACATTAAATGTCAGAAGCCTTAAATAGTGGTTAGAGGTCATGTAGCTAGGACCCACTAACCATTGACAACATTGTTAAAAAACCACCTTGGGAATAGGTCTTAAATAATGGGGTCTACCTCAATTAAGGTCGTAAATAACAGAGTCTACCTATTTCTCTTTTAATAGTATTATAGAAGCCCGGTTCATATTTGGAAGTATTAAGTGGCCAATGGGTTTGGAAGTAATAGGTGGTTGATATGGCTTCATTAATATTTTGTATCATGGGAAGGGATAATTATCTAATCATGTGTGCAATGCAAGGTTAGATTAGAATTGCTAACCTTGATGGACATAACAATTAAATGGAAACCTACCGGTATAAGTTTATGTTATGGATAGTTTATATTATTTTCCAGTCACCAGAACATTCTTCTGACCCCCCTCCTCATTACAACCCACATGATAAATTTAGGGAACAGGTCACTGGAGCTAGATGTGCTTTGTTGTTGGAGAGTCTTCTTTGTCTCATGCTCGATGCTGATGTGACAATCTGCTATCCAAGGAATACCCTTTGTTCCAAGGTAGTAGTCATAGTCAGTATTCTTATCCTATTATTGTTTCTGCTGTGTGTTTAGATTTTTATAAATCTCTGATAATGCTCATGCTTATTTGCAGGTACCAAATCCAACGATTTGTGTTTTGATGGACTTGGATTTTGATTCTTGTCGAAATTTGGGCCCACTATGGTATGGGTTGTTGCATTTGGTATCAGCGCACTAGGTTAGTAGATCAGAGGGATTAGGATAAATTGAGAGAACGTATTCGTACTTTACTATCCAATTATATTATATTTTCATGCTAGATTCTAAGAGTTCCGACTATAGAAATAGTTGTAGTTCCACTCCAAAGGAATGGCAAAGCAACTATGGATTGGAAATATCTTAGAGCTAAGATTTCCACACCGACTTTGAAGTACCCTACGGAGTGCTGGCGATGCGTAAAGCATTGTTGAGCATGACTACGAAATATGGCTGAATCCCAAAGACTGAAGGTGTTCGACTTAACAGATGAATTCTAGTTGCCTTGTGATTTTGGATTTTGAGTTCCAGTCGGAGACACACAGTAATTCTAGATGGATGGGAAATTAGATTATGTTTGTTACAGTTGTCCAGAAGTAAGTTTTGCTAGGGTGCATTCATTGATCACCTCTTTGAAGGAAAACCGGATTTTTATTTGAATATATAATGTCAATTCCTTAGCCAAAAACCTGTGAGATAATTTTTATAAAGCTTATTTTGGAAATGCCTTAGATTTTTGAAAAGGGTTTTTCAAAGGATTTCTTTTCCCAATGATTTATTTTAAAAAAATTCTTTGAGGAAGTTTTGAAATTTTAATTTTAAAGAAACATGTATACCACTAGGTGGGTCATGTTAAGAAATTTTTGGTTATAAAAGATTAATTCTTTAAACCTTAATATATATATGTATGTATGTATGTATATATGTATGTATGTATGTATGTATGTATGTATGTATGTATGTATAAAAATTTGACATTTAAGGGAAGTTTTGGTATAAAATGGTTTTTATTTTTTAGAAACAAGAATAAAGGAACATACATTTAGCTCAGTGATTTCGGTTTATAAAATTGAGGGTTTTTGTATTTTCCCTCTTTAAGGTATTAATAAAATAGGAATGACATTTAACTTTATTAGGATATGTAATTTGAAGTGTTGTTATACCCACCAGCTACTGGAAGAAATATTTCCATGCGAAGTAGGCAGGAAATAACAGCTAGAATATTTTTAGGTTTTTGGAATTATTGTTGGTCGCTGCAGTTTTGCTGGGACTACTGTGAATTGCTGGAGCATGGTTCGAGAATAGACGGTAGACTTTGACACCACTATAATGAGGATAGGAATTTTTCAGATCAGGTCAAATCGAAAGAGACAGTGCGAAACGATTATTATTACTTAATCTGACCCTAATAGGGTCTAGGTTCAATTAATGCCCAAAGCCCGTCTAGCAGTTGATGACCTGGCAGTAAACCTATAGTGGTATACCAAGTTAACAAGTTTTTGCACAACTTGAACCTGGAATGAGACTGTAAAAGTTGCATTCGAATTTCCCCTATTGCATTCTTTTGTTCCTCCTTCCTCAAAAAGCCGAACCCAATCTAGATTCTCCTCCTCATCTTAGTATCAACCTCTCTCTCCTCTGTTCCTCCTTGAGGCGACGTCGTTTCCTCCCTCATCTAAGAGCAGCAGCCTTGCCTTTCCCCCTTGTGTTGTTTTTGCACGTTAGATCTCCCCCCACTACCACTCCAGATCTAAACCCTATTTCCTTCCTCCGACCACTTCTTAGCCCAAGAAATCTTTCCGCACTGCCAGTTCTTTCTTGCACCATTATGGTCTCAACCCTCAAGTGGCCACTTGGATGGACCGGAATGAGTAGAATGTTTCACTACTTTTGGGTTAGAAGAGCTATTCGTCGTGGTAGGATTTGCACCAATCCTCTGCTTCGAGACTTTTGAGTGGGAATGTTACCCGTGCTGCATCTGCCTTTTCGGTGGAGGTAATAGTTTGATTTGTTCGGAGGTGAAGGGTATCTTGATTGAGCCGATTAATGATGACCTCGTTGAGATTTTGGAGGCCTCCACGAAGGACATGGACTTGGATGATTTTGAAGTGACCGACTCAAAGATTTTGCACCATATCTTTTCCCCAGAATGTCGGTGTTTGGAAGACGGATAATCTATGTCTGACTGCCCATCTAATTATGTGCATCATTCGACACAACGTCATCCCTAAGATGGGAAGTTACAACTAGACTTATCCCTCGGTGCGGAAGACCACTTATGCTATTATTGGAGGCATCGTCATCAATTGGACCGCACCCTTTTGATTCAATTTTTTGATCAAGGATTAGCACCCCATAGAATCACTTTTCATACTTTCACATATCCACTCTTATTTTTAGGTAATACGGGTGAACCTCCATGGAGAGGTAGTTTAGTAGAAGGTTCCTTCTGCCATCATTAGATCCTTCCTTAGGAAGATGGAAATTCCAAAGTCGTCAGCAACACAAGCAGCGCTAGCGGCACGAGATTGGGTGTATAGCCGCCATGCTACGACCATTCAAGGGTTGTAGTAATGTATCAAGCTCCCGCCACGGAGCAACACGTCTCGTAGTCCATAGGCATTATTTTAGGGGATATGGTGTTGTTGCCTTTTCCCTTCCAGCACTTGTTCTTTTCTTTTGGGTTGTTGGGTTGTAAAACTATTAGTTGTCTCTTATAAAAGGCACGCATGATATTATGAGTTTCTATTCATTTTCCATGTTATTATTTCTAGATATGCGAACCGCTCCTACATATGTGTGCATAGTAGAGAAACAATATAAATATGAGAACCTCATAAAGACACTTAACTAATAGTAAATGCAACATAAGACTGGAAGTTTATAATAGTTGGAAATTTTAGCGAAGGACATGGCAAAGTTATTTGATATCGTGGATCATTGCTCAAGATCCTTAAATGCTAAAAAAATTTAATAGTAGATGTGTTGACATTTTTAAATAAAATGTCAAATTCTTAGGTAGAAGTTAGTTGTACAATTCCGGAATCTGGTTTATGCGTTTGGCGTATAACCGACTTCCGACTACGTTGAAATTGTGGCTTGATTTATCAAAAAATTTGAGGTGGAATATATTTTTGAAAATATCCCCTTGATTTAAAACCCTTTTGAAAAAAAGAGAGTAAGAAAAAGTTTTGTGTTTTAGTTATTTTTTACTTTTAAATTATTTTTAGAGTTCTTGTTTAAAATTTTATTTCAACGGAAAATGTGCGTCCAAATATTTTGCGATTTTATTTCCCAAATTACGTACTGTAGGATCGATTTCACCCTAGAGGGGGGGTGAATAGGGTGATACTAATAATAATAAAAATTAATGCGAAAATATATATAATAATTGCAGCACAGATAATAGCAGAATAATAAAAGCAGAAATAGAACAACACTGATTTACCCAGCTTCGGTAATAACCTGCCTACGTGCTGCCCCCAAGGTTTCTACTAGAAATTAAGTAGTCAGACGCTTACACACGTAAACTTGCGACACCCTCTAATGACTAACCTAACTCTACGCTCAAAACCTTGCCACAACTCAGCCCCTGAGTTACGAATTCTCGAACTACACCACCGTAGTTCGTAACCTAGTCACACGACTAGAGAGTTACACAATTTTAAAAAGGAAAATTACCAAAATAAAAAACAATATAACAAAACCCTATTAAAAATCAAAGCCCAAAGTAAAATATAATAGAGTCGGCCCAATTAATATTAAACCAAAGAGACGTCTTTTTTTTCATGGCCGATGCTTTCTTCGTTCCTCTTCCAAAAACTAGGGCTTTGTTCGATTGAAGCTCCGATTCAAAAATTGATCGATTGAACTGTGTTTTTGCTTCGAGTTGCTTCGTCAATCGATTTTCTGGCTTTGATTAATATGCGGCGCTCCAATTCAGTCGAGTTCAATTTGTGCTCTGAGTTGGTACGTGAATTTTGCCCCTTTTAGTTCTCGACTTCGATTCGAGTTATAAAATTATTTTCGATTAAAGAGTATACTCTGGATTTTTGTCTTGAACCCGAATACCCTTTGCCGATGATGTTAATGGGTATTTATAGGGATTGAATCCCTAAAATTACGTTCGTATATTTGTATTTGAATTCTTCTCGAATTGCTCCTGTTCATCCAATCTTTGCTTGAGTGCTTGTGATGAATTATTGACTTGTTCATGTTGGCTTTGTTTGAATATTTTTTGGTCGGTTCCGTTCATTACTCCTTTGATTTCGGCTCTTTGAATTTCGAGATCATGTATTGGGTTGACATGATTTTTGACTTTTAAATCATTTTTCAATTCACTGACTTGTTCAAATCGTATATGCATTGCTCCATTCATGACTCACGGCTTCTGACATTATTTGAACTGCTACTTGCACTATTTTGTAAAACTGTAAACTGCTTCATTTGACCTTTGTTGACTGGTTCATTGAACTGATATATGTGTATACATATATATGCATATATGTATACATGTGTATGTACTTCATGTTGTCTTTGGAGTAGTTCTTGTAATCTGGTTTCTTTATCTGATTACATTTTGTGGTGGCATATGTATTTGTTGAACTTGCTGTTGCATATGTAATTATAGTCTGGTTCATCACTGTTTGATCTGAAGCTTGATCTGTGTTGCATTTGAGTTGAATTTGTGGTCTGCACTTTTGTACATTTCACTCTTGTGCCCATGTAGTCTGGATTCAAATGAACTTGGTGTTTTACTATTGCATATGTGTGGGTGCATACTCATGCCTTAATGTCTCTGTATACCATTGCTTTATTCTTTTCTTCAAGTCTGGTTTATGTGGTTCCTTTGTGTTGAGGCAGACTTGATGTTTCTGGTTCATTATGCTAGCTGCTCCCTTGCTCGAAACTATTTTACTGGGTATTTCCATGTATATACATACATACAGATATGTATGTATATATGTGTGTGAGATTGGCATCAATTCTGGTTGCATTCTGCTTCATACCTTGATTTGTGCCTGTACATTCATGTTAACTACTTTGTACTTGTTTTTGAAGTCTGGTTCATGTGTGGTCTGCTTTGTTTGAGTCTGCACTTCTTATTGATCTCTGTTATTGGAAGGCCTGATTTGGTTGAGTCATTTCGTGTGTACATGTGTGTGTTGTTGCAGTGGTGTTGAGGCTACGGTGTTGAGTCTTCATGTTGCATTTATGTGTGCCCCTAGTCTGGTTTGGTTCATCTTTTTCATGTAGTCATATGTTTGGGTTATGATAGTATGGTCTATATTGGTCTTCATGTTGCACTGCATGTTGTTATGTGGTTCCTCTGAGTTGTTGTCTTCTACATGCCTCTGATGTGTGTACTCTGGCTTACTCGAGTCTGGTTGTTGCAATCTGAAGATAGCTGAATGCATTTGAAACTCGATCACTGTTTGTGCTTGGAGTTGAATTGTGTACATATCCATGCTCCAGTTTGCTTGCATTGTGTTCAGACTTCGAGTCCATCCTTTTTGAGTCTGCACTATTTTGGTTCCTGCTGCTTTTAATTGTCTTGATAGTATCCATACATATATATATATACATATATGTATGTATATATGTGTGTGATTGCTTTGGTTGCTTTCTGATTCTCTGGCTTCATGATATATTTGCATTTGAGGTTTGGTTGTACATATTTGTACATCCCTTTGTAACTGGAATCTTTGTCATTGCATATTTGTTTGGTTCTCTGTTGAAGTTTGCATATGAGCTTCAAGTGTACTGTTCTGGTGCTTTTGTATCCTCTGAAATATATACGTGAGGTCTGGTTCAAGTATGTTGGAGTTTGACCTTGTGCTCACATGTCCCTGTAATTTTATCACACAAGTGTATCGGTGTGCACGACCTTGTGACATGTACAGTGATACACTGTGCATGTTACAAGTTGTTCGTGTAAGATGAATTCAAAATAAATGATGACGAACAACCCAAATAACTGAGGCACATAATATTTTCAAAAACACACACTTCATTTTGAACTGCAAAATATTTCTTTTTCAATTTTACTGCGTTACTGTTTATTTTGCAGATAATTCAGATGTTGGATACAAACTGGAAGAGAGTTGAAGATAAAAATACGAGTGTTGACTGAATATGTAGTGAGGAGTAATATGTAAATTGAACTTTGTGTTGTAATCAAGATTGTAATGTGATTGAAAATGTAAATATGTAGTGAGAGCTCAAATTTGTACTATTTGAATTTGTAATAAAATATTTGTTTAAATATGAATTCTTTGTTATTTATTTTATTCAACAAATATTTATTTAATTATGTGAAAAATAAAATAGTATGTTAACAAATACATTTAAATGAATATATATATATATGTTTATTATCATCAAACAAAAATCATATAGTAGCATATTCTACACATACTAATTAGAAAAGCGAGAAAGATTTTTTGTGAAAACTTTGATTTTGAAGGTCATGTGTTAGGCGTAGGGAAGGCAAATAGAGTTAAAAATTACGAATTTAGCGATACATTAGGGTCGACGATGTGATTAATGCAAGTGATAAAAAGGGAAAAGCTATTTAGCCTTGGAATTTCTATTTCTATACCTTATCGACAACGCGCATAAGTCTATTTTTAGACTTAATTCAGTTTTAAAGCTTGAAAATAAGCCTCCTTATGTGTTTTATACATTGAAAATTTGAAGTAAATCCAGGGCATCGAAGAAATTTTCACCGTACTACGGGAATGGAAATAATATAGTGTGGTAAGAATGTTAAATTCTCTATCTAAATTCCTTTTTCCAGCATAGGAGTAAAGTTCTTGATGCGTTAGATTATTGGATGATAAGAAGTGGATGCAAAATTGTTTGCTTCATACTTCTATTTGTAGGAGTATAGAGGTTTTGGTTGAAAAGATTTTTCAAAAAGCTGCATACTTGTAGAACTGCCAGTATATACGTAGGTTGTTTGCATCATAGTTTTCAAAAATGTTTTTCAAAGAAGTGCATTCATATAGAAGGATCCGATTTAGAATCATTTTGCATACATATTTTCTGTGCGGTGATACGGTAATACATTATGCACTTAAGCACGTTTGGTTGCAAGATTAGTTGTACACTCATTGGTTGGTAGTTTAGAATAATTAGTTAGGAGCCAAAATCTTGACTTAATTATTGGTGAAATTTCAGAGATGAAATTCTTTTTAAGCGAGGAAGAATGTAACACCCAGTAATTTGGCGTTAGTTATTTAATTAGTTAGTTAGTAAGTTAATTAGGCTCTAAAAATGGAATTTGTGCAAACGATAGAATTTGACCACGAAACTTACACCATTGCATTCGTGGTGAAATTCTGAGTAACTTTCATATTTGGAATTTTGCGATTGGAGTTCAAATGAAGAAGTTACGGACAGAAAACGAAATCGGACCGAAAATAATTAAATAATAAATAAATAATGTTTTTATATTAATTACCCGGGCCCACAGGCCGACTATCACTGGGGACAGTCGACCCCTAGCGATCGATCGGTGGTGAGCTAGCGGTTCTAGTAAACCTAGGCCACAACGACCCGGATTTAGTATATTTCGATCTAGCTGTTTTGGTTGATCCTAGCGCTTATAAATTCAGGCCTAACCGTCCCTTTTCTTCTCATATTATTATGGAGGAAGTAGCAAAGCTCTGTCGTTTCTTCTTCTCCACCTTCTTTCTAAATTATAAAGATAAGATATTTGTATCTATATTCATACAAATAGGAGTAAAGTATAAATCTAATAAAAAGAAGAAGAGAAGAGAATCAACCATATGCGTATTTGAGACAATTTATATATTTATATGTATTTGTATCCATTTTCTCTCCCAATCCCAAATCTCTTCTCGGATCTATAATTCTAATGTATGTATATACCTTTTATACATATCTCTAGGATTAAAAAGGATTTGGAGATAAATTAAAGGTTCTACTTCAGATCTGGAGATTTAGACCGCTTTTAAAAGGTGAGTATAACGATGTAAAAGAAATAAAAAAAGAAATAATTAATCCTTGTAATTTCAAACGATGTAATCTTTTATATTTTAAAGTTAAATCTTATGTTTTGGACTAATTTATGGAAATTATAACGGATAGTCTTTTTAGATATGATTCTAACAATTTAACATGGAAAAGTATATTCTAGTAAAGGTATATGACTAGAACATATTTAATAAAAGTAAATATTTTTACCAAATTACTGCGCTTTTAATAATTAAATAAAAAGCTAATAACGACACTTTAGCATAATATTCGCGTTTAGGATAATTAACTAATGAGAAAAGAATTTAAAGGTTGTAACTCCAATAAATATTAATAATGGGAGTTGCAATAATTTGATAAAGTAAATGGATTAATGGGACTGGTAAATAAAGAAGTTGAATTTATAAAAATGGAATTGATATAAAAAGTTACTAATTTAAAATTAGTAATCGTACATAAATGTCTTAGGAAATGTCCGTTAGGATTTTATGGACAAATTGACATTTATGAGCATTAAACGGGGATTTAGGGGTAGATAAATATTTAAGGTAAATGTTATTGCCTTAAATAAAAAGGAATTAGTAAGCTGAGTCCAATGTCTACCTAAAATAATTTAAATAAAGACTTAGGATGGTTAATTGTACTTAGTGGGTTAGTGATGCAAGGTCGATAGAGTCACTCGATAGAAGACCGCCCTTCACTTTAAAGCTACCAGTAGTCGGGTGTACTTACTACAGATGTGAGATATCAATAATCCAACGACCCATGACAACGTGAGAGATTGGACTTGCTTTCTTAATTGGAAAGTATTAAATGGTCCGAATTTAGAATTAGGAGCAGTGAGGCTTATCTCCATAGGGGTTTGCTTCTGGTATTAGGTCTTAAGTGGCTGAAGGGTCCGCCTCTCTCCCAAATGGAAGTATTAAGCAACCTAGTGAGATTCCAAATAAATAAATAAGGATGTCTCTAAAATGTGTTTACTTCAGCATTGAGGTCTTAAGTGGCTGAAGGGTCTGCCTCCCTACCGAAAGAAGTAACCTAACGAGATGTCATATTTATAATTAAAGAGTGAGAGTGGATATATTTAAAAGGGTTCGCTTCAGGTTTGGAGTCTTAAGTGACTATAAAGTCCTCATCTTTCCTACAAAATAAGTATTAAGTAGCCTAATGAGATTTCCAAGCAATGACAGCTAGATAGTACTGTTGAGGAGCACGCTTCTGAAATTAGGTCTTAAATGATGGGGTCTACCTATTTTCCATTGGGAAATATTAAGTGGCTTGGGTACAGTCTCTTGAAAGTATGTATGGATCGTGTATTTATATTTTAATATGCAAGTTTAATAAAAAGCTAACTTATAACTACTAGAGTAGAATAAATAAAAGTAAAGTAACAATCACACTAGAGTTTTTATACTTGTTCGGACCTCCCGTCCTATGTCCAGTCCTGAAGCTCCCCTTCGGTTTTAAACTAGTAAACAACCCTCGCTTCGCCCGAAGGAATAGACTTGATACATTAATTTTTTCCTTGACAAGTATGTGTTCTTAATAATACTGATTTTGACTGCATAGTACAAATCTTTCTATAATCTCCTTTGTGTAGTATGTGTATTTGAGACTTTGTCTTTAGGAAAAAATGGTGTATTGATTGCTTTTAGAAACCAAAGTATGCAAAGAGTAAAGAGAAAAGGATTCAGAAAATTTGAGTAAGTTTGTTTCTCAAAACTTTACATATTTATAGGTGTGAAAGAGTTTTCTTGAGGAGGGACATCCTTTTGTATGTTCTATTTTAGTCTAAGGGTTGCAATCCTTGAGGAAGAAGTGATGCAGTGAAAAGATGTGGATGCAACTTTTAGACTGAAGTAAGTGGCTTTTTAGAGTTTTAGCCCGTTACCCAGCTCAGACGTCTGGGATAAAATTCCGGCTTCTGTCTGGTTGTATATTTTTTAACCAGTGAGCTTCGACAAACGTCTGGGTTAAAAATTCAAACATCTGTCTGTTTATAAATTTTGTAGGCATAGAGCTTAGTCAGACGTCTGACTTCGGTGGACAGATGTCTGATGCTTGTGCACTTTTTAAAAATAAGTAGTGAAGAATCTAGTAAAAAATTTGATGTGCAACTTTGTGTAAAACACTACTAAAGGAGATTTTACAAACCATCTATCTATGACTATAACATACTATAATAGCTTCTCTAATACCAATGACTCTTTTCTTCTACTAATTGTCTTCAAGTCGTGCTATTGTGAATTCTCGAAGCATTTACCTGCAAATAGATGGAATATGTATGATTGTATAGTTGTTGTCATCGAAATCATATAATAGAGGTTCTAACATCTCTTACATTGCTAAGGCCATAATAATATTAGTACCATTGAGGAGCACTCTTCTGGAAGTAGGCCTCAAATTACGGGGTATGCCTATTTTCGACTGGGAAGTATTAAGTGGCTTGGTTATAGTTTATTTCATGACTATGAATTTATCGGCGATAAATGTTGTAATAGTTGGACATTAAATGTCAGAAGCCTTAAATAGTGGTTAGAGGCCTTGTAGCTAGGACCCACTAACCATTGACAACATTGTTAAGAAACAACCTTTGGAATAGGTCTTAAATGTTGGGGTCTACCTCAATTAAGGTCATAAATGACAGAATCTGCCTATTTCTCTATTGAAAGTATTATAGAAGCCCACTTCATATTTGAAAGTATTAAGTGGCTAATGGGCTTGGAAGTATTGGGTGGTTGATATGGTTTCATTAATATTTCTTACCTTGGGAAGGGATAAGTATGTAATCATGTGTGTAATGCAAGGTTAGATTAGAATTGCTAACCTTAATGGACATAACAATTAAATGAAAGTCTACCGGTATAAGTTTATGTTATGGATAGTTTATATTATTTTCCAGTCACCAGAACGTTGTTCTGACCCCCTCCTCATTAAAACCCATAAGATAGATTTAGAGGAATAGGTCACCAGAGCTGAATGTGCTTTGTTGTTGGAGGGTCTTCTTTCTCTCATGCTCGATTCTGATGCGACAATCTGCTATCCAAGGAATGCCCTTAGTTCCAAGGTAGTATTCATAGTCAGTATTCTTATCCTATTATTGTTTCTACTGTGAGTTTAGATTTCTATAAGTCTCTGATAATGCTCATGATTATTTAAAGTTACCAAACCCAACGATCTGTGCTTTGATGGACTTGGATTTTGATTTTTTTGAAATTTAGGCCCATCAAGGTATGGGTTGTTACATAGATGGATAGGAAATCGATTACAGTTGAAACTACAGACGATAGTTGAGTGGGTTCGGATGGACAACAGTCAAAAATGGCTAAGTATGGAATTGGCACTTCACCTAAGTAACAGATCAGATCGAATTCGACCTAATCAAGGTGCGACTAGTATGGAGTGACAAGGAAGGCCATATAAGGCTACATTCCAAATTTCAAGTCGAATAGATTTCATATGCTCGAGTTATGGAAAAAAGAAGACGGATCAGTATCGATAGGATTAATGGTAATTTGCTTGGAGTCGGACCTCGAAAAATTTGCTACTTGCTTGGAGTCAGCGCATGGTTTGCTTGGAGTCGTAGAAATTTGAAGTGGTGGATCGTGCTGGGGGTCGGATGCATGTTTGTCTTAAGATTGCTTGGAGAAAACGATCGGCACCAATTTTTTTTGTGCTTGGAGTCAGAATCATGTTTTCTTGGATAAAATTTGGATTTTACCCGAGTCTAACCCTAGGCCGGAATTTTCAGCACCTGCTTCGAGGGTGATTACTTTGGGTCTTGCTTCGGGTTAACCCTGAAGTGGGTTTTTCAATGATCGTTTTGGCGATTTTCGACGATGATCAATCTATAACTTAAAATATACAAAAGAAATCGACATGAAATTTGAAGGACAACTACACTACACTATGTGGGATCCACACCATCAATCGTTGGCCTCCACGATGAAGTTGGATCGATCGGTCATGATCCATATGGATCAATCTATAAAATAATTCAAATCTTTTTTTGAGAAAAATGTGCGATCCTCTAAAATAGAGGAGAGCACACATGTAAATATATATATATATATATATCACAAGACAAGGTGCTGCCAACATGCTTGGCAGGTAGTTAATCTAAGTATAAAATCAAAGGAAAAACTCAGGTACCCCTAAAATGAGCTCCGGCATGGCCACCACCCATTACACCCCAATACCTAGCTCCGACATGGCCACCGCCCGATATTAAGGTGTTAAAGTACTTGAAAAACTATGAAATATCCAATGAAACTGGAAGCCAGCTCTATCTAAGAAGGCAACTCCATGCTGCTGACTCTAAAGGCATGGAAAAGCGAATGATCTGAAATGGAACTGCAAATGATCTGAACGGGAAACGCAACTCTAAAGCCTTAGTAAAACTGAAAGTAGTGCATAGCTGAAGAGTGAATCCTCCTGTAAACAGAGCTCCATAATGAAGATAAGATGTACTGAGTAGAACCCCTCCCTACATACAACAATCCGCAAGCTGCAATCCTGTGTACCTGCAATAAGAAACTAACACCATATCTAGCCCAAGACCTGTATCTGGAACGAGACTAAAGAAAATAGTTAGAATGATACACATATATGTATATAAAAGAAATAGAAATAATGATACAAGATTTAAGCTAATATGAAAGAATAAAATAAAGGTTAGAAAAAAGACCAAAAGGAATCCATGATTGAATGAACTTAAAGATCTAAAAACTAAAACAAACAAAAACTAACATAATATCTAAAACAAATCAAAGATATCCCTATGGACCTTTGATCAAAAGGATGTTATGATACATAGTGAAATCATCATTTAAGTTTGAAAAAATGTTAATACTACAGTTATCAATGTCAAAAATATTATTTTTATATTTAAATAGTTTAATATATTATTAACCTTATTAAGATATTCTTTAAATAGGTTATTTTTAGCTAATTTATATTTAGGATTAGATATCCAATTAAAACAAAATGAAGAAATTATAAAAATCAATTTATTATATAAAACAATTCAAATCAATAATGATCGATCGATATCTCACAAACGCAAAATCGAAATGACACGAAACTTTAGGAATAGTAAAATATTATGTAAAGGAACTTACCATATCGATCGCACATCATTTGGAGAAACTTGAACGATTGGCCTACATCGTTCTTGAATGATCATATCATTTCAGCCAGAACGATCCCAACTCCACGGAAAACGCGATATCTCACAAACGGTAAATCAGAATGACACAAAATTTGGAGAGCACGTAGCTAACATCATGATGGACCCACCAGAATGGTCGAACCCCAAAAGGAGTAAATATGGAACGATATTCCTTTTTTCCATTTTTCAACTCAACACCACGAAAAATGTGATGTCACAAACGATAAGTCCAAATTGCATGAAATTTTGAGAGCAAGTAGCTAACATCATGGAGGACCAACAAAAATGATCGCACCCCTATTGGAGCTATTATAAATAATTGGCACCGATCATTACAATGTTGTGCGATCGATCTGAAAATTGGTGGATCAGGTCGTACGGCTTTGGAGGTTCTTTTGGCGAAATTTCAGCCTGATCCATGCACGGCTTCGCTTATAAATACAACGGACTTTGCTCATTACAAGGGACCTTCTTCTTTTTCCAATTGGATCTTCTTTTAGCTCTCCTTCATCACTTCTTATCACTTCCTCCATTAATTTTCTAAGAAAACAACTGTACTTGTAATCTTACAGTATAAATAAAAGATTGTTGGAGTGGATGTAGGCCCGGAGTTTGTCGAACCACTATAAAACTTGTGTGTTCATTTACTTTCTTAATCTATTCTATGATATGTGAATCTATACTTCTCTGTTTGGATTTAAATATTGGATATTGGTGTTTTCACTTACAACTGGGTGTTTGTGCCCATTTTTGGCACAAACATTTTGGTGTTTTCACTGAGAAAGCTAGCCCCCGCAGATTTGGAGTTCATATTTGGGATCAATTAGAGAGCTTGGATTTGGAGCAATGGTGAAACCATCAACAAGGAGACAGATAGTGGATATGAGCCATCATGAAGAGAGTCGGTAGGCTTCCTCAGAAGTTGGAGCTAATCAAACCTCCGCCTACATCATTAGGGAGGAGATGGAAACAATGGTGAACGCTATGCAGGAGCAGATGTTGAAGGGGCAAGAGGAGATGATGCAAAATCTACTTTGATAGATCGGACAAGCCAGAATGCAAAACCACAGAGTTGGGGCAATAGAAACAACAACGAACTTGGATTAAGAAACTGGAGCAGATGAAGCTACTATAAATCCGAATGGAGTGCGAGGAAACGGAGCTAACAAGCAGCAAGATGGAGTGGAGAAACCAGAGGCAGTCCCTGGCCAACACACAATGATCCGTACTGATCTCCCTGTAATAATTAGCGTTGATCGATCTAGACCCAGGGGCATGCTTCGAGTCATGCTGGATCGATCTCGAATGGGGTGTTGGACAATGCTGAGCAGTATGTTGTCAATCGGAATGTAGAGGTACGTTTAGTGGAGCAGGTTCCAGGATTCCCTCATGAACTCTGGGGGCAGGTTGGAAATAATGATTGAAGGTTACCATTGGATGACAATAGATGGTTTGCGGAGATGATCAGACGGGCTATGAGGAGGGTCGGTAAACAGAGATTTGGAAGATATACCTAGAAGTCCCTTTTCTCTTAATATTAGAAATGCTAGGAATCCACCAGAATTCAAACTACCAACACTAGAAGTTTATGATGGAAAGTCAAATCCAACTATGCATATGATTAGGTATATACAGCACATGGAAGTACTGGGGCATCAGAGGAAGTCATGGCACGGTGCTTCCCCCTGTATTTAACGGATATAGTTGCACTGTGGTTCATGCAGTTGGAAAGCGGTTCTACTGGCACATGGACAGAATTGGTCGAAAGGTTTATTAGGCAGTTTAGGGTTCACATCTCGAGATCCAAAAATGTGATGAATTTGGCAACATTGAAATAGAGGATGGGAGAGTCCCTGAGGATTTTTCTAACACAGTTTAATGACGCATTGGCATCGGTGGTTCATCCAGATCCATCTATGGTTTTGGTGGAAGCTGTATCTGAAATTACTGATGGCACGGAGTTCAAGGATTTACTGGTGTGGGATCCACCTAAGGATCTTGGGGACTTTTATCATGAAGTAGAAAGTTTCCTATGGCAGGAAGACGCACGGACCAACAAACCGGAGGTGAATGCTATGCAAAGTGGAGGATGTTAGGAATTGAGATGTTGGTTTTGATGACAACAACCTTTTTAACTTATCTTATTATAAAATATATACTAACACTATTATCTAGATAGATATGTATATGCAGGATATATATATATATGTGCAGGTATTGATTACTGAAGACTGATCAGTATAAAGACTCAAGACTCAAGATTGAAGACTCTAGATTATCAAGATCAAGATTTCAAGATATGTGTCTAGTTTTTGTTAAAACTTCATAATAGCGTGGAAATCTTCATTCTGAATTTCATTTGGGATGGAACCCATTTCTACCTTCTTAGTGGCTTACAAACCCACGACAAGTAGCTTACAAACCTACGACAAGTGGCTTACAAACCCACAAACATCCTGGTTTTGTACAAGTTCTCGAGTCCTGATGTGATGAGATATTCTGTAGGAAGAAGCTTGCAAAACTACTTCAAAATGGTTTTTCAAAACGATTTTCAAAACTGCTTTTCAAAATATTTTAGCCTTCAAATTATCTTTTCAAATGATTTTCAAATAGATGTTTTAGCCTTAAAATATTCTTTGTTTTTTTTAAAACATAGTAAAATTAGTTTATTTTACTCCACAGTCATTTCATTTTGTTTTCATTTCAATACCATTTTCAAAACAAATTTTATATTATTTTTAACATAGGGATGTCGACATCATGGGATACCCCATGTCGACATGGTGGCCATTGAATTCAAAAGTTTCAATTTTCAAAAGAAGTGTCTATTCGTTTAAATCTCTTCACGAATGGTTATGACTGTTGGTGCTCTATAAATAGCCTTCACAAACGAATTTTTAACTAACTATTTTCATATTTTCTTCACTCCTTCTTCTCCACAAATCCATATTTTAAAATATTCATATTTTTAAGTTCGTGCCGAAATTCTGCCGAATTCTCAAGTGAATCAAATTAGAATCTCATTCTTGTTTGATTCTCTGCCCTCTCTCGAAGATCAAAGTGCTATTCAGAGTTATAGGATCAATTTGTAATCAAAAGTTTATCGAGTCTCTCTATAAGGTGTGGTTGTGCCTGGGAATCAATTGGGTAATCTTGTGGCCTGTAAATCAAGAGAGTTTGCCCCGGACTCGTGAGACAGGAGGGTACCTCAAGGCCTTTAGAAACTGAGGATTGTAATCTCGACTTTGGTAGAATAAAAATCTGTATGAGGTGTTCTGCCTTGGTACAGGACTGGATGTAGGGTAACTCCGAACCAGTATAAAATCCGGTGTGTTCTTTCCTTTTACTGTTTTTTATTTACTTTCTGCATCTGTGTTGGATTCTGTGATTGTTCTGTGATTAAGTTCTGCATTTATTTGTGTCATAATTTTAATTTAGCCCATATAAGTCTTAGAATCCATTAAACACTATTCACCCCCTCCCTCTAGTGTTAAGATCCTAAATCTGCACTCCCTTTCAATTGGTATCAGAGCATAGGTTTTCATAGTTTTCATAATCTGAAACTTGAAAAAAAATTTAATGGCTACCAACACTGGTAATGTCAACTCTGGCACTAGTTCTATTAACACTAACACTAGTTCATTAGTAGAAGGTCAGTCTACTGTCAGACCACCATTTTTCAATGGTAGTAATTATGCATATTGGGCTTGTATAATGAAAATTTATTTACAATCAGTAGGATTAGACACTTGGAATATCACACAAACTGAGTATGTTGAACCAACTATCAATTTTGCCAAGTGGACTACTGAGCAAAATAATGTTGCACAAAATAACTCAAAGGCCATGAATATATTATTTTTCTCACTAGATAGAAATGAGTTTAATAGAGTGTCTGTTTGTAAGTCTGCATTTGAAATCTGGAGAACTTTGCAAGTTACTCATGAAGGAAGAAGCAAACTTAAACAGACTAAAATTTCCATATTAACTAATTAGTTTCAATCGTTTAAAATGCATGCAAATGAGTCCATTTCCGACATGTATTGTCGATTTCAAGATATTGTCCATTTATTAATTGCACTGGGAAAAAGCTTTTCGGAGGAAGACCAAGTCAGAAAAATTCTAAATTCACTCACTCCAGAATGGGATCAAAAGACACTTACAATCGAAGAAGCAAATGATATCAGTCTAATGAAAATAGAAGAATTAATTGGGAATCTGATGTCTTATGAAGTTCAACTGCAAGGAAGAAGAGAAAATAAGGTTACAGAAAAGAAGTCATTAGCATTCAATGCAACAACTGAAGATTCAAAACCAGATAGTGATGAGGAGATTGCTTTCATGACAAGAAACTTCCAGAAATTCCTTAAATATAGAAAAATGAATAATTACAAAAGAAATGATCAAAGGAATTCCAGAAATAATACGGAGAACGTCAACAATGATAGATGCTACAATTGCAATAAAGTCGGGCATCATAGGAAAGATTGTCTGTATCCAGATAAACAGTTGTTCCCTCCAAACAATGATTCGTCAAGGAAAAGAAAGAAAGCATACACAGCAACTCTTGATGACTCAGACTCATCATCCAGTGACGATGAAAAGAAGATGGATAATTCAAATCTGTGTTTCACTACTATTCATGAATCAGACGACGATGGGAGTATGGATCTAAAAATAGGTACGCATTTACATTATTTTTAATTTCCTTTTTTGAATGGATGCTTGTTTGTTTGCTTGATTTTTTTAATTTCCTTGAATTTTTAAATTTCCTTGAATTTTAAATTCAAATTTATCCCTTGAAATTTGAATTTTAAATTCAAAAATAATATTATTTTAATTATATTTTAAATATTAAATTATTAATATTTAAGTATTATTATATTTAATGTTATCACAGAAATTATATAAGTAGAATATAGGAAATAATATATACATTTATTAGAAATTAGGAATAGTCACTTGTCCTTTGATTCAATAGGCACATGTCGACATACCAGGATACCCCATGTCGACATGCCCCTGAGAATTTGATTTCAAAATTTGAATTCAAACTTTTGAATTTCCCTCTACCTTTTCACCAACTTCAATGCTCTGGAAAGATGCCTCTTGACTAGAGAACATGTCTATAGAATCTTTATTTATCTCACTTTCTTTATTATCACTTTTCACTTTCATTTCAAATTTCAAACTTATCTTCATTATCTTCAACTCCTCTCAAACTTCTTCAATGGCCTCTTCAAGCACTCCTAACACCATTAGACTTCCAAAACTATCAAAAACTTTCTCTTTAATGACCCGGAAGCTATCAAAGCTTACATCAACTATGTAAACTTTGGTAAAATTCATACGGGAAAATTTGCTATTTTTGAAGATTTTCCTTCTTATGAAATTGAAAATCTTTTTCAACAATGTTCTATTCTTAGTGTAGTAGATAACAAACAAAATGATTTTGTATGTTATCCAAACCTTGTTAAGATGTTTTATGCGAATTTAAATCATGGTTTTTATGATGGGCAAGATGGACAAATTTGGAGTAGTGTTAAAGGAACACAAATAGTTTTGGATTGTGAAATTTTAGGAAATATTTTGGGATGCAAGTATACCGGAATGAATCTCTCGTTATTTCAAATAAATGAAAATGATCGAGAGATATTTCTTCACATCTTTGAAGGGGATGACAATTTTGAATTCAAAAATCGTTATTTTCATCCAAAAGCAAGAATTATTAACCTTCTTATCCAACACACCCTTATACCAAGATTGGGAAACTACAACAACCCAACTTTGAAAGTTTGCAAAGCTCTTTTTGCAATTTTTGGAAATTATGATATCAATTGGGCTCAAGTTATTTTGGATGAGCTAAGGCCCAAGAATTTTACTATGGGTGAAAACACATTATATCATGGAATTTATCTCACTCGGATTTTTAATTACTTTGGAGTTGATTTCAAAAGGGAAGAATTTATAACTAGAAAAGTGTTCAACCATGGAAACATTTCCCTTATGCAAATTCCATTAGTGTTTTAACCATATGAAACACTTATGGAAAAGGAAGAAAGGCTTGCTCACGAAGAGATGGAAGAAATGGAGGAAGAAGAAGAAGAGGAAGAGGAAGGAATGGAAATTGAAGAGGAAGAATGTAACAACCCTAGTTTGGAGATTACCTATCAATACTAAATTATAATGGTAATTATAATTTAGTATTATAAATTAAATTAAAATTGGAGAAATTAAATTGTTTATTTGGAATAAATAATAAAATTGAAATTAAATTGTGAAAATAAAGCTTAGAACTTTATTTTATTTTCTTTGGAGCGATAATAAATGGAATATGGGCTTTAAATAAAGAAAATGATTTTATTTTTGAGAAAATGCAACAATTATATTAATTATTTCCCAATTGCTTCTTTTAATAGTTTTTTAAGAAGTATTTGATTTTTAAGGTGTTTTATTTAAATAAAAAGGTGAAAATTGGTTTAAAAATATGTTTTAGCTATAAATTAAGTTTGAAAATGGTTTGAAATATTTTTTTAAGTGAGAGAAGTATTTTTGTTAAATTTTATAAGTAAAAAAATATAGACTTTTGCATTTTTTTGCGAAAATAGTGCATTTTTGTGAAATAAAGGATTTTAATAACAAAAATGTTTTAAAAATATAAATTTATCTTTTTATATGGTAGAAACTGTTTTGTTTTGTAAGTGTACAAGTTTTCATATTTTTCCTATGTAAAAACATGAAGAAATGCATTTTTGTTTTGATAAATAGTGTATATTTGAAGCATTTTTAGTTTATGAGTGAATTAATTAACCAATAGACCATTTATTTTCTTTTTACTAATGGATCCAAGGCCCATTACTGCATAACCTGGTTTGAGAAGTGAGAAAAAGAATACTGTACGTTCTTTTCTCAACTCATCTTCTTCCTTGACCAGATAATGAGAAAACAAAATCCTCTTTACCAATTTCTCAATCCAAGCCATTTTCTTCCTAAAATTCAAGCAAATTAGAGTCTTTTTCACTATAGAGAATAAATACAAAGGTAATCTAACTCCAAATCACTTAATTTCATAAAAAATCTTTGATTTGTGTAGTGGTTCTCTAATTATAGTAAAACTTTCTTTTGCATGTTATTTCTATCTTCTCTACAGGTTATTAGAGGCTATCTTTCAAGTAAAAGCTTCAATCTTTTGACTCAAATTCGAGTTTTTATCTTCACTATAGCAAGGTGAGTTGCTGCTCACATAATGCTAGCTGAAGCAAAGCTTCAAATGCCGAAAATATATGCATAAATTGCTTAAAAATATTGATTTTGTGTATGTTTTTGTTTCTGTAAAATCTGAGTTTGGGTGTCACTTTGCACATTATTCTCTCTATTTCGGCAAGGAATGCTGCTGGATTTTCTTTTGTTTTGTAGACCATGTTTCGTAGATTAAGCACGCCAAATTTCAGGTCATTTCGACCTATATAGCTTGTAGAAACATGCAGCCGAACTTTGACTCGGAGCATGTTTTTGCCCAGATTTTTACAGTGAATACACTGCCTGGGTCCAACTTTGAGACATCATATCTTTTTCAAACTTTGTCTAAATTGCATGACTCTTGGTGCAGTTTAAATTCTTGTTGTTGAGTTTTATGCATGTTAATTTTCAGGTTGTTTCGATCTATAGATCTTATAGAAATATGCTGCCAAACTTGTACTCAGAGCATGTTTTTACCCAGAGTTTTACAGGGAAAACACTGTCTGGGTTCAACTTTGAGACATCATAACTTTCTCATATTTTATCCAAATTGCATCATTCTTTTTTTGTTTGAAAGATAAACATTTCTACTATAAGCTTACTAATTTTTAGCTCAATCCGATGCCATTTGATCTTCTGTTTTATGCCTGGAAGTTGAACACAATATAGTTTCTGGCCTGTACATTTTTGGTTCTTGAACTGTTGCAAACATGGCCTGGGTCCATGTTTGAGACAGCATAACTCATTCGTTTCAAATCGGATTTGAGTGATTCTTTTTGAAGATTGAAGTAGGAGTGTTGATTTACATTTCTATAAAATTTCATGACAATCTGGGTTATTTTCTATTTCGAAACTACTGTCGAACCTGTACTCGCAGCTTGCTGTAATTCAGTGTTTAAAACCTTGTTTTGGTCCAACTTTGAAACGACGCAGATTCTTCGTTTCAAATCGGATTTGAATGATCCCTTTTGCAAATTGAAGTAGGAATGTTGATCTACATTCCTGCAAAATTTCAAGTCATTTTGACATGCTAACTTGTTCAAACCTGCTGTCGAATATTGAGTCGCAGCTTGTTTTAAACGGATAATACTTGGTGTAATTTCCGTTATTTCGATGTTTTCTTGATATTTCTTTCTGGATTTCATACACAGGTATTATAATGTATTTTAAAAATGTTTTTCAAATAAATGGGCTTTTGAAATTATTATTATTATATATATATTTTTTAGTATAAAAATTATATACTCTATAATAAGAGAATTTCAAAGGCAATTTCTAAAGCGATTTCGAAACGTTCCTAAAACTCGTTTTCTCCAACTTAATTTCTATATAAAACACACAATTTTGCACTTCGAGTGAAGAGGGAGGAGAATTAAATGATTAGATAAAATGCATGCTATGAACACGTGCGTTTATCTTTTCAGTTAATTCCTAATATATTCGTTTGATCGTTTTGACCTTCAGGTCTGGTTTACCGATGAGATGAGGTAAACTTTGTACTGCTTTGAGTGTGGAATTGACTAACGGTTAGTAAACCATTTAGTGCGAACGTGTGGAATGGGACACACGTTAACACTTTGCGGGTTCCTATCCGAGGGGTTTGTGACACATATTGCCAGTTAGTGGTGTCCAGTACTGGGCCTTCGGACCTTCGCCACTATGGTTTGTTGCCTTCGGGTTTGTGCCTTCGAGTTTGTGCCTTTGGTTTTATTGCCTTCGGGTTTGTTGCCCTATAGTATCGCTTTTGGAGTTGGTCCTTCGTCACCGCTCGAGAGATACTTCGGTTTGTCGCCTTCGGGCTTGTGGATCCTTGTTTATAAAGTACTGAGCATGTGCATCTTTTGTTTCTTTGATATTTATATTTCCCTAGAGTATCGCCTTTCGGGGTAGGTCCTTTGAACCACACGATATATAGCGATTACCTTGTGGAAACTTGTGTTACCTTCATTGGTATTTGTTATTTGCCTTTTTTGGCTTGATTTGGGATATTCATATCCTTTGTTTATTTGAGTTGCCGATGATATGAGGCTTGTTATGATTCATCTTTTGTTATATGATCATGTTATCTCTTTTAGAGATTATTGTTATACTTTATGACCTTGCATGTTCATTATCATTTAGCTTATCTAACTGATTTGTTTAGCTAGACTGACCCGTGTATTTTATACTCGGGTTAGACCGAGGTGTTTCAGGTTAGGTACATTTGGACTTAGCCTATTCTGCTTCTGCATGGACTATTCTACTAGCTCTTTTTGTTATAGCTTTTTTGTGTAGTCCTTTTGGTTTGCTACTCTGATATGTATATTCTTTTGACTCGTGTTTGTATTATGGTCGTCATACCACATATGTGATGTTTCATTTTCTATACTATGTGATGTATCTGTATATGTGTGTGTATATGTGATTATCTGTTGTTCTGTGATGTGTTTTGCATTGAGTTATTATATTTTGTTCTGATAGATCCTATAGCCACCTATGGCTTTGTATTAAGTATTTATTGGATATGTCGATCCACTTGAGACGTGAAAAAAAAATATGGCAATTGTCGACGTATTCAATAGATATTTAAGACAAGGCTATAGATGGTCGCTCCTATCCAGCCATATTCTCTACATTAGCAGACAGTATTACCCAGTAATACTCTTTGTTAATGTGGGTCTCGGGGTGGGGCATTACAAAGAAGAGGAAGATCAAGAAACTTCCTTAAAAAGTACTGAATATCCTACTAATCATGCTAATCCAGCCAATAAGACCATTCTCAATAATCAAAGAATTATAGTGTAAAATCAAAAGACACTTAAAAGATCAATGAGTAAGAAAATGGATAAGATTTCCACTAAAATTGACAAGTTCTTCGGGAAAGTTAGTAGAAAGCTTGGACTATCATCTTCTTCATCTTCATCTAACTAGTTTTAGTTCATGTTATCTTAAGTTCTATCTTTATATTTTCTTTTAGTTAATATTATATTATGTAATGTTAACTAGAATTATTAATGAAATCGTTCATTTCTTGTTATTCATGTTCACTTGTCTCTGTAATTTCTTGGTTTTATATTATACAAATTTTAGTTTAATAGATTTATTAATAATATTCAAAACAAAGCAAAATGTCACTTTAGGCAGAGGCATGTCGACATACACCATTCCCCCATGTCGACATCCAACGGGCAGAAACTAGTTACACTTTCAAATTTTAATTTCATGTAACTAACTTATGTCTATTCATTTCAAACGACTTTCTATCCCTATTTATATCTGTTTCTTCCAGAATAAATTGTCAAACTTCATCTTTAATCACTCTCTTTCATAGTTCTTTCTATTTCTTGAATTATGGCTTCTCCGATTAAGAATCTAAGTGATAATCTTGAGGAAACTCTCACTTCCTTCAAGAATATTCTTACATTCATACTTCGTAATCAACGCCACTTAGAATTAAGTCAAATACAGATGATCAAGGAGCAAGAGAAACATTTCGACGCCCTTCGTTGGATGATCCCAGCCCTTAACAAGGACGATCTCGAAGGAATTCCACCAGTCACTCTCGACAAAGATAAAGAAGAATGGGATGTCATTAAAGCAGACCCTATCTTTAGAGAAGATGGATGGGTGAAAGTACCAAGAAATGTCTAGTTATTCTGTATGATATTTGTTTGATTTGATTGGTGTGTTTGAAACTTGATTGACTTAACTTATTTGGTATGGTTTGTATATATGTTTGAATAATTACTGTAAATATATGATTATATATGATTGGATGATTATTGGTTTACTTCTGGATTATGATCACATTTCACATTTATGTTCACATTTCATACTTATGATCACACTTAGCATTTACTACACTTATATATGGATTACTCTAGTTTGTATTATGGTTGATCATCTTATATCAAGTTCAGGGAATTTATTAGTAAGGAGTTTTTGTTGATGACAAAGGGGGAGAAGTTATAAAATAGTAGTTGGCTTGGAGTAAGGGGGAGTTATGATTGGAGTAAGGGGGGGTCATGGAGTAAGGGGGAGTTATAATAAGAGTTATGGTATGGTAAGTATATTTTATAAATACAGGTTGTCATCATCAAAAAGGGGGAGATTGTTAGGAACTGAGATGTTGGTTTTGATGACAACAACCTTTTTAACTTATCTTATTATAAAATATATACTAACACTATTATCTAGATAGATATGTATATGCATGATATATATATATATATGCAGGTATTGATTACTGAAGACGGATCAGTATAAAGACTCAAGACTCAAGATTGAAGACTCTAGAGTATCAAGATCAAGATTTCAAGATATGTGTCTAGTTTTTTTTAAAACTTCATAATAGCATGGAAATCTTCATTCCGAATTTCATTTGGGATGGAACCCATTTCTACCTTCTTAGTGGCTTACAAACCCACGACAAGTAGCTTACAAACCTACGACAAGTGGCTTACAAACCTACGACAAGTGGCTTACAAACCCACGAACATCCTGGTTTTGTACAAGTTCTCGAGTCCTGATGTGATGAGATATTCTATAGGAAGAAGCTTGCAAAACTACTTCAAAATGGTTTTTCAAAACTGATTTTCAAAATATTTTAGCCTTCAAATTATCTTTTCAAATGATTTTCAAATAGATGTTTTAGCCTTAAAATATTCTTTGTTTTTGTGTTTTAAAACATAGTAAAATTAGTTTATTTTACTCTAGAGTCATTTCATTTTGTTTTCATTTCAATACCATTTTCAAAACAAATTTTATATTATTTTTAACATAGAGATGTCGACATCATGGGATACCCCATGTCGACATGGTGGCCGTTGAATTCAAAAGTTTCAATTTTCAAAAGAAGTGTCTATTCGTTTAAATCTCTTCACGAATGGTTATGACTGTTGGTGCTCTATAAATATCCTTCACAAACGAATTTTTTAACTAACTATTTTCATATTTTCTTCACTCCTTCTTCTCTACAAATTCATATTCTAAAATATTCATATTTTTAAGTTCGTGCCGAAATTCTGCCGAATTCTCAAGTGAATCAAATTAGAATCTCATTCTTGTTTGATTCTCTGCCCTCTCTCGAAGATCAAAGTGCTATTCAGAGTTGTAGGATCAATTTTTAATCAAAAGTTTATCGAGTCCTCTATAAGGTGTGGTTGTGCCTGGAAATCAATTGGGTAATCTTGTGGCCCGTAAATCAAGAGAGTTTGCCCCGGACTCGTAAGACAGGAGGGTACCTCAAGGCCTTTAGAAACTGAGGATTGTAATCTCGACTTTGGTATAATAAAAATCTGTATGAGGTGTTCTGCCTTGGTATATGACTGGATGTAGGGTAACTCCGAACCAGTATAAAATCTGGTGTGTTCTTTCCTTTTACTGTTTTTTATTTACTTTATGCATCTGTGTTTGATTCTGTGATTGTTCTGTGATTAAGTTCTGCATTTATTTGTGTCATAATTTTAATTTAGTCCATATAAGTCTTAGAATCCATTAAACACTATTCCACCCCTCTAGTGTTAAATTAGCCTTAAGATCCTTAATCCACACTCCCTTTCAGAGGATTATCAGAAGATGTAAACAAGAATGATAAAGGCAAACGAAAAATGTATTTAACTAAATTCTCTTCCTATGCGGATTTGACTAAATCTTTGGAAAGGATTTATTTGGATACTCGAGGACGCCTTCAGTACTAAAGGCTGACAAGGTGGGAACCCTCCAAACACGAGCGGGCATCAGTAAAGCATTGCCTATTCCATGAGCTGGATGGGCATGATACAAAAGACTGTAGGAATTTAAAGGATATAGTTGATGAACATGTGAAGAGTGGTCAGTTGCAATAATACACGAGAACACGGGCTGCGGCGGTGGAACAGGAGCAACCACCGTCCACCTCGAATGAAAATGGCACTGGATAAAGGCATCATCGTCAAATTATCATCGATTGATTGGGATGGCATGTAATAATTAATAAACTTCATAGTAGTACAGCTAAGTCATTTACACATGTCCGGGATCGAGGATAGTCCTTAGGCATGCTCTGAGATGATGATGAACCGTAGTGCTCGGGTTTGTGAAATTTTGTTTTTTCTTGTTTACTTCGAACTCTGGTTTTTCTAATATTTTGATTTATTGGTTTTTTATTTGTATGGACTCTTATTTTATATTTTGGCAAACGAACTTTGGAATGCTTTAATCTGGATTAATGTAATAAATAACATAGGTTGTGGTTGTGGTCTTGACCGGAGAGACGGGGCAAAAACCGCAAGGCGCGAGTCCCTTCGCCAGAGAGAGATAGGATGGATTCGTACATGGGTTAAGTCTTCAACTGAGGATAGATGCCGGAGAAGGATTCCCCATGGATTAAGTCCTCGAATGCGGATCGAGGCTGAAGAAGGATACCCTAAGGATTAAGTCCTCGATTGGTGATCGAGGTCGGAGAAGGATACCCTAAATATCACGTTATGCCCCGATCGGAGAGACAGGATCGGTAAAGGCAAGAAGTATGCCGCTTCATCGACAGAATCAGCCTACTTATTGTTGCGCCCTTCTTTCCAAAGAGTGAGTGGAGTATAGTAAAGCTCGGAGAAGTTGTGATCTACCCGGAGAGGTCGTAGATTTGGATATGGACCCAGAGCAGTCTCGGATTTGACTAAAGACCCAGATAGGTCATGGATCCTGATATCAGCTTCGAACAGCAATGAAATTGACTTTGGATGGATACGGGTTTAGATAAAACAATCCAGAGAGATCGCAGATTTGGTTAATGAATTTGGAATGGATTCGAAATTGGATATCGACTCGGAACAGTAATGGATTTCGCTAACGATCCAGAGAGATCAAGGAATTGGATTGGCAATGGATATGATTCTGGACTGGATAATATGGCTATCGACGGATTATGGATTTCGGATTTGGGATTTATAGCAATTCAAAATACGCCTTTCTATCGCAAGGTATGTTTTGTGGGGCAAATGTTATCCCGCCTTTTGGTCAGGCCGGGATACCATGGACTTGGCTAAAATGGATGGATTGGAAATCGATTACAGTTAAAATTATGGACGATAGTTGAATGATTTGGATGGACAACACTCAAAAAATGGCTAAGTATGGAATTGGCACTTCACTTAGGAAATGGATCGGATCCCCATTTTTTGACCTAATCAAGGTGCGATTAGTATGGAGCGACAAGGAAGGCCATATAAGGCTACATTCTAAATTTCAAGTCGATTGGAGTTCGTATGCTCGAGTTATGGACAAAAGAAGACATACCAGTATCGATCGGATCAATGGTAATTTTCTTGGATTCAGACCCGGGAAAATTTGCTATTTGCTTGGAGTCGACACATGGTTCGCTTGGACTCGCAGAAATTTTAAGTGGTGGATCGTGCTTGGAGTCAGATGCATGTTTGCTTGGAGAAAAACGATCGGCACCGATCGTTTTGGAGAAAACTGATCGACGTTTTTGTGCTCGGAGTCAGAATCACGTTTGCTTGGAGAAAATTTGAATTTTACCCGAGTCTAACCTGGGCCAGAATTTTCAGCATCCGCTTCGAGTCGGAAAGGTGATTACTCCATGTCAAGCCTGAAATGGGTTTTTCGACGATTGTTTTGGCAATTTTCAACGATGATCGATGTATAACTCAAAATCTAAAAAGACATTCAATATGAAATTTGAAAAAAAACTACACTACACCAAAGGGGACCCACACCATCGATCGATGGGCCCCACGATGAAGTTGGATCGATTGGTCATGATCCATATGGATCGATCCATAAATAATTCAAATCAATGATGATCGATCAATATCTCACAAACGCAAAGTTGGAATGACACAAAACTTTGGGAATAGTAAAATATTATGTAAAGGAACCTACCATATCGATCGCACATAATTTGGAGAAACTTGAACAATCGGCCTACATCGTTCTTGAACAATTGTATCATTTCAGCCAGAACGATCCCAACTCCATGGAAAACGCGATATCTCACAAACGGTAAGTTGGAATGGCACGAAATCCAGAGAGCAAGTAGCTAACATCATGGTGGACCCATCAGGATGATCGCAACCCAAAAGGAGCAAATATGGAACGAGCTTCCATATTTCCATTTTTCAACTCAACTCCGTGGAAAACGCGATATCTCATAAATGGTAAGTCGGAATTGCATGAAAATTGGAGAGCAAGTAGCTAACATCATGAAGGATCCACAAAAACGATCGCACCCACATTGGAGTTAATATGAACGATCGACACCAATTATTCCAATGGTGTGCGATCGATCTAAAAATTGGTGGATCGGGTCGTACGGCATGGAGATTCTTCTGGCAAAATTTCAGCCCGTTCCATGCATGTCTTCACCTACAAATACAGTGGACTTGGCTCATTACAAGGGATCTTCTTCTTCCTCCAATTAGATCTTCTTTTGGCTCTCCTTCATCACTTCTTATCTCTTCCTCCATCAATTTTCTAAGAAAACAACTGTATTTGTAATCTTACGGTATAAATAAAAGATTATTAAAGTGGACATGGGCCCGGAGTTTGCCGAAACACTATAAAACTTGCATGTTCATTTACTTTTCTTCAATCTATTTTGCGATCTATGAATAATACTTCTCTATTTGGATCTAAATATTGGATATTAGTGTAACAACTGGGAGTTTGTGCCCATTTTTGGTGCAACAACTTTCTATAGAAAGGATAATGAATATTTACGCTTAGAAGAAGTAAAGAAATGTCACGGAGGACTAGTGCTGGAAATTCGAATGAAGTGATACAAATCAACATTCCGTAAAGCAATCTGGAGGAAGCTCTGGGAGTGTGGATGTGGATGTTGGTAATCAAAACAATAATCGAAAATGAAACGATGATGGGGCTAAGAAGAAGAAGCCAGATAACAGGAATCGTATTAGGACTCCTAAATACGATAACTATACTAAACTGAACAACTCGATAGAAAATATCTACCCGGCAACTCAAAACACTGAGCGGTACAGAAAGCCAGCTCCAAGAGAGTCAATTGAGAAGGAAAGAAAGTCAGGCAAGTTCTGCAGGTTCCATGAAACTAATGGTCATAATTCAATGAGTGCAGACACTCGCGGGATATGATTGAGGAGTCGACTTGTTAGAAAAAGTTACAATAGTATGTGAAAGCCTCGTAGGATAGCGGGCAAGGAAAATCTAACGCCCCTGGGCTATCTTCCCAATAGGGGCAAGCTGAGCCTGGTGCTGATGCATTCAGCAGCCAGAAAAATGATTCGTGATTAATATTATCATCGGTGGGCCATACCCTGCTGATAAAAGTCTAGCAGAAATGGATAGATATGTTGGTGCTATTAAATATGCAGAGAATGAAAGTTACTTCACTGTTGAAGATGGGACTCGGGCAAAACAATGTAGAATGATAACTGACGATATTTTTTTCCAGAATAGAGATGTTGATGGAGTGGAAGCTCCAATGATTGACCCATTCGTGATCACAACCACGATTGGTCCTACCATTGTTCGTAAGGTGTTGGTTGATTTTGCGAGTTCAATCAATATGTTGTTCAAAAAGGCTTATGATCAAATGATGTTGGAAGAGAAGGATTTGAAACCTTGTAAGTCTCAAGTACAGGGGTTCGATGGGATGGCTACCGAGGCCATAGGATTTGTTGAATTATCGGTGGTACTTGGCGAGGGCGACTGCAAGCGAGTGCAGGTCGTGCCTTTTTTGGTGTTGGATATTTACTCAGCCTACAATGCTTTTCTAGGCTGACCGACCTTGGCTGAGTTCAGAGCAGCAATCGCTCCCTGGTGCTTAACTATGAAGTTCCCTACAGAGATCAGAGTGAAAATCGTATAAGGTGATCAAGTGGTTGGCCGTGAATGCTATGTCATCGAGCTAAAGGAGGCAAGGCGAAGGGAGAAAGGAAAAAATATGGAGGGGTCCTCTGCATTAAGGCTTTAGACATATAGCAACTCCAGCTTGAGCCCTGGCTTAAGCTACCCAGTCGGTTCCACGATGACTTGGATCGACGTAAAGAGCTACAATGTGAAAGAGAAGCTCCCGCCGAGTTGACGATTGTTGTTCCGGTCAACCAGGATAATCCGAGTCAGGTCCTAAACATCGGATTGTAGCTCGACGCAAGATTGATAAAGGAGTTGGTTGGTTTTCTCCAAGCAAATCTGGAAGTGTTTGCCTGGACACACTCGGATATATGTGGTAGATTGTTGGAGATAGCGAGCCATGCAATAAATATAAATCTCAAATGTGTTCCTGTAAAACAGAAATGCCGCAGCCTGGGTCTGGAGAGATCTGCTGCACTCACAGAAGAGGTGGATAAGTTGAAGGATAACGGCTTCATCCACGATGCCTTGTACCTAGAGTGGGTATCTGACTCTGTGTTGGTGAGGAAAGCAAATAGGAAGTGGAGGACATGCATCGACTAGTCTTATTTGAATAAAGCATGCTTGAAAGACAGCTTCCCACTCCCGATGATCGATCAGTTGGTGGATTCGACAGCTGGACATGAGCTACTTTCATTCGTTGATGCATACTCGGCATAAAACCAAATCCCATTGCAAGTCCTGGATCAGTAACATACCAGCTTCATAACTAACCTCGGACTGTATTGTTATCTGGCCATGCCCTTTGGATTGAAGACTGTAGGAGCAACTTACCAAAGGCTTGTTAACCGGATGTTCAAAGACCAGATTGGACACTCGATGGAAGTCTACATGGATGACATGCTCATGAAGTCACGACATTCAGGAAACCATATTGATGATCTGGTAGAGATGTTTGCTTTCCTCCGAAAGTATGGGATGAAGCTCAATCAATATGGAATGCTCTTTCGACATTGCATCGGGGAAATCCTTGGGATTCATTGTAAACTCTGTGAGATTGAAGCCAACCCAAAAAAAATAAAGGCACTGAGAAAAATCGAATCCCTGAAGCCGATCAGGGAGGTACAAAGCTTAAACAGTAAGGTCGTCGCCTTGAGTTGATTCATTTCCAGAGCCACAGATAAAAGCATCCCTTTCTTCGAGGTGATTAAGAAGGGAAAAAGGAACTTCGAATGGAATCGCGAGTGTAAAGACACATTCCAAGTTCTGGTGGATCACTTGGAAAGACCCCTATCTTTTCGAAGCCGGTGGATGACAATGACTTGTTTATATATTTGGCGGTTTCAGTGCACGCTTTGAGCGCTGCACTTATACGTGAGGAATCTTGCATCCAACGACCAGTCTATTACGTCAGTAAGCAGTTGACAGGCGCAGAATGAAACTATCTGAAGTTGGAAAATCTTGCATATTGCTATTTGATCGCTTTGAGAAAGCTCCACTCTTATTTCCAGGCTCATCCGATCAAAGTTCTTACCGATCAGCCTTTGCGACAAGTCTTGCAATGACCCAATACTTCTGGAAGGCTGTTGAAATGGAACGTTGAATTGAGTCAATACGACATAACTTTTCGCCTTCGGAGAGCAATCCAGAGTCAGACCTTGGTGGATTTCATAGTTGAATGCACTGCATGAGATGATCCTTCGGAGAGCAGTGGTGAGAAAGAAACTGGATGGAAGATGTACAAAGATCGTGCATCCAACGAACGGTGTTTTGGTGTTAGAGTTGTACTTTTTACTCCTGAAGAACGCTCAATTTGTTACGCTTTGAAGCTCGACTTTTTGGGAACTAATAATGAAGCTGAATATGAGGCCTTGATTGCAAGACTCAAGGTTGCCAAAGAGCTATAATCAAAGACTTTACATATTTTCTATGACTCCTAGCTGGTGGTTTACCAAGTTCGAAAAGAATTTCAAGCAAAAGGAGAGAGACTAGTTCCTTATCTAAACCGAGTCCTTGAACTGCTCATTGACTATACAATCACTCATATTCGCAGAGCGGAGAATGAGAAGGTTGATTCACTGGCTAAAATGGCCAACTCTGGAGATGTGCAACTCAATGGCTTGGTTTTGGTGGAAGTACTTTCAGCTCCAAGCATCGACTAGATGGATGTTGATTGTACCTTGAAGACCGAGCCTAAAAGGGTGTCATGGATAACTCCGATTCAGGATTATTTGCAGAAGGTAATCCTCCGAAGAGAAGGAATAAATGATGAAAGCTCCTTCGACAAGATTTGAGGTATATCATGCAGGAAGGAGTACTTTACAGGAAGGGTTTCTCTATTCCTATGCTTCAGTGTGCTGCTCACGACGAGGTTAAATGAGTTCTAAGAGAGGTTCATGAAGAGGCCTGTGGTGATCACAAGAGAGGCAAACCCTAGCGAAGAAGATCATCTGCTATGGACTTCTGGCCAACTGTCAACCGAGACACGGTCGATTACACCAGAAAGTGTGACAAGTGCCAGAGATTTGTTAAAATACCGAGACCCCATTGACGAATATTACTCAAATGGTTTGTCCTTGGCCATTTGCAGTCTGGGGGATTGATATCATCGATGTTTTACCGATATCCAAAGATGGCATGAAGTACGCCATTGTTCAGTTGAGTACTTCACCAAGTAGGCTGAGGCAAAGCCGTTGGCCATGATCACTACAAAGACAGTAATCAAATTTGTTGTCTGGAATATCATCTGTCATTTTGGAGTTCCATAGGCAATCATTACCGATAATGGGACCCAATTTAACATTACCGAGTTTAAAGATTTCTGCAACTGGCATCGCATAGAAGAGATTTGCTGCAGTGGCACATCCTCAAGCAAATGGACAGGTTAAAATTGTGAATAAGATTATTAAGTCCATTCTTAAGAAGCGGTTGGAAAAGGCCAAGAGCAAGTGGGTCGATGAACTTCCATTAATACTATGGGCTTATTGAACAACTCACAAGTCAGCGACTGGCCACTCTCCAGTCGCCCTACCCTATGGGTCATAGGCTATGATTTCAGTTTAACTAGAAGTACCTTCTTATTGAGTGATTCACTACAATGCATGGACTAATAAGCAACTCCTGCTAGAGTCTCTTGATATGATTGATGAGAAGCACGATGCAGCTGAGTTGAGGGCAGCTGCAAATCGACACTAGGTCGCACGGTGTTACAACATTAAGGTCAGGAATCGGACCTTCGAAGTTGGCGGCCTGGTTCTCAAACGTATCTTCCCTGGCCTTGGAAACTTGGGCCTGACCTAGGAAGGTCCGTGCACAATAGAGCAGAAGCTTGGAGATGGAACTTTCAGGCTTGCGATGACAAACGGGATTCCGCTCCCGAGGGCATGGAATGGCGACAACTTACAACACTATTTCGCTTAAAAATAATTCGTAAATAATTGGCTAGAGCCGTGTAATAAGATAGATTCTGTCATTTCCCGTCTTTTATGGAATAAAATGGCTTCTCGAGTCCAAGACTCTGTCTTTCTATTACTTAAGATTTGTGACTTGGCCGACTCAAATGATTCTGCATGTGAATAATGCTAGTATGCAGGCACCTAGAGTTAGGTGCCAATTAAAACTTCTATGGTTCATGATCGAACCTTCAAAGTTCTTCTCGGTATTCGGAAGTAGATACTAGATAACTCTTATCCCCGGATTAGGGGTAGGATTATGAAGTCAAACCGGATGTGACATGACCGACCGCGCATAAACTCTCGTCCTTGATGTGGTGGCAGGAGTATAAATCGAAACGAACGTGATACGATCGTTCACTCACTCATCTCTTGTCCCCTAATTGGAGGTAGGAGTATAATATAAATTGGACATGACAAAACCATCCAACTCTTAACACTCTGCGGATAGGAAAAGCCAAAGGTCCATGCCCAGAGTAAGGCGGGATCTAACCTATTAACTTTGAATCGACGCTCGAAGTCAGGCACGATTGGAAGTGTACATCCTGGATGAAGATGTGCGAACTACAATAAGTTAATTTAGATTAGTGCTCGTAGTTCGGTGCAATTGGTTATCGTGATCCTGGGAAAGAATTCCTGAACCACTGTTTTAAGTGGTTAACTCCAACTAATGCTCAGAGTTTTGTGCTTCTACAATTACTTTGCATTCGCAAGAACGATAAAAGGATGGTAAATTATAGACTGGGCTGAAGGATTCGGTCCGACAATAATAAATAAAAGGAATAGATCGCAAGTACATTGAATGGGAAGCGTATTTCTTAATTACTTAGACAAATCCATAGAAGGAGTTAACGAAACAAAAACCTTTGTTATTCACATGAAATATAGAAAGCCAAGTACAAGTATTATTGACACTAGAAACAAAAAGCAAAAGCGGGGGCCGAACTTGCACAAAACCGGCGAAAAACCAAAATAGACTGCAACACCATTAAAAAGTAAGCATATTTACACCAAACAAACTAGCACTCACTTCTTTGGTTTTATTCTCCTTTGTTTCTTCTTAGAGCAGGAAGAAAAATCTCTTGAGCTTTCACCTTGTCTTTTCCCTCCTCTTCCTCTACTTTATTTGCCCTTGGGCGGAGTGCTCTACGATGATCTAGCAGACATGCTTTGTGCGCTACTAGGTGGAGGAATTTGGATCGGAGCGAAAATAGTTTGCCCAGACAAGGCAATGAATAGAGGAGGAGGAAGAACTTCAAGTTTCTTCTGCTTGACCTCTATGGCAAAGAAGATGTTTTTCTCAAGTACCTGCTCGAGCTCATGGATGGTGGGACCCGACCAGTAATAACAACGTCTTTATCAATCTGAGTTTCCTGAGTCCCACCAGCTCCTTCATCCAACAAAGCATCAATCAGCTACTCGTCAAGGCCAGGAATATCTTCAACTGAGATGGTTAGAATTTTTGTTGAAGTGGTAACAGTAACTGATTCTATTACAGGCACTTGTAGTCCTAACTGAGAGTCCTTATCGGGAAGCAGAGGAATATAGGGCTGACCTGAGGCTTGAGAAACAAAGAGAGAGATATTAGCTATGTTAATCGACGATACATCAAATTTCTAGAATGCAGGGTAAGTCGGTGAGATACCATCTTTCATTTGGGATTCTTAGAAGGCCGGAGTGTCGACGGACTTCCCCTCAGGAGCCGGGGAGAGAATAGTAGGCATGTGGATCTCAGGCCTCTCGAGATCATACCCAGGATTTGGAGCAGCTTGACACCCAAGCGTTTTGCTGGTACTAGCATTATGTGGCGTCTATTAGGAGCCTTCGCCTAATTCTTTATGCGTTGTTGAGGCAAGCTCCGGATGAAGGATAAGCTGGCCCTCTTTTAGAATCATGGGCTCATTGCCAACCAAGACTTCTCTCTCCAGTTGCTCCAAGTCCACCTCGCCACCTTCGAGGAAAGCTTTTCTTCTTCAGCAATCCGCTCCCTGGCAATGGTAAGGATTCTAGGATAATCACCTTGGATCACTCCAGATTTCAAAATTTGAGCACATTGGCATTGTATTGGTTCAGCAGCGGTTCAAAATTCTCTATTGCATGCTCTTCTGCTTGCTGTTTTGTGATCTCAACTTCTCTTTTGACGAGTGCGTCAACATCTTTAACATGCTCGAGCACTTTCTGTCTTTCCTCCATGGCATGGAGCAACTCATCACAATAAGTATGAGCTTGTTGGAGCGCTTCATCCTTTTCTTTTGTGTCATGCTCTAACTTGGTTTTCAGCTCAACCGCATTTTTGTTTGTCGTATCCTTCTCTATTACAAGGGCATGGTTTTGATGGAAAGCCTTCTCCATTTTATCTCGATGCGTAATCCGCTCCTCTTCGAGTACCTTGATGGCCTCCTCGGCTTTCTTCTCGGCTTCGGCTTGGGATGTTCTCAATATCTCGAACTCCGCATCGAGATTAGCGATGATTCTCTTATTATTAACTTTGTGAGTTTCTGATTGTCAATCTCTAGTTGCCTATCCCTGGAGACTTTGGAAATTTTCTCAACCAACTTCGATCATTCGTTATATTAATTGTGAATGTGGATCACACAATCGATGGTCATCTTTTGTTCGTCGGTCGGGATTTTTTTAAATTAGGCACAAAAATAAGACCATCAAAGCAAATTTTTGGAAATTTTTCCTTTAGACTAGCCATTCGGGAATTATCCGCAAGTTGTTCCTCTACAGAGATAGGTGCGGCTATAGTAGTTTCTTTACCCAGCCTGTCTGGGAGTTTCAGAACCATTCTTGTGATGCCTATGGTCAGAGGACCGACTAGAGTGAGATGGCAGCAGAGGTTGCACATGGATGGAAGCCGAAGGAGGAGCACAAGAAGCGCCACTATCTGTACCTCTAGGAGAAGGTAATCTAGATCCAGGGTGACATTTGGAAGCAGAGTCATGTGATGAGCAATCTATGTCGTAATTGCTTCTATCTCGATCATCTGTGTCTTGGCTAGAACGATAGCCTGACTCATAATTGCGACCGATTCCCTGGCGGTATGAGCTGGACCGAGGCCTTTGTGCTTGGGATGTTTTCTCCTCCAAAGATCGATAAATGCATTTCCTTTTCTCCATGGATCCTACAAAGCAAACAAGAACAAGTTAGATCCAATCAAGCGAGGATACAGGTTAAGTGCGAGTGTTGCGAAGTGCACATGTGCGTGAGTGTCCTAGTATCCCTCCGATGGACCGTGAGTTCGAGCTTTACTCATGGGAGTAAACTCTCCCATACTAGAAAGAATGAAGTCTTTATTGATGCAGATAGGGGAGTCGATGCCCTCAATACTAATATTACCGACATCGAAAGAATCAAACTCAGTAAGAATTGGCCCTAGGTCGACGAATGTGCCTATCGAAGAAAAAGATGGGGTGTTTTCTGCATCTAGTGGGGACTGGGTAGAAGTCTACACCTTGGAGATTTTCATGATTAGCTCTTCTACGGAGCAGGCAGTTGGTCGTCCCTAGATTGTTCAGGCCGAGAGTCATGACCTGCATCGATGTTATCTTGGCCAGCCTCACCACTTTCATCAATAATTTCACCTTCCTCGGCGTCTTTTGGTGCTTGTTCAATATTTTCTTCAATTCCAACCCCCGAACTTGGGACTGGGGCAAATCTGGATCAGCCTCACCTCCTTCAAGCGGGTTTTATCATTATCATCATCATCACTGGAAGCTATTTGGACTAAGACATTACTACGGACCTCTTCTAACAAGCCGTAGGCGAGAAAATTTTCATCTGACAGGAGAGTTTTGATATCTCTATCTCTTGCCGAAACTGCCACAAGAGTGTTGATGGCCTGAAAGTGCCGAGTTACTGGGTCTCACTAGAACATCTGGATAGTAAAGCAAGGATATGAGTTAAGTTTGCATACTATTAAACAAAATCATATAATGAACATGGAGAGGAACTTACGTCCAGATAGCCATCTACGTGCAAACCCGAGCGGGCAATGGACATAGAACCACTCGGTATTGAAGTAGCTCAACTTATTCCATGCCCCAGTAACCACTCTGCAACTCCTAATTGGTTCTAAGTAAATCAAAGATGAACATTCTTTTCAGCTTTTGAAATAGTATATATATCGAATCTTCCCGTCGCTGGTCGCTCGATGTAAGTGTTCAGTGAAAACTAGATTGTGTCGAGGAGAAAGGCATAGCTATTCGGGTGCAACTGTATTGGAGCAAGCCTCATAAATTTTAGAATTCGATGGACGAATTGGTTGAACAAAGGGACACGGCTTACCAAACACATATATCCATTGTAGGAAATATAACCCTCCAAAGGATTGTGAGCTCTTTGATCGCGAGATGGACCAAGATGTCATCGAATGGAATTCTATGCTTGTTGCATATTCTCCGAAGGTATCCTTTGTCGATTTTGGAGGCGACAGAATCGACATGATCATTTACAATTATGACATCCTCGAGGATGTCGAGTGCGGGGTCTAATTCTGTCCCATATGCCGGCTTAATTGGATTGTCTAGAATTTATTGTTCTACTTGTGGCTTTTCTTCTTTTTGAACATCCTCTACCGTATTTTGCTATGCATATGGAGTCGTAGTTGAGTTTGACTCGACATCGGATTCGACGTATCTTGAAGTGGATGTACCTTTGGCTTGTGCAGCAAAACGTTTGGAACGTCTCTGGTCCATTTCTATAAAAAAATCTCAACAAATAATCAACATTAGAGCAATTACAAGTTATACCCCCGTGCTAAAGTGAATTCTAATGCGGTGTCGTGTAATGTCGTGCAGTTCAAGTTTCTGATATTATTTAACAGTTTGTTTTTAAATTCTGAATATTACTTAGCTTGACCATCATCGTTGACCATCTTGACAAGTTTCACCTCATTTTCCATGCTTTGGAAAGGGTTCAAGACCAAGAAGAGATATCCAATTTATAGAGAAGGATTTCCATGTGAATAAAATTTAGAAAATTTGCCTAAGTTTTGGAGTTGAACAACTCCAAAACTTAAACAAAATTCCCCCTTCTTCTTCTTCCACCCTCGTCACTTCCCAAGCCACGGTTGTCCATCACCATGACCATCCACGTCCATTCGCCCACGTTTCCATGTCCACGTTTAAGTCCTATACCTATCTATCAATTTGGGGTAAAGCTTTAAATCAAGATTACTTGTAGAAGTTAAGGCTTGGATCGGTCAGGAGACGGGTCGGGCTTATGGCGATGACTCAAATTCGACAATAGTGAGGCGAGCGATGGCAGAAACAGGTAGTGATAGGCGACGATGGTCTAAGGTCCAGGTGGACGCGGGATTGGGTTTTGAGGGTGAAGTTTTTTAAATGGCAGAAGATGAAGCTCTCAATTCGAAGGCAGGAGTACAAGAGAGAGAATGAAGTCGATGTGGGGTGGGATATTTACACCCCTTGGAACCTGAAGTATTGGCCACGACACTTGGGATTTCTCCCAAGTCTAGAGTCGGTACCAAACCCTAATCTATGGGTCAGTATTGAGTCCTAATTTCAATATATATATATATATATATATTATACATAACATATATATGGTATATGCATATGTATGTGAATGTGTGTGTGCATATCTAATACTCGATGACCAGAATCAAAAGGAAATCGAATTCAAACCTGAATAGTCCATGGATGGGATTAGTTCAGAATTGTCAAGCTTGGAATAACAGATCAGGGGATCATATTCTAGATTTATAATACCATATATTGGTTGAGTGTCGCGGCTGATGACTATAGACATAACTTTTCATGGAATCGATTTACTGGAAAGATAGCGACCATTCGAAACACAAAGCGGAGTCCTTTACTGCAATCCCTACTTATCTCAATTCAAAATACATTACGTTGGAAATGAGATGTACTTTGGGGAGCAGGCGTTATCTAGCATTTTGACTAGGCATTGTTCCGACAAATTGGACTGATCAAACTCAGGGCTATCGAGGCAGGAAGCCCAGAGAGATAGCCTAGGAGTTCAGAAACCAAGCACAGACATAGTCATAAGGCCAATGCGAGAACAACTCAAAGTAAGACAACAATGGAACCCCCAAGTTGGGGATCGGTACCGACCCCACCCTATGGGTCGGTACCAACTCTTAATTCCACCCCATCTCCTGCCTACATGCCTTACTTGATTCCAAAAGCCTATTTTTGAAGTCGTTTTGTTGATTCAATGCCATTCTCCATCGATCTTCGTGAACACTTGCAACTTCAGTTTTGCTCTTCCACAACTTCATCATTTAGACTCGAAAACAAGCTAATATTGGTGCAAACATTTATGGAATCATGAAGCTAACCATAAGACAGTTCAAGATGAAGAGTCGAAGATGACCATTTTGGAAAACTTGAGGATCGGTAGCGACCCCTACCTATGGATCGGTACAGACTCATTTCAATTGATGATGTGGCACATATTTTCTCGAAAGAATTGTTCTAAATCATGTACAACGGCTAGGAGATATTTTGTGTGAGATAGTAGGCTCCCTACCTCTATAAATAGGAAAGCATGGCTCATTATTCAGGATCTTTTGGTTCTAGTTCTTCCTTACGCTATATTCTTATAATTTTGAAAATCTAAGTGACGGAGTTGCACCGACTCCTAAAAACTTATGCCTCCAAGTTAGACATAAGCAATAAAATCTTAAAGTGGACGTAGACCTTGCTTTACCATACCACTTAAACGACTTCTTTATTCCTCATTTTCATTTTACATTTCTTCATATTTTATTCTCTACATAAACTTCTAGGTGTTTGTGCCATTTTTGATTCAAACAAAAAGCATTGGTGTAAATAAAAGTCACAACCGGTAACGCTTGATAAATTAAAATTGGATTTTACCGATACCAAGTAAGTGATAAATTTGGCCAAAATGTCCACCCCCTGGTAAGTGATCTACGAACGTTAATATTTAAGTAGTTCGATATTAATCGCTGACCAAATTTACACTTAATGAGTCACACAACCAAAACGAAGAATATTCCTTTGACTAAACGACTTAATTACTTTGTAATTGTTTTAAACTAATTGAATTAATTAATATTTATGAAATATTAATTATAAAATTTTGATTTTTTTTGATAAAAAAATATTATTAAATACATTTATAATAGTTACAAAAATATTAACTGATATATGATATCGATAAACGCTGAATTGGATTAAATTGCATAATATTTTATTCGACTCTAAATAGGTTTAAAGCCCATGAAGGGGGCTGGTGGGATCGACTCAAATAAAGGGGTAATAGATGTGGCCTAATTAGGGTTAGGGAGCTTTGAAATGGATGGCTAAGATAGAACGAGAATGAGTAAAGATTAGATCCAAACATTTCTCCTTCTCATCCTATATATAAAGATCTCTACCCTCATCTTTTAGAGAACTTTTAAAGCCTCTATATCATCTCATTTCTGGCCGACCTCTCCTCTTCATTCCTCTTTCATATCAAGTTCAAATCAAATCAGATTCAGTGTGTACTGATAGCCAGTGGTCAACAGTTCAAAGAAAAGCACTCTTTTGGATTGGAAATCGTTTCAAGGAGCCTACATCATCGTTTCAAGATATGCTTAAGAGCTTTGGCTACAAGGTACATTCCTAATATGATTAAAAATATTTAACTATATTTATAATGTTCATTTTATATATTTATGTAATATTTTTAGTTAGGTGACATTCCAACATATAAATATGTTGTCACAATATTGATTGGTTGTATGTACATGTATATATGTTTAATTTTTTTTATGATAATACATCCTTGTGCAGCATGGCTCGAAATTAAAAAAATAATTTTTTTATTCAAATAATTTAATATTATATATTTTAAAATTTAAATACGACATTATACATTTGTAAAATATGAAAATATAATTTTATATATCATGTTTAATAAGTATAATAGATTCACCGAAAGAAAATATTTTGTTATTTATATTTATTTTAAATAATATTTAAATCAATTAATCGTATAAATAATTATATAAATTTATATATGTATTAAAAATATGTTTAATATTTTATAAAATTATATTAATACGTATTATACTCTAGGCTAAAATTAAAAAACATTTTTTTATATTTTTAAATTTTTAAAAATGAACCAAAAAATAGAAAATAGAATTTAAAATACTTTAAATTATAAACTATATAATAAATTTTCAAATTGTAAATTTTTGTCTAAAATTTTGCTGGAAATTTAAAGTTCATGTTTGATTTTGAATTTTTTTTTTTAATTATTAATAATTTAATATGGTTTTATTAATATATGTATATATATTTAAAATTTTAAAAAAAAACTTGCGCCATGCGCAAGACCAAGTTGTTATATATATTTAAATATAAGTTATTTTATGATTTTTATGTCTATTAATATATGTACTTACATACATACACACACATATTATACTTATATATAAGTATTTATATATAGTATTTTTAAAACAGCAAAATAATAATCAATCCTCACGTCCTCTCATGGCAGAACACCTCGTTCCCATTCCTTTCCCTTCTCTCCCCGTACCTTCCTTTGTCTCGAGCCAACCACCTTCCCCATCAGCCACCCCCCCCCCCCCGCCACGTACCTGTTCCTGCTCCTCCTGACCCACCGCCGTCTCTGTCAGCTCCTCCTTCCTCCTCTAATATTGTTTCCATCCCTCCTTCCTCGTCTCCTCCCCTCAACTCTAACTCTAACCCTGTTCCTTGCGTCCCATCTTCTAGTTAACCAGTTTGGACTTTCTTATTCAAGCAGAGACCATGTAACGCGGGGAAGTACAAACCGGTTGATATGAAACCGAGTTATTCTGGCGATGCTATGGAGCTAATCGATGAGGTTGTTCAAGCTGGTTCAATGGTCTGGAATGAATACTTGGTCGGCTTTTTCTTGGACCGACCGCTGTCGTACACGACTGTCATTCAGAAACTTAAAACTATATGGAGATTAAAAGGCTCGGTAAAGGTAAAATCTGATGGTGTTCTCTTTCTTTTTCTTCTCTCTTGTGATGAAGATAAGCACAAGATCTTGCAAGGAGACCCAATTATATGAAGAACAAGTTATTCATAATAAAACCATATGATTCCTCTGTAAGTAATGTCTGTGGTAGTGTTCAATCAGTTCCGGTGTGGGTTCAACTACACAACATTCTGATCTTTGCATGGTCACACTTACAGATCAATTGGCTCTCTAGCAGAATTGGTCGACTACTATGTATGGATGAGATGACAGAAAAGCTAGAGAGATTGGAATATGCAAAGTGCCTCATAGAAATTAAACCGGACAAAGAATTGGTTGATGATTATATGGTGAAACTAGTAGATGGTGGAATGCAAAAAATAACTGTTAAATACCTCTAGAAACCGGACATATGTGCTCAATGTAAAACATTTGGACACATACGTGAGAACTGTGACATAGCTGAAGTCGGGAATGATAAACAAAAAGAAACAACAAGATTAGTCATAAATGAGAATAAGAAACAAGGAAACTTTAAAAGACAAATAAGTGAAGGTAGGAATGGTAGAATACAGCAATGGCAAAAGGTAGGGAAAAATAAAAAAAAGTTTCATGTGAAACAGAATAATCAACAGATGAATGGTGAAGATGATGGAATTGGTGGATTTGCAAATAATTACTCACAAAGGAAAGAGCAAGATGAAACGAGTCAAAAAAGAGTCACAGAAGAACGAGAAATATGCTCTGAAGTAGTTGAAATAAATAGACATACTCAGGAGAATTCAAATAGTCAAGTCCAAAAATTGGGAAATAACAACTCGAAGCAACATGAAGAAGAGCCCGAAGTGACTTCGAAGGAAATTGTAAAAGAACTCGAAGTTCGTTCTTCATTCAATTTTAACGCTCAAGTGCCTGCTGAAATTAATAAGGCAACAGGGCTCACTCCTGTTTTTTCTCTAAAAACTGTGCACACGCTCTGGAAAAGGAGATAATTGAAACAAGTAACAGTTTTGAAATTCTTCAAAACTTAAACCCCATGGAAAGCTTTAGTCTGAATACTAAAACTACTACTGATTCATGTTGTACTTCTAACAAGAGTCTCAAGAAGAAACAAAAAGACAAAACAAGCCCTCATGCACAATGACACCGCTGTGCACGTGCACACCCCTTCAAAAACAAGTTTTGAGATCCCTCCACCTAATCCTCCCATCTATCCCCTCCCACTCAATATTCAAACAATAATTTCAGTATCTACTGACAATGCCAATCACTCCTACTCTCACATTAAGCCACCCAGTGCCTACAAAGCCCCCCTATCATAACACCTGACCCAGTTTCCCTCTTCAATCCAACTTCCTCCTCATCTCATCAGGCAGTTCTCAACAACCATTAAGTAACATCCCCTATTAAAAATCAAAACAGTAGGAATGAGAACCATATTTCAGTTTTCACTGACTCTCCTTTGTCTGATTCCATCCCTGATTATATGGAAAGAATAGGACCTTTAACAAGGAACATGAAAGTGGAGATTATCAATTCTGAAGAGTCTAATCAATGATGCAAAAGCTAGGCATTTGGAATATCAGAGGAGCTCACCTCGACCTAAAATTAAACTAATGCAAGTATCTTATTGAAGCTCATAAGCTCAGTCTTTTAGCCATCTTAGAGACCAAGTTAAATCAATCATTAACCATTAGAGCTGGCAAATACATTAATCCATCCTAGAAACTTTTACATAATCATGAAGCAGCTCAGTATGGACGAATTATGATAATCTATGACCCAAACATTCACCTCCTTTCCCTCATTGTTTCCTCCAGACAATTCATTCACTATCACAACATCCACATTCCAACATCTACTTCCTATTACTTGTCTTTCATTTATGCTGACAATTACATCCATGCTAGAAGCCAACTTTTCAACACCATTCCCTTTCTCAGACAAGAAACACATCCCTGGATAATTTGTGGCGACTTCAACCGCTCTATAAGAATTACTAATAGAACTGGAGGCAACAGCTTATCTCTAAATGATATTAAGCCCTTGAACAAAGTTGTTCAGGATTCGAATTCGATTGAAATTAAAACAACTGGAGCCACCTATACTTGGAACAATAAGAAGAGACATGGAAGTAGAACATTCTCCAAGATCGACTTTGCCTTCTGCAATCGACCTACCCTATCAACATGGCCTACCATCTCCAACCATATCCCCTCCCCTCTTCTATCCGACCACTCTCCCCAAATCTTGCATATGGGGGGCTCTGCTATGAGAGGAAAAACAAACATTAAATTTTTTAATACTTGGGTTCTTGAGCCTAACTTCCTAGACATTGTCAGTGAAGTTTGGTCCAGACCCTTATTCAGTAACCCTATGTTTCTTTTGCAGGAAAAACTGAAAGCTACAAAGAAGATGCTTAGAGACTGGTCAAGAACAAAATTTGGTGGTGGTAGGAAACTCTCAGACTATTGGAGAAACCAGCTTGAAAGGATCCAAGAAAAAATGCAAAATAATCCCCAAAACCTTAACTACGCAGCCATTGAAACTCTCTTCTCTATGCAATTCACTGCTGCTTTATGCACTGAGAGAGCAATGATAAAGCAAAAAACTAGAATAAAATGGTACGCAGAGGGAGATCGCAACATTGCAATCTTTCATGCGGCGCTCAAGGCTAAGCACACTAAAGAAAATGTCACTTCAATTCTTGATTAATTCGGTCAGCTGCAGACTGATCATGACAAAATTGAAGAAGCATCCATTCTCTACTTCTCTGACTTATTTGGAAATAGTACCAACTTTATTCCTTCCATTGATGAAATTGAACCTAATATCCTCCCTAAAATCAGCTATCACGACCATACCAGCCTATCTATGGATATTTCTGATGAAGAAATTAAACAAACTATGTTCTCCTTGAATAAGAACTCATGTAGTGCTCCTGATGGCTTCAACACCTATTTCTACACTACATGTTGGTCAATCGTTGGGAATGATGTCTGTAGAGCTATAAAGAACTTTTTCAAAAATTCCAACATGATGAGATCCTTCAATAATACTAACATAGCTCTGATACCGAAGTCCAAGAATGCTAATTCTGTTCAAGCCTTCAGGCTTATCTCATGTTGTAATTCTATTTATAAATGCATTTCCAAGATATTGGCCTCTAGAATGAAAGTAGTACTTCCCTCCATCATTTCATCCAATCAAGTCACATTCCTCCCTGGAAGGAGTATTCTTGACAATGTGCTCCTCTTGCATGAGTTGCTTCATGGCTATAACAGCTCCCTCTCTTCTCCCAGAGCTATGATGAAATTGGATATCAAGAAAGTTTTCGACATGATCCAATGGGATGCCATTGTACGTATAATGGGGTATATGAACTTCCCCAAGCACTTTATCCCGTGGGTATACGCTTGCCTCTTAACTGTTAATTTCTACTTAATTATCAATGGTTCTTCAGTAGGCTACTTTAAAAGCAGGCAGAGGATAAGGTAGGGAGATCCTATGTTAGCGTACCTCTTTATCCTGGTCATGGAACTCCTTACTCAAATGCTTAATCATCTAGTTTCATGTGGTCTAATTCAACTGCATCCCAAATGTCAGAACCCTCAAGTGACTTCACTAATGTTTGCCGATGATCTGGTCATTTTTTGCAAACCTGATCTTCCTTCAGTTAAAGCCATACTCGATGCACTTGATCACTTTTACTACATCACTGGTCTAAAGGTTAATATTGACAAATCTGGAATCTTTTTGGCTGGTGTTACTTCTGGTCTCACTGCTTCAATTCTTCATGCCATTGAATTGACCCCAAGCATGAATACTATTTCTTACCTTGGCCTGCCTATGACCACTGCTAGAACTACTTCAACTCAATGCCTTCCTCTCTATGAGAAAATCTTGGCCAGACTTGACTGTTAGTCTAATAGACTACTAAGTCAGGCTGGTAGGTTGACATTAATCAAATCAGTAATTTTTTCGATCCAAGTATATTGGGCGAGGACGTACATCTTTCCCCTTAAGCTAATCAGGATGATCGGGAGTGCATTTATGATATTTCTATAGAAAGGTTCCACCCATGGTAGATATATTGCTCCTATATCCTTCAAACACACTGAGAGAGAGGTTAACAAGGGTGGGCTAGGCGTAATTGACATGGTGAAGTGGAATAAGGCGGCTATGGTCAGACATATTGATAACTACTTGAACTCCAAAGATAATATATGGGTTAGATGGTCCAAAAATAACATAGTTAAAGGTGGGAGTTTTTGGAATATGCCACTTAGACAAAACTTAAGCTGGACTTGGAGATCATTACTAAATATCATGGTTCCAAATTCCGTCCGGCACACCGAAACTCCGGCCATCCCAGTCCGGTTCCGACAGTGACCGGAACGAAACCCGTTAAAAAACCTGTTCCGTTTCCGAGCTTAAAAAAAATTACAGCAAAACACAAATACAAAAAAAAACTGAAATCAATTCAAAAGGCAAGAATACCAGAACTTTTTTGCTTCAATCAATTTCAAACTCAACATTTTTCAAAAACTAAATCTTACAAATTCAAAGCTGTTCGATCAAATTTAGTTGTCCACTTTCGTGCAATCGTGGCTTACTCCATCTCAACTCTTGATTTGAAGTGTGCAAGCAATTGCGAGTTTGGAGCAGGTACTTCGATTTATTTTTTTCTTCTTTTTTTTTGCATCCACGAATCGAATCGAGCGATAATGAAAAAGGGCTGAAATGGGAAAATGTTTCGAGCGGTAATGAAAAAGCTAGGGAAAATGTTTTGATATGCACCATGAGCTGAAATGGGCTGGGCTAATTATTAATATTATACTGTTGATGATTAGATTATTAAATAGCCTTGTTTATAACAAACTTGAATACGAAAATGTATTTGATTATTTGGATAATTAGATTATTTTTTATAACTTAGATATTATTTGAAAACTTGGATAGTAAATGCATTTTATAATGTGGACAATTCAAATCCAACAATCTATCAAAACATACATGTAATTTTATAACTTGGTTAAACAAAAGTTGATGTTAATTAATTTATGTTATATAATTTGCATAAATTTAGTTTATTATCTATTTATAATTTTATATGCTAGAAATGGCAGATCATAATATCGTTTGGAATTGCTGTACAACTGTTGGTGTCAATAAAAAAATGCTAGCGGTGTCTGATGGAGATGTAACACAGATGAAGTCGAAGTAAGAACTATTTTCTCAAATTGTCTATCAATAACATGGTTCATATACAATCATGAAACGTCAAGTAGCCAAGATGAATCTTAAATATTTGATAATATGATGGTGACATTTTTAAATTTAAATCAAATACAGCAATATGCTTTTTTATCATATTATAATCCGACACAAGATAAAGACAACGATGACCACAGTTTGTATGATGTTCAAAGAAACAAATTTTGATATTAATTTTTTTCTGTATATGTTTTATATTTTCTATGTAGTTTGAATGATTAACCATAATTTAGTATTACTACTGTATGTTTATTGGTATATTTATTTTAAAAAGTACCGGAATTTGTAAACCGGAATTAAAGCGGAATTATCGAAATTTCCGAAACAAAATCGAAATTTTGAAATTTTCCAATAGCCGGAACGGAAACGGAAAACGGAATTTTGAACCTTGCTAAATATGCGTAAATCAGTTCTCCCTCACATAAAGTACAATGTAACTCCCCTATGCAAGGTTAGTTTTTGGGAAGAGCCTTGGCTTAAGCATGCTTTCATATTAGGCAGACAGTTGAGCTACCAAGAAAAGCAACAAACTGGCATCTCTAACAATGCAGCTGTTGCAACTTTGATTCAGGGTGGTCGCCTTACTCTACCTGCTAGCTCGAACCAGCGTATTAGAGAAATTTGGGATCAAGCGCATGCCTTTCTCCTTGACCTGAATCAAGAAGACACTATCACTTGGACTGTGGAAAATAAAAGCTTCTCAATTAAAAATCTGTATAAGGTCTTCATCAAAGCTGAAGAGACAACCAATTGCAAATGGCATAAGCGATTATGGAAAAATGATAACACTACCACAGAGAATTTTTTGATGTGGAAAGTGGTTAACAATGTAATTCTTAGCAAAGTAAAGTTGAAATGTAGAGGGATGGATGTGCCGATTAGCTGCTTGTTCTGCTTGAATGGGCCTGAAACTCACGACCATCTGTTTTTTGAATGTCCTATAGTTTACAATATCTGGTCTGAAATTAAAGCAAGGGTAGGCAGAACTCATGTTAGTAACAACAATTCATGTGAATGGGAGTATTTGTTCAAAGAAACTAAAGTGACAAAAGGTAGAGATAGGGTTATTAATTTTGTTCTGAAGATTTTCATAAAGGAAGTTTGGCTTGAGAGAAACTGCAAAATCTTTGAACCGAGCATGGGAAATCTGAAGCGCAGCTGAGAACCATGATAATTCAAAAGATACAAGAAAGATTGAAGGTGGTGAAGTTTGCTTTTGACCCAGGCATTTTAGCTGCTTTCACGTAAGCGGTGCATGCAAATTTATCTGTCTCTCTGTCCCTCTTTTCTGTGTTTTTCTTTTGTCATTTCTGTGTTTTTTTTGTTTTTTTTTTCTCTTCTTGTGTTTTGATGCACCTAGTTCCTCTGTTTGCTTTCGTCTTCTGTCTGGTTGTTATCCATTGTAACTCTTTTCTTTGGTGTATCTATAAAATGGTAGGGGTCCATTAAAACCCCGTTGGCTTTGCAAGAAAAAAGTATTTGATATATACATTTATATCTATATACACAACATGTATATATATTATAAAAAAATTATATTTATACATGTACTGGTTTTGTCATAAAAAAATTTATTTAATATATTTATAAATGATTTAAACATATTTATATAGTTATGAATATATATATATATATATATTGATAATATTTTATATTTATGTTTATATATTTATGTTTATATATTTATATTTATGTTTATATTTATAAAAGCAAAAGTATATATGTATGCATGTATGTATATATAGATATACATTTGGATAATATATTTGCATATTGGATGATCTAACATGTCTGTTGCAATGTAAATCCCAACATCTATACACGGGCATGTTATACCTTGCATAGATTAATATATTACATATGTACACACTTATATATGTGTATATGATACATTATATATATTTAATATAATATAAACTAAAAATAGAATATCATTTTATAAATTTAAATATAAAAAAAGATTTTATTTAAATAAAATTTAGAAATGTTCTAAATAAATTATAGACCCAATGAAGATCCAATAAGGAATTCTTTTTGAAATTCACGGGCTAGCCTAGTTTCAATACATTCGAATCTATAGCCAAAAAACATCCATCCGAGTCCGTTCGATTTTCATTTAGGACAACAAAATCTGTACGAGCAAAAATCTCATTCGATCTGTATTCATTCGAATTCGTCCGAATTTCTTAAATTCAGTATATCCACTATGTTTTTTTAAAATATTTCTGACAACTATTAGGTTGATTGATTGAGTAAAGATTCACAAAATGATTGTATTTCAGTACATACTGCTAAAAATAATATAGTTGGTAGAAACTCTATTAGAAAAACATAAAATCTTTTTGGTTGATTGTTTCGCTTGGCATGATGCTCAGTTCTCACTTCTGCATTCGCATACCTTTGCTTTGCTCCTCAAGCTGCCCAGTCCTACTACTACACACACCTCAGTTGACCTACTTCTGCAGCCTTAGTTTTATATTAGCCCAGCATCTGACTTTGGTAACTTTTTAGCACTTCTATTTATCAATTCACGAACATAAAACAAAGTGGTATGGTGATGATCATCTATTAGCTGATCATTTTAGTAGTTTTGCCTATGTATGCATAGCATTTTTGCATACCATCTACCAGGATTGGTAATAGCATTTTGATCATCTTATTTGCTAATTCTATAGAACGCCCTTATCTTATTGATCAAGATCACTTCGTAGTGAAAAAAAGGAAGAAGGGTTTGAAGCAATTGAGATGGTTTAGGCTAGTCTTTATGATTTCTGATATGAAATTAATGTATAAAGGAAAATGACGCGCTGACGTGAATTTATATAAGTGGAAATTATGTTGAAGGGCTTCTATTTTCAGGGTAATAAGTTTTAAGGACAACACTTCTAAATAATTAGTTTTAAGGACAATTTACAGGATAATGATAAATTTATTTATCTTTTTAAGTTATACAGGAAAATGATAAATCATTTTATCATTATTTCTGTATAACTGAAATGATAAATTCTTTTATCTTTTTCCTGTAAAATGTCCTCAAAACTAATTTTTTAGAAATAGTGTCCTTAAAACTTATTACCTGCACAAATAAGCCTTTGAAGTGAAAATCCCCTTTATATAATATGTAGCAGTCCAACATTTATTTATGTTGAGTGTGCATGATTTGTTGCAATGCGAGTAAAATGAGTAGACGGTTTTTGACTTTTGGAAAAATCTTCATTTCAATGTTAGCACCAACACTGTTAACATGATCATGGTCATATTCAACTTTTAGTGTAAGAAACTTGGAACGTAGGATCACAATATAACAATTTCGTTCTCTGTACTTCTTCATCAACTCTCACTTATGGTATAGGTATAGGTTTACCCGTCAAACAGGTTGGGTTGGGTCGATTTTGACCCAACTCATTTATGATCCATTCTTGTTGATCCATTTAATACGGAGGTCAATCTGACTCAATCCATTTAATAAGCGAGTCACCCATTTAACTCGTCTAAATATGAGGATGCAGCTTATTATTTTCCAAGTACAACTGTTAGTCACCATGGACACTACACCAGAAAAGACTTTTGGTAGCGTTGAAAAAACGCTACCATAACTTATGGTAGCGTTTTAGAGAACGCTGCTATACGACATGCAACTAAAAGTCTAAAACTTTTTGTTGCGTTGTAGTAAACGCTACCAAAAGTCACTTTTAAATACAACTATAGGTATTTTCTGTAGGATTTAAAAAACGCTACCAAAAGTCACTTTTAAATGCAGCTATAGGTTTTTTCTGTAGGGTTAAAAAAACGCTACCAAAAGTCTTCATTTTTTGGTTGCATTTTTTGTTTATATGCTTTTTTTGATTTTCAGTAGCGTTTTTAAAATGCAACTATATAATTTTTATATTAGTTTACATTTGTTTCTGTAGCATTTCTAAAACACTACTAAAAGTTATTGGTTGTTTGGTTGCATATTTTAAATGCTACTATTTACGGTTGATGGTTTATACCATTTCCAACAATCGCTTATATACTATTCATATTAAAACGAACGATTAATCGCATAATTTTTATATATTCAAACAAACAATTAAATCACATAATTAGCATATACAAACAATCAATCATATGATCATCATATTCAAATAATTGCAAAAACATGATAATCTCACAATCAAATATAATATCCATAATCAATTCGATAGTAGTTTTTCAACAAAATAAGTCACATACTACAAGCATTCACAGACAAGTTTCAACAAATGGTACTAACAAAATACGATAACATTATCCACAATTAAATTCATGTTCGTTGCTTGATTACCAATAGTTCTTTGTGGCTATGAGCAAATGTACCTGGAAGTCATGCCAATATTTTATCCCATGGGTCAATAATTAGAGAATCTCTATAACTTTCTCTTTTTTAGTTATGTTTTCTAGCTTGAGCTGCAGCTATAATCTATTTCAAGGATTGAAAAATACATTGATCAACATAAAAAATTGTACAAGCTTCAAAATTAAAACATCCACATGCTTCTTGACTCGGTCATGAAATTATTATCTACATGGCACTAATTAGCACAACCGTATCCATTTTAGTTTTTTACGAGTTACAAGCAAGTAATAAATAATAATTATTTTTGGACATCGGAAGGAAAACAACATGCTCCCTGACAGTTCATGGCCATCAGCTACCTAAGGTTTTTACATCCTAATCCTTGTATTGCTAATTTATACAAAAAACCAAAAGTCAATTTTGATTCATAACCTTATGCATCAGTTTGATGCGGCTTATATTCATATGGTGATCAATATTGTATGTTATCAATCTTTGAAGATTAACAACTAAATAGGAAAAAATTTATATGGATAGTGAGCAATTAATGTAGGTTAATCAGAAATCAATTACCAACACTTGTTGAAAAATAAGAACTAAAAGTTGTCACCTGCCTAGCATTGGGTCTCAATTGAACATGCACATAAAAGAATTTCCCAATGAGCTTCTCCAGTAACCTTTGTAAAACTGCTTCAGATAGAATAGAGAAATAAACCTTAATACTATAAATAGAATATTAATTCAATGAGGAATGAAGCATATGACTATAGGAAATTACATGGATATATCTCAGGAAATCTTAAGTCATAACACACAATACAAATTACATAACTGCACATGTTTGTTTTAAATACCCGACTAACTATGTATTCATTTCTAGGATATATTCCACAACAGTGTATTGCAAAATGCCATAACTCTATTTCGTTTGGCCAAAACTTGGTTCAAGAACATGGTATGTAACATTTTATTAAGTTCAAGGCAAATCTTATTATAGTGAAGCAGCCTTATTTTATACAATTTGTGAGTTTTAATAGCTAGTTTTAGTTTGGGTACTTGCATGAGCTTTGAATAAAAATATCCACTTCTTAGCAAGAGTCTAATGTTGACCGTTGCAAAAATTACTAGCAACTTTTCCCATTAAAATTTTGAACAATTCATATAACATGAATGTAAATATACTTGGCCTGGATTTAAAATATGACTGAACCGAAAATAGAACATTGTAGAAACTTAAAATGCATCAGTATAATTTCTATGACCAGAAAATTATGTACACCCACATAAAGATTGAAAAAGTCATATAAAATATGAAGTGTTACACCTTTTGTTTACTCTCTCCATTGCTCGAGTGTTGGAAGTTTTTTATAAAATTTTACAAATTGATTGCCGCTACGGGAGGGGCGATGTTGGGGTTAGGTGCAACCCCATCGGTGGGGTTATGGGGGCAATGCCCCTGCCGATGGCGGTCGACCTGGCCGATTATGTTGCGGTGGTCCAGGGCCCTATAGCGTAATGCAAGGCAGCGCTCCATTCGAAAAACGGTACACTTACCAGAATAATTTCATTTTAATGTTCATTTCAAAATAATTTCATTATAATAAGTCATGTCTTATAAACTTCACCTGAAGGAAATTGCTGAGACATTTTCCTATTTTGAAGGATACCCACGGTGCAACTAATTATCACCTAAAAGAAGAAGAAAGAAAGTATATTATGCATGAGCCTATTAAGAATGTATTAGTATACATCACATACAAAATAAAAATATTTTCATAATCTTACAATAATTCTTCAGATGTCAATATATTTTTACCAAATAACAAAACAAATTTTCTGGAAGAGTTCTTATGATCATGTAAAAGCGGTGCTTAGCAAGTGGCGCCAAACAATTATTATCCTTACTAATTTGAAAAGTTGTTCAGTAACAAATGATGGATGTTAACTTTGTAGCAAATGGTTGAACTTTGATAAACTTTACTTAATTATAGGATTATATTGTACAAAACAAGGATTTAACTGCTCCCTCAATATACACTACTCACATTTGTGAACTATTAATCATTCAATTTTTGAGCATGCACCAAAATGTAGTTAAAGATAAAATATTACATTGAATGTTTTCGTTTTTAGCTGCTATTGAGACCTATTAATCTCTTTCAGAATTAGTGAAACCTACTGTGTTAAATAAAATCATATAATAATATTTTCTACTACGTGGAATACCATCAACATTTCCAGTAATAGCTATTTGAAAACTATGGAATTTCCAACCAAATATAAATACACATTGAATAATACTTGTTACGATAAAACATTTGGACATCAGGCTTAAAAATAAGGCTTGCCTGCAGACTTTAGTAGGTTTAGCGAGTGTTGAGTACACATTTGTTATAAATTTGAAGCATAAGATAACATGCAATAATATTAAATAACTTCTAAGTTATCTTTGGGTCAATTTTATAAGCAAATTGTTATAAGCATAACATGATTTTTCAACTAAAGCATGAACTTAAATTAGTTGTCGCTATCCAAATAGACTTGTATTTAGGTTTGAACTTCACGGTTAATATACATCTTCATAAGTAGAATTGATTACCTCAGTTCTTAGAGGTCTGGTAAGGCAGACATAATCCGATATCCTCAAACAAGTTTGTCTTCGGGGTCTTCAAAATTGTCTTAAGGCTTGAAAAACAAGTTTGCTGTAATCAAATGCACACGTCACTGCATCTCATGTACATGCACAGTCCAATAAGTTTCCCCAGTCATGCTATGCTTCAGCTATTGTTCAGCTTACTCATGCTCGTGATCCAGTCTAGGCAGACCAATCTTTTACTGAAACACAAATCGATGTGGTGTTGCATGTGCCTCGACCTCAACAAACTATTCCTAAAGCTCCTATTATAGGTTATGCATATGCGCAGTCAGTATATCATTATGATCAAACACACATTTTTCCTCGTTCGCATGATGGTGCTTAGCCGCTGCACATGTTCAAGATGACACAACTATCCAGGCATAAGAACAAGATCCTATGGTTGAGGTGAATGCTCACGCTGATTTGACCCATGGGGCAATGCATCTTGCAGTTCTGCATAATCACGATGGTGATCAACCAGCTTCAGCTGCTCATGCTCGGGTTTTAACTGCATAGTCCCTTGGCCTGGTGCAATCTGGTAAATTGATTTGTGCATCAGCACTCGCTGTTCAGTCAGTTGATATTCATGATGTCCTTGCTACTATACTATCAATGCCATTTTTGATGTTGACTAGATCAATCATGCTTAATCATGCTTAATCTCTGGCTTGTGTTGATCAGTTTGTTGATCCCCAATCCCGATGCATCTATCAATGCTTCATCTTTGCACTTTAAACATTTGAAAGTCCAATTATTTCATCTAAAGTTTTCAAGAATGGCCACTTGGTCCTACTAGCTGTTAAATATTGTTTTTATTTTGTGACTTATCTAAGTAAAAAAAATAAGGAAATGATAAATGATTAGCTGGGTGGATTATTTTGTTTGTGCTCCTATTGTAAAGTATTTGATGTTGCTTGAACATTGAGATACCATTAACTGGTGTTTTGCATTGTATTTTATATACTAAATTTATCTTTGTGGCATGAATGATTAAAGATCAACTAGGATAATCACATGTAAAAGAAATTCTATTGGGTTTTTGCAACTGAATTTAGATACTTATTACTGTTAACAAGAACAGTACCTTTACATAGACCTTGCATTTAACTTCATGAACAACAACCCTTTTCTCCTCGGTCCTTTTTGAAGAAGGGCTGCTTGGTTACTCCAAATCATTTCTGTTTATCCACAGTATAAAAAAACAGTAATCAAACATTACCAGTATTACATTATGTTTTCACAATTTTATGATAATAAGACTTGATGCATAGGAAATAAATAACATAACTGGTAGAGATAACATCAGCTTTACATACAGCAAGTGATAGGGTTCACATTAGATTATTTTTGCTGTATACATGTTTAATATAATGATCATACAAACAACTGATAATAAGTTCTAATAACAGCACGGAAAATGTAAGTAGTTGTTTGCTTATATCATAAAAATAAAAGAATAACTATTTATAGACCAAGTTGTAAAATATGAAACTATCTCAAAACACATTCCAGTCCTACTCAAACTACTAAACTGATGAACTACATATTCTATTTGGCAGGTTGCCCCTTTGCAATGTCAGAAAATGAGACACAACAAGCATAAGATATATTAAGACATATAACTTATAAATGAACGAATTTTAGTAGAAGCATACTTCTAACATTTCAATGCATACTCTGAGTGAATCCAGTCTCAATTACATATCAGAACCTCAAGTGTTTATGATCTCAAAGGACACAACTTATATCTTGAACTCTCATTCATTCACGAAATGCAAATGTGGAAGTAAAAATGAAAATAGGAATAAATAATATATCTCAAGCCATGCTTAGAAAAATTTTATGCTTAAAAGCATTTAAAATCCAGTTTTCCACCATTCGAGGACATTAACTGAAATTATCCTCACACTCATCACATCTATGAACAGTTTCCTTATATACACACACACACTCAAATTCTAATGGACCAACTATAATTTGTTTTTTTGAACATTTATTCGATATGGTAAGCAATCTGTTAAAGTGAAAACAATTTATATGTAGAAATTTATTAATTAGTAGTCAAATTTAAAATTGTCCTCTGATAATATATTGAAATAGCAAGAAATTGTGCTTTTAAAGTTCAAGCACATAATTTTATATTCGGATGACATACCTATAAGTGTACCGCATGGAAAAATATGATCTTGATGATCAGTTACTCTATAAACAAATATGATATCAATAATTTTAGTAATGTCTGGATGAAAATAAAATAAAAAATCATTCGACTAAAAAATTGTATAAAAGTTGGGATTATATATAAGGGCTTTGCTTGCATAATATCCCACTAAAAGTAACAATAACACCATAAGCTTTCCTGGAAAGCATAAATTAGATAAATATGCACCTTATAAATAATATGCAATACCTTTGGTGAATCAATGTTATAAACAGAGGAGCGAGGAACTGTGCAATCGCCATTAGTAGCCATCTTATTATGCTTTTCTTCACCCAAAAACTCCATACTACATTTCATGATTCTTTTTCCTGAAAAAATCATAACTACTTAAAAAATTTCATACCAAAATAAGGATAGAAAACTGTTACAACATATGATGCAGACATTTAATGCTTTTCGAAGGAAATAAAGCAATTAATCGTAGCATAAGTGAACTAAGAAATGGTATCCTTCAACAAGCAATAACTAGATTAAACAAAGGAAGATGTTATTTCTAAAAAAAATCAATAAAATAAATGAGGAATTTACCTCATACGGAACCAAAACCTTATATTGCTGAAATGATAATTCTTGTATTTGAAATTGAGATTCTAGTTATCAATACAGGCATGGATATAAGAGCTTGTTCCAAATTAGGCATTAACGCATGTTACAACCCTCAAACGCCGTTATGCAAGATCAATTTAAACAATAAAATCAAAATAAAGTTTATTTTCTGATTACATGTATTAAGTAGAGGTGTGAAGAGGAGGCTGGATACCAGAATCGTGGATTGAGGCACAAGGGTTTTTAGGCAAAATTGAGGTGGAACTGCGCGAGCTAAAGAGAAAGGATCATATCGAAGGAGCTTTCTTTTAGGGTTTTCTATACCAGGAGGAAAAGTTGTATAAAGTTGTTTAAGCGATAATGGAAGGAAAGGAAATACAAGCGGGCGAAGACTAAATTTTAATAATTTTGGCGGGATATCGTAGCTGTAGCATTTCATTATTTATTTTAATATTTATAAATGAGCAATGGTTGCACTTAGCATTGAAACCCTACCAATCAATGCAACTAATAACTCATTTTGTTGTAGTGGGAGAACCATAGTGTGCGTTCACAAGATGAAGTACCTGAGCATTCCGTATTGTCCATAATTTAGGTTGGAGTTCATCGGTCGAAGTCTCGCCTAATTCCGAATTAGTATGAAGAATTTACTGCAGTTTTAACAAAAAATTAGCAGCTTCTGCCTAGGCGGAGTTCAAATATGGGGATGTAGTCTGTTATTTTCTAAGTACAGTTGTCAGTCATAATAGAAAACCATAGTGATTGTTCACAAGATGAAGTATCTGAGCATTCCATATTGTTCATAATTTAGGTAGGAGTTCATCGGTCGAAGTCTCGTCTGATTCTGAGTTAGTATGAATAAGTTATTACAGCCTGAACAAAAAAAATAGCGGCTTCAACCTAAACGGAGTTCAAACATGGGGATGTAGCCTATTATTTTCAAAGTACAACTGCCAATAACCATAGAGAACTACAGTGTGTGTTCACAAGATGAAGTATCAAAGTGTTCCATATTACCCGTAATTTATGCGGGAGTACATCGGTCAAAGTCTCGCCTAATTCTGAGTTAGTATGAAGAAGTTATTGCAATTTAAACAAAATAATAGCGACTTCTGCCTAGGACGAATTTAAATATGGGGATGTAGCATGTTATTTTCTAAGTACAACTAGTGGTCACCATGAAGAACTACAGCATGCATTCATAAGATGAAGCATCCTAGCGTTCCATATTGTCCATAATTTGATGAGATTTCATCAGTCGAAGTCTCGCCTGATTCTGAGTTTTTATGAAAAAGTTATTGCATTTGAACAAAAAATAGAGGCTTCTATCTTGTCAGAGTTCAAATATGGGGATGTAATCTATTATTTGCTAAGTACAACTGTTAATCACCATGGAGAACTATAGTGTGCGTTTAGAAGATGAACTATCCGAGTGTTCCATATTGTCTGTAATTTAGGTGGGAGTTCATTGATCGAAGTCTCATCTGATTCCGAGTTATTATGAAGAAGTTATTGTAGTTTGAATAAAAAATATAGCGTCTTCTTTCTAATCGTTTGAGTAAAAAAATTCAAAATTCTTATTTTCAAAGTTTATATTTTTCATATTTATATTTTTGAATTTTAAATTTTTAATAAATGGGTTTCCCATTTGTAGCCCATTTAAAAATAGATCAACCCGTTTATAACCCATTTAATAAAGATTCATAATGCGTTGACCCCAAACCATTTATAAGTAGGGTAGATGAGTTGGGTCATATTTTGATGGGCTTAAGCATAGGACGGTTGATATACAATTCTTGTATAATGAGTTGATTAATCCATCATTTTCATACTAATTTGAATTCCATCTTGACTATTACAACGTTAACTAACCCCTTCCATGGATTGGTTATAACTGTCAAATTTTTAAAGCAAAAAAATCATAGAAAGATGGATTCCTAAGAATTGTATAATATTATATCAAAGCCATCAACGGCATATTCTATGGGATTTAGGTTGGTGAAAGGGTCTTGAATCACTAATATGAAGTTTTTAAACACCCGACTCAACCTTAGTTCGACCACGATTAATCTTCAACTTTTGAGTGTTACGGCTCTGAAAATGAAATAAACTTGCACGTGCATTAACCCATGGTCCAACCTCAAAATAATGAAAAACCTCTAGACCGACCTCTTTTGACCACACCGTTCTTCAAATTTAAGAAAAATCTGTCTTTCCACTCATCATTTTTTTAGATAATCAATTTAAAAAATAATTACTTAACTTTAGCAACTAAATTATTGGATTATCTTATCAATTTTGGACCACATGATACATTATTAATGTACATTTTACAAATTATTGTTGAATTGAATCTCTTTAATTAGCTTAAAAAATAAGAAAATTTATAATTTTACGCTAAAAAATTATTACAGAATTATTCCAATTAATATTTTTTATGAACTGTTCAATAATAATTATTTTAAAGTTTAATGTAGTAATTATAATTGGTTATATTTTAACATTAATTGAAATAATTTTACATTTAAATCAGTAAAATAGAAGATAACGATCAACCGGTTCTCACGGTCTGACCAGTTAAGCCATTAGAATCTTTGACCTTGCACCAACGTGGTTTGACTCACGGTTCATTCTTCGAAACTATGCTAATATGTGATTTATTCAGTTCCCATGAGTAACCACAACAAAAAATTGTAACTTCCCAATAAGTCTGCTGGGATGGTTATCAAGACGATATTGCCCAGCTTTAGTGATTCCTTTAATTTTGGACTTAGTAATTAATGACTTGTAACAAGTGAAGAATGAGACCTTTTGTAGCGACCCGACCTTCTATCACCAGAAAGTCGCATCATCAATAAGAAAGAAAGGGATAGAAAAGAGAAAAGATAGAGAAGAAATAACTAAACAACATCAGTTCACAGCGGAACGAATAAATTATATTAATCACATAAGTATTACATAGTATACAACATCTATCACAGTTACACAACTTATATTACAATACAGTAGACAGTTATAAAGATCTGTCTATTTACAATTCAATATACAACACAGATACAGATATAACACTAACACGGTGGAACCAATATATCTCTATACGGTGAAGCCTCCTGCTCCATTGCTCCTCCAGAATTTGTCAAAGCTAACCTGAATCCCTCGGCTACTCGTAAAAATTTGAGTACCCGTGAGTTTAAGTAAAATAGAAATAAACTCCGGGTCAGACATGGGTCTGGTATGAGTAAACGGTTAAAGTTGCTTAACTTTAAAAACCTTTTGAAAACAAAGGTATCACGTAAGACTCCCCACACATAAACATGGGTAAGTTTTTACCTTACGCTAACCAAACATTTGATAGGAAATCCAGTGATATTATAATAGGGTCTAGGGTTTTCAAGTGAAATACAGAAATAGCTGGAATGCTTACATCTCACGTTCCAACATAGTTGGGCACAACTAAATCGTACGGCGCTTATTGGAGATTGGATTCCATACAATGGCAGGGCTACTGGGGTACCACCCGTCACAGTACCTGGCCTAGATCAGAGTACCGAGGATCCACCCTAAATCCCCTACAACACAAAGCCGGAACCATCCCTTACTGGACAGCCCCAAATAATATAACCTCGGCAGTTGTAGCTAGCAACCGCCCTCACAGTCGAATAAAAAGGGACTCTAGACAGGGGTTCATCTCATCCTACTTGGGTATGACCCACTTAGCCTTGCTGCACCTCCCCTGTTTTAGCCATTCCCGGTTGATGAGGCTTGAGGCTGTGATTACCTTTATAGAACACATCTATCTTAGAATGCTCATCGTCCACCTGACGATGTGCTGAAAGCATTCAATCCATACAAGTTCGTTCCAGGTTCGAACGAAACCGAAGGCATTATCTCGTTACACTCATTTTGGAATCACCCTTAGAGTTAACGACAATAACCCTTGCACTCTAAAACTTCATCTCGATCTTCACTTTGAGATTCACGACCTATCGTTAATTTGGATCGATGTGGTTTTCGGATATCCAAATCTGGAAACCCGATCCCGGTCTCATTGAAATTCAAACATATCTTAAAGGACAAGTTGTTTAAGGTTTAAACAATTCAATTCAATTCAATACTTGAATTCACACAGCATTCATCATAGATAAATATCACCCATTTATCACAGATATATCCAATATCACATCACAGAATAACATAGATTATCATTCAATAGATATCAATCAATCCAGACATTCTACTCAAATAATCATCCATAAGCAAGAATTATTAACCCTATTATAATTAATTTAATCAACTTAAATTAAATTAATTACTTAAGAATTAATTACCTAAGCTTACTTAATCAATCATTAATTAATTACAAACCTCTTAATTAACTAATCATCCAATAAATATTAATCATCCTTGATTAATTATCTTTTAATTACATAAAGTAATTAGCCTTTAATTAATTTCACAAATTAATTATCCTTAACCATTTACAGTAATTAATTTTTGATTACTTTCATTAATTAATATTTAATTACATTAATTAATGATCCTTAATTAATTATTTCCATTAATTAATTACTTCCATTTATCAACCTTAACTAATCATAAATAGTAATTACCATCCTGTAACTACTTAGCCTAATTAATTAACTCCTTAATTAAATATATTAATCCTTTAATTAATTACACCAAGTAATTAATCCTCAATTACTTCTACTAAGTAATTATCCTTTAATTACTTCCCATTAAGTAATTTCTTTTAATTAATTACATCTAGTAATTATATATTAATTACTTCACTAAGTAATTACACTTATCACTTTCATTAAGTATTTATACTTAATTAATCACCAAGAGATTATCTTTAATTAATTAACAAATTAATTTCAATTGGATAATTCATCCCTTAATCACCCTTATAAACCAATTAATTAATCTTTAATTGCAGATTAATTATTCTTTAATAATTAATCAATAGACCTTAATTATTAATTAATATCCCTTAATAAATTAATCAATCCTTAATTACCAGTTGATTAATTAATTAATCTTTAATTACAGATTAATTATCCCTTAATTATTAATTAATTAATTAAAACTAATTATTAATTAATAAAACTTAATTACAAATTTAGTACTTCTTAATTACCAATTAATTAACCTATAATTACTAATTAATAAATCTTTAATTACTAAATTAATTAATCTCTAATCATAAATTAATTACAATCTTTTAATTAATTAATCTCTAATCATTAATTAATCAATCTTAATCACTTAATTAATTATCCTTAATCATTTATAGTAATTAACCTTTGATTAATTAATTATAACCCTCAATTATAAATTAATTAATCCTTAATCATTAGTTAATTAAATTAATTAATTTCTCTTAATTAATTTCTTAATTAATCCTTTATCATGAATTAATTAAATTAATTAATTATACTTAAATTTTCTTAATTAACTTAATTAATCTCAAATCATTAAAACCTTAATTACCTTAAGATAAAACATTATCTTAATTAATGACTTAATTATCATTAAAACATTTTATCTTAATAATTAACTTTACTTAATTAAATCATTAATTAAGTTTCTAAAATACTCATTTAACTTGATAATTTAAAGTTACAAATCATAACTTACTCCAATGCTTTAAACATTATCAAGTAAAAGTTAAATCAAGTTTCAATTTTAAATTTAAAAACCCTGTAACAATTTAAAACTGTTAACAGGTTTAACATCACAAACTACTCGAGTTTAAACTCGAGAAAAACATACAACAGACCCGAGCTTCAACCCGAGACCCAAACTCTCTCTTTCATTAAAAAAAACTTAAATTTATTTAAGTTGAAAACCTGTAGGCTTATCACCCACAATCTACTCGAGTACAAACTCGAGTTACTACCCCAAACACTCGTCCCTTCCTTCGAGTCAAACCACAACCCAAAACAACTGCCACGACCAACCCCTGTGCACAAGCACCATCGCCAGAGCCACCTCTGGCCTTCGATGATCCCTCCGGCACATCGACCTTCGCCCAGACCTTCGATCCCGACCCTTAAATTACTCGCATAAGCCTCAAATCAAAATCCAGCAATCCAGTTGAAAACTGGAACCAGAACCCTCACCAGAAAACGCCTCGAACAACCGACGCCGATCACCGGAACACCAGAAACTCTGGCCACACTCTGCCGAACCACCACGCCACCATTTCCCTGAGTTACGCGACACTCGATCCATCAGAGACAACGCAAATACAACAAACTCCAGCTTCAACAAAACTAGGGTTAAAAACTTGCCTCAACCACCGCCGACGCCACGGTGCACTATCCATCCATCTGAGTTTTTGCCTAGACCACCAGACATTGTGCTACCTCCAGCCAAGTTCCCGATCATCCAAGAACCTCTGATCACCAGAAAAACACCAAATCCTATTTTCTGGTCAAACCCCAATATCTCACTCGAAACCCAACTAAAATTCATGAATTTCTTTTATAAAATCATATTTTCCAAAGTTGATTCATGTAACATTCCTGAAACAGCAATTTACAAAGTTGATTTTAACATGTTTAAAAGATTTCTTCTGTATTTCTAAATTTACAAACAACATTTCCACTAATTTTACTAAATTTATTTTTTTTAACTTAATTCTTTGTTTAAAAAAACACAAATTGTTTGAGAACTATAACCTAACAGAGATTTAACGAGGAGATAGGAATTTTTGATCTAAAATTTAAGCTCTGTAACTACAAGAAAGAGATGAACAGATATCAGACGTGCACAGTTTCCACACATTCATATATATATACAGAAATCACTTATATATACATAAGCAAGCATCAATCATTTCAGAAATCTAACAAGCAATAGACAGTTATTACTTAGGATTTAAAATAGATGTTTACTCACCATTTTGGAAAGCAGAGTCTTTGAAACTTGATTTGAAAATTTGCATGCTTTTGTTGTTTTGATCCTTGAAAACTTTGAAATAGCTTTGATCTTGATGATATATAAAACTGGAAAACTTAATGCTCTGAAACTTGAAAGTTTGAAACTGGAATGCTTTAAGACTTGATTTCAGGCTTTTGAAAAATGATTACAGGGTTTTGGTCACAAGGTTTTGATTTCTGGAAAGTGTTTACAGGTTAAAGACAAAGTGTTTTACAGGGTTTTGATCTTGTGAATTTTCTGTTTTAGAGGAGATGAATTACAGGTTTGATGATTTTCTGGTTTGCATTTGTTTTATGAACGAAAAGAAAAGAAGATTGATAAATAAGAAACAAGTATGCATGCTTTGTTTCACTGGTACAATTTTGATCAGAGATTTTTCTTCTCTAATGGAGGCTGAAATGAGAACAATTAATGAAGTTGACTTGCTTTATATTGTCATACTTATCCATTTTCAATTTCGTATGTACTTTCTTTACTTCCTTGCATCTACAAGTATTTTCCAGAATTATCTCAAGTGTTTATTTTTATAATGTTAACTTGTATATTCATTTCTATTTTAAAATCTATTTATAATTATATATAAAACAATACATTAATAATGTTATTTGAAAATAATAATTTGTCAAATTTAAATAATTTATAAAAGAGATTATAAATTCCTATTATTATTAAATGAATTAATATATCATATTTATTAAACAATATTTTAAAACAAACCTTTTAATTAATCTTAAACTTAAGCTAAGATATAATTTAATCAATTAAACATTTATCTTAAATATTATAAAACCGTATATTTTAAATTAAATCATAATCGCCAAATTACCAAAATATATTAGAATTTGAAAACAAGATTTATTTATTTATTAAATTCAAACCAAAGATTTCTATTTACAATATACACAAATATATACACATTATAAATAGAAAACAATTTATTAGCTTTTAAAAAGATAAAATCACCAATTAAATATTTATTAAAAGAAGATTATTAAATCAATTTAAATTTATCAACAAAAATTATCAAATCAATTTAAATTTCAATACAGATTATTAAATTGATATTGCCAAAAATTCCGGGATATCACACCTTTTTCTTTATTCTAATTTTGTTAGATTTTGTTTTTCATTAACCAAAATGCCAATATTTTGCAGTTTGAATGACAAAAACAATGACATTTTGATTGTTATTTTAGCTTAAAAGAATTCTTAAGATAATAAGTCGGTAAATAGTTTGTCATTCTATTCCTAATAAATAAAATAACAAACAGTTTGTTGTTTTAGTTTTCTAATAATTATAATAGATTGTAGTTTATATGAGTTAGTGGCCAATTTTGTGCTTCTTTGCGTAGGGTTTGATTTGTTTAGTTTAAAGTGGTGAAAAGTAAGAAAGTGAATTAAACAGCAGTTTCGAATGATTGCCTTAGTCCAGTCGAATAGGACTAAAAATTGGAGATAAAAAAATTGAGAATTATGATTTGCTTTCTCTAGTGTCAACTTGGCTCAGATTAAGTCCTTTTCTTCTATGTATTGGTCATCTATTTACAGCATTATTATAGCTCCATCATTGGTGGAGCGCTCTTCATATTGCTAACTTGGACCAATGTTGGGCTTTATAAATACAAGTGGCACCATCTTATTGCAAGTGTTTTAATGCGGACATATAATGTGTTATTCCTGAATGTGACATTGTTTGATTTTCTTTTATTAATTTGCACGGAAGATTTCTTTATAAAGGTGGTGTAGGCCTCGACTTACGTTCACCCCGTTATTGCAGAAAATATACTTTTGATGGACGAAACTATATCTTTATGCCACTTAGTTCTATTATTAGAGGGACTTTCAGGTCTAGACCGTATCAAAATCGAGGTAGCTTCTGCCAATATATTTGAAGCATTGAGAACTTGTAAGTACTTTTGGCTCGCCATCTAGCCATTGCTCTAATAGTCTTGACATTTGGCCTTTAACTTTTGACACTTAGCTTTATATAGTCTTAGCTTATAACATTTTGATAATATCACGATCTACCATGGTTCTACCTTCTTGTTATTCTTAATTACATTGATATTTTAATGCTCATGAGAAGTCCATATAAATAGGGGTTATGTCTACAACAAAAGGTCCAACTTTTAGAATTTTGTTCCATAATTCCTATAGGATGTTTATCTTCATTTATAGCTTCATAAAGTCAAAATGTCATAATAACTTACTAAACATATGGTATAACATATGTCATCTATGGATTACTTTGTAAGGTTGAATACGAAGTTGATTTTGAATGATGAGTTAAATCAAGATTTATATCAAGCTACAAATTCCCTTTACATTAAGTCTATAGTGATTTCATAAACCCTATAACTTACAAACATACAAAAGTTATATCACTTTTCTAACCTCAAAAGAGGAATGTGCGAGCATAGGAAACATATCAATTGCTATAAGAATTGAATAAGTGTGTCCCAACGTACCGCGGATCACTCTAGCATTTGCTTAGAATAAGGGCATATGATCCAAACTGCCTAGACTTTGAAGTATTAGTTCTGGGATACTTACCGGTACCCTGAGGATTTTACGTGAATGGTCTATGACATTTTAGCATTTTCGAACTTGACAAGTGCATAAGTCTCGACCATGCTCGGGGGTTATTCTCTAAGCTTCTTTCGAGGATGTTCACTAGACATGTAAAAACCCCAGTAAAATATATAGTTTTTCTTTTCTAACACATTTTAATAAATAACATCATCAGTTGGCAGAAATTAATCATGAAAAATAATTTATTATTATTATGTACTATATTACTAGACACATCCTTCAGATTATGATGATGACATCCCAATGGAATCATTGGTCTACTACTTGGACATTTGAGTCAAAATTCATTTATCCTATGGTGCATACCATACATAGGATTAATGTATTCAAATAAAAGTTTTATCTTTCAAAGACAAAGCCAAAAAAAATTATGATTGTAATGTTAATTTTGGGGGTCAAAAGTCAAAAACATATTGATGTTCCAGTATGACTAAATGGTTAAAAATACAATCATTGTATCTCGATGTGTAGATGTTTATATTAAAAGAAACCAAAAGCAAGCTTTGAAAATTGATTTATTTGAATCATTTTGATGCAACAATAGGTTATTATGGTGCATACTCAAATAGTATGGATTTGAGTGCTCCATATACCACATTCGACGGATGATATAGGCTTTCGGCTTATTTATCTTTACATTCCTAGGAGAATGACTTCAAGTATAATCAGGCATCCTTCCCAACTAGGACATAAGGACCATCAGTAGGGTCTTTCATGATCAGTATTATCTTTCAAAGCATAATGTCTCCTTTTTTGAACACTAAACATCTTAAGGGCTGATTATAGTATCAATACATTATTTTCAAGTATTCATCTATTCATATAGAAACTTGGCCTTAGTGTATAGGGTGAAAATCTAGAAACTACTCTCGGAGTTCTATTATGAAATGAGTTGTGACAAACTCTTCAATGAAAGGATAGGCCAAGATCGACTAGTACCATGGTTTCACAGTCATAAGTCAAAGAGCATGGAGTATATCCCATCGATGCATGTGTGCTGAGGATGCCTATAAAATATAAGTTAGCATATCAACCTAATTCCTCTTAGCCTTGTTTAGTCATTTCTTAAGGAAAGTGTTTTTTTATTGATGCCTCTATCGCATCATTAACTTATGGATGGGCTACTCGAGAGAAATTCTTAATAATTCCATTTGTTTAGAAGTAATCAGTTTATTGGCGACTTTCAAATTGTGTCTCATTCTCATTGATAACCTTTTAAGGTATGTTGAACCTTATCATAATGTTCTTAAGAACAAACTTAATTGCTTTCTATGCATGTATAATAGCTATGGGTTTGTTTTTAACCTATTTTGTAAAGTAGTCGATAGCAATATTGCATAACATGCTCCTCCTTTAGCCATAGGTTGCGGGCCAATGTAAATTACCTTATATATATGATATGGCCATGGATCATCATTGGTACTCGCTCATTGAGGGATGCTTCGATATTTTTGAAGAGCTTTAACACTGATCACATTCTACACCTTGCTTGTTGGTGCATAGTTGGCCAATAGTAACATTGTCTTAGCACTTTCTTACCCAAATTCATTCCACCACATTGGTCTCTAAATATTTCGTCTTTGTGTATGCCATCACGGTCTTCTCAGAGCAACTCTCAACCTAGTTAGTCACATAACAAAAGTAGGGAACCACATATCCCCATCTATATGGAATCTCATATGATATAGTGAAGTTTGGTGCATTATATTTAATGCATCAGGCCTCGGCTGTATTCAAAACCAAGTAATCATCTATTAAATATTGAATGGATGGTGCAGTCCATGAATTTTCAAATACCGTAGGTTAGTTATTTTTTATTCTTGATACTTTCACGCAAGTTATGGAATTTATCCTCTCGAATAGTTGTATGCTAGATCTTTCCACAAATTCCATAGAGATAAACCTATATTCTTGACCATCTTGGGTGCTTGCATATTTGGCTAAGGTATCGACGACTCTTACGGTTTGTCCAACGAGGTGTTTTATGTATTATAGACTTTGATGCAAGTAGTTATCTAACAAGTTTTGAATTTGAAGCAACCGAGGGTCTTCGGTCTTTATTTCAGACTTGATTAACTATGAGATGCGAGTCACTTTAAACTTTGCTCTTCCTAGTATCAATGAAGATTACCCTTTTTAGTTGGCGAATGAGAGATTTGTACTTAACCATATTGTTTGTTGCCGAGAAATAGAGCTTAATTGCATAGTAAATCTAATAGCTATCGAGACTGTTTAGCACATAATTAGCTTTGCTTCTTGCTTATTTGCGGAGGTTTGGTATATCATCTCATGCAATCAATAATGAAGTCAATACAGGCTTGTCCCTTGATAGGGGTTCTAGGTACATAAGAATTGTTGTATAGGCTTAGCCCAACAGCCCATTTAATCAACCTTCTTGACATTTTGGGTTTACTAATAGCCATTCGTAGTAGTTAATCAACAAAAACTTTAATAGGATGGACCTAACATATCGCTTAAGCTTTCGTCCTGAAAAGATGAGATAGTAAGCCAACTTCTCTATCAAATGATATTTTCTTTCTAAGGGACTAAGTCATTTACTCACAATAATATACTAGATATTGTGTTCCCACCTCATCTCGAACCAATGCCAAAATTATTGTCCTGAAATGCCAAATGTACAAACAAAACTTCTTTATCTTTCGACTTCGATAGTGTCAGAGGTTTGCGGAGACGATTCTGTAAATCTTCAACTAACTTTTGATTCCAGGGTTCATACAAAGTCTTTATATTTCTTTGACAAATCAAAGAATGGAATTCATTTTATTTACAGACTAACTAATAAGCTTGTTCAATACAACAATCTTGCCATCCAAGCTCATCAATTCTTTACCACTAGTTGGCGCTTTCGTATTAATGACAAATTTTATCTTTTGGAGATTGACCATTATACCTAAGTAACTAACCATGAACTCAAAAAATTCCCTAATTTTAAACCAAAGGAGCCTTTTTGAGGGTTTGGTTTTATATTATATTGGCATAGTATACCCAACATGTATTCAAGGCCCCGTTACCTATTTTGACTTGACTAGCGTTTCATCGACATAAACCTCCATGTAAAGGCCAATTTGCCTAGGGAACATTCAATTAACCAACCTTTGGTATGTTTACCATGCATTTCTACGTCATATAGGTATGACCTTATAGTAAAATAAACCAATATTGATTACAAAGCTTGTATGCTCTTTGTCCGATTTGGACCTTGGTATTTGATTATAGCAGGAACAGACATCTCTAAATGAAAGTAGTTGGGCAACATCAATAATATGGTCTATTATTGGTAGCGGGAAGCAATCTTTATGATGTGCTTTGCTTAAGTCTATGTAATCAATACATGTTATCCATTCTGTAGGATCAGGCGCATTGGCAATAGGGTAATGGGGGAAGTTTCAAAAAAAATTCCTTTTATTAGTTTGGTACATGTCTTTATTTTGTGTTTAAATAAATGATTTGGTTTTAGTAAAACATATTTAGTGAATGTCGACAAAATATGATTTTATTATTTGAATTTAATTTGATTTAATATTTGGTTCATTTAGTATATGTGTATATTTAATTTAATTTTGGTTCAGTTTATTTTGTTTTATTTGTTACAGATTCAAATTCACAATATGAATATTTTTTGCACGTGAAATGGGCAAACACTCATAATCGATCAAAAATGAGATTAAAAGAGTAAGAAATTAAAAGTGAAAGAAAGAAGACATACAATCATTGTAGTGTTTCGGCCAAAACTAGTGCCTATGTCCACTTTATATTTTAATTTTGATTGATTTTGCGATTATAATCAAATTACAACTCGATATTAGATCTGGAAATAGTCGATTTCGAATTTGACAGAGATTTTTGCAAAAACCCGAATAAGATACCAAAAGTCCTCTTTATTGTATTGTAGGTTGTCTATTGATAGATGAATCTCACTTCAAGGTCGTCGAATCATCGGTTGAATCACTCAGACATGTAGATCCGATTTTTCAGCATAATGAACAGGTCAAGTCGACACAATTCCTTGAGTAATGATGAACTGGTGTCGATCAATATTTGTAACACCCCATACCCATACTATCCAAGAGCATTAAAATATAACACTGTAGGATAATACAGAGAATGAGGCGGTACACATTTGAATATTCCCTTGGGCTAACACTGGTATGTATTAAAACATCCAATAAGTAACTTACCTATAAATACATAGTATCCACACAAAGCAATAAACACATGTGTCTCCAAGATAGAACAATACACAATACACAATATATATTAAAGAACACTGAGTCAGATACGTAGTGATAATATATATTTCTAAATATATAATGTATGTCCAATATACAACACCAAAATATACATACATAAAGTTATATTATACTCAGATAATATACAATAATATATTGTACTAGTCTCCTTTAAGCCCAGATAACTTAAGTTGGTCATATTGGTCATGTACCTGAAAAGTCTCGGACTGACCCGAGTATTATATAAATAACACATGGGTCAAACTATGTCTAAATCAAGGGTTAGTATACATAAGTAACTCAACACTCAACACATGCACGGTATAATAATATGATATTATCTTAACGTTAATAAATATATGGTAATGTAAGCATGGTGTATAATTAAAATATCATAGACAATCTTAAACATGTCACGGAATATCAAATATAAAAAGACCAGTCGTAAAGATATCATTACCCTTATAAAGTATATCAAATTAGAAATCACAAAACCATACATAAAAGTCATCACCCATATAGAAAACACATTAATTCATAAATCACATAACAACACCAAATGTGTGAATCATCTGTATCCAGAAATCAACATTTAAATCCCGAAAACATCTTTAAAGAGATATCACGATGTATAATCAGGCTAGTACAACTTAGCCCAAATATAACACTCAATCTCAATAAATGAAAATATCCATAATATCAATTTAAGTAATCATCCATAAACCAAAATATAGTAATCGCGACACAGGACAATAAAAGATATAATTGGCAAAACATGCCTATTAAAGTATAGTTAGCGCCTATAAAGTATAGTTACCGCCTATAAAGTATAGTCAACAACACATGTCTAAGAAGATAATTGGCAACACATGCCAATGAATAGTAGTTGGCAACACACATCAATAAGAAAGATATTTGGTGACACATGCTTGAGAAGGATACATGGATTGATCATACTCAAGATACAGTCTCTGGTATAATCACAACTCATCATCTCAAGTAGAAGAATAAGTATATGTCTATAACACACACCAAAACCAAACAGGAAACTAACAGCGCATACACCTGCTCCAGGATACTCACACGTGTCCATCTGACACGGCTCCTACAGTCATTGGTTACCTCCCCATAGGTATTGTGATTATATCCACTGCATGACATAAACATGCTGCAAGACTACGCTATGCATTGATCACGATCCACTGCATGTCATAGGAATTCGATTTAATTGAATAAATTGGTAAGAGAAAGTTTGTTTAATAGAATAATTTGGCTAATTTAATTTATCTAATAGGAAATAAATTTTTAGATTAGTTCAAATTAAAAGTGTTAATTAATTTAATCTATTGAAAAGAAATTGATTGTTCGATTTGTTTGAGTATTAATAAAATCATCTAATATTATACAAGGTCTAACATCGTGAAGAGACAAGCCGGTTTGAATTGGAAAGCAAACAAAAGCAAAGGTGAGATCTTCTCACTCAAATTAAAAAATTTAAATTCAGTTATTGATTGATTTATTATTTGGATGATAGTATATATGATAGTAGTATATATATATTGGTGATTGATTTCCCGCATTATATAGCGGATGAGACCCTATGCGCCGCATAATAGCGGATGATATTTTATAAATCCCATATACCGTGATATTCCACCTCGAAGTGGAATGGGTATTTAATTGTTGTGCTAACATCTGTGGATGTAGGGAAACAGGTTGGAGGGATCCAACTGGATTCCTCAAATATTTGAATTTGTTTCAATATTTGGTGTTGATTTATTTAAAATCTGTGAATAATTATATTGATGATCGAATTTGTTGAAGGCTATAATTTAGCCGAATATATTTTTGGTATCGTTGGATACCAAGAATAAATAAAATTGGATTTTTGAAATTAAAGTAGAAATTTTAAGTAAATTCCTTTTGAAAGAATTGGGTGAATTTAAAAGAAGGAATTTAAAAGCATAAAGTTGATTTTTGGAAATCTTATCGAATTATTTCCAAAATATGGGAAAAGATATTAATAAATGGTTTTTGAATAATATTGTTTAAAAGTTGAAGAATTCATTGAAAATGGAATTTTGGATAATTTGGAAAGAATAAAGGGATTTATTTAAAAGGAAATAAATTTTTAAAAAATAAATTTGATAATTGATTTGATATTGGAAAATAAATCTTTGAAAAATCAATATGAAAATTTATTAGTGTTTTGAGTAAAAATGATTTGGTAATTGGAAATAAATTTAGAAATGGATTTGAATGATTTGGTATTTGGAAATAAACTTAGAAATCAATTTGTAATTGATTTGGTGCTTAAAAAGAAATTAGAACTCAATTTGGAATTTGATTTGGTGTTTGAAAGTGAATATTTGGAATTTAAATTCACAATGGAATTTATAAAGAAAAAGGGAAATAAATAATATCGGGAATTTTATTCCGCGGGTGAAAAGTGATTTGAAATTTGTTTTCAAAGTGATGAAGTGTGGAAAATATATATCTTACGAAGATATTTGGAATTTAATAATTTGGGAAAATTATTTAAATCTGATGATTGTTGTGAATGTTGTTGATAGTTAAATAACCGACTATCAATATTTGCCTTTGAAATGGCACTTGAATTTGTTTTTAAAACAAGCGCTCATTATTCGGTTTAGCCGGGAGAGGACTTTGTGTCACATAACCCATTCCGAATAATGATACGACGTTATAGATTACAATTGAAGACTGGATTTGCAAGGGCTTCTTCCTTTATTGGACGAAGTGCCTTCGGTTCTGTTCGAACCTGGAACAGACTTATATGGTCGTATGTCTGACACTACACTTTGAGATATAAAGCAGATTTCTTTCAAATACATTTCTGTTTGGTGGCGGAGAATTTATTCTCTTAGCTTAACACCCTTCTCTGAGACGTACAAGCTCAGAGGTTATGTAGTTGAAGGTTATCAGTGATATACTCCCAATTTGGTAGTGTGGCATGCTAAGGGTTGTTGTGTGTTGATGATCATTCGTTGATCATTTGTGATCAAAGCATGGCTTTCGTGTAAAGCGTAGCTTTGTGGACGAGACCTCATCGGACCTCACACCCCGGAAATGGTCGAAACGGGAAAATGCGGCAAGGTTATGAGGGTCGCACCCTTTAGGGTATGTCATTTCCTTCTGGAAAAAGGTGGTATCATGGTATGGAGCCCAGATATTTTACCTGTGTGGTTGCTCCAATCTCATTTACTGTGTGATTGTTGCTTTGTGATCGAGGGCCCTCGGATAAAGGTCGCAAACGACCGGGGGGTGGCATACTCGTGTAGTAGTTACCTAGTAAGAGGTAACCCGGCCTTGTGTTGGCAGAGAGCTAGTTAGTTCTCGGGACGTCCCTCCAAAGGCGTACCCATATGGCATAGGAAGTTCCTTAGTCTGACCATTTGTTGGAAAATCCAAAGAAACAATACGAACCTTGTACGGTTTTAGTTGTAGAACCTGTCACCTCAGGTGGCAGCTATAGTAGGCATAGTATAATGGTACCTATGCTGGCTAAGATTAATATTATATTTTCGAAAGGATTTTCACACTATGAACTAGTAATAATATCAAAAGAGTTTTCTCGTATTAAGCATATTTGACTATCATAAGAAGAAATCTCCTCCAAGTCTGCGATTGCATTGTGTGTGTGGTGGGAGGCCTTATGGTAGTTTCATTTTCCAAAAGCATTGCGAATTTCTTTTATTTTCTTTGTGAAAATAACTGTTTTTAAGATCTCACACCAGTCCCACGACTAACCTGGAGTTTATTGTTCCCTTTCTAAACTATGGGTGCCCATAATTTTCCACATGGGCAGCCTAGAGTCAGGATATCAGGTCATTCTGGAATTCAGAAGTTGCTGTGGAGATCTGGAGGCGAGCTGGATGGCGAGACATATCACTTATACTAGTATTATTCCACTGTGTATACTGTTATGTGGACAAGTTTATATAACTGTCCAGTGATGTGTATTGTTGTTGTAAACTCTGATGATGTATTGTATAAACTGATATAGTTTCTTTGTTATAAAGATTATTCATTCATCTATTATATATTGTTCCGCTGTGAATGTGAGATTCTGATATTCTTTCTGTTCCTTTTTATTATGTCTTCTTCTACCTCTTCTTCTTCAACCCTAAAGATTCGCACTTTTGTTCCACTTTGAGCTGAATTGTAGTGGAATTTTGTCAGCTCAAAGGGGTACGGATTTGCGGATCTTTACACTCTGATGATTTGTATCTATGTCTGAACTTCGTTAATTCAAGCCAAATACTCCTTCTTCCTCGTAGTAAACTCCTTCGACTTAATATATAAAACCGATATACTCAAACGGCAATCTAATTACACGCACGCACGCGCGTGCGCGTGCACACACACGCACACACAGATATATATATATATATATATATATATATATATATATATATCGTGAATCATGAGATTAAACATAGGTTCGTGAGTGATAACATTCACCTATACACTGTGTTTCATCCTCTTCTTCCTCTCTCTACCTGAAAGCACGCACCCAGAACCCAACACATTAACCAAAACTTGATTTCCTTTTCGGTATAAGTGCATATAAGTGTGGAGACGCATATAATCAAATTTGGTGATTTATAATAATTTATTAGATTTATTATATAATTTATAAGAAGAGGATTGAAGAAGAAGCAACATTAGGTTGACTTGGTTTAGAGCGTAACTGATATTTGTAAACAAGAACGAATTACCGAGAATGAGAAAACTCCGAATTTTAGAAGTATCATGACATAGGGTTGTGGATTTGGGTATTGGTTGGGCTTGGGCTAAGAAAATGTGTGTGTGTGCAGTATTCCACATCTTTTATAAATTGTTTTTTATTTAAGGCATATCACAAAAAAATTCCAAATAACAATTATATTTACAATACTTAACCATTTACCCCACACTATAATATTTTCTAAAATTTATTTTTTGTATTTTAAACTCATTTAGATTTAAATATATAATATTGTCATTTTAAGCTCAATATTAAATGACTTCCAAATTACTTAATTTTATAATTATTAAAACAAATAATTATTCTGAAACCATTTTAATTCCTTTACTGATTATCTCATTTTAAATTTTCAATATTCTAAAATAAATTTGAATTATTCATTTTTAATTTCAAAAAATATATTTAGTTGATTAAATATTTATTATTAATTACCTCTAATGATCGGGTTGTTATAGACTCCCTTTTAACAAAATTGAGTCCTCGCAATTTTCATAGGAAGAATCTATAACATAACCATAATTATAAAATACTTTATTTTAATAAATCCATTACCAAATATTATTTTTCAAGATTTTCATTATATACACAATTCAAACTCTATTGAACATTCAATTTTTTTTCAAATAACTTCAAAATATTTAATAAAAACCCAAAACCTTATCAATAAATCTTTCACTTCATGATAAATAATTTCTCAATACTTTTCTTAATTTCAAAACATCTTAAAACAAAAATTATTTTCTATTACCATTTCGTTCCAAAACTCTCTTTATTGTGTATAATATAAATACTTTAACTAAATTACAAAATTTCTTTATTCCTAAAAGTTGGAAGAATATTTCACACTAAAATAACCCTTTGATAAATATTTCCTATAAATACTAAACTTCATAACTTTTTTGAAATATTTTGAACTCAAAATTTATTTCACATTATTATATTCATAATTTAACATTCATAAAACTAAATGTAATTCATATATAATTTTTTTCCTAAAATAATCAAATCACCACACTTCAAATCAAAAATATATTCATTACATATATACAAATTACAAATAATAATATATGACATGGTAAGCAATAATCTAACTCTCACGTATCAAACAACTTCAAAATTTAATATATACATAGGTATATCGATAATGCCTCGCCATGAATTTATAGTGGCTCACTTTGCCAACTGGCTGCAGTGTTGACTGTGTGGTCAACATTGCCTCACCACGACTTCCGCCTTCCACTAACACTCAGTAGCTGCAATCATGTATATATATATATATGTATATGTATATGTATGTATATGTATATGTATGTATGTATGTTAACTTTATTAACTCTGCAATATTAAATATAATCATTTTCAGCTCAAAAATATGTTACCATTTTTTAAAATATTATATAACTTTTCAAACTTAACAAAACATTTCAAAACCTTGTGTCCATATGTCTCATTCTAGTGTTTAGGAATTCCTATTGAATACGTGTGCATCCGTATCGACCAGAACCTTAAAGCATCCAATGGACATATTAACGCAATTCATTTCAAAAATTTCTTATACATTATTCATACAAATCCTCTAACATACTTGCCTTTATAAAATAATTATTAATTTATATCAACTTATCAAATACCTTACTTTATCGTAATATTTCCAATTAAAACATTTGCTTGATTTCCAAAACATATGATAGTAATAATATATATATATATACACACGGTCTCTTTTTCTAACAAATACTTAGTAATATCAAAATATTTTCAAACATCCTCTAAATACATATATCAAACAATAAACCATTTCAATAAATATTATTTAATACCAAACAATAGCCAAAATTAAATTCAGTATAAATAATTATGTATAACCGAACAATTATAAAAACAACGACCAATGCACTCAACGGAAAATCAGTTATCCTTTTTCCGTTGCGCACTCTGATCAAAATCAAATGAAAACTTAACAACTTAATATTAAGCCACCCAAGGTCAATCATTTAATATTTTTATACTTAATAGATAGTAGTAAATAGTGTGTGTGTGTGTGTGTGTGTGTGCGTGTATAATACAATATGACCTCAGATGATTACCCCAGTAATCATCATGTAATACACACACTCTCCTATTATCCTTATCATAAGCTAACTACCCGATACACCTAAGGGTACAGGGACTCTAAACCTCATCCAAGGTCATGACTCGTGTCCCTTATATATGATATATTGTTCTGAACCTGCTCTGATACCATCTTGTAACACCCTCATCTCTATACCCATACTATACAAGAGTATTATAGTGTAACTGTGACGCCCCACCTCTATACCCAAGCTGACCAAGAACACTACGATGTAGTGCTGTCAATTAGCGTGGAGAATAAGGCTGTGGAGGAGCGACCATCCATGTAACTTCTTTGTGCGAGCACCGATACGTCAGATAGAATAGAATGCATATCTTTTAAGGAGGAAATCCGACATACCGGTACAAACACAAAGCTATCACACGGTGGCTATATATAATCTTCGGAAAACAAACATAGAAATAATCATAACATAAATCAGTCACAGACATCCATATCACAAAGGCGGAAGAAGATATGAATAAATATATAACACATGAAAGTGTACATCAGAGTAGTGGTCAGAAAGATCCACGATAATACAAAAGAATAGCATCACGTGCTATACAAAAGAATAAGTACACAACATAGAGTCTATATCTCAAAGGTGTACATCCAAAAACTACTAATCTAAGTAGTTAGCCAAAAGTCAGAATAATCCTGAAGAGAAGTTAAGCAGAAGCACCTGTAACATCTCGGTCTGACCCGAGTATTATTTATAAGAAAATAATAAACGGATCAGTCTAACTATAAATATCAGATGATATGGTATACAGTAAAAGGCATGACATGAACATGTAATAACCATAGCGACATACTACTATAAGTATGTAAATGATAATCAACAAAAGATTAATCAATATCACAAGAATCTTCTCAAAGATAAGGTAGGGTTTCATACCCTAAACTTGTATTCATAACAAGTCAATAACACATGAATTCACCAATGCACAAAAACTGATATCATATCAATGAAAATCATGAAAATTGGTGAAGCACAAAATTCCAGAAATCATCATCAGAAATCCAGAAAACACATAAAAAGGGGGGAGGCCTAACACATGAATGGGAGCATGAAAACTCACCTACGCGTAAACACATGACGAGAAGTTATCTCATGGAAGCTATCCATTAAATTTTCACACAGGAATGGCCCGAAGACCGTAGGAAATGTGATGGCGAAACATCACATAATCGGGGTATAGTCTCCCACGTAGACAAAGAGACATCGCTCAATCGCTAGTCTAAATCACAAAAATGATCGTCATGATCATAAGGAAGTGTCAATCACACCAAGCTAGTAAATATATGAGTTTAGCTTCATGTCCCATAACCACTTGCTTAACTTAAATATTTACGAACAAGCTGTAAATCTTCACTAGGAAATTGTCACAAAAAGGGTTCAATCGAACAAGTCCAAGAGCTAACCGACGAAGTGAACGCAAGCGTTTCATACCACTCGTTTTACTAAGTCGTTTAAGTCGATTTCTCATTCGAGTGAAGTAAAGGCTTGTATATACTAGTAGATTGAAAATCGGTTTGAGAAAACGAACTTTTGATACTTAAAATAGTGTTGAAATCGCTTTGATGAAAGAGTTTTGATATTTACTATTAGTATTGAAACCTTCATATATCTTTAAAGTGACAAGTCATAAAACGATGGTAGAACAAATCAATTCACGTTCGAAGACGTGAGTAAAGTCCAAAGAAGTCAATCCCAAAACCATCAAAGTAGAAATTCTGATAAACGTTTTTCAGAAGAGATTGCCTACGCAGAGTAATACGGGGTTCGACCTGCCCGGTCAGGTCGCGGGGGTCCAGGGGGCAGCGCCCACGGCGGGGTGCGGGGCAGCGCCCCGTCACGGTACGACTTAGTGAAGGCAAGCTGTCTCTAGAAGCCAAACCGGTCAAATGACCAAGTACTAACTCGCGAACGACCTAGGGGAAAAACAGGTCAAACGACCAAGTACTAACTCGCGAACGACCTAGGGGAAAAACAGGTCAAACGACCAAGTACTAACTCGCGAGCGACCTAAGGTCTGCGACCTAAATGCGAGCGACCTATCGAAGTGCGCGACCTAACAGTGAGGCGCGACCTAAGGTGATTCGCGACCTAAGGGTACGCGACCTAACATGGTTCGCGACCTAAGACTCGCGACTTAAAGTTTGCCTGGGGAGTTATAGGTCGGCAACGACCTACGACTTAACAAAAGTCGAGCGACTTAAGAGGCATGGGAACCAGCGACCTAAAACTGGCGACCTAAGGATACGCGACCTAAAGGCTTGCGACCTAAAGGCACGCGACCTAGAGGTGAACGACCTAACGAGGTCCAGGGGAAGCGACCTAAAATGCTTCGACTTAAAGGTGCACGACTTAAGGTCTTACGACCTAACAACTTGGCTAGGCACGCGACCTAACGACTTAACTGGGCATGCGACCTAACGAATTAGCAAGGCACGCGACCTAACGACTTAAGCTTTGAACGACTCAAGGAGTTAACTCGTAACCGACCTAAGATTTGCCTTTAACTCCTGAACGACTTATACCTTTAGCTCCTAAACGACTTATGCTTTTTTCCTGGAGATTATAGGTCGGCAACGACCTACGACTTAAGGGCGAATACGACCTACGACTTAAGGACGCGCGACCTAACTCCGAACTAGCTAAAAATGGCCAGAGCGACTTATGCTCCGTGTGGCTTTTCGACACGAACGACCTACGACTTAGGCTTATCTCGCGAACGACCTAGCGAAGGCAGAAACGACCTAAGTGCAGTTTTTTACCAAAAACACTAGAATTTTGGGGTTTTCACCAATCCAATCCAAACCAAATGCAAATGCTGATGCTAAAATGATAGGGAACCATTTCCAACAGTCCAAGATAGATATAGGCAAGATGTGAGATCAAAAATCTCACCTTTTCACGGAATTTGATGAAGATGGAGATTTGAGAGCAAAGCAAGAACACCAACAAGCTTGAATCAATGGTCTTCACGTGAATTTGATGTTGAATCTCGGATTTGCAATGGAATTTGTGTTTGGAGTTTTAATTTCCACTTCCCACCACCATTTTTGACAAAGCTTGAAGTGTTTTGATGGAGTGAGGAAGATGGTTGGGCTGAACTAAAGGGGTGCAGTCCAAACCAAAGTCAAAGGCGGGAAAAAGTGTTGAAAATTTCACTATCTCCAAACATATCGAAGTTTACACTCAAAAAGATCGCAAACGTCATTTTGAACTCAATGGGGGTGGTCTCGAGTCCTAATTTGACCGTATGCAAAAAGTAGCTTTTCGGACTAACATCCGACTAACGATAAAATATTTAAATAAAGAATTGATAGATATGCGGGTTGTTACAGTAACACTGTAGGATAATACAAAGAATGAGGCGATATGGGGTACACGCGAATATTCCCTTGGGCTAACACTGGTATGTATTAAAACATCCAATAAGTAACTCGCCTATACGTATACAATATCCATACAAATCAATAAACGCGTGTCTCTCCAGAATAGAACAATACATAATATACATTATATATTAAAAACCACAGAGTCAGATACACAACGATAATATATAATACTGAATATACAAGGTATGTCCAATATACAACACCAAATATACATACATAAAATTATATAATGCTCATATAGTATACAATAATATAATGTAATAGTCTTGTCTGATCCTATATAACTCACGCTGGTCATATTGTCCATGTACTTGAAAAGTCTCGGACTAACCTGTGTAATATATAAATAACATACGGTTGGATTATGTCTAAATCATGGGTTAATATACATAAGTAACTCAAAACATGCAGGGTATAATAATATGTTAGGATCCATAACGTTAATAAATATGCAGTAATGTAAGCATGATGTATAATTGAAATATCATAGATAATCTTGAACATATCACAAAATATCAAATATCACAAGACCGGTCATAAATATATCATCGCCCTTATAGAAGTATATCAAATCAGAAATCATAAAACCATACATAAAAGTCATCACCCATATAGAAAACACATTAAATCATAAATCATAGAACCAACATCAAATGGGTGAATCATCTGTATCCATAAATTAACATTAAAATCCCAAATGCGTCTATAAAGAGATATCACCATGTATAATCGGGCTGGCACATAGCCGAAATATAATACTCAATCTCAATAAATAAAAATATCCATAATATCAATTTAAATAATCGTCCATAAACCAAAATATAGTAATGGCAACACATGCCAATGAAAGATATAATTGAGGACATATGCCTATGAAAGTATAGTTGGGGCCTATAAAGTATAATCAATGACACACGTCTAAGAAGATAATTGAAAACACATGCCAGTGAATAGTAGTTGATAGCACATGCCAATGAGAAAGATATTCGGTAGCACATGCCTAAGAAGGATATAGGGATTGATCATACTTAGGACACACTCTCTGGTATAATTACAGCTCATCATCTCAAGTAAAAGAATAAGTATATGTTTGTATCGCACATACCAGAACCAAACAGGAGACTACAGCATGCACGCACTTGCTACAGGAGACTCACATGTATCCATCTGACATGGCTCATACAGTCATTGGTTACCTCCCCCTCGGTATCGTGACTATGTTCACCGCATGTGATAAACATGCTACAAGACTATGTTATGTATTGATCACGACCCAACACATTGCCCCTGTAGCTATGACGACCTGCCTTTTCGACCCTTAGAAGTCAACAGTAATACATCCATGGTATTCATGTGCTGAGCATCCAAGTGCAGAAAAGACAGACTGTTGGGGAAAGAAAAAGAAAAGAAGGGAATAGAATCTCACAAACATAAGGAGTAATATATAATACTAAACATGTAACGAACCAGAATTTTAGTCATTTGAAATTCGTATATTTAATTGATTTTAAATATTCACAAGTAAATTTTATAAGTTGAATAACTTATATTTCGAATATAGTGATTTAATTGGATAATTAAATTGTTAATTTAATATTTGAAATTGCAGAAATAATTGGAATTTGAATTTATATGTGAATTAAAATGATTTAAAAAGTTGAATTAAATTCTATTTGAATTAGAATGATGTTGGTAAACTTTTGAAATTGAATTAAAAGCAAATTTATAGAAATTGGAAATTTTAATATTTAATTAACGCGTAAAAATAGTCATTTTTGAAACAGTCTCGCATTTCATCGAAACTAGTTTCATTGGATCCGTAATGTTATATTATTCTAGGATTTCAAATTTCGTGTCAATCGGATTTACGGTTTAGTCGTGGCAAGCTAAAATGCGTAGAAATTTATTTAAGTAAATTATAATTTAAATAAGTCGATTCGAAAAAACTATCTTCCAAATACGATCGAATTGGCCTCTGATATATATATTCCATTATGTTCGGAATAGGGGTAAAACATTATAAACGCCAGGCGGCACGCTACGATTGGAGTTCGGAAAATTTTCGGATGAATAGTGTCACGAAATTTTCTATAAAAGGCCTCAACATTTTCTATTTTCATCAAAACCCTAGCCTAGGGTTACAGCCGCCGCCATTAACATTCAATGGCCGAAAATGTTCACATCTTTCCCCTTCGATCTCTCTTAATCCACTAACTATTACGTCTCGACTTCAACTACAAAATGATAGAGCTAGTCGAGATCTAGGTATCCAACGGTGATGATCGTCTAAGGCGAAGCGGATTGGCGGCGATTTGCATTTGAACGCGTGTCATTCGTGCGTGTTTTACAAGGCGTAGGAGGAGCCAAGTGTGGCCGGCCTCTGGGCGGTGGTAGAGCTCGTGTAGCGCTACTCGATGATGGTCTTCGATCATTCTCTAGGTGATCGTAGGATGCTTTGAAATTAAGTGATTATCGGCGGCGTTGGGTTTCTTTAGACCGAAGGAAACGAACGAGGGAAGAAGAAAATAAACGCGTGGCCAAGATCTTGTTTTGCAGTAAAGAACGGCCGGGATGAAAGCTAGGTTTAAAAAAATAAAATAAAAATAGTAAATTATTTATATATTAATTTGTATAAACTTTAAAATGTCATAACTTCTTCATACGAGGTCCATTTTTGACGAAACAAGTTGAATTGGGTTCGTATTGACGAGCACTACATTTTAGAGCTGGTTTGGAGTTAATTGGAGCTAGTGTAAATTTTGGGTAAATTAAACGCTCGTTTAATTTTATTCGGAATAAAACACTGCAACTGCTATTGGAACCAAAGTGAGTACAACTCACTCTTTCTGACTCACTAATATTTTTATATAAGTGAGAATAAATTTATTTTATGCTGATTGATGATTGTTTGGATGATATGTGATATTATATATATATATTGATTGGTATTTGGATATATTCCTGCCTATTGGAGCAGATGAGACCCTATACGTTCCCATGTATGAGTGGATGACCTTTGTTACGTGCGTCTGCCTCGAAGCGAACATAGTACATATTTTCTAATAGGTATATTTGTTGCAGGTGATAGGTTGGAGGGATCCAACTGGATTCCTCAACGGTATTGGTTTTATTTACAAATATTGATATATATGTTGTTATCATGTGATATATGATGTTTTGGATGCCATGATAGATGTATTTAGTGCTATTGCAGCATTGGGCCTATTTTTCGAATTTTAAAAATGTTGAAGTGATGATTTCAAATTTAAAAGGATTTCAAAGTGATTTTGAAAATAGATGTTTTATTAATTTTTAAATTGTTAAAGGAAATGGATTTATTTTAAATAAATGAAAGTTATAATTTTTATGTTATAAAAATTATGATTTTTGTGAAATATATCAAAATGTGATTTTTTGAAATATGGAGTTAGCTATTTTGTAAAATAGTTTAAATTGATAATTTTGGATTTATTATAAATGGTTTATATATAAGATTTATAAAATTGATTTTTATAAATAAAAATAATGGAATTATAAAGGAGCTTTATAAGTGTTAAAAAGAAGTTATAAATGGACCTTATAAGTAAATAAGATGATTTATAAATTGATGAAGTTATAAAGGAATGAATTTGGAAATAAGAGATTTATAAGTAATTAACTTATAATTGAATTTTGGCATATAAACGAGATAAATGAGATTGGTTAATAAAGGGGTTTTATAAATTGAAGTTTTTATAAAATATAAATGGAATTTATAAACATTGTTTTATAAATTCGAAATCAATTGAATTTGATAAGTAAAAATTGAAAGTTTATTAAAAGAGATATATTCACGATTTTGGACAGTGGATAATCCTTTAATAAATGTGTAGAATCATTGAATTGGTTAGGGATTTTATTCACGATTTTGGACAGTGAATAATCTTTTAAATTAAATGAATGTTTTTAAAATTGATCTTTTAAAATAGAGTTAAATGGGTTGAAGATGTTTTAAAATGTGTGAAGTATTGAAACCATATATTTCAACATTTATTGTTGAAATAGACGTTTTCGAGAAATAGCAAATGATGGACTATAACATTATTGTTATAGTAAATGATTTTCGGAAGGAGTTGTTTTGTATAGTATGTGGGATTTATATATCTATCTAATTATCGAATCCCTATACTGATGATTTTGGGTTGTCGTAACGATGTTTTACGGAACATTCGCTTTTACCCAAATAAGTATGTTAAGAGAATGTTTTCCTTAAAGAATATAATATATACTTAATCCTGATTTAAGTATATGTAATATTTTCTGAGTGTTGAAAATAAATTGATTTGTGAATTACTTATTTTTAAATAAGTATATGGAAATGTTTTCCAATATAGAAGTTGAAATGGTTTTGAGATTATATCTTTTTAAAGATAATTTGAAGTGAATATTTGGAAAAGTGATTTAATTAATAAAATATTAATTAAAAGGGCCTAGTGATTGCTTAAGGTGCTAAATAATTGTTGTTTGCTTTGATAGTTAAATAACTGACTGTCAAATTTGGCCATTTTAGTTCCTCGACTTGATGTGGGAACTATTAGTCGTACACTTAGTACGTAGCCATCTGTGTAGGCTTGATTATCGTTTGTGTTAAGGATGTTGATTTGTGTAGTGCGGAGTATTACTCCAATCTATCGAGCTTCCTTCTTGGCCGAAGGATAACAAGTTGAAAGTTGGAGACGTGATAAGTCTATGAGACTTAGTTTCTGTGTGAGGTTGAGAAATGCTTTTGCGTTGTTGGTGCGAAGAGACCGGGATCGGTTCATTCGAAAATCACTTCGGACCAACATTTATGCGATGATTGTGCAGGTTGGTCGATGATATTGATATTTAGGATTTTCATAGTAAAGGACTGCTTGTTGATCGTTTGGGGTTAAAATCCCAATATACATATAGTAGCAGTAGTCTCTTCGTTATGAAATATCCAATACAAGGACTATTCGCTACTAATACTAGGGATTTGCCGATAGGATGTGGTAGGAAAGTACCTTCGGTTTGTCATGTTCCTGGACAACTTGTATGGATGAGTGTATGACATTGCATTTCTATGATTACGTACATTGGTTTTTACAAACGTACATCAGTGGTGGCGGAGAAGGCAACTTCTCTTAGCTTAACACCCTCCTTGAGACGTACGAGCCAAGGGTTGTATTTTTGTGGAAGGCAATTAGTAGTCAACGGAAACGGCAATGTGGCATTCAAAGTTGATGTGATTTGTGAAAGGTAATCGATACCTCTTTGGCCTCACTCCCCGGAAAATGACCAAAACGGGGATAGAAGCAGCAAGGCTAAGTGGGTTGCTCCCATTAGGAGATGTCATCACTCTTCTAGATATATCTTTACATGCTATGACATCATGTATCTGATTATTGTTGTGTATGCTCGTGGCCACGGATTTTTAGGTCGGTAACGACCGAAGTGATGACATATTCGGTACTATCCAGGTATGGGTAGGCCGGTCTTGTGTTGGTTTAGGCGCCGAGTATCTCGACCCTAGGTACATCCCTCTAAAGGTGTACCGAGTTTTCGGAAAGGTAGTTCCTTCACCTAGTCATTTGTATGGAAATCCAAAATCCAATACGTGCCTGCCATTTTGTATGTAAACCTATTACGCTGGAATTTAATAATGTAACAATTTCAGCTATTTTAATATTATTTGTGTGCAATAGACACTACTATAATATAATGAGAATTGGATATGAGATGTTTTGGTTACCGTAAGGTAAAAACCTTGTCGGTATTTATTTGCGACTCGGTCTTACGGGATACCTTTTGTTTTGATAAAGGAAAAGTTTTGATGACTTTATAAATTCAGTTGAGGTGTGTTTTCTCACGCTGGTTTACCAGACTGATCTGGGCATTCTTCCCTTTCAATGCTCGGGTCAGACTAAGTATATTTACTGCTTCAGATTTGGTGCTTCTGGAGCTTCGGCAGGCGAGCTGGAGATCTTCATGTCGTATACACGTATCTGTTTGTTATTCCGCTGCATTGCATTGCTATTGATTATTGTTGTTGTAAATCATCAGCATTTGTGAGGACAGGTTATTTTAACTGTCCAAGCTGATGATTATTTATTGTGTACTCTGATATTAATTTGTATATTACAGTTTCTCTTTGTAAAGATCATTGATCTATATTAAATGTTATTCCGCTGTGATGTGAGATTCTGTATTGTTTTGGTTCTGCTTCTCTCGTTTTCTTCTCTTCTCTTCTTCTTTCTTCTCTTTTTCTTCTCACCCTCTATTTTCTTTCTCATGATTATCTGCAATCGGTGCACTCTGGTTCGGACATGTGTGGTTTATTGTCGGATTCAGAGGGTGTCAGGTGCGGGTCGTCTCAGTTGGTATCAGAGCTTAGATTTAGTATATTCCTAGGCTTTGATGTGTATTCAGTATAGATAGGGTCAGTAGCGCCCTAGATTGAGTTTGAGTGTATTATATATATGAGCGTGTATTTGTTAGTGAATATAAAATGTTTTGTATTGTGTTGATTGAGCTGTTGCGTGGCTTTTGGGTTCTGATCATTGCGTCTAGCTAACGTTATCGATAGGGATCTCTAAACACTTGAACGTGGAGATTGGACATAATATTGTTTTCGAAATTGGGTAAATGAAATAATTTTACCTTGATTATATTTTATATAGTAGTATATAAATTAGTTGGTTGTTAATAAATGGTAATAGTTGATTATTATCATTTGTTATTTGTTGTGTTTAAATAATAAAAGTTGTTATTGTTAATTCTAAATAAGATAAACAAATTGAAATGACCTTATATAAGTAAAGTGAATAAGTGAAATTATATAAGTATAAATTTATGAATGTGATTTATAAATAAATGGATTTTAAAGGAAAGAATATAAAGCACTGAATTCACTATCGTTGCTGGAAAATAATAAGGGTGACGACTGCAGCATCATCAGTATCATTTTCGAGTTTCTGTGTGATTGATTTGCTACCATTAGTAAATTGAAAATTGAAGTTTTGTTGTGATAAACAAATTTGAATTTAAAATCCAAGTTTAAAATTGATAAATATAAGTGAAATAAGTTTTGGACTTATAAAATGAAATTAGAATTTAATGTAAGTGAAGTTAAATAAATTTGAGTTAGCATAATAAAATATATGATTTGAAAATGGTATGTATAAGAAAAGGAAATTTCAAATTAAGCTACGAAATTGAAATTTTAACTTAAGTGAAGTTAAATATATTGAATTAGTAAAATGAATTATATGAATTGAAGTTTAACTTGAGAAAAGTTAAATAAATGAAATATTGGATTTTGAATGAATTAGATCGATATTTGAAATGAATCAAATAAAAATAAATATACACTTAAGTGGTAAAGTGATTATATAACCATGAATTTAAATTTGTAGAAGGTGAATAAACTTAAGTATATATTCATGAAAACTTAAGTAAATAAGTTTATAACTTATAGATTTGGGAGATGTTAAGTTGAAAACAAATTTTGAATTTGTTGAGTAAGAAGGTTAAGAAATGTAAAGTTGAATTTAAATTATAAGTTGAGATTAAACTTAAGTAGTATAAAATGAACTTTGAAAAGGAACTTAGCTTAAGTAATATTAAATGAAGTTGAATTTGATACTCAAAAAGAATTAAATGAGCTAAGTGAAGAAATGAAATTTAAATTAAGTTGCAAATGAATTGAATTGAACTAATGATTAGTGAATGGAATATAACTTAAATTAAGAAGTAATAATAAACATTAGAAATGTTGTATAAAAATGTAAATTGAACTTAAGTAAGTGATTTAGGAAATAAATCATAAGCGTTATTAGTATTATAAGAAATATACTAAGTAATGAATGTGAATGTAAATGAAGTTGAATGTAAATACCAAATGAATGTTAATAAATTTGAATTGGATTGGATATAAGTTAGTGAATGTAAACTAAGTAAATATGAATTGAATTTAAAGTGAATGTAGCTAAACTAAATCCAATCTAAATTGAATATAATCAATTGTGATTAATGAATGTGAATAAATTGAAAAACAAATCAAGTGAATGTTAATAAAATTTGGAATGTATATTGATTTGGTTATGAATTGATTTGGTTGTAAATTTGTTGAAGGGTTGTTAGTTGGATGTTAGTTATTGATGATTGCTTATGTTGCATATGTTTCATTTCCATATGATAGTTGTATAGTATATGTTATATATTGATATTATGTGCTATATACATGTACTTATCGTTTTTTGAGTGTTTAGTAGGTGCGGATGGCGTATGATTCGCATTTGGAGCTCGCTTTCGCGCTATATTAGCCGTATATGCTCGCTAATAATATATAAGGTACATATCTCGGATTACATATCATACTTTTATATTTTTTTCCCTACGGGATGCCTCATCCTCGAGGATGAGATGTATATTTGTGATATATATATATATATATATATATATATGTTGAGATCCTAGTATGATCGAACCGCGCAAAGGAGACTATGGCGAATTTTTTTGAAAATTTAAGGTGTTAGAAAAATTTTGGGAAAATTGGGAAAAAAATTTGATAATTATAATTTTCATTTTGAGTTAAAAGTTAAACGATAATAGTTGGTTTTGAAAAGAAAAGAATAACTATGAATAAATTTGAAAACTTAGAAAAGTTTTATAAGAAGTTTAACTGGTGGATTTTGGAAAAGTTAAAATGTTTAAATATTGTTGATATCTAGTTTGAACGAATTGTTTTTGAAAAGTTAATGGATTTTATGCCTTTTTCTAACTTGGTAATTTCGAGGACGAAATTCTTTTAAGTAGGGGAGAATGTAACGACCCATAATTTCAGTCATTTGAAATTCGTATATTTAATTTATTTTAAATATTCACAAGTAAATTTTATAAGTTGAATAACTTATATTTCGAATATAGTGTTTTAATTGGATAATTAAATTGTTAATTTAATATTTGAAATTGCAGAAATAATTGGATTTGAATTTATATGTGAATGAAAATGATTTAAAAAGTTGAATTAAATTCTATTTGAATTAGAATGATGTTGGTAAACTTTTGAAATTGAATTAAAAGCAAATTTATAGAAATTGGAAATTTTAATATTTAATTAACGCGTAAAAATAGTCATTTTTGAAACAGTCTCGAATTTTGACGAAACTAGTTTCATTGGATCCGTAATGTTATATTATTGTAGGATTTCAAATTTCGTGTCAATTGGATTTACGGTTTAGTCGTGGCAAGCTAAAACGCGTTCAAATTTATTTAAGTAAATTTTAATTTAAATAAGTCGATTCGAAAACGTATCTTCCAAATACGATCGAATTGGCCTCCGATATATATTCCATTGTGTTCGGGATAGGGGTAAAACATTATAAACGCTAGGTGGCACGCTTCGATTGAAGTTCGGAAAATTTTCGGATAAATAGTGTCGTGAAATTTTCTATAAAAGGCCTCAACATTTTCTATTTTCATAAAAACCCTAGCCTAGGGTTACAGCCGCCGCCATTAACATTCAATGGCCGAAAATGTTCACATCTTTCCCCTCCGATCTCTCTCAATCCACTAACTATTACGTTTCGACTTCAACTACAAAATGATAGAGCTAGTCGAGATCTAGGTATCCAACGGTGATGATCGTCTAAGGCGAAGCGGATTGGCGGCGATTTGCATTTGAACGCATGTCGTTCATGCGCATTTTACAAGGCATAGGAGGAGCCGAGTGTTGCCGGCCTCTTGGCAGTGGTAGAGCTCGTGTAGCACTACTCGGTGATGGTCTTCGATCATTCTCTAGGTGATCGTAGGATGCTTTGAAATTAAGTGATTATCGGTGGCATTGGGTTTCTTTAGACCGGAGGAAATGAACGAGGGAAGAAGAAAATAAATACGTGGCCAAGATCTTATTTTGCAGAAAAGAACGGCTGTGATGAAAGCTAGGTTTAAAAAATAAAATAAAAATAGTAGATAATTTATATATTAATTTGTATAAACTTTAATATGTCATAACTTCTTCATACGAGGTCCGTTTTTGACGAAACAAGTTCCGTTGGGTTCGTATTGACGAGCACTACATTTTAGAGCTAGTTTGGAGTTGATTAGAGCTAGTGTAAATTTTGGGTAAAATTAAACGCTCGTTTAATTTTATTTCGAATAAAACACTGCAACTTCTATTGGAACCAAAGTGAGTACAACTTACTCTTTCCGACTCACTAATATTTTTATATAAGTGAGAATAAATTTATTTTAGTGAATATTAGGCTCAGGTCCCTAATAAGTTTCAAAATACACAAAAACCCCAGTAAAAAAAGTATGTAAATTGGGTCCCTAGAATTAAGGTACTAAGTAATTGCATATAGTTATGCAATTATTCACTGAATAATTGCAGACATTTATGCAATTATATCCAAAAGTTGCATAAATTTATGCAATTTTTTCGGTGAATAATTGCGGAAATTTCTGCAAATTTTTTGGTGAATAATTGCGGAAATTTCCGCAATTTTTTTAAAAATTTCCGAAATTTTTTGGTGAATAATTACGGAATTTTCCGCAATTTTTTGAAATTTCCGCAATTTTTCAGTGAATAATTGTAGAAATGTCTGCAATTTTTTGATATAATTGCATAAATGTCTGCAATTATTCACTGAATAATTGCATAAATGTATGAATAATTGCATAAATGTATGCCATTATTCGGTAACTTAATTCTACGGACCTAATTTACAAACTTTTTTTTACTGGGGTTTTTGTGTATTTTGAAACTTATTAGGGACCTGTGCCAAACTGTCCCTTTATTTTATGCTGATTGATGATTGTTTGGATGATATGTGATATTATATATATATATTGGTATTTGGATATATTCCTGCCTATTGGAGCAGATGAGACCCTATACGTTCCCGTGTATGAGCGGATGACCTTTTGTACGCGCGTCTGCCTCGAAGCGGACATTGTACATATTTTCTAATATGTAAATTTGTTGCAGGTGACAAGCTAGAGGGATCTAACTGGATTCCTCAACGGTATTGGTTTTATTTACAGATATTGATATATATGATGTTAGCATGTGATATATGATGTTTTCGAGAAGTAGCAAATGATGGACTATAACATTATTGTTATAGTAAATGATTTTCGGAAGGAGTTGTTTTGTATAGTATGTGGGATTTATATATCTATCTAATTATCGAATCCCTATATTGATGATTTTGGTTTGTCGTAACGATGTTTTACGCAACATTCGTTTTTACCCAAATAAGTATGTTAAGAGAATGTTTTCCTTAAAGAATATAATATAAACTTAATCATGATTTAAGTATATGTAATATTTTCTGAGTGTTGAAAATAAATTGATTTGTGAATTACTTATTTTTAAATAAGTATATGGAAATGTTTTCCAATATAGAAGTTGAAATGGTTTTGAGATTATATCTTTTTAAAGATAATTTGAAGTGAATATTTGGAAAAGTGATTTAATTAATAAAAGATTAATTAAAAGGGCCTAGTGATTGCTTATGGTGCTAAATAATTGTTGTTTGCTTTGATAGTTAAATAACCGACTGTCAAATTTGGCCATTTTAGTTCCTCGACTTGATGTGGGAACTATTAGTCGTACACTTAGTACGTAGCCATCTGTGTAGGCTTGATTATCGTTTGTGTTAAGGATGATGATTCATGTAGTGCGGAGTATTACTCCAAACTATCGAGCTTCCTTCTTGGCCGAAGGATAACAAGTTGAAAGTTGGAGACGTGATAAGTCTATGAGACTTAGTTTCTGTGTGAGGTTGAGAAACGCTTTTGCGTTGTTGGTGCGAAGAGACCGGGATCGGTTCATTCGAAAACCACTTCGGACCAACATTTATGCGACGATTGTGCAGGTTGGTCAATGATATTGATATTTAGGATTTTCATAGTAAAGGACTGCTTGTTGATCGTTTGGGGTTAAAATCCCAATATACATATAGTAGCAATAGTCTCTTCGTTATGAAATATCCAATACAAGGACTATTCGCTACTAATACTAGGGATTTGCCGATAGGATGTGGTAGGAAAGTACCTTCGGTTTGTCATGTTCCTAGACAACTTGTATGGATGAGTGTATGACATTGCATTTCTATGATTACGTACATTGGTTTTTACAAACGTACATCAGTGGTGGTGGAGAAGGCAACTTCTCTTAGCTTAACACCCTCCTTGAGACGTACGAGCTCAAGGGTTGTATTTTTGTGGAAGGCAATTAGTAGTCAACGGAAACGGCAATGTGGCATTCAAAGTTGATGTGATTTGTGAAAGGTAATCGATACCTCTTTGGCCTCACTCCTTGGAAAATGACCGAAATAGTGATAGAAGCAGCAAGGCTAAGTGGGTCGCTCCCATTAGGAGATGTCATCACTCTTCTAGATATATCTTTACATGCTATGACGTCATGTATCTTATTATTGTTGTTTATGCTCGTGGCCACGGATTTTTAGGTCTGTAACGACCGAAGTGATGACATATTCGGTACTATCCTGGTATGGGTAGGCCGGTCTTGTGTTGGTTTAGGCGCCGAGTATCTCGACCCTAGGTACATCCCTCTAGAGGTGTACCGAGTTTTCGGAAAGGTAGTTCCTTCACCTAGTCATTTTTATGGAAATCCAAAATCCAATACGTGCCTGCCATTTTGTATGTAAACCTATTACGCTGGAATTTAATAGTATAATAATTTCAGCTATTTTAATATTATTTGTGTGCTATATACACTACTATAATATAATGAGAATTGGATATGAGATGTTTTGGTTACGGTCAGGTAAAAACCTTGTCGGTATTTATTTGCGACTCGGTCTTACGGGATACCTTTTGTTTTGATAAAGGAAAATTTTTGATGACTTTATAAATTCAGTTGAGGTGTGTTTTCTCACGCTGGTTTACCAGACTGATCTGGGCGTTCTTCCCTTTCAATGCTCGGGTCAAACCGAGTATATTTACAGGTTCAGATTTGGTGCTTCTGGACTTCAGCGGGCGAGCTGGAGATCTTCATGTCGTATACACGTTTATGTTTGTTATTCTGCGGCATTACATTGCTATTGATTGTTGTTATTATAAGTCATCAGAATTTGTGAGGATAGGTTATTATAACTGTCCAAGCTGATGATTATTTACTGTGTACTATTATATTGATTTATGTATATTACAGTTTCTCTTTGTAAAGATCATTGATCTATATTATATGTTATTCCGCTACGATGCGAGATTCTGTATTGTTTTGGTTCTGCTTCTCTCTTTTTCTTCTCTTCTCTTCTTCTTTCTTCTCTCTTTCTTCTCACCCTCTATTTTCATTCTCATGATTATCTGCAATCGGTGCACTCTGGTTCGGACATGTGTGGTTTATTGTCGGATTCAGAGGGTGTCGGGTTCTGGTCGTCTCAAAACAAGTCTTTACAAACACAAAGAGACTTTAATATACATACATACATCAAAGTACAATACTAACCCATCATCAGTCTGGATAGTTATAACAACTTGCCCTCACATTTGCTAATAAATACAATAAGAATAAACAACAAAAGATAAAAGAAATTATGGAAGTACGTCTTGGAGGCATCTAGCTTGTCTCTTAAAAGCTCCAAAGTGTTCAGCTAAATCTGGGAAAATATGCTTGGGCTGACCGAGCATTACAAGAAAAATAACTCCCGGATCAGTCTAGTAAAATCAGCGTGAGAACATAATCAAATGGATTACCTAATGTTACAAAACATTTCATAAATAAAGGTATCTCGTAAAACCACACCGCACATAAACACGGATGGATTTTTACCTTACGATAACTAAACCATTTTTATAGAAAATCTTGTGATATTATAATTATGTCTAGAGTTTAAAATAAATTATGAATCATAGCCGAAATTGTTAGCTTGATTAAATTCCAACATAATACGTATACAACTAAGTCCATAAAGGCATGTATTGGAGAATGTATTCCATACAATGACAATGCACCGAGGTACCGCTTGCCACAGTACACCTCTAGAAAAATATATCCATATACTTATCTCAACGGTATAAGTATAGTTACAAAACTTAAGGAAGATTTTCTCTTTTTTCGAGTTCAAATTTAAATGGGCTAAAAAAATTCATTTAAAACATATTTACTATAAACCAAACCACTACCCTTTGGTGTTAAGTATGCAAAGAATGTTTCTATACCACCATAATTAAGAAGGATAGATAATAAAAAAATCTCATTCCTCTATAAATTCCCTTTTTATAAGCCTATTTCATATTTACAGACACTTTTATAAATTTCTAAATTAATTTATAAAACTCCCTTATAAAACTCTAAAATGATTTATAATTCATTTACAAAATACCATCTGTAAATCTCCTTTAATAAATCCTTTTTACTAAGTATAATCCATTTTATAAAACAATTTATCCTTTATAAACACCCTTATGAAATTAATTGATTTCCTTTAAACATCATAATCGAATAATTAATTAACTCTAAACCATCATTTTTAAAATAAGCAATTAACTTTAAAATATCATTAATAATATAATTAAATAACTTTAAACGCCTGTAATAAAATAGTTTAATAACTTATTTTAAAACATCATTTATAAACACTTAATCTCAAATTGTTAATAAAATTGAAGTTTATTTGAAACTAAAACCTACAAATTCGGAAAGAGGCTTAGCGACCACAATGGTACTAAATCAAGTTACCACTCTCTTAAATTTTACTTTTTACGTCACATAACAGGTATTTACATAAGCCAACACATATGTAAATAAAATCAATTAGCAATCACTAACTAAACTATCACTTATCCAACAATAATTGACTGGCGCACAATTTAATGTCCAAATCAATATGATAACAGAACAGTGGTTTATTCTGCTAAATGGATGTCATCAATACTCTATCCAATTAAATTATAGAAGAATGGTGTTTTATTCTACAAAACAGATGTCAAAGTTTAAGTATAATTTATTATAGTTTTTTTGGCTACTTAGTGACTCGGACAAAAGATCCCTTGTTTAAAATCAATTTACTTATAGAAGAAAGCTGCCTTAAAACAGAACTGACAGAGTTTAAAATAACCCTTTATTTAATAATAATTAAATCTTAATTTAATTAATAATTAAATCATAATTAATTCTAATTTAAATCTTAGTTAAACTTAATTAAACCTTAATTAAATCTTAAGTAAATCTTAATTAATTAATTAATTTAACCCTACTTGATTAGTAATTAATTAATAATTAAACCTTAATTAAATAATTAAACTTAATTAAGTAAAATTAATATTTAATAACTCTTTACTTAATTAATAATTTATTAAAACACTCTTAATTAATTTATTATAATTAACTTAATTAATACTTAAGTACTAATTTCCTTTACTAATTACTAATTAACTACTAATTATCTTTAATTAACTAATTAATTAAATAATTATTAAACTCATATTTAATTAAATAATAATTACCTTTTATACTTAATTAATGATTCGGAAAAGATTTCAAAAATATTGAAGACAAAACACTTTAAATTTGGAAAAGCGTTTGATTTTCCGAACTGCATCCATAACGACTATAACTCCTAAAACTTTACTTGCTTTATAAAACAAAAGTAAAAGGTTTTGAAAATAAATAAGTTAGAAGCTTTGAAATCTTTTTAGTAAATTAAAACTAGTAAACATAATTTAGTTTCGAAGGGATCTCAAGTCACCTTACAAACAAAAATGCTAACTTCCTTAGCAAATACAACACATAGGCAGGAGCACAACCAATGTATGAACATGGCATATACACCATACATTAAGAAAGGTCAAAACATTAACCTCATTTCAAAACCAAACTACCATTTCAAGTTCACAACCAAGTAATACATATGATTCCACGTATTAGCAACACAAATACATATATATTTACAACCAAGAACATGATAATAACTAGCAACATAAAAAGTTTAAAACTTTTAAATTAAAAGTGAGTTTAACTCACCAAAACCAACTAATACCAAAGCAAATCACCTCCACTTTCTTACCAACCCTAGATATTGGATTCTCTTAGCAAAAGACTTATTTTTATAGACTTAAGAGACTAGATAGCTCGGCCTAGGGTCCTATAGGATCGGCCATGATGTGTATGGAGGGTTTGTACTTGCTTTTTGAAGGAAAAGAAGATGTAAAGTAGAAAGAAATGTTTCAGAATAGTTTTTAAAGGATTTACGGTAGAAAAGAGGAGATTTTAAATTATAAAACTATGAGAAGCCATTAAAGAGGGTTGAGAGCTTAAGAAGAAGATGTGTAAAAAAATTAGAAAATGAAATGAGGAAGGAGATAGAAATTCGAAACTGGTTTTATATAAATTGGAATTAACAAATTACATAAATACCCTTAAGTACACTACCCTCCACTAATTTGATGCCACATTATCTCCACCCGCTTCCCCTTTGTTGCACTTGTAAGGAATCATGGTGCACCCCTTTAACCACTATGTAATTCATTTCCTTGTACCATAATGTGAGATGGTAATGTGACATTACATACTCAATATTTATTTTAATTTCAAATTTGAAAAAGGGTCACATCTCTCCTTTTACCATATTATATTACTACCCATACTTATATATTTAATATGTGTGTGTGTGTGTGTGTTAACTAAAATGTTTACAATCTTTCTGATAACTTTTAGACGATGAAAAATTGAAAATTCGGAAAACGTTATTAAGTCACATTTTCTATTTTTCTTCGAACTAATTATTTTTTTACACACATTTTAAAAACCATTTCACCATCACTTAGAAAGGGGTATTTTTGGGTAATAAAATCTATTTATAAATTATTTAAAAATATATTAAATATCCATATTTAAAGTGATTAAATTTCGGGTCGTTGCATTCTTCCCCACTTAAAAGAATTTCGACTTTGAAATTTCATATATGAGTACCAACAATTATTCAGAAGTCCGCATGATGTTCAGAGATCATTCATATGCAAAATCTGATTTGATTTCTACTCAAATGCATAAACTCTCTTCCGAACTAGTATCGCTCACCCGATTTCCTAGTGTGGACTCCGATTAGGCTTCTTGATTTGAAAACTATGTTCTTCTTACATAGCCATATACTATAATAAAAAACTTTTGTTCCCTATCAAGAACCCTCACCAAGTGTTTGCCCTCAAAAATCGAGTGATAGATCCTTATTTGGAACGGTGTGAAACACCTCACAGTCATGTACTCAGATCTTGGATCAAAAGCTATATGAAAAAGAGAAATGATCTACATTCAGCTTACGTACTTATCCTTATTGGTTCACACTTATAACGATTCCTTGTCTATTAAAAATTATTTAAGAAAACATTTCATCAACTAAACCTAAGTTCAACTTGCATAGTACCCTACTATATCCTAGTATATACCACTATTTGGTTCAAACTTTATCCATTTTGAATTTATTAAGTAAAATCAAAATCCAAATACCCGGTTTTTATTCCAAAATTCTTTTCTGAAATGATACAATATATTTTAACCATAGAAAATTCATACATATAGCCTAAGTAACCCCAAAATGATACTAAGGAACTAGGTATTACCAAATAGCTTCATATGTTCCTTGATCAAGAAGGGTAATACTTAAGAGAAGTGCTTACCATCCAAACAAGTCTCTTTCCTATTTTTAGTTATTTTTCAAGCCCCTCGAACTTATTAACTTAAATACTTCTTCTATTCAAAATCCACTTTGTGAAACAATTCTGTATATCTTCGGTTCATTCGGATTTGAACTTGTTTCGATTATAAATGATAAAGAGAATAATTTACTAAGTGCACTGCCACATTCACCTAGGCAAACATTTGATCGCCACTTAGAAGATTATTCAGATTATCACAAAACAAATCAAGACTCATCCCCAAACCAACCAAAGAAATTACCCTTAATTGAAAATTTTCCTTTCCAAAATATTTATACTTAAAAATATTCTCAAGTAAAATTAATACTACTTTTCTCAAAAAAACATTTGAAATAATACTATATCTATTTTCTTTTATAAATCAAATCATGCTCTTGGGATTAAATCAAAATTTGTTTTATCAAAATTATTCTATAGCAAATTGCTATGGTAGCATTTCCCCACTTAAAAACTCGAAAATGAACACCGATGATGCTGCAGTCATCATAAGAATTATTTTCCAGCAACAAAAGTGGGTTCAGTCCTTTCTATTCCTTTAAAAATTACATAGAAATATTTCTATTCAAAAAATACTATTATAATATATTTTTTCCAATTTGAAAACCATCTTTCAAAAGCATCGGGAGTTAAGTCCTCAAATTCTCTACTTAAATCCCAATTTTATAAAATCAACTTCTTCTATAAAACATTTCTCAAATATTTATTCTAAAATATTCTAGGTTTTAATAAACATCTTTTATTAAAATCAATTTTTAGTCCAATATTAATACCGAACGCCTTATAGTAAAATTATGAAACTTAATTCACAAGGTGTTCGTTTCAATGTTTCACCCAATTTCTATTTACCCAACCCATTTTACAAAAATAAAATCACTTATAAAACACAAAATAATAGTCAATACCCAAAAATTGGACGAGATTAAACAAAATCCTATATGATAATAATTAAATATTATCATTTTCTAACAAAAAAGAACCTCAAAATTGCTATACTATTTGAAAATCATTCTTGTATATATAAAATATATTCCTAGGTAAAATTATTTCATTTACCCATTTTAAAACAATACTATATTGGCTGGTCTTGTTCAAGTGTTTAGGAATCCCTATCGATAATGTGGGCCAAACGCATCGACCAGAAATCATAACCACTCAACTAATCAACTAACACAATATAAAACATTTTTATATCACTAACAAATACTTGCTCTTACACACACACTCAAACTCTTTCTAAGGTGTTACTAACCCTATCTCTAATGAGTTTACTTCGCCAGGGCTAAGGCTCTCGCTTAACCTTCGGCTGATATCAAGTGTAACGACCCGCCTTTTCGACCCTCAAAAGTCGACACTAATACATCCACGGTATTTATGTACCAAGCATCCAAGTGCCAGAAAGACAGATTATCGAGGAGAAGAAAATGAAAAGGAGGGAATAGATACTCACAAACGTGACGAGTAATATATAATACAAAACAAGTCTTTACAAACAGAAAGAGACTTTAATATACATACATACATCAGAGTATGACACTAACCCATCATTATCCTGGACAGTTCAAACAACCTGCCCTCACAATTGCTGATAACAATAAGAACAAATGGCGGAAGATGAAAGAAAATACATAAGTACGTCATGATGGCATCTAGTTTGTCTCTCGAATGCTCAAAGTCTCTAGCTAAATATGGAAAATATGCTCGGGCTGACCCGAGCATTATAAGAAAAATAATGCTTGGATTAGTCTGGTAAAACCAACACGAGAAACATAATCAAATGGATTACTTAATGTTACAAAACCTTTCAAAAATAATGGTATCTCATAAAACGATGCCACATATAAACACGGATAGATTTTTACCTTGTGATAACGAAACCGTTTTTATAGAAAATTCGGTAACATTATAATAATGTCTATGGTTTAAAATAAATTATGAATCATAATCGAAATAGCTACATTAATTAAATTCTAGCATAATAGGTATACAACTATGTCCGTGAAGGCACGTATTGGAGAATGGATTCCATACAATAACAAGGCACCGGGGTACTGCCTGCCACAGTACACCTTTAGAAAAATATATCGAGGGCCTTACATGGATCCCTTACCAACACAGGACCGGCTTAACCTTTACTGGATAGTACCAAATATTTCATCACCCCGGTTGCTTTTGCAACCTTTCCAAGGGCTATCATGCACAACCAAATCCATATATATATATATATATATATATAAGGGTGATGACAATACCCTAATGGGTGCAACCCACATAGCCCAACCGCATATCCCCTATTTTAGTCATTCCCTGTTATTGAGGTTGGAGGCTACGTTTTACCTTTTGAACAGCAGTTCTACTTGAAATGCTAGCATAGCCCTCCAGGCAGTAATGTAGTGTCGGTATTCGTTCATACATGTTGTTCAGGATATGAAAAAACCGAAGGCACTATTTCTACTACATCCATTTTGGAATCACCCTCGGGATTAGTAGCAAATAGCCCTTGCACTTCAAAGAGCTTCATCTTCAATTCCATCATCTTCAAGATGTCTTCAATATGATGCTAATGTTGGTTTGAAGTGGTTTTCGGATAATTCATACTTATCCGATCTTGGTCTCTTCACAACAAAATTCGCTAGTTTTCGGTAAACTCAACTCCGGTCCTTTTGGAAATATACAACAATATATATGAGCAGGGATCACCTCCTAACTGTTTAAGTGAACGGACCTTCCTATCATTTGTTCTATGAGAACAGAACGAGATTTATATGCATAGTACAGCATCATCGAAGATGAGTATGCCATATAACTCGTGTGATTCTCCCAGATATTTCCAGAGTTATATTTTGGCCAAGATTTGATAGTCGACTATTTAACTATCAAACAATCAAACAAACAAGATTTAATTCCATAGGGGATCCACTAAGCCTTTAATAATTAATTTTTCCATAAATCAAATCACTTCAAATCATTAATTCAAAATACCTTTACAAAGGATATTTTCACAAACCTCTTATGCTCCTTCTAATACTTGGAAAAACATTTATATACTTATCCCAACGGTATAAGTATATTTATAAGACATTATATTTTCAGTACTTAGAAAATATATCCATATACTTATCTCAATGGTATAAGTATATGTACAAAACTTAAGGAAGATTTTATTTTTTCCTAAATTCATATTTAAATGGGCTAACAAAATTTCATCTAACATTTTTACTATAAACCAAACCACTACCCTTCGGTGTTAAGTATGGAAAAAATGTTTCCATACCACCGTAATTAAGAAGGATAAATAGTCAAAACAAATCTCATTCCTTTATAATTCCATTTCTATAAGCATATTTCATATTTACAAATACTTTAATAAATTTCCAAGTTAATTTATATAATTCCCTTATAAAATTATAAAATGATTTAAAACTCCTTTACAAAATATCAATTGTAAATATCCATTAATAAATCATTTTTACTAAGTATAATACTTTTTATAAAACAATTTATCCTTTATAAACACCCTTATTAAATTAATTGATTTCCCCTTAAACATCATATTAAATGATTAATTAACTCTAAACCATCATTTTCAAAATAAGCAATTAACTTTGAAATATCATTAATAATATAATTAAATAACTTTAAACACCTTTAATAATGTAATTTAATAACTTATTTAAAACATCGCTTATAAACACTTAATCTTAAATTATTAGTAAAATTGAAGTTAATTTGAAACGAAAACCTGCAAATTCGGAAAGAGGCTTAGCGACCACAATGGTACTAAATCAAGTTACCATATTCTTAAATTTGATTTTTTAAGTCACATAACAGGTATTCACATAAGCCAGCACATATCTTTACCTTTATCTTTACTGCTAATAAAGATAATTCATTGAATATATCTACTCAGTGTCTTTTTGAAATTCCAAATATACCCTTTTACATCTCATAGAGAAATAATATTCAAATATGGTGATATAGCCTATTATTTTCTAAGTACAACTGTTAGTTACCATGGAGAACTACAGTGTGTATTCACAAGATGAAGTATCTGAGTGTACCATATTGTTTGTAATTTAAGTAGAAGTTCATCGGATGAAGTTTTGCCTGATTTTGAGTTAGTATGAAAAAGTTATTGCAGTCCGAACAAAAAAAGCGGCTTTTGCACTAGGCGGAGTTCAAATATGGGGATGTGGTAGCGTGTTATTTTCCAAGTACAACTGTCAGTTCCCATGGAGAACTACAATGTGCATTCATAAGATGAAGTATCCGAGTATTCCATATTGTTTGTAATTTAGATGGGAGTTAATTGGTCGAACTCTCGCCGGATTCTGAATCAGTATGAAGAAGTTATTGCGGTCTAAACAAAAAAATTAGCGGCTTCTGCACTAGGCGGAGTTCAAATATGGTGAGGTGGTAGCATGTTTTTTCTAAGTAAACTGTCAGTCTCCATGGAGAACTATAGTGTGCGCTCACAAGATAAAGTGTTCGAGTGTACTATATTATCTATAATTTAGGTGGGAGTTCATCAGTCGAAGTTTTGCCTTATTCCTAGTTAGTATGAAGAAGTTATTGCAGTCTGAAGAAAAAATTAGCGGCTTCTACCTAGGCGGAGTTCATATATGAGGATGTAGCCTATTATTTTCTAAGTACAACTATTAGTCACTATGGAGAACTACAGCGAGCATTGAAGTGGGGATATAGCCTGTTATTTTCTAAGTAAAACTATTAGTCACCATGGAGAACTACAGTGTGTGTTCACAAGATGAAGTATCTGAGTGTATCATATTGTCCGTAATTTAGGTAGGAGTTCATCAGTCGAAGTTTCGTCCGATTCTGAGTTAGTATGAAGAAGTTATTGCAGTCTGAACAAAAAAAATAGCGGCTTCTGCACTAGGCGGAGTTCAAATATAGGGATGCGGTAGCCTGTTATTTTCTAAGTACAACTATCAGTCCCCTTGGAGAACTATAGTATGCGTTCACAAGATAAAGTATCCGAGTGTTCCATATTGTCCGCAATTTAGGTGGCAGTTAATCGATCGAAGTCTCGTCGGATTCTGAATTAGTATGAAGAAGTTATTGCAGTCTGAACAAAAAAATATCGGCCTATACACTAGGGGGAGTTCAAATATGGGGATGTGGTAGCATGTTATTTTCTAAGTAAACTGTCAGTCCCCATGGAGAACTATAGTGTGCGTTCATAAGATGAAGTATTCGAGTGTACCATATTGTTCATAATTTAGGTGGGAGTTCATCGATCAAAATTTTGCCTGATTTCGAGTTAGTATGAAGAAGTTATTACAGTCTGAAGAAAAACAGTGGCTTTTGCCTAGGCGAAGTTCAAATATGAGGATGTAGCCTGTTATTATCTAAGTACAACCATTAGTCACCATGGAGAACTACAGTGAGCATTGAAGTGGAGATATAGCCTGTTATTTTCTACGTACAAATGTTAGTCACGATGGAGAACTACAGTGTGCGTTCACAAGATAAAGTATCCGAGTGTACCATATTGTTCGTAATTTAGGTAGGAGTTCATCGGTCGAAGTTTCGTCCGATTCCGAGTTAGTATGAAGAAGTTATTGCAGTATGAACAAAAAAATAGCGACTTCTGCCTAGGCGGAGTTCAAATGCGGGGTTGTAGCCTGTTATTTTCGAAGTACAACTGTTAGTCACCATGGAGAACTACAGTGTGCATTCACAAGATTGTAGAATATGCTAGTATATGATTTTTGTTTGATGATAATAAACATATAAATATTCATTTAAATGTATTTGTTATTGTACTATTTTATTTTTCACATAATTAAATAAATAACTCGGAATTCATATTCAAACAAATATTTTATTCAAGCAAATATTTTATTACAAATCTGAATAGTACAAATTTGAGCTCTCACTACGTATATACATTTTTCAATTACAATACAATTTTCCAATTTACATATTACTCCTCACTACATATTCACTCAATACTCGTGTTTTTATCTTCAACTCTGTTTCAGCTTGAATCCAGCATCTGGGCTACCTGCAAAATAAACGCTGATACAGTAAAATTGAAAATGAAAATATTTTACAGTGCAAATTAAAGTGTGTGTTTTGAAAATGTTATTTTCCTAAGTTATTTGGGTTGTCCGTCATCATTTCTTTTGAATTCATCATACACGAACAACTTGTGACATGCACAGTGTATCACTGTACATGCCATAAGGCCATGCACACCGATATACACTTGATAAAATTGCAGGGACAGGTGAGCATAAGGTCAAACCCGAGCCATAAGCTAGATTCAACTTAGGTGCACGCAATACAACATACAACACCACAAATATACACATGAGAGCAAACAAGTATGGCTCGAACAATACAAAAGTGAGGTGAACACATACCAAACTAAACTAGCAATCAACCAGACCCAATAGACCAGATACAAATGATCAGGTGCAAAGCAATAGAGCAACAAGTAAATGGCAGTACATGAGCATGATATGATCAAGCATAGTATCTGTAAGAAGTTCAATGAAATGATCAAAGAGGAACAGTTCAGTATACATGAAGAACTGCTCCAGACTGCATGAGCAACTATAAAAAGACCATGCTAACAAGTGCACAAGTGTGTCAACACATCTAGACCAACAGACCATTGAAATGACCCTATTTATTTTACCTAATTTTTACTAGGATTTTTTTTTTACATTAATAAATTTTCTAGAGTCATTTAGCCTTTCTATTAAATTATCCAGGATCCTAATTTTTCTACTAATATATTTATATCAGTTCATTAATAAATATATTCACATACATGTGAAGATGTATGTGACCCTCTTGCTTGGATCAGAGTGTTGGTAAGCAAGAGTGCATCCTGATTGAATTTGAATTTCTAGTCAACCAGTACATAGCTCATTTTCCTTTGTTTTGATATTTGGGTCATGAGAGTGAATCTCATAATCATATATGATTTATACCTAGTAATTTTGATCATTCTTATGGTGTTTGTCTGTTAGTTTGACTTAGCAAAGTGATCTCAGATTATATAGCAAGTCATCATAGTTTTAATTTAATTGTTTGATATTTGATCAAAAGCCAGAAAGAAAAATGATATACACATTTATCATTTTCAACATGAATGATTTTATCACAAATTCCTTTACTTATAACCAAGCCAGTTGAGTGATTCATTCACAATTTATATAGTTGTGTTTCTCTGAATCAAATCCATTCCCTAATCCCTGAGTTACCTCAGCTTGCATCCTAATTTAAAGGTTGCTTTACTGGATTTAGAAAATCCAGATTTTATGGTCATTTAACAAAAGTAGTATTTAAGTAATATGTGTGCATATCAGATGTATTGTGCTCTCTGGACTAAGAAAGCTACTCAAAATAAAAGTGAATTGCTCAAGTATTTGAAAATGTCTTTGTACATGCATTTGCAAAGAAAGCTTCAGATTTTACAAAGTACATTATCTTCCTTTAAACCCAAAAACCCTGGTCATCTTGATCAACCCAGACCTCACTCCTTTTGAGGTGGGTTAACCTTATGACTAGGTCATCAAAACATTAGTGCCTGGCTATTGCAATGTAAATTCAGATACAAGATACTTGAAAAATCCCTTAAAACATGTACACATCTTTATACAGTGCACAAAAATATATATATATTGTTTCTTTTATCAAAACACTTCTGTATATAATCACAAAATTCTTGAAATATTACTTCTAGCTAAACTCGGATTTTTAACCTCAAAACTTAAAGCTTTTAAGTGACTCAAGATTGACTAATACACAATATATATATATATATATATATATATATATGTATCCATTTCTCAAATATAGGCATATATCATCTACAGATTTCTACCATAATACTCAAAGATATTTTCTTGCATAAGATTCAACTAAGTCTTTGGTTTTTCCCAACCTTAATACATTACCAGATTCAATTGAAACAACTAAATAAAATCCAAACATTCAAGATCATTACATAACAACGAAAGCAGAATTATAAAACTTCCAAGATTACATGCGAATAGTTCATTCTAAGCTCTTATTTAATTCTAATTTAGCATGCTTATCCAATCATTCTCATTAGCCATAGTAGCTTCCTATTTAGAACAAGCGTTCCCTGAAAGAGCATTAGAGGCTGCCCCATTTTAAATGAGACACCCCAGATGCCATAAGCAAACAAGGGTCAGATACAAGATCTGGTATGAGCAATATAAAAAATTCCATGATATTAAGTAAATAAGTGAGACATAAGCATTTTGTATAGGTTGGCATAACTACTTTAATCAGTTTGCCTGACTTGTTTCTGATATATTGTGCATATATGATCAGTATTAAAACTAATTATGTACACACTTTCAACTATGCAAACATACATGTCAAACAGAGATACTCAGGAACTATCCTAGCTCCAATCCAACCATCCTAGGAATAATTCAAGTTCATATTTCATCATTCTATGGTTGTATTTTCCAATTAGTCTCTAGCCTCATCTGCCATAAAGGAATCACGGGGATACATTGCAATAAAATAATTCACAATATTGCACAAAGATCTCAGGGCTTAAACAAGCCATGTGCCAACTTGCATACTTCAAATATAACAAGCATTCCAGCAGTCTTATTGGCTCACAATCCTTAGTTTGTTTACTAAGTGTTCATGTTTGATCCTATCATGAGATAGCTAGGTGATTGAATCACAGTGTACATGAAACATTACATAAAACTTACAAGCATAATTCAAAAACAAGCTAACATTCATATCCAGGGGAAATCATATTTTCAAATATTCTGGCTTAAAGAAAATACAAGAATATTTACAACTGTGAATAGAGACTAGGCATGTGGGTTATTATTGTTTCATAAGCAACCATGTTTGAACTAAATTCAAGATCTAGCTTAAACAAGATTTATGGCTCATGGGTTTTCTATTTGATCAAGGGTTCAGCACTTTTGGGTATTTCCATTGCACCCATGAATCTTTCATTTGAGCCTCAGCACTTACACAAGTGTAATGCAACTCATATATATATTTTGATTTCTGTATTTTCCATGCCATGTCTAAACCAGTTACAAGTATTCTCTATTTACTTTCATGATTTCATACTTTAACATTTCTGGGTGTAACCAAACAGAGCAAAATACTCAACCATCAAAGCAATCAAAAGCATTCATAAACACCCATTAAAGCATCCATTAAAACCATAGTAATAAAATCAGAATTATGTAGAAAATAACATAAACTTGGCTGCCTCATAACAGGACTTAATGCCATGAGTTTAGTGAGATTACTCATAGAAAATGCTCCTTTTGCTTAATCCAGAAAAGAAACTCTTTGAAACTTTGCCTTTCTTCTTGCAATATTTTTCTTCTTTGTTTTCTTAAATGTCTCGGGTAGAAAATGGTTTTTCTGGTTTAAACTTGGATTTATAAGAGAGGTTTTCTAGGGTTTTACAAATGTAAAATCTCATTCTTACCCTGGCCGGTGCTCATGCATTTTGCATTTCTCATTTGCTTATTCTCACCCTTAGTACCCCGGCCATGTAATGCTTATTCCCCTTTTTCTTTTCCAGAATATCTATTTTGTTCTCTTTCTAAATCATGAAAATTGTGTGACATTGTCACTTGTTTATTTTCTAAAAATCCACCTTTCTATTTTCTGCCTAAAGCAATTATTTTGCTTGCAATATGTCTTTTGCTATTTTAATGTTATGCTTTCCCTTGCTTATTTCTTTTTAATACTTTCAGTACTTATAGAAATGTACATATGCATACATATCTTATCTAGGCTTACTTAACTCCTCCTTAGTTTCAGAAAGACATACACATATATGTGCATACATGTTTCAAATCCTTATCTAATTTATCCTGGGTTTAAATTAAGTAAAATATGTTTACTTGTTCAAACAAAACTTGCTTTTTCTTATCTTCTAAAATAATTCATATAATCCAAAAATCAAATATCCATATTTGGTTTAATAATTTTCATTACAAAATCATGTTTGTAATGCTTTTTAATTCTTGTTTTGGTTTCAGGAAATTTGGGGTTCTTCCTTGTGCCATATTAGTGTGCACGTGCACACATGCACACACACTTGCACACAATTAATTCCATACATTCCTATACAAATAAATTCATATATTTTCAAAATTCAACCAAAATAAGGTTTCATGAATTTCTGGGGCATTACAATCACCCCACCTTTTTAGGAATTGTGTCCTCACAATTTTCTCATTTTTACTTTAAACATTTCCAGATTTTTTATAAAATCTATCAAACATTGCACAAGCAAACAATTCAGTCAAAACAACCATACATATTAAACTTTTTAGGAAATTAGAATTTACCTTCCACTGCAAAAAGCTTAGGGTAATCCATCTTTATCTTATCCTCTAACTCCCATGTACAATCATTAGGGTCTAGGCTCCATTGAACCTTCACCAATTTCAGAGTTTTGCTCCTCGACTTCTTTTCCTCTTTAGCTAAAATCCCCACTAGTTCTTTCTCATAGACCAAATCAGGATTTATTTGAACTTGAGTGGGTTTCTCTAGAATTTCCTCTTTATCATGCACCCATCTCCTAAGTTGTGACACATGAAATACATTGTGCATTGCACTCATCTCTTCTGGTAGCTCCAACTTGTATGCTAATGAACCTACTCTTTCCAAAATCTTGTAAGGTCCAACATATCTTGGGGTAAGTTTTCCCTGCTTGCCAAACCTCAACACCTTCTTCATAAGTGAAACTTTGATGAAAACATAATCACCAACTTCATATTCCACCTGCTTCCTCCTTACATCTGCAAACTTCTTTTGCCTATCTTGAGCTGCTGCCATCTTTCTCCTCACAAGCTCAATTTTTTCAGTGGTTTCCTTAATATAGTCTGGCCTTAAGACAGCCCTTTCTCCTGCTTCAACCCAACATATTGGTGACAAACATGGTTTGCCATACAAGGCTTCAAATGGTGCCATGCCTATGGTGCTTTGATAACTATTGTTATATGTAAATTCAGCCAAGTGGAGGTGATCTTCCCAATTACCTCCAAAGTCCAATGCACATGCCCTCAACAAATCCTCCAAAACTTTGTTTATTACTTCAGTTTGACCATCTGATTGGGGGTGGTATGCAGTACTCAAGCATAACTCACTCCCCATGGCTTCTTGAAAGCTCTTCCAAAATCTGGATGTAAAGATTGTGTCCCTATCACTCACTATAGTTTTAGGAATTCCATGCAACCTTACTACTTCTTTCATGAATATTTGAGCTAGTTTAGGTGCATTTCTTTCTTCCTTCACTGGTATAAAGTGTGCCACTTTAGTCAATCTATCAACTACTACCCAAATGCTTGTATTTCCTCTCTTTGATCTAGGTAGACCATCTATGAAATCCATAGATATATCTTCCCACTTCCACTGTGGTATGCTTAGAGGTTGCAATAGGCTTGAGGGTCTTTGGGTTTCTGCCTTGACTTGTTGGCAAGTCATACACTTTGCAACATGTTTGGCCACATCTGATTTCATCCCTCTCCACCAATAATCCCTTTTTAGGTTTTGGTACATTTTGGTGCTGCCTGGATGTATGGAATATTTACTCCTATGGTATTCATTAAGTATCTCTTCCTTCAACCCTATATCTTCTGGAACACATATCCTACCTTTATTCCTTAAGTAACCATTCTTATCAGTGTGGTAGTTTGCTACTTCTTCTCCTTCTTCTATTAGAGTTTTCTTTTCTAATAAATCTGGATCTTCCTCTTGCATTTTCCCACTTTCAAAATTAAATCTGATTGCCAAGTCTTTTCTAAAATGATATAATATATTTTAACCATAGAAAATACGTAAATATAGCCCGAGTAACCCTAAAATGATACTAAGGAATTGGATATTACCAAATAGCATCATAGATTTCTTGATTGTAACGACCCAGAAATTTATCACTTTGATTTTTAGAATATTTAATTAGTTTTAAATATTCGATTTGGGTTTTTTATAATAAAATTTATTTCTCAAATAATGGTCCAATTTTTGGTGACGTATTTTTTAATTTAATTTATAAAAAAATTCTATAATTTTTAATTTGGAAAATAAATAAATTTTCGTTTGACGTATTTTACGGCAAACGTCGGGACGCTTCACATAATAAGATAACTTATATATTTTATTTTTGTTTTGTGATCGCGTCATGATTCTGTATGTGATCGTATTTTTATTTCTGTCTTTCGCGCCTCATACGCGAACGGGATATTGTGTAGTGGAGTATCCCAAAAACTAATTTTTCCAAAACATAACTATATACACACGCACACAACAACTGTCCCTCTTTCTTGTCCCTTGAAACATGTTTTCTTTAAATGTGGATCTTGTTTGAAAACATAATCATTCTGTTTTGCTTTTAAGATGATATAAATGGAACACATGTCGCAGCAAGCATTCATTTTTCTATCTCTCATATGTAAATATGAACACATTTTCCAAAACCTTCTCAGCATGAAAAATGAAGATATGGCAAAAATGTTTGACTTCTTAATTCACTAATCAAATAACTCCCCCCACATACGCTTTTAGCCGAAGTATTGAACGCGGAAGTTGTAGAGAATTCCCTTGGCTACGCTATGGTGGTCTCGGCATGACTGAGTGTAGGTGCGTTTGAGTTTTTGTATGTGTATGTTTCACGCGTGTCTATGTATGCATGGCCGAACATGTATAGGAAAATGGAGGTGGAGTATGAGGGTTTTGGTTGGGGTGCGGTGGTGTCTAGAGACGCGGGTGGCTATGATGGAGCGGCGATGGCCAGGAGATGGGTGACGAGGCGGCATAGTAGGGAGGTGCAGGTTTTGGTTTTTGTCCCAATGCTTGTATGCGTTGTGTATAAGAGAAGAAGGGAGGGTGCAAAGGTTTTGCATACAAGTCCACTATATTGTGGACAAGTACGCTTACACGAGAGGAGTTCGATGGCTCGGCCTTGGGCCTGTGGATGCAGGTTGCATGTAGGAGGTGGGTTTGTTTGGCGAACATATGCATGATGAAGGAAGCAGCTGGAGTGAAATTAAGATTGAAAGGTGAATGAGACTACTGTTCATAAGGAAGGATTTTGCATTTTGGTCATTTGTAATGTGGACATTTGCATGTGAATGGAGAGGGTAGAAGCAGTGTTTGGAGCGGGTTGGGTCAGGGAGTTGTGGGCTGGGCTTGCTTGGTTTGGCGGTGAGGAAATGTTTGTTTATTTGTTTTATTATTAAATTTAGTCATTAACTTTAAATTGCAATATCTCACCCATTTTAAATCCGTTCAAACCATGGATTTTTGTGTTGGATTTGTATTGGCGGATACAACGCTTTGGTATAAAATGTTGATAGTATAGTGTAGTATAATTTTACGATGAATGAATACTGACTGATAATAATTACGTTAAATTGGCTAATAATGTAGTTTAATTAATTATACTTAATAGGTGTTATCTATTTGGCCAAATAAACACCTTAAAGTATGTTAAATAGGGTAATTTGGACACCTGTTTAGTGGAATAAAACACCATTCCGTTAATTAAATTAATTTGATATTTAATTAGCAGAATAAATTTCCACTCTACTATTTTAGAGATTGGGACATCTCATTATATGTCGGTAATTGATATGCCATTTTGAATAAGTGAGATGTTAACTAATGACGTTTAAGTATTGAATTTTTTTTACATGGTATGTAAATATCAGTTATTAACTTGGAAAGTTAAATTGAATGATATGGTAGCTTATTTAAGTACCATTATGATCGTTGAGCCTCCTTCAAATTTGAAAATTTAAATTTTGATTTGGAAGTTATTTTAAGAATAATTATTTTCTATTATAAGGTTTTTAAGCTAATTATTATTTAGTAATAGTGATTTAAAATTAATTGCTTTATTAACATGATTCTTAAAAGTTATTTCTCAAAGTTATTTAAGAATATTTAATTATTATTTAAAGTTATTTATAATAATTTGTTTTAAAGTTAATTATTATTTTAAAATTAATTATTATATTAAAGTTAAATTATTATTTAAAGTTAATTATTTAAAATTAATTATTTTATATTCTAGGGTTGGTTATTTTCTTTCAAAGTTATTTATTATATTATTAATATTTTAAAAGTTTTTTTATTATTATAATAATACTGTTTAAAAAGTTTATTACTATAATAAGATTATTTTAAAATATATTTATCTTTATTATCATTATATTAATACTGTTTTAAAGTTAATTTATTATTATGTTAACATTGTTTAAAAGTGAATTTCTTAATACACTGATATTGTTTAAAGGTATTTTTAAATAATAAATTGTTTTACAAAAGATGTTAAAAATAATAAACTATTCGTTTGAAAACAAATTATTTTTTAAAAAGAAAAGGTTTATATAAAAGTTTTAGTTAATAAAAGAATTTATTAAAGGAATTTATAAATGTGGGAATGGATTTTGGAAGTTGGAAGGAAGTTGATTTTTAATCGTTTTAGGATCAGAAAAAGGAGTTTGGTTTTTAAATGATTTCCGAATGGAGATTTATGAATGGTGTTTGGGTTATTTATATCTCTGTTTTAATGACATTTAGGTTTGATCATTATAATATGATTTCGAAATAGAAATCTCTCTAAATGTTGGTGAATTACCTGTACTATTTTATAAGTATGTGGAAAAGGTATCCAAATTTGAAAGGAATGGTTTGTGAATATACTTATTCTGATGAGATAAATGTATAAATATTTTAATAAATATTTGAAATGTGGTTTTAAATTAATGAAAGATTAATTTAAAAGGCTTGGTGGTTTCTGTGGGAAAAGTAACCTATGTTCTGAATGTTTGTTTATTTGATAGTTAAATAACCGACTATCAAATCTCGGCCTAAATATGTAATCCTTCTTAATTTTTGTGGTACGGAAAATATTCCTTACTTAACACTGAAGGCTTTTAACTCTGGAAATATCTTGGAGAAACACGGGGATTATTTGGTACATTTACCATCGGTAGTGCTATATTGTACATATAAACTCGTTTTGTTCTTTTAGGACAAATGATGAGGAGATCAGTCCACTTAAACGTTTAGGGGGTGATCCCCGTTCTTATGTGTTGTCTGGTTATTTTCTAAAGAACTGGTATTGAGCATTCCAAAAAATGACGATTGGCATTTGGGGCGACCGATAAGCTAGGAAGGGTACTCGAAAGAGATGACTCATACTGTAACCACTCCAAAAACCATATACGGTTCTATAGAGGAGTTTCATGATACATTAAGATGTTTGAATCCATGTGTGATTCTTAAACCCATTGGAGCATGAAATCCATGTGTGATTCCAAGATCTATTTAAGATATGGGAATACAGGTGTGATTCCGAGACCTGTTGGGGTATTGGAATCCATTTAGGACTCCATTATCTATTTTGATGGCGGTGCATGAGCTAGAACGTCGGATGTAGGCTCATCAGCGGTAATGACTAAAACCGGAGATAGGCCAGTAGGGTTGGCAAGCCCATAGGATGCAGTCGACTCCATCGAGACATTATCTACAGTTGTTATGCATGCATGGAACGATACACTCGGTCTTAGCGAGACCAGCTATGTTTTTCCTATGGTACATCACCAGGGATGTATGCTGCTTTGGAAGGATACCCTGATTCTTATACAGGATGACCGTTCTCGAAGTACTGAAGGCATCTCCATGGAATCCTACACAATTAGTGAACGTGCCATATCAGTTTTTGATTATATACTTAGTATTATTGTGATGTACACTCATGAGCATCACAACTACTTGATTATTATTATTTTCACCCTTAGACATTATTATAATATCACTGGATTTTCTGATATAAATGTTTTGGTTATCGTAAGGTAAAAACTCATCCGTGTTTATGTGCAGCGTAGTCTTGCGAGATATCTTTGATTTTAAATGATTTTACAAGTTATAATAAATAAAATTCCTTCTGATTTGAGTATCTCACGCTGGTTTTACCAGATTGACCCGGGCATTGTATTCCTATAGTGCTCGGGCCAGCCCGAGCATCTTTTCCATATTTAGTTGGATACTTTGGAGCTTTCAGGAGACGAGTTGGATTCTCTAAGACATATTCACATATCTTATATTTTTCGCTATTTTGTTGTTCTTGACTTCTGTATTTATTCATCAGCAATTGTAAGGACATGTTGTTATAACTATCCAGGCTGACATAGGTTAGTGTGCTCTGATTAGTGTTATGTATGTATATATAAGATGATTTCTTTTTGTAAAGATCTTGTGTATACTATAATATATCTCGTCATGATGTGGTATTTTGTTCTTTCTTTCACCCCCAACAACCTATCTTTTCGGCACTTGGATATTCGGCGCGTGAATATCGTAGATGTATTAATGTCGATTTCTAAAGGTCAAAAAGACGGCCCGTTACACGTGGTATCAGAGCTTAGTTGAATGAACATCTAGGCCTTGGTGGGGTAAACTCATTAGAGATAGGATTAGTAATGTCCTAGAATAAGTTTGAGTGTGTTTATATATATAAGAGCGCGTATTTGTTATTTTTATAAAAATGTTTTATATTGTGCTTTTGATCCATTGAGTGATTTATGAATTCTGGTCGATGCGTTTGGCCAACGTTATCGATAGGAATTCATAAATACTTAAACGAGGCCAAACTGATATAATATTGTTTTAAAATTGGTAAACGAAATAATTTTACCTAGAAATATATTTTATATATATAAAAGGATAATTTTTCAAAAATTTAATATAGTTATTCTTGGTTGTGCCTGGTTATTAGGAAATGATAATATTTTATCATTATCATCTAGAATTTGTGTAACGACCTAGAATTTTAGTCATTTGAATTTAGAAATATTTGATTTATTTTAAATATTGAAAAGTTATTTTTATAAGTTAAATAACTTGAATTTCAAATATAGGGATTAATTTGATAATTAAATTGTTAGATTTAATATTTGAAATTGTTTAAGAAAATTGAATCTTGAATTTAATGTGAATGAAAATGATTTATAAAGTTGATTTAAATTCTATTAAATTAGAATGGAGTTAATAAAGTTTTAATTTGAATTTAAAAGTGAATAAACAAAAATTGGAAATTTACTCGTTTTAATTAACGTGTAAAATAGCCTTCCAGGGCACTGTCTCAGATTTCAACGAAACCAGTTTCATTGGATCTGTAATAGTAATTATTGTATGCCGTTGAATTTCGTGGTGATCAGACATATTGTTTGGTCATGCGAGTTTGAAACGCGTAGAAATTAATTTAAGGAATTCAAATTAAAATAATTCGACTTTGAAAAGCTATCTTCTGCATGTTATCGAATTAGGGCTCGGGACTAGTTCCATTGCGTTCGAAATAGGGGTATAACATATAGAACGTCAGGCAGCACACTTTGTTTGGAGTTCAAATTTTCAAGAATGAATAATGCCGTGATATTTTCTAAATAAGGACTTGGAAATTTCATTTTTGCATCCAAACCCTAGTTCTATATCAACCGCCTTCTTTTAAAACTTTTAATGGCCAAAATTCAACCACCTTCTTCCCTTGATTTCTCTTCATCCACACATTTTTATCCTTCGACTTCAACTAGGAAGATGGATAGCTCGACGAGCTCTACAAGATAAACGGTGGGATCAACGAATCGTCGACAAATGGAGGCGTATGGGGCCCGCGTTCGCACGGCCTAGGGTTGGTCGTAGGTGACGTTTCTGACGACCGAGCGTGGTTGGGAGGTAGGCGTAGGCGCGGCTCGAAATGGCGCGGCCGTTGGTGAGGTCCGATCGATAGGGAAGCGTTCATGGAGGCGGCGACGTTCGAAGATGTAGGGCGAGGATGGGTTCGTTTTGCTTGTGGCTGGAATGTAGATGAGTGAGATAAAGGTTTAAGTTTTAATTTAATTTTATTTAGGTTAATTATAAAATAATTTATTTCAACGTTCGTAAATTCATATCTTGCTCGTACGAGGTCCAAATTGAACGAGACAAGCCGCGTTGCGATCGTATCGACGAAGGCTACGCTATGGGATTAGATTGGATGAATTCTGAGCCAGTTGGAATTTTGGGCTAAAATTGGACAGTCGTTCAATTTTAATTCAAAATGGAATGTTTTGGCAATTATTAAAAATCAAAGTTAGTTAATCTCACCTTTTTGGTTAATCGGAAAATTTATGTAGTCAATAAATATTATTATTAGATGTTTGGATATTTATTTCTGATCTTTATTGATTGTTTAGATAATATACTAAATTATATTATTGGTTTGGATATATTCCCGCCTATTGAAGCGGATGAGACCCTATTACGTTCTCGTGTAAGAGCAGATGACCCTTGTATACAAATCTCGCCACGAAGCGGTTGATTTATATTTTAATGATTATATATATTGTATGTGTGCAGAGGAACGGATTGGAGGGATCCAACAGGATTCCTCACACTATTGATTTTATTTTCATATATATGGTGATATATGATTCGTTGAATGCTATATTGATGACATGGACACGATTTTGTTTATTTAGTGCTTTAGTAGCACTGGGCCTTATATTTTGGTATTTTACAATACCATAAAATAGTGATTAATTTTAAAAAGGGATTTCGAAGTTATTTTGGAAATTATATATGTTTTAAATAGTTATTCTTGAATTATTTGAAGTTAATTTATTTTAAATCAAAGGTATGATTTTTGGACATTATAATTTAATAGTTTTATAAAATATTTTTAAATGGAAATTTTGAATTAGGAATAAAGATTTTTAAATCTTAAATTAAGTTCATCTCTTAAATAAAAAGGATATGGTTTTAAAAGAAATTATAAAATATTTGATATAAATATTGTTAATCATTTTGTATAAAGTGATGTTTTACAAATAAATTAAAGATTTGCAAAAATCATGATTTGTAAATAAAAGAGTGGATTTATAAATGGTGTTATAAATCAAAGGAAAATTATTACTATTTAGCAAATGGGTGAATAAATCGAATGATGGATTTATTATAAGGTATTAGAGTTGGTTTTAGAAAATAGTTGACTCTATTTTGGAAATTGAAAGTGACGGTAAGAATTGGGATTATTAAACGATATTTTATAAATTGAAGGAAATTTATAAAAGAAATTTATACCTATTGAAGCAAGGTTAAAATGATTGGAATTATGTTTGGATGGGGTTTTATAAATAAGTAGAATTTATAAAGGAATAAAGGTATAAATGAGTTCATAAATAAAGGAATTTTTACGAAAGGAAATTTTATGATATGGGAAGAGATTTATAAACATGGTTTATAAATATAGAAATGATTATGTTGAGTTAAGTATGGATTTTTATCAAGAAAATATATTTATATTTTAAAGGTTGTTTATTTATATTAATATTGTTCAAAAGTTGTTTACAAATATTTTAAATGTTTTAAAAGGTTAATTATTTAAAAATATTAATATGGGTTGAAATTAGTTTTAAATTATTATCAGTAAAGTTTTTGAAATTTATTATTAGTATGTATAATAACATTGAAGATAATTTATTATTGTTTATTTAAGAATGTTTTTAATTTTATTAATTATTATTTTAAGAGGTTTTAAATTTAGTATTTATTTATTTATGATGTTACTAGTATATAGTAGTGTTTGAAGGTAAGTGATTAGAATTTAACTATAATTTTTTTCGAGATTTATAAATGGAGTTTTATAAATGGCCTTAGATATTTTAAAAAAAGGAGTTTTAAAAATGGGTTTATAAATTTATAAAAGGAGTTTTATAAATGGTTTTGTGGGTTATAATAAGGTTTATAAATGGTTTTTGAATTAAATAAAAATGGTAATAATCCAAATTGTTTGTGAATATACTTATACCATTGAAATAAGTATATGGATATTTTTTCAAGTATTGAGAAATAGAGATTATGAGTTTATATAAATCTTTGTAAAAGAATTTTTATTTAAATGTTACAAAGTAAATTAAATTAATAAAAGATTTATTAATAAAAGGCTTAGTGTTTCTTAGTGCTTAACAAATGTTGTTTTTCCCATGGAATTAAATTTCTAATTGAATGTTTGTTATTCGATAGTTAAATAACCAACTATCGGAATTGGACCCAAAACGTAACTTGGGAAATATCTAGGAGAAACACGCGAGTTATATGGCACAGTCATCTCCGATGATGCTGTACTGTGCGTATAAATCTCATTTCGTTCTCCTAGGACAATGATAAGGAAATCCTTCTACTAACGGTTAGAAGGTGATCTCCGATCTTATCTTTGACTGTTTATTTTCCTAAAGAACCGAGGTTGAGTTTACTAGGAATTATCGAAAAGTTGTTTCGAAGAGACCGGGATCATATATGTTATTCGAATACCACTTTGATCTAACAAATGCGTTTCAAAGTAAAGACATCTTGAAGATGATGGAACTTGGAGACGGAGCTCTCAAGTGTTTCGTTCAGTCCCAGAACAAACTTGTACGGATGAATGCTATTATTGCATTGTTGCATGGAGGGCAGTGTTAGCATTCCAAGTGGGAATTGCTATATAAAAGGTAAAACGTAGTCACAAGCCTCATCAACCGGGAATGACTAAAACAGGGGAGATGCAGCAGGGCAAAGTGGGTCGCTCCCAAGTAGGGTATGATCATCCCTATCTAGAGTTGCTATTATCTCTCATTTTTATGCTTTGGGACCCATTAACGGAGGGGTGATCATATTCGGTACTATTCAGTAAGGGGTTGGTTGGTTCTGTGTTGGCAAGGGATCCAGGCGAGGTCCTCGGTGTTATTTTATCTAGAGATGCACTGTGATGGGCGGTATCCCGGTAGCCAAGTCATTGTATGGAATCCATTTTTCAATACGAGCCTTTATGGTTTTAGTTGTAGACCTATTATGTTGGAATTTAATTAATGTAAAAAATTCGACTAAGATAAGTATTTGTATCTAGACACTATTATAATACCAGATAATTTCATATGAAATGTTTTGGTTATCGTAAGGTAAAAAACCATCCGTGTTTATGTGCGGCATGGTCTTACGAGATACTTTTGATTTTCAAATGGTTTTCTAAAACTTCAAAATCCAGTTGGGTATGTTTTCTCACACTGGTTTTCCAGATTGACTCGGGTGTTATTTTATTATAATGCTTTATTTACATATTACTTTGGATGCATTAGAGCTTAGAAGACGAGTTGGAGGTCTTCAAGTCATATCCGCGTATATGTTTATTTTCCGCTGCTTTGCTGTTGAAATTATCAGAAATTGTATTGTATGGACGGGATGTTATAACTGTCCAGGATGATGATTGTGATTTGTTGTTGTACTCAGGTGGATGTATGTATATAATAGTTTCTCTTTGTAAAGACCATTGATATTATATTATATATTGTTCTGCTGCGATTGTGAGATTCTGTTATTGTTTTAATTTCTCTTCTTCTTTCTTCTTCTTTCCCATAACTATCAGTCTTTCCATTCGATTTGGGTTGGACATGTGTGGTTTATTGTCAACTTGAATAGTATGGATTGGTGGGTCGTTTCATGTGGTATCAGAGCATAGGTTGAGCGAACACCTAGGCTTTAGTGGGAGTTTACTCATTTGAGATAGGGTAAGCAAGACCGTAGGATGAGTTTGAGCGTATATATATGAGCGCGTATTTGTTAGTGATTATAAAAATATTTTATTTGTGTTAATTTATCCGTTGAGTGGCTTATGAATTCTAGTTGATATGTGGGACGCCATGATATCGATAGGGGTTTCTAAACGCTTAAACGAGGTAAACCGACACAGCATTGTTTTAAAAAGTGGGTAAATGAAATAATTTTACCTAAATTATATTTTATATATAAAGGAATAATTTATCAGAAATTATTATAGTTATATATAATGTGTTTGGTTGTTAGTAATATTTGATTATATAACCATGAATTATAAATATGATTTATAAATGGAAAGGAAATGAAATTGCCTAAGTATATTTATAAATATGATTTTTAAATGAATGTGGATTTTAGAATATTGATTATAATTAAAATAATCAACATGTGTGAAATAAAATTTCATAAGTATATCTAAAAACATGATTTGTAAACGGAAATGGATTTCAAAAAAAGGAATTTGCGAATTTAAATTCCGTTGATTTGGGAATTGTTTTTCAAAGATTTTGGAGAAATAATAATAGCATTGTTTTGAAAATATTTTGACTAGAAATTTTTTAAAAGAATTTAAAGGGAATAGAAAGCATAGAACTCACTTTAGTTACTAGAAAATAATTCTGGTGATGGCTGCAGCATCATCAATATTCATTTTCGAGTTTCTAAACGAGGAATTGCTACCATTGAAGTTTTGTTTTGATAAAGCAAATTTGTTTTAGATTCCAGGAGTGAAATTTGATATATAAAGGAGTTATGTATATATATGATTTCAAAATGATTTCAAATGGAATCCGGGTGTTTAAAATCCTGAATATTTTATCCAAATGTTTTGAGAAACATAAAATAATAAGTTTTTGAACTTTGAAGATGGTATAGATAAGAAATAAGTTTACAACTTATGAATTTGAAAGGGATAAGTTAAAACAAATTTTAAATTTGTTGAATATAATGTTAAAAAAAGTAAATTTTAAAGTTGTATTATAAAATGAAATTTAACTTAAGTTAAGTTAAATGAGATGATTTTTGAAATGAAAATTGATTTAATATAGATTAATGGAATGCACATTTATATGGAATTTACATTAATTGGCATGAATGAATTGGATATGAATTTAGGTTATAGAATAAAATTCAACTTAAGTTGTAAATTAAATTGAAAATGGTTTGAAAGGTTGTTTAATAGAATTGAATAAGAACTTAAGTTATGAAGTGAAATAAACATTAGAAGTGTTATATAAAAATGTTTGTAATAAACTTAAGTAATGGTTCTATGAAATGATTTATAAGTGACATTAGTATTGAAACACATATACTAAGTGAAGATAAAATAAAATTTAACTTAGGAAGAGTTAAAAGGAAATGATTTTATGAAATGATCCATAAATGAATTAAATATAGAATGAAATGTGCTAAGCATAGATTGAATTGAAAGGAAAAAAAATTATGAATAATGGAATTTGATTTAAAATTGGATGTGAACCAATGAATATAGATGGATCATGCATTAATAAGTGAATGTAAATGGTTGAATGGAAGTAAATTGAAATAATTACGTAAGTTGTACATATATTATTTTATTCACATAACTGTTTGATCTAGATTTAAGTATATGATTTTGAGGTGATTCATACCGATCCGAGTTAGGATTTTTCACTCGATTTCTTGACAGCGAACCTTGGATATGGATTTTTGATTGATTCTGATATTCTCTCCCATAGTATATGACTATGCAAGGAGAATGACAGTTTTCTAATCAAGGAACTTAATCTAAGTCTGCACTAGTGTGGTTGTGTTTTAGAAGGATGCCATCATCATATCTTTGAAATTCACTAAACAAATCAACAGCAACGATGAACCATTCATATAATCCTATTTAATATACAAGAAGAATGATCAGAAAAGTAATATAAAATAGATTATTCAAAAAATAAACATAATTACAAACAAATCAATATTTAATAATGAACCATTCATAACATATAATCTTATATAACAAAAATAAATACTTAGAAATGGATAATAAATATAATTCTAGAATAACTAAATTCAAATATAATATATTATATTCAATAAATAATTAGTTTCTCGATCTTTTATAAAATTGAATAGTAATTTGATACTCACCAATAACATTAGAAAACTCATTTCTTTTTTTTTGAATCCCTAAAAAATTGTTTACAAAACTAAGTATTACGTATAACAACCATTTCATAATTTTATATAATTAAATACTAATTTAATTAATTTTATAACATCCAAATCAATATATTTTCGTTCCAAATCCATAAGTATATTTTCAAAGCTTTATAATATATTCAAAATTTATGAAACATATTTTAAAACCGACAAAATATTGTTTAGAATTCACCTGATATATTTTTTTAATTTTTATAAGTTTTTAAATACATATTTAAATCCAAAAATATATTTTCTTTAAATAAATAATTTTAATATATCTAAATACTAAATTTTAAATGAACTTTCCTCTAGTCAAATATACATATTTATACAGCACATTGCTTCTTTTATACACATCTGTATATATATATAATATTGAATAAATATATAAAATAGACACGGACATGCACCAAAAATAGGCATGACGGATCGTTGTGGTCAATCGGTAACTCTAGATGGTCGATCGGTTAGAGCCTCTAATGACACATATCTATGCCTGAACTTCATTAATTTAGGCCAAATACTCTTTCTTCCTTGTAGTAAACTCCTCCAACTTAACACATATAACCAATATACTCAAAAGACAATCCATTTATAGCATATATATATATATATATCATAAATTATAAGATTTAAACATAGGTTCATAAGTGATAACACTCACCTATACACTATGTTTCATCCTCTTCTTTCCTCTCTCTATTTGAATGCACACACCCAGGACCCAACACAGCAACCAAAACTTGATTTCCTTTCCACTATAAGTGCATATAAGTGTTGAGACATATATAATCAAATTTGGTGATTTATAAAAATTTATCAAATTTATTATATAAATAAGAAAAAGAGGATTGAAGAAGAAGCAACATCAGGTTGATTTGGTATTGAGCGTGGCTGATATTTGTATACGGGAACGAATTATCCAAAATGAGAAAACTTTGGATTTTAGAAGTATAAGGAAATAGGGTTGTGGATTTGGGTATTGGATTCTTGGGCTTGGGCTTTGATTAAGAAAATATATTTTTTGACATCTGTTTGATTGTATTAAGGACCATGGTAGAAACAAACCAAGCCCAAATGATACATACTATACAAATGCACCCAAGAATCATGGCCATACAAAACTCTACACACCTAGGGATATGAGAAGGTATACATAATTTTACCCCGCTGTAATTGATGCATTACCATTTATTTCCCTAAAAATAATCATTACTAGAGTAGCTTTGCGAAATCCGGATCTATGGCAGCCGAAATCTCTACGCCTCAAGGATTCATACTTCTTCCTGGCCGCATGGTAAGTGCTTAATTCTCTTTAGAATAATCTTAACGTCGGCTTCTATTAACTTACTGACAAGTTATTCTGTGCGTTTTTGCTTTTGAAAAATTCGGTGATTCCTCTCTTTCCATAAATGGTGAACTGTAGTAGTCAATGTTATATGGTAAATCTGTATGCTCAGAGGCGAGGCACTATAGGATTTCAGGTATAAATGCTCGTCCTCTAGAGAACTCACTATTAAAGCAAGATTGTTTTTCTTTTTGTTTCACGCATAATGCTAGAACTGAATTCACAGCTAAAAAAGAAAGATGATTGTGATTTTCCAAGCTTTTTCTACGTAAACTAGATGTAAGGTCGACGTTGAGACCACATTTAGCTAGCCTATCAGATGTTGGCAACTTAAGATTCACTTCTTTATAAGTAGTGAAGGCCATTTTAGGATTACTAGAACAACGCCATATATTGTCAGCCCATTCTTTGGTTTCATGCTTCTGTCTAATGTGTTCCTAGGCAGATCTAGGAGAAAATTGGCCATCTTTAGTGGAGGACCATGACCATATGTCTTTGACTTGGTTCAAGAAAATAGGAATGTATTCCAGGTTAGGATTAGAGCTTGCATGCAACTAAGATTGACAGTAAACCATTTTCCATTAATTATGAGTTTATCTACGGTATAGTCAAAGCCCCACACACTTCTTAGAGTGTCCCATCCTAGTTTAGAAATCATGTTCTACCTATGAAACTAAGGATCTTTTTAAAGACTTGTGGCTTTGCCATCTGCAAATTTCCTTTGAATTAGAGGTTTTAAAGAGTTTCTTCATGCTAAGATATTTTTCCATGTTATGGAAGATTTATTATCACATTACATGGTCCATAAATTATCCCAGACATATATGGTCCTCATCCAATTGGCCCATAAGGTATCAGTCGATATTATTTTCCAAGCCTGTTTAAGGCAGTAGACTTTCTTCAATTCCTTGAGATTGATCAGCCCTACACCACCTTCATTTTTGGGTCTACCTAAGATGTCATAACTAGCCTTATGGAGCCCACTCCAAATAAAATTAGCATAAATAGAATTTATTTCCTCTATTGAACGGTCAGGAATTTGGTAGGTTTGAATCCAAATTTGAACTTAGCAGTTATAACTGAGTGTACAAGCTCCACCTTTCCTGCGAAAGAAAGGTGTTTCGAGCTCCAATCATTGATTTTGTCCCTGATTTTTGTGATAAGCTCCCCATATTACTTATCTGTGATAACATTAGTTGAGAGAGGGACTCCAAGGTACTTAGCTGGAAGTTGATCTTCTTTAATGTCCAGGATATCTTGCTTTTCTCTATAGAATTTATTATAATGGCATTTAGATTTGAGGTTATAGAGTTTGAGGCTAGTGAACTTTTCCAGGTTGTTGAAAATAGACTTGATACATTGGACAGCTTGGTGACTAGACTTAATCACAACAATTAAATCATCTACATAAAGAAGGTGATGAAAAATAGGCTAGTGAGTGAAAATAGGTTGGAAGAGACCATTGTAGCAGGCAAGCTCCATTTGTAAGGAGAAGTACTTCATTCCAATGGCAAAGAGGTATAGGGAAAGAGGATCCCCTTACCTCAGACCTCTATTACTTGAAATATACCCCTTAGGAACACCATTAAGAATGATGCAGTAGGTGGGTGAGGAAATACACTCTTTAATTAGGTTGATAATAGGAGTAGGGAATCCCATATTGGATAGCATATGTAACATAAACCTTCGATTAATTTTATCATAAGCTTTGTGAATATCAATTTTCAAACATAGTTTGTCAGCTCCCTTCTTATTGAATAGCCTTATGAGCTCATGGGCAAGAAGGGAGTTCTCTGAGATGTATCTCCCCCTAATAAAAGCTGATTGGCATTTAGAAAGTTAATCTGGTAATAGTTGAATTATCATGTACATAGGATTTTGCTCAAGATTTTGTATATTATGTTATAGCATGCTATGGGTTTATAGTCTTCAACTTTATTTGGTTTGTTAATTTTGGGAATGAGAGTAATGAAAGTGTGGTTGATTTCATGCATAAATTTTCCATTTAGAAAAGACTCTTGCATAGCGATTCGTTGGCTTGATTCCAATGTAGTTTGAAGAATTTAACATTCCACCCATCGAGGCCTGGACTAGAGTCGTCATGCATTGAGAAGATGGCCTCTTTCACCTCATGCTTAGAGATTGGTTCCAGCATCAAGTCAACCCCTTCATTACCTATCATCCTTCTGCAGTTTATGAGTGGTAAGTCATTGTAATATTCTCCATTATATAGCTCTGTGAAATACTTAATGGTTGTTTCTTCGAATTGTTGCAATTAGAGACTGTTTCACCATTTTCAGCTAGGGAGTTAAGGATGTTGTTATAGTTCTTTCAATAGGACATTTTAGTGTAGAAGAATTTAGAGTATTCGTCACCCTAAGTCAGCCACTTTTCTTTTGCTTTCTATTTGAGGTCAATTTCTTGATGTTGCAAGGCTTTCTTGAGTTGAGCTTAAAGTCTAAAGTATTGTTCATTTAGAGATTGATTGAGGGGTTCTTGGTCTAGAGCTACGATAGCATCCTCATATTTCTATTCCATAGTTTTATTTGAATCTATTTGTTTAGGTCTAGCTTTATTCCAGCCTTCAAGCCTAGCCTTAGCTGCTTTCAAAAAACACACTAAAGAGTACCAGCTATACATCTGTCAGTTCTATAGATTGTAGGTCAAGAGCATCAGCATAATCATCAAATAGGTGCTAGGAATTAGCATACCTAATTGGGGAGCCTTTATCTTGCTTTGCAATGTCATTAAAAGTAATATTAGGGGGCAGTGATCACTTGTAGAGCTAGGAAGGACTTCCACTTTGAGTTTAGGAATTTTGTTAGGCATGTCTAAGTTGATTAGCACTCTGTCAAGTCTACAGCTTATTTTCTTCGAATCATCACTTCTCCATGTGTATTTTAGGCCAGCATGGAAAGCTTTGATGAGCCTAGTAGCAGCTACCCTGTGGTTGAACTCAGCCACTTAAGATAGTTTAAGTGTAAGTCCATTTCTCGTTTATTTGTAGGACAACATTAAAATCCCCCAGAACCATCCATTCATGTTGGATGCATGTAGATAGGGTAATAAGTTTCTCCCCTAGGTGTTTTCGAATAGAGGCCCAATTGTGAGCATATACAAAAGAATAAGTAAATTTATGACACCCAACATTAGAAATCACGGTAGTTAGATGTTGCTCATCAATATCAATAGGCCATAGATTCTAAATTACTTTATGCCAAAAAACCATGATTCTATCTTTCAAATGAGTAGAATTGTTATTGATACTATACCAATCACTTCCAAAGAGTCCTCAAACATACTAGAGGCTACAGAAACAAGTTCATTTTCTAACACGGAGATAAGAGTAGGGTTATATTTATTCTTGATATTAAAGAGGTCTAACTTACGAGTATCACCGTTTAAACCTTTTAAATTCCAGCATAGCATAGACATTAAGAACTAGCTGCTTTGCTCCTTGTAACAAGAGCAAAGACAAATTGAGGTTGTGCAACCTTTTGCTTGCCCTTTTTCAAATTGGTTATTGTACATTTGGGTTCAGCTTTGTATATTTGTCTTTGTCAATGGTGTCGTCAATTTCCTACGAGTCTGACTCACTTAAGTCCAGGCTAATGTCTAGATTTTTGATGTCTTCTACGTTTGCAGGTTCAAACTCCTAAGAATGGGACTTCTTTTCAACCTCAAAGCCATACGATTGGGAGGCTACCGGCTGCTGGGCCTTATTATCATTCTGATGAGCCTGCTGTTGGAAGGGACCTGGGTACTTTGCAGATCTGTTTCCAGGATGGGATCCACCTCTGTATCAGTAATGTTTGTGTCTGATGTATCTATGTAATTAGGAGTAATGTTTTTTGGTGTAGTCTGTAGATCTTCAGTTTGTAGCTCCTCTTCATGGTCAGTATTTTTGTTGTTTTGCAACTAATCGCATGTAGCAGGAGGAGTTGTAGGAATATGGCTTGTAGTGGGTTGTGCAGTGTCATGGGTAACTGGGCTTTTCTCTTTCCATTGTTTATTGGTATTTTCTGGAATTAGGAACTGGAGAGATCCACCCAAAGCACTTTGCATTCATTGCACATGGGTAGAATGAATTCATATTCAACCTTCTGGATGGATATTCTGCTTGTTTGTCTTTAGCATGAACTAATTTGTGTAGGATAGAGCCTGCCTTAACTTCTATGAGAACTTGAGCGTAGTTTAGCCTCTTAACTTTTCTAGTAGTTTCATCAATGTCTATAGGTTTACCAATGAGGCTGGCAGGCTTTCTGATGCCGCGGGCATTCCATAGAGCTAAGTGAAAATTTTTAAACCGAACCCAAATGGGATACATTTCTAGCATATCACATTCAAACTAAAAGTTTGCATCCCACTTTTTCATGAAAATTAATTTGTTATCCATAAACGAAGGGCCCTCGTTGATCACCTTTTCTAGACCTTCAACCAATTCGAATTTAACCAAATAGAATCCATTATCTCAAGAGAAAACTTCCCAGGCTACCATTCCCTTTTCACATAAGCATTAAAATAGACATAATAGGGCCTTTTACCTGCCATGTTAATGTACATAGAGTTGCTCCACATTTTATTAGAATGTTCATAATCAACATCATCAATTTCAACAAACGACCCTTCCAAATCTGACATATGATTGTATTACACTATGCTGTCTTTAATTGTCATACCTTTGCCCAAGGCTTCGGCCCAAGAATGAGATCCAATAAAGCTATTGATTTTCATCGTTGATGCACACAGCCGAGATCCCTTCGTGGGAGGGGACGCGGTACCTCAAATCCTTCGCCTGATGAAGAATTTTGCCGCCCCTTTCTTTTAACTTCTTGTCAACCTTCCTTGTCATCATCTGTTGTCTCCACTGGTGGAAACCCTAGGGTTTCCCCCTGAAGAACTAGTGGACGCTGTTTTAGATTTTATAGATTAAGAAAATATGTATCTGTATATGGATGTGTGTGCACGTGCGTTTATTTGTTCCATATCTTTTATAAATTATTTTCTATTTAACTCATATCATAAAAAATTCCAAATAACAACTATATTTATAATACTTAACTATTTACTAAACATTATAATATTTTCTAAAATTTATTTTTTATATTTTTAACTCATTTAAATTTAAATATATAATATTCTCATTTTATGCTCAATTGTAAATGACTCCCAAATTAGTTCATTTTACGATTTTTAAAATAAACGATTATTCTCAAACCATTTTAATTCCATCACTGGTTATCTCATTTTAAAATTTCAATATTCTAAAATAAATTCGAATTATTCATTTTTATTTCAAAAAATCCATTTTAATTAATTGAATATTTATTATTAATTACCCCTAAAGACTGGGTTGTTAAAATATTATGGACCAATTTTTGTCTCTTTCTTTATAAACATCTAAGTCTTCAAACTTTGGTACTTTGGTGGCAAAAATGTCAAAAGGAATCAATGTCACATCATCTAGACTTGTCTTTTCCTTCAATCTTGCATGTATCATGGGTAAATCAAAGTGAAGCTTACAATATTCATTGGATCATTTGGTATTGATCCTTAGATTGGCCAATACCGATCAATTTGACTTGTCCTGTACTTTGTCAGATTTCTTGAATCTTCAATCTTGATAAGCTTCCTGATTCATTCCTTCATTATTTTATAATCCCCTCAATTCAAGTACTGGATAACACTTGGGCCCCAAAAAAAGCTTTGTGAAAACTAATCATGCTTTGGATCGAGAAAAACAACAAAATCCAGATCTACAAAGATGCTTTTATCATCTGAACCATTTTCATGAAACATTGCATCTTCTCTGAGGACATCGGCACATCTTTTCAAATAGTTGTTAAATTGCATCTTTCAGTAGATATAAATGCTGAAGTCTTCCATTTGAAGTCCTAACCATCATAGAGAATTTTTGAAGCTATTCCATTCCTTGGCCATGCAGACCTCTGCTTTCCTTTCTATATTTTATACAAACTTCATAATGATTGGTACCGATCGATACTAATCAGTGCGATTGATTTGCAACTTTTCAAACATAAACGATACTTAGAAAATTTCGAGCTTCACCTCTTAGTTTCAAATCTTTGTTTTTAAAGCTTTCATGACCTCATCTCCTTCATTTGCGGTATTGTTCAAAGCTTCATTCATCGCCACGACTTCAACGGATCTCGACTAACTCCAATTGCCGACTCATAAGAACAACAAGGCAGATCGATTTGCTCAACTTGATCTCCATTAAGCTGCCATTCTTCAATCATGAACTTATTTCAGATCTCAACATAACAAGGTGAGTTGCCACCATAGCCTTGGTTGAATCCACCACCGCCTTGATCGATTCTCCACGCTATGCATGTAGTCGTTGATCCATGCCGCCACAGTCGAAATTCATCATCACTATCATTCTTTGAGTTCATCAATTCCAGACCTAACTCATCTTGCTTCGATCCAAAAAAAGTGGTGGGGTTATTGAAGAAACAACCTTTCACAATAGACTTTAGCGGTGGATTGACTCTTAACTTTCGATCGAGACGATTCAAGTAATTGCCTCATCGAATGCCCTCCAACATTCAACTAATCTAAGTGTCAAATGTCCTAGGACTTTCATCCTACTGATACTCAAAATCGAACAAAAATACTTGCAGTCATGGAAAGAAAAGCTATGTACCGCCTTGGATTTCATCTGATTCCTTTTACTTATTTCATACGCTTTTATTGTAATGGCAGAAATAGCGGGGCCATACCATATAACACTTAGTAATGGTCACATCAAGTTATGAAAGATTGTCTTCATAAATACGCCAAGTATTTATTATGAAATAATTATTATTTTTCAGTTGATTGAAGAACATGTATAATTTTATTTTCAAATGAATATTATGAATGTTCATTATAAGGTAAGCCTATAATAATGATATTTGTTTTTACAATAAAAGTGATGCTTTCTCTATAAGAAATACATAAGTATCCAACTTTTTTACAATTATTTTGGAATTACGGACTAAGCCTTACCTTTGAGAAATAATTTAATAACCATATGATTGAGAACCATATGGTATTGGTGAATTATATCTCAAACAATTAAGGATAAAGCGCTCGTTCAATGGGAGTCACAAAAGGGTTGATGGACTCTTTATATTGATATATTTGTAGATATATGACATCAAGGATCTAACAATACCAAAATAGATCCATTCAGATCTAACAATACCAAAATAGATCCATTCACTTCGTTAAATTCACTAATGAATTATCACTAACATAAACATGTATATTTGATATACAAGTGGTATGTCTATGATAATTTCATAGAAATAAAACAGAAGTAGAAAACATAACATGCAAAGCATATAAAAGAATTTGATTTGATTGAATAGGTGAATGTATTGGAAAAAGGTTCCAAAAGTGCCAAAAAATGAATTGAGATTCAATCTCAAAAGCTAATACTCTCTATGATACATAACGTTGTATCGATAAGGAGTAATCGTACGTTGTTGGACAAAGTACGATTGGTGATGAGTGAAACTAAATTAACTTCTTTCTACAAGGACATGTACTTAAGAGTACGTATATATGTTAAATTTAATTTCATCTAAAGCATAGTTTACAAGATCATGCAAGATAAGAGTTGACAAGAAACTCCTACATATCATAGGTCAAGGAGTTGACAGGTTGTGTGAGTCTAAAGGCTGTGCGCATCTTGTATAGACCATGCCAAAGAAGTTTGGGAATAACAAACATTAGTTGACTAATTTATATTATGAACATAAGTTCTATAAACTCAAAACTAGAGCAGTTATATGTATATATAATGGAGGTTCATTAAATGTTTCTGAATGCATATTCCAATATAGAAACAGTTGCTATTTCAAGAAACATCAACTTCATGATAAAGAAATTTCATTTTGAAATTATTGGTAATAAATGGATTTGGATACGATCCAAAGATAAAAATAATTACATAAAATGAAATGAAATTAATCAAGCCAAAACAGACACAACTCATTAGAATATCTAATAAAAATTCTCGCATATTATAGAGAAACTATGAGTTTCTTATTAATGTCAGGAAAATAATTCCCCCAGTTCTCAATGTGCCATGAAGAGTATTGACTCTATAATATGACATGATGCACAAATCCAAAATGGGTTCCAAGTACATTATCAAAATATGATTTTGATAGTTCTACCCAAAGGGACATGATCCATCTGCCATTCCCGTTGAAGTATAGTAAGCAACATTGATGAGAATAACATCGTAAATTTCAGTTGTTGAAATTAATGTAACGGATTCGTCATTTAATGTGCTTAAGTTAATTTGGATTTTACTCGCGAAATTATTGTTGGTATTATTTTGAGTTTGGGACATTTATGTTGGAACAAAAATTTTAGATAATGGTTTGAACAGACTATTTGCACTTAACAACCAAAGCGTCTCAAAGTCAGTGTGAGTGATAATCGAGTTTGTGGGTTTAGGATAGGGTCCAAGAATTAATACGGAAATATCATTTGACAAGCATTAGAATTAGGCAAATATTTTAACAAGGAAATCAAATAATTTGATTTTCAGAGGAAGTGTGCATCTTTAATAAAGAATGTTGAAGGTACTAAAATATTTTTAGAACTATAATAAATAACATATTACTAATTGTTAACAATGTACCCTTGTTAAAATTGTTTTTAGTTTTGGTTGTTTAATACTTAATACAGGATTTGAAAATGACGTCCTTTATAATTAGTATAAAAAGGATATTAGGATAGTCCCAAATAATATATATACACTCCGTATTAAAATGCTTAATGTAAATCATATGAAATGGATTCCTTATGCATTGGCAATAGGAATTTGCGGAATAGGGATCCTAAGGCTAAATTAACACTAGAGGGTGGGTGAATAGTGTTTTCTAATTTATATGAACCTTTATGAAATCTTTTGAAATTGTACTTAGAATAATGAGATTAACAATCATAGAAACATTCACAGAATCAAAACACAAATAAACTGTAAATGCAATAAGAATAAAAGGAAAGAACATATCAGAATTTTATACTGGTTCGAAGTAACACTACATCCAGTCCCGTACAAATCCTTTTACGAATTTCTTTTCAACTAGTAAATGAAAATACAATCTTGATTTCAAGGCCACGAGACACATCCTTCAGAATCCCAGCCTCTGGGTAGAGCCGCTTGATTTCTGGGCTACAAGCACACCCACTAGATTTGCGGGCTACTAAGCACACCCAATTGATTTATCATACCCACAAGTATATCGATTTGATTTTATAGAGATTTACAAACTCAGAATTTCAATCTTGATTACAAATGATCCTATAATCCTTGAATAGCACTTAGATCTTGGTTGGAGTCAGAGAGATGATAGAAATCAAAGAGCAAATGATAGATAATCGAACTAATGGCAGTGGAGTTTGATTTTGTTTGAAATTCAGTAGAGTATGGTTATAATTTGTTTTAGAAAATATGTGGGAAAAAGAAGGAGGGAAGAACAATGAAAAGTGATTGAAAAATTCATTGGGAAGACAGGTATTTATAGAGGAATAACGGTCATTTCCATTCGTGAAGAAATACGACGAATATACACTTCTTTTGAAAATTGAATTTTGAAATTCATGGCTAGTATGTAAACATATAGGGTTAGAGTATGTCGACATACTCTTTGTAATTTTGAAAAATATTTTAAAATATTATTTTGAAAATGTATTGTTTTGTGAAATAATTTTATACTTTGTAAGTATGTTTGAATATAATATATATACATTATAATCATAATAAAACTTAAGTAAAACTATATGATAAGAATTTTAAAAAATAAACTAATATAAATCAAAATTTAATAAAAACAATATCTTGGTAAAATATTAAAAACTAAAATGATAAGAATAAGAAACTGAAAACTATTTGAAAGTTGTTTTGAAAAGAATATTTACAAACTTATTTAAAAATAGAGAGAGAAAGATGAGAGAGATCAAGTGCTATCAGAATTTTAACAAATATTCTAGAATATATACCTTATCTAGAATATCTTGGAATCTTGAACTCTTGAATACTCATGAATCTTCATTCTTAAGTCTCTATATCAACATATTTAACTCTTGAATCTTTACTTGATACTGTATAGTCTTCTTATATCAACACCTGTTTAATATCCTGCACTATATACTATATATCTTGATAAAACTTAGTATTTATATTTTGTATGATTTCTTAAAGTTGTTGTCATCAAAACCAATTCCTTAGGTATTAATAATCTTCCCCTTTTTGATGATGACAACTTTGTATATAAAATATAATGTAACTCCCTCTTAATCTATGCCTAATATACAAAACTTGCCCTTTATCTATACCTAGTATTTCATATATTTCCCCCCTTTGTCATCAATCAAAAATAACTAACTATAACTATAATTCTAACTTTAGCTCTTAATATTAATTCTAACTCCCCTACCTAAAACATTATATGATATAAACATATATAGAAGTAATAAGTAATATAATCATGAAATGCAAAATGACAGAAATGATATATAGGAAACATCATTAAATATTTTAATCAATTCAAGCATACATAATGTAATACACAAAGCGATATTTCAAATTCAACCAAATTCAAAACCAAACAAATCAAACAAAATTATTTCAAGTATTATATACAATCAAACCTATTAAAACTATGCATTTGGGACTTCAACCCATCTATCAGTGCCAAAGATTGGATCCGCTTTAATCGCCTCCCAATCTTCATCATCTTTGTTAATGGTGCATTTTGGATTAGCGGTTGGTTCCTCTTTGTTCAGAGCTAAAATCATCCATCGAATTGCATCAAAATGCCTTTCTTGCTCCTTGATCATCTGCATTTGACTTAATTCTAAGTGTCTCTGGTTCCATTAGATAAAAGAGAGAATGTTTTTGAAGGACTCAAGCCTTTGTTCGAGTGTTTTGGTTAATTTTTGAATAGGAGAAGCCATTTTGTTATTTGGAGTTTAGGAAAGTAAAGGAAAAAGAAAGAGAATGAATAGTAATGATTTTCTATTTAAATATGTACTTATATGCATAGAAATTCATTAGAATTGAATAGACACTTACTGTCTATTCATTTTTAAAAATTAATTTTTTTTGAAAATGAGCCATTATATGTCGACATATATACTCATGGTATGTCGACATATATGCAAAAAGTTGTAAAGTTGCTTTGTTTTGATATTTTGATATATTTAACTTATACGATTATACTAGTTATGCTTTCCAGAGATGATAATAAATGTATAAGAGTAAGAAAACAAGGATTTCATTATTACTTAGACAAAGATTACATAATTCACAAAGGAAAGAAAGATACATAACACCACATCAAACTCAAACTTAAATAACCAAGTACAATCATACTTAAACATAACTAAAACAAACTAGAAGGATATGGATGAAGAGGATGGTGAAGAGATTCCAAGCTTGCGTTTCACCTTTCCAAAGAAATTATCCATTTTGTTGGAAATGGTGTTTAACCTCTTACTCATGGAACGTTTGATAATCCTTTGATTTTAAACAACCTACTTTTGATTGTTGAGAATGTCTGGTTGGACGAGATGGAAAGTCAGTGCTTTCTAAAGAGGTTTCCTCCTTCTCCTCTTCTTCTTCTTCGATGTCCATTTCTTCCTCTTCTTCCTCTTCCTCCTCTTCATGTGCTAACCTTTCTTCTTTTTCCACAAGTGTTTCATATGGCTTGAAAATTGATGGAATTTTCATTAGAGCTATATTTGCTTGATTAAACACTTTACGAGAGACAAATTCATCTCCTTTAAAATCAACGCCAAAGTAGTTAAGGTTCGGGTGAGGTAAATACCATAAAATAGTGTGTTTTAATGGGTGGAAAGATTTTTGGGATAAAATTCATCCAAAATAGTTTGAGCCTAATTATATCATATTGACCATAAATGGCAAATAGTTCTTTACAAACCTTTAAGGTAGGATTATTGAAATTTCCCGAACGAGGAGTGATAGTATGTTCCAAAAGAAGATTAATAATTCTAGCTTTTGGACGAAAATTTCGATTTTAAACTCAAAATTATCATCTCCTTCAAAAATATTATGAAAAACTTCACGATTATGCTCATCAATTTTGAAATCAGAAAGGTCCATTCCGGTGGATTTTCATCCAAGATAGTACCCAAAAGTTCACAATTCAAAACAATTAAAGTTCCTTTAACACTACTTTATACTTCTCCTTCTCCACCTTCATAAAAATTTCCTTTCAAATTTGCATAAAACATTTTGACCAAGTGTGGATGGCAAACAAAATCGTTTTGAGAAGCATTAATTAAATCGAGAATTCCATTTTGAGAACAAAGAGTATCAATTTCATAAGTAGAAAAATCATTAAAAATTGCAAATTTTCTCATAGAAACTTTATCATAATTCATATAGCTAATATATGCTTTCATAGCTTCTTGATCTTGAAAGAGAAAGTTTTTGATGGTTTTGGAAAGTCTCATGTATGTTGGAGTACTTGAGGATGCCATTGATGAATGATTTGAGGAGATAAAAGAGTAAATGAAAGTTTGAATTTTGAAATGAAAGGTGAATTGAAGGGTTAGAAATAGAGGTAATAAGTAGAGAATCAAATGACAAGTTCTCTGGTCAAGATGCACCTTTTAAGAACATTGAGGTAGGTGAAAAGGTGGAGGAAAAAGTCAAAATTTGAATTTGAAATTCAAATTCAAATTCTAGACATGTATGTCGACATATACTATAAGGGTATGTCGACATATCCATTGAATGTTATAAAATTAAATTTTTTTTAACTATATCCTACTTTATTTATATACAGCTATCTATAACTATATTATTATTATTTACATTAAAATATATATATAAATAGTTAAAAATAATTTGAAATATATTTTATATTATTTTAATATATAGAAATATAATAATATAAAAACTACACATTATTCAACCAATATTATTATTAATCTATAGGATATTCCTAACAATCAAAAAATCAAAAATTCAAATGATATAAAGCTTTTAATATATTAAATGCATATCTTTTTCTGATCCTATTTTACCAATTATATCTGAATTCTGTATTGTTGTAAAGCACATGTTGGCTATTTCGGTATCTGATTCATTTTCACTTGGTGATGTGTCTGAGTCATCTAGTGTTGCAGTATAGGCTCTTCTCTGTTTTCTAGTTGAATCAGTGTTTGGTGTGGTTTTTAGTTTCTCGGCATACAGGCAGTCTCGTTTTAAGTGATCAGGTTCATCACAGTTATAACATCTGATGCCATTTCCGCTTTCACTTTCGTTTTCCAGGATTTTTGTTGTCATTTCTTTTAAAATTATTCATCTTCCTATATTTTAGGAATTTTCTGAAGTTCTTTGTCATGAAAGCAATTTCTTCATCATTATCACTATCTGAATCCAGATTATCGGTCATTGCATTGAATGCTATGGATTCCTTCTCTATCGCGTTGCTTTCTCTTCTTCCCTGCATTTGTGCTTCAAATGACATTAAACTGTCAATTAACTCTTCAATATTTAATGTGCTAATATCATTAGCCTCTTCAATTGCAAGAGTCTGTTGGTTCCATTTAGGAGTAAATTCTAACTTGATCCTCTTCAGAGAAAATTTTCCCCAATGCAATAAGTGAGTGTACACTATGTTGAAATCTACTATACATATCAGATATGGACTCATTTGGAAACTCATTTTAAACAGTTGAAACTATTTTGTTAACATGGAAATCTTAGTTTGTTTGACTTTACTTGTGCCTTCATGTGTTACTTGCAAAGTTCTCCAAATTTCAAATGCAGACTTGCATATAGATACCCTATTAAATTCATTTCTATCTAGTGAACAAAACAATATATTCATGGCTTTAGAGTTACTTTGTGCAACTGCCTTTTGTTCAGCAGTCCATTGAGCAAAATTTGTCTGGGGTTCGGTGTACTCAGTTTGTGTAATATTCAAAGTATTTAATCCAATTGATTGTAAATAAATTTTCATTCTACATAACTAGTATGTGTAGTTAGTTACTACCACTAAAAAGTGGTGATCTGGCAGTAGATTGTCCTTCGATAAATGAATTACTAACAAGTGTATAAACAGTGTTACTAATAGTGCTATTACCAGTGTTGGTAGCCATTAAACTTTAAAAAATCAGATTATGAAAACTTTGAAAATGAACGCTTTGATACCAAATGTAAGATTGCAGAACAGGGATCTCATGGCTAAATTAATACTAGAGAGGGTGAATAGTGTTTTTTAATTTATATGAATCTTTTTGAAATCTTTTGAAATTATACTTAGGATAATGAGATTAACAATCACAGAATCAAAACACAGATAAATAGTAAACGCAGTAAGAGTAAAAGGAAAGAACACACCATGATTTTATACCAGTTCGAAGTTACCCTACATCCAGTCCCGTACAATTCCTTGTATAGATTTCTTTTCAACTAGAAAATGCATATACAATCTCGATTTCAAGGCTATAAGACACACCCTCCAGAATCCAGCCTCTGGATAGAGCTGCTTGATTTTCGAGCTACTAGCGCATCCACTAGATTTACAGGCTACTGAGCACACCCAATTGATATCATGGGCTGCAATCACACCCACAAGCATATCAGTTTTGATTTTATAGAGATTTACAAACTCAAAACTTCAATCTTGATTACAAATGATCCTATAATCCTTGAATAGCACTTAGATCTTGATTGAAGTGAGAGAGATGATAGAAATCAGAGAGAAAATGATAGAAAACCAAACTAATGGCAACGGAGTTTGATTTTGGTTGAAATTCGGCAGAATATGGTTATAATTTGTTTTAGAAAATGAGAGGGAAGAAGGAGGAGAGAAGAACAATGAAAAGTGATTGAAAAATTCGTTGGGAAGATAGGTATTTATAGAGGAATAATGATCATGTCCATTCGTGAAGAGATACGATGAATAAACACTTCTTTTGAAAATTTAATTTTGAAATTCACGGCTAGTATGTCGATATATAGGGTTAGAGTATGTCAACATTCTCTTTGTAATTTTGAAAAACACTTTAAAATATTATTTTGAAAATGTATTATTTTGTGAAGTAATTTTATATTTTGTAAGTATGTTTAAATATGACATATTTACATTATAACCATTATAAAACTTGAGTAAAACTATATGATAAGAAATTTAAAATAAACTAATATAAATCAAAATTTAATAAAAACAATATCTTGGTAAAATATTAAAAACTAAAATAATAAGTTTAAGAAATTAAAAACTATTTGAAAGTTGTTTTGAAAAGAATTTAAAAACTTATTTAAAAATAGAGATAGAGAGAGAGATGAGAGAGAGACCAAGTGCTATCAGAATTTTAACAAAATATGGACTCTATAACTTATTTGGAATATCATGGAATCTTGAACTCTTGAATACTCATGAGTCTTCATTCTTGAGTGTAACGACCCCGAAATTTAAATTTATTCAAATTTATAATTAAATGAATTTTTGGATAAAAATTATAAAATTAATTGATAAAGTAAGCGAGTTTCCCCGAATCCAACTAAATTTGGATTAAATTATTTAAATTTAATAATATTGTATATATGAATGTATATGGAATAGATATGAGTGAATTGGTATATGTGTACATATATACATTGAATTTAAAAATCTTAAAATATAAATGGTTTGAAAATATATTTTTAAGTATATACATTGACACAAGTATAAAATAAATATATAGAGAAATACAATATAATTGGTATTAAAGTAAAAATAATAAAATAGATTAAGTAAAGGCAAGTAAGTTATGTTATGTACATATAGGAGTAAAAACAAATACAAGACAAATAAGCATATGAAGTAACAACATATTAGAATAAGAACTTGTATACAAACAAAAGAATTCAAAACAACGTAAAAATAACAAACAAAGACATAAGTATGCAAAAGCAAACAAAATAAAGTTGCAGCCACCATAAAGATCTCGAACAGGTACAGCCGAACAAACTATATATTCGATTGTACAAAGTTAAGTAAAGCAAGCCTTAGCATATCTCTTCAGCCGTGCTTGTTGTACAAAGCATTAAATACAAGTATGTAGGCTGTAAACAAGGCAGGGGACAAAGTCAATTCAAGCTTGCTTAGGACCATTTCACCCATGTACAAACTAAGTGATATCCCTGCAAACTCATCTCCTAGATATAAACCACTTCATTTCGTTTTCGTTCAAACAAAAGAAAAAAATAAGCATCACGTTTCCAAGAATGGAAAACAAAACAACAAACCAGATCAATTTGCAAACCTGTAGACATAAGAAAGATCAAAGCTTTCAACCTGGAACAAAGAAGAAAAGAGTTCCAGTTCTCATTTTCGCTTCAAAGCTCAGGTCAGTAAATTTAATAAAACCCATAATTAAAGTATAAATTTAAAAATCTGAAGCAATTAAAACAAAATTAACTCTAGTATTTTATGACCTGAGGGAGTGATGATCAAAACAAAAATGAAAGGGCAGTGCAGTTTGAAAAGAATTGCATGTTCCAGATTCACAAACAAATCATTTCCAGGCATAAAGCTTCTCCTCTGATCTTCTTCTTTCAAAAATAAGGTGAGCAACTTGTTTTTTTCTAAACTTCTTTTACCTGTGAGTAACTTCATAATTTAAGTAACCTAAGCTTTTAAATCTAGTGTATGATGAATATCAGGTATATTGTTGTATGAAATATATGCATTTCATTTAATTTTGGTAAGATGAAGCCTGGCCATTTTCTTTATTGGGATATTTGCTCTGTTTATAAATTTTAAGAGACTGAGCTACTTCAAAAATCATAAATTCTCAAACCATTGATTGTTAGAGCAAAGTGTAAAAACAAGACATGTGTAGGCAAGCATAAAGTAGATTGTAAAATTTAATACATGATAAATAAAATTGATATGCTCTGGGAAAACTCAAGAACAGTACCAAGTTAGTATATGTGACATTTTCGAACATCTCGAATTGTCAATTCAAGTTTGCAAACAGATTTCTAAAACAAAAATAGGATTTTTAAAACTAAAATCACATTTTTTAGTTAAGTATTGAATGGGCAGTTTTGGGTTGAACAAAATTGTAGTTTTTGGTCATATATGTTGTTCTATGATTTCGGGAAGGTCGGGGTTGTTTCTGTGATAAGGCGATCGATCAGAGATCCTAGGAAAAATATGGGATCAAAGAATTTAGCTGTGTGGGTTGTGGGATTTGGGTTTGAAATTTTTTAACCTAGTTTTGATTGTGAAACTTGTTTGGGTCAGTACGGTCTCTAGGGAGGATCGAGTTGAACGGGGTTTTAGGTGATGGTGGCTTGGTCGTAGGCGAGGCTGTGGCCGGAGAAGGAAGTCCTCTGGTGGTCGGAGCGGCGTGAGAAAGGTGTTGACAGGTTTGAAGGGGAGAGGGGTCGCGCGTTTCCAGGTTTGGAAATTTACTCGATTTCGATTCGAGTTGTCGTGGTGGATTCTGGTGGTCGTGGTGCCATCTGGAGTTGGTCGCTGATGGGGTGGAGTGCTAGTGGATGGCCGGAGGTGGCCAGAGCCACTGTGCAAGTGCACGTGCACGTTCTGTGTCAGGTGAAGTTCTAAACGAAGGTTGACTCGGTGATGGTATCGAGTAATATCGATTTTGGCTCGAGTTTCTCGTGGAGTTGATTCAGTAGTGGTTTAAGTTTAAGCTTAATTCAATTTAACTGGAAATAGAAAAAAAAACAAAGAAGAAGAAGATGCGAACGTGAGGAAGGAAGAAGACTTCGGGGAAATGGGGAGGCAATCTCGAGTGTTACTCGAGTAAAACCCGGAGGCATTCTCGGGTTGGTTTTCAAAATGACAAAAATAAAAAAATGGGTTAGGCAAATTTTTCTGTAAAACCACCTTTAGTATGGTCGACTTAATTTAGTGTTAAGATTTTATTACAACTGTAATTAATTGAGGAAATGCTTGACAATGCTTTCTAAAATCTTAAGTACTGTTTTGATTTAGTAATTAACCAAGTGATTAAGCAATAAATTAATTTAAGGTTAATGTGATAAATGAATTAAGGAAATTAATTTGAGGATGATTAATTTATTGAAGGTAAATTAATTAATGAAAGTGATTAATAAATAATTAATTACTCACTTTAAATTAATTCAGAAAAATTAATTAAGGATTAATTATTTATTAAGGGTAAATTAATGATTAATAGAAGAATCGTTTATTAATTGTTTTATAATTAATTAATTATTAATCTACCATGACTAGCCAATTTATTCATAGAAGTTAATCTGATTTAAATTAATCAGATAAATTAATTGATCCTGCTTACGGATGTTTGGATTCTTTTGAATGTGAATTATTTGATATCCCTGATTTATGATGCTTTGTGATATATCCCGATTTATGTTGTAATTTCTATTTCTGTGATATATTACTATGTGAATATGAAAACCCTTGACCCGTAAACGACATTTGAATTTCGATGCGATAAGGAGTCGGATTCCAGTTGGTTATCCGAAACCCATATCGAAGTGTAATGATGAATCTGTGCCTGATAAATTTATTTTATCTATGAATCTGTGAATGAAGATAAGCGTTGTGGATTATACCGCTTATCGATATTGATATATCTGTGATGATTGATGATGTTGCACTATTGTGTGTGAAACCCCTGGACTACACCATACACACACAAATATGGATTCCACGTGGAAATCGGTTAAGTCACAGATAATTTAAATTTGATGTTTTTGAAATTGAAATTTTAATTTCAATTGATTTTGAAAATTAGAAATTTGGGTTTAAAATGAAAAGCTTTTGAAATAGAATTTCAAAGATAAAAGTTATTTTGAATAACTTAATCGAGTTTTGAAAATTTAAATAATTTGATTTAAATTTGAATTCAAGTTTGGAATTGAATCCTATGAATTGAAACTAGGGATTGAAAATGTTATAAATGTGTTTATCTAAATTTAAACCATTTAAAAATGTAATTTTGAGAATTTGGATTTAACCCAAAGACTTTAACTCGTATGAATGAATCAGATTTTCTGAAATGAAACTGTTGTTTTAAAAGAATAAAAGCTTTCAGATAAGAAATGAAATTCCAGTTTAATTAAGGGAATTTCAAGATTGAATTGAAAAATGGTTTTTCCAAGTTATAAATGAATTCTTTTTGGAAAGCTATGAATTAAATCGGTTTATTTTAACAGATTTAGAATGATGATTTGTTTAAACCATTTGAAATGGAATTGTTTTGAAAGCTATAAGTTAAATCTTTGATTTAAAGATTTAACGAGTTAAACTGAAATGGAAATTGATTTAGAAAATCTATGAATGAATCTTTTATTTAAAAGATTTAAATGTGGAAATTGTTTAAACCGTTGGAGGTTGTTTAAAATGAATCTTTTTGTCTAAAGATTTGAAAATGGTGATTTGTTGAAAAAAAGAAGTTGAATTATTAAGTTGTGACTTAATTGAAATCCCATATCCATATGTTTTTAAATATTTCGCTCACTATTCGGTTTAGCCGGGAGAGGACCTTTGGGTCATATAACCCATTCCGAATGTGATACGTCGTATATGGATAGCATTTGAAGACCGGTGTTGAAGACCGGATATTTTTGAAAACGGAAGGATTACCGTCGAGTTACTCTGCATCGGCTGATCCCCGATATAGAGGTTTTATCACCCTTAGTGACGGGAAGTCCGGACGTGATTGGAAATTATCCGGATTTGCAAGGGCTTTGTGAGAAGTGCCTTCGGTTCTGTTCGATCCCGGAACAGACTTGTATGGATTGTATGTCTGACATTACACTTTGAGATATAAAGCCGATTTCTTTCAAATACATTTCTGTTGGTGGCGGAGAATTTATTCTCTTAGCTTAACACCCTTCTCTGAGACGTACGAGCTCAGAGGTTATGTAGTTGAAATTTATCAGCGATATATCCCAATTTGGTAATGTGGCATGCTGAGTGTTGCTGTGAAATGATCGTTGATTGATCATTTGCGATATGATCATTTGTTTGATCTTATATCTTTGTGATCATCTCTTTGATCATTTGTTTGACCCGAAGCATGGCTTTGTAGAAAGCGTAGCTTTGTGGACGAGACTTCGTCGAGCCTCACACCCCGGAAATGGTCAAAACAGGAAGGATGCAGCAAGGTTCTAGGGAGTAGCGCCCCTTAGTGTATGTCATTCCTTCTGGATAAAGGTGGTATCATGGTATGGAGCCCAGATACTTAACCTCTGTGGTTGCTGCAAAATTTATTTCTTTGTGGTTGTTGCGAATCGGGGATCCTCGGGAAGATCGGTGACGATCGGGGGATGACATATGCGTGTCAGTAGTTACCTATTTTTGCAGAGGTAACCCGGCCTTGTGTTGGCAGAGATCCGGTTAGGTTCTCGGGTCGTCTATTCCAGGGACGTACCCATCGTGGAGAGGAAGTTCCTTAGCCTGACCATTTGTTGGAAATCCAAAGAAACAATACGTGACATGTACGGTTTTAGTTGTATTACCTGCTATGGAATGTGGCGGTAACCTGCTATTGAACATGGTAGCTATAATAGGCATACGATACTGGTCGTATGTTGGCTAAGATTAATATTATACTTTCGAGATGTTTCTACACTATGCACTAATAATAATATCAAAAATGATTTGATTTTGCGTAGTAAGCATCTTTGACTATCATAAGAAGCAATCTCCTCCAATTCTGCATTTGCATTGTGTGTGTGGTGGGAGGTCTTATGGTAGTTTCATTTTCCAAAAGCATTGCGGATTTCAATGTTTAAAACCTTTTGTTGTTGTTTAAAGATAAACTGTTTTTGTTGCTCACACCAGTCCCATGACTGACTCGGAGTTTATTGTTCCTTTCCTAAACTCTGGGTGCTCATAATTTTCCACACGAGCAGTCTAGAGTTGGGTTTCTTTTCAGATATTCAGGTTTAGTAGATTATCTGGAACTAGTTCATTCATCGGAGTTGCTTATCTTGGAGTTGTGGATTCATTCTTGTCTGAAGATCATTTTGGAGTTATCATTTCTATTGATATTGTTCCGCTGCTGTTGTTATCTATTTTTCTTTTCCGCTGCTATTTGTTGTATCATATCTCTGATGTATATTGATATTCTTTTTAGCATTCTGTTGTATCAGATATTGTATCAAAGCTGTATATCAATGTATTATTCTTTTCTTCCGCTGTGTTATTTACTTAATTGTGTTATAGCTCCGGCGAATCGGATTTGAACGGTCGAATCTGCGGCATTCTAGTACAATGTGAAGTACGGATGTTGATTTTCGAGCGGGCAAAACCCGAACAGTCACATTGAGTCTCTATATCAACATCTTTAACTCTTCAATCTTTACTTGATACTGTACAGTCTTCTTATGTCAACACCTATTTAATATCCCACACTATATATTTTATATATCTTAATAAAACATTAGTATTTATATTTTATATGATTTCTTAAAGTTGTCATCAAAACTAAATCCTTAGGTACTAACAATTACCATATGTGCTATGTTATCTACTATATTGCAATTCACTTACATAATTAGTAAATTGAGCGAGCGTCAAATCCGATTTAAGATCATAAATGATAGTTAAGAGTATTCTTAAGTATTTAAGAAATATTAGAGAACTGTTTATGGAGACAACAAACATCTTATGAAGGAGTATTCAGATTTGAACATCCAAAGTGATATCAAGCACAATATGTCAATCCTAAATTCACGTTCAATCTTTATTAAGGAGCTTTAAGTTAGAATTGTTCCAAAGAGATATTGTGGCTGATTCAACCAATAGGCTATGTACATTGCCTTGAATAAGTGCCACAATAAAAGTAATGTGTACATGCATAAATGCATAAATTTATGACTGAGCTAGGGTTGATTCCAAACGTTGATAATCCATGGCATTGTTGTATGATAACAATATCATGATTCAGATCACAAAAGAACCTAAAGCCTATAAGAAGTTAAGAAAAATATTTCGAATGTTTCACATGATAAAGGCAGTTTATTAGCACTAAAAAGGTGTTTATTGATAGAGTAGATAATAAAACAATATAGTATATCTGTTCACTATGGGACTAGCTAGATCAATTCTAGGAAAGTCGATCGAAGTAATGGGATTAAGATTCTATAATTGACCTCAAGTGCAAGTGGGAGGTTGATAGAGTTAAATGTATGCCTAATTATATATATATATATATCCGTAATCAATCCTATTCATAATAAAAATGTTTGTTTTCCATTATATACTTAATGTATAGTGATATAGTTAATTAAGTAGTTAATTTAAGTATATTAGTTAGAAAATCCTTAAGTAATATGTTGTGTGGTAATAATTAAAAATAGTTGTAATCATGAGAAAATTTCTACAATATAGAACAACGTATTATTTTGAATGTTCATGGCCGATATGTTTTGAGAAATGATATCGATACATCCGTTGAGATGAGAGTATGTAAAGCTTTTAAAATGTTGGTAAGTGTTTTACTCATGGTTGTTATGAGGCACCCAAGGGTTTAGATAACTATGGAATACTCATCCAAGAGTTTTATATCGATTAATAACAATTAGGTTAAACAGAAAATCTCAAAGTGACGATATTACACGATTATCTCGACTTGAGGATATTGTTGAACTTTAATGTGAACGTAATACTTTGATTATAGTTGAATCATGGCATGGCAACCATCGAGCGGTTATAGTTAGGGTATGCATTGAAGCATTGGAAGTGAAACATTATTAAGTAGAGAATTCTCCTCCTTGGTTGTGTTGGATCTAGGCCAGCATGCAATGGGGTAAATGGGTAAATTTCGGAAAAATTATTCCATTTAGATCTTACTAGGCCTATAAAGTCTAAATTGATTTATATCTAATTTAAGTTAAATTTTCAATAAAATCAATATTTTATTTTATTTGTAAATAATTTTTTATTTTAACGCTATATATAATATAATTTAACAAGCGTATCATATACACATGTGTGTATGTGCACGTGCAACATATACAGTATACATGGTTTAACATGCTCATGTATAAGTGTTGGAATTTACATCGCAATGAACACGCTAGCCCCTCCATATACATATGTGTTGTTTAATATACATGTATATAATTGACATTATGAAAGTATTCTAAATAAAATAATATTTATATAATGTGTATATATATACAATTGACATTATGAAAGTATTATAAATATTAATATAAATAATTTTGAATTTAAATTCAAGTTAAAATTCAAATTTTAAATGTCAAATCAAGATCTGTATAATAATATATATATATATATATATTTCATATTAAAATCAATATTTTAATTTTAAATAAATATATATTATGTATATTTCAAAAATAAATTTTTAAATATATATACGTATGTATGTATATAAATTAATATTTTGCAAATATATATATGTAATAAATATAAATATATATAAACAAGTTTTAATGTGAAATAATTAAATACACACACACATATACACGACCTTAATAATATATCAAAAATATTTGTTAACTAACAAAGGCTTGCGGTTTAAAATAGTTTTTTAACTAAAGATTTCCATACAGAAATCATAAAAAAAATTATATTTTTCTATTACGAAAAATATTCTAAAACATATGCCTAATGTTTATTAATTATTTATAGGCGTAGCTTATTATATATATATATGTGTGTGTCTGTGTGTGTGTGTGCGTGGGTGTGTGTGTACTTACTTTATATAGATTATGTATAATATTAAAATATATTATATACATATAATATATATATATATATATATTTAACTTCGAAAACCAGAATGTATAAATATATAACAAAATTTAAATATATTTTATATGAATATGTTTGTATTTTAAATCTATTTTTTGTACTATTTATATTCGGAATTTTTTTAAAAATGGCTGTGAACTAAATGTTCATATATGCATAATTATTTTTACATAATGCATACATATATATTATCATCCAATGTTGACAGCATAGACATATGTGGATTCGTGATATTCATATACTATGTAAGCACATATATGGCATAAATTTTACACACACACACACACAGAAATGTAAATAAAAGATTTACCTTTACCTTCACTAAAGCCTAGTTGTGACACTTCGAAATGTTGAATCAAATATCTCCTTGAATCATTATCTAGAATCCATAATGAGCTACTAATCTGAATGCAGTAACCATCGATCCACTACTTGTATTTAAATTGTGTTTTAAAACCTTGAAAATTGAGGAGTAATGGAAAAGGAGAGGCCGGCCAGATTTGGTCTAGACGGAGGAAAAATCAAGAGCTCTAAATTAGGGTTTTGAGGTGTTTAAATAGTAGAGATTCAAAGGAGTAAAAATGGGATCCAGATCTACATTCTTCTCTTATTATTTCCTACCCTTTTGAATCATTATTCAAACCCACTCCAACCCTTTTGGCCAGCCACTATATGTCCATATTTGGACCCTAAAATTGCTTCAAGCCCGATCAATAAAAAATGCATTTAAATCTAATTCAAATGCTCATCAATATCATATAGCGATACATGTGTATATAACTTTTATATGTGCACTATTTTAATACTAATCAAAACAAATCAAATAAAATTTTATAATTAGTATTTCATAAATATTCATTAATTTAATTAATTTATAAAAATTATAATTAATTAAATCTGGTTGTGGTAAGAGTATTCAACTTTTCAGTTATGTGACTCTTAAGCGTAAATTAAGTCAGCCATTAATATTGGACAATTCGAATATTAATGTTCACACGTCACCTTAGCTAGTAGTTTGACATTATGGCCAAATTTATTGCTTGTATAGCTTCGGTAAAATTTAATTTACTTATTTTAGCGTTACACGGTAGTGACAATTTTTTGCATGAAATCTCTTCGTCAAAATTATATCATATTAATACTTATGGAATTAGGTAATGGTAAAAATTCCAATATTGTCCATATTCAACTTTATAGTCCAAACATAAAGTCCTTGGTTCAATAATAACAATTATTATTAACCGAAAAACTTTGGTTAGAGATTTTGACTTTTAGTTGACTTCAATCGACCATGATACTAACCTCATATAATTGAGGAGACGAATCCTTCATTGAATAAATGTTTCACTTCCAATGCTTTCACTCGACCCAAACATAGTAGGTCAATGGTCACCGTGCCACGATTTAACTATAATCAAACCGGAGTTTCTACATAGACTTAATTGTATTCTCAAGTCAAGAATTGTGTAATATTGTCACATCGATATTTTATATTTGACCTTAGTTATATTAACCAATGGAAAACTATCGAATGAGTCATTCCATAGTTATCCAATAACTATCAGTATGTAACCCCTTGGTGCCCCATTAGTCATGAGTAATACGCTGCCCAACCTTTGGAGAGCGTTACGCACCCTAGTCTCAATGGATGCATCGAAATCCGGTCTCGATATATTTTGACTAGGAATATTTAAAATGGTGTGTTTATGATATACATTGTGATAAAATACCCATGATTAAAACAATTGTAATTACTATCACAAACACACCATTTATGGATTTTCTATTAAAATACTTAAATTACTTAATTAATTAATCGAAACATATTACAATAAGTATATAACAGAAAGAAAACACCTTTTATTTCTAATGAGATTTACTATATAGTTAGTAACTTATAATAAATTATAGAATTGCCCCAAGGACGTACCCCTAACTCTACCAAGTTATATGAGGTTAGTATCACGGTCAGTTATAGTCAACCCAAAGTCAGAATCTTTGGCCTGAGTAGTACGATTAATAATAAATGTTATTATTGAACCAAGGATTTTATTTATGGACTAACCAAGCTGAATATGGATAATATTGAAATTTTGACCAAAACCAAACTCCATACTTCCTAAAGTGATATCAAAGAGAACATGTGTAAATAATTGTTACTAAAGGTACCACTTAAATATTAGATTTTATCGATGAGTTCTGTAAGCGACGAATCAAGTCAAACTATCACACCATTAGCTAAGTGGTGTGTGAACATTAGTATTTGAATTGTTCTAATATTAATAACTGGCTAAATTCACATATATGAGTCACACAATCCAGTATATTCAGTCTCCTAAACAGTGCATGATTTAATTGATTTATAATAGTCATAAATTAATAAAATTAATTAATATTTGAGAAATATTAATTATTGTTGCATCTCTTAGATGGGGAGTACTTAATAAAATGGAGTAGTCTCCAAAAATGCTTAGGGTGTTATAAGCAATTAATTAAGAATGTATATAAAACTTATATATGTACGTATCGGTACATGATATTGATATTGTTAGGGCAAAATTTAGGCTCTTTATGTTTCAAGCTATTGAACCAAGCAAAGTGAAGGAAGTGTGGTCGATGTGTATTCTATAGTCTCAAGTGCTTGTTCAAGTTCAAAAGTTATATTCTCAAAGTAATGAAGTAATCACATACATGAGTTGCAAACCCAAAATATTCAATTATTCAAATTATCCAAAGTACAAGTCCTTCATTTCAAAGTTCTTAATTTAGTTTGCCCTAGCGGCAATGAATCCCCAATTTGGAACTCACTTTACAATGTTGAAAGAAAAATGAAAAATGAAGGAGAAGGAGATCTAGAAGATCGGCCCTCTTTTAAATGGGGGTACATGCTTATTTATAGAGAACATGAGCATTTGGATTCTTGATACATGGCAACATGATAAAATAGCTTTATAAAATTAAGCTTTATGAAATTCTTCACGATGACTTCAACGTTTCATATCACGATACCTTAAGGAATGCTACACGATGGCTTCAATGCTTGATTTCACGATAGCTTCATCAGATAGATTAAGATGGTTTCTGCATTTCATGTTCAAATTCACCATACATCGATTACTTCATTATACACACTGTCATTTATCATTCCGCGATGGATCTTAAGGATCATGTCGCAATGGCTTCGATCTACTACACAATAATTCTAAAACATTTCCCTTTCACTGCTTCATTTTCATTCATGATACTTATTAGGGTTGCTCCTCAATGGCTTTTGTTCATCATCCCACGAGAGCCTTTATTATTTCCACTATCTCACAATAGCTCTAATATTTATCCTATGATAGCTCTTATGCATATCCCATGAGGGCTCTTGTTCGTTGTCACATGAGAGCCTTTGTTGGTGCCATTATCCCATAAGTGCTCTTATACATATCCCACGATAGCTCTTGTTCATGTTCAATGATAGCCTTCACTATTGTTGTTAACCCACTGTGCTCTTGTGCATATCTTATGAAAGCTTCCTACGTTGACTAATAAATTTGGGTATAACACTTGGCCCCCCATCTTGCAATGTTTCTTTACACTTTAGTGTAAAATAAATCTTCCTATCTCTTGATTTGTTCATCTTAGCCATTCATCCTTATCGTGCACGATCAAACGTTCTTCGTTATTTTCTTTTCTATTATGAATAATGTGCTTGCTCTTGTCTTTTTCCTTTTCCAGTTTTGCACGAGAGGAATCGATTTGATCTCATTGCTCGAAATTTAAATTCTTCACATGAACACCATGCTTGGGCTTAACGCTAGAAAGCTCTGTTTACATACGAAAGTTATGCTCAAGCTTGACATACGAAGGCTCTGTTTCATATTCTACATGCGAAAGTCATGCTTAGATTTAACACCCGAAAGCTTATGTTTTAGACTTTATGCACGAAATCCATACTCAGGTTTAACATGTGAAAGCTCTTGTTTTAAACTTTACATATCAAAGCTACGCTTAGGTTTGACACATGAAAACTCTGTTTCGTACTTTACTGACAAAAGTCACTTTTTTGGTTTAAACACGAAAGCTTTGTTTTAACTTCTTCACACGAAAACAAACTCTACACCCAAAAGCCTCATCCATGCTTAACACATGCAGTATTTGGGTTTCACTATTGTTTCCTACAATATTTAACTTTTTGCTACTTTTTGTTCACCACTTGATGACCTAATTTATAACGCTTTAATGTTCTCATGGTATCCTTTTACTCAATGACTTTAGACTCGAAAGTTAATCTTGATGATTTATGACAATTCGTTATACATCAACTTCATGTTCATATATTCCATTATATACATGATAAATTAACTTAAAATGGGTTACATCTCGAAATCTACTTGTATATATTCTTAGTCGTTTATCGTACTATTTCTCCATGTTTTAATAAAGGAAATTTTCTTTATTATTTTCAGTGCATGATAGCTTATCACTCAAGCACTATTCATTCATTTAAATTTGTTATAAATTAAATTCATACATTTGGGCTTAACGTTTACTTTGTTATAATTTAATATTAGAAAATTATCTTCTTTGGCCATTATTGAATTATATATGTATTGGCATATGCATGTAGCTTATTAGCCCCTATATAGTTTTTATACATAAGAGAAGTTGATATCAACATATACAAGAAGGGTGGACGTGTTGCTATAGTTTAATATCTATGTAAACTAAATCTGACTTCTAGAAATATCATAATATTCTTATATGTATTCATACTATTCTATTCTCTTACATCTCGCTCATCTCTTTAAAGTTCCTATTTATAATGTTCTTTCTTTGTTAATTAGGCCCAATTTCATACTTGAAATCTAATCATTGTAGGTACAGTTGTCGAAGGTAAAAAGGACACTCCTAAAGGAATAACCAAATCTCCCAAATCTCTTAAGGTTAAAGATTTTTTTGAGGAGAAGATCTATACTTCTCGCCAATCCTATTTCACGACTCAAGAGGATGTCGATTCTGTTCTACATTATTTTAACATATCAGGGATAGAAGCTTGGGCTCCAGGCCTAGATGATAAAATGAACTCTCCTCCAGAATTGTTTTTTGCATTCACTCTTCGTCATATCTATCATTCATGTTATTTACCCTTCAACCCAATCATTTTCCATGTTTTATCTTATCTTAAGATTGCTCCTATCTAACTAAATCCCAATTCCTATAGCTATATCAACTCTTTGTTTACTATTTAAGGAGCTTAAATTGGAAGATTTGTCTCCCTCTATCTATGCTCTCTTGTTATCCTTCAAAAGATGAAGCACCAACTTGAAGGTTCCATTTATTATCTTAGTTCTATGGGTAGTAGAGTAATCTCTGATTTTGTCAATAGGCCTAACGACTGGAGCTGTCAATTTTTGTTCGTTAAATGTTATTCTCTAGACACTACCTAAAAAATTTCTTTTCCTGGTAAATGACCCTGCTTTATTTATTTTTTGATTAATTGTCGCTTACATCAGGCTTATTGATTCTTATTGAGTTATTATTGATGGTGATCGTCGGCTACCACTTTGAAGAACATAGATCCAAAGATTTTGGCTAAGGTTAATCGCTTTTGGTGATGCCTTAGAATTCTCTAGAAGCCAATTACGACTCCAGATTGAGGAAAAGTTGAGAAAATACTCTTTGATTCAACCATCTCATCATGTCTTGGGCAAACCTCGATAATGAAGAAAAAGAAAATTTGTACGACAACCCTTGTTGTAGTTTAGCTTGATGTTTTCTCTATGTACTCTTCGATGCAGCGCTCAACCGTTGGCAGTCCTAGATATTCTCTAGGTTTCGTCCCTTACCTTTTCCTCTCTTTATATAAAATGAATTTCCCTAAGACTTCCTATTTCATGAAAAGATCTTCCCGAAGCATCTGGTTGGCATGAGTGCTTTATCATCTAGAAAAGATCCTTCTGATTTGCCTGCTCCTCCAAAAGATGCTGAGAAGTCTGTGCCACCAAAAACATTTTCACCATCTATTGTTTCCACAGCAGAAGATGCTTTAGCACTGGATAGATCAAAGAAACGAAAAGGTTCTAGTGCCGAGCTTGTTTCCATAAGGCTCCTTTCAAAAAGCCTAAAGAAGTCAAGCTCGCTACATCTCTACCCATAGTTTCTACTTCCAACATCATCACTACTGTGATTACTCTTTAAACCCAAGATTCCACCATTGATACTTCATGTCCTTCTCTTCATAAGTCTATAGCTTCCTTACAATAAACCTTGAGGCTTAATTCTCCTTCTTTTGAGGATATTCCATCTCTACATTATTATGGCATAAGGTCTCCCTCTAACACAGACTTCGTGGAATGGCTCACAAGCATCCTTTGCTCTCTAGTTTTTACTTCTTCGTGACCCTTAGAAGATTCTCCCTCTCCTCTTTCTAAGGAAACTTAGGTTTGGCTCATACAACATCTTATTCAGGTATGGATTCTTCTTCCATTTTTTCCTTTTAATATGTATACTAAAAGCTTACTCTCTTTTTATTAACCTTGTGGCACGATTATTTTCAGATTGAGCAACATTTATCTAATTTTTAGCAATCATCCTTGCTTTCTTCCTAAAATATGTCCTCCTTACACGAAATGAACTCCTCATTGTCCGCAAAGGTGATGACTTTTAAAGCCCAGCTTCGTGATCTCTAATCTAACAACGAGTTGCTTTCTTTTAAGAATGAGTCCGAAAAGAAAAGATCTCACGATCTGATGGAGCAGCTAAAAACCATGGAGGATAAGTTTTCCCAAGTTCAGAAAGAGGTTTCTGAGCTCCAAACAATCTCGGCTTAAGTCCCAACCTTGGAGAAGAATTTGGACAGGAAAGATCTTATTGTTGACAAACCAAAGTCATCCTTGCATATTATAAAGTCTAAGGTCTCTTCTTTTCTGAGTGATTCTCTTCCACTATGGAAGGAGCAGTGTGCTGAAGCGATTCTATTCACCATTTATAAGGAGAATGTTGAACAATGTCTAAGTTTGGACTTTCCTTCATTCAGCAATGCATAAATAAATTACAAATGGATGTTCGACATTCTTGTAGATCACATTCTTGGAGACTATTCTGAATATGAGGATGAAGTTATTATCAATCCTGCCAAGTCTTTGGCTCTTGATGATATCCCATCAGACAATTATGATGAAGAATCATAGAATGATGAAGCGGATGATAGAGACGATGACAATGATAACAATGACGAAGATGGTGGCATTGGCGGCCCTACTCGAGATAACTCACCAAGAGGGAATGGAAACAATAATTTAAGCCAAGGTGGACCCAGAACCTTTAAAGGTCCAAGTTATACTCCTAATCCTCCCTCTTTTGGTGCTATAAAGAACCGAACAAAGATCCTTCTTCTACACCTCTTCCCGACAAGCCAGTGCATGTTGAATCAAGCAAGTTACGCGAGTCTCCTTTTAATCCCTATGTTCGATCCCTTTGGCCAAACTTTACAGCAACTCCCCCACGGGTATCTTACATTCGTTTGTTTGCCACCCGCTTCATGTGTGTGTGTGTGCACATATAGCCGGTAGTTTTTTTAATACATATTAATTATCAGCGTAGAAGAGCAAATAGAAATTACTTAGATAATATATTAAACAAAAAGAAAGAGGAAACTTTAAGACTTAACCGAGAAGGAGAAAAGCTATGCAAGGACTTAGAATTGAATAAGAGATACATGCGACTTATAAAATGTCTTAAGTATTTTGAGGATTTCAAGAATAAAAAGGTCGCGCCTCTTCTTTAGAAATCACGCTTTCACCAGGACAACTTTTGCAAGAAAAATGAAACATTGACCATGCTCTTTTGGATGTTGATTTAGGATAAAGCCAAACTGGTAGAGTGTTTATATATTGTATATACTCAATTTTCCATTACCGACTTTTAGATGGTTGTGGGAGATTAATTAGATGCTTTAATAAGAGATACTTGGATTTACATGGATCTGACCCTCACCCAAGGGAGTGTTGGAATTTGCCCAAGGTTCCTACCGCGCCTTTAACTATTAATATCAGGATAGATCTTTTACCCAGTATTACAAAGAATCCATTCTTTGTGAACCCCTGTAATGTTGTAAATTTATTATCCTTCATTTTTAAGTTGAAATTATAATGATTTTGTGGACTTTGTATTTTAACATAATCATCAATTAATGTGAAGGCTTCAAAATTTGTTCCTAGTTATTCCTCATCCCCCATGTCAAGAGATAATTTAAGTAAATTGGTCAGACTAAAAAGGAATTTAAAGAAATTACTCCTTGATTAATAAGTCTCGCCTATCAAAATACTGCTTCCTTTGTGATTTCCATCACGTGTATACTCAATTTCCAAATTCAAACTTCTCTTTCTTAGGAGACTATAAAGACCAATTCCTATATAACATATGAACCAACTACGCCAAGTTATTGTGCGGTAGACTTAGCTCTCCTCCTAAAGAATGAGACTATCATTGGTTGCCCCCGGTGAACAACCCTTTTGGCATTGAAGCACCTTTTAGCACTACATTTCCCATCTTGCCCTCCTCCTATCAGCATATTCAAGAAGACATTTCCTAGCCTAGGAACTAGTTATATTGTAATTCTTATGACTATTGTCATCAACAATGTAATGGTTCTTGTTGTTTCCTATTTATCAACGAAAAGTTTACAATTATTCGTATTTCTTCATTTTCTTTTACCAAAAGTTCATTACTGTTCGTTTTCTCATTAGGGTGAAGAATTACCTTTGTCTTTGGATGATTCTAATCTTAACCAATGTCTTGAGAACATTCAAGCTAGGCTAACGGCAACCTTGAAAGATCGATCTTCCTATTCTCTCGTTGATTCAAAATCAATTGACAATACAAAAGCTAACGAATGGTATGAAAAGCATCTCTACATGAGATCTATCTTAAAGACTGGTATGAAAATTATCTTTATATGAGATCTATCTTAAAGACTTCTTAAGAGATAGCAAAGGATCTTAAAAAGGAAGTCTCGTCAAAGGATGAACGAGATCGCGAGGTTGATGAAAAAGTTCAACTCATGCTCCAATCCCTAATTACAATTAGATTACAATGCAAAAATTGGTTAGTTGAACCAATGCATTTTTGATTTGGAAATTGACGTGATGAAATATAAGAATGAATGTCAGTCTTTTGAAGTCATATTTATCGAGGGTGAAAAAGGACTACCTACTCCTACTCAAACCGAACCCCCTAGGAAGGCATCTTTGCGCAGCTTTTCTTGCCTTAGGGGAATTCGAAGCATGGGTATCTAACTCTTCTTTTAAAAATGAATCTAGTAAATTTGCATGGTTAAGTAGAACCTTCAAGTTAGAGTGTAATCAAAAAGTAAAGGTCTATTAGAACAAGAAGTTTAATAAAACTTTATCAAAACTCAAATAAGAGGTCGAGACTCTAGAACGCCGAATTAATGAGCTTTCACTAACGATCAAAGCACTTGAAGATGATAAAAATAGGTTATCTCATAAAGTCTCCCAATTTAAAAGTGCTAAAACTTATGAGGAAGCACTATTAGTTCAAATCGACTCCATTGATTCGCTCAATATAATTCATCACAAGGAGAAGAAAATGAAGAAATACCTTCTCGTTGTTATTCAACGTATCATTGACCCTCTGTTGCATTGGAAACATTGATAGATAAGGTAAAAGAGCTTAAAGATCAACTAGAATTAACATGGTTTTATTCTACAAGGGTTTCTCAACTTCATTTTCTTATTGACTATTTAATTAAGGTCATAGTGGCTTTTAACTTGAAAATTGACTTCACATTTTTAGGCATGGAAAGAAATAGTAGATTGAGGAAGGCAATTGCCTCTAGCTATCAACAGTTTCAACACTTCTTCCGGTATGGATGTTCTGACATCTTAAAGGAGATCGGGTGGCCTCTGATTTTATATAAGAATGCAGGTTTGACCAGCGAGCAACATCTTTGCACCTTAGATGTTAACAAAAAAGGAAAGGAGTTTATTTATCAACACCATTCTTTTCCCATCCTCCAGGGCCATGAATTTAGAAGAGAACATTTTATTGTGAAAGGAAGTTTTTGTATAACATCATTGTGTAATGCGAAATGTTGTGAGATATTGTATAATATCGTTGTATGTAATCATTTAATGTTATTGCATAGTATAATTGAATTGCTTCCTTTTGCTCACCATCATAGTTTCTATGTTTTATAAATACTTTGACTAGCTTTGGATGATTGACTATTGAACCTGTCTCCTTTTTTAAGGCCCAAAGGCTTGCTTTGATCTTCACTTTTTAGATAGATGCCTTGACCCAAAGTCTTTTTATCCATTTTCCTTGGATGGGTGCTTTGGCCAGGCCTGACGACGAGACCAAAGGCTTAATTGACCATCACTCTTTGCATGAGTCCTCCAACTAGGCCTTGCGGAGGGACCGAATGCTTTTTGTCCATCTCCCTTGGATGGATGCTTTGGACGGACCCGGTGGTGGGATCAAAGGCTTAATTGATCGTCACTCTTTAGATGGGTGCTCCGGTCAGGCATTGCAGAGGAACCAAAGTCTTTTCATCCATCTCCATTGGATAGATGCTTTGGCTAGGCCCAGCGGTGGGATCAAAGGCTTTTTGTCCATCTCCCATGGATGGGTGCTTTGGCCAGGCCCAACGGCGGGAACAAAGGCTTAATTGACCATCACTCTTTGTATGGGTGCTCCAGCCAGGCCTTGTGGCAATATCGAAGGCTTTTTTTCTATCTCCCTTGGAGGGGTGTTTTGGCCAGGATCAACTGCGGGACCAAAAGATTGATTGACCATCACTCTTTGGGTGGGTGCTCTGGCCAGGCTTTATGGAGGGACCAAAGGCTTTTCGACCATCTCTCATGGATGGATGCTTTGACCAGGCCCAACGGTAGGACGAAATGCTTTTTTGACCATCACTCTTTGGATGGGTGCTCCGGCCAGGGCTTGCAGTAGGACCTAAGGCTTTTTGATCATCTCCCTTGGAAGGGTGCTTTGGCCAGGCCCTGTGGTAGAACCAAAGTTTTTCATAGTCCACTAAAGCCCTCTTTTTTTTAAAGATATAATTTTGATTATTGTTGCCCTTTATACATGGTTTTTGCTCACTTTTCATTTAGCTCCTTGAACATTGAGATTCAACAAACTCTTGTAGATCTCCTTTTCTTATGTAGCATTTGATAACTCCCAACGAAGCTCGACCATCATTAGTGCGATGTCCATTAGCTTTATGATAGTGGCAATATGCTCTTCCCTTATATCTCTCTTCTTTTCTTGAATTTTTCTTGGAGATCCAGTAGTTTAACCTTTCCTTGGTACGGAAATACACTTCTTCTTGAGAAATGAGAAGAGGTGTGGCAATTTTTCGTTTTGGTCCTCTTGCTATAGGATTCCCTTGTTCATCTCTATACTTTTTTTGGATACTTTGAACTCTTAAGTCCTTTTAAGATTTCCATTTCCTTAGTTGAAAGGTCCCTTTTTTAAAAGTCAAATCAAGATCTTTCTATTTCTAAGTAAATTCTTCAAAATCACGGTTCAATTTAGTTTCAAAAATAGTTCCTCGTGCTTGAAATTGGATGCTTTGTCTGGTTTGTGAAAATGGGTCTTTTCTAGGTTTTGCATTATTCATATATCTGGGATTTGGTCTTACCGATATTAGTTTATTGGCCAAGGCATAAACTGGTTTTCTTCCCATATAAAAGGGATTTAGACTCCTTTTGTTTGGACTATACTGAGCCACCCTTTTCCTTTCCTCAAAAGTTTGAAGAGCTAGTCTTCTAAAGTTCAATTCTTGTTCCATGTTAAATTGTCGATCGGTTTGTGGATAAGATAAGGGGTTCAAATGTTGTTTAGTGGAACCTTGTTGAGATCTAATTACCATAGCAAAATTTCAACTAAGTTATTTCTAACTTTGTGCTTCAAGGGGATAGGTAGATGAAGAAGAAGAAAGAGTCCTCGAGTTCAACTCTCAATGAAAGCACCAATTAATGTTCAGGCAAAAGTTGGGTTCTATATGTTTCGAGCTATCGATCCAAGTAAAGTGAAAAAAGTGTGGTCAATATATATTCCATAATCTCAAGTGCTTGTTCAAAATCAGAACTCATATGTTCAAGGTAATGAAGTAATCATATACATAGTCAGAAGCCCAAAGTAGTCAATTATGCAAATTATCCAACGTTCAAGTCCTCAATTACAAAGTTCTCAATTCATTTTGCCCTAGCGGCTACGAATCCCCAAATTAGAGCTCACTTTACAATGTTTAAAGATAAAAGAAAAATGAAGGAGAAGGAGTTCTAGAAGATCGGCCCTTTTTAGATGGGGGTACATGCTTATTTATAGAGAACATAAGTCGTTTGATTCTTGATACACAGTATCTCGATAAAAGTAGACGGTTGTGAACTGCTGGCATGACACATGTTAGAAATGATATATTGCACATCTTCCCTTGGTTTAGTGGCTTGACTCATCATCTCACAATAACTCAATCTTATTGTCCTTCAATAATTGGATGTGTCATTACACAAGGCTTCAATTCGTTACCCCATGATTGCTCGACTGCTAATGCATGATGGATTTACTTCATCATCCATGATAACTTCAGGAACCATTACTTGATGGCCTTAATTCCCTCATCTCAATCAATAGCTTTGTAAAATTCTTCATAATGACTTCAATGTTTCATATCACAATAGCTTTATGAAATGCTACACGATGGCTTCAGTGCTTGATTTCACGATAGCTTCATGGGTTAGATCATGATGAGATCTACATTTCATGTTCAAATTCATCATACATTGTTTATTTGATCATTTCCCTTTCGTAGTGCCATTGATTATTCCACGATGGCTCTTAAGGATCTGCCATGATCGCACTGAACTACTACACAACAATTCTAAATCACTTCCCTTTCATTACTTCATTTTCATTCATGATGCTTACTGAGGTCGCTCCTCAATGGCTTTTGTTCATCATCCTAAAAGAACCTTTATTATTAACATTATCCCGCTTATGCATATCCCACGAGGGCTCTTGTTCATCGTCACACAAGAGCCTTTGTTGCTGCCGTTATCCTACGAATGCTCTTATACATATCACACGATAGCTCTTGTTCATGTCCCACGATAGCCTTTATCATTACTGTTAACCCACGAGAGCTCTTGTACATGTCTCACGAAAGCTTCATGCAATGACTAATACATTTAGGGCATAATATATGTATATATATATATAGGATTTAAATTATATAAATTACTACTGGGTTTGTTAGGTATTTTGGTCCATCTTAAACCCGGCATATGGTTGACCAAATAAAGGGATAAAGGATGGACTTTTGAGTTTGAATTGGTAAAAGAGAAACATGCGGATATTTTCTCTAGATCTCACCATAAATTAATACCTTATTCTCCACTTTTTCGCTACACATTTTGCTTGACTCCTCCCTTGTCTTGGCCGCAAATATCATCTCTCAAACCCCCTCTTTTCAATTCCATTCACATTAATTCAAGTGATATAATTAGATCGGGTGTTGGCATGCCATTTTTTTGCACCCGTGGATGTAGATATGAGAGATACGGAAGAAAGTCTAGATCAACGTGTGAATCTATAACACATCTTAAGGTAAATTTTATTTTATATATTACACTGTGATCATTGTATGTCATGCTAATATTATCTCCTTTCATGTATGTTGGTGCTTATCCCTTTTAAACATCTATATCATATTTAATGTTTAATTTCTTTACATCACCCTAAAGATTGCAGTATATATTTGATTTTTTTAATGTTTGTGTGTTTATATATGTTTCAACTATAAAAAAAACTTATTTAAATTAGTTTTAAATGTTAAATGCTAATTTATTTAATTGTAAAACATTATTTATTAATTAAATAATTTATATGTAAATTAAACTAAATAAATAAACATATATATATATATTTGGTTATAAAATATTTTAAAAAAAATTGGTCTCGACCGAATAAAAAAATATATTTTAATATATATATATATATACACAAATTTAATTTATATTGCATGATGTAGACGTGGAAACCAATTTGGCCAGTATTGCTATTACTACGACCGTTTGGAGTATTTGGAAGGAGCGAAATCGTCGAGTTTTTCAGAATACACAGAGAAATCATAAAGAGGTCAGCAAACTTGTGAGAAATGACATGCAATTGGTACGAAGGAGAATCAAGGATTGGACAGATACCTCGTGGGAACTAGGTGAAGCTCGAATTGCAGGAGAGGATCAGAATCGAGCATCGGAAGAAATCCTAGGTACGAGCTACTATCGGCCGCCATGAATCTGAAGACGGAGATGAAGTAATTTTATTTTTGGTAATTTTGAGTTGTAAGATTTTGTCGGATTGTAAGTAACCCTACTCAGTTCAGTTTTTGGGCTTTGTATTGGGTTGTAACTTGGGCTGTAATGCCTTCAATAAAATCTTGCCTATTTACAAAAAAAAAATTATGAATATTATTTACATATATAAAAAATTTGCTCTCAGCATTTGAAAAATAATATCATAATGCCGAAACTTATATGTGTATGTGTGCATACATATGTGTGTGCGCATGCATACACACACATGCATATATATATATATATGTGTGTGTGTGTGTGTGTGTATGTATGTTTTATATATAAATATTTTAATAAAATATAAATGTATATGTATGTATTAAAATAAATTTATTTTTGGCTATTATTTTATATATATATATATATTTATTATTTTAATGTATTACTAGGTCAAATTATAATATTTTGAGAATTTGAATTTGGATCTCAGATCTAGTTTGAATTTAAATCATGTTTACTAAGTCAATTAGATATTTTAATTTCAAATTTGAAAATAAAGACTTGGTCGAAATTTTGTTTAATATTTAAAAACTATATATATATATATGTATATATATACACAATTAAATAAACTTTTTTATTACAATTTATATATGTATATGTATTTTACTATGAAACATTTTAATCCAAGCAATAGACGTATATGTGAGAGCTAAGTATATACGATATAAATCCCAATATTAACTTATGTATAAACTTGACCATACACATTTTTGACATGATGCACATCACATGCACATTTTTATATCTTTTACATCTTAGAATATATAACGATATATTCTAATTATAAAAATATAAATTTATTAATATAGATTAATTATATAAAACAAAAATAATTAAAATAAAAAATAATTTTATTTGAAATAGTTAGATTGAATCTACTGTATATATTAGAGTTCATAGGCCCACTAAGATCCTGTTAGGAGTTTTCTAGAAATTCACTCATTTCGCCCGTTGTAGATCGGGCCAATTCCAACACTCTTCACTTCACCCTGTGCCTGCTCTGCTTTGCCAAGCTTCTTATCGCTCTGTACTCGCAGTGCAATATTTACTACATCATCAAAACTTCTCGTCGTGTTTATCAACAAATAAGTTCTTATTGGCTCCCTCAAACACCTAACAAATTCATCATAAGCGCTTTCAAACATGCTTAGTACCAACCATTTAACTAATTTTGAGTAGATCTTCTCATCGTTAATTGATTGTTCCCCAAAATTTTCCAACAGAAACCAACACTAACACATCTTACTAACCACTGAAATCCAACAAAAGGAAAACATAATAGTACAAAGAACGAACCGTTTTAAATAAATCTTAATATTTGAAATAGCAAACACTTTGTCGTTTTATACCATGATTAGAGCGTACGCACAGACGTGTATGATTTTGTAGATTTTTGCGTGAGCAATCTAAAAAAGGAAAATTTCCTTTGGTGTGATTTTTGATGTGCATCATAACTATTTTATGCACCTTAAGGTTCTTGAAAGGGTTTTCTTACCGAAATTTGATACCACAACTTTCAAGTAAAGAGTAAAATTAGAAAGTTCATATCCGTATTAACTTTTGAAATAAGTAAAACGTCCATTCTAACCATATGTGTATATATATATATATATATATATATAATAAAAATAAAGCCAGTGACTTAAGTTTATTACAACATAGCATGGTATATAAATACTGTTATTTTTAATATACAAATAATATGCATAATTTTATAGAAAAGTCGAAATGAAAATTTGTTTTCATTGTAGAATTTATAAACTTTGTGGTTTCTTAATGAGGTTTACATACCACATGTAAAAAATTAGGCGAAAATGCATATAATTACTAGTATTTACACTTTAATTTTCACATTGCACGTACGCACAGACACATATATATGCGTGTGCGCATCGGTAAATTTTTAATGAAATATATGACTAATGGGTCCTTTTGATGATGATAACGAAATATCCAAATTTTCAAATCCATGATAAACATATGTTATTTCAATATGTCAACAAAATTCTATCAAAATACGTTGGTGGCTATTAAACTTTTAACTTGATAGTGAAAATAAATTCTAAACTATTTAGATTTCAAAATGTGAGATTAGTGCAAATACTTGCATCATTTTTACGTAGCGCTGTTTATTGCAGACATTTGTATTTTTTACATAAAATAGCGAATAGCTGCAATGATAAAAATTTATCAAAATATATGTAGGTTGTTGAAAAAATATAAAATATACAATTTGATGATGAAAACCAAAATTTCAAATGATTCACTTTTTTATGTTTGAATCAACATGGATGCAAGTTTATAGAAGTGAGACTACACGAAAATGAAGACCGTATTAAGATAATTTAGCACATTTTGTTCATTATTTTTTATTTTGTTCATAATTTATCACCATCGGTAAGAATCCCTATTGTCACAAAAAATACAACAACAAATTAACCAGCCCATGGACCTAGCAAAAGTGCTATACATCTGTTCGAAGCCCACGGCAACAACTTGACCAGCCCAAGTGCCTATCTAAAGATATATAAGCCTGGACAAATTCGTAACTCCTTTCAGCGCCGCCACTTCATATCTTAGGGTTTCGCATCTTCTATTTGGTAAAGAATTTCTTCTCTATCTAAAACATTTTATTGTCATCCGATTCCTACGGAATTTTGATCTTCATCAGTGCAGTGTTATTAGCGGCTTTATTAAACACCAAGATGCAGAACGAAGAAGGGCAGGTTGTAGATCTTTACGTACCAAGGAAATGGTATGATTAATTTGTTTTGATATTTATTGTTTTGTAAATTTATCCATGCTTTTGCAAGTTAATCTTAGTTATTGTACGATTTGTAGTTCCGCTACAAACAGGCTCATAACTGCAAAGGATCATGCTTCGGTCCAAATTAATATCGGACACGTTGATGAAAATGGCATTTACAATGGACAGTTCACCACTTTTGCTCTCTCTGGATTCATTAGAGCTCAGGTATGATATTTCTAGTGATTTTTTTAAATAAACTTTTTCATACAATGTGTATATGTTAGCATATTTGATTATTTGTTGTTATTGGATTAATTTTTTAGTGTAATTGTTTATTACGTCTTACAAATTTTATTTGATAGAAGAATCGGAGGAAATTCAGCTGTTAAATATATGTTTTATCTGCTTTTGGCTAGGGAATACATGTAGTTACTTGAACATGTTTATCTATTTAGCAGTAGTAACAAATTCTTTGGTTACAGTGGATTCAAATTGAAATGTTCATTATTTTGATTTTTGTGGTAAAATTATACGTAATGGAAGAAGCGGCTTTAGTTGCTTTATCCGATACAATTTGTTGTATTAACTTTTAACTATAGTTGTCGTGTGGTTAATTGCAAATAATCAAAAATCAACTTGTTTGTCCTATTTTTTTTTATGTCTAGAAGGATATACAACTATACATTGCTCTCTGTATTACACTGAATCCAGTATTGCCCACATTTTCTCGATAACATGCTAATGTTTGGCCCAAATATGGAGTTATTTCTACTAATATATTCACTGAAATCATCTTTATATGTAATATTCTGGGTTGTAATTTTCTTCGTAGGCAACCTACAATACTGAATCTATCTATCTATTAGATAGGAAAAATTGAAGATTCTAATGTTACACATCAATCAGTTATCTAGGGCCATATTTAATGTAACATTTGTGTCTTATATTTAGGATTGTCTGGTAGTTTAAACGAAACATTTACATATTTATAGTGGTATGTTGATGCATAAATCATCTTCTTTTTACTTGCAGTGCTTGTTTGTACTTGATTTTTCTTTCCAAACAAACAGTCCATATAAAAATAAACCAGAGGAGAAATAATCATCTATAATCGCTTAATAACTCAAATCTTGTGTAAGAAATGGCAGTCTTGTTCTTTTTAGACCAAAATACATTGAAACGAAAAAACATTGAATTTTGTTAAGCCAAAATACCGAATTGTTATTATGGCAGTTTTCCCAATAAACTTAAACATAGTAATTTCATATATATCCTTTTAAGAGGTCCATGTAAGTATGTTTTTAAATTAAGTTAATATCAAAACGTTATGAGTTTGGATACGATTTATCAAATATTACATGTTAATAAACATATTCTGTCATATGGATTGATCAGTATTATCAAGGCGTGCACGCCTAGTCTCAAAAAAGACACTCAAGTCACGTTGTGTGCCTTTTTGCAGTTTGAGTGCGTTCTATTGCAGTTTGAGTTGTTTATTTGCAAAATTCAAATTTTTGTTTACAAAATAGTTGATAAAAAATTTAAATGGTTAAATGTATTATAAAATATGATTTTAAATTTAGTTAATAAAAATTTTCAATGGTTGAATGAATTATAAAATATGGATCAAACTTGTATAAAAGACACACAAAAAGGTCCAAGGCTCAAAAAAGCCCAAGGCTTGCGCCTTTTAGTGCCTTAACTACTTTGGGATTGATAAGGGTATGTTGATGCATAGATCATCTAATTATTACTTGATCACAGTGCTTGTTTGCACTTGATTCTTTTTAATAAACCACGTAAATAAAACAATCAAAGGTAAGAAATAATCATCTATAGTCTTTTACCACTCAAAGCTTGTGTAAGAAATGACACGTGCTCATGTTCATAGACTAGTTAATACATTTTGATTTTAATCCAATAATATACTTACACGGACCTTTGAAAAAGATCTATCAAAATAACACTATCAAAATTGAAGACACCTAAAAAAGGCTGAGTTGCTCCCTTAATTTCACAAATGCAATGAAATTCCTAATTGCTGGGTTAAACATAACCCATGCTAAATTTGTTTTATTTATACACTAATTTTTGTTTTCAAACTCAGATAACCACATAGGTACCTTTGGTAACTTATATTACTGCTTAGGCACACAAGTGGCAACTCTAATTACAACATGGTCACTTTGTGTGTGAATTCAGATTTTACCATGTATGGTGTCATTAGATGAGTTAGAAAACTAATCTTTTTTCTTTGAGATTTTAACCTTTTTCTTTTGTTGCATTTTTTTCTTCAATTTATTCTTATGCATGCTTTTTATATAAATTAACATTCATATTTATATATCGATGAGTTGTGTCATGATTTCAATAACGCTTTCATCATTTCTTTTATGCAGGGAGGTGCTGATAGCGCCATAGACAGGCTCTGGTCCAAAAAGAAAGCAGAAGTTAAACAGCAGTAGCTGTTATGCGTTATTTTCGTTCAGCAACCTGCACTCTCTCTTTTATTCAGAACTAGTGTTTTATTCTTTTCATCTGCTCTGTGTTGAACCTTTTGAAGTTATTCTCATGTTTAAACATTAGCTCTTTTCATGTCGTTTTGGTTTGATGTGTTGTACTAATGTGTTTGCCTCTACTACTTGGCGTCTTGAATTTAAACAGTTTGAAGCTGTATCCATGGTTTATTAGGTGTTATTGAATCTGAGCAGATTGAAGTTCTACAAATGGTAGTTTGAATAACGTTGGGTTGTTAAATTTTCGTATTCAATAGCTTCGAACGGTGGGTGTGAGCTTGGATGTATGGTTTTGTTGTGTTATTTTGTTTCTTTGATTAGGATGAGAACGTGGCTTTCTCAGTGAATATATTAAATAAAATGTACAGTAAAACAACAATTAAGGGAGCGTGCACGTATGTATTTTTGTGTGTTTGTATGTATTATAAAACGCGCGTTTAAGTGTCAAATATAAAGCCTCAGGAGATAGTTTCAAAAGGCACCACTGTTTTCAATTTTAATCAAATTGCAAATATTTGAAGTTTCTGTTTGTAGTTGATACCTGCTAGTTAACCAACAAAGAGTAGATCGAAAAGGTCGTCCTCGCATTCGTTTCAATATATTTTAAATATGCTGTTGTATTTGTTATAAAACACTAAAATTTGTAATTGTTATGAAAGAGTGTGTTTCTGTAATAGAGTAATTGTACATCTAAAATTGTGGAATGTTTTGATGCAATAATTAATGAAGCCTGCATTTCAATTGCATATCAAAATACACTGAAAAGTCGAAATACACCGAGTAACCAAAATGCAACATTGAGCAACAAATACACTTGTTGCAATATGTCTTTAAAACAACAAAACTTTGACTTATCATTCTAAAGCATCGTGGCCTTTTGCTTGAACTTATCCATTACGACGCGAGCTACTTATTCCAATCCCTCCATTTGTGCTCTGTTCATGCATATAAACATGATATATTTTTGAAACCTAACATGTGACATTAGAAATAGAAAAATAGTTGCATAATGAAAGCATTAATCTATGCATGTAACTTTAGTGCATTGCAATTCCTGTAGGGATCATCTTTTGCTTTGCAAAAAGAGTGAGATGCTTATAAACACAAAAAAATATTGTAAATTTTAGACTGATACTCCGAACATTCGCATAGAAAATGCTTAAGAACTGCAAGGTTGTTTCAAATGTTTGTTAATAAAAAATACTTGAATTTTATTCCTTTTAAGTGTTTAAGAATTTCAAGATTGTTTCAAATATTTTTTTTAGAACATGCTTAAGAACTCAAAACTTTGAATTTTGTTCCTCCTCTTAGAAAACTTTATAAAGGAAAGAAATCCACTTTATAAACGAAAGAAATCAAGAATTTTGCTATTCGGATCGTTTTTAATCTTTGCATAAGTTCACCGTACCTAGAAGTCGTTTGCAACCAATTTTTGGCACGTTGACGTCGAACGCATCGTGCCGTTTTCTGTTAAAAGCCGTATCCATTCTGCTCCATTTCCTCCCTATATATAACCCCCACCCCTCCTCTTTCACTCCACACCAGCCAAGAAAGCCAAATCCTTCCTTTTTGAATTTTTTCCGATCTGTTCAAGCTTGTTTTCAAGTTCTTTTCTCTGCTACTCTATTTATTTTTTCTGTGTTTACAATTTTTTTTACCTTTTGAAATTTTCAACTTTCAATATTATGACGCATTCTTCTGGTTCCGCTCCCTCCAAACTCATAGTTTTTATGGACAGTCGAAAGGGAGGAACTGTTCATTGATTTGTGCGTAGATTTCCTACGGGACATTACGAATTAAGTCAGCGGATTTTACGTGTCTATAGCGGCGGAATTCAACGCGTGATTTAACTCTGACTGGTCCCAAACATAGATGAGGAACAAATGGAACAACTCGAAGTGATTCTGGGGCAATTGTGACAAACTTCCACAGGTAAAAGACGGGGTCTGGGATTTGGAGAATGATCGGTTGGACGGTTTCGAGTAGTGTTGGAACGGTCCTGAGCGTAGATACAAGAAATACCGAAGAAATGCCCTGAACAAATTCAGGGAGCTGGATCAGCTATTTAAAGATTGCATAGAAAAAGGCATCTGCAAGTATCATATGCCTTCAACTCCATCAGATCAGCCTTTCAGTGCTGCCGATACAGCTTTGTATAGCAATTGGATGACCGAAGACAACACATCCGTTCAGCCCAAGCGTAACAGACAGACCGAGCATGGCAGCTCGAGCATACATGTTTATGGAGAGTCGTTTGTTCAAAGTGACCGTTCCCCTAATGTCGTGCAGCGTTGTTACTCAATATTGAATGTTGTTACACAAGTGAAGAAGTGGGGATTGGTATGATTTTTCACCTAGATCCTACAAACTTGGATCATCTGAAAACTTTGCCTAGTGATGAGATACTTGAATTTATGTCGTGGCAGTTGAGTCTGTTTCGTAGTCGTCGTTATTTTGTTTTGTTAAATTTCTTAGTTTGTTATTTTTAATTTTCCTAGTTTGTTTTATTTGCTTGTATTTGAATTTAAAACATATTGGTGTGGTTTACTGGACAATCAAGTAATTAATTTTTATTATATGCAATTATTAAACGTATATCGCACAACAAAATAAATAAATAATTAATTATAAATCAATTAAATTAAAAATCACAAATTCAATACCCGCTCAAATGTCCGGTTCGTAGCCGCAAACGCATTCATCGTTCACCAATCTTCTCCGTTCAAATATTCAGCTCAAATATCACGTTTTCATTCGTTGCAAATACACCCCTAATCTTGAGACAAGCCGAACGTAAAATTTGATTTGTAGAAAGACAAACATGATAAGCTATTTTGCTTGATACATAAAGAGTATAAACTAAAAGCATATCCTAACATAAAACTATTACCTTGTCCCAGATCTCATTTAGTAAGCAAGCTCTTTGGATCTCCGAATGCTCTGTTGCTTTTAGTTCTCATGCACGGATCCTGTATTAGGCCAGGATTTTTGACGGAGAAAGGGAGAGACACCATTAAGTAATAAAAGTTTATGTTCTTTATATTTTCCTCATAATGGATTATCTTTCTTGCTGATTTAAGAGGCATTGTTTTTCTTGATCAAATAACCAATAGTATGCAAGATCATCCATACAAATACTAATTTTTTTTTTGAGTTCAAATAGATATCTATGATAATATAAACAAGCATGTCTCTTTTTGTAACGACCCGTAGATTTCAACTGTTTTAATAACGTAATTAGTTGAAATTTTATAAAATTTTAAACGATAAAATTTTGAAATATAAATTTGATATTTGGAATGCGTCTAATTAAATATAACAATTAGTAAATTTTCGTCCGAAAATATGAAAGTTTATTTCGCGCGTAAATTCAATTCAATTTAATCAGTTAAAAAGCGATGAAAATAAAATATTTCCAAAACCTAAATATTTTTACATAGAAAAATTATAAACCATCTTCTGAGCAAGATGTTAGTTTGTCGTTTTTCCAAATTCGGACATCTTTGGCTCCGTCGATCTTATTTTTCAGTATTTTTCTTGCACTGTCCGCTAATAGAAAATTCGAATTTTATAATTCAATCATACCACTGATATCTGTATACCGTTTGGATCGTCCGTCGTGATGATCTCTACGGTATATTTATTTCTGTATTTTGAGGTCCGGTATGCGACGCAAACAAAAACTGTTCGTTGTAACGGTACCCTGATCTGTGACTTAACTTTTCCTTTACGTTTCAAATCTGAAACGTGCTGTCCAATCAACAATTTATTGCTCTAATTATTATTTCCTGAATCAAAGCACGCGTGACCGTTGCTATTACTTTTGTTACCTTTTATATTTATATTCGTTCCAGCTTTTTCTTTTTTTCCTTTGCTATACTTTTCACTTATATGCAACGTTTACTGTGCCTATTCTTTTTCACTTCCTATTCTTATATATTTATGGTCGAATGTCAGCCTCATCACAAAAATCTCAGACCCACTTGAAATGAAACCACTGCTCTTCCCTTTCCCTTCCTCCCTTTCCTTCTCATGCTTTCACTTTCCACTCATCGCACCGCGCCTCCACATCGCCTACCCTTCCCACCGAGCCATCAAACAGATCTGCCAATCTCCTCCGCCCTGCGTCTTCCCACCTCCACACGTAAGGCCATCCCATGACCTACCTCTCCTCCCCGTGCTCCGCCCTTGTCGAAGCAGCAGCCACCCAGTTGAGCCACTCGGCCCACCATCCCTCCCCACATCACCTGAACCGCCATCAGCACCGCAAACCCCAGCTTGCCAGTTCTCGTCCTCCTTGTCGTGCCTCTCCTTGTCGCTTGCAGCCAAAGTCCCGTTGTTCGGTGAATTTTCAAGGTATATATATATATATATGTTATAATCTATTAGTAGTATAAGTGTACATAAGTTTTACGTAAGTGTATATATGGGTCGGCCTGCACCTATGTTGAATATTAGTTGTATATATATAAAGTTTATATATATACGTGTCATTTACATCTAGCATATGTATATTTAAGTACGAATTTTTTTTTGAAGCTTATGTAGCTCATATTGTAGTCTACAAACGTATAGGTCTTTGTTAGGTAGATTTGTTTATTTAGCATTGATGTTAGACTGTATATGTAAGGTTATATATATATATATATATACTTGTTTCTATGCACTAGTTTATATATAAGTATTGCTTTAGATTATAATATAGTAGATTTGAATATAATAGTTATATTACAAGCCGTGGGTTATATTTATAATTATATGCTAGATTTTTTTTTGAAAGCTATGTGTTTATTTTAAATTATAAGTTGGATACAATTGTTATATTAGTTTATAAATGTACGTATATATGCATTCCTATGGATGTTTGCAGTTCTGGATTTATATGCAAGCACTCCAAAATTTTGTTAAGCCGAGATATATATACATATGAAGTGTATTTGTGATATTTTTAAATGTTATATTACGTAAGGTATTATATATATATCTATATATATATATATATTGTGTGACTTGATGTATATAAATGTTATAGATACACTGTGAATTGATGTCTATTTTAATTTATTTGTATATACTTTAATAATATATATTATCTGCATAGCTTATATATAATATAATATTGATGTATATATACACATATATAAATTTTATTAGTTCTTATTTTGTTTACAGTATATAGATTTAAGTATATCTAGTTTAGTTATAAATATTCATACAGACAGTATGTATATTGGTTTATATCCATTTGCTTGGAGGTTAGTGATATATATTGTTGATATCAAAGTATATATATAAGTATTTATTTCAAACTTTATTATGGATACATGTTTGATCTCTATATATGTGTTGAATGGTAAACGTGAGTAAAAAAAAAAATTGTTGTTGTATTAAGTATTGTTTGAAAATATAAGATGTTTTTGCCTTTAAATTATATGGACTTTAACTTGAATATTGACTTTTAAATATAAGTATTGATTTAATATAAATGTGTTTGAACTTAGAATATGATTTATATATGTAAATAATTATATATAGTTATATATATATATATATACCTTTTATCTTCATCAATCCAGTTCTGAGTTGTATTATCAATTCTTGATTATCAGCCTGTTCGTCCATTTCGCGTTCAATCTTGCTTTGCTTTGAAATTCGTGTCTGATTCGTAACTCACTCTATCGTCGAATCTCTCTCTAGCCTCGAAAGGTGAGCAATCACTCACGATTAATGTTCTTATATTTATTAAATTTGATTTCAATTGAAACGACAATTGAAATATGCTGCTGTTAGTTATTTATATTGCTATATCTATGACATCATCTGTATCTGTTCACCTGTGACACCTGACATCATTATCTGCTATTTATATTGATATATATATGCCATCATCTGTATCTGTTCACCTGTGACATCTGACACCCTTATCTGTTATTTATACTGATGATATATGTCTGTTACCGTTGTTATATTATTATCATATCTGTTATCACTCTACAAGTTCCCTGTTAGTATAGAATCACTATGGGTTGAAATGATACATACCCGAACGGACTTTAGAATAGGAGAAAATCGTTATGGGTTGAAATGATAAACCCAAGCGATTTTCAAATTAAATTGAATTTGGGATTTCGGGTTGAAAAGATATATACCCGAATATATTTTAAATTGCGGATTGAAATGATAAATATCCGTATCACTTGACCATAGGATAGAAAATTATATACAGACACCGTTGGTCTATATATAAATGTTTTTGAAAAACATTTCTACGGTTTTGAAAGAAATACATGGTTTTAATAAATAATGATTTTTAAAGATTTATTAAAGTTGATTTAATAAAGTTGATTTGAATCAATATGAAATATGTTTAAGTATTTATGAAAAACAAATTATATTTTTAAATATAGAATTTATAATGTTTCAGGTTGAAAGATAAATTTGAATTGATTTGGAATTCTTAATTATTTTAAGAATTATACTTAAATAAGTTGATTTGAAATCTATTAAATTTGAAATTTTAAGATATGTTTTATAACTTGAATTAATTAAGAAGTGGCTTAAATAAATATTTCAAACTTATATAAATTTAAATGGGATATTTTGTCTATATAAATTTGTAAATTGAAGTTGTATTTTGATGTATTGAAATGATTAAAGAAATATTTCAGAAACTAAATGTAATGAAATTAAATTGAGACATAAATTGAATTATCGAATTTAGTTTTGAAATGTCGAATAATTAAACTTTGAAATATATTGAAATTGAAATGGTTTATTTATGGTTCAAATAGGCATTTGAAATTGATAATTTGAAAGGGTTTATTGAGAAACTAAATTGAATTGAAATCGATGATTTGAGATTTAATTAAATTTTAATTTTGGAATTCGAGTTTATGTGAATCGATTTGTGAAATTTGAGAAAGCTATTTTTATATAAAGTATTTAAACTATATCTAAAACTATTTATATTTTACTTTATAAATTTTAATATAAATTATTTTATTTTAACTTATAACTATTTTATATAAACTATGTTATTTTATAAACTATTTTTCTATATATACAAATTTTAATATCTAAACTGTTTAAGAGGAAAGTGCTAGGATTTCAAAGTGTTATGAATTCCAAGTTTTGATTTCCAAAGTGTTATGATTTTAAAAGACTTATGAGTTCGAAAGCGATATAACTTTGGAAAGTGATATGATTTTGGAAATGAATTTATTTGAAGTGAAAGTGATATAGTATTAATATGGTTTTGAAATGGCAATGATATGTCGGTTTTGAAATATAACTATTTTGAATTTTATTAAATGACCATCGGTTTAATAATACGTAGTTATTAAAGAGACCGGGATCGGATATGGACTACTCTCTGTCGATACCGAAACCACTTTGATAACTAATATACGCGGAGTGTTGATCCAGAATGAAGTGGATTTTTTGGTGAACGCGTTGACTGAAGAAAGAGAACAATTTTGGATGACTCCTGACATGACTAAAACAGGAGCCGCGCCGGACCATTGAGGATCGCCATCTCTAGCGGACACACTTTGTAACATCCCGGAATTTTCGACTTTCGAAAATCGACATCGATACTCACTTTATCGACTGCCGAGCCATCGAATGCCGGAAACCCGAAAAGTTATGGTTTTAAAAAGAAGAAAAAGGTAGAAGAAGAAGACAGAAGAAGAAGGAAGAAGAAAGAAGAAGAGAAGGAGAAAAGAGAAAGAAGAACAACAGAACAACATCAGAACAGAAAACAATATCAGAATCTTACACATCGCAGCGGAACAATATATAATAAATAAACACTAGTCTTTTAAAACAAAGAGCTATATCAGTTTATACATACATCAATCATCAGAGTCAATATACAACAATGGACAGTTATATAAACTTGTCCTCATACAGAATACACAACGGAATAAATACTATCAGATACAAATACTACGTCTCGTCATCCAGCTTATCTCCAAAGCTCCAGAATATCCTGATAACATAACTCTAGGCTGCCCGTGTGGAAATTGGTGGGCACCCAGAGTTTAGAAGGGAACAATAAACTCCGAGTCAGTCATGGTGACTGGTGTGAGATCGTAAAACAGTTATTTTTCACAAAGAAATTAAAACAAATTCGCAATGCTTTTGGAAAATGAAACTACCATAAGACCTCCCGCCACACACACAATGCAAACGCAGAATTGGAGGAGATTTCTTCTTATGATAGTCAAAGATGCTTACTACGCAAAATCAAATCATTTTTGATATTATTATTAGTGCATAGTGTAGAAAACATTTCGAAAGTATAATATTAATCTTAGCCAGCATAGACATTTCGAACTATGCCTACTATAGCTACCATCCAAACAGTGGGGCGCCACCATAAGTGAATGATAGGTTCTACAACTAAATCCGTACAAGGCTCGTATTGTTTCTTTGGATTTCCAACAAATGGTCAGGCCAAGGAACTTCCTATCCACGATGGGTACGTCCCTGGAATAGACGACCCGAGAACCTAACCAGATCTCTGCCAACACAAGGCCGGGTTACCTCTGCAAAAATAGGTAACTACTGACACGCGTATGCCATCCCCCGATCGTCACCGATCTTCCCGAGGATCCCCGATTCGCAACAACCACAAAGTAATAAATTTGCAGCAACCACAGAGGTTAAGTATCTGGGCTCCATACCATGATACCACCTTTATCCAGAAGGAATGACATACACTAAGGGGCGCTACTCCCTAGAACCTTGCCGCATCCTTCCTGTTTTGACAATTTCCGGGGTGTGAGGCTCGACGAAGTCTCATCCACAAAGCTACGCTTTCTACAAAGCCATGCTTCGGGTCAAACAAAAATGATCAACCTATGATCACAAAGATATAAGATCAAACAAATGATCATATCACAAATGATCAAACACTGATCATTTCACAGCAACACTCAGTATGCCACGTTACCAAATTGGGAGTATATCGCTGATAAATTTCAACTACATAACCTCTGAGCTCGTACGTCTCAGAGAAGGGTGTTAAGCTAAGAGAATAAATTCTCCGCCACCAACAGAAATGTATTTGAAAGAAATCAGCTTTATATCTCAATTTGTAACGTCAGACACACAATCCATACAAGTCTGTTCCGGGATCGAATAGAACCGAAGGCACTTCTCACGAAGCCCTTGCACATCCGGATAATTTTCTAATCACGTCCGGACTTCCCATCACTAAGGGTGATAAAAACCTCTAAACCGGAGATCAGCCGATGTAGAGTAACTCGACGGTAATCCTTCCGTTTTCAAATATATCCGGTCTTCAACACCGGTCTTCGAATGCAATTCATAACGACGTATCACATATTCGGAATGGGTTATACGACCCCATGGTCCTTTCCCGGCTAACCCGAATAGTGAGCGCTTATTCAAAAATAAGTGTGGCATTCAAATTCATCTAATTCACAACAAATACCATTCAAGGTAATTTATTGATAGTCGGTTATTTAACTATCAATAAAGATGCGCAACATCATCAGATTCCAAATAATTTTCCAAATTATTTTATCTTTCAAAAATATCTTTACTAGATATAAAATTTCCACACTTCAAAAATAAATCAACGTTTATTTTTCTAAACAGTTTCCCTTTCCTTTATAAATTCCATAGTGAATTTATATTTTCAAAATATCTACTGATATACGATTCTCAAATCGATTTCAAATATTCAATTTCATTTTATCTTTAAGAAGATAAAATCTCAAAAACGTTTCATTTCATTTTGGAAAACATTCCCATACTTATTTAATAATAAGTATTTCACAAATCTATTTATTTTCAACACTTGGAAAATATTCGATATACTTAAATCAAAATTAAGTATATATTTCATTCTTTAAGGAAATCATTTACTATAACAACATTTATTTGAGTCAAAACGAATGTTACGTAAAACATCGTTACGACGACTCAAAATCACTAGTATAGGGATTTGAAATTTAGATAGATATATAAATCCCAATACTACATAAAAACATTTCCTTTTGGAAATCATTTACTATAACAACAGTGTTATAGTCCACCATTTCCTTATTTTTCGAAAACATCTATTTCAACAATAAAAATGTTGAAATCTATGTATTCGATATCATAATACATTTTAAAAACATCTTTAAAATGTTTAACTTCATTTTCAATGTCACTTTTCCAAAACTATCCATTTTACTTAACGATATATTCACTATCCAAAATCGTGAATATACTTCACTAATTACATTTCACTATTTTCTACACATTTTATTTCAATAATAATTCGCTATCCAAAATCGCGAATATATCTCCTTTAACAACCTTCTATATTTAATTTATCAAATCCAATTGATTTCGAATTTATAAAACAACGTTTATAAATTCTATTTCTATTTCCTAACAACTTCAATTTAATAAATCTCCTTTATTAACAATTCGATTCATAATTCAAACCTTATACCAACAATCCATATTATAAGTTAAATACTTATAATTCCTTTATTTTACAAAATCATTTCCATTTATAAGTTCACAATTTATAAATTTCATTTATTTATAAATTCTTAAAAATTCATTTTAACGCTTATAAAAACTCGTTTTATAATACCAACATTTTAAAGTTATAAATATCAATTTTTTACATCTTTTACATACATCGTTTTTAATAATTCAAAAATTCCAATTAAAACCCTTTTATAAATTTCTTAACTATTTATTTCAAAAGAAATTACCTTTTGGTTATAATTCACAAATCTTAACTTTTATAACTTTAAAATCTTAACGTTTATAAATCAATTCAAAAATGCCATAAAACGTATATTTCCAAAAATCACTTTAAAATCCTTTTAAAGTAAAAGTCGTTATTTTTAAACTTCAAAACTTGAATCTGATGATGCAACAGCACCAATTAGTCAATCACAACATCAAACATCATATATCAACATATGATAACAGAATATACATCAATATCTGTAAATAAATAAATACTGGTGAGGAATCCAGTTGGATCCCTCCAACCTGTTTCCCTGCATCCACAGACGTTAGCACAATACCAATTCCACTTCGAGGTGGAATATCGCGGTATATGGGTTTTATAAAAATATCTGCTTACTAACGGCGCAATAGGGTCTCATCCGCTATACGAGGCGGGAAATCATCAATCCAATATATACATATGCCAATATGTATATATTGCTATATATATATATAGATATATCCTACTATATCTAATATCACATCCAATAGCAATCATCAATAACTGCAAAAATTCCACATTCAATTTGAGTGAGAAAAATCTCACCTTAGCTTTTATTTTGCAATCCCACTTCGATTCCAATTTGGTTTTCACGATCTTTTGACCTTGTAAAATTATTGTACAATTTATTAATATTCAATATAAATCGAATAATCAACTTTTCGTTTTGATAGTTTTAACTAACAACTTCTCCTTTAATAATTTTATATTTTCAATTTAAAAATTTTAATCTAATGATTTATTAACATTAGAGAAAATCTACAAAAATTTACTAACTAATAAATTTAAATTGACCAATAATTTAATCTAGACAAATCATCTGTTTTTAAACTAATACTTTTTAATTTTAAACCAATTTCTTTTAATCAATTTGCTTAACTAGAAATTTAATTTTAAAACTAATTTCTCCTTTAACAAATTTATCTAACTAACAATTTAAAATTAAAATTAAATTTAAATCCAACCTTGTATATATATATCTTTTCTTAATTTACCTCAAATTCTAATTTAATTAAAACAGAACTGACTTTATATTTAAAACGGTTTCCCTATATTATTTAAATAGATATGCATATATACTTACTGCTTACATGCATATATGAATATATATCCTTTGTATACAAATTTATGAATTTAAATTGAAACAGAACTATTACCTTACTGTAAAAATTACCCAAGCCCAAATCGCTGAGTCACCTTCATCGAGTCGACCCTGCTAGCTAAATCCACGCGCGAACACATGTGAACAGTCGCGACATGAACGAGCTCGACTTGAGACAGCTCTGGCCTAACGCCGTTCACCGAGGTCACCCATCGATTTGTCGCCTTTGCTTCGAGTCTCCCATGGCGACGATGTCACGCTGCCCTAGTCGCAAGCTCCACCGTGAACGCCACCAGTTCCCACACGTCGCCTGTCGCCATCGCGACACTGCCGCACCTTCCTCCTCGTGCTCGCGAATCACCGCAACCCCCGATCCCCATCGAATCGCGAGCTTCGCCAATTTTTTTTCTTTTTGCCTGGGTTTTGTTTTTTAAACTGAGGGAGAGAGGGCTTCGAATTGGATTTTGATAGTAGAGGGAGAACGAGAGTTGAAAGCGAATACGATTTTTTTTTCTTTTGAACGTGAATCTTGAGAAGGACGAGGCAACCATTTTTAACTCAGAGAATTTCATTTTCTATCGAACGAGATGGGTATATAAAAAAAAAAGGAAGAACAGAGGGAATGGGTTGCACGATGCGTTCGTGATTTCTGCGTGATTGTTGGCGTGAGTTAAGGGAAGACGACGTGCTAATGTTACCCAATTTAAATTTTAAATTTAAATTCAATTCAATTTAATTTCGACGCGTTTTTGTGTCGTGTGCTCACATATCAACTCCAAAAAATACGAAATTTAAAATCCGGTAATAATTAAATATTACGGACCCAATGGAACTGGTTTCATCGCATTCCGAGACTGCGCCCCGGAACACTATTTTCAAATATCGATTCGAACGATATAAATTCAAAACTGATAAATTTTTATTCAAATTCGATTCTGAAGTTTTAATTATATTCAGTATTAGCAATACGAATTTTAAAAGCTTTTGAAATATTTTTCCTCAGCTTAAAACTAAAGATACAAATTTTATTCAACTTTCAATAGATTAAATTTTATAATTTTATCGCCAAATTCAAAGTTATATCGGGGATTCAAATTAAATCATCGTTCAAATATTTAAAATCAATTAAATATTCTCAATTTAATTTGTTCAAAATTCTGGGTCGTTACAAACTTCCCTCCTTAAAAGAATTTCGTCCCGAAATTACAAGTTAGGAAAAATGGTCCTTAACTCGTCTACTATTTTCAAAATCCAATAGTTTTATCAATTTATCAAAACAAATCTTTCTACTAAAGATTCGTTATCATTTCAACTAAATTTCCAACTTCAATTATAGTTTCCCAAACAACATTGTTTTCTTAACAATCCAAATTTAAATTCAAATTCAAATTTTAAACTTTCAAATTTCCTCAAAATTTTCTAACACTCGAAATTTTCGAAAAATTTCGCCAGCGTCTCCTTTGCGCGGCTAATACGGCACGACTACAAAACGTCCCTACGGACTCTCAGATTTCAAAAAGAAAAGAAAAAGCCAAGCGGCTAGACAAGAAATCAGCAAATCTCATATTTGAAATTCAAATACTTACCTTTTGTCGAGCAATTCAAATTATCTTTGAAATCAAAATCCCAATTCATTTACACCTGTATATCCTACTAGCCATAATATCTAGTTACAACATTCAAACCAATTTGCAAATTCTATTACAAAATTTTCAATATATACTTCTTATACATTTCTAATTCGCTATTGAAGTTACATATCAAATTTCGTTCAATCTTGCATTTCACATTTATTTGAATTTAATTAACAATTTCAATTCTATTTAAATTCAATTCATCTTCAATTCTGAAATATTGAATTTCATCGATTAACTTTCATTTACAACTGCTTATTTTAAATTAGTTTCAATTACTAATTCATCACAAATTCTAATTCATTTATTCAAATTTGTCTTCAACATTCAGTTTCAATTCCAGTTTTATTCACTTTTGTTCGTTCCCAAAATTTATTTACAATTCACTATTTTGGTTTACAATCACTTATATTAAACTGGATTTCAATTCGAATTCAATTTACATTCATGTACTTGCAATTGCAAATTGATTCATTCATTCACAATTTTATTTTCATAATTCAATACTCAATTCCAAAGTCTTTTCAACCTTTTCAAAATCATTTTTGAAAACAATTCAAATTTATCTTTTGAATTCCAAAAACCAAACCCAAATTTTCAAACAACTTCCATTTAAAACAATTTAGCAGCAATACCTCTTTTGGAAACCCGAAAATGAACATCGATGATGCTGTAGTCATTACCGAAGTTATTTTCCAGCGACCGAAAAGAGTTTAGAGCTTTCATCTCTCCAGAATACTTTTCCAAAACCTTTGAAATTCATTTTCAAATCAAAAAGATTTAAACTTTCCAAATCTCAAAAATTTCAAATTCTTTTCAAAACCTTTCCAAAAACTTCTCTGGAATTTCGTTTCAAATTACAAATCACATTTATAATTTACATTCTTTAAATTTCATTTGTATGTGAATTCATCTCTTTATCTTTCAATTCACATTTATAAATTTCATTCGTTAAATGGATTTATTTCCAAATCTTTGGTTATTATTTTAATTTCTCATTCCTTTTCATATAACAATGATAATAATTCAATGTTATTATTTAATAACAACCATGCATCCATATACTGTAATAATTTACAGAAAAGCATTTCTTTTATATACAAAAATAGTTTTGGGCAAAATTATTCCATTTACCCTATTTAAAACAATACTGTGTCGGTTTATTTTGTTTAAGAGTTTAGAAACCCCTATCGATTACAGTTAGCTAGACTGCACCGACCAGAATCCATAAACAATCAACCGATAAGTCAACACAATACAAAACAATTTCATATTCACTAACAAATACGCGCTCATATCTATTATTACACTCAACTCATTCTAGAGTACTGCTGACTCTATCTCTAATGAGTAACACCCAACAGAGCAGGGTTGTCGCTTAACCATATGCTCTGATACCAAATGTAACATCCCGAAATTTTCGACTTTCGAAAATTCGACATCGATACTCACTTTATCGACTGCCGAGCCATCGAATGCCGGAAACCCGAAAAGTTATGGTTTTAAAAAGAAGAAAAAGGTAGAAGAAGAAGACAGAAGAAGAAGGAAGAAGAAAGAAGAAGAGAAGGAGAAAAGAGAAAGAAGAACAACAGAACAACATCAGAACAGAAAACAATATCAGAATCTTACACATCGCAGCGGAACAATATATAATAAATAAACACTAGTCTTTTAAAACAAAGAGCTATATCAGTTTATACATACATCAATCATCAGAGTCAATATACAACAATGGACAGTTATATAAACTTGTCCTCATACAGAATACACAGCGGAATAAATACTATCAGATACAAATACTACGTCTCGTCATCCAGCTTATCTCCAAAGCTCCAGAATATCCTGATAACATAACTCTAGGCTGCCCGTGTGGAAATTGGTGGGCACCCAGAGTTTAGAAGGGAACAATAAACTCCGAGTCAGTCATGGTGACTGGTGTGAGATCGTAAAACAGTTATTTTTCACAAAGAAATTAAAACAAATTCGCAATGCTTTTGGAAAATGAAACTACCATAAGACCTCCCGCCACACACACAATGCAAACGCAGAATTGTAGGAGATTTCTTCTTATGATAGTCAAAGATGCTTACTACGCAAAATCAAATCATTTTTGATATTATTATTAGTGCATAGTGTAGAAAACATTTCGAAAGTATAATATTAATCTTAGCCAGCATAGACATTTCGAACTATGCCTACTATAGCTACCATCCAAACAGTGGGGCGCCACCATAAGTGAATGATAGGTTCTACAACTAAATCCGTACAAGGCTCGTATTGTTTCTTTGGATTTCCAACAAATGGTCAGGCCAAGGAACTTCCTATCCACGATGGGTACGTCCCTGGAATAGACGACCCGAGAACCTAACCAGATCTCTGCCAACACAAGGCCGGGTTACCTCTGCAAAAATAGGTAACTACTGACACGCGTATGCCATCCCCCGATCGTCACCGATCTTCCCGAGGATCCCCGATTCGCAACAACCACAAAGTAATAAATTTGCAGCAACCACAGAGGTTAAGTATCTGGGCTCCATACCATGATACCACCTTTATCCAGAAGGAATGACATACACTAAGGGGCGCTACTCCCTAGAACCTTGCCGCATCCTTCCTGTTTTGACCATTTCCGGGGTGTGAGGCTCAACGAAGTCTCGTCCACAAATCTACGCTTTCTACAAAGCCATGCTTCGGGTCAAACAAAAATGATCAACCTATGATCACAAAGATATAAGATCAAACAAATGATCATATCACAAATGATCAAACACTGATCATTTCACAGCAACACCCAGTATGCCACGTTACCAAATTGGGAGTATATCGCTGATAAATTTCAACTACATAACCTCTGAGCTCGTACGTCTCAGAGAAGGGTGTTAAGCTAAGAGAATAAATTCTCCGCCACCAACAGAAATGTATTTGAAAGAAATCAGCTTTATATCTCAATTTGTAACGTCAGACACACAATCCATACAAGTCTGTTCCGGGATCGAACAGAACCGAAGGCACTTCTCACGAAGCCCTTGCACATCCGGATAATTTTCTAATCACGTCCGGACTTCCCGTCACTAAGGGTGATAAAAACCTTTAAACCGGAGATCAGCCGATGTAGAGTAACTCGACGGTAATCCTTCCGTTTTCAAAAATATCCGGTCTTCAACACCGGTCTTCGAATGCAATTCATAACGACGTATCACATATTCAGAATGGGTTATACGACCCCATGGTCCTTTCCCGGCTAACCCGAATAGTGAGCGCTTATTCAAATATAAGTGTGGCATTCAAATTCATCTAATTCACAACAAATACCATTCAAGGTAATTTATTGATAGTCGGTTATTTAACTATCAATAAAGATGCGCAACATCATCAGATTCCAAATAATTTTCCAAATTATTTTATCTTTCAAAAATATCTTTACTAGATATAAAATTTCCACACTTCAAAAATAAATCAACGTTTATTTTTCTAAACAGTTTCCCTTTCCTTTATAAATTCCATAGTGAATTTATATTTTCAAAATATCTACTGATATACGATTCTCAAATCGATTTCAAATATTCAATTTCATTTTATCTTTAAGAAGATAAAATCTCAAAAACGTTTCATTTCATTTTGGAAAACATTCCCATACTTATTTAATAATAAGCATTTCACAAATCTATTTATTTTCAACACTTGGAAAATATTCGATATACTTAAATCAAAATTAAGTATATATTTCATTCTTTAAGGAAATCATTTACTATAACAACATTTATTTGAGTCAAAACGAATGTTACGTAAAACATCGTTACGACGACTCAAAATCACTAGTATAGGGATTTGAAATTTAGATAGATATATAAATCCCAATACTACATAAAAACATTTCCTTTTGGAAATCATTTACTATAACAATAGTGTTATAGTCCACCATTTCCTTATTTTTCAAAAATGTCTATTTCAACAATAAAAATGTTAAAATTGTTAAACTCCATTTTGAATGATATCTATAATAGATCGGCGGTCTCGCCAATCTTCGAATGATTTGTAAAGGGGTGAAACTCCTTTACAATAGGCATTGATTTACCGAAGATTTCTGTATCCTCGGTTTACGATGCTACCTATCTCTTGCTATACCTGAATTTTATTTCTTGAGATCGAATGTCGATTTACCTCGGAATTCTACAACGATCTTATTCTTGAAGTCACGGTCGACCCGGTTAAGGTTGCCCGCGATTTATATAAACTTATCAATCTTCCTACTTTGCTATCAATCATCATATCTTGTTTCGAACTTATCTTCGAACCAAATTTCTCTTTGATTTAAGTCCATCAAATTTGAAACCCTATCCTTATTTTGAAAATTCATTCCTGTATCGTCGAGCAAAGAAATGTATGTGTAAACCAATATATATAAACGCTTTAAATATATGCTGTGTTGTTTGAGTTGTTGAGGTTGATTTGGGTTTCCGATCGATTCGTCTGATCAACGCTATCGATAGGATTTCCAAAACACTTGAGCAGAGCAAACTGACACAATGTTGTTTTCAAATTTGGAAAATAAAATAAAGTTTGTATGATTTTACTATATAGATAAGTATGAAATTTTCTTTAACCAAACTATAATAAATTAATTGTTGGAGTGATAATATTTGATTTTCATTTATTGTTTTGTAAACAATTGACTATTGCAATATAAATAATTAAAGTTATAAACTTGGCTATAATGCAAATTTGAAATCTGAAATAAATCAAGAATTTGAGAATTTAAATTTTTGGGTGATTTCAATTTGGTATTTAAGTTTTAAAGTGTATAGTATTTAAAATATTTCAAATAGAAATCGTTTTCAAAGAATTTTAAAATGTTGAAATCAGTGCTCTTCTCTTTGTCGCTGGAAAATAATTTCGGTGATGGCGGCCGCATCATCGACATTCATTTTCGAGTTTCGTAATGGAGAAACCATTCTGTAGCTTTGCTACGGTTTTGTTTTGAGAAAAAAAATTATTTTGATTTGAATTTCTTCAGTATATTTTGATTTACATATATATAGGTATCTTATTTTAAAATTTAATTTGATTTGATATAAATATATTATATATATCTCTAAATTGTTTCAAGTTAATCGGAAATCTAATTCTTAAATTTTGTTAAAGGATGATTTTAATTATGAATAAAACCAAAATTTGGAATAAATATTTAAACTTGAATAATTGAATTGGGAAAATTTTATTTGTATATTGTTCAACTGCATTCTAATACAACTTACCTAAATCATACAGAAGTTGAATATGTAATTGGATAATATATAAGATAAATTGAATTTATAAATAAAATTTAGTGTATAACGTTTATTATAAACACTCAAACTTTATTTATAAAGACATTTTATATTGTTATTATAAACACTCAAATTATACACTAAATTTTGATTATAAAGATGTTAATAGAGTTAGATAGGATAATAAGTAAACTCAGTTAATAATGAAATAAATTTGTTTTGAAAGAATTAATAAATTTGTGTTGAAAGAATTAATAAATTGAAATTTGATCAACATATGAAAATACCTTGAATTTAAAAGAAATTAATAGATGTAAATTAATTTAAATCGAAACTTTTATGTTTTAAATTAATTTACATGGGTTAAATATAGGTGATTAGCACTACAACAAAACAGGCTTTTTACAACGGGCAATGCCCGTTGTAATATGTGTTCCACAACGGGCAGCGGACCGTTGTAATAGGCGATGTTGTAATAGGTCATCCATATTTTACAACGGGCAATGCCCGTTGTAATACACCTTTTTACAACGGGCAATGCCCGTTGTAATATGGAATATTGCAACGGTTTCTGACCGTTGCAAAATAAATGCAAATTTTAAAAAAAATTACAGCAGCATACCTTCATACCAATAATGAATAATTTAACGAGTAATAAATATTATCATAAAACAACCAAAATCACATACGAAAAGACTAAAAGATAGAGTAATAAAATTCCAACACATTCCAAAAAGTTAGATAAGTTTACATTGACATAATTCTAATATACACATGACAACTAGTTTCCGATCTTGAACCTACCTACAATCGAAGCAATTTAATCCACGAATATCTCCTCACCGCATCGAGCAATAGCGACCGCTACCGCCCTAACCGCCATCCAAACTGTGCAAACTTCTCCCCTCATCGCCATCCAAACTGTGCAAACCTCACTTCATCACAGTCTGCAAAACCATCTCTATATCCACAATTTGCCACCAACATAACTACTGACCACCATAAATCCACCATCACAGTCCATCCCCTTCATACATACACACTGGCATTACAACCTTCCACTTCATACGACAAGCATCAAAACCAAGACTGCTGTTACACGTACAAGCCTGCGAACATACAAACAACTTCCAACCATCATCTAATCCCCTGCCTGCTGACTGCTGTAAATAACAATCAAACAGCATCTCCACAACACTCCATTGTTGCTTACTTATTCCCCTAACATCTCCACATTACACCTTTCAGGTTCAGAAGATGGAGGATCTGGTTTAGTTATTTCTCCTTCCTGATCAAAATTAAATTAAGTATCATATCAACACAACTCACAAACATTAAGTAGCATCAACTAAAAGAAAACTTCATTTTTAAACTAATTTTAATTAAAAACTAGAGGTCAATTAATAAAGAAATAGAGCTCACATCTGGTACAGATTGCAATATAATGATGGTTTACTTCATTATCGAATAAAAATATGTTTGAACGAACAAACAAGGTCATCTACCGAATAAAGCAAATCAGTTTGAACGAAGCAGTTATAATTACTTCAAACAAAAATAAAATGCATAATATATCCATTATCCAGTATAGTTAATTACAACTTGGTTTGCATGCAAGAATGCATGATTGGTTTTTCATTGTCTTGTGACTACAAAACTTAGGTGCCAAGATATGGTATGCAGCTATGATCAGGACATACAGGTCAACTATAACATGTTTCGTTGTTATATAATAATATATGATTATAGTACTTAATAAAAAAAATAAACTATGTATAATTTGTTCAAAATTAATCTGAGTATTTAGTTTACCAGTGTTGAAGACAATATCATACTGTTATCAGTTGTCTATTCTATAATAAAAGTGTTGTTAAGCATCCTATGGCGTCAATATTAAGCTTTTTTCTTACCATGCATGATGTTACTGCATGTATACTTTTATTTTGAATTGGGACATAGTAGATATATTATGATTGTAAGCAAGTAAATAATCTACAAAAATGTAGTTTAAAACAGTCAACAGACAGTAGTGTTAAATGTTGAATGTAGATAGTTGCTGATTAGATCAACTACCCATTAACATGGCCATAAGAGAATAAAGTCATATCTCATATGTTTACAAGAGGGACGGTGATAAAACAAATAGGATGTAGAGTCACCCTTTATTTAGTTGCATAAGAAAAAGTGATAATGTACAAGTATTTTTTCATAGGAAGAACCCAAACCATATAGACAGTGGTGAAGCTAAAAGTTTAGCTAAGAGATGTCGAAAAAATTACAATTAAACCTATAAGTGATTAGGATAACTTGGTGCACGAACAATATGTTATGGGTTATATTCTTATAACTAAACTTGTTGCATGAACAAATATGTTTATCTAAACTGAGCATATGCTCAATTATATAAACCAAGCACAGCTTAGTTCTTTGCAAATTGGGCACAACTTAGTTTTGTGCAAATTGGGCACATCGCAGTTTAGGAAACTGGGCACACGACTCAGTTTAAGGAACCAGGCACGACTCAGTTTAAGAAACCGGGCACAGCTCAGTTATGCAAACTGGGCACAGCCTAGTTTTATGCATACTGGGCACATGCTCAGTTTAGAAAACTGGGCGCATACTCTGTTTAGCAAATAGGCACAGGCACATACATAGCTCACTTGTGTAAACTGGTTAAAATCACATAAGCAGTTAATTATGTCTATCACATGAAATACCTGATGGTTAAAATTACATACTCGTAAATTTAGTCCAAGAAAAAGACAAGCCATCAAGTATATCAAATTATAGACCAATAGCCTATTGCAATATGCTATATAAAATCATCTCAAAAGTCATCTGCAACAGCTAAAGGGATTAAGAAATTCTACATTATGTGTCAAAGTAGATCTACATAATGCTTTTGACATAATTAATAGAAGATTTGGCACGGTATACATTTTCAATTAATAACATAACATAACATCCATTAATTTAATACATTTTATGCTTAATATCTTCATCGCATGCATTTTCAATTGTTTGAATTAATAAATTAAGCCCTGAAGAAATGCAAGACCAGAAACCCATGTATGTATGTGTGCATCATTTAATATGCAGACTTACAAAACAAGAATAACCATAATAAAATTCTTTGGTACTCACCGCAATTCTTAAAAGAAGACAAGATTTACTAACACCAGAGTCCCCAATAAGCAAAAGCTTGAACAAATAATCACTGTAACAAAGAGAGCTTGTAAGGATCTTCCATGATTAAAATGTCAAATATAGTATTATAATGATCAGGATGGGGATGGGTTCATCTGAGCCTGACAATTTCATAAGAGTAAATATCAATCATTCCATAAATTCACCTTGAATATCATAGCAAAATATCAAAATGTTTCTACCCAAAAAGAAATAAAATAATTATAATAATCAAGTATTGATATTTTTGACTCCTTTTTCACCAATCTAAATTAAACAAGACATATAACTTGAAATAAAATAACATTAACACAACAATTATATAATTATCTTTGGGATAGCCTAAAATGCCCCTTGGTCAGTTTTTATCCGAACATAATTTTCTAAATACAGATTAGAAAGAAAAGCATACAGAACTCGTGAATAATAATTTAGTATCAGTTAACAATTAGTACGACACTTAATGACCAAATTATACTCAAGCATTTATACCTTTCAATCCATTTACTCTTAATATCAAATTTAAAAATGTCATGATCACAGAAATAAAGTAAATGCATCTCATTTTACACACGTGTCCACTGCATACTAGATTTTTGCAGCAATGTTCAAATACACATCAATATGCATATTAGCTCTTTTGCACCTGGATTTTTAGTATTTATTATGGATGATATAATTATAGTATATTGATATTTTATAGCTGCAAAGAAATTACATATTTCCAACTCCATAGTTGATTACAAAAAAGTAGGATATGAAATTTAAATTCTGCTCATATCATAACAGAATGTATAATACACTTGCAATTTATACACAGGCATTGGCACGCTACATTTTGGAAATTATCATGTCAAGTCCAAGATGCGATACTACTATTATATATCTAATGTTAACTACTTGGATTCAAGTGGTTTCCATAAATAATATTAGCATACAACTCTGACATCCAATAAAAAAAGAACGATAATTATGGTTTGATTTTTTATTTTATTTATAGCACTTACCAGCTGCCAAAGCTTCAAGTTTAGGATCCAGTAGTGGTGGATATGTCAATCCTATGGAATGATAGAGCTTGAATAGAACAAAACTTAGATGTGCCTGCATAAATGGAAATAATATAGATTAAAAAACAAAAAATATATAACATGCTGCACCCCAAAAACAGGCACTGAATACGTAACCTCGCTAATTTTACAAATAATTAATAAAATTAAGCATTGCACCACTAGAAAAAGGAATCATCAAAATTACATAACATGCTGAATTTCATCAAGCAAACACATTTTAGTGACAAGCAATAAATTAGAATACTTCACAAACATCAACGGTTCAAACAACATGTAAAAAACTACCAAACAAATGCTCTAGAATCAAAAAATGGGAAGAGATCAAAATGATTAAAAATCAGCCCTTTTTGACTCTGAAACATGCGGTTGCCAGTTGTTTGGACCGTTGATGTTTGCCAGATTACTATGATTCCTTAAAGCTAAACCATTGAATCATATACTGCAATATTAACTCAGTTACAGTTTCTCGTAACTCTCTAGTGTCAAATATAAATAACTAAAACCCTTGATTTCAACCACTCTACGCTACTGCTTCTCGCATTATTATGCTATGATTGATGAAACTTTATAATAAAAATCCAAAGAGAATCCGAAGCGAATCTAATACCTCAACATCAAAGCGAATGATTGCAGCGAAGCGAATGATAGTCTTCGATTTTTGGAATGTCCAGACCTTTCGAATTTGGATAGTCTTCGATTTTGAGAACAAGCGAAGCGAATGATTGCAGGGATAGGGTTAGTCGATTTGGGGTTTGGCGTTCAAATTTGGGGAAAGGCGGAGTGAAAGGGAAAGGCTGAATATGTTTACGTGTTTAGATGAGCAGGTATTGAAAAACCCTTTGACATTATACAACGGGCAATTTAGGCCCATTGTGAAAATGAACCATATTACAAGGGGCATAGAAAGGCCGTTGTAAAATATTCACCTATTACAACGGCCAGCAGAGGACCGTTGTAAAAGACCCAATATAAAATCACTTTTACAACGTTCAAAAATGGACCGTTGTAATAAAGATATATTACAAGGGGCAAAAATGGACCGTTGTAAAAATAACATTGTAATATATTTTTGTTGTAGTGCTATTATAACGGTCCACTCAGGACCGTTGTAATAGAGTTCTATTACAACGGGCAAGAAATGCCCGTTGTAAAAAGGGTGTTTATAGGGCATCTATTACAACGGTCTCGGATGGACCGTTGTAATAGTGCTCTATTACAACGGGCGGAAAATGCCCGTTGTAAAAAAGGCGTTGTAATAGGGTATTTTTGTTGTAGTGTAGAGATATTAAGTAGAATAAATTTAACAGTAATTTGGAATAAAGAAGAATTTAAAATTGTTGAAGAAAATATGATTATAATAAAAGACTATTAAAATTTATGGTTTTAGAAATTGTAAATTGAAGAAAATGGGATAATAAGATAATGAATTTAGAAATAGCGAGATTGATTTTAGTGAAATCAATTGGATTAAATCAATTATTGAATATCAATTAATTTAAATTTGAATTTATATGGTTTAAATTAATTGTTATTTTGTATTTCAACTCTGTTTTTCTTTCTGGTTGTTTCTATTCTCCTACCTCGTTCTTTTTCGGTGACGAAAAGTTTTGAGTGGGGGAGAGTGTAACGACCCGTAAATTTCAACTGTTTTAATAACGTAATTAGTTGAAATTTTATAAAATTTTAAACGATAAAATTTTGAAATATAAATTTGATATTTGGAATGCGTCTAGTTAAATATAGCAACTGGTAAATTTTCGTCCGAAAATATGAAAGTTTATTTCGCGCGTAAATTCACTTCAATTTAATCAGTTAAAAAGCGATGAAAATAAAATGTTTCCAAAACCTAAATATTTTTACATAGAAAAATTCTAAACCATCTTCTGAGCAAGATGTTAGTTTGTCGTCTTTCCAAATTCGGACATCTTTGGCTCCGTCGATCTTATTTTTCAGTGTTTTTCTTGCACTGTCCGCTAATAGAAAATTCGAATTTTATAATTCAATCATACCACTGATATCTGTATACCGTTTGGATCGTCCCGTCGTGCTGATCTCTACGGTATATTTATTTCTGTATTTTGAGATCCGGTATGCGACGTAAACAAAAACTGTTCGTTGTAACGGTACCCTGATCTGTGACTTAACTTTTCCTTTACGTTTCAAATCTGAAACGTGCTGTCCAATTAACAATTTATTGCTCTAATTATTATTTCCTGAATCAAAGCACGCGTGACCGTTGCTATTACTTTTGTTACCTTTTATATTTATATTCGTTCCAGCTTTTTCTTTTTTTCCTTTGCTATACTTTTCACTTATATGCAACGTTTACTGTACCTGTTCTTTTTCACTTCCTATTCTTATATATTTATGGTCGAATGTCAGCCTCATCACAAAAATCTCAGACCCACTTGAAATGAAACCACTGCTCTTCCCTTTTCCTTCCTCCCTTTCCTTCTCATGCTTTCACTTTCCACTCATCGCACCGCGCCTCCACATCGCCTACCCTTCCCACCGAGCCATCAAACAGATCTGCCAATCTCCTCCTCCCTGCGTCTTCCCACCTCCACACGTAAGGCCATCCCATGACCTACCTCTCCTCCCCGTGCTCCGCCCTTGTCGAAGCACCAGCCACCCAGTTGAGCCACTCGGCACACCATCCCTCCCCACATCACCTGAACCGCCATCAGCACCGCAAACCCCAGCTTGCCAGTTCTCGTCCTCCTTGTCGTGCCTCTCCTTGTCACTTGCAGCCAAAGTCCTGTTGTTCGGTGAATTTTCAAGGTATATATATATATATATATGTTTTAATCTATTAGTAGTATAAGTGTACATAAGTTTTACGTAAGTGTATATATGGGTCGGTCTGCACCTATGTTGAATATTAGTTGTATATATAAAGTTTATATATATACGTGTCATTTACATCTAGCATATGTATATTTAAGTACGAATTTTTTTTTGAAGCTTATGTAGCTCATATTGTAGTCTACAAACGTATAGGTCTTTGTTAGGTAGATTTGTTTATTTAGCATTGATGTAAGACTGTATATGTAAGGTTATATATATATATACTTGTTTCTATGCACTAGTTTATATATAAGTATTGCTTTAGATTATAATATAGTAGATTTGAATATAATAGTTATATTACAAGCCGTGGGTTATATTTATAATTATATGCTAGATTTCTTTTTTTTTAAAAGCTATGTGTTTATTTTAAATTATAAGTTGGATACAATTGTTATATTAGTTTATAAATGTACGTATATATGCATTCCTATGGATGTTTGCAGTTCTGGATTTATATGCAAGCACTCCAAAATTTTGTTAAGCCGAGATATATATACATATGAAGTGTATTTGTGATATTTTTAAATGTTATATTACGTAAGGTATTATATATATATCTATATATATATATTGTGTGACTTGATGTATATAAATGTTATAGATACACTGTGAATTAATGTCTATTTTAATTTATTTGTATATACTTTAATAATATATATTATCTGCATAGCTTATATATAATATAATATTGATGTATATATACACATATATAAATTTTATTAGTTCTTATTTTGTTTACAGTATATAGATTTAAGTATATCTAGTTTAGTTATAAATATTCATACACACAGTATGTATATTGGTTTATATCCATTTGCCTGGAGGTTAGTGATATATATTGTTGATATCAAAGTATATATATAAGTATTTATTTCAAACTTTATTATGGATACATGTTGATCTCTATATATGTGTTGAATGGTAAACGTGAGTAAAAAAAAAATTGTTGTTGTATTAAGTATTGTTTGAAAATATAAGATGTTTTTGCCTTTAAGTTACATGGACTTTAACTTGAATATTGACTTTTAAATATAAGTATTGATTTAATATAAATGTGTTTGAACTTAGAATATGATTTATATATGTAAATAATTATATATAGTTATATATATATATACCTTTTATCTTCATCAATCCAGTTCTGAGTTGTATTATCAATTCTTGATTATCAGCCTGTTCGTCCATTTCGCGTTCAATCTTGCTTTGCTTTGAAATTCGTGTTTGGAATCATAACTCACTCTATCGTCGAATCTCTCTCTAGCCTCGAAAGGTGAGCAATCACTCATGATTAATGTTCTTATATTTATTAAATTTGATTTCAATTGAAACGACAATTGAAATATGCTGCTGTTAGTTATTTATATTGCTATATCTATGACATCATCTGTATCTGTTCACCTGTGACACCTGACATCATTATCTGCTATTTATATTGATATATATATATGCCATCATTTATATCTGTTCACCTGTGACATCTGACACCCTTATCTGTTATTTATACTGATGATATATGTCTGTTACCGTTGTTATATTATTATCATATCTGTTATCACTCTGCAAGTTCCCTGTTAGTATAGAATCACTATGGGTTGAAATGATACATACCCGAACGGACTTTAGAATAGGAGAAAATCGTTATGGGTTGAAATGATAAACCCAAGCGATTTTCAAATTAAATTGAATTTGGGATTTCGGGTTGAAAAGATATATACCCGAATATATTTTAAATTGCGGATTGAAATGATAAATATCCGTATCACTTGACCATAGGATAGAAAATTATATACAGACACCGTTGGTCTATATATAAATGTTTTTGAAAAACATTTCTACGGTTTTAAAAGAAATACATGGTTTTAATAAATAATGATTTTTAAAGATTTATTAAAGTTGATTTAATAAAGTTGATTTGAATCAATATGAAATATGTTTAAGTATTTATGAAAAAAAATTATATTTTTAAATATAGAATTTATAATGTTTCAGGTTGAAAGATAAATTTGAATTGATTTGGAATTCTTAATTATTTTAAGAATTATACTTAAATAAGTTGATTTGAAATCTATTAAATTTGAAATTTTAAGATATGTTTTATAACTTGAATTAATTAAGAAGTGGCTTAAATAAATATTTCAAACTTATATAAATTTAAATGGGATATTTTGTCTATATAAATTTGTAAATTGAAGTTGTATTTTGATGTATTGAAATGGTTAAAGAAATATTTCAGAAACTAAATGTAATGAAATTAAATTGAGACATAAATTGAATTATCGAATTTAGTTTTGAAATGTCGAATAATTAAACTTTGAAATATATTGAAATTGAAATGGTTTATTTATGGTTCAAATAGGCATTTGAAATCGATAATTTGAAAGGGTTTATTGAGAAACTAAATTGAATTGAAATCGATGATTTGAGATTTAATTAAATTTTAATTTTGGAATTCGAGTTTATGTGAATCGATTTGTGAAATTTGAGGAAGCTATTTTTATATAAAGTATTTAAACTATATCTAAAACTATTTGTATTTTACTTTATAAATTTTAATATAAATTATTTTATTTTAACTTATAACTATTTTATATAAACTATGTTATTTTATAAACTATTTTTCTATATATACAAATTTTAATATCTAAACTGTTTAAGAGGAAAGTGCTAGGATTTCAAAGTGTTATGAATTTCAAGGTTTGATTTCCAAAGTGTTATGATTTTAAAAGACTTATGAGTTCGAAAGCGATATAACTTTGGAAAGTGATATGATTTTAGAAATGAATTTATTTGAAGTGAAAGTGATATAGTATTAATATGGTTTTGAAATGGCAATGATATGTCGGTTTTGAAATATAACTATTTTGAGTTTTATTAAATGACCATCGGTGTAATAATACGTAGTTATTAAAGAGACCGGGATCGGATATGGACATACTCTCTGTCGATACCGAAACCACTTTGATAACTAATATACGCGGAGTGTTGATCCAGAATGAAGTGGATGGTTTGGTGAACGCGTTGACTGAAGAAAGAGAACGATTTTGGATGACCCCTGACATGACTAAAACAGGAGCCGCACCGGGCCATTGAGGATTTCCATCTCTAGCGGACACACTTCTTCGATACCTTATCTTTTACTTATGTGATTCGATTTGGGTGCACCCCTCGATTATGGGAGTGTTGTTTCGTGGTGTTGGGGTAGTAGCTGCTATGCCCAACATCAGTCCGGATCACGCAACTACTAGTATCCTAGTTGGTATTGCCTCATGTACCTTGTCATACTGATTATCCTATTCGCGACCACTACGATTTTGGTTTGTACCTTTAGTATATGGATTGCCCTCTGGTGACTTCCGGTTTTGGGGAAACTACGGTCTTGTATATGTTCTTGGGAATAAAAATGTGTTAAGGGTGGAATGGGCCATGACTTAACGCTATTTTGATATCGTACTTTACTGATTAGACATTATCTACTTAGCGTACACTACTACATAGTAGATAGTTTAACGGATCCTTAGAGGATGGTTATCCCAAACATCCTTTGAGTTACTCGTATTTCAGTCGTTATTTCACTTGAGTTAGATTTATTGATATAAGAATGTTAATCCTGACTCGAGTGTTTTGTGTTTTATTTATGCTCGGGTCAGACTGAGTGATACAGTATTTGAGACTCACCTTTGGAGTTGGAGCTTCGCTTGGAGATCCAGCTATCTATCCAGCTTTCAGCTATTCAGTTGATTCAAGTGATGTATTCAGATCTTGTATTTGACTATTGTATTGAGATATCTATGTATTCGAGACCTCTGTTGTATCTTGTTTAACTCTATTATATATATATAGTAGCTTCATGAACTACTATTCTTTTGCTTCCGCTGCATTATTGTTATATTACTCTGTGTCTGTGATCTGTGATTATTTTATTTACTGTATATGTTGAGTTTTGCCAATTTAAATTTACAATCTATTGTTTTGAATTATTCAAGTCCGACATGTGTCTCTGCCTATGCACTTGGCGGGTGCAGCATGATAGGGGGTTCTCGCATTTGGTTTGGTAGCGAGCGGATGACTCTTACTCCTACAGGTCCCTGCGGGGTTGGTGCAGTCGAGAGGCTGGCTGTAAAGGCAGAACACAGGTACTGCTGTATGCTACGGTGGGCGTTACCCCACTGACGCGGTCCGTTACAGTTGGTATCAGAGCTTTGGTAGCTCTAGGCAAAACTTAACATATAGGGTAAGTGTATTTACAGAATCACTTTCATTCGAGTTTCAATCTCTTTCTTTTGACTCGATTCCTTTGAATTTTGGAACGTTTCCTGCGGTTCCAAAAATTCATTCGTGTCCCTCACTATTCGTCTTCTTTCAATTCTGGAGCACCCCATAACTCCATTTTGAATGATATCTATAATAGATCGGCGGTCTCGCCAATCTTCGAATGATTTGTAAAGGGGTGAAACTCCTTTACAATAGGCATTGATTTACCGGAGATTTCTGTATCCTCGGTTACGATGCTATCTATCTCTTGCTATACCTGAATTTTATTTCTTGAGATCGAATGTCGATTTACCTCGGAATTCTACAACGATCTTATTCTTGAAGTCACGGTCGACCCGGTTAAGGTTGCCCGCGATTTATATAAACTTATCAATCTTCCTACTTTGCTATTAATCATCATATCTTGTTTCGAACTTATCTTCGAACCAAATTTCTCTTTGATTTAAGTCCATCAAATTTGAAACCCTATCCTTATTTTGAAAATTCATTCCTGTATCGTCGAGCAAAGAAATGTATGTGTAAACCAATATATATAAACGCTTTAAATATATGCTGTGTTGTTTGAGTTGTTGAGGTTGATTTGGGTTTCCGATCGATTCGTCTGATCAACGCTATCGATAGGATTTCCAAAACACTTGAGCAGAGCAAACTGACACAATGTTGTTTTCAAATTTGGAAAATAAAATAAAGTTTGTATGATTTTACTATATAGATAAGTATGAAATTTTCTTTAACCAAACTATAATAAATTAATTGTTGGAGTGATAATATTTGATTTTCATTTATTGTTTTGTAAACAATTGACTATTGCAATATAAATAATTGAAGTTATAAACTTGGCTATAATGCAAATTTGAAATCTGAAATAAATCAAGAATTTGAGAATTTAAATTTTTGGGTGATTTCAATTTGGTTTTTAAGTTTTAAAGTGTATAGTATTTAAAATATTTCAAATAGAAATCGTTTTCAAAGAATTTTAAAATGTTGAAATCAGTGCTCTTCTCTTTGTCGCTGGAAAATAATTTCGGTGATGGCGGCCGCATCATCGACATTCATTTTCGAGTTTCGAAGTGGAGAAACCATTCTGTAGCTTTGCTACGGTTTTGTTTTGAGAAAAAAAATTATTTTGATTTGAATTTCTTCAGTATATTTTGATTTACATATATATAGGTATCTTATTTTAAAATTTAATTTGATTTGATATAAATATATTATATATATCTCTAAATTGTTTCAAGTTAATCGGAAATCTAATTCTTAAATTTTGTTAAAGGATGATTTTAATTATAAATAAAACCAAAATTTGGAATAAATATTTAAATTTGAATAATTGAATTGGGAAAATTTTATTTGTATATTGTTCAACTGCATTCTAATACAACTTACCTAAATCATACAGAAGTTGAATATGTAATTGGATAATATATAAGATAAATTGAATTTATAAATAAAATTTAGTGTATAACGTTTATTATAAACACTCAAACTTTATTTATAAAGACATTTTATATTGTTATTATAAACACTCAAATTATACACTAAATTTTGATTATAAAGATGTTAATAGAGTTAGATAGGATAATAAGTAAACTCAGTTAATAATGAAACAAATTTGTTTTGAAAGAATTAATAAATTTGTGTTGAAAGAATTAATAAATTGAAATTTGATCAACATATGAAAATACCTTGAATTTAAAAGAAATTAATAGATGTAAATTAATTTAAATCGAAACTTTTATGTTTTAAATTAATTTATATGGGTTAAATATAGGTGATTAGAGATATTAAGTAGAATAAATTTAACAGTAATTTGGAATAAAGAAGAATTTAAAATTGTTGAAGAAAATATGATTATAGTAAAAGACTATTAAAATTTATGGTTTTAGAAATTGTAAATTGAAGAAAATGGGATAATAAGATAATGAATTTAGAAATAGCGAGATTGATTTTAGTGAAATCAATTGGATTAAATCAATTATTGAATATCAATTAATTTAAATTTGAATTTATATGGTTTAAATTAATTGTTATTTTGTATTTCAACTCTGTTTTTCTTTCTGGTTGTTTCTATTCTCCTACCTCGTTCTTTTTCGGTGACGAAAAGTTTTGAGTGGGGGAGAGTGTAACGACCCGTAAATTTCAACTGTTTTAATAACGTAATTAGTTGAAATTTTGTAAAATTTTAAACGATAAAATTTTGAAATATAAATTTGATATTTGGAATGCGTCTAGTTAAATATAGCAACTGGTAAATTTTCGTCCGAAAATATGAAAGTTTATTTCGCGCGTAAATTCACTTCAATTTAATCAGTTAAAAAGCGATGAAAATAAAATATTTCCAAAACCTAAATATTTTTACATAGAAAAATTCTAAACCATCTTCTGAGCAAGATGTTAGTTTGTCGTTTTTCCAAATTCGGACATCTTTGGCTCCGTCGATCTTATTTTTCAGTGTTTTTCTTGCACTGTCCGCTAATAGAAAATTCGAATTTTATAATTCAATCATACCACTGATATCTGTATACCGTTTGGATCGTCCCGTCGTGCTGATCTCTACGGTATATTTATTTCTGTATTTTGAGGTCCGGTATGCGACGTAAACAAAAACTGTTCGTTGTAACGGTACCCTGATCTGTGACTTAACTTTTCCTTTATGTTTCAAATCTGAAACGTGCTGTCCAATCAACAATTTATTGCTCTAATTATTATTTCCTGAATCAAAGCACGCGTGACCGTTGCTATTACTTTTGTTACCTTTTATATTTATATTCGTTCCAGCTTTTTCTTTTTTTCCTTTGCTATACTTTTCACTTATATGCAACGTTTACTGTGCCTATTCTTTTTCACTTCCTATTCTTATATATTTATGGTCGAATGTCAGCCTCATCACAAAAATCTCAGACCCACTTGAAATGAAACCACTGCTCTTCCCTTTCCCTTCCTCCCTTTCCTTCTCATGCTTTCACTTTCCACTCATCGCACCACGCCTCCACATCGCCTACCCTTCCCACCGAGCCATCAAACAGATCTGCCAATCTCCTCCTCCCTGCGTCTTCCCACCTCCACACGTAAGGCCATCCCATGACCTACCTCTCCTCCCCATGCTCCGCCCTTGTCGAAGCAGCAGCCACCCAGTTGAGCCACTCGGCCCACCATCCCTCCCCACATCACCTGAACCGCCATCAGCACCGCAAACTCCAGCTTGCCAGTTCTCGTCCTCCTTGTCGTGCCTCTCCTTGTCGCTTGCAGCCAAAGTCCCGTTGTTCGGTGAATTTTCAAGGTATATATATATATATATGTTATAATCTATTAGTAGTATAAGTGTACATAAGTTTTACGTAAGTGTATATATGGGTCGGTCTGCACCTATGTTGAATATTAGTTGTATATATATAAAGTTTATATATATACGTGTCATTTACATCTAGCATATGTATATTTAAGTACAAATTTTTTTTTTGAAGCTTATGTAGCTCATATTGTAGTCTACAAACGTATAGGTCTTTGTTAGGTAGATTTGTTTATTTAGCATTGATGTAAGACTGTATATGTAAGGTTATATATATATATACTTGTTTCTATGCACTAGTTTATATATAAGTATTGCTTTAGATTATAATATAGTAGATTTGAATATAATAGTTATATTACAAGCCGTGGGTTATATTTATAATTATATGCTAGATTTTTTTTTGAAAGCTATGTGTTTATTTTAAATTATAAGTTGGATACAATTGTTATATTAGTTTATAAATGTACGTATATATGCATTCCTATGGATGTTTGCAGTTCTGGATTTATATGCAAGCACTCCAAAATTTTGTTAAGCCGAGATATATATACATATGAAGTGTATTTGTGATATTTTTAAATGTTATATTACGTAAGGTATTATATATATCTATATATATATATATATATTGTGACTTGATGTATATAAATGTTATAGATACACTATGAATTGATGTCTATTTTAATTTATTTGTATATACTTTAATAATATATATTATCTGCATAGCTTATATATAATATAATATTGATGTATATATACACATATATAAATTTTATTAGTTCTTATTTTGTTTACAGTATATAGATTTAAGTATATCTAGTTTAGTTATAAATATTCATACAGACAGTATGTATATTGGTTTATATCCATTTGCCTTGAGGTTAGTGATATATATTGTTGATATCAAAGTATATATATAAGTATTTATTTCAAACTTTATTATGGATACATGTTGATCTCTATATATGTGTTGAATGGTAAACGTGAGTAAAAAAAATATATTTGTTGTTGTATTAAGTATTGTTTGAAAATATAAGATGTTTTTGCCTTTAAGTTATATGGACTTTAACTTGAATATTGACTTTTAAATATAAGTATTGATTTAATATAAATGTGTTTGAACTTAGAATATGATTTATATATGTAAATAATTATATATAGTTATATATATATACCTTTTATCTTCATCAATCCAGTTCTGAGTTGTATTATCAATTCTTGAATATCAGCCTGTTCGTCCATTTCGCGTTCAATCTTGCTTTGCTTTGAAATTCGTGTCTGGAATCGTAACTCACTCTATCGTCGAATCTCTCTCTAGCCTCGAAAGGTGAGCAATCACTCACGATTAATGTTCTTATATTTATTAAATTTGATTTCAATTGAAACGACAATTGAAATATGCTGCTGTTAGTTATTTATATTGCTATATCTATGACATCATCTGTATCTGTTCACCTGTGACACCTGACATCATTATCTGCTATTTATATTGATATATATGCCATCATCTGTATCTGTTCACCTGTGACATCTGACACCCTTATCTGTTATTTATACTGATGATATATGCCTGTTACCGTTGTTATATTATTATCATATCTGTTATCACTCTGCAAGTTCCCTGTTAGTATAGAATCACTATGGGTTGAAATGATACATACCCGAACGGACTTTAGAATAGGAGAAAATCGTTATGGGTTGAAATGATAAACCCAAGCGATTTTCAAATTAAATTGAATTTGGGATTTCGGGTTGAAAAGATATATACCCGAATATATTTTAAATTGCGGATTGAAATGATAAATATCCGTATCACTTGACCATAGGATAGAAAATTATATACAGACACCATTGGTCTATATATAAATGTTTTTGAAAAACATTTCTACGGTTTTGAAAGAAATATATGGTTTTAATAAATAATGATTTTTAAAGATTTATTAAAGTTGATTTAATAAAGTTGATTTGAATCAATATGAAATATGTTTAAGTATTTATGAAAAACAAATTATATTTTTAAATATAGAATTTATAATGTTCCAGGTTGAAGATAAATTTGAATTGATTTGGAATTCTTAATTATTTTAAGAATTATACTTAAATAAGTTGATTTGAAATCTATTAAATTTGAAATTTTAAGATATGTTTTATAACTTGAATTAATTAAGAAGTGGCTTAAATAAATATTTCAAACTTATATAAATTTAAATGGGATATTTTGTCTATATAAATTTGTAAATTGAAGTTGTATTTTGATGTATTGAAATGATTAAAGAAATATTTCAGAAACTAAATGTAATGAAATTAAATTGAGACATAAATTGAATTATCGAATTTAGTTTTGAAATGTCGAATAATTAAACTTTGAAATATATTGAAATTGAAATGGTTTATTTATGGTTCAAATAGGCATTTGAAATCGATAATTTGAAAGGGTTTATTGAGAAACTAAATTGAATTGAAATCGATGATTTGAGATTTAATTAAATTTTAATTTTGGAATTCGAGTTTATGTGAATCGATTTGTGAAATTTGAGGAATCTATTTTTATATAAAGTATTTAAACTATATCTAAAACTATTTATATTTTACTTTATAAATTTTAATATAAATTATTTTATTTTAACTTATAACTATTTTATATAAACTATGTTATTTTATAAACTATTTTTCTATATATACAAATTTTAATATCAAACTGTTTAAGAGGAAAGTGCTAGGATTTCAAAGTTTTATGAATTTCAAGTTTTGATTTCCAAAGTGTTATGATTTTAAAAGACTTATGAGTTCGAAAGCGTTATAACTTTGGAAAGTGATATGATTTTGGAAATGAATTTATTTGAAGTGAAAGTGATATAGTATTAATATGGTTTTGAAATGGCAATGATATGTCGGTTTTGAAATATAACTATTTTGAATTTTATTAAATGACCATCGGTGTAATAATACGTAGTTATTAAAGAGACCGGGATCGGATATGGACATACTCTCTGTCGATACCGAAACCACTTTGATAACTAATATACGCGGAGTGTTGATCCAGAATGAAGTGGATGGTTTGGTGAACGCGTTGACTGAAGAAAGAGAACGATTTTGGATGACCCCTGACATGACTAAAACAGGAGCCGCGCCGGGCCATTGAGGATCGCCATCTCTAGCGGACACACTTCTTCGATACCTTATCTTTTACTTACGTGATTCGATTTGGGTGCACCCCTCGATTATGGGAGTGTTGTTTCGCGGTGTTGGGGTAGTAGCTGCTATGCCCAACATCAGTCCGGATCACGCAACTACTAGTATCCTAGTTGGTATTGCCTCATGTACCTTGTCATACTGATTATCCTATTCGCGACCACTACGATTTTGGTTTGTACCTTTAGTATATGGATTGCCCTCTGGTGACTTCCGGTTTTAGGGAAACTACGGTCTTGTATATGCTCTTGGGAATAAAAATGTGTTAAGGGTGGAATGGGCCATGACTTAACGCTATTTTGATATCGTACTTTACTGATTAGACATTATCTACTTAGCGTACACTACTACATAGTAGATAGTTTAACGGATCCTTAGAGGATGGTTATCCCAAACATCCTTTGAGTTACTTGTATTTCAGTCGTTATTTCACTTGAGTTAGATTTATTGATATAAGAATGTTAATTCTGACTCGAGTGTTTTGTGTTTTCTTTATGCTCGGGTCAGACTGAGTGATACAGTATTTGAGACTCACCTTTGGAGTTGGAGCTTCGCTTGGAGATCCAGCTATCTATCCAGCTTTCAGTTATTCAGTTGATTCCAGTGATGTATTCAGATCTTGTATTTGACTATTGTATTGAGATATCTATGTATTCGAGACCTCTGTTGTATCTTGTTTAACTCTGTTATATATATATAGTAGCTTCATGAACTACTATTCTTTTGCTTCCGCTGCATTATTGTTATATTACTCTGTGTCTGTGTCTGTGATATGTGATTATTTTATTTACTGTATATGTTGAGTTTTGCCAATTTAAATTTACAATCTACTGTTTTGAATTATTCAAGTCCGACATGTGTGGATTTATTGTCGATTTGAATGGTCCAAAATAGTGGGTCGTTACACTTTTTGTAGTACCTTTGATTCTCTATTTGTAATAATAAATTTTTGAATATTTGCGAGGTATATACATGTAAGTAAATATTTGCTTGGTAAATTCAAGTATGATTCTTTATTGTAAACAAGCATGAAAACTTTAAACGTGAAGTGAGTCCTGAACAAGGTGGAGTGGGTCCTGAACAAGGTGGTGTGACAAATATTTGCTTACTTGAATTTGCATTGCAAATATTTGCCAGACAAATATTCAAGTAAGCAAATATTTGCTTGGTAAATTTGCCGTTCAAATATTCAAGTATTGTAGACATGCATCAGAACTTTAAAGGCGGAGTAGGTACTGAACAAGGTGGAGTGGATCCCTGAACAAGATGGAGTGAATCCCTGAACAAGGTGGAGTGGATCATGAACATGCTTACTTGAATTTGCCTAAAAAATATTCAAATATTCAAGTAAACAAAAATTTGCTGGGTAAATTCAAGATTCTCTATTATAGACATGCAGGAGAGCTTTAAACGTGGTGTGGGTATTGAACAAGGTGGTGTGACAAATATTTGCTTAATTGAATTTGTCTGGCAAATATTCAAATATTTGTCACTGAAAATTGAAAAAAAAAATTCTCAAAACATATCATATATGGATCTTAATAGAAAGATAATAAAATTTGTGATTTAATGGTGAAAATGAAACTGAAATCCGATAAATCTACTAAAAGATGTCACGTTTTTAATATTGCAATTAAATCATTCATGATAGCGAATTTTTTAATGAGTGGTACTGTATAAATTACAAGGATTAAATTTATAATGCTTAATTCAAAGGGATATGCGCCTAATTTTTTTGAAAAGAAGAATGTGAACCACAATTCCCCTATTATAAAACCATATGGATGTTTTTAAGTATTTAATTTGTTATTTGGTTTTCTAATGCACATCCCCCGTAATATTATTATAAACTCTTGTATGTTAATATTTGAAGATAATATATACTATTTTTCTTTACAAGAAGCTCATATAGGTTAGGGGTTGTATGGTTTTAGTGAATTATATTCTTATTGTATTATTAAAGAACAATTTTTCAAAAAATACACCTTTGGAGTGTTACATGTGGATTTGTACTTGTTCGACAATGTGACTATGTTCAGTTTATCATTTTTTTTAATTATTGATTTCACTGTATAGCTCATTTACAATTGTTTACAATAAAAGAAAAGGGAAAACAATTGATAGGGTATTTGTATGAAGTATTGGATAAGCTCTAAGTTGAAATTACCCCCTATGAATCAAACCTAGAGCGAATATGAACCATTCAAAAAATATTTAAATGGAGTGAGAATAGGTCATTTTTTACCAAAATTTCAACCCTTTTCTAATGGTTGAATTCGACGGTCTTGAGAATGAAACTTTCAACCCTTTACCAAAATATTCAACCACATATCGTGAGCACTTAATGTTTTGTCCTTCCGACCAATCACAGCCGGTCCTATAAGTTTTGGCACTAAAGCTAGTTGTAAGTTGAGGTCCAATTACAAGTACTAGTTAGATTAATAAAACTTAAGCATAAAATAGTTTAAATATAACAGGAAATTTTCCTCAAGGACAATTTTAGGGCTTTTTTTGGATGTAGGACAGCCTGCTATTAATTTTATCTGAAGAATAAATTATCATATTTTCCTTCCGGCCCATTTTCGCGCGCTTCTTCTTCTTCTTCCTTTCAATCAAATTTTGTATCGCGATCCAATATCTCTCTCGCAATCAAAATATCGATTAACCTCGTTCGGACATTTCAATTCGTTCTTCTGAAAATTGTATTTCATCGATCAAATTTTTCTCACGCGCGTTTCTTGATCTCGTTCTTTTCATATTTCTACTGTGATCTCGTTTTTTTTTAAATTGTATTAACTAGGTATGCTTATATTATCATGTTTTTTTTCTATTACAGTTAAAAATAATTTGATTGCGATTTCTAATTGTGATCGTTTTTACAAATTACGTGCAGTGTTGTTTTTCTGATTGTTTGTTCGTTCTTCTATGGCAACGTTTGAAATCAACAGCAGGTTTTTATTTATTTATTCGTTTCTTTATTCAGTGCTGTATTGTAATATGCTTTAAATTTGATTTATCTTGCATAATCTTGCTTTAATGTTGGGATGATTGGAAAAGTATGATTGCTTGGGTTGTATATACAGTTGTGATAGAGTGTAAAGTATCATAGTTTAGGTTCAGTTTTTGGGTATCATTTTTATTTTTTGTTAGTATCAGTTTTTTTATTTTCAGTAACTGGGTATCAGTTTTGTAGACGGTAGGTATAAGTTTTGTGAAATGAAAAAACTATTGTTCTAAACTGTACATATTTTTACTAATGTTTTTATTTTTATTTTTTTTGGCAGTGGTGATACTAGTCTTCTTTGTCTGTTTGTGTTGAATAATAACACTTATAGTACTCGATTGTCTATCGATTTCTCTTTGTATGATTTGAAGAATGAGATATGTCGATGTTGGTCTCAGTTAACTCCTTCTTCTATTCAGATTTCTTATGTACTTGAGGACAAAGTTATTATGGTTGATACTGATTCTGATATTCAGAGTATAATATGTTTTTAGTTATACAAGAAAGGTTATTTCCTCAGTTTTACTGTTAAGGTTAAGGGTTCTGAATTGGAATATGTTGATCGTGCTTCTATTTCAAATTCATCTACTGTTCGTGCTTCTTCATCTTCTACTGTATCTGTCTGTTCAAATGTTGTTGTTAATGGTAAAAGTTATTTAAAAGATATGTTGAGAAGAGGGTCGACATTATGCATTTCCGATTTTGCTGGTTTTTGTTTTGGAGGAGCTGAACATTTTAAAGAATTTTTGATGGCATATCAAATTCAAAAAGGGTATGAATTAGGTTTTTTAAAGAATTGTGCTACAAGAGTTACTGTAATTTGCTCTTCATATAAGGATAGTTGTATTTTCAAAGTCTATGCGTCTTGTGATTCTGGAGAATTGAAGAAGATTTTTATGAGAAATATGGTTGTTGATCATTCTTGTGGTGCTGGTGTTAGAAATGTGGATAATCCACATATATCTAGTTCGTTTGTCAATGGATGCTTTCGGATGCGGATAGTGTCATATCAGCATCCGCATCCGAAATTATTTTTGGATATCGGATATCTACATCCGCGGATACGGATGGATATCGAGTTATTATCCTATCCGCTAACGACCGATAAATCAAGAATTACAAAAAGAAAAATTTAGTTTAACATTAGTATTTTTCAATCTCATTGATTATAAAAGTGTGAAAAATTAACAAATATGATGATAATAAATAGTTTCGAGCAGTTAATAAGCATTAATTGCATATAATATAAACTACTAGCTTAATAAAATAATAAACGAATATCATTTACTGCATTAAAATACACTTAATTTAAACAATAATCTTGATACGAACGGATAATTTTTGGATGTGGATGTCTTTGTATCCGCATCCGCGTCTGTTTTTTTGGATATCGGATATTTATCCGCTTTTCGGATGCGGATGTGCACAGATTTTGAATTTTTCGGGCATCCATTTGACAGCCCTAGCTGTTAGGTATCAATTTTAGTTGTCGGTAACAACTTTTAGTATCAATTTTTAGATAGCACTTTTTAGGTATCAGTTTTTAGTTACCAGTAGTAGGGATGACAATAGGGCATGTCTATGGTCCAAACTCGGTTGACCCGCCCATGTTTTGGCCCGCCCAGACCCGTCCCATCGGGTCATCGGGGCGGGTAGACCCGTGATCCGTTCTTGAGAGCTTCGGGTCAAGGGTTGGATCGGGGCTTGGCTGACCCGACCCGCACTATTGAGATCTTATGAAATCGGTTTAGTATTATAATGATAATTTGTAATATATATATATATACACACACACACTTACATATGCGTGTGTGATTATGACATGGATATTATAATGTTCCAATCAATAAGCTATAAAACTTTTATAGTATTAAGCTGCATTATTGATAATTATACAATAGCACATGCATATTTTTTTGAACTACTTGATACACCATATTTTATCATCTTCCCTTATCATTGAAAACACATTGTGATTTGTATTAAATTTATCATTTAGTAATAACAAATATAAATATATGTACATTAGTACACAATTTTGAATCAATAAAAAAAACCTCATAGGGTCTCGGGGCGGGGCGGGTCTACCCTGACCCGTACGGGTTTAGGGTTCGAGGCAAAATTCCGGACCCGCACCGGTCTACGAGGTGGGGTCTTAAAAACCCGGGGTAGGTTTGGGGCACAATAAACAGCCCCAACCCACCCCATTGTCATTCCTAACCGGTAACAATTTTTAGGTATCAGTTTTTAATTTAAGAGTTATCCGTAGCACGTGATGGCAGCGGGTGGTGTTGTGGGCGGCGCCGAGGCTGGTGGTGCAGGTGATGGCGGTGGGTGGTGGTGTAGGTAATGGCGGTGGATGGTGGTTGATAATTTTGACAATTTATCCTTATGACTAACTTTGAAAGAATGTTTGTCCTTATCACTACTTTTAGGAGAATGTTTGTTCTTGTGGCTAAAAAAATACAAATTTTTGTTCTTTATAAAAAAACCCAATTCATAACACAAAGTTAATATAAAAAAAAGTAAAGATAAAAAGTCTAGCCTCTTGTGCAAAATTGTGATTACTGGAATTAATATGATGCTCTAATCTTTTCTTTCAATTTCTTTAAATGAAAACAGATATGGTAATTTATGAATTTGTAAGATTTATGAAAGTTGTGGTTTTTAAATTTTGGAACTATGAATTAAAGAAATAGAGGATGAATCGATGTTCATCTTCTTTGTGCATGGCATCTACGCATATACTTTTGTTTTCGTACAATTGTATTTTTTTTATAAACCTTACCACCTTGGATTTATTTTTATTTTTATTTTGGCGTCATATTGTAAAATGGGCAGAAAAGCCATGGTTTCAGTGGCTTTACCCAAGGGCGAAGGGCCATCATGTTGTAGTGTTTTCAAGTGCATCTCTTGGGAATATTCAATTAGTTTCATTCATAAGTCATGAGCATCTTCATCACTGCACACTCAATCGTCCGAATGTGTGAGTCTTATACGAAAATGTACTCCAAAACTCAACTGCCTAAGGAAATAATCTTGCGTTCAGCTTTAAGATATTCTCGTCTTTTAATAATCATTATCTCTTTGGTCTCCGGTTTATATAATTTGGAAACTGGTGCAATAAATGACATGATATTATAATAAATATAAATACCAGTTTGCCTTCTGATGTTCTAAGAACAATCAATTAATTTATATGTATTAAACTAGGCGAAATTCAACAAAAAAAAGGAATTTTGGTAAGATTCATAAAATGATCTACAAATTAAGAACTCAAAGAAAAAGAAATTAGTAAAATTATAGTATTGGGATAAATCATAAATATATACAATCCTTTAGATTTTTTTTGGGTATGAACAACTAATTTAGATATCTTAGATTAAGCAAACATTTCAACAAAACGGCAAATGTATAAGATCCGTAAGAACGACCTGCAAATCACGAAAACAAGAAAATAAAAGTTAAATGAATATGATAACAAGATTGTAATACCGAAGATAAATTGTACGTCAAATACCAATTTACCTTCGATTTTTTCAGAGTAACCAACTAATATATTTTTTACAACAATAAGTGTTTATTAAAGTAGAGCACTCATTTTACCGTATTGATAGTTCAAACTCATGGCATTTAGAATCTCACTCTAAAACAACCAACTAAATTTATTAACTTATATTATATTATACGTTTTTTAGGAAATGTAGTATGATTCAAGAAACCAAACAATGGTATTGTATACAAGGAATGGCTGCCAACTCTCCAGAATTGAAAGATGATGGAAGAAAAGTCCCTCCCAAAAAAGTTGTAAAAATTATGTTCCTATTCTTAGTTTTTGGCTAATTTATATCACTTTTGCCCTTGATTTCAATGCTGGACCGATTTTTCGGAAGGGGACAGTTTGGTAAAAAATAAAAAAACAGGGACTTAATTTACATGAGTTTATAAGTAGGGACTTTTTGTGCATGGGCTTTGAGAATAGAGACCTTTGGTCCAAAACCCCTATTGTATAATAGATAATAATTATAAAGTACACGAAGTCAAGGCCATGAGATTATGGCCATGAAATAGAATGATAGCTTGCATGTCTGACTAAATGTTAGATAAGTAATCGATACAACAAATTAGACCTGTCAAAATATGACTCAAACCATTAACCCAACTCATTCACCCTACTTATAAATGGATTGGGTCAATACATTTATGAATATTATTAAATTAGTTATGAGTTGGGTTGATCCATTTTGAAAAGGTTATATTAAATTTTAATATAAATTTGGAAAATAAGAATTTTGAACATACATTGTAGTTTTTCATGTAGACTAACAGTTGTACTTAGAAAATAATAGGTTACAGCATCCCCATATTTGAACTCCGCCTAGTGCAGAAGCCATTATTTTTTTTTTGTTCAAACTGCAATAACTTCTTCGTTCTAACTCGGAATCAGGCGAGATTTCGACTAATGGACATCCACCTAAATTCCAGACAGTATGGAACACTCGGATACTTCATCATGTGAACGCCACTGTAGTTCTGCAAGAGGACTGACAGTTGTACTTAGAAAATGACAGGCTATCACATCTCCATATTTGAACTCCGCCTAGTGCAGAAGCCACTAATTTTTTTGTTCAGACCGCAATAACTTCTTTGTTCTGACTCGGAATCAGGCGAGACTTCGACTGACCAACCCTCACCTAAATTACGAACAGTATGAAATACTCGAATACTTCATTGTGTAAACGCACACTGTAGCTCTTCACGGGGACTGACAGTTGTACTTAGAAAATAACATGCTACTACATCCCAATATATGAACCCCGTCTAGTGCACAAGCCGCTATTTTTTTTTCAGACTGCAATAACTTCTTCATATTAACTCGGAATCAGACGAGACTTCAATCGATTAGCTTCCACCTAAGTTACGGACAGTATGGAACACTCGGATACTTCATATTGTGAACGCACATTGTAGTTCTCCATGGGGACTGACAGTTGTACTTAGAAAATAACAGGCCACCACATCCTCATATTTGAATTTTAATGAAAATTAGAATTAAAATTTTAAATTTTTATCGGAATTCAAAACATAAAAATTAAAATTAGAATTATTTTATATATATATTTTTATTAGTCAAATCAAATTTAAATCTTTAAACGAGTTAAATGCTTAACCCACTTATTAAGTGGGTTGAGTCATAAATGGATAAAAAAGAATGGATCATAAATATCGATCCAACTCATTTTGATCCAACCCAACTCGTTTGACAGGTGTACAACAAATACGATAGCTATCGGTACAGTCAACACAAATCTATATAGGTGCATGCGAAATGAAGATGTACATCCAGGGGCGGAGCTAGGTACAAGCCAAATATGGCCAAGGCCCCACCTCAAATTTTGATTTTCCTATTGTAATCAGCTACTTTGGCAACTTAGGTCATACCTCAAAATAATGATTTGTCCTATCTCAACTAATGATTGCCAATTCCTTGTACTTTTTTTACTTGTGAACGATTATATTTAATAGAATAGAAAGTATGCCATATGTGAAGATGTGAGCCGGCTCCGCCACTGTGTACACCAACTACAAACCAATACACCTGTGAAACAATCTAATCAGCTTCGGCGAGAAACCAGAAGTAGTCAGTGAGAATATGAAATTCATGTCCCAATTGGTATCAGCAGGAACAATAACAGTGTTGGTTCCAAACTTACCTTGTGTGCATAGCATGTGATTGTCACCTTTGAGCTTTTAGAAAAGTATCCTTACGTCCTTTTCATCATTGGAGACCCGTTTGGTGCAGTTATTGGATCTATGATGATAGCACGGTCTGCTTTCATGATGATTCCAAGCGTCAGCCTTTTGGCACATGCTAAGAAGAATACCCTCACAGACCTTGGCTGCTAACTTAGTGTCTAGTTTTTCTGTCTCAAGGGGATCTTCTTTCATAGCAACCAAGAGGCCTTGTTTAACGCATGAAATCAGCGAGTTTGGGAATAGGAGGTAACAGAAGAGGTTAGGATTTTCACGGAATGAGATGGACAAATGGAAGAGGGTATTTAGAAGAATTGGACTTCAACACCCAAATCTGCAAGGGACATAGGAGGCGAAGTGTTTGTTGGAAGGGGCTATGTTGGTAAAATGGCCGTTTTAGGAGGATGTAAGGGGTTTATTACAGCTCAAAATGACATGTCCAAAAGGGTGACAGGCTAAGTATATATTTGGTTTCCAATTGTGTTTTAACTCAAGAAAAGCATGTTTGCCATTATCTAAACGAGCCTTAAGTCTCGATGGTAAGGGTCGTCTTGTTTAATCCAAGGTATCAAAGTCCGGCCGGCACGCCAGAGTTCCGGCCATCTCGGCCCGGTTCTGACGTGGACCGGACCGAAACAATGAAAGAAAACCGGTTTTCGTCTTCAAAAAAAAAACAGAGGAGAAACGAACGCATGTGAAGCAAAACAACAAAATCAAAACTTTACTCTAATCAATCATAATTTTGTCTGCCATATACAAATTCAATCGAACAAATTCACGTGAATCAATTTATGCTCTATAAAACCAGAGACGATTCATTCTATATATCAATATATGCAGTAAAACTTACCTCCTCAGTTCGCGGCAGCAGAGATCCTTGCTCGAGCTCGACCTTCCTTCAACAAAAAGCGGCGACCCGGTTTTTTTTCCTACCCAATTTGATGTTACTGCGTTGATTTTGATTTGCTCGAGCTCGATCCTCTTTCGTCTATTTGATTTGCGTTGTCTGATGGTAGGGCAGAAATGAACAGGGAAGATAGTTAATGGGCCGGTTGTGTATGTTTAATTTTCTACCCAATTTGATGGTTACTGCGTTGATTTTCTGATGTACACTATGTTACCCTGTCCAAACTGGTGCGTGTACCATACATCAGCTATGCAGTAATTTAATTCGTTGAAGTGAATGTAAAAGTTTGCATTATTGGTATACATGACCAAATCCCAGATCCAAATCTGTTCCCCTTCTATTTAGTTCGTTGGAAATATTATAGGTAAGACATCATTATAATACAATGGAATATTTGTTTTATTACTCTGTACGATGGTAACAAACAAATGCTAGAAATGGATTGCACAATTATAAAAGTACATATCATGTCAATATTTATTTGAACTATCAAATTTTTTTAGGTTATTTTCTCCATCCTCATATACAATACAGAGATAATGCAACAAACGATGATGATGTTTTAAATGGATGGACAAATGTTCTTGAAAAAATGGTACCTGATATTGCTATGCAAATTGAAATTTCAAAAGAGGTAATAAACAAATTATTAAACTTAATGTTTAGCGCAAAGAATAATTTGGTTTATTATGAATGATTCGTAGGTTGAAATATATAGAATGAAACTTGATGTATTTGGTTCTGCAAAAGCAAAATGTGCAGTTAAGTCGTGCCTTCTAGCAATGTGGTGGTCAATAATTGGTAGGGAAACTGCTCCAAATTTAACACGCATAGCTATGTGTATTCTTAGCAAAACAGTTTCTTCTTCAAATTATGAAAGAAATTGGACAACATTTGCAATGATTCACACGAAGTTAAGAAACAGAATAAAAATGGAGAACTTAGAAAAATTGGTATTTGTACATTATAATATGCGATTAAGAGTACGACATGCTAAACACCAACAAACAACCGACCAACTTATTGATTTAGATTACATCTTTTATGAGGAGGATCCACTTGCAGAATGGACTAGAGAAGCTGAGAATAAACTACTTGATAATGCAAGCGATAATCCTTGGTCGGACAATGATAATGTATCTGCAGAAAATACTGAAAATGATAGTTCATCAAATGATGATTCAGGTAATGCTGGTGGTGACGGTATTGGTTCGAGTGGTTATGACGTTGGTTCCACTTTTGATGAGTCTCAAAGACATATCCAAAATTATGAAGCAGATGACTATAGTCGACGAAGAGATAGAAATTTAAACGTTGTACATGAAGATCCATCGGCAACATGAAGATCCAATTTATCTCATTGATAATGATCAAATCAGCTTCCAAAACTCATATTCCATTTCCACATCATAAAATTCAAAAAAAAAGCTTACCTATCCTATGTGATGATCCATCGGCAACATCTTTAGTTTGCATCAGTTTACCTCACATTCTCTACAGAAGCTTCAACCAGCAGTTACCACTTCGGTCTAACTAGCTCAATCTCCTTTGTGATGATCCCACAGCAGCCTTCCACTCTGACAAGATGATATTTCTAGTATGTTGTACATGCTTCTTCCACCTCCAACGGAGACAACTCATCCTCGTAGCACAAATATTTTTTTTAAGCGCAAGTACCAGCAATTTTGGCTTTTGTTTGAATAAGGAGTACCAAATGTTCTCTTTTCTAACTTGTTAAATGCTGTGAGGCTTTGACAAGTCGCAGGAATCTGAAGGCACAACGAATAAACAATCAACGAAGCTGGCGGCTACAATAGCAGTCTAGGATTTATTTGGTTTCATTTCGAGTTTTGCTTTTTTACTTTTCAACATGCAATGCAAATAAAAAGAGTGGATGAGAAGATTTAAAATTATATAATCATTAATACAACAAAGAGATGTCGGAGAGTGGATTATTTTACATGCTTTTATTAATTCTTGAAACTCAAAAAAAAATTATTTTCTGTTTTGTATGTTAATTCATTTTTCAAATTGACGGTCTTTATAAAATACATGTGTCGTTCGTACTTTTGTTTGAACGGAAATCCAAAACTATTATGGATAAACCAAACGAAGCCTTGGGGCTTTACTTAAGCTTTTTGCTACAGATCTATTCTATTATATGACTTTTTGCTACAAATCTATTCTATTATATGATTTTTCGTTATCTACTCTCACATTCCTTTTCAAGTTCTATACTGAATTCTCATTTGTTTAAGGTCTATTTTTCATTTTCACCCTTAAATTATTTTACTTTGGTCTTCAAACACAAACCTAGGAATTATTCCAATTATCATCGCATTTTAAAGTTCTCCTAATTCGTTATCTTTAATCTTTCTCAATTTTGAGAGAAAATTTTGTGTATTATTTCCAATGTAATAAGGTAATGGATCTTTAAAGATCAGTTAGGTCCATCTTATTTGTTTTATTTTGCTTTATCTTCATAAAATTTGATCTTTACTAATTGATTTGGTTTTTGATTTTTCCAACTTTTTAGTATGATGATATAATATACCATAGCGAGTAGCCTAATTCTAAGAACAAAAAATGATGCAAGTGAATAACATGAGGGCTTCAATATCATTTTTGAAGGTTTTGTTTGATATATCAGTGAGTAATTTCATTTCTTTTCCTATAATACTTTTTAAGTTAAGCTTATATCTTAATATGTATAGGACTATAGACTACAATTGATGAATGAATTGCAAGGCTCTATGTTGATGAAAGGTAATTTTATTCCATGATCATCTATTATATATAAAATCGATTATATACATAAGAGAATACTGATCCTTTGTATACTCTATCCAGAATTCATCTCATCAAGTATACTAAATTCTCAATTATTTAAGGGATTATTAAAATTTACACGCTTATAGTTTCATTTTCATACATCTTAAATATTAATGATAGCATTAATGGCTGTAATATACCGTTAATTTCATGTAACCTTTCATTTATGTATTTTATTGTGATTGATTTAACCATTTTAAAAAAATTAATATATGAATATTGGCTCATTATCTACTAGTTTTGTTTAATTAATCATTTAGGATTGACTTTTTTTATATAAAATATAATATTTGATCCTTTGTATACTTTTTCGCAAGGGGTTTTGGACCAAAGGTCTCTATTCTCAAAGCTCATGCACAAAAAGTCTATATTCACAAACCCATGTAAATTATGACCCTATTTTGTTATATTTTACCAAATTGTCTCCTCACAAAAAATCGGCCCAACATCGAAATCAATGGCAAAAGTAGCATAAGCTAAAAACTAAAAACAGGGACCTAATTTTCATAACTTTTTCCAGAGGGACTTTTCTTCCATCATCTTTCAATACTGGGAACTTGGCAGTCATTCCTTATTTTCGAAATTCATCTCATCTCATCTCGTGTATCAAACTCTCAATGATTTGAGAGATTGTTAACATTTATATCTTATAATTTCATTTTCATATATATCAAATACTAATTGTACTAATAATGAACATTGTATATCATTAATTTCTCTTAACCTCTTCCATTTGTTCATTTCATTCTTTTTGAGGTTTTCATCTTTAAAAATAATAATTAACATATATTTTTTGGCTCATTCATTGTCAACTAAGTTTGTTTAATTGCTTATTTTGATTGGTCTTTTTGTTTGTATATAAATTGTTGTAGTACTAAACAAAATTAATGTAATTGATAATTTGGAAAACTAGAGGATTTATTTTCATGTTATTTCTAAATATTTTTAAAAAAAAACTCTACTCCAAAGAGTAGAGCTAGGGAACTCAGCTGTCCGCCACACTGGTCCCCCTTTTTAGCTAGCCCAGCCTGGAGCATCAATCCCCATCGACTTATAGGTATTTAAGAGGATAACCATTCCAAGCCTTAAGAGAAACAAAGCTCGCCTGGCTAGAAATCGAACCCGCGACCTCTAGGAACTTTGCTCCATGGTCGATAAGCACTTCTTACCAGTTGAGCTATGCGATATCTTATCGCTATTTTTTCAAACAAGATATTATATTATAATCAAAAATCCAAATAACTTTGTTTTATTTTTTTATTGGGGATTGATTTAATATTTATATTTAAGTTGTTGTAGGGTTTAGGCTGAATTCATGTAATCGATGATTCAAAGAATTTGAAAATTAGTTTTCCATCGATTTTAGTTTCTGGTAACTTATATGTATTGTTTTATTATAAGTATTATATATGATTATGAAAATCAATATATGTATATACATAACTGTGATAATTAATTGTATAATTCATTACAAACAAGATGCATTTTCAATTCCAAACCGCAGAAAAATTCTTAACAAATTTTTATCATAAATTTTGTCTTATCGTCATTAAGTAATAATTCATACCGACTTTTACAAATCAATACTTCTTTATGATCTAACTGTAGTTTCTTCATCTTCTCTATGGTTTCAATACAAGTTTTTTTCCTCAATTACTTCCCATTTTTAATTTCTTCTTCGTACCATTTCATTTTTACAATGGTCGCTTCTTTTTTAGTTTCATATGTATATTACAATTTAAAAGGAAAAAATTCTAATTTCAATCCAAATCAAATTAAAGGTTCCTTTCGAACAATATTTACTCAATCTTTTTAACTTTTTTAATATGATAGAATTTTAATTAATTCATTAATAATCATTTGCTTTTATATTCAAAATAATATTCATGATATTATTCACGATTTCAGTGATTAAGTTTCTACCTGTTACTTTTACTGTTTAGGTTTCTATGTATATCTCTATTATCAAATTCATATATGGAAATAAAGTTGGGTGAAGTGCATTATATCTGTAGTGAAAAATATTTAAACGATAGATTTTCATATTGTATTTTAAGAAACAGGTATAAGTAACATTTTTGTTCTAGTAATATATTTTATGTGATCTTAGTCGAAACGAACGTATTTTTTCTAATATCTTATATTTCTGTCTTAGTCAACCTAGGATTTAGTATATTTTTCGACAATGTTCAATGTTCATAAGTAACACGACTTTTTCATTCGAGTGCATATTTACCACTAAATTCATTGGGATCTTATGATATAATGTGGTTATTATATGTTATTTACAAAGCCTTTAATTTCACTGTTACAGTGTTTCGATTTTATTAGGTTTGAAGATATTTGTGATTATGGATTCGACATGTAGTTACGTAGAGAGTTTACAAGTAAATTAACTTACCAATAATATTAAAAGAAAGTAATTATTATCAATTCCGATCAATTTGAATTCAAAATAATAAAATTAATCACAATGAATTCTACTTAAATGAAAATCAATTTAGTGAGAGAATTAGTTGCATGTTAATTCACTATAATTTTAGTCAATCGAGAATTAATCTATAATCACTTAATTCCTTTTAATTGATTCCCTCTATCACTAATATTTCGAAAGAATTGTAAGTTGAACTTTATGAGCGAATGTGAATTGTGCTATATTATTAGCGAATGCTTTTTTAGTGAAAGAACTACTACGTAGAAGTAGTAAAATTGAAACTTAATGTCAATTCCTAACAAGTACTTTTTTCCTTAACAAATTTAGTGTAAGAATAAAATAAACGAGCAAAGAAACAAATGTTGATATGTGGTTTTGTTTTATCATTTTGTGGAAAAAATGCATCATTTATCCCCAAGTAAATTATAGTTCCTACAATATCTATTCACAATAAGACTAATTAACTTTATCCACTTTTGGCATTTTGCTATAACACTCCTATTTTATTCAAGTGCTTTTCTTTACAAATATAGCCTCATATTTGTTCTAATTTACAATATACCAATGTAGAATAAAAAAATTATATCGATAATAATTTATTTTTAATAGTTCAATTTATTAATTGTGTTTTCTTACACTATTTGATCTATTGCTATTTTCTATAATGAAATGTCATACGAAATTTATTTTATTTTCGTTCAAAATAATTCAATGCGATGGTGATAGACTATTTTGCTTTGAATTATGTTAATTGTTATGTTCATATGAATATTTAAAGTAATGGAAAAAGGTTTCGGTTGTTCCAAAAATTATATATATATATATATATATATATATATATATATATATATTTCATGTCATATTTTGCTACATGCATTAAGAAATATGATGTGTCAACGCTACTATAATATTTTTTTATGCAATTAGTATTAGGTAATGGCAAAACGTGGGCTTTTCCAAATTTAAAATATTTATTTGAACCAAAATTTTAAACGATGTTTCAATTTACGTATTATTTCTCTATGTCAGCTGTTATACACAAAACTGTGTACATGCTTGCGTGTGTCCAAATATATATTTCTATGTTAAATCTAGAATAAATTTATGTTAAATATATGGTGCTTGCATTTGAAAACTAAGTCATGTATAGTAATGAACTGCTTACAAAGTTAAGAATAATTCATGGTTTATGTTATCCTTTGTTGTATGAAACCGTTGTGCTCTAAAGAAAGTAACTAGCATTACGTGCTTTAAGATTACTTGAAAAGATTTATCAACAAATGTTTGTTAATGGTGTTTAAGAAAAATATACTATGTAAATAAATAAAGGGGGAATTAATTTAAAGGAACAAAATTTTGTATATTTTTAGCCTCAATGACACAAGCTCAATATTTTAACCACAAGGACAAACATTTTCCTAAAAATTATTCATAAGGACAAACATTTTTACAAAATTATTCATAAGGAAAAACATTTTTTTAAAACTGCTACCGAACTAAAAACTGATACCTAAAAACTGTTACCGATAACTACAAACTGATACCTAAAAACTGTAAAAACTGATACCTAAAGAAAGTTGTCCTTCAGGCTAAAATACTGAAGGTCTGTTCTTGATGCTAAAATGCTGAGAAATTATGTCCTTGACAATAATTTCCTGATAAATAAAATCCATCAACAAACACTTTCATCTTCGTATTTTTTTTTAAATATAACATTAAATAGATTATGTGGTGAACCCTGTATGCATAGCACACGGGTTCGCACTAGTTTATCAAATTATCCTTGAGATTTGTTTCCAAAATAAGAATAGATTAAATATATAGTCCTACATGGCCAAAATAAATCAAGAGAAGCTCTTCATATACCAGTCTATCACAGTTGGAACTACCCAATCATGCTTCAACTATAACGACTATGGAAGGCATACAGTATACAACATGCGCGGGAATCTCACAAGATTTCCTCAAGAGAAGCACACAATAAAATCATAATAAACAAGGTTAAGTAAAGAAAAATAATATCAACTACAATAGTTAATGACATTGCCACGCAAATGCCCAAACAGATGATCCCAACGATCCATCATGAAGCATACATATTAATCAGAACAAATGGTTGAATGAGCTGATTCAAAATACCAGCAGGTTTTCAAACTAGCCCAGTAAAAAAATATCTTGCTAGCTAACATATGATATATGAAGAATGCACACATTGCTTTTTTCAAATTGGTTTCTTTTTTTCTGTAGTGAAGTCGAAAGCAAAAGAAATCATCGGGAAATTTCAGGCGGTGGAGCTATAGTACGAGTGTTGTAGGATTCACAGTTTGGGCACTTGTGCCCTATAATGTGGAACTGGACTTGGTTAGTGCTGATGCAGTCGTTGCATAGAATCCACACCTGCATGAAGTTTAAAATGTAAGCTGATGTATCAGAATACGAAAAGAAATAAATGAAGAAAATAATGGAGAGAAAAAAAGATCAAGTAGTTAACCTTGTAACGGTAGTCCAGTGGCATCAGTGTTGCTTGAATCTGAATGATTACATTATCAGTTGTTAGAATTAGTGAAGTAGGAAACAAAGTTTATCGATCAAAATATAAAAATGCAGCAAACAAAATGATTATACAAAATCTTGATGAACTATGTGCTTGTTGCTAATAATGGTTTTAGAAAATTCCATATCACATTTTTTTTCTTTTTAGTGAAACTTGATGGATATAAAAGACAATGGAAAATTGTAGGTACTAGATAATTGAAGGTTATGATACGGATTTATAAATGAAATGGGTAGCAAAACAGGCATTCATATTTGAAGAACTTAATTTTCACCCTTGTTTCTCTTTCTTTCGCTTGCTTTTCTATTCTTCAATTTTTCTTCTACTTCAATTTTGTTACAATCAATTTCAAGTAAAAACAAATATGCAATCACTCGCTACGAACTTCTTTCATATGCTCCTTGCATCTTATGTAGTTTTGACCCTGTCTAGGAGGCCGCATTCTTTTGTCTTCATATCACTACACTTCTGCATAACTTTAGAGCAGTCGAAAAAATAGTACACACTCTTTATGCAGTGAGGTCTTAGACAATTAGAGGCCCAAAAGTCTATTTAATGGATCTACTACATTGTTTTTTATTTCAAACCTTGTCTCTTTACTGTTTAAGACCAACATCCAACATACATCATATTAACTGTAAAAATCTCTATCAAAAATACAAAAATTAAGCATCTATATAGTCGAACGATAAATTGGACGGACAAGCACCATTGTCCAAGTGGTTAAGTGATTCGGTCTTGGTGCAAGAGATCACAAGTTCGAAATTTGCGTAGCATGGTTCAAACGTTTATTGACATGTGATATGTTGTCCCAGTGACATATTGTATATAAAGTATCATTTCAAAAAAAAGATAAATTGGATGGTTGATATTTGATAGATATTACATTTGTACCTTTGTTAACTGGGAAAAAAAATTGCAGATACAATTTATCCTTGGTTTAATCACTAAATGACTATATTTGCTGCATGTGAACCATATATTTGTTTGAACGAAAAAAATAACGTTAAATTACAGATAATTATATATATATATATATGGGGACACAAAAACTCACGGACGTTGGATATTTTTGTCCTTATATGGGAGGTGGAAATTAGGGGGCAATCCAACGGTGCACATCCATTGTGTCTACATAGACTTTCCCGTATATAAGTGAATCTAAAATTTAGTGGTACCCTAAGCAACTGCCTAATTAGACCAAATATTGAGCTAGCTCTGTTTCACATCTAGCATTAAATAATGGTAACTTCAACTTTTATTCATCAGCTAAAAAAGCCTAATTTCCATGTGTCGAAATCTTTGATTTCAACTGTTCATGGAAACCTTTATTCCAATGTTCTTAGTCTATTATCTGCCTTACATATAAATGAAATATATTCTATATGTACAATTTGCTTGATGCTCCATATTAAACATATAAACAGTTGACTGGGATAAAAGTTGAGCCTCGGTTGGTTGGAACTAGTCAACTTAAATTCATTTACAGGCTTAACAACATTCAGTGTCTTCTCAGCTGCATTATCATTGTTTAGTACAGTATGACAATATTGTCACTGTCACATACTTATGGTACGAAAGGATTTGTAACATTCAGATCAATGGAACTGGTCTCCTATCGTAAAAGACATAAAATATGATTCTATGAGAAACTTAGGACCCTTTTGGTTTCATTTTGAGTTTTGTAAACATTCATTACAAACAAGGAAGAGAGCGGATGAAAAGATTTAAAATTCTAAACAATTACGATGAAGGAAGGACGGCGGAGAGAGGATGGATTGTTTAGTGTGATTTTGTTATATCACAAAACACGAAAAACAAAATAAATTTGTTTTCTATTTTATGTGTTAACCTCATTTTCTAAATTTGATGTTTTTCAAAAATACATATGCCACACGAGTGTTTGTTTGGACGGAAATCCAAAACTGAAAACAGAAAACCAAACGAGGCCTTAGTGCTTGTTTGACTTGAAAATGAATTTTGTATTTTCAATATGCATTGCAAATGATGTGAGAGAGGAAAGGGGTGGAGAATCCTAGTCATTACAACAATGGATAGAAGGGAAAAGAAGAAGCTAGTTTTTATACTTCTCATAAGGCGTAAAACAAAAACAAAAAAGTCACTTTCAATTTATTTGTTATTACCATTTTCTATGTTGACCGTTTTCCAACTACTTCTCTCTCGTTCATTATATAATACATGTTGAAATTGCAAAACACAAACTCTTTTTCATTCAAACCAAACAGATCCTTAAATTTGTACAAAGCACAAGCATTTTTGGTCCCCTTTTACAACAAAACCTCTCATCTAGCCAAATTCGTTTGACCGTTCATTACATATAATGTATTTTCATAGGGAGTTTGTAAGTGGTAACTGGATAACGAATCATTCCATGTACCATTCACTTTACTATACCTTGCTTTAAATATTGACACAAATATTAACAAATTATTGTTGTTACCCTTCTAACACTGAACTTCCACTGAAAACTCATATTTAAAAAATTGGCAATCAAAATTTGCATCACATGGTCTACTTTATCATTAAGGCGTATTTTGTTCACCGGTGAAGTTCACTCCATATAAGCATTCCACGGTGCAAATTCATACAATGGCAGATGTAAATTGTTTGGGGCTTTGGTTTTTTTTTTTTGGTTGTTGGTTTGGGGTTTTGGGGGGTGGTGTTTGCGTGTTGGTTGTTGGTGTGGTGACCATTCTGGATTTTGAATAATGATGGGAATTTGATTGTACAGGATTCATCCATGTACCGTTGTTTCAACCATCGAACAAAGTATACATACTCTTCCAGTTTTTCATATTCTACAGCATTCATCATCACACACACATACACGCATCATGTGCATGTGAGATCCTTTGCCCCACAACTACTATGCACCCCTTGTCCTCACTAAATTATATTCATTCATTTTATGTTTATTACATATATTTAATAAATTCAATTGATAAATGAGTAATTTTGGTTATTGGACACATGTTGGTTTCAGGACAGAAAATCTAAACACCATCACGTATGTCACACACTAGTATATATGACATTAAAAAGAAGTAAAAAATACATCACCTCTTCATCAAGTTTTCTCCAGTAATTTGACAAATCGGCTATTGATTTGGAGCAAATTGGGCATGAATATCTAGTAAACCAAAAGAAGACGTGTATTAAGAAATGAGCAAAAACAGAAGTAAAATAACTATAGATTGATAGGCCTTACTGATCATGAGTCATCATCTCGCTTAAACACTCAGCATGCAGTGTGTGACCACATTTTAATACTCTTGTCTCATTCAGTGAGTCAAAAAGATACTGTAGAGCAAAATTTGATTAAAATAATGAAGTTATACGAGATTCAGTATATGAAAAATACAAAAAGAATGTCATAGGAATGCACCTCATAACAAATTGGGCAATGATTTTTCATTGAGTTCTCCACGCAACTATGCTTATCACGTAGGCCGTTTGAATAGCATGATCCTGTTGGCTTATTAATGATTAATTTAATGAGAAGAGAAGTTTACAAGCAACAGAAATTGAGGTTGAATACAATATGTTGGATGAATGTATACGACTTGTTTATAGTTTGAGTTTGACAACCGCCATCTACTATGTTTCCAAAAGTTAAAACATAAATAAACTGAACTGAAAAAAATAACACAATAGCATACATCTGACACTTGCAGTTTGATAAGGAACCAAGAAAGGCGGATTTGCTAAAGGGTTTAAGGTTCCATGAATTTTTTTTTAGCTGTCTTGGATACAGTAGGTTTCGATCTAAAACTAACATGAGATTTCTATCTCAGGTTGGAAACAATTGTTAAAAATAAATTTCAAGGTTTCGCATGGAAAGTTGAAATCTCAGCTGTCTCAGAGTTTTCAAATTTGAAATTTTGAAGTGTGATAATGGTGGTTTTAAACCTTGGCTTTTATTTTCCTTTACAAAGAAAATAAGCCTAACAATTAGTAACAAAGTCACTTATTTGTTCATGAATGTACTACAAATACATATACTTGGTCCTTAATCGCACATTCAGTAGTGTAGAAATACAAATTACACTGGTGCAGAGTGCTGTAAATGCCTATTATTCATCAGGAAAATAAGTTTCAGTATTGTTCGAAACAATGTCAATAGTACATTTGGTATTATAAAGCAGAACTTATGTTGCGGTGCAAAAGCCAGAGATGGACTAATATTCAATATTAAAGATGACACAATGACCATGCCTTAAAACCAACCTAATAAGTGGTATTGTCTCTAATTATAAATGAAGCAAGACAAAGTTAGAACAAGTAGACCGTTTTTTGCTCAAAAGGGTTTGCAAACATATCAGCACATGGTTGACTATGTCAAAATACAGATTAAATTGATCAATCAACTCCAGTCCGTCCTCTAGCGCTTCTGGTTGAATATGTCAAAACACGGATCAAATTGACCAATCAACTCCAATCTGTCTTTTCTAGTACTTCATTAAGCGTTAATGTAGAGATAACACCCTTCTAGACGTCCGCCTAGGTCCCGCTTGAGCGCTAGGCAAGGTTTACAGCCTAGTGTTTCGCCTAGATAAGCTTTATTGTCTCATGTAAGAATTTAAACATGTATTTAGGCATTAGGTAGTTATTATTTAAGGTTCTATGCCACGTATAAGCATCAATGGGCAAGTTTTAGGCAATCTTGCATCCTTGGCTACTCCTAAGCACATCCAAAATCTTAAAATTTCAATTTATATTGATTGGCACTGAACAAAACACTAAAATTTTATCCAAAATACATGAGTTATCAAAAATGCCTAGCTCCGGTTAATCCTTGAATAATCCCCACCTAAATGATTGATCCTTAGTCCATACTTACTGCCTAACGATTTTTACAACTTTGAAAGATAAATGATGGAGCGCTACAAGAGAGACTAAAACTCCAACATGTCTCTTTAATATGTTCAATCACAGGCAAAGGGTGAATTTGAATCTATAAGATTTATATTACACTACGAGAAAATCTAAGTTAACAGAGATTCAAATCCTTGCACATACCACATTTTTTGCAATGGAAATAGTTATCCTTCCCTCCAACTCGACAAATTCCACAGTCATCGCAATGATACTGCCCTTTTGTAGTATCATCATCGTAAAATTTGCAGATTTCACAAAAATACTCCCCCATATTCACCCCACAATTTGTGCACACTTGTGTGATCTGCAACCAATAAGAAAAGCTTAAATAGTAATCTCTAACTAAAGTGGTTTTGTATGGGATAATCCAAAACTACTTATCCCAAATCGACCAAAGGGCACTTGGGATTGTGCACGAACATACTGATATACATTAGTCACATATAAATATCATGCTAGAAGTTATAATATCTTACCTCCTGCTCTGTATCACATACCAAACAAATCACCTACATAAAAATACTAACATTAGTCACGTATAAAAGCATAGTTTTTCATGGAAGTAAATTAAAATCAAATACTGATGTCTCACTTTTTTCACATCCTGACGGCAAATTTCGTGCTTCTGCATAAAAACTTAAAATTTAGAAATAAAGCACAATAAAATCGCAAAACAGCACGAGTCAAACATAAACAACAATAAAATTACAGAAGATTCATTGTGGCAATGGCGGCAATTAAAAATCTCATTGCAGCAGGGAGCCCGGATCTTACATCTCCTTCTATAATGCTCGCACCTTCAATCAAAACAACAAATTATTTTTTATTGAATGGTTCAAAAATCATCAAAATAATGGGGAAAAAAAAGAGGAAAAGGAATAACCCAAACTCCATCTTTCCAAAATCGAGGCGAGAAGATTGAATAAGCTTCTCCGTCGCCATAGATTGGAAGTCTGAGGAAATAAGGAATGAGATGGGAGCGCGAGATTTAGAAGGAAACGAAGGGGTCACGTTTACACAGTTTTGGTAGTTGAGTAATTATTGAAGACAAGCCTGATTTGAGAAGGAATCGAAGGAAATGCAAATGGCATATTTAATTAACCAGATGTAAATAAAAGAAGAAGCGAAGGGTAGTATGATAATTTGAGGGGGAACCATAAAGTAAGCGGGATGGGGATTTGAGCATTATCCAAGAAAGAATACTGGCCGACTTGGAAACCAATAGGAGATAAGCTTTATGCCAATTGGGTATTATAATAACAAGGAACGGGTGTTTTAACCGATTTGTACTGGTGTAGTCAGTAACACAAATATTTTTTTAGAGGCCTTTGCACAGTTCTAATGTTGTTATAAAAAAGTCTTTGGAACAATCAGTACGTAAACTAAATCACCGTTTTTATTAAATCAGAAAGAATAAACTAACCTGTGCTTTTTTGACAGATTAACTTGCGCTTTTCAAAATATTCAAAACATTCAAAAATTTCAAAAATTTAAAAAAAAAATTCAAAATCAGAAAACGCAAACTAGCTTGCGCTTTTCTGATAGAACTTGCACTTTTCAAACTTTTCAAAAATTTCAGAATTTTCAGAAAAAATTCAAAATCATAAAATACAAACTAGTTGTGCTTTTCTGACAGAACTTGCACTTTTCAAAATTTTGAAAAAAAAATTTCAATATCAAAAAGTGCAAGTTGACTTGTTTCTTTATACAAGGCATCTTACGTTTTCTATTTTTCAAAAATAGAGACCAAATTTATATATTCATTTCTATAGGGATTTTTCTTATAACAACGTAAAAAACAGAGGCATGTAGCTCTTTTCTTGTTTTATTAAGATCCGCTTCAGTTTTAAGTTGCGTTTGCGGTAGATCTGTCAACGAATACTTTCGGATACCGATAGTGCGCATCCAAAATCCATTTCGGATATCGGATATCTGCATCCGCGGATAGGACATATATCGGATAATTATCCTATCCGCTAACTACCGATAAGTGAGGAAACATATAGAAAATTTTGGGTTAACATGAATTGTATTCAATCATATGGGTTATAAAAGTGTTAAAAATAAACAGATATGATGATAGCGAATAGTTTTGGCAACTAATATACATTAAGTGCATGTAATATGAACTACTAACTTAATAAATAAATATCTTTTATTGTACTAAAATACACATAATTTAAACTATAATCTTACTAAAAAACGTACGGATAATTTTCGAATGCGGATATCTTCTTATCCGCATCCGCATCTGTTTTTGGAAATATCGGATATTTATCCGCTTTTCGGGTATGGATGCGAACGGAATTCGGATTTTTCGGTTATCCATTGACAACCCTAGTTTGCAGCGAACGGAACCGGAGCATTTGAGCTAGGTAGATTGTTAAACAGGGTATGCGTTTGCGGGTACAAGCGGAGTATTTTAATTTGTGATTTTTAATTTAATTGATTTATAGTTAATTAATTAATATTTTTGTGTAATACGCGTTTAATAATTGCAAATAAAACACATCAATACAAACTTCATATTTCATTAAAACACACCAATACATTTTAAATTCAAATACTACCAAACCAAACAAACAAGAAAAATAAACCAAACAAACAAGAAAAATAATCCAAACAAACTAAATAAAAACAAACTACTGATGACGGTGGAACCGACCCAAATGATAGCTGATAAATCCCAATATCTCATCATCAGGTAGTATCTCCACCACGGCTAAGATTGAGAGATCATTGCGAAAAACCTCTATAATCTCCCACCTCTGGACAACACTAATAGCAGACAAAATAGAATAACAATGTGTCACTGTGTTGGTGAAACGGTCACTCTGAACAAGACCGTCCACTCACATGCCTGCTTGAGCTGTCGTGCTCGATCGGTCTGCTACGTCTAGGCTGAACGGGTGTGATGTCTGCTTCCATCCATTGTCATACAAAGTTGTATCGACAACGGTGAAAGGCTGAGCTGGTGGTATCTCATACTTGCAGGTGCCCTTTCATATGCAAGCTCCAAATAGTTGATCCAGTTCCTTGAATTTTGACGGGGCATTTCTCCTGTATTTTCTGTATCTGCACGCAGGACCGTTCCACCACTCATCGGAACCGCCAAAGCGATCATTCTCTACATCTCATTCACCGCCTTCTACCATTGGCAATTTATTCCAATCGCCCCAGAGATGTTTCAGATTGTCCCATTTGTTCTTCATTTGAGTCTGGGACCAGTCGAGCTCAAACCGTTCATTGAATTCCACAGCTACAACCACATAAAACCCGCTGTCGGAATGCACTTTGTCTGTTAGAAAATCTATGCATAAATCAATAAACGCTGACATCCGTTCATTTGTCCATAAAGCCATGAGTTGAGAGGAAATGTAATCAAAAGTTTCAAAAAAAAATATGTGTGTGTGGTAGGTGCGGAAAAAATTAGCATAGTAGGGGAGAAAATTACCTGAAAAAGTGCTTGAATGAGTCGGAATAAATTTCGAGAAGGAGGAGGATGACTGTTTTGCCGGTGTGGAGTGGAGGAGGGAGGGACTGCATTTATATAGACGGGTGGAGCGCCTGGGAAAGGAAATGAACGTTTAGTTAAACGTCACGACGCATTCGACGCGTCGGACGCCACAGTTCAATTTCCAGCTTCCACGAAATGGTCAAAATGTCATGCTACCATTTAAGACGTGTCGAAAATGGTAGCGTGGCATTTTTCGGCTGCGAGCGGCACCTTGGTATTTTTGAGAAACTATAACATAACTAGGTGTAAGGCATACAACTCACCATATAAATTATTTAATAATGCACTTTTAGTTTTCTTTTTAGTCTTACGACGATGTAAATGTTTATTCCAAATTATATTTTCTATTTTAGCTACTTTTTTATTACTTTTGACGGTTGTTTTTTGATAAATTTACCAATTTAATCTTAAGAACATGATATAGCAAATCTCTTTGAAGTATAATGGCTTCAATCAACAAATTCTAATTTCAACTAGCAATTATCTCTAACATTGTAGGTATAGAAGCAATTTTGATTACGTCCTTCAATATTGAACCTGGGGTTATTCGAAGCATATTCTTCATGTTTTTGTGATCAAACTTGAGGGGTTGTAGCTTGGTTTTATCAAGCATATTCCCGACTTGTAACCAGTTCTCCATTTGAGAGAAAAATGAGTGATTCTCTTAAGTAGGAGAGCATTCATGTAATTTTTTATAATGAGCTGCCAACTTACCTAGTAGATGGCAAACTCACCCCTCCCTCATTCAAAGAATAAAAAGGAAAATACCCTTCCCACACCTACATACTAAAGTGGTAATAGTATATAAAGGACAAAAAGCTAAAGCTGCAAGCAAAGCAGAGAATAAAATCCAATGAACTATAAGAAACACCGTGACTGTGCCAATCACACATATAAGATAATCAAAGTGGATCAAACAATGCAAATCAATATGAGCACGACGAGCCTAAACCATATGCTAAGCCAATAATGGAAGTCATTTGCAATGGTCCACTATCGACAATCCATCCGGTTAGTCACCCTAGTATAAGCAATCCAAACTATCATAACCATTAAAACTGAAAAGCCCAACAAAAATGTGAGAATTGAACACACACACATATACACGCATGTGTGTGTATGCATAGTCAAAGGATTATGCACATATATATATGTGAGGGTAGTAAAGCAAGAACTAAAAAAGAGCGTAATTAATTTTCCATCAAAGGAAGAGCGTTTGGAATGTTATCATTATTAGAAGTATTTAATATGTCATTGCTTAAGGCCATACCGTGTCTTCCGTTGCTAAAAATGACTTTTACCTTTAAGATATCAATCGACTCTTCACTTTTTTGATTACAGCTAGGATTTAGTTGGCAAGATTATAGCTAGGATTTACAACCCAACTAAAAACCATAATAGCATAGGTTAGATTATCAAGGGAAGCATTAATGATGTTGAACATACTTTGGTTCCTTTCAAACCAAATACGAGTAATAGTAAAGATAGTATCAAGCAAAGTTGTAATCTTTGGCACATGAATTCCAAAGTCATTCCAGTATTAGTCAAAGTTAAAATCATTGTTGGTCATATCATAGTCATAAATATTTGTGTGTTTACAAGAAAATAATTAGTTAATAGCTCTTAAAATACAAGTTGCGTTTTCTAGATCAAGGTTACATAAAACACATTTTTTATCTATGTATAGATTCTCATTCTTTAGAAATTTGATTGTGTTTGGTTTCTTGTATAGGATTAACACATGTGCAATTTTATTTTTGGGAGGAGCATTAACTTTTCAAATAAATTTGAAATATTTGATTCATCCCTTGAGAAATTTAAGAGCTTATAAACTGATTTTGAGGAGTATATTTTACTCTTTTCCCAATACCAAGTTTTAGTATCACTTGCATTCTCTAGGTTATAATATTCTAGTTTAGTACAAAGTGATACAAATTGGATTATTGTAATACCTTCGAGAGCACGATTGAAACTAAGTTCCGTGGAAAATCATTATTAGATCTAGTAATCTCTTAATTTAAAGCATTTTTGAAGTCACAAATATCAAACATATATTTGTATTCAACTCTAATACATATAACTAAAACCTAGTTATCATGCTAAAAGGACGTGTTGTTACCTGAATGGACCACATTATTAATTGGGATATTGTTATAAATATTTAAAAAAATGGATTTCAAATAGTGAGACGTGTTGTATGAAGTTAGAAATGATACGGCGACGGTAATATGTGGAATACCGTAGAATTGATTCAAAATTATTTCTTTTCAAATTAGGTTGTCGTTTTTATTGCTAAATTTCCAAAGCCAATTTCTTATTATAGACGCGTTTAGGTTATGTAGATTTATTATTCCTAAGCCCTCATCCTCTTTGGATTTATAAATAGTTTCTCAATTAACAAAGCAGTTTATACTACTATAGAAGCTATCATCACTCTAAAGGAATTTTCTTCAGATTTTGCCAGCTGTTTCAATTACCATTTTGGAAATAGGTAAAAATGCACCAAATAAACCGGTAGAGCCGATAAAACTGAGTTAATAAGAATGATTGTACCTGCTCTAAATAAAAATCTATAATTCTTGTTGGATAATTTTTTATTTATTTTATAAATGATTTTCTTCTTCTAATATTCCTTTTTAAGCTTTGGCAGTCTAATCAAGAAACCTAAGTAATATATAGAGAATTTAATGATGTTTCAGTTAACTGTATCAACGACAAGATTTTCAACATTGCCGACATCATTCATGACTAACACAGAGTTCTTATCAAAATTAATCTTAAGTCCAAAAGCAATTCGCAATTATATAACATAAATTTAAGAGTTGTTATGTGTCGGGGTAAATGTAAGGTAAAAAATATGGTCTCATTTGTCAATTGGAGCACCGAAAGGCCATCACTAGTGAAATCATTACCAACACTCTCAAGGACCCGATAAGTGACAGATAACTTAATGATCCTAGAGGATATGTCTCTTGCTAAGTTGAAAGTAAGGGGGTCAAAATCACTTTGTCTAAGACCATATTAATTGGGTTTTATTTCCTAGAGTCTCGTTACTCAGTATACTCGAGTTGTCGGTTCTAAGCAAAGCCGTAATCCAACCTATGCATGTGAACAGAAACACAAGTTATTAGTAAATATTTAAGAAAAGACAAATTAATAGATTTAAAAGCCTTAGCCAAATTAAGTTTTAAGAGATCACAAGTGATGTTATTTCTACAAAATTAATTTATAAACCCTCAGACTACAATGACCCCATCTATGATATTTCTACCCTCAAATTTTGGGAAACTTGGTGATTTCGGGTAGAGCTTGGCCTTTTGCTGGCTGTGCTAGATGATGGTGGTGTTGTTTTGAGAATTTTAGCATCATTTCGATGAGTTTTTTAACTCGCAACTATATTTAAAATTCATTATCCGCTATATGTACACATATAATCCCAATATTGGTTGAATTGCTTTATTGTGATGTTTATTTGGGATTTGATTGATTGTGAATGTTGATTAGATTATTCGGATGAATTGATTGATTGGGATATTCCATTAATTATGTGATATTCGAGTTGTGTATATTGGATTATTAAAAATGCAAAGGAGATGATGTCCATTTTCATTTTAGTTTGAGTGATTTATTTATATTATGTATATATTATATATATGGCAAAAATTTGATGGAATTCGACTTGGCCATATGAAAATTTTATGTTGATGATTTATGGTCGATTTTGGAGAATTTTGCTCCTTAGTTTTTATTTTAGATGATTTATTGATTTTCTCATTTTAAAATATTTCTGAAAGCTTCGAGAAATTATTTATGGGAATTGTTTTAGAATAAAAGTTGATTTGAAAATGAAAATAGAGATTTTCAAGAATAATTGAATGTATAGATTTTGTTAGTATAACTGAGGGTTTGAATAATATATCTTTAATAAGAGATTTTTGGGTATATGATCCCTTTTTTTACAGTAAGAATATACTTTTATTTAAGTAGCACACTCATTTTGATGTCTTTAGGGTTTGAACCCATGAACTCCAGCACCTAAGGCTAAAGTGTCATACCACTAACCAGTTGATCCAGTGGTCCTTGACTATTTGAACCTATTTATTGTTGAATGGTTTTAAGAGTGTTATTATATAAATCCCTCGTATATATAATTTGGTGGTTCGAAATTGATTTATTGATATTATAAGAAATTCAATATTGTAAGATGATTATGAAATGAATTCAAAGCAACATCTGTTGATTTTCCATATGAGCTATTAGAGATTTTGAATATATATTGAATGTTTTGAATTATAAAGTATGGTTTAAAATGTAAAGAATCATTTTGGAGATTTATAATTTATTTCAAAGTCTTATTTAGTTATAGAAAATTATGAAATAGTTTCTATAATTATTTTGATTTGTAAAGTGATTTTGGAAGTTTTGAAAAATGTGTGTGTGTGTATATAAGGATTCGGAAATGAAATTTAGTAATTGAACCTTGTATTGGGATTAAATAAACAAAGTGAATATATTATTCAATAATTTAAGTGTTTTAAAGGGTTTTTGTTATAACCTAAATATAAAAATTGATTCAAAAAGTTCTATTTTATTTTTATATATAAATATAATATTTTTCTTTAAATTTACAATGGAATGTTTTGATTGTTTCCCATTCTGTGTGACAAGAATTCTGAATAAATGGAGATATAATACTATTTGAGATGAGACATTTGGTAAAATTTCTTCGGTTATTCTTTGGACTCATTATATAGAATATTGAAGGAGCAAGTGAGATATATAAGCTATGAGTAAATAGACTAGTAAAGCGCGGTGGTATGAGACGCTATTGTGTTATTTATTCAGTTATTTTGTGCTTATAGATGAAACTCATACATGGATTTATTATGTATGATGAGCTCATTACGGTGAGTAACATATTTAGCCATTTTTCGGTATATTTATTGTGCTATGTGTCGGCACGAGTATGTTGCTTTGTGTCAGCTATTATATTATATATATTTAGTATTTGTCTATTCGCTGTGCGACTTTTTTTCTATGGTGAAATTTGAATCGGATTGGCTAGTATTCATCCTAGCGGCCTAATAGCGGTGGTCGCGCCCTGAATCTATGACACTCATAACCATGTGTCGCCAATGTTCTAGCTGTGTGTTGATAATGCTTATAGCCGTGTGTGATTGTATTAAGTTATGTATTGAAAATGTAAAGCCCATGTGTGTTATATAGGCCGGTAGTCTGTTACCAATTGGGGGCGTGTATAGGGTCACGACCAATGCATAGTGTAGTCATGCAACGTGTTTCTGACATGCGATGGATATGAGTCACGATGTCTGTCGAGGTAACCAAGACTTATGAGCCATGTTATGGAATACATGTATCATGTTCGCCGACTATGTGTGTAGTCACTTGGAGCAGGTGTGTCCCTCAATCTCTCGTTTGGTTCCGGCGTGTGTGATATAGACAATATACTTATATATATATATATATATATATAAGATGGCAAGCTACTATTATGCTTATGACCGTGTCCAAAGTATGATCAATCCCCGTATCCTTCTCAAACGTGTGTCGTCGAATACCTTTTTCATTGGCGTGTGTCGCCAACTACTATTCATTGGTATATGTTGCCTATTTAACTTTTATGTTACTTATTTATCTTTCCTAAGCATGTGTCATCAATTATTCTTTATAGGTACGTGTCGCCAATTACATCCTTCACTGTTGTGTTTCGCCATTTCTGTGATTTGGTCCATGGATGATTATTTATATTGATAGTAAGGATATTTGTTACCCATTTGATGTTATTTCATGATTTGTGACTTGATGAGTTTGTATATGGATGATGACATTTTTATACTAGGGTTTTTTGGAATTCTACGTTATGTGATATTTGGAATTTTTGAATTTGAAAGTGTGCACGGATCTAGTATATTATGGCTAATGTGATTGTTCAAGTATGTATTTTAAACTAAGTAAAGCCAACTAACATAATATCAACAAAATAGAATAAATAAAAGCAATCATACCAGGATTTTTATACTGGTTTGGACTTTTCGTCCTACGTCCAGTCCCAAAGCTCTCATTCGAAAGTTCCACTAATCAAAATACCTCACTTAGCCCGAAGGAACAGGTAATACAATAGAGAATCTTGAGTTTCAAAGCTTGTGTTCTTTACAATACTAATATTGACTGCTGGTACAAATCTTCCTACTATCTTCGCTTGAGTACAGTCAGTGTAGACATATGGATTTGTAGGAAATTTGATCACCAAATGCTATAGTATAGGTTATGGTGATATCAAAGTGAGAGTATGGAATCGGTAGTTGCACTTAGAGTTAGATAACAAGAGAGAAATTAGAGAATAAGAGAAGTTAAATCCAACCTCAATTCTTGAGTATATTTATGTTTGGTCAAACGTCTTTGTAGGTATATTTGTAAAACCCGAGAGTTTTATCAGACATTTGGTATTTCTACTCAGACGTCTGGTCATGTATATTTGAAGTCTTTGAAAAATTGGTTTAAAAATTTACGTTGCCAGACATTTGGATAGTGTTCCCATACGTTTGGTTGCTTGAGTTTATGAAAAAATATGTTTTTGAAAATGATATAAATTCGAAATATTTTTGTGTATGCTCATCTGACTCAAGAGAGATTTTACAAAGTACTCTAAGATACTGATCACAAATATACGACCTTACTTTAAAAACATCTTCATGTAGCTCTTCGAGATTATTTTCCACTTTAGCTTTCATTGATCTTCTGATGTCCAAAGCTCTTTTAGTCTATCATATACCCTGTAAAGAAGTTGAAATATTGTACAAATATGATTGTATAGTTGTTGTCATTAAAACTTAATAAGAGAAGCTCTAACAGAGTTAATATTATTTATTTATACCTAATATACATAGGATTCCATAGGTTTATTGACCTTGGATTTTGATATAGTCGGACCCATTTATTATTTATATAATACTTAGGTCAGTCCGAGACATTTCGAGTTCAGGGATGTTGAGACAAACTTTTGTTTTCTGGGAATAGATGAGAATAAATAGTTGGTATTATAATTATCATTTTGTATTGTATGGTTTCTTATGTGTGTATCATTGTGATATGTATTGGACATATATTGTATATTATATATTATCGCTGCGATTGACTCTACGATCTTTGATATTTATTATGTATCGTGTATTATTCTACCTTGGAGGCACAAGTGTTTATTGCTTTATGCTGATACTATATACGTATAGGTGAGTTATTTATTCGATGTTTAAATATGTACCCGTGGTAGCTCATGGAAATATTCACGTGTGTACTCCATATCGTCTTGTTCTCTATATTATCTGATAGTATTACTTTGTAGTATTCTTGGATAGTATATGAATAGAGGTGGGGGTATTACATAGTGGTGTCAAGGCTGGTTACTATGAGAGAGCACTTGATGGGGATTCTCGCCTTGTGATCAGTGGCGAAGCATTGTCTCTTACCCTCACACGTCTCGTTTTACAAGTTAGTTATTTAGGTATTAGAGGGACTGTCGAGAGGCTGGCACTAAAACCAGTGTGACTGAGGTACTAGTGATGGCCACAGTGGGACATACATCATTTTGTATCAGAGCAAGGTTTAGAACAATACAGAGTATAAGAGACACGAGTCTTGGCCTTAGATGAGGTGAGTGGTGGATTGTTGTTTATACTTAAGCGATAGTAGGAGCATACAAAGTTTACTGGGGGTAATCATCTGGGGACGTACTTGTTAGTTTTTCTACTATACACACACACACTCCTTATCTCTACCTCTTTTGTATGATTTGTTTTGTGTGAAGTAGAAGTTGTTGAGGAAGGTAGTGAAGTAAGTGATAGTTAGCTAGACGAGTGGTGTCGGTATTGATAATGGTAAATAAACCACGATGTGGATTGAATATGAATGAAAAGAATCCAGTAGTGATCAGAGTTGCTCAACAGAAATTGATATATAGCTTTCCATTTGAAGGCATTTGTCTACTTGTTTGAAAATGCGTGTATTGTTGTGAAATGCTTGTTTGACATTATGGATAGAGGTTGTTTTATGAATTGCATTGTTATTGATGAATTTGATGTACATACAAATTTTTAAAATAATTTTTTTTATTCAAACAAGCAAATGATTTGGTAAAAATATGAATTAGATTTTATAAAGTGATTGGAAAATTTTAGTAGTTTATTCTAGTATTAGTTTGTCCGTGGAGTGATTTAAGAATTCTGGATGATATGTCTTATCAACGTTATCGATAGAGATTCCTAAACACTTGTACCTGGTAGTTCGACACAATATTTTGGAAACGGTATAAAAATTATTTATAGAAAATTATACGTTGATTTATAAAGTAACATGTTTTTTAGAAAATGGAGAATATATTATTATTGTAGATTTAAATATTTTTGAATGACATACAACAACACTAAATATTAGGGTGAAGTTGAGATCACTGGCGATGCAGTGTTGATATAAAATCCTATACAATCAACATTGCAGCCAATTTGTGAAACAGATCATTAAAATTTATGGCACGACAATGTTGTAAATTTTTAGTATAAATTAATGTGTGAAAAATTTATATCTGTTTAAGATTGAATTAAAAGAATATTCCAACATAAAATATTTGTGAGTATATAATAGATTTAGTTGAAGATGAAGTTTATGTTGAAAAAATGTTTTGGAAGGAAATGATATAAAATATTTTATAGAATAAGTATTAATTTGAGATGATAATTTAGAGAAATGACATTTTTAAGTTTTATAGATTGTTGTGACTTGAGAATAAATGTATATATGTAAATATTACTATGAACATTATTATGATGAGGTATTGAGTTGTTTTGAAAAATAATGAAGATATTCTTCTACATTTAGATATTTGATGTGATGCATTATGAAAATGAAATAACAATGATCCAAATACGTGATATAAATAGAAAAGGTATTGATTATTTTGAGAAAAGAAAGAAATGAGAGATTATAGTTCTTACTATGTGACTGTAATTTATGATAAAATAATCCCCCTTTTTGATTTTTTTTATTAGGCAATTGCATAAGTAACAACTTTGTAGTTTATTACATTCCAAAATTTTAAATTTCATGAAGATTAAACATGAGTTAATGATAATGATGTTCATTGTCACGAAATGCAAAATTACACAAACCGAGATGAACTCATTTGCCGATATCTTTTGAACTGTTTTTCCAATTCTGATGATCTTGCCCATTTCGAAAAGCCTAAAATATAAGCAACAAAATTTATTTGATGTATTTTGAAATTTTTTGATGTTTACTAGGCTAAAAATGTGATTTTCATAAGTGGGTCTGTACATATGTATAAAATCCGCAATATACATCTTTGGAAATTTCACCACAACTTGAGTTGTAATCCATGTTTTTGCAATCTGAAAGATGTTAAAAAAAGCTAACATACTACATCACAATTTACTTTTAGAAACCATAACTTGATCTAGTGGTTTCGCCATTTGAAAACTTGTCAGAAGGTGGTTAAACGTGAAGTTTGCATTCTTTTATATTATACAAATGCATACTTACTTTACTTCCTATAATTAGATTACTAGTGGGCGATGTTGCTTGCTTTTGCTCGTATAAAATCAAAATAGCGTGCTTAAAATGCTGTTGATAAGGTACGTTTTTACGATAAATCGATATATAATGTGATATTATCTTGTTCCCGTGTTTTGCAATGCCTCATGTTGGGATGTATACATATTTTGTGATTATATTGTATTTTGATTTTTTGGAATGCTTTCCGTACATAGAAGACTCTACCGAATTTTTTCGAAAAATCCGACGATTTGAAAATTTGCACAATAATATTATCATATGAAAAATAGAAAGCTACGAATTAAATCTATTTTAATTATAGCATATGATAAGGAAAATGAAGGAAGAGCCACAAAGAGGATTAAGTAGTTAAGTTTGAGTAAAGATTGTATATACGAAGAAAGTTAGGGTAAGAGTTGTTTGACGTCTCCCTATAAGAAATTGTGAAAATGCAATTTTTATAAAGGGGGAGTCTGTAACAACCCTACAATCTATGCCGTATAAATTAAATAAATTTAATTGTTCAAATTCTATATTTGATAATTTATATTTTGAAAATAAATTTTAGTTAATTAAATTCTATTTAATATTAGATTTTGATTTAATAAATTGAAATAAATTAATAAATTCTATTTTAGAGCCCATATTTTAGCCTAAAGTCGTTATGAAGTTTACTACTTTCTCCCTCTCTTTAGAACCCTCTCTCCTTACTTCATTCTCAAGCCCGCACCCCTGTAGCTAATTTTCGAGCCATAATTCATCAAATTAAAATCATGACCGATTACTTAAAAAAACTTATATGCGTTTAGGCGACGCGAGCAAGGGGAAATTGAAGTCGTGGTTGCGACCTGGTGGTGGTAGCAGGTGCGGGTCCTATGTGGCCGAAGGACGGCTGTGGGTGATTGGGAAGGAGGCCGACTTTGTGCGATGTAGGAGGAGCTCATCCATGACCTGGTGGTGATGCGAGGCGGAGGGAGGTTAACTGATTTCTGGCATGAGTAATATAAGCGACCGATGTTAGTGGTTGAAGGTGCGACCTTAGCGAAGCTGATGGTGTAACGCGTCATTTTTTGAGCAACTTAGTGATTTCAGGCAGAGCTCAACGTTTTGTTGACCATGCTAGATGATGGTGGTGATGTTTTGAGAATTTTAGCATCATTTTGGCGAGCTTTCTAACTCACAACTTATTTAAAATTCATTATTCAATATATATATACACACACATATAATCTTGGTATTGGTTGAATTGCTTTATTGGGATGTTTGTTTGGGATTTGATTGATTGTGAATGTTGATTCGATTGTTTGGATGAATTGATTGATCAGGATATTCAATTGATTGTGTGACATTCAAGATGTGTTTGTTGGATTATTAAAAATGAAAAGGAGATGTTGTCCATTGCATTTTAATTTGTGTAACTTATTTATATTGTGTATAGTGTATGGGTAGATAAAATTCGATGAAATTCGACTCGGCTACACGATAAAATTTATGATGATGATTTGTGGGTTATTTTGAAGAATTTTGCACCTCGGTTTTTATTTTTGACGATTTATTGATTTTCCCATTTTAAAATATTTTTCAAAGCTTCGAGAAATTATTTATGGAAACTGTTTTAGAAATAAAAGTTGATTTGAAAATGAAAATAGAGATTTTCAAGAATGATTAAATGTATGGATTTTGTAGGTATAAATCAGGGTTTTAGTAATATCTTTAAAAATAGATTATTGAGTATATGAGCCTATTTTGAAGATAAACTAATTTTGAAATATTATTGAATGATTTTATGAGTATTATTATGTAAATCTCTTTTCGTATATATACTTTGGGTGTTCGAAATTGATTTATTGATATTATGATAAATTCTATATGGTAAGGAGATTATGAAATGAATTCAAAGCAATATTTGTTGAATTTTCATATGAGCTATTAGATATTTTGAATATATAGTGAAGGTTTTGAATTATAAAGTAATAAAAATAATTATTTTGGAGATTTACAATTTAATTTAAAGTCTTATTTAGTTATAGATAATTATGAAATAGCTTCTACAGTTATTTTGATGTGTAAAGTTATTTTGGAAGTTTTGAAAAATATGTGTATATATACAAGGATTTGGAAATGAAAATTAGTAACTGAATCTTGTATTGGGGTTAAATAAACAAAATAAAATATAATATTCAATAATATAAGTGTTTTAAAGGATTTTATTATAATCCGATATAAAAATTGATTTAAGTTTTAGTATATTTTTTTTAAATATAATCTTTTTCTCTAAATTTACAGTTGAATGTTTTGATTATTCCCCATTACGTGTGATGAGTAATCTAAATAAACAGAGATATAATACCGTTTGGGATGGGGCGTTCGGTAATACTTGTTTGGTTATTCTTTGGACTCATTATATAGATTGAAGGAGTGAGTGTGATATATGAGCTCTGAGTAGATGGACTAGCAACACACGGTGGTTTGGGACGCCGTTGTATTATTTATTTGGTTATTCTGTGCTCGCGGATAACACTCTTACGGGGATTTATTATGTATGACGGGATCGCTACGGTGAGTCATATATTTAGTCATGTGTCGACATATGTATCGTGCTATGTGTCAGCCTGAGTACGTAGCTGTTTGTCAGCTGTTACATAATATATATATATAGTATTTGTCTATTTATTGTCTGACTTTCTTTATATTGCAAAAGTTGAATCATATTGGCTAGTATCCATCTTAGCGGCCAGATCACGGTTGTAGCGCCCCGGATCTGTGACTCCATAGCTGTGTGTCGGCAATGTTCTAGCCATGTGTCGGTAGTATTGATAGTTGTGTGTCGACGATTGTATTGAGCCGTGTGTCGACAATGTAAAGCCTATGTGTGTCACGTAGGCCAGCAGTCTGTTACCAATTGGAGGCGTGTGTAGTTTCGTGACTACTGCACATCGTAGTCGTGCAACATTCTTATGACATGCGATGGATATGAGTCTCTATGTCCGTCGAGGTAATCAAGACTATAGGAGTCATGTTAGTGGATTACGTGTGTCATATTTGTCGATTGCGTATGTAGTCTCCTGGAGAAAGTCCATCCGTCAACCTCTCTACTAGTTCTGGTGTGTGTGATATAGACATATACTTATATATATTTGAGACATTGAGCTACGATTATGCCTGTGATTGTAGCCATAGTATGATCAATCTTCGTACCCTTCTTTGGAGTGTGTCATTTATTACCCCACTTCGGTGTATGTCGCCAATTACTATTTATTCTTATGTGTTGCCTTTTACATCTCATTGGCGTGTGTCGCCAACTACCATTCATTGATACGTGTTGCTTATTTATTTTTGTGTTGTCTATTTATCCTTCTCAGGCATGTATCATCAATTATTCTTTACAGGCACGTTTCCCCAGTTATATCATTCACTGGTATGTGTTGTTATTTCTATGATTTTGTTTATGGATGATTATTTATATTGAAATTAAGGATATTTATTTGTTGAGATTGAGTGATGTATTTGGATTAAGCTATATGTAGCTTGATTATACATGGTGATATCTCCTTTATAGTTGTTTATAGGAGTTAGATGACGATTTCTGGATATGAATGATTCACCCATTTGATGTTATTATATGAGTTGTGACTTGATGAGTTTGTATATGGATGATGACATTTTTATACAGGGTTTTGTGAAATTCCACGTAATGTGATATTTGGAATTGTTGAGTTAACATTATTATATTTATACCATGTATATACAAAGTTCCATATGTTTATTGACATTGGATTTAGATATAGTCCGACCCATTTATGATTTATATAATACTCGTGTTAGTCCGAGATATTTTAGGTTCAGGGACGATGAGATATGCATTTGTTTTCTGGACATAGAGGAGACTAGATATTTGGTATTGTAGTTATCATTGGGTATTGTATGGTCTTCTGTGTGTATGTCATTGTGATGTGTATTAGACATATATTGCATACTATATATTATCGTGCAATTGGCTTTTTGATCTCCGATATTTACTGTATATTGGGTATTGTTCTATCCTGGAGGCACATGTGTTTATTGTTTTGTGCGATACTGTATACATATAGGTGAATTATTTATTCGATGTTTAAATACGTATCGGTGTTAGCCCAAGGGAGTACTTCCGTGTGTACCCCATATCGCCTTATTCTCCATACTATCCGACAATATTACTCTGTATTACACTTAGATAGTATGGGTATAGAGGTGGGGGTGTTACACCCATATTATAAAGAATTGATGTATTTTGACTTTCTGTATTGATATCTATTTACTAATTATTTTTGCCACTATAGTCTTATATATATATATAATATTTATCCTGTTTTGTTTATGATATATTATCGTTTCATTGTGAGATTCTATCGATATGTCTTGATTTGGTGTTTGATTTTAATTTTGTTCCTACAAACAATCTTTTGTGGTATTTGGGAGTCAGACGTTGTCATTCGACGTTGATTCAAGATATTAGAAGTGACGGGTTGTTATAGTTGTCGTAATGTAATCAAATGAGGGTGGGATTGGCATTTAGTGCAGTATATGTATCTTAACTATTTTGATCTCATGAGATGTCACTATTGTATGTAGCATTTGCTTTGCAATAGGAATAACCTTCATTATAGTCAAAAGTGGAATATGGTGAATTATTCGAAGTATATGTTACTGGCGTAACCGTTATTTGGTTGATGTTCATATTCAACATTCAAACTACTATATCTTTGATCTAGGTTGCCCTTCACACCTCTTTTTTTTGCGTAGACTATAATGGGTCTGTACAAACCACCACCATCACTAGAACCAATACCATAATTATTTATTAAACAACCATAGCTGCCACCAACAATACCATGATCATCATGAGAAATTTCCATTTTCATTGTTTTAAATCCTTGTTGTTAGTGTATATATATCATCAACAACAATAACATCATCGTATTAACCATCCAATGATCATTGTCAAGCACCGTGGTTATAACTTTAGTAGTCCTCTCTGCTATGGGTCCTCATGAAATATATAGTTCAAATAAATTGATTTTTTTATCATGCTAATCATATCTTAAGAAGAAGCTTCATTCTTTTTCTCTCATTACTTCAGTGACCATGTGAACTTATCATTTGTAAGTGTTCCTAGTAATGATGAAGCCGTTGAACAAGATTTTTCTCAAACGATGTTATCTATTTTTAGACAACATGGCCGACCTGTTGGAAAATGTGTAGAAATATGGTTAGACGATAGAGATCGCCATGTAGCACACACATATATTCTTCTTAATCGTGCGGAAGTTGCACCATTTGTTAGGTAATAATAAATTCATATTTATTTCAATTATACTTATGTATTAATTATATTGGAACATATTATTTATATTTGCAGTATTTACGAATCACAACATCCATCTGGCGATCTCAGTAAAGAATTTGCTAAATGGTTTTCAAACAACGTTTATGATCCAAGGAATTGTGTCGTCGATGAAGGATGACAACATCTTGCGCTCGGACCAAAAAGAAATGTCAAGACTTATCTGATATTCTTCATCAATGGATTTAAATTCAACGCCAGCGATTATGGTGCTGAAAAATTAACAAACAACAGCGGTGTATTTGTCAAAGATAGTGAAGATCCAGATGACCATATAAAAGATTTTTATGGCGTATTAACATGGATTTTAGAATTGACATATTATATGCAACTTGCAGAAAAAGTTTTTTTTATTCAAATGCAATTGGTTCAACAATATTCCTGGTTCTGGAATCAACGTGCACAAAGATTATAAGCTTATTGAAATAAAGCATACCTCACATTACTATAAGTATGATCCTTTCGTATTAACCAAGCAAGCATTACAAGTTTATTTTGCTTCTTATTTATCCTTAAAAAGAGATAAAGTGGATTGGTCAGCTGTTTTTAAAACAAAGACAAGATTTACGTTTGATGGAAATAATATTCCAGACGAAGCAGCGTATCAAGCGGATCTTGAGCCAAATAATAAAATAATAATAACTGAAGATATTGACTTAGGGTTATTGAATGATTAATCAAATATTTTAATAGAAGCATTTGAGAGTACAGAAGAAAACGATATAGAGTACGAGACCGAGTCTGAATCAAAAAACGACGAAGACTGATAATTCTGAATATCTATATCGCTTGTTGTAAAATGTATATTCTGTTTTCGCTGTTATTATTAATGATGACTATGTTGTAAGCTATGTATTCAGGAGATCTTGTTTCATTTATGATGCTTTAGTGGAAGTCTTATGTGATGATTGGTCAAATATGTTTTCTAATAATAAATTGATATATTTTTTCATTATATGAAATGATATGTTTGTGGCAGATATATATGTCTTACAGGAGACATTCCAACAGATCTCGGCCTTCTTCTTCTCCTAACGCGGGTGCCACTGGCACGACACCGGATTTTCGTCCAGTAGCGGAGGTCGTTCCGAGGAGTGCAGGGTAAGTACTAAATTTATTGCATGTATATTATTTAAAATTTATTAACTTGCTACATCAAAATTTATACAGGGTTTTCGAGGTGGAGCCTTCGGACTACATTCTTCAAGTCTCCAAGAAGACATTCAAGAGTCGGATGTAAGGATGTTGGGCTCATTAGGATACATCCCATACCATGTTATGAACGCTATATGGGCCAACTTGATGTTAAGTATAAATTTATAATTCAGTTGAAATAATATAATGTGTATAATTCAAATTAATTTCAATATGCAGGCTGCGGTACGTGTTGATCTGGAAGATATGGATGTTTTTACAAATCATTGAAACCAAAAGATGCGGAAAATTTATAGGGACATTGTCTCAAAGGCAAAGAATGCGAATAAAAAACCCGTTTGGATGAGCGCTGATGTTTGGGCTGAATTTCTCCAGCTCTGGGATACTCCAGAATTTAAAGTAAGTTATTTAGTTTTATATTGTTATTATAATTTGTTTAAACTTTGTATATTAGTTGCATTAATTTAGTTAATAATATATTTAAATTTATAGGAAATATCATTGCGGAACCGTGCAAACAAGAATAAAAATCCTACTGTACACCACGGTGGGTCTAAATCCTTCCAACAACATAGGAAGGAACTGGTAAATTTATAAACTGCGATTATAAATAGATTATTGATATTTAATCATATTGGCATCATTGTTTAGTCATATATATAATTTCAGTATAATATAATCGTGATCCTACAATGGTAGAGATCTTCACACACGCGCATGCTGTTGAGCAGACAGATGAGGATGCAAAGTTTCATATGTTTGGACGGACAATAATCCCAATCCGTAATGGTAAACATGCTTAATTTTTTTACTTCACATTTCATAAGTTTTAAATTGAATATTTATTGTAGCAGACTTTTGTTCGTCATCGCGGGAAAGATATGAATCAGAGCAATCTCGAGTGGTGCACTCCACTGGCCCTGAGTTGACCTTGGAGGAGTCGAACCGTATATGTGATGCTCTGATTGACTCTCCTTCGTGAAATATGCGTTACATTACGGAAATCAGAAGGTAAACTGTTTCATTAACTAATATATAAATTTTATTTAATATTGAGTATAAATTTTAACTCGCTATTAACTATTTTACAGGCGATAACGACCCAGACGGCTTATAGGAGATCCCGGGCAGAGGAGGAGATAGCTCAGCTGAAACAGCAGATGATAGAGTTCAATGATTGACGGAAGAGCAGAGGATTGACGCAGCTGCTAGATGAGCGGATTGCGGCATATTTAGCAGAGCATAGGAGAATCCCTGGGGATGATGGGTCGGAAGATGACGATGAGTAGGTATGACTGTGGTGTTTGATGAATTTTGTTCGTTTTGTTTTGTATTTATTTGACATGTGTTGATGGATTTGATACTTGTTTGACGATTGTGTTGCTTGATGGTTTTGTTTGATGGACACGAGCATTTGTCGATATGGTTGTGTTATTTGAATGATTTGTGGATGTTTCGTTTGATGGACATGAGTATTTTTAAGTATGGTTGTGTTGTTTGATGGAATATAGACGTTTTTTGATAGAATGTTGATGTAGATATTGATTTTTGCGTTATATACCTTATGTGTGATATGCAGTGATTGTAGTTGCGAAATTGGATTTATATGTGCTGTAGATGAGATTGATAGAGATATTGTAATATTTGCGCGGTTGGATGACTCAAATAGAAGTTGCAGGAAAGTAATACCCGGTATTGCGACGGTTTGCGTCGGCTAGCGACAACCTACTTGTCCAGGCTTGCGTCGGAGAGCGACGGTCTGCTACGGCCCATTTACCCAGTTTTCCGTCGGCTATGTCGGCCAGCGATAGCCCAATGACTACTCTGGATTTGTCACGTGTCCAACTTCCTGAGTCTTGACACTAGCCATCGCAAAACTTGCGATGACGCCGTCGCAAAACCTATTGGTGTCGACTTTTTTTTGCATCGCTTTTAACGACGGGTAGCGACAGCCGACGACGGCCGGCGCCGCATTCTAGCCGACGACGAATGTCAATGCCTTTAGTTGTGTCTGAGGATGCACTATACAAAAGTGAAACATTTGTGTTGAAAGGAAAAAAATATTTCAGAGTGAGACCATGACATTGACCAGTTCTAGTCATAACCGTATCAGTTTTAATAGGAACAAATAAATTTCAAGAAACTGTCATATTTTATCTTCGGCGAGCAGGTATAAAGTCAAATAGCACAATCAGCATAGTAGAATAGTTCAAATCCGAGCATAAAAGGTTATCATTCCTAAAAAGATGTAAAGCAGCATCCTAATATGAGTTGATTTCTTATACTGGAATATCTTAAACGGTGTTGTGATGGGTTGTTGGTAATATTATATACAACATACCTCAACTAAAAAATTGTCTTAATAATTAGGTACTACATGTGGGGTAATTTAAAAAACAACAACAGTAGAACGGACATTATATTCAAAAAGTCACTGTCAAATGCACGACATAATCAAATAAGTAGATTACAAATAACCGGTAAGAATAAAAATAGGATAATAAGTTTACAAACCTTTAACTTAGGTTCATTGACAATCAAATAAAACATCATGTACAATTACACCATTATGCAGTTGAATAAACAAAATTGAAGATAAGTTATAACCAATAAGAAATAAAAATAGAATGGGGGGAGATTCCAGACCTTTAACTTAGGTTCATAGACAGTATTAAACATGAGATATCATGTACAGTTACAATATCATCTTCCTTCCTCAACAACTCTTTTTTTGTTTAAAGGCCTTTTACAAACCTGAAACAAATATCAACACAGAAACTGTGATGCATCAGAATCAGAAGCTAACAAGGTTCTTCCCGAACATCTAAACTCAGTATACACCAGGGAAAAAAAGAACTGAGTAAATATTATTGCAAAAGTTCTAAGCAACATTTCAATGTATATATAATATCAGGATAGTTCTAGCAAAAGTATAATACACAACGAAAGGGTGTGACAAATAGTTAGAAGTATTGTGCTAGCTCTACTACAGAGTAGTAGAATTAGCACAAGACTTCAATGGAAGACATAATGTAAGGATGGATTTTGCTAGCTTAAGTATATACGCATGAAAGGCAAATGATAATGAAGCAACGGTAACCAAAAAACAGATAAAACTGAGGTTTAGCTTCATTTACGAGATATGGTCAAACCCAGCCCATCAATGACCAAAATGCATTGGAGTTCATCTGGCTGCACTATAAATTACATTGGCGAAGATTTAGCATTTTGCACTACATGTGCTCAAAGAAAAATACAATAACAAAAACACAAAGAAATAACATCCCTAAATATCCAAAATTATAGAGCATTTACCACGCACCACAACTTTAATCTTTTCTACGTTGCTCTCTTTTGCACCGATTTCTTTTTCAGTGACTGGTTCTGACATGACATGCCGTTGAGAGAAAATTAGGCGAAAACTTTAGGACATTGAGGGAATTATTAAATATGATTATGAATAACAAATTTGATAAACAATTAATTGAAAACTATTTTAAATCACAACTGTCAACAAAATTAGCAAAATGAAATCATCATGGTATGAATTGGAGGAAATAATAATGATCTTTTGATAAAACCTTTAAGGAATTTGTCTTCCAACTAAAGAATTAGTAAAAAAAAAAAAATTCAAGAAATTGCGGAAGCCAATCTTAAATACTTCAAAAAAATTACACAAAAACTTTTGGATTGCGTTTCCTTCTTAACCAACTTTTGAATTTTAGCAACTCAGCTATTTTTAAGTACAGTTTGCCTTGTTACCAAAAAGTGGCAAAAATTTAAGTACAGTTTGCCTTGTTACCAAAAAGTGGCAAAAATTACAATGAGCAACGAAAAAGTATTTTCATATTTAAATAAGTGAAAATTTCAAATCGTATGAAATTAGGTACATCACGTTTTAGGACAAGCAGCAGGTGGTGGTGGTGATATTGTATGCAATTCAGTGGAAAGGTGCTTGTATAATAAATGATTTGAAAAGTGTTGGAGTACAATGGAGTGTCACTTTATCCATCTGTAACCCAATACGATACTGCAAAAAAGAACCCGCCAGTCTGTTGTTGCACACTTTCCTTAATGTTTAAGAAGATAAAGACAACATTATGCATTCAAAACCGATTTAAGCTTTAAAACCCCTTATATATGCGAAATTAATTTAACAGCATGTCAAACCTCAGTATATGCTAACCTGCTTAATAACTGTTAAACCTTAATGGCACATACCTACTAAAAATAAAAATAAAAAAATAAAAAATAAAAATAGCTCACCTGAAAACTCCAATAGCCATGCGCCTATTTAATAGACGTCTGCCTCAGACGCCCATTAAATGGGTGGCAACCCCCCTTCTCCAAGTAAATATGCTTGAACGTAAAGATCAAAAAGTCCTACTCCAATTCCCCTTTTAGATCTGGTGAGTGATATCCATCTGAAGCACCAGATTGAACAGTAGGAGCATATGATTCAAATGCAGATTCACCATTGAAATTCATATTCATAAAAGCCTTTTGCTTTTCCTCGCTGTCTAAGCTCCGTATCCCTAAACATAAAGCCAGGAAAAGGAATGGCCAACTTAGAATAAATGTGACTTGTAGAAGAAATTTAAGTGCATTCTATCCCGAAAGAAAAAAGATATTTGAATCCACTGTAATAATACTGGAAACGCAGTTATAACCGTAACAAACTAATACTTACGTATCTGAATTTAAGAGGCCAACAATTAATGATCAGTTTGAATTGCAAAGTTAGGTAGACCAAATATAATTGAATTTAAGAGGCCAGATGCTGCCCAGCCGAATGCAGCCACCGTGCCATGACAGCATCGCCAGCGTCGTTGGACGGAGCTCCGCCACCATGATTCTCGAATAAGGTGTTGGCGGTGTTCCCCGGTTGCATCTGGAAGGAGCCACCACCAACATAGCGCTGCGACCTCCTCTGCGGTGCCACTTTTGAATCGTAGATTCTAGACCAAATGCAGCATTCAGGAAGTCTAATTTAAGGAATTCAAGCTTTCAGATCTGAAATGAAATCGATAGAAATAGTGATTTGATGTGTGTATAACAACGGATGATGAATTAAGGATACTTTCTCTCTGTATTTTTTTAATTTTTTTTTTTTTTTTTGTTGCTTTCAAGATTACTACTGGAATTTGGTGTTTTTATATTAAAATTTTCTCGTACACAAAGGAGAGTTGAAGAGGCCTTTGGATTTTGGATATGTTACTATTGTGCCGTGCAATTTGGCAGATTTCATTTTTGATGTGTTTGCTTTCATAATGAACGATTTTTTTGGAAAAAAAAAACGAATGATTTGGGTAATCAAATAAATAAATTAGGTTAGAAAAATTGCTACTAGACCCGTAGGTACCGGTTAGGAGACAGAAAATGTCCGTAAACGTTGACAACGCATCGGACGCCCCAACGTTACATACAAATATTTGGATCGTTGGAAGAATTGATAGAGAATGAAATGTTGCCGTCCGAGCATCGTGTCGTTTCCCAGCAACGACTCTTTCTTTTTTCCTTCCTTCCTTCTTCCTTCTATTTATTGTTTCATCCTCTCTTCCACCTCCACACCTCAGAACCGGATTTTCTACAATTTCTACAAAACAATCTGTTTATATCTAAGGTAGATTTTTATGTTTGTGTGTTTACTTTGTTCAGTTCTATGACATAATTTTTTTGTGATTTTCTTATTTTTGCTGTAATTTTCCATTAACTAGGCATGCAACTCTTAGGCATCTAAGAGGAAGCGCTTAAAGAACCTCATGTGTGTCACAATTTCCATGTTTACCCACTTTTTTCCTCCTTTTGTTCCAATATATGATGATATATCACCACGTCCAATAAAATTGCTAAATGAATTGTCCGGAAGCAGACACAAGACGAAACTTGTTTGATTCAAGTTGGTTCGAGCCCTGATACGACGATTCTGATACGACGATTGGCGATTAACATATAATAACTCGGCGAGACCAGCCGCTAAACGTGGAACAGGTTTTTACTTACAAGAACAACATCCATAGATGAAGAAATAGGAAACAAATTAGAACAACAATCCAAACAAGAAAGAATGAACATATACAAGATCAAAGTCTGAACTTAAAGAAAGACATAAATAATTAAACATCGAAAAGAGCTTCAAACACTTCTCGATGCAATTAAGAAAATAATCCAAAGATTCTTCTCGATGCAATTAAGAAAACAATCCAAAGATTTGAATCAAATAAGGAAAGAAATTTTTTCCAACAATAACTAGGAGGGTGCGCCCCCTTGTCGAAGGTATACCTTTAGAAATGTAGTTGAGAGGGTCATTTGCTCCTGTGACTCCTCTCTGGAACTCCAAGCCGGGCCCCGCTAACCTTACTGAGTATCCGAGTAATTCACATCTCCGCAAGCATACAACCGAATCCAATCTAGAGTAGATGAGAAGATACCCTAATGGGAGTATAGCTTAGCCTCCACCCGCTTTCTGGTTTTACTTATTTTCGACAAAGGATATCAAAACTCAAATGAACAACAAATCGTCTTGGATTGACGAGACACACAAGAAGGGAAGATTAATTCCAAGGTTCTAATCGAAACGAGGATAATGAATTTATCCAATATGACTAGGAGGATGCGTCCTCTACACAGAAAATATACCTCTTGATAAAATATACTTGAGAGCCCACGCCAAGCATGCATCGCTTTCGGGAACTGTTCGTCGACGGAAATTCTATCGGTTTAGAAAACTGTCGAACGAATTTAAATTAAAATTTACCGCAAGCGCACGGCGTACACTTTGTAGTACGTGGCGAATACGGGTCGATCCGCAGGGAATTGATGAGATTTTAAAATTTCATGTTCAATCAGATTAGACCAAAGTGAGATGAAGTTGTTAAGTACTAAAGCTAGAATTAAAACGTGATTTAAAAACTATTAAACTAGAGAACAATTTAGAGGCAAATCCACTCTAATATTTTTGTAAAACAACAAACAAAGAATTTATGATCTCTAACTTTGATATTAAGTGAAATAAGTGTTGCATTTATCATAAGTATGGTTTGTTTATGTTATTAATTAACATAACTCAAACCATCAAACTATAATACAACAATTATCCCACTTATAATTCTCATGAAAATGAAGCCAAAGCAAAAGTTATTTTAAGTATGATCTATTTACTATTGTAACAAGTAATATAAATCATCAAATTTCATTTTTACTTTCATTTCAAAATCAAAAATGGATTAGCAAATGATGATGCAACTTGTGTTTATGTTGAATAAGGATAGCTCATTTGCATAAACAATATAAGCTATCAAACCCACTGATATAAACTTGCATCAAAACTCACTTCATGAAGCATAAACCAAATGAGATCATAAATCATAAAATGTTAAAATTACATAATATTTGAGAGCTTCATTACCCCTAAATTGAAGGGGTTTAGCTACTCACTTGTGGCATTGAAGCAACACAAGTAACTTTCAACAATTAAAAAGAGAAGAAAATAGAGAATAAGCAAAGAAGAGAATGTAATTAAACTACTTACAACAAAAGAAATTTAGCTACACTACTTGCATGAATGTAAAACTATTCTACTAACAAAGAAAAGAAAAGAACATAAATAAAAGCATTAACATAAAAACAAAGAAAAGCATGTAGAAAAGAGAGAAGAAAGAGACTTGGAAGCCATTTTTATTTCATAGAACATTGAGCTTACAATTTGATCTCTTAATTTCTTAAGTAAAATGAAAGAGTAGATGATCCTTTACATGTACATAAGAGGGCTATTTATACATGCATAAAACTCTAATTCTACTTTTAAGGGGCTTCCCAAAATACCCCTTAGGAAGTGTGGATGCCAAGTAATCATTAGCTTCTACTAATCATCATTTAAGTGTACATGAAGCCATTAATTCCATAAGCATGTTCATTAGCCTCTAATTTGTACATTAAGGTAGGTGGGTAGGTGGGGTCCTCCATGATCTTCACTTTGAATTATTTCCTTCTTCTTTCCTTTGTATTCATTTGTGCATGCATGTATCTTCATATAAGCCTCTTCCATATGCATCCAAATTCCTATAAAAATCATCAAAAATGTCCAAGTAAACATTCTCAAATTTACACATGCACAAAAATGACCATTTTGCCCCTGAATGATGATGAAAATACGATGGTTTGAAAAATAATTGAATTTTGGTTTTAACATGTACAAATGCCCAAATATGATGTTTATTTAAATAAAAAGAGATAAAATATGGATGTAAATATATGCACATTTACGTGCACATCAAATACCCCCACACTTATCTTTTTATTTGTCCTCGAATAAAGGAAAACTAAGATAAATCCGTTTTCGTAGGGAGCGTGATTGCATTGAGCGTATGCAACAAGCCGTTAAACCTTTGGGTGTCCCCAGTAGGACGAGTGTTGTCTCGTGAGGGTTTTCAGCGGATACTACCCACAAAATCGAGATGCAAAGTGAAAATATTTACAAAATGCAAGATTTATTTACAATGGGATGAATGCAAGTTCTTGAAAATATTTACAAATGACAGATTTACTCTTAAATCGACACAAATAAGTTAAATATAAGTCTTGGTCATTATCTTGAAAATTTAAGTCATTTACTCATCAAAATTTCCAACAAAAATCAAGTCATCATAACAAATAGACAATAGTTTAACTCGTTGTTTCGGTTGACAACAAAGTGTAATTATGAAATAAATCCTTAGTTGATTATCAAAGTTTGTCAAAGTGGTATTCTCGTTTCTTTTCAATAACAAGTTAAATCAAACAAGTTAAAATGGTGCTTGGATTTCAATTGCTTACTCTCTCTTACTTGAAAATTTCATTGATATTGACAATATTTACATATGCCTAACTCAGGTAAACCGAGGCCAGATATATTACCCGTGCACTGCCTTGTGGACTGATGTGAGGGGAATATAGAGCGTGGCGAGTGAACACACAAGTGTGAACACTTATCGACTGTAGGCATAAAAAGAATTTTTATATACATACACCTAACTCAGATAAACTGAGGCCAAATATACCGATCATGCACTACCTTTCGGGCTTACGTGAGAAGAGTACAGAGCATGACGAGTGAACACATGACTCTAGGTGTTAAATATATATATATATATATACATATATACAAATGTTTTTCTTATTTAGAAAAAGAGAGTTTTGCAAAATCATCTTAGCACCATTTAACTTAAAAGATAAAAATGTTATATCCTTTACTTTAAATTTACCATTTTTTTTAAACAAAGATTTTCAATTAGAACATACTTCATAATTAACACATATGAACCTTCCTATATACTAGTTAAACCATTGTTATTTGTAATCAAACTTCATTTTTATTTTTGTTAAGACAAATAAATTTTCAAAAATTTCAATTTATTAACCAAAACTTATACTTATTTCATAGTGTTTCCTCGAAAATAAATCAAAATGCTAAAAAGAAAATGTTTTTGAGATTTTGAAATTTTGAGATTTTTTTAAGTTAGAAAGAAAAAGCAAAAATAAATCATGAAAAATTAAAAATAAAGATGAGTCTCCCCCCACACTTGATTTTGATTGTGTCCTCACAGTCAACCCAAGGAGAAAAATAAAAATAAAAACATGATCTTTATTTAAATGAAAATTAACGGTATTTACACGAGATCAGAAAGTATATCGTCAAAAAGTAAATGAAACGGTCTTCCAAAGACCGATTCATTTGTCTCGTCAAGTATACGAGACACAGCTTAAGCTTGGAAAACCAAACCATACAAGATTTCGAAGTTGAATTTGGATTTGGAAAAACGAATGCCATTTTATAAAAAATTGTACGAGTTGTTTTATTCTCAATGTTTTTGGGGTTGATAAAACGATTGATTAAAGTTCAAGTTTATTGTCACCAAATTGAAATTCAAGCTGTTCATTGAAAAATTCTTCAGAATTATTGATTTCAAAATTAAATTGGTGATTTAAATCTTCCCCATTAGAGTTTAACGACTCGTTTTCAAAAAGTCCATAAAACTCGTGTTCGTTAAATTCGACTTCCTTTGTTGGATTATCAACAACTTCATTGCGTATCTCAAGTTCAAAATCCAAAGTTGTTGTATTCAAATTTTCAGAAAAAGGAAGATCGAAATTTAAATCGAGTTTCTCACCCTCAAAAGAATTGAAATCCAAGTCAATCACCAAATTTTCAACAACTTCGTTAAGATCGTTATTTTCAATTTCAAAATTTGTTATTTGAAAATCGTCGATTTGGGTAAAAGATGGATTATTGTTTGACTCGTCACACGTTGGAATTTGATTTTGTTTTTCACGTTGTTTCATATATGTTTCAAACAACGAATTCGTGTGATCATCGTAAATTTCGTTCATTTGCTCAACAAAATCCAATTTATAATTATTAACATGAGGATTTTCACTTTGAAATTGTTAAGAACAAAGATTTTCAATCGTAACGTGGTTAAGATTATTCCCATTGCCAAATTCGTTTGAAAAGTTGTTTCTATTTTCATTTTGAGTTTGAAATTCATTTTGGAGTTCGAAATTGAATTGGCATGGGTTATAATCGAAATCGTTTGAATTTTGAATTGAATTCAAATTTTGAAATCCTTGACTCGAGTTGTTACACAAATATGAATTACACAAATCATTTATCATTTGATTTTGTTGTGTAGAGATTTCAAGTAGAGATGAAATGCTATTTTCGAGATTCGAGGGTTGGTCATCGTTTTGAAAACTTTGTTGTTCAAAATTCGAATCGTTTAAACAATAGTTGTTGTTGAAATATCCATAAAAATTTAAAGTGAAATTATATAGATTATATTGATTTTCACAACTATCGTAAAATTCAAGTGAGTGGGGAAACTCGGACATTTTCAAGAATGTTTTTTTAAAAGGAAAAACTATTTACAAATGAAATTTATTTTTCAAAAGGGAAATTGATTTTTGTTTTGTTTTTCAAATTTTTTTTTTGAAAAGATTTTATATTTTATTTTTTTGAATTTTTGGTTTTTCTAAATTTTTTTGGATTTTTGAAATTTCAAAGGAAAAGGAAAAAATTTCAAAGAAAAGAAAGGGAATATTTACAATTTTTTTTAGTTTTGAATTTTGAATTTTTTTTTTAAAATATGCATGAACTAATGCAACTAAATGAATGCAAAGTTAATTACAAATGATTTATCCTAAGTTAACCCAAAATTGTATAATAACACATTGTCTTAAATAAACAAGATAGTTCTCAGCCAGGTAACAGACAGGATTTATCGGTGCACCACGAATCACCATAGCAATGCAACCGAAGGTTTAAGTACCTTCAGAGAAACAACCACTATAATATTTACGAATCACCATAATATTTATAAATGGTTATTACTCTATCGTAGCCTAGACACCAAGAAATTAAATTGTTCAAAAAAGACAACTTGTCAATATACAATTAAGAGTTATCGATGTCTAACCGTTATTATTAATCGAAATCTAAGATGAAATGCAAAACTGAAATTAAACGTGTATTAACAATGCAACTATGAATGTAATTTTTTGTTTTTTAATTTTTGAATTTTTTTAAAAATATATATATGCAAATGCAAGCAATCAACAATGCAACTAAAATAAAAACAAGAGATATATACAATGCAAGGCAATTAAAAACAATAGATATATCAAGCAAGCATTTTTTTTTCTTTTTATAAAGCAAAGCGAAGCAATTATTTTTGGGCAACAGTTGAGCGAAGCAAGCAAATTTTCCAATGTGCTTTGGCAACCTAAAATTTAAAACAAGATATATACAATTTTTTTTTTGAAAAGGAAACTTAAAAGTGAGGTTTTACTTAAAAAAAATTATCAAAAGAAACAAAAGACAAATTTAAGTAAAATAAATAAACTAAACAAAAATAAATAACTAACTGAATAAGTAAAATGAACAAAGACTAAGGGAAAGCAATTTTTTTTAAAAAAAATAAACTAAAGAAAAATTTATACCGAAATAACTCCAACAGCTAAAAACAAATGAAGGCCCAGCCCAATTGCCCCGAATATCAGAAACAAAGGATTATTCTCTTCCCTCGTTTGAAAACGCAATCTCCCCTTATTTTTTTAACTCAACACAACCCACATGCCAAAATTTAAACTCCACCCCAAACTAATTCGTACGCAAATTTCAAACACGAGAAAATTTCAAATCACAATAAATCTAAGCAATTCGATTGTCAAGGCCATCGTCAGAATTTTTGAAACAATACGATTTTCAAAGCAATTCAATTCGAGTGCTTGGTTAGAGAAGTCACGATGTTCGAATGCGTCTCAACAAAAATCTCACAGATTCGAGTTTGGGTTTAAAATTGTGAAGGTGCAAAAGGGTTTGTAGATTTAAGGTGACAACGATTGATCGCGACGACTGCTATTCATGAATTGGGTTTGGATTTGGGTATTCGAAAGAAGGTGGAGACTGCGGCAATCAATTGGGTGAATTCGTGGATTGGGATTCAAAAAATGTCGTCGAATTGCAGTTTTGCCGAGTTTGTGATGTGGATGAGAGTGGAATTGCAGAGGGTAAGGGGAGGCAGTTGGAAGGTGTTGTTGATATTGTATTGTTGTAGTAGTGCACACTGTTTGATTCTGGTGGGATGTTGTTGGACAAGGTGACAGTGGGTTGTTGGTGATTGCTGTAGACGGTGATGTATAGTTGATTGGTGCAGTTGAGGGTAGAGAGGAACTGGTCAGGCTTTGGTGGCCTGCCATTGTGAAGCAGTCAGGTAGAGCTTGTGCATAGAATTGCAGTGATCTGGGGGACTGGTGAAGTTTTGAAGTGGAGCAAAAAGAAGTATGAATGTGAGTAGTATGTTAGTGGAAGATTTGTGAGTAGTATGAGTATGCTGCTGTTTGGTTGGGGAGAACAAGGGGATTACAGTTTTGTTGGCGATGTGATTGTGGTGAAGTTGATGCACAGAACAGTGCAATGGTATTTGATGAACTGCAACTGGTAGATGGTATGTAGAAGTGATGGAAGAGAATTTGTTTGTGATATGTATGTTTTGTACAGGAAATATATGACAATATGTTTTAAAGGAGATGGTTGGCAAGGTGGTTGTAGTCGGGGATTTGAAATGGTAGTTTGTATGTAGAGGAGATGGTTGTGGTGTGGTGGAGTATGTAAGTGGTATATGCTGAATGAAGCAGGCAAGGGACTGTTACAAAGGATGTTGGAGGTTTGACAGTTTGGAAGGGGATGAAGTATTGTAGCAGTGAAGTCTTGGCTGTCGTTTGGTGAGGCAAGCAAGGTAGGGGAGATTGTGTTGAGCTGGGGAGTTGTTGACAGTTTGTGATGAAGGGAGGTTGATAGAGGTGTGCAGTATGGTGGTGATATAGATATGTTATACAGGCAGTTGACAGTGATGATACGGTCAAGTAGCAGTTGTACAGGTAGTTTGTGTGTGAAATGTTTGTGAATGAAGTTTCTTAATTGTATGGTGAATGTGGTTGTGGATGATGAGGAGTTGTTACAGTCAAGTGTTGAGATGATGTGGGTTGTTGATGCAGATTGAAGTGAATGGCAATTCAGGTGTGAAATTTGGGAGGAAGAAGCAACTGTGGTATGTGGATGAAGTTTGTGAAGACAGTTTTATTGTTTGGAGATGGAACAATGCAATGGAACAGTGAAAAAAGAAAGAAAAATAAAATAAATGTGCACAGTTGCACAGAACAGTGAAAAAACTGTAACAATTTGTGCAATTGAATATATTTTTTGTATTGTAAGTGCAGTGATGAAAATTGTAATGAAAAAAGGCAGAAAAAACAGGAAATTATTGTCAAGGACAAAATTTCTCAGCGTTTTTGCCTCAAGGACAGGCCTTCAATATTTTATCCTGAAGGACAACTTTCTTTATGTATCAGTTTTTAGTCATTAATAGCAGTTTTTAGGTATCAGTTTGTAGTTACCGGTAGCAGTTTTTAGGTATCAGTTTTAGCTTGGTAGCAGTTTTGTTGTCCTTATGAATAATTTTGGAAAATGTTTGTCCTTATGAATAAATTTTAGGAGAATGTTTGTCCTTGTGGTAAATTTTTTGAGGTTGTGTCCTTGAGGCAAAAAAAATATACAAATCTTTGTCCTTTAAATTAATTCTCCCCAGAAAAAAATGGAATGGAAAACTTTTTTTTTGAAATGACTTGTGTATATTTTTTATGAAATAGAAATGCAAATGCTAATTGAAAACTAGAACAATAAACACACAAACAAATGCACACAAAAAGCAAACAAACACACAATTTTTTTTGAATGCAAACACACACAAAATAAAAAAACACAATAATCAAACAACAAATAATTCGAAGAATAGAAAATCAAAATCAAAGCAAATCCCCGGCAACGACGCCAAAAACTTGTTCGTCGACGGAAATTCTATCGGTTTAGAAAACCGTCGAACGAATTTAAATTAAAATTTACCGCAAGCGCACGGCGTACACTTTGTAGTACGTGGCGAATACGGGTCGATCCACAGGGAATTGATGAGATTTTAAAATTTCCAATTCAATCAAATTAGACCAAAGTGAGATGAAGTTGTTAAGTACTAAAGCTAGAATTAAAACGTGATTTAAAAACTATTAAACTAGAGAACAATTTAGAGGCAAACCCACTCTAATATTTTTGTAAATCAACAAACAAAGAATTTATGATCTCTAACTTTGATATTAAGTGAAATAAGTGTTGCATTTATCATAAGTATGGTTTTTTTTATGTTATTAATTAACATAACTCAAACCATCAAACTATAATACAACAATTATACCATTTATAATTCTCATGAAAATGAAGCCAAAGCAAAAGTTATTTTAAGTATGATCTATTTACTATTGTAACTAGTAATATAGATCATCAAATTTCATTTTTACTTTCATTTCAAAATCAAAAATGGATTAGCAAATGATGATGCAACTTGTGTTTATGTTGAATAAGAATAGCTCATTTGCATAAACAATATAAACTATCAAACCCACTTGTATAAACTTGCATCAAAACTCACTTCATGAAGCATAAACCAAAAGAGATCATAAATCATAAAATGTTGAAATTACATAATATTTGAGAGCTTCATTACCCCTAAATTGAAGGGTTTAGCTACTCACTTATGGCATTGAAGCAACACAAGTAACTTTCAAGATTAAAAAGAGAAGATAATAGAGAATAAGTAAAGAAGAGAATGTAATTAAACTACTTACAACAAAAGAAATTAAGCTACACTACTTGCATGAATGTAAAACTATTCTACTAACAAAGAAAAGAAAAGAACATAAATAAAAGCATTAACATAAAAACAAAGAAAAGCGTGTAGAAAAGAGAGAAGAAAGAGGCTTGGAAGCCATTTTTATTTCATAGAACATTGAGCTTACAATTTGATTTCTTAATTTCCTAAGTAAAATGAAAGAGTAGATGATCCTTTACATGTATATAAGAGGGCTATTTATACATGCATAAAACCCTAATTCTACTTTTAGGGGGCTTCCCAAAATACCCCTTAGGAAGTGTGGAGGCCAAGTAATCATTAGCTTCTACTAATCATCATTTAAGTGTACATGAAGCCATTAATTCCATAAGCATGTTCATTAGCCTCTAATTTGTACATTAAGGTAGGTGGGTAGGTGGGGTCCTCCATGATCTTCACTTTGAATTATTTCCCTCTTCTTTCCTTTGTATTCATTTGTGCATGAATGTATCTTCATATAAGCCTCTTCCATATGCATCCAAATTCCTATAAAAATCATCAAAAATGTCCAAGTAAACATTCTCAGATTTACACATGAACAAAAATGACCATTTTGCCCCTGAATGAAGATGAAAATATGATGGTTTGAAAAATAATTGAATTTTGGTTTTAACATGTACAAATGCCCAAATATGATGTTTATTTAAATAAAAAAAGATAAAATATGGATGTAAATATATGCACATTTATGTGCACATCAAGAACTTCCAAGTTGGACCCCGTTACATCAACAAGCATATGAATATATTCACATCAACGCATGTCTTCCACTAACAACTTTCTAGATAAATGTGAATATATCATAATATGTGTGACCCACATGGCTTGGCTCACACTTGCTCTTTGGTTTTAGTTATCTGCAATGTTGGATACCAACGCTCAAAATGAGTGACAAATCGTCTTAGATATATGAAGCACAATGAATGATATTAAAATCGATTGTTAAGGAATCAACTGTCGAAAGTAAACGAATGATTGTATATGGAAATTAGATCGCATACACTTGTCACCAATAGACGAATCAAGATCTAAAACATTTGATTCTTACCCGTGCTTGATTTTCATATCACAAATATTTGTAAAACACTTTAAAATACTCTTTAAAAATATTCTTTTAACGGGGAAAATTATAGTTCTAAGTGTATTAAAAAGTTATACCTAGCTTTATTTTTCAACATTTCTTTTTAAATATTTCCACATTTATAAACTATCATTTATAAATTTAAAACCATATTAATTAAGACAATAAATCAAGTTATAATCTTTTCATGTGTACTAAATAACATTTATGACCCTGAAAAATAATAAATCAAATTTATAATCATTTATATATTTAAAACAACATTAATTATCCCAAAAGATAATAAATCAAATTTATAACTTCTTTTATAAATTTTAATCATCACTTCACCATTATTTCCAAGATTCTCAAAATATTTGAAAATACAATTTAAACAACTTTTAAAGCACAAAAACACGACCAAATATTTATTTTGTAAAAATACAAGCACAAGTTCAATACACGCAAATGTTTAAGGAGATGATATTTCATAAGTGACGGTATAATAAAAGTTGCCATAACGACACTTACATAATTCGAATAGTATGTCAAAAGTATTTTAACCAAACATCAATATAAGCTATATAAGAATGAAAGTAAGATGCATATAACAGTAAATAAATAATTGCAAGAAACCCCATAGGGTCTCTCTATAAAAGTCCCTTGTAAATTTCACACACACACATATATATATATGCACTTTGAAGGCCCCGTAGCAACCTATTTGCTACGAAATCACTCTGACTTCTACTTTTTGTCCCCTGCAATAAAACGATTATTTATGCTATCCGCTAACAATCGGTTATTAAAATCCAAACAAACCATCAAATAATAATAATCGTTTTACTTTGCAAGCACATAACGGTGATTTATTCTGTTCGATGGATATTAAAATAATCTACTCAATTTTATTGTAGTAGAACATGGTTTTATTTTACTAAATAGATGTCCCAAATGAAGTATAACTAATTTAAATACGTTAAACGTAATTAAATTTAATCACTAATATATACTCCATTAAAATTATCAATTATCATCCAAGCATTCAACAACAATCTATAACAACACAGAAGTCATATAGTTTAGTTAAAAGTGAGTTAACTCACTGAAATTCCAGTTGACGATTTCGCTATTCGGTTCGATAGATTAAATGGCGTTCGATTTTAGCTCGAAATTCCACTTACTCCAAATTAAAGAAAATCAGTTCCAACGCGCAGATATCGTCAACACGAGTCAACGCAAAAGATTTCGTCTAAATTCGACCTCGTATGGATGAGATATTGTTTTATAACATTTGGTATTTTAAAATATAATTTATATATATTAATTACATTACTTAACTCGATCCCTCTCCTAATCCATCTCCCCCTTTCCTTAATTACCCAAGTCGTGCACACTTATATACTGATACCCACTCTAGCGGTCTTTCTTCCACTGATTTCTCCATATTCACTTGACGATTTGACAAGCCGTCTTCGCCATCGCATCACATGCCGAAATCTCTTTGCACCGGTCTCCACTACGTCAGGCTCGCCTCAACCAAACGGAAACCGACTTGCTGCCCTCAAATGCCGTATATGAATGCCGCATTCCGAGTTCAATGCCGGCTTCCATTCAACTTTTAGTCACCTCCTTCTCCATCGACCTAACACCCAAAAAACGATAACCCACTCGACACGTTTCACCGATGGCAACAGCACCTCACCATGTTTCAATCGAAGCTACTCCTCCACGCCACGAATCCAATGCAACCAACCTCGACAACTAAGGTCACCTATAACTCCATAAAATTGAAGCCTCGGTCTAACCTAGCCCACGCCCAATGTCCGTCATCCCCAAATCCTGACCACACGCTACCGTAATGTCTTGGGTTGAAGGTCTCGAGCATACGAACTCAACGGAAAATAATTTGTAACTTTTTGATGAGTATTTTCTTTGGTTTTGATTTTTGAGTGCTTGAGGTCATTATTGTTTAATGGTAAGTGGTGAACGAGCAAACAAGAGGAGGGAAGGAAAATGAAAAACAAGGTATTGAAAATTTTAAGGGTCCATGTTTCCATATTTACAAGCAAAACTTATTTTGCTTACCTTTATCATAAGCTAAACAAAATTTTAAGTAAACAAAAATCTACAAGCCACACATCACATCGCAGTCAAAATTTTTGAATTTGATTTGATTATTTAAAAGGTTATAAAAATAGAGTTTTTCCTTACTTCGCTACCCAATACCCCATTCGCGTACAAACCGCGAACGACGGAAATTAAAATACGACCGTGCACTAAAGTGCAACACGATCGCAAATTAACAATAAAATATACATATTATTTTATTCTGCGAAACTTTAAAAATACCACCATTTGCCGTAAAATACGTCAAACGATGGTTTAAATATTTTCCAAATTAAAAATTATGGAAAAATCAATTAAATTGAAATAAAAACATGTCATTAAAATCAAACTGTTTTATTAACAATTTATTTACTTTTATTTACTCGAACCGTTTATCATTGTAAATAATTTTACCAAAATGATTCACCATTTTTTATTTACTAATTAAAAGGAGTTAAAATAAGGCTATTTAATCCATTTAACTAACATTTGATTCACAAATCAAATATTTAAATGATTCCTATACTCGAATATAAGTTATTAAACACCAAAAACCAATTATTTAAAATTTTAAAATTAATTAAATATTCAAAATCAAGATGATAAAATTCTGGTACATTCTCCCCTCTTAAAAGAATTTTCATCCTCGAAATTCCCAAGGAAGAAAATGTTTCTAAACCCTTATTGTTTAAAAACCATTAATTAAAATAAGTTATTAAATTCTTAAATTTCTTTATATTACGAAATTTTGACAGCACCTCCTTTGCGTGGCTGATCTGGAAAAACTACAAATCACCGCAACTGGCCCAAATCAACAAAAGAAAACAAAATCCAAGTGACCTCCCATATTTGGGGTATAACATCATCAATAAACCAAAACTTCAATTTATAAATCTAGTACATACCTCTGCTGTGTTGGATTTTTAATTTTGCAGAATTTACCGTTTCAATGCGAATGCAGGTGTACAGGAAATCAACTAGTAATCTCTTGCTTCCATGTACTTACTTAATTCAAAAGAGAATCAAGTTGAGAAAATAGAAATACACTAGCAAAATAAACAATATAACAACCGTGTGAAATATATGTACAGAGAATGCTCTGTGATAGATACTAAGCATCCAATCTTTTCAAAAGATAAATTTTATAACTAAATGCCCGGGGTTTATATTCAAATATATTTTCAAATTCCTCCAAAGTGAAAAATATATCAAAACAAAATCAATTATGACAAGTAGAGGGCTCCTTTTACTGAAGAATGATATAACTCTAAAATCAAAATAACACGAAGCATATGGTGGTATTTGGGTTCCTCCTAACACAACAACTAACATAAACAAATATAACTGGCGTGTCTTGCAATCAGAAAACTCCCAATCACCCAACTTTAGCCATAACAAAATATTTGAAAAACCACTTCACAATTTTTTCCAGATGTCCATAAACAATAATGCTTCACCAAAGTTTTCAAAATAATAATAATATTATTTTTTCACAAATTCTTTGCAAATCACTTTTTCAAAAGGACGGGGATTTAAATCTTAATAAACAACAACTTTTTAAACCGTAATCTATAAAATCACACTATCAATTAAATCAAATTTCCTAAGGGAATAAATGAAGACTTAACATTATTTAAAGTGTTAAATGGCTGACAAACAAGATTTAGAATTTTGCTTAGGTTCACAACTTTCTAAAGTAACACAACAAGTCTACAAATATACTTAAGACCGTATGATGTACATAAATCATCCATATGTAATATCTGATTTGATCACTTGCTCGGGTACATAGACTTTATTTTCAAACTAATATCACTAACTCAACCTTCCTAGTGTGGACTCCTATCAGGTTCCTTGATTGGAAACATCTATTCTTCTTCCATAGCCGTATACTATGATAAAAAACTTCAGTATCATATCGAGAATCTGAATCAAGTGTTCGTTGACAAGAATCAAGTGAGAAATTATTTTTCGAACTGGTGTAAATCACCACGAAGTTATGTATTCAAACCCTAGGTCAAGAACTGTACGAATAAAATGATCTACGTATAACTAACGCATTTAATCTGATTGGTTTCGTAATTACACCAATCTCTTACTAAATCACTTTTATTCTCATTTCTAGTATTTCATTCAATACTTAAATTATTTACGAATTATTTCATAAATTTCAATCAAGTTTATAACAACTTATAAAGACACAACTTTATAAAACAATTAAATTAGAAACTTACTCCATTTTTATTTACTTGTATAATACCCTTCTGCATCCTAAGAATACATACAAAACACCTATTTTATTTTACATTTCAAATTTTAGACCGAGGCCCAAATAAAATATAGGTCTTTAAAACTGAGCCCATCCTTCGAATTTTTACCTTAAAGCGTTCAATGGAAAGATGTTTACGGGTTGGTCTAATGACATCAATTAGTTTACACAACTTAGATGATTAACTAAAACTAAGGTTTTAATAATATTGTGTTTATTAAACCTTCCTATTAATTTAACCCATTTAAAACCTGAGTTATATTATCACTTTTCTATCCAAGAGTTTAAAATTTTCATTTATCGAACTATTATTCGAAATACTGTTTTATTTTAAATCAATTTCCTTTAAGGAAACTTAAGAATTAAATATCTGATTTTTATTTCAAATCATTTTTGAAATAATAATAATATACATATCTCACTTTTGTATATCAAATCATACTTTTGGAGTTAAAAAAATTGTTTTACCAAAACAACCCTATAGCAAATTACTATGGTAGCACTTCCCAACTTAGAAACTTGAAAAGGAAAACTTGCCGTCACCATCAGAATCATTTTCCAATTACAGAAGTGAGTTCAGTGCTTTCTTATCTCTTTTAAAATCCTTTTAAGATATTTCTACACCGAAATACTTCTAAATAATACTATTATTATTTCCTTCACAACTTTGAAATCAACTTTTGAAAACACTAGGATTTAAATTCTCAAAATCCTTTTACTTGTAATACATTATTTATAAATCATATAAATCACTTTATATATACCACACTTAGATAAAAATGTATTTTTAAAATCATCTTATATTATAATAACTTCAATTTATTATAATGAATAATTATCCTCTAAATGTCTTATCTTAACATTTAGATTATATTAAATTACTTTTATTAAGAGTTTACCTTTAATTCAACATTATTACCGAACACCTTATAGTCAAATTGTGAAACTTAATTCACATGGATTCGTTTTAATGCAGTTAAAATTTTCAAAAAAATAAATGCCTACAATCAATAAACAATAGTCAATGCTCCTAAACTATGCGAGCACGGAAATCAAATAATACTGATGATAAATAAATATTATCATTTTCAAATAAACAGATACAACATAAATAACTATAGCAGTTTGAAAATTATTCCATTATATATATAAAATATATAATCCTAGGTAAAATATTTCATTTGCCAAATTTTCAAAAGATCGATTTCGTATTCGTTGGCCCAGTTCAAGTGTTTACAAATCCCTATCGACACCGTAGCATCCCACCTCTCTACTAGAATTTATAAACCACTCAATAGACCAATTAACACAGTACGTTTTTATAATAATAACAAATATGCTTTCGTGTCTATATATACGCATACACACTCAAACTCATTATAGGGTGTCACTTACCCTATCTTTAATGAGTCATACCCTACCAAAGCCAAGGTTCTCGCTTAATCTTCAGCTCTGATGCCAACTGTAAAGGCCAACCATTTCGACCATCGTAAATCGACATCAAATACATCTACGGGGTTCGAATGCCGAACATCCAATCATCGAAAAGGCAAATTGTTAGAGTAAAATAAAAATAACAAACAGAGAAAATGGAATCTCTCAACGGAAACGACAACATATAATATAATAAAGATAGTATAAACTGTCACACCAAGTTACAAAGTACCTCAGAGTTAAAAACCTCATCAGTTGGACAGTTGTAAATTTCCGACCTTGCACCGTGCCGATAGGTATATATAATACAATGGAAAACAAAAATATTACGACAGATGAACATCCAACTTTACTCTAGGAGCTCCATGTCCCACCAACGACAACTAGGAAAACTACTTGGTCTGACTCGAGCATTATAATAAAATAACACTCGGACCAGTCTGAAAAACTAGCATGAAAAAACTCAAGTAATATGGTAAACATATAATAATTATGTGAGACTACACCGCTAAATGCATAACGAGTTTTTACCTCACAAGAACAACATCCATAGATGAAGAAATGGGAAACAAATCAAAACAACGATCCAAATAAGAAAGAATGAACATGCCAAAAATGACTAGGACGGTGTGCCCCCTATACCGAAAGTATACCTCTAGATAAAATATACTTGAGAGTTCATGCCAAACACGCATCACTCTCGAGAACTTCCAAGCTGGACCCCGTTACATCCATAGGTATCCGAATATACTTACATCAATGAATGCATGCTACCAACAACTTTCAGATATATGTGAATATACCCTAATGGGTGCGACCCATATGGCTTGGCTTACACTCGCTCTTTGGTTTTAATTATCCGTAGTATTGGATGCCAACTCTCAAAATGAGCAACAAATCGTCTTAGATTGACGAAGCGCAATGAATGGTATCAAAATTGATAGTTAAGATATCAACTATCTAAAGTAAACAAATGATTGTATATGGAAATTAGACCACATACACTTGTCACCAATAGACGAATCAAAATCTTAATAATTTGATTCTTACTTATGCTTGATTTTCACATCAAAAATATTTTACAAACACTTTAAAAATACCCTTTGAAAATATTCTTTTAAAGGGGCAAATTATATTTCTATGTGCATTTAAAAGTTACACTTAGATTTTTTTTAAACATTCCATTCTAAAGATTTCCATATTTATGAGCTATCGTTTATAAATTTAAAAACATATTATTTAAGACAATAAATCAAGTTATAATTTTTATTTATATTAAATGACATTTATGATCCCAAAAAATAATAATCAAATTTATAATCATTTATAAATTTTAATCAACTTAATTATCTCGAAAGATAATATATCAAATTTATAACTTCTTTGATAAATTTTGATCATTACTTAACCTTTATTTCCAAAATTCTCAAAATATTCGAAAATATAGTTTAAACAACTTTCAAAGCGCAAAAACGCGACCAGACATTTATTTTGTAAAAATATAAGCACAAGTTCAACACATGCAAGGGTTCAGGAAGAGGATATTTTATAAGTAACGGTATAATGGAAATTGCTATAACGAGACTTCCATAATTCGAACAATATGTCACAAGTATTTTAACCAAACATCAATATAAGCGATATAAGAATGAAAGTAAGACGCATAGTATGTCACAAGTATTTTAATCAAACATCAATATATATGCACTTCGAAGTATTCTATAGCGACCTATTCGCTACGAAAACACTCCAACTTCTACTTTTTATCTCCTTTAACAAAATGGTTATTCATGCCCTCCACTATAAAGCGGCAATTCAAACCCTAACAAACCATCAAATAATAATAATCATTTTGATTTGCAAGCACAGATCGACGATTTATTCTGCTCGATAGGTGTCCAAATAATCTATTCAATTTTATTATAGCGGAATGGGATTTTATTCTGCTAAAAAGATGTCCCAACCGAAGTTTAACTAATTTAACTACGTTAACAATAATTAAATATTACCACTATAATCTTATCACTAATTTATACTTCATTAATATTATGTACTATCATCCAGGCATTCGGTAACAATCTATAACAACACATAAATCATATGGTTTATTTAAAGGTGAGTTAACTCACTGAATTTCCAGTTGACGTTTTCACATTCTGGTTCGATCTAAAATCGAACGTCGTTCAATTTTAGCTCAAAATCCCACTTACTCCAAATTCAACAAAATCAATTCCAATGCGCATAAATCGTCGACATGAGTCCAACACAAAATATCACATTCAAATCCGAACTTCTTATGGATGAGATATTGTTTTAATAAGATTTGGTATTTAAAAATATAATTAACATATATATATATATATATATATATTAATAACATTACTGAACTCGATCCCCTTCCTAATCCATCTCCTCCATTTCCTGAATTACCCAAGTCGTGCACACTGATATACGGATACCCACTTAAGCGATCCTTCTTCCACTGATTTCTCCCTATTCACTTGATGATTCGACAAGCCGTCTTCGCCATCGCGTCACACACTGAAATCTCTACGCTCGAGTCACCACTACGTCAGGATCGCCTCAACCAAATGGAAACGACTTGTTGCCTTTAAATGCTATACACGAATGTCGAATTCCATTACGGCCACTTCTGTAACCTCCGACAAGCACTAATCAACATTACTTCGCGTGTCAAGTTCAATGCCGCCATCTATTCAACTTTTGACCACCTCCTTCTCCATCGACCTAACACCCAAAAACGATAACCCACTCGACGTGTTTCACCAACGATAGAAGTACCTCACCATACTTTAACCAGAGCTGCTCCTCCATGCCACAAATCCAATGCAACCATCCTTGACCACTAACGTTGCATATAACTCCATAAAATCGAAGCCCTAGTCTAACCTAGCCAATGCCTAACATCGGCCATCCCAAAATCTTGACCGTCCACTACCATAATGGCATGGGTTGAAGGTCTCGAGTCTACAAACTCAAAGGAACAAATTTTGTAATTTTTAGACGAGTATTTTCTTTGTTTTTAGTTTTTGAGTCTTGAGGCTATTATTTTTTACTAGTAAGTAGTGAACGAGCAAACAAGAGGAGGGGAAGAAAATGAACAATAAGGTACTGAAAATTCTAAGGGTCCATGTCTTCATACATACGAAAAAAATTATATTCCTTACTTCTATTATATGCTAAACAAATTTTTTTAAGCAAACCAAAATTTATAAGCCACACGTCATATCGCCGTCAAAAAATTTGAATTTGATTTGATTATTTAAAAGGTTTTAAAAATAGAGTACTGCAGTACTCTTTGCGGTACTCCGCTGCCCAATATCCTGTTCGCATATGAACCACGAACGATAGAAATAAAAATACGATCGTGCATCAAAATGCAATATGATCACAAATGAATAATAATATACACGGACTATTTCATTCTATGAAATTTCAAAAATACCACCGTTTGTCATAAAATATATCAAACGATAATTTAAATATTTTCCAAACTAAAAATTATGAAAAAATCAATTAAATTGAAATAGAAATACGTCATTAGGGTCGAACCGTTTTACTAACAATTGATTTTCTACTTATTTATTCGAACCATTTATCATTATAAATAAATTTTACCAAAATAGGTTCAACATTTATTTGTTTATTTATTAAAAGGAGTTAAACAAGGCTATTTAATCCATTTAATTAATATTGATTCAGAATTTAAATATTTAAACAATCCCTATATTTGAATATAAGTTATTAAACTACAAAAACCAATTATTTAAATTTTAAAATAAATTAAATATTCAAAATCATGATGATAAAATTCTAGGATGTTACACTTATTTAGTCATTTGATTGTCAACTCATATCAGCCCTAGTCGAGTTGTGATGGTCTACCATACACAAATTCTAGATTGACTTCATAGGAGTAACCTCTTCCAGGCATCTTAGGTTGGATACCAGATTCATTTGACTCGGGCTGAGCATTTGAACGATGCATATGTCCTAACGAATATGTGTATATTGTGTCCAAATGCAGGATAACTTAGAATACACTATCATTTTTTTCCTATTTGGTATTTGGGAGAGAGATTTTAGTATCAAACTACTGATGAGCTACATATACCAAGGGATCCTCTACCAAGCGATGACATTTTAGGAGGAATAGGACAATAGGATCGTAGTATCTTATGTTCTTTTGGTTGGCTTATAGCTGATAAAGTTAGGGATATGACTTGGAGGCAATTATGTAATTTGTTATGTATATCCACTACAAATATAGCTTAAAATACCGACGACACTTGGCGACGGTTTTCGACGGCCATTTACGACAGCTTGCAACGGACCGTTGGCGGCCGTTGGAACCCGTCGGAAATTTGCGTTATACAGGTCTCGACCAAGACCTTTCTTTCCCCTTTCAGGAAGCAAAAAAAATTTAAAATCGCTAAAACCCCTTTTCAAGCTTCCAAACCCCAAATTCAAGCTTTCGGATCTTACACGGCTCCTTAATCACTCTCTATTGCTTCCAATCTCAGGTATAATCTCAAATTTTTATGAAAAATCTCATTTTTAACCTAAATCTAGATTTTCCTAATTTGATAAATTAGGGCTAATTAGTGATTCTAACTGTTTCTAATAGCCTAATGATGGTTTATAGTATCCCATGGAAAACCTATTTCATTTGTTAGCTTTAAATTATGAAAAGTATGTATAATTCGTGAATTTGTGTACATGTGTAAACCATTATATATGTGTTATTTTTAGCATTGACTTGTGTTAACTGGGGTGTTTATGTGTTCATGTATGTGTGTGTATATGTGTTAATCATTATACACACACACACACATACTAATAATTAAATAAATTGTTTTCTACCGAAAACAACGTAAAATAATAATTTACATATCTACTATAATACGTTGAATTAACTTTGTTCAATAAAATATGCGGAATAATGTGGTAAATTAATAATTTTTCGAAATATATAGAATTAGTAAATTTTCAATCGTTTACAAACAATAATATATTATATAATAAATAAGAAGACAAACTACAAAACTTCCAATTTTTGTAAAAACTACTTTTTCATTACGTCCTTAGAGAGATTTTGGCCCCAACCGACAAGTGTTGTACATGATCGTTATATAGATATTCGTTTTTGTCATAAAGCAGACATTTATATTCATTTGTTATAATACTTGCTAGATTTGTCCCTCAAGTTATAAACACATTAAAAAATTACATTTCATATATTATTTCATTTTAAACGGTTCACAAAATTTTCCATCGCTTTTCTTTTTTGTTTCTTGTGTACATGCATTTGTGTACAATACAGGAAATAAAGAGGAAGTGCTGTCGAAGTTTTATCGAATCGTTTAAAACAAAATAATTTACAAAATGTAATTGTTTATTGTGTTTGTAATGGAAAGTAGGATGACAGACCATCAAAATAGAAAACCATAAACCAACATTTCAATATTTTATTCTTAAGTTGGGTTAAATTGACACGTATAAGATTATGTATCAATAAATTGAAAAATAAGTTGTCAATTCGTAAAATGTCCAATATTTATTTTTGAATTTGTGACATATTTTTTAAGTAGGAAAAATGATCGATTATTTTGTTGATCGGAGGAGATGGATGTATCAAAGAAGGGGACTAAGAGGCTCAATAAAGAAAGATTTTTATAATGGTATAAACGTATTTGTTAAATTCGCTTTAAGTAACAACATAAATGATATAGAAATTCGTTGTCCGTGTAGTAGGTGTAAACATTTGAAGTATTTGTTACTAGATATTGTGAAAGTTAATTTGTGCAAAAATAGTTCTGTACCGGATTATTATGTTTGGGATCGTCATGGAGAAGTTGTAGCATATACTCCTGCAGAGTCTGAATTAGAAGTGGTTGGTAAAGAAATTGTTATGACGAATCATGTAGAAAATATGGTTGAAGATGCAGCACGATCAATGTTCCCTACGGTTTAAGTTGATAACGACGATGTAAATGTTGAAGAACTAAATATTGTAGCAAAAAATTTTACGATTTATTGGATGTTGCTAAGAAACCTCTTTGGGATGGTTGTAAAAGCGACACTCAGCTATCAGTAACCGTATAATACATTGCAATGAAGTCAAAATACAACATCACCGAAGTCGGATTTACAGCTGTTGTACAAGCTGCAAAACGACAAATGTCGTCCAATAATTTAATGTATGAAAATCATTATGAAGTTAAAAAACATATGTCAACTTTCTGTTTACCATATCAAATAATAGACACATGTTTAAGTGGCTGCATGTTTTTTGGAAAGTGGACATCACTCTTAGAAAGTGTAGAATATGTAATGAAGAAAGGTACAAACTAAGAAAAAAGAAGGGAAAGAAAGTTCCATACAAACATATGCATTACTTGCCCATCATTCCTAGGCTTCGAAGATTATACGCATCTTCTGTAACTGCAGCTCATATGAGATGGCATAGTGTGAGAATGAGGAAGAAGGTACGTTGACACATCCAGTCGATGAAGAAGCATAGAAGCATTTTGACAAAACTTATCCCACTTTTACACCAAAGAGTCGTAATGTTAGACTTGGATTATGTATGGATGATTTTTCATCATTTTCTCAATTTGGTGCTAAATAATCATCTTGGCCCATTACCATCACACCTTATAATTTACCTCTGTGGATGTGTATGAAAACTCCATATATGTTTCTTACTGTTGTCGTTCCTTGCGCCGACGATTCGATAGAAGGAATCGATGTTTATTTACAACCGTTGATTGAGGAGTTAAAAACACCGTGGAAGGAAGGAGTAGAAACATACGATGTTTCAAAGAAAAAAGTTTCGTATGTTTGCTTCTTTATTGTGGACTATAAGTGATTTTCCTGCTTATTCAATGCTTTCAGGATGGAGTACATCCAGTCGTCTAGCTTATCCTTATTGCATTGAAGAAACATGGACATTTTCTTTATCGAATGGTAAGAAAATTTCATGGTTTGACTGCCATTGATGTTTTCTCTATGTCAATCATCCCTTCAGAGGAGAGAAAAAACTTTTTAGCTAATAAAGTAGAAACCAGACAACCACTAACGATATGGTCAAGGGAAGACATATATGAACTTGTAAGGGACTATCAAAAGATACACGAAACTGGAATACAAACTGAAGTTGTAGGTAAGTGGGCTATTCATAATGGGTGCAAACAGAGTATATTTTGGGAGTTGCCTTATTGGAAAGATCTTATGCTTCGTCATAATATTGATGTGACTCACAATGAGAAAAATGTATTCGATAATTTTTTTAACACAATTTTTGATGTCAAGGAGAAGACTAAGGACGATTTGAAATCAAGACGCGATATACAAGAATTGTGCAAAAGTCCTGAGCTTTATATGAAACCAAACGACAATAAAAAACCCAAAGCGTGTTATGAGTTAGATAATAATCAAGTTAAAGTTGTGTTAAAATGGGTGGAAGGATTAAGATTTTCTGACGGGATTTCATCAAATCTTCGTAGATGTGTTGACTTTTGATGTATTATGCAATTTATGTAATTCATGACATTTATTTTGCCAGTTATGTAATTTATGAAACCGGATCTACTTATCGTCATTTACGTAATTTATGTCATTTATGTAATTTATGCCATTCGCGTCATTTGTACCATTTATGTCATTTATTTAGCAATTTATGTTAAAAATGCTATATTTTGCTCATTGTCGGAATATGAGACCCAATCTGAATCAAGTATATTTTGCAATTTATGTACTTTATGTCATTTATGTCATTATTATACAATATATGTCATTATTATACTATTATTCTCTTATAAAATGATGTGTCTGTGACATGCATCATGTCGTCCAGAAGGAGGAGCTCATCCCATTCATCCGGAGGCGATGGCAGCGGCCCGTCACAGCCCCCACAACATCCAGCTATGTATCTGGTGCCTAAAGTGGAGGGGTAAGTTTTAATTTTTTTTTCCAGCATCATAAATATTTTATGTATGATATAATAATTTGTATCATATTTAACACAAGGGGTTCGACCTACAACCGTCAGCTGTAGTTCTATCATTTCTAGAGATTCATATAAGAGTAGGATGACGGTTTGCTGGCCCAGGTGGGATAATATCCCTTTCCACATCATGAAGTGTATATGATAGGATTTCATTATAAGCATAATCTTCTATTTTCCATTCTCAATTTGTTTGTCGCTTATTTATTGTTCACCTTATATTGTTTAACTATTTATTGCTTATTTATCATGAAATGCAGGCTGCAGTCGACGTCCAAGCAGACGACATGAAGCTGGTACGACACCACTGGATGCAGAAGATGAGGAAGAATTACCAGGATTCTATGTTGGTTGTGAAGTATAAAGAGGAGAAGCCAAACTAGATGGGAGCAAGTGTGTGGGAGGGTTGGCTGGCGCATTGGGAGAGTAACGAAGCGAAGATAAGTGTACTAAAATTTTATTAATTATTTGATTGATATGTAAATATCAAAAAATATTTGGTAAAAAAATAATGTATTGTTTATTTAAATGTACATATAGAGTTGCAGAGAAATTCTGCAAATAGGAACAGGAATTCTGTCACTCATCGAGGAGGGTCCAAGTCGTTCTAATAATATCGCCAAGAGTTGGTAAATTTATTAAATGTGAATTGTAAATAGTTATTATGCTATATAATTTTGAATATACAATAATATTATATATAATCAATTTCAGGAAGCAGAGGCGCAGGGCCTCGTACCATACATGGATGTATTTACCCGTACTCATGCCGTCGAGCTTGTAAATCCAGACGAGACCGTTTCATATACATGGCATGACGATAAATCGCGGAAGGGCCACGTAAGCATATTTTAGTTTATATACTATTAGTAATTGTTTTAATTATTAAAGTATAATGAATTAAGATATTATGCAATTAATTTCAAATGTATTTATATCTGTTCATGTAGGCACGGTTTATGGAACAAAGGTAGAAACTCCTGGAGGAAACAGGTCGAGAGCAGCTAACTACGGACGAGGAGGATGTCATTTTTGAGTCAGTCATGGATCCACCTTCAGTGAACAGGCATTACGGTTTTGACAATCAAGCGGTAATGAATAATATATTTAGATATTGCAATTTAGTAATCTTTCAGTTCTAAAGAACTTCACAACGCTTTAGTTTCGATAATAAATTTATAGATACAACAATTAAAATATTATGCTATAGGTACGATAGTAAGATTATAGTAATTGAACTTTTACTAAATTAAATACTTATTATTGCAGGGTAGACAGAGGAGAGCCAGCCAAAGCAAAGCTCAGATCGATCTAGCAGCGATCAACGAATTGAGAGCTAGGGTAGCGCAGCTGGAGGAGCAAAACCATCGACAGGCCATTGAGTTAACACGGCTGATAGACCAGCGTATTGCTGAGTACATGCAGTAGTATGGTGGCCGCTATCCATCTTCAGCTGGTTTCAGAGGTTCTGGAGGTGATTGACAAGAGTGATAGGTATGTTTTTTATGTGACAATGTTTAGTATTGTTTGATAATACATTAAGATGGCGCGGTTGGATATTTTGAGACGTTTTGTATATTATTTGATGGTACATTTGGTGATGGTCAGTTTGAAATTTGCGAGTTGATGGTGGAGAAATATTGATGATGACATTTGAGTGTTGATGGTGTGAGATTTGTTGGTGTTTCACGGTGTATATATTGTATGATAACATGTATGTATATTACGTTAACGTAGTGTTGGTTGGTTTGATGTTATGTGAGTTATGGTTGGTTTAATTTTCTTTGTGTTATTTGAGTATATTTGTATGATTTGAGACTGTATTGAATATCTGAATTCGATATGTACTTGTGTGTGACTATATTATATTTTTGAATTGTATATGTGAGGCAAGCATCTAGCAGAATTTTGGAAAAATGCTTCAAGTATTCTGACGGCTTACAGGTCAACGTTTTCCGATGACTTCCGATGGCTAGTGGCGGTTTTGTTGCTTGCTCTATATCAGCCACGTGTCTCCGAATGCTGTTGTGACGCCCCACCTCTATACTCACACTAACCAAGGACACTACTGGGTAATGCCGTCAATTAGTACGAAGAATAAGGCTGTTGAGGAGCGACCATCTGTGTAATTACTTTGTTCGAGTACCGATATGTCAAATGGTATGTCATGCATCTCATTTCAAGAGGAAATCTGGCATATCAAATACAAACTCAAAGCTACTACACAGTGTCAAAAGAATAGGTACAAGTGTTAGACAAAAGAATATGTATACGTAAAGGAGTCTCTATCTCGAACGTATAAAACAAAAACTACTACTAAGCTAAAGTAGTTAGCCAAAAGTCAGATGATGATCCTTGATAAGAAGTCAAGTGGAAGCACCTGAAACACCTCGGTCTGACCCGAGTATTATTTAAGAAGAAAAATAATAAACGGATCAGTCTAGCTATAAATATTAGATAAGATGAGATAGGATAAGAGATATAACAAATATATATGATAACCACAAAAATAATACAATACCTCAAATTTTCTCATACACCAAAAAGAATGTCATATTCTTTAGCTTATTCACCAAGTCAAAAATATTGATAAAGCTTATCAATGCAAATCACAAAAATCGGTGAAACACAAATTCTAGAAATCAATAATTAGAAATCCAGAAAACATAAAAGGGGGAGGCCTGTCATAAACGGGAGCATGAAAACTCACCAACACGTGTATCACAAACGGGACGCTATCCCATGGGTCGCTAACCCATAGAGCCGGTGCAACGACGTAGTACAACGGTACGCCCGAGGAACCTGAAACTCAAATAAGCCGGAACAACGACGTAGTACAACGGTACGCCCGATGAACCGAACTCCATATGCCCGTAGGTCGCTAGCCTATAAATATGAGACGAAGTTCAACATAACGGGGTACAGTCCCCCACGCGGACAATGAGACATCGCATAACGCTAGTCTAAACCTAAAAAATGATCGTCATAGATCAATAAAAAATGTAAATTACACCAAGCTGGTAAATAAATGAGTTTAGCTTCATGTCCCATCACCACTGGCTTAACTTAAATATTTATGAACAAATTGTAGATTTCCACTCGAAAATTGTCATGAGATTCAATCGAACAAGTCTAAGAATTAACCGATGAAGTAAACGCAAGCGTTTCATACCACTTGTTTTGCTAAGTCGTTTAATTGGATTTCTCGTACGAATGAGATAAAGGTTTGTATATACTAATAGATTGGAAAATGGTTTTAAAAATGAGCTTTGTACTAAAAGTAATTGTTGAAATAATTTTTGTGAAAGAGTTTGAGTATTTACTACTGGTATAGAAACCTTTGTATTTTAAAGTGATAAATCACAGAAATGATTGTAAAAACAATCTATCATCAAAAATTCACATTCGACGACGTGAATTAAAACCATATAAATCGATATCAAATCCATCAAATGGATATTCTCAAAAATCCAGAGAAGAAGTCATCATAGTCGATAATAAATGACAACAACCAACCGGATCAACAAAAATCGATAAAACTTTGAAATCCACTTAAAACAGGCAAATTGGCTGAATTCAACAGCGCCAGACGTCTGGTAGTTCTTCCCAGACGTTTGAGCTGAAGGTCTGGAATTTTTCCAGATCGCTCAGATGTTTGAGCTTAAGGTCTGGAATATTTATTCCTTTGCCTCAAACGTCTGTGTAACATCCCAGATTTTGGCTGCCAGATTTTTGGACATTTAATTCATTTTAAATGTTAATGTGGATTCTTAATTGATTTTGAAATGAATTGATTTGGGTTCAATCAATGAAAATAAGCTATAATTTTTAATTTATAGCAATTCTGGTTGAATTTGATTAATGGAAAAATAATAATTAAATATTCGGGATTAGGATAAAAAGGTGAATCTGGGTGTAAATAGCTATAAAATGGTTTTAAAATTATTTTAAAGTCTATTTGGACATAAATAATATTATTGGAGTTTTAGAAGAATTTTAAAGTCGATAAATTATTATCTGGAATTTTGTATTAATTTAAAAATGAATTTAATATTATTAAAATGCAATTTAAGCAAATTTGGGTCTGGAATGAGCCAGAATGATTTTTAATGTGATTATAAATTTTATATGATGTATTGTTAAGTTAAGGAAATTTTAAAAGTGAAATTTGAAGCGTTTCCGACGATTTTCAGAAATCGCCTGATTTAATAGACGAGTTAAAATAGCCTTCCGGGGCACAGTCTCGGAATTCGACGAAACTAGTTCCATTGGATCCGCAATAGTTAGTTATTATCGGATTTCAATTTTCATAGCAATCGGAGTTGTCATTTGACCGTGGCAGCTCGAAACGCATCGAAATTGATTTAACCGATTTAAATTTTAAATCGATCGTTTTATTACGTATCTCGCTCATACGATCAAATTAGCTTACGAAACCTCTTCCATTGTGTCCGGAACGTGGAAAAACCCCAGGATAGCCTGTCGGAACGCGTAAATTGGAGTTCGTTTGCGTTTGCGGTTAAATTGAGAATTTATATTAATTAAATAATATTAAAAAGCTATTATATATATTCGTTAATTATCAAAACCCTAGTTTATTCCAACCGGCCGCCTCTTTGTTTATCAATGGCCGATAACCACCACGCTTTGTTCCTTAATTCCTCTCGATCTAGGCCTTAGATTCGAAAACTTCCAACTGGAGAATTGTGGGGGACTTCGAGATCTAGTGTTTGTACGGTGGTGATGGAGTTTGGCGATGCGGAGGGGAAGCGGTTGGCTTCCGTTCATGGCTGGTTCGAGCTCGTGTTGTGAGCAGTGGGGACGACCGAGTTGGCCAAGGCTTGGGCCGGTGGGGAAGCAGGCGACGCGCTTCACTGTGGGGCGTTCCGATCGAGTTCGTCGGCGTCGTGGAGGCTGGGGTTGCGAACCCTAAGGTCGGCTTTGATGGGTTAGTTTTGCTGTGTTGTTCGTTCGCGTGAGGAAGATGATGGTGCGGCCTGCGTTTGTGATCGTGATGAACAGCCCTGATTTGTTTGTGAGGTTATAATTAAAAATAAATTTCATTTATAAACTTAAAATCAAAAGTTTGAATTGCTGTAACTCATGCATACGATATCAGATTGAGACGAAACTGGAACCGATGGAAACGTAGAGAGGAGCACTACACAATGGTGCTGATCCGGAGTCATTCCGGGCAAGTAGAAGTTTGGGTTAAATCGGACATCGTCCGGTTTAATAAATTTCGAACGCTCGCCGAACTCAAAGTGAGTTATTCTCACTCACATCTGGATACTAGACATTATAAATAATTGATACTTAAATATCTGTGTGGTTGATTGTCTATATTTGTGTTTATCTGTCTGGATTAATATTTATATTGTGATGTGCTAACATTTGTGATGCAGGAAGAAACAGGTTGGAGGGATCCAACTGGATTCCTCAAAATGTAGCAATTATTTATAGTTGATAGTCATACCTGTTTATATGTTGTGATTGATAAATCTGGAAGTTTAATTGTACTGTGAAATTGTTGTATAAAGTATAATCACAGAATTTAATTATAAATGGATAAATTGTGTTTTTACGAAATAAAATGAATTGTTAAATTTAGAATTTCAAAGAATAAAATTTGAAATCGGATTTGAAAGGAAAAATGTAAATTGGGCCAAATTGGGATTTTGAATATAATGGGAAGTTTATGAAATGGGTAAATGGAAAGTATAGTTTTCTGGAGATTAAATTTATGAAATTATAAATTGTTTAAAATAATGATGTTTATTTTAATAATGACTGATGTCATCCGGAAATTAAAAATATGTTAAAATGGAGTTTCCAATTATAAATTAACAAGTTCAAATGAAAAATAGAATGTTTGAAATGCCGTATTTCATTGGAATTTAACTAAGTGAAGTGAAAATTTGGCTTTCATTGAGAATTCACCAAAATGTTTATTTAAAAATGTTTAAACTATAATTTAAAAATGAATTTCCGGATATGGGAAATTGGGTGTGAACTTCGGATGAAGTCATAGTTAAATATGGGATTTGGGATTTATGTTGTAAAACATAATTGACTTGAAATAAATCAGTGGATTTATATGAAAGAGTACTTTGGAATGTTTAGAAACGGGAAAGTGTTTCCCTGGGAAAACCAAGTAAATGTTTATAAAAAGATTTTATTTAACTAAAGGTTAAGTTTTAAATCGTTTTAAAAAGTATTTTTAAGAAATCGTTATTTTTAAAGAAATAAATTAATAATTTTAATACCGTAATAATTTGGGAGTATATTAGCAATTATTTTTACAAATGGATTTATTTAAAAGTTGGTTTAGATTAAGTTGTTAAAATTAGCATTTTTCTTCTTATAACGCTATTTTGAATTTAGTTAAACTAAAACCCTTATTTTTAAATCAAAGTTTATGTGTTAATAACTAGTTTTCTTCACATATTTTAAATTTATATTTTGAGTAAATAAATAGAAGAAATTTTCATATTTTAAAGTATATTTCAGTATAAAGTATTTTTAACTGTTTAAAATGCAAATTGTTTTATACTTGGTTATTCCCGATGGGAATAAAGGGTAAAGGATTTACCTTGTAAAGGAAGAGTTTGGAAAATTGTTTCAAATGAGTTTTGAAAATGTGAAAAATATATATCTTTGAAAGATATTAGAGGCAAATAAATAATATGGAGATTATTTATTGTGTGATGGATGTGTATGGATGTTTGTGAACATTAATTGATAGTTAAATCACCGACTATCAATATTGGCCAAATGCGCTGATCGTTTCGAAGAGACCGGGATCGAGTTTCCGTATACCGGGATTCTAGGTCTGGAGACTCGAATACCACTTCGATCCGGTTTGTACGTTTCGTGTAACGTGTTCGGAGTCGAAGATGGAGCAGTGAAGTGCAAGGGCTAGTTGCTACTAATCCTGAGGATATTTCCAAAATGGATGTAGTAGGAGTAGTGCCTTCGGTTCCGTTCGGACCCGGGACGGACTTGTATGGACGAATGCTTTCGTGACATCGTCAGGTGGACGATGGGCATTCAAAGTGAAATGTTCTGTAAAGGTAACGCTAAGCCTCAAGCCTCATCAACCGGGAATGACTGAAAATCAGGGGATATGCAGCAAGGCTTCGTGGGTAGCACCCACTGGAGAGTATGGTCATCCCTGTCTAGATGTCCCTTTTTTATTTCGGCTTAGTGGTGCGGTTGCTGATCCCAACCGCGGGGTGATCATATTCGGAATTTCCCATAGGTGATTCCGGTCTTGTGTTGCAGGGGAGCGGGCGTACTCCTCGGTACTGTGATCTAGGCCACGTACTGTGACAGGTGGTACCCCAGTGCCTAGTCATTCGTTGGAAATCCATTTTCCCTACGTACCTTGTACGAGTTTTGTTTGTATACCTAGTATGCTGGAATTTAATCATGTAACAATTTCAGCTATTTGAATAAGTATTTGTATATAGACACTATTATAATATCAGAGGATTTTTATAAAAAGTGTTTTAGCTATCGTAAGGTAAAAACCCGACATGTTTATTTGTGGCGTGGTCTTACGAGATGCTTTTGTTTCAAAGGATTTTTGAACCTTAATAATCAGTTTGGATGTATTTATGATACGCTGGTATTCCAGACTGACTCGGGTGTTATTTTATTATAATGCTCGGGTCAGACCGAGTATATTACAGGATAGGTTGCTATGGAGCTCAGGAGAGGAGCTGGAGTCCGAGACGTATTTCTCGTACTTGTATTATTCCGCTGCTGTGATTGTTGAGATTGTTTGACTGGTTATGATTGGTTGTATTGATATACTCTGATGATGATGTATTGTATATAAACAGATATAGTTTTGATTTGTGTAAAGTTCTGTTCTATATATTATATTTTATTCCGCTGCGACTGTGAGGTTCTGATGTTGTTTAGTTTCTTCTTCTTCTACCTTCTTTCTTTTCCTACAATCTGTCTTTTCCGGCGTTCGATCGTCGGCATATTATACTGTTGAGTATTTTGTGTCGATTTTCGAGGGTCGAGAAGGGTGGGACGTGACAGTTGGTATCAGAGCTTAGATTGGCGACAACCTAGGCTTTGGTGGGAAATTACTCATTTTTAAATAGAGTCGGAAGTACTCTATAATGAGTTGAGTGTAATAATAGCTATGAGAGCGTACTTGTTAGTGGATATAAAATTGTTTTGTACTGTGTTGACTTATCGGTTGAGTGTTTATGAATTCTGGTCGGTGCGGGAAGTACAACCGTATCGATAGGGGTTTCTAAACTCTTAAACAAGATAAACCGACATAGTATTATTTTTAAAGTGGGTAAATGAAATAATTTTACCCAAAGCTATATTTTGATATAAAGAAATAATTTTCTGAATTATTATATATTGGATGCTTGTTTGGTTGGTTCTTCTATAATCAAATAAGAAATTAAGACATGATCTAAAATTTGAAATGATATATATAAGAAAATAAGAAGTTAAAATATTAAAATGGTTTATAACCAAATGGAATTGACTGGATATGTTTTAAATAAGAAAAGTAAAAATTAAAATTTGATTTAAACTAGAATTTTGACCCCGGAAATTTTGAAAGGGATTTCAAATGGAATTAAACAAAGTTTTGGGAGTTTGACTTTGTGGAAATGTTAGAAATGTTTTCAAAAGCATTTGTAAGAATGGAGCATATCTTGGAAAATATTTTCGAATGGAAATTGATTTGAGGTGAATTTTGGAAGTGGAAAGCATTGAACTCACTTCAGTCGCTGGAAAATAATCCTGGTGATGCTGGCCACATCATTAGAATTCATTTTCGAGTTTCTAAAGTGATGGATTGCTACCAAAATAGTTGGTTATGATATTGTTTGGACTTGTTTGAGAAACAAGTAATTTTAGAAATTTTCAAGAAGGAAATTTTTTAGTAAAAGCAGATCGTTTGGGATTTGATTTGAATATCAAAAGAGAAATGTGTTGATTTTTATTTCAAATTGGTTTTGAAATAAATCCGGGTAAATTGAATTCTGGGAATTCTGTTAAAATAAAAAGGTGAAATTTGGAATAAATCAACTATAACCTTGAAAGTAAAGTTGATTTAAGTGAGAAAAGAAGAATGGGAATTTTAACCCTGAAATTAAAACTTAATTCGGGTAAATGGAAGTAAATGAAGTTATTGAAGTGAATAGAAATTTGAATCTAACTTGGGATAAGTTAAATGAAAGTGGAAATTGGAATTAAATTGATTTGGGTTAAGTTGAAGGATAAAATAACTTTGTAATTATGGGTCGTTGTGTAATAAATTGTACCCATAAGCTATTAAGTATTATACTTACAATCTAAAGTTTGTGAATTCAAAATGGTGCAAATAACTTCATATTCTTAAGTTATAAAGTGTTATAATTTGAAGTTGTGATTAAATGGAAAGAGACTTAAATGGGCAATATAAACTCTTAAATATAGAAGTGAAATTGAAGTTCATTAATGGAAATAGTTGAATGGTGTGGCAAATTCAAACTTAATCCTAAATGGAATGTAAAGTAGTAAAGGAAATGGTTTAAATTCAGGTGGGCTAAATAAAATTTAGATGAACTTGAATAAATTCTGGAAAGGAATTAAATTGAAAATGCATATATAATTTAGTTAACCTTGAATTAAAATGGGATAAGAATTGAGTTTAATGGAAATTTAATTTAGTTGAAGTGATGTTGAATGAAGTAAATGCTTACTCAATTAAATCCAAAATGATTGTTTGGAAATAAATTCAGTGTAAGCCTAATTAAATGGAATTTGTATTTCGATAAATAGAATTTTGATAGTTTGTCAAAATTTGAAAGGTAAATAAAATCCAGTTTGGAATAGGATTTGAGATTTGAAATTTTTGTGTTGGAGGTGTGAATGAATAATGGAATGAGCTTGTAATAGTGATAGTTTGAGTTGTAAAGAAACTTCAAATAAGTAAAATAATTTAAAGAGGTTTCTTTGTTAATATAATAAATCTAAAATGGATTGGATAAGTAGTCAGCATTTAGATTTATAAATGAATTGAGATTTGATTTGGATGAGAATCAAATGAAAATAAAATAAAACTGATTCAAGAAGAAATGGAAATGTGTAGATACTTGAGAGAACTAAAACAAATGATTATGTATAAGCTTTATTGAGTACTCTTGAATGGAATTGTTAGGAAATAAACTAAATGCAAGTGAAATGAATTTTAAATTAATTAATGTGATAAGTTAAAAATATAAGAGTTGTAAATAACTCAGGAATGAATGATATTAATGTAAACTTGGATTTGGTTAATGGAAATAAAGATGTAAGGAAAATGTAATTTAACAATTGCAATGGAGTAAAATAAGTATAAACTTAAGTGAAATGATAAATTTGGAATGGGAATAAAAATGTGAATTTGGAAATTGAAATGGATGATTCCAGATGGAATAAAATTAATACACTTCCAAGTTGAAATTAATTTTAAATGGTGATAAGCTTAAGTGGCAATTATTTTTGCTTGAATGACATGGAAAATTTGCATGTATTTGAATTTTGAATAGATTGATATGAATTGAAATCTAATTCAAAGAGTTGTAAATGAATGCAAGTGAATTGGTTAAGAATAGCAAATGAAATTGATTTTGGATCAATTGGAATAAATTGTCGTTTAATAAATAATGTTTGCATATGAATGGAAATGGATTATAAAGGAAATGCGAATACTTCAAATTAAAATAAGAATTGGTTGGTGAATCAATTTGAAATTGAAAAAGAAAAGGTCGACGTTGTAAAGCACATGTTAACCATATGTTAAATAGAAATGAATTGGAAGAGATAAATTTGGATTGTATGTAGTGAACTTGAATTTAAATCATTCAAGTGGAATAAAAATGAAGTATGGGTTTGTAAAGAGGATTGAAATGATGTCGAAATTTGTGAAATTGTTTATAAAGAAGGTTGACATTGTTAATGATGAAATTTGCTTGGTTTGGTTATGAAATGGATATGTTTGGCTTGCATTTACATTGGAAATGTTATTAAGATGCTCATATCATTGAAACTGATGAGTTTGTTGAGTTTAGTACAGGTACGGGAGGCGTTCGAGAGAGTTGGAGCGCGTATATGCGTTATATTAGCCGCTCGCTATTTAAATTTGCTTAAAGGTACGCCTACGCAAATATAATTGGAAAATGATATATATTTTGTGATATATTTTGGTTTCCGGCCATGTGAGCCGATGTATATATATTTGTGTATCCTGCGATATCGCAGAAGCTCCTCCGTACAAAGGAGACTCTGCCAAAATTTTTCAGAAATTTTGGGAGTTAGAAATTTTTTGGGATTTTGGGAAAAATTTATTAATTTGGAAATTTATTTTGAAATGAGTTGAAATTCAAAAGCTTTTGAATGTGAATAAAGCAAATGGGTTTGGAATTGAGTTAAAGTATTTTGGAAGTGAATATAGCCTTTAACTAAGCAAATGGGATAAGTGAGTTGAGTTGGAGTATATTTTTACCTTAGCAAATTTCGGGGACGAAATTTTTATAAGGGGGAAGGAATGTAACATCCCAGATTTTGGCTGCCAGATTTTTGGACATTTAATTCATTTTAAATGTTAATGTGGATTCTTAATTGATTTTGAAATGAATGGATTTGGGTTCAATCAATGAAAATAAGCTATAATTTTTAATTTATAGCAATTCTGGTTGAATTTGATTAATGGAAAAATAATAATTAAATATTCGGGATTAGGATAAAAAGGTGAATCTGGGTGTAAATAGCTATAAAATGGTTTTAAAATTATTTTAAAGTCTATTTGGACATAAATAATATTATTGGATTTTTAGAAGAATTTTAAAGTCGATAAATTATTATCTGGAATTTTGTATTAATTTAAAAATGAATTTAATATTATTAAAATGCAATTTAAGCAAATTTGGGTCTGGAATGAGCCAGAATGATTTTTAATGTGATTATAAATTTTATATGATGTATTGTTAAGTTAAGGAAATTTTAAAAGTGAAATTTGAAGCGTTTCCGACGATTTTCAGAAATCGCCTGATTTAATAGACGAGTTAAAATAGCCTTCCGGGGCACAGTCTCGGAATTCGACGAAACCAGTTCCATTGGATCCGTAATAGTTAGTTATTATCGGATTTCAATTTTCATAGCAATCGGAGTTGTCGTTTGACCGTGGCAGCTCGAAACACATCGAAATTGATTTAACCGATTTAAATTTTAAATCGATTGTTTTATTCCGTATCTCGCTCATACGATCAAATTAGCTTACGAAACCTCTTCCATTGTGTCCGGAACGTGGAAAAACCCCAGGATAGCCTGTCGGAACGCGTAAATTGGAGTTCGTTTGCGTTTGCGGTTAAATTGAGAATTTATATTAATTAAATAATATTAAAAAGCTATTATATATATTCGTTAATTATCAAAACCCTAGTTTATTCCAACCGGCCGCCTCTTTGTTTATCAATGGCCGATAACCACCACGCTTTGTTCCTTAATTCCTCTCGATCTAGGCCTTAGATTCGAAAACTTCCAACTGGAGAATTGTGGGGGACTTCGAGATCTAGTGTTTGTACGGTGGTGATGGAGTTTGGCGACGCGGAGGGGAAGCGGTTGGCTTCCGTTCATGGCCGGTTCGAGCTCGTGTTGTGAGCAGTGGGGACGACCGAGTTGGCCAAGGCTTGGGCCGGTGGGGAAGCAGGCGACGCGCTTCACTGTGGGGCGTTCCGATCGAGTTCGTCGGCGTCGTGGAGGCTGGGGTTGCGAACCCTAAGGTCGGCTTTGATGGGTTAGTTTTGCTGTGTTGTTCGTTCGCGTGAGGAAGATGATGGTGCGGCCTGCATTTGTGATCGTGATGAACAGCCCTGATTTGTTTGTGAGGTTATAATTAAAAATAAATTTCATTTATAAACTTAAAATCAAAAGTTTGAATTGCTGTAACTCATGCATACGATATCAGATTGAGACGAAACTGGAACCGATGGAAACGCAGAGAGGAGCACTACACAATGGTGCTGATCCGGAGTCATTCTGGGCAAGTAGAAGTTTGGGTTAAATCGGACATCGTCCGGTTTAATAAATTTTGAACGCTCGCCGAACTCAAAGTGAGTTATTCTCACTCACATCTGGATACTAGACATTATAAATAATTGATACTTAAATATCTGTGTGGTTGATTGTCTATATTTGTGTTTATCTGTCTGGATTGATATTTATATTGTGATGTGCTAACATTTGTGATGCAGGAAGAAACAGGTTGGAGGGATCCAACTGGATTCCTCAAAATGTAGCAATTATTTATAGTTGATAGTCATACCTGTTTATATGTTGTGATTGATAAATCTGGAAGTTTAATTGTACTGTGAAATTGTTGTATAAAGTATAATCACAGAATTTAATTATAAATGGATAAATTGTGTTTTTACGAAATAAAATGAATTGTTAAATTTAGAATTTCAAAGAATAAAATTTGAAATCGGATTTGAAAGGAAAAATGTAAATTGGGCCAAATTGGGATTTTGAATATAATGGGAAGTTTATGAAATGGGTAAATGGAAAGTATAGTTTTCTGGAGATTAAATTTATGAAATTATAAATTGTTTAAAATAATGATGTTTATTTTAATAATGACTGATGTCATCCGGAAATTAAAAATATGTTAAAATGGAGTTTCCAATTATAAATTAACAAGTTCAAATGAAAAATAGAATGTTTGAAATGCCGTATTTCATTGGAATTTAACTAAGTGAAGTGAAAATTTGGCTTTCATTGAGAATTCACCAAAATGTTTATTTAAAAATGTTTAAACTATAATTTAAAAATGAATTTCCGGATATGGGAAATTGGGTGTGAACTTCGGATGAAGTCATAGTTAAATATGGGATTTGGGATTTATGTTGTAAAACATAATTGACTTGAAATAAATCAGTGGATTTATATGAAAGAGTACTTTGGAATGTTTAGAAACGGGAAAGTGTTTCCCTGGGAAAACCAAGTAAATGTTTATAAAAAGATTTTATTTAACTAAAGGTTAAGTTTTAAATCGTTTTAAAAAGTATTTTTAAGAAATCGTTATTTTTAAAGAAATAAATTAATAATTTTAATACCGTAATAATTTGGGAGTATATTAGCAATTATTTTTACAAATGGATTTATTTAAAAGTTGGTTTAGATTAAGTTGTTAAAATTAGCATTTTTCTTCTTATAACGCTATTTTGAATTTAGTTAAACTAAAACCCTTATTTTTAAATCAAAGTTTATGTGTTAATAACTAGTTTTCTTCACATATTTTAAATTTATATTTTGAGTAAATAAATAGAAGAAATTTTCATATTTTAAAGTATATTTCAGTATAAAGTATTTTTAACTGTTTAAAATGCAAATTGTTTTATACTTGGTTATTCCCGATGGGAATAAAGGGTAAAGGATTTACCTTGTAAAGGAAGAGTTTGGAAAATTGTTTCAAATGAGTTTTGAAAATGTGAAAAATATATATCTTTGAAAGATATTAGAGGCAAATAAATAATATGGAGATTATTTATTGTGTGATGGATGTGTATGGATGTTTGTGAACATTAATTGATAGTTAAATCACCGACTATCAATATTGGCCAAATGCGCTGATCGTTTCGAAGAGACCGGGATCGAGTTTCCGTATACCGGGATTCTAGGTCTGGAGACTCGAATACCACTTCGATCCGGTTTGTACGTTTCGTGTAACGTGTTCGGAGTCGAAGATGGAGCAGTGAAGTGCAAGGGCTAGTTGCTACTAATCCTGAGGATATTTCCAAAATGGATGTAGTAGGAGTAGTGCCTTCGGTTCCGTTCGGACCCGGGACGGACTTGTATGGACGAATGCTTTCGTGACATCGTCAGGTGGACGATGGGCATTCAAAGTGAAATGTTCTGTAAAGGTAACGCTAAGTCTCAAGCCTCATCAACCGGGAATGACTGAAAATCAGGGGATATGCAGCAAGGCTTCGTGGGTAGCACCCACTGGAGAGTATGGTCATCCCTGTCTAGATGTCCCTTTTTTATTTCGGCTTAGTGGTGCGGTTGCTGATCCCAACCGCGGGGTGATCATATTCGGAATTGCCCATAGGTGATTCCGGTCTTGTGTTGCAGGGGAGCGGGCGTACTCCTCGGTACTGTGATCTAGGCCACGTACTGTGACAGGTGGTACCCCAGTGCCTAGTCATTCGTTGGAAATCCATTTTCCCTACGTACCTTGTACGAGTTTTGTTTGTATACCTAGTATGCTGGAATTTAATCATGTAACAATTTCAGCTATTTGAATAAGTATTTGTATATAGACACTATTATAATATCAGAGGATTTTTATAAAAAGTGTTTTAGCTATCGTAAGGTAAAAACCCGACATGTTTATTTGTGGCGTGGTCTTACGAGATGCTTTTGTTTCAAAGGATTTTTGAACCTTAATAATCAGTTTGGATGTATTTATGATACGCTGGTATTCCAGACTGACTCGGGTGTTATTTTATTATAATGCTCGGGTCAGACCGAGTATATTACAGGATAGGTTGCTATGGAGCTCAGGAGAGGAGCTGGAGTCCGAGACGTATTTCTTGTACTTGTAGTATTCCGCTGCTGTGATTGTTGAGATTGTTTGACTGGTTATGATTGGTTGTATTGATATACTCTGATGATGATGTATTGTATATAAATAGATATAGTTTTGATTTGTGTAAAGTTCTGTTCTATATATTATATTTTATTCCGCTGCGACTGTGAGGTTCTGATGTTGTTTAGTTTCTTCTTCTTCTACCTTCTTTCTTTTCCTACAATCTGTCTTTTCCGGCGTTCGATCGTCGGCATATTATACTGTTGAGTATTTTGTGTCGATTTTCGAGGGTCGAGAAGGGCGGGACGTGACAGTCTGAGTGTTTTACCAGACGTCTGAGCTGAAGCTCAGGGCAAATTTGCCTAGACCACTGATGGCCAAATCAACTCGAATGCGATCGAATGAGCGACGGTGGCTAGGGATTTATGCCAAGTGACAACCCAGCCCAATAGGCTTTTTAATACACTCCAAACAACATATCCAAACATCCATAGTAGGATTTTCATATATTTTGACTTCAAAATACCAAAATTGGAAAATTCACAAAACCAATTCAATTCAAAAGCAATTGGACATGAAATAGATTTTAGGAATTCATAACTAACAACAATGAAAGCTATAGACATAGATGTGAGTTCAAGAACTCACCTTTAAACTCAAAAACAAGAAATGAGAAGCCCTAAAACAAAGCAAGATCAATCTCTTCTCAACTTCACTTCAAGAACCTTCAATCTATGATCAAATGCAAAGTTTTTCCTAAGTTAGGTTATAGGAAAAATCAAGAATTGAAGAGGAATTGAGATGGAGAAGATGAAGATGATGCTTACATAAGCTTCTCCTTGATTTTGGAACTTGGATTTGAATTTCCTAATAATCTAGGATTTTGGAATTTTAATTTCCTATCTTTTCCCCCATTTTTCTCTTTAGCTTGAGTGTTAGGAAATGAGGAGTAGGATGAATGAAGAGTAGAGGAGTTAGGGTATTTGGTAGAGAAGTTTGGGTTCTCTTATTGGGTTAGTGGGCTAGAACTAAACCTAAAGCCCAAATGAAAATACCAAAATCCTAATCAACTCCAAACATATCAATGTTTATACTCAAAAAAGTTGTAAACATCATTTTGAACTCAATGGAAGTGGTCTCGAGTCTGGATTCAACTGTTTACAAAATGTCACATTTTGGACTTTAATTTCAACAAACGATGCTATATTTAAATAAAACATTTAAATATATAATCGTAAAATATGCGGGTTGTTACAGACTCCCCTCCTTAAAGAAATTGCGTCCTCACAATACTTAAGAAGAAAATAAAGAGTAACAACCACTCTAAGGCATAACAACACAAAAGAAAATTTTGAAGTGAGAAGTTCACCTTAAAGAGCACGAGAGAGTGAGTCCAGATGTGTTCGCTCGATGAATTCTCTGGATTCCCAAGAACAATCCTTAGGATTTGAGGACCATTGAACTTTCATAAGCGGAACATCTTTATTACGAAGGCGTTTAACCTCCGTAGCAATCATACGAATAGGATGTTGCTCATAAGTCAAATTAGGTGAAACTTCAATTTCTTCAATAACACCGGGCTCAAAAATAGAATCGGAATCTCTAAGGCATTTCCGTAGTTAAGAAACATGGAATACGTTATGAATAGCAGAAAATTGAGCCGGTAATGAAAGGCGATAAGCCATGGAACCAATGCGTTCGTTGATGGGAAACGGGCCAATATATCGAGGTGCTAATTTTCCCGATCGACTGAAACGCAAAACTCCCTTCATAGGTGAAACACGAATGAAGACCAAATCTCCCACAGAAAATTCTAAATTCCTTCTCCGGTTATCGGCATAAGATTTTTGTCTACTTTGAACTTCTTTCATCCTATGACGAATAAGGTCATTCTTTTCCGTGGCATCACGAATAAAATCTGGACCTAAAACCAGCTTCAAGCCAACACGAAGGAGATCGGCATGGCCTTCCGTAGAGTGCCTCGAAAGGTGCCATACCAATACTAGATTGGAAGCTATTATTATAAGAAAAATCGACAAGAGAAATATGATCTTCCCAACTTCCACCAAAATCAAGAACACAAGCACGAGAAGATCTTCAAGGGTTTGATTCACACGCTCTGTTTGTCCATCGAACTGAGGATGATAAGCGGTGCTAAAATTAAGCTTTGTTCCCAAAGCTTTTTAAAGATCCTTCCAAAATCCACTAGTAAATAATGGATTACGATCGCTAACAATAGAAGTAGGAACTCCATGCAATTTAACAATTTGTTTGACATAAAGTTTGGCCAAAAGAGGTAGGTCCGATTGGACCGAACGGGAATAAAATGGGCAGATTTTGTAAGTCTATCCACAATCACCCATAGACTATCTTGACCTGAATGACAACGAGGAAGACCGTCAATAAAGTCCATGGAAACTTGATCCCACTTCCAAACTAGAATGTCTAAAGGACGCAATAACCCACCGGGCCTTTGATGCTCGGCCTTAACGAGTTGGCAAGTCATGCAACGCTTAATGAAGTTAGCAATATCAGATTTCATTCCATCCCAATAATATAGTTGCTTCATGTCCACGTACATTTTACTACTACCGGGATGAATGGTAAATTTAGAACGATGAGATTCTTCTAAAATCTCTTTACGGAGATCAATAATATTTGGCACGATAAGTCCACCAAATTTTCGAATGCCTCCACGAGCATCAATTTCAAAGTCTTTCAAACCATCAATATTTCTATCCCTACAACTTTGGCTAAGATGAGCCAATTCGGGATCATGCTTTTGAGCTTCAAGAATGCGGTCTAAAAGAGAAGGATGAGCCTCAAGGCTACATAGAACAAGAGACGAACATGAATCAGATTCACGATCTCGAATCTCACAAGCGGACATAATCTCGAGATCATTCCATTCGGATATCATCATGGAAACAACTTCTTGTTGCTTATGACTAAGGGCATCGGCCAACGTTGTTGACGCAAATTAAGTTCCTTTTGAGAGAACAAATACTTCAAAGATTTATGATCAGTATAGAGAACAAATTTCTCTCCCAAAAGATAATGATGCCAAATTCTAAGGGCGAAAACAATGGCCGCGAGCTCTAAATCATGAGTGGCACATCTAGTCTCGGCAGGCTTTAACTTCCTAGAAGCATAAGCGATAACACGTTCCCTTTGCATGAGAACGACCCCCAAACCAACACGACTAGCATCGGTATAAACAATCAAGTCATGGTTCCCTTCGGGAATCACAAGAATAGGTGCATCGGAAAGGAGTTCTTTTAATTTTTGAAAAGCAGCTTCACATTTGTCTGACCAAATGTACTTAATTCCCTTCTTTGTCAAACTAGTAAGAGGTACGGAAATTTTAGAAAAATCTTTTATGAACCGACGGTAATAGCCCGCCAATCCAAGAAAGCTACGAATTTCTGTCACACTCTCCGGTCTCTTCCAATTTTGAATCGCCTCAATCTTTGAAGGATCCATGGAAATTCCAGATTCAAAAATAATATGTCCTAAAAATTTCACACGGGATTGCCAAAGGTGGCACTTAGAATTTTTTTTTTCAATTGATTTCTCCTAAGAGTTTCCAACACAATCCGAAGATGTTTTTCATGCTGTTCCTCGGTTTTAGAATAAAAAAGAATATCATCTATGAAGATGAGAACAAATCGATCGAGGTAGTCTTTGAAAACTCGATTCATACGGTCGACGAAATAAGCTAGAGCATTCGTTAAACCAAATTGCATAACAAGCCATTCATAAGATCCATAACGAGTACGAAACAATGTCAAAGAAATACTATCCTCTGCAATTCGAAGCTGATGAAAACCGGTTGCTAAGTCTAATTGTGAAAAGACTCTAGCACCACTAAGTTGATCGAATAGTCATCAATCCGAGGGAAGGGATATTTATTCTTGATGGTGAGATCATTAAGCTTACGATAGTCAACGCAAAGCCTAAGTGTACCATCAAATTTCTTCACAAAGATAGCTGAAGCTCCCCAAGGAGAGGAACTAGAACGAATAAACTGTTTTGCTTCCAAATCGGATAATTGTTTACGCATCTCCTCATTTTCCTTATTGGACATACGATAAGGAGGACGAGTGATAGGTAGAGCTTCAGGGATTAGATTAATTCTGAACTCAATTGCTCGCTTAGGTGGTAATCCTAAAACGGGTTCAAATATGTCGGGAAATTCACAAACAACGTGAATGAAGGAAATGACATCTTCCTCATCATCATTATCGTCATCATGTGGATTTAGAGAATATAAGGATGCCACCGAATTTGAATCTAAATCTTTAAGAACAATAGAAATCTGCTTAACAGATTGGGGATGTCGAAGATGGATAGTCCTCTCGGGACATAGGATGTGGGCTTCATAACGATTAAGCCAATCCATTTCCAAAATCACTCTGAAACCTAGGTAGCGCATAACATGCAAATCGGCTCGGAAAGCATAATCACATAAAATAATCTCGACATCTTTACAAAACAAACTGAGTGTTGTGGATCCACCAACCGGATTCGTAATTCTCAGTGAAGTCATCAAGCCCATAACATTTAAAGACAAAGTATCAACAAGTTCCTTTGATATAAAAGAGCGGGATGCACCCATATAAAAAAGAACTCGAATAGGATGATCACGAAACATAATAATGCCATCAAGGACAAAATGAGAAATACCTTGACCAAGGGAAGTGTTACTAGGGGCTTGCACAACATTTAGCTTTCCCTCTTTCTTGCTTTGAAGTTTGGGACATGAAGATATAAGATGACCCAAACTTTTGCAATAGTGAGAATAAAGGGGTTTCAGACACCAATTTTCATAATGGTCCTTAGAACCACAATTGTAGCATTCTCCACGACTAGAGGTCGGAGTCTTTGCTACCGAAGTTGATAGCTTCCCTTTCTTATTGAGATTAGGTTTGAACTTAATAGTCCTCTTCTTGTTGATGTTGAAGTTCTGTTTGGCACCCACAACTTCAACATCACTTTCTTTATCAGCCTCCTCAAGTCGAAGAGCGATATCTACAAGCTGGTCGAAAGAAACTTCTAGTTTTAGAAGTAAAGGCTTTTTGAGGTTCTTATTCAAACCATAGATAAACCTTTGATTCTTCTTCAGTGGGGTATTAATATACTCGACCCCATATTTAGAGAGAGGTTCAAAAGATGCGACATAATCTGTCACAGAAGATTCACCTTGAACAAGGTCAATAAAGCGTCGGGCTAAAGTTACTTTTTCTGCTTTCGGCACAAACTTTAACTTGAACCTTTTCCGGAATTGCTCCAAAGTAAGATCCGCTTCAATAATTTCGGAAATCAAAATCTCATACCAATCTAATGCTCTCTCCTGGAGCATGCTAGAAGCCACTTGGACTCGATATAGATCCACAAGATTCATGCGAGAAAAGATGCGATCGCATGTTATAAGCCAAGCTTGGACTTCTATAACGCTTTCAGAACCCTTGAATGGCTTTCCACCCAAATTGGTGTAATCACTGCACAAGCGTGCAAACCCAGATTTAGGATGAGTAAGCTGAGGAATGGGTCCGGCAGCTTGAGCATTCTTTACAAGATTCAAAAGCTGTTGGGAAGACACGAATACGCCATCCTAAGGAGTAGCACTGGATTGACCGGCGTTGGGACGGCCAGGTCTAACCATTTCTCTTCTTTAAGAAAGACAGAAAGAAGAGGAAAAAGGTTATTCTTAGAATGAATATTAAACAAACTTGATTGATAAAACAAGGCATCATAAAAGAAGATAGGATAGAACAGGTCCAATGACTCGAATTAAATCCTAAGGCACGGTTCCTAAGAGAGACTTAGGACAATGATCCTTGCTATAATATTCTATATTGTTCCGAAGTTTGGCTCTGATACCAAGCTGTGATTCCCCATCTCTATACTCACACTAACCAAGAACACTACTGGTAGTATGAAGAATAAGGCTGTTGAGGAGTGACCATCTGTGTAATTGCTTTGTGCGAGTACCGATATGTCAGATGGTATGTCATGCATTTCATTTCAAGAGGAAATCTGACATATCAAATACAAACTCAAAGCTACTACATAGTGGCTATGTGGCCTTCGGAAACAAATACAAAATAAGCATAACATAAATCAGTCACGGATATTCATATCACAAAGGCGGAAACAGATATGAATATAACACATAAAAGTGTACATCAAAGTAGTGGTCATACAAGATCCACTACATCACAAAAGAATAGGTACAAGTGCTAGACAAAAGAATATGTATACATCAAGGAGTCTCTATCTTGAACGTATAAAAACAAAAACTACTACTAAGCTAAAGTAGTTACCAAAAGTCAGATGACGATCCTTGATAAGAAGTCAACTGGAAGCACATGAAACACCTCGGTCTGACCGGAGTATTATTTAAGAAGAAAAATAATAAACGGATCAGTCTAGATATAAATATCAGATAAAATGAGATAGGATAAGAGATATAACAAATATATATATGATAACCACAAAAATCATACAGTACCTCAAATTTTCTCATACACCAAAAAGAATGTCATATTCTTTAGCTTATTCACCAAATCAAAAATATTGATAAAGCTTATCAATGCAAATCACAAAAATTGGTGAAACACAAATTCTAGAAATCAATAATTAGAAATCCAGAAAACATAAAAGGGGGAGGCCTATCATAAACGGAAGCATGAAAACTCACCAACACGTGTATCACAAACGGGATGCTATCCCATGGGTCGCTAACCCATAGAGTCGGTGCAACGACGTAGTACAACAGTACGCCCAAGGAACCTGATACTCAAATAAGCCGAAACAACGACGTAGTACAATGGTATGCCCGATGAACCGAACTCCATACGCCCGTAGGTCGCTAGCCTATAAAAATGAGATGAAGCTCAACATAATGGGGTACTGTCCCCCACGCGGACAATGAGACATCGCATAACGCTAGTCTAAACCTCAAAAATGATCGTCATAGATCAATAAAAAATGTAAATTACACCAAGCTAGTAAATAAACGAGTTTAGCTTCATGTCCCATAACCACTAGCTTAACTTAAATATTTACGAACAAATTGTAGATTTCCATTCAAAAATTGTCACGAGATTTCAATCGAACAAGTCTTAGAATTAACCGACGAAGTAAACGCAAGCGTTTCATACCACCTGTTTTGCTAAGTCGTTTAATTGGATTTTTCGTACGAATGAGGTAAAGGTTTGTATATACTAATAGATTGGAAAATGGTTTTAAAAATGAGCTTTGTACTAAAAGTATATGTTGAAATCATTTTTGTGAAAGAGTTTGAGTATTTACTACTAGTATAGAAACCTTTGTATTTTAAAGTGACAAATCATAGAAATGATTGTAAAAACAATCTATCACCAAAAATTCACATTCGATGATGTGAATTAAAACCATATAAATCGATATCAAATGGATATTCCCAAAAATCCAGATAAGAAGTCATCATAGTCGATAATAAATGACAACAACCAACCGGATCAATAAAAATCGATAAAACTTGGAAATCCACTCAAAACAGGCAAATTGGCTGAATTCAACAGCGCCAGACGTCCGGTAGTTCTTCCCAGACATCTGAGCTGAAGGTCTGGAATTTTTTCAGATCGCTCAGATGTCTGAGCTTAAGGTCTGGAACATTTATTCCTTTGCCTCAGACGTCTGAGTGTTTTACCAAACGTCTGAGCTGAAGCTCAGGGCAAAATTTGCCTAGGCCATTGATGGCCAAATCAACTCGGATGCGATCGAATAAGCAACGGTGGCTAGGGATTTATGCCAAGCAACAACCCAGCCCTATAGGCTTTTCAATACACTCCAAATAACATATCCAAACATCCATATTATGATTTTCATAGATTTTGACTTCAAAAATACCAAAATTGGAAAATTCACCAAACCAATTCAATTCAAATGCTATTGGACATGAAATAGATGTTAGGAATTCATACCTAACAACAATGAATGCTATAGACATAGATGTGAGTTCAAGAACTCACCTTTAAACTCAAAAACAAGAAATGAGAAGCCCTAAAACAAAGCAAGATCAATCTCTCCTCAACTTCACTTCAAGAATCTTCAATCTATGATCAAATGCAAAGTTTTTCCTAAGTTAGGTTATAGGAAAAATCAAGAATTGAAGAGGAATTGAGATGGAGAAGATGAAGAGGATGCTTACCTAAGCTTCTCCTTGATTTTGGAACTTGGATTTGAATTTCCTAATAATCTAGGATTTAGGAATTTTAATTTCCTATCTTTTCCCCCATTTTTCTCTTTAGCTTGAGTGTTAGGAAATAAGAGTAGAATGAATGAAAAGTAGAGGAGTTAGGGTATTTGGTAGAGAAGTTTGGGTTCACTTATTGGGTTAGTGGGCTAGAACCAAACCCAAAGCCCAAATGAAAATACCAAAATCCTAATCAACTACAAACATATCAATGTTTATACTCAAAAAAGTTGTAAACATCGTTTTGAACTCAATGGAAGTGGCCTCGAGTCCGGATTCGACTGTTTACCAAAAGTCACATTTTTGGAATTTAATTTCAACAAACGATGCTATATTTAAATAAAACATTTAAATATATAATCGTAAAATATGCGGGTTGTTACAGCTGTCTAGAACCGTCAATTTTTCTATCGACAGCCGTCATAAAGTTTACGATGGAGGCTATTTGAAGCCGTTGGAAAAACTGTGCGGCGACGGGGAAAATTTCGATGATTTTTTGCGTCGGCTACCGACGGCCACTGAAGGTTTTCAACCGTCGAAAATCGTACGTTTTCTTATAGTGATCCAACTTGATAACCAATCTTGTTTATAATATAGGTGTTTTTTTATTATATACTTGACATATTATGACATGTTGATTTATTATTTAATTTAAGTGTATTAAATAGAAAATACTTAAATTGTATGTTATGTGGTAGTAATTACAATGTGTTATAATAATGAAAAATTTATCACATTAAAAATAACATATTATTTTAAACATTCCTAGTCAAAATGTTTTGAGATAGGATATTGATACATCTGTTGAGACCATAGTACATAACGCTCTCCAAACGTTGGGCAGTGCATTATTTATTCTTTCTTCATTTTGAAAACAAAACAAAAACTCCACCAACCACCGCTGGCCTCCTTTGTTAGGAAAACAGGAAATTAAATTAACTTAAGAACGAAATCTTAATTTTTAAGGAAAGAGTAAACGATTTTAATCAATTTTTTATAATCTATGTAAGTAATACTTACCCTAGTTACCCCCAAACTCGTTTGGATTCGGATTTGATAAGGTTTAGATGTTTTGAATATGGATGAACTTGTTTAAATGGTTACGAATGTATTAATCATCTCCAAATGCTTTGAAACTTTAATATAATGTTTTAACATTAAAATAGGTGTGGGTTTTGATTCTTGTTTTTTTAGATAAAGGAACTATTTATTATGAATTTTCTAAGTGGAAAAATTCAATATTGGATATAAATTAATATTTAAATAAGTTAAATTTTATCTAGTTTTTTTTATTATAAATAAAGATGTTTTTGAATTTTTTGGAATTTTCCTATCATTTTTTGAATTACCAAGAACTAAATGGTGAGGAAGAAAATACTTTAGCCAATGAAAATAATTAAAGAATGTAATTAATTAAGGCTTAATCAAGGAAAAGAATTTCAACCACCTTCCAAAATCTTGCTGTGTAAAAGAAGTAACAAATAGGTAATTGAATGTGTAAAGAATTAGTCAAAAAGTAGTTACTTTGCTAAGGAAAATATCAGTTTTCCACTTAATTACAAATCTGCCACCAAACTCACGATAGCTTTAAAATAAGGCATACGATAGCTTAAAATGAGACAGCTGTGGAGATGCGATGGCCTTAGAAATGCGATGGCCTTAGAAATGCGACAGCCTTAAAGGCACGATGGGTTTGTGAAGGAACCGTGCCAGCTGGAAGTAGATTAAATAGGTAAATATCAAAAAATTCCATTTTAGATGGCCTATGAAGTCTAAATGGATTTTAGATCCAATTTAAAATAAAATCTTTATTTTATTCACTTTATTTAAAAGAGTTTAAATTTAATTTAAATTTATATTGAAATGAGTGTATCAAATACAGCCATGTGCGTAAAGTGTAAAATATAAGTGTGTACATCGCTAATGTAAACGTATATAGATGCTGGGACTTACATCGCAACAGACTCATTTGTGCCTTTCTATATGCCTTTGTTTTTCATTGGTTACTTTTGAAAATTATATAAAATAATAATCAATGTATGTGTATAGTTTATTTATGCCTACATATATACTACGTTATTAAGTTTTTTTAACTAATTAAAAGTTTAATTATATTCAAAATGACAATCAATTGTATTTAAGTAGGAAATTTATAAGGGAATGAAGAGGTGGAGGGGTTATCTCCTTTCATTTACTCATCTTTTTATGCCATTTTAAAACAATTTCGAACACTCGGGAATGTCCTAATTTTGAATGTTACGTTTCCTTCTTTTTTGATAATAAACAACACATGCGCGCGCGCACACACATGCACATATACATTAAGTTTAATTTTACAAATTGACATGTTTCGAAAATTAAAGAAGAAAAAAGAATTTAAACCTAGTTTCAACTTAGGAAAGATTTAAAAGTAGACTTAAGATTTTATACATAAATCCTTTTACAAAGTTCAAGATGAAATAACTTACACACACAAACATATATACATATACATACATAATACATACATACATTCCTATCTAAAGTTTTATATGTCTTAAAACTTGGATTCAAAAAATTGAAGACTAGCTTTAAATTAAGGATGAATCAAAATAGGTTTGTGATTTGCATAAAATCCATTTATAAATTTTGAATCAAAACTATCTTTAAACATATGTTAACAACAGTCAAAATAATTTACATACAAAAGCAACAAACATACAAAACATTGAATCAACTTTCAAAGTGGTTTCAATACTTATATTTGTGCATGTGATAAATTATAAAATTACAACAATTAAATAAAATTAGTTTCCAATCAAAATTTTATTTTTCCCAAAAACATCAAATTCTAAACAATAATGAAACAAAATCGGACAACTTAGGCATATATAAATTCGTTGAAGAATGAGATTTGAGCTATACATAGAAGATGACCAAATAATCAAAGGAGATATAACATATGGGATCAGGACTATATAAATATCATATATTTCCTAATCAAATAAAATTAGAGAATTACCTTATGCATGTAGCCAAAAATCTCAACTTGAACAAAGAATAGAACTTCCATATTTCATTAAATCAGCCTTTAGAAATTGCAACGATCTAAAACATCACCTTTGTATTTGTTTACTTGATTTTATTTTAAATTTTTTTCGAAATTTTTTTCATCCATGAAGATATGATTTTTTGTCATGAGGGTAATAGATAAGGGAGAAAGAAAAACGAATTGTCATGAGAGTAAAAGAAATAAATGGAGAATTTGTTTTAAAGGAATCATTGGAACCTATCAATTCCCACTTTTAAAATGTTACGTATTTAATTCCTCATCAAATCATCTCCCTCCTTCATCGTGCATGGCCAGCCATAAAAGGTGCCACGTGGGCCCTCAAAAATTTCCAAAATCACTTGGCAATTAATCCATTTAAATCTAATTTAAATATTCCATCGATATCATATATCGATACGCGCATGTATAACTTTTATATATGCGCTTTATTAAATACTAATTGTATTTAAACAAATCAAACAAAACTTAACAATTAATATTTCCTGAATATTAATTAATTAAATTAATTTAAAATGATTATAAATTAATTGAATAATGTAGTTTTTAGAGTATTCATCATTACGGTTATGCAATTCAAAGATTTAAATTCAATCAACGATTAATATCAAATAATTAAAATATTAGCTTTAACACATCACCTTAGCTAGTGGTATGGCATGTTGGCTGAAGTTATTGCTGACACGTCTTTTTAGTAAATCCAATTTTACTATTATAAGTGGAACCGAGTAGTAATGATTATTTACCTCAATTCCCTTCGTCAACACTATATCACATTTGGATTTATGAAATTTGGTTTTGGTCAAAATTTCAACATCATCCACATTCAACTTAGATAGTCCAAATACAGTTCATATCGGTTCTTTCATATCAAAATAATTGCTTAACTCTAATGCCTAGTGACTGATACTTTCATATCAGTCCTTAGATCATATCTAGTAACCAAAAACTCATAATCGATCCTACTGACTTCGAGATGCTTTGGTTATTAAGTGTAAACAACATATTCTAAATTGTTTTTAGAATTTTTATTTCAACATATACTTGGTAAGCTTTGGTTATCATGTGATAATTTTGTGAGTAAAATCCAAGTTAACTTAAGTATGTCAAATGACGAATCCATTACGTTAATTTCAACAATTGAATCTTACAATGTTATTCTATAACCGTAGCTTACCAAATTCCAACTGCATTAGTCTTATTCTTACGAGACACTTTTGCGGTCGACGGATCGTATCCCTTTGGTTATAACTATCAAAATCATATTTTAATACTGTACTTGAAATCTATTTATGATTTCCACATTGTACCATATGGAAGAGTCAATACTCTTGATGGCTTTATTGACAATCGAGGGAATTCTATTCTCGACATTGATGTAGAATTCATAGTTTCTCTTTAATATGCGAGAATTCTTATCAGACATTCTCATGCGTTGTGTTTATTTTGGTTTAGTTAATTTCATTTCATCTTACATAATCTATGTTATCTTTGGATTGTATCCAAATTCATACTACTAGTAATTTCTTAAGGAAATTCCTTTGTTATGTAGTTGGTGTTTCTTGAAATAACAATTGTTTCTTGGTGCAATGAAATATGTATTCATGAACAATTTTATGAATTACCGATATATATGTATAAGATTTATTTGGTTTTTTATTTCTACCCAACATATATATATATATATATGTTCATAATATAAATTGGTCATTCGATATTTATTGGTCCCAAACTCTAGGGTGGTCCACCCAAGATCCCTTTTGAATATTACATGAAGTCTCTCGACTCGCACAACCTGTTAACTCCCTGACTTAGGATATGTATGGGTTTCTTATAAACGTTCAGCTTCTATGATCTCTTAATCTATTCTTTAGATGAAATTAAATTTTAATCTTATGTACTTACTCTTAAGTACATGATCCTATAGAAAGAAGTTAACTCAACTTCACTCGTCATCAATCGTACATTGTCCAACAAATTCTGGTTACTCCTTAGAAACATCATTATGTATCATATGGAGAAGTCACTTTTGAGATTGAATTTTATTCATTTTTGGATAATTTTGGAACCCTTTCCAATATACCCACATATTTGATCAAATCAAGTATTTTATTTTCTTTGCATGTTCTTGGGCAAATAAACAATTAAGTGACCAAGTTCCGAATGTATTTAGAAGGATATATATAAACTGTGAATATATGTAAACTATTGTTAATTAGTAAAATAATTTTATAACATATTATATATAAATATAAGTAACTATGAATATATATATATATAATTATTAATCTTTATAATTTTAAAATAAACTATGAACAACAAAGGCATATATAAATGGCGAATGTGTTTGTTGCCGTATGAATTCCAATACTTATAAATACACATTAACCATGTACACTATTTATATGTTGCACGTGCACTATACACATATGAGTATTTAATGCACTCATTATAATGTATTTAATTTAATTTAAATTAAACTCTCTTTTTAGAAGAATTAAACAATATACAATTTTATTTAAAATAAATTTTAGGTTGTATCTAAACCAATTAAACTTCTTAAGGCCAAAAAAGTTCCAAAATAGAAAGCTTTTTGAAACTAAACTCATTTAACCCGCTTCTAACTGGTTTGTTCTTTAGTTTATAGTCGAGAGTTTCAAATAAAATAAATCAAATTCAAAACAATAACTCTTATAGAAAACAATTTTTAATATAAAAATTAATTTGGGAAGGAAATCACATATCTCATTCCATATTAAGTATCTAATACAATTGTCAATTTCGATGTCTCTTCATCAAGTAGAGGCGACCACTCACTCTCTTTATCCCAATTGTGCATTTCTTACATCTACACTTAGACATTCGCTTTCCTTTCCTAATGGTCATACCATTCAAAGGAAATATCTACTACAAGATTGCTTCGAACTTATCACAAAAGTGCATTTGGCCATTCTTAATTTAAGAATATCAAATAAATTACAGTTTACGTAAACTGATTAACCTGGCATTTTAGTGATCAAATTCCTAGGTCCATCTAATAGCTTTCATTCTAGTACTACATGAAAAATAACAAGATGCTTACTACAATCAATCGTATTATATACATAATCTAGCATTATAATTGACTTGGTTAGTTCGAAGGAACTAATTTCATTGAGGTTTTTTCCATTGTGAATCATGATTGTTTGTCATATAATATTTATTATGATCGAATATGGATCAAATATCCATATTCTTATATTGCTTAAGAGTTCAAAACCCATAGAAGACGATACATAGTCTCGGACAAATAAACACTCAAGCGATCGAGGCATGAATGTTTTTGTAGTTTATAATTTAGCTCTCCCATGGGTCTTGAAGTAACAACATGATAAAAGATTTATTGGTAAGTAAATTTTATATTTCTGTGCCAATCTTGATTCAATTCATTTGTATGTTTTAAATAATAAACGTTTTAAACATTATATTGGTTGCACAAATTTATCGAAGTTGATTATTTTGACTTTATATAACATATGTTCTTAGAATATTCAAAGATTAAATATTTTCATTTCAATCTTCTAATAAGGCTCGCGCTATATTTTTATATTCCTTAAAAACTAAAGCGAAATATAGAAAATTTCCAATTCCTATGAGGAGTGTTTATTTTTCGGCAACCATACCTTTTGCAAACAGAAAGATGGAAGAAAAAGAATAAAGAAAGAAAACAAGAACTTAAGTGAAGAGGTAGGTAAAGTTGGAATATTTCTGCTTTATAATTACCTAACACATACTTTACATCATGTCGAGATGAACCGGGTTTATTTAATTTTTTTGAATCTTATAAAGCCTATATCATACTCAGTTTTAAGTTATATGTTGTACTTTGGACTATTGGGCCATGAGTTTCAGCAATAAAAATTAACCAAGTTTCAAAAAAAAGTAATATTAAAGATTATTTATAATATAAAATGATACTATATAAGTGAATGTCTAGATACATACATACATCTACATACGCACATACATACACACACACACACACATATATATACATATATTTATTAACTATATCCTCGGTGGTTTAATAATTAGTTTTTTTAAAATTAAATTTCAATATGGAAATTATGAGAAAATTTGATTTTAATTTATGAGACCGGTATTTTGTTAAGATCATATGGTATTCTTTAATTATGATTACAATGTTTGAATTTTATATTGCATGTAGTATCTTTAATTATCATTGTTTCAATATTAAGATTTAGTATTACCATTCTATATTGTTTTATATTGCACTTTTTGTTAATGATGATTGCACTTTTAAGATCATATGGTATTATGTTAACATTCATTACCACTATTCTATATTGGACTTTCTTTTATTAATGAGTTTCCCGCAAACACTATAAGAAAATGGTTTATTAATAACAGGAACGGATAGCATTGTAATATGACTTGCTACTGTTAGTTATTTAACAACCACTTAAATTGAAACATAGCTCCATAATCTTGCTATTATCGAACAATGGAAAAAAATTAGCGCTATTATTCAATAATGGAAAAAATTTGGTGGTGCATCTTTACAATCCCCTGCTCTCTTAGTCCTATCTACCCTGAGTTCTGTTAGCATATTGATCCAAATACTGTTTGGCCTTTTATCTGTTTGGGCCTTTTAGCCTTTTCTTATGTTTTCTATCTATATAAACCTATCTCTGTAACCCTAATGTAATCTATCTTCTTGCTCAGCCATCTTGCTGAATAATATGAATTATCTTCTTCTTCTTCTTCTTCTTATTTGATTTTATAAACGTTTTACAAACGTTAACATGGTATCAGAGCAAGGTTCCTGTTTTTGCCTCGTCGCTGCCTCAACCTGAAACCCTAGCCTGCCTCAGCCCGAAACCCTAGCCTCGTCGTCGAGCACTCAGCCCGAAACCCTAGCCTCGTCGCTGCCTCGCCGCTGACCGATGCCTTGTCCCCAGCCTGCCGCCCTCGTCCAGACCCTACCGCCCTCGTCCCCTGCCCCAGCCGATCTCCCCAGAGCCTGCCACCCTCGTCCCCTGCCTGCTGCCCTCGTCCCCAGCCTGCCGATCTCCCCCAGAGCCTGCCGCCCTTGTCCACACCGAAACCCTAGCACACCGAAACCCTACCCTTGTCTCGAAACCCTAGTTCCCCGAAACCCCAGCCCAATTGATACCAGACTCGACCTGAAGCGTTTTGCTTATCTCGACCTGAAGCTGTTGCTGACTTCAAAATATGGCAGGAGGTGATGATTCATTACAGGCTATTAGTGTTCGTTTAGATGGAAAAAACTATTCTTATTGGAGTTATGTCATGAAAAATTTTCTGAAAGGAAAACAGATGTGGGGATATATTTCTGGTGTTATTGTGGCTCCAGAAACTACTAATGTTGAATCAATGGAGAAATGGGATACCAATAATTCAAAGATCATCACTTGGATTAATAATTCCGTTGCGAATAAAATTGGTATGCAATTGGCTAAGTATGATACTGCTAAGCAAGTTTGGGACTATTTGGAGCGACTTTTTGTGCGCTCTAACTTTGCCGTTCAATATCAATTAGAGGCTGATATTCGGTCATTCTCTCAGAATGATCGAAATATTCAAGATTTTTATTCTGAAATTACTGCTCTTTGGGATCAATTGGCTATGACTGAGGATGTTGAGCTTAGGTCATTTGCTCCATATATCGCTCGTAGGGAGGTACAACGTCTTGTTCAATTGTTGATGGCTCTTCGACCAGAGTATGAGCATTGTCGTGTGTCCATCCTACATCGCACTCCTTTACCTTCTGTTGATTCTGTTCTACATGAATTATTAGCTGAAGAAACTCGCTTGAAGTCTCAAACTGAGAAAGTTGCACAGACCTCTTCTGCATCTGTTCTTGCTACGGGAATTTTACCAATCCCGTCTCAACGCAACAAGATAAATATCAAGAATGGTCGTGATTGTAATTACTGTAAACAACCAGGCCATTGGAAAAATCAATGTCCTGAATTATTAGCTCGTCAAAAAAATCAAAGTTTTAAGCAAGGTGATAGATCACAACAGCAACAACGTGGTAGCCAACAACAATCCTTCTCTACTGCACAAGGATATGGACAGTCACGTGGTAGTTCTCAGTCTAAGACTGCTGCATTGGTACATCCTTCTGGTGAATCAGGTGTGGATTCCTCTATGGACTCTCTTGCAGAACAATTTCAGAAGTTCCTTGCTAGCCAGTCTTTATCTCAAAATATGACTGCTCCTCAGTCTCAGCATTTTGCCATGCTAACATCCCCCATGATTCAGCACTTTTTGTCAGATTAACTTCTGCATGCCGTATTCTTCTTCTACTATATGTAGATGATATGATCATTACAGGTGATGACAGTAATGGTATTATGAGCATTAAAGCCACATTGTCTCGTTGTTTTGATATGAAGGATTTGGGTCATCTACGTTACTTTTTAGGCATTGAAGTAGCTTCCTCAGAAAAAGGCTATCTTCTTTCCCAATCCAAATACGCCACTGACATTATTCATCGTGCTGGTCTTACTAAGACACGTCATGTTGATTCACCACTTGAGTTAAATGCCCGATATACTCCGACTGATGGGAGTCCTTTTTCTGATCCCACTTTATATCGTTCTATTGTTGGTTGCCTTGTATATCTGACCATCACTCGTCCAGATATTGCCTATGCTGTTCACATTGTTAGCCAGTTCGTATCTTCCCCTACCTCTGTTCATTGGGCTGTTGTTATGCGCATTCTTCGTTACTTGCAAGGAACACTTTATCAGAGTCTTTTGTGCCCATCGACCTCATCTTTGGAGCTTCGTGCTTTCTCTGATGCAGATTGGGCTGGTGATTCAACGGATAGAAAATCCACAACTGGCTTTTGCATATTTTTAGGTGATTCCCTTATTTCATGGAAGAGCAAGAAACAGGATGTTGTTTCTCGGTCTTCTACTGAGGCAGAATATCGTGCTATGGCCTCCACTACATCTGAGATCATTTGGTTACGCTGGCTGTTGGAGGATATGGGTATTTCGATTTCTTCTCCCACTCCTATGTATTGTGACAATAAGAGTGCTATTCAAATTGCTCACAATACTGTTTTTCATGAGCGCACCAAACATATTGAGATTGACTGTCATTTCACTCGGTATCACTTGCTGCATGGAACTATTTCTCTGCCTTTTACTTCGTCATCGACGCAACTTGCAGATTTCTTCACGAAGGCTCACACTATCGAACGTCATAGATTTTTCATTGGAAAACTCTCGATGCTTCTTGCTGTACCATCGCGTGTTTGAGGGGGGATGTTAGCATATTGATCCAAATACTGTTTGGCCTTTTATCTGTTTGGGCCTTTTAGCCTTTTCTTATGTTTTCTATCTATATAAACCTGTCTCTGTAACCCTAATGTAATCTATCTTCTTGCTCAGCCGTCTTGCTGAATAATATGAATTATCTTCTTCTTCTTCTTATTTGATTTTATAAACGTTTTACAAACGTTAACAAGTTCCATACCTCACTTCTGAAACCTTAAAATTAATCCACCCAATCAGTATCGACCAGTTCACATCCTTGTCGCCATTGCATCACGTGCTGCCATCACCTCATGTCACTTAGGTATTTCGATAAAAGCAGGTCCACTTCCTCCTCGTCGCTTTCTACCACCACCTCGTCACCGCCGCATGCGCCACGACGTCCACCTCGTCACGATCTCTGCAATAGACAGTACTGGTATGTTATTCTAGATTACTTGTGCCATGTTCTATTTGTTGATAATGAATTTTGAATGTTGATGAATGGAGTTTATATATATATGCTGCTTGGTACACTTAAATACCTGACATGTTCATACACTAGCATGACACCATCTGTTAAGTTCTATCAGGAAAAAATGGTGCTTGATTTTTAGATATCAATCCACTTAATATATGTTTCACTCTTCCACATAGTACTTTAGTGATAATTTTATAACCATAGCCTAACATGTTATAGGTTTGTATTCAGCAATGTATGTACTGTTTTTGTTTTGTAAATCAAGTTTCAAAGTGCTAACTCACAATACTGGATAATCTTTAAACCATGCTTAGTGGTTCCTAAATTAAAAAGGTTTAGGACCAAGCTGATGTGGTTTTCGAGTAAGGTACATAAAAATTGGTGCATGGTCATCTGTAGTGATGTTGAGATATTGAAGTAGAAGAAAATGATTCATAGTAATTAATGTTTGTAAAGACACCATCTATTCTGGTTGTAATATTTTAGGATGAGCCTGATCTTTAAGAGTATTTCACTCCAAAAACTTCTAATTATCCTATTGTAGTGGAAGATACGAAGTTATTCAATTCTTGGGTTTTTTTTAATCTTAACCGTTGGTTTTCTCATTTTACTTAGTTAAAATCCCATAATGTAGACCATGGATCAACGCACAACCTCTTCTATAATTCAACTCTGTTATTTTCCAGCTTAAGTGTGTAAATAATAGTGTTAATACATTGTGCACCAACTACATTATTTAACATTATTTATAAATGTAGTTTATTTCCTGAAATAATGTTGTTATTCCAAAAGTTTGAATCTATCGATTATTAATATTCTACAATTATAATGATAGGCAATGTTACTAAACACATCCATTTACTATCCCTATGTGTGTGCTTGTGTGCGCGTGTGTGTCTTTACACAACTTGTTAACCCAAGATTTACTTAATCTGTACTCGATACAAGTTTATGGCTGCAAGGAAAGTCTTGATTTTATGCGAATTGAAACTAGCCTTGTATAAAGGTAGAAACTCCATGTTTAGCCTGTTTGCTACAGTAGACACCAAAATGTTATATTAAGTAAGGATCCACTATATATTTGGAAATTGTGGTTATTTGGTGTTTTTGTATGGAAAATACTGTCTCAAACTTCCACTGCTAAAACCTTAGCCAATTAAAAAATTTATTATTGAGAAATTATATTTTTACTTTGATGGTTAATATTTTTTGTTGTTGTTGTGGCTTATAAACTTGAATACAAATGTAGAGGATTCGGTCAAGCAAGTTTTTCTTAATAAAGAGCAGACCATGAGTAGCAATGATGATTGAGTTAGATAAATTTATTATTTTTGTTCATTTTATGATGATTTCATTTTTAACAGCCATTCACTTCAATCTTTAGTAGCATCATCCAAATTTAAATAATGTATTTAACTAGAAGTTTATTGCAACGACCCTACCGCTATACCCACATTATTAAAGAACATTATAATTAATGCAGCCTAATAACACGGAGAATACGACTTGTCAAGGGCGACCAAATGTGAATATATCTTTAAACTAACACTAACACGTCATACTTACTGATTTATTGAATCTCTAGAATAAAATTTGACATGTATAGTCTCAGTCTAAAGAAATAAACAAGCCAGTTTCTCAAAATCAGAATACTATAGCATATAAATAATACTCTCATATCACAATGGAATAAAAATACATCTTACACAAATACATATTATGAGTCTGCAAAACATGATACTAGACCCGCCTAATTTACATCCTTTATAAATTACTATCTCAAAATGTACATCTCATATACATACACAAAATCCTGTATGAGATAAACTAAAAAGTCGAATGGTTTATCTCCCTACTATCATACCCATCCAAAATTCTACATGTCTTGTAACCTGAAAAATCTAGGCCCGACCCAAGTATTATAAACTAAATAGGTCAGCTATCTTTAAATAACCAAAGGGTGAGAACAAAATGTTACACAAGGGTTTATGACATATAAATAAATATAAAAGTCATATATAAACATGTCCTGAAATAATTTAACTCAGAGTCTAGCTCAAGACACAGAATACTTTAAATCACTAAACACAGACAAATCACCAAATTTCGAAATCCATCTGAAGACACAAAATCACGAACACAGAATAGTCACAAAGTCCAAAAATCCATAGTAAATTATAATATCTCAAAATCTAAGAAAACCTAATCCATACGGATCACTATGATCGTACTTGTACCAATCATCCTGATTGTACTCATATCGTGAAAAATAAATCCTAATCCATAACGATCTAATCAAAATCGTCTATACTGTAGAAAATAAAACAAAAGGAAAGGAAATAAAATGCAAACCGATCCCAAGGATCGTCCACACCGATCACAGTGATCATAAAAAACATAACTTAAAGATCAGAGAAGATATAACTCATACCGATCGCAAGGATGGTGTAAAAATCCACGAGTATACTACTTAAGGATCTATCAGCCTACACAAATGCCGAACACCAAAAGTAAATATACTCTAAAGTGCCAAGTACTATCACTTTAGTAATCACGGGAACTTAACCAAAACATCCCATACCATGAGAGTGACTGTGCTATAAGATTGTGTAATATGGAATATATATTAAACTAACTAGTGCAAGAAAATAACTATAAAAAAAATAGTAAAGTAAAAATGACACCAGATATTTTTATACTGGTTCGTCCCGTTCTACGTCAAGTCCCAGACTCCTTTGGAAATTAAAACTAGCAGCCCTCACTTAACCCGGAGGAATAGGTTTACACCGCCTGAGCAACCGAACAGCACTTTTATCGCCTGAGCAACCGAACAGGACTTGACCGCCTGAGCAACCGAACAGGACTTGAATACAAAGTAGATTGATTTTCTTGACCTTTTGTGTTCTTGTAACAACACGGATTTGTCAATTGCAGTACACCCTTTCTATAATTTATTCCTCAAGTATGATGTGTGTGATTGTGTGTATATAAAGATTTGGAATCTTCAGATTGCTTTTAGAAATATAGAATTATGTTCGTAAGCAATAGATATTTGAATTCAAGAGAGCAGTAAATTCAGAAAAGACGATTCAAGTAAAAGCAAGAAATTTAAGTAAGTTTATCTTGAAATTCATGCATATATATAGTAGACAGAGAGTTACAACTTCTGGTAAAAAGTTTTATTGAATAGCAATGGACATAACTCTCTGCGAAGAAGAAGATCGTTCATGAAGAGAAGTGTTTATTCATAAAAATGGCAGTTAGAACCAGGTCAGTTGACTGATTATGAAATTCAGTCGACTGAATTTGAATTTGTATATGTGCATTCATATTTGCACAGACTCGGTCGACTGATTGAGTGCATTTAGTCGACTGATCTGTGCATTTTATAAAAAAAATATTTGCACAGGTTCAGTCGACTGAGTGCAGGAGCCCAGTCGACTGAACTGAGTATTTTCTGAAAACAAGTTTGAAAATATGTTGAAAAGTTAATTTCAATAAAGTTATGAAAAATTTAGTATACAGGGAGTGAACTACTCGAGGAAAGATTTTAACATACTAGACTTAGACTCTAAAACAAAAATTTTACGTGATATATGATCTTTGAGTCTTGTTGCCTCGTCGAGTCTAGGAGTCTTGTTGCCTCGTCGAGTCTAGTCGCCTTCGTAGTTTGTAGTCGTAGATTTTTTCGAATATTCAATTATTCTTCTGTTGTCTTCATCGTCTTGGCATGAATCAAAACCTAATTTCTAACATTCTCCCCCTTTTTGATTGATGACAACTCTTTGTGATATATTGAAATATGAGCGAAATCTCGACAAAAATCATTATATAACTCCCCCTAAATCTGAGACAAAATTTTGCTTAAACCTGCATGAAATTTGTTAGTAATACACTTCTTCTCTCCCTTTGTCATCGATAAAAAAGGAGATATGTATATATAAATATATAGGTAATATAAGAGCATTTATGGCATAAACATAAAAACTTGTAACGATCATGTAGAACATAGATAATCTTAGGAACATGAATGATAATACAACATTATTTCATAGAACATTGTCATATGAAAATAAAACACCATACCATACCATACAATCATAGAGCATACTACATAAACCACAACAATGTTTCAAAATAAAAAACATACCATTTTGCAAAATATTGAGAACAAAAACTAAGTAAGCTACTCACTCATCATTATTTCCATCACCACCAGAACTTTCCTCCCCCTCTCCATCATCTCCTTCGCTTTGTTCTTCATCGTCTCCACTAAAGTAACCTTCTTGACCACCTACTTCTTCGCCCTCTTCTTCACCTTCTCGACCTTCCTCTGAAGTTGACCAAGTGAAGTGTGGTTGAGGACGCTTTCCCAGAGCCATAGGTACATGTACTGATGTGAAAGAGGATTGTCCATAAGAAAGCATGTCCCAAATATTATTCAAGAACCCTTTAATGTGATTGAACTTTTTATTTACCTTGGTGACGGTTTTCTTGACACGGGAAACGTTTGTCTCAACACGGGATAACCGCTTATCCAAAAGCTTTTGATTTCATGAGATAATTGATAAAGCGTCTCGTGGTTGAACTTGTGGTCCAATTTCTTGAATTTCATTGAATTCCCATGGAGGTTGTGGTTGTGAAGAGGTTGTTGCTTCGACTTGGGGGGCTTGTTGTCTAGAAGGTGGTTGAGGTTGACCGGACACTTGATTCTCTAGCCAATGTTCGAAAGTGATAATAGTATGACTTCGATATTGCTTTGGGAGTCCCATTAAGCTTAGAGTTTTGGTGTTTAGGGAACCAATTGCGGAATAGTCCGAGTCGGGGAAAGGAATTTCAAAATGTCGGATAATTCTCATAATACAAGCGTCGTAGTGAAAAGTCTTCATACGACCTTGGTTAAAAGTTTGAAATTCATCAAGAATTACCTTACCCTAATTTACGGGACGTTGTCCCCAAATAGCATAAAGCGATTGAAAATCACATCTGTAGACCTTCTCATAGCTACCGGTTCGGGGATTGATGGTGTGAGTTCGAGCGCGGTGCATAATTCTAGCTTTGGGTCGAAGGGCTATTGCTTTGAGTTCGGTTAAGTCATCGGAGAGAAAAAGATGGCTAACTCTATCTCGAGAATCCATGTTTACTTCAATGTTGCTTAATTCTTCTCCTTCGAACGGGTATTAGAGAATCCTTCCAAGTCGAGCAAGAGGCAAGAGAGGTAAGAAATATTTGGTTTTCATTTATGGAAAAGTTCATACGGAGTGTGGTTCATTAGTGGTCGGATGGAAACACGATTCACAACATAACAAGCAGTTGCTACAGCTTCTGCCCACAAATGTTTTGGTAGAGTGCTTCCATTTAATAAAGTTCTTGCACATTCTTGTAATGTTCTATTTTTCCTTTCTACACCTCCATTTTGTTGTGGTGTTCTAGGAAAAGAAAAATTATGGTAAATTCCCTTTTTATTACAAAAATGTTCAAAAGCTTCATTTTCGAATTAACCTCCATGATCACTTCTAATGTTTTTAATTTTTTAATTTTTAAGATTTTGAATTCTTTTAGCAAAGATTTTGAAATTTTCAAAAGTATCACTTTTATTTTTCATAAAAATAGTCCAAGTATATCTTGAAAAATCATCTACTATAATAAACACATATTTGCTATGGTTTATAGATTGAACTTGAGTTGGGGCAAAGAGATCCAAATGCAATAGTTCAAGTGGTTGTAAAGTAGAAATATTTTTCTTTGATTTAAAGGATGATTTTGATAATTTACCTAATTGACAAGCATCACAAATATTGTTTGCTTTAAAATTCATTTTTGGTAAACCTTTTACTAATTCATTTTTAGATAATTTGTTTATAGCTTTAAAATTAATTTTTGTGCCATAACCAAGGATCATTTTATTTAGCTATTAGACACATATTAGTGTTGTGATTTATATTCATATTTAATACATATATATTTTTATCTCTAAAACCTTCAAAAACAATATTTTTATTTTGATCAAAAATGCTACACTTATCTTTAGAAAAAGATATATTGACTCCTTTATCACACAGCTGGCTGATGCTGAGTAAATTGTGTTTTAAATTTTTAACTAGTAAAACATTTGTAATAAGAGGTAAATTAGATATACCGTTATTGCTTACATCGCCTTTGCCGATGATGTATCCTTTGGAATTATCTCCAAAAGTGACAGAACCTCCATCTGAGTAGGTAATGTTTGTTAGCATCTCTTTGTTTCCTGTCATGTGTTTTGAGCAACCACTGTCCAATATCCATTTTCCTCTCTTTTTAAGTGGTACCTGCAAAATACAGAATTAACATTGGTACCCACCTTTTTATTTAGGTCCTAAAAAGTTAGGTCTTAGGAAACCAAACCCAAGAGGGTTCAGAATTCCTTTTGAAAATAAAATTTTTATTTTGTGAACACTTTTTATAAAAGATTTTATATATTTGTTTCTAATCAAAAAATTATTTGTTTTAGAATCCCAAATCTTAATTGATTTAGAAAAAATTAGATCTTTTGAAATTGATTTTTCAATTGGATTATTATTCCTTTTGAAATTGTTATACAAAGAATTCTTTTTCTTTAAAATACTTTTTGAAACTTGCTTATATCCTAGCCCCTTTTTATTTGAAACCGTTTGAGAATTTTCTATAATTTTAGAAAGATTCTCTCTACCTTTGTTAAAATTAGAGATATTTTTAGTAATATCATCTAATTTTGTTTTAAGACTAGAAATATCTAATTCCAATATTTTAATATTAGCTTTAAGATCATGATTTTCAACTAAAAGAGCATCATTCTTTTCTTTCTGAGTTTCTATTTCTTGACTTAACATAGAGAGTTGAGATGTCGTGTTAGAACAAGATTCTTGAGAAGTTTCAAGTTCTTCTTCTAAAATTTCTTTCTCATCTCTTAACATATCTACCTCAATTTCAGTCCTATTTAATTTTTCAAAAGTTTCTTTATATTTTCTTTTGATGTTTCTTAGTTTGTCAATTAATCCAGAATTTATTTCCATTAAATCATCAAAAGTTAGATCACTTACCTCGTCATTTGTGGCCATAAAACAGACATTGGCTTGTTCAAAATTGCTGTCTGTGTCATTGTCTGATGATGAAGATGATTCTGAATCATCCCATGTAACAGAGAAAGCTTTCTTTTTGAATATGTCTTTCTTGTTATTAATTTTGTCTCTCCTTTGATCAGGACAGTCTTTCTTGGTGTGACCTTTCTTGTGACACTCATAACATTCTAGAGTGGAAGACGATGGCTTGTTGTTGTTATTATTACTGCTGAAGCTGGTCTTGTTGTTTTTGAATTTGTTACTCTTTCTGAATTTCAAAAACTTTTTGAAATTTTTAGCAATGAACGCCATATCTTCTTCATCTAAATCTGATTCGTCCTTTTCTGCTTGGAATGCTATTTTCTTCTTATCTTGTGCCTGTACTCGTTTTGCCTGGAGATTAACTTCATAAGACATTACATTTCTTATCAACTCCTCTGGTTTAATAGTTGAAATGTCGTTAGCTTCTTTGATCTCTAAGACCTTTCATTCCCACTCATCCATTAAGGAGTTGAGGATTTTTGAAACGATATCAAAGTCTATATATTTTTCCCCTAATGCTAAGATAGAATGATATATGTCTTGGAATCTAGAGTACATTTCATTTATTGTTTCATCTTGCTTCATTTTAAAATTCTGGAACTGATTTTTGAGCATAGAAATCTTACTTTGCTTTACTTTGTTAGTACCTTCATGTGTAATTTTAAGTGTCCGCCAAATTTCATAAGCTGTAGTACACATGCTTACTCTATTAAATTCATTTTTGTCTAATGCACAATATAACATATTCATGGCTTTGACATTTGCAGTAGCATCCAGTTTTTGTGTGTTAGGCCATTGTGAATATTCTGTAGTAGGTATGGTATATTTTGCTTAAGTAATATTCCAAGTTTCATAACTATTAGCTTGCATATAAATTCTCATTCTAGTGGACTAATAGTTATAGTTCATCCCGTTAAATAGTGGTGGTCGTGCAGTAGATTGACCTTAAAGGAAGCTTGTGCTAGTGCTAATGTGTTTTCCATATTAAAATATCATATAACTGTGTTACAGTTATAAGATGACTCGCTCTGATACCAAATGAGAGTGACTGTGCTATAGGATCGTGTAATATGGAATATATATTAAACTAACTAGTGCAGGAAACTAACTATAAAATAAAATATTAAAGTAAAAATGACACCAGAGATTTTATACTGGTTCGAACTTCCTGTTCTACGTCTAGTTTCAGACTCCTTCTGGAATTAAAACTAGCAGTCCTCACTTAACCCGGAGGAATAGGTTTACACCGTCTGAGCAACTGAGCAGGACTTGACCACCTCAGCAACCGAACATGACTTGACTGCTTGAGCAACCGAACATGACTTGATTACAAAGTAGATTGATTTTCTTGACATTTTGTGTTCTTGTAACAACACGTATTTGTCAATTGCAGTACACCCTTCCTATAATCTATTCCTCAGGTATGATGTGTGTAGTTGTGTAACGACCCTGAATTTTAAACAAATTAAATTGAGAATATTTAATTAATTTTAAATATTTAAACGATGATTTAATTTGAATCTCCGATATAATTTTGAAATCTGCGATTAAACTTTAAAATTTAATCGATTGGAAGTTGGATAAGAATTTAAATCTTCAATTTACAGTTGAAGAAAAATATTTCAAAAGCCTTTAAAATTCGTATTGATAATTCTGAAGATAACAGAAGGCTTCAGAATCCAATTTCGAATTGATTTGATCAGTTTTGAAATTTAATTGTTTGAACCGATATTTAAAAATAGTCATTTTTCAAACAGTCTCGGAATTCGACGAAACCAGTTCCATTGAGTCCGTAATATTGAATTATTACCGGATTTCCAATTTCGCATTTTTCAGAGTTGTTATGTGCGCACACGATAGATAGACGCATTGAAATTTAAACGGATTCAATCTAAATTTAAAATTTTAAATTGGTCAACAAAACAACACGTTCTTCCCTTAACTCACGCCTACCATCGCGCAGGGAATCACGAAGAAAGAATCGTGCAACCCATTCCCTTCGAATTTTAAGTACGCAATCTCGTTCAGAAACAAAGAAAATCGAACGAAAGTTTTTTTCTTTCAAACCAAATTAATGGCCGCGAATACCATTTTCGCTCAGATCAAAAGAAATCGCGACTTTCAAATTCTTCCCATCCCCTTCCTTTCTCGTTTATAAATCGCGTTCATTCCACTCCCGTTCAATTCAAAGTTCAAACAAAAAAAAAGAAATGGGGAGAAACACTCGCAGCGACACTGGGAAAGACTCACGATTGGATTCGCGTTCGCGTGGGAGGAGGGATCGAATCGCGTGGCCGAGGTCAGTCAAAGCTAGAGCACGGCGAGGTTGGGTTCAGGCGATCGTTTGGGGAGCTCGAAATCGCGACCACGTGATGGTCTCGCGTGGGCTTCGCAAGTGGAAGGAGGAGTCGGCATCGAATCGCGAGCGCGATGAAGTGGCGGCGCAGTGGTGAGGCAGCGACCGAAGGCGACTGCGGCGTTCAATTTGGGTTCTCGCGCACGCTAGGTTTCGGAGGCGTTTTCGATCAGGGGATTAGCAGTGGCAGGCGAAGTCTGGCAGTGCGTGAATGCAGGGATGTGATGGATTTTTTGGGCTTCGGTGGCCGATGGCGTGGCATCGTGATTTTGGGTGGTTCGAGCTTGGGTTTCATATGCAGTGAGGTATTTGAGTATTCGATTTGTTAATTCTATTAAGAAAGTTTTGGTAGATTATATACTGATCGTTTTAACTAAAAAGAAAAAAAATATACACATACGTATTTAAAAACGGTAGATATATGGAAATATAAAAGAAAGAAATTTTGCAGTAAAGTGAAGATTTTTGTTAAAGGAATTTGTTTAGAAAGATTAAATCACTAGTTTGAAATAAAATTTATTTAGTTGAATTTAAATTTTAAAATGGTGAATTGAATTGTTCGGATTTGTTCAAATATTAATAAAATTGTATAATTGCTTATACAAGGTTAAACTGTGAAGAAACAAGTTGGATTCAAAATGGATTGCAAAATAAAAAGCTAAGGTGAGATCTTCTCACTCAGATTTATAATTGAATTACAGTTATTTATTGACTGATTGTTGCTATTGGATGTGATATTAGATATAGTAGGATATATCTATATATATAGCAATATATACATATTGGCATACGTATATATTGGATTGATTGATTTCCCGCCTCGTATAGCGGATGAGACCCTATTGCGCCGTTAGTAAGCGGATTTTTATAAAAACCCATATACCGCGATATTCCACCTCGAAGTGGAATGGTATTGTGCTAACGTCTTTGGATGCAGGGAAATAGGTTGGAGGGATCCAACTGGATTCCTCAACTGTATTTATTTATTTACAGATGTTGATATATATTCTGTTATCATATGATGATATATGATGTTTGATGTTGTGATGGACTAATTGATGCGTTGCATCATTGGATTCAAATTTTGAAATTTAAAAATAACGATGTTGATTTTAAAAGTGAAATTTTAAAAGTGATCTTTGAAAATATACGTTTATTTAAATTGTTGAATTGATTTACTTTAAATAGATAAACGTTAAAACTTTAAAGTTATAAAAGTTAAGATTTTGTGAATTTTAACAAAAAAGTAATTTCTTTTGAAATAAAGAGTTAAGAAATTTATAAAATGGTTTAAGTTGAGATTTTTGAATTATTAAACCAATGTATATAAAAGGTGTATCAAATTGATATTTATCAATTAAAGTTATTGGAATTTTAAAATGAGTTTTATAAGTGATATGAAATTTATAATTATAAAATGTGAAGATATGAAATTTATAATTATAAAATGTGAAGATATGAAATGTATAGAATTATAAATTGTAAAGATATGAAATTTATAGATTTATAAAGTATGAAGTTGTAGAATGAATGATTATAAGAAATTTACTTATAAATTGGATTTTTGCTTTTAAATGGAATATTGATCGGATTGTTAATAAAGAAGATTTATAAATCGAAGTTGTTATAAAATAAAATTTGAATTTATAAACGTTGTTTTTTATAAATTCGAAATCAATTGAATTTGATAAATTAAATATAGAAGATTGTTAAAGGAGATATATTCGCGATTTTGAATAGCGAATTATTATTGAAATAAATGTGTAGAAAAGATTGAAATTGGGTTAAGTGAAGTATATTCACGATTTTGGACAGTGAATATATTATTGAATAAAATGGATTCATTTTTGAAGAAGTGATATTAAAAATGAAGTTAAACATTTTAAAGATGTTTTAAAATGTATTGTGAATCGAAATCATAGATTTCAACATTCATTGTTGAAATAGACATTTTCGAGAAATAAGGAAATGGTGGACTATAACACTGTTGTTATAGTAAATGATTTCCAAAAGGAAATGTTTTTATGTAGTATTGGGATTTATATATCTATTTTAAATTTCGGATCCCTATACTAGTGATTTTGAGTCGTCGTAACGATGTTTTACGTAACATTCGTTTTGACTCAAATAAATGTTGTTATAGTAAATGATTTCCTTAAAGAATGAATATATACTTAATTTTGATTTAAGTATATCGAATATTTTCAAATGTTGAAAATAAAAAATTTGTGAAACACTTATTATTAAATAAGTATGGAATGTTTTCCAAAATGAAATGAAACGTTTTGAGTTTTTATCTTCTTAAAGATAAATCGAAAATGAATATTTGAAAACGATTGAAAATCGAATATTAGTAGATATTCGAAAAATGTAAATTCAATATGGAATTTATAAAAGAAATGGAAACTGTTTAGAAAAATAAATATTGATTTATTTTTGAAGTGTGGAAATTTTATATCTAGTAAAGATATTTTTGAAGATGAAATAATTTGGAAAATTATTTGGAATCTGATGATGTTGCGCATCTTTATTGATAGTTAAATAACCGACTATCAATAATTACCTTGAGTAGGTATTTGTTGTGAATTGGATGAATTTGAATGCCACACTTATTTTTGAATAAACGCTCACTATTCGGGTTAGCCGGGAAAGGACCATGGGGTCGTATAACCCATTCCGAATATGTGATACGTCGTTATGAATTGCATTTGAAGACCGGTGTTGAAGACCGGATATTTTTGAAAACGGAAGGATTACCGTCGAGTTACTCTACATCGGCTGATCTCTGGTTTAGAGGTTTTATCACCCTTAGTGACGGGAAGTCCGGACGTGATTAGAAAATTATCCGGATATGCAAGGGCTTCATGAGAAGTGCCTTCGGTTCTGTTCGATCCCGGAACAGACTTGTATGGATTGTGTGTCTGACGTTACAATTTGAGATATAAAGCTGATTTCTTTCAAATACATTTCTGTTGGTGGCGGAGAATTTATTCTCTTAGCTTAACACCCTTCTCTGAGACGTACGAGCTCAGAGGTTATGTAGTTGAAATTTATCAGCGATATATCCCAATTTGGTAACGTGGCATACTGAGTGTTGCTGTGAAATGATCAGTGTTTGATCATTTGTGATATGATCATTTGTTTGATCTTATATCTTTGTGATCATAGGTTGATCATTTTGTTTGACCCGAAGCAGGGCTTTGTAGAAAGCGTAGCTTTGTGGACGAGACTTCGTCGAGCCTCACACCCCGGAAATGGTCGAAACAGGAAGGATGCGGCAAGGTTCTAGGGAGTAGCGCCCCTTAGTGTATGTCATTCCTTCTGGATAGAGGTGGTATCATGGTATGGAGCCCAGATACTTAACCTATGTGGTTGCTGCATTATTATCTATGTGGTTTGTTGGGAATCGGGGATCCTCGGGAAGATCGGTTACGATCGGGGGATGGCATACGCGTGTCAGTAGTTACCTATTTTTGCAGAGGTAACCCGGCCTTGTGTTGGCAGAGATATAACCGTAATGTTAGGTTATTTCTCGGGTCGTCTATTCCAGGGACGTACCCATCGTGGAAAAGGAAGTTCCTTAGCCTGACCATTTGTTGGAAATCCAAACTCCAATACGCACCTTGTACGGTATTAGTTGTAGAACCTGCCATTTACGTACGGTGGTCACCACTGTTTAGATGGTAGCTATAGTAGGCATACGATACTGGTCGTATGTTGGCTAAGATTAATATTATACTTTCGAAATGTTTTCTACACTATGCACTAATAATAATATCCAAAATGATTTGATTTTGCGTAGTAAGCATCTTTGACTATCATAAGAAGAAATCTCCTCCAATTCTGCGTTTGCATTGTGTGTGTGGCGGGAGGTCTTATGGTAGTTTCATTTTCCAAAAGCATTGCGAATTTACTTTAAAATTATCTTGTTGTTGTTTTAAAGATAAACTGTTTTACGATCTCACACCAGTCACCATGACTGACTCGGAGTTTATTGTTTCCCTTCTAAACTCTGGGTGCCCACCAATTTCCACACGGGCAGTCTAGAGTTAGATTATCAGGATATTCTGGATATTCTGGAGCTTTGGAGATAAGCTGGAGGACGAGACGTAGTATTTGTATCTGATAGTATTTATTCCGCTGTGTATTCTGTATGAGGATAAGTTATAAAACTGTCCATTGTTGTACTGAGTTGTATATTGACTCTGATGATTGATGTATGTATAAAATGATATAGTTCTTTGTTTTAAAGATTATTCATTTATCTATTATATATTGTCCCGCTGCGATGTGTAAGATTCCGATATTGTTTTCTGTTCTGAAAGTTGTTCTGTTGTTCTTCTCTTCTTCTTTCTTTCTCTTCTATCTTTTCTTCTACTTTTTCTTTCAAAACCCTCACTATTGGAGTTTCCGGCACTCGATTGCTCGACAGTCGACAAAGTGAGTATCGATGTCGAATTTTCGAAAGTCGAAAATTTCGGTATGTGACAAGTTGTGTGTATATGAAGATTAGGAAGTTTCAGATTGCTTTTAGAAATATTGAATTATGTTCGTAAGAAACAGATATTTGATATCAAGAGAGCAGTAAATTCAGAAAAGATGATTCAAGTAAAAGCAAGAAAGTTAAGTAAGTTGATCTTGAAATTCATGTATATATACAATAGACAGAGAGTTACAACTTTTGGTAAAAAAAATTATTGAACAGCAATGGACATAACTCTCTGCGAAGAAGAAGACCGTTCATGAAGAGAAGTGTCTATTCATTAAAATGGCAGTTAGAACCAGGTCAGTCGACTGATTATGAAATTCAGTCGACTGAATTTGAATTTGTATATGTGCATTCATAATTGCACAGATTCAGTCGATTGATCTGTGCATTTTATAAAAAAATGTTTGAACAGGTTCAGTCGACTGAGTGCATGAGTCCATTCGACTGAACTGAGTATTTTCTAAAAACAAGTTTGAAAAAATGTTGAAAAGTTAATTTCAATAAGGTCATGAAAACTTTAGTATATAGGGAGTAAACTACTTGAGGAAAGATTTGAACATACTAGACTTAGACTCTAAAACAAAATTTTTACTTGATATATGATCTTCGAGTCTTGTTGCCTCATCGAGTCTATGAGTCTTGTTGCCTCATCGAGTCTAGTCGCCTTCGTAGTTTGTAGTCATAGATTTTGTCGAATATTCAATTATTCTTCTGATGTCTTGATCGTCTTAGCATGAATCAAAACCGAAGATCTAACATACCGCTTGGTGAAATTAAAGTATTTACTAGAAGTTAGTAATTATCACTTACTACAAATATAACTGGAAAACCCGAACCATATTCTCTTAAGGATCTATTGGCCCCATGCCGAACAACAAAAGAGAATACAACCCTAAAGTGTTAAATACTTTCCTAAAAAGGATCATAAGAATTTAACCAAGGCATCTCATACTACCTAGTGAAATTCAAGTATTCACAAATAGGTTGGTAAATTCCACTCAAACATTCTATTCAATGAGTTACACCATATTTGACGAAATGTTACTTGAAAGCATCTAAACCAATCAATAACACTAAAGTCGGTTATTAGTACTTCTCATATTATAGAATTAAGGTTCTCAAAATATTTTATCTCATGATTTTCTCCAAATCCTTAAATAAAATAAATCATCAAATCCAAGAACCAAACTCGAAAAATCCAAAGCCAAATAGGAAAACCACAAAAGTCAATATGAATTTCTAGTTTTGAAAGCAAGTAATATACTTCATTTTATAGAAACTAATTTCCAAAATACTCTCTATATATAAATACTTACTTTCAAACCTCCTATTCATATAAAATCCAAAAATCCATTTATTTCCAAATATATATATATATATATATATATCACTAGATAATTAATCCATAAATCCGATTTTTATATCAAATTGCTCTTATATATATAATATTTATTCCAAAAATCCTTTTTAAAAGTTATATATGTATATTGCACAAACCATGTTCCATAATCCCATATAAAAGAAACCATTTATTTTATGAAACCATAGTACTTATATTCCAAACCCATGTTGGTATTCAATCACTTGTTTAAAAAAACTTAGTTTTATATATTCAAAATCCATATTTCAAAACCATAACCATTACTACTAGAAATACTTAGTTTGTGTGTGTGTGTGTATGTATAGCAATTTAGTTTGAAAGCCATATATTGATATAAACTCTCTTTTATAAATAGCTTGTTTAATATGTATGTATGTATGTATGTATGTATAATGTAATAAAATTAGAAAACTCAATCCAATTTAATCCCTTAAATTAGAGAATCCAAACTTAGAAAACCAGAAGTTAAATCACCTGGAATTACTCAAAACAAAGCAGCACAAGAATAGGCCAAATCAACAAAACAAAGAGGGAAAACAGAAACCCAGAACTCATGTTCCAAGCCTTTGACCGATCGACCGGTCATACTACACCAATCGACCGGTGGGAACTTGGATCGTAAGTTCCTAGTTCTCTTCTCACTCATCAACGACAAACCCGAACTCCAGCGCGACCTAAACGCTTTTCGGCATCATATGTTTGCAATATAGACCGAAGAGCAAACATGCACTCAAACCAAAACTTAATCAAAGCAAGTAAACACCGTAAAGAGGTGAAAACTGATTTGCAGTAAATGAAATTAACAAAGATGAATAAATAGGGTTTCAATCACATACGCAACCATTCGCATATCCAATTTCACAACATAGCATCCAAATCATATGCATATACTTAAAATTTCAGAGTTAGACCTTGTGAGTGATTAACTCACCTCTTTTCCTTAATCTAGCAATAATTAGAACACTGTAGTTCTAATTTCTCAAGGAACAAACCCTAGCAAACATCTCAACCAAAAACAAAGAACAACAACAATCAAACACTATAAAATAAGAAATTAAATAGTCTAAATGATAGGTTAAGGTTCCAAAATCATTACCTTAATTTTCTGGATTTTCTAAAAATTTATTCTCATTTTAAATTTGATGATTTGCACCTAAGGTTGAAGAGGAGCTAGGTTTCCTTTTTGTTTTCTATTTTTGAACTTAGAAAGTATACGTGCAGCTTAATGAAATTTAAAAGGAGACTACTCTTTTTGATTTTTCTTAAGTAAGCTTTAGGGTTAAATTTGCAACCTAATAAGAATTAATTAACCTCTTTTATTAGATTCCCACTACTATCTTTTTAAACCAAAAAGTCTAATCATTCAAACCATAGACCAACCAATTAAAATAACTCTTAAATGGATTTTTAAAACATGAACTGCTTGTTTTCTAAAAGAATCTATAAATCCCAAATTCTCTTTTATTTGAAAATAAAAGATTCAAGTCAACTAAATATCCTAATCAAACTCTAATTGCAATTATCTTTTAAATAAAATTCTAAAATTTAAATTTCTCTAATATTTTATAAATTTAGAATTCACCATAATTAAATAAAATCTCAAATAATCATTCTAAAACAAATTAATATTTATGAAAAGAACAAAAATTCCAAACTAATGATTTAAATTAGCCAATTTAAATCATTATTTAATTTTTTAAGTAACTCAAAAATCTGGGTTGTTACATTTATTATATAGTTATCAGAGTAGAATTATCATGCTTGTACACGATAGAAATTGTTTTTGTTGTCTGCCACCTTCACGCAATTAGGATAATGCATATCACTTTTGAACTATAATCAATTTAAAGGAATTTTTTATCCTTTTGTTCAAATCTTATTCATTAGAACATTAGCTGTAAAAATGAACCACAACATGAAATATAAATTATTACCAAACCGATGCATCTTAAATTAATAAGCATGGTAATACTTGTGAAGTACCAGGCATTCTTGGATTTAACTTGATTTTCAATATACAACATGAGTTTATCCCATGATTAGTGATTATGGAATTCAAATTTTATTATAATAATTTTGATTTATTGATAGGTTCAATAGTTTAATTATCTTAATTGTTATTTTTCCAAAGTTGAAGAAGTAAACTGATATTAACTCAGCAACATGTTAATTCATAACACGAGTATTTAAATCATGTATGCATAAAATAATATATTCCCTTAATGTTCTATATGAAACCAAACTATAAGAATCCTATAATTATTACCACTTCGTTAATTTTCAAGTCAATAAATCCAATTTTAATCTTGTATCTCTATCAAATATATTCATTTTTTCAATGTTATATTAATAACAAAAAAACAATTAAATATCATATTCGTTATGCTTGTAAATAGTATTTGCGCTATCCAAAACATTCATTCTAGTATTACTAAAAGAATGCCACTAAAGCAACTAAAATTTGTAGTAGTCATTAAACAGTAAAACCTCAACCATATCTGAAACTAAGAACAAAAAACCAGAATAAAATTATTAAAATAAAGTTAGAACTATAATAAACTACCTAGAATGTAACTTATAGCTCTTTTCGAAGAAGCTAAAAGTAGTAAGAAACAACAGAGAAAGATGCTTCCATCGAGTAATGGTTAGCATGGTGGTATTGTGTTAAATTTGTGACTCTTTAAAGATCCATCAAAATAATTATTCCTCTCCACCTACAACCCATAGGTAATCAGTTTTTAACTACCTTTTCTTTTAATTTAGAAATATGGAATTTTCTTTAGGTATAAAACATGATAATTAGCTTCACAATACATTTTTTTAATACTTACAGCTTCACATTATGTATGTGTTACACACACACAAGTAAATATGTATACGTATATATTTACATGATCGGTCCAAGTATTATTAATTCAAATAATATAGTCCCAGTCATCAACACCTCTCACATCCATACACAAAGGAAAATCCTGTGCATTTTCTATTGTATGTATTGTAAAAGGTGAAAGAGAGGAATCATAAAATTCATGTTATCATGGTGCACATTAAATCACCTATCCACCTAGTTTCCTTCATCCAAAAAGATGTACTATACTAAAGAAGCTCATTTCGAAAACTATATTGTATTATCCATCTTTGGCATTCCAACACCTTTATTTTTGTTTTGATTTTCTGTTCTTTTAAGTTAAAGAAATGTTTCAGAACACTCCTAGGCCTTTACACCTCAATACCGATTCTTGATTACCGAGGTTTAGTACAATATGTAAAAGCCACCCTATTTGTATCTTAGCCTTCATTTCATAACAAAACACACGCCATTTTAAAGCATCTTCTACTTCATTTATTCTTACCTCTCCTTTACAGTAAGAAAATTTATATACATTTATATTCTAGACTTACTTTAATATATATAATTATATATTGATACGAGAATGAAATTTTATCTGTTATCCATGACAGCATTTTATGTGGTGGCGGCAATGGTATCCGTGGTGGATATGGGTCCTTGATTGGATTCACGGGTTCGGGTATCAGACCGGTTGACTGTACTGCCAGTGTGGGACCCATAATTTTGCTAGCAGGTGAACTGCTTCAAGTGCAACGCTTTCAAGGATGACTCTTCTGTTGCTTCTAGCATTGACTTATCGTTATTTGATGGTGATATCTTGGCTAGGCAAAGAGCACTCGGATTTGGTGGCGGCGGCAGTGGTTGGAAATATGGAGACTAGATTTCTAGCCGGTTATCCATCAAACAAATTAATGAATATTTTACCATTGTTTTAGGTTCATGATTGCACAACAAGATAATTTGGACAACGATGAATAGTTTAAACATTTTATAATATATTTTAGTTCGCTCAAAACCTCTGAATGGCTCTCCATCAAATACATGTATCTTTTTTATTCTTTTATGTTTTAGTACACCATCTATAGTTGAAACCATTTTTATGTATATAATGTTAATTTAAAATCATTTTTGAAAATGATACTATGGCTAACTTTTGCTTGCACCATATATGGTTTTCTAGGTCTGGCTACAATGAACATAACTTGCCAGCAGAATGGAGTGCTTCTGGTGCAACACGCCTCATGATTCTGTTGATCATTTGGATCTAATTTCCTTTTGGGTTATGTATTATATAAATGTATCAAAAATATTATATATTTACAATTTCACTACAACAAAAATATCTTCTTACAACGTTTGTTTTTTAAACGTTGTGAAAAACACTTTTTACAACATTTCCTACGAAAACGTTGTAAAAGTAAAAACCTTCTTTTTTACAATGTTTTTACAAAAAGTAGTAAACACTACAAGAAACTGGACTTTTGATAGCATTTGAAAATTGCTATAATAACTTTCCATTGCGTTTTAAAGAACGCCGTGTAACGACATGCTATGATAGATCAGGAACCTATAATAGTATTTATCAAAACGCTATGAAAAAATACCTATTCATAGGGTTTATTAAGCGCTATAAATATTAAACGCTATGAAAAAAAGAAACGTTATTTGATGGTCTTTAAATTGTTTATTAGCTCGCTACGATGTACCTTATGCACAATATACTCTATAACGTTCCTGCTTTTCTATAGCGTTTAGAAAACACCATAAAAACTTCTATTTTTCTGTTTTCTTCCAAATGGCATCTCCTACCACCAATTTATTCATTGCATATTATTTAACAAACATTTCGCATACATAAATGGAATAGCATTAATACTTATATAAACAAGTAATTTCAAACAATAACCACATTTGAAAATAAATTAAAAATCAAATATTTAAAATGACCATGTTCATACATAATTTCATTGACAATGCTTAAAACAAACATAAAAGATTACATAATTACCGTCGACGAAATATTAGACAATTCTAATCAACACCACGATTGCAAAAGTTTTAGAGCACATATGTAGTATTAACTTTGCCAATATCTTTCACGCAACTTCCTTTTTTACCTGCATTTAAACATACATAAAAAACTTCAAGTATGGTATATACAATATAATAACATTAATTTAAAATTACAGTTCATACTCAAACATTCAGACATGAATGTCATAGTTAATATACCAAAAGTTAATTAGGTCGGGAAACATGAAAATACTAAAAGTTTGTCCACAATATTATGTTGACTTAGTTAACTTTTTAAATAATATAGTTAATTTTATGAACTTGTTTAAATTTTACAAAGTTTTGTTAACTTAGTTATTTTCTATAAAACTTAATTAATTTTACAAACTTAATTAATTTAGTTAAATGTTTATAAAACGTAGTAAACTTTAGTAAAATTGTTAAATTTTACGAACTTTTATTTCATAAACTTAGTTAATTTTTTTAAAGCTTAACTAATTTTTATAAACTTAGTTATTTTTATAACTTGTTTAATTCTAGTAAAACTTTATTAACTTAGTTAATTGGTATAAGTTTAGTAAATTTTTATTGAACACAGTCAACATAGTTAAATTTTTACAAAATTTTGTTAATTTTTAGAAAACTTAGTCATCTTAATTAATTTAAAAAAAATTAGTGACCAAGAAACAAAAATTTCGAACTTGTGACCTCTCGCATCAAAACTGAGTCACTTAACCACTTGGACAATGGTGTTTGTCTTCAGTTATATTTTCCCACTCATAAATTACATCCAAAATTCCTGAAATTGCAACCTATGAAAACAACAATATGATACACATGCTGTGTGATTGATATAAAATGAAATCACCGCACCTTAACAAACATAAAAGTTACTGAAAACAACAAGGGTACCTGATTTTTTTGCTGTTTCCTGTCCTAGGGTCAGTTTTAATAATAAGATAACATGCACCACGCTTTTAGCTATGTTTTTCTCATGGTTCCTGGGTTCAGATTCCTCTAGAGCCCTTCGAGAATTATCAATTAACAATATGGTACGCATTTTTTATAAACTGCCAGTGGATAAAACAAGCACAAACGTAGTATTATATACCTCTAAAGTAGATTCACTAATAGGAGATTGCTGCTTCAACTACAGATAATAGCTTCATTTGAAAACATGAGAATTTAATTGAACTGCATGTACCTAACATCATTGAAATCAAACAAAAAGAATAAGTATGATAAGTTTACCCAATATATACCCGACAACTACTATTTTCATTCTAATAAAGTCGGTATACAAGTTTTAAAGTAACCATGTTTATATTATATTTCATAGTTCAAAACATATGTAACAAAGATGCAATACATATACAAGTACACAGTATGCAATCCAGGTATTATATTATGTGGTATTACCACAAATACCATATACTTATTTCTTTTTTCTTTTTTACTTCTACACAAATATTTGATATGTGAATGAATTGGGCCAAGTAAAGAATGGCTATAATACGCTAGTTAGAAGAATATATTGATTCTACGGATGTTGTTCTAATTTTTAACATTTACTTTTTTGACAATTTGAATTTTTGTATGCACATATTATAGTAAAATATACTTATTTACTACATGTATTTATTTATTGACTTTCTGATACTTATTCACTAACTATATTTAAAACATTAGGCATAGAACATAGAATAAATAACAAAATTTACCCCTTTGACATTAGCTTGGGTTTTGAAAACAAAACCTTTAATTGTTTCCTCAAAGCTAGGAATGATTTGAATAGAATTAGCACCAGTTGCAACAATAAATGTAAATAGTGTATTTTAGCCATTTGTTAATAGCAATAACAAATTAGTTCATATGTTTATGACAAAATCAAATGAAACGTATACCATATCTTGGAACCTTCAATTATACCTTGGGCAAGAACAACACCTGTAATACCAGTTATACCTTGGGTAGAATCAAAGCTCCAACACTTTAATACAAACACCAAGCAGTCGAAGCTCAAACTCTGTAGCTCAAATGCAGGCACTAATCTGAAGCTCTACAAGTCATCCAACCACCAATTTTACTAGGCTTCACCCTATCTCTGGCCCATTAAAAGCTATCTCAACCAACACAAGCTCTTTGCAATCCCAAAAATATTCCTCTCAATCAAATGAAACACACCAAATTATTTTAGATGCCACATGTTTTGTTTCCAGGCCACAACCGAACCAGCCCAATATCAGGCCCATGCAAATTCAACATGCACCACAACATATTTCGGTCAAACCCATCATGTTCTCACAACCGAAAACCCCATCATTTATTTCCAGGTACATTGATTTTCCGTGGCATGTATTGATGTTCTCAAGACCACCAAAGTCACCCTCTTCATCAGCTCACACCATCTGATCACCTGAGGTTAAGAACTTCTCCACAAGCTATTGCGACATTGATACATGCCAAGCGCCTGTCCCATAGATAAAAATTATTTTAGAAAATGTCTGGACCCTTTAAAATTTCATCTCTATGATTTAAAAAAATGGATCACCAATCATTGAGCAAAATCAATGATCATATATATAAAAGTGTCGAAAAAATTATTTTTGTCAATTGGTAGAAGTCACAAAATTTTAACCTTTGTATGATTCCAATAATCGGTGTAGTTTGATTAGTGTCGGTAAATCATTTTTGTCAACGATCAAATGTGTGGGAACCTTTATATTTGCTTCAAATTTTTATTTGTTTTTAACGTTTGCATGAGTGTGATTACGCGATCACTTATAGTATATCAGTAGGACAACTTTGAATGTAGTTACTTCAACTTAGCATTGTCTGCATGAATAATGTTTAACTTTGAATATCAGAAGCCGTAGATGAGATTATATAACCAACTAAATTATATACTGTAATTTATTTATTCTTTCTCCTATGGTTTTAACACTGTGTAATTTTTGACCTTCATGTAAGTTAAATTCTTGAAGTAGTGAAGTTATCATTCTTTCAATATAAAAAATCTAAATGGAATAACATCTTTAGTTGCAATGTACACAATTATATTTTAACAGTGTTTCTTATATGAACAGTCAGAATCATGCTTTTAATGACTATTCAAAACAAATAATTGAACCCACATAAAAACAAATATCTACCCAATAGAATAATCTTTCAACCAAGGGCATAAATGGCTGCTAACTATCAATATTATAAGCAAACAACATCAAAACACTACATAAGTGCCCTATAATCAACTAATGTGGTGAATACGTTAGCCTTCTTTGAAATCCTACTTGGCCGGCCAAAAAGAAAAACCTGATTGTTAAATATGTTGCAGAAATTGTTATGACCACACAAAGCAAAGGGAGATTGAATTATCTGATAAAATAAAAACAATAAACTACAAAGAGATTTCTACATTGAATATGCTACCAAATTAAGGCACGTCTCACTGTCAACTTTCAATTCGAATAATAAATAGTATTAACATGATTCCTACTTTCAACGTAATTCAAATGAAAAGTTTTAGGATGTTACCCGATCTTCAAATCATTGATGACATTGTTGAAATCGAACATCCAACAACTGTTAGTAACACATTCTCTGATGTTTTAAGGCTGTTTTCAAGCAGTCGTCGGAGTTGTTTTTTCTACAACGGAAAACTATCGCACCAATAAAATTCAGCAATTAAGAGTGGAAGGCTGAAATCATCGTATCAGAGTAACATAAACGGTGTCGATTGCTACCTTTCTTTACCTATAGAATAAATATATCATAAAATATAATTTTGCCATCAGCCCAAAATTTTGTCATAATAATCTAGGGCTAAAACATAAGTTCACATAACAGAAAAGCTACAAAATTTTGTCTACAATATCATCTACTACTATATAACTTATATATAGGAATATGTATCAAAAAAAGGTAAAAGAGGTGTTCATTCATTCTTTGAATTTGGTGACATCTGAGTTGTTAAAGACTGCTTTGTTGACCATTATATCCAACTGAGCTTTTTTGAAACTAAGCTTTAGTTGGATCTATGTGGAACTTCGGAAGAACAGAAGTAATTGATACCATGATTTAATACTATGATCGAGTCAACTTCCATTTGCAACCACAAATATAGTAATTAATACCATGAGTTACAATTTTATAATTTATGTATTTAATACTCAAAAATAGGTGGGAAGAAACCAGTGGACTTTTACCAAACAGGGTTATTGTATGTATGATACTTACATAAGCATGTCTCAAATTTTATAAATATTATTCATATGCTTTTCTGAAAGAACAAAAAGAAAAGCTTCACGTGAAATTCGTGAGTACCTGCTAGCAAAGACAAATTGATAGTACCAGCAACTAAAGAGAATTCAATAATAGATAAACATGCTAGAGTGAAACCGTACTAAACAAGTATATAGAAAGAAAAAGGGAATTTGCTAGTACCCGCAACCAAGGAGAACAGGGCGAGAGAAATATTCACCCTTGTTTCTGTGGACGTTGATTAAGAAAGAGAAAAGTCGCAAAGAAACCCTAGGTTACAAAAGAGGAGGAGAATTCGTGATGTCGTTCATGATTTGATTTCGTGCATTAGTGAAAAATTGGATTAATTTGGGATTTGATTTTTGAGATGAATTCATCATTTGATTTTTGAAGTTCTAGGGAAAAAACGAAGAGAGGGAAAGGGAAGGAGCGAACAGTAAAACTAAAATGAGCAGAATCATCCCGCCTTTATTTTGTTGATTTTACTGATAACCCGCCTAATTATATGATATCATATATAGCGGTTCAATGTTGATTTGTTTTTTCCCAATTATTTAAAACGAGTGGTACGATACGCACTTCGCGCGTGATGATGACATACATTTCGCATGTGAATTTTTTTTACAAATTGTATATGTTTAACTCCATCGGAAAAATATGATTCGCACAAATATTTAATTGTATTTTTACATTGAAATGATATGCAATTAGTTTTAATTTTACTTCTTAATTGCAACATCTATTTTTATGTTAGTCTAAATTTTTATTTCTATTATTAATTAATTAAGAATGAATTTATTTTTTATTAGTTTGAATTTTTATTTCTGTTATTAATTAATAAAAGACGACTTTGAAAAAAATATTATTTGTTAGATCTTATTTTTAAATGATATTAAGATTTCGATAATATCCATAGAGGGATGTTTTGAATTGGCATAGGAAACTTATCTGTTAGATCCTATTTTTAGGTGATATTAATATTTAATAATATTTGTAGAGGGGCATTTTTGATAGTTTACGTTTATACCAAAAAAGTGTGACACCAAAGGTACTACAACTATTATTAAAGATATCATTTAATGACCAAATCCTATGTTTTTGTATTGTGGAGTGCTATAAAAAATGGTTTTTTGTAGTGAAAGCATGACATTTTACAACATTTTATTCAAAAATGTTGTAAAAACTTAATTTTTTACAACATTTTTTTGTAAAAGTTGTTATAAACCCTTTTAACGACGATTTTAAAAATATTGCATAAACTTTGTTTTATACAACTAAATATTAATTTACAACTTTTTTAAACATAGTTTTACTCATAGGTTTACGTTAAATTTTTTGAATATGATAGTATTGCTTAAAATAATGTAATAATTAATAACTAATAACAAATATTTAATACTTAATTAAATAATTTATAAATGGTAATCTATAATTAATAATTTATGAATGAAAACTTACATGAGTAATTATTTATTATTTATAACCAATGATTGTTAATAAATAATTACTAATTGTTATGTTTAATTGATAATTACTTTTTATATTTTGTAACGACCCAGTATTTTAGACCATTCGCATCCATTATAAGTGTATAGGTAGACACTCATGCCGGAGTTGAATTGCTCAAAATACCGCGTTGTTAATTTAAATTTGGCAAAACTGAACATATACAGTAAATAAATAATCACAGATCACAGACACAGAGTAATAAATGCAGCGAAAATAAAAGAGATAGTAGTTCATGAAGCTACTATATAAATGTATAAGTTACATCAGAGTTAAACCAGATACAACGGAAGAGTAATACGATACATCAGATACAAATCAGAATACATCACAGGAATCATAGAATACAGAAAGCAGAATAGATGGCTGGATCTTCAAGCAAGCTCCAACTTCAAAGGCGAGTCTCGAATACTGGTACACTCAGTCTGACCCGAGCGTAAAGCAAAAACACAAGACACTCGAGTCAGGATTAACATTCTTATATCAATAAATCCAACTCAAGTGAAATAGCAATTGAAACACAAGTAACTCAAAGGATGTTTGGACTAACCATCCTTTAAGGATCCGTTAAACTATCTACTAGGTAGTAGTGTACGATAAGTAGTTAATGTCTATCAGTAATATAAAGATATCAAAATAGTGTTAAGTCATGGCCCATTCCACCCTTAACACATTTTTATTCCCAAAAGCATATACAAGACCGTAGTTTCCCCAAAACCGGAAGTCACCAGAGGGCAATCCATATACTAAAGGTACAAAACAAATTCGTAGTGGTCGCGAATAGGGAATACAAGTATGACAAGGCACATGAGGCAATACCCAAGGTAGTGATACTACCGTTTGCCTGATCCGGACTGGTGAGAACGCATCGCCGCAGCGACCGCAACACCGTGAAACAACACTTCCAAAATCAAGGGTGCACCAATCGACAACAAGTAATGAGTAGTTCGAAGAAGTGTGTTCACTTGAGGTAGCTAATCCTCCATTGGCCCGGCACGGCTCCTGTTTTAGTCATTTCCAATTTGACACAAGTGTCAAAGCTATCCATTATCGTTCTCTTTCTTCAGTCATCACATACATCATTCCAACCACTTCATTCTGGATCATCACTCTGCGTATAGTTATTAAAGTGGTTTTCGGTTTAGATAGAGAGTATATCCATAACCGATTCCGGTCTCTTTAATAACCTTCGAAATTATTTCACCGATTGGTCGTTTATTTATTTCAAAACCAAATCAAATTCAATTTCAATTTCAATTCGTAAACCAACATTTCATTTCTCTTTCGAAATCAATTTCCAAAATTTACGTTTCAAAACTTCCAAATTCATAGTTTCAAAATCTTATAATTCAATTTCAATCTTTATTTAAAACCATTCAAATATTGATTCAAGTTCGTATATAAGTTTCATTTCGAAAACATTTAAATTAATTTAATTTAACATTCAAATCAAATTTAAATTCATTTATCGATTTCATTCAATATTCATTAAGTAAATTTTCCATTCAAAACAATTTCTATTAAATTTCCAATTCATTAAACCCATTATTTAAATTCAACTTCATTATATCAAAACTTACAAATTTGATTAAATTAAATTCATCAAACCAAATTTCTTTAAACTTCAGGTCTTGCATTAATTTCAATAAATCACATTTTATTTCTTGATAAAGAAATTCAATTTCACTTATTTACTTACTTAAATAATTTTCCAAAACTTAATTAATAAAGAAACTCAATTTCAATTATTTACGAAGTAAAATTCACTTATTCAAAAGTTCAATTTCACTTATTAAAGAATTCAATTCAATTTAATCATTAAATAGTTCAATCTTATTTAATTATTAAATAATTCAAAACTTAATTATTAAATAATTTCAAAGTTAAATAATTTCAAACTTAATTTTTAAATCATTTCAAAGTTTAATAATTTCAAACTTAATTCATAAATTAAAAAACATTCTTTTGTTAATCTTTTGTTAATCTTTTGTTTCAGATTATTAAATATTAACATTTTCCTTTCATCAAAAATTCAAATTTCAACTTCATTCCAAAGCCATATTATTTATTCAAATAAAATCTTCGTTTTATTTTTAAATCAAATTATTGACCAATCGGGTTTTATTTAATTCTCTATCCTAGGTCAAAGTTTAATTTGGATATTTATCATTTCAACCCGATTCCAATTTAATTCAAAATCAAGACATAGCAAAGGGAACTTGCAGTGTGATAACTGGGATGGTGTCAAAGTAAATAAACAAGCAATAACAACAATCAATAACAATCAAATAATCCCGAAATAATCGTATTAATTCACATTGTTATTTGTGTAAATTAATAAAATTATTTCTAGAATCTACACTATCATTTCATGTAGATTAAAGATTATTACACCAATATTTATACGGTTCTTCAATTGTCATTCAATTTCAATTTTAACACTACAACAATTAATCAAATATACGTTCAATGGTTCAAAGTGTAATTATCACTATTCTACATGTCAATTAATTTAACAATTAAAAGGGGGTCATATTCAACTAATCAAATTTAACATATAAATCAGTTTTAAAATCGTTAACTATCCTATATCCATTCAATTGCATATTATTTATCACTTTAACATTAACAATTTAACGTCCAATATAAACATCAACAATCAATCATTTATCAACTAAACTGGATTATCATTGTATAAATAGCAGATAATGGTGTTAGATGTCACAGGTGAACTGATTAAGGTAATAACAGATAAAACAGTGTAAATAACTGACAGTTGCATATTTCAATTGTCGTTTCAATTTAAATCAGATTTAATAAATAAAAGAACATTAATCGTGAGTGATTGCTCACCTTTCGAGGCTAGATAGAATAGACAAAGAACTGAACCAAGAATTCCAAAGGATCGCTAGATTTGCACGAATTTGACGGACAAGCTGATAATACGAATAGACGAAATAAATTAGAACTGTGTCGATGATGATAATTGGAATCAGCTTGAGGAAAACAGCAAATATATGCACTATGATATATGTATATATTATTATTATTCTTCAATAATTTACCTTAAGACAAATATTAACATAATATAAAAGTCATTATTTAAATAAAAATCAAATATGTCTATTTATACCTAGTATATGTTGGGATAATTACATATACATACTCGGCCATATCATTACATATATATACCCTCAAAAGTCAAAGTACCGATACATAAATCATTTAAATCTTTACGGTCCATATGGGTACATCAGAACAACATAGGTACACATGCATAACCTATATATATATATATATAAACTTATAAAATAGAATGTTCTTATATATAGTATCTACTGTTTACAGTAAAATATCAACATCACACTATACACGAAATCTTTTTTACTGCAATACATATGATAACATTAAACGCATGCAAACTTACCTATATATATACATCCATACAGTTCATATAAACACGATGCAAATTTAAATTTTGAATTATACATACATTAAAAATAGACGCAGCTTATATAAGTATAACTTATTTTATTTTAAATTATATACCATACGTCAAATCTAATATAAGTTTATATAATAACCCTTAAAATAAGACCTCAAATATACATAGGCTTATCCATATACTTTCCAGCATATTATTATTTATGTAAATTCATATATACTAACAGTATACTATAATTTAAATCAAAATTTCAAGCTCATAATCAAATATATATAGGTGCAGACAAGATTTATAAATTTGAACCATAATATATATATATATATATATATATATATATATATATATATATCAAAACATATGTCAAAACAAAACATCTAGTAACTAACAGACAAAATTTTGTAATAATATATATAAACTTACTTAACCATAACTTATAACTATGATATATATTATATAAAATAAGCAACTGTTGCCGCTAATAAACTACGTATATTATACTGTCAAAATTTTAAACCATATAAATTCCTCTCTGACATACTTTCTAAAAGCAAATAATACTTATAAATTATACTTCAAATCTGTTATAACAAACATATATATACTGTAGCCTTGTATAATATTCATCAGCACCCATACTTATAAAAGTTTTATGTATATCCAATAGCCTAGATGTAATATATTACATATATTATACATAATATATACTTACAACAAGTTATTCACAAGATATATAACTAACCCAAAATAAAGCTCTGAAACATATACCTGTATAAACATTTATATATATATAAGAGCAGATCAATTAGTTTAAAAGACTTACGTCAATTTGAATGCAAAAGGAAGTAGCGAGCTGGATAGCGGCAGACGGAGGGGAACGAAGTGTGGCATGGTGGTCGAAATGGGAAGATGAGGAGAAGTCTCGACTAGGTTATTCACGTGGGCTGTTGTGGGGTTATGGGAAGGAGGTGCGTTGGTGGTCTCCTGGTGGAGATGCGCTCGGTGGTGGAGCTCGAAGTAGCGGAGGCGGACTGGCGCTTTGGGTTGTGGTCGGCCTAGAGTTCGTAGGCGGGTAGCTAGATCCGGTTGTGGTGAAAGGGGCAGGGCCGGTCGGGCTGCTGTTTGGTCGTGTGCATCGGAGTGGGAAGGAAGGCGAGGGCTTGTGGGCCGCTCGGTTGCTGGCGGAGATGATATGGAAGGTGGTGAATATAGGTGCAACGCGGAGCAAGGTGGGTGAGGCAGTGAGCGATGTGGAAGGGAGCATGCTCCGCTCGGCTGTGGTTGGAGAAACGAAGTGGTGGGGTCGACTGCGGATCTGGGCGGGTTGGGTTTGCTGCCTTGTAGGCGAAGAGTTCTAGCATGGAGGCAGGTAGAAACGAAAATAAGGAAGGGGAGATGCTTGCATTGCTGGGAAGAAGGGGAGAGGAAGAGATGGCCTCAGGCAAATGAGAGAGGGGAGAAGGATCCAACAAATGAAAAGAAAATACAGAATATGTTTATCATAATATTAAGTAAAATTTTGAAAAACGAAACAACCAAGGTATGAAAAAGTCACAAAATAATAAAATTATCATAATGCTTTTGAGTTAAACGATGAAGGTTGAATGGACAACGAAGTCAAAAGGTCACAAAACCAAAAGTCACGAAACCGGTACCGATACGGTTATCGTTTTCGCGGATTCCTCTACGAACCGGACTTCAAAATACAGAATCGAATATACCGCAGAGATCAGCACGATGAGACGGTCAAAACGGTATACAAATATCATTGGTTTGATTGAATTATAAAAATTCGAATTTTCTACTACGGAAAATGCAGCAAAAACGCTGAAAAATAAGATCGACGGAGCCAAAGATGTCCGAATTTGGAAAAACGACAAACTGACATCTTGCTCAGAAGATGGTTTAGAATTTTTCTATGTAAAAATATTTAGGTTTCAGAAACATTTTATTTTCATTTCTTTTTAACTGATTAAATTGAAGTGAATTTACGCGCGAAATAAACTTTCATATTTTCGGACGAAAATTTACCAGTTGCTATGTTTAACTAGACGTATTCCAAATATTAAATTTTTATTTCAAAATTTTATCGTTTAAAATTTCAACTAATTACGTTATTAAAACAGTTGAAATTTACGGGTCGTTACATATTTAATAGTTTATTATAATTAATTATGAATAATTAGTAAATTATAATTAATAATTTATACTCTAAAATCTCGTTCGTTGTAAAAAATTTAGCTAATAAAAGAAATAACCAGTTTATAGAAAACCAAGGAATTATTATAAAAACTTCATTGTAACGGTGGGCATGTAACCATTTTAATTAATGTAACTGACGTAAAAAACATTCACTGATTCGATTTATATGTCATAAACGATTAATTGATACTAACAGCTTGTTGACCAGTCTTAACTAATCAACTACGATTCTATAATTTTTACAAAATTATGGTTGGTAAAAATTGATTGTTTATTCAATAATATTTTTCGCTTTGTTAAATAATGCACATTTTCCTAATCGTATACTATAAAGCAAAATTTGGTGAATAATGTGAAAGTGAAGCTTTTTTTGTAATGTCTAAAATGTCAATTTTAGCAATTCAATATACAATGTTAGGACGTTATTGTCATTTGCCTTACTTCCCGCTGCATTTTCATTCTTTTTCTCACCATGTTTCACATGTATCTGTCACATAATTTTAGTCAAAATAAATTCTACTCTGGTCACTCCTCTTTTTCCCTCAATGTAGGCATAACGTCATCCACTACAATCGCTGCTTCTAAGTAATTAATGATATATACATAATAATTAACATTTAATAATTGATATTAAATTATAATTAAGAAGTAATAAGTAATAATCAATAGTTAATAATTAAGAAGTAATATTTAATAATTAATTTTAATAGTTAACAATTAATAATTACCATCAAATAATTAATAATTAATAATTAAGACTAATATTTGATAATTAATAATTAATTATTTATATTAATTATTTAGTAGTTAATATTTATTATAATTAATAATTATATTTAATATTTCCAATTTTTTTAAAACCTTATAAAATTTACAGACAAAAAATTTAAAAATTTCATAAAAATTAAAAATATTAAAATTAAAAATAAACTTAAAATTTTATAAAACATTCAAAATTTTAGGAAGTTCAAACTTGTTCAAATATTTTAAAATTTGGAAAATATTAACATTACATTGCAAATCTCAATGTTCTTCTAGGTCTGATTTTGCTCCATGATTACGGTAAGCTGAGTGTAACAAAACTACAAGGCTACATTGCAAAATGTATTGCAACTTGTATATGATACGAAGTATTACTTTCATATACATTTAGAGATGTGGAAATTATGTTGAAGGGCTTATATTTTCAGGGTAATAAGTTTTAAGGACAACACTTCTAAATAATTAGTTTTAAGGACAATTTACATGATAATGATAAATTTATTTATCTTTTTAAGTTATACAGAAAAATGATAAATCTTTTTATCATTATTTCTGTATAACTGAAAATGATAAATTCTTTTATCTTTTTCCTGTAAAATGTCCTTAAAACTAATTTTTTAAAGAAGGAATTAGACACAATGACAAACTTTGAAAAAAATTTAGGCTGAAGGACACAAAGTTTCATTTTTGGGCTGAAGGACAAACTTTGAAAGAAAATTAGGCTGAAGGAAAATGCTAAATATAGTTAGCATTTTGTACAGTGCAAACATTGTACAAAATGCTAATTATAACTAGCATTATATCCAGTTTTACATTGTACAAAATGCTAGTTGTATTAGCATTGTCCTTCAGCCTAATTATCTTTCAAAGTTTGTCCTTCAACCTAAAAATAAAACTTGTTGTCCTTCAGTCAAAAATTTTATGAAAATTTGTCCTTGTGCCTATTTTCCACTTTTTTAGAAATAGTGTCCTTCAAACTTATTATCTGTACAAATAAGCCCTTGAAGTTTACTTTGGCTCCAAACCCTCATTTTTTCCTCCAAACCCTCATTTTTTCCTCCAAACTAAAATTTTCTCTGTAAACAAAAATGTGAATGCGTTGTCTTCTTCTCCATTTCCTCCATAATTTTCTACAACCAAACCTTAATCCACGGTCAACAAATTTGAAGCCGCCGCCGCCATCTGCCCCTATCTATCTCAATTTCTTCGGTCGATAACAATCGTAGTTCTGCTCAATTTTGCTCAACCACAGATCCATCGCATTTCTTCCCTGTCATAGTTCCGCTTCAATTTCTTCTGATAATCACCGATTCCATTCGGCTGCAGATAAATTGCCAAAAACAGCCTCATCAATTTCTTTTTTGCTCTTGCCTTGCTGTTGTTCTTCCCAAAAACAGCCACGCCTAATTCTAGATTCAGATTCGCGTCAATCTCAGGTATTCATTCGCTTTTTTAACATATGGAAACTTTTAAAGATGTCTTTCTAGTTTTCTTCTTAATTAATTTTTGATCACAATCTATGTCATCGCAAGTAGTATTGAAAGTAATGTGAATATAAACATTTTGTTTTGTTCTCTTTCCTAAAGTTTGTGCTATATTGTCAAAATGAACAGAAATTGACATGTAATGTGAAATGTGGGTTCAATCATTGATATTTGTTTCCCTTAATTGGCAACTAATGTTTGCATTTTTCCTATGGTGTCTGAAGATTTCATTTGCTCAACAATCATACTATACTTACATTACTGCAAAAACCTCAAACTTTAACCTTCGATAACATACAATGTTAAATATTTTCAGACGTTGAGAAGTCGTAAAAGTTTGAATGCAAATGATGGTTTACATATGGGTTTTGATATCTTTTCCATTTTGTATCTCTGCTAATAATGCAAAGCTACAGTTTAGTTTTATATGGAAGTCATTTAAAAACGAAATGTGTGCACTACTCCATATACCCAGTACCTGCTCCTTGTATATGAATACATGTGTTTTATACAATTTTGTATATGAATACACGTGTTTCATATAATTTTCTTTCACATGCATTCATTGAATATAATAGAAATATTCTTTAATTGCAAGGGACAATATATAAGAGGCTGATTAGTTCGCCCCTGGTGGCTGTCTTTCTCCATCCCCTTGCAAGTTTAATCAATTGGTATCAATTATCAATTACTCTTAAGAATTATTACCAGTCTCTCAATTCCCATTCACTTGCAGATACTGGAATTACTTGCGGGAGCAAACATTTGTCCTAGAGTTGTACATTTCAACAGTTAACTGGCTTATGAAATGTGCACTATTCTCCGTGCATGTTTACTTATCTTGGGGTTTTGTTATGCCATAATCTATGACTACGTTACATGTTTTACCATCCATCATAGCACAATATAGTGATTATCCAGTGAATGAATTAGCCAACTTTCCTTATGGCAATCATACTGCCTACTTTGCTAGTATCGATAGTGTTGGGAAACAAACTTTTCTATATAATTCCACACTCTATTTATTTTGTAGGGTTGAGACTAGTAGGCTTATTGGCTGTATTACCCTTATAGAACTTCTTTCTATATGGAACTTGATTAAAGTTGATATTCATTTATGCAGCCTCTTATCTCCAGAAGGACCACCTCTCTCTCTCTCTCTTGATTCGTATAATTAGGGATTAGTAAGCAATTTTCCTTTCCAATATTACTTAAATTACTGTGCAACATTCTGTTTCCAATCATGATTTAAGCGTAATACATTTGCTAATTCTAAATGTAAACTTTGATAGGTCTTTGTTGCAATCTTGGTTGATAACTTTCTATACCCGATTTCTGATGTGTGGTCTCTTTTTACACAAACTATCAACCGGTCTGGTGTCAGATACACTCTGAAAGATGGAAAAATTAGAAAAGTACCCTGTTTGACCTACTGAATTCTAGTTGGGATGTGAGAGTGTTTGTAAGTTAGTTATATAACACATGGTTATATTACTCTTACAATTTATCTCTTATATATGTTTAATTGTTACTGACTGTTTAGTGTCAGATAATATGTGTTTAATTATGTACACATTTACATGTTTGCAGATTGATAGATCAAAGGAACCTGGAACAAAATATTCTGACCTTGCCAGAAAGTGCATATATGCAAAATGGCTTTCAACTGATATTTTGACCTTGCAACAAATGGTGCACCTCAAGATTTGGCAGGTGATAAATTTGTGTGCTAATATACAAATTTATGTCAATGAACATGTACATAGTTATGAATGTTAGTCTTAATTTTGGCTTGCTGAGTATTGTTGCTTAGTGTGTGTGCGCGCGCGCGCGCTCGCGCGTATGTGTAAACATGTCATGGCCTCTAACACAAAGACATTGGGCTTTATTCTTATGAAGGCTTTAATGGGCAAAAGTTGGACAAAATCAGAAGCTAGTAATGATGAAGATTTAGCTTGATTATTATATGTGTTACATTAAGTTTCTTAACATTTCTATTTGATATTCTTTTGTTATGTATGTTGAAGTTGTGCTATTGTGGACTTTGTGGAATTGACATGGATTTTGAATTTTGATATGAAGTGTTTCTTTGAAATTGATGTAAATATTGTTTGGAGTAATAAATCGTCAACTTATTTTGAATGGAAATAATTAGGATTTGTGTTGCTTATAGTTTGTGTCATTGAAATTTATGTATTAAAATTGTATTTACGATAATACTAACATGGAATGTTCATGTATCCTTTTTCTAAAAGTAAAAAATATACCGCAACGTTTAAAAAAGTTGTAAAAAGGTATAACACAACATATAAAAGATGTTGTAAAAAAAATTATCGCAACACTTAGAATATGTTAAGAAAAACTAAACTGCAACATGTAAAAACAGTTGTGATAAGGTTTATTACAACACTTTTTGCAACATCTAAAAAAGGAATACGTCGACTCTATTACAATTTAGCGTAATACTACATTTGCAAAAACATTGCGAAAGGCATATTATAATGTTTTTTTATGCTGTAATAGGGTATATTTGTGGTATTGTTTCTTATTAGTTTCGGGAACTGAAGTTTAAGGACAATGCTGAAAATGATGAGACTGGTGACAAATGATACTTGTAATCTCAAGCTACTGCACAAATGTTGGTGAATGAACCTTTTTATCGAATTGTGAAATACACATGTATTCCTAACTTATTTTCATGGAATTTATTTGTAGCCTAAAGCCTTAATGCCTAATCAAATTGTTGATTTCATTGTATTTAATTGATTTTTAAAAATAGTAAAATATGATCTTTGCAAAGTTGATGACAATTTTGCAGAATCAAATAATGCTGTATAATTTATATTATGACTATATCGAAGTGATAAGCCATAAACAAATTTATTTACACTTATTTTATGTTTTTTTCCAGTATTGGAACAAACAAATTACTGGGTATGGAGGGTTGACTCAACTTGTGGCGGTCTGAATAATTTAGGAAGAGGATGTCACATAAGGTGATTGATGACATTAAAGATGTACTAAGGAGCCATATGAGACATTGAGTAGACAACTAGGGCTTACATATGACCATGTATGTTTAGAAGCACTCCTACTATTTTATAACTTACTGATTGAGGTTTTCAATTATTTTGATTTTAAACTAAAATTAAAGAGAGAAACAACATGAATTTTTTTATTTGGTTGAATATCCCTCTTGTGGAAAAAGTAAAATTTATATTAAATTGGGGTGTGTGGAAAAACACCAACCACGCAAAGGAGGTACTGTCTGGATCTTATGAAATCGATAAGTTGTATAAAAATTAATTATGTTTTATAAAAATTTAACCAAGTTGACTTTTTTATAAGAATAAACCGAGTTAACAAAAATTAACTAACTTTTACAAAAAATATCCATGAATCAAGCAAGATTTCTAAAAGTTAAACACGTTTATAAAATTAAGCATGTTTATAAAAAATAACTAAGTTTTTCATATTTTTAACTGAGTTAACAAAGCTTTATAAATAAATAACTAAGTTTATAAAAATAACCGAGATGTATAAAAATTTAACTAAGTTGACGGGGAGTTTATAAAATTTAACTAAGTTAACCAATTTTTGAAAAATTAATAAAGCTAACCAAGTTTTTTTAAAATTAAATAATTTTCTAAAAGTTAACTGAGTTTTATATAAATTTATAAAAATTGACTAAGTTATATGATAATTTAACTAAGCTAACCAAGATTTACAAAAATTAAATAAATTTCTAAATATTAACAAAATTTTATAAAAATCAAATAAATTTATAAAAATTAACTAAGTTTTATAAAATGTAACTCTTAACTAAGTTTTATAAAAATTTACCTAATTTACTAAATATAACTAATTTTTATAAAAGTTAACCAAGTTTTATAAAAAATAACTAAGTTTATAAATATAACTAAGTTAATAAAATTTAACTAATTTTATAAAAGTTAACCCGGTTTTATAAACATTTAACTAAATTAACTAAGTTTGTAAAATTTGACCCAGCTTTATAAAAATTAACCGAGTTTTATAATAATTAAATAAGTTTACAAAAATTAAGTATGTTTTATAAAAAATTAACTAAATTAACTAAAATAATTTATTAAGTTTTAAAAATATTTAGTTAAGTTAACTAAGTTTCTAAACCAGGTTTTATCAAAATAAACTATGTTTTATAAAAATTAAATAAGCTCCTAAAAATTAATAATATTAGTAATAATAAATAATAATAGTAATTTAAAATTAAATAAGTTCGTAAAAATCATATATTGTTGTTTAAAAGTCTCATTTTATCTACGCTTTTGTCATGAAACATGCCTATAGGGCTAACTGTTGAACCTTTCCTTTATAGGTAATTAGACATTTGTTGCAAGCAAGTAGAAAAAGGCAATTGGAAGTAATATCGAGTGTAGTATGCATCATTTGGATCTGAATACTTCCATGTATTGTTTTGGTCAAAATGCTTGCACATATTATTTCTTTTTGGTTGCTAGCATTTGTAAGCTTCATACTTTGTTATGAAATACCATGGACATATATTGTGTTTTTATGTAATTTTATCTGATTACATATACTGTATTGGTTATCAAATGTGATCTTAATGATATTTTAATTTGGTAATATATATGCATTGAAATGCCTTGAAGCAGTGCAGAAAATGTGATGTAATAATATGCCAGCATTTTAAAAATGCTATAACTGTTAATGATAGTGTTTTTAGTGACATTTAATAGTGTTTAAAAAACGATACCATTATCAACTTTTAATAGCATTTTGAAAACCCTATATTTAGGGGTTTTAGATGGCGTTTTATTTTCGTTGTATAATATCGCACTTTTAATAATATGGCCTTTTAAGCGTTTATAAAAATGCTATTAAACTCATTTATAGCATTTTAAAAACGCTATTAAATGTACTTATTGATAGCCTTTATGGCTTTGCTAACCGCAAGTCCCTGACTTATAATAACATGTTGATACATTGCGTTCTTATAAATGTTAGTAAAGCTTTAGTAGTGTTTTTCAAATCCTATTCAAAGTCCATATTGTTGTGGTGAAATTATACATTTAAAAAGACTTTTCATTGTAAAAATTGAATTTCGTGTTTTCTTTCGGTTTTTGTCTAGTGGTCTAGGATAACCGGTATAGTATACAAAACATGCAGTATCGTTCTGTCAATGATTGGAAGAAATTGAAAATGTCTTGGCTGGTAGGGAAATTTTCCATTTTCACCCATATTAAATTAATCAACTGGCTAATGACAAGGGAATTGATTGATTTATGTTTCAAATTAATTCCTTTCCGTGCAACTAATTTTCTACCCATTTTTTAATGCAACAAAAGAGACAATTGATATATTTTCAACATATATTTGGGTCACGATTACAAGGTATATGCATTACTGTGACTTGTGACTACATTCGATTACTTAGCATAGTATAAAAGAGCATATAAATATGGCTTAATAAGCTTCGCAAGTGGCCATCTAATTAATTCTTTCCTTGATTGTAGTAACGTATTTAATAACTGATTTGATAGCTTCTTCATATGTGCCAATAGAAGTAACCTTTTGGCAATTCAATGAAGTATATTATATTTTGAACATGAATGAACATCTTCATCCTATTTCATTTTAGATCCTTCACTCAAATGCTACCTTAATTATCTAGCTTATCTAGATAACAACGGTTTTATAATCACAAATTATCACAGAAATTATTACCATAATTTTCTTAAACACAATGACTATAATGCCACAATATTAACACGAGTGTATTTCAAGTTTACATAAACAAAAATACTGTTCTTTTTATACTTTTTGATGAAACTGTAATTATGTATTTGTTAAATACATATGATCTATGAAGACCAAACCACAAACAAAAAATAATCTTGCACTTCTCAATTAGTACAAAAACTGTTCAAACATAACTCGATTGTCCTTGGTATCCACCCTTTGTATCATGTCTCTTTCTTCTAAACGAATTCTCTTGTTAGGTGGAACTTTCGAAGAATATATATGTTGTAATTTCTTGTGTGCTCTAAGCTCCTTTGCAATCTACGTCTCCACACCGTTATCACAAAACAATGTCATTGGATTCTCCATGTCGGGAACCACTCCTAGCTCACTAAAAAACTTTCACATCCAGACCGGTTCCTTAGCTGCTTCATTGAAGGGTAGAATCAACTATTGCTTCCTATTTGAAACTTTTCCAGTCGAAAGCTTTACCTTTAATTGTAAAGACTTAACCAGACACTAGTTTATTATCATCGATACTACTCTGAAAGCTAGAGTCAATATACCCCTTTATAAGGAGGTCTACCTTACCATATATTAGGAATAAGTTCTTAGTATTTCTCATATGCTTTAGTATACGTTTTACAACTATCAATTACTTTCTTCAGGATTAGACTGATATTACTTACGCATCCTAATGCATATGTCATGTCTGGTCTATTACATAGCATAACATACATTTTTCAACTGACTGCCAAAGCATATAGGGACAGGACTCTACCGATCCATCAGTGGGCCTAACCAATCCACTGGTAGGGACCTGTTCTAGGTGCTGAAGCCTGGGCAAGGAGCAATTTTCAGGTAGTCTCTTCCCCATTTTGGACACGGGTCTATAAAAAATAGTAATCTATGTTTTTTGTATAATGATAATATACATACATACATACATACATACATACATACAAATATATAAATATATTATAATGTGTTTGTTGTAGTAATAGTATAGTATCACATAAATAAACAAAAAAATAAATATTTTGTTCAATAAAATTTTAATGGCACATAGAATTACAACACGAGCTTCCATAATATTTAATAAAATATTTTTATACAAGATTTTATACTCCTTCATATACATCAATTGGCACTCTCTCACTCATAACAATTTTAATACAATTGTCACTCTACATGTTTTATTCGCTTACTCAAATATACTTTAGCATCTTCTCGTATGTTTATATCTTCTTTCTTCCGCTCTTGTCTAGACAGAAATCTACTTTACCATACAAACAATGAAGCAGCAAAAAGGAATAATTGACACTGCAAGAATAAAATTATATTTGAACTCTATATTGCCTCAGTTTATTGGTTTTGTTTTCATATTTTAAACGAATGCTAAAAATAAACACAGACCCGTGCGAAAGGTATACACAAAGACCAGTAAGACATGTTCATGTATGACAGAAATTCGAATCAATAATGCACACGAGTTACTTAACACATGCATAGTGTATCACTGTGCATGCCTTAAGGCCGAGTAATTCAAAATAAACAATGCACGTTAAAATCAAGCTTACAATTACAAACCAGCAAGGTCAAACCCAAAATATTTAGGCTCAACAAGTGCACAAGCAAAAAACAAATCAAAATGCACAAGTAGGTTCGGAAAATGTACACATGTGTGCATAAACTAAAAAGGAATGCACAAGAAAGGACAAAGTACAAGTACAAAAATGGATGCACATATGCACAACCAAAGCAAGAAAACAAAATTAGATTTAAAAAGAAAGATATTGTAAGTGTACAGGCAAAACAAAAGATCAGCTCTAAGTGCAAGTGTACGGCAAAACAAGCAGATCGGAAATATCAAAAAAGGAAAGCATCATAGGTTAAAGTATGCAAGACCAGAACCAGATACATGCACAATGCACAACTTCAAGTACATAAGTCGAGCTCACAAGTAAGCAAATAGGCAAGCACATAAGGCAAGCTCATAGGCAAGTAGAAAAGGGAGGCACACAAATTGGTTTAGTCAAGAACCTTGCACAATGCTCCTAAGGATATTTTTAGGCACGCAAGATGACCAACACAGCAAGCAAACAAGGCAGCAAGGTAGTGCATATAGTGTGGTTTAGAAATACACAGTAAGGGAGCATAAATGTGCACAACTCAAAAGTATACAACAAATTACACACACTAGCAATATAAGCATATAGGCAAGCACAAACACCATAAGAAGCATACAAATGCAAGTTTATACATACCAGACCAGCAAAGTCAATCATAAATTAGTGCACAAACTAAAAGAATGCAGAATATAAGGACTCAAGCAAAGAGATAACATGACACAACAATGCACGCGCACACATGCATACACACACACACACACTCACACATGTGTGTATACATACATCACACATGTATATATGTACACAAAAGAGTTCCTAAAGTCAAACAAGCCGACAAATTCAAGGATAAAGCAAGTTGAACATGTCAACAATGTCAGACTGAGATAGCCAATTACGTCAATAATGAACAAGTCACTATTGTTAGGCCGAAGCCATCACATCTCAGAATGAACAAGTCAATAATCTCAAGCCGAAGACAACATAAGAGATCAATCAAAATTCATGTGCCATAAAAATAAAAAAGAAAGAGCAAAAATTAGGGGTTGGAATATTCAAACAAATTATTTTGTACAAAAATCTAGGAAGATTTTTCTCAAATCAACCACTATTAAAACCAATTCATCATCTACAATTGATTCAAGTCGAGAAGGAGCAAATATTCTCAATATTCAGAAAATCAAAACCATACCCGATTAATCAATCGCACGAGTTCCTAACCAAGGAATCAACCGCATTCATAAATCACCATGTAATCGAAGATGGCAACTGAAAGAGGAGTAAAGGTAAGATTATAGCAATGAATTTGCAAAGCAATGGCTTCCAAAAGGTGGAACCCTAAATGAAGAATAAACAAAGAAAAGGACGGCCTGAAAACCATAAAAAGAAGAAATGTTTATTTATTTTGGGTCGATTTGTTGTAGATTAAGGTTTTAACCATTTTATTTAGTTATTGTATTTTACCTTTTTAAATTAAATTTAACCTTTTAATTAGGATTGAACTATAGGGGGGTAGTTAGAGCAATTCTCAACCTGGGGATAGAGTTGAGGCAAGGTTTCTAGGCATAGGGTTAGAACAATCAAGTTAGCAATAGTCGCGAGTTTATATGGATTTTGTAAGCGGTCAATTGTGTGATCTTAGTAGAAATCTTGGGGACAGAGGTAGGCTAGGTTTGCCAAAGGCAAGGTAAATTTGTGCATTGCTTTAATTTTTTCATATACTATACTATTATTTGTGCTACGATTTTTTATTGTTCTGTGAATCTATAATAAACCCTTTTCACCCACCCTCTAGGTTTAATACAATCCCATAGAGTCAATGTGGGACTTCGACATGACTTTGGGAGGACTTTAGGCTGCTTAGGAAAGTCAAATACAAGGTAAAGCCTGCAATTCAGATGCAAGTGTTAAGTGTTAGACATGGGCGGAGGTTCAAGCCCTCCTTCCAGCGCCATAAATGTTAGACCAAAAATTGGTATAACATCCATGATGCCAATTGTGGTAAATTAATACTTGACTTGAATGTAGATTATGGCACGATTAAGCATGTCTTAATTAATGTCAATTTAATGGTATTACCAAGGGCCAATTCACCACTTGAGGCTTGGTACAAAAAGGAATCATTAAGGATAGATTAGTGATGCCAATAGGCCGTTGAGGAAGAGTATATGAAAATCCATATATGTTCTTTGATCATTATGCTTGAGACCCTTTAAGGTCATTTAGAGTTTTCATATTAAAGAGTCCCTATGGGCTTTTAGGAAAGGTGTTCCAAAAAGGCCTATGTCATGTCATATGTTCAAAGATATAGAAGATAAGTAATAAATTTGTGCAATAGTCTATTAGGCTCGATAATGGACTATGTAATTCGTTCTTATGTTCGAAGTCCAATGTCCATATAATTATATAAATATATTTTTGTGTGTGTGTATATGCGTGTGTGTGTTCTTCATAGTTCAAAGCTTCTCGAAATAGTCTATGTCGAGTTTTGATCTTGATGAATTCGTACATACTGCAAGTCCATATTAATAATGTTCGAAAAGGGATAGTCGAAGTTAACTGTGAAGGAACTGGCCAGCCCGCAGCGGAAGAAATGAGTGAATTTTAAAAAATTTAGCCATTTTGGATCTTTAATGGGCCTATGAAGTCTAAACATGTTTAAAAAATTTCTAAGTTTTCTTTTAAATAAAATCTGTATTTTATTTAGTTTTAGAAATAAAGTTTAAAATTTAATTTAATGTGTACGTAAATTAGAGTATATCAAATATACTCTTAAGTACATATTTGTGTGTAAGGCAACTTATTAAATTTATTTAGAGAAGTAAACTTTTTATTTTTTATCTCTTAAGTTATTGAATTAATGAGGGGGCATAAATTTATTTAGAGAAGGAAACTTTTCATTTCCTTCTCTTAATTTATTTAATTAATGAAGGACAAATTATTTATATGGAGGGAGAAACCTTTCATTTACCTCTCTTTAATTAAATTGATTAATTACATGAATGTCATTAATTAGCAACATATATATATACAATATAATATAATATAATATGGCATGAATGTGAGTATAAACCAATATATATATATATATTATAGTGTAAATTCTGTAAGAGCAACATATGGTAGGTGCTATTAATTGATGACAATGTTAGACATATAACTAGAAATAAATGGATAGTTAAACACATAAAGGAAATATGGGAAATAGATAAAGAGTAACAAAGATGATTGATTTAATTTCCCATTTGATAAACTTAATTAATGCAACATATAAATGATAATCAATTGACATCATGATATAAGGATATAAACAGTCAACAACAAAAGTATGTATGTATTATTAACTAATTATGTGTGTGTATATGTTTATATATGTATTGTTTGATGAATTCTCCAAATATAATAAATTAATACAGCCAAGTCAACTATTATCCATTCAAGATTTATTACCAAACATGTAGTGATCTGATTTAGCAAATCAATTTGAAAATAGATCTTAATCAATAAGTCCAATGTAACCAATATGTATATGTTAATAATTTAATGTAGAATCAGACATAAATATTTATTATAAAAAAATTTGTCCAAAAGATATTTTGTATAATAATAATATATGTTGATTCATGTTTATTTATACATAAATACAGTGTACACATGTGCATGTATACATAAATATATATAGATAAATTAAAAAATATTTATATATTTATTATTAATGAATCCTATAAAATTAATAAATCAACCCAACCAAATCCATTATAATCAATTTAAGATTTATTACCAAACACGTAGTAATCTAATTTAGTAAAACAGTCTAAGAACATATCTTAATAAACAAATCAAGGTATGATTTATATGTATATGTTAATAAAAAAATTCTTAAAACCTTTTAAAATATTTCAAAATTATTTTAAGATACACATACATACATACATACATACATATATATATATACACACACACATACACATTTATGTATGTGTATGAATCTTAAAGTAGAAAAAAAATGTAATCAATGTAAACTATTGTTAACAATTAAATAAAATAAAGTTAATTAGATTAACAAGTTAATTGCTAGATCTATATTTTGATCAAAATTAATAGAAATTAACATAGAAAATCATGAATAAAAGTTATCAATTTCAAATGAAAACCAATTCTAATGATAACAAGTTATACTACTTTAAGGTCCATAATTGTATGCTTATAAGGGACAACAAATGCATATATAAATTTTTTAAAATGAATTAACTACTAGATCTATAATATCATGGAATAAATAAATAACTAATAGAATTTACCTTGTTTGATTTTGCCTATGATTCGTACCTTAAATGATAAACGCTTCTAGATCCGATTGAATAACCTCCATAAATTGCAACAATCCAAAGCACCACTTTTGAATTTATTTTATTTGATTTGTTTTGATTTTGTTTTCGAAATTCTTGTGGCTTAGAAGCCATGAAATTTCGGCCAAGAAGGTAGAAAAATGAAGATGGAGGCTAGGGTTTAAAGGAGAGTGATTAAGAGAGGCCAATGAATGGAAGATAACATATTTATAGAGGGATTATTCCCTAACCTCCTCCCTTCATTTTCTAGAATCAACCATTGGGTTTTAAGCCTCTTTTTCTTATGCCTTCTACGAATAAGGTTATATGGGGTCTCAAAATATTCTCAGACACATTTAGTAATTAATCTATTTAAATCCAATTTAAATATTTTATCAATATCATATACTGATACATACATACATAACTTTTATGCATGTACTTTATTAAATACTAATGGATTCAAATAAATAAATAAATAAAAATATAATAATTAATATTTCATAAATATTAATTAATTTATAACGGTTATCAATTAATTAAATCATGTGGTTTTCGAAGCATTCATCATCATGGTTGAACGACTCAAAGGTGTAAATTCAGTCAGCGATTAATATCGAACTATTCGAATATTAACGTTCACATGTCACTTAGCAGGTTGTGTGACATTTTGGTCGAATTTATCACTTACATGTCACATCCAATTTTACTTATTATAAGCGGTGCCTAATAGTGACAATTATTTATACCAATTCTCTTCGTCAAAACTATATCGCTTTGGATTTATGGAATTTGGTAATGGTTAAAATTTCAATGTCATCCACATTCAACTTTATAGTCCAAACACAAAGTCCTTGGTTCAATAACAACAATTATTATTAACCAAAATGCTCTGTCCAAAGACTTTGACTTTGAGTTAACTTGAGTTGACCATGATACTAACCCCGTATAACTGAGGAGACGAATTCTCTCTTTAATAGTGCTTCAGTTCCGATACTTCCACTCGACCCAACTATATGCACTCGATGGAACGTCATGCCATGATTTGACTTTAATCAAAGCGGAGCTTTCATATTGAAGATCCACAATATTCTCAAGTCGAGAGAACTGTGTAAATCAGTCACATCGATTTTTTTGTTTGACCTTAGTTATATTAACCAACAGAAAACTATCGAGTAAGTCGTTCCATAGTTATCCAATAACTATCAGTATGTAATCTCTAGGTGCCTCCAGTAGTCATGGGTAATACACTGTCCAACATTTGAAGAGCGTCACATACTCTAGTCTCAACGGATACACCGATATCCAGACTTGTTGCATTTTGGCTAGGAACATTTAAAATGGTATATTTGTTCTATTGTGATAAATTACTCACGGTTACAACACTTTGTAACCATTACAAAATATACCATTTATGGATTTTCTATTAAATATACTTTTAATTAAACTAATTAATTAATATAATCACATTATATCAAGTATATAACAGAAAGAAACACCTTTATTGTGAACAAGATTGTTCAACGAGTTAGATATATGTAACAAATTACATAATTTCCCCTAGGGCATACCCCTAACTCTATCTATCTCTCACTTGCACTTGGGGATCAATTATGGAATCTTATTCCAACTTCTCCAATCGGTTTCTCAAAACCAGCTGAGTCAGTCCCTTTATGGATGGGTATGCTATTATGTTTCAATTATCTACTTTGTCAATCAACTCTCTTCGACGGTGATATACTGCTTTATCACGTGGAACAATTCGGAGTATGTCTCTCGAACTCTAGTGAGCTCTAAGTTCTATTACGAACCATATCTTAACATTGTTATCATATAACAATGTTATGAGATTCTCAACATTTGGAATCGGTTCAGTTATAAATTTGTGCACTTATATTTTTGTATACATTATTTTTATTGCGGCAATATTCAAGGCGATGTACTTATCCTTTTCATTGAATCAGCCACGGCTTTTCATTTGGAACATTTCCAACTTAAAGATTCTTAATTAGAATTTATTATTGACATGCTATACTCAATATCACTTATGAAGTTTGATTCCGAACACTCCCTAATAAGGAGTTTTTGTTTCTATAAACAATTCTCTCGTATTTCATAAATGCACGATAACACTTCAAACAATCATTTAGTGATATCAATTTGGATTTGATATTTGCTTCATGTACCAAATAAATAAACAAATCACTTTATCGTAGACAACATAACATGTATGATAATTCCTATTGCCAATGCATAAGGAACTAATCTCACATGTTCTGTATTAAACAATTTTAATAAGGTGTCTTTACATATCGATTTGGAATATTCCTATTATCTTTTATACTTACTATAAAATTCATCATTTATTAATCCAATGTTGAGTATTAAACCAACTAAGGAAAATTTGAACACAAGTACATCCTTAAAATCAACAACGTGTTGTTTACTTATAGTTTAGAAATATCAATGTACCTTTTAACGTTCATTCTTATGAACACACGCTTCCTCTGCACTTTGATTGAAAATCAAACTATTTGATATTTCTATCAAAATACTTATTCAATCTTAATGCTTATAAAATAATACTTTCGTATTAGTTCTAGGATCATATCCAAAGACTCACAAACTCAATATCGCTCCCACTGACTTTGAGACATTTTTGATTACTATGTGAAAACAGCTTACTCTAAATCGTTATTTAGAATTTTTTGTTTCAATACATATGTAACAAAACGCTAGGACTTATCAAGTGATAATTTTGTGAGTAAATCCGAATTGACTTGAACATGTTGAATATCGAATCTATTACGCTAATTTCAACAATTGAAATTTGTTATCAACATTGCTCATTTAATTCCAACTGCATTAGTCTTACCCATAAAGACACAGTCGAGGTCGATGGATCATATCCCTTCAGTTACGAACACCAAAATCTATATTTTGATAGCGTACTTCGAATTCTTTCGGATTTGTGCATCATACCATATAGGGTCAACACTCTCAACGGTTAATTAAACAATCTAGGGTTATATATTTTCGACATTAATAAGAAACTCATAGTTTCTCTTCGATGTGCGAGAATACTTATTAGACATTCTAATGCTATGTGTTCGTTTAGGTTAGTTAATTTCATTTCATCTCATATAATCAGTTCTATCCATGGATCGTCTCCAATTCTATTTTACTACCAATAATTCCTTAAAGAAATTTCTTCACAATGAAGTTGGTATATCTTGAAACAGCAATTGTTTCTCAGTGCAATAGAATAGGTATTTATAAACATTTTATGACTTTTTTTATTTATAAAACTGATTTGGTTTTAGTTTACAAAAATTATGTTCGAAACATAAATATGTCATCCAACGACAGTCTTTTCAAAATCATTTTGGGGAGATTCATACAAGATCCCTCATGAACAATTATTATGTGCAATCTTTCGACTCGCACAACCTGACAATTCCTTGGCCTAGGATATGTTGGAGTTTCTTATAAACCCTTATCTTGTAAAATTTTATAAACTGTTATTCAGATGAAATAATATTAACTTTGTGTACTACCTTTAAGTACATTACTTTACAAAAAGAAACTAACTCAACTTCACTGACAATTAATAGTACATTGTCCAACAAAGTTCGATTACTCAATATCGATGCATCATTATGTATCACATGGAGGAGTAATTTTGAGATTGAATCTTTATTCGTTTTAGGTACGTTCGGAACATTTTCCAATATACTCATTCATTCGATCAAATCAAATCATTTCTATCGCATGTTATTTTATTTACTTCTGTTTTATATTCTATAAGTTTACCATAGACATACTACATGTGTATCAAATACACATGTCATGTCAACGATAACTCATCGGTGAGTATGATGAAGTACATGGATTTGTTTTGGTATTTATAGAATTACGATTGCATACATCTATATATATCAATCCGAAGAGTTCATCAACTCTTATGATACTCCCACTAAATGGGTGTTGGAACTAGACCAGCCCGCGGCGGAAGAAATGGGTGAATTTCAAAAATTTTACCATTTTGAATCTTTAATGAGCCTACGAAGTCTAAATGTATATTAGATCCAATCTAATAAAACATTAGATAAAGTCTTATTTTATTTAAAGTTAGTTAAAAGGAAGTTTAAAATTAATTTAGTTTAAATGTGTAGTGTATCAAATACACTCAACAATTATTTATAAGAGCATGTAATCAATTGAGAGTATAATAAACATTAAATGAAGAGAGAAATCTTCCATTTTCTCTCTTTCTAATTAAATTGATTGGGTCATTAAATGATATTAATTGGCAATTTATTCATGGCATAAAATGTAACTATTGTTCAAATGTACATTATTGTAAATTATGTAAGTGCAACAAATCAGACAGTGTATAAAGATGATATTTCCTACATATGTATCTTTATTGTCCATAATATTATTTAAAATACATATACATACATATATTTACATTTATATACAATATACATATACATATAAATGAGATAAAATTAAGTGTCACTTTTATAACACCAAAAGGTCAGCAATTTTGAACCTAGTTTAAAACTGAAAGTTTTTAAGATTAAAAATTATGATTTTACATAAAAGTCCATCACATAAATTCAATTTAAATTATATATATGTATGTATGTATGTATGTATACACACGCACATAAATTTGTGTGTGTATATATACACATAAAAAATTCACCGTAAATAATGTTTTAAACTTAATAATACATCTTTATGTTAAAATTTATAATTTAGTATATGTTCCAATATAAAATAACAAGTAAAGCCTAACTTTAATTTTAAAAGGAAATCCAAGGGTTTATGATATTTTGCAATAAAGTCCAATTATGTTCATAAAGAAAAGATTTTTTTATATATAATTTTAAACAGAAGTATGCAAAAACAAAAAGATTGAATTTGAAATATTGAACACAAAACATACATGCAAACATAAATAAATTACATATGTTTTGTATTTGAATCAATAATAGAAATATTTCATTAATTAAGACTTAGATATTAATCAAAAAGTGTTTTTATTTTTAAATAACAAACTTGAAACAACAGCAAAATAGATAGGACAAATCAGACACATATGTATATATTGTAAAGGTTTCAGATCTAAACAATTAAGATATATGAAAAATAATTAAATATGGGATCATATAATGTAGATCTAATAATGACAACATGAATTGGCAAACAATCAAAAAATATCTTAGAACAGATTCAAATTAAAATAACATGGTGAACATATATATTTAATTAGGATGGAGTAAGATCAATCTATTTGATCAAATAAACAAATACACAGATGAGATGAAATAGCAGATGGATCTAAATTACATAAACAAGTTGAATGATGAATATATAAAATTAGAATAATCACCTTGAGATGTTGCCAAGAAATGCACCTTGAATGATGAATCAAATGCTCTTAGATTCCACAAATCAATCTCTGAATTATGCAAGAATTAAGATATTAGAACCACATTTTGTTATTAATTTTATTTGATAATTTATTTTGGAAATATGGAGGTTAGGAAGCCATGAAAATTTGAAATTCCCCGATAGAAGAGCAAGAGGGATGATAATGACAGAAAAATAGACCAATCGTATAAAAAAATAAAGGGAGATGTGTTTTAAAGGAATGTTAATCAGATCCTCTCTCTCTTCTACATGCATGGTTAGCCATAGATGGTGCCACATGGGCCCTCAAAAATTTCCAAAATCTCATTAGCATCAATCCCATTTAAATCCAATTTAAATGTGCGGGCGTTTATAACTTTTATATACGCACACCATTAAATGCTAATGTTATTCAAATAAATTAAAATAAAATTTTAATAATTAATATTTCACAAATATTAATTAATTTAATTTATTTAAAGCCCCCTTTTTAGTATTTATCATGTTTAAATCAAATTTAAACACTCTAAAGGTATTACATATATATCAGTATGCGCGTTTATAACTCATATATATACGCACTTTACTAAATACTAAGGGAATTAAAACAAATTAAATAAAAATTTAGTAATTAATATTTCATAAATATTAATTAATTTAATTAATTTACAGCAATTATAAATTAACTAAATCATGTGGTTCATTTAGAGCATTCATCATTTCGGTTGTGCGACTCAAAGGTGTAAATTCAGTCGGCAATTAATATCGAACTATTCGAATATTAACGTTCACACATCACTTAGCAGGTGGTGTGACATTTTGGCTGAATTTATTGCTTACACATCTTTTAATAAAATCTAATTTTACTTATTACAAGCAGTACATGATAGTGACAATTATTTACACCAATTCTTTTCGTCAAAACTGTATCACTTTGGATTTATGGAATTTGATAATGGTCAAAATTCCAATATCATTTACATTCAACTTTACAATCCAAACACAAGATCATCAGTTCAATAATAACAATTATTATTAACCGAGCTGCTCTGGCCAGAGACTTTGACTTTGAGTTGACTTCAGTTGACCATGATACTAACCTCATATAACCGAGGAAACAAATCCTCTCTTGAATAGTGTTTCATTTCCAATGCTTTCACTCGACCCAACTATAGTCGTTCGATGGACATCGTGCCATGATTTAACTATAATCAAAGTGGAGCTTCCACATTGAAGGTCAACAGTATCCTTAAGCCAAGAGAACTGTGTAAATTAGTCACATCGATATTTTCTGTTTAACCTTAGTTATATTAACCAACATAAAACTATCAAGTGAGTCGTTCCATAATTATCCAATAACTATCGATACGTAACCCTTAGGTGCCCCTAGCAGTCATGAGTAATACATTGCCCAAAATTTGGAGGCCTTTACGTACTCTAATCTCAACGAATACATCGATATCCAATCTCGATGCATCTTGACTAGGAACATTTAAAATGGTATATTTAATTTTATTGTGATAAATTACTCACGGTTACAACACTTTGCAACTACTATCACAAAAACTTACCATTTATGGATTTTCTATTAAATATATTTTAATTAAACATTTAATAATTTATAACACATTATAACGAATATATAATAGAAAGAAGAAACACCTTTATTTCGAACGAGAATTGATTTCTTACAATAAACTACAGAATTTCCCATAGGGCATACCCCTAACTCTATCAATCTCCCACTTGCACTTGGGGCCAATTATGGAATCTCAATCCCATCCCTTCAATCAGTTTCTCGAGAACTGACCGAGATAGGCCTTTGGTGAATGGATATGCTATGTTGTCCTTGGTATCTACCCTTTGAATCACAACTTCTTTCTTCTCAACGAATTCTCTAATTAGGTGGAACTTTCGAAGAAAGTGTCGTGACTTCTTGTGTACTCTTGGTTCTTTTGCGATTTGTATCACCGCATTATTGTCACAAAACAATGTCATAGGATTCCTGGTATTGGGAATCACTCCGAGCTCACTCAAAAACTTGCGCATCTAAACTACCTCTTTTGTTGCTTCATTAAGGGCGATGTACCCGGCCTCCATCGTGGAATCGACAACTGTTTCTTGCTTGAAACTTTTCCAGCTAACAGCTCCACCATTCAGTGTAAATACATAGCCAGCCATTGACTTACTATCATCTATATCGCTTTGAAAGCTTGAATCAGTATATCCCTTCATAAGAAGGTCTCCATTTTCATATATGAGGAATAAGTCCTTAGTATTTCTCAAATACTTAAGTATACCTTTTACAGCTGTCCAATATTTTTCTCCGAGATTAGACTGGTATCGACTTATACATCCTAATGCATATGCCACATCCAGTCTACTTCACAACATAACATACATTATAGATCCTATGGCTGAAGCATAGGGAATCCTCTTCATACGCTCTTTCTCCTCATCGGTATGTGGAGCATCCTTTTTAGAAAGGACGATTCTAGACTGCATTGGAACACTTCCACACTTGGAATTCTCTATACTAAACCTTTTTAATATAGCGTCTATGTATAGGGATTGAGACAATCCCAACAGCTTCTTAGATCTATCTCTATGGATCTTTATACCAAGCATATCAGCTGCTTCTCCCAAATCCTTCATGGAGAAGTTTTTGGAAAGCCAAGCTTTCGTTGATTGCAATAATGAAGTGTCATTGTCAATCAATAATAGATCATCGACATAGAGTACTAAGAAAACAATAGCATTGCCCTATTCCTTTCTGTATATGCACGCTTCCTCTATGTTTAGATAAAAATCAAACTGTTTGATTACTTTATCAAAACACTTGTTCCAACTCCTTGAAGCTTGTTTGAGTCCATAATTGGACTTTAACAACTTGCAAGCTTTGCCTTCACCCCCGTTGACCACAAAAACCTCTGGCTGCGACATATAAACGGTTTCTTCTAAATCACCATTTATAAAAGTCTTCTTTACATCTGTTTTCCATATTTCATAGTCATAGAATGCAGCAATGGCTAGCATAATCCGAATTGATATAAGCATAGATACGAGTGAAAAGGTTTTGTTATAATCAACACCTTGAATTTGACGAAATCCTTTCGCAACTAGTCTTGCCTTATAAGTCTCCACTTCCCTGTCTGCATTTATTTTTTTTCTTAAAAATCCATTTGCAGCCGATGGGTTTTATCCCTTCGGGTATGTCTGACAAAGTCCAAACTTTGTTTTCGTACATGGAGTCCATTTCGGATTTCATAGCTTCAAGCTAGAGTGCAGAGTTTTTACTCTACACTGCTTGTTGGAAAGTCAGAGGAGTGTCATCATCTAAGACATAGTCCTCCTTTTCGCCATCCACAAGAAAACCGTAGTATCTCTTTGGTTCGTGAGATTCCCTACTAGACCTTCTAATAGGTTGCGTGTTTTCGTATACGGGTGAACTAGTTTCTCCCACTGTTTCGGCTTGAGTGTTAGTTTCTCTGATCTCATCCAAGCCTACAACTTTGCTATTAATTTCTTTTAACAGAAATTCCTTTTCTAAAAAGACAGCATGTCGAGAAATGATGACCTTTCGTTCCTCGGTATTGTAGAATATATATCCCATCGAGTTTTTGGGATATCCTATAAACTTACATAGTACCAATCTTGCCTCTAGTTTATTCGGACCAACATTCTTAACGTATACCAGACAACCCCATACTTTCAAATATTTGAGTTGAGGTTTCTTACCAGACCACATCTCATATGGTGTTTTGGGCACAGACTTAGTGGGTAACAAGTTCAACATATGTGCTGTTGTTTCTAGATCATATCCCCAATAGGACAGAGGTAATTCAGCCTTACTCATCATGGAACAAACTATATCTAATAGGGTTCGATTCCTTTACTCCGACACACCATTGTGTTGGGGAGTATAGGGTGGAGTAACCTGAGAGATAATCCCATTATCTTTTAAGTATTGTTGGAAATCATGTCCAACATACTCACCTCCTCGATCCGATCGAAGAATTTTAATCTTACGGCCCGCTTGATTTACTACTACATTTTTTTACTCAATAAACTTCTCATAGACGTCGGATTTGTTCTTCATAAGATATATATATATATCCTAGTCTTGAAAAATCATCAGCAAAGGTAATAAAGTAAGAACTATTATCTTTGGTAAATATAGGCATTAGGCCACATACATCACTATGTATCAGCTCTAAGAGCTCATCAACTCTTTCATTACTCCCACCGAAGGGGTGCTTGGTCATTTTACTTTTGAGACACGACTCACAGATGTCAAATGATTCAGAATCAAGTGACGAAAACCTTCAGTTTTCAATTTGTAAAGTCATTTCTCACTAATATAACCTAGCCTACAGTGCCAAAGATAATTTTCATTTATATTGTTAGAAGATTTATTCACAGAACACACAAAATTAGTATTGATCACATAAATTCCATTATCAAGAACACCAACACAGATTTTATTTCCATTCAAACTAAGGCTCATAACATTGTTCGCATAATGAAAAACATATCCAGTCTCAGACAACTTGGACTGGTCAACACTATGGACTCATTTTCTGGATTGGGGGCGTTTCTACTGTGACGCCCCACCTCTATGCTCATAATAACAAAGAGTATTAAAAGAAATACTGTCTATTAATACGAAGAATAAGGCTGGATAGGAGCGACCATCCGTAATTGGCCTTACACTAATATTGGTTATCTCAATAGGAGTGGTATATACTTTTTATTTTTCATCTATTATTTATTTACTCCCATCGACATATCCAATTATCAGTATAAAACAAACTACGATAGTTCATAATAGTTTAGGACATTAGATATAACAATAACATAGATAATATAAATGCGGAACACAGAGTAACAAAAATCTCATATATATCGTGTCAACTATAGTTACTAGGGTTCTTCTGGTAGCCTACTGGCATAATTCTTACTTTTGGTGCCCCCGCAAGATGGCCAACTTAGCTAAAAAATCAGTTTGGGAGTTCTTGCCCCTCGACACTTGGTGCATCAATCTTTAAATTGGGTTAACTTTTTCAGTATCCTTTTTACATACTGAATCAGTTTGGTGTCCTTCTTCTGATATCTTTGGTTTAGCCGATTTTCCATCAATTGTGAATCACTGAATATCTCAATTCTAAGGATTTCAACTGGAGGGCTAGGGTAAGTCCCACGATTATCGATTCATATTATGCTACATTGTTAGTGGTTGGAATCCTAACTTCGTGGCATTATGCAAACAATGTCCATCGGGGTTATAATCATATATCTGGCTTTGATACCTTGTTCATTTGAGGCTCCATCCACGAATAATTTCCACTTGGGTTTTAGATCTTTATCCTTTTTCAATTACTCTTTAATGAACCTTGTACATTCGTTGACCAAATCGGCTAAAGACTATCCTTTAATTGATACTCGGGGTGGGAATTCAATATCGTATTGGCTAAGCTCTATTCCCTATTTGATCGATCTTTCTGAAGTTTCCGGCTTATTGGAAATTTGTTTGAGTGGGAAATTAGTTAAAACTTTGATTGGATGCGCCTGGAAATAAGCCCTTAACTTTCATGCTGCGGGCATCAACAGTACGCCAACTTTTCTATAATCGGATTTGTAGTTTCTGCATCTTTTAGTCTCTTTCTAGTGTAATATATTGAAAGCTGAATTCCATTCTCTTCTCTTGTTAGTAACGAGCTAACTATATGTTCAGAAACTGCCATATAGAGATAAAGATATTCTCCACCCACATGTCTAGAGAATATGCGACGATGTTTAGTGGCGACGTCACTTAATGGCGACGTCGATCCTTAACATTAATATGAAGCGATACTGAAGACAAGTGACGTTGATAAAGTTCGGCACTAATGAGTAACAATGACCATGCTACCCTTATTGATGAAAGTCGACGTCAATTGAGCACAATATTGCTAATAGGTGGTGTTGGTTAGGAGAGACATCCTCCCCAGCTTTTTTGACATGCGGCATTGCTTGTGTGGTTTTGAGGCTTTATACTAAATGAGGCATTATCGTGTGCCATCGAAAGAAAGTGGCATGATGGAGCACGATGTGAATAGAGTTCAATGTAGCATGAAATGCGACATGGTAGAATTGCGATTTTGCATGAGTTATGACATTGGTTTCTTTGTGACGTTGTCGTTCATAGCATTATTCTTGGTATTGAAATTATATGGATGACATGTTCTATAGTATAATCAGGTACCGACTATTTTTATTTTGGACCCACGGCGGGAATCATTGGATCATGATGGATATCCACTGCGGGCTTAGTATTCGAAGATAGCTAGAGTGGGTCATATATCATTTTTGTTCAATATGGGGTATGGTGAGATCTACACGATCAATCACACTAGATGCGGCTCGGGGTCTATGGTACAATTAGGTACCGAATCCATTTATCTTGGACATAAGTCTAATGTAGATTCTACGCATTAGCGACTATGATTATTAATTAATGTTTTTTTGTTTGCCATTTATCATTATGATTATATGCACGTGTTATATTGGTTGGTAGATATTATTATTGTGAATTACGAGATATGCATGTATTAGGACATCTATATTATCTTACGTTTGTATATTGGGTTACCTTTATCATGGTACCTTGTTAGGTATCGGTCATGTTATATTGGTCATGCTAACTCGTTGATTATAAGAGAAGAGCAAGTTATGGTGTATTTTCTATCCTTTGAGATCAGTTTACTTTACTTGTTTATGGCCAGTTCGAATTACACTTGAGCCACGCTTGTGGAAGTGACCGACTTTTTCGTAGTAGTTTAATAGTTTACATATGTGTATAGTTTTGATACATAGCATTTTAATATAGCTTCCCTCACATTAGGCATTAAATCTAACCCTCTTTTTTCTTTGTTTGTTTATGTCATGACAACTCTTGGGTACTTGATTGAGTAGTCCAGGATTCATGTGCTTTAGGAGACATGCTATCAGAGTGGCGCATGTGCATCACTGTAGGTATTGTATAAGTATACTTGATATTGTAGTGGTACATGGAAGACATGTTACTTTATATATGAGATGTTTCACATTAGACATTATACTCAGAACTTCGTTGTAACAACCCTGCTTTACAACACTGCTTTCTACGCCATATAGGTTAAATAAATTTAATTGTTCGTATTCGATATTTGATAATTTATATTTTGAAAATAAATTTTAGTTAATTAAATTCTATTTAATATAAGATTTTGATTTAATAAATTGAAATAAATTGATAAATTCTTTTCAAATAATTTATTAAATTGAATAAAATGATTTAAGTTGAATATATAATATTTTGAAGTGTAAATTAATCTGAATTGGATAGGAATGAATTTGCAAACAAATAAAAAGTATTGTTTAAATCAAAAAGAAAATTTATTTAAAATAGAGCCCAATATGTCAGCCCAAAGCCCAATTTAGCAATCTCTCCCTCTTTCTGGAACCCTCTCTTCCTTACTTCATTCTCAAGCCCACACCCTTGTAGCCAATTTGTAAGCCTTAATTCATCAAATTAAAATCACGATTGATTACTTAAAAAAACTCACATGCGTTTAGGCGATGCGAGCAAGGGGAAACTGAAGTTGTTGTTGCGAACTGATGGCGGTAGCAGGTGCGGGTCCTAGGTGGCCGAAGGATGGTTGTGCGCGTTCGGGAAGGAGGCCGACTTTGTGCGATGTAGGAGGAGCTCGACCATGACTTGGTGGTGGTGCGAGGCAGAGGTAGGTCGACTGATCTTTGGCATGAGTAGTATAAGCGATAGATGTTAGTGGTTGAAGGTGCGGCCTTGGCGAAGCTGGTGGTGTAGCGCGTAAGTTTTTGAGCAACTTGGTGAATTTAGGCGGAGCTTGGCATTTTGCTGCATGTGCTAGATGATGGTGGTGCTGTTTTGAGAAATAGCATCATTTTGGTGAGCTTTCTAACTCACAACTATATTTAAAATTCATTATCCGATATATATACACATATAATACCGCTACTAGTTAAATTGCTTTGTTCGGATGTTTGTTTGGAATTTGAGTGATTGTGAATGTTGATTCAATTGTTTGGATGAATTAATTGATGGGGATATTCAATTGATTATGCAATATTCGAGTTGTGTTTGTTGGATTATTAGAAATGCAAAGGAGATGTTGTCCATTGCATTTTCATTTGTGTAATTTGGAATTTGACTTGGTCACATGATAAAATTTATATTGATGATTTATGGTTGATTTTAAAGAATTCCGCACCTTGGTTTTTATTTTAGACGATTTATTGAGTTTCTCGTTTTAAAATATTTTTGAAAGCTTCGAGAAATTATTTATGGGAACTGTTTTAGAAATAAAAGTTGATCTGAAAATGAAAATGGAGATTTTCAAGAATCATTAAATGTATGGATTTTGTAAGCACAAATAAGGGTATTAATAATATCTTCGAAAATAGATTTTTGAGTATATGAGCCTATTTTGAAGATAAATTCAAAACGTCCATCTACAAACATTAAAACCAAATCTTAACACCACTTAAAAATAAGATTATCTAACAAATAAATTTCCTTTTTAATATTTGTTCTTTATTAATTAATAATATATATATTAAATAATAGTTGTAATAGCTATATCACTTTGTAGAAATACCGTAGGGCCTAAAACATCGATTCCAATTTGTATACGACCATCAAATTCAGAAACCAAAGTAAACCGCTGCCATCTATAGCTTCCCGAGTGCAATTTCATAGCCTAAACTCGGGCCTTGTAGGAGCAGCCATCACTATGTGCTTTTCTTAGGGCTATACAAATTTTTAGCTGTATTTGTGTTTTGCGAATGGACAAAAAAAATCAAATTATGTTCAGAATTTCAAATATCTGCAGGTGTGCAAACAATCGTGGAATCTTGTCGAAATAGAGGATGGGTGACGCCTACTAAAATTCAAGCAGAAGTCATACCTCAAGCTTAAGTTTGTTAAAAAAAAGAAAATGATGTTTTTTTAATGATACAGATGCAATCGAGTCATTCGATTCGATTCATGAAGTTAGCTAATAGATCAACCTATTATTTATCATACCGATAATGAGAAGAATGCTAAATAATCACTTGAATTTAGGAAATAAATTATTATAAGAGCTGAGAATGAATACAGAAAAGAATGAGAATGAAGAACAAATGGGAAGATACATGCATAATTGATTTTGTAACTTTTTGAGGTGCATCATACGAATTCTAGGAGGTATGAATTAATACTTCATGGTAAAAGAACACACAAAGGGTTAAGATGAAAAAAAGATGCTAAGACTAAGGAGAATTTAAGTATATTGACTAAGAGTGAATGAGAGAGCAGAATACTAACGGTCAATTATTCAATTTCTTATATAATAGAATAGATTTGAAATTATTAAATTTCAATTTTATGGATGGTTTTAATAAACATAAATCGAAAGCATACAACAATTATAAACATTTTGCTGAGAGTGAAATTCAAACTTATGACCTTATTTATTTATCAAATTTCAATGTGAAAATATATGTTAAAAATTGTTTTGAAAAGGACTCTGACTCCTGACCTCTGATTTTTATATAAATGTATTTTTGAAAATTCATGGTCGGATCATAATACTTGTTACATTGTTCCAATCATTAATAAACATATATCTTTTTAATATGTTGTAGGCTTATCCAAATTGTATTTGGATTTTGAATCTACATATTCAAATTATTGAACTTCTGTATTTTGAGAACGTGAGATTGGATGGACTGGTCGTGGCAATGACATACCTTTAATTTAAAAAGTTGAAATTAGATCCTCAGTAGATTGTTCTGAATAAATCTTCAATGTCTAATAGTAATTGTAATAGCTTTGATGTCACAGCAATTCAGGTTGATGTTAAATTTCCCAACCCTTCTATTTTAACTTAAAATAAATTGGCTTAACTCATGAGATACCTTTGAACATACTTATTGCAAATAAAAGTGGCAGGAGTTAGCAGTTGTGACAAAACTTCAGTGCTATTTTTTAAATGTTTTCTTATTCTAATTGTAAATTATTTTTAACATGTTTCTACATAATCTACTTATACATTCAAAATTTGTAGATTTACTTCTATGATAGATAATGAATGCTGGATTTGCTTGCAAGTAGTATATTTACTTGTTTATTTTGTATGGTTATTAAGTGAATGAACGGTGGATTTGCTAAATTTGGATAATGATAGTTTTTTACTTGGAAGGCATGCAGGTATAAGTACAGGGCATCAGCCATATTTCAAAGCAAAAAAAAAATACTTTCTTTTGATCAACTCCTAACATTTCTTGCAAACTCAACCCTCGGTGGTTCAGAAGGATGCTCTTACCAACGATCCTTTTGCTGATAGCTTTCTGCTTCGAAAACGGCGGAGGAGGCCCATGCTTTAAGCGCCGCCTGCGTAGAAAGCCACCAAAGTCCATCCGACTGCAAATAAACCTCCAACTGCACGTAAAGCTCCGAGTGCACATGAACATTCGCGCAAGACAGAAGCACATGAAGCGAATGGGGCAGCTGGCCTCTGGCGGGCCGGGGACTGGCCGTTGGTAGCGGGTCGCCAGCTGTCCCATTGGCTTCATGTGCCGCTGTCTTGCGCGAATGTTCATGTGCACTCGGAGCTTTACGCGCGGTTGGAGGTTTATGCGTACTCGGATGGACTTTGATGACTTTCTACGTAGGCAGCGCTTAAAGCGTGGGACTCCCCCGCCGTTTTCGAAGCAGGAAGCTATTAGCAAAAGGATCGTTGATAGGAGCATCCTTCTGAACAACCGAGGGTTGAGTTTGCAAGAAAAAGTAAGCAGTAGAGCAAAAGAAAGTATCATATTTTTTTGCTTTGAAATATGGTTGAGGCCAATACCTGCTTGCCTGCCAAGTAAAAAACTATCATTATCCAAACATAGCAAATCCACCGTTCATTCACCAAATAAACATACAAAATAAACAAATATACTTCTTGCAAGCAAATCCAGCATTCATTATCTATTATAGAAGTAAATCTACAAATTTATTCTTACTTTGTATTTTTGGTGTTTATCATATAAATTTTGATAATAATGTTTACTAATTGTTATGATCTATTATGAAATATATAAGTCGCTTATTCTTGCTATAGATACTATCCGATATTGTATATGATTGAATTTTCCTAGGGTTTTTTTTTCTTTATTTGTTAACTTAGGTTTTATTTGCTAAATTTTAATTTTATCGATTTTTTATTCAAACATTTTTCTTAACTTTTTTTTTTAAACATGGTTGGTTTTTCATCGATTCTATGTTGGCGGGTTCGAAGGGAGAGATATAAAATAACAATAAAGAAAGTTCTTATAAATAGTAAGACCGTTACTATTCATTGTAACTCATCGTAATTTAATTTATTTCATAACTAATACATACACTTATTTCACCATAAATGCATCAATCTGTCTATTCTAATTTAATCCAACCGAGGTTTTTTTCTCTTCTTGGCTCATTCAATACTAGCAAAATACTTACCTCCTTTCACAATTGGTGTTTATTCCCCATCTCCGGCTTCACATAAAAAAAATCGATTTGTTAATTACCCAGAGTATAAGGATTCTATGACATACTCACCTAAGAGTGAATGAAGCGGTTTAGTTTAACTAGGTATTCAAAAAAGCCTATATTTCTCATGTTATATTATGTTATATGTATTAAAAATATAGCTTTCATGCCACTTAAATATTATTCTAATTCGGTTAGGCATTGGATAGTGTGAAATAGTGTTAGAATATTGTTTATTCAAATTGACTTTGAAACATTATTTTTCTTCTAGCATGATTTCTTTATGTCATATATGAAACCCTATTATCACATTAAATGCATACATATTTGGATTTATGTTTTATATAAGATGAATCTTTGTTTAGTTTATGAATTACTTAAATTAATAAGCATGCTCAATAATGCATTGCTTAACGAGTAAAGAATAATCAGTAGTTGACGTTAGTGTATTTTGTATATGTCCATTATTCTCTAAAAAGAGTTATTATATTTGTGCGCATTATAATTACTTAAGTAGGTATTTTAATGAAAGTGTGCCAATGACGTTTAGAAACAATGCTAATATAAATAATTTCAGTCCATAAACATACTTTTTCATTTTCATATTGCTACGAAAATCAAAAATGTACGTTAAATAAGTTATGTTGTGAACACCGTGTGCTAGCACAGGTTCACATTAGTTTATTATATTAGGGTATTTTTATATGCACATGTCAAAAGATTTTAAAATATAATCTAAATCCATTTGCATTCCTTGACGGTTTGTAGAAGTATGTAAAACAAGGTTCGAGATCGTGGTTTCAATTTCGATTATTTGTATTTAATTTCGATCGAATTCGTAAATTTCAGGGATCTCGGTTCTAATTTTGGATTCGGATTTTGTTAATTATTTTTCATACAATTACACATGTATTTTTTTAATTTATCAAAACAAATGTATAATTTATCTATAATTAAAAAGAAAGATATAAACGAACAATACAGATTAATTATAAATGCTTAGAATATTAAAAAATGTTTATTCATTACTTCTTTTATTTTTCTTTTTTAGTTACAACATTTATATATTTCATGATTTTGTATGTTTACCAAGTTAAAATTTCAAATTTTGATATTCATATATTTTTGAAATCCAAATTATTATTAGTTTTAATTTCTTTTGTATAATTTGAAATTCAGTAGCCCTTTTATTGATTTGAAGTTCTGGTTTGGTTTTGTTTCGTCCTCACTGAAACCGAAACAAAACAATCGGAATCTCGGTGTTTCTTTCGAAACCTCAAACCTTGCGTAAAACTCTAAAGTTTGCATTACATAAGGTAGCATATTTGTGGAATCCCTACTGATATATAAACAATATTATTAGTTTTTTAGAAGTTCTTTTATTCAACTTTTAGCTTTATCAATCCGTACTAATATTCTAGCTGGTAAAAAAAAAAAGAAACAGAATGTTTCAGAATTTAAGACTCTCCGGTTGCAGGTGAATATTCAAGAAACCTATTGGTACCAGTTCATACTCTAATTAGACAAGCGGATAGTCAGGTGAGATAAGTCGATGGCAAGGAATCATAAATGCAAGGATAGCGGACAATTTCGAAAACCAATTTCAACAAAAACAAATTTATCAATGCAAACTCCATGAATCGATTAGTTACCTGTCTGTCCATATGCAAAAAACATGTGGCTTTCGTTCTTTTAAATATAGTGGGTATAATTGGCTCTACAGTCTGACGATAAACCTGGTTACATCATACGTTTAGCATCAAATATCAGACCAACATAATACGGAAACTCTGATTCTAGAAGCAAACAATAGTACAATGATCACAGAAATTAATAAATGACTGTGGAAACAAGGTACCTCATCATTGAAACGTTCTCATCCAAAATAGCATCAAAGCATAACTCGTATTGCTCTACATAAGCTGTCAGATCAACCTTCCATGCAAATACATCTGATTACTAATACATAACTAGTTAGAAATTAAATGTGAAAAGAGTGCAACCACTTAGAGATATGTTTTATGTAAATTATTTAAAAATAGTACATAAACCATGTAAAGAATACAGAAGGTGGTCTAAGATGGTCTAAACTGCATAACGAACAATGATCAACAAATGCACCGTGAAGTTACTTTCAAGATAGGCATGGTCAACAATGTAAAATGTATGCCAAATGTTTAAGAATAATGTGTGTTCTTGAATGAAATGGAGTTTATCACGTTCAACACAAAAACGATGTAGACTAATAATAGATTCATCAGCACCATCATAAAATCCAAAAATTCATGTTATGGTATGCAATGATCAGTCTTAAAAGCCATTAAAGTTGCTTTGGTTCTTTCATTCTAATGGCTAAAATGTCTTTTACTGTTACTATTGCAGGAGGTATAGAAACTAACCCATAAAGCATGATTGTAATCTTATATATGCATTAGGTGATCAGATATATAATGACTTATTCTGAGGATGCACTACACAAAACTGAAACACTTGTGTTGAAAGTGAGACCATGTCGACCCATGACATTGACCAGTTCTAGTCATAACCGTATCAGTTTTAATAGGAACAGACAAATTTCAAGAAATTGTCAAATTTTACCTTCAGCGAGAATGTATAAAGTCAATAACACAATCACATAGAAGAATAGTTCAAATCCTAGACAAAAAGGTTATCATTCCTAGAAAGATGTAAAGTAGCATCCTAATATGAGTTGATTTCTTATACTGGAATATCTTAATCGGTGTTGTGATGGATTGTTGGTAATATTAGTACAACCGTACAACGGTGGGAAACCGACCGTATAATTGAAAAAAAATTAAAAAATTAATTTGTTATAATTTTTTTTAATTGTAATTAAATGCAAACCGGTAATATGTTTTTTTTCCAGGCAAGCCGGTTTTATAGTGGACCATCCACTTTTTATTACGAACGTAATAAATATTTGAAGTACAAGAGAAAGGCAAAAGCGCCTTAACTACTAAATGGGAAAAAAAAAAGCACAGGAATGTGACCGACATGCCACAGTTACTAAAAGTAACATCAAGACTAAGGTTCCTCCGAAGAGGTAAAATCCCCATCATCCACTAACACCTGGGAAGAGACCAAAGGGTCTTTCCCAATTAAACCAGCATAAGGGCGGAAGAGGCTCGCCAGACAAGGATCATAATCAACAGAATCCAGAGAGTAAACAAAGGAACGATCCCAAAAAGAATCAGCTAACATGACAGCATTAGATCTCGCATGCAGACCATCCATATCGAGGACTAAAGAATCACCAGAAGGAACATAATGAAGGCATCTAAGGTCCAAATGATCATCGGAAACAAATCGAAAAAAGGAATCAACAATGGGATTAAATCTCACATCGAACTTGAGATCAACCCAACACCTCTCAGACTCGTCCCAAACAATAGGAACACGCGACGGAGATGGAACCGGAGAAGGAAAAGGAAATGCAGAGACATCACATGGGACCACAGGAGCTGAAAGAGAGACATGCCTATCAACAGGACAAGGAGGCGAACTCGTGACAGATAATGGAACTGCAGGAGGAGGGACAGAGGCAGAAACCTTAGGGACCCATTTCCGGCGCGGGGGGCGAGGCAAGGGGATCTTAGGAGCAGCCGCGGAGACAATAGAGTGCAAGCAGGCAATAGCCAGGTGACCAAAGGAGTGACAGGAAGTGCAGATATCCAGAACCCAACCGTAGCGAACACGGACTTCCTCAACATGCCCAACAGCTAGCTGGACATGAATAGAGGAAGGAAGAGGCTTATCTGGGGAAATCTCAATCAGAGCTTTAGCATACACCAATTTTTCTCGAGCAACAGTATTAGAGTCAAAACATCTTAGTTTTCCAACATTACAGGCTAGCCAATTCAAACCAAGCAACGGTTGAAGAGCAGAGGGAATATGCGAAAAATAGACCCAAACGGGGATGGAAAGAACTTGCTCACGAGCTCTAGCTACAGTAGGCGACCAAGGAGTAATAATAAATGGTTTGCCATCAAAAAAGGAAGGCTCAGCTTCAAGAACAAGACGACGCTCCTCAGCGGAGAAAAACTTAATGAAGTACATGGAGTCAACCAGCTTAATACGTAAATCACCACGAAGTTTCCACGCCCGACGACAAACAGAATACGCATCATGTAGACGATGATTAGGGTCCAGAAAGAAACCAACCAAATGATCAGACCAAAAGTCCAAACCAGCTTGAATGACAATAGGAGGAGGAATCATCACTCCATTTTCGGCAACTATATCAAAGTCAATTGGCTTATAATCGCCCGCATTACGGGGAAGAGAAGAGAAAAGGGAAGACCACAATTTGGAGCAAGCCTGGGTAGGAGCAGTACTAAATTTGGGAGGAGAAGAAACAAAATTCTCAGAGGAATTGAAGTAAGCACCAGAAGTGCATTAGGGAATTGCCGGAAGAAACAGCAGTTATAGGCCGATATTCACTGCTAGCCAAAACATCCTTCGCACTAACATCATCAACCACAGATTCACGTTCAACAGGCGATACACGCAAAGTAATATCAACCTCGCGTGCAATAGGAGAAATGCGCACAATAGGCACACCAACTTCAAACTCACATTCAACAGGGGATACACAAACATCAATTCTAGATCCGTTAAATCCGGAATTACATTTCAAAACCACGTCAGAAACCGACATACCACCGCAAGCAATGGGAGATAAAGACTGCAAACTGAACACGGGCGAAGGCGCAACCCCAAGGCAAGCACGACCAGGCGCATAATTCGCAAGTACTGCCGGAATCGAAGCATGGAGGAGAGGAAACTCATAGGCGGAAAGGAGTTGAGGCATATGGCGATCGGGGAGAGAGGGAAGGACGTTGAAAACTTGGCCAGATCTGGTAGAAGAGGGGGAAGGGAGAAGCGAAAAAGAAAGGGGGATGCGAAGGAGAGACGGGAATGGAAGGAGAAGAGAGAGGCGAAGGAGAGACGGGCATGGAAGGAGAAGGGAGAGGCGTAGGGAACGGAGAAGTCAAGGGGGAGGATAGCGTGAAACAAGGAAGCAGGAAGCCATTGACTTGAGCTCAAAAAGTTCTAATGAATGAAAACCGGTAATATGTTGAAATTATATAGAAGCTATAATTTGAATTTGAAATTCAAAAATTTTTAAATAAGAATTTATTTATAGGCAGCATTTTCTTGTGATATAAAGAAGCATACAACTAAAGTATTTACAATTAGGGAGTTGCACAAACTGCATAAAGCAGACAAGCGGAATATGTTAACTTTATCTTGGGTGAATTGATCAAACACTAAAAGTTAGATAAAAATGAAGGCAAACTTATAATCCAAAAGCAAGCTTTTCAAGCATGTAAGTTGGTTTTAGCACCGTGTACAAAATAATGATTACTGAAAGCTAAAATGATTCTGGAGTAGGTCTGTAATTATAAGAAATCTTTTTGCATGCAACAGTAACAAACCAGCCTAAGCCAATAATTATATTTAATATGATGCAAGTCTACAGGTACCACCATTGATATTATATTAACAAAATGCAAGAAAACAAATCTCAACATCAATTGTATGAGACAACAACAAACAGTTATATTTCACACAATTTGAACATTATATAATTATGAGAAATCGAAAAAGGACGAACCAGAGTATCATCAAATAAACGCGGATAATATGCTAGCTGATTCTAATGATTGGTTACTAAAGGTCTTATTCTAATGGTTTGAGAGAAACGACATATGATGCGTCCGACTCGGATGCCAACGAACCAAATTCGTCCAATCGGTCAGCGTCGGACGCATCAAAAACGGAAATGTGGCTAAAAACGGCTGCAAACGGCACCATAGTTAGATATGTTACACTGGGACATTCAATGTACTCGTAAAACACCACATGTTGTTCACATAATTCTATAAACAGCATAAGCACGCCATTTTTATCGTCTGTACACCTTACAAACCAAGAATGTTCATGGTTCAAATACAACACAATACATAACAAACACAATTATTCATTATTAGCTGCAACAAATATTATAAGCCAAAGACTCAACAGAACACCTAAGGTACAAAGACATATTTGTATCTAAGTTTTTAGTATTATCTCCATTGTTAATCTATAATTTATTTTCTGATTTGACTCATTATCAATTAATTAATTATATAGGCATGTTTTTATTTTTGCACATCACACACATATTTAACAATATTTCCCAATATTTCTATTTTCTTTTCTCTCTTTCTTGCATCTTGCCTTGGAGAATGGAGATATAATCCATGGATTACACATACCACTGTATATTCATTGTTCTGTTTTGATGAGCCAGCAACTTGTATGAAAAAGAACTCACATAATTTTTAAAACGTCTTTTCATATTTTGGTATTATTATTTCATATGCAGTTTCGTCCAAACACAAACCATAGGGCGCTAATCAGGCCAACTTATGGATGAATACAGTCACAAAATCAGCAGTAAACAACATGCAATGCACATATTATCATGTACAATATCAAATCACATACAATCAAATGAATTATTAGTCTAGTTAATCATAAGTTGGTGGTGGGTACCCAATCCCACGCTAATTAGTCACGTTAAATATCAGTATATGTGTCATACATTATGGTATAACTCTAACTTAATTAACAAATAAACTGTAAATTACTAATTCATCTCCATGAATGTGATTTTCTATAGTCTACGGTTCTGGAAACCGAATACCAATACTTTAATTTATTCTTCAGTCACTTTTCGTTATTAGCTAAGTAGCGTACAAAAAGGTAGACAAGTATTTTTTTTATCATTACAGGATAATGCCATAACACTTGATTTAAGTTCATTTGGTGTCCTAATGGTTATAAAGTAATAATCATCTGAGTGGGTTAATGCACACGTTTCAACAGATAGGTTAAGTGCTTATTTTCAATTTACAATTAAAATTGATCAATCACAAGAAGGAGAAAAAATCGTGGAGTGGATCTAACCCAAATCTAGAGAAGGATCGATATTTGTTCAAACTTTGAATTGCATATACGTACCACGAGGCACCGTAGTTGATAATTGTGTGCCAAAACAAAATAAAAACTCGAGCAAATCAGTTCTTAATGTTCAAATTACAGGCTAAAAATATTGGTAAAACTAACCGGTTTTTTAGAGTTTTTGATTTCTTGCATGATTTGTTTGAGTTCATCGTCATTTGTCGCCCTTTTCATCCTTCTCATCCCAGAATGGTTGGATTAATCTACAAGAGATCACCTCAAACCTTGCGTTATATAAATTGCTCTGTGTTGGAAATTTGTTCAGAATCTCCTGTCTAGGAAATTTTATTTTATAGTCTCCCATAGCTAAAAATCGCGAACAGCGATTAGGCTTCAGAAGATAGACACAAGCCAGTCGAAGGCAGAAAAGCAAGAGAAATACTAAAGGGGACTACGAGGAGAAAAGTCGATTGAAGGTTGGATGGTTGAAGGAGACTGAATTGAGGAGTGTGAAGGATCTGGCGATCGATAGTGGAAAAAATCGTTGCGACGTGGTGCGAAGGTTGGCTGTGATGGAGCATGGTTGAAGGAGATTGAAGTGAAGAAGATTGCAGTAAGAAATAGAATATGAATTGCAGAATTGAAGAAGAACGGATTTTTAGGAGAAATATCAGGTGTCACAGTTCAAGCGATTTGGCACATTTCGTGGATCTAGAAGAACAGAAATAATTAAGGGGCGAGAACTAAGGTAGAAAATAATGAAACGCGAGAACACAGACGAGAGAAAAAATGCATATTTTTTTGGGATTTAGAGCAGTAGATAAACCTTCCTACGGTTGGTTTGATTATATACAACATACTATAACTAAAAAACTGCCTTAATAATTAGGTACTATATGTGGGGTAATTTAAAAAATACAACGACATTAAAACGGATATCATATTCAAAAAGTCACTGTTAAATGCACGACATAATCAAATAAGTAGTTTACAAACAACCAGTAAGAATAAAAATAGGATAATAAGTTTACAAACATTTAACTTAGGTTCATTGACAATCAAATAAAACATCATGTACAATTACATCATCATGTAGTTGAATAAACAAAATTGAAGTTTAGTTATAACCAATAGGAAATAAAAATAGAATGAGGGGAGATTCCAAACCTTTAACTTAGGTTCATAGACAGTTAAATATGATATATCATGTACCGTTACAATATCATCTTCCTTCCTCAACAACCCTTTTTTGTTTAAAGGCCTTTTACAAACCTGAAACAAATGTTATAACAAAATATCAACACAGAAACTGTGATGCATCAGAATTAGACGCTAACAAGGTTCTTCCCGAACATCTAAACTCAGTGTACACTGGGAAAAAAGAAATGAGTAAATATTTTTACAAAAATTCCAAGCAACACTTCAATGAATAATACCAGGGTAGTTCTAGCAAAAGTATAATACACAACGAAAGGGTGTGACAAATAGCTAGAAGTATTGTGCTAGCTCTACTACAGAGTAGTAGAATTAGCACAAGACTTCAATGGAAGACATAATGTAAGGATGGATTTTATTAGCTTAAGCATAATGCACATGAAAGGCCGTGATAAATACTTAGGAGTGTTATGCAAACTCTACTATAATTGATTTAAGAGGCCGGATGCTGCAAACCAGCCAACTACAGCCACCGTGCCATGACAGCATCGCCAGCGTCGTTGGACGGAGCTCCGCCACCATGATTCTCGAATAAGGTGTTGGTTGCGTTCCCCGTTTGCATCTGGGAGGAGCCGCCACCAACATAGCGCTGCGACCTCCTCAGCGGTGCCACTTTTGAATCGTAGATTCTAGACAAAATGCATTCAGGAAGTCTAATTTAAGAAATTCAAGTTTTCAGATCTGAAATGAAATCGATAGAAATAGTGATTTGATGTGTGTATAACAACGGATGATGAATTAATAATACTTTCTCTCTGTTATAAAATGAAGAAAGTAAAGCCATCAGAGAAAGACAAAAGATATATTATTCATTTCTGAAAAAATAGACGTGTATTTACATTACGTAGCCTCCTTATAAAGGCTTCAGAGCTAAGGATTTAAATTATTCCACGATGTGGGACTAAACAAAACAACATAAAAGCATATTCATTTTATGATTTACATATATTATAACACTCCCCCTTGAATACGCGTCTTCAAAATCTTGAATGCCCCGATAACTTGAAATTTTCCCTTTCGAAACGTGTATGATGATTTCCTCCCCTCATTATTATCTTGCTTGCATTTATCCATTCAGTCGATATAGATATTATCCGTTGCCTCATTAAAAACCTCCGTAAGGAAAACCCAATGGGAAAAACCTTGAAAGAGGAAAAGAGTGCAACTTGTGAAATCATAAATATCATATTAAAAATGATATTCCTTCTAAGAGTTCGATACTTCGAGATCAAAATAATGCCTCATTAAACCCTTACTAAGAATAACCCAATGGGAAAAATATTGGTGAAGGAAAAAAAAGAGTACAATGACATATCTTATTTTCTCATTTCTTTAAATGAAGTTTGATACTGAATTAAACTAATGCCTCGTTAAAACCTTACTAAGAAAAACCCTATGAGAAAAATCTTAGTGAAGAAAAAAGAGTTTGATACTTCTGGATCAATATAATACTTCATTAAAAACTTACAAAGGAAAACACGATGGGGAAAAACCTTAGTGAAGGATAAAAATACAATTTAACTTAAATAACATATTTGAGATGTTATTTCTTAAAAAGACGTTTGATTCTTCTAAATCAAGATAATGCCTCGTTAAAACCTTAGTAAGAAAAACCCAGTGTGAAAAATCTTAAATAAGGAAAAAGAGTACATTGTAACTTATTTTCAAATGTTACTGGGGAGTTAAGGAAAAAGAGTGAATTATAAAATACTTATGGATGCTCCCCTGATTTAAAAGTTTCCTCTGAATTCGTATTCGTCTTTCGATAACTTAAATTGGTTATAAATACTTTTGGATCCATAAATATGTATCTCATTAATAATACAATTTATTAATAGTTTCCTTCGATATAATCAAAATTTCCAAGATTGTTTCTTCCAAATATGATTTGCATTTTATGTATTTTGTTTTCTACCTTTATGAAAAACACATCATGTGCTTTCATTTTTATGCTTCAAATCAGTTTTGCATATTGCAACTACATCTTTGATGGATATTAACAGTTCCATTACAACAATACTTAAAAGCAGAAAGTAATCTACTCATCTTGAAGTGCATCAAGATTTTCACTACAGCAATACTTAGAAGAAGGATGTAATCTACATTCCATGTTCTTTGCATTCTTTATAATCATCAAAGTTATTTATATTCTTCAGAAACTTATATATTTTAATAAGTTTTGCATATCGCAACTAACACTTCAATGGATATTAAGAGTTCCATTACAACAATACTTAAAAATAGGAAGTAATCTACTCATCATGAATTATATTAAGATTTTCATTACAACAATACTTAAAAGTAAAATATAATCTATAAAAGTGATTATAATTTCTTATTTACATCATTTTGATAGCTCTAGATCCAATCTCATTAATTGCATTCATTAATTTCCTTGAAAATACAAAATTACCCTTGAAAATATGGAAAGGCCTTTATATGGATTGATTGGTGAAGAAGGGATGAATTATAATCAAAGATTGTGTTGACTTTATTATGTTTACTTTCATAATATAGGCAGATTTAAGAATATGAATAGGTAGTATTAAATACCATTTATTAATTCATAACAACTGCAATAGTGAGAAACATAAATATATATCATGTATATATGTTATGATCCTTGTCAACAATAAGAGATATAAGAGAAGAATAAATGTATGAAGTATTCATACGCATCTTTGTTGGATCATTCTCATTAATCAATTAATTTTATTTAATGATTTATTAGTTGCTACTGATTAATATATGCGGCTATTTACATATTGTAAGCTAAACAGAGAGAGGAAATTTGTACATCACATAGTGTATGAATAATATCATGAAAAAAAAATAGTTTGACTTGGCAACTAAAAAGTATGTTGTATGAGTTATAGCTATTGATAACAATCAATAAGTATATTCTTGTGACATGACAATAATAGGTAAAAGATTAAGCATATAAAATAGTAAACATTGGAATACTTCTTTGCTGAAAGAGGAAAGATGAATGAGTTTTATATATAATATAGCAGAATTGATGGGTGTATAAATATTAACATTCATTTTATAAAGAATCCAAAATACTTACTTGATGAGCCAAAGGAAGGAAACTTGATCTATTATATATTTTACCTTTAGAAAGGCATGATTGGATGCATGGAAGAAGGAAAAAAAATTAGGAAATAAACTTCCTGCTAGAATACCTTGTTTTCTATTTAAATGAAAGAGAGTAGGAGAGTAGATGTATTTCTATGTATTTATTTGGTTTAGTAAAAGCACCAAAAATATCAACAAATCTCTTCTAGAGAATTTTTTTTATTATCACCACTTCCGGAGTGTACAAATTTCTATACATTTATTTAGTTTAGTAGTTAATACTATTGGCAAATATTTTTAGAACTTCAGGTTCCAATTTTACTTTAAAATAAAGTCTTTGTTTAGTACTTTAGATCCTAAATGGTACAACTTGATTTTCATTATCAAACTTCAGGGTTGATTGCAAACATGGTTGGAATTTACCATAACCAGAATTAGCTTGTCTAATAATTCAAAGCTTCACATCTCAAATTTATATATTTGAGTTTTGACATATAATCCCTTTGTTTTAGGAATGCAAACTTATATGCATAATTTTTATTTAAGAACTTCTGGTCTCTAATATTAAATAAACACAATGAAACAAGAGGACTCTTCATAATTGTATTCGAACATAAGAATCATAATATTATTTCTCTGCGAGGAAATAGTATTTACCACATTTGTAATGTTATTCCAGCATATTATTTTTATGTTATGTCTTCTGGACATATCAACATCTTCTTTTGGAATTGCTCGCTTATTTTCTTCAAGGTTTTATTTCAGCTTATGAAAACTTTAATCTGTCACCTTCGTAGATATGAACTTCAAGTTCCTATTCTTTCATATAAACTTAATACGATCTTTTAGATATGTATTATCCTTATATTTGTTTCTCTAAGAAATAATGAAATATTTCTTTTGGAAATATAAATCCTATGGCAAAATCATTTCTACAGTTTTCATTCAAACCGAAATCCAAACAAAAAAATTTCAAAATTAAAACCTTTTTTTTCCACCAAACAATGGAATGGGATCTAAAAGTTTAGATCTACGATAAAATGAGATCTAAAATGATAAGATTAATAGAGAAAGATCTATGAGCTAATATATATATATATATATATATATATATAATGAAATTTAGAAAATTAGATCTATGATAGATAAGATCTAAAAGAAAACTAACAGAATAAGGTCTGAAATTACATTTTAGTCTATGAAACAATTTTAGTTTCAGATCAAATTCAAAATTATCACAAAAAATGGATATACATGAATAAAAATTAAATAAGAGATCCGATGATTATAATCTACAGATCTAAAAAATATATCATTTGAACATGATAGTAAAATCTATAGGAGATCTGAAAAATTAAAATTAAAAAAAAGAAAGATCTACAACAAAACAAGATCTGAAATACATGGACAAAAAAATAAGATGTACAAATAGAATCAGATCTGAATAATTAGATCAATGATACAATGAAATCTAAAAGAAATAAAACTAATAGAATGAGATTTGAAAGATTTGATCAATCAGATCAGAAAGATAGCTTCGTGCTGATAACGTGTTATAAAATGAAGAAAGTAGAAGCCATCAGAGAGAGACAGAAGATATATTATTCATTTCTGAAAAAATAAACATGTATTTACATTACATAGCCTCCTTTCTATAAATGCTTCAGAGCTAAGGATTTAACTTATTCCACGATGTGGAACTAAACAAAACAACATAAAAGCATATTCATTTCATGATTTACATATATTGTAACACTCTCTGTATTTTTTACTTCCTTTTTTTTCGCTTTCAAGATTAATACTGGAATTTGGGATATTTATTTCAAATTTTTCTCATATAAAAAAGAGAGTTGAAGAGGCCTTTGGATTCTGGATATGTTACTATTGTGCGGTGCAATTTGGTAGATTTCATTCTCGATGTGTTTGTTTTAACTGTTAGTTGTGTACTTACGACCAAAATACAAGATTAAAACCCAGAAAATAAGGAAAAGAAAAGCATAATGAATGATTTTTTTTTTGTAAAATAAAATAAAATAAAATAAAAATAATTGAATGATTTGGGTAATCAAATAAATAAATTGGACTATTATAACCATACAACGGTGAGAAAATCGACCGTTAAGTTGTATAATATCAAAGGAAAAAGTATTTGTTAATTTTTTTTTTCTTCATTATAAATTTGATGAAAAATTAATTGCATTTTGAAGGAAAAAATGTAAGTGATTGAAAAATAAATCCAAAAAAACCAAAGATTGTACATTTAAACCAGCTTTATACTAAAGATATGCTATCAATGTATATGAATCACTCACAGACACATACACACATATATACTATATCAAGAAAGATTAATATACTCTTAATTTTGAGCTTCTTCGCAGCTTTAAATCAATATTGGATTTGAAAAATAAAAGGAAAAATCAAACAAATATTAGTACAAAACACATCATCATATTTGTGAATGTATATTTAATTAAAGAAGATGAAAATTGCAAGAATAGATGTAATAAATAAATCACATATTATTGAACTGCATTATTTAAATAAATTACCTAAAATTATCATTGTTATTGAGAAAACCAAAACTGCTGAAATAAAAAACTGAAAAAAACTAACATTGATGAAATAAAAAAAACTAAACTTTAGACTCTGCCGTTGCTGATATTTCTTCCAACAAAAAGCTTGATTCAGCCGACCGTTTGGTTATATAACTTTAAAAAAATTCGTTTACTGAAAATATTCTATTAGTTGTAACTAAACACATAGTGATAATATATTCTACAAAATTTAGTACTACTAGAAAAATAAAAATCTTAACAACTATGCACACTAAACAATAATTAACAATAAATTTTGTATAGGTGTGCGTATGTGTGTGCACGTCGAATACCTTTGTTACAATCTTATAGATTAGTAAATTGCTCTTATTTTTTAAAACAATTTTAGGTGGAGGATTGTTTTTTTATCAAGTGGAAGATTGTTGGACTTTTACTTGTAAATGTACGAATTTTGGAAAATCTAGAGAAGTGCACTGAGGTTCTTTAGTCCCACCTCTTAGAAAATTTAGACACACACACACATATCTATATATACAGACATACACACACACACGTGCACGTGGATGTATTGTTTTCTAAATCACTATGTTGGACCTTTTTGGTCATTCAATGTTTTCATTTAGGTTGAAATGTGGAGCTATGTATGACCACCATACACCATACACGTGCACGCTCATTTCGACCAACCGATCCGATCTAGATAGATTAGGGCTTTTTGGCAAAAAATAATTTAAGAAAACAATAATTGGACACATTTATTTTGTTGACACAGTAAAAATAAAATTCTAAGTTAACATTTGCATGACCTTTTCTTATTGCGTTGATCCAATCTTTCCCCACTCACTAATGGTGCTCTTTTTTCCTTTTGAGACCTATGACTATTTAATCGATGAACATACATAAAATATAAGGTACAACAAATTATTTGGGGTTCTCCCATTTTCAAAATACTTTCCGCCAAACTTTAAATCATTCAGACTTTTCAAAAGTAACTTAAAAGGTATATGTGAACCATTTTCCTTTCTTTAGTCCAAAGAAAAGGATATTACACGAGACGCGGTGTTTTATTTTGAGGACGATATGATTGATAATCCGTCTTAGACGGTACGGTTAAAGCTCCTAGATGCCTTAAGAAAAAACAATTTTGTCTGTGAATCTAGCAAAAACTCAATTGGTGCTACTCTTACCTAACACATGTTACTATCATGCGGATGCTAATTCTAGTTTTTGCAAACTCGCAATGCACTTTTCTTTTTCCTCGAAGAATCCACTGAGTCCCTGATTTGTAATAGTAACACATAACTAGAATTCATAACTTGTGATGTAAACAAGGCCATGTGTTCATCTAAGTTAAGTTACGGGTCCGACTATGCCTCTTGATATGGCTTCTAGCATAATGTCATACCATTGGTATGTTACTATGGAAGTACTGCAAGTGAAGGCTGATCCTAACATAGAGTCGGACGCTTGATTTTAGTAGTCACTAAATAAACATTGCAGCAAGACACGCTATAATAAATAAAAAAAGACAAAAAATAATATGAATACAACTCCAAAACACTTGTTAAAAAATTCAAGCCAAATAATTACAATAGATAGGAATACGACTGTAATGACCCTAAAAATGAAAGTTATATTTACTTTGAGAATTTCTGAAGAAAAAAAAGTAGAGAAATATATATATATATATATATATATATATATATATATTAAATGACATATTAAAATGGAAAAGCTTGTTAATAAATTAAATATGCATGGGAGTTCTGCTGGACAAAAATGCAAGGGGTTAAGGTGATTAAAAATTGGGATTTAAAATAAATATAGTTTCATGCCTAAAGAATTACATAAATACATATATTTAATATATGAGGAGTTTCCTGTTTTATCTAAAAATAAAATAAAATAGAGTTTTATAAGGACCAAATGACTTATGTATTTATGCTAGAAGTAACTAGCATGATATATGTGATTTATACCACATAAATGTGTATGAGGAGTTGTTGTTTTCAATTAAAGTCAGAATAAAAACAAATGCAGGATCAAATAAGAATTTCTATATCTTATAATCTTTCCCAACAAACAATATAGTGAGACATATTTCTTACATCACATGATTATGTATGATAGTGTACCTGATTAAATGGAGATAATAGCTAGAGAGAAAACACAAGAAGTTTACAAATTCTTCAAACTTAGAAAAAAAAAATGAATAAAGGATCACATGCATATGGCATGAATAAAATGGAGACATGAAAATAGCATGCAGTGTTTAAAATGTTTGATTTCCGAAATAACCAATTAAAGTAACCTAATGTGTGCATTTCCAATTTAGGACCACACAGGAATGTGATATGTACATGAACATCTAAGGGTATCAGGGGAATTACCCATTTTCTTAAACCCTAGAATGATTTTATAAATAACTGCACATAACCATATCCATCATTCTCTCGGGATCAAAAAAAAAAAAATAGAAGAAGCAATAGCTTAAAACACTGAAAGGATCTGCTGTTCAGAGGAGCAAGACAGTAAAAGAAAATACTAGGTGAGCATTAATCCTTTTTTATGCTATGGCACTAAGTCCTCTGGTAGGCAGCCTATAATGTTATGATTCATTTGAAAGAAAAAGATCCTTGAAATGATTTATTATGGGTGAGATGGATGTTTGGTTGTGTATTCTTGTTTGGTTGTGCTTTATTGTTTGGAGTTTTTAATCTATATGTGGGTTTTTCAAAGACAAAATGGTTTGGGCACTTTTGTTCTGCTTTATTATTATGAAGTATGGATCTACATTATTTAGGGAATAGGCATCAAGACAATGATCTAGCTTATGTCTATTTCTTAGATAATGAAGCATGAAGCTCAATATTCATATCACAAGTCAGAAGAGAATTTCTGGGTTTTTGAGGGGATTCCTTAATAAAACCCTTATCCATTTATTCACAATAATATAGCAGGATCATGATGCTCAAATTATTTTTAGGAAGACCAAAGGAATGTTTTATTTCCTGTAATAAGGCTAATAAATAAAAATCATGGGGTTGAACCAGAAAGTATACAAGCAGTTATATCTTTCTGAAATATGAATGAATGAAAGAGAAACTAAATTGGTCACTTGGGAGTTAGTCAATGATCTGCTTGCTTCAGGTGGGAGCAAGTATATGCATGGTGCAACTGCACCCTGAGGCCGTTGTGTGTTGGAATAATTTAAATAACCTGGGAGTTTCCTTCACAATGCATACATAGTGTTCATTTGACAAGGAGATGTAGACCATAAAATAAATAAGGAATGGGATTTATAAATTTGGGTTATGAATATCTAGACAGGGAGTTAAATTAATCAGGATTAATGTGATGTTCTGATTAATTGCTGGGTGAGATTGGGAGAATAAAATCTGAGTTTATTATCTAGAAATGGAAGTATGAATATGTGTATAAAAATTTTGATTAATGTTCATACCAGTATAAACTGACCCTTTTGGTTGCCCTTGCAATCATCTGGGTGTCTCAAAAATTTTTTGGGGCAGCTCAATGAATTGCTTGCAGGAAATTGAAGTTGGCTTGATGAGTGAAGAAGGCATTAGCTGCTAGTATAAATAAAAGAGACTTGTTTTAAATTTGCAGATGCTTGTAATGATGTTAATACTTAATAGTCAGATCACATGTGGTAGTTGGAGTTAATTGTAGGGAGTTTTTTTTGAGTATTTGGATTAAAACTTGTACTTAAGTAAAACTTATTTTAAATGATCTTTGATGGAGTTTGATTACCTATTGATTTTATGATTATCTGATTTGGAGAAAACAAGGGGATGGACATAACACATAGATATAAAATGTGTATGTGATGATCTCTGGTTTTATTGCCTGAGCTTATTATATAATTTTTTTTTAAAAAAAATGATGGAGTTGACAAGATTTGGATAAGAATTATTCAAGTGGAATAAATGTATGCATGGCAGATAATTGATACTGATTTGTGCATATATTCTGATGAGTCTATAACATTGCATTAATGTACCTGATTTCAAGATAAAAAAAATTTATAAAAGAAACAAACCTGGAAGCATTTTGTGTTTTTGGTTGTTAGCATAAATGGGTGAATTCCCAGGAACATACATAAGGAAGAAATATGCTGGTGTTAGGAGAAGCTTTTGAAGAAGTTTATTTGAGAAACATGGGTCAAACTCTTTGAGCCTGGAACCACTTCATTTCAATTAATGAAGTGTAAGTGCTCCCGGGACAAAACAAAGAAAACACCAAGCAGCCCTTAAATAACACCAAGCATTTCCAGTAAAACACCAAGTATTTAAGTCTGCACCATGTTAAACTTAAAAATGCAAAATGACTTCAATTGTTCAACCTGAAATGATAAATGGAAATTAGTTCCAATATCCATGCCTGCAAGTATAATTTGTAAGTAATCTCATGTAAACACTTGATGACTATCATAAGGTCAATTAAATATTATTTTAGTGATAATAGAATTAGTTAGGCAGAAAGCCTAGATGGCATAAAAAAAAGATGTACTGTGCTCTGCAAGTCAAATATATATATATATATATATATATATATATATATATAGTGTTATAATTTGCCAAAATGTACCTCTGGCAGTAGAACAAGACTTAGAAAAGAAATAAATGGCTATGTCAATAACTTGTATGGTATTTTGATTTCTGTTTGATTTAAATTCCCTCTGATAAAAAAAAAGAAAAAAGAAACAATTGTATATCATCAAATATATGATTGTCTTAATTTGTTTGTACACTGATATGATTATATTGGTAAGTCCAGGGTCTCGGGAAAAATATTTGGAAATTATATAAATATTCAAATATAAAAGAAATGGGGTTTAGTGGTGAATTCCTCTTGGATGTTTAGGGGAAAAAAAATCTATGTGATTTAGAGTGAGGGTCACCACAGTTGGTATCAGAGCTATGTTTTAAATAACATACTAAATGTTGTTGTATGCATATGGATGTTTGAATGCATTGTTTGAATTATTGGTGTTAAATGCTTTTGTTTTATGTCAAAAAAAATATATATATGTGAGTGCATGTGATACATGCACAGTGTGCACAGGAATAAAAATGAACAAAGTAAAGACACCAAGAATGATGGGGGTAAATAAACTAACATAAAAATCACATTTATAGCATTATGGTAGGACCAAGGCATCACACAGGTGCAGGATCATCACGTGAGCCACCTGTGATGAGCATGGAGGATTTTGTGAGAGCTTTAAGGGATGGAATGGCACCAAGGCAAGACAATCCTCATGAGGAACTCTCCAAACTGCTTAAGACATGTACTACTTTGGGAGGAAAGGATTTTGAAGGCACTGAAGGAGTTATAAGTGTCCAAACTTGGATAAGAACTATGGAGAGGGTCTTCACAGATATGCAAATCAATGACCAAAGGAAGAAACAGATAGCTTCAAGGAAATTGAAGGGGGTTGCACTGGATTGGTGGGAGGTTGTGACAGCAGGAAGACAAGAGGATACCATCACTTGGAATAATTTCAAGGACATGCTTGAGGCCAGATTTGTCCCAGCATCTGCCAAGGCCACACTGCTTGAAGACTTTATTAGATTAAGGCAAGGAAGCATGAGTGTGAATGAATACACTCAGAAGTTTGAAACATTATCCAAGTATGGAATGGTGTTAATAGGGAATGCAGAAGCAAAGAATGCAAGGTATATTCAAGGCTTGAACCCTAGACTGTCAAGGGCAATGTTGCCATACAAGGACAAAACCTTTGATAAATTAATTGATCTAACTCTCTCATTTGAGCAACATGACACCGCAAGGGAGAAATTCAGGAATATGAAGCTCAATAAGAAGAAGGGTGGTCAGAACAAAGTGCAACCTTATGACAAGAGAAATGCAAGTAAAGGAGTTAAGAAAGGGGAAGGAGCAATATCACCTGAAAGCAAGAAATTCACTCATTGTTTTAATTGTGGAAAGATGGGTCATCTCAAGAAGGATTGCCCAGAGACCAATAGGGGAACAGCAAGGGTAGGAGCTTTGGCAGCAAGCAACACTGGGAATGTTGGGCAACTTGAAGGTATAATTCTAATTAATACCCAACCAATATCAGTAATATATGACACTGGTGCCTCACATTCACTAATATCTTTGGAAATTGTAAAGAAGTTAACACTTGCTTGTGTTTTTATTGAGCAACCCTTAACTGTACACAGCCCCATAGGGAGTCATTGTATATTAGGAATGAAGTGTGTGGGTCTGAAATTAATTATAGGGGGTTATGGCTTTGATTCAGATCTATATACTTTAAATTATCCTGGTATTGGGATTATTTTGGGGGTAGATTGGTTAATGAAAAATAAAGCAATTTTAAATTTAGAAAACCTTACTATTTCTTTGGAGACAAATGAAGGCAAAAGAATCACAGTTCTAAGTGAAACAGCAAAGAACACATGTTTTAATAAAATCTGGAGTATGAATGAAGTCCAAAAGGAATTAAAAATAGAGGAAATCCCAGTAGTTAATGGATATATAGATGTGTTTGGAGAAGTGAAGGGAATTCCTCAAAATAGACCAGTTGAATTTAAAATAAAATTAATGCCAGGGACTAACCCAATCATTAAGAAGCCTTATAGAATGGGTCCAAAAGAGTTAGTAGAATTAAAACACCAACTAGAAGAGTTAGAAGAAAAGGGGTTCATAAGATCAAGTAGTTCCAGTTGGGGTTCCCCGGTGCTCTTTGTCAAGAAACATGATGGAACAATGAGGTTGTGTGTAGACTATAGGGATTTAAACAAGGTAACCATTAAAAATAAGTACCCACTGCCTAGAATAGATGACCTATTTGATCAATTGCATGGAGCTAAAATATTTTCAAGGTTAGATTTAGCCTCTGGATTTCACCAAATGAAAGTTGCAGAGGAAAGCATTGAGTACACAGCCTTTAACACAAGATATGGCCTTTATGAATTTCTAGTAATACCATTTGGCTTGACCAATGCTCCCTCCTATTTTGTAGACTTGATGAATATAATTTTAGAGACTTTTTGGATAAGTTTGTCTTGGTATTTATAGATGACATATTAATTTATTCAAAAACAAAAAATGATCATGCCATGCACCTACATTTAGTATTATCCAGACTTAGAGAACATGAATTAAAAGCCATGTATTCAAAGTGTACATTTTGGCAACATGAAGTGAAATTCTTAGGACACATAGTGTCACAGCAGGGAGTAAGTGTAGATCCAAGCAAGGTCATTGCAGTTCAATCATGGAGTAGACCCAAGACAGTGACTGAGGTGAGGTCATTCTTAGGTTTGGCAGGGTACTATAGGAGGTTCATCAAGGATTTTTCAAGAATAGCCGCACCAATGACCAAACTAACCAAGAAGAACCAACCATATGTGTGGACTGAGCAGTGTGATCAAGCCTTTGAAAAATTGAAACAAGCATCGGTGGAGGCTCCTGTCCTACAAATCCCAGAAGCAAATGAAGGAATGGTTGTATATACTGATGCTAGTGGGTCTGGTTTAGGTGCAGTGCTTATGCAACATGGCAAGGTGGTGGCATATGCATCAAGACAGCTTAAACCCAATGAAACCAAATATGCAACTCATGATCTAGAATTAGCTGCAATAGTGTTTGCATTAAAACTTTGGAGGCATTATTTGCTTGGAGCAAAATTTGAATTATTCACAGATCATCAAGCATTGAAATATTTATTTTCTCAAAAAGATTTAAATATGAGGCAAGCAAGGTGGTTGGAGTTTCTAGCTGCATATGATTTAGATATTTTGTACACTCCTGGAAAAGCTAATAGAGTGGCAGATGCTTTGAGCAGAAATCATATTAGATTAGCCAGTTTGATGATTGATGAATTTAAAAACCTTGCAGTGCTTGGGGAGGCAGATATATACAGCAAGGATGAAGTGAATTTTAAAGAACATGGTGATATGGTGGAGTATGGCACACTGGGAATAATCACAGTGAAGTCTAATCTGGTGGAGAAAATTGGTAGCATGCAAGATCAAGATCAAAGTCTAAAGGATAAGAAAGAAATGTTATTAAATAACATTGAGTCAGAGAATTTTAAAATAGATTCCCAGGGTTATTTGAGGAAAAATGATAAGCTTTGTGTACCAGACATTGCAGAGTTGAAGGAAGAAATCATGAATGAGCATCACAAGACCAAGTACACCATACACCCTGGTGGTACTAAAATGTATCATGATTTAAAAAGAAGCTACTGGTGGCCAGGAATGAAGCAAGCAGTGGCAAGATATGTGGCAAAGTGTTTCACATGTCAACAAATTAAAGCAGACTACCAAAAGCCCTCTGGCATGTTCAATCTTTGGAGGTACCTCAGTGGAAATGGGAAAGTATTTCCATGGATTTTGTGGATGGTTTGCCTAGAACTAAGAAAGGCAATGATAGTATATGGGTAACTGTTGATAGACTAACCAAATCAGCTCACTTTGTCCCTGTCAGGTCAGATAGGAATGCACATAGACTTGCACAATTATTTATTAAGGAAGTAGTGAGATTGCATGGCATACCAAAGACCATTGTAAGTGATAGAGACACTTTGTTCACCTCAAGATTTTGGGAGAGCTTTCAAGAAGCAATGGGAACACAACTTTGTTTAAGCACTGCCTACCATCCTCAAAGTGATGGGCAAACAGAGATAGTGAATAAAATATTGGAAGATTTACTTAGAGCATGTGTGCTTGATTTTGGGGGTAATTGGGAGGATCATATCCACCTGGCAGAATTCACTTACAACAATAGCTATCAATCAACAATAGGAATGGCTCCCTTTGAAGCCTTGTATGGGAGACCCTGCATGTCTCCTGCCTATTGGTTGGAAGCAGGAGAGGGTGTAATATTGGGGCCAGATCATGTTAAGGAAACTTCCAACATGATTGAATTAGTTAGGCATAGAATTAAGGCAGCACAATCAAGACAAAAGTCTTATGCAGATAGAAAGAGAAAGCCAATGGAGTTTGAAGTAGGAGAGCATGTTTTTCTGAAGGTATCACCAATGAAGAAGGTGTTCAGGTTTGAGAAATCTGGTAAGCTATCACCAAGATTTGTAGGACCATATGAAATTATGCAAAGAATCGGTGCTATGGCCTACAGACTTAAATTACCTGAGGAGTTGAGTGGTGTGCATCCAGTGTTTAATGTTTCTCAATTGAGAAAATGGGTGCATGATGAAGGGGCAATTCAAGAGTCACCTACTCAAATTCAAGTCCAAAAGAATTTGGTTTATACAAATGAACCAGTAGGGATAGTTGCCAAGGAAGAGAAAAAGTTGAGGAACAAGGTGATCAAACTGGTAAAAATTCAATGGAGCTTGGACACTAATGATTCTACATGGGAGGTTGAAGATAAAATGGGGGCTAAATACGCCCAACTTGTTTACTAATGGAGAGGTATGTTTAAGCAGCTTATGATGATTTTTCTAAATATTATTATATATTGTTTGCTTTCATAAAATGTGAGTATGGGGTTATGGAGTTAAAACAGGCTATAGATTAGTGCTTTTAATTGGAGAAATTAGGTGAAATTATGGGGACATAATTCCTTTAAGGGGGAGGGTATGTAATGACCCTAAAAATGAAAGTTATATTTACTTTGAGAATTTCTGAAGAAAAAAAAGTAGAGAATATATATATATATATATATATATATATATATTAAATGACATATTAAAATGGAAAAGCTTGTTAATAAATTAAATATGCATGGGAGTTCCGCTGGACAAAAATGCAAGGGGTTAAGGTGATTAAAAATTGGGATTTAAAATAAATATAGTTTCATGCCTAAAGAATTACATAAATACATATATTTAATATATGAGGAGTTTCCTGTTTTATCTAAAAATAAAATAAAATAGAGTTTTATAAGGACCAAATGACTTATGTATTTATGCTAGAAGTAACTAGCATGATATATGTGATTTATACCACATAAATGTGTATGAGGAGTTGTTGTTTTCAATTAAAGTCAGAATAAAAACAAATGCAGGATCAAATAAGAATTTCTATATCTTATAATCTTTCCCAGCAAACAATAAAGTGAGACAGATTTCTAACATCACATGATTATGTATGATAGTGTACCTGATTAAATGGAGATAATAGCTAGAGAGAAAACACAAGAAGTTTACAAATTCTTCAAACTTAGAAAAAAAATGAATAAAGGATCACATGCATATGGCATGAATAAAATGGAGACATGAAAATAGCATGCAGTGTTCAAAATGTTTGATTCCCGAAATAACCAATTAAAGTAACCTAATGTGTGCATTTCCAATTTAGGACCACACAGGAATGTGATATGTACATGAACATCTAAGGGTATCAGGGGAATTACCCATTTTCTTAAACCCTAGAATGATTTTATAAATAACTGCACATAACCATATCCATCATTCTCTCGGGATCAAAACAAAAAAAAATATAGGAGAAGCAATAGCTTAAAACACTGAAAGGATCTGCTGTTCAGAGGAGCAAGACAGTAAAAGAAAACACTAGGTGAGCATTAATCCTTTTTTGTGCTATGGCACTAAGTCCTCTGGTAGGCAGCCTATAATGTTATGATTCATTTGAAAGAAAAAGATCCTTGAAATGATTTATTATGGGTGAGATGGATGTTTGGTTGTGTATTCTTGTTTGGTTGTGCTTTATTGTTTGGAGTTTTTAATCTATATGTGGGTTTTTCAAAGACAAAATGGTTTGGGCACTTTTGTTCTGCTTTATTATTATGAAGTATGGATCTACATTATTTAGGGAATAGGCAGCAAGACAGTGATCTAGCTTATGTCTATTTCTTAAATAATGAAGCATGAAGCTCAATATTCATATCACAAGTCAGAAGAGAATTTCTGGGTTTTTGAGGGGCTTCCTTAATAAAACCCTTATCCATTTATTCACAATAATATAGCAGGATCATGATGCTCAAATTACTTTTAGGAAGACCAAAGGAATGTTGTATTTCCTGTAATAAGGCTAATAAATAAAAATCATGGGGTTGAACCAGAAAGTATACAAGCAGTTATATCTTTCTGAAATATGAATGAATGAAAGAGAAACTAAATTGGTCACTTGGGAGTTAGTCAATGATCTGCTTGCTTCAGGTGGGAGCAAGTATATGCATGGTGCAACTGCACCCTGAGGCCTTTGTGTGTTGGAATAATTTAAATAACCTGGGAGTTTCCTTCACAATGCATACATAGTGTTCATTTGACAAGGAGATGTAGACCATAAAATAAATAAGGAATGGGATTTATAAATTTGGGTTATGAATATCTAGACAGGGAGTTAAATTAATCAGGATTAATGTGATGTTCTGATTAATTGCTGGGTGAGATTGGGAGAATAAAATCTGAGTTTATTATCTAGAAATGGAAGTATGAATATGTGTATAAAAATTTTGATTAATGTTCATACCAGTATAAACTGACCCTTTTGGTTGCCCTTGCAATCATCTGGGTGTCTCAAAATTTTTTTGGGGCAGCTCAATGAATTGCTTGCAGGAAATTGAAGTTGGCTTGATAAGTGAAGAAGGCTTTAGCTGCTAGTATAAATAAAAGAGACTTGTTTTAAATTTGCAGATGCTTGTAATGATGTTAATAGTCAGATCACATGTGGTAGTTGGAGTTAATTGTAGGGAGTTTTTTTTTGAGTATTTGGATTAAAACTTGTACTTAAGTAAAACTTATTTTAAATGATCTTTGATGGAGTTTGATTACCTATTGATTTTATGATTATCTGATTTGGAGAAAACAAGGGGAAGGACATAACACATAGATATAAAATGTGTATGTGATGATCTCTGGTTTTATTGCCTGAGCTTATTATATATATATTTTTTTTAAAAATGATGGAGTTGACAAGATTTGGATAAGAATTATTCAAGTGGAATAAATGTATGCATGGCAGATAATTGATACTGATTTGTGCATATATTCTGATGAGTCTATAACATTGCATTAATGTACCTGATTTCAAGATAAAATTTTTTTATAAAAGAAACAAACCTGGAAGCATTTTGTGTTTTTGGTTGTTAGCATAAATGGATGAATTCCCAGGAACATACATAAGGAAGAAATATGCTGGTGTTAGGAGAAGCTTTTGAAGAAGTTTATTTGAGAAACATGGGTCAAACTCTTTGAGCCTGGAACCACTTCATTTCAATTAATGAAGTGTAAGTGCTCCCGGGACAAAACAAAGAAAACACCAAGCAGCCCTTAAATAACACCAAGCATTTCCAGTAAAACACCAAGTATTTAAGTCTGCACCATGTTAAAGTTAAAAATGCAAAATGACTTCAATTGTTCAACCTGAAATGATAAATGGAAATTAGTTCCAATATCCATGCCTGCAAGTATAATTTGTAAGTAATCTCATGTAAACACTTGATGACTATCATAAGGTCAATTAAATATTATTTTAGTGATAATAGAATTAGTTAGGCAGAAAGCCTAGATGGCATAAAAAAAAAGATGTACTGTGCTCTGCAAGTCAAATATATATATATATATATATATATATATATATATAGTGTTATAATTTGCCAAAATGTACCTCTGGCAGTAGAACAAGACTTAGAAAAGAAATAAATGGCTATGTCAATAACTTGTATGGTATTTTGATTTCTGTTTGATTTAAATTCCCTCTGATAAAAAAAAAGAAAAAAGAAACAATTGTATATCATCAAATATATGATTGTCTTAATTTGTTTGTACACTGATATGATTATATTGGTAAGTCCAGGGTCTTGGGAAAAATATTTGGAAATTATATAAATATTCAAATATAAAAGAAATGGGGTTTAGTGGTGAATTCCTCTTGGATGTTTAGGGAAAAAAAAATCTATGTGTTTTAGAGTGAGGGTCACCACAACGACATATATAGAATGCTCAAACATGCATGCACACCTTATGACATATGCAAAGCCTAAGCGGTTGAATCAAGAAATGGATACTCTGTATAACCAACAACTGGATCTTGAATATAATATGTGAACCTATTATACTTGTTCTGCGGAGCTTTTAACTCAAACCTCTTTAGTAAATCGGGATTAGCCAAGAACAGTCTTCCTTATGCAACCAAATCAGTATGACCTTCAGCCACTACTTTGTTACCTTCTTCTCTATCATATCCTCCAGCAGCTATAAAGATGTCATTAAAAGCCTTTCTCAATGGCAACAACCTATGAGTAATTTGCCTCATTCCATCTATAATTGACATACGAGGTTCCAACACATGCACATACACTACAAGAGAAAGGGCTGTTTCCAACGGCGGAAGGCCGTTGGAGGCCGTTGGAAAGCCGTTGCTCGCCGTTGGAAATGCCGTTGGTATACGCTTCAACGGCTTCCAACGGCCTCTAACGGCACCAACGTGGTTATACCAACGGCCTCCAACGGCAAGTTTGCCAACGTGGCAAATCCTGTTGACCAAATTGCCGTTGGAAGGCGTTGGAATTTGCCGTTGGTCGCCGTTGGAAACCGTTGGAAGTAAGTGACCATTTAGCCGTTGCTCGCCGTTGGAAACCGTTGGAAGTAAGTGACCATTTAGCCGTTGCTCGCCGTTGGAAATCTGGGTATATTTTTTTGCATCCAACCAGCAATGCTTGTTTCCAGCCACACACAACCACAATTATATCAAAACAGCTCCATTTCGAGCATATATATATAACAACTATACCAAAACATTTCCAAACATATAGATATAACCAAATCATGCATATTTTTCAACATCAACCAATATCCAAACATAACCAACATCAAAAAATCCACACCAACATCCACAATCAAACCATCAGAATGTATCAACTCCAAATATACACAGAAACCATCAGAATGTATCAAATTCTCACCAACTCCAAAATATACATGACAATAACAGAACATACCTAAATCACTCCGCACCACAACCACCGGATGAAGGAGGCTGTCCATACTGTGCGATGAACTCCGCCATACGCCGGTTCATCTCCTCCGTTCTTGCTTCATGCTGCAAATTGCGTTCCCGCATCTCGGCAAGCTCGGCTCGTAGCTGCGCAATCTCTTCATTATCTTGAGCTTTTTGATATTCTCTTTGCGCTGTCTGAGCTTGTAAACAAATTTAAATTATCAACTACACTAAAAAAATTAGTATTAAAATAATTGCAAATTAACTAATCTATATATATTCACTAACAAATTGATAAAACAAACTACGGATATGGAAGCGTCTGCCGCGGGTATAAGGATAGTTCAAAATATGAATGGAATACACTAGTATAAGGATATTTACTAACTTAAAATTTAACTTAAAATTACCGATTGGCTTCCATATCCGTAGCATCTGCCGCGAGTCACTGGATCTATGATAGACTCAAAAATGGCGTCCTCCTCATCGGGGGTCAAGTGAGCTCGTCCCGTATCCTCAAGTAAAGCTGTCCGCGCTTCCTGGAACTTTTGCTGTCATGCAAAATAAAATTGAATTTAGTTAACGTTATTTCAATTAACTTGTAAGTTTTAGTTACTTATGTTATACTTACATAGGCAGCACGCGCTTTGTCATCGTGGTCCCAAGAGTAAGAAACTGCGCCGGAATCATCAACCTGAGTCAAGGCATGTGTATGGGTAAACACATCCCAATAATCCTAATTTAACAAATCATAGTTAAACATGCAATAATTAGTTTAATAACAATAATTAAGGTCAAATACACTACACTACACAAACAATAGCACAATACATACACAAAAATTATCAATTTAACCTAAAATTAAAAATTTATCAAAATTAGGGTTTTAGCAAATAATACCTGATTTTGGAGGTTGTGGAGCTTGCAAACGAAGATGGGGATGCTAGAACGTGTAGAAGGGGATAAAATGGGGTTGGAAATTTTGTAGGGGGGGGGGGTGAATTGGGAAATTTGATAATTTTTTCGTGTAAAAAATGAATGAGGAAGAAGAAGGTTTGGCTGCAGGTTAGTCGCGGATTTCCAACGGCGAGCAACGGCCGCCAACGGTAAAATTCCAACGGCATGTGTTTTTTGTTATAAAAAAATTCCGGGAAACAGCTTGCCGTTGGAGGCCGTTGCCCCCCCCCCCGTTGCTATATACAGTAATTCTTGTAGTGATACACTATGTTGAACTTGTTACACGAGTTCATCATGTACAGTACCATGGTTTTAAATCTCCTATATATCGCCCGAGATCTTCTTTTCACACTTAAACGAGACGAGACATCAAAATCTCCTCCATATCTCCCTCGACACTCATCTCGTCCAAGATATTCAAATCTCACTCGAAATATGGATCAAAATCTCAATCCGAGATCTCACCCGAAATTATACATTTTTCTTATTTTGCATAATATGTTTTATTTTCATATTGATTCAAAAGAAACTGCTCAATCCAATTATAATTTACCAACTTCTTGAACATATTCTTTACTTTTTATCTTAATGAGTCATAGCGAAAGGTTTCACTTCTTTATTGTATTCAAATAAAAGGATATTATTCAATCATTACCAAATCAATTAAGCTAATCAAGCTACTACTCTTCTAAAAATATTCCATTTTCCATGTAAATCAAATATGTTACCATTTTTAATTTTACTAAGAAAGTTATATCCATTAAATAAATTTTTGACACATCAATTTTAGACACATAAGTACATCCGAGATATTCCCGAGATGCATTATAAGACCCGAGATTTTAATCCGAGATGTACACCCGATATGTACTCATCTCGTCCGAGATCTCCCCCGATACGAGATAACTTGTGTAAAAATTCCAAGACGAAACGTGACCGAAATCCGATATTTAAAACCTTGTACAGTACGAGTTCTTCTGGGTTTGAATCGTAGCATTCCATGTAGTCTGCAAATGGAGATAATCTTATTCCCGCCCCATCTCCTCCAATTTCACTGACTACAGAAGACACGACTTCGAGTGCAAAGCGACAGCGGTTTGCTAAGCTGCCTCCATACTCGTCTGTTCTATCGTTTCCACTGTCTTTCATTAACTGCTCGAGGAGGTATCCGTGTGCTTCATGGATTTCCACTCCATCAAAACCTGTTTGAATCATTTTTGAGCTTTGATTTGATAAATCGACTAAAAATACTATATATAAAAAAATTCTTCGATATGAATTGAATGATGGATTACTATAATCAAGTGGCTTGCATATTGCTTTAGATGAATATAGATAGCAAAAAATACTATAAAATAATAAGGGGAAAATGCAACATTAAGTACCAGCTTTGATTACATTTCTAGCTGTAAGCCTGAAGTCATTAACAATTCGAGGAATCTCATCGGTTGTTAATCTCCGTGGAGGTGAATATTCATCGACACGGCCATCGTGTTGTGTTTGGGAAGGAATTCTTTTGCCTGTGCTAGAAATTGACGCTTGTCCGTTTGGTTGATAAACTGTATATATTTACGAACAGAAACAGAATGAAATGTTGTTAATCTAATTCTAGACATCATGTTAGAACGGAAATGATAAAAAGAGTTAGATCATACTGTAATTTGAGATTCTTCCAACATGCCAGAGTTGACAAAAGAAGATTCCACCCTTGTCATGAACAGCCTTGACAATTGGTTTCCATTCGTCTGCTTGTTCTTCTGTCCAAATTCCTGGAATTTCTGGATATCTAATATTACAAAATAATTAAATTTCCAACATATTAATTACAACCAGTCAGCGTTTTAATGTAAGATTACAACTAACAATAAAATAAGAAATTGTTTAATGCTTTAAACCTCATACGTCTATTTTTATTCCAAAATATTTAGCAAAAAAAAAGTACCCTTGAGCGGTATCAGAAACCCTAGTTGCTCCAGAGATCAAAAGCCCTCCTTCTGTTGTTCTCTAAGAGTAGTACAACACAGCATGGGGTTGCGGAACATTTTCATATGACCTAGATCTTGTTAATGGTGCCGATACAATTCTGCATTTATATTTTTTACCATTAAAACCTTGCGAGGACCATCCATGAATTTATAAAACCATAAAGCCTAATTTAAAAATTGAATCCCAAATGAAAAAATAGAAAATCTAAAGTATCCCAGGCAAAAATCCACATGCAATTTCTCATTCTAAACTTCATGAGAACTCGAATTTCATATCCAATAACATTTATGATCATAACCTTGTAGAAACAATAACCAGTAAGCTTTCAAAGTGAAATGTAATTAATCAAGTTTAACTGTGACTGTATTTTGCTGTTAAGAAAATGACAACATGGTAGACAGAAGAGGTTAAAGATGCAGATAAGCAAACATAGCTATTATTCAAAAGATGAGTTAGGGCTGACAAAGGGTTGTGTCAGGTCGGGTTTGGGTCGGATCGAATGAGGTCCGATTTAATTTTTAAACGGGTCGGGTTAACCCGTTTACTAAGGGGTCATATTTTTTGAACTCGAACCCGACCTGTTTTTAAACAGGTTGACACGACACGGCCCGTAACCCGTTTAACTAGATGGGTTGTGTCAGATCGGGTTTAAACCGGTTGATCCGTGTGACCCATATAACCCATTTACATAATATTTAAAAAATCAGCAATTCGTTTAGTAAAATAAAAGCATACACATATTGTAACCCATACATGAGCATTTAGGTCATCAAATATAAAAAAATAACAGCATACATAAGCATATACAAGTAGAATAACATAATTTAACATGATACAACATTTGAGCATGTAAATATACCTAAATAGTTCCTCCAAATTTGCAAATATTCAATAATCAACAGGAAAATGATATTCAAATACAATATGACAACTACAATATGACCGCGACATTACGACAACAAACAATCTTGCAAGCAATTAATTAGCACATATGATAGAAGCTTCCCTGAATTGTTGGCACTTGGCCCATAGCCTTGCTCTGCCTGCAATAATTGTTAACAAAGGTAGAATAATAAATAATTCTGTCATTTCAATTTCAAAGATAAGCAATCTGCAGCTAATCATTTAACATCTATTATGTATGACATAATGAATGGCCAGCACTCTACCAGTCATGGAAATTTCTACAACTCAAAATAAGGAATTGCTCCATTTTTTTAATTATTATTACTAATGAACCTGATTCCCTTAAGTCTTTCTACCATCCTTCTTACCCACTCGGCTGTAACTTTGTTTTGTTTCTTATTTCTACCAAATCATTTTCGCTGAAGAAAGTTTGTTAAGGCTTTAATACATGACTTTTATACTTATATCAGAATGCACAAATCCAGGTTCTTAACTATTACTTAAATGTGATACGATTTCCCTTTAAGAAAATAACTTGCAAGTATAGTCGTATTTATCCTACTTTGACTATGGGATGTTATTTCAAAACATATATTGCCTTAGCAAATGTTTTGAAGTTTTCTACAATGGAACATCATCTTAGTTTGATTATACTGAAAATGTAGCAACTGACGGTAATTATTACATATAAGAAATAGTCTGTAAACAGAAATAGTTTGTAAAGGCAATTATTACATATAAGAATTTATTTCATCTAATTCAAGTTCATGTATATAACTAAGGAAGTGAAAACAAAAAAATGCATGATATAATGGATTAATCAACTTATATATAAAACAAACAAATCCAATGTCTTCTAAATGCTTATTATAACCAAACATCGTATCAATATAAAATGAATAAGATTACCTTAGTTAATTAATTTCATAACTATACTCCTCTTCCATCTTTAGACACTTCCTCTCCACTATACATTTGCTGTTGCTTTCACGTTTTTATGCCAGCAACCTTATTTTTTCATGAAAACAACTCCACTTCCATACACACGTAACTAACCGCCTAAACTCAGCTAATTCCACCGTGTAAACACACATAAATACACTAAAACACAGACAAGCACCATCAAGCACATGCACCCGACAACCACTACCTAGTTCATCCACCACCTCCATATCCCTGCCCTATATACTCGCACAAACCCAAACACGTATATTTTAGAAACACAGCCACACACTCTTACCCAAAAAAAGAGACACGCACACATTAACATAACACACATCAGTACATCATTTAATATATTTCAAGAACGAAGGAAGATGAAACAAGATGTTAGAGGTAAAATTGGTTCAGATTTATGAACATGAGTCGATAAAATATTGGACAATTTTTGGTTTTAGGCTTCATCAAATATCATATTTTGATTTTAGGCATCAACATAAACTAATTGCCAAAATAAGTCTCGTTTTGGTTTTAAATTTGTTCAAATATGGAGTGCGCAAGTGTTAATTTTTTTTAACTATAACTTGCGCATTCCATAAATGCGCAAGCTATATTTAATGCTTGCGCACTAATGGAGTGCGCAAGTTCATTTTTGAGCATCAAATAGACAAAGAGCACAAATCTGAGTTCATTTGTCAATATTTCTACTTTCTTTTCTAAACCCTCACCATTTTCCAATTCAAACTCATTTTTCTTCCATATCCAAATTCACAATCACCTTATTAACCAAATAGTTGCTAAACTAGAGTATCTTCTTCATCGTTACAAAATAAAGATATTAATTCATGTTTTTGAAAATTAAGATGTAATTTTGTTATTGTTGATGTTGAAAATGAAGAGCTATTGGTGGTGGTGGTGTTAATTATTAGACAATGGTGTTGTTGTTGAATTAGTTGTTAGTGTTTGATGAACTAGAAAACCCTATTTAAATAGTAGTAAATTAAAAACCTTAATTTACACCTTAATTGTTTATTGTTTATTATGACGGTAGACATTAATGATTGGAAGATAGACGACGAAACGTTGATGAAATATTTTGACGAGGATGAAGGGAAAATCAGAGTTGCAAGTTCAAGTCATATTGACTTTGATGCCGATCATGTTCTGGAAATACAGTTCGAACCAGTACCGCGTAAATTCCATTCAAGATCATCAACCTTACACGCTCGTTTATGTGAAGCTGTTTCTGTAAAAATGTCCGGTCATCAACATACAGTTGGCGGAAATTTGCTAACGCCTATACATCCTGTTGGTCCATCCATGCCAAGGGGACAACGACCATGTCCAAATTGTTATTGCGGAGATATATGTGTAGTGGTTGTTTGCAGAAAGGAAAAGAATGCCGGACGAAGATTTTTCGGGTGTAGTTCGTACAGCGAACATAGATTGAATACTCGTGAATATGATTGTTGCAATTATTTTAAATGGATTGATCAATCCCCGTGCGAAAGGGGACTTGAGTATGCCCACGAACTGCAAGCCGAAATAAGTCGTTTGAAAAGTGTGAATGAAGAACTAAGGACAAACAGTAGAAGGCCTAGAATGTGGTAGATGTTTGGGACTTAGTTAAGTTGTCATATTTGGATTTTATATTGAATCGTTGTATTTGTAATATGTTGTTGCGAAAATGTTTCTATTTGTTGTAACCCGTAACGTGTGCATGGTAGATAGTTTATTATGTTGTTGAAATTTATTTGATAGTGTTGACTTTAATGATGAAATATATTGGTTAGGTTATTATATTGATTTGCTTGTTTGGTTTTTTTTAAAGATTGAGTTGACTGCTTTTGGTTGAAGGTTGCCTACGGAAGCAAAATCTACTTAGAAAACATAGGTAATAATTCATCAAATTGATGTTTATAGTTATGTCAGTGAACAAAAACTATGAATGTGGTATTGGAACTTATTTTGCAGATAATGTCAAAGGTTCCGACTATATTTTACTTTGATGGCGAATTGTTGGTTGATGATGAATGTAAACCTAGATATGTGGGCGGAAAGCGAAAATGATCTACAATAAAAAATCATTGTAATTTCGAAGAGCTTAAACAAAGAGCATTTGAAGTGACAAAAGAAAATCTTGTGATATATGATTTAAAATTAGCGGTGAAATGGGTTCGGGATGATGGTGCATCCGCTATTGATTTGGAAGACGACGATGATTTGAACTCCACCTTTTCAGTTGGAATGAGAGTGATAGAAATCTACGTTGTAAGGGTGGAACATGAAAATGTGGTTGAAACACAAGCGCCAGTAATATCTGGGGATGAGTATATGCACACCACACAGTTACAAGAAACACAATGGTCGGCGTATCCGTCGTATCTTTCAAGCCATCAAGGTGGAGAGTTTACAAACTTACTTCATAGGTACAACGGAATGGCTGGAGTCTCTTCTAGTCGGGAACAAAATATGATGCAGAACGCTATAAATCCAAATCAGTCGCAAACGTTTGAAAAGTGAGTACTATTATACGTTGGCACTTGTATTTTGACTTACGTTAATGCAAAATATACGACCTTTGTTTTTTGTATTCTTAGTGTCGAAGATGCATTTATTGATTGTGACGACGATGGTGCCGATGATCATGTTCTTACTCCACACGAGATTTGTGGACAATTGATAGCATGGAAGTAGCTTGTGCGGATGATGAGGATAGAACTTGGATCCATCAAATGGAAGTTAACAATGATGTAATCATATATGCAGACATTGGGGAGGCTGATGATGTAAATGCGGAAGAAGAACAAATCACATATGAAGTGGCTCTAACCGATGATTTATGTGCGGCATCAATGATGGTGAAATCAATAATGGAAAATTGTCAACTAGACGTGGAAGTTTTTGGAAGAGAATGTGCAGAGAAAAGTCCACGAGTTGGGTTAATTTTTGAAAGTAAGCAGAAGCTTGTTGAACAGTTATGTGAATGGACGATTAAATGTTCAGTTTCGTTTCAAGTTCTGAAATCGCGTGCAAATCAATACACGATCCGTTGTGATGTGGAAGAAACATGCCCTTGGCGAGTTCATGCAAGCCTTTCGGTAAGAAAAAATTCAAATTGGTGGAATATGACTACATATGGCGGCGATCACACTTGTTTAAATGCAACCATCAACTCAAATCATCGACAGGCAACTGCAAAGTTTATATGCAATAAAATACTTCCGTTAATTAAAGCTGAAACAAACATGACTGCAAGAACTGTTCAAGAGACAATGTCCAACATGTTTCATATTAAAGTGAGTTATTTTCGAGCCTGTTATGGACTGCATAAAGCTGTTGCAATGATTTATGGCGATTGAGAATCGTCGTACGCGGAATTGCCGAAATATCTTAGAGCCCTGCAACATACCAACCCCGGAATCGTATATGATGTTATTCATAGTCGTGGTGTTTTTGATGGTGCTTTTTGGGCTTTCGGACCTTCTATTCAAAGCTTCGACCACTGTTGACCCATATTTTCTATTGATGGCACTCATTTATATGGGAAGTATCTGGGTACATTACTAGTAGCAACTGGGGTGGATGCAAATCAAGGGCTATTTCCTTTAGCTTTTGCTATTGTACAAACAGAGTCTTGGCAAGCGTGGAGTTGGTTTATTCGTTGTATGTGAAATTATATTACATCCGTACATACTAGATGTATCACCTTTATCTCGGATCGTATGAAATGAATTCCACGTGCGCTTAGAGAAGCTTGACCAATTGAACATTATCATCGCTTTTGTATCTGTCATATTAAAGCAAATTTCAAGAAAGCGTGGTTTGGCATGGATGAGCTACAAAATTTATTACACGCATGTGCCACGGCATCGGAGGTCGTAAAATATAATGATCTTCGAAAACAGTTGAAGGATGTAAATCGAGATGCCGATGCGTGGATTGAAAGAAGTTTGTAAGACCAGGAATCAAGCTGGACTCTTTGTCATGACGGCGGAGTAAGATTCAATATGATGACGACCAACGTTTCCGAAAGCTTTAACGGTGTGCTCAAAGGAACTAGGAATTTACCTGTTTGATCATTGGTTGCACGTACGTTTCATCGACTGAACCATTACTTCGTCGAACGACGAACTCAAGGGGAAGAGTGGACGTCGCAGCTTGCACCTAGGTGGGAAGTATTAGTGCGGAGAAGAATGGAAGAATCGAGGCTCATGTCTATAGAGAGATATAGCTTCGTTGAATATCAGGTGAAAGATGTGCATATGTTTGATTATACGGTGAATATCGAAGATAATGTTGCCAAATGTTCGTGCAATATGCCAACATTAGATCATTTTCCGTGCTCCCATGTATTAGCGGCTTGTTCACGTGGTTCGGGTGGTGCTAATAGAGCGTATTTTGACTTAATCTCCACGTGATACATGAAGGCTATGTATTCCGCAGCTTATGCTCCTTTATTCCACCCTGTACCAGATAGTCGACATTGTAACGTCTATGATGGTCCAATTATACAACCACTTCCTGTGCGCAGAAATTCAGGTCATCCTCGGTCTACTCGAATAAAAGGTTTCATGGATCCTCCATCTTCATCCGGCCATAACAGATGTAGCAAATGTGGTTCTATTGGCCACAAGAGGAAAACTTGTCCGCGTTGAATTGTAATAGAAGTAGAACATCTATGTTACTGTATGACTTGTTGAAACTTTTTTGGATGTTGTGGCATGCTGTTGACTTTGTTATGTGATGGTGTTATCATTCGAATGGTGTTTGCATGTTATATAGAATGTTGTTCAGACTTTTTATGTGAAATTGTGTGATTTATGATGTTGAAACAGCTCTCTGTCTCGGACAGGGCCAAAAACACGCTTGCGCATATATGAAATGCACAAGCTATATAGCTTGCGCAATCCAGAAATGCGCAAGCTATATGTAAAATATAATCTGCGCATTCCAAATATGCGCAAGCTTAGAACTGGGTTATTTGCAGCATTCCGCATATGCTACAAAAGAGCAAATGTAGCATTTGCGGATTGTTGTAAGTAACCCAAAAATGGCTTGCGCATATGTGAAATGCGCAAGCTATATTGACAATATAGATTGCGCATTCCACAAATGCGCAAGCTATTTTTCGGGTCAATTCCAAACAGAGAGCCGCTTTGCCACACTGCAAAACCACAAATTGCAAAACCGAGAGCATGCACACACCATTCCATTAACAATACCATCACAAAACAAAATAAATAACACGATCCAACTGGCAATTGAAAATCATCCAAAAAAGGTTGAACAGGTCGTACAATAACATAGAAACATACAAGTCAACAACCCCTAACCTAACCCAAACAAAGAAATAACAACAATAAGACCAACACCGTTAATCACGAATCCGTCTAAGCTCAAGTGGTGTCTCTCTTCTTCTTCTTCTTCTTCCGTTTGTACACGATGGGAGCCGATCCTTGGCCTTCGTCGAATGTAAGAGCGGGTGTCGGAAGCAGAATTTCTTGTTGTTGACTTAGCCCAAAAATGAGTTCTTCTTGTTGAATTTCCCACTACGGCGGCTCTTGCGCATGCTCGTATGTCGACTGTCCAACATATCCGAATTGTTGTTCTCCTTCATGCCAAATGGGCCATTCGGCATGAGTTTCTCCGCCGGTGTATTGCTGCTCTACCTCGGGCCAAGCGGGCCATCCAGCTGTAGTTTCACCACCGGGATGTTGTGAAGCCTCCCTCTCCGCATGTGCCTCCTCCCATTGGGCTTGTCCACCCGCTACTGTGGTATGTGTCTCCTCTGTACAACGTGGTAGCTCTTATACAATGCGCAGCGGCTTGGCCGGCCTTCTTAACTTGTTCCGACCCAAAATCGAGTCAAGTATTCGTCGTAGGTCAATGCACTTGCTTTTGACCTTGTCCGGCTCCATATGACTTTCTTCTATTTCGCCCACCACATTCAAAGCGCTGTATATTCTGCTTACCTAAACCATAAGTCATAACAATGCATCAATATGACATAAAAATTGAACTATATAAAATTTGAAATTACAACACTTACCACATCACGTTCTAGAGGAGCACGGAGAGTGTATGCAACCAACTTCCTTGCCAACTTTTTAAGAATATAACGACGAGTAATTCGCCAATACCAATACTCGTACTCGCTCAAAGGTGTCGGAGGCTCACGTGCTCGTTCGGCATGATCAATTCTTGATTGCCAAATAGTAATACTTTCCTCCAAAAATGCCATCCAACTAGTGGGTTCTAGGTCAAGGGGGACGACATGATCGGGAATGTGCTGATAATCAAAGGAAAACTGTCTCATAACCCGATCGGGTGCATACAACTCAAAGTCTAAAAATAGAATCAGTCGGCTCTTAGCAATCCAACCGGTGAACGAATACTCAATTTCTGGATGTCCAAACTTATACACTAATGAATATGGTTCCCATGTAACCACATCATCCGCCAACAAATCCAACTCATTACGGTAAAACTGTACATTTCTTGGCGTTTCACGCCAACTCCTAGCACAATTCCACCTAGCCCCGAATGGAAGATACGGATCTAAGTCGGTAGGAATTCTAATAGACGACCGTCCAATAGCAATATGCGACCATGACCATAGTTGCAACAACGTTGCAAAACCCCCTAAAACTTTTCGACGTTGCAAGGCAACGTTCGACAACTCACTATATAAATAGCAGAGAACAGCACTACCCCAAGAATGATAACCACAGTCAGCCAAATCATCCAAAAAAGATAAAAATTTCAAACTTAATCTCCCTTTCGAATGATCGGGAAATAATCGGCAACTCAAAAAATACAATATCACGGCACGAGTGTGGCGAAGTATATCTAAATCGATCGCCCCTTCGGGTAGTGGTTAGAAAAATTCACTTTTAAACCAAGTCATTGATAATTCACTTTTAGACTTAACCGCCTCTCTAGGCGGAAAAATACCAAGCAAGTCATGAGCCAATTCGATGTAATCGATATCTAAATTTTGCAAATATACCGAACGACCGTCTACTTTAAGACCAAAAAGAAAATGCACATCCGCTAGAGTCACTGTCATCTCCCCGACTCTCATATGAAACATATTTGTTTCCGGCCTCCATCTATCGCATAGAGCGGTAAGAAGGTGATGATCAAGCCGAATGTAGTCGATTTGCATAGCTTTCCAAAATCTGAAGATTCGTAGATTCGGCTCCAATCTTGGATCTTTATAATCGATCTCCTTGAGCTTGCTCGAATGATCACATATTTTCATAGTCTCAACACCCTGGAATGTATAAACAAATTAAAATTAGGACTTCATATTTGCATTCCCCGGTTTACCAATATCGAACATTTACCTCCATTAATATGTCGTTTTGGCTCCTATGGTGTTCTTGAAGATAGATAACACTTCTATCTTCGGGCCCAGGAGACAATTCTACAAACAATAACAACAGTTTATCAATACAAAAACTATGTACAAAGTTAGGATTTTTGCTATATGAATACTTCAAATCCTTTTGCATTTTCAACAAAGAAACTAACAATATGAGTACATTCACATCGACATCATCAACACTACCTCTTCCGCTAACAACAACAATCATTTCTACAGTAGTAATCAAATTATAATTACCTCTAATCAACATAGATGAAGAGCTTGCTTCCATTTTATGCGCAATCGAGTGGTTGTTTGAAGGAATGGATGAGGAACAATGTTTTTGAGTTAATATATTTGGATTTGGAATGAGTTTGAAGTTGGGAATGAGAAGGGTTTTGGGAAGAAAAGAGATAGAGGATGTAATGAGCTCAGATTCAGCTCTTTGTCTATTCGATGCTCGAAAATGAGCTTGTGCATTTCAAAAGTGCGCAAGTTTTAAATTAAAGCTTGCGCACTTATGGAATGCGCAAGCTCTATGTAAAAAAAATTATGACTTACACATTCCAAAAATGTGCAAGTTATAAACTAAACGAGACCTATTTTGGCAATTAGTTTTTGCTGAGGCTTAGTTCTATAATTTGTTTTATTGCGGTGCCTTGATCGAAAAATTGTCCTAAAATATATGTTGCACGAGAGATGAAAAAATCGATTCTATCAAGTGACTAGAAGAGCCGCCGCAATGTATATTTGGATATACTCGCTTGATATAATAAAGAAGAGTAGTAATTTATTATGATTTGATGCTTTTGCTGTTTTCGCATGTTCTACATTCTTCTGCTATTGATTAATATTACTACAACTAAAAATGAAACAAATTCTATAATTATAAAATATGAAGTTTAATAAATCAAGTAATACGTACCTCTTATACATATGTGCCCATAATCATATATCCATATGTTGATTGTTAGAAGAACACTCAGCGGTTTGAGAGTGGGTACCGCTGATTTCTAAATTGCTAATGTCCTCCATTAACTCTTCAAGATTAGGTGGCAAAGTAGTAGCACCTGTCAAGTTATTAAATTTTTAGAAAATCAAATTTTATGCAGTAGAAAATACAAAATAGAGTAAGAAAGTTAACCTCCATCTCCAAATATCCAATCTCGTGTGCATATGATTGCCTCAACAACTTCAGGCTTAAGTGAACTTCAGTATTGACCAAGAACTCGACCGCCTATACTAAACGATGCTTCTGATGCAATCGTAGATATATGAATGGATAGAACATCACGAGCCATAATAGACAATTCTCGAAATCTAAACAGATCAGCTTTCCAATATTTAAGAATATCCAAATTTGTCTTCCTATCCAACTTTGGCTCATCCAAGTACAATTCTAACTGAGTTTTTTGAGCTGAACAGGTAAAATTCTTCACTCCCAAAATTTTCAAAGTCCTACATATATGTAAGATATAGTAAATACTAAATAGTGTAATAGAGGAAAAATTGTAAAGTTTAATGCATTGTTATATACAGTTTACCTTCATAACATCTAAGCATTCTTTAGAAACTAAGATATCACCATAAGAAGATTGACTCCGACTACTATATGCGGTGTCTGTTTTTTTACCATATATTTGCATGTAAATATCAAAAGGAGAAAACAAAGTTTCACGAACTTTATTCATTTCCATAGAACCACAAACATAAAGCCTCTTATATGAAAACTCCACAAACTAAATCTTATATGTAGGATCTAGAATAACAACAATCGAGAGAATAAGACTGTATGCCTTCCAATACTTCTCAAATTTTTCAATCATACCACATGCAATCTTACTCATAAAACAATCATCATTAGCCCTAACTCTTTGCAAAGTGTCTTGAGCAACAAGTAATTTAGAAAAATATAGATTTGCAGTAGGATATTTGGATCCAGAAAAAAGACAAGTCACATCATAAACAACCTTCAAAAACTTACAAATTTATTCTACTTTCACCCATTCAGATTGAGAAAGAGTGTGCTTATAGTTAGAATCACTCAATTGTAAATGGCAGAAAGCACGTTGATAATAGAGAGCACTCTCAAGCATGAGAAATGTGGAATTCCATCTAGTAGGAACATCCTGATGTAAACCTTTTTTACACTCTAAAGAAACATGAGATATGCACTCTAAATTTTTTTTGTTTCCTCGCTTGTGAACCTCTTACATATTTAATGCTCTCCCTAATTTTAGACGGGTTGACACGACACGACCCTTAACCCGTTTAACTAGACGGGTCGTGTCGGGTTTAAACCGGTTGACCCGTGTAACCCATATAACCTATTTACACAATATTTAAAAAATCTGCAATTCGTTTAGTAAAATAAGAGCATACACATATTGTAACTCATACATGAGCATTTAGGTCATCAAATATAAGAAAATAACAGCATGTACGAGTAGAATAACATAATTTAACATGATACAACATTCGAGCATGTAAATATACCTAAATAGTTCCTCCAAATTTGCAAATATTCAATAATCAACAGGAAAATGGTATTCAAATACAATATGACAACTACAATATGACAACGACATTACGACAACAAACAATCTTGCAAGCAATTTGGCACATATGATAGAAGCTTCCCTGAATTGTTGGCACTTGGCCCATAGCCTTGCTCTACCTGCAATAATTGTAAACAAAGGTAGAATAATAAATAATTCTGTCATTTCAAAGATAAGCAATCTGTAGCTAATCATTTCACATCTGTTATGTATAATGAATGGCCACTCTACCAGTCATGGAAATATTTCTACAACTCAAAATAAGGAATTGCTCCATTTTTTTAAAATTATTATTACTAATGAACCTGATTCCCTTAAGTCTTTCTACCATCCTTCTTACTCTGATTTAACCACTCGGCCGTAACTTTGTTTTGTTTCTTATTTCTACCAAATCATTTTCATTGAAGAAAGTTTGTTAAGGCTTTAATACATGACTTTTATACTTATATCAGAATGCACAAATCCAGGTTCTTAACTATTACTAAAATGTGATACGATTTCCCTTTAAGAAGATAACTTGCAAGTATAGTCGTATTTATCCTACTTTGACCATGGGATGCTATTTCAAAAAATATATTGCCTTAGCAAATGTTTTGAAGTTTTCTACAATGGAACATCATCTTAGTTTGATTATACTGAAAATGTAGCAACTGACGGTAATTATTACACATAAGAAATAGTTTTTAAACAGAAATAGTTTGTAAAGGCAATTATTACATATGAGAATTATTTCATATAATTCAAGTTCATGTATATAACTAAGGAAGTGAACAAAAAAATGCATGATAGAATGGATTAATCAACTTATATATAAAACAAACAAATCCAATGTCTTCTAAAACATTTGCTGTTACTAACTAGATCCAATGTCTTCTAAATGCTTATTATAACCGAACATCGTATTTCAAATCAATATAAAATGAATAAGATTACCTTAGTTAATTAATTTCATAACTATACTCCTCTTCCATCTTTAGACACTTCCTCTCCACTTTACATTTGCTGTTGCTTTCACGTTTTTATGCCAGCAACCTCATTTTTTCATGAAAAAAACTCCACTTCCATACACACGTAACTAACCGCCTAAACTCAGCTAAATCCACCGTGTAAACACTCATAAATACAGTAAAACACAAACAAGCACCATCATGCACATGCACCCGCCAACCACTACCTAGTTCCTCCACCACCTCCATACCCCTACCCTATATACTCGCACAAACCCAAATATGTATATTTTAGAAACATAGCCACACACTCTTGCATGAAAAAAGAGACATGTACACATTAATGCAACACACTTCGGTACATCATTTAATATATTTCAAGAACGAAGGAGGATGAAACAAGATGATAGAGGTAAAATTGGTTCAGATTTATGAACATGAGTCAATAAAATATATGTTGCACGAGATATGAAAATTTTGATTTTATCAAGTGACTAGAAGAGCCGCTGTAATGTATATGATTTGGATATACACGCTGGATAAAATAAAGAAGAGTAGTAATTTATTTTTTTTTATTTTTTTTTGAAAACCCAGGAGAACCCGACGGACCGGTAAACTCCTGAGGAGGGTATAATAAAGCCGTCCGCTGATCCAAGCCACCATACCCCCGGGTAAATTTATATAGGATAGGAAAGCACGTGGTAGGAATCGAACCTGGATCTTTTCATCAGAACCCAAGTCTCCTTTCCACTGCGCCGCACCCGTGGACGAGTAGTAATTTATTATGATTTAATGCTTTTGCTGTTTTCGCATGTTCCGTATTCTTCTGCTATTGATTAATTTTATTACAACTAAAAATGAAACAAATTCTATAATTATAAAATATGAAGGTTAATAAATCAAGTAATATGTACCTCTTATACATATGTGCTTATAATCATATATCCATATGTTGATTGTTAGAAGAACAATCGGCGGTTTGAGAGTGGGTACTGCTGATTTTTAAATTGCTAATGTCCTCCGTTAACTCTTCAAGATTAGGTGGCAAAGTAGTAGCACCTGTCAAGTTATTAAATTTTTAGAAAATCAAATTTTATGCAGTAGAAAATACAAAATAGAGTAAGAAAGTTAACTTCCATCTCCAAATATCCAATCTCGTGTGCATATGATTGCCTCAACAACTTCAGGCTTAATTGAACTTCGGTATTGACCAAGAACTCGACCACTTACACTAAACGATGCTTCTGATGCAACCGTAGATATATGAATGTATAGCACATCATGAGCCATAATAGACAATTCTCGAAATCTAAACTGATTAGCTTTCCAATTTGTCTTCCTATCCAACTTTGTCTCATCCAAGTACAATTTCAATTGAGTTTTTTGAGTTGAAAAGGTAAAATTCTTCACTCTCAAAATTTTCAAAGTCCTACATATATGTAAGATATAGTAAATACTAAATAGTGTAATAGAGGAAAAATTGTAAAGTTGAATGCGTTATTATATATAGTTTACCTTCATAACATCCAAGCATTCTTTAGAAACTAAGAATTCACCATAAGAAGATTGACTCTGACTACCACATGCGGTGTCTGTTTTTTACCATATATTTGCATGTAAATACCAAAAAGAGCAAACAAAGTTTCACGAACTTTATTCATTTCTACAGAACCACCAACATAAAGCCTCTTATATGAAAACTCCACAAACCGAATCTTATATCTAGGATCTAAAATAACAACAATCGGGAGAATAAGACTGTATGCCTTCCAATACTTCTCAAAATTTTCAATCATACCACATGCAATCTTACTCATAAAACTATCGTTATCGACCCTAACTCTTTGCAAAGTGTCTTGAACAACAAGTAATTTAGGAAAATATAGATTTGCAGTAGGATATTTGGAGCCAAAAAAAGATAAGTCACATCATAAACAACCTTCAAAAACTTACAAATTTGTTCTACTTTCACCCATTCAGATCGAGAAAGAGTGTGCTTATAGTTAGAATCACTCAATTGTAAATGGTGGAAAGTACGTTGATAATAAAGAGCACTCTCAAGCATGAGAAATGTGGAGTTCCATCTGGTAGGAACATCCTGATGTAAACCTTTTTTACACTCTAAAGAAACATGGGATATGCACTCTAAAATTTTTGTTTCCTCGCTTGTGAACTCTTACATATTTAATGCTCTCCCTAATTTTAGACATGCATATATCAACTTCTTTTAGCCCATCTTGCACTATAAGATTAAGAATATGAGTGTCATAACGTCTAGTGTGAAAAAATACCATTCATCACCAAAGACTCCCTCAACAAAAGCTGCTCCTTCAACAATTTAACAAATACATCATTTGCACTAGCATTGTCTAAGGTAACGGAAAATATTTTTTTGTCAATGCCCCAATTAGTCAACAAATTATAAAAAATTTCGAACAAAGAAACTCTATGGAGGAGGCATAAAACTAAAATAACACCCATTTTTTAAGGATCCAATTAGCATCAACAAAATAAGCAGTCAAACAAATATACCTGTCAATTGCTATAGAAGTCCATAAATCAGAAGTCAAACAAATTCTCCTTGGAATTGAAACTAACGTGTCTTTAAGTCTCAATTTTTCCCTTTCGTACATTTTCATCACATCAGCTCTAGCGGTATTTCTATAAATCAACTTAACATCCACACAAACATAAGAAAATAATTGTCTAATTCCAGCATACTCAACAAATTGAAATGGAAAATCATGCATCAATATCGAAATTACCAATAATTCTCTAAAATTATCCGGATCAAATTTAGAAGACCTTGTTATAATAGAGTCGTCGGCCTAACTTATAAGCAATTGACCTAGATCACGATCGGTACTTTTGGAACAAGTTTTAATATGATGTTTTAGGTTTCCAATGCCATAAGTACTGTCACATAAATAAACAACACCACATTTCATACACTTGGCTCTTTGCTTTCCATCATTTTGCAAGGGAATAATTTCAAACTTAGTCCATACCTCAGAAGTAAGCTTTCTACGTCTCTTACCAACAACTTTTGCACCTTTTATTTCTACGTTGTCTAATTTCAATGCTTCCATATTGGCATCTCCAACTTGTTCACCACTCTCACTACTTGGTTTAAAAGGGTCCATCTCTTTTCTACAAAATTAAAGAAGAAGAAAACCCATCACTCTGACTACTTAATGATCATAGATAAGCACGGTAACTTGTCAAAAAATATTGCTATATTTTTCTTAAAATGAAATTCAATATCCTATAAAATGTTCAGGATAGGGCAAGCATAGTAACATCTCATGTACCACTTAATGATCATAGATAAGCAATAATTTATATACAGAAACCGAAATAAAATTCACTAAAAGAGTTTTTGTTGATCTCACTTGTAGTGCATTTGTTTGATATTCATCGAACATGTAAAAACAAAGTAAGTAGAATATCTAAATATATTTTTATTGTAGTAATTTTCACTGGATCTGAAAATTAAGTTAGCAAGTCAGTGTGATTTACTTCAATTTGTCATTTAATTATGAATGACAATAAATTAGTTCATACGTTCAAATGAACCAAAAGAAAATGATTAAAAATACATTAGGAAGACAGTATAGAAAACATGACAACAGGAAGACAATTTTACTATTACATCTGAGAATACAGACACCTATTAATACTTCATAACGTTGCTTCCATTTCAACTCCATTTATATATTAGGTAAAAATCATCATACTTAAAATTATATTGTAATCCTTAGGGGACAACCAAATCTAAGTGAAACCGTACTCATTTTCTTCATAGCCTGTTATTTAAATAAATAACTGTTTACCTTTATGGATTAATATTGCTATAATAGTCTGACCATAAGAATACCCCAGATGGATTTCAAAGCAATGAATAAAATAAAACAAATAAAATAAATTACATCATTTGTATGATTGTGTAATCAGACTAAACTTTATTTGGTAATAACTTTTTATCTAGACCTATGTATCTATATTTGAAACATTTATTATTTAATATTTACAAGTGATCATGACCATAGTGTAGTCAAATAAATTACCGCTAACCAGTTAGCTGAGTATGATGGCAGGCGCGAGCGATTAAGGCGCAAGTGGATGGACGTACGGCAGGCGCGAGTGATTAGGGCGTGAGTGGATGGACGGCAGGCGCGAGCGATTAAGGCGCGAGGATGGACGGCAGCTGCCGAGGCCGAGCTGTTGAAAAAGGAGAACAAAGTAATAAAAATTAGAAATGAAAACTGAAAGATAACCCTAGCTGTAGCCTGTAATGTAGAGGAATGGACGAAAGTCACGAAGTGACAAATCAAACGGGTAGGCAAATTGAAAAATGAATACCAAACGAAATTAGTTGTTGTGAAATTGGAAATTTATTTCAATTTCAAATTTAATTAACAATCGATTTATGTTCGAGTGTAAAATGTTATTTTTGAAATGTTATTTTTCAAATTTGATTTAAATGGGTAATTATGTATTTATAAAGTAAAAATATTGTATTTATCCATAACTGTGAATTGGTAAATTATTTGAATATAATTTAATTTAAATTTTATCGAACGATAAAATGTTAGCATTTGTATACAATGGAATTAAGCCTCGAAACTAGTTCCATTATGTTCAGAAGGCCAACCTGTTAGCAAGCCTCGATTGGAGTTCGGGCTGTTTTGGACCTTACGCTATAAATAGGCATGCTTATCGAGACTAAAATATTATTAAAATATATATAAAACCCTAATTTTCATGGCCGCCACCTATCCTTTTTCTACGGCCGAAAATTGCTTCATCTTCTTCCCCTTCGATCTCTTTCATCTCTCAACGAATCTCGATGACTACTAATGAAAGTTGTAGTGCTCGACGAAATCTATAAGATGTACGGTTGGGTCGATTTGGATATGGACGAGATCGCCAGAATTTGGTCTGGAAGGTGGCACATTCGAGGTCTGATTGTGGACGTGGTGGAGCGTCATAGGAGGTGACGATGTTGGCGTTGGGGTTTTTGGTCAGGGCGAACTCGATGGTGGTGTTTGATCTGGCCATGGCGGCGTGTAGGCGGCGCGGCGGCGAAGCAAAGGTGGCGGCTATGAGTTTGAACGTGATTGTGAGGGTTTGGAGATGGTAAAGCTAATTACCATTTTGCCCTTTGATCATTTAATTTAATTTTAAAATTTAGGACTTCTAACGTGAATAACTTTTGCATACGAACTCGAATTCGCACGCGATTTCTTTTGTTGGATTCGTATTGAAATTCTAGACAATATAAACTGGTTTGGTTGAATTTGAAGACCGTTGAGATTTTAGGCTTTTGTTGGATTTTTAATGGGCTTTAAATCAAAGGTGAGTAATTAAACCCACTAATGCAATACTAAATTTTTTGATGTTAGTTAAATTGAAATCATGAAGTGAATTTTTTTTATTAATTGCTATTTGGTGGTTTGAATTAACATTTGAATTTTATATTGAATTGACATTTAAATAGATATTGGAATTTAATTGCAAGTTAAACAACGACAATTGATAATTAGTAACTGTTGTGATATTGGTTGATTTGGATGTTGATTGCAATTGAATGCCTATTGATTGATATGTTGGATGTATGGTTATTTATTTATTTGGACATATCCTGTTATTACCCTATTTATTATTTGACTTCATGTATATTGTCATTTGGACTATTTGAAATGAATTAAGAAATATGTTGAAATGATATATACCTATATCATTTAAATATGGATTGAAATGATATATATCCATCCATGTAATTAAAATTGAAATAAATGATCAGTTGGCCATAGGGTAGAAGATTATATACGGACACCGGTTTTGGGTAAATTAAATGGTTTCAAAAATCTTGAATTTGAATTGGTTAAATGAGATTGTTTTTTTAAAAAAATTGATTTATATGAATTAAATTATTTTTTATTTGAGATTTGAAATGTAAATTGTTTAAATGAAATTGTTTAAGGATTTAATTTGAAATCTTAAAGTAAAATTTGAGATATGATTTGAATTTATTGGAATTGAATTATTTTAAAGCTTTAAATTTTTATTTAAACTTTGAATTTACTTTAATTAAAATGGTTTAAATTGGTATTTCCAAGTTGGGACGTGAAATGGATTGAAACTAAATTGTTTCAAAATAAAAATGTGAATTGAAACTTTCGGCCTTTGGATAAAATCTGTTAAATTGAATTTGAAGAAAAAGTTAAAATCGTTTAGATTGAAGTTGATTTAAATTAAATTTTGAATATGAATTTGACCCGATTTGGAAGTCGAAAAATTGATTTCGTTGTGATTTGGAACATGAGTTCGAAATGCTGTGAAAGAACAAAACAATTTTAATATATAAACTATTTTAACAATCAAATTATTTAATATATATATCAAAACTGTTTTCAATATATAAAATATTTTTAATTATCAAAACTATTTTTTAATATCCAAACTATTTTAAATATTCCAAACTATTTTTCAATGTTCAAACTATTTTAATTATTCAAAACTAGTTTCAATATTCAAATTGTTTTAAATTGGGAATTATTTAGATTTAAATCATTGATTTAAATACAAATGTTCTGATATGAAGGTATAACCTATTTTTGAATTCAAAAATGATTTTTGAAGCAAATCTGATATTTTGATATGTAGTAAGGCTAGTACTTAAAATTTAAAAGAACCAACTGGTGTGCTAAATAGACGATTGGTTATTAAAGAGACCGAGGCTGAACGAATGGAATACTCTTTGTTATTCTACCAGAACCACTTTAGTAATCATGTACGCGGTGGTCGTTATTCAGAATGTAGCAGTTGAATTGGCGGCATTTACTGGAATGAAGAAAGAGAACGATGATGGATGATCCCGACACTTGTGTTAATTTAAAATGACTAAAACAAGAGCCTATGTCTAGCCAAGGGGTTGGCTACCTTTAGGGGCCATCACCCTTTCGTGTTACTATATTGATTTTAACTCGACCAGTGCACCTTGATTTGATTTTGGGGGTGGTGGACTTGGTCGACAGTCGTTGCGGCGATGTGTTACGACTAGCAAGAAAGGGTAAACTGGTAGAATCATACCTTAGGCATTGTCTCACGTGCCTTGTCATACTTTTATCCTTATACGCGTCCACTATGATTTTGTTTTAGTATGGTACCTATATGGGACTCACTAGCTACCGATGTTACTGGTTGTGTTACAGGACCTGCATAGTCTACCTGCTTAAAAATGTGTTAAGGGGGATCAATGTAAAAGCCTTAACGTTATTTTAATACTTTACTTTACCAATATACATATATAGCGTATCTTACTATATATAGATACTTTGACGGATCCTTAGGAGATGGAAAATCCCGTAACATCTCTTAAGTTATTGCACTCACGTTGTAAACTTGATTGGAGATGGAAAATCCCGTAAACATCTCTGAAGCTATTACATTCATATTTACTTGTTATTGATTTAACTTACATTAGAACTTTTAGTTCTAACCCAAGTGTTTTGTCTTTTCATTACGCTGGGGTCAGCCTAAGTATTTTAGTGCTTGAAGACATTATTCCTTGAAGATGAAGATGAGGTTTGCTAGATTGTATTTACTATTATTATTCCGCTGTATTATTTTGGTATGTTTGTTGATTGTACTCTGATTATGTTGTTAAAAAAATCAAAATCAAATGTAAATTGTAAAACAGCTTCATGAACTGTTTATTTGATTATTATATTTTGCCATTCCGCTACGAAATTATGTGTTCTGCTTCCCTTATTTTCTCTTATTTTCTTATTAAACCCCATTGATAATCTGCCCCTTTGAATGGTTTGAGTTAGACATGTATGGTTTGTTGTCGACTTAAATTGTCTAAAAAGGTGGGTCGTCACACTTTTCCAATGTCAGGGATTTTTGGATGAAATGATGTTTGGGGTATTTTTGATGAAATTTAGCAGAACGTTGGAAAATTTCGACGAATTCAAATGATTCCGGGATTTTCATTGGATGTTAGGAGATATGAGGTATTTTGCTAGATTTGGTAATTTTTCATGGTTATCTTTGAAAAATTGAACAAATATAATGTACGAATAAATGGATAGGTAGAAAAAGAACTAACCACAATTCCTACAATAAAGATGACATGTATGGGTTGGTTTACAAATGTAAAAACCATTCTGGATGATATTTTTGATACCTGCAATCAAGGAAATCATATTCTTTCTTGAAACACACAAATTGCCATATAAATCAAGATTTTTTTACATTTATTTTTATTAGTGAATTACAACAAATATTTGAAATTCAACAAAAATGGTTGAAGAGATTTCATTTTCATATTTGGTAGAAGTGATTGTTTGAGATTTTTTACTATTAGTCGACTATTTTTAGCAATATTTTCCAGTAATCATTTCTATCTTTTTTATAAAGTCATTTAACCAAGCTAAAGTAAACTTGTAGGGAAAACCCTAGTTTGAGCAGTTTCAAAAAGGGAAAATCAAGCAATTGACAATCTCGGCCAGTAAAATCATCATTCTAAAAGTCTATAGGTTCTTTATAAATAGTGCAACTTATATATATATATATATATATATGAGTATATTACTAACTATGATAAGCAGAGTATAATAATTGAATGTAATATAAATAATAGAAATGGTCACACCGGTTATTTTATACTGGTTCAGACTTTCCGTCCTACGTCCAGTCTCGAAGCTCTCCTTCGGTATTTCCTTTAACCAGCTGACCCTTGCTTCGTCCCGAGCAATAGGTTAATACAAATCTTCCTATGATCTCCTTTGAGTATGTGAATGTGAATACTTTAAGTTGTAGAAAGCGGTTTAACCAAAATTATGTTTTAGTTATAATAATTGAGAGTATGTGAGCAATGTATACGCAAGTATGTGAGCAATGTATACGTATGATAAAGGATTGTTTCGAAAGAGATGCTTTCACCTATATTCACTTTGACCCAAATAATATTTTAAGTATAAACTCAATGCATTCGAAAGGGGGACTTTCAATGATTTTAGAAGGGTTACTTCTAATGGTGTCGAAAGGGGTACTTTTAACTGGTTTCGAAGCTATACTTCTAAAGTTAAATGTTAATACTTTAATACAATCAAAAGGTTTCTTAAGGAATGTTTTAAAGTACTATAAAGGCAGGAGCCTAATGTTTTGGAGATAGATTTTAATGCTTTCGAATGAGGTCATCCTATGAAGTCGAAAGCAAGGTTTCAAAGGCGTTGAAAGATTTTGTAACCCAAACTCAAATTTTTAAAGGAAAAAATCCATGGCAAAATTAAAGGAGTTTTTGTAATGGTTTTGAGAAGTAGCTTTCTTTGATAAATAATAGATTAAAGGGATTAACCATGTTTTATATTAAACCCACATGAGTGGTATTGCTATATTGTTATGTTTGCTTCTTCAAATATAAATATATTCACTTTATAATGGACCCATAACTGCAATTTGAGGATAAAGGATAGAAGAACCAGCTAGGTTAACCCAGTAGTGAATATAAATTGATTAAACTCATGAATGAGTAGAATTACATCCAGGAGGTCAGGAAGACCAGAATATAGGATGCTAATCTAGAATTGATTCGTTTGTTTTGCACATTATCATATTATACTATTTTGAATTATTTTAACCATTGTGGATGCAGGAGCACAATATATGGTTTTATAAAGGTTTTAAGATACTAGTACGGGGAAAACCCATTCCGCTAAGCGGCATGGTCTCGCTAGATATCTGTATGATTTGAGATGGTAGATTATTATTCATATCAGGCTTTATGTCTGACTTGAAGTTTATGTTTTCCCCTTAAACTCTTGGGTACTCAATTGATTTTGAGTAGTTTGAGAGTTGAGATTTTCGGGTACCTCTTAAGACGAATAAGCTTCCGGAGACGTGCAGGAGGCATGACGGCTATTTAGAGTTCTCTTTTCTTTTGATTCCGGCGTGTTGTTTGTAATGGCAAACTTGTTATATTGCCTGTATATACTCTGATCACCCAAGGGGGCATCTTCATATGTCGCTTTTGGTGTATGTTGTAATAAATATATTTTCTCTAAATGTGATTTGCGATTGTGGGATTATGTAATGAATTGGAAATATTTTGAAATGGAATGTGATTTTGTTTGAAGTTTAAAGTTTTCCATATTCATGTGTTTCTGTGTATCAATGAATCTAACACCGCCGTATGTGGTCGCCGAAGATTAATAGTTATGGATGACTGCAACATCCATAGCCGTTAGTTTTGGACCTCCAAGTAGGGGGATGTTACAAGTTGGTATTAGAGCATAGATTTATGAAACTTTAAAAGAAAGTTAAACCTAAAAGATTTTTAAACATAATTCCAATGAATCAGAAATATGATCGGGATTGGGTTAACGCTATAGTAACGTACTTGTATTATATATATATACACATATATATATAAGTACGTGTTCACTTATCTCTTAGACCGTTCTTCTGTATCTTACTAAGGCTCGTATGTAGATTTACGAGAAATAAGATATGGAAGTGAAAGAGGAAATCTTGGTGGAGGAAGCACCACAACCAATGGAAATGCTCGACCTAATACCAGGAGGAATCAAGGTCGACAGGCTGATGCTAATCCAAACGTTGAAGCCAATGTAGGTGATGAAAATCCACCGGTAGATGCGAGGATGGTGTATCAGTATTTAGCCAATCTTTTGCAAGCTGGAGTTGTTGGTAATATTGGAGGAGCTAATCCTATGGCTCCAGTTGGGAATAACTATGCTAAGCTAAGCAGAGACTACACAAGTCTGAGTGGAAAGCCGTTTTCTAGAATGGAGGATTCTGTTGAAGTTGAGAATTGGCTATTGCACTGTGAAAAGATCTTTATAGATCTAGGCTTGGAAGATGGACAAAAGAGGAAGCTAGCCTCTAGGAAGCTGCATGGAGCAGCGCTTCACTGGTGGAATAGTGTGACTATCGGAGTTCCGAAGGAAGAGCTGACATGGGCTGATTTCAGAAGGAGGTTTGAGCAGAGGTTTCTATCTGAGATTGCTAAGTCGGCATTGATGAGGAAGTTCATGGGTCTAGTTCAAGGAGAGATGTCAGTAATCGAGTACGCTGCTAAGTTTGATGAGCTGTCTAGATATGGATATGCTACGGTTGACACTGACATCGAAAGGAATGAGAGGTTCATTCGAGGACTGAGACCTGAGCTTGCTAGAATGACCATGACCCATATCCGAGAGCCTGTAATGTGGTGGTGGAGATGGCCATTTTCCATGAAAAGATGCTTACTGTTTCTACTAGAGAGAAGCTAGTTGAATCCCAGGGTCCTCAGGGAAAGAAGAGGAAGTTCTTTAAGAAGAAGGGAGCCCAGAAAGGGGATGCTGCCAAGAAGGCAAAAGCTAATTTGGTATGCTACAAATGTGACAAGAAGGGTCATTATGCAAATGAATGTCGGTCATGCAAGGGGAAGAAGGCTGCAGATAAGAAGAATGTGAAATGCTTTAACCGTGATCAAGTTGGGCATTACAAGACCAATGTCCAGACCCAGTCAGGGCGGACAAGGGAAAAGTTTTTGCTGTTGGATCATCAGCTAAGTCTACTGCAGCTGATAAAGGGAAGACTGTAATGAAAGGTACGTTTTTGATTCAGAGTATACAAGTTCGGATACTTTTTGATACTGGTACGTCACATTCATTTATATCTCAGTGTTTGGTTGATAGGTTATGCTTAGAACCCACATACCTTCTTACTTCCCTAAGGGTTGCGAATTCAATATGAGGGTATGCAACTCTGGGGACGATATGTGACCAGTTAGAACTTGATTTGTTAGGTCATAAGTTTGCATGCAGTTTGTATGTTTACAATTTCATAGATTTCAGAATCATTTTGGGTATGGATTGGTTGAGAAGGTATGAGGGCATGATATTTTGCCATGATGGGGAGATATCTTTGAGACACCCTGATAGTCATAACCGAATTATATTCTTAGTAGAGAATTCTGACCGGAGTAGTTGTTGAAAGGGAGTGCGGATTAAGAATCTTAAGGCTAATTTAACACTAGAGGGGGGGGGGTGAATAGTGTTTAATGGATTCTAAGACTTATATGGACTAAATTAAAATTATGACACAAACAAATGAAGAACTTAATCATAGAACAATCATAGAATCAAACATAGATGCAGAAAGTAAATAAAAAGCAGTAAAAGGAAAGAACACACCGGATTTTATACTGGTTCAGAGTTACCCTACATCCATTCCTGTACCAAGGCAGAACACCTCATACAGATTTTTATTATACCAAAGTTGAGATTACAATCCTCAGTTTCTAAAGGCCTTGAGGTACCCTCCTGCCTCACGAGTTCGTGGCAAACTCTCTTGATTTACGGGCCACAAGATTACCCAATTGATTTCCAGGCACAACCACACCTTATAGAGAGACTCGATAAACTTTTGATTACAAATTGATCCTATAACTCTGAATAGCACTTTGATCTTCGAGAGAGGGCAGAGAATCAAACAAGAATGAGATTCTAATTTTATTCACTTGAGAATTCGGCAGAATTTCGGCACGATCTTAAAAATATGAAAATTTTATAATATGGATTTGTGGAGAAGAAGGAGTGAAGAAAATATGAAATTAGTTAGTTAAAAAATTCGTTTGTGAAGGCTATTTATAGACCAGTAATGGTCATAACTATTCGTAAAGAGATTTAAACGAATAGACACTTCTTTTGAAAATTGAAACTTTTGAATTTAACGGTCACCATGTCGACATGGGGTATCCCATGATGTCGACATCCTTAGTTAAAAACAATGTAAAATTTGTTTTGAAAATGGTATTGAAAGGAAAACAAGATGAAATGATTCTAGAGTAAAATAAACTAATTTTCCTATGTTTTAAAATAAAGAAGAGTAGAAAAATATATTTTTAGAATGTATATATAAATTTGATTTTAAATCTCAAGTATATATATATATATTATAAAAGAATATTTAAAAATCAGAAGATAGTTTTAAAAACAAACGAAGTTTAAAACAAGAGTTTATTTAAAAACAAAAACATAGAATATTTTAAGGCTAAAACATTTTGAAAAGCAGTTTTGAAAATCATTTTGAAAAACCATTTTGAAGTAGTTTTGCAACCTTCTTCCTGTAGAATATTTCATCACATCAGGACTCGAGAACTTGTACAAAACCAGGATGTTCGTGGGTTTGTAAGCCACTTGTCGTAGGTTTGTAAGCTACTTGTTGTGGGTTTGTAAGCCACTAAGAAGTTAGAAATGGGTTCCATCCCAAATGAAATTTGGAATGAAGATTTCCATGCTATTATGAAGTTTTAACAAAACTAGACACTTATCTTGAAATCTTGATCTTGATACTCATGAGTCTTCAAACTTGATTTCTTCATTCTTGATTTTTATACTGTACAGTCTTCAATAATCAGTACCTACATTATATATATCCTGCATAATAACATTCATATATATATATATCTAGACAATAGTGTTAGTATATAAGTTATAATAAAATAAGTTACAAAGGTTGTTGTCATCAAAATCACTATCTCCAGTTCCTAACAATCTCCCCCTTTTTGATGATGACAACCTTATAAAATATACTTACCACTTCGATCATACCATAACTCCCCCTTACACCGACAACTCCCCCTCACTCTAAGCCTACTATTTTATATAACTTCTCCCCCTTTGTCATCAACAAAAATAACCATCCTAAAACCAGTAAACTATAAAACTCCCCTGTAAACTAATACTATAGTAAATGGAATGTGAAAGACATTAACATAATTATGTTATAATTATTCAATACATAAATATGTATAAGTATATTTCAGACAATCCAATCAACACACACATCAAATCCAATCATGTCAAACAAGTCAAACAAATCAATCAAGTCAAATAAGTCAATCAAGTCAAACAAGTCAAACAAGTCAATCAAGTCAATCAAGAAAATCCAATCAAATCAAAAACTAATAACCCTATACTATAAGACAATAATACAAACTCCCCTTAAATAAAATATACTTGTTATGTGTACATGTATGCAATATGTAGTTTGTAATGCAGTATGAAATATATGACATATGCAATGTAGCATGAGATGATATGCAGAATGAAGTGCAACTTATGATGCAAATGATTATGATATTTCATGCATTGTAATTTATGATGTAATATGAAATGAAATGTGATATGAAATAGGACGCATAATGATATGTAATATGAAATAAAATGATAACGAAGTAAAAATAATAATATGCAGAATGATATGATGATATATACTATGGTAAGAGATATTCAGATTATAAGATAAACATGAGTGATAAGAAATATTTAATTGACAAGCATATATGTATACATGTATGTATGTATGTATGCATACATATATCAAACTATTTATTATAAATCACTTCAACCAAACAAAGGTAATACACACCAATTACTAAACTTAGGTTAAGGAAACTAATGAATGGGACTCAAAGAGTAGTAAAGGCAAGAGTTTAAAGGTAATAAATGATATTAAAACTATAACATATTCATGAAAGGTAGTAATCAAACTCAATATCAAAATCAAATTGCTAAGAAATATGGATTAAACTATATATATGATCAATATGGTTTTTAAAAATTAATACCTTCCTTATTTAATTTCTTTAAAATAGTTTTTTTAAAACTTAATTATTTTTTTAAGAATCCAAACTTCCATGTTTATAAAATACTTAACTTACTAATTAAAACCTATATATTAAATTATTATTGATTAAAATATTTAGAAACAAGTTTAAACACCTTATAAGTTAAAAAAATATCATAATGAAATATTAAATAAAATAACAAAGATTGAAAAACTAAAATAAACATGTGTTATATTAAGGCCACTTACATTAAAAAATTTAGTTAATTATTAAAAATATATTTAAACATGAAATTAATTTTAAAATATTCTAATATAAGTTAGTAAATAAATCTAAAAAGAATAGAGAAAAATACTTAATTTAAATATCATTTTTACATAGTCTAAAGTTTCAAATAGAAAAGATAACATTTACAGAATACTATAAAATGTTTTTGCAGTAAAATATATTCAAAAAATTATAAAACAGAAATTGCAGCATTTAACAAATGTTGTGAAAAGTTTCTAAAACACTACAACGTTTCTTAGCACAGTAATGCTATAAAAATGAATTTGCAGTGCTTAAAAAACTTTAATAGAAGCAAAGACAGCATTTCAGAAATGCTATCTAAAGTTCTGGGCCTGTTTTTAACATGATTTTGCACTAATTTTACGACTAGATTTCAGCATGTAAATAATTGATTTTTGACCCAATTTTTTTATAGTAGTTCATATAATTAAAGTAAATAAAAAATATAAAGAAAAATAATGAAAAAACATGTGTAAAGACACTTGGCATTATGCATGTAAAAATGCTTTTATTATGTGTCATTTTGCATGTATGTCACTATCTATTTATATGACAAGTGTCATGTGATGTGGTGCAATCTTATTAAATGAAGAAATCTATAAATAGTGCCTTATTCTAACATTCTAAAATCATTCTATTAATTTCTTGAAGACATAAAATTAGTGTCTTAAAAGAAATAGAGTACGAGAAGTAAAAACAACATTAGAAAAGTTGAAATCACGAATGGGGGTATGATTTTCTACTTAGTATAGTTGTAATAAATTAGTAGTAAGATTTTATTTGAAAGATAACACATTTTAAAAGGTTTTTTTTTTAATTTAGGCTGGTATATCGATATGTATACAATGGTGTGTCGATATATGGATCAAAATATCAAAACTTATAAAAGAGATAAATTTATATACCTAACTAAATGCATAAATATATATTCCTAAATGCAACAATAAAGATGAAATAATAGTAAAGCGTACCTCCTTTTTGCACTCCTCTATCATTCTAACTTTGTTGTTCTTCCATTGTCGTGAACCACACATTTATATCTTTCAGAATTTGACGACGAGATCTGTTCTATTGCGACGGGCTTGTTTTTCTGATCATCGTAGTATATTCATTTGCTGAATTTGAAGACCGTATGAGAAAGATATAGATGATTTAGTAGATTGACCAACTTGGCGCCAAAACTTTGAATTTGAATTTTGAATGAATGGACACTTCAACCACTATAAATAGGTCCAACAGTCATCATTTTTCATAAAACTTTTTCTTCTTCTTCTTCTTCCCGTTTTTCTATTTACTATCAAACTTCTAGGAGGCATATCTCCTTCGTTTCTTAACGGAATTGGATGAAACCAGCGGCAAATCGAAGAGGAAGGCAAGGAATAAGATCTAGTAATAGTTTGGTGATGAATTTGGATGGTATTGTCATGAAACAGGCCAAACAGTAAGAGAAATGCAGGAAATCCTGTACACAGTTTTCAGTTTTGGATAGCCAACTCCAAACTGTCATATCTCACTCAATTTTGATCAGAATTTGATGATCCACCCATCAAAATGACCATGAGAACAAGAACTACAATCTGGAAAAGGATTTGCAACAAAATACTCAAATCTCTGGATGCAATTTGAAGAATACCATTGACAATTTTGCTTTCCTTTTCTCTTTGTTCATCAAAACTTCATTTGACCATAACTTGGTCATTTCTTGATGGATTTGCACGAAACTAGTAACATTGTGAAGCAGATGGAGAGAAGTATAGTATCAAATCAAGTTGTAGATGAGAATCAAAAGTTTTGTATTGATCTGGTACCCATTTCATTGTCGATTGTCATTATATATCCATTTGTTCTTCTTGATCGATGAATGATTATCTGGTATCTTTTAACCAACAGTCATTAGACATAACTCTTCTCCTGCAAAACAACATAACCTTTTAAAGAATCAAATGACTTTTCACAATAACTAAATATAGTTTTAAACAACAATATCATGATGATTTTGTGACATATTCATATGAAAATAGTGTTAATAATTTTTTAAAAAAAATTGCCATCTTAAAATTTTTCAAAAAATCAGCTTATGAGAATTTTGAAAACCAATGCTCTGATACCAATTGAAAGGGAGTGGGGATTAAGGATCTTAAGGCTAATTTAACACTAGAGGATGGGTGAATAGTGTTTAATGGATTCTAAGACTTATATGACTAAATTAAAATTATGACACAAACAAATGAAGAACTTAATCACAGAACAATCATAGAATCAAACACAGATGCAGAAAGTAAATAAAAAGCAGTAAAAGGAAAGAACACATCGAATTTTATACTGGTTCGGAGTTACCCTACATCCAGTCCTGTACCAAGGCAAAACACCTCATACAGATTTTTATTATACTAAAGTCGAGATTACAATCCTCAGTTTCTAAAGGCCTTGAGGTACCCTCCTGTCTCACGAGTCCCGGGCAAACTCTCTTGATTTACGGGCCACAAGATTACCCAATTGATTTCCAGGCACAACCACACCTTATAGAGAGAATCGATAAACTTTTGATTACAAATTGATCCTATAATTATGAATAACACCTTGATCTTCGAGAGAGGGTAGAGAATCAAACAAGAATGAGATTCTAATTTGATTCACTTGAGAATTTGGCAGAATTTCGGTACGATCTTAAAAATATGAAAATTTTAGAATATGGATTTGTGGAGAAGAAGGAGTGAAGAAAATATGAAATTAGTTAGTCAAAAAATTCATTTGTGAAGGCTATTTATAGACCAGTAACGGTCATAACCATTCGTGAAGAGATTTAAATGAATAGACACTTCTTTTGAAAATTGAAACTTTTGAATTTAACGGCCACCATGTCGACATGGGGTATCCCATGATGTCGACATCCTTAGTTAAAAACAATGTAAAATTTGTTTTGAAAATGGTATTGAAAGGAAAACAAGATGAAATGATTCTGGAGTAAAATAAACTAATTTTCCTATGTTTTAAAATAAAGAAGAGTAGAAAAATATATTTTTAGAATGTATATATAAATTTGATTTTAAATCTCAAGTATATATATACTATAAAAGAATATTTAAATATCAGAAGATAGTTTTAAAAACAAATGAAGTTTAAAACAAGAGTTTATTTAAAAACAAAAACAAAGAATATTTTAAGGCTAAAACATTTTGAAAAGTAGTTTTGAAAATCATTTTGAAAAATCATTTTGAAGTAGTTTTGCAAGCTTCTTCCTGCAGAATATTTCATCACATCAGGACTCGAGAACTTGTATAAAACCAGGATGTTCGTGGGTTTGTAAGCCACTTGTCGTAGGTTTGTAAGCTACTTGTCGTGGGTTTGTAAGCCACTAAGAAGGTAGAAATGGGTTCCATCCCAAATGAAATTTGGAATGAAGATTTCCATGCTATTATGAAGTTTTAACAAAACTAGACACTTATCTTGAAATCTTGATCTTGATACTCATGAGTCTTCAAACTTGATTTCTTCATTCTTGATCTTTACACTGTACAGTCTTCAATAATCAGTACCTGCCTTATATATATCCTGCATAATAACATTCATATATATCTAGACAATAGTGTTAGTATATAAATTATAATAAAATAAGTTTCAAAGGTTGTTGTCATCAAAACCACTATCTCCAGTTCCTAACAGTTGTGCTTTGTTATGTGCAATGGAAGTGGGAGAAGAGCTAAGTCAGGTTCGAGTAGCAAAAGAGTTTGCAGATGTCTTTGAGCCAGTCACAGGACTACCACCGAAATGAGCTGTTGAGTTTTGGATAGATCTTGTGCCAGGAGCTGAACCTGTGAGTATACCACCTAGCAGGATGACACCAACTGAGATGAAGGAATTGAAGGCGCAGCTAGTGGATCTAGAAGGAAGGATTTTTATTAAACCAAGCAGTTCGCCTTGGGAGCGGCTGCGATATTCATGAAGAAACCAGATGGTCGATGAGGATGTGTATCGACTATCGTAAGATAAACGAAAGGACGATAAAGAATAAGTATCATCTACCAAGGATAGATGATCTGTTCGATCAGTTGAGCAGAGTCAGAGTGTTTTCCCAATTGGATTTGGCGACATGGTTCCACCAGTTGAGAGTGGTAGATGACAACATTCATTTGACAGCATTTCAGACTAGATATGGTTCATATGAATGGTTAGTGATGTCATTTGGGTTGACTAATGCACCTGCTTTCTTTGTGGATTTGATGATCGAGTCTTCCGAGAGTATTTGGATAGATTCATGTCGGTGTTTATAGATGACATTTAGGTGTACTTTTAGGATGAAAGAGAGCATGAAGATCTCTTAGAGTGGTGCTTGAGACTCTAAGGCAGAATCAGCTTAAGGTGAAGTTTTCCAAGTGTCGTTTTTGGAAGAAAGAGGTTAAGTTTCTTGGTCATATGGTTTCGGAGAAAGGGTTGTCAGTCAATCCAGGTAAGATCGAAGCTTTGAACAATTGGAAGAGATCAGAGATGGCGACTGAGATCATATGTTTTCTTGGACGTGCTGGCTATTACTAGAGGTTCATCAAAGATTTCTCACGGATAGCAGCGCCTTAGACCGAGCTTACCAGGAAGGAAGTGAAGTTTGTTTCGTCCGATAAATGTGAGGAAGCATTCCTTAAGTTAAAGCATTCGTTGACCAATGCTCCAGTGTTAGTAATTCCAGATGGAAACCAACGGCTGGTATTATACACCGATGCATGTGGGACTGGATTAGGAGCAGTGTTGATGCAAAAGGGCAAAGTCATTGCCTATGCATCTAGGCAGCTTAGACCGCACGTAGTAAGATATCCTACTCATGACTTGAATTGGCTGCGGCGATTTTTGCCTTAAAGATTTGGAGGCACTATCTCTTGGGGGAAAGATTTGAGTTGTATACTGATCATAAGTCTTTAAGATATTTATTCTCTCAGAATGAGTTGAATATGAGGTAGTAAAAGTGGCTTGAGTTTTTGGCTGCTTATGATTTCGATATAGAGTATACTCTTGGAAAAGGTAACAAAGTGGCTGATGCTCTTAGCAGAAGACATAAGAATGTGGTGTTAGATATGTTGGAAGAATGGAAGGATCTAAAAGCTTTAGCAAATTATGGTGTGCAGTTAAGATCGACTGTTAGTTCTAGTCAGAGTATTGTCATGTTGTCCTATTTAGAAGTTCGACCAGTGTTGATCAATAGAATTGCTTCTAAACAGAAGGAGGATCCATTGTTAGCCGAGACGATTAGAAGGCTTGTGGTTGGAACCGAGGTCGATGATTTGATAGATTTTTTTCTTGACCATAGAGGATGGTTGAGAAATAAGGGATAGTTATGCGTTTAAGATGTTGAAAACTTGAGGAGAGAAGTTCTTTAGGAGTGTCATTGATCTAAGTTTATGATTCATCCTGGAGGGACTAAGATGTATCAAGATACGAAGAGGAGCTTTTATTGAAAAGGCATGAAGAGGGATGTTGACTTGTGGGTTAGACAGTGTGTAAACTGTTAATAAGTGAAGGCCGAACATCAAAAGCTGAGTGGGTTACTTCAGCCTCTAGAGATTCCAGTTTGGAAATGGGATTCGATATCTATGGATTTATAAATGGGTTACCAAGGTCAAGGAGAGGAAATGAGGGTATATGGGTTATTGTGGACAGGTTGACCAAGAGTGTCCATTTCATTCCAGTAAAGTCAACTAGGATGGCACCTGTCTTGGCGAAAGTGTTCATGAATAACATAGTTAGACTTCATGGAGTTCGTAGTAGCATAGTCAGCGACATAGATGCTTTATTCACTAGCGAATTCTGGAAGAATCTACAGGATGTGTTAGGCACTAGCTCAGGATGAGTACTGCATATCACCCATAGACGAATGGGCAGACAAAGAGAGTCAATAAAGTACTCAAGGATTTTTTGAGAGCTTATATGTTGGATTTTGGTGGATCTTGGGAGGATCACCTACATTTGGTTGAGTTTTCCTATAATAATAGTTACCAGACTAGTATAGGAATGGTGCCTTTTGAAGCTTTGTATGGAAGGCCATGCAAATCCCCTGTATGTTGGTCGGAGACTGGAGACAGATTGGTCTTTGGTCCAGATTTGGTTAGAGACGCATCAGAAAAGATTGAGTTAATCCAAGAACGGATGAAGGAGGCTCAATCTAGACAGAAGAGCTATGCAGATAAGAGGCGTAAAGACCTAGAGTTCTCAATTGAAGATAGGGTTTTCATTAAGGTATCACCGATGAAGGGTGTGGTACAGTTATGAAAGTCAGGGAAACTGGCATCGAGATATGTTGGTTCATTCCAGATTATAGAAAGGATTGGAAAGCTCACGTACAGAGTAGAGTTGCCGAGCAGTTTGGCAGGTGTCCATAATGTATTTCTTGTGTCTCATCTTCACAAATATGTGCATAATCCAGAGGCTATTATTCCTTAGATAGAGTTGGAGGACTTAATAGTAGAGCCTGATTTGACTTTTGTTAGACAACCAGTTCGGGTTGTTGCAAGAGATGAGAAAAGGTTGAGGAACAAGGCAGTCAACTTGGTAAAAGTTCAGTGGAGCGACAACAAGAAGGACTATACTTGGAAGACAAAGGACATGATTCGAGATACTTATCCAGATATACTTTGATAGTATGTCTATATTAGGTTTATATAGATAATTCCTAGTCAGGTAGACTAGTATGGTTGTTAGGAGTTGTTACAGATGATTGCTATCTTTAGTATTAGTCCTTACCGAATTTCAAGGACGAAATTCTTTATGGAGAGGAGCCTGTAACACCCCTAATTTTTTATAACCTTATTCAGGAGATTTAATTAGATAAATTAAATAGAATAATGTAAACGTTAAGTGATAAGGGAATTGAGACTTGAGTTAATTTAATTAAGGCCGAGCCTAATATAATAATTAATGGGATTAAGAATGGGATTTTAGGCTAATTAAATTATATAAGGGTATATTGGGAATTTTCCGCCCATAACCCTTACCCTTATATATTTCATTCCTTACTCACGTCATTTTGAAATGCAAATCAAAAACTTAAAGAACGGCCGTCCATTAAGAGAAGAAAAAGAATTCAATTAAAAGCTAGCAAATCAAGCTTAGGGGAAATCAATCTCAATCCAATCTCTTTATCTAAATCAAGGTGAATAATAATTCCATCTCTATTTTGTTTGAATCATATGTTTTTGAATTCAAGGGTAAATTCGTTTTTATGATGAATTGGATAGTGATATGCTTGAATCTTGATTTGTTGAATTTAAACAAGATTGTTTAAAAGAAGTTTTATACGGTTTTAGGGAAAAACTAAGATTTAATAATGTTTATATTCCATGGGAAAATTTTATGTTATGAGAAACATGATTTTGGAGTTGGGTTTTAATTTTGATAATTTTCCAAGCTATGGAAAGATTATTATGAATTTCCAAAGGAAAATATGATTATTTGGGTTTATAAATTTATTTTGGGAAATATATTAAGAATTTGGGTTTGGAATTTTGATATGTTAGAGAACATGATTAAAGTGAATTTTTGGAATTTTTGGGGATTTTTTCAAAGTGATTTGCTATGCAAAATAAATTATTTTAAAAGAGGGACTTCTTTGCAAAGTTTGTTTTACTTAATGGAAGGGCTTATTTGATTAACTTAACCATGGTTTAGATCTGAAATTAGCAACAATTATTTTTGTAAAGAATTTGAAAAAGTTAAGGCAACCAATCTGGTGTTGACATGTGGCAGGTTAGCTAGAGAAAAGTTTGCTTTAAGTAGTATAAAACCAGGTTGAGAAGATGGTTTCACCTACTTAGGAAGTACCTTTCGACACAGAAGCTTTCGCCTTCAACCTATCGAAACCTGCTAAGCCGAAACCAATATACAAGGTATCACCATGACGGTACGCAGTGGATTGGAGATCGGTGAAAGGTTAAGTGTCGAAAGCATGGCTTCCGAAGGAGTCGAAACCTTGGTTTGTTTTAACAAGAGTAGCGCCCGCCTTTGTTTTGTTTTAGCCTTCGAAGGAGTCGAAGCATATGGTTTCGAAAGAGGTTTTAAAAGGTTTCGAAAGGGCTGCCATTAACTTAAGTTTGCTTTCGAGTGAGTTCCTTTACTTATGAAATGCTTTTGAAAGAAGGGGTTCCGACCCAGTCGAAACCCTACTGCCGTTCTTTAGCCTTTCGATGGTATTGAAGATATCAATACTGTTGAAAGGTACTTTGTTTTATAAGTTTAAGCCACTTCCTGTAGCTTTCGAAAGGGGTTAGGGGTTTCAAAGGCAATGGTTTCGAAAGGGGTTTCGATGCCAACCTTCCACTATTTTATCTAGATTTTTTATGCTTTCGAAAGGGTGGTGCCGATGCCATAATGTTTCCCCAATACTTTTATATGATAAAGGATGGTTTCGAAAGAGATGCTTTCGCCAATATTCACTTTGACCTAAATAATAATTTAAACCCAATGCATTCGAAAGGGGGAATTTCAATGATTTCGGAAGGGTTACTTTTAATGGTGTCGAAAGGGGTGCTTTTAACTAGTTTCTAAGCTATAGTTCTAAAGTTAAATGTTAATACTTTAATACAATCGAAAGATTTCGAAAGAAAGGTCTTAAAGTATTATAAAGGCAAGAGCCTAATGTTTTGAAGATAGATTTTAATGCTTTCGAAGGAGGTCATCCTATGAAGTCGAAAGCAAGGTTTCGAAGGCGTCGAAAGGTTTTGTAACCCAAACTCAATTTTTTAAAGGAAAAAAATCCATGGAAAAATTAAAGGAGTTTTTGTAATGGTTTTGAGAAGAAGCTTTCTTGATAAAATAATAGGTTAAAGAGATTAACCATGTTTTATATTAAACCCACAAGAGTGGTATTTCTATGTTGTTATGTTTACTTCTTCAAATATAAATATATTCACTTTATAATGGATCCATAACTGCAATTTGGGGATAAATGGTAGAAGAACCAGCTAGGTTAACACCGTAGTAAATATAAATTGATTAAACCCCTGAATGAGTAGAATTGCATCTAGGAGGTTAGGAAGACCAGAATATAGGATGCTAAAACATAAAAGAAAGATATTGGCAGGGGCCAATAGATTCTCGGTAAGCTCATGAAAACTGTACATAGGAAAAGATATTTGTAGGGGCCAATAGGTTCATAGTTAGCCCATGAAAACTATCTATAAAGGAAGATTTCAGAAAGACAGCTTCACAGCATGCCCATGAAAACTATGATTTGATACTGGCAGGGGCCAATAGGTTTGTAGTTAGCCCATGAAAACTATATCCGGATTAATATATTGACAGATGTCAATAGGTTCCTAGTCAGCCCATGAAAACTAGGGTAGGAAGAGAGGATATTGGAGTCACCAACTGGTTCCTACTCAACCCATGAAAACTAGGTTAAGAGTAAAGATATCGGATTTACCAATAGGTTCATAGTGATTCCATGAAAACTATGTAATTGGACAGGGAGTCCTTAAATGCTTTACTGGTTATTAGTCATCCCATGAAAACTAATAGGTTAATAGTAACCCTAGAAACTATAATTGAGACAGATAGTCGGAATGAATGGGGATGGGTAATCCAGAATTGATTCATTTGTTTTGCATATCATCATGTTATACTATTTTGAACTGTTTTAACCATTGTGGATGCAGGAGCATAGTATATGGCTTTATAAAGGTTTTAAGATACTAGTGAGGGGAAACCCATTCCACTAATCGGCGTGGTCTCACTAGATATCTAAATGATTTGAGATGGTAGATTATTATTCATACTAGGCTTTATGTCTAACTCGAAGTTTATGTTGTCCCTTTAATCTCTCAGATACTCAATTGATTTTGAGTAGTTTGAGAGTTGAGGTTTTCAGGTACCTCTTAAGACGAATAAGCTTCCGGAAACGTGCAGGAGCATGACAACTATTTAGAATTCTCTTTTCTTTTGATTCCGTTGTGTTGTTTGTAATGAAAAAGTTATTATATTGCCTGTATATACTCTAAACACCCAAGGGGGCATCTTCATATATCGCTCTTAGCGTATGCCGTAATAAATATATTTACTCTGAACATGGTTTGCGATTGTAGGATTATGTAATGAATTGGAAATATTTTTAAATGGAATGTGATCTTGTATGAGGTATAAAATTTTCCATATTCATGTGTTTCTGTTCATCAATGAATCTAACACCACCTTATTTGGTCGCCGAAGATTAATAATTATGGATGACTACAACATCTGTAGCCGTTAGTTTTGGGCCTCCAAGTAGGGGGATGTTACAATTACATAATCCCAGTACACAGACCACGTTCAGATAACATATAATTAATACAAAATACGCTAAGAGCGACATATGAAGATGCCCCCTTAGTTGATCAGTATATAATAAGGCAATAAAACAAATTTGCCTTTACATACAAAACAAAAAGCGGAATAAAATAACTCTAAATAGCTAGCATGCCTCCTTCGCGTCTCCAGAAGCTTTATTCGTCTAAAAGTTAACTTGAAAAACCTTAACCCTCAAACTACTCAAAATAAATTGAGCACCCGAGTGTTTAAGGGGAAAACAAAAACTTTGAGTCGGACATAAAACCTGGTATGAATAATAATCTACAATCTCAAACCATTTAGATAACTAGCAAAACCACACCGCTTAGCGGAGCGGGTTTTCCCCTCACTAGTATCCTAAAACCTTTATCAAATCATATATAGTGCTCCTGCTTCCAAAATGGTTAAAAACAATTCAAAATAATATGATGATATGCAAACATGTAAATTAGTTTTTGGATTACCCATCCCTATTCATCCTGACTATCTGTTTCATTTATAGTTTCTTGGGACACTATTAACCTATTAGTTTTCATGGGCTTCCTAATAACATGCTAAATTTTTATGGACTCCCTGCCCGACTTCATAGTTTTCATGGGATCACTAAGAACCTATTGGCCCCTGCCAATATCTATATTGCTTCATGGGTTCTACCCGAACCTATTGGTAACTCCAATATCTTTTCCTTTATCCTAGTTTTCATGGGTTGACTAGGAACTTATTAACATCTGTCTATATCTTAATCCGGATATGGTTTTCATGGGTTAACTACCAACCTATTGGCCCCTGCCAATCTAAAATCATAGTTTTCATGGGTTTACTGTGAACCTGTCTTCTTGACATCTTCATTTATTCATAGTTTTCATGGGCTTACTATGAACCTATTTGCCCCTGCCAATATCTTTTCGAACGCATAGTTTTCATGGGTTAACTAGGAACCTATTGGCCCCTGCCAATATATTTAATTAATTTTTTTAGCATTCTTAATTTATATTAACTAATGGGTCAACCTAACTGGTTATTCTGCCATTCTCCAAAGTACCATTATGGGTTCATTGCAATGTGAATATTCATATGAAGAAGTAACTTAATAATACCCACCCATGTGGTTTAATATCCTTGAAACCATTTATATAAAACTTGGTTAAACCATTTAACCAATTAATCAAGGAAAACTTCTTGTATTTCAAAACTCTTTAATTTATGCCATGGTTTTCCCTTATAATGAGATTGGGTTATTTGTTTCGAAAACCATAAAACATCCATTTCAAAACCCTTCGAAAGCATATAAAACTTCTTTTCAAAACACTTAGTATATACCTTTCGAAGCTCTTTAACTTGTCCCTTTCAAAACCAAAATATGCATTTCGAATGTGTCAAAACTTTACTTTGAAACATAGCTTCGAAACCAATGAAAGTACCCCTTTTGAAAGTATTGGATTTTTCTTTTAAAAATATCTTTTGGGTCAAATTGGTTACATACAAAATTATCTCTTTCGAAACCTTTAATAAAAAATTGTTTGGGGAAAATTCGATGGTGTCGGAACCATCTATTTGAAAGCTCAAAACCTTTGAATAAAACTTTGAAGGATAGCACGAAACCCCCTTTCGACATCATCACCTTCGAAACCCCTGAACCCCTTTTGAAAGCATTTAAAAAGTGACAAAGTATAAGTTTAAAACAAGGCACCCTTCGAAAGAATTGATGACTTCAATATACTCGAAAGGTAGAAGGTTAGCGGTTGGGTTTCGACTACGTCGGAACCACTACTTTCGAAAGCATTTACTCTAAAAATAAAGTAACCCATTCTAAAGATCAATTCTTAATAAACCCAATCATATCATATTTTCCTTTAGAAATTCATAATAAATTTTCCATAGTTTGGAAAATTACAAAAATTGAAACCCATCTCCAAAATCATATTTTAACATATAATTTTTCCATGGCATTCTAAAATCATTTATATTCAATTTTACCCTAAAACCGTGTAAATTCATATGTAAATAAATTGATTTAAATCAAACATATAATAGTTCAAGCATATCATCATCCAAAACATCATAAAAACGAATTTACCCTAAATCTGAAAACATATGATTATAAAACAAAATAGAGATGGTATAAATCATTATTCACCTTGGATATGATAAGGACTTTGAGATTTGTTGTAGATTAAATCAACTAGCTTTAGTCCCTTAGCTTGATAAAAAAATTTTCCTACTTTTCTTCCTTGTAATGGCCGGCTAATCTATTTTACTTTTCGTTTTAGGTTTTTAGAATGAACATGAGAAATGAGAAGATGAAACATGAATGAATATAGCCGTGAATCATAAGGTGCGGCTATTTACTAATATGCCCATGTTTTTAAATTAATAACCTAATAGCCATTTTAAGCCCATTTAATTAAGTAAGCACGACCCTATATTTTTATTTTCAAATATCAATCCCCTTATCATTCTAATTCTTACATTATTCTATTTAATTTATCTAATTAAATCTTCTAAATAATGTTATCAAAAAAATTATAAACCTTTATAAAACCATATACTGTGGGTAGAATACAATAGCCTATGATTTTTGTTTGATGATAATAAACATATATATATATATATATATATATTTGTTCAAATGTATTTGTTAATGTACTATTTTATTTTTCCACATAATAAAATAAATATTCGTTGAATAAAATAAATAACTCCGAATCCGTATTTAAATAAATTTTTTATTCAAACAAATATTTTATTACAAATTCAAATAGTACAAATTTGAGCTCTCACTACATTTACACATTTTCAATTACAATATAATTTCAATTACAATACAATTTACAATTTTCACCTCACTACAAATTCACTCTCACTCATATTTGATCTTCAACTCTATTCCAGCCTGTATCCAGCATCTGAACTATCTGCAAAATAAACACCAACGCAGTAAAATTGAAAAGAAATATTTTTTTCAGTGCACAATGAAGTGTGTGTTTGAAAATATTATTTGTCTCAATTATTTGGGTTGTTCATCATCATTTATTTTTTAATTCATCTTACACGAACAACTTGTGATATGCACAGTGTATCACTGTACTTGCCACAAGGTCGTGCACACCGATATACACTTGCTTGTTAAAATTGCAGGGTCAGGTGAGCACAAGGTCAAACCCAAGCCGAGACTGGATTCAACTCAGGTGCATGCAAACAAAATTCAGTTCAAAAAGTACTCAATCATATGTACAAAGGATAGAGCAAATCCAGACCACAATGCTTCAGAGCAATGAAATGCCAAAACCACTAGACCAAACCAAAATGCAAAGCTTCAAAAGTACTCATATGTACAACCAGACCACAAAATATACAAAGGCAAGCTACATTCAGGCATGTACACATTGGAGCATACACATGACAACGGTGCAGACTCAAAGTGGTGAACTAGATCAACATACCAACCAGACTCAAGCGAAACATTCTGGCATGAATAGCACTTGAATATGTTCAACCAAGTTTATCAACACAGCAATACAAAAGCACTTCAATGAGACCGACATACATATATATATGCACTGGCAACCAGACAAAAACAACATGACACCAGACTTAAAACAGAGGAGAATTCAGGCATAAAAACCAAAGTACAGGGATGATAACATGATGAAGTACACAAACAAACCATGGACCAAAATGCAAAGCAGTACAACATGCATTCAGAACTTAATTGCAACTGGACATGAAGCAACTGGATATTTAACTCGAAGCAGACCAGCATACACATATACATGTATGCACACATGTATACAAATACAAATGCAGTAAATAAATCAATAAGGCAATATACCAATGGAAATGCAGACATGCATAGATAAGATAAACAAAAATGTGCACACAGAGGCTCAGCAATTCAACAGTAGGTAACTCAAGTGAAAAATTCGAATTCATCTTTTCAGAGTTCGAAACTAATGTGATCAGTAAAGTGCAAAATAGTTCAAGCATCAACATAAAAAAGTTGGACAAAATTCGAAATATGCAGCAGTTTTGAACACGTCAGCCAGGGAAAGAAATATACATGCAGAACCTTCGAATATACGAATACATCAGAGAGTCATATATATCAAAATAGAACAAGTCAAAAAATTCAATCAGAGGTCATAAGGAATCGTATGGAACAACAAATCATGGTGAAAAAGTCAGCGAATGATGCTCAAGTCATAGGAGAAAAGAATGGAACCGACTCAAGCAATTCAAGCAAGTTCAAATTCATCAGTGACATATGGAGTAACGTGTAAACCAATGAACAAGTCAAAAATCATCTCATCGTTCAAGCAAGAATCGAACGACCAAGCAAAGCAACTGAAGAATTCAAACTCAAATATACAAACAAAACAATAAGGTTTCAATCCCTATAAATTGAACCCAATTTCATCATCGGCAGGTATCGAGTTCAAGTTCAAACAAATCAACAGAGAAATAAAATATAAAATCACATACAAATTTTATTCAATTCGAACTCGATCTTGAAGCAGCCGCAAAGCAAATCGAAGAACACAGATTGAAGAAGTAGTTGTAATCATATTGAAGAACGAAAGCATACGAGCATACAATTCGAATTTCTATTTCAAGGCGGCAGCTTCAAATTGAAAAACCCTAACTCCAGAATCACGAAGAAACAAGGCGGCCGAAGAAAGTATACAAAAGAAAAGGGAGGCGTCTCTTTTTCTCGAGTTATAATTTAAAGTGGGCCGGCTTTATTTAATTATTGGGCTTCAATTAAAAAAATAGGGTTTTGGTTTTTAATTTTCTTTTTATTTGTAATTTTCTCCTTTAAATTTTTTTGAATTTCTAGTTGTGTAACTAGGTACAAACTACGGGGCGTAGTTTGAGAATTCGCAACTCAGTGGCTGAGTTGTGGCAGGGTTTTGAGCTTAGAGTTGGGTTAATCAAGTTAGCAGATGTCGCAAGTTTATGTGTGTTTGTAAGCGTTTGATTACTTAATTTCTAGTAGAAACCTTGGGGGCAGCACGTAGGCCGGTTTTTTCCGAAACTGGGTAAATCGTTGTGTGATCTCCACTGCATTTGTTTCTGTTATTATTTCTATTTATGCATTAATTTTTAGTACACCCTATTTACCCCCCCTTTAGGGTGAAAACGATCCTACACTATGCTCTTGCATTCACAATGGTTATTTTTTTTTAAAATAATACGATGATATGCAAACATGTAAATTAGTTTCTGGATTACACATCCTCATTCATTCTGACTATCTGTTTCATTTATAATTTCTAGGGACACTATTAATCTATTAGTTTTCATGGGCTTACTAATAACCTGTTAAATGTTTATGGACTCCCTACTCAACTTCATAGTTTTCATAAGATCACTAAGAACCTATTGGCCCCTGCCAATATCTTTATTGTTTTATGGGTTCTCCCCAAACCCATTGGTAACTCCAATAACCTTTTCCTTATCCTAGTTTTTGTGGGTTGACTATGAACTTATTGGCATCTGTCTATATATTAATCCAGATATAGTTTTCATGGGTTAACTAAACACTTATTGCCCCCTGCTAATCTTGAATCGTAGTTTTCATGGTTTACTATGAACCGGTCTTCCTGACATCTTCATTTATACATAGTTTTCATAGGCTTATTATGAACCTAATAGCCCCTGCCGATATCTTTCCCTATACATAGTTTTCATGGGTTTACTAGAAACCTACTGGCCTCCGCCAATATCTTTAATATTTTTAGCATCCTTAATTTATATTCACTAACGGGTCAACCTAGCTGGTTATTCTATCCTTCCCCAAAGTACCATTATAGGTGCATTATAGTGTGAATATTCATATGAAGAAGTAACTTAATAATATCCACCCCTGTGGTTTAATATTCTTCAAACCATTTATATAAAACTTGGTTGAACCCTTTAACCTATTAATCAAGGAAAAAATTTGTCTATTTCAAAACTTATTAATTTATGCCATGGTTTTTCCTTTATAATGAGATTGGGTTATTTGTTTCGAAATCCATAAAACATCCTTTTTGAAACCCTTCGAAAGTATAGAAAACTCCTTTTCAAAACACTTAATATATACCTTTCGAAGCCCTTTAACTTATCCCTTTCAAAACCAAAATATGTCTTTCGAATGTGTCAAAACTTTACCTTGAAACATAGCTTCGAAACCAATGAAAGTACCCTTTTCGAAAGTATTGGGTTTTTCTTTTAAAAATATCTTTTGGGTCAAAGTGGTTACATACGAAAGTATCCCTTTCGAAAACTTTAATAAAAATTTGTTTGGGGAAAATTTGATGGTGTTGGAACCATCTATTTGAAAGCTCAAAACCTTTGAGTAAAACTTTGAAGGATGGCATTGAA